>OY728126.1:1746864460-1751864460 GCA_963277665.1 Viscum album
AGATTATATTTTTACTGATTAATACAATCCTGGTCATTGGATGAAATTTCACTTTGGAATTGGGCATAAACCAGTGTTAATCTTTTGATAGTTATTATTTCATAAAAACACACTTTCTGTTTTGACAACGAGAATAAATTTAATATTAATTAAAGAATATTTGATGTTTTGAATTTTTTAAAATAGACCTCATTTTTTATTTCAGAATATCAAATATATCTTAGGCTGAATTTTTTATATTTTTCTAAAAACCATCAATTTTTTATGATACTGAACACCCTGAGTGGTAGTTAAAAAGGCTGACCTTCTCATTTAAATGAATTTTTAACACTTTGGTGAATTGAATTTCCAAAATCCGACATAAAATTTTGTTATTAGTAAGTAAAATGTTGTTCAATAAGATGAAAATAGTTTTTGGTGAATAGTGACTTTTGACTTTTTTTACCACGGTTAAAGGTAAATCGGGCAATTCAAGGTAAAAAGAATATTATAATAATAAAAAATTACCTTAACACATGTCCTAATCTTATTGGATGAGTCATGTCCAACCATGGGAATCCTTGGGTCGATTTTGGGACCCCATGAATTCACTTAAGAGTGATAATGATGCTTTATTTTAATTAACTTAATGTAAAGGAAAAAATGACAAAAAAAATATCTTTTAGTAAATCAATTTTTACATGGGGTTATATAAGTTATATTTTTGACTATAAATATTATTTCAAAATTTACAAATATTTCTTACATCATGGTATTTTTTTAACTAAATATAGAAATCATATAAATTAAATTATTTATGACACAATAATGATGCATTGTTTACCTCAGTAATAAATGTTTTAAATTATTAAGATTATAAAATATTAAAATAATATCCAAAACCTATCCAATTTTTAATGGATGATTTAATTTTGACGATGAGTCATCTTATCATTTACCTTAATGAGTTTTGGTCCTTTAGAAACCGAATTTCATTATATAGTAAAATAATACTTTCACACTTTCCTAAAGAGCCCCATCTCCCCCTTACAAAAATCCCTCACTTCTGACCCATTCCTCACACTTCTCATGCACCTTGTCTCATCAAAACTCTGCCCAATTAGGCTCCCTACATCCCTCTCTTAAAACTAGAAGCATTACCATAGGTAGTAGGTGTAACATCTCGGGTAAATATAACATATTACATTTTCATATTTATTAATATTTTTGAATAAAATATTAATATCACTTTAAAGGGGGATCTATGTTTGATGGCATAACCAATACACAACAATGAGTTTCTTTGAAATCTTACGTTGCAAACTAATAATATAATAATATTATTTTAAATGGTAGTAAAAACCGAACCATTGTAATGGCGGGAATGAACAGAACTAACTAAAATATGATTATATATTTTTGTTAAATGTTTTTTACATTATCCAATAAATGTTAGAGGCCTACAATGCGAATGAATCGAATGTTTTATTCTAATATTCTTTTAAGGTCGATTAACCACCTTTTGATGGAGAACATTTTTTAGATCTACTTTTAGTCACTTTTATATGTTATATCATACAAAATAAAATCCTTCGTTAGAATCGGGACATAAAAATTTACACTGTGTAATTTTTTGGTATTTTTTCGATAAAGTTCAATTTTTAATTAATAGTGTAAAATGTTGTATTTTAATTCAAATACTACTTTTAATCTAATTTATTTATATGGTTAGATTATATTTTTAATTGGTTTTAAAGTGTAATTAAAATATATTTTTACTATTTAATCTAATGGTGGTCATTGGATTTAATATCACTTTGAAATAGGACACAAACAAGTGTCAACATTTTAATAGATATTGTTTCTTAAAAATACGCTATTTGTTTTGACAGCAGGAATTGATTATGAAATTAATTAATGCTACTTCTATTTTTTGAATTTGGAAAAATTTATATCATTTTTTAATTTGGAATATCAAATATATATTAGGGTGATTTTTTGGTATTTTTCTGACAAATGTTCATTTTTAATGAATAGTGAAAAATAATGCATTATAATTCAAAACTGCCTTTTCATCCAATTTATTTATTTATGTAGATTGTAATTTTGATTGGTTTTAAGGTGTAATTTAATTATTTTTTTAACATTTAATAATATTTTGGTAATTGTATGTATTTTCACATTTAAATTGGATTTAAAAACAAATCAATCTTTTGATATATTTTACTTCTTAAAACCCGTCTTTGGTTCTGAAAACAGGAATTATTTTTAAATTAATTACTACAATTTCATTGTTTGGAATTTGGTAGAATGGATTCCATATTTGTAATCAGAATTTCCAAATTATGTAATTAAGACTCTTTGGTTTTTGGACATTATGAATAGTAACGAGGTAATTATCTTTAATTATCGTGATTAATTAGTAATCAGATAGTTAAGGGTAATAAAATAATATCATAGTAATATAAAATGACCCCAACATGTGTCCTAATGCTATTTTTTTATCATTTAAGACCATGTGATGCCTTTTTCCATC
Organism: Viscum album; assembly: GCA_963277665.1. NCBI lineage: Eukaryota > Viridiplantae > Streptophyta > Magnoliopsida > Santalales > Viscaceae > Viscum > Viscum album. The sequence continues at coordinate 1,746,866,976 of OY728126.1, forward strand.
TTAGGGACCCCTTGGAATCACTTTTGGGTGATAGTGACATTTTATCATTTTATTTTTAAAGAAAGGAAAATATAACAAAAGTATGTAACACCTAAGTAAAACAATTTTAATTTTGTCTACATAAATGATAACTTAGAATATAAATATTAATTGGAAATCTAAAATTATTTCCCACATCATGGTATTTTTTTTATAATTTTTAGACATTAAATAAATAAATTTACTTATGACAACATGATGATGTAGTGACTACCTCATTAATGAACGATTTAAATAAAATGAAACAATAAGTTAAAATATAAGAATTAAACTTGTTTAAAACCTATTTTATGGGTTTATTTAGAACCCTTATCACATTATCCTCTAAATATATCATTTTTGGACCTTTAAAATTTGAAACTCATTTTATAATAAAGTAACATTCCAAGACTTTCCAAGAGTACCCCTCCTCCCTCTAATAAAAGCCCCCACCTCTACCCCCATACCCACACCTCTCAAGACCTTGTCTCTTAAAAATTCTGATCATATTGTCTCCCCATATCCCTCTCTTACTCATAGAAGCCTCACTCTGGGAATAATTATTTCCAAGGAAGCCTTCGGGCTCAAATCAAAAAGAGTTACCCGATTTGAAGTCAATGTCATCTCTTGTGTTCTTTTGTTTTTTTTCTTCTCCAACCACCTAAACTCTTTTTATTCCTTTATGTTGTAACAAAAGAAGTATATTTAATATAATAGGATGTTTTTATGAGAATTATTAGAGCTACACTTATACACACCTCCATCTAATTGTTAAAGAACATACTGTTTCTTGTGGGTAGCGAATTACTGCCTCACGAAACGATGATTGTTCAATATTATTTTAACACCTCACATGGTGGACATTAAGATTTCACTGTATTTATATATGATATATATATTATGTTTATGTTTTTCTTATGCTTATGTATTTTTAAATTATGCAATACCTTTTTGGTTTCCATAATGGGTAAACGCGAGAATTTCATTTTAGGAAGTGCGGACTGCCGCCACCTCAAAGTGATTTGAATCCTTAATGCTATATGTGGGATGTATAAAGGATGGATTTAATGATTTTATAAATGATATTATACTGTAATTATAATATACCTATGTATAATTATTTCATCATTCCATTAATGTATGAAATAGAAATGAATGTAGCCTTCATGCGTAAGTACGGATTACCGTCTCCATGAACGTTGCATTTCATTTTTTATCTCCAAATGTTATGTATTCTTATAAGTTCATATATATAATGGATATATATGATACATATTAAATCTAAATGATGAATATCATTCTGTAATTATAATATATATATATATATCATTTAGTTTTAATTCCATTAATATGACAATGAAATGAAAGTAGCGTTCATGCATACGTATGGCCTACCGTCTCCATGAATGGTGCATTTCATTTTATTATATCCAAATGTTATGGAATATTTTGAAATTAATAAATACTGGATATATATGATATTTAAATCATTAATACTATTCTGGAGATGATGTACCTACAACAACATGGAAAATTATTTTCCAACAAGTTCATTTTTGACTCATGTACTAAATATCGACAAAAACGTCTGATATGAACTCACAAAATTAACCAATTATTATAACATTATAATATGTGATATGAATTGAACAATTAAAATTATAGGATTTCATTAAGAAATTATAAATTGACCAATGGTTATTATTAAGGAATATAATGAAACGAACAAGACAAGTCGGACTTGAGGTAATGGATCCTACCTATCTCTTTCTTTTAATGTATTATCCTATATGTCATTTATTTTAAGCTCCTTGTTCTTATGTTGGGGATGTTATTTTATATTCATCATACTGTCCTTTTTATATTCATAAGATTAGATAACCCATCTTTCTCTCATCAATTCATTTTATGAATTTTTAAGTGGCGTTGTTAGGATGCCGAATTTTTGTAAGGGATCCTTTCACCCTTCTCATTTTCAAAGTTCTATTTTCATGTCAAGTCATTAAAGTTAATTTTTCTTATGTTGGGTTATGATATCTATATTCATAATAATTTTGTTTTATGTTAATATGATGAGAGACCCTATATGATTTCATCAATCCATTTTTGGATGTTTTTAGTGGCGTCGTTAGGATGCCGAATTTTCGTAAGGAATTTCTTATCTCACTTTTCTTTCTGTGAGATCTCCATTGTTTTCCACTTATTTATTGAATATAGTGTATGTACTGCTCATTATTATATTATTTGTGTAGTATAATTTAATTTATGGTTATTTACATCTTTATAGTCTGACCCTTCTTTCATGGGGTGTACATTTCGGAAAGTTACCCAAATCGGTAAGGGAACCTTTCACCGTCATACATTTAAAATACTTATTTTTGTTATGTCATTTAATATACATATTATTATGTTGGGATATGTTTTTATATATCCTTATTGATGTAAATTGTTTTGAAAAGTGATGAGATAAAATTTTCTCTCTCATCAACTCATTTTCTGAATTTTAATGTGATGTCGGTAGGCTGTCGAATTTTTGTAAGGGAACTTCTTAACCTAATTTCAATTCTTTGGGTTAAAACTCTACTTCGTGATTATGTCATGATATGAATATGTGTGAATGACCTATGATTTTTTTACACTTAATTTCCACTTATATTGGGTGTATTTATATTTGTCACACGTAATTACATAATTAATTTATCCTTAATCTAAGGATACCGTCTTTGTAAGGGATTCGTCTCAATCTCCTTTCATTGAGGCATAGTTTGTTTTATACACAAATTTCTTTTATACGGTCTATAAAACCCTTTGACTTTTACTTTTATTCAAAATGAATCTTTTTATACAAATCATTTTACTAAATGACAAAAGGAATGTTTTTTCTTACGTATGCGGCGACAACGACTTCTCTGCCGCCGTGACCATTATTTGAGTTTCGGCTTCCTCTAAAAGCCCTAACATTTTTTAAAATGAAAAATAAATACCATGTTTTACATTTATTTTATTTTGGTATTGAAAATATTTTTAATAATGTTTTGATTATATCAATGTGTTCTATTGATATTTTTTGATTGAAATGTGGAAATTTTATGTTTCCTTTATGTATGTTTTTTGTGATATGATTATGTTATGGTTCTTGGGAATTGTTTATTAAGATAGGTGGTTCCACGATAAACTAAGGGCGAGTGAGCCCGATATAGCTCGCCAATGAATTGTTTAATGTGAAGCATTTAAACGCTAAGGTTTCTCTGAAGAGATTTAGGGAATATACTGTGATGGGTCTTCCAAAAGTAACCATGAGGGTTACTCCCTACTTAAGAATGTTATGAATTCCTCAAGTTACCTATATGTCTTATGATTTATATGAGTTATTCATAAATCTTATGATTTCATGAGTTATTTTGAAGCACTTATGCTTTATGAGTAAAGTATGATTTCATTGATCCTTATGTATACATGGGCTAATGTATTATTTCTTTGTTGTTTTATATTCCTTACTGAGCGTTTTATGCTCATCCCAAGTTTTTTTGAAATGTTTTCCATAGGAAATAAAGATGAATTGGGTCAAGGATGATATCATGTAAAGACATGCTATCTAAAACATGAGACTATACATGTTTCTTTTTAAGAGTTTTTATTATGTGAAAAAATGGAAACTGAGTGGGAGTGTCTACTTTGTAATCTTTTGAGATGTAACAGTTTTGTCCTAATTCTCTAAAACTCTAAACCTGAAAAGATCCACAATGTGAATTATTTATTTAAATCAAGATTAAGTAATGTTTTAAGGACATGTCCTTATAGTAGGTATCAGAGGTTGGCTTAGATAACTTTAGAGGTTAGAGTGTTTCTTAAGAATAAGTGACAAGTTGTGTATAACAGCAATGGATAGTATATTAGATGGAGTCGTTGTTATTTTTGAAAGTTGTAATGATTTTGAGATAATATGTATAAGTATATCATAGATTTTGACTTCCTTATTAGTATGTGATGATTTTCTTGATACACTCACACTGACATTTTTGGTTTTAGTAAATGGATGGATCTAGCAGGCACCAAAGTGACAATGGGTATGAAGGAAACTGTGGTGGTTCTTTGATTAAGAGACAGGATGAAATACAGGATTCAATGATAAATCTCGTGGTTATTCTAAACCAACTATCAGGAGTCATGATTATCCACTTGAACCACGGTGAGTTCTATAATTCATCTTGTACGATAGAACCAACTCGATGTGGAAGTTCAGTTAATAATTATAAAGGTAACCATTGGGGTTGATATGATCCTTACTTTTGAAGTAATTATGGGTTACTATATGTTATGATGGAAAATGAAAGGCATGAGATAAACTCGAGGTTAAATTATTTAATGGTTATTTTTTATGCTTTTATATATTTTTGGGGAATGTTTTATGAATTATATTGTTTTGGAAAAAGGACAACACACAGACCTTGTGACAACCCGTCGCATTGGAAAAGCTGTGAGAATCGAACCCACACCCAAAGTGCAACTAGTATTTATCGCCTACCACTAGACTACATGATGATACTGGTTAGTATGAATAATTCTTTTTTAGTTAGATGATCTTATGAATCAGGAATACGATGATTTTTTGTTATCTAGTGAAATGATTAACCTCTCATGGATGATATGTGATTAGGATATTTAATTTTCAATATGTGACATTAAGAGAAACTGATGTTATTTAGAGATAAATGTTAAGATTTTTCTTGGAAGACTATGTGATTAAATCATTCGAAGATTTGGGTTTCAATCATAGTTTAATTAATTTGAAGAATTTTATGGACTGTTGTTTATCGAATGGTCTTTGTTGAACATTGGGTAATGTTTAACAAATTTTAGAGATTAAGAGTATCTTTTCTTTTTATAAAGGATTATCCTTTTGGGGATTATCTGATCTTATACTAACAATTTTCGTTTTGGGTAAGGTCTAAAGACATGGGAAATATATAGTTCTCTTTTGTGGATTAGGTGATCTAAATATAAGTTGATTACAACTCTCTTAATGTGAACATGTCATCCTGAATACTCATCGTTTAGAGGAAATATGAGTTTGTGTTAGAAATCTAGTAAAAGTTGAAAGTCTACATGACGAGTAAGTATGGTTCCTTAGGTTTTTATTTAAGCTCATAAATAAATTCCTCAATAAAAAGTAACTTAAAACAAAAACATATTTTGTTATCTTTTCCTACTGGGGAATCAAATATAGTTTAACCCATCACAAGTTTGTGATTTTCTTGGTGGTTAAATTTCTCTTAGACATGTTTTCGATCACTCTCCATCAAAACATGATGGTTTGTTTGTCCCCCCATATCCATGTTTTCATGGAATCCTAGTATGGGTTATCTCAGGTGACCATTGTACTTATATTTTTTTAAAATTGATATTTTTATTGACAGCTTTTTCGACGTGGGGGTTTCAATAAAGATTCTGATCCCAATTTTAAAATTACGAGGACGCAATTCCCAAAAGGGGGGAAGGATGTAATAGCCCAGGTAAATAAATAATATTAAATTTTCATATTTATTAATATTTGTGAATAAAATATTAATATAACTTTAAAGGGGGAGCTATGTTTGATGGCGTACCCAATACACAACAACTAGTTTATTTGAAATCTTACATTGCACAATAATAATATAATAATATTATTGTAAATGATACTAAACGCCAAGCAGTTTTAATGGCGGGAATGAACAAAACTAACTAAAATATGATTATATGTGTTTGTTAAATGTTTTTACATTATCCAATAAATGTTAGAGGCTTACAATCCGAATGAATCCAATGTTTTATTCTAAAATTCTTTAAAGGTCGATTAACCGCCTTTTAATGGAAAACCTTGATTAAATATACTTTTTGTCACTTTTATATGTTATATTTGATAAAATAAAATCCTTCTTTAGAATTGGGACATCAAAATTTACTTTGTGTAAATTTTTGGTATTTTTCCGATAAAATTCATTTTTTAATGAACAGTGTAAAATGTTATATTTTAATTCAAATCCTCATTTTAATCTAATTTATTTATATGGATATATTATATTTTTAATTGGGTTTAAAGTTTAATTAAAATATATTTTTACCATTTAATCCAATTTTGTTCATTTGAATTAATTTCACTTTGAAATTGGACATAAACTAGTGTCAATCTTTTAATAGATATTGTTTCTTAAAAAACGCTATTTGTTTTGACAGCGGGAATTGATTATAAAATTAATTAATGAAACTTATAGGTTTTGAATTTGGTAAAATTGATATCATTTTTGAATTAGGAATATAAAATATAGATTAGGGTGAAATTTTGGTATTTCTCTGACAAATGTCCATTTTTAATGAATAGTGAAAAATACGACATTTTAATTCAAAATTGCATTGTCATACAATTTATTTATGTAGATAGATAGTCATTTTAATTGATTTTAAGGTTTAATTTAATTATTTTCTTATCATTTAATACAATTTTGGTCATTTTATGTAATTACACATTTAAATTGGATGTAAAAACAAATCAATCTTTTGATTGATTTTACTTCTTAAAACTCATCTTTGGTTCTGACAATGAGAATTATTTTTAAATTAATTACTACAGTTTCTGTGCTTGGAATTTGGTAGAATGGATTCCATATTTTTAATAATAAGGTCCAAATTATGTAATTAATACTGTTTTGTATTTGGATTTTATGAATAGTGACGACGGTAATTATCTTTAATTTTCGTGATTAATTAGTAATCGGGTAGTTAAGGGTAATAAAATAATATCATAATAATATAAAATGGTGCCAACATGTGTCTTAATGATATTGGTTGCATTATAGCCGACCATGGGATTCCTTGTGCCAACTTACGTACCCCATTGAATCACTTTTGGGTGATAGTGACATTTTATCATTTTATTTTGAAAGAAAGGAAAATATAACAAAAGTATGTAACACCTATGTAAAACAATTTTAATTTTGTCTACATAAATGATATTTTTGACTATAAATAGTAATTGTAAATTTAAATAAATTTCCCACATCAAGGTATTTTTTAAAAAAAATTTATAAATTAAATAAATAAATTTTTTTATGACACCATGATGATGTAGTGACTACCTCATTAATGGATGATTTTAATAAAGTTTAAAGATAAGGTCTAATCTAAGACATAAAAATGTATAAAACCTATTGGATGGGTTTATTTCAATACGTTATCAAATTATCCTCGAAATATATCATTTTGGGACCTTTAAAATATGAAACACATTTTATAATAAAGTAACATTCCAAGACTTTCCAAGAGTGCCCCTCTTCCCTCTTATAAATTCTCCCACCTCTACCCCCTTACACACACCTATCAAGCCCTTGTCTCATCCAACCCTTTCTTATATTGTTTCTCCATATCCCTATCTTACTCCTAGAAGTCTCACATTGGGTAGATGTATTTCCAAGGAAGCCTTTGGGCTCAAATCAAAAAGAGTTACCCAATTTGAAGGTAATGTCTTCTCTTATTTTCATTGTTTTTTTGCATCTCCAACCCCATAAACTCTTTTTATTCCATTCCTTTGTAACCACACTAGTATATTCAATATAATGGGATTTTTTTATGAGAAGGATTCTATCTACACTTATACACACCTCCATCTAATGGTGAAAGAACATACTGTTTCTATTGGTGGCGAATTACTGCCTCATGAAATGATGATTGTTCAATCTTCTTTTAAAACCTCTCATGGTGGAAATTAATATGTCACTGTATTTATATATGATATATATATTATGTTATTTTTTTCCTTATTCTTATGTATTTTTCATTTATGAAATACCTTTATGGTTTCCATAATGGGTAAACACGATAATTTCATTTTATAATGTGCAGACTACCGCCCCCTCAAAGTGATTTGAATCGCTAATGCCATATATGGGATGTATAAAGGATGGAGTTAATGATTTTATATATTCTATTATACTGTGATTATAATTTACCTATGTATCATTATTTTTTTATTCCTTTAAATTATGAAATAGAAATGAATGTAGCGTTCATGCGTACGTACGGATTACCGTCTCCATGAACGGTGCATTTCATTTCTTATCTTCAAATGTTATGTACTATTATAAGTACATATATATATTGGACATATATGATATATATTACATCTAAATGATTAATATCATTCTGGAAATATAATATATATATCTGTCATTTAGTTTTAATTCTATTAATATGACAAAGAAATGAAAGTAGCGTTCATGCGTACGTACGACCTACTGTCTCCATGAATGGTGAATTACATTTTTTTATATTCAAATGTTATGGAATAGTATGACATGAATATATAATGTATATATTTGATATTTAAATCATTAATACTATTCTAGAGATGATTTACCTATAACTATATGGAAAATTCTTTTCCAACAAGTTCATTTTTGACTCATGTACCGAACATCGACAAAAACGTCTAATATGAACTCACATTATTAACCAATTATTATAACATTATAATATGTGATATTAATTGAATAATAAACATTAAATGAGGTACTTAAGCAATTATAAATTGACCAATTTTTATTATTCAGGAATATAATGAAGTGAACAAGACAAGACGGACTTAAGGTAAGGGATCCTACCTCTCTCTTTCTTTTCATGTAATCTCCTTTATATCATTTATTTAAGAATCATGTTCTTCTGTTGGGGATGTTATTTTATATTCATCCTACTGTAGTTTTTATTTTCATATGATGAGATACCCCCTCTTTCTCTCATCAATTCATTTTAATAATTTTTATGTGGCGCTGTTAGGTCTCCGAATTTTTGTAAGGGATCCTTTCACCCTTCTCATTTTCAATGTTTTATTTTCATGTGAAGTTATTAAAGTTGCTTTTTCTTATGTTGGGGTATGATATCTATATCCATCATACTGTTCTGTTATATTCATATGATGAGAGATCCTATTTGATTTCATCAATCCATTTTTGGAAGTTTTAAGTGGCGTCGTTAAGCTGCCAAATGTTCGTAAGGAATTTCATGTCTCGCTTTTGATTCTTTGAGATCTCTATTGTTCAGCCATTATTTATTTCATATGGTGTATGTACTGCACATGATTTTATGCTTTGTGTATTATAATTTAATTTATGGTTATTTACATCTTCATTTTATGAACCTTTTTAATGGTGTGTACGTTTCGGAAAGTTACCCAAATGGGTAAGTGAACCTTTCACCATCCTCTTTTTAAAAGACATCTTTTTGTTATGTCTTTTAATTTACATATTATTATGATGGGATATGTTCTTACATATCCTTATTGATATAAATTTTTTGTACAAGTCATGAGATACCATTTTCTCTCTCATCAACTCATTTTATGAATTTTAATGTGATGTCGTTAGGCTGTCAAATTTCTGTAAGGGAACTTCTTAACCCATTTCCAATTAATTGGGTTAAAACTATACTTCTTGATTATGTCCTGATATGAATATGTGTGAATGACCTCTTATTTGTTTACACTTAATGTCCATTTATTATGGGTGTATTTATATTTTTCACACATAATTACATAATTAATTTATTCTTAATCTAAGGATACCATCATTGTAAGGGACATCATCTCAATATCCTTTCATTGAGGCATATTTTGTTTTATACACAACTTTCTTTTATACAGTTTATAAACCAATTTGACTTTTACTTTTCTTCAAAAGGAATATTTTTTTACAAATCGTTTTACTAAATAAAAAAAGGAATTTTTTTTCTAACGTATGCGGCGACAACAACTTCTCTACTGCCGTGACCATTATTTGAGTTTCGGCTTCCTCTGCAGGCCATAACTTTTTTTAAATGAAAAATAAATACCATTTTTTACTTCTCTTTTATTTTGGAATTGAAAATTGTTTTGATAATGTTTTAATTATATCAATGTGTTGTATTGATATCTTGTGATTGAAATGTGGAAATGTTATGTTTCCATTATACATGTTTTATGTGATACGATTATGTTATGGTTCTTGGAAATGTTTTATGAAGACGGGTGGTTCTGCAATAAACTAATGGCGGGTGAGCCCGATATAGCTCTCCAATGAATTGGTTAACATGAAGGAGTTAAACTCTAAGGTTTATCTAAAGATATTTAGGGAATATATTGTGATGGGTATTTCAAAAGTAACCATGAGGGTTACTCCCTACTTAATAATGTTATGAATTCCTCAAGTTACCTTTATGTCTTATGATTTCTATGAGTTATTCATAAATCTTATGATTTCACGATGTATGTTAACGAACTTATGTTTTTGGAGTAAAGTATGATTTCATTGATCATTATGTATACATGGACTAATTTTATCATTCCATATTCTTTTATATCCCTTACTGATCATTTTATGCTCATCCCAAGTTTTTTTGAAATGTTTTCTACATGAATTAAAGATGAATTTGATCAAGGATGTGATCATGGAAAGACATGCTATCTAAAACATGGGACTATACATGTTTATTTTTTAGAGTTTTTTTTTGAAAATAATGGAAACTGAGTGGGAGTGTCTACTTTGTAATCTTTTGATATGTAATAGTTATGTCCTAATTCTCTAAAACACTAATCCTGAAAAGATCCACAATGTGAATTATTCATTTAATTCAATATTAAGTAATGTTTTAAGGCCAGGTCCTTATAGTAGGTATCAGAGATCGGTTTAGATAACTTTAGAGGTTAGAGTGTTGTTTAAGAATAAGTGAAACTTTTTTATAACCACAATGGTTAGTATATTAGATTGAGTCATTGTTATTTTTGAAAGTTGGAATGAGTTTGAGATATCTTGGATAAGTATATCATAGTTTTTATCTTCCTCCTTAGTATGTGATGATTTTGTTGATATACTCACACTGAAATTTTTTGTTTTAGAAAATGGATGGATCTAGCAGGAACCAAAGTGAAAATGCGTATAAAGGAAACTGTGGTGGTTCATTGATTAAGAGACTAGATGAAATGCGGGATTCAATGATAAATCTCGTGTTTATTCTAAACCAACTATCAATAGTCATGATTAACCACTTGAACCTTGGTGATTTCTCTAATTCATCATGTACGATAGAACCAACTCGATGTGGAAGTTCAGTAAATAATTATAATGGTAACCATTGGGGTTTATATGATCCTTACTTTTGAGGTTATTATGGGTTACTATTTGTTATGATGGAAAATGAATGGCATGAGATAAACATGAGGTTAAATTATGTTATGGTTATTTTTGATGATTTTATCTATTTTTGGGGAATGTTTTAAGAATTATATAGTTTTGGAAAAAAAGGACAACACGCAGACCATGTGACAACCCATCACGTCAGACAAAGCTGTGGGAATCGAACCCACGACCAAAGTGTGACTGCTATTTATCACCTACCACTTGACTACATGAAGTCCCTGGTTAGTATGACTAATTCTTTTCAGTTAGATGATCTTATAAATCAGTAATTAGTTTATTTTGGGTTATCTATTTAAATGATTAACCTCTCATGGATGATATGTGATTAGGTTAATTACTTTTCAATATGAGACTTTAAGAGTAACTGATGTTATTTAGAGATAAATGTTAATATTTATCTTGGAAGACTATGTGATTAAAAACATCGATGATTTGGGTTTCAATCTTAGTTTTATTACTTTGAAGAATTTTATGGACAATTGTTTATCTATTGGTCTTTGTAGAACTTTGGGTAATGTTTAACAAATTTTGGAGATTAAGAGTATCTTTTATTTTTATAAAGGATTATACATTTGGGGATCATCAGATCTTGTACTAACAATTTTGGTTTTGGTTATGTTCTATAGACATGGGAAATATATAGTTCTCTTTTGTGGATAAGGTGATTCTCTAGATGTTGAATACAAATCTTTTAATGTGAACAATTCATCCTAAATACTCATCGTTTGGAGGAAATATGAGTTTGTGTTAGAAATATAGTAAAAGTTGAAAGGCTACATGACAATTAAGTATGTTTCCTTATGTTTTGAGTTAAGATCATAAATAAATTCCCCAATAAAAAGTAACTTAAATAAAAAACGTTGTATTTTAACCTTTCCTACTGGGGAATAAAATATCGTTTAACCCATCACAAGTTTGTAATTTTTTTGTGGTTAAATTTCTCCTAGAAATGTTTTCTATCACTGTCCATCACAACTTGATGGTTTTTCCCTCCATATCCATTTTATCATTTAATCCTAGTATGGGTTATCTCATGTGACCATTGTACTTATATTTTTTAAGTGATCGTTTTGTTGACTTCTTTTCTGATGTGGGGGTTTCAATAATATTTCTGATACCAATTTTAAAATTGTGAGGACGTAATTTACAAAAGGGGGGAAGGATGTAACATCCCAGGTAAATAAATAATATTACATTTTCATATTTATTAATAATTTTGAATAAAATTTTAATATCACTTTAAAGTGGGAGCTATGTTCGATGGCATACCCAATACGCAACAACGAGTTTCTCTGAAATCTTACGTTGCACTCTAATAATATAATAATATTATTGTAAATGGTAGTAAACACCTTGTTGTTGTAATGGCAGGAATAAACAAAACTAAATAAAATATGATTATATATGTTTGTTAGATGTTTTTACATTATCCAATAAATGTTAGAGGCTTACAAAGCGAATGAATCCAATGTTTTATTCTAATATTCTTTAAATGCCGATTAACCGCCTTTTGATGGAGAACCTTTTTTAAATCTACTTTTTGTCACATTTATATTTTATATTTGAAAAAATTAAATCCTTCTATAGAATCAGGAAATCAAAATTTACTTTGTGTAAATTTTTTGTATTTTTCCGATAAAGTTCATTTTTAATGAATAGTGTAAAATGTTGTATTTTCATTCAAAACCACCTTTTAATATAATTTATTTATATTGCTAGATTATATTTTTAATTGGAATTAAAGTGTAATTAAAATATATTTTTATCATTTAATCCAATGGTGGTCATTGGAATTAATTTCACTTTGAAATTGGACATAAACAGGTGTCAATCATTAAATAGATATTATTTCTTAAAAACACGCTATTTGTTTTGACAGTGGAAATTGATTATAAAATTAATTAATCAAAAATCTATGTTTATAATTTGGTAAAATTGATATCATTTTTTAATTTTTAATATCAAATATATCTTAGGATGAATTTTTGGTATTTCTCTGACAAATGTTCATTTTTAATTAATAGTGAAAAATACTGCATTTTAATTCAAAACTACCTCTTCATACAATTTATTTATATAGTTAGATAGTCATTTAATTGGGTTTTAGGTGTAATTTAATTATTTTTTTATCATTTAATAAAAATTTTGTCATTTTATGTAATTTAAATTTTAAATTGAATGTAAAAACAAATCAATCATTCGATATATTTTACTTCTTAAAACCCGTCTTTGGTTCTGACAATGGGAATTATTTTTAAATTAATAACTGCAATTTCTGTGTTTGGAATTTGGTAGAAAGGATTAAATATTTGTAATAAAAAGGTCCAAATTATGTAAATACGACTCTTTTGTTTTTTGGACATTATGAATAGTTACGGCGGTAATTATCTTTAATTTTCGTGATTAATTAGTAATCGGGTAGTTAAGGGTAATAAAATAATATCATAATAATATAAAATTACCCCAACATGTGTCTTAATTCTACTGGTTGTGTCATGGCCAACCATGGGATTCCTTGTGCCATCTTAGGGACCACATGAAATCACTTTTGGGTTATAGTGACATTTTATCATTTTATTTTCAAAGAAAGGAAAATATAACAAAAGTATATAACTACTAAGTAAAACAATATTAATTATGTCTAAATAAATGATATCTTAGAATATAAATATTAATTGTAATGGTAAAAATATTTATCATATCATGGTATTTTTTTATAATTTTTAAAGATTAAATAAATAAATTTATTTATGACACCATGATGATGCAGTGACTACTTAATTAATGAACGATTTAAATAAAATAAAAATATAAGGTAAAATATAAGAATTAAACTTGTCTAAAACCTATTTTGTAGGTTTATTTCTATCCCTTATCAACTTATCCTATAAATATATCATTTTGTGACCTTTAATATCCGAAACTCATTTTATAATAAATTAACATTCCAAGACATTCCAAGAGTGCCCCTCCTCCCTCTTATAAAAGCCCCCACCACTACCCCCTTACCCACACCTCTCAAGACCTTGTGTCATAAAACCTCTACTTATATTGTCTCTCAAAGTCCCTCTATTACTCCTAGAAGCTTCACATTTTGTAGATGTATTTTTAAGGAAGCCTTTTGGCTCAAATCAAAAATAGTTACCCAATTTGAAGGTAATGTCATCTCTTATGTTCTTTTGTTTTTTTTCATGTCCAACCCCATAAACTCTTTTTATTCCTTTGTTTTCTAACAACACCAGTATCTTAAATATACTAGGATATGTTTATGATAAAGATTCGATCTACACTTATACACACCTCCATCTAACGGTTAAAGAACATACTGTTTCTGTGGGTGGCGAATTACTGCCTCACGAAACCATGATTGTTCAATATTATTTTAACAACTCTCATGGTGGACATTAAGATGTCACTGAATTTATATATGATATATATATATTATGTTTATTTTTTCCTTATGCTTCTTTATTTTTCATTTATACAATACCTTTATGGTTTCCATAATGGGTGAACGCGATAATTTCATTTTAGGAAGTGCAGACTACCACCCCCTCAAAGTGATTTGAATCGTTAATGCCAAATGTGGGATGTATAAAGGATGGAGTTAATGATTTTATATATGATATTATACTGTAATTATAATATTCCTATGTATCATTATTTTTTAATTCCATTATAGTATGAAATATAAATGAAATTTGCGTTCATGCATACGTACGGATTACTGTCTCCATGAACGGTGAATTTCATTTCTTATCTCCAAATTGTATGCACTATTATAAGTACATATATATAATGGAAATATATGATATATATTACATATAAATGATTAATATCATTATGTAATTATAATATATATATATCTCATTTAGTTTTAATTCCATTAATATGACAAAGAAATGAAAGTAGCGTTCATGCGTACGTACAGCCTACCATCTCCATGAACGGTGCATTTCATTTTTTATCTCCTAATGTTATGGAATAGTATGTAATGAATATATAATGGATATATGTGATATTTAAATCATTAATACTATTCTGTAGATGATGTACCTATAACTACATGGAAAATTCTTTTCCAACTAGTTCATTTTTGACTCATGTACTGAACGTCGACAAAAACGTCTGATATGAACTCACATAATTAACCAATTATTATAACATTATAATATGTAATATGAATTTAATAATAAACTTTAAAGAAGGTCCTTAAGAAATTATAAATTGATCAAAGTTTACTATTCAAGAATATAATGAAATGAACAAGACAAGTCGGACTTGAGGTAAGGTATCCTACCTCTCTCATTCTTTTCACGTATTCTCCTTTATGTCGTTTATTTTAAGCTCCATGTTCTTATGTTGGGGATGTTCTTTTATATTCATAATACTGTCCTTTTAATTTTCATACGATTATATACCCCCAATTTTTCTCATCAATTCATTTTAAGAATTTTTAAGTGGCGTCGTTAGGCTGCCGAATTTTTGTAAGGGATCATTTCACCCTTCTCAATTTCAAAGTTATATTTTCATGTAAAGTCATTCAAGTTACTTTTTCTTATGTTGAGATATGATATCTATATCCATCATACTGTCCTTTTATGTTCATATGATGAGAGACCCTACTTTATTTCATCAATCCATTTTTGGATGTTTTAAGTGGTGTCGTTAGGCTGCCGAATTTTCGTAAGGAATTTCTTATCTCACTTTTGATTATGTGAGATCACCATGGTTCGCCACTTATTTATTGCATGTGGTGTATGCACTAAACATTATTGTTATCTTTGTGTAGTATACATTAATTTATGGTTATTTATATCTTCATTGTATGACCCTTCTTTCATGGGGTTTACGTTTCGGAAAGTTACCCAAATCGGTAAGGGAATCTTTCACCCTCCTCTTTTTAAAAGACTTATTTTTGTTATGTCTTTTAATTATCATATTATTATGTTGGGAAATGTTCTTATATATCCTTATTGATGTAAATTGTTTGTACAAGTTATGAGAGACAATTTCTCTCTCATCAACTCATTTTCTTAATTTTAATGTGATTTCGTTAGGTTGTTGAATTTTTTTAAGGGAACTTCTTAACCCAATTTCAATTCTTTAGGTTAAAACTCTACTTCTTGATTACGTCATGATATGAATATGTGTGAATTACCTCTGATTGTTTTAAACATAATGTCCACTTATATTGGGTGTATTTATATTTGTCACACATAATTATATAATTAATTTCTCCTTAATCTATGGATACCATCTCTGTAAGGGACTCCATCTCAATCTCCTTTCATTGAGGAATATTTTGTTTTATACACAAATTTCTTTTATATGGATTATAAATCCCTTTGACTTTTACTTTTATTCAAATGGAATGTTTTTTTATGAAGCGTTTTACTAAATGAAAAAAAGGAATGTTTTGTGTTTCGTATGCGGCGACAATGACTTCTCCGCTACTATGACCATTATTTGAGATTCAGATTCCTCTACAAGGCATAACATTTTTTAAAATGAAAAATAAATACCATGTTT
This sequence comes from Viscum album, assembly GCA_963277665.1. Classification (NCBI taxonomy): domain Eukaryota; kingdom Viridiplantae; phylum Streptophyta; class Magnoliopsida; order Santalales; family Viscaceae; genus Viscum; species Viscum album. The sequence continues at coordinate 1,746,883,727 of OY728126.1, forward strand.
TACTTTTTTTCTTTTATGTTGGTATTGAAAATGGTTTTGATAACGTTTTGATTATATAAATCGGTTGTATTGATATCTTGTGATTCAAATGTGGAAATGTTATGTTTCCATTATGCATGTTTCATGTGATACGATTATGTTATGGTTCTTGGGAACTGTTTATGAAGATGGGTGGTTCCGTGATAAAATAAGGGTGGGTGAGCCCGATATAGCTCTCCAATGCATTGGGTAATGTGAAGGAGTTAAACGATAAGGTTTCTCTGAGGAGATTTAGGGAATATACTGTGATGGGTATTCCAAACGTAACCATGAGGGTTCCTCCCTACATAAGAATGTTATAAATGCCTCAAGTTAACTTTATGTCTTATGATTTCTATGAGTTATTCATAAATCTTATTATTTCATGAGTTATGCTGAAGCGGTTATGTTTTATGAGTAAAGTATGATTTCATTGATCCTAATGTATACATGGAATAATTTTTTATTTCCTTATTCTTTTATATCCCTTACCGAGCTTTTTATGCTCATCATAAGTTTTTTTTGTAATTATTTTTAAAATGACCCATACTTAACATACATTGTTATTACTTGAAAATTGAATCACACTTATTACAACATATAAAAAAACCATAAAAGGACCGTATAGGTATAGTATATTTAGAAACTGGGAAACATAAACAACTAGTTTATAAATAATCTACATTGTATCCCGTTTATTTCATCATATCTAGAGTCCCTTTTTTGCATATTCTACTTAATTCCTTTCTTCCAGACCCGGGGAAAAGAAAACATACAAAAGGGTGAGCTAAAATTCTCAATAAGGGTAAATAAAAGAAATTTCAATCATATAATATTCATAAGAACATAACATTTTGAAAATATTATCCTGCAAAAGAGATCATAATATCATAACATGGGATATCATTGTAGTGAAATGTAATCCCAATACCATAACATGAAACTTTGTGGCATACACACATAATTATAGCGAATCATTTCTTAGTAGTCAAGACTCATTGCCAAGACTATCATTGTGGACAAAGTCCATTTCTAAACCGAGTTCACTTCTCGTTTCAGTCCTATATCACTGAACCCGATTAACATGTCATTCCAGCCCTGTCTATCTCATGAGATATAAATCTTTACCCAATTCATTGAAGGGAGATATAGGTCCCATCCATCTCATAATGATACCATTCTTATGTGTTCCACAAGAACATAAATCATACATCACTGTATAACCCATGTAATAAAAATTTAATTCTTAAACATCATACCATCATAAAATAATCCATATAAGATAAAAGGACATCATAAAAATAATTCCATCATAACATAGTCAAATAAATTTTAAAATAGGGATAGAAACAGAACCCCATATTATCTTAGATGTAAAATAATTTTGATAAAACACTTGAACTTCATTCTTGAAGAAAATATCTTTTCTAATTCAAAAACATTTTTCCTTTCTTAACATGTCATAAAATGTTAAACTAAAATAAGTTGATTAAAAATAAACTTGAAAACTTGTATAGGAAGCTTAATTGAAATATTGTTCTAAAAATCCATTCATGCCGTATAAGTTAATGAAAAACATTCTTCTCGTACTTTGGCTGGAAAAGTCAAAAAAAGTACCTCGTACTAAAAATGACAAAATATTCCTTTCATATCTTTTACTAAAAACATTCCAATGGTTAAAATTAGATTTTAACAATTATAGGAGGATAGAAATAATATTTCATATTGATGAAACATGGATGTGGATGATAAATATTCCCCAGTAAATTTTGAAGTATAAGCAATCTCGGATTAAAATGATATTGCGAGATTTTCCCTTACCTTAGGTCCGATTTACTTCGTACGTGTCCGAACCTCCTCTATAGTGATTTAAATAATGTTATTAACTTAATCCAGAATTGTAATCATTGTTATTATATCATATATGTTCATATTTTTAAGAACCTGGAACTTCATTTCAGGTACACTTTTCCTTTTTCTGGAGTTTTTAAGAAAAATGAAGTTTATAGAAAATTTCGTAGTACACGCCATGTACATTCTGAGTACACATCATGTACTCTTCTCTGGCTCAAAGCCGTGACCTGTCCATTTCCGGGCCACACACACGGTGTGTAGGGGTGACGTGGAGGCCGATTTTGGCGGAGTATGAAAAAACCTAGAACACGCTGTGTACTCTAGAAGTACACACTGTGTACTTTTCTTTTTTTTCACTAAACAGACCGGGGTCTTGCCTAACGCACAAAAACACCGTCTTCTAGGTCCCATTTGTCCGAGAGTGACCCATACAGCTGGATATTTCCCTAACTCCTGCCTCTCCTCCCTTTCTCTGATTCGAGCACGGTCGATTGTGTAGGAAGCATAACGGTGAGTTCTTCCTTCTGCATGAGCCTTGTTTTCCAATTCTTACTCCTCCTCATGTTATCTAAGATTGAATGTTTTGTGTGTTTTCTCAGATCTACAGTGTTCTAGGGAGAATCAGTCGTCGTGGTTCAACTATATCGATCTCCTAGGATCGAGGTTGGTGGTTTGTGCCTTTATGTAGAATGTCTTTGAGTACTTTGTGAAATTGTGCCAATTCCCTTGAATGGGAATTGTGCGTTTTCCTATTTTTCCCTTGTTGTGTTTCTTGCATTGCTTGATTTCTGTAGTGGATGTTTATGCTTGTGAGTAGAGTAATTTGTTTTGTTCATAGTTTTCTTTTTCATGCTTTTTTTCTTTTTTGGTGTTTTCTGGTTTCCATGACTAGTTGTAGGATAGTGGAACTATTGATTTGTTATGCTGTAAATCATTAGAATGATAGCCATGTAGTTCTTGAGGTTTACTTGGATGTTGTACATGCGCTAAGCATGTTTGTTTCACACAGGACTGTGAGAACCTAGTGTAGTAGACCACAGGGAGAATAGATGTAATGGCTTCTCCAGAGTGTCTTTAAATATGATGTGAGACCACCGGGGGAATTGAAGATGAGTGCTTCCTTAGAGAGTCTGTAGTTCCTCGATGCAGACCATAGGGGGAATGAAACGTTGAGTGATTCCACAGAGATCCTTTAGCATGATACGAGACTATAGGGGTAATTGACTGTGAGTGCTTCCCCAAAGAGTATATTCTTAGCAGAACCAGAGGGGTGAGACTGTGTGTGCCTCATAGAGGGTTGCTTGTACTAGTAGGTTGAACCATAGGGGTTAGGCTGTGAGAGATACCCAGAGGGTTACCTATTTTCTACTTGTTATTGATTATTACTTGTGTACTTTATATTTTAGAACTGTGAATTGTAGTTACTGTGTATTTCCTATTTACTATTCCTGTACTTTACATACCATGTATTCATTGACTGTTAGGCACAGATCTTTTGGTGGTTGCCTACTGGGAATTTGTCTCACACCCTATTTGGGCCATGCTTTTGGGCCCAATTAGATTATGTTGTTTCATGTATAGATAAGGGCGAGAACCCTTCTACTTCAGGTACCTGACTTGTTGGAGTTGGAGCATGGGACTGAGCCGAGGATTGTGACGATGAGGAGTTTCCTTTCTATTTTCCTTTCTATGTTGCCTTAGTACTTGTGTTCTGTTTTATTTCATCATGTTGGCTTATTTTTTTCTTTCCATAGACATATGTACCATGTTGCATCATTACAATTTTATACATTTCTTCGATTGTTCAGTTCATTTGTTGTATACTGTTATTGTTTCCACTATTGTGAATTGTTGTTCATCCGCTGTATACTTTACCAAATGAGGGCATAGTTTCTCCAACGATTCACCAAGGACCTCGTGCTAGTCAGCAGCCTATGGCTTTTGGTGGAATTCACTTGAGGTCATGTGGCAAACCAGGTATGGGGCACCAGTGGAGGGCTCCAGATTCTGGTTGATACAAAGTGGTATCAGAGGAGTTCTTTTCTCCTGCTTTACTATTCAGAGACTATAGAAAGGGATAGGAGGGATTCGGTACATGGTATTATGCTGTGTTCGGGAGTAGCTAACCCATGTACAGGGAAAAACCATACAACCTCGTTAATTGCAGTTTGCTGGTTTTGAGATTTTACAGTTGATATGATTTCACCTAGAGTTATTCACATGCTTTGTGTTGTTATTTTCTTGACGCTTTCAGTTCTATTTCTGTCGCAACCCGATGAGATGAGGGTATTCCATCTCATGCATCATATAAGCACTTGTAGAAATCACATGTCATGCATTCTTTCCATGCCATCTAGGGTGAATTAGCAATTTCATGGTGTTGTGATAGACTTCGTTTAGACTATGCATGCTGTTGTAATAGGTGCTTGATAGAATCTCTGCTTCCTTATTAGAGGATTTTTTTTCTTCCTACTTTTCTTAAAGGAGCGCCAAATGTTGATTCTTGAGGTGTTATGGGCCCTCACTGATCAGAATTAACCACCTCTTTTCCTTGTTTTCAGTGTTACTAGGATTCTGTGCACTTTCTAAGCTACTGCCCAGAAAAACCCAAAATACACAGCGTGTACTTTTGGGATACATGACGTGTAGTTTTCAGGCCATGTCACTGACCGTGTGAGCAGAAACACAGTGTCGTGAGAATAACTTCAGGAACACGCCGTGTACGGTAGATACACATCGTGTAGTTCAGAGCCATGTACCCGGCCGTGTCACTAACAACACGGGTCAGGGAAGCTCGAGTAGAATATGTCGTGTTGTAAAGGAACATGTCGTGTAGTCTCGTCCAGGCACCCGGTCATGTCATGAACAACACGGGTCGACATTACCTTATCTTAGACATGCCGTGTGTTTTAGGGCACACGCCATGTAGTCTTGTTCAGGTACCCAGCCGTGTCACGAACAACACGGGACGGTGTCACCATCACCTATACACGCCGTTTTTTTTTCGGAACACGCTTTGTAAGGTTCATCCATGTAGATGGATGTTTTCATAACACGGGCTACTGAAGCCTTGTCTAGTACACGCCTTGTGTGTTAAGAACACACCGTGTAGTCTCTGGTTAAGTCAGACCATGTGGGTTAGCTGTGTAAAGAGACTCGGGCAGGGGAATAGTTATCAAGTACACGTTGTGTGTTGGGTCCACACGCCGTGTAGTTTGAGGTGTTACACGACCAGTAGGGTAGGGGTACACTCCCATGCCAGTGGCTTCAGAAGACACACCCTGTAGTTTTTCTACACGCCGTGTAGTCGTGTTTTGTAAACTTGTATGTTTTCCTTCCCATGTTCCCGTTTTGTACTCTTTTGTTTCCTAACTTTGTTTTCTAATCCAAGGTGTAATTTTTATCTTTCAGAGATATGCATCCATGAAGTCCTCCGGTTGTATGTTTGTCATCTGGCAGTGATCAGACGCTAGATATGGCTGATCAGAGACTGCCTGCCGATCCCCTAGTCATGCCAGCCTTGGCACTGGCTGCCATACCAGTTGCAGGCTCTAATGTGTAGTTTAGGGAAGTTTTTTTTGAGGATGATGTAGACCTTCTAGTGAGAACCTCCTCTTGCCTCGACTAGGGGAGAATTGATGTGGGTTTTTCATCAGCAGCATCCTCCCATGTTCTTAGGGGAGGGAGGACCTCAGGCTGCAGAGTCATGGTTGGAAACCATACTGACTATCTTCGAGCATCTGGAGACGCCTCTAGAGAGGCAGGAAAATCTTGATACCTACATGCTCTGAGACTCCTCCAAGAGGTGGTGGGATGTGATCTCACAGGCGGTTCATCAACAGGTTATGGATTGGGAAGAGTTTTAGTGCTTTTTGTATGACTACTTCTACCTGAAGACCCTGAGGGCCGATCGATCCTGGGAGTTCATGTGATTAGAGTAGGGTACTCTTTCTGTCATGGATTATTCCTCTCATTTCACCGATCTGAAGCATTTCACAGCCCTCCAGGATGGGAGTGATGTGTTCTTAGAAAGTAAGTTCGAGGATGGTCTCAGGCGGGAGATCTGGTCACCGGTGAATATCTTTCAGTTGACTTCCATCACTTCCACCTTCAATCAGGCACTAATTGCGGAGCGCAATCTGAAAGACTCTGCAGCTATGAGCCAGGGCGGTTCTGCATCCAGAGCTAGTGTTCCTCTAGATGACAGCAAGAAGAGAAGTAGAGAGTCTACGTGCGGTGATCCGAGGAAGCGAGATGCTTTGTCAGGCAGCCAGGTGGTATGATACTGGTGTGGCTGGTCAGGGAACACGAGGCTACTATGCCAGATAGACCTCATGGAGTGCCGACATTGCGACAAGATGGGTCACCTTCAGCGTTTTTCTAGGTTTTCTCGCCAACAGTGGGTGACCGGGGTTCTTCATTGACTCCTCGTTCAGGAGCAGCACCACCAGTTTCTCATCAGTCAGGGAACTGGAGTTCTTTCGGCCGTTCGGGCCGAGGTGGAGGTCGAGGAAAAGGAATTCCACCACCATTCCCTCAGCACCATCAGGGAGGTTCATCTCAGAGTGGTCATCCAAGGTTGCATGGCTACGGTGCAGGCCAGTATTTCGCCGTGGAGCAGACCTATCAGGAGCAGGATCCCAACCCTTCTACAGTTCGAGGTACGGTTTTAGTAGCCTCAGTTTTATCTTCATCTCTTTTCAATACTGGTGTTACATATAGTTTTACCTTTGTTGCTCCTGTGGAGAGATTTGGACTCTGTGTCTTTTCTTCTGCTGACTCGTTAACACGAGACACACCTTTGGGGACAAGGACATCTAGTGTGCGCCAGTGTAGAGAGTGCCCTCTTGAGGTTGCATGGTATCGTTTTCTTTTGGGATCTCTATGTCCTGGAGATGACAGGCTATGATGTCATTCTTGGGATGGACTGGATGGTTCCCTCCCAAGTATTCAACGATTTTTATCACCGTAGAGTGAGTTTCGTTTCACCAGAGGGTGAATCTTTTCTTCGTAGAGGCGAATGGGATGTTCAGGCGAGTCGAGTAGGACTCGAGCATCATGGACTAGGAAGGGTGACAGCCCGGATTTCTTTCCTTTATCTGGATGATTAGGGGACTTCACTATTGGTCAATCCACGAGTGGTAGATAATTTTAGGGACATCTTTCCAGAGGACTTTTCAGGGTTTCCTCCGGAGCGTGAGGTAGACTTCTCGATTGATCTCATGCCAGGAGCGGCACCGGTGACCATTCCTCCTTATAGGATGGATACACCTAAGTTGCGGGAACTCAAGAATCATTTAGAGGAGTTACAGGAAATGGGTTTCATCCAACCCAATACTTCTCCTTGGGGTTCGCCTGTCTTGTTTTCAATGAAGGTAGACGGTACCCTTCGGCATTGTGTGGATTATCAGAAGCTGAACCAGTTGACGGTCAAGTACTAATATCCCTTGCCGAGGATCGATGAACTTTTTGACCAGCTTAGATGAGCCTGAGTGTTCTCAAAGATCAACTTGAGGTCTGGTTATTATCAGTTGCATGTTAGACCATCAGATATACCTCTTACAGCCTTCAGGAGAAGGTATGGTCTATAAGAGCATACAGTCATGTCGTTCGGTCTCACGAACACACCTGTAGTTTTGATGGCACTGATGAACCAAGTCTTCCATTCACACTTGGACTCCTTTGTCGTGGTCTTCGTGGATGATATCTTGGTGTAAAATCACACTAGACACGACCATGCCACACACCTTAAGATAATTCTGAGTACACTGATAGAGCATCAGATTTATACTAAACTCTCGAAGTTCCAATTTTGGATGGATCAGATTCACTTTTTCGGTCACGTCAACTCAGAAGTAGGAGTATCTGTGGACCCATAGAATGTGAGAGCTGTAGTTTCCTGGGAGCAGCTGAAGAACATTTTTGAGGTATAGAGTTTCCTAGGGATTGCTGGATACTATAGACGCTTCATTCAGGACTTTTCACGCCTAGCAGCACCTTTGACATGACTATCCAAGAAGGGGGTGATGTTATTATGGTCAGATTCTTGTGAGTCATCCTTTCAGGAGATGAAGGGAAGATTGACTTCAACGCCGATACTAGTCTTTCCAGAGACTGTCTAGAGCTACAATGTTTATCACGATGCTTTAGGTATTGGGCTAGGAGTTGTGCTTATGTAGGGAGATAGATTCGTTGCGTACGGGTCTCGACATTTGAGGCCACATGAGAGGAACAACCAGATGCATGATCTGGAGTTGGCATATGTTGTTCATGCCTTACGCTGTTGGAGATATTATCTTCTAGGATAGCACTTTGTAGTCTTCACCGACCACAAGAGTGTCAAGTATATATTCACTCAGCATGATCTGAATCTGAGGAAGCGCAGGTGGTTCGAGTATCTTCAATATTTTGATTTTGAGCTTTCTAATATGCCGGGAAAGGGAAACACAGTGGAAGATGCGTTGAGCAGGAGAAATCAAATTCACGCAGTTCAGGAGGCCAGCAGTGAGTGGCTGCTGATGGATCTGGACTTTGAGATGCATCTGGAGGTGCACTACATACGGGGATAGACTTTCTTATCTTCTGTAGTTGTTACCTCTACACTACTTGATTGGGTACGGATGAGGAAGCTATCAGACTTAGAAGACTTAGTCCTGCAGGAGAGTGTGTCAGGAGGGGACCCACTTCTTGGATGGAAAGTGGGCGAGGATGAGATATTGCGTTTCTAGGGACGTGTATGGGTTCCAGCAGACATACGTGAGGAACTGATACAGGATTTTCATTCCTCAGTTTGGGCAGTTCATACTAGTATCACCAAGATGTATCGGGACCTTCATCGCCAGTATTGGTGGACATGTATGAAGAAAGATGTTGCTAGTTTTGTCATGATATTCTCTACTTTTCAGCAGGTGAAGGTGGAGAATCAGCGACCGGTAGGTCTTTTACAGCAGTTACCCATTCCGGAGTGGAAATGGAACAATGTCACGATGGACTTCGTGACAGGGTTACAAATGTCACCCCAAGGAAACAATGTTGTTTGGGTTGTCATCGAATGTCTCATGAAGTATTCTCACTTCTTACCGATCAAGGAGTCCTTCTGTGTTGATGATCTGGGACGATTGTATATCCAAGAGATTGTACGTCTTCATGGAGCTCCACACTCCATTGTTTTAAACAGGGATGCGCGTTTCAGCTCTCGGTTCTAGAAGGGACATCAGAAGGTCTTAGGTACATAGGTACTTTTGATTATAACATACCATCCCCAGGCTGATGGTCAGTCTGAACATAAAATCCAGGTGCTAGAGGATATACTCAGAGCATGAATTCTGGACTTTTGTGGTTCTTGGGAGAAGCATATTCCTCTGGTGGAGTTCGCCTACAACAACTGTTTTCAGGAAAATATTCATATGTCACCTTACGAGGCATTGTATGGTAGGCCATGACGATCACCCATATACTGGCTGGAGGTAGGAGAGGCATCTTTGCTGGGACCTCGTCTGGTTCAGGAGACTTTAGAGCATATAGAGCTGATTCGAAATAGGATGGTTACAACACAGTCTCGGCAGAAGTCTTAAGCTAATCAGCAGAGACGGCCTATGGAGTTCGAGGTCGTGGATTAGGTTTTCTTCCATGTCACACCGAGGTTGGGAAACAAGAGTATTCGGATATAGGGTAAGCTTTCACCGTGGTATGTCGGACCGTTTGAGGTTTTGGAGAGAGTTTGACCAGTCACATATCGGTTGCAGCTACCCCAGAGATACCAGGCCATGAACGATGTCTTCCACATCTCTCAGCTCTAATGTTACTTTTTAGACCCATATCATGTCTTTTAGCCTGAGGATGTTGAACTCTAAGTAGATGCATCGTTTGAGAAGCATCCCATCCGGATTGTCGATCGCAATACAAAGGTTCTCGGTGGGTGGTCTGTCCCTCTTGTACGGGGGAAATGGCAGCATGGGTGAGTATAGGATGTGACCTATGAGAGAGAGGCTGATATATGATCACAGTGGCCGGAGCTGTTCGAGATTTCTTCTACTACGCCTCCATAGGGAATTTCGGGGACGAATTTCTTTAAGGGGGCAAGTTTGTAAGAACACGGATCTTCGTTTCAGGTACGCTTTTCCCTTTTCTTGAGTTTTTAAGAAAAATGATGTTTCTGGAAAATTTCGAAGTACACTCTGTGTAATTTCTAATTACACACCATGTAATCTTCTCTGGCTCAACGCCGTGTGCTGGACATGTCCGGGCCACACACACGGTGTGTAGGGGTGACGTGGAGGCTGATTTTGGAGGAGTACGGAAAAACCTAGCACACATCGTGTACTCTATAAGTACACACTGTGTACTTTTCTTTTTTTCACTAAATGGACTGGGGTCATGCCTAACGCACAGAAACACCTTCTTCTAGGTCCTGTTTGTTTGAGAGCGACCCATACGACTGGATCCTTCCCGAGATCCCGCCTCTCTGTCCATTCTCTGATTCGAGCACGGTCGATTGCGTTGGAAGCGCAGCGGTGAGTTATTCCTTCTTCTTGAGCCTTGTTTTCCAATTCTTCCTCCTCCTCATGTTATCTAAGATTTAATTTTTTGTGCGTTTTCTCTGATCTACGATGTTTTAGGGAGAATCAGTCGTCGAGGTTCAAGTATATCGATCTCCTAGGATCGAGGTAGGTGGTTCGTGCCTTTCTATAGAATGTCTTTGAGTACTTTGTGCAATTGTGCCAATTCCCTTGAATGGGAATTGTGCGTTTTCCCGTTATTCCATTGTTGGGTTTCATGATTTGCTTGATTTATATAGTAGAGGTTTATGCTTGTGAGTAGAGTAATTTGTTTTATGCTCAGGTTTCTTTTCCATGCTTATTTTTATTGTTTGGCATCTTCCGGTTGCCATGCCTATTTGTAGGATAGTGTACCTGTTTCTTTGTTATGCTATAAAGCCTTATAATGATAGACAAGTAGTTCTTGAGTTTTACTTAGACGTTGCACGCGCGCTAAGAATCTTTGTTTCACACAGGATTGTGAGAACCTAGTGTAGTAGACCACATGGAGAATAGACGTAAGGGCTTCTCCAGAGTGTCTTTAATCATGATGCGAGACCACAGTGGGAATTGACGATGACTGCTCTCTCAGAGAGTCTGTAGTTCCTTGACGCGGGCCATAGAGTGAATGAGATGTTGAGTGCTTCCCTAGAGAGCCTTTAGCACGATACGAGACTATTGGGGGAATTGATGGTGAGTGCTTCCTCAGAGAGTCTATTCATTGCAGAACTAGAGGGGTGATACTGTGTGTGCCTTATAGAGGGTTTCTAGTACTGGTAGGTTGAACCATAGGGGTTAGGCTATGAGAGCTACCCAGAGGGTTACCTGTTTTCTACTTGTTGTTGGTTGTTATTTGTGTACTTTATATGTTAGAACTGTGAATTTTAGCTACTATGTATTTCATGTTTACTGTTCATGTAATTTACTTTCCATGTATTCATTGACTTTTAGGCACAGATCTTTGGGTGGTTTCCAACTGGGACTTTGTCTCACACCCTGTTTGGGCCATGCTTTTGGGCCCAAGAAGATTATGTTGTTGTATGGATAGATAAGGGCAAGAGCCCTTCTACTTTAGGTACCTGACTTGTTGGAGATGGAGCATGGGGCTGAGCCGAGGCTTGCGATGCTAAGTAGTTTCCTTTCTGTTTTCCTTTTGTTGTTGTTTTAGTACTTGTGTTCAGTTGTATTTCTGCATGTTGGCTAGTTTATTGCTTTCCATAGACATATGTACCATGTTGCATCATTACTAATTTATACGTTGCTTCCATTGTTCAGTTCATTTTTTGTATGCTGTTATTGTTTCCTTTATGGCGACTTGTTGTTATTCCGCTATATAATTTACCAAATGAGGGAATAGATTCCCCACCGATTCACCAAGACCCTCACTGCTAGTCGGTAGCCTCTGGAATTTGGGGAAATGCGCTTGAGGATATGTGGGAAACCAGGTATGGGGAACCAGTGGAGGGGCTCTGGATACGGGTCGTTATAATATTCTTAGCTTCTTATTAGTAATATTTCATTGCTACTTGTTTTTAGGGTGTTTATTTCTTTTTGTTCTTATGCGTGTTTTGTCGAATAAATTCTTATTATTATTTTTAGGTTATAAATATATCATTTCCAGAATGTTATTACTGTAATATACAACATATTTATTCATTCAATTCATTTATATAATCATTATGCAATGAATATCATGTAGAACGTGTCGCATCACATCGTGGACACGGTATGCCGTACATACACACGAGCGATTATATCGTTCCCATGATCGTGGAATTGTATTGAAGTTTATGTATACTATTTCATAATCAATATCACATTAAAATAACCATATATAGTTATTATTTACACCATTATACGCATCCAAGTAAGGTGGTGGTGGAAAACAGATTACACCACGGCGTAGAGATGGTATTCCGTACGTACGCACGCGTGGTGATTTCATTTTCCGTAGGATGGATAAAAGGTGAAATATGGTTGTTTCATATTTATAATAACATATCTGTATATGAGTGATACCAATGTTATTACCTCATATTGAAACAACTAATGAAGATGAAGTATAAGAAGAAATAAAGGTGAAAGAATCGGTAACGAACATTACCTCTTCTTTGAAGCGCCTCTTCTTAACCTCCTCTTAGGAAACTAAAGATGGTATTGGAAGAATACCTAGACCTCTAGGATGTTTCTAGGGAAGTGGAGAAGAGAAATTGGTATGTTTTGGTTGATCTTGAAGGCTCAATTTGGTGTGAGGAGGAGAGGGAGGATGTGCCTTTTTATAATGGAGGAGAGGGGCACCTTAGGAAAAACATAAAATATTATTTTATAATAAAGTAATATTCTGTTTTTAATAGCTTCAAATTTATTTATTTCGAATCTACGGTGGGTATGGGTCTAAATACTCTCATCCTATATATTTTAGACATGTTTAGGTTATTAGTTTTACCTTATCATTTAGATTTAACTCTAAGTTAAATAATTTATCTTTTACCGTGTTTTCTTGTTTTCTTACATTATAGGTTAATTAACATACTATAACAATACAAACGAACCCCAAGTGGTTGATTATTAACATATATAACATTATCTAAGTCATTTGGCTGAGCCTTATATTTTTCGGAATAAAATAAAAATTAATAATATAATATTTTTTAAAAAAACTATTTTTTGTCAATTTTGACACTATTTGGTAATTGATTATTGTGAAAATAATAAAAGCATGTTCAGTTCAAACTAAGTAAATTAAATCAATAATAATATGTCATATTAACTTATAAAATCAGTTTAATTCATGAAAATTCTAAAATTACATTTATTTGGGTAATTATAATATCAATTATGTTAATATTTCCTTAATAAGGTGATGACAACATCATCATTGTGTCATCAATAAATTACATTATTTAAAATCTTAAAATTATAAATTAAATACGATTATTTTGGAAATATTTTTAGCTTTCTGATGAATATTTATAGTCTAATTTATCTTATTTATAACCCTATATTAAAAACATTTTAGTTATTGAACTTTGATTTTGACTATTTTAACACTTCTTTAAATAAATTAATATTAAATGTCCCAATCTAATCCAAGTAGACCTAAACGGACATATTTTATTCCTAAGATTGTTTTTGGTCGAATTAAACTTATCCAATAGAATTAGGACATGTGTTACGAAAATAATAATACCACTTTTACCCTTAATTACCCAATTTACTTTTAACCATGGTAAATAAAAGTAAAAAGTTACTATTGAACAGAATTATTTTTATCTTATTGAACCACATTTTACTCCTTGATATTAACCGTGCCTCTAATATTTTCAAAATTACACACACAGAAGCGGTAAAATTATTTTTCATGTAAATTTTCAAACTCTCCTAGGAGGTGGGTAAAAGACGGTGAAAAGTTCAATAATTTTTTTATATCTAATATTATTATAAATTGTCTCCAATGAATTATATTGAACGTATATAGGTATTATTCATCTATTTTGACATAAAAAATATTTAAATAAATAGTCGGTTTTTAAATAGTAACCCAGTGTTTTCACTATTCATCATAAATTGAATGTTTTCAGAAAAAATACAAAAAATTCACCCTAGGATAATTTTGATTTTCCGAATCCAAAAAATGAAGTCCATTTTGAAAGATAAAATTTATAAAATTTCAAAAAGTGGGTATTACTAATCATAACGGCTAGTTTTAATAATATTTTAATAGCATATCGTTGTTTAGTGAAACTCATTATTGCGTACAGCGCAAGCTATCGAGGAAGGTCGCGATTTCGTGTAAAGAAAGCCAAACTAGTGTTGTATGTGGTGAAAGATTCCTTTGATGATGTATATAACATAAAAACAAAATATTTCACATAATAATCTCGGGTGTTACATTCTACCCCCCTTAAAATGAATTTCACCCTCGAAATTCATCACTTTGTAACAAACAGATGAGGATACATCTCCCTCATCATATCCTCAAGCTCCCATGTAGCTTCTTCTAATTGGTGGCTCCTCCATAAAAATTTCATCAAGAAAGTGATCTTGTTCCGTTGGACTTTTCCTCTATGATCAAAAATCTCTATCGAATGTTCTTTATAAGAAATATCTTGCTCTAGCAGTACAACTTCTAAGTTGAGTACATGTGAAGGTCGAGTATGTACTTTCTCAGGAGAGATACATGGAACACATCGTGAACTTGAGAGAGATTCGGTGGATGTGACAATTGGTAAGCTACCTTCCCAACACGATCCAGTATTTTGAGAGGACCGATATACCTAGGGCACATCTTTCCCTTATTTCCAAATTTGATTACTCTCTTCCAAGGAGATATTCGTAAGAACACTTTATCACCGACTTCAAACTCTAGGCCTTTTCTTCAGTTATCACCATAACTTTTTTGTCGACTCTGAGCTTCTCTTATGTGTTGTTGAATTGATGGGACCTTTTCTGCCATCTCATCAACAAGATCAGGTCCTAATATATTTCTTTCCTCAACTTCATCCCACCAAGTTGAAGTTCATAATTTCTTTCCATAGAGAGCTTCATAAGGAGCCATCTGAATACTGGAGTGAAAGCTATTATTATAAGAAAATTCCACCAAAGGTAGGTGTTGATAACAACCACCTTTGAAATCCATAGAGCAAACTTTTAATATATCTTCTATAGTTTGAATTGTTCTCTCAGACTGACCATCTATTTGAGGATGATAAGCAGTGCTGAAACTCAACTCTGTATCAGGATTATGCTAAAGAATTTGCCAAAACAGTGAGGTAAACCATGGATCCTGATCAAATATAATTGAAAGTGGTACTCAATGAAATCTTACCAAATCATTTACATATATCCTGACAAGCTGATCCAGATAGAAATATTCTCTAATATAAATGATGTGTGCTGACTTCGTAAGATGATCAACTATAACCCATATAGCATTATTGACTTTGGATGTTTTAGGAAGTCCAGTGACAAAGTCCATAGTGATGTTTTCCCATTTCCATTTGGGTATGAGTAATGGTTGTAACATCCCCTTAAACTTCTATCTCTCAGCTTTAACTTGCTGACAAAACAACCATCGAGAGACATATTCAGCAACATCTCTTTTCATGCCATCCCCCCAGAAGTACTCCTTCAGGTCCCTATACATCTTCATTCTTCCAGGATGAATAGAGAATGAAGAACTACGAGCCTCATCCAGCATCTCTTTGCTTAATTCTGGGATGGGAGGAACACAAACTCGATTCCTGAGACTTATTATTTCATCACAATCAAAGTGAAATTCAGGAACATTTCCCACCTTCTTTTGTAATTCTACATCTTCTTTTTTTGCCTCTTTAATCATCACATGTATAGATGGTTGAACATTTATTATAGAAAGATAAGATTTTTCCCCTTCCATTATAATTCCAAGATCAATCCTTTGTAAATACATAAATATTGTATCTTTTGTGATCCTCGTCATGAATAAGCTAGCTTGGTCTTGTCGACTTAATGCATCTTCCGCCTTGTTTGCTTCCCAGGGTGGTAATGAATTGTGCATTCGAACTCCTTAATCAGCTCTAACCATCTTCTTTGGTGCATATTCTGGTCCATTTGTGTGAAAATATACTTTAAACATTCTCGATCAGTATAAATATCACACCTTTCTCCATTAAGATAATTCCTCCAAATATATAATGAAAAGATTACCGCAGCTAACTCCATATCATGAGTTGGGTAATTTTTCTCATGGATTTTCAACTATCGTGAGGCATAATCTATCACCATATCATTTTTCCTGAGAACACACCCCATTACCTTCGTGGATACATCACTTTAGATCACAAACCATTCTCTACTACAAGGTAGTGTGAGCACTGGTGCCCTGGATAAAATTCTTTTTAACTCCTTGAAATTCTCTTCACACTCCTTCGTCCAAACGAACTTAACTCCTTTTCTAGTTAAACTAGTGAGTGGATTAGATAATCGTGAAAAATCATTCACAAAACGTCGATAATATCCATCCAAACCAAGGAAACTTCAGATCTCAGTTACTTTTTTTGGTCTCGACCATCTTTCAATAACCTCTATTTTTTCTCGATCCACTGATATCCCCTCTGTTTAGATTATGTGACCCAAAAATGAAACTTTTTTAAGCCAAAATTTACACTTGGTAAATCTGGTATAAAGGTTCTCATTTCTCAGGGTCTTCAATACAATTCTCAAGTGATCTTCATGTTCTTCCTTTCTCTTTGAATATAAAATAATATCATCAATAAAGAATACCACAAACTGGTCAAGATAATCTCTATAGACTATATTCATTAGATCTATGAAGATAGCAGGGGCATGACTAAGACCAAATGGAATCACTATAAATTCATAGTGTCCATACCTTGTACAGAAAGTCGTCTATGGTACATCCTCCCTTTTGACCCATAATTGATGATACCCTGAACGGAGATCAATCTTGGAAAAGTATTGAGCTCCACATAGTTGTTAAAATAAGTCATCAATGTGTGGGAGAGGATATTTGTTCTTGAGAGTGATCTTGTTAAGTTCTCGATAATCAATGCAGAGTCTCATTGATCCATCTTTTGTCTTAACAAACCGAACATGTTCTCCCCAAGGTGACGCACTAGGGAATATAAATCCCTTATCAAGATTCTATTGGATTTTCTTCTTAAATTCTTGCAACTCAATTGAGGACATTCTATAAGGTGTATTTGAAAAAGGTAAAGCACCCATTATGAGTTCTATTGAAAACTCAACTTCATGATTTGGTGGAAGACCAGGCAATTCCTCTGGAAGGACATCATAAAACTCCCGTAAAATGGGAATATTTTTAATCGTGAGTATTTCACCAACCATTTGATATAAATAACCTTCATTTAGTGGAATCAAGACCCATAAGATGAAAGAAATTTCCACAGGAAGGTTATCTTCATCCTTGCATCGATAGATGATCATAGATTGATCTGGAATATGAAATGTGACATATCTTCTTTGGAAATTGATAGGAGCTCCATATATAGAAATCCAATCCATACCAAGAATCACATAAAATCCCACTATTGGAAGGATCACAAGATTTGCATGAATCACTATCCCACAAACTTCAATCAGAGAAGAATTGTAAACTTTTGATGCGACTGTTGTGCCATTAGGGGTTGTCACAGCTAACTCAACATCTAACTGCTGAGGTAATATGGAAATACCCTTAGAAAATTATTCAGAAATAAAAGAGTGGGTGGATCCAGAATCAAATAAAACATTTTCTACTTTAGAGTGGATGGTATGTTTACCTTTCACCACTTCGTTATCGTACTCCACATCGCTGATAGAAATTTTATGTGACTTTCCTTTATCTTTGGCCTTAATAGTTTGTTGACGTCGATCATCATAAAAAAACCTTGGATTAGGGCATTGATTGTCATAATTCCCCATTTCCTTGAACATGTAACATTGAAGTGTAGGAGGTGCACTCTATGTTGCCTTTTCTTTGTTTGCATCACTACACATCGTCTTCCCATCATTGTAGCATTCAAATGCCCGATGACCTTCCTTTCCACATTTGAATCATTTACTTGTCCCTTTAAGGATACTCACTCCATGTTTTTTTTCACACATTGAGCATAAGGGAAAACTCATCTCCTTTTCATTTTGGTCTTTATATTTCCCTTTGAATTCATTTTTCCTCTTCTTATCAAATGCATATGATTGATGGGTTACTTCAATCTCCATATCAATCTTGAGAGCACATTGAACAATTTCCACGTATATATTGAAATCCCTTATGGCTAACACCCTTCAAAGCCTTGGTTTTATTCCAATAAATAATCGATTGATTTTACTCTCAGGTTGGATAATAATCCCAGAAGCGTACCTTGCAAGTATTGTAAAATTTGCTTCATAGGTACCAACAGATTCATCATCCTTTTTCTTTAGTTCAAGAAACTCCTTCTCTATCTTTGTTAGAGGAATACGAGGAAATTACTTATTGAAAAATAAGTTCTTGAACTCGTCCCATTCCATGGACTCAATTTCAACTCTTGGCCTCATATTCTTGATAATATTTCACCATTGATCAGCTTCATCTTCCAAATGATATTCTGCTAAGATAACTTTATCATGTTAAGAACATTGAAGAACTGAAAATATCTTTTCAGTGGTACCGATCCATTGTTTAGCCACTAATGGATCAGTAGACCCACTGAATTATGGTGGACACTGCCTCATAAAGTATTAAATAGAATGTTGCTCCTTCCATTTCTCATTTGGATGTATTGCATGTTTCATATCTTGAGAATGTTGTGTGATCATGGCTATAAGATTTTTCATTCCATCTCCAATAACGTTTGGTTGCTCAGGGGGACAATCATTGCATTGCCCATCGCATTCCTCATTAACACGGTTCCATCGAGTTCCAGCCATTGACTAAAACCAAGAAAAATAGTGTGACAAAAATAATTATAATAGGAAAACCACATAATAAATAATAAAATTTCAAATTTAAGGTATTATCATAGGATTTTCATGGCCATTTATAAAACACTAATATTGTGTTCTATGCTTAGACTTATCCTTATGGTTATGACTAAGGCTTCCACATCCTAGTTTCCAAAGGTTGACTATACCTTTCCTCTGATACCAACTATAAAGACCCATACTGTACATAAATTGTTATTACATCAACATTTATGCACACTTATTACAACATATAACAAAATTATGAAAAGACCATATGGGTATAATGTCTTTAGAAACTGGGAAACATAATCAACTAGTTCATAAATCTTCTACATTGTTTCCTGTTTATTTCATCATATCTAGAGTCCCTTTTTGGAATATTCTACTTAATACCCTTCTTCCAGACCCGGGTAAAAGAAAACATACAAAAGGTTGGGCTCAAATGCTCAGTAAGTGTAAACAAAAGAAATATCAATCATATCATATTCATAAGAACGTATAATTTTAAAAATCATAACCTGCAAAAGAGATCATAATATCATAACATTGGATAAATCCTAGTAGTGAAATGTAATCCCAATTGTCATAACCTGATGTTTTTTGGAATACACACATAATCATAGAAAATAATTTCTTAGTATTCAAGACTCATTTCCAATACTATCATAGTAGCTAAAGTCCATTTCTGAACCGAGTTCACTCTTCGTTTCTGTCCTGTATCACTGAACCAGATTAACCTGCCATTCTAACCCTATCTATCTCATGATATATTAATCTTTACCCAATGAATTGGAGGGAGATATAGGTCACACCCATCTCATAATGATACCATTCTTATGTGTTCCATAAGATCATAAATCAAACATCATAGCATAACCCATGTAATAAAAATGGGATTCTTAAACATCATGCTATCATAACATAATCTATATAAGATAAAATGACATCATTCAAATAATTCCATCATAACATAGACAAATCAATGTAAAAATAGGTATATAAATAGAACCCTATATTATCTTAGAATGAATGTAGTTTTGATAAAACACTTGAACTTCATTCTTGAAGAAAATATCCTTTCTACTTCAACTTTTTTTCCTTTCCTAACATGTCATACATTTTTAAACTAAAAGAAGTTGATTAAAAATATAATTGAAAACTTTTAAAGGATGATTCATTGAAATAATGTTCTAAAAATCCATTCATGCCGTACAAGATAAGGAAAAACATTATTCTTGTACTTTGGTCGGAAAAGTCAAAAAAGTACCTCGTACTAAAAATGACAAAAGATTCCTTTCATATCTTTTACTAAAAACATAAAAATGGGTAAAATTGGATTTAAACAATTTTATGAGGATAGAAATAATATTTCATATTGACGAAACATGGATCTGGATGATAAATATTCCTCAGTAAATTCTGAAGTATAAACAATCTTGGATAAAAATGAGATTGCGAGATTTTCCCTTACCTTGGTCTGATTTTCTTCATACGTGTCTGAACATCCTATATAATTATTTAAATAATGTTATTGACTTATTCCAGAATTGTACTCATTGTTATGATATCATATATGGTCATATTATTGGCTTCTTTATTAGTAATATTTCATTTCTACTTGTTATTCGTGTGTTTATTGCTTTTTGTACTTATGCATGTTTTGTCGAATAAATTCTTATTCTTCTTTTTAGGTTATAGATATCTTATTTACAGAATGGTCTTAGTGTAATATATATCATATTTATTCATTCAATTCATTTATATAATCATTATTCAATGAAGATCATGTAGAACGAGTCGCATCACATCGTGGAGACGGTAGGTCGTACGTATGCACGAGCGATGATATCATTCCCATGATCATGGAATTGTATTTATGTGTATGTATACTATTCTAGAATCAATATAACTTTACAATAATCATATATAGTTATTATTTACACCATTATACCCATCCAAGTAAGGTGGTGGTGGAAAACAGATTACACCACGGCGTAGAGACGGTATTCCGTACGTACGCACGCATGATGATTTCATTTTCCGTAGGATGGATAGAAGATGAAATAGGTTTGTTTGATATTTATAATAACATACCATTATATGATTGATACTGATGTTATTAGTTCATAATGAAACAACTAAATAAGAATAAGTAGAAGAAGAAATAATGTTGAAATAATCGGAAACCGACATTACCTCTTCTTTGAAGCGCCTCCTCTAAACCTCCTCTTAGGGAACTAAATATGGTCTCTGAAGAAGACCAGGACATCTAGGATGTTTCTAGGGAAGTGGAGAATAGAAATAGGTAGGTTTTGGACAAGCATGAAGGCTCAAAGTGGTGTGAGGAGGAGAGGGAGGCGGTGCCCTTTTATAAGGGAGGAGAGGGGCACCTTAGAACGAACATAAAATATTATTTTATAATAAAGTCATATTCGGTGTTTAATAGCTCCAAATAGATTTATTTCAAAGATAACACTACTGGAAATGGGGACTTTCCCAATGTTTTAGAAATGTTTGGAATGAGGGTAGAATCATTGGTATAACATATACCAATGGTTCTGCAAACAGTGGGGAAGTAAGACGTTGGGAAAACCTATCCCAACGGTTTACAATGAACCGTTTGTATAGGTTAGTAAAATTAACCTATGCCAATGGTTTAACCAAACCATTGGAAAAGATTTTACCAACGGTTTACACTAAACTGTTGGTAAAAGTGGTGAAAACAAACACTTTCCCAACAGCTTAGAAATGTTGGGAATGGATTTTTCCAACGGTTCCCTTTGAACCGTTGGCAAAAACATCCATAGTAATCTTTCCCAATAGTTTGTAAACCATTGGGAAAGGCTTATTACAAGCCTATTCCACTGGTTTCAAACCATTGGAATAGGCTTGCTGTGCAAATTGAAGAGCAGCCTAAAATTTGCACAGCAGACTCCAATTTTGCACACCAACCTCCAATTTTGCACACCAACCTCCATTCTGCTCCTTTTCAATTACTATACCTGAAATAACAAACTAATACATAAATATAGAGAAAAAACTAATACATATTTAACATATAATTCATTCTTTAACTATACACATCCAGAATTAAATCAAAATTCATAACGTAATTATAAACATACATAATTGATTTAGAATTAAATTTAAAATTTAGATGACAATTATATGTGAAATCCAAAATTCAATTCATAATTGAATACATACTTAATTTAATTATCAATTATCAATAAAATATATAAAAAACTGAATGACTATCATCAGAATCCAAATATGTTTGTTTGTGTTTTCATATACCAGTTGTTTTTACTAAAAATGATGTTAATTTTAAACAAACTACAGACACTTGGAGTAATACCGGCCACACCGTGGCTCGAATTGAGGCGGGGTTGACTCGTACACATTATATATGACCAATGGATCGTTTTCCAAAAGTATCAAAATATTCTGAAAGCACTTGGTTGGTTTTCCATATGCCAGTTATTTTTTCCACTTAAAATGTTCTTCATTTCAAAAACAAAATGAGACACATTGAGTGGTGCGACCCACACCAGGCCTCGGATTGAGGCACGGTTGACTTGTACACATCACATATGACCCAAATATCATTTTCCTAAAGATTCAATGGAATTCGAATGCATTTTGTCGGTTTTCCATATGTCATTTATTGTTTTCACATAAAATGAAATCTATTTTAAACGAAAGAGAGACAATTTGAGTGGTTCTGGTCACAATGTGCCTCGAATTGAGGCGTATTTGACTCATACACATCACAAATGACCCATAGATCATTTTACTAAAGGTTCACTAGAATCCAAATGCGTTTAGTCGGTTTTCCATATGTCAGCTGTAGTTTTCACTTAAAATGAAGTCCATTTTAAACTAAAGAGACACCTTGAGTGTATTCGGCCACACCGCAACTCGGATTGAGGTGGGGTTGACTCATGCATGTCATATATTACCCATGGAACATTGTGATAATGTATCAACACAATAAGAATCCGTTTGGTCAGTTTTCCATATGTACTTAAAATGGTGTCCATTTTAAACAAAAGAGACACACATAGAGTGATCTCGGCCACACTGGGACTCGAATTGAGGTGTGGTTGACTCATACACATCACATATGACCCATGGATCATTGTCCTATTTTTTCAACAAAATCCGAATGCGTTTGGTCAGTTTACCGTATGCTAGTTGTTGTTTTCACTTAAAATGAAGTCAATTTTAAACAAAAGAGAGACACTTTGAGTGGTGTCGGCCACACCGCAGCTCGGATTGAGGTGAGGTTGATTCTTACACGTGACATATGAACCATGGATAGTTCTACTAATGTTTCAACCGAAACGGAATGCTTTTGGCTGGTTTTCCATATATACTTAAAATGTTGTCCATTTTAAACAAAAGAGAGACACTTAGAATGATCTCGGCCACACCACGACTTGTATTGAGCCTAGGTTAGCTCGTGCATGTCATATATGTCCCATGGATCATTGTGATAAATTATCAGTAGATTATGAATGCGTTTGGTTGGTTTTCCGTATGCCTGTTGTTCTTTTCATTTATAATCATGTCAGTTTTAAACAAAAGAGACACAGTTAGAGTGGTATCGGCCACACCACCCCTCGTATTGAGGAGGGGTTGACGCATACATGTCACATATGACTCATGGATCGTTGTGATAATGTATCGACACATTAAGAATGCGTTTGGTCGGTTTTTCGTATGCCATTTGATGTTTTTTACTTAAAATGTTGTCCATTTGAAACAAAAGACAGACACTTTGAGTGCTATTGGCCACACCGCTTCTCAGATTGAGGCATGGTTGATTTGTACCCTTCAAATATGACCTATGGACCATTCTCATAATGTTTCAATAGAATCTGAATGTGTTTGGTCAGTTTACCATAAGCTAGTTGTTGTTTTCACATAAAATAAAGTCAATTTTAAACAAAAGAGAGACACTTTGAGTGGTGTCAGCCACACCGCACCTCGTATTGAGGCGAGGTTGATTTTTACACGTCACATATGACCCATGGATTGTTCTCCTAATGTTTCAACTGAAACCGAATGCGTTTGGCTAGTTCTCCATATGTACTTAAAATGTTGTCCATTTTAAACAAAAGAGAGACACTTAGTCTGATCCCGACCACACCACGACTCAGATTGAGCTCAGGTTGGCTAGTACACGTCACATATGACCCATGGATCATTGTGATAAATTATCAAAATATTCCGAATGCGTTTGGTTGGTTTTTCGTATCCCATTTGTTCTTTTCACTTATAATCAAGTCCGTTTTAAAAAAAAGAGACACAGTTAGAGTGGTGTCGGCCTCACCGTGCCTCGTATTGAGGTGGGGTTGACTTGTACACGTCACATATGACTCATGGATCGTTGTGATAAAGTATCGACACATTCTGAATGCGTTTGGACAGTTTTTCGTATGCCAGTTGATGTTTTTCACTTAAAATGTTGTCCATTTGAAACAAATGACATACACTTTGAGTGGGGTCGGCCACACCGCATCTCAGATTGAGGCGAGGTTGATTTTTACACATCACATATGACCTATTGATCGTTATCCTAAAGTTTCAACGGAAACTGAATTAGTTTAGTCAGTTTTCCGTATGTACTTAAAATGTTGGCCATTTAAAAAAAAACAGAGACACTTAGACTGATCCCGGCCATACCCCGACTCGGATTGAGCCCGGGTTGGCTCTTACACGTCACATATGACCCATAGATCATTGTTCTAATGTATCAACACAATCAGAATCCGTTTGTTCAGTTCTACATATGCCAGATGTTCTTTTTCACTTATAATCCTGTCCATTTTAAACAAAAGAGACATAGTTAGAGTGGTGTCAGCCACACCATGCCTCGTATTGAGGAGGGGTTGACTCGTACACGTCACATATGACTCATGGATCGTTGTGCTAAATTATAGACACATTCTGAATGCCAATGGTCGTTTTTTCGTATTCTAGTTGATGTTTTTCAGTTAAAATGTTGTCCATTTTAAACAAAAGAGAGACACTTAGACTGATCACGGCCACACCGCGACTCGTATTGAGCCCAGGTTGGCTCGTACATGTCACAAATGACCCATGGATCATTGTGATAAATTATCAATAGATTCTGAATGCGTTTGGTCGGTTTTCTGTATGTTAGTTGTTCTTTTCACTTATAATCATGTCTATTTTAAACAAAAGAGACACAATTAGAGTGGTGTCATCCACACCGCGCCTCGTGTTGAGGCGGGGTTGACTCGTACACATCACATATGACTCACGGATCGTTGTGCTAATGTATCGACACATTCCGAATTCTTTTTTCAGTTTTTCATATGCCATTTGATGTTTTTCACTTAAATTGTTGTCCATTTGAAACAGAAGACAGACACTTTGAGTGGTGTTGGCCACACTACGTCTCAGATTGAGGCGGGGATGATTCGTACACGTCACATATGACCCATGGATCCTTCTACTAAAGTTTCAATGGAAACTGAATGCATTTGGTCGGTTTTTTGTATGTACTTAAAATGATGGCCATTTAAAACAAAAGAGAGACACTTTGACTGATCTTGGCCATACCGAGACTTGGATTGAGCCCGGGATGGCTCGTACACGTCACATATAACCCATGGATCGTTGTGCTAAAGTATCAACACAATCAGAATTCGTTTGGTCGGTTTTCCGTATGCCAGTTGTTCCTTTCACTTATAATCATGTCCGTTTTAAACAAAAGAGACATAGTTAGAGTGGTGTCAGTCACACCGCATTTTGTATTGAGGAAGGGTTGACTCGTACACATCACATATGACTCATGGATCATTGTGATAAAGTATCGACACATTCTGAATGCGTTTGGTCATTTTTTTCGTACGCCAGTTGATGTTTTTCACTTAAAATGTTGTCCATTTTAAACAAAACACTGTCACTTTGAGTGGTGTCGGCCACACCGTGTCTCTGATTGAGCAGGGTTGATTCATACACGTCACATATGACCCATGGATCGTTCTCCTAAAGTTTTAACAGAAACCAAATGCGTTTGGTCAGTTTTCCGTATGTACTTAAAATGTTGTCCAATTTTAAACAAACGAGAGACACATACACTGATCCCGGCCATACCGTGACTTGGATTGAGCCCGGGTTGGCTCGTACACTTCACATATGACCCATGTATCATTGTGCTAAAGTATCAACACAATCAGAATCATTTTGGTCGGTTTTTTGTATCCCAGTTGTTCTTTTCACTTATAATCATGTCCACTTTAATCAAAAGAGACACAGTTAGAGTGGTGTCGGCCACGCCACGCATTGTATTGGGGTGAGGTTGACTCGTACACGTCACATATGACTCATGGATCATTTTGATAAAGTATCGACACATTCCAAATGCGTTTGGTCAGTTTTTCGTATTCCAGTTGATGTTTTTCACTTCAAATGTTGTCCATTTTAAACAAAAGAGAGACACTTAGACTATTCCCGGCCACACCGCGACTCGGATTGAGCCCGGGTTGGCTCGTACACGTCAAAAATGACCCATGGATCATTGTGATAAATTATCATCATATTCCAAATGCGTTTGGTTGGTTTTCCGTATTCCAGTTGTTCTTTTCACTTATAATCCTATCCGTTTTAAACCAAAGGGACATAGTTAGAGTGGTTTTGGCCACACCATGATTCGTATTGAGGTGGGGTTGACTCAAACACATCACATATGACTCATGGATCATTGTGCTAAAGTATCGACACATTCTAAATGCGTGGGGTCGGTTTTTCGTATGCCAGTTGATGTTTTTCACTAAAACTGTTGTCCATTTTACACAAAAGACAGACGCTGTGAGTGGTGACGGCCACACTGCATCTCAAATTGATTTGGGTTTGATTTGTACACATCACATATGACCCATTGATCATTCTCCTAAAGTTTAAATGGAAACCGAAAGCGTTTGGTCGATTTTCTGTATGTACTTAAAATGTTGGACATTTGAAACAAAAGAGAGACACTTAGACTGATCTCAACCATACCACGTCTCATATTGTTCCCGGGTTGGCTCTTACACATTATATATGACACATAGATCGTTTTGATAAAGTATCAACACAATCAGATTCCGTTTGGTCGGTTTCCACTATGCCAGTTGTCCTTTTCACTTATAATCCTGTCTGTTTTAAAGAAAAGAGACATAGTTAGAGTGGTGTCGGCCACACCGCTCCTTTTATTGAGGCAGGGTTGACTCGTACACGTCACATATGACTCATGGATCGTTGTGCTAATGTATCGACAAATTCCGAATGTGGTTGGTCAGTTTTCGTATGCCAGTTGATGTTTTTCACTTAAAATGTTGTCCATTTTAAATAAAAGAGAGACACTTAGACTGATCCTAACCACACCAAGACTCAGATTGAGCCCGGGTTGGCTCCTACATGTCACATATGACCCATGTATCGTTGTGATAAATTATCAATAGATTCTGAATGCGTTTGTCGGTTTTCCGTATGCCAGTTGTTCTTTTCACTTGTAATCCTGTCCGTTTTAAACAAAAGAGAGACACTATGAATGGTGTCGGGCACACCACGTCTCGTATTGAGGCGGGTTTGACTCGTACACATCACATATGACCCATGGATCATTGTCCTAAAGCATCAACACATTTCAAATGCGTTTGGTCAGATTTCCAGATGTACTTTAAATGTTGTCCATTTTAAACAAAAGAGATACACTTAGACTAATCCCGGCCAAATCGTGACTCATATTGAGCTCGGGTTGGCTTTTACATATCACATATGACCCATGGATCATTGTGATAAATTATCAACATAATCCGAATGTGTTTGGTCAGTTTTCCATATGTAAATTGTTCTTTTCACTTATAATGTTGTCCATTTTAAACAAAAGAGACACAGTTAGAGTGGTATGTTAGTTGTTTATTCACATCATTCAAATAAACTATTTGACTATAGGTCTTTAAATTATTTTATTTATGAAAAAAATACATTTAAAATGAGAATATCAGAAAATTAATAGAAGATAAAACATTTACTAAAAATCCATGTAGAAATAATAAGGTAAACATGATTTATGAGAATCCTCATGTGTCTATTAGTGGAATGGTATTTACTTAAAATCTTGTGGAAATTCATATAGAATATTTTTATATCATTCTTAGTACGGATTAGATTTTAGTTTTCCATGCTATGAAACATTTTATAGCTAACAATTCCATGCCCAATGAATACATCAACATCCATGAAAACATGGAATATATAAAAATAACTCAACTGCAATACTATACTACAAGTCTGGATAAAACCAACAATTAGAATAGATTAAACATCAAATCTTAGTAACATTAGTAAAAAATGTAACAGATCAACTTTTCCCACATCACCATCACCATGATCACCCTCTTCCTCATCCCCATCATCGTCCTTTCCCTCCTCTCCCTCCTCCTCGCCCTCGCCCTCCTCACCCTCGCCCTCCTCGCCATCCTCCTAGTCCTCATCCCCATCATCGTCAGCCTGAACATCATCTTTACCACCACTAGAACTGCTACCTGGTGCTCCATATATAGAACGTATTGATGACATATATTAATCAAAAGCTGGGTTGGCCTCTGGTGGAAGTGTCCGATCTAAAACTTAAATAAATTTCATAAATGCACTATTTGCCCTAGCAGATTGTTCTGCAATCTCTGCGGCCCTTTTACCATCCTGTTCTGCCTGTTCCCTAACTTTCTGCAGCTCGGTTTTTCTACAACTCATACCTGAGGCGGGCTAATACCTCGTCAGGGCTATCCTAGGTCAGCAGCGTACACTGCCAGGATTCTCCTCTCTCCAAACCTGATGTAAGTGATCAGTTGGCCCAAAATTTTCTGGTTCTTGGGCATCGAGGGAATCTAAAGAAGCCTGTTAAAAATATAAATATATTATTCTTTTACAAAATAGATATTAAAATATAAAATCAACAGATTAAAACTTACAATCTGCGGCTGAGTCGCTTCGTTGGCGGAACTTCTATCCTTTTTACGTCTACTCGAGCAAAACATTTTTGCCCGAGGCACACGTCCTTCAATATTTTGCACTTGCCTCTACAATGACATTGGAAACTAAAGTTATATGAAAACTTTAGAAAGCTATTAAATAAATGAGGAATCAAAATAAAGTGTAAGTCGTAAAGAAAACTTATAAACAATTGTCATACCTGCTTCATTTCATGATTAGGCATCGTAGTGTGTCCCAGTGTGTGGAGGAATTTTTTTGCATCAATGTTCTTTTTTTTGAAATTATT
Organism: Viscum album; assembly: GCA_963277665.1. Classification (NCBI taxonomy): domain Eukaryota; kingdom Viridiplantae; phylum Streptophyta; class Magnoliopsida; order Santalales; family Viscaceae; genus Viscum; species Viscum album. The sequence goes on from OY728126.1 coordinate 1,746,912,881, forward strand.
CCTAAATAATATTCAAAAATGTAATAGATAGTATTAATTAAAAACAAGAATTTTATTATTTAAATACCTCAAATGTAATTAAAACCTTAAACATGGTACTTTTCCAATGAGTAATCATCTGACGATACTGCTCTATAGGACAATCATCCACCACTAGTACCACCTCTAACTCAGTGCCAAATCTATCAACCCATCTAATATACAACTCATGCTTTTAGGATCTCCAAAGCTCGCCTAAATCCTTTAGACGTTCCGATCATGCACCCTCCCCATAGGGAAAATTAAATCGAAGCTGAAATCAAAATATTATTTCTTATAAATACCAAAATAATTCATGGAATTAAATAGAAAAGATTTAATTACCCATATCTCTGCCCAAGCTCTCTCTTTGACCTCATGTGGAAAATTTCTTCATGATAGCGGGCTGATGGGAATGATGACGGAGTATTTGGCAAGCGTCGCCAAAAAACTCCGACATTGCTGCCTTGTTTTCTCAACCATTTGGTTGTCTTCATTATAATCCATCATAACCTGTGTGCGGCGGTTCTACACCGAATGCATGCGTGTATGCCCCCGCCCATGCCTCCTAGTAGTATATGTATTTGTTATGAATGAAAAACAAATATTTTTTCAAAACATGTTATAATGAAAATAAATATTGCTATAAAAATGTGTTAGGGTTATATAAATATACATGCGTCGGTCTGATCGTTGAGCGCCGCTGGAACCACAGAAACTAATGGAACACCCTGTGGTGGAACAGGAGTCTAGGATGATGGAATATAGAAGCTCGAAGAGAAAGAAGTATAAGGAAAAGAAGATGAGATAGTTGTCTGCCAGATTCTAACTGGGGAGTGGGAATCATCATGGGATATGAAAATGATGGGCCAGAAGATGCAGAAGGTACCGAAAACATGGGAGGCCTAAATTTCCCGTGTGTCCCAAAGGACACACCTGGATCAAAATGTGGGAAGGAAGACATGTCAGTGGGAGGGGAAGGGTCTAGTCGGGTACGCGCAGCTGCTCGTCCACCTCTGGTACGAACCCTCCTCGTACCACCGACATGAGTACTAGGACCAGTACAAGGCTCCTCATCGAATAACTGTCGACCTATAGGTGGATCATACAAAAGTGTTGAAAAAAAATTAATCACATGACATTATATATTCTTTAAATATATCAATTTGAAATGAATTACGCACTACAGGAACTGATGATGGAATTCCCAACTCCGTCATTCGACAATTATTTTCTATCATTTTTTCCCTTCGTCTCTCTTCAATTGGTTGCATTTCCAACTTTATAAAACAAATATGTAATTAATTAGAAAAAAGAAACTAATGTGTAACCCAAAAATCTAAATATATGAGGAAATAGGGGGATTCATTGGTAATTTATCCTTATCACATTACACCTCACCTGAAAACATTAGGGAAATCATAGTATATCTCACATGAAGACACATGGACAATCACATCACATCTTACCTATAAACACATGGTCAATCACTTATGAAGGAAGAGTAGGGAAGACATGGTAGCTATCCAACCATATAACCACCATCCTATAGATTATAAAAAATACCCATAACTCAAAACCTCTGATCGTTGGAATGTTTATCCAACTCTTCTTGGGAATGTGTAGAAATAACATAAAATACATGATATATAGATAGCACAAAATACACAACCTATGGGTTGACATTAACTACATAATCACACACTTAACTACTACCATACAACACATAAACCATCTCAACCACATTCACCACTATATAAAATACACCACACCACCACCACAGAAGACACATAGCATTTTACACTTTCATTTATAAGCCACTTCATTCACACTTACATTGTCCATTCATTTAATGTTAAATTAATTAAATTCATTTACCACACATCCATTTCTATTCCATCTCATTTATTTAATATCATGTTTTTTTATTTTAACAGCATAATTTATTCCATAGATTACCAGGAAACTAATAAAACCACCACACAACAACTCACCATCTCACAATAACCATCGTCTCCATGTTCCATCGGCCAACCATCTCACCAAAACAACCACATACATCAACAAAAATATTGCACATCACAAACCACAACACAACCAAAACCACCTCACCACATTATACACCACAACCTCATCACAAAACACCTCCACACGGCACAACACCACCACACATCATCATTATCACACAACTTCACATGTCACATCCATTCCCACTAACCAAAACATTACAACCCCACATATCAGAAAGCCCAACTGGTCACCTCAATCACCATACAACAGCCTACAACATACAATGAAACACAACAAAAAACCTCTCATAGAAGCAACATACCCCAACTTCCACAATTTATTAAAGGCATTTTATTAAATATCCCCTTTATTTAGAATGGACAATATAACAAAAATTATATTCCATGGGAAACAAAATCATTAACAAAATATTCGTTCATTTTCTCAATTTTTGACGGTGAAATCACAACAAAATACAAACTTAAAACTAAAATATTAGATCAATAACTATAAAAACAAGGTAGAATATGTGTATAAAGAATAAAATACATGATTTGAGATGATTCAGATGGGTTTTCACCTGTTCGGATTGGGGAGTCTGCGAGAGGAGCAGAGCGCCGGATTGATTTTAGGGTTCAGTCGCGAATGGGGGAGACCAACGGCCCAATTGTATTTGGGGAAAATATTTACCAATGGTTTTTAAAAACTGTTGGAAAAGGGGTGTTTAGGGTACCCTTTTCCAACGGTTCAATAGAACCGTTGGAAAAGGGGTACCCTTTCCCAACAGTTTTATGAATCCATTGGGAAAGGGTAAGGTAAACACCCCTTTGCCAATGGTTTTATGAAACTGTTGGCAAAGGGGAACCCTTTCCCAACGGTTCTACCTTCTTTACCAATAGTTTAAGAAAACCGTTGGTAAAAAACCATTGGTAAAACCCATATTTATAGTAGTTTAAGGTGGGGATGGGTCGAAATCCTCTCAACCAATAGATTTTAGACAACTTCTCTTACTATTTTAACCTTATCATTTAGATTTAACTATAAGTTAAATAATTTAACTTTTTCTGTGTCTTCTTGTTTTCTTATACTATATGGTTAATTAACGTACTATAACAAGACAAACGAACCACAAGTGGTTCATTATTAATTTATATAACCTTATTTAAGTCATTTGGCTGAACCTTAGATTTTTAGGAAAAAAACTAACAATTAATAATATAAGATTTTTTTAAAAAACAATTTTATGTCAATTTTGATACTATTTGGTAATTGATTTTTTTGAAAATCATAACAGCATGATTAGTAAGAAAAAACTTAATTAAATAAATAATAATATTTCATATTAAACTATAAAATTATTTTAATTCATGAAAAGTCTCAAACTACATTTATTTGGGTATTTATTATATCAATTATGTTTATATTTCCTTAATAAGGTAATTACTCCATCATCATTGTGTCATAAATAAATTAAATAATTTAAATTATAAAAATTATAAATAAAATACCATTATGTAGTAAATATTTTTATTTTTATAATGAATATTTATAGTCAAATGTATCTTATTTATAACCCTATAGTAAAAATGTTTTAGTTATTAATCATAGATTTTAACTATTTTAACTCTTCTTTAAATAAAATAATATTAAATGTCCTAATCTAATCCAAGTGGACCTAAATGGTCATATTTTATTCCTAAGGTTGTTTTTGATCGAATTAAACGTATCCAATAGAATTAGGACATGTTTTAGGGTATTAGTAATACCATTTGTACCCTTAATTACCCTATTTACTTTTAACCGTGCTAAATAAGTGGAAAAGTCACCATTCACCAAAAATAATTTTAATCTTATAGAACCACATTTTACTCATTGATATTAACCGTGTCTCTGTGATTTTCGAAATTCCACTCACAGAAATGGTAAAATTATGTTTTATGTAAATTTTCAAACTCTCCTAGGTGGTGGGTAAAATACGGTGAAAAGTTCAATAATTTTTTTATATATCTAAAATTATTATAAAATTACTCCAATGAATTACATTGAACTTATATAGGTATTACTATTCTATTTTGAGCTAAATTATATTTAAAGAAAATAAATAATTATTTAAATAAAATTTCGGTTTTTAAATAGTAACCTAGTGTTTTCACTATTCATCAAAAATTTAAAGTTTTCAGAAAAATACAAAAATTCACCCTAGGCTAATTTCGATATTCCGAATCCAAAAATGAAGTCCATTTTGAAAGATAAAATTTAAAAAATTTCAAAAAGTGGGTATTACTATTTATAACGGCTAGTTTTAAAAAGATTTTAATAACATATCGTTGTTTAGTGAATCTCAGTATTACATACAATGCAAGCTATCGAGGAAGGTCACGATTGCGTGTAAAGAAACCCAAGATAGTGTTGTGTGTAGTAAAAGATTCCTTTGATGATGTATATAACATAAAAATGAAATATTTATCATAAAAATATCGGCCGTTATAGTTTTCCACATGACATAAAGATGAATTAGGTCAAGGATGGGATCAAGGAAAGACATCCTATCTAAAACACGGAACTATACATGTTTCTTTTTAAGAGTTTTTATTTTGTGAAAAAATGGAAACTGAGTAGCAGTGTCTACTTTGTAATCTTTTATGATGTAATAGTTATGTCTTAATTATCTAAAACTCTAAACCTGAAAAGATCCTCAATGTGAATTATTCATTTAATTCATGATGAAGTAATGTTTTAGGGTCGAGTCCTTATAGTAGGCACTTCATGAAATTATTTTGGTTGAAACCAAAGGGAGTTACCTGATTTTAAGGTAACATTTTCTCTTAAGTTATTTTCTTTTATTTTACTTATCCTTCCCCTAAACTCTTTTTATTACTTTCAATTCTAACAAAACCAATATATTAAATATACTATGATTTTTTTATATAGAGGATTCGATCTACACTTACACACACCTCCATTTAATGGTTATAGAATGTATTGTTTCTATCGATGGAAAAATAACACCCCAACAAAAGATGATAGATCAATTATATCCTACAGTCTCATATGGTGGCCATTTTTATGGGACTATATTTATATATGTTATATACTATGTTTATTTTTTCATTATGCTTCTATATTTTTAATTTATATCATACCTTTATCATTTCCATTATGAGTAAACACGATAATTTCATTTGAAGAAGTGCATACTACCGCCCCCTCAAAGTGATGTGACTCGTTCATTCCATACGTGGAACATATAATGGATGGAGTTATTGAAATTATATATTATATTATACTCTATTTATAATATAACTATGTATACTAATGTTTTTAGTCAATTAAAATTATAAATAGAAATGAATGTAGCGTTCATTCATATGTGTGGATTACCGTCCCCATGAACTTTGCATTTCATTTCATATCTTCAAATGATATGTAATGTTATAAATACATATATATACTGGATATATGTGATATATTAGATATCTAAATCATGAATATAATTCTATATATAATTAAATCTTGACCACATGCAAATATTTTATTTATAAGGTGTTCATTTTTTACTCAAGTACCAATTAGTGACAAAACTCTCATTAATAACTTAAATGATTACATAATGTTCATAACATAGTAATAAGTGTTATAAATGGAATAATAAATATGAAAAAATGGATCTTAATAAATTATAAATTATCCTAAGTTTCTGATTCAGGAAGTACAAGGATTAAACTAGTCAAGTCGGACATGAGGTATGGGGTTTCTTATCACACTTTTAATTCTATGAGATTTCCATTGTTCGCCACTTTTTAATTGCATGTGGTGTAATGTGTACTGCCATTTTATATATATATTATCTCAATTAAATTTATATTCATGGTATTATGTGATTTCCTTGGTGTTTATTAATTTTTTTTCATACGACTCTTTGATTACAATGTGTTAAATAGGAATAAATGGGAATAAATAGTAATATTTACTAATAAATAGTTATAAATAGTAATAATTAGTAATAATTAAAAACAATTAGTAATAATTAGGAATAATTATGAATAGTTATTAATAATTTGCAACAATTACTGATATTTAATAATAATTTGTAATAAATACTAATAAATACTAATAAAAACAAACAAATAGTAATAATTAATAATATTTAGGAATAATTAGTAATAATTTCGAATAATTATTAATAATTATAAATAATTAGTAATAATTAGGAATAATTAGAAATAATTAGAAATAATTAGAAATAATTTTAAATAAATAGTAATATAAGAATAATTAGTATTAAATAGTAATAAATAGTAATAAATAGGAATAAATTGGAATAAATAAGAATAAATATGAATAAATATGAATAACTAGTAACAAATAAAAATAATTAGGAATAATTAGGAAAAATTAGGAATAATTTGGAATAATTAAGAATTATAAGGAATAATTAGGAATAATTAGCAATAATTAGTAATAATTAGTAATAATTAGTTATAATTAGGATTAATTAGGAATAATTATGAATAATTAGTAATAATTAAGAAACTTAGTAACAATTATTAATGATTAGTAATAATTAGTAAAAATTACTAAGATTTAGTAATAAATATAAATAAATAAGAATAATTAATAATAATTAGTAATAATTAGTAATAATTATAAATAATTAGTAATATTTAGTAATAATTAGTTATAATTAGTAATATTTTGTAATAATTAGTAATAATTAGAATTAATTAAGAATAATTAGTAATAATTAAGAATAAATAGGAATAAATAGGAATAATTAAGAATAATTAGGAATAATTAGAAATAATTAGGAATAAAAAAAATAATTAGAAATAATTTGTAATAATTAGGAATAATTAGTAATAAATAGTAAGAATTAGTAATAATTAGTAATAGTTTGTAATAAATAGTATCAATTAGTAACAATTAGTACCAATTAGTAATAATTAGTAACAATTAGTAATAATTATTAAAAATTAGTAAAAATTTGTAAAAATTTGTAAAAATTAGTAAAAATTAGAAACAATTAGTTACAATTAATAAAAATTAGTAACAATTAGGTACAATTAGTAATAAATAGGAACAATTAAAAAAAATAAATTGTAATAACTTGTAATAACTTGGCACAATTTCCGGTGGATTGAAGACACTCCTTTTTCTTGATGACTCTTCTCCTTTCAACATTCTCCGACTCAAAACATTATGAATAGTATGCTTCTACGTAAGCATATCCAATCTCATATTACCATGTTTGAATATGAATTCCTAGGACCACCTTTTTTATAATGTGTTCAGACAGTGACAGTTGCAAGAAGATGGTTCATCGATGAAAAAGAGGCTCTTTTGTCCGACGACTCATTTACAGGAAACATTCTCACACAAAAATCACAGTGAAGAATCTCCTCGGAGGTATGCATATTCATTCTAATATGAATGAGAATGAATATGCGTATCTCCGAGCAGATTCTTGAGTGTGACTTCTGTGAGACAATGTTTCAAGTAAATGAGCCTTCAGAGAAAATAGTATTCATTAGTCCACTGGAAATTGTGCCGCCCATAAGTAATGGTAATTATTTAGTAGTTTTAATTATTTACAGTTTTTAGATAGTGTTTTAAAAAGTTAAAATTCTTCAAAAATCATAATGATTTTATATTTTGTATAAATGTATGGAACATGGAAGTCGAAAAAAATCATTATTAGATGGTCAAGCTGGGATAAATTTGTGTATAAATCCAAACAGTTCTGGTTTAAATCTTGTATATATTCAGGGTTTTGAATCTTTATTATCATTAGCATCTTCAAAACCAGAATATGTTTCAGAAGGGACAATAATGTTTCCTTGTAAAAAATGTGCTCTGAGAATGTTTGACACATTTGAAAAGGTTGGGGGACATCTCTTGCGAAATGGTTTTCAACCAGATTATATTTTTTGGTATCAACACGGTGAATGCAGTTCCATAGAAGATATTGATAACATGATTCTCGATCCATCACAATTTCAAAATTTAGTACATGGTGTTGTAGGTCCTTCTATTCAACAAACTAAAACTCAAGATGATATTGATTTAACTCCTGAGTTGGCACCATCTGAATTTTTGTTGTTGTTTAGGTCTGATGAAGATGCAATATATCCTGGTATCAAGATAATAAAATTATAAGCGGTTGCAGAATTTATGACTGTTTAATCTGATAATTCCATGTCAAACAGCTTTTTTTATCAAATATTTTTTCGGTTAAAACATTGTTACATGAAAGAAATGTGTTCCCTACAAATTACTATGTGATAAAGAGGATGGTTCGTAATCTGGGCCTTAGTTATCAAAATATTCATGCATGTCCAAATGATTTCATCATATATTCTGGTGAAAATGATTCATTGGATAGTTTTCCCACATGTGGAAAATCAAGGTATAAAGAAGCTCAACCAGGAAATCTGGATTGTTACCAGTGAAACAATTGAGATATTTCCCCCTAACACCGAGGTTGCACAGTTTATTTATGTCTCAAAACACAGTGTCAATGATGTCATGGAACAAAAACATGATTTCAACTGATAAAAGATTGAATCATCCATTTGATGGTGATTCCTGGAAACATTTTGATCATCTGCATCCATATCTTGTTTTAGAAGCCCGAAACGTGCAATTGGGTCTTTCTACTTAAGGTTTCTATCTGTTTGGTTCTTATGGTTGTCAGTATTCATGTTGGAATGTCTTTATAACTCCATACTAATTACCTCCTTGTATGTTGATGAAGGAGACCTATATCTTTTTGACCTTATTAATCCCATGATATTTGAAAAAGAATATTCTTGTTTATTTGAATCCATTGATTGATGAGTTAAATGCATTGTGGAGTGATGGTGTTAGTACATAGAATGATACTATGAAACCAATTTTTAAATTAAAAGATGAATTGATGTAGATGATTGGTGACTTTCCGGAATATGGAATGTTATCTGGCTGGAGTACACATGGTCTGAAATCATGTTCTTAATTTATGAAATACGAAAAAGCCTTTATGCTCTTCAATGGAAAAAACCTTTCTATTTAGACTGTCACAGCAGATTTCATCCAAACAATCATCCTTTTCAGAGGGACAAATCTTATTTCAGAATAGGTACAAATGAAAGGGATGAACCTCTAAAAATGATCTCCGGTACAGAGTTAAAATCAGGTTTATTTTCATTACCTCACATCACCTTTAGGCCAAGGGTAAAATAATAGAAACTTCACGTCTTTAGGAAAGAACACAATTGGATAAAACAGTTTTTTGGGGATCATCAATATCAGTCTAATTTGTTCGTCTACCACATGTTAGATGTCATGCATATTGAAAATAAATTTTTTGATAATTTATTTCATACAGTTTTGGATACACCGCGTAAGATCAAAGATATTGAAATTGCATAATTAGATCTTGCCAAAATTTGCAGGCGACCAGAACTTGAAATAATTTTAAAATGTCAGATCACATTGGTTAATGAAGACAAGAGACTCTTATACACTGTCCAATGAGAGTCACTTACTATTTTGTCAGTGTATTGCAGATTTGAGACTTCCAGAAGGCTATGCTTCCAATTTGGGCAGATGTGATTAGAATAGTTATATTACTGGATTACAAAGTCACAATTGTCCTATTATAATGGAAATAATTATGATGATTGGTTTTAGTGGTTTGCTTAATTCTACTATTTGGGATTTGATAATAGACATATCATATTTTTTCGAGATATTTGTGCAACGACAATATACTACGATGTGCTAAGAAAACTCTAAGAAGATGTTGCTGTAATTATATGTAAACTGGAAAATGTCATTCCTCCAACTTTCTCTAAATCAATGGGACGTCTAATATTACATTTTCCACATTAGGCTAAATGTGGAGGTCCATTATTGTTTCAATGGATATACCCATTCGTGAGATGAATGCTGAAATTGAAGAAAAAAGTACTTAACAAAGCATCGGTTGAAGGCTCAATTGCTGAAGCATATTTGGAAGTGGATATTAATTTTTTCTTATCTCATTATTTTGAATCTCAATATCCCTTAAAATACAATTGCATGAGACAAAATGAGGGGATTGTTAATGATGAAACAGACAATCAACTATCAGTTTTTATTCATCCAAATATTTATTTTGGTGGAGTTCATGAACGATATCTTTTAGATGATGAACATCATAGAGATCATACATATGTTCTTCTCAACTATGAAGAAATGTCATCATTTTTACTGTGAGTGATTATATCACATATTCTTAAATTTATATTATATTATGTAAATTTATTTTATTTTTAGGTTATATGATAATCGTATCCAGAAACAAATTCCTCAAATTACAGTAGCTTCTCTTTAATAACGCGGAGAAAAATATTTTTCTCAATGGATTCAAAAATAGGTAACATAAACTATTGATGGTTATTATCAATTATATTTATTATTTATCATATTGAAAAATTTATTACAAATTTTCAGGAGTCTCAACATGGTGATAAAATTTATAAACGACTATGTATATTGAGTAACCCACTATCCAAAATGGTCAAATATTATAATGGACATGTGGTGATTGATTTTTGATTTCATACATGTGCATATGGGAAATAAAAACAAACAATGAATAGTGGATTTTTTTAGAGAGGATTGCATGACAGTGAAACATAAGGAAGAACTGGGGGGAGACAGAAGGTGATGCATCGAGTTGGTATCCATACATTCAGTACGCATAGAGAGCATCTGATAAATATATTTTTTAAATATTTTATATTACAGTAAATATAAATAGTTTATTTTATATTTCTCTACGCAGTCGAGCATCCCCATATTATAGAGTTCTATGTTTATCGGAGGATGTACAGTGATCCAACCACTGGAGAGATTACAGATGATCTCCAGCGTCAGATTTTGGTTAATATTATTTTTTTCAGTTTGACAATTTACTGCATATACTATTTTCACCATTTTAGTTTAAAATTGGAATAGAAGCAGTCTTATGTGGCTACAGCCTCTTAGAAATAGGCTGAGAGTTAGGACGAGATGACTGAGCAGACTAGTGACCACCATTTCGATGAGGTGGCATGGATACAGGCCACTCAGTATGTCTTTGAGATGGGTCCAGTAGTTGGTATCGACACTCATTTGACTCCTGGTACTTATTATGGTACTACTGCGATGTCGGCTTCTAGCTCAAGAGGAGCTCGTGGAGAGGTTTGATCTTCTTCCTCGTAGTATCAATAGTAGTTGTCAACTCAGTTAGAGCTTATAGAGAGTTTTCAGAACCAGAATGAAGTGATGCGTTAGCACCAACAACATCAACATGAGGAGGAGATGCGTCGATGGTAGCAGCAGCATCAGCAGCATCACAAGCAGATGGAGTATATTCACCCTCATACTCGTAGTTTAGGGATGCAGTTTCCTCCACCATCTCTTACAACTCCTCCAATATTTCTAGAAGATGACCCCTAATGATTTTTTTTATGTTAAAAACATTTGAATTGAAGATTTGTTGTAATATGAACTATTTACAGTTTTAGACTTTTATATTGGTTCAAATATTGAAGAATTTAGTTTTTTTATATTTTATTATTTATTTTTAGTATTATATTTTTTAATATTTCATTATTTTACAATTAATAATAACATTAAATTACTTTTTTATATTTTTTTTGTAAATATTGAGAATTGTAATAATTTTTTTATTTTTTTTATTATTTTAGTAAAATTAATATTAATATTTTATTAATCATATTTTTCTTAAATATATATTTTTAGTATTATATTTTTTAGTATTTGTATATTTTACAAATAATAATTTTTTTTATTATTTTATTAATTTAATAATTTTAATATAAATTTTTCATTGCTGATAATTTTATTAAATATTTTTTTATGTTTAGTATTTGAGATGAGACCTTTTGCGATGGGATCCCATCGCAAATAATTTATATACAATTTTTTACTAATAGTATTTGCGAAGTGATGATTTCCCCGTCACAATTAGTATTTGTGACGGGCCCGTCACAGAAGGTTTTTATATATATAAGGTATATAATAGGAGTCTTATTTGTGATGAGAAACAACCCATTCACAAAATTTTAATTATATATAATGTATATAATCAGAGGATTATTTGTGATGAGGATTTTTCCCATCACAAACACTATTTTTTGCAATGTGTCCATCGCAAAAAGTAATATTTACGACACAATTTTTTGCAATGGGCTTTTTGTGATGGGGGCCCATCGCTAAAGCCTATTTGCGACGAGATCGCATCGCAAATAGCTAATCACAAATACATCAAATTCCAGAAATGCATAAAAGACTCAAATACATCTTCTCTCAGTGGGATTCGAATCTCAGATATCTATGGTGGTTTTTAGTACCTACAGTATTTTGAATTTGATTTGGTGTAGACACGATGGAAATGTAATAGTTTCATTGACTATTTAAGCCAGAATACTCGGGATCATGTAGTTAAGAATCTAGTTTAGTGTTGGTGATGATGGACTTATATGTTGAGATGTACTTGGCGGTACAGGATGGGCACATGAAGATGGCCTTTACATCTATAACACTTTAGTCTACGCTTCTAAGAATAGGTAAATATAGTCATTTGGTGGATCTAGAGTGTCTATCAATGAAGGAATGTCTTAAAGGTACAGAGCCCCCATCGGGTTGTACTTTCGATGCTAATGGAGTTTCTTATATTCATGGTCATGTTCTGGTGCCAACAAGTTAAAAATAGGAGTTTATGGGAGAGTTACATGCATCAAAATGGGTTGTGAATCCCAGATTGACTAAGATGTATAGTAATCTTCGTAGGCAATTTTTGTGCCCAGGAATGAAAAATGAATTTACGAGTTTTGTGTCATGATGTCTTACCTGTCAACAGGTGAAGGATGAGCATCGACGTCCAAAAGGGCTGTTGCATTCATTACCTATTATAGAGTGAATGTGGAATGACGTCAAGATAAACTTCATTCTGGGTCTTCTGGGGACACCTCAGAAGAATGATGCAATTTGGGTGGTTGTAGATCAGCTGACCAAAGTGGTTCATTTGTTTATATTTTAGGAGACTTGTACATTTGATCAGTTGGGAGAATTGTATGTTCATGAAATATTATGGTTCTATAGTGTGCCGAGAACCATAGAATCAGATCATGATCCACATTTAAAATCATGTTTCTATATGGGACTACAAAAGGCACTTGGTTCCAATGATATTTTTTAGTATGGCTTACCACCCGCAGACTAGCGGGGAATCAAGTGTACAATTCATGTATTAGAAGACATGTTGAGTACTTGCATTTTTAATTTCAGCGGTTCATGGGAGAAGAACTTGTCTCTTGTGTATTTTACTTACAAAAATAGCTTTCAGGATACCTTTTAGAGGGATGCTTTTCAGTTACTTTATCAGAGACCATGTAGATCCCTGTTGTATTCATTAGAGGACATAGAGTCTGAGATGTTAGGACTGAGTCTTGTGACAGAGGCATCAGAGAAGGTTCTTTTGATTCAATAGTGCATGAAATGAACTCGGAGTTGGAATAATTTATATAAATATTGATGTCATAGAACATTAGATTTTATTATTGGTGATAGTTCCTTTCTTCGAGTATCTCTAAGTTTGGGTCACCGTCCAATTTAGAAGTAGGTAAAGTTGGCACATAGATTTGTAGGGACATTTGAGATTTTGGAAAGGATCCGGATACTATCATTCTGATTGTCTCTTCCACAGTGGTATAGTAGGATGAATGAGGATTTCCATGTTTTACAACTCTGATATTATCATCCTGATCCATCACATGTGATAAATGTCAAAGATGTCGAGCTTGAGGCTGAGGTAAACAATGCGGAGCACCCAGTTCGCATTGTGTATCATATTGAGAAAATTTGGCATGTAAAATTGGAACATTTAGTTAGTATTCTATATAACCATGGAATCTTTTAGGATGTTTCTTGGTAGTGGGTATTGGATATGTGATCCCAGTGGCTGAACCTCCTTATTTTGGAATCCCAATGAAGTTCAGGAAGAGCAGCTCGGGGATTATCTGTTATATGTTGGGGAGGTTGTAAGATCTGGGATTTCTCCATAATGTATGATTTACTAAATTATCCTTCTATGAAATTTATATTGGTCAATTGAGCGTTTTCCCAAGACCTTAAGAAGACTCTGGGGTGTCTTTGGGGTTTAGGAAATGAAAGTGGAAGAAAAAGGGGGTTCTAGGCATGCTGCATAATTTGTGCATAGTTAGTGAAAACTGTGCGGAATTACGAGGATACCATGAAAAAATGGGGTTTTATAGTAGTAGCATCTACACAGTTTGCACATGGTTTGGAAAACTATGTAGGTAAACCATACGAGGGGGATATATTGGAGCCTATGTAAACGCATGGTTTGCACACGGTTTGGAAAACTGTGTGGGTAAACCTTGTGGACTAGAAAATTTTAAAAAATTACATAAATTTCATTATGTGATATTTATACTCAAATTGTAATTTCCACATTTCTTCTACCATTTGATCCTAGGAACGAACCATATCTCCCAAGTGATTCCAAGGTTCAATCTCCCTCATATTAGGGCCGTTTGGAGCACCATTAGTTTTGGATTGAAAATCCAAGTAAGGCGAAACGCATCCTTTCTATTGTTTTGGTTGGTATCTACCTATTATCTTATTCCAATCCTCTCAAAAAATTATTTTTCAGTGAGTTTTAGGTTTAGAAATTATGGTTTTTTGAATTGGGATCTAAGGCTTCAATTGAGAGTGTGTTTTCCAACAAATTCATGGTAGGTGGTCTACAAGTTGTATCCCTTATATTTCGAGTATATTTGATCTTGTAGGGACATGTTATTAATTTTATATTATTTTGTTATTGCCTCCCATTGATTTATTTGGATATAGTGGGTGTCTAAATTGTTAACTAAACTCTTTATGATCCCTACAAGATGCATGGAGGATGGAAAAATGCGATTAAGGCCACCCATGGGGTGTGCTGATATTCCCCAAACATAGAGTTTAGCTATATAAATGTAAGGCCAATGTGCAAGAAAATAGAGCCCATGATGAGGATGTTAATATGATTTAAGGATGTGTAATTGCGGTTTAGTAATACCCTTAAGCTAGGAAATTTCATAAGAGGTTGTTGGGTTGGCCTGAAAAATGGTGAAATTGATTAATTGAAAATGCAAGTGGATTAGATTTATACATGAATATTCTTATCAATATAGGCATTGGAAATGGGAAATGGGGATAATGGGTTAACTAATATAAATGATGAATAAGTTAATGTATTGATGCAAAAATTTTAATTTCAAATTTATTGACATTGTTATGATGAGGTAAATGATGATGGCTTCTTGGGGAATGATGCACCCGTATGGGGATCTGCGAGATAATGTTTCCCCTCGTTGCCGCCTCCTTACTCCTTCTCGGGTTGGCATGTCCTCTTTCCTCATGCTTTGTGACTTCATGGAAGTGGATTCCATATTGTAGTGGTGTACTTCATGCACTCATTCGTCGTGAACTCTTGCACCATTTCTAGAATAATTCTTCTACCAATTCCTTCATTGGTGAATAGTTTTTCCCAGGGTGGCGTGGCGATGGTCCACAGCTGATATCCAGTTCTTTCGGCTTGTGGGTTTTCGCCACGTCTCTAGTCTGTGTGATGGATTTTTGTCTTTCCTTCCATGGGCAATTTTTTTGGATGTGACCAGATCTTCTGGTGATGGTTTTCTTCCCCTGTATTTATTTGCTGTCATTTTTTGTTTTGGATGCATTTTTGTGGTTTGTACTGTAGAGTTCGTGATGACCTGGGGTATTTTAAGAGACGTTGATGGTCTTTTTGAGTTTGTTTTGTTGGATTCATGTTTTGGTTCATGATTTGATATATGTGGGGGATCAGTTCCTTGATGAATTTTTGTTCCTCATGCTATTAATGAGATTTTGTGGTGTATTATGTGATTCACAGTGATCTAAAGTGATTTGAGACTGTGGTTGTCGAGGTCTGAGGCTGTCAAATTGGACTGCTACTCCTGGGGGATCTGGAAGTTTGGGTGGTCTTTGATTTGAATGCGATATAAATTTTTGGTTTTGGGTTTTCATCTCACGATTGATTCTGGTGTAGTTTGATTTGATATGGAATTTTTTTTTGAATATCATGAAGTCATTGGGGTTGATGTTGTGAATCAGTGGTGGTTGTCAGTGGTTGTTTTTCATTATTACTCGTTTCTCGATGTTCTATTTTTCTTTGGCTATGATGTTCTGCGATTCTAGGGATTTAGTAATCAGATCATCTACTTGAGGATGATCTAGATTAGGTTTAGGGAAAAGAGTCTCCATTGAACCATTACTTTCCAGAATTAGATCTTTGGGAGGGTATGACTACGACCATTGATACCAGGACTGTTAATTTTTTCATGGGACAACTATATGATCTACGGTGGAAGGTGGATTTTGTAATATATATATTGAGTCTAGGAGGGGATTTTATCATGTACCATGGTTGTTTGGCCTTGAATTTTTGGATCACAATTTTTTTTCATGTTTATGTCCTTGATGTCATGATGGTTTCCCCATTTACCCATAAAAAGGGGGCATATCTTATTTTATATTAATAAAACATAATTTACAATCATGTAAATGATGATGTCTATTATTTTTGTGGTATATCTTATTGTGGTAAATGATAAATAAGCACGTGAACATGGATTGGTATTGTGGGGTATATAAATGAGGTTCTACACCCATGGGTCGAGTTGGACTAAGGATCTAGCTCTACCCCTAAATGCATGGGTTATGGAAGGGGACAAAGCAGTATATTCACCTAATATATGCCTTCCACTACGACTAAGGCTTTGAGGTGAGGATTATGAGGTTTTGATAATGTGATTCCTTATAATATAAGACATGAATTTTATTTCCATATACTTGAGAATATTGAACATTTCATATTTGTTAAACACATGAAAATGGTAGATTAAATCATGGAGTTTCTATGTAGTGAACATGGATTATGTGGTAGTAAACATTAAATGGGCATTGTTCAAGAATGACCTTTTGGATTGAAAATGATAAAGTAATTTACAATCTGTCATCCTTGAATGTGACAAATTAACATATCACGAATGGTGTTTTTATTTCTAATATAAATGGAGGGGAAGGGAGATATGATGATTAATTATTCATTTACATGTAAGGAAGAAGAGTTTTTATAACATTTTTTTGAATGTAGTTGTGTAACAAAAAAGAAAAAATAGTACTTGAAAAAAATAAATGAATGAAAATAAGAATTTATACAGTGAATATATCTTCCTTGAGAACCTCGTTAGGAGAGATGATTTGGTCATTTGATGATACTATGGTATTCTAAATGCGGGGGAGGGGATTCTGGAGAGATTTGAGTAGAATTTTTACTAGCCACAAAGCATTAGAGGAGTGAAGAGAAGATGGGTGATGGTTGTTCTTATAGTGTAGGAGAGGAGGGTTATCTCAATTTTTTTCATTATTTTATTATTTTTCTCGAGAGAAGAAATTTAATTGATTATTTTGACAAAAAAATTGTAATATTTCCTTATATGTTCGATCCCATGGAACTTAAATCATCCTTGACTCAATAAATAGTGTATTTAACATATAATATATATATACAACAAATTATCATATATTACTATTCACAAAAAAATCGTGTAATTCAAAAAAATACCACAAATTCACCCCAACCATTTTTAACAAGAAGAATTAAAAAATGAACACCATTTTATGGAAATAATTATCTAAATATGTGAAAATATATTTTAAATTAATCATAATTTCCTTGAGAATGAGAACTTTTTAAATTAAAAATCCTTTTCTAACACACTGAAAAATTAAATAAGGTCTCTTAAAATTATCATATTATAATAAGTCATCAAAATACATATTTATGAATACATTTTATGAAAATAAATTAAATTAAATTTATTAAATTAATCATAAAATTATAATTAAATATACATGACACTCAAAAATACCAACATTATGATATAATTATATGATATTGTCACATATATAATTGATTAATTTTATCTATAATTATATTTGTGAGGTTAATTATTCAGTTGGAAGATTAAATATTCCTATGGGTCATATTACTATTCATAAGTGTAAGGTTACTATTTATAATGGACAATTAATATTGACAAAAAAATAAGTTTGTCTTATTAGACAGATTTTTTTTTTCTGATCACAGCGGTGTATATCAGATTTTTAAAATTCAAATTATAAAAGTAAAAATATTTTTTTAAAGGTCATATAGTACTTAAATGTTCATTTTTTCTGATTTAATGTGATTATACTATATGAAATAATTATAAAAACTGAATTTCCATTGATTAAACATTAGGTCGGTACATTCTTCCCTTCTTATGAAATTTCACCATCAAAATTTCTTTTTTACATTCTAAACCATAATCATGTGTGGGTAATTTTTCTTCATTTCCTCCCACAATCCCCATATTGAAACTTCGTATGTTTGGTTCCTCTTATTTACATTGACCGGGTGAGTAGTCTTATTTCGTAGAACCTTATATCTATGATCCAAGATCTTCACTAGATACTCCTCGTAAAAAAGATCATTATCCAATTGTACCACCTCTAAAGATAGTACATGTGAAGCATCTAGTATGTACATTCTTGAGAGGGATACATGAAATACATCATGTATTCTATACAAGATAGATTTATGTGATAGTTAATAGGCCACAACTCTTACACGATCAAGAATCTCGAACTGGACGATATACCTGGGACTTATATTAACTTTCTACAAAAATATCATGACCTTCTTCCCTGGAGATATGCGTCGGAATACCATGTATCTAATTTTTAACTCTACTCCATATCGATAATTGTCTACATAACTCTTCTATTGAATTCGGGATGTCTTGTTGTGTTTCTGAATGGTTTTTACATTCTCCACCATTTCATCAACCATTTCATGTCATAGAACCTTACGCTCGCCAACTTCATCCCAATATGCCAATATTCAATACCATTTCCCATAATGTGGTTCATATGGTACCATTTAGATTCTTTAGTGGAAATTATTGTTTTAGGTGAATTTAACCAGTGGAATATGTTGGTCTCATCCTCATTTGATGTCTATAGAAAACTATATCACCATTTCATCCTATGTATGAATAGTTTTATATGATTGACCATCAATTTGAGGATGATACGTCGTACTGATGTTCAGTTCAGTGCTTATATCTTGTTTGATACCTTTCTAAAACATTGAGGTGAATCTTTGTTCTCTATCAGATACAACATATAGTGGTATTCCTTGCATCCATTCCACCTCTGGGATCTATATCCATGAATTTTGATCCAAGGATAATTTCTATCAAATTGTTATAAAGTGATATGTCTTTGTAAGATGATTCATAATGATCCATATAGCATTTTTTTCCTCTGGATGTCCATGTATGTTTTATGATAATTTCCATAGTTATGTTCTCCCACATCCAATTGTTATGGGTAGTGGTTATATCATCCCCTTTAACCTATTTCATTCAAACATTACTTGTTCACATAAAAAGGCACATTATGTATATTCAAATATCTCTTCCTTCATATTGTTCGACCAAAAGTTCTCTCAGAGATCTCAATACATCTTGGTGCTCCTTGGGGGAACTTATATGGTTCAGCTATGTGTGACATTTAAAATTCCCTTCATTATCTTGGTATTGGATCGTATACTTAATTGTGACCCAAATTATACATCTCTTTCCTTATCAATATTGAATTCATTGGATTTCCCATTTCAAATAGCTTCCACCCTTTTCATAATTTCAACATATTTTCTTTGAGCATCCTTTATTTTATAAATGTGGTATGTTTGAGAAACAATTTGATAAAGGATTGATGATGTTCTCCCTTAATGATTCCCATGATAATCCTCTTAAGTTAGTAGAAGATCGTATTCTTTTAAATTCTCATCAATGATAATGATGCATGATCCTTTCTACATTCGACATTTCATTATTGGGATGGTCGAGGATTGAGCAGTCATAATGCATGATGAGATCTAAGAATCCTCACTAGCACATATTATGCTCTTTCTATGTGAATATATGTTTAAGACTCTTATGGTTAATATATATCTCACACTTATCCCCATAGAGATAATTCCTTCAGATTTTCAACACAAAGATCACACCCGCCAACTACAGATCATGTGTGTTATAGTCTCGATCATGTAGTATTATATGAAATGATGTTTAGGCTATCAATTTATCATTTTTCATCATCACATAGACTAATACCTTCTTCTAAAAATCACATTACACCATAAAAGTTATATACTTATCAGGAGTGTGAGAACTGGTGAAGTGATAAGCTTCTTTTTATACCACTTAACGCTTTCATCGCATTCATGATTCCAGAAAAACATCACCCCTTCTATTTAATCTTTATTATTGGGTTTTCAAATCATGAAACACTATTAAAAATCCATCGATGATACCCAGGTAGATCAAGGAAGCTATATATTTCTGTTACAGATGTTGTCTTGGGAAACTGTTCAACTACCTTTATCTTGGAAGGGTCCACATATATCCATTTTCTTGTGAAAAAATTCACCAATAATGATACATGATCTATCTGGAAATCATATTTACAATAAATTGCATAATTTTTCTACATTTGATAATTCTTTATCATAGTATTCAAATTCTAATCATGTTCCTCCTTACTCTTTCAGTATATCTGAATATTATAAATAACGACTACCACAAATTTGTCGATGTAATATCTTAAGGCTATATTTATTACATCCCTGAATATTATCAGATAATTATTGGGTCCGAAGGGCATAAAAATTATCTCATAGTGTCCATACCTCATTCCAATGGTATTCTTGATAATATCTCCCTTCCTCACCATTAATTGGTGATATCCTAACCAAAGTTCCACCTTAGAGGAATAACTGGCGCCATAAAGCAAATCAAACATGTCTGTTATCCATGGTAGGGGATAATTGTTCAATATATTTATTTATTGATATCATAATTTTCAATGTTGATTCAAATTTATCCAGACTTCTTATTGATGATAGGACTGGCTCACCCCACGGGGAAGCATTGGTGAGTATAAAACCCTTCTGTAGTTTCTCTTGTAAATTATTCTTTATCTCTTCTAGATATATAGTGGTCATTATATAAGGCGGCTATGATATAGGTTGAGATCTAGAAATATTATTAATTGATAACATAGACTCATAATCATGAGAAATACCAGTTAATTCATCATGAAATACATCAGTGTAATCCCTCACAATGGGAATATCTTCGAGAAGTATCATCTCCTTTGTTTCAATTATTTGATCTAGACATTCTTTCACATAAGGCATTAATATCCACACATGAGACCATGATTCTAAAGGATATTCATCTTTCTCCTTAAACTTTTAAATACTTTTTTGAAACTTTTGGATTTGTAGAGTGATATCCCGTTATTGAAAGTTGATGTTGGATTTGTATAAAGATAGCCAATATGTCCTTGAAGTGACATCAAACTCCAGAAAAGAATGTATGAAACGATTTTTTGGGAGGTTCAATCAAAAAATGTTAACTAGGGAGGATTTATATAATTTGGATGCTGTAATTTACCCATTTAATGTTCTCATAGATAACTCATCCTCAAAATTCTGTGGTGGTGTTTGAATAATTTTACTAAACATACAAGATATGAAAGAATATGTAGAATCAGAATCCAATAGATTGTTATATATTTTGAATGAATAAATATTTTAACTATCACCACATGATTGTCTATATCCACCTCAACAATAGTGATAGAATAATAAATTCCTTGTTTCCTTTTATGTTTTTGATGATTTCTTCTGACAACCCTTGGCATAGGGAAATTCTTCACATAATCCCTATGATTCTTGCAGTTGTAACACTTTATATAGGATGAGCGTAGATATGAACCTTCTTTTAATATTTCATATTAGTGGGATTATTTATATCCCTTAATTTTTTCTTTACTATATGTCCCATCATTCCACATTTGAAGCATTTTATGGTTCTCTTTAGATAGTTCAAAACATGCTTCATCCCACAATATTGATATGTAAGATGTTAGATCTTTTTTTCATCATTGGATTTATATACCGATCCACCCATATTAAAATCTATATTCCATATTTTTTCATCTATCACTCAAGACCATTTTGTGTCACCAATCTCCATTTCAACCATGAGGGAACAACATATAATCTCTTCATAACTGTCAGAGTCATGAATCACCAATTCTTTTTGTAGCCTTAGCTTTACTCTACATTTTATGTGATCCACCTTTTTGTGTTTATGGAAATGATGGATTTTTATCTTTCACATCTTTTGAATTTTTCTTCATATGACCCTATGGAATCATCTTCATTCTAATCATGTCTGAGGAACTCTCTTTCCATCATAATAATGGGGGGGGGAGTCAGGGAATATATTTATTGAAAAAAATAATTGTATTGCTCCCAATCCATAGAATCTATTTTCTCCTGGGAAATCGTATTTTGGATTAGTTTCTACCACTGATCATCTTACCCATCAAAATTACAGACTTCCAGCATGACTTTCTCTTCTTCTGAACACTGTAGGACGAAGAATATATTTTCAATGGAGTTAATCGACTATTCTGTGAGGAGGGGATCAAAAATCCATGAAACATTGGAGGATATTTTTATATTAAGGATTCTACATCAAAATTATATTTCCATGGAGGTGGTGGTCATTACACATGATTTGAGTTTTCCTTTATAACTTGATCTAGTTGAGTAAGTATTGTCTTGATGTTTTGAGCACCCGTTCACTTTAGATATGGTATATAATTAATGAAATATTCACATAACTAATAACATTGATTGTTGAAAAATTTTCTTCTATTTTCCACCATTATCTATGATTAATTTCATAAAATTAGAGGTATTAAATAAATTTATATTAATCCTAACAAATAAACAATAAAAATTAAAGGATAAACTATTAAAGAAAAATTATATCCAATATTTATACTCCCTAGGATTAAATGTAGTTTACCCTTAATCTATTACATAGCATTGATTCTTATGGGATCTTTTCTGGTCACTTAATAATGTTTTGTACCCTTCTTATAAATTTACCAATGCATTTCCCCTGGGATTGGACAAAAAAGAGTTGACCAAGGACGTTTGTGGTGCACCAGTTCCAGTTTCAGTCTATCTCAACATAGTGTTTTCGGGTTTTACCCCATGATAAATATATTCTAAAGACACGCCAACTTGTTCATTACTAGATATTGATATACATTCATGATAAACTACATACTCTATTCTTACCAAAATATAGGTATATTTTATTATACTCATTCCCATCCCTATGGTACTGAGTAAAACGATCTATTCCTAATATCCAATAATAACTTGACCCTAGTCTGACACCAACTATAGAGACCCATTCCTTTTACATATTTCATTACAGAATTTTAAGAATATTAATGCATCATATTACAATCCAAGGATCTTAATGTCTAGTTTCATTGAAGAATAGGTACATAAAATAGAAAGCATGGGACTAAATATAAAATTTCATTATTTATTCTTCATAAATAGATCTTAAATTCTATTTTTCTCATTCAAATTCATAGTATAACATAGGTATAAAATAACCAAAATGATGAACGAAAAATACTAGAATGGGAATAAAAAAATGATAAATTTTTAGCACATGGGTTAGAATGAATTACATAATAATATAAAAAGGCATAGAAAAAATTGAATCATAACATATAAACATGGGATCATATACATATGAATTCATAATAATATAGAAAAAAAGATAAAACATGACTTTAGCATGATTCAAGGATCATTTCACATAGAGGAGCACAACTGATGGTTAACCACTAAGACCATTTCACATGGTAGCAAAAGTCATGGCTAAAAGCTAAGACCATTGCACATAATGTCTAATGAGGCTAAACATCACCAAATGAATTAGAGTGAAATATAGGATCACCCATCATAATATTTTCTGTAATATGCTCTTCACATATATAATAATACATAATCGGTCATACATAAGCATAAGGGTACCGATGGAATGAAATTGGTATTAAAATCATGTCATAAGGAATAATAGATGGGCATGTAATATAAATGTCCATGAAAGAAAGGAATTAAAACAAACATGAACATTGGAAAGGGAAAATAGTTATATATCATGGCATATGATGGCAAATAGAAGTGACAACATGTATTAAGTGTATTTAACAAAATTTTGGTATTAAAAAACTTTAGTGTGGTTTTAAGGAAAATAATAATGATCCTTTCAAATATAAAAGGTAAAAACTATTATATAAAACCATAAGTAATAAAAAACACATTTAATAATAAAAATAACTATTTTATAAAAACAATGGTGTCTTAAAATAGATGATATGGTTCACATGAAATTGGGTAAGAATTCGGGAAGTGACTTAAAATGCGATTGCTTATCAAGAAGTATTTATGAGGGAACCACTTAAAAACAGGTATATCCTAGAAAGATAATAATGAATGGATCATGATACAAGAGTTCAGATAATATAAACTTCAATTTAAAGATGTACATAAAAAAATTGAAAACATAATTCAGGTAAAAACAAATATAGAAAACCCTAAATGAATAATGGTGGTTGGGATAGAATCCCTTACCTTATGTCTGATGTTGTCCGTCACATGATCTAAATTCCCCAGCAAAAAAATTAAATTCCTTAATTAATATATATATATATATATAAGATTTTATTGATGTGATTTATTTATTATAGCATTATAACATTCATTCATGACCATGTTGATGGGTTAAGTAGTTCAATTTCATTGTTTGTTTCATTGGTTTCAATGATTGGTTTACTTATATACAAGTAAGGATAAACAGGTATGATGAGAATGGTTATATGGAACTATAATTATATTTAATTCCTGTTCATATAGTATATTACATAGTAACAATATAAATTTTTTTATTTGGAGTGAATATCAATCATTATATAAATCTTTAATTATAAATGTTTTATTTAAATGAAGATTTTTGTTCACATCAAACTCATTCTTCATAATAAATTAATATCACTTGTCCAAAAGATTCATGAACACTAAATTAGACATAATGCATATATTATATTCTACGTCAACCATAAAAATGGTGTCATTTCTAGAATTTAAAAACTATATTTGAAATTGAAAACCCTTCATCCTTGAATGTGAAAAATTAACACATCCCGAATGGTGTTTTATTTTCTAGTATAAAATGTGGGGAAGGGAGGGATGATTGTGAATTATTAATGTACATGTATGGTATTGGAGTTCTTATAAAATTTCTATGAAAGAGGGTGAGTATAGAAAAATAAAATAATAGAAGTTGAATAAAAACAGAAGAATTAAAAGAGGACGTTACTGCTGGAATATATCTTCCTTGAGAACATCATTAGAGGAGAGTATTTGGTCATTTGAATACACCAAGGGATGTTGGACATGATAGATGGTATTTGGGGGATATTTGAGTATAATTTGCACTAGTTACAAGCTTTGAGAGCAGTGAATAGAATAGGGGGTGGGTTATAGTGGAGGAGAAGAGGGGTTTCTTAAAATTTTATTCATTATTTTATTACTTTTCTCAAGACAAGAAATGGTATTGATTCATGTTAAAAAATTAAAATATGTGTATGGGAGTTATAACACAAGGTGATTACATATTTCATGACTCAATAAATAGTGTATTTAACATATAATGTATATATACAACAAATTAATATATTTTCAAGTTCATAAAAAGATTCACAAATTTTAGAAAAATCTAAAACGTTTCACCAGAACCACATTTCCACTTGTAGAATTCAAAAATGAACACCATTTTATGGAATTAATTTCTATAAATCGTAAAATTTAATTTTCAATTAAAATCAATATTTACATGAACAATATAAATTCTCTAATTTAAACTTCTTTTATAACACATTGAAAAATTAAATAATGTATCTTAAAATTATAATATAAACCTAAGTCATTAAAATACTTATTTTGGAATACATTTTAGGAAAAAAATCTTTTTAAATTATTAAATTTATCAGAACACTGTTATTAAATAAACATGACTCAAAAAAATAATAACACTATGTTGTAATTATATCATACTATCACTTATATGATGGTAAAATTTATTTATAATTTCATTGGTAAGATTCATTATTCACTTGGAAGAATTACTGTTCATAAGGGTCATATCACTATTCATAGGGGTAATATTATTATTCATAAGGGTTAGTTATATTTCACCAATAATTATTTTTTTTATCAGAATCCAAACATCTTACTAATCACAAATGTGTATGTCATATTTTCAAAATTCAAATCTCAGAATTGACAATATTATGTTTGAAGCTCACAGAGCACGTAGTAGTTCATTGTGTTGCCATTTCATATGATTATATTATATTGAATAATTATATTATGGGAATTTTAATTTATTAAACATTCGATTGTTTAAGGTTCCACAAAAATTATGGTCTTAGGAAAACATTTTATTTTTACTGCATTTTTCTAATTTTGGGTAATGATTTAACTGTAAAATAATAAAATTATATTTAATTATATGATATGATTTATTTTATGTGAATAATTACACATTTTGGTTTTTATTTGATCAAATTATAATTGACCCAAAAATTAATTTTGACATCTGAAGCACTAAAATACAATTATAAAAGACATTAAGGCCCATAAAAGAGTTTCATGCCTAAATATTTGCCTCTAACTATTCTCTAAAACTAATATTTTTTATACATTAATATATAAAACCTGAAACATAAAATATTATTCCATCTTTAATATTTATTTTTCAACTTGTTTAACTAAAAATAATTACATATCGACCATGTGTTGTCTAGGTCAATGGTGGGTATGAAACACTTATCAACATTCAGTCTTTGGTTCTTGTATTGTGTCCTTAAAGGTGTTGATTTGTTGTCACCTAGAATACATGTTTTCCATTTATAAAACCACAATGATATAAATTGAAAAATAAATATGATGTAAGTGCATGAAATAAGGTTAATAACTAACTAATATTATAACTACAAGTTTCAATATAACCCTAATTGATAAATACATCATTAGTTTATTTCCACATAGGCCCTTCCTTGGTATAGATTTATCTATAATATAATTTTAATGATTTTTAAATCATAAAATCATATATTCAATATTATACACCTTAGGTTTAGTCTATGTTTTTTCATTGTAAAAATATGTCAAAGTGTTTTATAAAGGAAATTTGAATTTTCCTAAGCATATCCACCTAGAGTGTCAAAACTATTGTGCAGTAAGGCCCATTATCATGTACCAAGATACACTAAGTGAGGCCCAACACACATAGTAAATGTTGTTACTCATAGGAAAATCTGTGCCAAAACCACATCCACATATAGTATCCAAATAATTATTTACTTCTTGAAATACCCATTTAATCTCCACTTTAGCCAAATTTTATAGCGTTTTTATACAGTTATCCTTAAATTAATCCTTAAGTATACATTATTTGATATGTTTTTTCCTAAATCTATTTATTAATGTTTCTAATAAAATTACCCTGATACCAAATTCACTGAACCAACCCCAAAAATATTATATCTGGAGTATTATATAAATTAAATTGTCAGGATTACAAGGAATCAAATCCCAACAGACCTATTATTTTGTATTATTTGTAAACGTGCACTACCACAAAATGGGAGAAGGTCAGCACCACCCTTTATCAGTGCTAAGAAAAGAACTGATAAATGTACCCCTTTATCAGTGGTTTTTTAGTGCTGATAATGGTGACCTTTTTAACAGCACTTATTTTTAGCGCTGTTAAAGGTTACCCCGTTATCCAGAATTTTTTTAGTAGCGTTGATAAACGAGGTTATTTATCAGCTCTTTTTTAAAAGCGATGATAAAGGGTCGACATCCAAAAAAAATAAAAATTCATTAAAAAATATATATCCACATTTAAATATATTGATATAGTTATATTGATATAAATATAATATATATATATTAAATATAATTTTAAATATATTTTAGATAAGTATAAATATACAGGTACACTTATTATATAAAATATTTAGTGGAAATAGCTTATAAAAAAATTAAAAAATTATTTTTAATTAATAATTTTCTAATTATTATAGAGTAATAGTCATTTAATAACAATTTGAAGAATAAAAAATAAAAAAAAATTTAAAAAATGATCCAAAATATGTTGAAAATGCAACTCGAACTTCAAATGGCCGTAACTATTGATTCGGGTGTCCGTTTGAGCTCTACCATATATGATATCGATGCATGTGATGAGCTCTACACCCCTCTAACTCGGGGACATTGGTCAAGGTTGTTTCGAGGCAAAACAATTATTAGTAGTTCTCGAAAACTGAGTTTTTAGTCGAGATACCATGATTTTTTTAACATTTTGTGGATTTTCAGTCTCGTTTAATAGGGTATTATTGGTTTTTTATTGGGGACTGAATTTAATCCAAGGTATCACATTAATATTGATATTATGTCTTTGAAATTTTATCGGTTTTTATAATTCACTGCTATTTTTAATCAAATATATACCAATATATACATATTTTTTATATATTTACACATAAAAATTTAATTATAAATATAAATAATAAAATATATTTACATATAAAATATATTAGCTTTATCTAAATAATAACTAATATCCTTTTTATTTAAAATAAAATTATATGAATATTTATATACCTATATATTAATCTAACTATATATATATATATTAATATAACTACATATATATATTAATATAACTATAAATATATATATTAATATAACTATAAATATATATATTAATATAACTATATATATATATATATTAATATAACTATATTTATATTTATATTAATATAACTATATATATATATATATGAATGTAAATATATATTACTATATGAATAAATGTAACTAAATATATATATATATATAAATAGAGATATCATGAAATGGAAAACAAATCCAAATAGAGGAGTGGTAAGGGATTAGGCATGCAGGGGGAGGTCTCGAGTTCAAAACCTGGTGGAGTTAGGGGCGGGCATGCATGGGGGAATATGGGAGCTAGCGCTGATAATGGGTGGGGGATAACGCTGATAAGGGGGGGTGCGTGGGGGCATTAGAGGTGCGATAAGGCGCTGATAAAGGTGGGATAAAGTTTTGTAAAAAGCCCCCCCCTTGAGATTGCCAGGATTTTTTTAAAAAAATTTTAATATTTTTTTAACTTTTTTTAACTTTTTTCAGTGCTAAAAAAGCGCTGATAACAGGGTTATTTTATCAGTGCTAATAATTAAGTGCTAATAGAGGACCCTTTTATCAGCTCTTTTTGGAGCGCTGATAAAGGGGACCCCCCTTTATCTACGCCAGCTTTAATAGTTATTTATAGCACTATTAAAGGGCATTTTAGCACTAATAAAAGGTGTATTTGTAGTAGTGTTGATACCTAAATGACTCTTGTATTAAAAATATATACTCTAATTAAAACATAAATTTTTATAAATAACCTGAAGGATTATAACATTATTTTGTTACTGTATCCTTGCATATACTTCTCTGTACATTTCATATATTCATGGGGGAAATGAATCAAAATACTGCTGAGCTCAAATTACCAAGGAGGGAAAAGTATAGAAGAAGTAATAAAAAATCAATGTATATAATATTTAAGGAATGGAAAATAACTGAACACATATACCATGTAATTAAAAAACTAAGAGGTATGTAAATAAATAGTCATGAAAGGTAATAAATGGAAACACATTCCATCCAAAAAAAATATATTAATAAATAAATATGGGAAGGTATGAAATTGAAAACACATTCTATTTAATCAATAAATTGAGAATGAAATACATCCATATATTTTATCTTGTGAAACTATCATGGATGAAAAATAATGAATCAAGATGAAAAGTCTAGAATGGAAATTCTAATTTATTGGATATCATGTCTATGGAACATGAGTCCATATAAAATCAATATCAATCACTTTGATAGTTTAAAGCTATATATAATAACCTATTTAATTTGTGCAACATATTTATTTCATGATAGACTATCAATGCATCTAGGAGATAAATAAGGGTGGGATCCACCCATAATGGCATGTCCAAATTAGTATTCATATAAATTTATAAATTTATGTAAAAAACATATGAATTATTAAATATCCCTATTGAATAAAATATATATATTTATCGTTATTTCTTTAGATAATCAAGTAACTATCAATATAAACATTGCATTGAAATGGTATACAGTTTAGGCAATTGTAATATCCATTACAAGATAATATGGATATTTAAGAAAAATTTAATGTAAAACAAAAATGATTATAAGAGAGTTATTGTTTCAAGATTTATTTAATAATCAAAGGAGGTGATATTGCAAAGTTGATCATTAAACACATTATTGAAGAAAATAATATTTAAACATTTTGAAGTGCCTCATACCACTTGGAGACATATAAATCATAATATCCATGAAGGATGAAAATCATAATATAATTAAATTATGGTAATTCATTATATAAAATAATAATGGAGAGTAATTAATCCATATTTAAGAATTTATGTGCAAAAGAACAACAAAATCCCAACATAATGTTAATTGAGATGAAATCCCTTATATAGAGTTTGATTTTTCTAGTGTGTGTTTATATTGATAAATAAAAAATCATATTTTATTTATTTTATTTATTTTTAAAAAATTCCAAATCTATCACATATTTTATTTATATTATTAACATGTTTAATAAAAAAATATTAAAAATTGTCTTTATATTGGTTGTTTTTTCCAAATTTAGTTTATATGTCACACAAAAAATTGGTAGGACAACTATGGTAAAAAATATCATTATATAACATATATAGTATAATAATAATGAAATAATCATAATATATATAATTTAATTATACTTTGAAAAAAATAATTCAATATAGTTATTTAAAATGAATTGAAAATATATTCAGGGAGGTGGTTGTTTGTACATATCCATGAGTAACATTCCTAATTTCAATGATTGTTATGAAAAGAATGAAAGTGTCACCACACATTTCAATAGCAATATTTATATCATAGAACCCATTTTATGCAGTCATATATAATTATATATATATATATGTTTATTTATTTTTATGTAAAAGGAATCACATTATGGTGAGGAGGTGGAAGTCCAAATGTCCATGAACGATGTTATCACATTTTTAGGGTGTGAATGGGTAATAATAAATTGATATATATTTTATTTTAACAAGGATAATTTTTTCACTAAAATAATATATATGTATTCCAAGTGACATATTTTTAATTAAAATAATTTTTTATACATTTTATGTATCATATGAACATAACACCTCACTTTTAAGATGCCACAGTTCACACTTACTAAAACAATGTTATCATATTACCAAAAAATAGAGTATAAAGGTATGTTCAACAGAAAAATTACAGAAACAAAAATAAATAAATAATATCATATATATCATATATATATATATATATAGATTTTTCATCATAATTAATACCATGATAGTCCATAAAGGAAGAAGGATCAGTCATCATTTCGTGCGGTGGTAGTTCACTATTCAAATAACCAATATGTTCATAACCCATTAGACGGGAGTGTGTGTTTCTATAGGTCAAAAATATCACCAAACATAATAGTATATTTATTATAATAATTTTTAATTTATTTACGGAATATTCAGCATTTGGGTATTCGAGAATAGAAATATTCCAAAAATCTTGGGGAAGATTATACCTCTTATTCGTGTAACTCATTTTGGTTTGCAACAAATAGATTCATTGGATTTCATTATACCAAAGGCAATGCTTCTATAGTTAGGACGGGGATGGTGAAGATATATTATGGTATATTATGTGTTACTAAAAGTGGATCATGTTGTGTGAGGATGTGGGGGTGCTGGCGGCCTTTCCAATGTTTTATAGAAAGTCTCAATTGGTATTTTGGAAGAGAAGTTAGTTGTGCCCTTGTTTATACCTAAAAAAAGCCATCCAAAACCAATAGAAACTAATTTTAGGTTAATGTAGTAAATATCACTAGAAAATGGGTTTAGGAAAATTTTTTAGGTCATTCGGGGACTTATGTTAAATGTTTATTCCTTTATTAAGCATAATTTTTCCTTAATAATTGTAATTAGTTATAATTATATTAATTAATATTTTTAGTAAAAAACTATGTTGAACAAATTTCAAATAATAAATTATTATGATACCAACTATTAAATTGTAAGGACACAACCCCAGTTTCTTGGAGCCAGTTACTTTTATAATTACATTGACATATAAAGAAGGAATATGCATCACGAAGGGCTGAGTAGTTTAGTAATATTAGAAAAAAGTTACATAGATAATTTCAACTTTACAACCTGAAAAGAAATACAACATAGAATCTCCTTTGATAACATCCTTAAATCCTAGGTATATTATAAAATTTCATTCATAAAAAAATTATGCCCGTCTTGGGAAAATGATACATAAAAAAGGGTTGAGCTCAAACACTCATTAAGGGAAAGCAATACAACAAAATATATCATAACCCAAACAATAGTCATATTGAATAACTAAAAACTTATTCCTTTAACGCAATCCTGAACACCATATTGTAGGATTAAGAGTTGAATAAATAATTCCATAATCATGGGTATTATTTAAGTGGAATCATCCATAAGAACTATTAATACGATTTTCATAATGATGGAATGCATAATGCAAGACATCAGAACGATACCGTCAAGGCCTCGTGCGAAGACCAACAATAATCATTTTGTAAATGCATGGTGCCAAGACCATAGTTTGTATCATGATATATACTGATGAATCGAGGGTGTTTATAGGGCCCCTATTGAAACTTACTATGTATAATTAATTCCATCTATGAATTAGGATAAACATAAACAACATGTACATTCATATGGAAACTAATATATGAATTGTAATTAATATTCCCTAAATATTAAGAACATACACCAACCATTCATCGCATATTGGTGAATGGTTTTAAAATCGAACACACATAGTCCAAAAAAGGGGATGATATCATAAAAAATTAACCCCATTTAAACATAAGAATCAACAATAGTGTTGAAATGGATGAAAATACTCTTAAAATCACAGAGAAATTATTGTTATAAAAAACATTTTACTTAGAAAATATAAGTTCTATTGGAAATGTATTTGTAAATACACCATAAATAAGGTTGTATAGTATTTTAATAAAAAAATGATAGATTTTATAAAGATAATGGTTGCTAAAAATATATTATAGTGTTCCCTGGTAATTAGATAAGAATTTTAGCAACTCCACTGAACTATGCTTGTATTTTGGAACGAATTGTGTGCATTCCTTTCAAAAAAGTAAGTCCCCATAAAATAAAGAAGGATTATTGTTTTTAAACATATATAGTTTACTCAAATAGAATTTATGATTATTAAATAATTATACATTATAATTTCATTGAGGTATGCAGACAATAAAAGTAACCGGAATGAAATTGGAGGTTCGGGTGGAAAACCCTTAGCTTAACTCCAAATGTGTTCCATTCTTGAACTTAATGTCATGGAATATGAAATTAGACTTATTAAGAACATAAATCAGAACCTAATATACATTTAATTAGTTTATTATAATTTTATTATGTTAAGTATGTCCTTATTGATTTGTTATATGATTGAATTCCTTCGTTCCGAAGTGTTCTCTTTCTTAATTTTCATAATCGGTTCTCTTGTTTTTATGTAAAGGCGTTCATGATGAATGGATGAAAATATTTAGAATTGAAATTAAATATTAAATATGAAAATAAATAAGTGTTAGTGGTTATTTATATCATTTTTCTACATGTAATGAGGATGAATATTTATATTAAATATTAACGAAAATCACATAGATTATTTAAGTAGTACATGGATTATTAGGAACTAGTTTGGTCATATGATTTAATATTATGTATATATACTGGAACTTGAATGTTAAATAAATTATAATACCTATATTATAGTCTTTTTATACCATAATAATGGTTTAATTACCAGTAATAAAACATAAATTGAAAATCAAAACTTCGTCGTCCATGAAGGTTGTAAATTTAAACCTCACGGACGATGATTACGTTTATAAAATAAAAGAGAGATATTAAGAGTATTGATGAAGTTTATTCCATTAAAATGATATAATTACATAATATATATGATACTAGAGTTATCATGGTCATTTTTATAGTGTAGGTGAGCATATGATAACAATAGAAATGAATATGAAATTAAATTGAATGAAATAGAATGTGAATTTAGCTCTTGAATCCACTTCCTTGAGAATCTATATATGGGAAGGGGTTTTGGTATTTTGGAAAAAAATAAAGCTTAAAGTACGTGGGTAGTGACTAGTTAAGAGTATTTTGGAAAAACATTGGGGATCGTCAAGGCTTAAAGGAGCAAAGATAGGAGGAAGTGATGTTGGGTTTTATAGTGGAGGAGAAGAGTGAATTTTGGATATTTTATTCATTATTTTATTAATTCCCCCAATAAGACCAATAATATTTTTTATGTGACCAATAATAGTAATAAGTTCATGAATGTTCGAACCATGTGGCCTTACATCACTCATGATATCAAAAATAGTGTATTAAACAGATAATTTTTATATACGGTATTTTATCATATTTCACTATTTATAAAAAATTCAAGAATTTTAGAAAAACACCAAAAATTAACCCCAAACATATTTCAATGTGTATAAATCAAAAATTAATTTCATTTTTAAATAAATATAAATATTATTAATTTACATTTTAAATAAAATCATATTTTATTGGAAAAATAACAATTTTAAATGTATAATTATTTTTATATCATATTGAAAAATTAATTAAGATATCATTAACATATTAACATAAGAAAATAAAATAATATTAATATTTACTATAGTAATGGGTCATATTACTATTCATAAGGTTGTGTTACTGTTCACAAAAATCCTGTTTGTTCTATCAGTCTCTAAATGACTTACCGATCACAACTCTAGATGACTGGTTTTTAAAATACAAAACCCATTAGAGGAAAAGATGTTTTTAAAAGCTAGATTATAAATGTATTTGTTTTTTAGGGAAAAATATTTAATAAATATGATATTTATTTTCAATAATTTGAGGTGTTAGATTTTTTCCTCCTAACTAAACATTCCTCCATGAAATTCACAGAATTTCACCTCACAAAACTATTTTGGGTGGCCATCATCATATTATACTTGGGAACCCATGTTTCCTCTTCGATTTAATGATTCCTCCAATGTGTCATTAAAAGATGATTCATATGATTCCTCCACACATTTTCATTAGTTTCCATAATTATTATAAGTTCTTTATAGTAATACAGTTGAAGTTCAAACTTTATACCTTCAGATGGGAAGACATGGGTTCGGTCTGGCTTGTACTTTCTCAGCAATGAGACATGGAACACATTGTGTATGTTAGACAGGATTTGCGGCATATCCAAATGATATGAAACAACTCAAATTCTCTAAATAATTTCAAAAGTCCAAATGTACCTAGGTGTCATTTTCCCTTTCTTTAGAAATATTACAACACCCTTATATGGAGCTATTTTCAAGAAAACTTGATCTCACACATGAAATTATAGATCCTTCCTTTGATTATCATCATATATTTTTTTTGTTCTTTTTTGATATGAACATGAATATTCATTACCTTCACTGTTGATTCCTGTACAATATATAGGCCCATAAGATTCCTTTCACCAACTTCATCCCAACTTGTTAGAGTACAACATATCTTCCCATACAATTCTTCATAGGATACCATGTGAATACTTGAATAAAAACTATTATTGTAGGAAAGCTACACTAGAGGAATATATTGATCCAAAATTCCTTGAATGTTATGTGAACATGATCTTAACATGTCCTCTATGGTTTGGATCATCCTCTCCAATTTCCCGTTATCTTATTAGTGGTAAGTAGTACTCAATTAAAGTTTGGTATCCAAATATTTATAACGAAATTCCAAGAATTTTATTGTAAACCCTGGGTCATGATTAGACACAATTGAGAGATGTGATCCATGAATTATAACAACTTTATTGTTATAGTGTCTTGCTATGCACTCTATTTGGAAATCTATGTTTCTAGGAAAGAAATGTTCAGATTTATAAAGTTTATCCACAATTACCCGTATAACATAATTTTTCCATGGAGTATTGGGTAATTTAGTGTCAAAATCCATGGTTACAGTATCCCATTCCCACGTTGGAATTGGTAGAGGTTGCATGAATCATTTTGGATGTTTCCTTTTGTTCTTCACTAATTGACAGACTAAACATCTTGATACATAATCTGAAATTTCCTTCATCATGTTATCCCACCAAAAATGATCCTTCCAATCTCTATAAATATTAGATCTATCGGGATGTATGGAGAAACTAAAACTATGGGATTCATCCAATAACTCCGTTTTAAGCCTAGGTATAGCTAGAACACAAAGCCTCTTAAAAAAATTTCAACACCATCTTCACACACAATGTACGATATCTCCCAATCTTTCACAGCATTATTTTTCTTTTTCATGTTCACAACATTAGGGTGGTACCTTTTAATACTTTATAATAAATATGGTTAGGAAAATAAATGAAAAATTAGTGATGGTTTTCCTAATTTGATAATTTCCATA
The DNA here is from genome assembly GCA_963277665.1 of Viscum album. Classification (NCBI taxonomy): domain Eukaryota; kingdom Viridiplantae; phylum Streptophyta; class Magnoliopsida; order Santalales; family Viscaceae; genus Viscum; species Viscum album. Next base: position 1,746,949,718 of record OY728126.1, read on the forward strand.
TCCATCCTCACTAGACCCATGTACAAAGGAACCTTGTCAATACTTATATTTCTGAGAAACCCATGATCCTTCCTACTCAAATAATCAACTACATTATTTTAATTTCCTAGGTTGTAGTGTATAATAAAATCATAATCCTTGAGTAGTTAAATCTATCATCATTGCCTCATGTTGTGTTCTTTCTATGAGAAGATAAAATTCAAGATCTTGTGATCTATATATATATCACATTTTTTCCATAGAGATAATGTCTCTATATCTTTAGAGAAAAGGTTACCACTGAAAACATAAGATAATGCATGGTATAATTTTTTCATGAATTTTTAACTACATTGAATTATAGGAAATAACACTATTATTCTGTATAAGGACACAACCAAGTCCATTCTTTTATGCATCCCTGTAGATCACAAACCCATCATTCTCTGATGGTAGGGTTAAAATCATAAAATTCGATAAAATTCTATTCAACACATAAAAATAGTCCTCACATTACTTTTTCCACACAAACACAACAACTTTATGTGTAATCATGGTCATTAGGTTAGCTAAATGGGAGAAGTTCTGAATTAAATACCGATAATAACCCTCAGAACCAATAAAACTGTATACCTCAGTTATGTTTGTTGGAGTATTATATTCTTGCATATCCTTTTTCTTCACAGGATCAAATGTTGTTCTATCTTAAGAGACAATGTTGCCTAAAAAGAAAACTTATTGAAGCCAAAAATCACACTTTTTGAATTTCCCCTAAAATTTATTTTTTCTAAGAGTCATTATAAAAGTGCGCAAGTTGTATTCGTGATCTTTATATAATTTAGATTATATAAAGATATCCTCAACAAATACCACCACAAAGACATCATTATATTCATTAAAAACACTATTCTTTAGATCTATGAAAATAGAGGTTGCATTAGTCTGTCCAAAAGGCATTACTTTAATGTTGTAATGTCCAAACCTAGTACAGAATGCTATTTTTTGAATGTCTTCATTCCTCAAAAGCAACTGATGATATTCAGACAGAAGATCAATTTTTGAAAAATATTGGGCTCCATGAAGTTGATAATATAAATTATCAATGAAAGGTAGGGGATGCTTGTTAATTATTTTTATAGCATTGATATCCCTGTATTAAATGCACAACCACAGAGATCTTTCTTTCTTAATTATGAAAAGAACTAGGGATCCCCATGGAGAAACACTAGAGAAAATAAATACATTCTCACTCAATTACTCTTGTTTTTTTCATTTACAATAATTACATAGTGGCCATTGTATATGGGGTCCTTAGTATGGTCCTAGAACCAGGAATTAAATCAATAGAAAACTCAATTTCCTACTCTACAGGATGTCCAGGTAAATCCTCTGAAAAGATGTCAACATATTATTTCACAACAGGTACATCCTATATTAGAAAACTCTTCTCCGCCCTGTAGTTATTTCATTCCCTTACTCCCCAATAATATATTTATTTAGAGATACTAGGGGTGGGATCGAGATGAGAATCAGATGGTGATGTTTCTTCCCTAAAGATAAGGGATTCCATATCATCCAAAAAATTGAAACCTACTTCTTCTTATAATAATGTTTTGCATCATGGTTTGAAATCCAATCCATACTAAGGATCATATCAATGTAAATCAGTGGTATAACAAAAAATCAGCGGATAAAACACATTTATATTCTATAAGAGGGACCTCATAACACAAAATGGTTGCAATGATATTTCCTTAAAGATTTTTTACTACCAAATCAATTATTAAATCAAATTGAAAATAACTTATAATCATGGGATACTAGGAATGTATGAATTAATTTGATGATATATAATCAAATAATGCATTTTCTAAGCTTGATGGAATTATTAATGTACGTGAACCACATTGTTAGGAAATTTAACCTCCACATTTGTGACCGCATAAGCTTGACCTTGCCCTATTGTACTTCTTCGTAAAATGTTTCCATGATGCTTAGGACATTCATGTTCATAATGTCCCTATGCATGCAATTGTATCATTTAACATTGGTATCTTTTTTCATACCCTTACAATCCAGAGATAGGTGGTATTTTTCTCCGCAATTATAAGAAACTCTCGTTACCTTCAGGAAAGTACCATCGCGTTTCTTCCCACAATAACTACAGGATGGAAGTTCAACTCTTTCCTTCTTCCCCATTTCCTTATTTCCTTTTCCATAGTTTTTGGATGCACTCTTCTTCTCTTGTTTTCCATTAATGTCATAATAAATAGAAAATTCTTTTTTCTGTCTTGATATAACAAGAGACTATATCTTCATATGATGTGAAACTTTGTGATACTAGAGCCCTTTGGGGGAATGGGTTTAAACCATCAAAGAATCAATAAATTTTTTCCATGGATTATGTATATAGTCCTCAGCATGCCTTACTAGCCTTATATATTTGGATTCAATCATGGAAACATTTTCATCCTCCTTTTGCCTTAGATTCAATATTTTCCAATATATATACGATCATTGTTAATGAGGAATGTAATTCTCAAGGAATATTTCATTAATTTCGTTTCATTCCATATATTCTATATCTTCCTCCTCCTATGTGTTTTGGATTAATGAACATCACTAAACTGCATCACCCTATAGATGATAAACATCCATGACACCCTTATCCCTTTCATTACATCCCAATGTGAGAAATATCTTCTATAGGGAACATATCCAATTCTCAGTTACAACTTGTTTTAGTCCCATTTAATGATGGAGGTTTTTGTTGCATAATGCGATCTAACATAGCTCCCCCACGTGATGGAACTGGATGCTCCATATAGGTAATATTATTATTCATAACTTGATTCAGCTGTTTTTGTTTAGTAATATGTTTCTTAGCACCAGTCACATCACCAGATACAATATAAATATCATGAATTAAAGGGAAATTTCTACGTGGGGCACAATCATGGAATTTTCATTATATACACCAGGTTCCATTTCAAGAAATTGGAATGCTCTAGATTATGCTATGTATCATAATATATAATCTAAATGTAGAAAAATACTTTCCATAAATTAAAAATATATATATGTAAAATATTTTTGTCATAAACATGGATTCATTGAATAAGAATATACATTTAAATCCATTATAATTTCTTGTATGGGACTTTTGAATTATCTTATGTATATACCCTGAGAGTTTCATACCTGGTGCATGATAAGGCTTGTTGTCATGTACCAGGATACCTTGGGTGATGCCTGAAACGCCTTATCGGTGTTTTCATAACATGGTATATTTGTCCCAGAACCACATCCACTTCAAGTATACAGATAGGTATGTGTTTTCTAGATATTTCCTTATAATAGATTCCATACCAATATACTAGGGTGTCCTTGTATTTTTATGCTCAAATACTATATTAAGGATTTTTTCCCAAATCTAAATTTTTTAAATCTAGTTTCTTTGTACTGAAATAAAATTCCTTTGATACCAATAGTAAGGAACCAACCCCTGTTGCCCACTATGGATGCCATATTTAATTACATTTCTATAAAACTAGGGAATATGTATCCTAAAGGACCTAGTAGTTTAGTAATATTAGAAACTAGATAAATACATAAGTTCAACATTATAACTTGAAAAGAAATACAACATAGAAACTCTTTTGAAAAAATAAAAAAAATCGAAGGTATATTTCTGCATGTGATTAATAATAAAATTCTTCATGTCCTAAGATAATGAAACATTACATAAAATTGAGATACAATGCTTAGTAAGGGTAATCAATACAATGAAATATATTATAACATAAACATTAGGAAATCAGTATACCTAATAGCACTTGTATTTAAAAAAACACGAACTCATTATGGAATGATTAAGAGTTGAATAAATAATTACATAATCATGGATATTATACTAGTCAAATAATCAATATAATCCATCAATACTATTTTTATAATTATGGAATGCATAATGCAAGACATCATAGCCATACTATCGAGGCCTTGTCCCATAACGGTAGTTTGTCTCAAGAGACCTAGAGATACACCATAAGGCTTTATCAGGCCCCACATGACACTTAATATGTCCAATGAATTGATCATATAAAGGGGGATAAACATAAACAACATATACATTCATATTAAAACTAATATATGGAATGTAAATAACGGTACCTAAATATTAAGCACATACACCAACCATTCAGAGTAAATAGGTGAATGATACTAAGATAGAACATCCATAGTCAAAACATAGGTGATAAAATCATAAAACAATGACCTCATTGAATCATAAGAGTCAACAAGTGTGTTGAAATGGCTGAAAATACTCTTTTAAAATCACCGAGTAATTCTTGTTATAAAAAACCCCTTAACATGGAAAAGAATTTTTCTTCTAGAAATTCCTTTGTATAAAACTATAATATAAGTAAGAATGAATTTTCATAATTAAATGAGTTATTTTATAAATATAGTGGTTGGAAAAAAATTATACTGTTCCCTTGAAAGTAGGTATGAATTTGATAAATTTCATTGAATCAGACATGTATTTTGGACTAAATTATGCATGTTCTGGTTAAAATGTTTAACTCCACCTAAAATAAATAAGTATCATGGTTTGTAAACAAATATATTGAACTAAAATATAATTTATGATGAGTTCATAATAATAAATAATTATTTAATTGACATTAGTAGAAAATAAAAGAAACCATAATGAAAATGGATGTTCGGGTGGAAAACCCTTACCTTATGTCTGAATGTGTTCCCCACTTGAACTTATTGTCTTGGAAAATAAAACTAGACTTATTAATAACTTAATTAAGAACCTATTATACACGTATTTATTTTATCATAATTTCATTAAGTTCCTTATGTCTTAATGACTATTTATATGATTGAATTCTATCATTCTTGAGTGTTCATTTCCATGATTGTCATAACTGGTTAACTTGTTTTTATGTAATGGAGTTAATGAGGAATGAATGTAAATATCTAGAATTGAGATTACATATTATTTATGAAAATCCATATGTGTTAATTTTCATTTATGTAATTTGATTACATGTCGTGAGGATGAATCCTTAGATGTAATATTAATGACAATCACATAGATTATTTTAGTGGTATTCAAATTATTAGGAAATAGTTTGATCATAAGATTTAATATTATGTACATATACGGGTTCATAGATATTAAAATAGGTTATAATAAATATATTATAGTCTAGTTAAACCATCAAAATGGTTTAATGACTAGTAATGGAGGAATATATGATGAACGAAACTTTGTCTTCTATGAAGGTTGTAAATTGAATTCTCACAGATGATGATTTCATTTATAAAATAGAAGAGAGAGAGTAAGAGTATTGATGATGGTTCATCCATTTGCATGAAATAATTCCAGAATATAATTGTTAATGGAGTTATCATGTTAATTTTTATATAGGAGGTTATGAATGTATAATAATAGAAAATAACTTGAAATTAAATTGAATGAAATAGAATGTGAATTTACCTCTTGAATCTTCCCCCTTTAGAATACCTTTAATAGAAGGGGTTTTAGTCTTTTAGAAAGACCAAGAGCTTCTTGGATGAGGGGAGTGACTAGGTAATGTTATTTTGGAAGAACATTGAGTTGATTCATGTATTATAGGTGTGAATAGAGGAGGATGCGAGGGGGGGTTTTATAGTGGATGAGAGGAGTGATTTTTGAATATTTTATTCAATTTTTATTAATTCTCTCAAGAAAACCAATTGTTTTTTTTTCATGTGGTCCTTAACAGTGATAATTTCATTTGAGCTGAAACAAAGTTTCCTTACATCACTCATGATGTCATAAATATAGTATTTAACTGGTAATTTTTATATATGGTATTTGATTGTATTTCACTATTCATAAGGAATTCAAGAATTTTAGAAAAATCTCAAAAAATCTTCCCATCCATTTTTCGATACGTAGAATTCAAAAATGAACATAATTTTTCAAAAATAATTATTTAAATACGAGTAGTTTAATTTTTATATAAAATCATAGTTAATTCAATAATTAACAATTTTAAAGTTCTAATATGTTTTATATCACATTGAAAAAATTAATTAAGATATAATTATCTTAATACCTTAAGAAAATAAAATTATATTATTATTTACTATTAATAAGGGTCATATTAATATTCATATTAACATTCATAATGTTATGTTACTATTCAACAAAAATCATGTTGGTTCTATCATACTCTAAATGGATTACTAATCACAACACTTGATGAACATTTTTGAAATTCAAAACTAAGTTGAGGAAATGTTTTGTTTATCAACTAGATTATAAAATTTTTTGTTTTGAAATGACATAACGTTTAATGTATTAAATATTTATTTTCAAGACATTGGGGTGTTATAGTAATCCATATTTTCAAATTTCGATCACATAAGTTGCAGAAATTAATTTATATATAATCACACATATGAGACTACAATGCGATTTTTTAAAGTACAAATGTCTAAAATATTGAAATGTTTTATATTAAATATCAAGGTGACATATATTCCAATATAATAAAATGGGTATGTAATAAAAAAATTCCCTTTAAAATTTAAAACCAATTTAAAATGAAATTTAATATTATAAATCAATAAGATAATAAAGAAGTTTCAAAATAAAATTATGTTTTTTTCAATTTTCATTAAAAAAACATCAGAGAAAAATAAAAAAAGTAACCCTAAACTAATTTTTAAGTTTGTATTTCTATGATGAAATTTATTTCAATATATAAAATCTATAAAAGCTATGAATGTTTTATTTTAAACAGGTTCTCCATTAAAAGGATGTAAAAATTTGTGTAATAAAAATATAGGTTTGTATGTGTAAAATTATGTTTGTTCTTATATTATGATTATCAAATATATTGGATGAATATGAAAAATATAATACTGTATATATAATATATATATTAAATTGATACCAATCACTTATTGTAATTAATTTAATTTATTTGGGTAAAATAGCTTTGTGCGCCTGAAAATAGTTTTCAATAATATATTCCCTTTATTTTTAATTGAATATTATTATCATCCTGAATTAATCTGTGAATAATTAATTCACATTATATGAGTATAATATATATATTCTCATAAATTATTTTATACTATTCATAACAACTAATTCAATGGCTAGTTTGTATGTTATTATATTGAATTATAATATTTTAAAAATAAATTATTCATATGTAAATCATGGTATTCTATGTAACAAAATCCATTGAAGAAACTAATTGTTGCATACGTCACACACTAACTAGGTATCAGATTAATTGAAACATATAAAATATATTTAATATATTTAATACACTAAATAAAATATAAATAATCAAGATATTATATTCCCTACCATGCTTGGTGTTGTGTGTCATACATATTATTCAATGCAATGTTCCTACTATAGGTTTTCATAGAATTATAGTATTATAAAAACATCACTTACAAAATAAGATATTTTATAAGTAATTATGATATATATATATAAAGAATATTATCTTGGGTCAAAAGTGGGTTAAACATAATTTTGGAAGTAGTAAATATTTTGTGAGCAGTGCAAACCATCCTGATGGTTTCTCCTTAATAAATTCTATATCCCTAGTGCATGTCAAATATATATGTGATTACATATTCTTAATTTAAGGTGGTATTTTCCATAATTTCTCTTGTCTTTTACCATTAAAATATATATAAATTCAATTTTCAAATTTAATTTATGAACTTAATCTTTCTAAGTACTAAATAACTAGAAATCCATATTATTCACTTTATAAGGATAGTTATTTGAACACCATTAATCACTAATTATCCTTAGTATGATTTGATTGAGTTAATATATAAATAAATATTAAATTATTTACTATGAAAATCTATTTTCATGTTTTTTAACCATTTCTTGTATATGGAAATTCATATATCATCAGATTCATTAATAAATTAGGATAAATATTTCTAAGAATTCTATTATTGAACATTTAACCATGTATTTCTTATTCTATTTTAGAATATGATGGAATTAATTATACTTTTATATAACATGTGTTATATAAAACTATATATCCACTTAGTGCACTGGAAGGTCTCATGAGACTATTGAGATTGTTTAATGAGAGAATACATACCATTTATATATGAGGTATTTTCCCAAGGCCTCGATAGTATGTTATAATGTTCAATAATATGAATATTCATCATTTAAATAATTAAGTGATAATTTAATTTTATCCATGTTATTGATTATATAATTTTTTATTCATGGATTATCTTATTACTCAATATTAATTGATATGTAATCATTTTTTAGGTTTTCCTACTATAACACTTAGTATATTATTATGTCATGGTAGGTACTATTGTACATTATTACTTACTAGGAGTTTTATGTCACCCATTACATTAATATCAAATTTCTTCAGTTAATGTGTAGGTATAATATATTTTATTATCTCTATGGGTGTCATAAAATATAATGGAATGTATTCAAATGATGCCAAATTTCATATTTTAATGCATTTCTGTATTTAGTTTCTTATAGGCTACTAAACCGTGATCTTGTGAATATAAAATTTATATTCTTATTATTAGGTAATAAATAACCTATCATCTATGAGTTACATGGGTTTTAGTAATTTCACATTTAAACCTATGGTTCTATTATTGATCTAAATATATCAATATGGTATAAACTAAAAACTATGATTGGTGATATAAATTTTTCTATATGGTTAATTGTTATTAATTATTTTCTTCCCTTTGAAGATATAATAAATTTAGAACCTGTAAGAAATGATTTGTATAACTATAATCTATTTTATTAGTTTACTAGAATTAAACCTATAGATTTTTTTCTATTAGTTTATATATTTCATTAACATAATATTTAAAAATAATTTGATATTCATGAACAATTATCATCACAAGTTACCAACAGAATGATGTTTTAGAATTTTCAAAATTCAATTATTCTTTTTTATATTGTTTCTTCGGTCAGTGAAATATTTTTACAATTTCATTTAATATATTGTACCATTTGAAAGGCATAATTTAATTATATCTTCATAGATTTTGAATTATAAAAAAATAATACACTAGAAGTAGTAAGTTTTCTGGTGCCATTTTTCACATGAAAACTCACAATTCATTTGAATAAACAATTACCACTAGAAACTAATACAATATTTTCTATGATATAATATATTCTAAAATTTTAAATATATGATTATAAAAAGTAATATACATAAGAAAAAATTACCAGTATCATTGATTCCATTTTTCATACAAGTTTTCTATTATTTGTGTATATTAAACATTTAAACCAAAATCAACTTATTTTAAATTTTAATAGAATAACAATATTTTTTTACAAATAAAATTGTCCGATCAAGAAAATTTAACATGATATTTTTTTGGTTTATCAAAAATAAAAACATATTGAGTGTATAAAGGATATTCTAAGGTGACTAGATATACAATAGTCTTCATGAACTCATTTTGGAAAATTTTAGGATGCTTTTTAAAGATTTGTGGGAATAAAATTACACTAGGTGTATTAATATATTGGTAGGAGTGAGTATCTGAAGATGTGGTTAATTGAGTACCCAATTAAATTTATATCTAAAATGAATTATTTTCAATTCCCCCAAATGTTTAAATATGTCCCTGTCTATCAAAATATGTAGTACAATATAAATCTCAATCATTATAAATGTTTCTCTGAATACATATTAGGTATTAGATGGATAGTATATAATCTTATTTTATACTTTTAAATACATTTAATTTATCAAAATAGTAAATGAATATAAATTAAGATGAAAAATCATAGTATGTATTCTTTTTAAAGGTAAAACAATTTTTAGTTTTAAAGAGAAAATAAAATAAAACAAAATTAAAGAACAAAACAGAAAGAATGAATATAGTAGGTTTAGAATAAAGTTGGTAAATAGACCTATACACTTAGAAATAATCCTCTATAATTCATTTTATACGAAATAAACAAGATGATCCACAACATGGATCATATTTTACAAAAATTTACAACTATCCAGATCACAGAAAACCTCTTCCATATTTGTTCGTGTGATAAAAAACTAAAAAGACCACACAAGGGCCACTAACACTTTTATTAGTGGGAGAATTTTTTTTGAAAATATGTTGAGAAGATATTGAGTATGATTTATTTTTGACGAGGATACAATGTTCATGTAACAAAATAGAGTATACGTCCACACTACATAAAATGTAATATAGATAAACATAACAGAGAAATCTAAAAGTGATGAGTTTATAAATTTTATCTCCATTGCAATGCTTTTTATAAATCATTATTTTATTCTTTAGTGAATCTTGAGTCAGATTATCTTGAAATATGTATGAAAAAAGAGTTTCATAGTTTCTTATTCCCTCACTAGAGAAAAGCACCAAATGTGAATGTGTAGTTTCTATTCATGTAAAAATTTTCACAGTAGCTAGACTCTTCTAGTTTTCAATTAGGTAAATTTTTTTCTATATTCAGAAATTTGGAGCTCTCATCATGACATGAGTCCACTTCATCTAATATTTCATCTCTTCTTTCTCGAGGTAGTGTATTGCACCTTTTTTAATAGCAATAAATAAAATATTTGGATCAACTAATTTCTCATTCTACACATCTTAAAACTCTTTTCAATTAATTATGTAGATCACTTATGAGGCAGTAATTAAAATATTAAATTCTATTAAAATGAAAAAATATATTAGTTATAATAATTTGATTTAATATGATACATTAAAAAATAGTGTTTGAGTGTTAGACTAGATGTGTCTCAATCAGTGTCACGTTCTGAGGGTATATTGTGTTGTGGCTTGACACTGGCGGTGCCTTAGACATAGAAATATTTCGACTATGCTAGAGGTGTCTCATTTAAATGTGTAGGGTATGGAAGTGTGTAGTCTGATGTTGTGATAGACATACCCAAAACTTTATATTGATAGTATGAATTTTTTTAAATCATCTAGTTGTATCTATTACTTTGTAAAATTTTAATTCTAGAGTTATGACATCCTGAAGGTATGTTGACTGATGTTGTCTCAGACATTGTCAATTTTTCAGTCCAATGGTATGACATTATAGCTGTGTGATATCATGGTGGTAACACATACATAGAGAGTTATTTATGATGGTGGTGAGTCAAGGACAAAGATATCTTGAGATTGATGTTCTATTCTCAATGGTGTCTTATTCTTAGATAGTTTGATCACCTTTCCCAAAATATATATTTATTTCAATCAAAAAAAATTAATTAATATCATTAGTATCATGATTTTTTGATCATTAAAACCAAGAGTTAAACAATATCCCCCCTTTTGATGACAAAGAATCATTGAATAAAATGCATTAGAAAATATTAAACATGATAACAATGGTAGAATAAATCAAAACACTGTATTATAATAAATTGAGGATGGAATTAATGGAATATATGGAACGAATAAGTATCAAAGGTATATATCATGAATAGATAGATTAAAAGAAGATATTACTAATTATAACATAGAATCAAAATGGTAATAAATCATATTTTTCACAATGTACACAATATTTCATATAAAATATCCCACTTGTGGGATTATCGAAAAGGTGACGACTAATATGGGATAAAACATGTATAAACAATCCAAATAATAAATATCATAGGCATGAGAAATTATTACCAAAAAGTTATTACAATCCAAGTCCCATGAATGAAAAAATTCCAATGACAAAAAAACAAGGTTCAATATTTATCATAGGGGTCCATTTTTCATTTCTTTTACCCTTGTATTTCTTATTATTTTTATCTATGTTAGTATGATCTTTTGTAGGTAAGATTGATGGAACACCAGATGAGTATATTTATTTAGTCCATTGATGATATTCCTTAATAACAACTAAATAGAAGTTGTCTCAAATCACGAGTATGATAAATTATAAATTGATAAAATTAGGTAGGAATATGAGCTAAAGGATCTCGATCAACTACTAATCTGAGAGATAACAGAGGATTAATTAGACCTAATTACAGGGAAACAACTTCTTGTCTATGACCATGACGAATTGAACTGATGAGATTGATAAAATTGATGATAATTTGGACCAGTCCTTTCAATTAATTAAATAAATTTCTTTTTTCTTCCATAAATATATTGAAAATAGTTGTCATCCCCTTGAATTATCATACTTGTTCATTGAAATCTGGATCCATAGGATGCATCCTTGAGTTTTCAGCTAAGAATGTGATATGGACATCCATTGAATGCTTGGTATTAATTCGAGAGTAACCGAACATTATGTATTTCGTTATAGATTCATGTTGGCCTTTAATGTCATGGAAATATCTAGTAATCAACTTAAGAACATGACTTGAATTATACTGAATAATTTTATAGGTATCTTGGGATGATCAATGAAACTACTGATTGAACTAGCAGAAGAAGATATCAGCTCATCACTAATAATTAATCATAACAAATCAACATTAAATAATGGAGGAGGAGGAGGAGGAGCATAAATATATGTATCTGATTATGTATACCCAATAATTTTTAGGATTATATTCATGGAAGCTTTAAAACTAGAACTCATTTCATCAATCCAAGAACTGAGAGATTTTAGTTCAAAACATAACCACTTATGATAAATCACTATCTCACAAATGTGATTCATCTAATTTGGTAGGATATGTTAAATTACCAACTAAAAAATGCATATTTTTTATTTCTAATTGAAGATGATATATTGATGTGGTCTATTATTTGTCTTCAATGAAAAACCGTACATAAAATTTTTACCAAATGTATCAATGTCACCCTTTGTGACAATATTAACTTGAATAGAAAAATGTTCTGGATCAGGTTCAAGTGCAGGAGTTATAACAGAATTTATATTTGTTAATAGTTTACCAAAACTAACTTGACCTATCAAGGATTCCTTAGGATTACCTTTAATTAAAACCTCTAGTCCACCAATCTTCATTCGACACAATGAAACATTGAAATACTTTCCCCCTTCTTCAAACATGGGATCAAACCAACTCCCAGAAACCTCCGAAACTACTAAAGAAGTAGTAGGAGGGACCATAATATTTGGTATAACCACTATTTTTACATCATTTATGATAATATCATAAAATTATCTAACTAAAATTTTTTTGAACATGTGTAGGTATTTATTTTTATTTTTTTGGCATATGATCTATAAGAAAAAACACTAGCATACTCAGCTTCTAACTATGTAATAATATTTGGGGAATATTTCTTTTGATCATCCTTGCACTAAAAAACATAATTGGATTCACATTCCACATTCTCATACACATGCATCTTGTGAACGTTTATGTCAACTAACTAACCTTTTCAAAATTCTTCATCTATAATTTTCTTTTTATCTTCTTCATCCATATTTATTTTATAGTGGCTTAAACACCCATTTTTTCAGCCATATATGAATTTGGAAACTCATTAATAGTGAAAATAGTGATTTCCTTGTCTTTATGAACATAAATATATTTATGAAAAATATCAAGATATGGGGATTTCTCTTCCTAAATAAGTGCATCCTGATGTTCTATAAGCACCATAAATTTCTTTCTATTAATCCATCCACTCTCATCATTAAAATCAAAATCATATCTGTCACAACCATTATCACATTCACTATAATATTATATATTTATATTTTCACCATTTTTATCTTCCTCTTCTTTATAGTTACCTTCCTCATTAGAGTAAGTGGATTTGGAACTCTTATAGTGGTCCTTTACAAAGACCTCAGTTTATTCTTGATTAATTGTAATGAATTTTTCTCTGTTTTTCAACATACATGGAAGACCAGGAGCTCCAAATTTAATGGGATTTACTTTGGGAGAAAATTATAGATCACCCCACTTATCATTATATGGTTTTTTATCCTTCTTTTGAAATATGTTCATATATATTGTCTTTATATTATTCAACTACATTATCCGGCACCAAGCTAGTATCAAATCCATCCCTTGGTCCGGTTGGATGATCAACTCTATTATACTCATCATATGACTTATCAAAATCTATATCCCACTATTTTTCTAAGGGGTTACAACTGTTATTCAACCTATAAAAAGTAATTTTTGTGACACAAAAACCACCACGGTCCATACTAGACTCTTTATCCCCATATACTTGGCCCTTGGCCTTAAACATGGAAAAAGTGTTCTTTGGGTAGATCAAATAATTAGATATTGTGGTTTTATAGGCCATATCACACATATAGACCCTGAGATATCTATAAATATTGATCATGTGACCCTCTCTTAGAAAATATGAAAGAAAACATCTTGGTATTTTTCTGTTTCAAAATAACGCTTTCTATTGAAAAGTCTGTGCTATAAGAACTTAAAGATCATAATATATTATCCACCCATCTTTGAGGTAACATGACATCTAGTTTTGGTATAATTTTTCAGCACAATAAGAGAACCCACATATACAAATGAATATCTAGATGTTTAAATGATTCCTTGGTAGTCGTCATAAATTCCATCATATGTAACACCTAATCATTTATCCCATTCCATATATGAAAAACCCAATATGTTCTCTTTCATATGACTTCTTATCCAATCAACACCATCTTCATCAAACAAAAAATCTATTTATTGATATAAAATCATACAATATATTAGTGTAGAAAGGTTTTTTGTTTGATGAAACCAACTATAACAATCCCTAATTATTGGGTACTTCGAGTACTAGTGACTTACTATACAACAGCCAATTCGATTGAATATCCTTTTCTGGTGAAACAGTTATTTTGGAAAGATGAGGATTAACTTGTGAAACTAGAGTAGGTATAATCAACTCTTTCTTATCCATCTTATAACATTGATAAATAAAACGAGAATGATCAAAATCAAGCATCATTCTAAGAATACAAATAGGTTCAACAAGATTGGTTAAGTGTAGGTATAGGTTTAAAAAGTGGGAGGAAAGGGGTTGTTCTAGGCTTATAAGGTAATGATACAGGATCATCCTTTAGGGATCAATGTATATTGAAAACAGAAATTCTTTCATCTTGATATCATTTGGGATTTAAGGTATTTTAAAATTGAAATAATAAATAAAATTACAATCAACGCCGATTAAAAAATGCATCAGGTTAGGAAAATAAAATATAACGAGAAATAAAAACATGGTTCAAAATATCTTGGAATAGAAAAAGTTACAAAGTCAGGAAGTGAAACAGCATGACGTAGAAATAGTATGTAACTATGAACAAACAGCAATCCAAAGAAAATACATGATAATATTATAAATAACCAATGTCATGATAAGCCAATGACATGAAAATCACAATGATATGTCACCAAAAATTAAGCATGACCAAAATTAGTCATTCCTAATTCAATATTGATAAAATTCATTCACCCATAATTTAATGTCTTTGTAAATATATCATCTAACTTTTTTTTCTATAGAATTAAAATCATGGGTGATATATAATTTAATAAAATGGAATATCAAAAATAGATTTCTTATATCAACATGTTTTTTACATGAATGTGAAACTATATTCATAAAAATGATAACTACACTTGTATTGTTACAGTTTAGGGGGACATGTCAATATTAATAACCATAATGTAGTACCATATGTTTAATCCACTGAACATGTCCATGAAAACTACTAGCATCATTATACTCATCATTATTAGTAGACAATACAACAAAATTTTTCTTCTTATTATACCTTGAAACTTGATATATATAACTAAAAATTGAAATTTTCTGGTAGTAATTTCTATATCAAACATTCATCCAACAAAATCAGTATCAAAATAGCTTACGAAATAAAATATAGTTCTTCTAGGGTAGAACAATCATGTTTTTGTCATATGCTTGAGGTATTTAAAAATAATATTAACTGCAACAACGTGTGACTCTTTTTTGTTTTCATGAAAATTAGAAAATAATACACGAACTAGACATAATATATTGTCAGCTAGTAGTTGAGTAGATACGTCCATAAATCAGACATCTATAATGGTTTTGATCAAATGGTTTCTAAGCTTCATAAAGATCCAATTTATAGGTGGTACTCATAAGAGTATCAATACTCTTATTTTTATCCAAACTAAAACATTTTAAAAGAAATTTTTTATATTCACTTTGATTTAAAATAATTAATTCGTTGTTTAAAAAATTTGAAATCTATGAAATAATTTGAGTTCACCCATTTAACTCAATTCAAATTCAATTTGCATCATTTTTGGTAAATTAGTAAACAAAGAATATATTTAATATCCAATGATAATATCATCAACATAGAGTTTTATTATGAATATATATTTTGAAATTATCTATATTAAAAGACTATGATCATATATTTCTTTGGAAATTATTTATGATATTATAAAAGAAATGACCCTATCATTCCAATATCTAGGTTCTTGTTTTAAACCATAAAAATATTTGGTTAATTTGAAAACATGTTTATAAAATTAGGGTTCTGAATCCAATGGTATATTCAAAAAAACATTGACAACTATAAATCCATTTAATAATTAACACATGACCTCCATTTTATAAATAGTTTAGTCTATCTGTGCTATATATTAATGTTGTATTAATATGGATTCATGTCAAGCCCCATGTGAAAATATTTCTTTATAGTATATGGTTTTAACCTTAACACAACCATGGCCAAGAAGTATAGCCTTATTTCTAACTATAATGTCAAAATCATCAACATTATTCTAAACACCCATTTTTATCCAATACTCAAGGATTCTTTGGGTCTATCTAGAAGTTCCATATTTTTTTTTCTTACTATATTATTTATTTATTAATGGGTAGCTATTTCCAAGAATTCATCATTAATTGCTTAATTGAGGTTCATAGGTTCAAACTGAGATATGAAAACTTGATGTTAATACTTATTCCTAACATATTATCTGGTCTATGTTCCTCTATATAGAGAACCAACAAGTGCATCTAGAAATGTAACTTAATTGTTCTAACATCTCTAAAGAATGAGGTAATAGTCACAAAGGGATTTTCATATTTACATTCTATATGTTCTAGATATTATTCATAATTGGATGGTTTTCTAATTCATTTATAAAATCATCAAAAGGTTAAGAATTTATATTCGGAGAAGATAAATATTCCTCAATGTATTATAGGTCCTTACACTCCTATTTAACAGATTCATAGAATTTGACATGGAATGATTCCTCCATAGCGTTGGTCATATTTTTAAAAACTCTATAGGATTTTCTAGAGATTGAATTAAAATGAAAAATCCATTCATCACTTTTATAATAATATTCTTCCAAATCATCCACATTGTCAATAATAAAGTCATTGTAACCAAAAATTAGAAATTAATTTACCTTAGGTATAATATAGTTCTATATCTCATAACAGGTCTTCTTAAAGATAGGCTTGATAAAAACTCTTCTAATGATGTAATAGGATGTATTGAAAAATTCTTCAAAAAAATATTGGTAGGTAATATCATTCATGGTAGTCTAGGACATGTCTTGTAACGTTATATTTATCCTTTTGAAAACTATATTCTGCCAGGGTGACCTAGAAGCTGTGAAGTAATGAATGGAGATATTTTGTGATAAAAATTATTCAAAATAATTATTTTAAAACTGATAAACATGATCAATTATTAAGGTCATAATACTAAGACCAATAAGATTATCTGAAAACATAACGTACTTCATAAAGTATGAAGAGTATTCACTTTTATAAGCTAGAATGTATACCTTAGAATACCAATAATAGTCATTTACTCATAATAGAAATTGAACTTCCCATATAGACTTTAAACTCTGGAATGTCAAAAAATATCATGTGAAGCAACAAAAGTGGTTTGAAACCTAATATTAATTTATTTAATATAAAATAAACATTATGTTGTTTCCCTATATAACATGGGTGATAGGATTTATCATTTCTGAACACTAGCTTATGTATATCCTTAAATAACCCTTTCCTAGTAAGCATCATAAGCGAGTGAATGTTTTTGTGTTCTAGTCTCATATTCCCTAGTCAAGATTATTTTTGAATGAAACATATATAGGAATCATAGTGAGAGATAAATGAATTTAAATCTACATCATAAACATTTTCATTTCTCAAATGAGTAAATACTAAAATATTTTCTTAAAAAAACATAACAGGAATCATTCACACACATAACATAAAATCCATCATCACAAAAAAAAGAAATTATTATCATTTTTTTAATTTAAAATGAAAACTTATAATAATGTAGTAATTAAAACTGAATTTTTGTTACAAATCTAAACAAGGCTGAGGATATTTCTCATAGCATTGTCACTTTCGGTGACATGGACACCATCAAACATTTATGAGGCTATTAAATCATGAGTAAAAACATGTCATATTTCATTAACAACTAATGTCCAAGTACTATAGGATTCTACATGTGGTGATCAAGAATTTTTCTTATAAAAAGAGTTTTGAACAAGAAATTATATTGGTAACCAAATCTTTTTGGGTACTGAAATGTCACTAATAAATGATTTGGGAACCTGCATTTTCCTATTCGGTTTTCTATAAACAGATTTCAGTATTATATAAATTAAAATATTTTTATGAAATTTTATAAAACGATTAGAAGAAGAACATTCAACTCAATATTTTGGAACATAAGTTCTTATACATATTATTCTTTGTCCATGATTGTATCATATTCTAGGAACATATTATGGTGCTTGTTTTTACCAAAATTTTTGTGAGTTTCTCTATAAACATTTCCTTGACATTTCCTCAATTAATCATTTGATAGTTTGGGTTAAATTGATTCATTGATCTGTTGAACATTTTTAAATTTTTATATAAATATTTTAGATATTATATTTACAGTTAGAGAGTTCTAAATTTGGATACTTTTAACTTATATATTAATTAATTAAAGGTTCTATAAGGACCCAGCCTTAATACATAACATAATAATGAATTTATTTAAGAAATAACTTCCTTTTATAGTGAGGACCTTTTTATGTTTATATATTTAGAGATTTTTACATAATACATTCATAAAATTACAAATTAATACAGTGTGAATACCATTAAAACAATATTCATTTCTTCTAAAATATAATACTTTAAAAACAAAACAAGATTGTTTAAAAATTCTTCAAACATTTAACATGGATTCCTTCATTGTATTACACATAATTATAAATAGTGAAAATCAATTCAAAACTTTGAATTATCAAAAAAATCTCATAAAGGGATATGAAAATAAGGAAATAAAATATAAGTCCACGAATAGTTGTAACATATGAAATCATTTCCAAAAGACATACATGTCACCCATATATACTTACTTTTTGACACATGAGATTTTCACAAGATCCACACAAAACATAAGAACATAAATTGAACCATAAAGTTATATTGGGTCATTACATAAATAATATTTTCACCCTCTTTGCTACCTTATAATTTTAAACACTTTCGGCTATCTTACAATTTGTGTAACAATCACAGTTACACTTGGAGTAACCATATGGATGACCTAAAACATATACATACCCAATGAATTTGATGTAGATATATATCCCACCATCCATCATATTTAATTTCTAAGAACCATAAAATAATCATACATTATGAAAAATTTCACAACAACATTACTTTTGATATTTGTAAAATAGAATATTAAAAGAGGATTTTAAAAGACAATTCCCATAAAATATCATATAATTGAATATAATATTAATAGATTCGATAAAATATGTATATAAAGTATAAATACACATAAAGAAAACATTATATAAAGAAAATTTATCACAAATACAATTTATATACCACCAAAATAAAGAATGGGAAGGTTAACCCAACGAATGGAAACTAGGTTAAGAATTTTGTTACCTTGGGTTTGTATTACATAAAAGAAATTTAATACTCTTTTGCAAATGGTTAATAGAGTATTATTAATATATTAAAGCAATATATTTATGTTTATAATACCTTATATGTCATTTCATTACATCATTTTACCCTTTAATTTTTTGTATTTTGTTCCTTGCATTGTTTTAGGTGTGTTCTTTACATATATCCCATGATGGGTTCATTATGCACATTCTTGTCAATTTGAAGTGAAAATCTTGAATTTTAATGGAATGTTATTTAAATTTATATAGAACTATAAATTATACAATTTGTAATTTTGAATTCTGACTTGAGGATGGTTCATAAGTTAAAACATTGTTGATATTTGTTTAGGTCATTTTGGCGATTCTTTGATCATAATAAACTCAATCGTTTATAAATTAGTAACATGTGTATAAAATGATTCCATAACATTATATAATACATAATTCATAATATATAATATTTTTCAACCTGGAAAATGGTTTCATGACTAGTCTTGAAGAATGTAAATGAAATGGAAATCACATTGTCTATGATGTCGGTAAATCGGCCCATCACGAATGACTTTTTAATTTTTTGAATATGTGGGAGTGGAGAAAAATATTGATGATTAATTTTCCCTGAAAAAGATACCATATAGAATAAAAATGATTTTGGACCTTTCATTACGATTTGATAATAAGAGGGGAAATGATTATAATAAAGGAAATGAAAGGAAAACACATGAAAATGGAAAGAGATTCATACCCCTTGATCACTTCTCCTTCAGATCCTTCTTAAGGCCGTTGGTTTTGGATGTTTGATCAGACCAGATGCTCTAAGACATATATAAGTGCCTGGGAAGGAGTATTAGGTAGAACATAGGTATGGATAAAGGATTTAAAGGTGTGAACAAATGACAAGAATGAGGGTGGTATTTATATTGGGTGAGGGGAGGTATTTTTCATTATTCTAATCATTATCATAATATTTTTTCTCAAGACTATGAATAATATTAATTCATATGACCCAAAATAGTATTAATGGCATGTGAGTTTGACAAAATTGGTCTTAAAAAACTTATTATGTCAATAATAGTGTATTTAATAGAAAAATTGGATATACAGTATTTTATAGTATTTCACTGTTCATAAAAAATTCAAGAATTTCAGAAAAATACTAATATTTACCATAGCCATTTTTCGACATGTACAATTCAAAAATGAACTCCATGTTTTGAAAACAATTTACTAAACATTATTTATTTAATTTTTAAATAAAATCATACTTCTTTGAAAAATTACTAATTTTAATTCTATAACTACGTTTAAATAAAATTAAAAAAATTAACCAATATTTCATTATCCTAAATCTTTTTGAAACTAAAATAATAATAAAATTTACTATTCATGAGGGTTATATTACTATTAATATTATCATTCATAAGAGTATGTTACTATTCACCAAAAAACAAGCTGGTACCATTAGACTCCGAATAGATTACTGAAAACACTTTTAAATGATGGTTTTTTAAAATTCATAACATAGAAGAAAAAATTTATGTTTAATGGATAGTTATAAATATATAATTAAAATAATGTTTCATTAATTTCACATTATTTTTTAAAAACCTCAGGATTTTACAGTATCCCCACATTCTAGAAATTGATTCCACACAATTTTATTTACTTATTAAACAAGTGAGGGTATTTTTCTACCACAACATTTTTAGACTCCCATTTTGCCTCTTCAACCATGTGGTTTCTCCACAAAACCTTTTACTGGTGGATTACCATTTTCCACAATACATGTTCCAATCAATTATGAATATGAACATGGTTATTTTCATTATAAAGTTTCTCTTCTAGCAAGAATATTCTTATGGGATCATGAAATTAAATGAATCTAGAACATTCTTTGTCAAAATAAAAATATGAAAAACATTATTTACCTGAGATAAACATGGAGGAAAAGATACTCTATATGCAACAGGTGCTACTTTCTCTAGGATTTGAAAAGGATCACTGAAATGTAGACTTAGCATTCCTTTGTTACCAAAATGCATCACACTTTTACAAGGAGATATTTTAAAGAAAACATGGTCACCAAACTCTAAAGAGAATTCATTCGTTCTATTATCTACACAGATTTTCTACCGACTCTGAGTTGTCTCATGTGTTGTTTTATCATCTTCACTTTCCTACCCACTTCCACCTCTAATTCCAGTCCCACCAACTTCCTTTCCCTGAATTCATTCCCAAAAGATAGAGTCTGAAAATTATTCACATAAAAGACAAAAAAATGTTTCATTATTATATTAGAATGAATATTATTGTTATAAGAGATCTCAACTATAGAAAAATGATGATCCCAGCTTCCTTGGTTTCCAATTAAACAAGATCAAAGCATATCCTCTAATGTTTGAATCGTTTGTTTTGACTTCCCATATTATTAATGATTAAAAAGATGTAATGAAATTTAATTTTCTGAAAAACTACTTCTGAAGGCCATTCCAAAAGTTATAATTGAATCTAGGATCTTGTTCAGATATAATGGAATGAGGAAATCCATGTAATCTGGAAATATTTTTGAGGTACAATCCAGATATATGATACAATGATATTGTATCTCGAATAGAAAGAATATGTGCATATTTTTTCAGTTGATCCACAATAACCCAAATCACATTGTTTCCTGAAGAAGTATTTTGTATTCCCACCACAAATTTCAGGGATATATTCTCCCATTTCCACTCAGGCACTGGTAGTTGATGAAGTATCATCTTCAGTAACTGTCACTCTTCTTTAACCTATTGACATGTCAAACATTTCATGGTAAAATCATCAATATATCTTTTTATTTCATTGCACCAATAATACTCACGATTGTCTATGTATATCATAGTACTTTCCGGATGAACCAAAAATGGAGAACAATGAGCCTTACACAACAAATCATTCTTCATCTAGAAATCAAAAGTCACACAAAACCTTTTAGAAATAAAAAAACAATCATCATTAAGGATAAATTCTGGAAACATACCAACATTAACCCATTCTAACATTTTCTATAGCTCGCAATCCTCCTTTTCCCCATTCTTAATTCAATCTGATAATGATTACTTCAATGAGACCTGAAACAAAATAGACATATTGCCTACACCAACAACTTCTAATAAAAAATTTATCAAATCATTAATCAAGGGATTATGTTCCAACTATTACATGGTTAATGATGCATGATTTTTTCAACTCAATGCATCCAAAATAGTGTTTTATTTTCATGGATGATAATTGATTCTACAATTAGAATCCTTCATCTGTTCAATCCACCCTATCTACCTCATTTTTAATTATTTCTGAGTGAATGTATACTTATAATTTTTATGGTCATTATATATTTGATATTTAGATCTGTATAAATGATGCCTCCAAATTTTCAAAGAAAAAACCACACCTTCCAATTCTAAATTATGTGTGGGAAAATTTAACTCGTGAGTTTTTAGTTGTTTTGAAGTGGAAGCAATTACCTGATCATTCTGCATCAAAGAAAAATCAAGTACCATCCATGAAGCACAATTGTAGATGAAAAACCCACCATTATTAGATGTCAAGGCCAAACTAGATGATTCAAAAATCTTTTCATCAGTTACTAAAAACAAACATCACTTTCGTCTGTCCAAATATATTTAACTCCTTTCGTGTTAACATGGTTTGCAGGATATATAACCATGAAAACTATTTAACAAACATTCTGTAATAACCTATTAACCAATAAAACAATTAATCTCTGTAACAATTGTAGGTCCTTCCCATTATTCAACCACATTTTATTTAGTATGATCAACTGTTATTCCATCTATATTTACAATTTTCCCATGAAAAAAATAAGTTTTAATGAAAATCACACTTTCTGAATTTTATATACAATTTCTTCTCATTTAATTTTTTCCAAAAAACCCTTAGATACTTTTCATTCTCCTTTTTACTCTTAGAAAAAAATAAATTTCATCAATAAACACAACCAAAAATTTATCAAATAACTCATGAAATATTCCATTCATAAGATTAATTTATATTGTCGGTTCCTTAGTTAATCCAAATGGCATAAAAATAAATTCAAAATTCCCATATCTAGTATGAAAGGATGTTTTTGGGATGTCATCCTCTTTCAGCTTTAACTGATGGTATCTAGATCTTAATTTAATCTTGGAAATGTACTGAGATCCATGGAATTTCTCAAACTAGTCATCAATATGAGGAAAATGTTTCTTTTTTTAATTGCGATTTTATTCAAATCTCTATAATCAACATAAAGTCTCATGGAATAATAATTTCCTTTAACGAATAATATAGGATCACCCCATGGTGATGTGATGGGATAGATCAAGACATTATCAAGAAAATCTTGCAATTGATTTTTCAATTCATGATGTTCTATTTGATCCATACGATATGGGCATTCGAAATTGTCTTAGAACCAACAACTATGTCAATTGTGAATTTGACTTATCAATCAGGTATGACACTTGGTAAATCATTAGAGAAAACATTAAGGTATTCATTTACCACTGGCACATCATTAATAAAAATATTTCCCTTGTTTTCGACAATATGAGAATGATAAATTTCATTTTCATATATCAAAAGTTTCTCAACATCTTGATATATTATCTATTTTATGGGTTTTTTCTTGTATACAAACTGAAACTCTTTCTGAAAACCCACTTATTTATCTCTACAGTTATTCTTAGCATGATAAACAGAAAGCCAATACATTACCAGAATAAAATCAAACTCGACAATAGAAAAAATCACAAGGTATACAGGTAATGTCTTTCCACATACCACACTAGAAATATTCTTATTATTCCCCTTTTCTATAATATTTCCTCTAGGTGTTTTAACAGTATGTTATGGCCTTATTAGTTGAGGTTATATTTCCAATTGAACTGAAAATTTCATAGATATTATGGAATGTTTGTACCATGTATTGAACAAAACTTTAGAAAATTCTGATTAAACAAACAAAGTAGTTAATAAAACATCATTGTATGTCCCAACATCTATTGACATAGTCAAAAAGTGTCTCACTACACCTTTATTTTTATAGTATGGATTCTTTTCATCAATTGGATATCTCTTTGGGAAGTCTTCTTCATAATGACACATATCACCAAATTTAAAAATTTAACAATTTTCTTATCAGGATTAGTCTTAGAATCATTTTCTTAACAATATTTGGGCATATGTACAAACATACCTTATCGAAAAAATTCCCTGTTTTGGTATGGTTTTCCCCATTGTTATTTTTTCCACACTTTTCACAAATTAAAACTGTAATTTCTTAACATAAGAATTTTTTGGGGGATTCTTACCAATCTCATTCTATCCGAACCTCTTCTTCTCCTTTTTTACATGATGTACGTGATCATCATCATACTCCATCTCTACCCTCTTATCACATCATACATGTTTCTAATTAAATTTGAATTCACAGGAGGCCAATTTACTTTAATTCCTTGGATTCAATCATGAATCAAAGTAATATATTTTTCTATCAAGATCAAAAATAATATTTTGAACAAACCTCCCCAGTTCTGTGATGTTCACTTCATACACAACCACTGAATCCTCCTACTTTTTTCATAAATTAATTGAATTTATTCTCCATCCTATGTCAGATGACCTAAGGAAAATATGTTTCATGGAAAATGCAATAAAATTCATTCCACCCTAAAGAATCAACATAATCTCTATCCCTGATGTTTTTGACCATTGACCACCACTGATTAACGTCACCTTCAAAATGGTAAATGGAAGGACATACGTTTTGATTATCTGAACATACTATAATAGTGAATATCTTTTCAATGTATTTATGCCATCATTCATACACTATTGGGTCAGAAGATCCATTGAAAGAAGTATGGTGTTGTCGATTAAAAAGATACACTATTGTCATATTCTATTATGGTACCTCTAGTTGTAAAAATTCATGGATATCCCCATAATTTATTTTCTACATTATCTTGGACATTATTGTCACAAACTTATTAGTTCAAATCCCTACCATTTTGGGCTACTGATTCAGAAGTATGTCCTTCTATCAGTGCCTTTCTTCTTCAGCATCCCAATTTCTACTACCGACCACCATTCTGAGAAAACATATCTTAGTCAAGTAAATATGATAATATTTAAATGAAATTACTTTTCCAAATTAATCATAGAGTAAAAATTATTTATTATATTCTATTAACATCATCCTTACCCCTAAATATATCTAAACTATCCTCTGATACTAACTATAAATACACGGCCATCGTACATTACATAATCAAGAATTTAGTTAATAAATCACATAATTTTACATTGAGGATATTTTCATGATTATATCATTTGATATTGGGAAATAATACATTCATAACATTACACATTAATACAAAATAGATACCATAAAAACAGTATTCATTTCTTCAAAAAGAAAAAAACTTTTAAATAAAACATGATATCTTTGAAAATTCCTCAAAAATTTAACATGGCTTATTTATTTGCCTCACACATCCTTATAACCATTGAAAATAATTTAAAAACATGAGATGAGCACAAAAATCTTAGTAAGGGATATTAAAAAATGGAACGAACATATTATTCCATGAATACTTGTAACATATGAAATCATTTTCAAAAGACATACTAGTCACCCATATATACTTACATTTTGAACCAAGATGTTTACAAAAGATACACACACAAAAAAATTACATAAATAGAACCATAAAGGTATCTTCGAGAATTACATACATAATATTGTAACCATCTTGGCTACCTTATAATTTGTAACTCTCACAGCTACCATACAATTTGTGTAACCGCCGCAGTTACACATTGAGTAACCATACATCCAACTTCCAAATTAGACATTTACAATGCATTGGAAGAAGAAATAGGTCCCACCATTAATTTTAAAAAATTCCTAGAAACCATAAAATAATCACACAACATGAAAAATTGCATAAAAATTATACTTTTAAATTTTGTAAAACCTAATTTTAAAAGAGAATTAAAAAAATCTCCTTAAAACTATCATATAATTATAGAGACACTTAATAATGTTGATATAATATGTATATAAATTTCTAATACACATATTAAATACATACTATAAAAATAATTTATCACACATAAAATATAAATACTATATAAATAATGAATTATAATGTTTACCCAAAGAATAAAAATCAGGTTATAAATTTCCTTAAATAGGGCTTGTCTAACGTCGATTTCATTTAAAAATTCTATATAATGGTTAAAATAGTGGTATAAATATCTTAAATAAACATATTTATGTTTATA
Source organism: Viscum album (assembly GCA_963277665.1). NCBI lineage: Eukaryota > Viridiplantae > Streptophyta > Magnoliopsida > Santalales > Viscaceae > Viscum > Viscum album. The sequence continues at coordinate 1,746,976,981 of OY728126.1, forward strand.
ATACATTATATTATCATTTTGTTACATCATTTCACCCTTTATATTTTTTTTATTTTGTTCCTTGCAATTTTTGGGTGTGTTCCTTACATGGTTCCCATGATATCTTCATGATAGACATTCTTATCCATTGGAATTGAAACTCCAGAATTTGAATAGAATTGTATATACATGTTTTTAGAACAATTAATTATACAATTTATCATTTTTAATTCTGACATGAGTATTATTCATTTGTTAAAACATTATTGATATTTTTTTAGGTGATTTTGATGATTTTTTCATCGTAACGAACTCATTTTTTTTATAAATTAATAACATATTTATATAATTATTACATTAAATTATATATTATATAATAAAAAAATTATAATATGATTTAAATATAAATTATATTTAATGACCAGACTTGATGGAAGTAAATGTATTTGAAATCACATCGTCTTTGATGTCGGTAAATCGACACATCATGAACGATGTTTTAAATTCGTTAATAAGTGGAAGAGGAGAGAAATATTGATGAGGAATTATCTGTGAACATGAGAACATAAAGAATATATAAGATTTTGGGGGAATCCATTCTTATTTTATAAGAGTAGGGGAAGATATTATAAGAAAGGAAATGAAAGGAAACCACATGAAAATGAAAGGAGATTCATACCCCTTCATCTCTTCTCCATGACATCCTCTTTAAGGCCGTTGGATTTAGAATTTTTAAAAAGACCAGAAGCCCTAGGAAGTGAGGAATAGACTTTGGAGGAGTATTAGAAATAACATAGTTAAGGATCAGGGATTGAGAGGTGTGGGAGGAAGAGGGTAATTAAGGTGGTATTTATAGTAGAGGGGAGGAGGTATTTTTATTTATTTTAATCATTATTATAATATTTTTTCCTAAGAATATGTGTAATATTAATTCATGTTACAATAAAAAGTAATTATTGGAATTGAATTTTAACGAAGGGGACTTATGTCACTTATGATATCATAAATCATGTATTTAACTGATTAATTGAATATATTGAATTTTACCCTATTTCACTCCTTATAAAAAAATTCCCGAATTTCAGAAAAATAACAAAAAATCAACATAAATTTTTTTTAAAGTGTATAATTAAAAAATGAACTCCATATTTTGAAGATAATTTTCTAAATAATATTATTTTAATTTTTAAATAAAATCATACTTCATTCAAAAATTACTAATTTTATTTCTATAACTGATATTATATTACATTAAAAAAATAAACCTAGATATATTTATCCTAATGTACTATAAAATAAAATAATAATATAATTTACTATTCATTAAGGTCATATTAATATTCATATTACATTTCATATGGGTATCTTACAATTCACCAAAAAAACATGTTTCTTCCATCAGACTCCAAATAACTTACTGAACACAATTCTAGATGACTATTTTTTTTAATTTAAAACATAGAAGTAGCAAAATTATGTTAAAAGAATTGTTATAAATATCTAATTAATACAATTTTTCATTCATTTCAATTTATTTTTTGAAAATCTTGGGATGTTACAACATCCATCTAAAATATTGTAGTATTTAAATAATTTTTCATTTTACATATTATCATCATGTTTTTCCTTATTAGAATCATCAAAATTATGAATAGGTAAAATATTAGTAATAAAAGGTAATGAAATTACCTAACTGTATTTATTTATGAAGCACAGATTAGATCTGTCTGGCTTTTCTTCGGGTGACTCGTCTGAGTCATTGGAGCTATCCTATGAAGCAATCCATGTTTCTATCAGGTGTAATTTTTATCTTCAATCCTTGTACACATATTTTTTATTAGAATTTATAATTTATAATTTTACTTATATTATCCTTTTAAATTTCTAGAATACAACAACTTTTCGATCATGATTTTTCATTGAATAATTGTTCCAACTTTTTATGTTTTAAAACATTCATTTATATTCTTTTTTAAAAAAATCCTCCTATTGAACTTCCCAAATATTATAGCTAGGTGAGCCATCTCCTCATCACTATCTAAAGGTGATTCAATATCACTGGAACTGGATGCTTTTAATCTATCTTCTTCATTTTGTTCCTTTTATTATTTATGGGGAAGAAATCTTGAAATCTTCTATCATACCTTTAAGATTCTAATATTCTTTACAATTTACCTAAAATTCCTCTTCATACATAATATACCTTCTAATAAGAACTTTTATATGTAGTTTTCATATATCACATGATTCACTGATTGAAAATGATGTTCCTCTACATCATTCATGTAAGCATCTCAACAGTATTAAAATTTGATCCTTATTAGATATTGGTTTTCCAAGTGATCTCATTTTGTCGAAAATTTCATTGAACCAAAAATCAATGTCCTAAATTTGTTCATTGGGATTTATCTTAAAATTATAGTATTTAATTGTATAAGAATCAAGACTCAACTCTTTAAGATTTGGTGTTCTATTATTGTAAATAGAAAGAGTGCCCCAAATTTCAAAAGATGTTTTACATTAATAAATTTAACTAAACATTTCATCTCCAAATACACATTAAAGGGAATTCATCAATTCACAATTATTATTGTACGGTAATTTTTTCCATAATCACACATACTTATATTAGTATCATGTATACCATATTTAATTTATATAACATACCATATATAAAAAACAATTTGATCTATATGGATTTTCATTTTAATATTGCATTGAGAATTATTTTTACCAATAAAGAAAGGTGGTTTGATAGTAGCTTATCCTTATTTACGATTATCCATTTTATTTACTAAATTTATAAATGTCAAAAATTTGAGACCTTTAATGTTTAACTAAAATCATAGATTAAACTAATTATAAAACATCAATTCAATATATTTATAACCATTGATACAAAATGTTTGTCAGTGTGAGTATTTCATGATGAGGTTAATTGAGTACCAAAATATATTTATATCTAAAATGGATTATTTTGAAATCCCCCAAATGTTTAAATATGTGCCAAATAATCATAATATGTTTTATGATATAGATCTCAATCATTCAAAAGATTTGTCTAAATATATATTTCATCTTGGATGAATAAAATAAAATTTAATGGTATCTTTTGAAATGTATTAACTTGATCAAAATAATATATGATAACAAATTATAATAAACTATCAATGTATATATTTTATTTATAGTTGAAATAATTTTTCATTTTAAAGTCCAAATAATGTTAAACAAAATTAAATCAAAAAATTGAATGAATGAATACGATAGATTATTTTTCAATTAGAGACGCAGTCCTCTCAACAAGGTGATCACCAACCAACAACCAGTTTATATAAAATATGAATGATGATCTACAAAGAGGATAAGTATTTACAATATTTTACAACTGTCTAGGTCACACATTACCTATTCCTTAGATATACATTGGAGAATAAACTAAATAAGTCACAAAATTACCTCTACAAATCATATCCATGGGTAAAAAAACAATGAAATTATTTTTAGTGTATATCAAGTGTCTTCTTTTTTTGTATAGGAGAGAGTTTTCATGTGATGAAATAGAGTATGCACACACTACTCAAAATATCATATTGATAAAAAGAACTAAGAAATCTAAAAGTATTGATTTTTTAAATGTTTAGTATTTTTTAAATGTATCTTGTGACTTTTTTTATTCTGTAGTGAAACATGAGTTAGGTTCCATAGAAAAATTTACAAAAAAGAGTGTCCCAGACTATTTTTCATTCACTAGATGAATGTAACAAATTTGAATATCTGGTTCACATATAGACTCGTGTTTTTCTGCAGGTGATCTCTAGTTTTTTTCACATGGCTCATATATATGTGTATTAAGGAATTTTGAGCTCTCATATTTCTATCTGTCCACTTAATCTACTATTGCATATCTTCCTTCATGAGGGAGTGTGTTCCACCCTTATTTGCAGTAGTAGGGGGGATATTTTATTTAGCTACTTTCTCATGAAAAACATCATGGAACTATCTTCAATGCATTATTTTGATAATTTGAGATACAATCATTAGAATAGTAACATTAACTAACTTCAATAGACATATAAATTATAATAATTCGATTAAAAAGGGTATGTTCTGAAAATAGTATCAGGGTGTTAGAATGGTGGTGTCTCAGGGTCTGACGGTGTCAAATTCTTATAGTTTGTTGTTGTGATGGTATGACAGTAGTGGCATCTAAGACATAGGAGAATTTACAATATGTTGTAAGCATTTAAAATATCATTTTATGGTCTATTGGTGTGTGTTCTGATGATTTGATACACATAGAAAAAATTATATATTGGTGATATGACATTGATGGTTCCTTATTTTGTGGTATCTCATACATAGCCAAATGTATATTCTAGAAGAATGAACTCCTAATGTTATGTTGAGTGATAGTGTCTCATACTTGATAAATTTATTAGTCCAATGGTATGAAATTATAGAGGAGTGATATTTCAACATCATATCATACTTATATAATTTTTTATGATGGTAATGACTCGAGGAAAATGATCTCCCAATTTGGCACTGCCAATATCAATGGTTTCTTGTACATAAACAATTTGATCACCAGGCTTAGAATATAGATTACTTACAGAGAAACATAAAATTCATTAATATAATTAGAATCATGATTTTTTGATAATAAAAAATACAAGGTCAACAAAATAGACTCATTAATTCTATTGAAAATGAAAAGTAATATTTATAGAGGAAGTTATACGATGTGATTTATTCTTTTTTTTATTTTTGAAACTATAAATATGAAAGACATTGATATTTCATAGAATATGTTACATTTCAAACTAGATTTCTTGGATTTTGTCAACACTATTTATTATGTTGTTTATCATATTATAGGGAAATTTATTCAATATATTATTTAATTTACAATATAGGTTTTTATTTGAGTTATTTTGTTTTGATAGATTATTTTTATTCTGATTTGTGTAACAGTTATGAAACATATTGATGTGAAAATCTTGAAATTTATATAAAATGTAATGTTTTTTAAACAGATATTTTATTTGAGTAATGTTAAATAAATGTAAAATAACCATTCATTTAATTATATAACATTATTCAAATTAATATTTTAAATTAAATCCTTTTAAAAATAATTATTAAATATCTATACTATATCATTATAAATTTTCTAAAAGTTGACACAATGTATCAACATTATAAATTCAATCCAAACATGTGTATATTGAAATTAAAATTTTATATTTAAAAGGATGAAAAGTATTATATGAATTTATTATAGATTCAATTTTTGATTTCACAATAAAAACAAAAAATTAAATCTAATAATAAAAGATAAAATATTTATAAATTAAATTTAAATTCATTAAAAATGTAATATAAGTAGAAAAAATCCAAAAATACATACATGGGTAAACAATTATTGATTAATTTAAATTAACACTAAATAATTATAAATTATTGAGTAAAAATATTATTTTTTAACAGTATATGGGAGTATATACTAGTTTCAAAAAATAATAAACAAAATCCATTACAAATTTTTTGAATGTCAACCAATCTAGATGACTTAGTTTGGCAGAGTTATTCTCGGGTAAATGTTGTCATAATGGTTCTTGGAGGAATGTATGGTTGATCTATAATTGTATGTTGGTACTGTTTTTATCAAAACCTTAGAGTTAATGACTAATTAATTTTGTATTTACTATCCATGATAGTACCAATTCATAAATTCTCACTAAATATGGTATTTATATACCATATAGATACTAATTTATTCTATCTGTAATGGATTGTTTTTATTTTCAACATTATTATTTATGATTAACATTTAAATTTACAATTTCGTATAAATATTCATATTTTTTTCTTAGTCTATTGTATTGTATCCTTAATGTAGGATATGTGTTCCAAAAGATTTGATAATCCCCCCTCTTTGACATGTAGTATATGTTTGGTTGTTTTTTTAGATTTCAGTACAATTTTTCTTTTATAGAATAATTATTACATACTTGCACCATAAAATTAAAATGCCAATTATTGGTGACATGAATTATATTTTCAAATAGTATGTTGTTCAAAAAGTGGTATGTATATTTATTTAACATGTGATGTATGAAAATAATGTTGTTCATATTTGTAAAATTTTCAAACTATGTTTGATTCACCACTAAGTTATATTGGAACAAAATAATGATATTTTGAAGGTGATAGGAGTGTTGATGTAATGATTTAAAGAATAATTATTGGAGGCATATTTTAATATAATAATACATAAAATTACATTATTTATGAATCATGATTGGTTACTAGATTTGTAATCAATTCAAAATAATTATACCCCAGGGAAGTAAAGATAATAAAATGTTTACTAATGTCATGAAATGCTATATTTTTTATGTTAAATAAAATAATAACATGAATGAAATGACAATAATGGTGATAAGTGGGAAGATTATATTTTTTATAAATGGTATACAGGTTGTGGATAATTATACACAACATATAAATGTATAATATTTAAAGGAAGTAATCTAATATTGTAACTTTACCTAACCAATATTTTTAACCAAGCTGACATACTATATCCATTCACACACATATTTTCAAAGGATGATAATAAAATTAAACTGTAAATGTTGACCATTGAGAAATGACATTCCTAATATTAACGTATATTTTTTATAATTTATATATTTCCTTGAAATAAAAAACAAGGCTCATATTAATGATAGAAATTAAAATACATACGACATATTAAAGAAACGAAAATATATCTACATAAAATCATGAAACATTGGTGTTTTAAATAATAAAAATATATTAATACTAGCATAATATGTCAAAATATATTTAGTAAAATCAATAAAATTCCAAAAAACTACCCTTGGATACTATATAAACATGAAATAAAATAAAACTATATTACCATGGTTGACATTTTACTCTAGTTAAATATTTTTTCTAATATTACTCTGTTGGTATTTATAACTCCCAACTAAAATTATGAACCACTTGATGACATGAATTATCCAAAAAAAACATTTCAGATAATTTAAATATTAACATGCATTACATGAGAATGGGGTAGTTATAAATAAAAGAGAAGGATTTTCATAATGTAGAATTAACTACCATAAGCGGGATTAATGTAGTAGATACATATAAATGTGTTTATTGAATGCGTAATCATATATTAGTTACCAATTAATGTATAACACTTTATTTTAATTTAATAAATTCAATATGTATAATTCTATAAAATAACTCATAATATGACTTCTCTCACACCACCAAAAGACTGAGGAATATTTTAAAATAAAATAATTCATCAAACACCATAAAGATCATAAACCATTTAACGTATCACTAAAAGTTTATAATTGGTTATAAGAATGTATAGTGGGTCGACCCTATATAAATACTTCTTAATTATTTTTTATTTGTAGGCTTTCATTTATTACATGATAAATTTTTTAATTAATTTTAGTTCTCATTTTAATAATTCTTTTAAATGAGATGACAAAAATTTTAATTTATTAATAATATAATAGTTTTTTAAAAAATATATTTATTTAAGAATAATATTTAATATAAAATAACTCATAGTTATTTTATCAATTTTATTTTATTCATATTTTAATCACATAAAAAATATATATTTTTGAAATAAAAATTAACCATTATATTTAAAAAACATTAAAATAGAAAATAAAAAAACAATCATATTTTATTAGCTGACATTAAAATATTAATCTTTGTTCTTCTAACACCAATTTTTTTCAGCCTTTATTTTTAATTTTACATAAAACATGAACCATTTTTTCCTAGAATAGACTACCCTATAAATGAGGTATAATCATCATGACTGTTATTACTATGGTCTATAAATACCATCTTATGAAAAAATAAATTGTTATATCCTCACATGGAAGGTTATAAAAACCCATATATATTCCCTTACACTACCATAATAAATCTAATCATGATCCTAGTGAATGTATATGTATCCTCTTTCACATGAAAAATATATCACACCATGATCCCTATGAAACATTGGTAGATCAACTAACTAGTGTAATATCTTACACATTTTTTCTCAATGAATACAAGTTTACACACCCACATTAAAAATATAAAACATTTTACTCCCCAAAAAATATAAAAAATTCCACTGATAAAATATATTATATCATAATATTTTAAAAATATTTTATATCATACCCACATGTGGAATATATCATGTTTTAAAACCAAATAAATATATGTATTCTCTATTACTAGTGAAATATATGATGTCATGCTACCTAAAAATTATAGGTACCCACTCACACTGGTAGAAAATATCTATTTGTTATACGTAATAAATATAAGAAACCACTAATGATTCTAAATACATCATTTAATACTCTCTGAGAAATATAGATATCATCTCAAACTACAATAATATATCATGATGTGATCCATAAAAAATATAGGTAACATCACCTATGGGTAGAATGTAATATGTTTCCTTAACCAACCATTCTGGCCAAAAAATATTTATATCATTTGGGTTCCCATTCTATAAATTTTTACAACTTAAATTTCATATTATAACAACCCAATAATTTCAAAAATTATAAAACTAAAAAATAATCACATAAAAAACTATGAAAAACGTTCATCATAAAAGAAAAACACATATCATTATTCATATGAAAAAATACTCAATGAAGTTATTTTTTTTATCATCAATTCAAAATGTAAATAATTTTCACCATGCATTATATAATTTTAAATTAAATGCATAATTTTCATTGAACTCCATTATCATACTTATGTCGTATATTCTTGATTTTCTTTTCATCGACTCTTGAACATTTTTTTATCAATAGTATTAATATATCATTATCATTTGAAAAATCACCTGGTATTATATACGATATTCCTTTCAACATGTCCTATAACATTACATAAAATTAATCTTATATCATTTATAAATCATAAATAGTTTAATTTACCAATCTCTATTCATGTATCACAAATATATTATTAGATTATCCCTTTCATCCATTAAGGTATTATACACATATTTTAATATTCCGTCTCATATCAAATTAAACAATATTAGATACTTTTACCTCAATCTATCATCATTTCAAACTATCTTTTATGAAATTTAATTATTTTACCCTATTACAGTTTCATTTATAACATTTTTACATTTCAACATCCACATAACACATTATTAATATTGATTTAAATTGGAAACAATTTCAATCATATTCTTGGCATGATTATTTAACAAGTTCTCAACATAATTACAAAAGACGAATATCAATATCAAATATCTATCTCAAAGGAACACTCAAGTTTCATCCCCTATTTCATATTCATATTCATTTTATCTAAATCATGTAGAAATAATATTACACACACACCATTTTTCTACCATTATAATTACATTATGTAAAATAATAAACACTATTGTTCTTAATTTTAGAAAATATAATACATAAAATCCTTTCCTTCTATCCAACTCATTCAATATTATATTTATTTGTTATTTACTTATTACCCTTTTTTGTAAATAAAACATTTATAAAAATTTAATAATTTCAGATGGTATTTAAATTAAAAACAAATAAATATCAGAAAATCCATTCCAAAAAATACGATATTAACAATCCCTTGTAAGTATATGGTTTAATCATCATTGAAGAAATTATTTATTTCATTATTATATATTTCAAAGAACTTTTCAATTCATGAGGGTCCATTGTATATAGATAAACTCAACTATTTTAGTAATTTTACACACATGTAACTCCCCATATGACATCCAAAATAAAACTAAATCCTAAAAAAATAATGAATTATATAATATATCAAATAACATACTAATAATTAAACCACATAAATTAATCATGAATACCTCCCTTGAATTATCCTAAATATTATTCCTCCCTGTATATCAAAATTTATGTCATTAAAGAAAGAATTTATAGTACTTCCCTGACCTAAAATTTATTAATTATATATTCTTAACCACCATTCTTTATATACTTTAATAATTTCAATGCAAACAACATACCACAAGTAATGGTACAATTATAGTAGGGCTCCATATGTCATATATATGACTCACACAATCTATTTTGGTCCATAAAATAAAATAATAATATAATTATTATATTATTATGTTTTTATATAAATTATAATTCAATTTTCCCAGGATACATATATACAATTACATCGGCATTGAAAAGATAGAATGGAATATAAAGACTTTATAAAATAACAAATAATCATATATTGATGCATACAACATCCTTGAGTCATAAGTATAATTAATTAGAAGAATATTGTAGTAGAGAAAATGATTATATGGTAATTTATGAATAAAAATATCCCTCTATAATATATTTAATAAAAAAAGTTAACTATTAAGAAAAATCTGATTCTTACCCCATTATGAATAATATATAAACAACCTGATTTCTAAAGTTTTCCACTAGAACACTGTTGGATCCCTTAGATTCATAATGATAAGGGTAGAGTCTTAGACTACTAATATCCCAAATATTTATTCAATATAATCCTACCAGACTATTCATGGGAATTTTTCTTAAGAAATAATTATACTTTTTTAACATTACTAAAAATAAATAGATATAAATTTTTCTACCACTTTTTACTTATTATGAAAAAAATTATTTTCCTTATAGATTACTCGGATTCCATATAAATAATAATACTCATTTACATTTACCACTTAAAATAAGAAATTTTCTTTAATATTTTCAAATATCAACTATTAATTTAAATAATAATTCATATTTAAATATACTCAATAAATAAATGTTACTAACATATATGATAATACATATTTTGGTACTAAAAATCTAAATACATTTTTGATAAAATCATTGTACCCAACAAGTTGATATGAAAAATATATTTTCATGTCCATTAAAAATAAGAATTGATTATTATGCCTATTATTTTTTAGAAAAATTATAATTAATTTTCTAAATAATACAGAAAAATATTTTTAATAAATATACTGAAATTGTTTGATATTTTATTATATAAAATATTGTGAAAGTGTTGGTAAAACTAGAATAATGGTTTACAAAAAATCAGGTAGACATAATTTTCTTGAATATAATTCACAAATAATTATTTTATAATCATATATTGAACATGGCTGTATAACTACCTTCCTTTCAATGAAAAGTCATAGAACACCTCCCTTTTTCCCATGTTTCCCTTTTCCCACTTTAAGTGGTAGAAGTATAATTTTTACAAAATCATTATAATCCTTTTCATTTATGTATAATGGTTCATAAATGATGTTTAAAGATAAAACATTGGGGAAATATACCAAAATATGTATATAATTAAAGATATCTAGTGATAAAAAATAATATTATAGATTAATTAGATTCATAAGAAAATGTTATGATATGTTGTGGAGAGATGTTAAATAATGGTTCAATATTTATGTTAAATTAGAATATTTTTATAAAAAATCAAATGAATATATTTTAGTTCATATAAAAGTTGAAATTGGAATTTTCATTCATTATTTTTTTATATTTTTTTAATTCATAAATAAAAAAACAAATAGAATATGATTTTTTAGAATGTTTTTGATGTAGTTTTGGTTTGGATTGAATTATTTGAATAATATTTGGGGGGAAGACCCAATAAATTTATGTTTATGAAAAATTGTCAAAAAGGAAATACATATGTATGTCCTATGAGGAAATAAATGTTGTTAGCTGATATACATTATTGTATAAATATTGTTTTATAAATTTTTTTTTCAAAAAATACACATTATCATAACATATATAAAATGAATAATGTCTTTCGATTGATTGTATAATATTTATAATAACATATATTATAACATATGTATGATTAAATAAGTAGTAAACAAGATTTGATATCTCTATATTTGTCTTTTATAAAATAAAAAATGGAAAATTAATGACATTTTGTGGATTTTCATTAAATATTTCTATTAGTACAATAGTTATTGTCATCAGGGGTTGGATTTTCCGTAACAAAATTCTCTTAACCATGATGTTTTTTCATGAAACTCTCATGTGAGAGTAAGTTACCAAATTAATTCATTATTATGATTTATTATGTGTTGGTATATATATATATTATATTTAATTAGACATGAATCCTAAAAAAATTTATGTGATTTTCTAAAATATTTATAAGAATATAAGAAATGATTAAAACTTATAATGATGTTTTTGTTTTTGTGGGGAAATATTGTTATATTTAGTCATTTTAAATATATATTGCGGAATATATTGAACATATACTAAATATATCTTGATTTTTGTTAATATTATATCTATAATAGAAATGTTTTTTGATTAAAATTTAATGATGTTATCTAACAGAAGTATTTGTTTCAAATAGATCCAAATATGAATTAAATAATGTGAGTTAGTATGGAAGATATGAGATATATAAATTCCACGAGGAATATTTTAAAAAGGGAGTACAATAAATTTTTTAAATGTAACTACTTCACAAAAATAATTGTATATGTATTAAATAGATTTTAAATTTCATGAAACAGATTCAATCAAGTGAATAATATCATTATATATGATTAAAAATTTATATATGATAGTGTAAATTGATACTCAAATTGGTTTGATATATTCTTTAAATATATTTTGATTCAAATCTACACAATTATTTTCAAAAAATTATACCCATTAATGGTGTTGTTTTTTCAATGGTTTGTGTCAGTTTTCTTCAACAAATATTATTTTCTATGTCTTTGATCAGAATATTATTACATTTATACTAGAAAAACTATAAAATATTATGGGGTGTTAAATATGGATTATTCACAACCAATATTGAGTATTTATACAATTTAAAATGGGGTAGTAATTTTTAATGATTAAATTGTAGCTTGAGAAGTATTTATATTGATGAAATTATAATTAGTTATATTATTAATTGAATACGAGGAATGGTAATGAAATATTAATTTTATTGGGGGTAAATGGGAAAAATATTATTGTATATTGAAGGAGATATTTCACATATAAAATTAAAATATTATACAAAATAAAATTTTCCTATGTCCTAATAAAATTTGTTTGAAACAAATTATATTCATATTATTTGTGTTTGAACACTCAATATTTTTCATCAATATAATGAAGATTATAAATCTACTTCATTATAATTTTATTTTATTCATTCATTATCAATTTTAAAAAAAAACCAATTTTATTTTATTTATATATGTTGTATAATAATAGTGAATGATATACATTATTATAGTATTTCAAGGATATTCACATGAATATTTAATGATCTTGTCAAAACGTGTATCACACTATGTGTATTGTTATATCACCTATTTGATACAACATAATAGTGTTATTAAAAAATATATTTAATTTATTTTTAGGTTTTTTATTTTGAAAAATATTGATATATTACCTTTAAAATAATTATATTTTGATATAGAATTATTTATAGGATGTGCTGAGGAACATGAATAACGATCGATGTATTTCTTGGAATTTTGGATGAAAAATGAAAAATGCGTTATTGTGAGATATTTTTCCTTATGGTTTTTATGAAAAGTTTTATAAAAAAAGTGGAGTGAATGATGTAGTTTTTTGTGAATATTTTGAAAATTCTATTATCTAACCTGACATCAAACCATGTGATATTAGAACTTGTGGATCATATATATGATTGAAAAATAGGAAATAAAATGAAATATGTCTTCAATTATTTGATATCACCAAAGCTAAACCTATACTTATTTTACATTATTTACATATTTTTTACATTATATTTCACAAATTATATCATAATCCCATCAAACGATGTATTATTGTATTTAAGTATTGGGTACATAAGAGGCATATTTTACAATACATGTGAACAGTTATTTATAATCAAACCACATTGTACCACCTTCTACAATACTCATCGGTTATACTCATGTATTTAACCTAGGGAATGGAAACATGAGATACAGGTCAAAATAAATTATAAGAGAAAACATTTCATCATTTCTTTAGGAGTTTGATAAAAAGAATATGAGAAATCATAATCAGGTAAAAAAGTTTTTTACAACTATTATGGAACAATATGAGTTTTTCGTAAGTCATGATTGAAAGACATATAATCCCAAATTAGAAAACATGTTCCCTAGAACATGAATATGAGAAAATAAACGTGATACATTGAGCATAATCCAAGGTCTATGATATTTAAATACTAAATATCATTTGAATATATCATTATAAGGAAATACAAAAAATAATAACTATGAATCGTTATATTTTGTAAATCCAGTTCATCTCAACCTTTGGGGTTTGAAAAAATAAATGTATTCCTACCCTTTATGTTATTAAAAAAACATGCATGGCAACCCTTTAGAAAGGGAGTAAATTTTATCATGTTAACTATTTCTATTTTGATAAAATACATGAATTTCTACCCCTCATGTTTTCAAAATAAAAAATAAAGTAAAACCATTTTTATTGAATTATAACTCACAAATATTATATAATTTTTTTCATCGATTAAAATATTCAAAAGAATTTTATATAGGTAATGCAATGATTAAATGAATTATGATATACTACAGAAATGTTATTATTTATATATAAACATTATAACATAGTTGTTTCTTTGGTAGGTATGTATAGTAAGAACAATATTTTGAAATATAATTTGAAATTTTTTCCTTAAAAAAATATATGATCCATCATACATTGATTATAATTTTACTATAAATGATGATAAATAATTTTATAGGTGAAAGATAAATTTTTTGGAAAAACATTTATATGGGTGTAATGTATTTTTATTTTAATATATTAATTTAATCAGATTTTATAAATGATTATAATGAAATTATTTTATTTTATTTCCAATGAAATTAATTAAAATTCACATAATTGTGCTTATAATGGAATGAATGAGGATAAAGTCATTTTATTCTTAAAAAATACATTTTGTTCAAAAATGTTTTTAATTCACCTTGTTCGTATATATTAAATTAAATTGGTAACACATTTAAAAATGTTATTTGAAAAAATGAATGCAAATTTTGAAAAAAACAAGAAAATTTTATTTTTTAATTAGTTATTTTGATTTTTTCTCCGAAATTGATTCATTAGTAAACTAGTGAAAAATAATGATTTTTAGAAAACTACCATTTATTTTCATTTAATCAACTAATGAATACAATCTTTTTTTGTTTTCAATATAATGAAAATTTATATCTATATTACTAAAAAATAATATTAATTCTACAGTATTCAACATGATATCTAAATTTTTTTGTGATCATTTTTTTACTTAGAAATTCATTTCTCTAAAAACTAATTCTTGTGTTCAGTTCACCTATATTAACATAAATTTCTACCATTTATAAAAATTAAAAATATTTAAAATTTGATTCCATACATCATATAATCAATTTAAAAACTATTCAATGTATCATTTAATTTCTAGTCATTATTAATTGTATTTTAGGTAAATATTTTCCATTATGGTGAACAGTAAATCTGATAATTAATATAGTAGCTCCAAACCAACAATCCTTGATCTAGTAATAAAATCATAAATTTTAAATTTAAATTTTTTATACGGATAAACATGTTAAAATTTCAAAAATAAAAAAACATACAACATGAAAATGGAATATTATGTCACTGACATACCCGAGTACTATTTAGGATTAGTCATTTAATAAAATATGAAAAACATATATATTAAAATATTTGTGTATCCAAATGAGTTTTCATACAATATATCTATATTATCCTACTCCATATTAGGTTTTTAAATACTCGTAAATATTATTCACACATGAATCCATTCTTTGAATTACTCATTTAACAAAATTCCTCATAACCTAAGGAAAGGGAAAACATTTGAAGGGTGAGATAAAATACTTAATAAGGGTAAAAATATGTGCAAACAATTAAATTTCATAATTTAGAATAATGTTATTTTAAGGATAGGATGAAAAAATAAAATTTCATGCACATAAAATAGTATAATTCAATCCCATCAATAAATGGGTCATAAGACATATTACATGGTATAAACCTTTATCAAAAGTAAGAGTCATGGGAATAAAAAATCATGATATATGTGATATTAATATTGATCAAAGGATCCATTAAAAATCATAAAAAATATATATAACTAGTTTGTATTACGAAACACCATAATCATATCACTCTTACAATCACTCTTAATTATAAAATAACCATTATAACTGACTTCCAATATAATTCACTAGTGAATGTAATCATTACCTGATGCCTTGGAAGGATATAATAGACAATCCCTTACATGGTTTATCACATAACCACTTAACTGTGGTTTATAAAGGATCCACCCATAATTGACATATAATATAAATCCCTATGATCAAAAAAACAATTCTTGGTTCAGCGGGATTTTGAGGGTGAGGTGTGTGAAGCTTCATGTTTTTCGGTGGTTGTGCCAGTGGATAAAGATATTGAAATTTATATGGCAGCAGAATGATCAAATTAAAATTCCCTTTCTCACACACTTGTCAACACACTCTCCCCTGGTACGTTCCTTTCCTTTTATGACACCTGACCATTGCGGTCTAAATATGTCAAGCAATAGTTACTCATGCACACCTTAGTTGCATCTTCAGAGGGAATCATCTGTGATTCTCACCTGGTGTCCTTACCCTCAGGCTCTTGATTCCTGGTAGAGATCTTCAGTTCATGGATTCCTAGGGGGATTCTTTTGACCTAAACTACCATTTGAGTTTCATCTCTGGTACCTCTGGAACTGGTCTATATGACTTCCTACTTATATTCAGGGGTAAGGAAGTAGGTAAAGGATCTTTCCATTGTTAAGGATTTATGTGAGGGTTTTCTTATATCTATTTGTGTTTCCCACAATTCACCTACAAAAAAGATTCTACTTCCTTACTTTCATGGAGTGATGTCTCAGAATTCTCCTCCTTATGGTCATATCAATAGGTTCTCCATTATGGATGATACAGTGGGTGAAATTTCCCTCTCATTAACAACCATGAGTCGATCAATGGGGTCTACAGGGCTTATTACTCCTTCAAAAGCCAAGGATTTCCTAGAGTTTCATCCATAGTCTTATTTGATCATTTTCCATATGAAGGGAAAATATCTATTATTTTAATGGTCTCTTTAATCATTTGGAATGCGAGGGGTCGGGGGGAACATACTAAATGCGTATTCATTTCATCAAGGGCTTGTAAGATTAATATTAATTCTTTTCTTTATTAGAGATGAAGAAAGCCCCTATCAATATTAGTGGATTTTTGAAGAGGATGGGTTGTGGGAACTATCTACTTGCCTCGTATGAGAAAAAACATTTTTGGTTATTCATGAAGGTGGGTTTCACAGTAGAAATTTTGAGTTTCATTCCGCAGTGCCTCACTAATAAGATCATATTTGGGAATGAGTTTTCAATATTCTTTTTTTTAGATTCTAGTGGTGACCCTTGGAGATGATAGATTTCTAGAATTACCTAGACTCTCTTCAACTGGGAATATCTATGTGGATAATTGGGGTGGACTATAAGTCAATAATGGAGGAGGAATATAAAAAGGAAGGAAATGGTTTCTATTATTTTGGCATGCAGGATTTTAGAGACAAGGTTTCTTTAGTAGGTATCATTGACATAGGTTTTTCCAGAAAATGGTTCACATGTTTTAATAATGGTAGGGGTGCCAATAGAATTTGGTTTAGAATGGATAAGTTTTTTTAAAAAATTTACAAGGTCTCGAATCATTCCCTCAAACATTAGTCACACACCTAACTCACTTCCTCTTGGATAACGCTCCACCGTTGGTGGAGCTACAAAAATGGGATCCTGGTAGGACAAATCTTTTCTATTCTAGTTCCTAGCACTCCAAGGAGGGATTCATGAAAAACGTGTTGAATATGTGGGACAGAGTGAAGGTGGATGTCTCTTAGGTTGGACTCTCCAGGCTTCTTTGGCATCAAAAAAATAAAATGGAGATTATGTGAGATCTATCAACATAGAGGAATCCAGCCCTGAATTTTTTCAAACAGCCACTGACAAGTTTTAAGGGGATCCTCCTGAGTACTGGCTTGATTCTAAATTCTTAAGCCTTTGTGAAATTTTCATCATGATGGATGAAAAACTCTTGGACATTGAGAAAGCATGTAACATTAAATCCATAACTTAGTGGTTAAAGGAAGGAGAACAGAATATGTCTTTCATTAATGATTTATTGAAATAAAATGTGCATCAAAGAAGAAACAATTTGAGGTTGAAATATTGATCATATACCTCTTATGTGCATGTGACAGGGACCTTAACACTCTTCCATTTCCAGAAGCTGGTAGCTAGCTCTAATCTTCAAAGTAATTTAGATGTAAGGAACTCCAGTGAAGAGGACCGTTATATAAAATCTCTACCCATGAAGGTGGATAATTGTGAAAAAACATTTCTATAGATATTACTTCAAAGGAGATTAAATCCATTATCTTAAGCATGAAACATGATAGTGCGCCAGGTCCTCAGGACATCCCAAGAGCCTTTTACATCTTTTTATTGAATTGTATCAAAGCCCTTGTTGTTCATGCCATTCAAGACTACTTCAATTAGGGTCCCCTAATTAGGAGTTTGTGTGCCTCTAGTGTTGTGTTTATCCCCATGGTGAAGGTCCCAATTAACATTAACCAATTTAGACCCATTTTCCTCTACAAATTCTCTTACAAAATCCTTGCTTCCCTCATTGCCAGAAGATCGAACAATTTATCCCATGTCTGATTTCTAAAGAAAAACATAACATAGTAAAGGGACGGATTATCCTGGGGGCTATTAGTATTGCTAAAGAATAGGTTGATAGAATCAACAATCATGTAGTGGGTTCTAACGCCGTCATCCAAATTGACATTGACAAAGTTTTTGATATGTTGGAACAGAGTTTCATTGCCTTTATCACGATAATGTCTGGATTCAATGAATATTTTTGTGATCACTTCTTCAGATTCTATTTTTTCTCTTGGATTACCATATCATTGTTGGGGAAAGGCATTGGCTTCTTCAAAATCCTCCAAGGGGTGAGACAAGGGGACATGTTATCTACCATTCACTTCATTATGGCATAGAAAGCTATTTCCCAAAACGTTACTAATATCATGCATAGTTGAAGGATATATTCCAACTAAAATATAAATGAGAATGATTACCTTTACCATTTGATGTTTTTTGATGATATACTTATCTTCATTAATGGATGTCGAAGGTGTCTCAATGTATTTATGCGAATTATGTCTACCGATGGACAACTTAGTTGGAAGATCATCAACCCCTCCAAAAGAAACTTCTTCATTTCTATTAGGTTCTCAAGAAAACATAATAGGGATATCCATGTGATACTCAGGGGAAAAAGGCATTAGTTCCCCATGATGTACCTCGATGCTTCGATCTTAATTGAGATAATCAAAAAGGTTTACATCAATGAAATTATCAACTAGATTTCAAGGAGGATTTCTATCTGGAATCACATGTTCCTATCATGTGGAGGTTGAGTAACTTATATAAATAATTTTTTTATGACTATACAGATGCATATTGTCTCTATAATTAACCCCCTAGGGACTGATTAGCTTTATGGAGGGGGTTCTCACCAGTTTCCTCTAGGACGCGATCTTTTCTGGGTGTTGCCACTATGCCTCCTTAAAAAGACTGGCGATGTTAATTGAAGAAGGCAGGGTGTACATCCAAGATATTTCTAATATGATGTTATCCATGCAAGATAGTCTTCCATGGGATTTTAGGGAAGGTGATTCCATATTATCTTCTTTTATTAAGTCTAGTTTTGGTCAATTCTAGGATGATTGGGGGACTCAAAGGTGTAGGATTTCGAGTATTGAATGATGTATGTGCATGCGTTTGGTGGACCTGGAGGAATCTACCAGAAGGATTTTGCGGAAAGGAAATATTAGTATGTGGAAGGATAACGAGTTAGGTGAGAAGCTCTTATTCCATGGGTGCCCTATTTCAGATATCACTTTTAAGGAGTCCATCCAACACACTTGCCTCATGAAAGAGATTCTGAGTAGTAAGAAAAAGAGGATGTTTGATAGTATCACAATTTGTGAGTAGAATGATATATGTGTTTTTACATGCTCAAGCTCCGGACGTTTTTACAAAAATGATTTCAGGACTATGATGCATATAGACAACGTTTGGAAGGCTTGGGAGGAGGAATAGTTATGTGTTGATATTCCCTCTAACATGAAATTTATTGTTTTGATAATTAATATTAATTCTATTCCTACATAGGAAAATATTCTAAAAAGGGGAACTATCCTAACATGAAGATGCTGGGGTTGCGTCTAGAAGAGGAGTGAATCTGTTCTGCATGTTTTTATCAAGAGAGATTGGGAAAGAAGTCTCTGGTTGAGCCTAAATCATATATTGTTCAATATTTCAAAGGGTGATTCGATGCAGTATGTGATTAGAATATGGTTTCATGTTGTGGATCAGGATATGGAATGAAAAATGCATAGCATATTCTTTACTTTTGTTTTTTGGACTATCTGGTATGCATGGAACCTACCCAGGTTAGGTGTGTAGCATTCCATGCTTTTCTGAAATATTAGTGCATGCTCGAGGATGAGGGAAAATTGTTCCTTGGTCGGGGGGGGGGGGGTTAGATTTCACATATTCTTTGTAATTTTTCCACCGTCCTTTGAAGGTCCCTTGCCTTTAGGGTTGGTGGGTAAATTGGTCCCCTTTTACAATGGTCTTATACTCAGTTTTGATGGTTCTTACATAATGGGAATGATGAAGGGTGGTGGGATGGTCAAAGATCACAACAGGTTGGTATTTCATGCCTTTAGTGCTATCTTCGGATGAGGAAATTTATTGGGGGCAGAAGCAAGATGTATGAATGTAGTCCTAGCATTGTGAAAAAGGCTCCTGATTTAAATCAATGAGGTGGAATCAGACTCGGAGGTGTTGGTGAACAAGTTTTATGGGAAGAATATTTCTCCTTGGTCTCATTTGTATCTAATCTGATGGTGCCAAATGGACCTAGCCCCTAGGGTTTTAGTGAGTCATATTTGGTGGGAGAGGAACTTTGCAATTTATGGTCTTGCGAGAAGAGGTTTTGAAAGCGCATCTCTCATTAATTATTTTTGTTTGGGTTCCCTTTCGACATATTTTATTAAAATTTATCAAGGGTATTCCCTTAGACCTCATCACATTAGGCCCCCTAGATTCTCTTGGGGATGGGATCCCCATTATTTTCCCACATATCTACCTTAAAATAAAAAATATTCAATTTTCTGTTATTATTTCATTATAAAACATAGAGAGACATCCGTTATTCCATTCAAAACATTGTTAAACCAGAGAAAAGAAATGGGCTCCAGGAATGTACCCTTTACAGAATCATAAATAATCTTGGTAAATAATATGGATGGTATAATTAACAATTAGCCACCATGTAGAATTGTAACATCAATAGCTTATTTCATTTATGAATATAAATATAGTAAAAATCGCATTAAAAACTTCTTAAAGAAAACACTTTTTTTACTTTGAAATTTACTTTTAAAATCTAAAAAATAAATAATATTAGATAAAGAATTAATTGAAAATAATCTTGAAACAATATAAATGAATCTATTAATCATTGAGCGGCCATGATAGTGGAAAATTATTCTCATGTTATAATCATTAAAATAATGATTCTATTCAAACCCCTAGTAAAACCTACTTATTTTGGAAAACGAAAATATAATTTTCTCTAGTTTTGTTACATTAATAATTGGTAAAAATGAATTTAAATAGTTATTTAATAATATCCAAAAAAATTATTGAAATTATTTTACATAACATGGGTATGGATAAAAATTACCTTCTAACCAAAAAAGAGATATAAGACCATATTTTATTAAAAACATGATCTAAATAATTTTGAGTGCCAAAGAGTGGAAAATGGATATAAAAGTTTTACTTTCCAAAACAACTAGATATGAAGGAATATTAAATGGAATTATCAGATCAGTATCTTATATCTCACTCAATGTAAATTCTAGCATAGAAAATCCAAATTCAAATGGGATTAAAACATATACCCCTTATCACTTTGGTATCTTTAGAATCATAAGATCCATGAATGAATAACATTATGTGAAACATTAAATCTAATTAAAATGAGGTTAATTATGATATAAGATGTACATTTGGTAATATATTCACCTTATATAATAATATAGATGCATAAGTTTAATGTATGTCCCAGGAAGAAAAATTTGATATGAATAACTCTTATATACATCATATCATTTAATTGAGAGTTATTAAATGTAGAGATTATGTCTAAAAAATGTAAATTTTTACAATATAGCTTAAATAAAACATAAAAAAATGGTCATTTCACCCATAACGTTAAAATAATATAAAACAAAGTAAAAATTTATATTACCTAATGAAAGAGAATTGAGTAATGAATCCCCTTTCCACATAGTAACATTAAATTCGCATTCCCTTACAAGAAACAATTTGATATATACCTTATTATACAAAAAAAATGAATTATTCAAGATATACCACAAAAAATTGTAGTATATGAACAATATAACATAAATTAGGTGCATAACATTAAATTTTTCTTTAATGATGGGAAATTAAGATGAAATTACTTACCTCAAGATCATAATTTCTATATACATCCTTTTACTCTGATATAATAAAATTATATCAATTATTTACTTTTTTATGATTATTTTTATAGGTTTATTATTTTATTATTATACCATGTTATCATCTATTTCAATGAAACTTTTAATTTCTCAATCAATTAAGTCTACATTGAATGGTTTCAAGGCATATTATTCATATTCCCAATAGAGCATTGGGTGGATAAACATGGTAATAGTGGTAAATATTATATAATCTATAGAATAATAACCATGAAATAATTATAAATTTTATTTATCAAATATAATTTTAAAACAAACCATTCAATATGGTTATGAAAAACTAACTATGTTACATACCTGGAGAATGTACTCAATAACTATGCATGAGTGACATTTATATTTTCATTAAAATTGATGGAAAGAAGTTAAGTACTAGTTTATAATTATATAAAAATTAATATCTCATATATATTATTCTATACCGTCAAATATATTTATGTATAGTATCCATGTGATGTGTCCCTGAAAAAGTAATCATGCCCCGTTAGGGAGGTTGTAGTTCACACATACAGACAAAAAATATTATCAATTTTCAGTGGATATAAAAGTAATAAAATAGAATAAATATTATACCTAAAAAATTTAAATAATTTAATAAATATAATATGTATATATAAATTAACTCTTTAATTATAACCAGTCATGAGAGGTTGTGATGGAAAAAAATTACATTATTTCATGATGCGTTGGTCTACCATACACACTAATGATGGTATAATTTCCCATTTGGTGAATGTGTATATAGATATTGGCTATTACAATATCATAACAAGAAAAAAATATTCAATGTATTTTTAATATTATTTAATCATGTTTGAATAATATTTATGGAGCTTTAAGAATAAATAAAACTAAAACATTTGGTTAAAAGAAATAACTATTATTTGGAGAACATCCATTTATTTACAAATTAATTTCTTTAAGGTTGGTATCCCTCACAAAATAATACCAATATAACATGGGAAGGGATATTAAGAAATTATTATAGTATGTTTCATGTTAAACAAATGGTTAATTATGGGTGAAAGGGATAGTATTGGGGGTTCACTTTTATAACACTTTGGTCGGGCATTCAAGGAAATTTTGATTTGTTAAATTAATATAAATTAATAGTCTTAAAAAATGGATCCAAAATGTTTTAATTATTATATAGGATGAGAATTATATCAAATATTGTCATCCAATTAATTTTTTACACTTTTAGTTGATTTTTTAACCCTTATAATTTGTTAAACCCCCATTTATGGTTTTATCAATTAATGTAATAATAATGGTTTTTACTGTTTAGGGGTCAAAAATATTAAAATTAAAGAAAAAGTGACCATAAATTAGATCAATGATTATTTACATGATTTTTATACTTCTTTCCCATTAAATGTGTTAGCATTGAATATGCATTTAAGTTAAATTTTTCACCTCTAAAAATAAAAATAAAACTCCATGTTAAAGAAATAATTTATATTCAAACTATTTATTTATAACATCATATAATTTTTTAAATGATCATCGAAAAATATTATAATTATTACAGGAAATTTATATAATGTTAACTTTATATTTATTTAAGTTAATATTTATAAGAAAATTACAAATACAAATGGAAACAATTACCCTGTATAAGAATATTAGATGTAATGGAAAAATTACCACATAAAATAGATTAATTTTATGTTTTAGGGTTACTTTAAATTCTAATCTTTTTATTTTAAACCTTAATTACCATTTTTAATATTAGTGAGGTGACAAAAATTTGCAATAGTAACTATTCAAAACGACCAAAAATAAATTAAAAATAATCAAATAAAAATTACCTACTTTTTCCAAATAACAGATAAAATTTTCAATATTTAATTTCTCTATATGGTATAAATTATTTTAAGGTTAAAATAAAAAATTTAATGAAAAAACCGTATTTATAAAAAAAGTGGTTTCATGCCAAAAATGAACTTATAAGTAAATAATGTATAATAATGTTTCATTTTTAATTAATTATACTATTTCCAATTAATGGAATCAAAAATTATTTTATAATCAAATTGGGAATTTAAAATTATTTATTAAATAAAAATAATGGACAGTTTTACAAAAATTGTTATTTTTCACTATTCACAAAAATTTGATGTTTTATTAAACTACAAATATTTTATCCAAATAAAAATATTATATACTAATTTTAAAAAAAAATTTCATTTTACTAAATTTAATTTTGACATGTTATATAAATTAATTATAATATTTACACACAAAAAGAAATAAAAATCATTTTTGATGAAAATGAATTTGTGATAAATGTAATGAATTTAGGAAAAATTGATTTCTTATTTGCTAGAAATTAAAAAACACATTGGTTTTAATTAGTTCCTTTATATTTATTTAATAATAAATATTTTAAAATTTATGCCTTCCAATTGAATGACTAGGTTTTACCATTATATCAAAATAATAATCTTTAATGGAACATTTATGCTCGTTGTGACATGTTGTATATGAAATAGATCAAAATATATTTTTAAAATATAAAGATATTCCAGACCTACCACATAAATAATTTTTATCCATTCAATTTTATATTGGTCTGGGTAATCATGGATTTTAAATTTTAAAATTCATTTTTTTAAATATCATAAAAAACGGTTAGGAAAATTCCTCTTGAAATGGGCGAGAAGTAAAAATTTATTTAAGAATAATTCATCATTAGGTTCTCAAATGATAGAAAATTAGTGTGGAGTAAAAATATTAACATATAGAAAAAACCAAATTTCCAAATAAACATGTATAAATAAAGAGAACATCGGTCCCCAGAAAGTGAATGATCGTTATATATTATATTTTACACATAACTATAAATACAATAAGTTTGAAAGAGACAATTGATTTATCAGAATTGAATGTATTATAATAATTTTATTTTGATTTCCTTTTGTTATTCTATGTAACAAATTTCCCATCTTAACTAAGAACATAATGAAATACACTTACATTAAATGGGTAATTTCCTATTTTAATCAATTTCCACCACAATATGATTATTTCTCCAATCCATGGGGGGTATTAAAGACTTATTTAGGCCTAAATCACAAACATTAATTTCAATTAGATCCAAAAAAATATGACAGTCTATTCCTCCAATCATTATATATAACAAAAAAATGAAATTGTTATCACAATGTATGATAATATCGAAAATGAATAAACGTTCATATAAATAACAAATAATTTAATCTCTAAATTCCCAACAAAACCACTGAATGTTAACATATATAATTTTATAAATAAAAATTCTTAACTTTGTTCAAAATATTCCCAATAATGATAAAAACCTGAATATCAGAATTTTTTTATCACTTTTTCTTCTTAAATTAATTAATCATTTTTCTCTAATTAAAATTAGACACTCAAAATAAAACATACAAGAAAATTTATATTCCCAAATCATATAGTATTTAAAAGATTCTATCTATTCCCACTATTAATCTAAAACAATTTAATGATAAATTAAAATTTTATATTCTTTCAAAGTATAATTAACACACTATGATTAATGTAAAACACATCTTAAAAATTACTCATTGTATCATAAAATGATCCCAAATAAAAATTATTTTTAAAATATTATAATTAATATTTATGTCACCAAATCACATGGTAATCTATATGATAAATCATATCATTAAATAATGTAAAAAACATTTTGTTAAAAATTACCTCAATAACAGCAATATTAATGAATGATTTATCCTTTGAGGTTATATCCCACCCTTCAGCTAACATTCCAAAAAATGTAATATAATTATTCCAAAATAATAATTTACTATAAACCTAAGGGTTATATATACTTCAAACCAATGAAATGTCCCTAAATAATTTCATTAGTCACCTTAATATATCATAACTTAAAACCTAATAATGTGTGTGCAATTCATTAATGTTATGTTATTCCATGATCTTATAAATACATGATGGTATCCATAATATTTAATTTAACCTCACTTGAAAATATCATAATCACTGAAGTTATATAAATATTTCCTCTGATATTGTCTCTAATAGTCTCAAACCCACACTCTCGGATATGGTTCTAAAAATAGAAACTTTATATTTATAGGATTGATACTAATAAAATTGAAAAAATTGTAACTATCCAGGATGTTAGAACATAAAAATAGAATATTGGATCAATTACATAATTCAGAACATTTTTGATATGTAGATATAAGCATAAAAACTCTAATATAACAATACCGATGGTTAAAAATGTTTATTATTTAGTCTAAAACAATTCATCAATATTCCACATTTAGTGTTAAACTACTCACATAAATTTCATCCCACTTCCATATTTTCCATGAATAAATATTTTTTCAAAATTCCCCATAACCAGGGAAAATGATAATCTAAGAATACAGAGCTCAAATGATCAGTAAAGGTAAACATGAGAATTAACAATTCAAGATCCTTAGTGAAAATAAAATGATTATAATGGGAAATGATCAAATAACCATGATGTGTGACCCTAACATAAGATAATTCATAACCATAATGTCCGGGATCAAAAAACATGTTACATAGAATAGATCATTGTCGAAAGATAGTCTAATGATAATCAGAAATCCTTAACCATTTGATATCTATCTTGATTAAATGATCCATTAAAAACTATTTGTAAGAATAAATAAAACATGTTATTATCTTGTAACATCATTATAATATAAGGCTTAAACCTACTCTTAATAGTGGAATTATAACAACCTTTCTCTTTATTACACACATAAACATGATTTATTACATAAAATTGAACTTAAGACGACTATGAGGATCGAGAGGTCTAGTGTCTAAGGAAATTAGGGACATTATATGAAAACATAAGACATAAAAATACAACATATTCATTTAAAACATCTTCTATATGACCACAACATTCCTTTTTTTTACTTATCATTGCATTTGATAACCGAAGGTGATACATAAAAAAGGGTGAGATATAAATCCCATTAATGGAGTAAACAAGGAATAATATAAAGAATACAATAAATTATTATAAATAAGAATATAAATATATCATAAGAGAAACATGATGATAATGGAATGTTATTTCATTGTTATCATAACATGGAAATGTGGGAATAACATTTTACATGATATTAGTAAGAGTCAAGGATCATTGCACATGGATCATGATTAAACCCTCATTTAACTTGAATTAGCATGAATAAACCCTCATTGATCAGGAATTATCATGTGGTAACATTAATTTCATATGATATATCATGATACCATTCTTTACCCAATTCATTAGAGTGCTACTAGGGCCCACCTTTATAAACATTTCATTTCAATCATAAGTGAGCCACATAGATCATACAACACGGATTCATTAAACATCATAATTTGTTCCATAAATAATATAATTCGAATACATATATTTATGTACTCAATAAAAAATTACATGTTATTATAAGTGAATACCCTTGATAGATAAATGGGTATGGAATTCACTTACACAATGATTTTGGAATGGGAAAGTTTAGTGTAACTTTGTCAGCATAACAATGTCAAATAGAAATATTAAAATGGAATGATGGTAGATAGGGGGATATATATTCATTTATACATTAAATAGATAGTAATGGGTTCATGGAACATAATATCCCAACATATTCAATGGAATTGCGATGCATAAAATAAAATAATTTCTTGAATGTAAATGAAGAGAGAGAAAACACTTTACCTAATTTTAGCATGGTAACTAGTGTACACGAGAGGAATTAACGAGAGATAAATGTGTATGTTATCATTAAAACATAAATAAGTAAGTATAGTGGTGGTGTGAAATCATACCCCAACATTATTATTTTAAAATAAAAGGTCATAACAATATAAAGAAACTTGGGCCTGAATAAAGAAGGAAGGAATGTGAGGATACTTTACTTGGAAGTGCGATCCAAATGGCTTGGGAGATGCTTGAGAGAGGATTATTGGGATATTAGGGATCATTGGAAGGATTCTAGAGATAATATTGAAGTTTTTGGTGTGGATCTAATTGGTTTTAGTTAAGAGTAATGTGAGACTGAGTGGGTTTATTTATGAAATGAGAGGGAATTCTTTATTATTTAGGCTTTGAACACAACACATTAAATTAATCAAAACCAAAAACCATATCAAGGTTATTTCCCATTGTTTTTTCCATAGGGGATTGGAATATATAATATTATTAGGCCAATGACTGAACATATTATAATATTTTTCTTGCTTATGTGGAGGTGAATCACACTTTTAAAGAAAATCATTTTATAATTATAAAATGTTTTATAAGTCATAGAGGGTCCACTAAAGAATTGTTTAATAAGTAAAAAAAATATAAAACAATATTATTTTAAAGCTAAAACATATATCATCATAATATTCATTTTATATCACTATTGAGTCATTATGATGTCATAAAATACATTATATATTTTACTAGTATAGAATTTTTACCCAAAAATTCGACTCTCTCTGAAAATTATGAAAATTTAACAATTGGATAATTTAAAAATCCTGATTCCAAATATAATATTAATTTTATCTAAATAATTTTCGAAAAATATGAATTTTTAGTTTTGAAATAAAAAACTAACATTTATAAAAATTTCATCAGTTTCGACAAAAAATAGTATTCAAACCTTAATAAAAAGTGAAATTGTATTCTTAAAAATTATATTATAATTTAAATTTAATAAAAAATAATTTAGTAATAATAATTTATGAAAATATTATTTAATTTAGAAATAAATTAATTCATTAAAATAGATTTGTTAATTGAATTTAAATGTTTATAAAAATACTATTTGTTATTTAAAATTCATTTACAAGGTAACCCAAATCAAATGAATGTATATTATTTATACAAAAATAATTCACATAATCATAAGGCTAGTTTATTATTATATAACCCCATATAACACCCACATAATACCGAAGGGTAAGGTGTTTAATGGTGACAACTTTTTGGGGATGCTCGGATAACACCACATTGGTGGTATTCTCTATTAACATTCACTTCTCATGTAGGATGTTCCATTCATGCTTAACGTGTTGAATCTCTACTTGGGTTTGGTCAAGGGCGAAGCCCAGTGATGCTACCTTTTTTTCGAGTTTCAAAAAATGTGCATTGTGTGGAGAAATTCTATTGGATGAGGCCATCAATTCATTTTCAGAGTAAATTTGATTTTTAAAGCCCTCTCTTAATAATAATCATGTGATCACACTTCAATGACTATATTAGCTAAGGTAACAGTTCTTAATGGTAATTTAAAATCCGAAAACATAAACCCAAGGAATTTCATATGTTTTATATAACCATTATACATAATAGGACATTTAATTAGATTGAGATGAGTGTTTATTAATAAATTTTTGTGTCATTAAAATACCCCCCAATAAATTTCACTCTCAAAATTTCATTTCCACACACTTAAATAGAAGAGGGTAACTCTACTTCATCAATTCATCTGATTCCCATGTTTCTTCTTCAATATTGTGGTTTCTCCAAAACAACTTGATGAGGGTAATTGTCTTATTGTGTAGAAAATTATCCCCACAATCTAAAATAATCAATGGATTCCATTCATAGGAGAGGGAATTCTATAATGGTACCCCCTATGAATTGAGTACATTTGATGGGTTAGGTATGTAATTCCTCAATAGTGATACATGGGATAGATCATGTAATTGAGACAGGTTCGGTGTGGGTGCTGGTCGATAAGCCACTTCTACAATGTGATCAACGACCTAAAAAGGGTTGATGTACCTTAGAATAAGATTTCCCTTCTTCTAAAATTTCATCAATCTCTCACATGGTGATATGTAGTGGAATGCCATGTATCCAACAGAAAACACTAGGGCTCCTAGATGATTGTTATTATAGCTATTTTTTCAACACTGAGTATCATTAATGTGATGTTTGATGGTCTTAACCATCTCCAAAATATCATTTACGATTTATACAACTTGGAGTTTTAACTCCCTAACTTCTTCCCAACATTCTTGTGTTCCTCACGTCTTCTCACAATGGACTTAAAAATGATCCATTTGGATGCTTGAGTGAAACTGTTATTGTAAGAGAACTCAACCACATGAATATGTTGATCCCATTCTGATTTGAAGTCCATGGAGTATGATCCCAATATTCCCTAAACTATTTGGATAGTACACTCAGATTAAACATCAATTTGATGATGATAAGCCATACTAAAGATCATCTCAGTATTAAAATCATGTTAGGGAGTCTTCTAGAACATAGAGATGAATATTAGATCCCAATTAGATAAAATAGATAGTGGTAATCCACGTTTCCTTACAACATATTTGATGTATATTAATTCCACTTGATGCAATGAGAAATAATCTTGCATTTTAATGATGTGTACAGTATTTCTAAGACGATCCACAACAACCTAGATATCATTTTTTTATTTGGACGTCTTTGGAAGTCAAGTCAATAACACCATGGTTATGTTCCCCCATTTCCATGTTGGTATGGGTAATGGTTTCGTCATCCCCTTAGACTTCATCCTCTCATCCTTTACATGCTAACATACCAGGAACTATGATGTATACTCAGTGTTATCATTCTTCTTGTTATCCCACCAATAATGATCTCAAAGTTCACGATATATATTTGTGTTTATTGGGTGAATGGGGAAATTTTCACTATTTACATCATCCAAAATTTCATTCTTAAACTACATATTTGATGGAACACATTATCTTGGCCCAAATCTCGAAATTCCTTATTCATTAACATTGAACTCTGACTATTTCTTTTTTTGATCGTTTCATATTTCTAATAAATCCCTACATCATTATGTTAATCATTATTTAACCTTTTCAAAAGATATAGCTGAGCAATCCTTTGTGAAATTATTGATGATTTTCTCTTTTTTTATTCCCATTTCCATCTTCATCAAATCAATGAATATTGTATGGTTTTCAATTACCATCAATTAAAGAATGACTCGGTGCTTTCAATATATAGAATATTCCACCCTATTTACATTCCAAGGATGGTAATGGATTGAGAAGTCATAGTATTTGATCATCTCTAACCATATTTTATGGTGCATGTTCAACTCGTTCTGTGTGAATATATACCTGAGGATTTTTTTATCCTTATATTTCTGACAGATCTCCCAAAATAGGTAATGACTCCATATTTTTAATGAGAGGATTACTACAGTGAACTCTATATAATGTGTTGGATATTTTCTCATGATCGTTCAATTTCTTTGTACCACAGGAAATGACTTTGTCATTTTTCATCAACAAACATTTGAAGCCTATTTTCAAAGAATCACCAAATACCACAAAAATTTATCCAATAGTGTGTAGTGTGAGAATAGGTGGAGTGAAAAGATTCCTTTTTAAATTCTTGAATCTATCATCACATTAATAAATTAAAGAATACATGACTCTATTATATGTTATTTTGGTAAGAGGGTTTGATAATCATGCAAAATTTCTCAGCAATTAGCAATAATATCCAGCAAATCAATAAGAAGCTATAGATATCTATCATAGATGTTGGCCTTTTCCATCCCTCAATTTAAATTTTCATGGAGGGATCTATAGAAATATTATTTCATGTGATGGTATTACCTAATAATTGGACATCCTTAAACCAAAACTCACACATTATATACTTTTCATAAAGCTTTTCCTTTTGTATGGGCTCTTGTACAGTTTGTAGATGCTTCTCAGGATCCTCCCTGGTTTTGGAGTACATTAGAATATCGTCTATAAAGATTACCACTATTTTTTCGAGGTAATCTCTAAAGACTGTATTCATCATCTCTATGATGATTTCAAGAGAATTAATGAGTCCTAAAAGAATAACTATGAATTCAAAGTGTTCATACCTTGTATGACATGTAGTGCTGGGGATATCCTTCTTTACCCTTACATGGTAATATCCAATTCATAGATCTACCTTGGACAAGTATTGTAATCAATGAAATTGATTAAATAAGTCCTCAATTCTTGGGAGAAGATAGTTTTTCATTATCATGATTTTGTTGAGCTCGCGACAATGTAATCAAAGGTGTATTGACCCGTCCTTCCTCTTGATGAAGAGGGCTAGTTCATCCCATAATGAAGCACCTGGGTGTATAAAACCTATATCCAGATATTCTAGTAATTGTTCCTTAATAACCTCAAGCTCCACAACAGAAATGTTATTTGGAGTGTTGGATATTGTAAAATCCCCAATTAGAATATCATTAGACAATTCAACATATATTCTATGAGGAAGACAAGGAAATTACTCAGGAAACACTTAAATGAATTCCATCACAATAGGCATGTCTTCAAGGGTGGTTGATTCCATAGACTCAATAATCTGACCAATATAAACATGATCATAGACCAGTAATATTCATGCCTAATATGATGGTGATAAATAATATTCAACCTCCTCATTGTACTTTTACAGAATCGAGAGTCGATTCCCCATATGGAGAGTCATTTCCCTCTCACAGAAATTTAGGTTGGTTCAATAGAGGGAAATCAATTTCATGCCATGAATTACATCATCTTTCCCTAGAGGGTGTATGATGAGCTGCATTAGATATTTCAATCCACAAATTTTGATAGGGGAGTTTTTATACTCATGGGATGAAATGATTACCCCATTTTTCATTCTCACCAACATATCTACTTTAATGATTTTTGGTGGTGTTGGGATTGTTATAATAATATTTTGGGATATAAAATAATGTTTAAAGCTATAATAATAAATAAAATTTTCTATTATTGAATGAATAACTAGAATACGTCTCTCCTCTTCCTTGTCATGGTTTACTTCAGAGGTAGTGATGGAAAAAGCTCTCCCTTGCTGCCTTGGATGTCACTGGGTTCCTCTGAAAACCCTTATCTAAGGTAACTATTTCCCAAACTTCCCTGATTATTTTCTGTTGAAGAAATTAACAATGGATTTATATTCTAAGGAAGTATTTTTCTCCTATGTCGCAAGAGTTGGTTTTTCTTGTCAAAAGTTAATGGCCAGGTTCCATTCTCTTCCACACCTAAATCATTTCTTCGTCCCATTCAGGAAATTTCAATGGTTCTTATTTCCTCACCTTTGGAATGTGGGATGAAAATATTTCTTAACATCATTGAATTTATCCATCAGAGTTCCAGATTTAAATTCCACATTATTTATTTTACCTTTTTGATACCCCTGATATTTTCTGATTTCCATTTCGACTTTGAGGGAACATCATAAAATTTCCTCATAGATATCAGGGTCAAGAATTGCTAGGGATTTCATTAGTATAGGTTTTATCCCACTACCAAAGTAGTCATCCTACCATTTTGTGGAAACAACAAAGACAGATTCATATTGTTAAAGCCTTGTTAATTTTTACTCGTACATACTGATAGATTTTTTTATTTTTTTTCATGAGGGAATGGAAGTCCCTTTTCTTTATAAGTCGGAGGGTGTGAGGAAAATATTTATCAAAAAACATTTTTCATAAATCCTTCCATTACAATGCTTTGATCTCTTCCTCAGGCTTCAAAATTTTGATCAATATACACCATTGATGAATTTCACCCTGCATACGATAAACAGACAGATGAACCTTCTATTGTTCAGAACATTGAAGGATTGAAATGATCATCTCAATGGAGTTGATCCATTGTTCGATGATTGTGGGATTAAATTATCCATTAAATGTCGGAGTCCTTTGTCTCATGAAGCAGTAGATTATATAATTTTCATTCTTATGGGGGTAGGACGATCCAATTGACCCATGTATCTATTAAAAACATGAGTTAATAGAGAGATTATCCTGAATAAGTTTGTGATTCCCACTCTAATTCGATTGGTAATATCATTAGAAAAGGCATCACATTTATCTTCACATCAGATGATAGCCTAGGTGATCTTATTACCAGCCATTGGATGGATTAGAAGGAAAGTTAGGGGTAACCAATTTAGTGGAATCCAATGACAAAAAGGGATAACATATAAATTAAATTAATTTCATTAACTTATGAATTTATAGGCTTCAGTCTATGTAATCTATGATCTACTTCCCAATATATATTATTAGTGGTATTTTAATATTTCATAAATAATGGTTCATATTAAGATTATGAATTTACCAAAGAATATCTCCTGAGAGTGATGAAATAAGGGTAATAAAGGCATGTTGTTGTTCACTAGTTCACATTCGAGTCTATGTTAGAGCAGTATTTTTAGGTTTTATGCCTATATACATATGTTCCAAAGCCACCACTCTTTCTTCATATGTAGACAAGGAATTATTTATGTGATAAATGAAATAATATATACTCAAAAAATTAGGAATATAATTAATAGACATTGAAGTATTTTTATGGATTTCACTAGTGTTTTCAAATATTATTCCAAAAAAATATCTAAATCTATCCTCCGATACCAACTATTACGACCATTCACTTTATTTTACAGTTAAAAATGATTTATTACATAAAATATAACATAAGAAAACTATGTGTATCGGGAGGTCTACTGTATAGGGAAATAAGGAACATTTCATGACAACGCAATATATAAAAATACAGCATCTTTATTGAAAAATTTTCTTACAGGACCACAACATTCATTCTTACGTCGCATTGCATAGGATAACCTGAGGACATATATAATAAAAGGGAAAGATATAAAGCCTAGTAAGAGAGTAAACATGGAATAACAATAAAAATACAATTAATATTAGGAAATAGTAATATAAATGGAGCATAAGAGAAACATGAACATAAAGTCATGGTATTGCATCGTTATCATAACATGAAAATGTGGCAACAACATTTATCATGATATTAGCATTAGACAAGGCACATTTCACATGGATAATGATTAAACACTCATTGAACTTGAATTATCATGTGTAAACCCTAATTGCACATGAATTATCAAGATTTACAACCCATTTCACATGACCTATCATGACTATATTCTTTAGAAAATTCATCGGAGCGCTGTTAGGGTGCATCATTTATAAACATTTAATTTCATGAATAAGTGTGTTATACATATCATATAACATGGTTTAATTAAACATTATAATTTATTACATGAATAAGAGATATGAAACACATAAATGTAATTCCAATATCAAAAAATACATGTTCATAAATGTGAATACCATTGATATAGAAATGGGTTTGGTATTTACTAAAATGATTATTTTGGAATGGGATATTTTGTTGTAACATTACGAGCATAACATAGTCAAATAGAAATGTAAAAATGGTTTGATGAGAGAGAAAGAGTTATCTCATAATTTAAAAATGAAAATGAACTGTAAGGGGTCATGTAACATAATATACCAATATATTTAATGTATTTTAGATGTATAATATAAAATAATGGCTTGAATGTAAACGAGGAGAGAGAAATCCCATAAAAAATTTCATCATGCTAATAGGTGTACAAAGGAGGCATTAATGAGATAAAATGGGGTCTCTCATAACAAAAAAATAAGGGGGGAAGTATATTGGTGGTTAGAAATCATACCCCAACATTTTTAATAGAAAATAATAGGACATGAAATTATAATGAAACTTGGGCACAAACAAAGAATGAAGGAAAGTGAGGATGCCTAACTTAGAAGTGTGATACCCAAGGCTTGAAAGAGGCTTGAGAGAGGCTTATTGGGATGTTGGGTAACCATGTGAGGATTCTAGATATAAGTGGGTATGGGTTGGTCGAGCTCCAAAATGTTCAACTAAAGAGGAATGGGGGATTTAGTGGGTTTATATAAAACATTTTATGGTATTAATTATATTTTTAGGTTTTGGACACTACAAATTAAAATAATGAAAAGAAAAAAACATCTCATTGTTTATTACCATGGTTTATTACATTATTTTTTTAATTAAGGAAGTAAAAAATAATAATTTTAAAAGTCCAATGGATGATCTTAATTAAATATTGGGCTTGCTTATGTGTTGGTGGGTTACACTCTTAATGAAATCATTTTAAAATCTTAAAATGGTTTATAATTCTAGGAGGATCCATTAAGGCATTGTAAAATAAATCATACTAATATAAAATAACATTATTTTTAAAGTAATACATATATTGGACGAATATGAATTTTTTAGTATTTTATTACATCTCTATTACATCATTATGATGTCCAAAAAACATTATATATTTTAAAGATATTTAATTTTTACTAAATAAATTTATTATCTCGAAAAATGATGAAAAATCACTATTGGATAATTTTAACATCTTAGTTCCAAAAAATATTAATGAAAATCTAAATAATTTTCTAGATATATTAATTTTTACTTTTAAAATAAAAAATTGCATTTATTTAAAATTCACGTGTTTTGACAAACACATCCTTCAAAACATAATAAAATTTAAAATTATATTCATAAAAATAATATGATCATTTATATATATAATTAAACGCAATTTAGTAATAATATTATATTAAAAAATTATTTAATTCAAAAATACTTTAATTCATCCAAATGTATTTCTTAATTTAAATTAAATATTAACTAAAAATACTATATTAGCTTTAAAAACCGTTTAAAAAGTAACAATAATAAAATGAGTTTATATTCATTATACAAAAAATAATGAACATAATCCTAATGCTATAATATTTTTACATAACCCCTATGAACTCCTGCATATAACCAATGAGTAAGGTGTGTGATGTTAACAATATATTATGGAGGCACTAATAACATCACATTGTTGGTAATATCTATTAACATCCACTTCTCCTGTATGTGTTTCCATTCATGTTTAACGCGTTGAATCTCGGTTAGGGCTTGGTCAACATTGAAAACTAGTGATGCTACCTCCATTCTGAGCTCTGACAAATGGGATTTGTATTAAGAAATTATACTTGATGAGGCCATAGAGTCCTTTGTATGAGTAAATTGGATTTTCTAAAGCCCTATAATCATAAAAATTATGTGATCACTATTCATTAACTAGATTAGAAATGGTAACAATTAATAACGGAAATTTAATATCCAAAAACATAAAACAAAGGATGTTTATACATTTTATATAACAATTTAACATAAATAGACAACTAATTAGATCAAGTGTAATTTTTGTTAATAAATGTTTGGGTGGTTATAGGAATAAACAGTACAGTCAACTATAAAAAAACTTCTCCATAGAACGTAATCATTACCCTATTTTTTGGAGGAATGTAAGGGGCCCACCCAACCACACGTTATAACATAAAATTCCATACATGGTATGTAATGAAACAATATATCCTTCATTTATAATAGGAACAAACCACACTATAGTCAATTACATTAATGATAACATGAAAAAGTATGTTGATAATTCATTTCTTCATAAAACTCATATAAATAACAATTATTCCTTTTAAAACATGACTAGGCCATTGAAAACAAATAGGTTCAATGAAAATATCTTTGACACAATCAAACTCACACTAATTAAAGAATAAGGATAGTACTATTCAAACATATTCCCCATGGAGTACAAGTTACATCAAGTGATGATGAAATTTATTAATATAAACACAATTAAATTGAAATTGAAAAAATTCTTGATGAAAATACAATTTTTAAATTTAGATTAATTTTAAAAAACTACAAAATTATACATTATTAGGAAATGAATATTATTTTTAAATAACCATTGAAACATAAAAAGTTATCTTAATGTCATTTAGTGGTTATAGTTTCTATAAATTCCATTAATTTCATTTTCATTAAAATATTTATTCTATTTATACCATTAATAAAAATCATTTTCATGTGAAAATAAAAAAGAATATTTTCTTAAAACATCTTTTCAAAAGATTATAATCTATAAAAATGACATTAAATAATCATTGAAGAACAGTGAAAAAACTGAAAAAATATAAATCATATATATTTATGAAATTTTTGTTCCATTTGAAAGAAAATAAATATTTTATGATTTTCATTAACAAAATCCTGAATAATATAGAGATGAAAAGAGAGAAAAATATAACTAAATCATTAATGTCAAATCCAAACAGATGTCTCATAAATATCATATTACATGAAATTTATAGAAGGTTAGATATATCATAAATATCAATTTAATACTTTAAATATGATTTTATATAGAATCCATGTGATGGGTCTATGAAAAATGAATCACATCGCCTTGTTGATATGGTAGTCAACACATACACAAAAATGATGCTATAATATTTCAATTAATGGATAGGTAAGAATATATAAGATATCATATAATTAAAGAATTATAATCATATCATGAATATCATATTTATTTAAAAATACACATTAAATCCTTAATTGTAACTACTTATGAGAGGAAATGATGGAAGACAAACTACATCTGTTTGCAATGCAGTAGTCCATTGTACCATTTGATATATTATTATAAGGATATAGGTTATCAAATTAACATAAAAACATAATTTTATATGGAATATTCTCGTTTTATTATTTCAAAGTGTTTTAAGAATATTTTATTTTGGTAGAAGAATAAATAAAACTAAAACATCCTGTTAAAATCAACACTTATTCATCAGAAAACCTGTATTTATTTACACCATAACACCCCTAAGGTTGGTATTTTTTTCAAATATAATACACCAAAAATGTGGGGTGGAATGTTATTAATATATTTATGATGTTATGTTTTGATCCAAATGGATATTTAAGTGTGGAGGGGAGAGTAGAGGGTGCCCTTTTATAATCGATGGGAGGGGAATTATTGAAAATTCTATACTTATTAAATTAATATACATTATATTTCATGAAAAAATGGATCCAAAATTATATAATTTAAATATAAAATGATTATGAGTGCAAATATTACCATGAAATAAAATTTAGTCTAATTTGGGCCACTTTTTCACTCTTATATCCTTGTTTTAAACCTCATTAACAATATGGACAATTAATGAAAAAAAAGTTTTCCAAATTTTAATGGTCAATAAAGTTATATAAAAGGAAATTTTCCCCATAAATAGACAATGTATTATATTTTTTTATACCACTCACAAATATTAAGAAAAAATATTTAAAAATACAAATCCTTTAATTAAATATTATTTATTATAAAATATCATTAACATAATTTTTGGCACATATCATATAACTAGACATTGAAAGCAATAGGGAAGTAATGGAATGAAAATATTTTCCATTAAAACATCCTTAATATGTTATATCAATCTATAAAACCATGGGACACATTACCTCACTAGACAAATATTTCTTTTAGAGTTTTTTAAATTATTTACATGAATTATCATCTTTCTGCGCACTATATCGGCGTTGTGTAGCAATTTAAGGTAATAATTTTATCATTAGAAATTTAAAATTAATTCTTATGATTAAAAAATAATTCATAGTTAAAATATTATTTTATAATTAAAAATAATTTATTTTTATCATAGTAATAATATATTAATGTTATTAAAAGATAGTGAATGACATTTTTAATATATTTTAATTCAAAAAAAAATATAATTTATTTTCAATGAAATATGGAAACAAATTTAATTAAACTAGATAAATATGTGATTATGATCAAACCCAAATCATTTTTAGATTAAGGGATAATGTTATGGTCATATATAGTCCATGTCATTTTATTTTTAACCATAATTACTATATTTACCCTTACCATAGAGACAAATATTTATTACAATTATTATTCATAATGTCAAATATAAAAGTGACCTATTTTTCTTGTTTGAACCTCCTAACTCTAAATACGAAATTGTTTTTTCAAGATACAATTTTATTAATTAT
This sequence comes from Viscum album, assembly GCA_963277665.1. NCBI lineage: Eukaryota > Viridiplantae > Streptophyta > Magnoliopsida > Santalales > Viscaceae > Viscum > Viscum album. The sequence goes on from OY728126.1 coordinate 1,747,017,540, forward strand.
AGAACATTAATTTAAGAAGAAAACACAAAACAAAATGTGTATAATTTTTATAGATAATGTGTTTTTAGCCCAAAAACTAACATATATGAAATAAGGTATAATAATGATTCTTATGTATTTATTTAGATTATATAAAACTAAAGGTAATATATGTTATTTTTCAATTTAATGATACTATTAAATTACATTATTTAACATAATATAATGGATCATTTTCCAAAAAAAATAATACTTTGCACTATTCACTAAATTGCCAACCTTTTCAGAAAAACTGTAAAATTTCACCCTAAGATAATTTAGATATGTAAAGTTTAAAAATAATATTATTTTTTTGAAATGTAATTAATTTAATTTCCCGAAACAAATAAATTTTTTTAAAAAAAATTAAAAATTATTATTGAAGAAAATGTATTTTTGAAGAAAGAAATGACTTTACTAAAAAATGAATTATCATTTTTTAAATATTAATAATAAATTTGTGTTTAATAGGTCAGTTATGTATTTTGTAACATGATTAAATATATTATTACCTTCTAACTCAATGAAAAGTTTTTAATAGGCATATTTAAATAATAGTACATCATGATACATTTAATCTCGGTGTTTCTTTTTATATATGTTTTCAAATAATGTTTTCTTTTAAAATCGTCAAATATTACAATTTAAAAAGTCCTCATCTTGATAAATGTATAACTAAGAGCGAGATGGGTGAATTAGTTATATATATTTAATTAATTTAATCATTATTTTGTAAAAACCTTCACCACGTATTAATGACTTATCACATTCTTTAAAACAAAATATTCACATATCTATGGTAACAAAATTATTTACAAGGTTAATATCTCAATAAGAGTAAATAATAATTGAATTGGAATATAAATAATCCAATACAATAAAAACCAGAATAAGAAAATCCTTTTTTGATACAACAAGTATGAAATACCCTTACACTTGTGTAGCACTATTATCAATACAAAAGTGGATGTGCTGATTCTAGAATGAATAATATGAAATAAGTTTTGTTAAAAGTTAATAAAACATAACCAATTGGTTCTAAAAAATCAACTATACTATTTTATCAAATTCTACACTTGTAATAATTTAATCAAAAGTTTATCACATTCCTACCTAATAGTAGGAAAATAAAAATCTTCAGGATTTTTTATAAATCTCAATTTGTTTATCAGTCTGATGGATTATTTTAATTATCCATTCTAGAAATCAAGTATGAAAACAAAACCCAGAATCATTTTTGAAATGATTTCTTCATTCCTAAGAAATTTAGTATGATGGATTACTCTAATCTGGTAACCTATTCCTTATCCATCTTCTTTTTGAAAAATATCCTTAGTAAAAATAATTTGTTTAACATCATTAGACACAAATCAATAAGCACTATTAAATGCTCTCCACATGAAAATTGTTTCTCTATCATCATAATGTACATTTTACTTACATCTAATTATAATTTTTATAGGATAGTAATGGGTGGGAAACTAATTTCACAATTTGGATCAACCAAATTTCTAGAAACACAATATTTTATTACATTTCAACTTCATATATTATTATATTAAATATTACCATATTTTCTGAAAAATTCACAAAACATCAATAATTTTATTACAAATTCAGCATGCTTTGAATATACTAATGATTCTTCGGTCCAATAAACATTTCATTTAGATATTGTTTCTCATTAAGATAGAATATGTGGTTTTTATTTTTTTTACCCACTTGAAAATACTTAAAAATGGATGACATATCATTATGATTCTTTGTATCCTATAAAAAATCAAATCCATTATTCCATAAAAAATTTAAATTTCTTTAACATCAATTGATTTATTTTTATTTCTCACACTGATGGATCTTCTAATTGAATCTCATAGTCCTATTGGAATAATCATCCCTATCTCTTTTTTAGTTTTTTTCTATGAAAATAGTTGAAACTAATAAATATTCTAGAACGCTTAAAAAAACATCTATAGCTTCAACACATTTTCCATTTTTCCTCATTTCTTCTACAAAACCTTTCACTGGTGATCTTGCATCTGATGAAGTCATGTGTCTGATAACATATCGGTTTAAATCCCTAATACAAAAAGTCATAACCTACTTAAAGAAATAAAATTTTTTCTTCAAGGAGAATGGATTACTACATTATTTTTCATCACATAATTGATTATTCAATGACAACATTTTGGTGATTGGTCCCAAAAACTTTAAATGGTTCTAAAACAGATTGAACTCCCAATATCATTCCCCTTTCATACCAATACTCTATCGTTTTTAATGGTGTAAAAAATTTCATTAATTGATTAGTGTAACATCTCATTTGGTGAACCAGTGTTGGAAAAAGTTCATTAAAAACCCCAGTACCTGAATAATTATCCCCTTAAGGTGTTTTTTGTGAGTTTAATAGTTCAATAAATTTGGATTTCCAAAGGATTTTTCAGTCAGAAGTTCATCAACATCAAACAACCTAGCCTTTAGAAAAATTATATATTATCTAATTTTCAGAGTGATGATCTGGGACTAGATAGAAAATAATTTATAACCAATCTTCATTCATAAACTCCTACTTGAATCATTAATTATTTCTGATATTATGAACATTATGATTGGCATACCATTTTATGACATAAAAAATACATTCTCTTCCATTTTATTAACAAATCATGGATCACATGTTCCTAAGAAAAATTATGATATTCAAAACATAAAAAATATTAAAGCAACATCATATTCATATTGAACTTCTCAAATTAAATTTATCCTTCTTAAAGTCTACTCACATATACCAAAAACTCTTTTCAAACAAAATGTGAGTCTGAAGACAACATATCTCAGAAAAAACATTCAGAACAAAAAACCGAAATTGATGAATTTTAATATTAATAAAAAATTCTGTATTTTATTTATGAAACTCTGTCATATGATCACCACATACTTAAAACATACTAAGTGAATTGATTTTTCAAAATAAAAACATAATACAAAACATACAACAAAAACTTGTTTTAGTATCTGAAAACCTTCTTTAGCCAACTTGGTCCAAACAGTATCCCCCATTGCATTTTGTTTTTAACAAAGTTTCTCAAATCATTGAAAATTATATGATCAATATATGGATCACTAATAATAAATTCTAATCCTATGTGGGTGACCTCATTATATGAAATTATAATAATTGTTAGTAAAACCTTACTGCCCAAATTATTGACTTATAAATCTCTTTATGAAACTTTAAAACAATAAAAACATTTCGTTACATCATAAAATTATTTCTTCTTTAAGGTTTCCTATAACCTCTTCAATAAACATTTCGACGAATTTACCAAAATACAATAAATGTTCATAGCTTCTCCACAACTCCCCCTATATACATGATTCTATTAATGTTTAAGCGCATATCAATGGATGGGTTTATGAAACATAATTTAAAACCTATTGAGTGAACTACCCAAAGACTAGATGAGATAGTGGATAGAAGGAGATACCTCAACCTTGATGAGAAAGAGGTTGAATTCCCTTGTTCAACCTCTGTTTTAAAAAATGAATCATTTGGTAATGGTATTGTGAGTATCACAACAACTTCTCCATTGTAGGACCATACTCCAACTTGAGTTCATTATTCTCCTCATGCTCAATGATGAATTGATTATTTATAATAATATATTTTAAATGATAATATTTCACTATATTTTTTATATGTTCTATTTAACTCTAGATATTAAAACCCAATAGAATAAGTGACTTCACTTCAACAAGTGTTCCAAAATAGTCTTTATCCAAAAATTTGTGTTTCTACTTGAGTGTAAAAGAATTACTCATCATCATATATTATAGGAGTAACTAAATATTTCATCATACTCTGATAAATTACCCAAATATTTCCCTAAAATAAAAATCCACTAGATGTGTATCATTTATCATTAATACTTCCTTCTCTATCATCATCTTTATTTCTAGAAAATCAATTATTTCTCAGCAATTATACTTATTTCTAAAAAAAATTTCATTTGATAAACCTAATAAATTTTTTTCCCATCTATTATATGTGATTATTTTTGAGAACTTTGGATTATTTGACATAAGGAAACATTACAATGACTTTCTGTTCTTGGGGAAATCATACAAAAAAGTTTCCATTCATGATTCGAAAAAATTTAGATTTAACTTCTTTTCCATCTCTATATTTAGTAAGCCTGCTTCCTATATAAATTGGTATTTAAATATGATTCAAATTTTACATTCCAAACAAATTAATATTTTTATTAGCATAAATTTGACAAGAAATTAATATATATTTATTATTTTATGAGATTTGTATCCTAATAAAGTATTTCATTTCTCCAAGAATATACATTTCAAAAAACATCATGATTTCATTATCAACCCATTTACAAGTTCATTAATAATTCCCATGAAATATAATATCATCAACAAATTCAATAAGAATGAGATAAATCTCTTGCCATTATTTTATGTATAGATTACTATCAACATTTCATTTTTTAATGATAAGATATCTTATGTTGGAATCCAATTTGGAATACCATTCCCTTCGATCATGTTTTTCCCATAAAATTATCTCTATAACTTTGAAACATATGTTTCAGTATTTAGAATAAAAAACCACATAGTTTTTTAGTGTAAACTAATTAATCAGATTATTCAATCAGAAATTTTGACTTCATGTCCATAGGAAAATTTTAGTAACATCATCAATTTAAAATTACAGGAAATAATATTTTTGTTTGTAACCTTTCCATTAGTGAAAAGGTATCATCAAAATAAATGCCTTCAATCTATGAGTATCCCTTCCAAACCAATGTTGTTTTTATTCTTATAACTTTTCCGTCTTCATGCAGTTTTTTCTAAAGCACCAACATTGTAACAATTAATTTGGTTTAGGTTTGAGTTTCCAAGTACCATTCTTTATAATATGTTACATATCTTCATTCATTGGATACATGTTCTCATATATCGTCTTTAGAAAATGGCCTATAAAAAACTGATTTTGAATACAAATACAAGTTCTTAGATATTTCTTCTTAAACTAATGGAAAAAAACATGTTCGAGTAACATAAAACCACCCATTTTATCTAAACATAAATTATTCCTTTCATAAACACCATTATTTATTGTGTATAGTGTAATGAACTCATATATATTTCTATATTTTTCAACTTAAATTCTGAACACATCATTCTTATATTCACGACAATTACCAGTTTTCATATTCTTTATGGAATACAAATATTCATTCCCATTTAATATCCTAAAACATTTAAACATATTCAGAGAATCTTGGATAATATTTCAAATACATAACTAATCTATTGCAGTAAAATTCATCAATTAAATATATTATATTGTTATCATAAAAAATTGATTGATTTCTCATTGACACAAAATTAAACTAATGAATAAGTTTCATGGGTCGAGTTGAACAAATATCAACATTCTTATAAAAAATGTATATAATATTACATTTCTAAAAAACAATGCAACACTTATCCCTTTATCATGACATATCTTGAACAGCAAAGACAATTCCCCACTATGTTAACATTCTATTGATTCTTTGACACATATGTCCCATCCTTTTACACCAGAACTGAATTTTTTCCAGCATGCATAAGTAACATGAATTTTGAATATCACCAACATGAAACAAATTCCATGTTTGACCATTATATTGTAGTATAAAATTTTCCATATTAATTTATTTTTAAAAGAACACCAGATATTATAAAGAACAAATTTATTTCTATCTTCAATATATTAGGAAACACTCAAATTTTCTTTTTGATTCATCAATAACTAAGGAGTTCTTGGATTCTAATTTTTCTTCCCCAATAATATAATATAAAATTCCTTTGATTCTGAGAGATTCATCATTGAAAATTTCACTATTCATTATTCAAAATCATTCACATTATTTAAAAATTTCAAATATCCTATCATAGGTAAAGAAAAACCACTATCCAAAACACAGGTTCATTCTTATTTTGTTACTTTGAGAGAAGTTTCTATAAAAAGTAATTTTTCCTTCCATTTATCCTTCATCAAAATTTGGATTCTAAGAATTATTATTCACATTTTGTTCTACCAGTAACAAAATAAGACACCCATTTTTAATATTCACATGTTGGTCACATCATTCACAATGAAATTTCAATTTTTTGGAATCTATTTTCAAATTTCAAATATTATTTATCAGATTTATTCCTTTGAGATGATTGAATCTCCCTGAATCATTTACTTATTAATATCATGGGTTAATTGTAATATTTTTGGTTAAAAAAATACATATTTTACATATAATCAAATCCACAACAGTGCCAAAAATATCCATAAAAATGATATTTTACTTTGTAACTTCTATATTGTTCGACGTTGTGTGCATGTTTTTCATTTTTTTTAAATATCACATTAGAACATGGTTATAAAAAATATTTATATTATCAAACCAAATCTTATTTTTCAATTCATAGTTCTTTCTAAATTTATCATAATCAGATGTGTATGATTAATTTTTTAATCATAAATTTTAGAAAAATATAACATTACAAATTTTTTGTTTTTCCCCATATACATGAATTTCATAGACTTATTCTTATAATAATCTTTTTCAACATTATAACCAACCATTTAATGTAAATTTATATATATACTTCTCAGTTTTATGATTTACATAAATTTCACTTACTTTAGAGATAGTGTTATTGAATATTCTATCCATTTTTACATCTTTAGAAAACTTTTTTGGACCAAGTTCCAACCCTCTTTCATTTTCATTAAACATTAATACATGTTTTTTATCCCATTTATTTTATTTTCCAAGATCCATTTTTAAAAAATTCAACCAATATAAGCAATGTATCATTCTATTAAGGATAAAATTCATGATTATTTTTTCTAATAATTTACTTCTTCATCATTTTGATCTCACTTTCATGTATTAAAATATTTCTCAAACATTAATTCAATTATATATTAAAAGGAAACTATAAATATATTTCTTATTCATTAGAATTAATACATCCAGACACTTCATTATTAATTTTTATAATGAATTTATTTTCATTAGTATCTTAAATAAACATTTTAACCACATATTTTCTTTCTTCCTCTTCATCAGCTTTAGAAAAAAAATATTTTCCTTTTGGATTTAGAGATTATTCTATATTTTCCCTTGGAATAATATTTTGACTAATCATCATGTTTCTACCAATACCCCACTGGCCTCCTTTTATCTTCATCAATATATTCCTTAAATTTACTCAAGGAAACTTAGATGAAAAGTTTGCATTAACATCGCATTCAAAAAAAATTAGGGTTATCATCCCTTTTTAAATTCTTATACCACATTTCACTTTTTTAGAAAACATGGATAAACATTCATTAAGATTGTTACAATCCTCATTTTTTATTCAAAATCAATAAATTATTCATCTTCAAGAACCCTCAAATTTTTCTCTTTCATGGAATCCTTAAAATACATTTTTTAATCAACTTCTGGTTTACGTTTCATGAAATTCTCCATACTCATTTCATATGTAAAGAGTGTACTATTACGTTCATAAAAATATATATGTTTAAAATCTATATCTTACAAAGTTAATCCATTGGCATCAAACTTATTTGAAATTAATTTCAAGATGATTTTAAAAATAGTTGAATATTGAAACTTCTTACCAAGATATATTATGATGCTAAGAATATAATTCACCAATGTAAATAAGCTAACAATATAATCATACTCACCCATTTAGATATCTCCATAATTCATCTTACAGATTTTTTAATTTAAATTATTCACCAATTTATTTCTGTCAAAAATGATTCTCAACTATTCCCATATAACTTGGGTAGAAGAAACTCTCTTCACTATAAAGAATTAACTTTCAGAAAGTGGTGACTGTAAATCATTATTGGCTCTTCCATTATTTTATAATTTCATCTTATACATAGATATAATAGGATATCTTTTAATAGGAGGACGAAATTAATTTTTAGAATCATATAAAAAATATTACCCAAGCGACCTAAGATATAGAAGCATAATATCATCCCAAATATGATAGTTCTTTACATAGAAGGCCACCATCACACTAATTTTCACTCAATTAAAATTATCCATAAATACATCTCTTCAAAAATTTCAGTAAAGAGTAATTAAAGGGAATTCTTACTCTTCTACCACTTGAAAATGATGAACTAGGATCACATTGTCCCAATGATAAAGAGGGGGTGAGTTAGTGATTTATTTTTTCATTTATGCTAACATTATAATGTAACAACATTCACCTCATACTAAAAAATTATAACTTTTATGAAAAAAAATAATTCACACATCCATAGGTAGGTAATTATTTTCCAGGTTTACTACATCATAAGTGTATTTAGTCATTTAAATGGTTTGGGAATAATTCAATACAACAAAATCCAATAAAAATAATTCATTTTTTAGATAAAACAATTATGATATGAACTTACACTTATTTAACACAATGATCAATAAAACAGTGAATGTTATTATTCTATAATGAATTATGTAAAATATTTTTTTTAACATGGTACGAGAACATCACCAATTTTTTCTAAATAAGTATGTATGAATCTTTAACAACATCCACTTTTTTAAAACATAATATTATAAATCTATGCATTCATACCAAGAATCATGTAGAAAGAACTCTTATAGGCTATGAATGAAGCTCAATACAATTCCATGTCTCATGGCCCAGTATGATTCCTCAATATCGAAACCAAGTATGAAATTATATTTAGAAAAAAATTTAAACCAATTATTGCAGTCCCCAAAATGTAAATATGATGGATCAGTCTGATCTGGTATCCTCTTCTTTTTTGTCATATATCCAAAAAACATTGCCATGAAAACTCTATCTAGAATCATCATTATCCCAAAAAACGGTTTTTATTCTTTCTCACTCTCCACACATGAACATGGTATCTGAAATAAAATTTTTTGGGGAACTTATTTCTATTTATAGGTGTCTCAGGAGTTGAATGGATGGAAAAACATTTTCATTATCCCACTCAGCCAAATTTCCAAAAACTATAATTTTTATTACATCTAGAATTCATCTTTAACTATTTCAGTGTTTAAAATATATTTTAAAATATTCTATAAAAATCTCAAATATTCATTAAAATTAATCATTATTTGAACTACATAACAATTCATCAATCGAATACACATATTATTCCAATAAAATTTATTATTACAACGAATCATATGATCGCTTTTATTTTCATCACCCACTTAGAACTTAAAATGAATTGAAATCTTCCCATTTTGGTTCTTCGTAAAAAATTTAAACATTGAAATAATTATTCCATTAAAAATGTCTCACATTTTTTTAACATTATTATATTTACATTGGATTTATCACACTGATGGATCTTCCATGTAACTCTGGTAGTCTACTCGAATTACATAGCATGATTAGTTTTTTAGTTTTTTCTACAAACATATTTAAAACATATAAATATTCCATAATCCATGAAATGATCTTCAAAATATACTCAATGATTTGATAATTTTGGAGTTCTCCTCCCGGTTGGGCCATAGTTCCTCTCTTTAGACTAAGTCTAAGGAAATGTTTATGGTTCTAATTTTCTGTCATCTTAGAAAAATATGCATTGAGGTGGAAAAAACTTATTCAAATATACTACATGAATTACTTAATTTCCTCTAACCCTATTCATGGTCCATCTCATACATCATTAGAAAGTATATGGGTTTTTTTAGAAACAATATCAAGTTGTTTCCCTCATAGAAAATGGGTAACTAATTCGTGGACTACCTTACTTCTGTTGATGTTTGGGGCTATAACCCCATTCTCCTTCATACAAGTTATGATATTGAACTAAAGTTTAAAAGAGAATATATACTATCTCATAATGGTAAAATATATAAATTAGTGAAAAAATCATAAGTTCATCATTTTAAAAATTTAAAACATTATGACTATTATTTTAACATCACAGTTACTCATGAAATGGGTTTTGATAATATTTGGTAAGTGACCTTGATTTCATGGGAAATAAATTTTTTCTTTTAACATTGATTTTTATTTTGAAAAATGAATGTTTTTGAGTAATAATATACTAATATGTTACTTTTTTCATTTTATATGTACCCTACTGATATTTTTTCTTATCCCATATATTCAAATGTTTTTTATAGGGTTTTAATTATGATTAAGGACTTGTGTGATGTCAATATGAACATTTTAAAGATATATCTGGAATGTAAAAATTTTCATATCTTAAATTATTTATATTGTATGAAAATGTATACTCATTATAAATTTCTACATTATGATGTAAATATTAATGATTTTATAATGATAAAATATTTCTCTATGTTTCTAAAACCAAATTATCTCTAGGAATTTTAGAAAATAAATTCTTGTCACAAGAATTAATTTAAAGGAGATTTTCATTCATGACCATATAATTGGAAATAGAAGAAATTTTTTATAGAATTGTAGGATACGATTATATAAGTAAATACCCATAATAGAACAAAATTAATTTTATAATTATATATAATTCAATGATTTCCATGAAAAATTATCTATAATATACAGACGTTGACCTCAGTAGCATTAAAATAGTGTCTACTTTATTATATTGATATAAGATGCAAGTAATCACATATGAAAAGACATAATATTTTAGTTTCCTTAGAAGATTAGATACAAACATGATTCCTATAATAATTTTAAAAATCCAAATTAAAACATTACATTTTTTGACAATGACATTATTCCCTATAGTATATGCTTACACATCAATCATATTACATTTCATGGATTCTTGGGAAAGAAAAAATAACGGTAATCTCAAACTCTCAGTAGTGGTTTTGTATAGTAGAATATATATTTAATTAATAATCACAACAAACATTGGAAGGTAAATAACCACAAAAATTTCATTCAAATAATTGGACTGTCATAATAAATATAAAAAGGAAAATAACTTAAAACACAAGAAATTTAATCAATAAAATGAGAGTGGAATTAATCTATATATAATATAATTGTTAAAATCATATGGATAATAAGATAAATAATAACCAATATAGAAATTTAAATATCTTCAAATAAACTACATTTAATAAATAATCTAAGAATGAAATGCATCTAGGGATAATAACATTATGAAAATATCATATAAAATAATAAATTAATTCTAAATCATGTAAATAATTAATTACTAGACATCATTATCTCGAGAATCTGAATAACTCTACCCCCAATATATATTCTCAATAATGTATAAAAATGATGGATATAAAACTATTTCACTAAGGATTTCCAACTAATATGTCTCCTGAGACTACCTATGCATTAATGGGATATCAATAACCTGGCACAATCAATGTATTCATGTCTAAATAAATCTTATATATCAAATAATAAATTTAGTTCTTGAAATGTTTTTCTTATCATTAAATATCTATATAGAGTAATGAATATGGATTTTTCCAAATTTTCCAAGTTAATAAGATTACATTCAATGTAATCATTGTATATATAAATGGTATAAAATATAAGAAAAAATAATATCCACGATATAAAGAGTATGGATTTTTAATATAAATTTAATGTCTATTTAATAATGATCAGTAAAATGGGATTGTATCAAGAGAAATATAACAATAAAGAAATTGAAAAAGAAATGTTAAGTGGCCATAAATTCAATCAGAATATATGTTTTCAAAATAAAATCATCAGTAGAAATTTCGGCATGTTAAATGCCTCAAATATATAGTATATAGAACACAGTAATGTTAATAGGTGTATATTAAAAAATATGACCTAATTAATTAAAAATTTAGACATAATACCTTGTAATGTTCATAATGTTTAAGTGAGAATTAAAAAATGAATCAATTATGTGTATCAAATTTAAATCCAAATAAAATTATTTAAATTGAAACATAAAATAGTGAAAATGCATAACACACATAATATTTTAATTTATAATAAAATGAATAATTAATATAACATAATGAAAAGAAAATGAGTTCAGAAATTATTAACCACTCGGAAACATTCATGTCAAGCCCTATAAGAAAAAATAATAAAAATTAAAATTAAAATTAGATGAATTAACACATAATCATGATATTAAATTTTAAATTGTTTTCATATACACCATATAAAATTAATTATGTGAATAATAATTTGATAACCCTCAACAAAGGGAAATTGAGACGAGTCTCAAACATTACAATTCCTTTTTGTTGAATATTCATTAACCTAATATATATTTACTTTAAAAAAGTTATTAAATTATAAAATAATTATATTAGTATTTAAAATATCAAATATAATCCTTTAATAACATCTTGTAATCCTATATTTAATTATAATTATTCATCATCATTGTTTCGTGTTATAATTACCATATTCTCTTATAGTTATTTTATAATGAAAGATATGGTTCTTGAGAATAATATGTAGTTAAATAATATATATAGTAATAATAAAGACATAATTATCTTATATATTCATTAATAATAATTTTAATACCAATCATTAAATATGGATTTTAGATATGAAGTACATTTCTATAATGGAGATGGTAGATTGTATGTACGCATGAACAAAATTTTCATGTTTTAACAGTAATTATAGAAATATGGTAAGAAATATATTAGCTTTATATAATTATAATAATATAATAATTAAAATTTTATTTCTTTAAATATTCTTATGTATACGATCCATGTGTTTTAGTGATAAAAAACGAGTCAATTCGCTTCGTGAAAGTGATAATCCACACATTCAATAAGGATGTTATCGTCTAATAGTGAGTAAAATGTTACGAAATAAAATTATATATTATATTTTTTGGAATGAAAAATATGTCATCAATATAATAATTATTTTATTTTTTTCACATTTATTTATGAAATTTACCCTTATTACTTTCAATGTAAAGAGTAAGTGAAAAACGAATAACATCTATTCCTGGGGGGGGTAGTCTTTCATACACACGGGAAATGTTATTATACACACTAATGAATGGAATTTAAAAAAATTTATATATGATATAATGAATCAAGAAGTATAATTATGTTAAAAATATCATATCCATACTTTATATCCATCATAAAAACCAATCACACGGGGCATTAATGGAGACAAAATTGACATCAGTTCTTGAGTTGGTAGTCCACCGTACTAAAGAATAATGATATTCTAACCCATTTTATTGAAATTTGGATTGATTTAGTTAATTGAATTAACATAAAAATATATTCATATATGTAATGTACTGATTTCATTATATCATAATGTTTAAATACTAATTGGTATAGTTGCAGGAATAAATAAATAAATTTTCATTGAAGAACATTACCACATCTTTGGGTAGTCTAGTTATGTTTTTATGAAAACCCTACCTATGTTGTATTTCATCCGAAAATATGTCTTCTATTGTAATATTAGGGATGTTGGAAAGTCTCTATTATTTGGACTAACTGAACCAAAATGGTTTGAAGGTGTGAATAAATGAGGATATAGGGTTGCCTTTTATAAGTTGAGTGAGGGGAACAATTATAATTATTGAAAAAAGGTGTTACCATGTTTTCTGCATGAAAGAATATACCAAAATGGATTATTATCAATAATTAGAATTTAATGGTTATAAATATTTCTATAAAATAGATTTTATATATTTTTTTTGGTTATTTTAACCCTAATATTTTATGTTTAACAACCCAGTAAATGCATTTTTACCTCGGTTATGAAAAAAATTTGTATTTTTTGTACTATTCATTATGATAAAGGCCAAATAAGAAATTATTACATAATATAAATTATTTTTATTCCAAATATTGAATCCACTTTTAAATATATTATTTATTGAAATTTTAAAATATAATTTTAATTTAACCTCATAGATATGATGGGAATGTTGGTTTTCAAGGAAAAAATTATCAAAAGATTACAGTGTTATGATATGGAAATTAAATATGAAAAATGATTCTATTGAATGAAAAACGATTAATTGATATATAATTTTACTAAAATTATATTAAAACCAATTAAAATATAACATATAATTAGTAATAATTTAAATGAAAAATATTTTTTTCAATTAAAAATCCCTATTTTTAACAATTCATCAATAAATGATAGGTTTTCAATAAATAGAAAAAATTCCCTCTATGAAAAATAGGATATCATAATTTATAAAATAATTATTATTTTGTAATGATTTTTTGAAAGGTGGTGAGAATTAATTTCAATTTATTTATCCATGGGGCGATTAATTTGTCATTTTAAAAATTGTAATATTCATAAAACCATTCTATTTTATTTTAAATTATTATTTATAAATTTTAAATAAATAAATAAATATAATATTCTAAATTTATGTATTTATTTTTATATTATCCAATTTAATGAAAATTTTATAATGGAAGAATATATTAACATTCATTTAGACATAGGATTGTGAGTTCCCTAATCTATAAAAGGGATTAAATTTAAAGAAATTTATATATCTTTGTTTATTTAATGTCGTTGTTTTGTGTTACATGAGTTATTTTATAAAATTATATTATCATATGATTTTGGTATGTTACATAATATATGTCTATTTAGAATGGATTTCTATATAGGGAATAGAGAAACTGAAGTGGTAAGCACCAAGAAGACAATATCCTCCCATGGTATTAGACTATCATTGATAGAATTGAAAATGAGTATATTATTTCTCAGATGGATTAGATTAGAAATTCTATAAATGGTAGTGGCATCCATAATAGTGTGCGACTATATTGACCACATAAGAACATGTAGATAATTGGCAGTTTTTTAGACATCACCCTCTATAATTTTGTGGATGTTCAAACCCTGTGTTGGCTAAGGAAAAGATTAAATCTTAATGAAATATATTAAATGTCATAGGTTTCTCAAAACATAAAAATTTAATTCTTTTTATTCACATTTTTAATATAGAATTTAATAAAATTTGTTCAATCGTTATTAATACTAGAGAATGAGAATAGACTGACTCTATGGTATAGGAAACATTTTTTTAAAATATTCCTTAAGAATAATTACCAAATTTCATTCAAATATAGATGGAATATAAATTTTATTAATACATTTATAAGGAGTAAAAATAATTCGTTTTATATAATGAAAACATCACTTGATTAAAAATTTACATAGTAAATCGAATCAAGGATATTTATAATAAAATTAATATGTCATAATCATGATTAAATACAAGATATATAATTTATTCAACCTATAATTAAATTATTTATGAATTTTTTTGATGTATTTGGAATATATAAATGGATTTTCCAATGGTTAGGGTTTTTACATAAATAAGAAAAAAAGAGTTATAGGAGGTAGAAAAATATAAAGAATCTCTTGATGAAATTTGAAGGTAAGAAAATAATGTTTTCTATATGTGATTGATGTTGTTAAAAAAATAATTGGTAATTACTTATAAAAAATGGTATGTTCTTATGATGTCATAATTTTATGTATATGAATATATATTGAAAATAAAAATTCATGGTAGGGGTAATACTTAATTTTATAAGATGAAAGACTGCTTTTTTAAAATAAACGAGATGGTTCATTATATAAATACATATATGAAAAAGGGAATAAATGATCGTCACAATAATTATCACTAGAATAAGGGTTTGGTTAAATAAGTTTCCAATTATTTAGTAGATGTAGATCTATCATGAAAAGTGGTAACATGTATATTATATTATTCAGACATTGTTAATTTCTGTTTGATTTGGGGTCTATACATTCTATATTTTTATGAGATATTTTTTGGTAAAATAAAAATTTCATTTAAATAAATAATGGTAGGACTTCAGGTAAAAAAATATATGGGTATTATTATGGAAATAGGGATTTATAAATATCTTATTGTTATCATTTTTAGGGTTTTTTTTGAAATTTTTTATATCCATTGTATTATTTGATGATATTTTGTGTGTATATTAGATTTTAGTTTATCATTCAATGATTGATTAATTTTATGAAGGATTTATTTTTCAAAAATTGTTTTATATTATGTATAAGAATGAATTTTTAACTTTTATAACAAATCATGATGCTAAGAAACTATTTAGATATTGGAATAAAAGTTACCTTTCTCATGCTGTTCAAACTAAGGAGACAGTTCTAATTAATGACATGTCAATAGTAAAATAATATATGAATGATTTTTAAATGGGATAACTAGTATTAATCTTGATTGAGTATTTTATTTTACTATTTAATTAATGCTTATTGATAAGCTAATTTCAAAACCTTGTAATTGAATAGATAATTACGGACTTTTTTAATTGAAAATGAAGGTGCATGATTTTCTTCATAAAGATTTCATTCATCACAGAATGCCACCATATGATACTCTAATTTTATTTGTTAAAAAATTAAGATTGTTCGATGGAGTTTTAAATCTACTATATAACATTGAATAACATAAATATTAATAATAACTATATTTTTTCTTCATATCTATGAATAGTTTAATCAGCTCCATGGGGGAATAGTATTTTTCAAATGATGATCTCATGTCTATGTACCATCAGCAGAAGGTGATGTAAGATTACATCCCTAAGATATTATTTAATTATAGGCATAAGAATTATGATTTTGTAGTTATTCCCTTTTAAGTTGATGAATTATCAAACTATATTGATCGATTTTAGGAATATATTTATCCATGAATATTTGGATCTATTTTTTGTTGTATTTACATATGATATTATAGTTTATTAAATAATATATGAGTATTTTGAAAAAAAATGTAAATTTCAGTCTAAAAACCCTGAAAGAGAATAAGTTGTAAGGAAATTTCACTAAATCTATTTTTTGGATACAATATATTTAATTCCTTGGATGTATCATATTGAAATATGACATAAATATTGATCCGGATAAAACTGATGTTATTGATTAATAGACAAGGCCATAAATGTTTACTGATTTTTTTGGTTTTCCTGATCAATCCAAAAATTACCAATAGTTTATCAAAAACAATAATTGGTTATCTATTATTCTAACCAAGTTAACAGTAAAAAGAGTTAAGTTCATATGGAAATGTTAATATGATGAATTTTTTTTAGGAATTAAAAACATGATTAGTTAATTCTATAGTTTTTCCTTACCATCAAGATATGGTAACATTATTATCAATAATGATTATTATATGAAGGTATCAGGATATTTTTTTTCTTCACATCAATTAATACCTCATAAGAAAAACTATCCTTCACATAATATTGAAGTGGATGTTATAATATTTTCTTCAAAAAATTAGAGACACTATTTATATGCAATACAGTATAAATTATATACTTATCCTAAAATATTGGAGTATATACTCACTAACAAAATTTTTAACATGAGACAAAGAAGATGGTTAGAATTTATAAAATATTATGACTTCACAATTTCTTATCTTTCAAGAAAGGGAAACAGAGTAAATGATTTCATAATTCAGAATTATAGTGCAAAATTTACAATGCTATGTATAGAATTTGATCCTTTGGATAATGAGTTGATGACTGTTGGCTTCAATATTTTTAATACAACACCCTCTTTTTTGATTCTTGATTTAGTGAAATCATATTTTTCAGATGGGATTATAAAAGATAATAATTAATAAATTGAGTTATAGGAAATTATATAATTGGTTAACTAATGTTTGTTTTCCTAATTTACTAATATAAATGAATGTGTTATGAGATTCTGAGAAAGGTTCTCCAAATTATGTTCCCTCTAGTTTAATAAATAAATATTGTGTGTGGCTCATAGTTCTCTATTTTTTATTTATCCTAGTATTATAATCATAAATAGAGGCCTCCAGAAACATTTTTAGTGGGGAGAAATAAAGAATGATATTTATGAATTTCCTATTAAATGGTTGAATTTTTCAATTTGTTAATTCCATATAAAAATTATTGTAGCGGATGATTAAATCTTTTTAGTTCTATAATGATAATGGTAGAATATATTATTGTATTTCATGGTGGGATTAATAAATACATTTCGAGGTAATAATAAGATATGTTAATATGCTGGTCGAATAAATAAATATCCCCATTTTCATCCCATTTAAGAAAATATTAATTTGGATAAAATGTCTCAACATTATATTAAAGAGGTAATTAAACTAAATATATTACCTCTATCTATTTTATCTGATTTTGATTACAGATTCACCTTTTATTTTTATAAATGATCTCATAAGTCATTACACAATAAATTAAGTTTCTATAAAGGCTTTCATAATCCATATATTTGATAGTCAGATATTAAATTCTTAAATTTGGAAGTTATTATTTGAGAATTTTCAATGGATAATCATGAATGTTGGGATGAATATCCGATAATGGTTGAGTTTTATTATAAAGATAGATTTAATTCTACTATACAGATGGGACCTTTAGATAAATTTTTCAAAGATTGGTGTTGGACTCCATCTTATAGGGATTAATTTAGGGAAAAAAAGTCACTGGGAACAAAACTAGTAGAGGAAAAATATCATATAGTTTTATTGATTCATTAACACATTAGGAAGTCATTGATCTGAAATAAATATTCTCTAGATAAATTTATGGATGAACATTCATTCAAATATAGAGGTCATATTTTTATTTAAGTGTCTCTATGGAAAATTGTTATATTTTATAGAAAAAAAGTTAAGTTAATTTTATGGTTTATTATCCATTATGAAATTTTGGACAATATTTTATTTTCGTATTATAATGTGATTTTACCATTGAGTTTATCAAAGATAAATTATAGTCATGATTCATATTTAAAATAATATTTGTTAAATGCAACTAATGTTTTGAGATCTAAATATGTTCATTTGAAAGAAAACATTTCAAATAAATAACACCTAACAAAAAATTATTGAAAATGAGAGTAATTTTAAGGGAATAAAGAACAGTAATAAGCTGCAATTTTTTAGAAGAAATATATGGTTGAATAAAAAACCTGGGAATCAAAACATTTTATGAAGGATAAATATCCCCACTTATTTATGTGATTGATAAAAATGTGTAGACATTATTTACAAAAGGTGGAAAAAATATAAAAACCAATGTAATTTTAAAATAATTCATTTTAATATCTAATTAATAAAAATTCATTATATTTTATTGATATATTTTAATTGCAATAATATTATGTAATTATTTAGTCAAATGGAAAAAGTGTTATTTTTAAACAAATTTGGTTTTCATACATTTTATGAATTTATTTAAAATATCTAATTAAAAATTATATTATTCAAATTTATATAAATAAACTTCATTTATTTTTTCATCTATTCACAATTAGTTTATGTTTAATTTTTTATAATTTTGAGAATCTTTTTATTTTTCTGTGAATTATTAAAAATATAGATTTTTTTTATTCTCATATATTTATAAAGTCACAATCTATTTTGAATTAGATTTAAATTTTCAATAGAAAATTTTTATTAAATATATTATAATAAATTTTATTATAATCAACTTTTAAAAGTAAATTTAGTATAAAAACATATTAGCACTTTAAAAGAAAGATTATGGGAAATTATTTTTTTCTGTGTTTTTTGGTTTTAATTTGAAATTATATTCTAAAAATTCCCAGAATTTAATTTTATTAAATGAGTTTGATATTTTTTATCAGAAAAATTAATTTTATTTAATAATTTATACTTGAATTTTGGTCACAATTAAAAGTCAAAACACTAAAATTATATTACCACGGTTAAGCATAAAACATGTTTACCTCATGGTTAAACTAAAGTGATAAGAGTTGAATTGAAGTAAAAAATTGTCTCAATCATTATTCATGTCCTTATTTGTACCTGATATCAGTTAATATATTTAAATGGTACATTTTAAGCCATTAATCTTGAGTAATTAATTAATTTATTTTAATCATTCTAAAAAATCCAATTATGTCATCTCCTCTACTTATAAAAGGACACCCCATATGTTATCTTCTCCACACATAAAGACTGTTTTGTTTTAGTAAAAAAGTTCTCAAATAATTTATTGTAATTACTCCCCATTTCCAAGAGGTATTTTTATTAAAAAACCATCATATCATCTCGTCATGTACAAATCTAAAGTGGTTGTTTGAAGAAAATCAATAGATCATTACCTACAATTTTCATTTTATTAATTCTTATAGAATAATAAAATAATACAAAAAAATGATAAAAAAAATTCCCCATAGACTAATAGGTTTTAATAAGACTTTAATAACCTATATCCATTTAGTTCTTCCATCAAATAGGAAATTAATCCATTGATCAAGTCTATGACAGAGTACCACCTTCTAAACCAATGTAATTTTTTTCCATCACTGCATCTCAGGGATGATTATAAAGATAGATTTAATTTAGAAATATTATTTTAATGAAATTAATATCATTATGGAATCATAATATATTTATTACTTTCTCACCTTTCAATCCATTGAAAAATTAAAACATTGTCAATTAGTATGTGTGGATTACCACCTCTATGAAGAGATGTGATTAATTTTTCTTCAATACATCACGTGGATTGTGTCTATAAGTTTTCTAAAAGAACTAATATGATATTTATTATATTATCATCATTATTTAAATATTAAATGATAAATATTTTATTTCATTCAACATATTTGAACAATGGAAATGCTACTCATGCGTACATACATCCTACCATCCCCATAATTATAATGTAATTAATTTTTTGTAATAGTGTTTCAAGATTTAGTTTAAAACTATATTGATGTATAAATGTGATAAATAATACATGATTATCTTTCATGAGATGATGAAATATTGTCCATTTGGACCATATTCAATGTACTAAATTCATTTTTGACATATGTGATGACTATCATTAAAACCTCAGACATGAACATAATTGATTAAGTAATTGTATATGACTTGGTAAAAAATAAAATAAACTGAATAATAAACTCGGAATTTTTTTATTGAGCAACTATGTAATTAACATTATTATTTTTATTTATAAGGACAATTAATATACATGATGACTCTGACTCAAGGTAATGGATATGTTACATTAAAAACCCCATTTGATATTTTTTATTAATATTTTATATAAATATTTTTCATCTATGTCAATATTCCAAAATTTAGTTTATGAATGTATTTAAATAGAAATAAATGAATTACAATATAAATTTTATTTCACTTTATACTTTCTTTCAAAGTTATTTACACACAATTTTTATACATTTTTAACATGGAGAATTTTGACAAAAGAAAAAAAACATTATTCTATTTTAATGAATATCAATTTAATTTGTTTTTCCTCCATCATGAACATTATTTGATGATTGTATTTCATTAAAAGGCTTCAAGTGTTATTCAAAAAAACCAACCTTCAATTAGTAATAGGTAAAAATAAAAATGGTTTTCTGTGGAAAGGACATTTTGATATCTATAAATTTTTTTCATATGGATAAAATGAATATTTTTATAAGTTTGATTATTGAAATGAATGTGTTTATGTGTTATGAGATTTTTATGTACTTTTACTTGTGTTTATGACATGATATCCCAAGATATGTCATTATTATTTGTTATCCCTATATAGAACACTAATTCATTGGGTAAAGGGATAGAGTTAACCAATTTAGATTCTCATATGTTATTAATTTAATTTATATGGTATGTTATTTCATTTTTAAGGTTGATAATAACTTTAATATTAAGACTATTTCCAAATATAACCAAATTATTTATCTATTATTTTTATCAATTTCACATAAATATTATGATTTCATAGGGTAGGAATTTGAGCTTGTGCGCAAAGGAAATTATATTTTAATTCTTAAGGGTTGAATTTATAACATTTTAAAAAAGTCTTTAGAAAAATTTCCTGATTATATATATAAATTTATGAGTATTACTTAGTGTTTATTATTTATTATTAAATGTTTTATGAAAATATTTATTTCGTATTGTTTATTATTTTGTCAAAAAAAAATTTATTTAGATCATAATATTTTTTTAAATAAGGGAATTTTTTTAGTATTCAGGGGCTGAGAGGTTCCTTACATTATTTTTATATCTCCCATATTAATATTTTTCTACTTTGTCCATGTTTTCAAATTATTTTTGATGGTTTTTAATGATTATCAGAGATAATGATGAAGTCAATATGAAAATAGTAAGGATATGTCATGAAAATAAAACATGTTATATCATATATATTTTTTGTTGTGGAAGAAATCAATATTTACTATATATTTATGCATTGTGATATAATATTTGTTTATATAAGTATAATTATCTAATTGTTTAAGAATATAAACCAATAATATCTTTGCGTATGTTAAAAATGAAACTTTTTCTAAAAAACCATGATTATAGATTATTTAATGTCAAACCTTTCTTCCTTCTAATTCTATTTCATCCATGTCTTCTTGTTCTCAAATATAATTAGATTATGATTAATTAGATTATGAATTTTTTTAACATACCAAAAAAATATAATATCTATTTAAAATTATAATATTTTTAAGAATTCATGTTTTTAATTAAAATGATGTGTTATTCTTTAAATTTAAAAATAGAAACTCATTGTTGAAACATTATAATCAACGATTAAATATTTTAAAAATTATCTCTTTATGTTAACTCATGGTAAAAATTGTTTAAATAAATATATTGTTTCTCAAAGACATTTATTAAATCATATTGGTTTTGGTTTCACAGATAAATAAACCACTATAAAATATATTACTACTTTTGAAAAAGGATGATCTAAAAATAAAATTTTCTATTATAATAGAAATACTAAGAACCTAATTTATAAATGGGGCTTTAAAATTGATCGTTATGGTAGCACTATGTCAATTAATCTATATTATATTAACTTTTTAGGACTTACTATAGACATTAACATTCTAAAAAATATTGAATTCCAAAATAACATTTGTATAATAAAACCGGAAAATGATTTTAGGTATAAAATATTTTATTTTCTTTACTATTTTTGTAATAAAGGTGTCTCAGTAGAAACACCCATGGATATACATGGTAATCCTATAGTGATTTCTCCAAAACATGTTATGTTACAAATTAATTCTCAATCATCTAGAAAATCTTGATTGTGGCCACATTACATTCACTGATAAATCAAGAAATTTGACCATTGGTATTTATAAAATTATTTTATCATAATTTTTTATTGTTAAATATGATTTATATGTAAATGATTTGACAAAATATTCCTATGTATTATTCAATTATTTGAAATTTTTTCCAAAATCCCTATTAAAAATCATTTTTGTAAATTCTTTATTTACAAAAAAACATTTATTTTTATCTTCTAAATTTTGAAATTATAAAATTATTTATTTAAAATCACATTAATGTAATGATTTTAAATGTTCAAGTGAAAAGGATATATATTTGTTCATTTTTTATTGGATTCATCATTTTTGTAACAAACACACACTTAACAAACTCAACAAAGATCATCTGATATGAAATTCACCTAAACTGCATTTAAAAATATTTTTTTGATAATTTCCAACTATGTAACAAATAAATTATTTTAAGTAAAAAAAGTATGCATCTAACTTTTTTTCATTAAGATTATTTATTTAGATATTTTTGAGAAAACTAATGTTGCAAATATATGAGGTAAAAATAAATATTTTTTAGTTAGCAATGATTATATAATATTTATATGGTTTTATTTCATGTCTTATAAAAATGAATCTTACATTTTATTTATTAAGTATTCCATGAAGTTAAAAATTAAAATATTATATAAGATCATATCCATTTATAGTGATCATATTGGATAATTCAAAAATAATGATTTTGATGAACGTTGTACTTCATAAGGTTTTGTTCATTCTTTTCTCTTCAACAAAGACTCTATAATTGAATAGTGTTATACAATTATGGAATTAAACTCCTAAATATATTTTAATAAACTTATTAAATTGTTTTTAACACCCTATATTTTTTTAGATAATTAATACCCATTTTAATACCATTATTACTCTTCTCAAAACACCAACCCTTAAAACCCCCTATGAAATCATGAAAAACAATATTTATAGTTTTCTTTTGAATTTGTTCTTATTTATGTTCTATATTAATAACACCAAATACAAACTAAAAAATTTAGAATCCAAATATGATGATGCTATTTTTTGTGGGTAATCTTAATAAAGTAAATAAAAAACAGTCTTCTAAAAAATGAACGAGGATATTGAAAAATTAACACACATCAATTTTGAAGATAATCTTCCTAAAAAATACATTGATGTGGATGAGGATAGAATATTAAATATGAACTTAATAATACACCTAATATTACATAAAATTAATGATTTAGTATAACAAATATATAATTTTTTACCCAAGTAATGTGTAAAATAGAAAGATCGAACCATAGAAAATGTTATCAATGATTTTAAGGATGATAAGCATACTAGATGGACCATATAAAGTGAGGTTAAACATCATGTTTTTTGTATTATAAAAAACCCTTAAATATTTATGATTCCACTAATGAGGAGACATGGGTACTTTATATGAAGGATATGGTAAACCAGATTTAATGGAATGATGATTGGATTCATGTTGAAAGAATTAATTATAATCCAATTATTGGTTCTAAAGGTGTTTTTTGAAGTTAGTTAGATGAGAAAGGTAACATCACTAATAAAAAATCATGAATTGTATCAAAATATTGCAATCAGGATGAATAAATTTATTATAGTAAGACAATTTCACCCATCCCTAGTCTTGAAACCAATGGAAAATATTGTAATTCTCCATTTGTTTTTATATTAGTATTTTTCAAATGAATGTTAAAAGATATTTTTTAAAATGGTTTTTTAAAATGTTTTGGTTGACAAAACTCCAAATTTTTTGGATTCAAAATTTAAAAATGATTGTTCATGTTAACTAAGTCTAATTAAGGATTAAAACATGCCTCTCTTCTGTAATATTTAATCTTATCCAAATTTATTTTATAAGAATATATTCAAATGGGAAATATGATTCAATTTATTTAATTATATTAAAAAAAAAATTATTATTTGTTTATTTTTATGTTGATGATTAAATTATTTATCTACTAAATAATACCTTTCAAATTAATTTTTTGATTTGATAAGAAAATAATTTCAAATGAGTTGTATGGTCGAACATTATATTTTTTTCAAATTTCAAAAAAAATGAATATTTCAATGTCAATGAAAATATAATAATGTCCTTTAGAAAACATTAGGAATGGATCAAGTAATGAATATAAGTACCCATACGGGTACATCTTGTAAGATAATTTTGGATAATATAATTAAAAAGTTGAAAATAGTATTTATATATGTAATATTATGTGATTTATTTACCTAAATGTTACACTAAAAAACTCTATGTTCATTCTATACCTCTAGTGATGTTTTAAATTAAATCCATAAGAATCGAATATTAATTATATCAAAATAAATTCTTTAAATTAAATGGTTCTAACAATATTGGTCAATTAAATCCAATACACACCTCTTTGATCATACAATTATTTTTATTATCAATTTTAGTGGTTTTTAATTATATTTAAAAACAACACGTGGGATTTTTTAACTAGATAGAAAATACCCTCTATCATGGAATTGAAAAAAGAAAATTATAGTTTTATTTCTATTATTAAAGATAAATATATTATTATGAGGTGTTTTTTTTACTAAAATTATTTTGATGAATACACTATCATAAATTATAATAAAAATTATATTCATGTTTCCATTAATTGTGGTAATATTGTTACCATTTGAATAACTTGAAATCTAATTCAACATCCTTTTTTCAATTACATTGTCCTTTCACACCCCTTTTTGAGAGATCAATTCCCAAAAATGTTATATCATTATTGACTTCACTATTAACAATATACAATTGGTCAATATCATCATAAATAATCTTGATTTAGAAAATTGTGACTATACTAAGGATTATTAATGTTTGTTTTATTGTGACATGTATTAAATACCTTTAGAAAATTGATTTTATTCAAATGTTTTTAAATATTTTATCCTCTTACAATTTTGATTTTGAAAATTGTAATATTTATATATTTATAATAACTAATATTAGAAAAAATAAATGATCATAATATTCATAGAAAATAAATCCCTATAACGATATAACTACATTGGTGTGGCTGTATTAAAAATTCTCTTCATGGATATAACCATTAAAATGGTCATATGTGTTTTTAATCCCATTATTACCCTAGAAATGAGTATTGGTCCCTTAATGTATAATTGATTTGAAACTCTTAGGTTATATGGTATATATTATTCACATAATCATTCGTATCCTTAATAATTGATTGGATTTTATAATGTAAATAATTAATTTCAAAATGTATTTTTATGTTTTTTTGTAAAAATAGTTTTAACGTTTTATTTACAAATGAATTTAATGATTTTAAATAGTTTTTATCTTTTAATATATCTAACGAATTTAAATATTTAAGAGAACTATATCATTTTAATGCATAAATTTAAGAGAATTTTATCTTGTTAATTTTATAATGTTTCTATAGGAAACATCAAATTTCATTCAATATACTGTTTTTAAAAAATTATATAGGTAAATTTTATTTCAATATTTATCATACTCGTTATCTAAATTTAAAAGAAAATGTTAGAGTTTTCTATAATTTATTGTTCTTTTATAACTTTTTGATTTCAGTTAAACTAAAATGATTCTAAGGTATTCTTAAAGTGTAAAATTATATTATTTTCTCCCTCTATGGATTTTTAATTATGTTTAAAATAATTAATTTCTAATTAATATTTCGTTAACCTTATTTATTTATTGTTTTTGATAATTATAACGGGGGATAATTTTTTCTAAATGAAATTCGGTCATGTCCAAATTGAAATATTTATAATATGGTGATAATTATGGGTTCAACTATATATTTCAGATTCCTTTGGAATATGAATAAATTCTATTTTAAAATGAATTTAATTACATTTTTTAATACAATATAATTGAATATTGATAATTATTTTTTCACATGATTTGACGTTTTTTATAAAATATTAAAATTCCTTTAAAATGTTTCATTGATATTTTCTAAACACTTTATATCATCCAAATTTGGAATATTGTTATACATCACACTATTAGAATATTTAAATAATACTAGACCAATATTGGTATTCTTTCCTACATAATGCATCTTATTCCTTATTTTATTTTACTGGGTGTTTGTGTGTGGGAAAATAAAAATATTTGAGTAACTTGAGCCATTATCTTTGCCTCGTGTTGATTTATTTCCATGTAAAAATGCAATTACAACTATTGGGAGATATGTATATATATATATAATGTCTTTCACCATAGTTATAGTGTCTTCATATCATCAGAACAATCATTTAAGCTTCTAACTCAAGATCATGAGTTGGATAATCTTGTTGAGGAAACTTTATTGGCCTATATTCATATGCATTAATATTATTATTTGATATACAGACACAAACTAGTCATTTCTTTGATGCATCATTTTATATCAAAATACAATAATTTCGTAATTTTAGAGTCAATATCAAATATTTGACTAATTATCTATTAAATACTTCAAAAAATTATACACATTATTTTTCCCAAAAAAACATAACCTCGTTAAATGGGTGCATGGTTAATAAATTATCCAATCATGAAAAAATCTATAAAAATGTCGATAGTAACCTGATAAACCTGTGTAACTACACACTTAATTTATGTTTTTTTATGATTGAAATTATAGGATTTAGTTTTTTATGGGATCAATGATTATTCAATCCTTAGAGTAAATATGGTAATGAAAAGAAATTTCATCAATCCAAATACCATGTATTCTTAGTTTACCATATATGTAACGGCCCGGACCTCTTCGGTCCATTACATTGTGAAAATGTGGTGTTGGAGGTGCTCCGGGAGGTCAAGGTGTCTTATCCCCAACACTTTTCCAAATTTCCAGTTCTGTGAACAGTGTTTCCAGTTTTATGAACAGTATCGGTAGGTGAACAATGTTTCTATCAGTGAGGTTCTATCAGTGGACTTATATCGGTAGACTTGAACAGTGTTTCTATCGATGAGGTTCTATCGGTGGACTTCAATCGATACACTTGAACACTATTTCTTATCGGTGAGGTTCTATCGGTTGACATCTATCAGTAGACTTGAACAGTGTTTCTATCGGGGAGCTTTTATCGATGAACTTCTATTGGTATACATGAATAGTGTTTCTATCAGTGAGCTTTTATCAATGGACTTCTATCGGTAGACTTGAATAGTGTTCTATTGGTGAGGTTCCATCGGTGACATTTTCTTTCCTTTGCCAAATTTTGAGTCATGTGAACAGTGTTTCCAAAACGGTGAGCTCCATCGGTGACCTCTTCATTCCTTTTTCAAATTTAATGTTTGTGAACAGTGTTTCTAGAATGGTCAGCACCATCAGTGTCCTTTTCATTCCTTTGCCAAATTTTGAGTTCTGTGAACAGTGTTTCCAGAACGGTGAGCTTGATCGGTGACCTCTTCTTTCCTTTTCCAAATTCCATGTTTATGAACAGTGTTTCCAGAATGGTGAGCTCCATCGGTGACCTTTTCATTCCATTTCCAAATTTCACGTTTGTGAACATTGTTTCCAGAACGGTGACCATGTAAGTATCACCTATTCATTCCTTTGCCAAATTTTTAGTATATGAACAGTGTTTCCAGCTTTCAATAGTTTCGCCCCTTTTGACGTTTCTTTTGATGTAAAATACATTTAAAGCCTTCTTTTAAGGACTCTAAGGCCGATTCAAAGGCCATAAATCCTATATTAGTTATTCCTAAGGCTGGGATGTATTTAATTTGTCAAACCGCGTGGGTTAATACGATCCATTTTTAATGGAGAATTAATCGGATCTTAAACTGTCGCCTCGTTAAGTCTTCTAGAAGGAACTAGATATCATTCTCTCTTGTTCTTCCTCTTTGTTCTCGGCTAAGAGACTCTAGAACATTTCAATCATTCCTGTAGGAGTTTCACAATCAACCCTAATCCTCTAATTGGTTCTGCTCTATTTTGGATGCAACCGAGCTGTGCTGGTCAATCTTCCCAATAAGGTATGTTTTATCATCATTCCTTTGGGGATCATCTTCTATGTTTCCCCCTTCCATATTATACCATGTAATTTCCAAGATTCTAATGGGATTTTCTTGGAGTTGGTTGGTACTGTCATATTGTGGCATCCTCTGGTGGATGCAGTTGTCGTGAGAGGAGGATTGTGACCCGTTGTGTGGATAAAGGACGTCAAGAACTATTCGAGGTAGGGGATACGTGGCTTCTACAGTTGATTATTTCAATTGTAGAGTTATCATGATTTATCCCTTTGGATCACAATGAAATTGAACTAATTAAATACTTGAACCAGATTAAAAGAATTAGTTTGATCACATGTTGTTTCTTTGTACCGTGATAACGGTTTGCCTCATGTTTTTCTAGATAGAGTGATATCTATTCTTACTTTGATTAGTTGTTCGTTCTTGATGTAAATTGATAAAGAACGTGAAGCTGGAATTAATTGATAATTAATTGGCTAAAGATAAAGAGGCATGTGAATGAATCAGGTTGTTGTTGTTGTTGTTGTTGTTGTTGTTCGAATTTTATGATAATTGAATTGGCCTAGTAAGCATGTTAAATCTTTTGAGGTAGCTTACTGATTAGTTTTTCTGAAATTGGAACCTACAGATTGAATCTGTTAATTCAATATGGATTAAAGAATCGCTTGTTTGATAATTTCTAAAAGGGTTCCGAGTTATCCTCTTGTTTGTTAAAGGGCCAAGAGCCCATGGTTGTGATTGTTGTTTTCTTGCTGCTTGTGTTGTGATGTGACCTCGGAGGGGTGTTGGGATATGTGGAGGCATGGAGACCATGTGGTTGTGGTAGCGGATGACGCCTAGAGTGGAGAGATGCATCATTTTATGCATGTGGGTGTCGGGGAGGACACCAGGGGTGATGGAATGGGATGGATGTGGCTGCTGGATTCTTGTGGATTATTTGAATTTTTATCTTCTTTGCTTTTCCCCACTACTCAAGGAAGCTGGTCTTGCTTACACTTCTTCCGAAGGAGGCGAAGACGCATGAGGTATGCCACGTGCTTTCTGTGTTTAGCCTCTCGAGGGAGAATGGGTCTATGCTCTTTCTATAGGTGGCAAAGACTTGATGGGTAGTATATCTACTCACCGTGTTGAGCCTCCTTTGTGTTTAGTAGCATAAGATTTTTTTCTAGAATGCATGGGAATATGGGAAAGTAATTTCTGTAATGGAAGATTGATTTAATGGTGAAAATCCATGGGGATGGAGATGCTGGATTT
Organism: Viscum album; assembly: GCA_963277665.1. Taxonomy (NCBI): domain Eukaryota; kingdom Viridiplantae; phylum Streptophyta; class Magnoliopsida; order Santalales; family Viscaceae; genus Viscum; species Viscum album. The sequence goes on from OY728126.1 coordinate 1,747,047,991, forward strand.
TAAAGGTGATGTGAATCTTAAAAGGAGCAGTTGATTTTGGGTTTGATGCTAATGAAGTTTAATTTTAAATTATTCATGGTTAATTATTGTTTAAAGATTTAATTAACATACAATGGAACTAATAGAATGAGAATGGATTAATCTAATAAAGCTCTTTAAATGTTTGTGTGCTTATAGGACACCTAGTCTTAGAAGTAGCAGCCTGGAGTCTGAGAGACGTTAGCTGTAGTTGTATCTAAGACTAGGTAATTCCCATAGTGTGGATGTGAGTTATATATATATATTTTGCAATTTTTGTGTTTCTATATGCTACTCCACATTTTCGGTAAGGGAAACTGACACCCCGAGGATTTTGAGCCCTGGGGGTGTTTTCCCCAACATTCTGATGGGAGGTCTAATGGCTGACTACCCCCATTAGCCCCGCTCTCTTCTCTTGGTAGATACATGTGCCAGCATGCACAACAGTTAGTTTCCCCATATATGTGTGTAGATGGCTGTAATGGCTTGTTGTTATTTCACACACATATATTCTGGATATAGTATCATATGGACTACTATAGGTGTAATGTGTATAGGTTGTGATGGCATGAGGATCCCTACGTGTTGTATAGGCTATAATGGCTTGAGGTATAATACCATGTGTATGATACACATTATGCGGGCTGTGGTGGATCCTAGAACATACCTGGTTACTTTTGGTTGTGAGGATGGTGTGGTGCTTCGCCCAGGTGTCTGTGGGAAAGCCTTTGTGGTGCATGAGGTGCAGATTGTGGAGCTTAGCCCTGGTGTCTGCGGGCAAGCCTTTGGAGGGAGATGCATAGGATGTATGTCGTTGGGGGAAAGAGAAAAACCAGTGGGGAAGTAGTAGCGGGGTACCCATGATATTTTTCATTATGTGCTATATTCTTGTATGTGTTACTTGGTGAGAGTGGCCATGGTGAGGTTGGGAACTTAATATACCTGTTTAGGTGACGAGTTAGTTTCACTTGTTGTTCACAAGGCTTTATCATACTTTCTTTTATTTTTCACAAGAGGCTTGGGGAGGATCCTACTAAGTATACTGTTATACTCACCCTTTGTATATATAAATTGTTTATTCAGGTCACTTGGAGTAAGTTGGAGATCAAGCTAGTTACTACTAGCTTGTGGCTGGAGGAGCTATTCGGGCTTGTGGTCGCTGCCGTTTTACATTCTTTTGGGTACTTTTAGTTTTCCCTTTCAGTTGTAGTACTTTTTCATGACATTCCATATGTGTACTTGGGTGTTCTTTTATATTTCAATTCTGAGTTGGAGTTGGGTGGAGTCTATTCTATCTCTCTCTTCTACATGTGTTCTCTTATAGGGTAATGCCTCCAATTTGTGTGTTTATTATACCCTCGGTGCTAGTCGTCAACCCGAGGCCTACTGAAGGCGGGACTCGGGTGGTCATTATCTCTCTTCTCACATTGCCGGCCCAGGAGAGGTACACATTGAGGGGAGGGGGTCGCGACAGAGTGGTATCAGAGGTCTGGTTGAGGGATAGGATGGAGTTTGGAGTTAGGCACAGGTAAGGTTGCATGGGATGGTATGGAAACAGTGTCATTCATGTTTAGCAAGTGGGGTAAACACTGGAGACCGGTAGAGACATAGGTGTTTAGGGCCCCCTATGATCTATTGCATGAACCTTTATGTTTACGATTGCTACTAAACAAAGTGATACTGGTTGCAGGGTTGGGACCTATGAAAGGATCATGCATCATTTTTCTTTGCGCCTGTGTTGGAATGGGTATAACTTGGGATAGGTTAACCTAAAATTAATAAATTAAAACAATTAATTTATTAATTTCGAGACTTCTATATTCCAGGATTAGGAGCTCTAACAGTTTTTATTTTACAGGTATGGCTCAGGTCGACGTCCTCATCAGGTTTGCGCAGAAGAATTCCAGCAGGTTGTTCCAGCATATCATCGCTGCGTAGAGGTTGACGAAGATGACACTTGGAGGAAGACACTCTAAGAGTTTCAGTGCCAGAGTATATAGAAGTACGAGGGATCCATTTTAGATGCAATCACAAAAGACTGGTTGGAGGAGGTCGAGATAGCCTTCTGTTCGATTCCTGCTCAGAAGGAACAATGGGTGTCCTTGGTTGTGACGATGTTTTGTGGAGCAGTAAGGAAGTGGTGGTTCTTGTTCCTTGGGGATCGTGAGGAGTCAGTGATCTCATGGGAGGAGTTTCGAGACAAGTTTATAGCTGAGTTTCTTTCATCATCTTCGAAGGCGTCTAGTCGCCAAGATCGTCTTACCCTTCAAAAGTGGACCTCCAGTGTTCGAGAGTTTGGAATCTGTTTCAGGAACCGTCTACGATATGCTTCAGACCTATTACCAGATGAGGAGGCCAGGGAGAAGTATTTCAAGGAGGCTTTGCATCCAGAGATCTAGCACCAGGTCACCACATTTATGATGAAGACATATCTTGAGGTGCTGGCGAGGGCAGAGGTTGTTGGGAAGACATTGGCCAGGACTGAATCGTCACGAGAGGGGAATTTTCATGATTCCTCAAGAAGCAAAGCTGTGGTCCGGAGTTCCCGGTTTTCAAGGCAGAAGAGTTTCCGTTCACCTGATGGTAGGTCCCAACCCTTCCCATCTCTTTTCTCCAGAGGCTGTAACTCTCAGGCCTATGCCAAGGGATCAGGCGCTTGTTTTTCTTGTGGTGGTCGTGGTCATCAGTAGTGGGAGTTCTTGACTTTTCAGAGTAGTAATTGTGCACCAGGAACTCCGCTCCAGGTTCCTCCGTTGAGGCTGTTCCAGCCGAGGCAACAGCAGCAGGTTGCACCAGCTTTAGATCACTAGAGGGTAGATGGAGCAGGCAGAGGACATCCCCATGACACTCCACGTCCTCAAAGAGTAGAGTGCGGCCGTGGTGGTGGTCATCATCAGGGCTAGAGAGGCTGTGGAGGAGGTCATGGTCAGCTTCATGCTCTAGTGTTTCCAGCCCCAGGCGAGCCAGATGTCGCTCAAGGTACCCTTTGCTTGTTTTCTACCTTGGTGTATGCCTTGTTTGATTCAGGAGAAACAAAATCCTTCATATCACCTACCCTTGTCCATGATTTGGGACCTGAGGTAAAGATGCTTCCAGTTCTATTGGCGTTGACTACGCCAGTTGGAGGTCAAGCCGACTTGATTGAAGTATGTAGAGACTATGATCAAGTGTTGGGGAAACACCGCTCTTGGGGAGATTTCCTATTTTTAGGAATACAACCATATGATGTCATCCTCGACATGGATTGGTTGTATTCGATGTAGGCTATTGTGTATTGCTGCAGAAAGAAGGTCGTTTTCTTTGATGAAGATGGAGAGAAAGTGGTGTTTGTTGGTGAGAAAGACCCTCGGATGGGTCATAGATGAGTTTCATCCTTATCATCCATTATGGTTGAGATGATTCTGAGTTCTTCAGAGGTTCAGCAGTTGGCGTCTCCTAGGGTCTTAGAGGAGTACCCTGATGTCTTTCCAGAAGAGGCTGTAGCGTCACCCCCTCGAAGAGAGATCGAGTTTGGGATCGAGCTACAGCCAGGAGCGTCTCATATCTCTATGTCTTAGTATAGGATGACCCCTTCTGAGTTACGAGAGCTACGTATACAGCTTGATGGTCTGTTGCAGTGCGGTTTTGTTCGGCCAAGTGTGTCACCGTGGGGTGCACCAGTTTTGTTTGTGAAAAAGGCTGACGACAGTTTGCGGTTGTACGTCGATTATTGTCGATTAAACAAAGTGACAATAAAGAACCGTTATCCTCTCTCGCGGATTGAAGACTTATTCGATCAACTGAAGGGTGAAAGTTGGTTTTCAAATATCGACTTGCGGTTAGGATATCATCAGATGCAAGTAAAGGATGAGGATATCCTACAGACTACTTTTCGTTGTCGTCATGGGCATTATGAGTTTGTTGTAATGCCATTCGGTGTGACGAATGTTCCAGCTATTTTCATGGGGTTGATGAATGCTGTGTTCAGTGAAATCCTGGACAAGTTTTTTGTGGTTTTCATCGATGACATCCTTGTGTAATCCACATCTGAAGAGGAGCATGAAGAGTATCTACGAGCTGTTTTGGGAGTTCTTCGCCAACATCAGTGGTTTGGGATGTTTTCAAAGTGTGAGTTTTGGGCTCAAGAAGTTCGTTTCTTGGGGCATGTTGTGTCCCAACAGGGATTAGATGTGGATCTGTCGAAGATAGAGGCACTGGTGTCTTGGGAAGCCCCCATGACCGTGTCAGAGGTGGGAAGTTTCCTTGGTCTTGCAGGCTATTATAGGAGGTTTGTAGCCAATTTCTCTCGAGTTGCGACTCCTCTGACAACTTTGACTAGGAAGGATCAAGAATTCATATAGACTGATCAGTGTTAGGAATCTTTCAAGTATATAAAGGATAAGTTGTTGAGTGCTCCAGTCCTTTGTATTCCAGTGGAGGGAGTCCAGTTTGATGTTTTCTGTGATACTTCACATCTGGGGCTAGGATGTGTTCTCATGCAGCAGAGGTCAGTTGTTTCTTATGGGTATCGGCAGTTGCGTCCCCATGAATGCAACTATGCCACCCATGATCTTGAGTTGGCAGTCGTGGTGTTTTCTCTGAAGTTGTGGAGACATTACCTCATCGGTGACACTTTGTGGTTTTCACCGATCATAAGAGTTTGATGTATGTTTTCTCCCAACGTGGCTTGAACATGAGGCAGCGATGGTGGTTGTTGTTCTTGCAAGAATACGACTTTGAAATATCGTATACACCTGGAAAAGGGAATGTTGTAGCTAATTCACTGAGCCGAATGTCACATAATGATGTTGTGCGTGAATCCGGTGATTCATGGAGAGTGATGGAAGAGCTATCACCTTTGCATCTTGATATGGGAGAAGTTGGGGGTAGAGGTTTACTTTTCCAGATGACGGTGCAATCATCCCTGATGTAGAAGGTGGAAGAGGATCAGTTGGGTGATCTGGAGGTGGAAGTTTGGAGAGACAGAGTTGTTTGTGGTGAGGCCCCTGATGGTTGGTCGGAGGATGAACAACATCGAGTGTTGAATCATGGTAGGCTTTTTGTTCCCTTGGAGATGCGTGAGACGGTTCTTTGAGAGTTCCATAGTTCTCCCATGGCAGTACATCCTGCTGTAAAAAAGATGTACCGATCCTTGAGGAGTCAGTTTTGGTGGCCTGGGCTGAAGCGTGTGGTTGAAGAGTGTGTGTCTCGATGTTTAGTCTGCCAGAAGGTGAAGGCCGAACACCGTGTTCCTGGTGGTCTTCTCCAGCCATTAGAGATTCCTTAGTGGAAGTGGGAGGACATCTCAAAAGACTTTGTTATAGGTTTACCTTGAGCTCAGGGAGGACATGATGCTCTATGGGTGGTAGTAGATCGTTTAACAAAATCGGTCCACTTCATAGCGGTCAAGGAGTCAAGATCAGTGGATGTTTTGTCGAGGTAGTAACTGGAGGAGGTGGTGAGACTTCATGGAGTACCTAGGAAGATCATTTCTGATCGAGATCCTCGTTTTACCTCTAGGGTGTGGAGAGGTCTCCATCATGCTTTCGGCTCTCAACTATGCCTTAGAACTGCTTTTCATCCTCAAAAAGATGGTCAGACAGAGCGAACCATCCAGATTCTTGAAGACATGTTGCGCTCTTTCGTTCTTGATTTTGGAGGTTCATGGATGAAGAACATACCCTTGGTAGAGTTCTCTTACAATAATAGTTTCACTATACTATCGGTATGGCACTGTTTGAAGCCTTTTATGGCCGGCCATGCCGTTCTCTATTGTGCTAGACTGGGGTTGGAGAGTTATCAATTCTCAGACCAGAACTACTGCAGAATACAACAGAGATGGTTCAGGTGATTCGTGAGAGGTTGAAGACAGCGCAAGATCATCATAAATCATATGCTGATCAAAGAAAGAGACCCTTAGAGTTTAATTTTGGGGATCATGTGTTTCTGGAGGTGACTCACTATCATGGGCAGCGAAGGTTTGGTCATGGAAGTAAGCTTTCTCCGCAGTTTGTTGGGCCTTTCGAGGTGTTAGCTCGTGTTGGAGTTGTGGCGTATCAAGTAGCATTGCCCCCTCAGATGAGTCGGATACAAGATGTTTTCCATGTATCACATCTCCGTCATTATCTTTATGATGAATCTCATGTTATCGACTGGGGATAGAACGATAATGATGATGATGAAACCTTCGAGGAGCGACCTGTGGAGATCCAAGACCGAAAGGAGAAGGCGTTGTGTGGGCATTTTATCCCCTTAATTCGTGTCTTGTGGCGACACGGTGGCATGGAGGAGAGTACCTGGGTGCGTGAGTCACAGATATGTGCTCAGTACCCAGAGTTGTTTAATGTTTAACTACATTCATGTAATGATGTTTCCTTTGTGGTTAGATCTTTCATGTTTTATTTATGAACTTCTTTTGTTCCTTTTTGTGGCATTCACTCTTTTGAGAGGTATCTCGATGGGTGGTTGTTCGAGCCCTGTTTCATTTTTTTCTTTTCACATTAGGTTGGTTTTGAATTATCGAGGACGATAATGCTTTGAGAGGTATCTGATGTAATGGCTCCGACCTCTCCATTCCATTACTTTGTGAAAATGTGATGTTGGAGGTGCTCTGAGAGGTCAAGTTGACTTATCCCCAGCACGTTGCCAAATTTTGAGTATATGAATAGTGTTTCCAGCTTCTAATAGTTTCACCCCTTTTGATGTTTCTTTTGACGTAAAATACATTTAAAGCATTATTTCAAGGACTCTAAGGCCGATTCAAAGGCCATAAATCCTATATTAATTATTCCTAAGGCTGGGATGTATTTACTTGGTCAAACCGCGTGGGTTAATATGATCCATTTTTAATGGAGACTTATCTGGATCTTAGACCGTCGCCTCATTAAATCATCAAAAAGGAACCATATATCATTCTCCCTTGTTCTACCTCTTTGTTCTCGGCTAAGAGACACTATAAACTTTCAATCATTCCTGTAGTAGTTTCAAAATCAAACCCTAATCCTCCGATTGGTTCCGCTCTATTTTGGATGCAACCGAGCTGTGTTGGTCAATCTTCCCAATAAGGCATGTTTTATCATCGTTCCATTGGGGATCATCTTATCTTTTTTCTACCTTCCATATTATACCATGTAATTTCCTTGATTTTAATGGGTTTTTCTTGGGGTTGGTTGGTACTGTCGTACCGTGGCATCCTCTGGTGGATGCAGTTGTCGGGAGAGGAGGATTGTGACCCATTGTGTGGATAAAGGATGTCAAAAACTCTTCGATGTAGGGGATTCGTGGCTTCTCTAGTTGTTTATTGTAATCATAGAGTTAGAATGATTTATCCCTTTGGATCACAATGAAATTGGCCTAATTAAATACTTGAATCGGATTGAAAGAATTGGTTTGATCGTATGTTGTTTCTTTGTACTGTGATAACAGTTTTCCTCATGTTTTGCTCGATAGAGTGATATCTATTCTTACTTTGATTAGTTGTTCGTTCTTGATGGAAATTGATAAATGACGTAAAGCCGTAATGAATTGGTAATTAATTGGCTAAATATAAAGAGGCATGTGAATGAATCCGGTTGTTTCCATTGTTGTAGTTGTACTGATTTGATGATAACAGAATTGGAATAGTAAGCATGTTAAATCTTTTTTGATAGCTTACTGATTAGTTTTTCTGAAAATGTAACCTACGGATTGAATCTGTTAATTCAATATGGATTAAAGAATCGCTTGTTTGATAATTTCTAAAAGGGTTCTGAGTTGCCCTCTTATTTGTTAAAGGTCCAAGAGCCCATGGTTGTGATTGTTTTTTTCCTTCTGATTGTCCTGTGATGTGACCCTAGAGAGGTTATGTGATATGTGGAGGCATGGAGGCCCTGTGGTTGTGGCAGCGGATGACGCCTAGAGTGGAGAGATGCATCATTTTATGCATGTGGGTGTCGGGGAGGACAGCAGGGGTGATGGAATGGGATGGATGTGGTTGTTGGATGCGTGTGGATTCTTTGAATGTTTATCTTCTTTGCTTTTCCCCACTAATCAAGGATGCTGGTCTTGCTTATACTTCTTCCGAAGGAGGTGAAGACGCGTGGCGTATTCCACGTGCTTTCCGTGTTTAGCCTCTCGAGGGAGAATGGGTCTATGCTCTTTCTATAGGTGGAAATAACTCGACGGGCAGTATATCTACTCACCGTGTTGAGACTCCTTTGTGTTTAGTAGCATAGGATTGTTTTCTATAATGCCTGGGAATATGGGAAAGTAATTTCTATAATAGAAGATTGATTTAATGGTGAAAATCCATGGGGATGGAGATGCTGGAATTTGAAGGTGATGTGAATCTTAAAAGGTGATGTTGATTTTGGGTGTGATGCTAATGAAGTTTAATGCTAAATTATTCATTGATAATTAATGTTTAAATAATTAATTAACGTACAGTGGAACTGATAAAATGAGAATGGAGTAATGTAATAATGTTCTTCAAATGTTTGTGTGCTTATAGGACACCTAGTCTTAGAAGTAGCAGCCTGGAGTCTGAGAGACGTTGGCTGTAGTTATATCTAAGACTAGGTAATGCCCATAGTGTGGATGTGAGTTATATATATATTCTGTACTTTTTCGGTTTCTATACGCTACTCCACCCTATCGGTAATGGAAACTGACACCCCGGGGATTCTGAGCCCTGGGGGTGTTTTCCCCAACATTGTGATGGGAGGTCGAATGGCTGACTGCCGCCTTTAGCCCCACTCTCTTCTCTTTATAGATACATGTGCCAACAAGCACAACAGTTATTTTCCCTATATATGTGTGTAGAGGGATGTAATGTATTGTGGTTATTTCACACACATATATTCTGGATATAGTATCCTATGGACTACTATAGGTGTAACGTGTATAGGTTGTGATGGCTTGAGGATCCATACTCAGTGTATGGGCTATAATGGCTTGAGGTATAATACCCGAGGTATGATACATGTTATGCGGGATGTGGTGGCTCCCGGAACTTACCTGGTTACTTTTGGTTGTGAGGATGGTGTGGTGCTTCGCCTAGGTGTCTGTGGGCAAGCCTTTGTGGTGCACGAGGTGCAGATTGTGGAGCTTAGCCCAGGTGTCTGCGGGCAAGCCTTTGGAGAGAGATACAGAGGACGTATGTCATTGGGGAAAAGAGGCAAACCAGTGGGGAAGTAGTAGTAGCGTACCCTTGATATTTTTCATTATACGATATATTCTTGTATGCGTTACTTGGCGAGAGTGGCCATGGAGAGGTTGGGAACTTAGTATACATGTTTAGGTGACGAGATAGTTTCACTTGTTGTTCACTAGGCTTTAGCATGCTTTCATTACTTTTTCACGAGAGGCTTGGGGAGGATCCTACTGAGTATACATTTATACTCACCCTATGTATATATAAACTGTTTTTTCATGTCACTTGGAGCAGGTTGGAGATCAAGCTGGTTACTACGAGCTTGTAGTTGGAGGAGCTGTTCGGGCTTGTGGTCGCTGCCATTTTACTTTCTTTTGGGTACTTTTAGTTTTACCTTTCAGCTGTAGAACTTTTTCCTGACATTCCATATGTGCACTTGGGTTTTATTTTATCTGTCAGTTCTGAGTTGGAGTTGGTTGGAGTCTATTCTATCTCTCTCTTCTGCATGTGATCTCTTAGAGGTTAATGCCTCCCATTTGGGTGTTTATTATACCCTCGGTGCTAGTCGCCAACCCGGGGCCAACTGGAGGTGGGACTCGGGGGTCATTATCTCTCTTCTCACATTGTCGACCTAGGAGGGGTACACATTGTTGGGTGGGGGTCATGACAATATAACTATTTCGTTCTGTGTGTCTCAAGAATGGTCTGCATGTGATTCCCATGGTCTTCATATGTTTTACAATATAGCATAATATTATCAATGAATACCAATAAAATAATAAATATATTCTTTGAATATACTATTCATTAGATCCATAAATATAAAGGGTTCATTAGTCAATCCCAATGGCATTGTTGTAAGCTCGTAATGTTTATACAGCTTCTAAAAATCCATCTTTGGAATGAATTCCTTATTTACTCATAATTTATGACACACATAATGAAGTTAAATCTTAAAAAAATAGGATTTATGAATTTTATCAAATAAATCACCAATATGAGGTAGAAGATACTTATTCTTTATTGTATAAATATTTATTACTCTATAGTCAATGCACAACCCAATGGATCCATCGTTCTTTTTAACAAAGAGAACCGGGGAAGCCCATATAAAAACACAAGGGTAAATAAATCCCTTGTTAATCAACTCTTCTAGTTTTTACTAAGCTCCACAAATTAAATATTGTTCAATTCTATAAAAATTATTAGATATTTTTTCTTAATTAGGGGTTAGTTCAATAGAAAATTCAACTTCATGGTCTAAGGTGTTCTTGTGTAATTCCATAGGAAATACATCAGTGTATACCTATACAATTCTTACATCCTTAATCTCATTAATACTTTCTTCATCAATAAATGTTGTTTTCTCATCCTCCCAATTAATTTCATTCATTATATCTACTGTCGGTGGATGTAGATCACAATTTAATAATGATTATTCTTATATAAAGATAATGAATCATACATCGTCCTCAAAATTTTTTATTTCTTACTTCTTGTAACTAATTTTCACATAATATTTTTAAATCCAGTCCATACCATTGATTATATCAAAGTTAACAATAAGTATAATGATAAGGGAATAAAAAACCTGTTTATATTCCATCATTGGGACTTCCTAACAAATAATTGATATAATAGGACTTCCCTTAGGAGTATGTTCTGATAACCCCCTAATTAAATAAAACAGAAAATAATGAATTTTCATGGATTAATAGGTAGTTTGAAAATAGTTCAATGATCTAGAATCAAATATGTAATTTTAAAAATTTTAAGATAATATTAATATACCTTCAACTGCATAATTTAATACTTCAAATTCAGTTGTTGTGATCACATAAGCATGTCCATCTCCCCATGGCCTCTTCTAAGGAAGATTCTATTGGAATATGGGACATTGGTTTTTATAATGCCATATTTATTTATTATATAATCATTTAACTTAATTGGATTATTTCTTCCCCTTGAATTAATAATCTCAATAACACTTTTCCTTGCACTTATAACAAACTTCCATTCATTCAACAATTTCCCAAGATCGTTATTTCCAAACTTTAGGCATAATGGGGATTCGTTTTTCACCTATTATTCTATGATTTTTTGACTTATTCATTTTTATCAGAAGTCATATTATTATATTTATTTCTCTTGAATATTTTGTTATTGAAAATACCTTATTAATTTCGAGGTAAAATAATAAAATTTAGTCATATGATGCTAATTTTTTAGAATATTGATCCCTTCAGTGACATTGTTTAAGACATTAAACTAAATGACCAATATTTTTTTCCAACTCATGTATATAGCTTTTATTATGACATTTTTGTCTTGTGAAGGTATCCTCATAATCTACAAAACCCCCTTCTTATTTTTATTTAATCAAATTAATTTTCTCTTCATTTTTTTCGTTAAACATAAGGGAAGTATTTTTCAAAGAATATTTCTTTAAAAGTTCACCCTTCCATGTTGTTTATCTTATCTTCCTCCTTAGTATTCTAGATCAATGAACACTTTAGATCATCATCACCTTTGAGGGATTATACCTCTAGTACTACCTTTTGCAATTAATTATTATTGAATTTCAAAGATACATTTTAAATGGAATTGATTTATTTCTCATTTACCACTAGATTATTAGTCCCAATAAATTAATGTGGATTATATTTTATAAAAAAATTTCAAAATAATATTATTATGGTTATTCTTCATAACCTTTTTATATTATCCTAATATGGTCATCATCTACTAAGCTCCATCACCAAATATTATAAATTTCTTAATGGGGGAAATCCACACATTATCCATGGGTATTTATATAATTTCATACATTAGGCACTATCATTAAATAATTAAAACCATAGATTTACATCATAATAAATATGATAATTGATTTTAGAAATATAAATAATGATTTATTGTAATCCTATCATTTAATTAAAATCTAGTTTTCTAGGTTTATACTAAACCAAATCTGATACCAACTCTAATGTCCCCACCCACATTAGAAAAGTTTTTATTTTTATTTTATAACAATGGAATAGATACAATATATCTCATCACCATGTATCGACTAGTTTGTAGTCATGAAAAACTAGATTTGAACATGGTTCCCTTATTACATTAGTTATTAAACATATAACATAACAATGAAAAATAAATTACTTCCTGGAAATTTATTCAATGATTTCATCCTCATAACCTTGGGAATGAAACCTAATAAAATTGTGAGTTCATATTACCATTAGGTGTTACATACCAGAGAAACATGAATCAATAATAATTGAGGCATAAATAGTAAGGTATAATAGAAGAACACATTCCATTTAATCAATAAACAAAGAACGAAATTATATCCATAGATTTTTCCATTTTGAAAATACCATGAATAGAAATAACTAATTTCTGAATGAAGGGAATGTGTAATTATTGGATGTAATGTATCTATAAAATGATCCACTATAGTCAAATCTTTCAAAATATGGTTTATGTCTATGGGTAGAAACTCATATGCTAATTATTTGAAACCATACAATGGGTTTCTTTCCACCTGTTATATTTAATGTCACCTATCAATGAATCAATGTGTTATCTATAGTTGAGCCCGACACTTGTCTACATGTCCAAATCATTTTTCAAATAAAAAACAAAAATTTAGTTCACAAAATCAATAATCCTTATAAAAGACTTTTACTTTGGGAAAAATATACTAATTCAACATTATTTGTTAGGTAATAATATAACATTAAATGTAAACTACTTATGTAAAAAATACTAAACTAAATAAAAAATACTGATATCAATGATTCCATAAATATTAATATTTAAGAAAAATATAATTTCAAATGATAAATTGATCACAACAGGGTAGTAGATACACCATATAAATGTGATTAGGTGTAAAATAACAAGTAAGCCTCAATGAAATAGGGATTTAGAATAAGTACCTCACCTTATGTCCAAAACCATTCCATAATTGTACTTCATGTCATGGATAACAAAATTTGACTAATTAAATAATTAATTCATAACCTCGTAAAAATATTTCATTTATTATAATTTTATCAAGTCCATTCATGGACAATATAATGGGTTATAAAATGTAATTTCTTTCTTCAAACAAATTTTTTTATTGGTTTTATGGTGGGTTCCAATGTGTATAATTATTAGAGTTCTTGTAAAAAAAATGAAAACTATAGAAGTTAAATGGAATGATATTAATATAATTCATGTATTTTATATGGTAAATGTATAAAATTCGGTTTATTTTATGTGGATTATTTATTAGATATAACATTAATGAGAAATGAATTGGTTATTTTAGTAGTTTTTATGACCATCAAGAACTAGTATCGTTTTATTTCATAACAGGTATATATTCTGGTTCCAAAACGTAAAAAATGTAATAAAACACATATTATAATATTTTTCAATAATAAAAATTGTTTATGACTAGCTTTAATAGTGGTAATGAAAAAAATGTATTCCATGTAGGTGGTGAATTGACACTTCTCAAATAATGCATTTGTTTGTAGAATTAAACAGAGAGTATAAAATATTTGATGATAAATATTACATTAATAATATTAAATTACAGTATATATATGATATAGGAGTTACCAGGACACAATATATAGGGTATGTGATGATATTATAATAAAAGAAAATAAATTAAAAGATAAATAAAGTGTTCTTTATCTCTCATATTTCATCTTCTTCAGATCCTTGTTAACACACATGGATTTGTTCTTTTGGTAAGAGAATTCTTTCTTGGATGTGTGTATGAGGCTTGGGGGGGGAATCATGTATAAAATATAAATGATTCTAGTCTTATAAGGTGTGTGTAGAAGGGGTGGTTAGAGGGAGTATTTATTATGGATGGAATATGTGTTTTTTGATTATTTTATTCATTATTTTATAATTTTTGCAGAAGACTATAAATTTTCGTAATTATTGTGACTAAGAATAGTATATAGTTCATGTGAGTTAAAAATGGGTTATTAAATAAAATATGAAAAAATATCATGTAATTGTCTTAATATATTAAATAAAATAATTTATTGTATTTCATTAATAGTAAATATTCCAATATTTCAAGAAAATATGAAAAAAATCACAGTAACCATTTTTTATGTGACGATTCCATAAAATTACTCCATTTTATGGAAATAATTATCAAAATATAAGAAATTTATAAAATATTTATAATTATTATCAGCTCAAAAAATATAAATTTTAATATTATAACATATTTTACGACACATTGTAAAATTAATTATAATCTAGTAAAATTTATTATAATTATAAAAAAATATTAATTCATGAATCCATCATTTGAAAAAATAAAACCTTTCTTTTAAATCATTATATTAATTATGAAATTGTAAATAATATTTTTTGTTTCACAAAACACCAACAGTTAATTTATCCTTTTGTGAACATTTATTTACTTATTGTATTATATAAACATATCGTATTTTCATTCATGAGATAACTAAATTTTATTTATATTTCCATAGGTGAATTTTTTTTTCTAATAGACATGTTACTACTTCTAATGGTCACATTACTATTCCAATTGTCATGTTAATATTTAATATTATATCATTGTTCATTTAATTTTGGTGATTCATGAAATGTAGTATATCAGTAAATTTAATTTATTGAAGAAGACACATATCATAAAATATTGGGGTTTCATACATGGAACCAATCCGTGAGAATGCAAAATATTTGGGATTGATTTAAGGTCGTAATGGGGATAATTTCGGATTAATACTGGGGGTTCGAGAGTTTATTTAACTTTTTCGAGGGATTAGATTTCTGCATACACTTTTTCCTGTATGGGGTGAAAAATTATCCCAAACTGTGCACCTAACCTTGTGAATCCTCCCAAGGGTCTGCACAATTAGTATTGAGTGACAGTGTGGTTTGAAAATCGATGCACCTACCACATGAATCCCATATGTTTTGGTTCACACGACTTTCATGCCTAGGTGAATTGTATGGGAAAATGATGTGTCAACCATGAACGTCCCCTCATCCTCCCAAAATTAATCATTATATCCTTAAAATGCGATGAAGTAAAATCCAACAAAGTTACACTAAAATTTTAAAAAAAGTGAACCTTTAAACGAGGTTGAGACATATCCAAAAAATGTTGAGATCTTGTAATCTCCATACCTTATAATATCTCTCCATGGAGTTGTACTCCTAAGCATCTCTAATAATCCAAGGTAAAAATGTCGGACCACTGATCCCATATATCATCTTCTCTCTCCAAATTCTCTTACTGAACACGACCATGTTTCCACATAATACGAACATTGTCATAGTCCATCCCCAAAATATTTTCTCTCTATGATCCCAAAAAAAATCATATTCTCCTCAAAGGATGCATCCATCTCAAGATCAATATCATCTATATTTGTAAAATAAGTATGGTTGGGTTGATACCATCAATGCTATGAGAAATGAAAAACAACCATTATAGAATAAGACCTATGTGTAAGATTCAATAGGTATTCCACTAGCCCGATTTGATTAACAACATTAAACAGTCAAACAAACCTAGTTTCCAAATATCACTACCTTCGAATCCCATAGAGACCCACTCTAGGCAGTAGTCAATAGAAATAACATTCACCCTCTGTAAATTCATGGGGTTGTCAACTTATATGATCATAAAACAAATTACTTATTTGAGCCTTATCCGTATGATTCTAAATAAAATGAGCCTTCTCCATTATCTCCTACAATATACAAGGTCCCAAAAAATCTAACTCACCTTCTTCTATCCAATATAGTGGGGTTATTCATTGAGTACCATAAAGAGCCTTATATGGATCCATTTGTTTAGTTTTTTGATAAATATAGTTATAGGAAAACTCCATAAGTGATAGGTTATTATCTAAAGACCCGACAATGTATATAACACATGGTCATACCATATTCTCAAGCACCAATATAGTACATTCTAATACCACATCTATCATTGGATTAAATGTCATAATCAATAAAACCTATTTACCAAGCCCCTTCTATAATCCCCTCCCGAAGCATGAAGGAAAATCGGAGTCACACTCCATACAATACTCCATGTAACTTCAGGTAAATAGACTATAATTTGAATGTGATAATATCCCAACTGGTCTACTCACATTGTCTCTTATATAGGAAATAAATGTTCTCCTTTTGTTTTCCATTCCTCAATAACCCAAATAGAATCATTCTTTTGATGTTTTCTTTGGATACACACCAAAAATTTCACTATAACAACATCCCACTTTCATTCTAGAATATGAACTATTTGTTGTAAACCAAAAGGAAATTGATGCCCAAATTTCACCTGTTGACAGGTGTAGTCTCATCTCATGAACCCTACATTAGATTTTTTCAATCCCAGAAACCATTCCTATTATAGTATGTCACATTACATTTTGGTAAAACATGGAAGGTCCACCTACTTCCTGCCATGAAATTCCTGAATCCTCCACTCTCACCTACTTGGGGACCCAAAAAAGATTCCGGACCTAGATGATCTCATCCTCATATATATTTTAATCGGATGGACACTCCCCCACATTAAGGATTTTCCTCAATCCATTCACTCTAGATCCTCAATGAGCCTCTCCATAATCTAGATAAAATGTTTATGATCCACTTAAAAAAATATAATTGTCAAATAATTTTAGCCCACCTAAGCCACAAAATGAATTTAAGTCATCAATGCTATCATCATCCACTAGGAACTAGAATTATGAATAGCTTGAGTCCAATTTTACCTATATAGTTGATCAAAAATATCGTTTCCTTTCCTTATCAAATTTACTATCTATAAATCAAAAAGCTACATAAAATAAACACATATCTACATACATATATTAAAATATATTTCATAAAAGATATAATTCATTATCTTAGGATTAATATATATACTAAACATTTCTTACCACATATAATTTCACAAACACTTCAATGAATAAACCACTACACCTAATTCTAGTTCATGGGTAGGATGGATTCATTCATATGGACTCAACCTCCAAGACCCATATTCTATTAAATTAACACATTGCATCATCAACATTCCAATATCAATTTGAGAATCATCACAAAACACAAAAAGCACCTCACTATTCTCCAATAGGATTAGTATTGGTGTAGTTTTGAAATTCTTCTTCAACTCTTGGAAAGTGATCTCACATTATAAAAACCATTCAAAATTCACTCCGTTCATGGAAAAGACTATAACTAGTACTTTCAATTGATAACTGTCCATGATTAACATACTATAATTAGTATACAACACTTGAAATCTATGGATATCAAATACGTTATTGGGATTATCCCAAGAAACAACTGCATGAACCTTATTTGGGTTCACTATCCCACCTTCTGTTGAGATGATGTTACCCAATAAGTGTACTTGATCAATCCAAAATTATTTCATAGATATCATGTCATATGTAAGATGATATTTTAGTGGACTCAAGATGATTTCAATATGTTGGTACTAATTTTCAAGAGCCTTAGACTACACCAAGATTTCATTTAAAAAAATAACCACAAACTGATCCATGTATGGTTGTAAAATTCTATTCATCATGGCCAAAAACATTTCTAGACTATTACTTAATCCAATCGTCATAACAAAACTCAAATAGGTCTTCCCTACATCTTAAAGTAATATGAGGCATTTCAAAATTTCAAACTCTCAACTGATGATATCTTGATCTCATGTCGATACATGGAGAAAAGACAAACTCCTCTCAACTGGTTGAACATATCTTCAATTCATGGAATAGAATACCAATTCTTTAATTTCATATTTTTCAACTTCCTATAATCATCATATAAGATCAAATATTGGTCATCCTTCATAGAAAATAGTAGTGGAGAACTCTAACACATCATACTGAGTCTGATAAACCACTTATCCACCAACCTTTCAAACTACGACTTGAACTATTGATGATATATTAGTTCCATTTATTATTATTGAATATAAACTGGATCATCTCTGGACATGAAGTCAATTGTAAACTCCACATATCGATTAAGTGGAATCCCTGATAATTCCTTAAGAAACTCACACTAGAACATGTCCTATATGGGTTCATAGACATCTATCTTCACACCCCAATCATCTACAGACATACTAGCAACGTGGGTGGTGACATCCCCCAGTTTCTAATGAAATGGACCTGCATTGCCCTTTTATATATGCCACTCTCCTCAGTGAATATAATTGTATCTCTCAGGAGATGTAAATTTCACTCTAATGTGGTAACAATCTATGTGGGATCTATATTCCACTAACTAGTACATACACATAATATGGTTAGATCATAATGTATTCATATCGAAGAAAATACCATATAAAAATATAGTCTGAAACCACAAGAGAACTCCCCATTCATAAATAGATGACCCTCGACTATAGTCCAAAGTGTGAATTGATCTTCAAAACCTTTCTCACAATCTCCACTTCCAGACATAACCCATTCATAAGTTGTGCATTCATTAAATAATAAGAGGCACTAGTTTATAATGAAGACCTAGAATTTATTTAAGAAACAAAAATAGTGGATATAATTTCTTGATGGTCTATCACCATTATCCACTAGTGTAGGATGAAATATTTGAAACAATCATAGCCCAATTTCGGTGGATGAAATATAGGTCCCTTTAGATGCCCCACCCAGCTGGTACATGTGCTCATTCTTAGAAGTACCATGTCCCCTACTAATAAAAACACATATATTAGAACTCCAACATTTATATTGATATAGGGTAAAAGTTCCCTTTCCCATACTCTTGTTTTTTAGCCGCACCAAAACTACACATCTGCCACATGTTCTTACAGAACCACTGAATATGTCCCATCATACCACATGATCAAAACTCTACCATTGATTGTGGGACAATGTCTACAAAAGTGGTTTGGCCTACCACACTAGTGGTATAGATCTCGGGTAAGATCCTAACAAACTAATCCTTCCCATAGCCAAAAGTCTTTCCACTAAATTTGTCAACATTATCATTGTGACAGTTTCTACTCTCAGAAGAAATACCTACTCATCATCCAATATAATCCACCTATCCTCTACAACCATACATCAACCCACTCTGGTGAATGTTGGAGGGTGATGTAACTTAATATCCCATGTCATGTAAGACATAATCTTCACGACCCACTTCGAGTATCTCTAAATAAATATCATGATCTGAGGAACATTCTCAATGAACTTCTCTCCCCATCCTTCACCCGAAACTATTGATGACTCATGTTCTAATTTGGGATGATCATTTCTTTCCATTTAATCTCACTGACCAATAAAAAAACCATCATGGGGGAATATCACTAAAATTACAAACATAATTCTTAAATAACATTTCATAACATTAAAAAAAATATGGGGGTTCACATGAATCCTTAAACCTTCATCCCCATTTTTTCCACATGTATAGAACTAATGCACTTTTAATAACCTCATCCATCCTATATCTAAGTCATGTTTAACAATGGGTAAACTGATTATCATTTTAATTTTGCTATTAAACACCAAATTATACACATTTTTCATCATTTCACCAAATTAAAAACCATATTAGGCACCATTATTAGTTTAATTTCATAATAAAAGAAAATTCTTTCAATTTCAATAACTTACCCAAAAACTATTTTCTTTTACATGTGTAAAAACGATGCATGTCAAATAAAAATTTGAGTGCCTAGAATGATTCATGAATAATCAATTTTCATGCCAATATGGTTCACGAGTCTAATGTCATAATATCATATAGAAGTAGATCACATCACATAACAAGTAAATAAATAGAGATGAATTAAATAAAAACTATAAAAAACATGTAACTAACAAAAATCACACCTTCAGTATTGTGTTTCCCCCCATCCATGGTTTAGCTACCACCATATAGGATCTCGTGTCCCAGTCCCGAGTATTAATAGTCTCATTTTTACCTATCAAAAGATGTAAGAAAAAAATAATGTAAAAGAATAATAATTTAATGTCTCATTGTAATGTGCTGATTTGGTTTCCATACATTAGTTCTCCAATTCGGTCAGTTACATGACCTCAAGCACGCTTCCCCATATGATAGAGGTTTTCAACTAGTAGTGAGGGTCTAATTTAAAACATGGGTAGACTATACTATATTTATCAGAGTAATACAGTATGTGAAATAGAACAATACATATCAAATGGTATAACCAATTACCAGACAAAACATTATCACATGATTGATAAAATAGTAATACAATGTCTAAACCAATATACTAGACATGTTATGCCATGTGCGTGTCATGTTTCAAATGAAAAACCAAAATAATGATACACTAACACTACCAATAGAGTCTTGACCCCATTTTTAGTTTCATCATCCTTGATCCATCATGACACAGTTAGATCATATAGTGATATTTTCCATATCTGGTAATGTAATGATGAAATCAATTTGGGTTCCGATTAGGTAGCCTATGTAGGGTGTGGGTACAACTCATTAGGCCACTGTCAATGTCGTCAAAAAAATATGTAGTCAATAACATTGTATGCAGTTGCATAAATAAAAAATTAAAATAAATAAAGGGAAAAAGTCATCAAATCTCATTATTATTTAACAAATTACATATTTTTCTCTAATTCACAATGTCTCCCGGATTATCAGTACAAGATTTATCCCAAGTTAGAGTCTGAAAATTCCCTAATAGGTATCCAATATCACAATTCCATGGACATAATTTCTCATATGATATAAAATCATAACACTACCAATTGGAACCATACTCTAAATCCAATTTTATGGGTATAGAACAGGCCTTCTAACACCCCAAGGGTATTTGGATCCTCCTTATATATCCAACACCTCATTATCACATGATTTTTTTTTTCCTCGGTCATTGTCCCATTCCTGCTATAAAAAATGGGTATTTGGATCCTCAGTCTCTCACCCATAAAATAATAATTAGATATTGGTAGTTGAATCCTTAGTCCATATCCCACAATCACTATCTCATATGGGTATTAGGAGCATCAGTCCCTTTCCCACACCTCAATATCACAGATATCACAATTTTATATACATCTAGGTTATGCATCATTAACATTCTCATAAAAATCACTCATTAAAAAAACCCTTCCAATTTATCACATAATGATTAATTTTTCTTTATATCACATATAATAATATGAAAAAATCATTATGAAAACAATCAATAACATTTCACCATATAATTAATTAAAATATTAAGATTAATACAAACACTCTATTTTTACCATAAATTAACTAATTCAAAATTAAATTAATCAATAAATTACATAGTAACATCATTTGGTTTATTATACAATCACATTAATCAGTCAATTTAATGTCAAATTATTCACCAATTTAATATTCAATGTTACAAAATTCTATTTTTCCATGTCCTGTTTACTTCGAAATCACTTGGAAAACCAATTAATCAGTTTAAAATTACATACATTAATTAATCAATTAATTTATTTAATTCAAGATTCAGTTTACAAATTTTCTAATTGATTTTTCTCAAAAGATAAATAAAATTATGATTTAGGACTATGTTCATTGAATTTATTCCTGCTACCACATGAATAATGTAGAATGCTCACCAACATTACTCCACAATAGAAGCAGAACATCTAATATCATGAAGAAGAATGATATATTGATACAAAACATATATCCATGATCAATTAGATAATATCCATCTAAATATTGTTCTAAACCCCAACCAATAATGTAAATCATTCCTTTAAATAATGTTATAAATATGGGATGGGGAGATGAAACCAATTAGAAAGAGATCCCTTCAAAAAAGAAGTTTATATTAGTCAATTGATATTTAACTCATCAATAATGGAGGTTTAAAGACATAGAACCTTTTTGGGAGCCTATAAAATATATAGGAATAAGTTTAGATCCATGTGACTTTGATATGGGAATAATACATGAGGTTCATGATTATTTTTAATTTTTTGGGAGTTTAAATTTTTTTTGTGCATGGTTTTATGTAGGAGGTTCGCTGTCTTCCAAACTCTTCTGTCTAATCCCGTTCCTTCTCCCAAGGGTCCATATAGTTACTAATATGGGGGCTCATGGATATAAAATCTAATCGTCAGCTATGTGAATATCCTCTAATTTTTTTAACCGAATTTTCTATAATAGGATAATGGCTGGGGAAATCCATTGAATAATACAGCACTACCCCTCTTCCTTCCAAAATTCTTCAATTTCATTCAAAAGGTTCCCTAAGTAAAACCCTATAATGATATAATCATAACATGATTAAAAGAGTACCTATACAATATTATTATACATATTCATAAAAGGTTGGGATTTTACATCAAACTTCACTAAGTGTATGTTATCCTCCCATCTATGGAAAAAATATATCTTGTAATTCTGGTAGATGCAATCTATAACCTAACTATTATAATTAGTCTATCCAACAATCTATGGTTAAAATTCCCTGATTAAACACAAATAATTACCATATTACTCCTTCAATACTATCGCTAATCATGAAATGATGTGATCCTCATGATCTAAAATGATCATTGACGGAACTCTATGGGCATGGATAATCTCTTGCATGTAAAAGAATCACATGATCTCTACTAAACATTACTATATAATATATAATAGATGAGGTGACTTGGTGATATAGTCTAAAATTACATGGAGAGCATCATGTACTATAAACAATCATGTAATCCCTGTCATAATATCTATATAGATACAATTCCATTACAACTCATTGCCATCAAGGGGTGGATCCAAACCAATGGGAACCAGTTTCCCATATTTCACATGTTGACATGTGAGGTATCGATAGAAAAAAATCATCTAGACACTTATTTATACCTATCCACCTATAATAAAATAAAATGTATTAGTGCATCATATACACTACTAGTAGTACCACTATTGGGGTTATATAAAACTTAATAAAAACCATCTCTCGCAACATCATGGGTACCATCATATTCCACCATAAAAGGATTACGTGATCCCTAACATTAGAACATCAATTAGAAGCACATAAAATGGAAATATGACTATTAAAGGTCTCATGGTCAATATCTCTAATATTATCCTTACATCCATGATAAAGAGGTGTTGGGGTAATAACCATTGATAGGATAAATGTTAAATTGTCATCATACACTATAAGAAACTATAATTAGCTTAAATACTGCTAAGCCTCACTCAACAGTTGGGAACATGATCTATTTCTCAGGGAATATACCAACACATTCTCCTTACTAGATTTATAGACTATCTGAAAGTCATAATACATGTGGAACTCTAGAAATCTTCTCTATCTCAAGTTAATATCATTCAATTTAAAAGATATAATTGAGAATCTCTTGGTCAGAATAAATGATATAATGATAACCCATATGGTTGTGTCACAAAATATTATGGGGAAGACCATTGATGATATCTCCAGATCATGTGTAGTGCATTCCATGTCATTTGAACATAGCTACTAGGACACATAAGATATTAATTTCTCCATATATATCAAAACAAATTCAAGTATCATTTCAGAGTAACCATATAACACCACATACTCAACACCATTTATATGAAGTCTCATAATGGGGGTGATCATCAACAAAAGACATAACTCCAAAAAAAACTTACTTGAACCACTACGTCTACAAGAAAGGATACACATTTTAGGTTATAAAAGTCAATAATTATGATAACTTTTAGAAATTACTCATGAGTCTCTTTTATTATCATACCAATATAAGGAATCATTGCATCATTTTCAAGTGATTGGGTTACTCCCAATTCAGCACACCCTCAACATTTTTTGGTTCCACTATGACACCCATTTCTATGATAAAATATCCTTCAAATTAATCCTCTTGAATCATTAACTAATACTTAATTATATTCCTATAAAAATAATTTTCATATATTGTATTCATGGACCTACATAACTGTCTCACACACTCTTCCTCAAATGCTGAGTACTCTGCGATATCATCGATGAAGAATAAAATTAACCGAACTAATAAGTTCTCAAATATATAGTCTATGTTTCCTATGAAAACATTTGGTGAATTATTTAAAATAATGGGAATCACCAAGTACATTTAGCTACTAGAGAAAATCAGGAATAACCTCTTAGGAATATCCTTATCCACAACTCAAAGTTAATAATATCCCAACCTAAGTTTAATTTACTAGAAGAACCTCAAACATTTAAACTAGACAAAGATTTTATTGATTATCAATAATGGATATATATTCTAAATAGTTTCATAATTAAATAAATAGTAATCCATATATTTTCTCATGGTTTCATTTTCCATCTTTTCACACAATATTGGGATTATCTAAGGAGAAAGTATGGGTCAAAAAATCCCTTGCTCGAATATTTTTCCAAATGCATCTTCATCTCATGAAGATCAACAGTATCCATCTTATATGATATCAAATATATTTTTTAAAATTTTATATATAATTCAATAAAACATTCAATATTATAGTTGATAATTATTCCCAAAACATCCTCAAACACTACTACCCCATTCTATGTTATCGCTACTAGAAGATAAAATCCCATAACACCAGTTTATCCAAGGATAATACTAAAAATTTGGTGAGTTATTAATTGTATAATCCAATGAATGACTCCATACTACTCGAAATGGGTATCCTTGCCACTTTGAAAAGAAAACATCATCTAATCAACTCAAACACACTAGATACTCATCGATAAATAATAAATCTACAAATGAACTTTGGAAATCTAATATATCCCTAAAATAAAGCGGTAAGGAATCACTAGGGATGAAAAGTGATACCATCGAAACCTGTCTCTTCTAAGAGTAATGTCGCAATATTAGAAGAAGTGTCTGATCACTGTATCCCCATTAGCAGGAGTCTCCAAAAACAAGGGTTGAGCCAATGTCTCAACCAGAATATTTAGGTGTTGAATGCCGGATAGGAAATGAAAATAATTTCTTTCAATTAACTATATCAATAGTAATGATAGTTAAAATATTATCATATCATACCTATAATAATAATTATATCATATGGGTTGTGCACTTCCACTACCTATAGTTGTTCTCATCCCAAACCACAAACAACCTATGCCTAGTAAGGCCTTATAGGGGTAGTGTTAGAATGGAATCAAATCATCACCCACCTTCTGCTGATCTCCCATATCCTCGTACACATATTTTTTCATTTGAAACTCCATTAAATACCCTCTATGTTTACCTATACATTCCATCAACCCTCTTCTTATATTTCAAAGGAATGGTTGATTAATCAGTTGTGATATGTCCCTTCCTATCACAGGTGAATCATTACCACTCCCATGGATAACTAGAACTATATTGAGAGCCCTAAACTACAAGAAAATTCATATGACTATAAATATATACTCTATGATATCATGGACCTCTTATTTTGATGTTGAATACATGATTTTGAAGACACAAGTCCAAGGGACCTCTTACTAATTCCATCTATTATCGAATGATCTTTCATAGATCTCTCTACTACCAAATCTTTCTCAAGAAGTATATCATATTTTGGAATGAAAAATAGATATCACACCATCCCAAATATATGTGTGGGAGTAATTATTAATGGTTCAATCCAGAAATAATGAACCTAGAACTATCTCTATGGAGAATCATGTGAGGATAAAGAACTTTGATGAATACTCTTTCGGGTGAGTGTAGCCATCCTAAATCTCTATAAGTTCATGGGTGCACACCTTAAAAAATATACATAGATATAAATCTCCCCTAACAATAAAAAAACTCTACCAAATAATGTGTTTCCTCATCATATGTTTAATTCACCATAATCTTGTATTTACATGCAAAGTCATGGAGAAGGCTCACCACAAGAATCACTATTAGAACAAGTGGGATCAGAACAAGGTTAATGTCATTCAATCAGCTCATTCTTGATCTCAAATTACTAAGGCTCTAGGCCCCCAAAAACATAAGAGGTGTATAAATATAATAATCATTATATTATATTATTATGTACACATCATCCATTATTATTTGTCTATAACCTACTACTCAAAAATAGATGGAATGATCAATAAACCACCCAGACATACCACCTCCTATATTAGACTCTATGATGCAGCCTCATTACTAGAAAGATCATCCTCATGAACCGTTTGTGGAATTATTCATAGATTACCCTATGTAGGATACTTAAAAATGTCAAGACATACCATGTTCATATATTACATCATGGGAGTTAACTTAATATGGATATGAAAACAACAATGAATTCTTATGAGATTCATATACTAATTTTTTCTTTAGAACCAACGAAAATACGTACTGATTCAGTAACAACTTTATCAGAGTCTTGGTGAATGTATTCATAGTCATCCTCACTAATACAAGGTTCTTTATCTAGAGTGTTTATCTCAAGACACATTAACATTGTTTCACTATTTCACAAACAAACCCTCAATGTTATAAAAACTCTAAACAATTGTCTTAAGATTACTTTTTAGGATACCACATTATAATGACCCGAACCACCTATGATAAACTAATTGGATATAAAAAACTATGAAATCCAAATCACACCTCAAATAGGCCAAAGGTTAGCTACTAGTATCGAGTAGGCATATCCCATATATGGGATGCCATATCCAATGGTACCTATCAAACCACATACACTAATTATCAAGCACTAATAAATTGTTGGACAGTGAAATAAGACTATTGGATTATTAATGAAAGAATACATCATTATCTCACATCAGATTATGACACATGTATGGGAAATAATTATGGTTGAAAAAAAAAGCTCAGAAAAGCTATAGAAATATTCCAAACATATAGGAAATAAGGAACTATTTAAAATGAAAATCCTGACATAAAACTCAATTTTTCTAGATCAACAATATTATTCTTACTCATAGTCCACCTAACATTCCTTTGAATAATATTCCATCTTTATAAGACACTACATGCGTGGGTAGGGACTATGGACAGGTGAGTATAACTATACCTGATAGAAAACACCAAATCACCTAATATATAGTATCAAGAGAGATTTTATCTCATCATCATGAAGTTATATAATTCTTAATATAAGAGTTACTAATAATATTCAACATATACTCGAAATATTCAGGATGATTCAATGTAAGTTCGAAACCATACAACCAGCCTAGTATTATTCTCAATGATTCATGGTAAAACTCACACATGATAATTCACTCCATGAGAATAATAACACTAGTGGTGATCATCCGTGAGGTTATTATCATAGGTCCTCATAATAAAGATGTAAACATTGGATCTATGAATATATAGATTCAAATATCGGGGATCACCCCCAATAACCATGGGGAAGAAGGACCCTAACTAGAATACCTCTCTATGTAAAGGATAAGACACCCATGTACATAGGTCATGTGATCACTAGCCTTACCTAGAGAAGAATAAATGATATAGGATCACAACCTAGTCTATATGGAGAGATTTACGACTCTGTCTAAGAAAAATTTTGTAATGGGGGTCACATTCCATTCTAAAGAAGTGATTTGTAATTGTACCCACATGGCTATGGAATAAGGGAACACCCTCTATATATACTATTATATATAGCAGAGAACAAGGGCCTTAACATTCCCTATAAAAATTACATAGAATGTATGAGGTATATATGACATGTTTTTTCTTCCCCAGATTTTCCTGTGCAGTCTAGATTTGGCCTGAGTGCATTAGTTTGTGCTCATGTACTCTATTGATTCATGTTTACATGGATGTGTCCAAGTACTATAATCATTTTCATGTATCAATTCATGCCCATTTCCTTTGTATGGGATCTTGTACCTATCCATGCTAGAGTAAATTGGTCAGGCCAGAGTATGAGGTCCTTCATGTGTTTTGTATTTGTTCCTATGTACGTAGTCAAGTATGTTTCTTTGTACTCAAGGGTTACATTCTAATCGACCAACACCTAAACACATGGGTTATTGTAATAAAATACTACATATAATTTTTAATTTTTTTTAAAACATTCTCTATGACAAAAAGGGGACGACATAGCATGGGCTCCATAACTACATGTTGTGTAACTAAATATTTTACATAAACTAACATATCCATCATATATAACTCATGTTCCATCACCTCTACTAATTCAACTATGAATAATTCCAAGGTAATAAAATCTTGGTAATACCATTCCCAAACTATATTTTATTTCTAAATTCCAACCACCTGATCAACTTGTGGGTTGATCCCATCATTCTGCTTTATCAAACACTACAACACACAAATTCAGAACACTTGATATGCCTTTGAACCAACTATATTCCCCTATAATGATTCATTGAACATTTTCAACACACTCAATCTCAAACTCAAACCCATGATAATGATCTATTTAAAAAATAATTATTTTTTAGGGATTGGATAATCTCTATTTTTTAACGTCTAGCCAAATGAGGTGTTGAGGATAAATGCCCGAAGGAGAATTAGAGAAATACTCAAAAAAGGAATAAACCAGTCCCACTATTTTTATTTGACTCAAATTATTTGGGTGATGAATGAAATGGATAATTAATAAATGACCCAACATGGATCCATGAGTAAAATTCAACAAGTGTAATCAAATAATAAGAATGATTTTTTTTTGTGAATTAATTCATGATCAACATCAATAAAACAAAAATTTTAATAGACCAACATAATTAATCCTCATCACTTAAAATTGGATGAACAATGATGAAGAGTGGGATCAGAAATTTTTTATGAGATCTATGAACTCCCTTAAAAAAGAAAATATTCTTAGTTTTGATCAGTAATATATAGTCTGGTCATCATTTGTTAAAGGTAACATGTACATTATCTCCTAAAAAACATAGGATTATATAGATAACCCTAGGATGTTCCTGTATATAGTTTTAAATAGAGAGAGTTTTATGTTATGTAAATAAAATAAAATAATTAATTATCTAATTTATTTATTTATTTATTATCTTTAAACAAAAACTATATTACAAAACACCCAATATATAAAATGATTATTTCATCCCTAGGGTAAAAACCATATTCTAGATTTAATGGTTGTCTCAGATTTTCTAATCAAGACTCCCTAAAAAATTTATTCTATTAGTTAAAATAAACTATATGTATAACATATTATATTTAATATATTTATTAGATCAATAAGAAGCCTCATCGAGCCTTATAATCCCAAGATAAATAAATACCTATCTTAAAAAATATTTTACATTTTTATTAATTTATTAAAATGGAGAAATAGAGTTGTTACATGAGGTATGGTAAGAATATCTCTATTGAAAATTGGGATTACTCCCATTATCTATCCACCCTTAACTCAGTCAATAACCATTCAAAATTAATAATACCCATCCACATTATTGAAAAATATTACTCATCAGACCAAAAATATACCTGTCCATGACTTCTATGAAAAAAACTTATTCCCCTGTAATCCTGATATAATTTATACACAACAATGTACAATAATAAATATCACAGTGTGATGGATAGTAATATAAGTAAAAAAACAATCACAACCAAATATTCAAAATTAAACAAAAAATTTATTTCCATAATCTCAAAAAAAATGTTTTCAAACATTGCATTATAATATTTCAGAGGAAACATATACCCTTACACTTAACTAGATAACCAAAATATGTTAAATAGTTGTGATTCACTATTTTATTTTTATACCAATAGAAATAACATATAAAACCTAATTATCCTCTATTAAATACCTCCATAATCAATATGAAAACCTTTAGTGGAAAACATTTACAATGTAGATGACCAAGAAATTTTGGGCCTATATATTAGATGACTCTTAACAGATTCATGAACCTGGGAATAAACATATAACATGGAAAAACAACTTCAAAACCAAACACCACATAGGATACCTCATAATTAGTAATATCGTAGAATAAATCACAGTCATATAATAAGAGAGGATAATAATTCAATATCATCAGTTAAAAAATAAATATCATAACTCCTAAAACTAATTTCAAAAACATAGTGAAACCTGAAATAAAACTACTCTGGGTGCTGAGAATTTATATTCCAAACTGACTCTGTTGTATATTTCTTTTATAAATAATATCTTTAATACATGTAATCTAATGTAAATAAACACACTCACAACACCGTCACCTTGAAATCATAAATAACAACACTTTCCCCAAAAACATTTCTTCCTCTCCAATATCTAACCCACCCAATTCAATGTAATGAGAGTTATACTAATGAACCATTGAAATTGTGACATGTATAAAACTTCATGAAACCAATATATATTGGTATTAATAGAAAAGTGATTTTTTTTATATTGAACATAATAAAAAGGCTCAAAAGTTTTGATAAATTAAAGATAAATCAAACTATATTGATCAAAACAATAATTTTCATGATGTGTATAAAATTTCAGAAACACATGGTCACTGACCTCAAACTCCAATGGTTTTTCCACTTTTTATAATAATTCTTCTTACAATCATTAATATAATTCCTCAACCCATGAACCAATTACAACTTATTTACCGTTATTTTAACCAAATCATGTCCAGGAATCACTAAATATCTATTCTTAGTCTTGTGAAATAGTGATATGAAATCCTTCATATGAAATTCCTCAAAATGATAGACACTGATAAAGAACGACAACTATTATTATAGGAAAAATTAACCACAATTAATTGATTCACAATAAAATTTTAGGGAACACAGAATATCATAATTTATAATAAGATCCCAAAAGATCTAGTGAATAAAAACATTATTATTGTTTAATGTGGATCAATCTATCAGTTATCTAATGAACATAGTGAATGATCACATTATCTATCAATCAATAACTTGTTCAACGACTAGTAAAATCAATAAAACCACAAAAAATTATAGTTAAATTAAAATCATTTCATTTGAATATCTAAGACCCTAAATTTCATTTGATAAAATCCAATTCCCCATCCTTAATATTATATACCCTTAGAAAATAAAACTTCACAATAAAAAGCATCATGAATAAATGAAAACAACAATAAGTGATAAAAATAATCATGGATTAATATTAACAGTTAAATATAAACCCTCACATAAAAATCAAATAGATAATAGTGCAAAAATTATATAATAAACAATAAAAGGAAACTATTAGCCTTGTCCACTTATATAAATAAAACAATTTTGAAATACTTGGGAATTATAGTTTCATTTTTTTCAACTAAAATATCATCTCAAAATTCTCTTCTCGTCAACAAATTTACCCCAAACCCATCTCAACAACTATAACACCACAAAATCCTAATGTATAGGATAATATGAAATTTAGGCCCCATACGTTTTGGAATAATTACTAACCACCATGAATTAAAGCCACATGACAGAAAATTTCATGGTTATTATATAATATTATAAAAATGGGATGAAAAAATACAAGTTTTAGTGGATGATATTATGAAACTACATATTGTGAAAACATAAGTAGAAATATTGTGTAATAGGAAAATAAATATCATAGAGGATCATTTTGATAAAAAATGATCAATATGGTCATTGTTTCATGCTTTTTATTATGATGATTGTGTATGAAATTTATTAAATCCTTATAAATCATTAGAAATGACGAAATGTCATAATTATCATCATTGTTCTTAAAAGTATGTGGATAATATTAGGGTTGGAGACATGATGTTTTGACTTTAACTTGAAGGTTTAATCCAAATAAAAAACATCAATCTTTAATGAAGGCTACATCATAGATTATTAAAGAAGTGAATTTATAAAAGTAGAAAAAAATTAAAATTATATTGTTAAATATACATTTTTTCAATTTTTTAGATTAATTTTTTTACCAAAAAATATATCATGGATTTAATCTCTATGTTATAGTTTGGTCAGAATTATCTCATATTTATGTTTTAAAATTTTATTTTAAAAGTGAATCATTATAAATTTATTAGAAGATTTTTCCACATAATTTGATGGATTAAATGTATTGTTTCTTAAATAATTAATGATGTATAAAAATATTTGGTCTTGAGAAAAATTATTGAAAAGATATATAGAATTTTAGAAGGGATATTTAATATTAATGTTGTGATAAATTTTACTTAGAGTAGAATATTTTTAAAGAATAGGTTAATAGAGTGTGATATCTGGATCTCATTAATATATTCATCGAGTGAGTGTAAATAATACGATTACAATAATTAATTAGGATTGAGATGAAGCATATTGTTTCAATAATAGTTGTCTATTATTTTACATTTTATATTTTTTGGAATAATAATATATTGATGATGTGTAGGTTTTTTTATTTTAAAATAGTTCATGGAGTTATCAAAATGTGAGAAAGTATATGCTAATAAGGATAGTGAGTCTACTCTAAACATAATACATGAAATATGAATTAACTAATTTTTGTATATTAGTAAATCACTGGTGTATTATCCTTGGATATTTACCATTATTGGTGGACCACGTAAAAGTTATTATTTCATGTTCCTTATTAAATCCATAATCAATGAAGAAGGTATATGTGTGGAAAATAACTATGAAAAATATTATTAAATGAATGATTTTTTTATTTCACATACACTTATTCTCACTAAGGGTATCATCCCCTTTCGTGGCCAAAATATATCCACTAACATATATTTGTTAATCTTATAAAACCCTCACTGATTCATTCTATATTAGTTTATTATTCACACAAAAATAAACATCATGTGAGTGAAATGTTCGTAGATAATTTCATTTTAGCTATCATAGAATATATTTTATAAATATTGAAAAAATTTAGAAGGTAATTGGTAATAATTAACCCCCCTCCACATCATTAATTCTTTCAACACATATAACATCTAATATTTTTCTTTCTTTTTTATAGTAACACTTTTAGGAATGATAATGGAATACTGACCACTAGTAAGAAATTTAATCACATTGTTTATGACAAATAATGTGTTATATTAACTTCTACATAAAATCCATTATGTGATCCATATCTATATGACATATGGTGATTGTAAAAAGAGGTGTACTAGGGTGAAAACTATATATAAATGAAATCAAAATATAATAATTGATTTCTCATGAATTGGGGGATACATATTCATTAAAAAATTATCCAATCCATTTGGCATAGTGATAAGAATCTATTATCGAGAATGTACTATGAGAATAATTCATATATTAATGTATATTATCTAGCTTATAATGGATGAATTTTGGCCATGAAAATCTAGTTTTATGGATTAACTGTGTAGATATGGGTTAAATTATTTCTATTTCTTTTATTTGAAAACTTATGAAGAAAAAAACACACAATGAATAAATTTTTGGGTCATTTTATATGGTATTCCTCCTAAAATATTTTCATAAAAAAATTAGTTCCATGCTTCCAAAATCCATGTGTGTTCCCCAAAAATACATATATATTTTCTCTAGAGAATCCCAATGCGTACCCCATGGAATATGAAATAAATCCATTTCAATTTTTCATGTGTTCCATTCTAATTCCACACATGTTCAAGGAGTCAAAACTGGGTTCCCAAGTGGTTATGGGATAAGTTTCATTAATAATGAACCTTATCATTTTTTTGTTTATTATTTAATTTTATGTACTTGGAATTGTTTTAAGACTATTTTAAATATATTTCTAGGATTTTGAGGTGAATGGGATGGAATATGGAGAATTTATAGGTGAATTTTTATGGAATTATATAGAGAAGGATACTAGGAATAATGTTATAGGGTAATGGGTAATTTTTACTCTAATAAATATAGAACATATACTTGAATAACCATCGAGTAAGCAATATAATTTAATTGGGTTTCTACTATGATAATCGGTGGACGATGACGCCCACGTCAGCACCCAGTAGAGAACTGGTTGAATTTTTTTAAGGAAGATCCATTGCATATTTTTCATGGATGGGGATTTGGTTCTTAAATAGGTGTAAACTTGATTTAAGGACCCTTATGATTATTTTTATGAATATTTCATGAAAAAATTACCTGCATTAATTAATCAACAAAATGATTTTTTTCCAGATTTGATTTTACACGAATTGTATATCTAATTGTTTCATTATATATTTATTTTTATTTTCATCAGGAATATTGTTTTTTAAGGTGGTGAGTTTAGATCACTATGTGTTTTTAATCCTATCTATCATGCATAATTTTCATTAGAATCTTGAAATCCTATGTTCTTGGAGTTGTTATTTGCACATAATATGGGTGGATTACATGCCCAAATTGTTGTAGGAACCTCTTTCTCATTTAATTAACTTTTTTTATATATAAATTGTGAATTTCATGGATATATAAATTGTTTTATGTTTTTTCATGGATGAGTGAAAGGTTTTATATATGTAGAGATAAGAGGACATGTAACTCCTCCTTATATTAGAATGTCTTTTCCTCTATAATAAATTCAACTTGTTTCATATAATGTAATGCATTGAACATTAAAATAATGATAATATTAATTAATTATCATAAAAACTGAGATATAATAAAATTAAATTAAATATAACATAATTTTTAAAATAAATAAATTAATTATAATAAGTGATACATTAATCACTCATGGATATAGAAAAATATTTTGATTAAGTAAATTATATTTTATTTTATAATATATATGTTTTATATAAAATCTAAATTTATAAATTTTAGAATTTTAATTTGATAATATTATTATCATTTATTAATTAATAATATATAAATTATCATAGGCTATATTTTTATCGTATTTTTGAAGCGGGTGGTTTTTAGCTGCATAATAGAAATTATTATTTTTTAAAACACCAAAACATTAATGACAAAAATATAAATTTATGATTAATGATATATATATATATAACCATTTACTCAACCAAAAATGATTTTATAGATTAAAATAAATGATTAAAAATTATTATTTTGAATTTTCATGTTCATTATAGACATTTTGATACCAATGTCATGTTTTATACTAATTAAAAGCTTTTTTGTTCATTTTATTTTACCTAAGTATTACAAATGATCCATTATTTTTTTATTTATTTTCATGTCCCAAATCTATTATTTTTTTAATCATAAACCAATAAATTTCAGGGAAATATAAACTATACATGATTTTGCTGTAAATTCATTTTTTGATTAAAAATGGAATTTTTTGTATAAGTTATTTTGTTACATTATTTGTAATTATATTAAAATTAAATTTTTAACAAAATATAATTTTCTATTCATAATTTTTTTTTATATTTTTAATCATTATATTAAATTTATATATCATGTTCCAATTCATTTTGATGAATACAATTATGTTATCATGGTAAAATTCAGTCACCTTGGTAAAGGATTCAATGGTTAAAAAGGGGTTAAACTAAGTGAAAAGGCCATAAATATCAGAAAAAAATATTGTCTATATTTTATTATATATTTATATCATCTACTCCCTTATCATATCTTTTAAATTTTTATATTTTGGTTCTAATTGATATTGAGAATGGAATTTATTTTATTCAAAAGTTTGAATTATTTACAAAAGTGATACACATCCCACTTATAAGTAGACCCATCCAATCCCCACATAAAACAACACTATTAATAAAATTTTATGTTTAATATATACCCATATTATCTCTGTCATAGTCCCCTCTCACTTATTATAACCTCTTGTCCCATGAAGATGTTTTAATCCTCTAATTTCAAATAGGCCATTCAATAAGAGATTCAATTTAACAAAGTAATCAATGTTCTTTTTCTTGATTTTAGTCTATATATAATTAATATAAAACCTATTAAATATATTTTTTTAACTTATATAACATGTTATAATCATTAACCATATGAAAAAGTGATATTAACCATATGAAATAGCTTATTATTACTCATTCAATTAATATAGCATGATCTTGTTTGCGTTGGTTTTATGACTATTATGAATGATATTATAATGTTTATATGATGAATGATTAAATAATTTTCGAAAATGGTAATATTATGTAAATATAATGAATTTCAGTTGGTTTAAATATTCTTTAAGGGTTTAATACATATTTTATTTTACTAATAAAATTAATACGTTTAAGGAGTTTAGATTTCTAAAAAATTATATTTTTAATATTTCTGTGAAAATCAGTACAATAATATCAATAAAATTTCTATGATACTTCATAACTATATAAAATACAATCCACAACTTCATTAAAATTAAATATATATTTATACCATGAAAAATGTGTGAGTAAATGATCCGATGAATCTGAAAATGCTTAGAAAGCTATATAGTTAACACAAAAATATTGATTTTAACAAAGAATTATTTCTAAAAGGTTATTAAAAAAATTTAAATTAATGGTATATATTATGATAAATATAAATAATTTTCTGATATATAAGAATAATATTTCATAAGTTATTATATATAATGTTTTAATATGTCTATCCCTGTGGATGCCCGAGGTAATATATGTTTTATATTAACCACCTTCAGTCTTTTTTTTGTGGTGTATATAATTCCCATGAATTTATTTTATAAATCATTGCTTGAAAATTATTATAATTTAAAAAAGTATAAGGCTATCTATTTCATTAAATTTTTATTAAATGTTATCCAAATCAATAAGAGGTTTTATATACTTTCATTTCGTTAAATGTCTAAAAATATGTTACGCATGTCTAACCGTACCTTATCCATGTTGTTTACATTTTTCAATAATGTATATATATATATATGTACATGATTTCTTATTGGTATTTTAATCTCTAATTTACATTATTTACAATGATTTTAAAATGATTCTTCTCCATTTTTTACATGTGGGTCACATATAACATTAATTACAAAAGTGTGAAAGAGAATGTTTTTTGACACATACAATATGAATGTCTTTTCCTATCATCATGAATATTCATATGTAAAAATATTACTTTATACTTTTACATGGTTCATACAATAAAAATTTATTCCATTTGATCTATGAAATTATTATTATTAAAAGTTACAAAAAGTATATGTTATTTCTTCTTGTTTTTTAAAATTAATATTCTAGTGATTTTATAAAAATATTTGTCTGATTTATCAAAATAATTTGATGATTATTATGATTTATTATAGTTATTTTTTAATTATATCAGCCATATAATTTATTTATATTGATTATGATGATGATTTAATGAAATATTAATGAAACTAATTTCATTCTAATAAGTTAATTATGATTTAGAGGAGTGATGATTATATTTATATTCACGTGGCTGACATATGTGTGGATTATTATTATGTAAAGGAGGGACCATTACATCCCTATAATTCCTTGGTTAATTATGTATATTTCATAACATAATATATAATGGGTTGGGGTGTGAACCCAATGCACTAAAGGATACTCCCCACCAATGTTAAAAGGGAATGTGGAGTGAACCCAATCAACTATGTGGTAATTTCCACTATGTTATTATGGTATGGTAGTAATAATTGAAAAACAAAATGATTTTATATAATTATATATTATCCAAACATTTATTCAATATTCTAATACCTGTGGTATGCTCTTATGGATCATAATTGAGTGTTGTTTTATTATGCTTATGAATATTCTCTCATGTTATGAAAAAAATTCCATAAATTAGAATTTATGATCTATGACTTATTGGGTATATTATTTATATATTATGAACATATAAGTTTATTATTTCTTCATTCTGTTATTCTCATACTATTCTCATATAATATCATTAGTTGTTGAAGTCTATATTTACCCTTCTTCACTATCTGACTTCACCTTTCATATTTTTTTATTCCCCCTGGTTAATGAAATAGGGTGAGGTGTATGACGTGTCTAGAATGGTACAGTCATTAAATATTATTTATGATAAATTCGAGATATTGGTTTTTAAATAATATGAATATATATATAATCTTCAAGACACTAAACCATTAGGTTCTGGGGAGTGATATTTTGTGAGATGTATTTTACATACATTAAAAATGATGTAATGTGAATCTATGTAAAGCTCATGTCCCCATAATTGGTATCAATTTGTGTTTTATCAATTTTTGGGGATATTATATGATGACTAAGGGGATAAAATATGAAAAAACAATGATAAAAAAGATTAATATAATATTAAACTCAAATTAGAAGGCTCTAAATAAGGTGTCAAATATTATGAAATATTAGGAATGATTCTTCTTTTCATAAGATTTCTCACAAAAATAATTAATTATTGATACTAAAATGATCCATTTTTAATTTAATCAATTTTTAAACTAAGTGTAACCATATTAATGATGATTTTATGGATAATAAAATTACCATCCTTATGAGAAATTAAATTTCAAATGATAGACCCAAAATTTCTTGAATGTACGTTTCATTTTTTTAAATTCCTATAAATAGACTTTATAACAATATCCCATGGATTCATTGAGGTTATGAAGTTGTATATGGCTTATTTAGAGCCCCTTAACCCTATAAATTTAGAATACAGGCTTGGTCGCATGGTTAGATGAAATTATGCCACACAACTCCCATTATCTATTATAACTATGTGATGTGTGACATGGGAGAGATGGGGGACACACAGTTTGTATACAGCTATGTATACCTAATAGTGAACCCGTTTAATAATTATAGAGTTCGAAATATAGATTTTTTCATGGATTGAAAACATTTAGAGAAACCATGATCCATAACCTGGGGGGGTCTTTCATTAGATCTTATTCCTTGCCTGGTTTGACCAAACCATGAACACGGTTTTTTAGGCTGAAATGTATAATGTTCCCTTAACCAATCCTTTAACTTTATTTTATTTTTTCTCATCCTCATTATAGTTGTTAGATTTGGATTTATTTTCTCTTGGATCTCCATTAATATCAACCTAGTTATTTTAATAACTCCCTAATAAAAATTCTGAATAATGTTCTAAAGGAAGTGTTGGATAGATTAGGGTATGTTATCAATTCTTATTTATTAAATTATGTGTTTATCTTCAAAGTTGTTGTGGTATTTATTAAAAAGATATATTTACCATTTTTATGTCATTTGAACATTTCATTGATTTCACACAATCTTCTTTGAATCTTAGGCCTCCATCAGATGCAGAGTTGTCAATGTCCCTAAGGTAGGTGGTCTTATCATTTTCCCCAGATGTTATTTTTCTTCATAGGCGTTCCATTGTGATTCATGATGTATTTTTTTAATGTGTTTTCTGAGCATTTATTTATTCATTTTAATTTATATCACACCATGCTTAAATCCTGAACCGCATTGATATGTCAA
Source organism: Viscum album (assembly GCA_963277665.1). NCBI lineage: Eukaryota > Viridiplantae > Streptophyta > Magnoliopsida > Santalales > Viscaceae > Viscum > Viscum album. Next base: position 1,747,087,473 of record OY728126.1, read on the forward strand.
TAGAGGATTCTGACCCCAATCATGGAAACCCCTTGGGTGTTCCATCTTGAAATTATACTTTAAAATTGATATATTAATTATTTGTAATGACACCTATGTGTTCTTCATGGATGATAAATGAAATATACCACAATAATATAAATTTCTGACAAACCATAAAACCTTTTATGTTATTTGGATTAATTATAAATTGTTATTCTCCCTGTAGTTAACTGTAAAATTTATAATATAACATTATATGTACTTATTTGAGTATTAAAAAATGAATTTATATGGCTTTATATTTTAATATATTGATTATAGGTATTGAATTTATTTATGATGATTTCTTTTCAAAAACGAATTAACGTGCTTATTTGAAATGGTTAATCATTTGATGGAAAGGACACACCTCTTTTTATGTATTGATTAAATATGAATATAAATTATGTTGGTTGTAATGGGATTGTTGAAGATAATTTATGAGAGATGATGCCTCATGGCTATTGTAATAATTATGGGGGGATACACTTAATTTTTTTTAGTATAATCACTCACTCTCCTTTACATCGGGAGGTGAGAATGACATCCCACACCATTGATTCTATTTGGATGATGGTCATGGCACACCAAACCCCATTATTTGGGTGTTAACACGATGACACACCCACATTCTTGAGTGATAATCATGACTTCATTCATTCATTATGAGATATAGGCCGTGTACCCATGATATATCTTTTAGGATTGTTCATACATATTATGGATGATTGATTTATGCCCTATTCAATCCATCACCATGTATTATGGGTATATGTATACTTTAACCCACACATACTTAGTCTATATAGGTTCATGTGGTATATAATAGTACTATATATATATATATTTATAATATACATATGGTTAATGAATTGATCTGAATTACTACCATGAGGAGATGCGGGTTGAGTCTCTAAGTGTCCTTGAGGACCCTAAGTAGGATAGAAATTTATTCATCATTATTTCATATTCCTTTCATACATCCACAATGATATTTTTATGAAAACATATTGGATTAATTAAAGAAACCATTGGTGGTTCCCTAATAAGATTTAACCTCAAAACCTACTCAAGACGCCTTTGGTACCCGAGAATATTATTTTCCTTTGGGTATGGATAAGAGAAAATTCATTTTCATATGTATTTTATAATATTTAATGATATATGGAGCATAGGATCCGATGACCGAGCATATATTCAAGATTCTAGTGGAGAAACCTTTTGTTATTTTTTTCTTTTTGTATAGCTTGTTTTATATGTCTATCCCATGTATAACATGTACATAATAATTCCATGAAATCAAGTATATTAAACTTCCTAGTGGATTTTTATATTATTATTTTGTGGTTTAGTTATTTATGATTATGCTGGTTATTATCATATAAGTTGTATGTTCTTTCGTTTCATTGGGATACTGGTCAATTCATTTAGTGTATGTTTACGTCATGCTTATACTAATATATGGTTACTGTTGTTATAAATTTTTTTCACTCTGATATGAGTGTATAGTCTCCTGAGTCTACCACCTATACATCTTCTCTTCTAGTTGGGAGCCTCTGGTTTATGAGGAGGTGCGCATGAGGCCCTACGACCCACTATCCTAGGGCCCCATTTTAGTGGATGTTAGTTTTGGACATTACAATGTGGTATAAAATAAATCATTTTTCCATTTTATTAATTTTTTGATTATTATAATGGATAATAAGATTTAAAAGAATTTGGATATTTCCCTATGCAAGGACATAGCTATCCCACATATAGGGGAATCCCAAAATACCTTGGATGTTTGAATTTTGTTATTGCTTATACCAATTATAGTTTATATGAAATGACCTATGGGTTACACAAATTATTGGAGATGTTATATATATAGTTATTATTGTAAGGATCATGTATCCTACCCAATATTGATGAAATGAAAGTGTTTCATTAAATGCATCAGTATAGTCACAATATGACTAATATGCCATGCTTTATTCCATGTCACACCTATTTTCAGCATTCCTTTTCAAGTTATAAATTACGAGTTCCTTGATTATCTATTGAATTATGCTGATATTCCTTATACTATACATAAAACATATTTTAATCTTAATGATTTCATCATACCCTATCATTGATTTCAGTTGTCTGTTAATACAGACACCTTTAGTAGTCAACTATGGAATGTTGAGCCATTGGCCATTAGTCGCATGGGATGGAATGTGTTACAGTGTGGGTTATGTTGATGATATATTTTGGTTCATGAGAGGAATAGGACCTTGGGAACCGAAATGGTGAACCATCTAATTCAACCATTTAGAGAGGCTTAAATTCATAAATGATTACTATATCCAAGAATAATATCACTGGAAGAATGAAATGGTCACTTTAACAATTGATATGAGACCTATACCTAAAATTATATTTAGTAGTGGGTACTGGTATAGCCATTATGTTCTTTTATTTACCACATAAAATAGGATTTTTAGTCACGTAGATATGTTTGATCTCTAAATTGGAGGTATATTCTCTTGTCATAGTTATAAATCATTGATCTCCTGACTATTATGATCTCTTCTAAAGAATGTTTTTGTAATTACATCATCATGCCTTTATGATTTTAAAAGTCACACACCCTAAAGAAGGTGATAACCGTGCACCTAAGGAGGTGGGCCTCGAGTAACCAATGATCCCTCATATAGTGCCACCTGTGGAACCCCTTCATATTAATGATATAAGAACTAACACCTAGTTCCATGTGATATTATTCTGTAAGATGAAATCTATGAAAGGTTTCTATCAACCTACTCTTAATATGGAATATTTTACTCATGAGTTCCAATAACAACATCCTCTCAGTTTTTTGAGGGATGATAGACCACATGTTATTGATATTTTTCTAGAATCTATTATTTCTATAAAAAATCATCTCAAAAATCCTTATAAGTGGAGGGTCAATAAAAATATATTTATGAAAAGAGATTCTTCCAAGAAATGGTGGGATTTTATTACCTAGGAATATCATCATTGTAATTTTGTTTGGGATGAATTTTAGAGTATATTAAATGAATATTTATTTCCATAGAATCTATGGGATGATCTGGTTAGAGAGATTATGGCCTTATAATAAGGATATGTCTTTGTAATTGAGTGTTTTCACACTTAACTGAGTTGTAGTGGTTCACATCGACTCTAGTGGGTGATGAACTTAAGAAAACTTGGAAATTTGAGGATGGGAGAGTATACAACATCAGATCATAGGTCCATGATTTTAAGTTTACTATTATATCTAAAATCATCAACTGGACTATTATTATGTATAATAATCTACAGGAAGCTGATAGTGTGAGACAAGGTTGTTTGGAACGTAATTTTTTAGTGGTTCTTCTAGAGAATACAAGAATCTCTACAAGGTTTCATGTGAAGGAGCATCAACTAGGATCCTCAATAAGGAATTTTCATGATATATCACCAATGTAGAGATTTGTGATATATGAAACCTCAATCTTTATGGGATCCACTGGAATGAATAGATTGTTAAAGGATGGTTAGTATCTAGAGATTTATTAGGACTTTTCCATCATCTCCCAATGACTATGAATCATCACCTACACCATGATTAGTATTCGGTCCTCTAGTATCTCATTTGCCTGAAATATGTAATACCACAAATTTCTTAGGCCAAGGTGGTGGAGGAGGAATAGGTAATAAGTCTCATAATTATTATTCCCAACAAAGAGACCTTTCTCAAGGAATTTATTCTGTGAATCTCAGTCATGGTATGGGATAATTACATGTATTGTAGACTATTCCATAGGAATGGATCTATGAGTTGTCAATGATTTGAGGAATTATTCTAGTATCCTCTTCATTAGTGTTTTCTTTATTTGACACATGTGTGTCTCATTGTTTTATATTTGAGACATTTATGGATATTGTGATCCTTCAAATCAAAAAATTATAAGTTGTTAGGGAACATGATACCCTTTTATGTATCTCATTAGAGGGTATTCACTATTATAAGGATTTTCCCCTTGATATAGGAGGCTTCATATTCATGTGGAATCTTTTATTTCCCAACATGAAAAGATTCTACGTTATCATCAGGATAGACATGTTAGTTCTCTTTCACACCCATATAGTCTTATACTTTTAGAGGGGATTTTTACGCCACCAAAGGGTAGTAGGCATGTGAATAAGAGGGAATGGTTTGTTCATGTGACACGAGTGGGACCTTATCATCAGAGGCTAGGTAGTGTGACAACATAGATATCCAATGATTTCCTAGATGATCAAGGTTAAGGAATCATTGTATTTTCTCCTATAGTGGATAATTTTTACAACATCAACCTTGATTACTATTTGGGACTACCTCCGATTGAAGATGTAGAATTCAATATTGAGCTATGTGAGGAGAAACTCTAGTGACAATTCTACCTTTTAGGATGGCACCTATAGAGCTACAAGAGCTCATGAGTCAGTTGAAGGATATGGAGGATAATGGATTTAAATTATACAACACTTATGCATGGCTTAAGCAGTCTTATTTTCCATGAATATAGATTGTACCTATTTCTTTGTGTGCATAATCGGTGATTCAACCAGGTCACAACAAATAATCAACATACCATTAATATAATAGAATACATCTCTGATAAACTTTATATACTGAAAATATTTTCAAAGATGTATTTGAGGATGGGATATTATCATGTCAGTGTCATGTCATCATATATAACTCACGAGAACATTCACATGTAGTAATAGGTTGTATCACATCCAAGCCATGATGTTTAGTTTCATGAACACACCGGCAATAGTTATGGATATGAAGTATCTAGTTTCCACCCTAATCTGGATTCAATCCTGGTAGTATATTTTGATGACATATTAATGTATTTAAAGTCTATAAAATACCATTACAACCATCTTCATATCATGGTAAATACACTAATAGAGTGTAAAAATTATGATATGCTCAATAAATTCCACTTTAGGATTGACAATGTGCACTTTCATGGTCATATCATCTTAGTGGTAGGAGTTTCAGTATACCCAGAGAAAGTGATATATGTTGTTTTGTCGGAGAATCCCAAATAAATATTTTACATATGATGCTTATTGGGGATAAACAAATATTATAAACCCTTAATATAGGATTTATCAAGTCATGCAGTGCCACTTATGGGATTGAAAAATGGGGGTGTTCAATCCGTATGCTAAAAATATTAGGAAGAGGACTTTCAGGAGCTAAAGGTCCATCTGAATTTAGCACGTATAATGATTTTTTCAGAGTCATGGATGTGTTATATGGTATACTATGATTCATTTGGTACTGATATAATTTCAATTATAATGCAATATGAGAGAGTGGTTGTGTGTGGGCCTTTCTAGGGGAGGTCTCATGAGTGGAATTAACCAATGCACAACATCTAGCTAGCGACTATAGTTCATGCCTTACATTGTTGGAGACACTATATACATGGATAATATTTTTCGGAATTAATGGATCAGAAAAGCTTCATGTACATCTTTATATAGTGTTATTTGAGTCTCTGGTAACACAAATGGGTTATATACCTACATTCATTTTGTTTTGAGCTTTCTAGCAGGCCTGGTAATGGAAATTAACTAGCTAGTGCCTTGATTCAGAGGAATCATATACATGTAACTTAGGTGTCCAATGGTGAATAGTTTCTCAAGAAATTATTCTAATATTTGAAAATTGAGTTTTAGTATAATCATGTTTAGACTATCATCAAATCCTTAACAATGACATATACACTCCTAAAATATGTGGTAATGAGACGTCTCTTTAATTTCGGGTTCCTTTTCATGAGGGAATGTGTATTAGATAATGACACATCTTCTTGTTGGGCCCTGTAATAGGGATGATACTTTATAATATATTAGGTGTATATGCATCCCAAAAGACATCAAAAAAGAGAAGATGTGGTAATTTCATTCCCTATCATGGGTAGTTTATCATGGTTCCACCAAGATGTATAGATACTTATAATGATATTATTGGTGGACTGGTATGAAACATGAGATATCTGTTTTATAAATCTATGTTCAACATATCATTTCTTGAAGGTGGAATCTCAATTATTAATAGGACTTTAAAATCCATTTTCCATTACTAGTTATAAATAGTAAAATGTTTCAAATGATTTCTTGACTGGTTTAACCAAATCTCCTCAATGAAATGATATAGTGTGGTTTTTACTTGTTCTCTTGATAATGATTTCACATTTCTTATCTATTCAAGATACCTTCTCTGAAGACAATATTATATGGTTATACATCAAGGAGGTCATAAATCATTATGGGGATCCTCATTCAATCATTTATAAAGAGATGATTTAGGTTGGTGCTGATGAAGGCATTGGATACACAATTTCTTTTAATCATTACCTATCACCCTGAGACTGATGGATATATGTAATATATGATTCAATTGTTAAAGGATATCCTCTATGCATGTGTCCCAATAATTAAGGGTTATTGGGAGAAACACATACCCCTAATTGAGTTCTATTATAATAATTTATTTCAGGATACCATTCAGATGGATCCTTATGGTGCCTTATATGGTAGCCCATTTGTTTTACTTTTATGATGGATAGAGGTAGGGGAGGCTAATCTTGTTGGACTACATATCATTTAGGAGATGATATAGTATGTCTAGTTGATTAGAAAATGTATGATGAGATATCGGTCTATAAATAATTCATATTATAACTAATGATAATGACCTATTGATTTTGATGTTAGAGATTATATTTTCTTGTCAGTCTCTCACAGGTTGGGCCATATAGGAAATTAGATTCAATATCAACTCTCAACTAGGTTTTTTGGACTCTTTAAAGTTTTGGAATGGATCAATACAATGGAATACAAGATAGTGATCCCTTATAGGTACTAGTCTATGAATGTTGTCTTTCACGAATATCAGATTCACTGATATTATTCAGATCCAACACATATCTTTCATCCTAAGAATTTTAAATTGTATGTAGATGCATCTTTTTAGTTGTAACTAGTTCGTATCATGGATTAGAGTGTGAAGAAACTATGAGGTATTTCATTTACATTGGTATGGGATCAGTGGTTGCTCAGTTGAGTATAGGATGAGACATTGGAACATGAAGATAAAATATGATATCAGTGGCTAGAAATCATTACTAATGACTCTTATTTACCATAAGATGTCTAACTTAGTGATATGTTTCTTTAAGGGGGTGAGGTTGTGAAAACCCACATTTTCTTGAATGTATGGACCAATTTTTCGTATAAATTCATTTAAACTTATCTTATGAGAAATCAAAATTGATTAATGGAGTTCTTGAGGATTTATGTGGTTTTTTCAAATCCCATAATATTGGATATTTGGAAAATATACTACTTTGAATTTTCTGATGAAACTATACCACCCAATCCACAAAATCATTCCAAACTATGTGGGGTGTTCCAAAAGAGATATGGGGCCCTCAGGGTTTTACAAAAACCATGGAACCCCATTTTTATTCCCATGTGAGAAACTGTAGAGGTTTAATGCATACTTTTTTAATGTTATGTGAATGGTTATGGAAATTTTTCACCATAATCATGTGAGGTCCTTCCATAGATATTATGCTTAGTGTGGATTGTGCATGTCTTGGCATAACCATAATTCAAAACCATGAACCCATTTTTAGGATGAAAGTTCCAATATTCCCTTAATGGATAATTTAAACTTATTTATGTTTTCTCATCCTCATTCATGTGGATGGTTTTGGTTATCTTCTCTCACAGATCTCCCTAAAACTCAACCTATGTATTTAAATAAATCTTTAATCTGAAGTCCAAATCATGTTCTAAATGAAGCATTGGACTTCCTATGGTATTATTTAATTTCCTCTTCCATTTTATGTTTTTCATTATATCTATTGTTCTATTTAGTTGAAATCTATTTTTACCTAATTGAATGGTATTGGAACAATTCTTTGATTTTCCACAATCTACATCGAATATGAAGCCTCCATCAAATGAGGAGTCGTCAATAACCCAAAGCGTGGTGGTATCATCCTCTTCCCTAAATGTGATTGTGTTTTTATAGTTTCTTCCTTGTTTCTAACATTTTTATTTTACATTAATTACCATAAAATTTATTTATTCATTATAAATAGATATACATTTCTTTTTATAATACAGAGTATCATTATTATGAAATAAAGGATACTAACCACATCATTGAACCCACATGGGTGTGATAGCTTAAAATTCACATTTATAATAAGTTTTAAAATTAATGGAATGCCACCTGAGTGTTCATATTGGATGATAAATGAAATTTCCCATTGGAATATAAATTTTCATTGAACTATATAACCTCCTAAGTTCATATAATGACTAATAAATTGATTTACCATTATAGGTGACTACCCAATTGACAATGTAACGTTCTATGTACTTCTTTGAGTCTTGACAAATGAATTTCCATTTTTTAGTTATTAAAATTGATTGATTATATTGAATGGATTGCATTATGATGGTTTTATTTCCTAAATGAAAGAAATGGTTTATTTATAATGGGTAATAAATTTGGGGAAAGGCCACTCCTCTTGTTATATTTTCAATAAATTGAAATTGAAATTCCATTAGTAATAATGGTCTTGCTGAATATAACATGTGAGTGGTGATTTCTTGTGGATATTATTAAAGTTGTGATTTATATATTGATATTGGATGTTGAATGATAGGTAATGGAATTTTTGTGCATAATGATTCATCCTCCCCTATATAAAATGTTTATAATGACGTCCCATGCCATTAACACTATTTGGATAGTGGGCATGACATACCACATCCATTGTTTCCAATGTCGACATGATTACAAAAAAACCATCTGGATTGATCATAATGACATTTAGAATTCATTATGTTATGTATATATTTTACCGTTGTTGGAGATTATAAGATCATTCAGGCCGGTAATGTATAACTTAGTTATGCCTTGATCCTATTAGAAACAAGTATTCATGGTGTATGTATACTTATATTTTCACATACATGGTCGATATAGGTTAAATAATTATATAGCTATACTATGTATATATATTATTACTATATATATATATGGTTTCTGATCATATCAACATTCTCTTGATGAGTTGTTGTAGGTATAAATGCCAGGTCACCTTGAGGAACTTGTGCAAGGTTGTTATTTATTAAACATTGTTTCTTATTATGTTTATACCTTAAAAATTATTTATATATATATATATACTATATTACTTCTTGAAACCATTGGATGTGGCCTACTGGGATTTTATCTCACACCCTACTCAGGCCTCCTTTGGTACCAGATTAGATTTTTTTCTGCAAGTACTGATATGGGAAGGTTCATGGAACCATATATTTGATATTTATTACATTTATATGGTGGATATGAGAATATGGGAAATCATATTATAGAGACCCATACTTTAAATACATTGATAATAAATAAAAATTTATTTATTTTTTATTACAACATATAACAAAACCATGACATGGCCATATAGTTATAGTATATTTAGAAACTGAGAAACATAATCAACTAGTTCATAAAAAATCTACATTGTCTGCCATTTATTTTATCATAACTAGAATTGTTTTGGGAATAACATACTAAATTCCCTTTTTCATTACCTAGAGAAAAGAAACATATGAAAGGCTGAGCTCAAATTCTCAGTAAGGGTTAAAAAAATCAATCATATCATATTCTTAAGAACATAATATCTGATAATATTTTTTTCATATAAAAGATCATAATATCATGTCCTAGGGTAAATCATAAAAGTGAAATGTAATACCAATAGTCATAATATAAGAAATTAATTTTTTTTGGCATACACACATAAATATATAAAATCTTTTCATATTATTCAAGACTCATTGCCAAGACTATCATAGTAGATAAAGTCCCTTACTAAACACATTTCACTCCCCATTATAGCCCTATATTACTAAAATGTATTTACATGGTGTTCAAGTCATATCTATCTCATGAGATATAAATATTTACCCAAATAATTAGAGGGAGATATAGGTCACACCCATCCTGTAATGAAACCATTCTTACATGTGCCCCAAAAACATAAAAACATTCAATATAGCATAACCCATAAAATAAAATGGATTTCTTAAGCATCATTCCATTAATACATTATCCATAAACGGATTTAATAAAAATAATTCCATCATTTAAAAAACAAAATCAATGTAATAATAGGGATATAACCATTAACCTATGTAATCATAGATGGAAAATAATTTTGATAAAACACTTGAGTTTCATTCCTGAGGGAAATATCCTTTCTCCTTCAAAAATGTTTTTCTTCTTAAAAAAACCACAAAATTTTAAAAGAAATATTTTTATGTGGAAATAACCTTGTATGATTTTAGGGGACAAATCATATAAGTATAGCATTATAAACGTGTAAAAATCTATCCATGACATAATGTAAAAAAACCTTTTTCTCCTACTTTTTATGAAGAATTCAAAAAGTACATCATACCAAAAACAAACAAAGATTCCATTCATAGAATTTAGTAAAAATTTACCAATTGGTAAATTTGACTTTAAACACTAAAAAATATTTTTATGTACATATTTAGGAAACATGGAAAAGGATGATAAATAACCCCCAGCAAATACTTACGTATAAACAATCTTGGATAAAAATGAGATTGCCAAATTTTCCCTTAACAAAGGTCATATTTGCTTCATTTGTATCTGAAACACTTGTATAATGATTTAAATAATGTTATAAATTTATTCTAGAATCATAATCATTTTTATTATAATATTTATTATCATATTTTCATCCATTTGTTAGTAACATTTCATTGTTACTCATTATTTGGGTATTGATTACTTTATATTCTTATGCATGTTTTTTGGATAAGTTCTTATTCTTATTTTTAGGATATAGTTATATAATTTACAACATGGTATTATTATATTGTATATAATGTTTATTAATTCAATTCATTTATATAATCCTACTTTAATGATGATTATTTTGAACAAATCACATCACACCGTTGAGACGGTAAGACATACGTACGCACGAGGGACGATATCATTCCCATAATTGCTTGGAGGCATTGAAGTGGATGGTGTATATATTTCAGATTTAGTATCATTTTATAATAATAATAATATATAGTTATTAATTCCACCATTATAACTTTCCATGTAATGTGGTGGTTAAAAACAGATTACACCACATCGTGGTGATGGTAAGTCGTACATTTCGATGCGCGGTGATTTCATTTTTCATAGGATGAATAGAAGGTGAAATAAGGTTTTTCATAATTATAAAAACATATCAGAATATTAATTATACGTATGATATTATTATATGGTGAAAAAACTATTTAATAATAAGTAGAGGAAGAATGAAATTTGAAATAATCAGTAGAAGAGATTTCTCTCTTCCTCGAAGTGCCTCCATTAAATTCACTCTTATGGCACTAGAGTAAGTTTTTGAATAAAAAAAACCACTAGAATAAAAATAGGGAGGTTAGGGAGGAAAAATGGCAGGGGTGGCTGAGATTTGAGTTTCAAAATGAAGTGAATATTTGAGAGAGTAGGTGCGCTTTTATAATTGAGGTGAGGGGCATTTTTGGAAACCTAAAAAATATTAATTTAAAATAAAATTAAACCCCACATAAAAACATAAAAAATTTCCCAATGTAGAATATGATATGATATAGGGTTGTAATATCATCAACCAATAAACTTATTCAAGTATTAATGTCATTTTATTCGTCATCCTTCTAATTAAAACATAGTTATTATATTTATTTTTCATTGTAATAATAACATTCTAAATATTTAATGGTTATAAATATTTACTTATGTGGAGTTAAATGATATTAATTTATATTTAATAGCATTTTATTCCTTATAATTATCACTTTGAAAGTTTTTAAATATTATTATTATTGTAAAATAAATTAATAAAATTTTATTTTTAAAGAATGTAAATAGTTCCAATTTTGACACTATTTATTTATTTTCTATAAAATTAACTTCACACAGAAGATAAATATGAACAAAAATATTTAATACACACTTAACATGTCACACTCACCTAGAAAATTTGTGAAGCACATTAATTATTCCATATGATATTACTTTTAATATTTTTAATACAAGTTTTTATATTTATATTGATAAAATAATTTTTACATCACTATTGTGTTATCATTAATAGTAATCATATAATCTCTAAAAATTATTAATATGTTTATATGATGTTGGAAATTATTTTATCTTTATAGAGACAATATATAGTCTATATTTTCTTCTAGTTACCTATAAATTAAAATTATTTTACTTTTATAAAATGATATTGTTACATTTTGTCACATTCATTAATTTTTATTAAATTCATGTAATATTATTAGGTATGTGACCATATAGTTATTCCATTTATAAAAATAGATAATAATGGTCTAATTTAGTCATCCAATATGATTTTTACAGGTATTAAGGTTATTTTATAATATTATTTTTACCTTTAATTACTTAATTTACCTTAAACCACGGTAATAAATATAATTACCAAAGTTATTGTTCATAATGCCCAAAAATAAAAGTATCCTATTAACTTAATTTCGACCTACTGATTCCAAATAAGGAATAATTTACTAAAAATTAAAAACAATGTAGTTGTGATAATTAATTTTAATTCAATCCAGTAGTTGGAATGAAAGAACAAGTCGTTTAAAAGGTAAAATATTAAAAATTATAGATATGTTTTTGCATATGAATTCAATGTAAAATTAATTATGAAAACCATAAATATATTGAATGGTAAAAATATAATCTATTGATACTTTAAAATAATTAAATAATATTTTTTAATAGTATAAATTATTTTAATGATAAAAGTTATTTTCAAATAAAATTGAGAATATTTTTACTATTTATCAAAACATGAATGTTATGAGAAAAATATAATAAATTTATACAAATTAATTTAATATATCTCATTGAAAAATAAAATTTTTATATTGTCATAAAAAAATAAATGTGTCAAAATCTTAAATTAAAATGGGTTCTTCATTCAAAGGTGTAAAATTAACCTTTTAGAAAATAGATTTTTATACATCAAATAAGGTTTTTTTCATACAATATCACTAAAATTTCCATTGTATGAATAGAAATAATATTCTATTAAGTATATAACTCATATATATCTCATTAATTTCATTACAAAAAATAACTGACTAAAAAATACAAATATCTAATTTAATTATATTTTTCATAAATAGACAGTCAATGAATTCATAATGCATTTTCATAAGATAGTTATAATTATTCTTGCTAACCTAAATTCTATGCTATAATATTAATTTTATAATAAGCATATCTCATAAATTTTTTAAACTCCTAATTTTAGGGAATACTTTCTACTGAAGAATAAAAATTATTTACAAAAATATTTTATAAAATCCTCCGGGTGGTACATTCTACCCCCTTCAACTGAATTTCACCCTTGAAATTAGTCACATGGAAACAAACCGATGAGGATACCTCTCCCTCATCATATCACCATGTTCCCATGTAGCTTAATCAAATTGGTGGTTACTCCATAAAACATTAACCATGTGAGTGGTCTTCTTTGGTAGAACATTATTTATATGATCTGAAATCTCTATCGATTGTTCTTCATAAGAAATATCTTACTCTAGCGGTATGACTTATCATATTAGTACATGTGGAAGATAAAATATGAACTTTATCCGAAGAGATATGTGGAACACATCATGAACATGAGATAGATTCAGTGGAAGTATACATTAGTACTCTAACTTCCCCACATGAAGAAGAATATCAAAATCACTATTATACCTAGGGTTCATCTTTCCCTTCATTCCATGTCTCATTTCTCTCTTCAAGGGAGATATTCATAGGAACAACCTATCACCAAATTCAAACTCTTGGTCTTTTATACGGTTGTTAGAAAATATAATTATCTACTTTGAGCTACTCTTATGTGCTGTTTAATTGATGTGAGATTTTTTCCATTTAATCAACAATATCATGTCCTAATAGAATTCTTTCCCCAACTTCATCCTAGAAAGATGGAGTTTAATACTTATTTTCATAGAAGGATTCATAAAGAGCCATCTGAATACTAGAATGAAAGATATTATTTTATGAAAATTTCACTAATGGTAGGTGTTGTTCAAAACCACCTTATAAATCCATAGTGAAAGCTGTCAACATGTCTTCCAGAGATTTAATTTCCCTCTCAAACTTTTTGTCTGTCTAAAAATTATATGTAGTGATGAACATAACTCTTTATCAGGATAATGCTGAAGATTTCACCAAAACATCGAGATAAACCTCAAATCTAGATTTTATATAATGAAATGTGGTACTCCATGCAATCTTACTAATTCCATTACATAAATCCTAGCAATCTGATCAATAGAAAAGTCCTCTCTAATAGAAATGAAGCGTGCTGGTTTTGTAAGATGATCAACTATAACCCATATATCATTATTGTATCTGTATTTTTTAGGATGTCTGATGAAAAAGTCTATATTAATGTTTTCCTATTTCCATTATGGTATGGGTAATGGTTGTAGCATCACCTTATAATTCTATATCAAAGCAATAACTTGCTGACAAACCAAGCCTCTAAAGACATATCCGTTGACATATCTTTTTATTGCATCCCACAAGAAGTACTCTTTAATATCCATGAACATCATTGTGATTCTAGGGTGAATAGGGAATGAAGAACTTTTATCCTCATCCAATTTACCCTTATTTAATTCTGATATGGTAGGAATACAAACCTGGTTCCTGAACATTATTATTTCATCACAATCATAGTTAAATTCAGGAACATTTCTCACCTTCTTTTCTAGCTCTATATATTTCTTCTTTACCTCTATAATCATCACTTGTATTGATGGATTAACGTTAATTTGAGAAAGATAAGATCCCCCCTTCTATTAAAATTTCAATATCCATCCTTGGAAAATCCATAAATATTTGATCTTTTGTGATACTCATCATAGATATGCTAGTGTGGTATTGTCGACTCAATTAATTTTCCAACATGTTTTAATTCCCATAGTGTTCATGTACTGAGCAGTCACAATCTATAATCAACTCCAACCATCTTCTTTGGAGAATATTCAGCTCCTTTTGTGTGAAAATATACTTTAAAAATTTGAGATTTTTATAAATATCACAACATTAACCATAAAGATAATTCATATATATCTTTAATTTAAAGATTACTACAGCTAGTGTAAGGACCCAGCTGGAGTAATGAACCACTGAGAGGGGGAGTGAATCCGTGGTACCCCTTTCACTTCTTTTAAGTTCCCTTAATATTGAGAACAACCTTTGTCTCCTGTTAAAGATATAATTCCCTGCAGAGAAACAAACAAGCACACATCCAAAGGAACACAACAATTTACAAGGTTCAATATTCAATAAGAATAGCTACGTCCTTGGTATGGTTGGAAATAATCCAACACCATTCAATCCACTAGGAAAGAAATCATTGGATTACAATGAGTAAGATATACCCTTACACTCGTGAAACACTATGAAAAAATCACTCCATTGCATGTGCACCCACTTAGCACAATAGGGAAATGTATCTTTTCTTGTAACAACTTATGTTACCTGAACTTCCTTTCAAATACACAAGTGTAAGAAAGTTCAGAACAAATCTTCACTTCCTTACCCAAAAGAAAGGAAAGGACTCCTTGGACTTGAGATAGATCAATTATAGTTTGAACATCCCATTCTGAATCTCCACTCTGAATTCTTCACTCCGAATTATCTTCTCCACTCCGAATATTCAATCTGAGTCTTCCTAAGTCTGAGAAACTCAATACGGTGACAGTAAGTACTTATTCCCCATTTCGAATATCCACTCCAAATTATCCACTCTGGCTTCTTCACTCCGAATTCTTCTCCACTCCGATTCTTCAATCCGAGAAACTCAATATGGTGTCAACCAGTATCAAATTATCGTTCCGATTGAAACCACAATGAAAACCTAGTTGGCCAAGATCTTCTTTCTCTCTCTAGACTATCAGAGCTTCTCTATCTAATTTTTCATCACATTCTTACTTAGCACCTGGATCTCCATTTATAGTTTCTCCAAAGTATGCTTAGGTAGGAAACCAAAATATTTTCCCGCTAACTTAAATTCACCCGAATCTTAATTTCACCTAAAATCTCGGAGTAATTAAGAATTTTTCAACGCTTCTAGAATCTTCTCGAATATTTTTCCCCTTCACTTTATTTAGAGAATTGTCCTTTTTAGAATCCAACCATGTTTCTTGGTATAACATTCTCAGATTCTCCCTTCTTGATTCTTTGGCATCACTTTCTTAGATCCACTCATCTTGAGTCTTCAGCACCTCTTCATCTCTCAGCATGACTCTTCATTACTTCTCGGTATGGCTTCTCGTTATGACTTCACCAATTCTCAGTACGGCATTCTGGTGCCCGGTACGACTCTTCCTGATTCCCAGAATGACATTTGGTTCTCGATATGACTTCTTTGATTCTCGGCATGACTCTGCACTTCTGGCTACGAACATCAGGTTCCGGAAGTCGACTATGAACATCTCTCTACGAACTTCTTCTTTAGCAATTCGACTCTGAACATTCCACTATGTACTTCTTCGTCCGAAATTCGCCTACGAACTTTACGATATGAACTTATTATTCAGCAATTCGACTCCGAACTTTCCATTACGAACATCTTATTTAGAAATTCGACTCCAAACATCTCACTACAAACATCTTCTTCCCCAAGTCGACTCTGAATATCTCATTACAAAATTCTTCTTCACCAAGTCGACTCCGAATATCTCACTAAAATCTTCTGACTCCACAAATTCTATTCAGGAAGTAGACTCTGCAAATTCTATTCAGAAAGTAGACGTCGCAAATTCTATTCCTCGTTGGTAATTCACTACTCCTCGGAATGGAACGTCCTAATTCTCGAAATGACTTCTCGTACCAAATTTTTCTTGTGTCATGAGTACATGCATATACTTACAGTTTAGAGTTAAAAAACAGAAAAGCATCATCACAATTAATGACTTCACATCTCTTATCATCCAGTTTTCAAGAATATGCAAATTCCCCATTCCGAACATTTTAATTTACAGACTTCAATTTCTTAGAAATTAAAGGTGTCTTTCCTTTATGAAAGCTTCCTCAAGACCAAAAAAATACAATCCATGCAAACCATCCCTTCTTTCAGCTTGGTCCTAAAAATCTCCCCCTTTGGATTTTGTTGCCAACCAAGTTTTCATAAATCACAAAACTTTGTAACCTCAAGCAATGGACTACTTATCAATAATTCTAAGAAGACGTGAGTTTACTCAATGTAGGAAACAAGAATCATTGACATCAAAACCCTGATGACCATAGGTAGTTAAAATGACATCTTCAACTTCATACATCCAGTAAACAACTTGATGTTCTTTCCTACAACCACTCTAACAAACAGTTAGAATAGTTCACATACACAAACAATGCTGAGTTCACAGCTTACCCACAACTCTCTATTTAAACAAATAGATTTATGATAAAAAACTTCTTCCTGTTGAAAAACCAATCCAAAGGTAAGAAGAGAGAGGGGAAAAACAACATACCTTAGCCTTGAAGAGAAAGAGGTTGGACACCCATGTTCAACCTCAATCTTGAAAATGATTCCATCAGGAAGGGTTTCGTGAAAATATCAGCAACTTGTTCAGCAGATGAATCTTATTCAAGTTTTAGTTTATTCTTTTCCACATGCTCTTTGATGAAATGATATTTGATTTCAATATGATTCGATCATGAATGTTGGACTATATTTTTGGTAAGATTAATTATTCTTAGATTATCACAGACCAAGAGAAAGGGAAACATCATTTCAACTAACAAATCATCCAACTGTGTTTTCATCCAGATAAGTTGAGTAGCATCCATAGTCGTATCAACATATTCAGCTTCAGCTGTACTGAGTGTCACAGAATTCTGCTTCTTCGAGTGCCAACTAACACAAATTTTTCCCATAAAGAACACTCCACCAGATGTGGATCTTCTATCATCAACATTTCCTACCCAATATAAATCTGAATATCTAAACAAATCAATGTTATTTGAGCCATTATACTCGATTCTGAATTCTGCTATGCCTTTTATGTATATGAGAAATCTTTTTCCAGTAACAAGATGTGATTCATTAGGAGCACTTTGGAATTTTGCACATAAGGTAACATCAAAAAAAAATATGTCCTTGATGCAGTCAAGTATAATAAACTTCAAATCAGCTTTCAATATTCTTTCTGATCAACTTTTTTTCCTTCATCATCATTTCTTAGATTTATTCCCACTGAGATAGGAGTTGATACAGGTTTTGAGTTTTCCATCCCAAACATCTTAAGAAGTTCCTTGGCATACTTTTCTTGGGAGAGAAAAAAGAATTATTTTTTATGAAAAAATTATAACCCAAGAAAGTATCTCATTTCACCCAACATAGACATCTCAAAGACATTCTTCATTTCTTCAACAAACCTTTCACAGCTCCTTTCATCATTCCCAGAAAAAAAAATGTCTTCAATATAGAAAATCACAATGAGAGAAAGATGTTGGATTTCCAGGATGTACAGATTACTATAAACTCTTCTTTTCTTGAAGTTCATCTCTATTATGAAAGTATCCAGTTTGGAGTACCATGCTCTTGGAGATTAATTTAGCCCATACAAGGATTTCTTTAACCTGCACACATAACATTCATTCTTCCAAACAACAAATCCACATGGTTTCTCAGTATAAATATCTTCTTTGAGAACACCATTAAGAAATGTGGATTTAACATCCATTTGAAAGATTTTAGAGCCTCATTTTGCAGTAATAAAAATAATGATTCGGATAGTTTCTAATATGGATACCGGAGAAAAAGTTTCTTCAAAGTGAATTCCTACAATCTGAGAGTAGCCTTTACATACCAATCTTGATTTATTTATAATAACATCACCTTATTCATTACACTTGTTCCAGAAGACCCATTTGGTGCCAATAATGTTCTTACTTTCAGGCATGGGTACGAGTTACCATGTATCATTATTTTCAATCGGATCCAATTATTCATTCATGTATTGAACCCATTCTTGATGCTCAAAGGCTTTTTTAACATTATTTGGTTCCACTTTGGAATACAAGGAGGTATGGGATATAGAATTACATGTTCTTCTTGTTTGAACCGTATGACGTTGATCACCAATAATATTCTTAGCTTGGACTTGTTTCATCAGCCTTGGATATGTTTTTCGTGTACCTTCCAAATCACTTGATATGGCTGAATCCGATTCTTCATCTTGATTAGGATTACAATTCATTGCACCCTTATCTGAATCGTCAACTTCATCTTCCTTGTATGTCTGGACATGCTTATCTTTTCCTAGAGTTTCAATGACTTTTACATCAACTGCATCCACAATTCTTCTTGTTTCTTTGTTAAAGCATATATAACCTCTTCCTTCTGGTGCATATCCAAGAAACATTCCTTCTTCTCCTTTCTGCTCAAATTTTCCACTACTTCCACCATTCTTCTCTATAATGCATGGGATCCCAAAAACATTAGCATGATTCATACTTTGAGTATTTCTATAGAAAAGTTCATATAATGTTTTTTTTGATTGAGGCATGTAGAAACATCGATATTGAATTTAAACATCTGTACTTGTAGCTTGCCTCCTAAAGTAATGAGTAAGGCCATGTTCAAGCAACATGGTTCTTCCTATTTCCACCAAACTTTTGTTCTTCCTTTCAGCAACCCCATTTTGTTGAGGTGTACATGGTGCACTATATTCATGCTGAATCCCATGCTTCTCAAGATAGTTTTCAAATTCATCACTTCTATACTCACCACCATTATCAGTTCTAAACTTCTTCACAGATTACTCACATTCTTTCTCAGCTTTCCTTCTGAATATTTTAATCATTTTCAGGGTGTCCGACTTTTTCATCATAAACATAACACATGTAATGCGAGTATAATGATCATTGAAAGTTATGAAGTACTTGTCTCCATTTGTTGATTTTTTTCTCATTGGCCCACATATATCCGAATGTATTAGTTCAAGGGGTTGTTTAGAACAAATGTCAAACTTTTTATGCACAACACTTGTAATCGTTCTTATCTGACAGGTAGTGCAACACCAATCTCTTCTTCTTGGAAAATATGGAATATCTTGAACACTGTCCCTTTGAGAAAACATGCTCATATTTCTCTGACACATGTGCCCAAGTCTTATGTGCCATAGCTTATTTTCGTCCACTATGCTCATTTAACCAGAGTTTTGTGAATTTCCAACATGAAATAGATTTCCTTTAGTTCATTGTCCTCTTGCAAAAATATCCCCATCTTCTTCACTTTCACAACAAATCCATCATTCTTGAAGATAACTTTGTTACCCTTATCACAGAAATTGTGATACACTCAGGATGTTGTGCTTCAGTCCATCAACATACAGAGTTTTCTTGGACTTAAATTTTTCCTTCCCAATGATGGCTGATCCAAGAACTTTTATTTTTATAGATTCGTTATTTCCAAATGTCACAGTGCCTTCTTTAAAAAATTTCACCTTCTTAAGAAACTTCAATTCTCCTATCATATGTGAAGAACTCCCACTATCATGTATCCATGGTTGTTCTTCATTTGTAACTTTTAGAGCAGATTCAACAACAAGAGCTTTTTATTCTTTTACTTCTTTCTTCTCCTTCAGCTTCTGAGAATTAAGAACATTTTGTTGAGCTGGTAACAACACAAGACATACTTTTGCAAGATGTCGAGGTTGTTCACACCTTTCACAATTAGTCTTTATAGGTTGAAACCTATTTCTTGTCTTGAATTTATTCTTCTCACCATTCTTCAAGAACACTTTTTCACTATTCTTCCTTTGAGGTGATTGACTCCCCATAAATCACTGCTTTTCATAACATGTGAGGTGGTGGAAATAATGTTGATTGAACCAACACATAATTGAAGTATGCCTGAATCCACCACAATACCAACAGTACCCATAGAAGGAATACCTTCCTCTGGAGCTTTTGATCTGATACTTCTTTGTTGATCTTTCTTCATCCCCACCAACCATTCTTTTGTTAGCAAGATTGCTCTATTGGAATTATGGATTCTCTGATTTTTATTGTTTTTTACCAGCGTTATAATTAGGTTTCCTTGAAAATTCAGAGTTCCCAGTAACGCCGGACTTGGCCACATAAGTAACATTCTCAGCTTTTTTATTCACAACATCCACTTTTCTCTTCTGTTGAATTTTCTAATAATATTCTTGTTTAGAGCCTTCACCAACATCATTAGATTAGTTTCGAAAAAAAATGTTTTTTGATTCATCTTCTGAGAGCTTCTTTTGAACAAGCTCTAATTCTTCCTCTTTTTCCTTCAGCTTTACTCTCATGTGCTCATTTTGATTTTTCTCATCTTCAAGAGACTTATTCATGTCTTCAAGCTCTTTCTCAAGGTCTTCTTTATCATTGGCTTGATTTGATTCTGAGGAACATTCATCTTACAACTTTTTGTTAAGCTTCTCTAGCCTTCTGATCTTTCTTAATCATTCCATCAATTCTTCTTTCAGATGCATCTCAAGTTGAGTTTCTTCTTCTTCTGAGTTGTTGCTTCCGAAATCTTCATCATTCACTGTTGTAATGAAAGTATCTTCAACATCATGCTCAATTGATTTTTCGGATTCAGTATCCCTTTATTCATCTTCTTCATTTACGAATAGAAAATTTTTTCTCTTGGATTTAAGAACATCTTTTCTCTCCGTGACATTCCTTTACCACCCTGCTTGTTCCATAACTTTCTTGGCTTTCTTTCTTCTTCATCACTATCTTCTTCATTCTCCCTTCGAGGATAGTTATCCACAATGTCTCCTATGCCTCCTCATTCAAAACACTTCAAGGGAAGTTTTCCCTCGTATTTACCAATTCCTCTTTTAGCATTTTTTTTAAAACAAGTATAAGATATCGTTAATATTTTTACATGCCCCGCCTTTAGAGACCGAGTCACCACCATCTTCTTTAATAAAGATCTTTATAGACTTTTCCTTCTTCATGGATTTGAATGACAATTCTCTATCACCGTTTTTCTTGGTCTCCATAGCCTTTTCCCTTCTCATCTCATAAGTAATGAGAGTGCTATGCAAATCATCAAGAGATAGAGTCTCTGAATCTCTATCTTCTAATGAAGATATCATCACATCAAATTTATCAGGAAGAATCCTTATGATCTTTTCCACCATAGTAGATTCATTCAGCTCTTCACCATGGCATTTGAGGGTACTAACAAAATCGTTCACTCTAGTGAAGAAATCCCCAACATATTCATGATCTCCCATCTTCAAGTCTTCATAGTGAAATATCCATATTTGATGTTTTTCCTTATTGACTTTTGTATTGCCTTTGTATATGTTTTTCAGTTTGTCACATATATCTTTGGTTGTGGCTACTCGTTTTACTCTCAAGAATTCACTTTCAGAACATGATGAAAATATAGCATTCTTGTCTCTTCCATCATTCTCAAGAAACTTTTTGTCAACAGGTGTAAGTGGAAAATTGTCTTCAATGGGGGGAAACCCAACTATTGCAACTTCAAGAACTTCATAGCTAATAGAAATGAGATACGGTAGCATTCTATCCTTCCAGATGTGATAGTTCTTCCCATCGAATACTGGAATGCCTTTACTGTTCACAAAATTAAAATTCTCCATTATCAAGGAAATCAAAGGCATCCTGCCTCTGATACCACATGTAAAGACCCAGCTGGAGTAATGAACCAGTGAGAGGGGGGGGGGGAATCAGTGGTACCACTTTTACTTCTTTTATGTTCTCTTAATGTTGAGAACAACCGTTGCCTCCTGTTAAAGATATAATTACCTACTGAGAAACAAACAAGCACACATCCAAAGGAACAAAACAATTTACAAGGTTCAATATTCAATAAGAATAGGTACATCCTTGGTATGGTTGGAAACAATCCAGCACCATACAATCCACAAAGAAAACAATCCTTGGAATACAATGAGTAGGATATACCCTTAGACTCGTGATGCACTGTGAAACAATCAGTCTAGTGTGTGTGCACCCTCTTAGCACAATAGTGCAATGTCTCTTTTCTTGTAACAACTTATGTTACCAGCACTTCCTTTTAAATACATACGTGTAAGAAAGTTCAGCACAAATCTTCACTTAATTACCCAGAAGAAAGGCAAGGAATCCTTGGACTTGAGATAGATCAATTATAGTCTAAACTTCCCATTCAAAATCTCAGCTCCAAATTCTTCACTCTGAAATATCTTCTCCACTCCGAATCTTCAATCCAAGTCTTCCTCAGTCTGAGAAACTCAATACGGTGATATCCAATACAAATTCCCCATTCCGAATCTCCACTCTGAATTCTCCACCTCGGATTCTTCACTCTGAGTTCTTCTCCACTCCGATTATTCAATCCAAGAAACTCAATACGGTGTCTACCAGTATCAAATTCTCGTTTCGATTGAAACCACAATGAAAACCATGTCGGCCAAGATCTTCGTCCTCTATCTATATTATCAAAGCTTCTCTCTCTAATTTTTCATCACATTCTTACTTAGCACCTGGATCTCCTTTCATAGGTTCTCCAAAGTATGATTAGGCGGGAAACTAAAATATTTTCCCGCTCACATAAATCCACCCAAATCATAACTTCTCATGAAATCTAGGAGAAATAAAGACATTCTCAACGGTTATAGAATCTTCTCAAATCTTCTTCCCCTTCACTGGATTTAGAGCTTTGGCCATTTCCGGATCTGACCATGTTTCTTGGTATCACATTCTCGGATTCTACCTTCTTGATTTTTCTGCATCACTTTCTCGGATCCACACTTCTTGAGTCTTTAGCATCACTTCAACTCTTGGTATGACTCTTCATTACATCTTTGTATGTATTCTCGTTATGACTTCCCCAATTCTCAGTGCAGCATTCTGGTTCTCAGTATAGCTCTTCCTGATTCTCGGAATGGATTTTGCTTCTCGATACGACTTCTTCGATTCTCAACATGACTCTGCACTTCTGGCTACACACTTCAGGTTCAGGAAGTTGACTCCTAAAATCTCGCTACGAACTTCTTCTTTATCAAGTCGACTCCGAACATTCCACTAAGTACTTCTTCTTCAATAAGTAGACTCCCATATTTCCGCTACAAACTTATTCTTCAGTAAGTCATCTCCAAACTTTCAGTTATGAACTTCTTCTTCCGCAAGTCGACTCCAAACATCTCTCTACAAACTTCTTCATCACCAAGTCGACTCTGAATATCTCTCTATGAACTTCTTATCCACCAAGCCGACTCCGAATATCTCGCTAAGAACTTATTATTCAACAAGTCGACTCTGAATATCACGCTACGAACTTCTAACTCCGCAAATTATGTTCAGGAAGTAGACTCCAAAAATTCTATTCCTCGTTGCGACTTCACTGGTTCTCATAATGGCTCTTACTGATTCTTGGAATGACTACTCGTACCAAATTTTTCTTGTATCATGAGTACTTGAATATAATCACAATTTAGAGTTACAAAATAGAAAAGAATCGTCACAATTAATGTCTTAACATATCCTATCATCTAGTTTTCAATAATATGCAAATTCCCGGTTCCAAACTTTTTAATTTCCAGAATTCGAATTCTTAGAAATTCAAGGTGTCATTCCTTTATGAAAACTTCCTCAAGATCAACAAAAGACAATCCATGCAAACCATCTCTTCCTTCATCTTTGTCTTAACCACTAGCTCCAAATCCTGAGTTGTGTACTTTTTCTTAGGGATTTTTAACTGCTGTGAGGAATAAGCTATCACTGTATCATTTTAAGGATAACACATCGCATACCCTTCTTTGATGCATCATTGTAGATCACAAACAATTCTCCACTAAAAGTCATTGTGATAACAGATGAACTAGCTAACCTTCTTTTAGCTCTTTGAAATTCCCATCACATTCCTCAGTCCAAAGAAACATAACACCTTTTCAAGTCAAAATGAGGATATAATTAGGAAATTGTGGAAAATATTTCACAAAGAATTTATAATATATAGAAAACCCTAGAAAACATCGCATCTCAGTTACTATTGTTGGTCTCGACCATCATTCATTAACCTTTTTTCTAGATATATAGCTATCCCCTTTCTTGAGATTGTGTGACCTAAAAATGAAACAATCTGAAGCCAAAATTCACACCTGGTAATTTCGGAATAAAGATCCTCCTTTCATAGGGTCTTCAGTACAATTCTTAAGTAATCCTCATGTTCTTCCTTTCTCTTTAAATAGACAATAATGTTTTTATAAATAATTATACTAATTTATAACTATAGTCATTAATGACTCTATTCAATAGATCTATGAAGATAAGGGGGAATTTGTAAGACCAAAAGGCATCACTATTATTTCGTAGTGTCCATAACATGTACATATTGTCTATTTTATTATATCATCATTTTTTACCCTTAATAGATGATATCTTATACAAAGATCAATATAGGAAAAATATTGTGCTCTGTGTAGTTGGGAAAATAATACATCAATGCAAGGAAGATGGTATTTGTTCTTGATTGTGATATTTTTATATTCTCGATAATCAATGGAGATCCTCATTGATCTATATTTCTTCTTAACAAAGAGAAATGTTTCTCCCCATTGTGACACACAAGGGTGTTTGAATACTTTATCAAGATTTCCTTGGAGTTTCTAAATCTATTCCTACAACTTAATTGGAACTATTCTATAAGGATTATTTTAAATAAGAATATCACCTAGTATGAGTTCTATTGAAAACTCAAACTCAAATATCGGTGGATGACCTAGAAATTCCTCTTAAAAGACATCATGAAACTCTCGTATAATGGGTGTATTCAATATCATGAGATTCTTACCAACCATTTTAGATAAATATCTTCCATCTAATGGGAATCAAGAACCATAAGATGGAATAAATTTCTACCAGATGATTATATTCTAAAATTCATCTATAGATGATCATATATTGATCTGGAATATGAAATTTGACTTCCTTTCCTATGAAATTGATATTTGATCTATATAGAGAAATCTAATCCATGCCAAAAATCACATCAAATTCCACTATAGGTTGGATCACAATATTATAAGAAATCACTTTCCCTCAAACATTAATCGGAGAAGAATTATAAATGTTTGACGTGGCCATTGTTCTATTAGGGGTTTTCTTGGAAAACTCATCATCTAATTAGTGAGGTAATAAAGATTTGTCCTTAGAAAATTGTTCCGAAATCAAAGTGTTGGTCGATCTAAAATCAAATAAAACATTTTATACTTTAGAGTGTATGGTATATGTACCTTTCACCACTTTATTATTGTACTCCATGTCACCAATAGTAATTGCATGTGACATTCCTCTGTCATTCCCCTTAAGAGTTGGATGACACAGATAATCATCAATAACCCTTGGATAATGGAATTGATTAAGATAATACCGCATTTTCTTGCACTTGTATCATTGAAGTTTAAGAGGTTAATTCTTTGTATCCTAATATTTTTTCGCATCATTATACATCTATTTCTTACCACATCATCATTGAATTCACAGATGGCCTTATTTTCCACACTTAAAAAGTTTACTAGTCCCATTATGTTAATTCCCTCCATGTTTTCCCCACATTGGGCATATGGGAAAACTCATCTTATTTTCACTGCGGCCTTTAGATTTTCCTTTTAATTCTATTTTAATCTTTTTATTAAACACATATGACTAGTGGGTTAGTTCAATCTCTATCTATAACTTGAGATCACATTGAAAAATATCTTTATAGGTGTTGATGTCACTTATGGATAATTACTTTTAGAGACTTGGTTATAAGCCACTAAATAATCGACCAATCATACTCTCATGTTGGATAATAATTCCATAAGCGTACCTTACAAGTCTTGTAATATTTTCTTTTTAGGTACCAAACAATTATTCATCATTTTTCTTAATTTCAAGGAAACCCTTCTCCATCTTTGTTCAAATAATACAAGGAATGTACTTATTCAAAAATATTTTCTTTAACTAGACCCATTAAATGGACCCAATTTCATCTATTTTCCTCATATTCTTGATAATATTCCACCATTGATCAAAATAACCTTCCAAAGGATATTATACTAATAAAAAATTAACTTATTCAGAACATTGTAGAATTGAAAATATCTTTTTAGTGGTACTGATCCATTATCTAGCCACTAATGGATCAGAAGACCCGATAAATGAAGGTGGGAGCTGCCTCATGAAGGATTCAACCAAATCATGCTCCTTCATTTTTTCTTTTGGAATTATGGCATGATTTATAGCTTGAATATGTTTTCTAAGAAAGGATACAAGATTTTTCATTCCAACTCCCATAACATTTGGTTGCACAGAGGACAATCATTAAATTTCCTGTCGCATTCACTATTAACATGGTTCCTCCTGGTTCCATCCATTGACTAAAACCAATATCACAGTGTGAGAAACACTAATCATAATAGGAAAATCACATAAACATGAATAAAATTTCAATTTATAATCATTAGGTTTTATCTTAGGTTATTCAGGATCATTTTTAAAACACTAGAATCTAATCTTATACTTAGACATATCCTTAGGGTTCATACTAAGGATTTCTCATCCTAGTTTTCAAAGGATAACTATTCCATTCCTATGATACCAACTATAGAAACCCATACTATACAGACATTGATACCTCATAATTTAAGTATATTCATTATACAATAAAAAATGGTGACATGACCATGTAAGTAAAATGTATTTAGAAACTGGGAATCATAAACAAATAGTTCATAAATCATCTACATTGTCTCCGATTTATTTCCACATAACTAGACTCCTTTTGGAAATTCGAACTTAATACACTTCTTCATGACTTGGAAGAAGGAAACATATGCAAGGGTGTGATAAAAATCTCAGTAATGGAAATTAAAGGAAATATAAATCATCTCATATTCATAAGAACATAACATTTGAAAATATTATCCTACATATAAAGGATCATAATATCATGTCATGGGTTAAATAATAAAAGTGAAATGTAATCCCAATAGTCATAACATAAGAAATTAATTTTTTTAATACATACATAATCATAGAAAATCTTTTCATATTAGTCATGTATCATTTCTAAGACTATCATAGCAGAAAATTTTCTTTTACTGAACCGTGTTCACTCCTCATTCCCACCCTCTATTATGGAACTAGATTTACTTGTCATTCTAGTCATGTTTGACTCATGAGATATAAATCTATACCGAATTCATTGTAGGGGCATATAGGTCATAATCATCTCATAATGAAACCATTATTACATTCCCCACAAAGACATAGAAACAATCATTATAGAATAACCCATGAAAAAATGGGTTTCTTGAACAACACTTCATCATAACAAAATCCATAAATGGATTTCACAAAAATAATTCCATCATTTAAACAATAAAATCAATGTAATAATAAAGAAATAATCATAAACCTATGTAACATTATATGTAAAATAATTTTGAGAAAACCCTTGAGTGTCATCATGAAAAAATATCCTTTCATCTTCTATAATGTTTTCCTTCCTCAAAATACCAAAAAAAGTTAGAAAAAATAATTTTATGTCAAAAATAAACATTTACTATTGTAGAAAAATCTATAAGAAATTAAATAAATTTAGATCAAAAAAATCTATTCATGTCATAAAAGTAAAAAACATTCTTCTTATACTTTTTCCAAACATGTCAAAAATTACCTCGTATCAAAAATTAAAAAAGATTTCATTCATACCGTTTAGTAAAATTTTACCAATGGTTGATATTAAATTTAAAAAATAATGAATCTTTTTTAACCAATATTTAAGAAACATTGATATTAATGATAAATAACCCTCATTATATACTTACATATAAACAATCTCAGATAAAAATTAGATTGCAAAATTATCCCTCACCTTAAGTCTGATTGGTATTCTTTTATTTCTGAACCACATGTATGATTAATTAAGAAATATTAATGATATATTCCAGAATTATAATTATTTTTATGATAACATTAATGATAATATTTTCATCTTTTTTTAGTAACAATTCATTGTTACTCATTATTTGGGTGTTAACTCCATTATGTCTTTTACATGTTTTTTCGGATAAGTTCTTATTCTTATATTTAAGTTTTATTTATATCATTCAAGAAATGGTATTATTATAATTTATATCATATTTATTCATTCACTACATTTATATAATAATTCTTTATCAAATATTATGTAGAAATAATCACATCGCATTGTGAAGACGATAAGACGTACATAAGCATGAGCGACGATATCGTTCCAATAATTGTAGAATGGTACTAAATTGGATGTGGTATAATATCTCATAATTAATACCATGTTACAATAACCAAATAAATTTATTATTTCCACCATTATAACCATCCATGTAAGGTGGTGGTGAAAAATAGATTACACTACGACGTGGAGACAGTAAGTTGTACTTACGCACGCACGATGATTTCGTTTTTCATAGAATGGATTGATGGTGAAATAGGGTTGTTTAATATTAATAATATCATTTCAGGGTATTATTTATACTTATGTTATTACATTATAATAAAAAAATTATGAATATTTTGTTGAAAAATATTTAAATTTGAATGAATCGGTAGAAGAGATTACCTCCTCTCCGACTTTACTCCTTTAAATTTCCTCATAGGGCGCAAGAGTTGGCCATTATAGAATACCGAATCCTCTAGAATAAGAATAAGGATGTTTAGAATGATAAAATCAAGGTTTTGTATGATCTTGAATTCCCAAAATGAATTGAAGTGGTGAGGGAGGAGGTTCCCTTTTATAAATGAGGTGAGGGTCACATTTGGAGTCCTCAAAAATATTAATTTATAATAAAATCAAACCCCACATAAAAACATACAAAATTTTCTAATTTGGAAAATGAGATGAGACGAGGTTGTAATATTCTCATCCAATAAAATTTATACTAGTATTTATTTCAATATAAGCATTATTATTTTAATTAACTCTTGGTTATTCAATTTAAGTTTAATTACCATAATAAAATTCTAAATATTTAATATTTATAAATATTTAATTATATGGAGTTAATTAACCAGAAAAGTATATTTTATTAGATTATAGACCTTATAATTATAACATTGTAAATTTTTTAAAAAAATTTATTAAATTAATAAAATGTTATTTTTCTAAAATTTCAATAGTGTCATTTTTGAAACTATTCATATATTTGACTTTAAAAAAAATTAAAAGAGATGATAAATTCTAAAAAAAATATTTAATAAACTTATAACATTTCATTGTCACGTTGAAAATTCATGGATAAATTTAATTAGTTTATATGATATTACTTTTAGTATTCTTAAAACGAGTTATTTGATATTTCTATTAATAAAATAATTTCTACATCACTCTAGTGTCATCCTTAAATGTAATTAAATAATATCTAGTAATAATAAATAAATTTATATGATTTATTTAATTATTTTATATTTCCAAAGACTATCTATATTCGAAATTATCTCCTAATTATCTATATATTAACATTAATATACTTTTATAAATTCAGATTGTGACATTTTGTCACATTCATTAGTTTTTATTAAATTAATGGCATATTCATAGGTAAGTTATCGTAATTTGATTCCATTTTGAACAATAGATGATAAGGGTAGAATTTAGTCATCCAATATGATTTTTAAAAGTGTAAAAATAATTTTATAATATTAAAATTACCCTTAATTACCTGATTTTCCTTTAACCATGGTAATAAAAATAATTTCCCAAGTTACTATTCATAATGCCAAAAAATAAAAGCATCCTATTAACATAATTGTTTCCTAATGATTCCAAATATGGAATAAATTTTACAAATTTGGTAAAAAACAGTTTCAGTAATTAATTTAAAATCAATCCTATTGTCAGAATGAGAGAACGAGTTTTTTAAAAGATTAAACAATGCCTAAGATTGAAATGTTTATATATATGAATTAAATGTAAAATTAATTCCAATGAACATAATTATATTAAATGGTAAAAATATAATATATTTATACTATGAAACCATTAAAAAATATAAATTAAATATATAAATTATTTCAATGAGGAAATTTATTTTCAATTAAAATTTAGTGTATTTTTACAATTCGACAAAACATGAATGTTATCAAACAAATATCACAAAAATATCAAAATATAATTTTATATCCCACTTCAAAATAATTTTTTTTTGGAATATTAAAATTATTAATTTTCATAAATCTTATTTTAAAATGGGATCACCATTTAATGGTGTAAAATTAACCTTTTAAAAAATAGTTTTTTATACGTGAAATGGGGTTTTATTCACACACTATGACTAAAATATCTCTTGGATAAATATCAAAAATATTTTATTTTGTAAATAACACATATATATCTCATTAATTTAATTACCAGAAATAATTCACTAAAAAATAAAAATATTTAATTGATTTACATGTTTCATAAATAATTGAAATCCAATGAATTGATTAAGAATTTTCATAAGTTAGTTAAATTATTTTTGCTAACCAAACGTCTAGGCTATAAATGTACTTTTATAATAAGGGAATTTCACAGTTCATTTAATATAACCATTGAATTCAAAGGAAAGTACTAATGATTAAAAATTATTTAAATAAAATACTTCATAAAAACATCTGGGTGTTACAAACATGCTCGAGATACTAGTAAAAAATCCTTTTTTCACATTGTTTATATCATGTTGTATTTGAATGTCCCTTCTTCCACTATTAATTATCATTACATGAAACCATGTATACAATAATAAGTTTTTTATTTTGATATTATTATTCATTTATTTACATATTTATGGTTTTTAGTTTGTTATTAAATTTGTTATATGCTCTTCCATTTCAGTGGGTTTATGGTCTAGACATTAGGTTTCTATTTATATCAATCTTATTCAATTTTATGATTATTTTTTTAATTATATATGACACTATAATGTTAGGTAATATTCTCCTAGTGTGCCCCCTTTACACCCTCACTACTAGTCGATAGCCTCAGGTGTATGGGGAGGCATACATGAAGCCATGAGACCCACCAGTTGGGGGAACCATATAAGTTGACATCGGTTCAGCACATTACATCTAAAGAGATAAACAACAAAGCCTTATGGCTATACTCACCCAATACTCTTAGGATATTAATATTAACATTAATAATGATAAACTTCAAAATTATAAAATGAGGTAAAAAATAAAAATTTCTTCATCTGTGTGGAAATATCAACACTCAATTAAAAGGTAACCTGATCCTATAATTGAAAATTGGTGGATCAATAAGGTATAAAATATATTTTTTGTCATCTAGTTCCTAGAGAATGAAATTTTTATGTTAGTAATTTATCATTTAGAATTTTAAGGTAATCAATATTATAATGTTATGAAGCATATGAGGTTAGAGGAGGAAATTCAATCCCTAGAATCAGAGGAGTTTATGAAGGTATTATTCAATAAGTATTTTTGTTTAACTCTTCTCAATATTTTAAGGTAGAATTAAAAGAGATAAAGTATACGGATGGTACCTAAATTGGAATTCATAAAGGAAAAATTTCAATACTTGAAATGAATTTTTTTACTTTTCATTAACCTTTAATGAAATTTGATCACTTCTTTAGTTGATTAAATTGAAGTATCTGAATGTAATTTCTTATAATATTTTTTATAATGATAAGTAAATCGTTTGACGTTATATCAATGTAGAAATACATAATGGGAAATCTTATTATTCTTATGGTTTTATGTATATGAAATGAATAATGGAGTTTGGAGTAAAATATGATGATAAAACCCTATGAAAAAATAAAATCAACATTCATTAATGATAAAACATTAGAAAGAAGTGTAGGGGAAATTTATTTAATGGGATAGTTAAATTATTCACATTTTAAAAGGA
Source organism: Viscum album (assembly GCA_963277665.1). Lineage (NCBI taxonomy): Eukaryota > Viridiplantae > Streptophyta > Magnoliopsida > Santalales > Viscaceae > Viscum > Viscum album. The sequence goes on from OY728126.1 coordinate 1,747,120,571, forward strand.
AAGCCATCAAGAAAATGAGTTATGAAGAGATATTAGGAATAAATCCAATAAAATTAAAAGAGAGAAAGATCAAAAAAATATACCACCATTATATTAATGTTTTATTTTTAAAGAGTGTGAAAATTATTCTTACTAGTCTATGAATTCAAGGGTAGATGATGAAAATTTATTTCAACAACCTCTTTATCTAATTGATAATAGGGAATCTCTTAAAATACCAACCACTAGAACGGGTTACAATAATGAAGTGGTGAAAGGTACACTTACCATCAACTCAATAACTATTAATCTCAAATTTTAATTATTTCATACCCATTATTTTATATATTGATAATTTTATTTCATTATTACAACACCACCTTAATAAATAGATATATACTTATCGTTGAAAATTAATAATTTTATGATGAATTCACACAATCTTTATAACTAATATCTTATAGAATATTATAGGAAGGTGTTTTCTACAAATATTATTATTCTCAATATAATTGAATTTTATGTGATTTTAGACATTAATGGGATCTCTCAATATATATTCCATATCAATTTTTGAGAAATGGAAGTCATATTTCATATCTGAAATCAAACTATGACCTTCTATTGGAGAAAGGATGACTATGAACTCCCAATATAAATTTCTTAAAATATATTGGTCTTAATACCTTTTTATGATGTGTATATATGTGAAATTATTAGGGATATACTCAAAAGTAATGATATGAGTATTTTATCGGAGCATATTGATAGGTTTCATAAATAGTTTATTGGCCTTACACTATATCATGAATATGTGTTTTTCAGGGACTCATATATGGTGTTTTGACTACATTATAGTCTCATTTTTTAATAGATCCTTTTGATTTGTTGGAAATAAATAATAAACTCCTATAGATTCTAGGGAATGGTTATATTTTCTATTTTATTACTATATGGTTAACCATTCGTTTTTGTTAAGATGAAATATTGGTTAATGCATGTATACATATATTGTTGAAAAATTAAAAATATCAATGTCAAGAACAAGTATAATCTACCACATATTTATGAATAATTAAATAATCATTGTGTGGCTCAATAAATATCAAACATTGAACTATGATATAAATATCATAAATTATGGGTTAAAAGGGAGAATTTACCAAATAGATCCATCCATACGTGGTTCAAAACTATAAATTTCTAGTAATCCAATTCAGACATAAAAATTACCATTCTATATTCATGGATATAATGAATATAGTTTTAAGATATTACAAACAATATTTTGTTATAGTTTTTATATATGGAATTCATAAATAATCCAATAATAGGGAATGGAATAAATATCAGTTGATAGTTTTGTTCATGACCTTCAAAGAGGATAGACTTTATTTCAAATTTAGTAAATGATAATTCCATCTATATAGTGTCTTATTGTTGGGTCATATGAAACCAAAAGATGGTATATCTATAAATACATCAAAAAGAAGTTTATTGAACAATGTCCCATGTCAACCAAATTTATCATGGAATATAGTTTCATTGGATTTCATGAATCTTATCGATGCATTATAATAATTTTATCACTTAATTAAAATCCTCACACCAATTTAACTTACGATGGAGTAATGTTTCATTGTATATATGAATTAAACAAAAACTTCAACGAGATTAATCAAAGGATGGTAATTACCAATGTACATAAATTATCCTATATTGGGAAAAGTTTTATTATATACATTCATTCATAAAATAAGAGATTGATATGATTCATCCTATGAAATGACATTCTCATAGAATATTTCCCTATTCAAATAATGTTTCAAGCTAAAAAATATATGAATCATGAAATAGATCTAGCATAGATTAATTTTTCCATAAAAATTTGGATTCATAATCTCTATGGTGAAACGTGTGATGTATATACAGATAATAAAAGATTATATTTTATATTAATATTGAAGAAGTTGAATGTAAACTAAATGATTTGGATGGATTTGATTAAATAAAATGATTTTTCAATACATTACCACCCTATGAAGGAAAAAAGGTGTTTCATTCTCAGAGTAGAATAGAAGGTGCTACCTTATATATAATGTGGATAGAAAAACGATCCAATAATAATTAATTTATATAGGATAGGCCATGAAATAATAATTAAATGTGTGCAATGCTATATTTCTAAAATTTATACACAACCATCCATCCATGTGAAGATCAAATAAGTGATAATGGAGGATATAGAGCCACAAAAGAAGTTAAGTATTGTTGTAATGATCAGACTTAAACAATATAAAATGATAAATTTTATGACTTGAATATTTGTTCCATAAATAAAATAATAAAATATTTTATTTTTTAAAGAACATAGATCGCCATTCTTTATCCATCATGAAAGCACAAAGCTATATACGAATCTCAAGAATCAATTTTAGTGGGATAATATGAAAAGTAGTATTCTGGAGTATGTAGCTCAATGATTTATATTATACTAATTTTATCATAAATTCTAGAATTCAAATGGAATTATGAAACACATATTAAAATTAGTATGTAAATAAGTCAACAACACTATTGATTTTATCATATGACTCCCCCAGACTTATAAGGAAAATAATTCTTTATGGGGTGTTGTGGATTTCCTCATGAAGTCGGTGCATTTCACAACTATTGTATAAAACTTCATACTTCACAAACTTCAATGGTATACATTAATGAAATTATAAAACTATATATATTTCCAATATTTATTTAATATTATTGGGTTATGAGGTTTTCTTGAAATGTTATTGGGAAATTCTTAAACAAGAATTGAATATGGATTTGGTATTTATAACTAATTATCATCCATAGCTATATGGTCTATTTGGTAGTAACATTAAGAAATAAAAATATATGATGAGACATTATCAAATAGATATCAAGGGTGGGTGGAATTGAAAAGTTTCCTTGGTAGGGTTTTTATATAACCATAGTTTCCATTCTAGAATTATAATGGAACAATTTCAGGATATGCGTTGTAAGAGGATTATAAATAAAACATGTAGGGAAGATGGTATAGGTTCTATGCTACTAGGACTAGATATTTTACATGAGATGTTAAAAATGATTCAAACCATTCTATTGCAAATTAAAAATTTAAAAAATCGATAGAAAATATATATTTATAAGAATTTATAAAATTTGGTGTTTAATGTTTGAAAATATGTATTCCTTTAAAAATATATTTGTAAGAAGGTTATGATATTTTAAAATAATGTAATGATGATCCATATGTATATTTCCCATTGGAAGTCCTTTATCTTGTGGGATTAATATCTTATCATCTCACACTTCTCCCAAAACATACCCAAAAGCATGATGTGTTCCATGTATCACATTTGATGAAGTAAATACCTAATCTATCACATGTACTAAAATTGGACTTTACACACATATATTATGACCATTTATAGAAGGAAAAACTATTTGAAGTCATATATCTTTGAGATAATGTACTCAAAACTAAGATCAGTAACCCTATTATGGTTTTTTGGAGGAATCATATGTTTAAATAAGAATGGTGGAAACATAATGTTTTAATAAGGTAGATTTTCCCTTAATTTATAATCCTCATTTTGAATTTTTTTTGGGAAAATACTATTAAGGGGGTACAATGTAAAAACCCTAGAAATTACTATGTATTTTCCTTTAGAATAATTTTAATGCCTTCGATTGATTAAGATGAACAAAAAATAAAATAAAATGGAAACAAGTTTAATTATAATAAAATATTAATAATATTATAAGAAAAAAAGTTAATTTATTTGAATTTAAATTTTTTATTCATCATATCAAAATTAAATTCACGTGAATTTTTTGGATTTTTTGAAATTGAATATTTATATATGAATAGTGAAAAATACTATTTTTATAAATAATGTACCTTCTATGCTATCATTATGATACAAGCATTAAATAAAAAAATAAATATTTGTTTCAATAAAAAATTTATTTATAGATTAAAACAAATCATTTAAAAATATAATGTTGAATTTTGATACAAATGATTGGATTTTTTAAACATAAGTTATAACGTATTCTAAAAAATATTATTTCTTTTCCATTAATTATTTATTCAAAATGATCCATTTGGGGTTTTGTAATATTAATGATATAAAATAGTTAATTTATAATTAGAAACTAATAATTCTCATAGAAATCTAGATTAATAATTATTTTATGGTAAATTAATTTTGTGCTTAAAGATGTATTTTTCAAAAAAAACATTGTTTCTTTTGTAGTTATATTATAATTCATTTTTTAAATGCTCTAGAAATTTTTTTTAAAATAACATATACTGAATTATATTATTAAAATTAAGTAATAAGGCCCATTTCATTTATTTATTATAAAAATATGTTTCCATGATAGAAGTTAGTAATGTCAGAAAAGGATTAAGTTGTTATCAAGGGGTACAACTAAGAGATATGGACAAAAATATCGCAAAAAAATATGTCTAATTGTATGGGTAAATTTATTCTAGAATATAATTTATTATATTAAAAATCATTCTATTTTTTTTAACTTTTTTATAATAACAATTATTTTATTTAAAAGTTAAGCGTATTTAAAAAACTTCTTCCACCTATCACTTATAGATTAAACCCTCCTATCCCTACCTCAAACCAAACTATTATTTCAATGTTATTATGAATACATAGCCATATTATCTAACATATAATATTATATAAATATTATTTACCTTTATTTCCTAGAATATCTCTTTAACCTCTCATTTTTAAAGTGGCCCTTCAAGAGGATTTTCTAGCACTCAATGTAAAAAAATATCATCTTGTTGATTTTATTCTATATATTATGAACTTAATTCATACTAAATTTGATTTTTTAAATTAGTAAATTTATTTTACAAAAATGAATATTTTTTAAATTTTATTTTATCTTTATTAAATATCATGTTCATGACTAATTAGTTTTTATAACATGCACTTATTTTGGTCTGTTTTTCATTCTAAATGAATGATGTTATAATTTTTTTGTCATGAAAGATCTAGGAATGTCATATAATTGTAATATTAGGTTAATTAGTGATTTTTATAAGTTCAAATAATTATATAATTTTTATATAAATATATTTATTCATTAATAATAGAAATGTAATTTTTGAAATATAAGTTTAAAAATAATAATTTTAATATTTCCATGAAAAGCATTACTATTGGACCTATAAAATGACCATGGGACTCCATAAATATATCCAAAAATGTACTATATCCCTTAATGAACATTATTGAGAAGCAAGAACCATTAAAAGGGTCTATAAATTGAAACATGTGAATGAAAAAATGCATGGAAAATTAAATATTTAAGGGATAAACTATTGATTTTGAATTTTCTTTTACTAAATATGTATTAAGAAACTATAATCCATTAGTATATATGAACATAAATATAAATATATTCAAAATATATATTAATAATAAAATATATTTCTTATATAAAATGTGTAAAGAAATTCTAAACGTATGTCTAACATAAGTGTTTTTTTCATATCAATTCCCTTTTATCGAGACATGTTCTATATTCACAAACTATATTCATTTCAGTGATGTATATACTACTATTTAATTTATTTAAATCATTTAAACCAAGTATTTCCATTTTATATCAATGTTCAATATATTGTTTTAATAAATTTCATTTCCATACATAACTGATTATTTAATTTTATATCCAAATATCAATGGCTTTCATTACAATGGTTTTAAAAAGAAATATTTTCTATGCTTTTCATATGGGTCACATATTACATTCTTTTCAAAATATTGAAAATAAGTTTTTTTACAATTATCACCTGACCTCTTATTCTCCCATAATGATTGTTCATTGTCATTAATATTCCATTCCACATTTCCATGGGTTATCAATGAATATTATATTCTTATTATTCTGTGAATGTTTTACTTTTAGAAGATAAAAAACTGAAATAATATTTATTATTATTTTTAAATTAAATTTATAATTATTTTATAAATTTATTTTTCATAACATTAAAAATTATATATTTATCATCATTCTTCACTGGATATATGATCTAATAATACCATCCATCTTCTTTATATTTATGGTTAATGATGATGTTTTAAGAGAATCTACATGGAACACATTTCTTTCTCATGGGTAAATTAATATATAAAGGACTGAAGTAATGCCTTATGTTTTTATGGAACACATATGTTTGATTATAACTGTGCGATTTTCTTATCCGTTATATCTATCTATTGCATTGGGTAAATCATTATATCTCAGAAGATAATATTTAATGGACTACAGAGTGTACCCAAGACAATAATAGACTTTTTCTACCATGGTCAAAAGGGAATATTTAGGGAACCCCATCCACTCTGGAGCCTTTTTCACTTTGTGATGATGATTTCGGAAGTAATACTTAATGATGTAAATGATTTTTTATGATTATTTATTTTCTGTAATTTTAAAATATATTATAATTTTCACATTAGTCTCTCATGGATTATGATTGAGTGATGTTTCAATAATCTTATATCTCTTATCTTATTTTCTTCCAAATCCTTATACAATAACTCATGATTAATAATATATGAATCTTTTGGTATGATTTTTAAATGTGATAATCATGATTCTTTGAGATGTTCTCATAAAATTATTCTTCATTTTATGATCCCTTATTATCTTCAAATGTTTAAGCCTATATTTGATACTATGGATAATCTAATCTCACACCTTCTTATATTTCCATTTTCCCATGTTATGAATCAGGGTTTTCAGTATGGTATTCCCATAAGTGTGTTGTTTTCGTAATATTATTTTTTAGAAATATGGAAGATTTTTTATAGTATATTGTTAATATATATATATTTATCAAAGACACCAATCTTTTAGGTTTTAGGGTTTCATTTTTAAGATATTTATTAAATTGCCTTATATAATAATGTAACATGGATTTATGTTGTACCTGAGTTTCCTTAGGGTAGACATATAATATTTCATAAAATATAATGGTTGACCATGATGGGTGGATTTTATATGATGTTGTGAGTCATAAGTGGCTGGATGGACTTGTACCATATACATTATTTGTCTATGGGAATGGATGGTATTTCATGATGAGGAATGATAATTCTAATTGATCCCTAGGTTCTGAAACTTGCTGAAGAAAGTATGACTTATTTGGATGAATAGGTTAAACATAATTTTTTATCCCATCATTATAAATTATCAATGATTGTTTCATTTTGAATTTACAATTTTATATACAAATATATAAATACTCACATAATGAATCCATAATATGGTAGCGGATGTAATGGTTTATAAAGAGGATTATTTTATCATTTAGTTTATGTATACACCTTATGTAAATGTAGATTTCTTTCAAGTAATTTTATTAAAATAAATGGGGCATCTATAGATGAGAGTTACTTTCTAGAGACACTTTAAAATATTGTTTATTTACATGTTTATCCATCAGGTGTGGTATTTTTATACCCCTATTCATCAATCTTTTTATTTATTTATTACATTTTATTACATATGAAATACCTTTCTGTCATGGATGACAAGATTATTCATGTGATAATGTTAAGATATTAATTAGATACTCTTTATTTGATATTATTTTCATAAATTTTCATTTATTTTGAATTAATTATTTTATATGATTTTAGTAATATTAAATTTTTATTTAAAAAAATACACTATTTTAGAAAAAACACTCTCAAATTTATATATTAGACCCTTAGCACTAGTTCCTAATGTATAGTAATCGAGAAGATCCTTATAGGACAACAATAATTTCATCTCAACACCGTGTTTATGTTAGAGTGATATATTAAATAATCATATCCTAATAGAACATTTTTTGGTGTCATTATATTTGGGTTATAGTGGAGAATAAACTAAAGGTATGGACTTGGTACACAAGATATGTGTGGGATCCAAATAAAAGTATGACCATGGTGGAATTCCATGTTTTTTAAAATAATGTACTTTTATTCACATAGTTTATTGAAGATTTTGGGGATGATACTCACTCTATTGAGTGTGTGTAATGGTAAATTCATGTGTCATTCTTGGAAAATAAGATCTTGTGATCTATGTATTTGTACTTGTATTTGTGAAATTACATGGAATGACTAGAATATTCACTAAAATGTATGAGAATTTATGTGATATAAACATTTTTATGTGATTGTTTATGATTATTAATAGGTTTTTTTTTTATTTTTTAAAATCAATGATCCAAAGAGTTGGTTTGTTTATTTCAAGATGAATAGTTTGATTAGGTCTGCTTTAATTAGAGTCATATGATACAGAAAGTGGATAATCTTCTCTTAACAGTTTTACTAGAGACCCTAGTAAAAAAGATTAAATTGAGAGAATAATTGGAGTTATCCATGGAATGCATATGAGACCAACCCAGGCACTAAATATGCTCTCAAGCGTGGTTCAATATTTTTTAAAACAATATTCTTCTATTTTTAGAGGTGATATTTGGAATTAGAGATATAAAAATGTGATATATATATTTGATTGAATATTTGAATATAAAAATTCTCTTGAAGGTAATATTATAAAGATATTTTTATTTATGCTAAATGGTGAAACATAGTGTTGGGCGATATCTTATTCCAGTCGATTAGGTCAACGAGTTTGATCTAATATTTTTTTATGCTCCCATTCATGAAACTTTTTACCCTTATACATTGAGGATAGACGGATCATAATAGATTATGGATCATAAATAAAAGATTATATATGTTCTCAACTTTACATACAATTTCATAGAGTTTCTTTAATTTTATTACACCTTGAAATGAGTTAATATTCTTAATAACCATTGGTCTATGTATTATTTAATGATGGAAATTCATTATATTATTCATATCTTTTTCTACCTACCTTCATGGAGGTGGTGAACGAGTATCTTATGAATAAAAATGTAATTGAGGATGCTAAGTGTGTTATAGTGGGATCAAGAGGATCTAAAATTAGTAAGAATTGTAAAGGATATAATTTTTATAGAGATATAAGATTTTTCAAGGTCTATTGAAATACCTTCTCATATACATCTTCCATCTGCAAGGTTATATATTTATTATATTAGTATATAAGAAATGACATACTTAGTTTTTTTTCCTTATAATATTTAGGTGTGTCACTAATGTGGAATGATAAACCATATTTTTAAGTTTTATTAATACGATTATCCTGGGAATGGATGAAATGGTTTGAACTCTTCATGAAAATCACTAAATGGGCTAGGAATTTGTATTACAGTTCGAGTCATATTTCATCAGGTAGAGAAGGACTAGGTGTTGTTTTAGGCTATCATAGAAGGAATTATAGGGTGGTCTTCTGAAGTGGAATCAAGTGGACTAGGGGTAGGGTCATTGATTATATTATGGGTAATTGTTTATAATTAAACATGATCTGGTGGATATCAACACACATTCTTTTATAATGAACCATATGATGTTGGTTACTTATACCCTGGATAGTGTGTTTTTTATTCTTGTGAATATAATTGTTTTATGTATATTTATCTATAATCTATATTAAATTTGTTTATTGATATACTCTATGTACTTATTTACATGGATACCATGATGGGGAGGATGAAGGTTCTTTTTAACATTGAATTTTCCAATATAATTTGTATATATAGTTTTTCTCATTTTGTTAATTTCATTGTAAAAATGATAAGGGTTTTTATGGGATTAATATTATTAATTTGGTATCTAATTCTTAGGAACATATTGACTTATATAAGTGAGATGTGATGAATTATTATTATTGTAATGAGTAGTGTGTCTTTCTAGGGGAATATAATTATCAATAATTTAGGGAAGAACTTGATTTTGGAAAATTTTGGAGGGTAATATCTCGGGTGGTTGAGATGTTGCTTGGGTCAGCATAGAGTTTTATCATAAATACGTTTTCTCCTTTCAATGATATATATACATATGTGTTTACTAAATATTTCACATAATTTATCACTATGTTTAGGTGTAGTTTTTGATCGATATATGACTATGTACCAAACAAATTTTTATATTCCTCCAAATCTTATAGAACCACTTAATCTTTGAGAGTTAAAGAACCAATTAATGGATCGTTAGTCTATGTGATCCATCTATTAGGGTGTATCTCGTTAGGGGAATCATGTGATTTTAAATGAGAATTATAATGGACATGTATTCTTGTGTGTTGAATACCACTAGAAGAAAAACAAAACCACTATGAATAAACATACATTACCTATAGTAAATTATATTCTTTATCAGTTTAGGATATCCTGGTGGATTTTTATAGATAATATTTGATAATATTATCATCAGTAGAGGCTTCAATCATTTAATTTTTTTAAGATGGATTTATTGACCTGATATAGACATTATGAATTTATAGTATTATCATTCATGGTGAAAAAGTCACTAGTAGTGTTCTTGGATATAATGAATCATGTCTTCCATCCATATATGTATTCCATTATGATTGTGAATTTTGATGTTATTTAGATATATTCTAAATCATATAATGAACATTGAGGAAATTTGGATCTTATATTAGATACCATACAAGATCACTACTTGTATGGAAATATATTTATAAGATATTCATAGATTTATGAGAAAATGTTCTTTATATGGGTTGTTTCTAAATAAGGGATGTAAATAGATATTGATAAGGTATATTTTTTATGTCTTGTAATGTTTCAAGAATTTCATAAGATTATTATTTTCTAATACCTTATTGGATTTTATAATCACTATATTATAAACATAACTAATCAAGATACATATATGATGTAACTTTAGAAGAAGGGAGTGAATTTTTTGTGTTGTGATATGTGTGAGAGTTTATTCTAGGAGCGAAAGAATGGATTGGTATTAGTTAATATTCTCACCTTACTAGAGAATGAAAATTATATATGGTTTATTATGATGATTCTAGTGTGGTGTTAGGTTGTGATTCGATTATATAGAGTCATATATTGGAATATAATTCATGAAAACAGAGGCTATATAAGAATAAATAATCAACTCCAAATCCAAAATTATTTTTTCTTTATTTTCACTTATGTGTAGGAGATATTATGTGTTCAGGGAAAAGTTAATTGTACAAACTTACCAAAAGATTTTTAAGTGAATATATTTTAAATGGATATAAAATTTTTTCAAATAAATTGCGTTAATTATATTCATTTTTTTGAAATTTAGAAAATATATACACATAGGAAATGGGATTTTGTTTGTAATGCATTGAAAAGGATGTCCCATGTGTACATTGTTCAGTAACTAAAAGAGTAGTGAAAGATTATAACTCCATTGTTAGAGATATATAATGATATTTCTCATATTTAAAAATGATTTTATATATTTTCATTAAAATTTGTTATGAAAAATTACTCTCTTCTATCATATAATTATTTTCTAATTTTTCATGAATAATTAATAATTTTTTATTATAAAGTTCTCAAAAATGTTATGTTATTATTTTAATGATTTTATTTTTTTTCATTTATTAATTTTACTTGATGTTATTAATTTCTTCGAATTGGAATTAATTTTTTTTAAAACATGTGCCATAATAATTTTAGCTTTTGGCAACACATGAACCACATAGGGTATGAATTAGTATAACCACATAGGAAATCCCTTCAGAAGCACTCAACATAGAGTCTAGATAATATTTTCATTTTGGAAACCAAAGTTGTTTGACCCTTTGTATAAGGCCTATAGAGCATTCCATTATGAGGATGGGTGGCCTAGGTCACCCACTCTTCCATTGGTCTATGTTTTTGTATGTGTAAAAAAGTTATTATCCCACTTTCTAGCTAGAACTATGGGTTAGTTTACATTTGTTTCAATACTACTCGTCCTTTTCTTATCTAAATCTATGTGGGGCATGGTTTTTTTATTTTTGTTTATCCTTCATTAAATTATCATATATATGTAGTGATATCCTACAATGTTTGATTATTTCACATCCATAATTCTATCTCCCACGATATTATTTTTTAAACTCCCTCGATTAATTTCTTCGTTCCTTTAATTTTTATTTCATCATTAATCATTAATTTTTCCCAGTGGTTCAATTGTCAGAATCTAGTACTTTGGCGATCACTAAAGTACCATGATTAATGTATCTGAGTTTTATAATGTTTTAGGTATTGTCTCAATTTTTCTTGATATCTTTGTTTGAATCTTTTATTGGAGTTTTAATCAGAATATATTTATTCTTATTCTTAAGGGTCATTCAACAAATATATTTTCAAATGGTTCAAACCGCATCAAATTTTTTGGTTTCTCAATAGTGATTTATGAGCCCCATTGGAATAATTGGTGGTTTTATTCACCATTGGACACCAACAATGAGTAGAGTCACTGTTGGACACCAATGATTAGTTGAGCAACGATTGTAACCTAATTATGAGTTTCTGAGTCACTTTTGGACATAGCCAATGGAGAACTATGAGAAACCACCTAATTACAAAGGTGAGTCATTTTACGTAATGGGTTTTTTTACCAGAGATTTTTTTTATTCTATATAGAGTCTTGGAAAATCTATTAAATCTTAAAAAGTATCCTTTCATTCTTTAATTGGTTTATTTATTTATATATTTCTATTTGAGGTTGATATTTGTATACTAATATAAGGTTCATCAATATCTCATAGGTTCACTTAATTATTTGATTGTCCTGTAAAAATATTTCATACTTTTTTATCTTGCTTTTAATTTTTTTTCTTTCATTATAATTATATTACTCTTCTATTATTCAACTAATTATCATACTATCATTTGGAAATATTTTAATGTGTTCCACCATTGGACATATTGAATGGTAAGTCACGAGTAACCACTGGATATCTCTAATGGTGAGTGATGAGTAACACTTTAACATTCAATGGTAACAAAAATTTATGTTTTCTTCTGGATCCTTTGATTCTTTAGTGGCATGAAATAAATTTTGTTTTGGTCGGTTGATTTTGTAACACACAGATGTTTTTATGAAATATATTTCTTTAAGTAATTATTATTATTCATTAGATTTATTTTCACATAATCGCGAGTTTAAACAAACCACCAGATTCCCTTATTATCAAATTACTGTTATAGCTTAGCCGTTAGGTCGCCAAGAATAATTATTACTAACTTATGAAAATGAATAATGAATTCATTGGCTGTCAATTATTAATGAAAAACATAAACCAAATAGATATTTTCATTTTTTAGTGAATTGTTTTTGGTAATAAAATGAATTAGATATATATGTGTCATATACATAATAAATTTTTTTATTCATCGAATTGATATTTTAGTCATAGGGTATGAATAAAACCATAATTTATTTAAAAAATAATAATTTTTCAAAAAAATTGTAATTTTACACATTTTAATGGGTAAAAACTTTTAAATTTATATTTTGAGTCATTTATACTTTTTATGTTACAAAATAAACATGTTTTTTTCTGCAAGATTTGAAAATTTACTTTGGAAGAATTTCTGAAATTTTTCTGATGACTTTCATCTTTTGATGAATAAAAACAATATGCTAAATTTTAATTAAAAACAACTTTGTTTATGGAGATATGTTATATGGTTAAATTATAATAATAATCAGATTTAAAGTACAAATATAATATATTTTTTCCTTCAATATAATATATGTCATTTTCATTAATTTTACATAGATTTAACAAGTAAAAACATTTTAATCTTTTGCAATGTTTTAACATGTAAAACTCATTTTATCATTGCAACAATATGATTTTTTAATTTAATCACCAAAACATTTATGTTTTGAATTATGAAAAATTTATTCCATATTTTGAATCAGTATATTCAGATTAGGTTAATAGACTACTTTTATTTTTGGGTATTATGAATAGTTACTTTGGAAATTATTTTTATTACAATAGTTAAAGGAAAATCAGGTAATTAACGTTACAAATAATATAATAAATGTATCTTAATATTGGTAAGAATCTTATTTTATGCCTAAATTATACCCTTATCATCTCTTTTTTTAAAATGAATAATTTTATAGCCACTTACATATGAATATGACATGAATGTAATAAAATCTAATGAATGTGAAAAATGTCAAAATCTTATTTTATATAAGTATATTAATTTTAATATATAGATAAATAGGAGATAATATCTACTATAGATTTTATATAGAAAGCTAAAAGAATTTACTACATCATAAGAATTTATTTATAATTTTTAGATATTTAATAATTACCATTAAGAATGAAACAATAGTGATGTAGAAATTATTTTATTAATAAAAATATCTGAAAAATTGTTTTAAAAGTATTAAAATAAATATATTTTAAAATAATTATTTTGATAAAAATATTTTATATGTTTCTATAACTTGTTAGGAGTGTATAAAATATTTTTTATTGAATTTATCTTCTATGGGAATTTTATTTAAAGTCAAATAAATGAATAGTGTCAACATTCGCACTATTGAAGTTTTATATAAATATCAATTAATTAAATTATATAAAAATCATAAATATATTTATAAATTAAAAAGTGAAAATTATTTGGTCCAAAATAACATTAAATATCTATTTATGGTCAACTAACACAGTATATGTTAATATTTATTTTCATTAAATAGTTAGGATGTTATTATCACAATTAAAAATTAATAGAATGACTAAGTGTTTATTAAAGTGATAAATATTAAATTTACATAAAAACTTGTTTAAAATTAATTTTTTTATGATATTAAAACCCTATCTCATTTCATCTTCAAAATTGGAAAATTTGGGAAGATTTTATAAGGGTTTTGAATTTATTATATATTAATATTATTTTTGGTTTTCGAAAGTGCATGTCACCTCAATTATAAAAGGTAACTTCCTCCCTCCCATATTCACATTATTTTGAGCCATCAATATCGAACATCCCCTGATTTGTTTCATTTTAAACTTCTCCATTTCTTTATAGAGGTTATGATCTTCTTCAATAACCAACACTATTGTGTTAAGAGGAAATTTAAATGAGACATGTCAAGGAATAGGTAATCTCTCCTACCAATTCTTTCAAATTCTATTCTTCTTCTACTTACTCTTATTTAGTTTTTTTATTTATAAATTAACATCATCAGTATCACTGGTATATTGATATTTCATTATAAATATTAAACAACCATATTTCACCATCTATTCATCCTATGAAAATTGATATCATCGCGTGTGCATACGTACGGCTTACCGTCTCCACGCCATGGTGTAATCAATTTTTCACGACCACTGTACATGGATGGTTATACTGGTGGAAAAAATAACTATATGTTATTATTATAACATGATACTAATTCTTGGATATTATAATCCATCCACTTTAATACCATTTAACAATTATGGGAATGATATCTTTGATTGTGCATATATACGGCTTGCCATCTCCACAAAGCGATGTGATTAGTTATATATAATATTCCTTAAATCAAGATTATAAATATGAATTGAATGATTAAATATAATATATTATATAGTAATACCATTCTTTAAATGATATAAATATAACCTAAAAATAGGATAAAGAACTTATCCGACAAAACATGCATAAGAACATAAAGCAGTTAATACCCGAATAACGAGTAACAATGAAATGTTAGTAACCAACGAATGAAGATATGATCATAAAAGTTATCATAAAAATGATTATGATTCTATGATAAATCAGTAACATTATTTAAATCATTATACTGAATTTTCAGATACATATGAATCATATCAGACATAAGGTAAGGGATAAATTTTCAAATCACATTTTTATCTGATATTGTTTATTGGAATGTATTTATTAAAGGTTATTTATCATCCACATTTATGTTTCCTAAATATGAATTTATAAATATTCATTATATCCTTTAATAATTGTTAATGTAAATTTTACCCATTTGTGAGTTTTTTCTAAACTGTACGAATGGAATCTTTTGTTGTTTTCGGTACGATGTAATCTTTTAATTTTTCCTAAAAAGTACAAGAATAATCTTATAACTTGCACAACTTGAATGAAATTTTATGCTTTCATAATGCATTATTTTCACCAAGATCCCTATACAATATTACATGGTTCTTTTCACATAAAATTATTTCTTCTAAAACTGTATCGTATTTGAAATAAGGGAAAACATTTTGAGAATAAAGGATATATTCCTCTAGAATTATGCTCAAGTGTTTTATTAAAATTGTTTTCCATATAAGATTTCATAGGCTTACATTTCTATACCTATTATTAATTTTATTTTATTATTTAAATGATATGATTATTTTTTTGAAATCCCTTTATATAATGTGTTATGAATGAATGATGTTATAGAAACCCATTTTATTTCCTGGGTTTTTTTATAGTGAATGTTTTAATGTTTTTGTGTCACATGTAAGAATAGTTTTAGTATGATATTTGTGGGACCTATAACTTCCTCAAATTAAATGGGTAATGATTTATATATCGTGAGATAGACATGACTAGAATGGTAAGTAAACGAGGATCAGTAATACAGGGACAGAACAAGGAGCGAAATTGGGTCAGTAATTGACTTTGTCCACTATGATGGTCTTTGTAACGAGCCTTGACTAATATGAAATGATCTTCTATTCATATCTATGTTTGAAAATAGAATTCATTTATTATTTTATGAATATTTGGATTACATTTCAGTTTTATGATTTATCCCATGACATGATATTATGATCTTTTATATATAGGATAAGATTTTAAAATGTTATCTTCTTATGAATATGATATGATTAATATTTAAATTTTCTACCCGTAATGAGAATTTGATCTCACCCTTTTATTTGTTTCTTTTCCATTGGTCATGAATAAGGGTATTGAGTATGATATGCAAAAAGATGTCTAACTATGAAAAATAAATTGGAGGAAATTTAGATGTTTTATAAACAAGTTGTTTGTGATTTCTAGATTCTAATGAAGCTATACCTATACCATCATATCATTGGTTTGATATATGTTTTAATGAATATACATTAATTTTTAAGTAATATCAATGCATGTAAAGAATGGTTCGCTATAGATTGTATTAGTGGAAAGGTATAATTAACCTTTGGAAACTATGATGAGAAAGCCTTAGTAAAAACCCCAAGGATATATCTAAGTATAGAATATAATCCTAGTGTTTTATAAATGACCATGAATAACCTAAGATAAAAATTAAAGTGTCCTTAGAAAAAATTTTAATCTTTATTATAACAGTTTCCAGTTATGATTAGGGTTTCTCATACTATGCTTCTTGGTTTTAGTCAATGGCTGGAACCTAAAGGAATTGTGTTAATGTAGAGTTTGATGGGAAATGAAATGGTTTTCCCCTTGAGAAACCAAATTTTATGGAAGTTGGAATAAAGAATCATGTAGCCATGCTCACACAACATTCTCACACTATAAATCATGACATACTTCCAAATCCGAAATAGTTTGGGAAACATTTTGTTGAATCCTTCATGAGGTAGCATCAACCTTCATGTCGGGGGTTTTATGATCCATTAGTGTCTGAATAATGGATCGGTACCACTGAAGTGGTATTTTTAGTTCTAGAATGTTCTGAACATGATAAAGTCTTCATAGTAGAATAACATTTGCATTGTGATGCTGATAAATGGTTGAATCTCACCAAGAATATGAGGCAATAAAATGAAATTGAGTCCATGTAATGGGATATGTTCAAGAACATATATTTCAATAAGTATATTATGAATATTTTATAAAAAATGATTGAGAAGGAGTTACATGAACTAAAGAAAAAGGATGATGAATTTGTTGGTACCCATAAAGAAAATTTTACAAGACTTTCAAAGTAAGATTATGGAATAATTATCCAACCTGAGAGTAAAATTGACTGATTATTTAGTGGAATAAAACCAAGTCCCAGAAGGGCATTAGAAATAAAGTACGTCAGTATCTATTAAAAAATTATTTGATGTATTATCAAGGTTGACATGGAGATTAGAGTAACCCATCTATCGTATGGGTTTAATAAGAAGTGAAATTGGTATTAAAAATAAAATCTAAAGACCACACTGAAAAGAATATTATTTTCTATTTATTCTCTATGTGGGGAATTAACCATGGAGGGAGTTTTCCTAAAGGGACTAGTAAATGTTTTATATGTGGAAAAGATAGTCTTCGGGAAATTGAATGCCAACGTGAGGGAAAAAAGATGTCAAATGTTCCAAACAAATAAAAGGATACACATAATGCACCTCATATACATCAATGTTACAAGTGAAATAAATGGGTCATTATGCTAATCAATTCCATAATCAAAGGGTTATTGATGATGATCGACATCAAAAAACTCTTAAGGCCAAATACAATGGAATGTCACATACAATTACAATCAACGACATGGAGTATGATAATTATGTGGTGAAAGGTACACATTCCATCCACTCTAAAGTAGAAATTGTTATATTTGATTCTGGATCCAGCCATTCTTTTATTTATAAAAATTTTTCTAAAGGTATCACTCTATTACCTCAACAATAAGATGTTGAGTTATCGGTGAGAACACATAATTTCACAACAGCTGCATCAACAATTTATAATTCTTCTTCGGTTGATGTTTTTATGGACGTGGTTCCTCCAAATCTTGTGATCCTTCTTATTGTGTAACTTTATGTTATTCTTGGCATGGATTGTATTTATCTATATAGAACTCACATCAATTTCCAAGGAAGGGTAGTGAAATTTCATAATCCAGTTTAATCTATGATCACCTATCAATGAAAGGATAAATATAAAAATCTGTTAGATATTTCATCCATATTATGGGTCTTGATTCCATAAATTAATTTTATTTATCTCAAAAGTTTGGGGAGAAAATTCGGATTAAGAATACACCCATTGTATGTGAGATTAGTGATGTCTTTCTGGAGGAATTTCTAGGTCTTCTACCAAATCGTGATGTTGAGTTTTCAATATAACTCATACCGGGAGCTATGCCTATTAGAAATACACCTTATAGAATGGTCCTAATTTACTTGTAGGAATTGAAGATGAAACTCATAGAGAATCTTGATAATGTATTCATACACCCTATTTCAACACCTTGGGGATAACCTTTTTAGTTTTTTAAGAAGAAAAATGGAACAATGAGAATATGAATTGATTGTCGAAAAAATAACAAGATCACTATCAAGAAAAAATATCTTCTTCGATGGTTTGATCACTTATTTGAACCAATACGTGGATCTTAGTACTTTTTCAAGACTGATATTTTTTTAGGATATCAATAATTATTGGTCAAAATGCAGGATATACCAATGAAGGAATTCCATACATGGAACCGAGCCAATGAATTTATAGTTGGGCCTTTTGGTCTTACTGATTCAACCACTATCTTAATGGATCTAATGAATAGATTATTTAGATACTATCTTGATTGGTTTGTGGTATTCCTTGTAGATGATATTATGGCAATTCAAATATAAAGTAAGAATAAGAATATCACTTGAGAATTATAATGAATACATCGAAAAAGGGGAATCATTTTGAAAAATTTACCAAGTGTGAATTTGGGGTTTCCAAAAGTTTCATTTTTGGGTAAAATAATCTCAAGTGAGTGTATATCTATAGATCGTGAAATAACTATGGTTATTGAAGTATGGTTGAGGTCAATAAAGGTAACTATGATCTGAGGCTTTCTTGTTTTGTATATATATTACCGACATTTTTTGAATGATTTTTAACTATAATCTAATCCACTCACCTAGTGGACTCGCGAAAGAGTTATGATTGATGGGAGAGAAGAATGTGAAGAGAATTTCATATATCTAAAAATAATTTCATCCAACATACCTGTGCTCACACTACCTTGTAGTGAATAATGGGTTTTGATCTACAGTGATGCATCCAAGAAGGGGTAGGGATGCGTTCTCATGAAAAATGATATGGTGATATCTTATGCCTAATGGAAGTTGAAACTTCCTCGAAAAAATTACCCAAATAATGATTTGGGGATAACTGGGGTAATTATTGCATTAATTATATGGAATCCTTGCCTTTATGGGAAAATGTGGGATATTTATTTTAATCATAAAGTATTAAAGTATATTTTCACACAAAAAGATATGACTATTCACTAAATTGTATTGTTGGATTGGATTAAATATTATGACTTCTCAAAACATTACAACCCTGGGAAAGAAAACAAGGTGGTAGATGTATTAAATCAACAAGACCATACTAGCCTACCAATGAAGAGGAATAAAAATGATCCATTACTTATGGATTTTTAAAAGATGGATCTTGAAATTTTAACGGAAAGTGGGAAACTTATCTACTAAAATTGATGTTCAACCATCAATACAGGTGATGATTAAAGTGTTGTACAAGAAAGATGTAGTTCTACAAAAGAAGGTGAAAAATGTTCCAAAATTCAACCTTGATTGTGATGAAATAATAAGGTTCCTGAAATGGGATTGTATTGATCTCACTAATGAATTAATGAAGGAGATATTGGATGAGGATCGTAGTTCATCATTCTCTATTTACCCTAAAAGAAAAAAAGATTTATAGGGACATAAAAGAGTACTTTTGGTGGGATTTCATGAAAAGAGATGTCACCGAATATGTCTCTTCAAGATTAGTTTGTCAGAAATTTAAGGTTGGGAGAAAAAATTATAAGGGGGTGTTACAATCATTACCTATACTAAAATGGAAATGGGAAAACAGCACTATGGATAGTCTCATCTAACTTCCCAAAACATACAAAGGCAATAATGCTATCGATGATATAGTTGATTTCTTTACGAAGTCGGGACACTTCATTGCTATTAGAGAGGATTTCTCTCTTGATCGACTTTCCAAGATATATGTAAATGAAGTGGTAAAATCGCATTGAGGAACAATTAACATTATATCCTGTCGGGATATGAGGATTACCTCAATGTTCTAGAAATTTATTCATCATGATCTAGATACAGAGTTATGTATCAGCACTACTTATCGTCCCCAAAACACATGGTCAGTATGAGAGGAAAATTCAAACTCTGGAAGACATGTTGAGAGATTTATCTATGTATTTCAAAGGTGGATGGGATTAACACAAGAAATTGGTGGAATTTTGTTACATTAATAGCTTCCACTCCAGTATTCAGATAGCTCCTTATGAATACCTCTTTGGAAATATGTGTAGAACATTAAATTGTTAGGATTAAGTTTTGGAAAGATAACTATTAGGACTAGATATTGTTTATAAAATGGTAAGAAAGGGTATATCTAATCAACAACACATAAGAGCAGCTCCGACTTGAAAAAAAAACATTATGATGACAACCAAAGAAAATTACTAGATTGTGAATTGGTTGATAACCTATTGTTATGAGTATCTCCCTGTATGAGAGTAATGATATTTCGAAAGAAGGGAAAATTGATCCATAGGTATATAAGTCCTTTTCAAATTGTAGATCCTGATGGGAGGTTATCTTACCAATTGGTGCATCCACTGAATCTCTCTCATGTGTATTATGTGTTCATTGTATATCTCATGATAAAGTACCTAGCTTATACTTCACATGTAGTAAGCTCAGTAGTCGTACCACTGAAACAAAAATATTTCTAATAAAGAACAACTGATAGAGATTTTGGATCGCAGAGAAAATGTTCTACAAAACAACACCACTCAGTTGGTAAATGTTTTATAGAGGAACCACCAATTTGAATAATCTACATGGGAAGTTGATGATATGATGAGGGAGAGGTATCCTCATATATTTGTTTCCAAATGATGAAATTTGATGTAACACAATAATGTTTTTATGAAATATTTTGTTTAAATAATTTCAATTATTTAGTATCTTTATTTCCACATAATCATGAGATTAAATGAATAGAGAGAATACCATATTAAAAAATTTCCATTATAGCCTTGTCATTAGGTCTGTAGGATTAATTATTACTAACTTATGAAAATGAATTATGAATTCATTGGTTGTGAATTATTTATGAAAAATATAAATCAATTAGTTGATTGTATTTTTGAGTGATGTACTTTTGGTAATGAAATTAATGAGATATATATGTGTTGTATACTTAATAAAATATTTTTTATATTCCTCAAATGGATATTTTAGTCAAAGGGTATGAATAAAACGCTATTTTTTTAAAACCGATTTCTTTTAAAAAGATTAATTTTACATAATTGAATGGGGAACCGATTAAAAATTATTGTTTTTGTAAATTAATAATTATTATATTAAAACATAAACATGTTATTTTTATGTGGGATATAAAATTTAATTTAGATTAACTTTTAATTCTTATGGATAACTTTCATGTTTTGATGTACTGTAGAAATATTGTAAATTTTATTTAAAAACAACTATTTTTATCAAGATAATTTATTTGGTAATATTATAATATTTAATGGTTTTAAATTATAAAGAAAATATATTTTTATCTTTCAATATAATTTATGTCACTATCATTAATTTTACATAGAATTCATAGGTAAAAACATTTCAATCTTTTTTAATATTTTATCTTCTAAAACCAGTTTTCTCATTTCGACAAGATGATTAAATTTAAATTAATTGCCACAACTTATGTGGCTTATATTTTGAAAAATGGATTCCTTAAATGAAATCAGTAGGTCCCAATTATGTTAATGGGCTACGTTTTTTAGGCATTATGAATAGTATCTTTGGAAATTATTTTTATTAGCGTGGTAAAAGGAAAATTGAGTAATTAAGGGTAAAAATAATATTATAAAATAACTTCAAAACCTGTAAAAATCAAATTTTATGAATAAATTTGATACATATCGTCTATTGTTTGAAATATAATCACTTTAGGGGCACTTACTTATGAATATGTCATGAATTTAATAAAAACAAATGAATGTGACAAAATTTCCCAATCTCAGTTTATATAAGTATATTAATTTTAATAAATGGATAACAAATAGAAAATATCAACTATAGATAACCTATGAAATCTAACATAATTACCTACATCATAAGTATTTATTTATAATATTTAGATATTAAATAATTACCATTAATCATGACACAATAGTGATGCAAGAATTATTTTATTAATAAAAAATATCAAATAAATGGTTTTATGAATATTAAAAGAAATATCCTATGAACTAATAAATGTGATTGACGAATTTTCTAGGTGACTATGACATGTTATGAGTTTATTAAATATTTTTTTTAATTTATTATCAGTGGGAATTTTATTTATATCCAAATAAATGAGTATTGTCAAAAGTGATACTATTGACATTATAAAAATAACATTTTTTTACATTATTTTAAAAACATAAAAAAATTAATAATTTATAATTTATAATTACAAGGTCACATTTCATAAAATATCCTATTATTTTAAACTAAAACCATATATGTAAATATTTAAAACCATTAAATATTTAGAATGTTATTAGCACAATTATAATTAAATAGAATAAATAAGTTTTAGTTTAAATGATAATGCTTAAATTGATATAAAAACATTTCTAAAATTTATTTTTTTAATGATATTACAACCCTAGTTAATATAATATTCTAAATTAGGAAATTTTGGGATATATTCACTTGGTTTTTATTTTATTATAAATTAATATTTTGGATCTTTCTAAAAGTTCCCCTCACAACAATTATAAAAGGGAACCACCACCCTAACTTCTTCACTTAATTTTGAGCCACCTAGCTCAGCCACCCCCTGCCATGTTTCTTAATCAACTTCCTTTTTTTCATTATAGTTGTTCTGGTCTTGTTCATAGTCCAAAAATAGTTCCCCAAGAAGAAATTTAAAAGAGGCACGTCGGGGAAGACGTAATCTCTTCTACTGATTATTTCAAATTTATTTGTTCTTATAATTCTTCTTTGATAGATGTTCCATTATAAATAAATAACATTGTTATCAATAATATCTATATATGTTATTATAAATATTAAACCACCCTATTTCACCATCTATACATCCTACAAAAAATGGAATCATCACATGTGCATACGTACTGCTTACCTTCTCCATGTCGTGGTCTAATCTATTTTACACAAACCCCTTACATGGATGGGTATAATCATGGAAATAATAACTATATATGATTATTATGACTTGATACTAATTCTGAGAAATTATACACCATCCATTCAATACCATTCAACAATTATGGGAACGATAAGTCACTCGAGCATTTGTAGGGCTTATGGTCTCCACGGTGCGTTGTGATTCGTTCTAAAAAATCATTATTAATGAATGATTATATAAATTAATTGAATGAATAAATATTATATATGTTATACTAATACTATTTTGTAAATTATATATCAATAATATCAAAATTATAATATAAACTTATTTGACGAAACATGCATAAGAACATAAAGAATTTAATAACCGAATAATGAGTAACAATGAAATGTTATTAACAGAAGGGTGAAAATATGATCCTAAATGTTATAATAAAAATTATTATGATTCTTGGATAAATCAGTAACCCTTCTTAAATTATTATATAGTAGGTTTGGATATATACGAAGCATATCAGACCTATGATAAGGGATAAATTTTCAAATCACTTTTTTATCCGAGTTGGTTTATTCATAAGTATTTATTGGGGGTTATTTATCATCCACATCCATGTTTCCTAAATATGTATTTAAAAATATTTTCTATATCATTCAATAATTATTTAAATTCAATTTTACCCGTTGGTAAATTATTACTATATAGTTTTATTAGAATCTTATGTCTCTATTGGTAAGAGGTACTTTTTGACTTTTTTTACAAAAATTCGAGAATAATTTTTTTTACATGAACGGTATGAATGGTTTTTATGCTTTCATTATTCTTTATTTCTTAGAATCACTCCCTATAATTTTAAAAGGTTATTTTTTATATAAAATTATTTCTTATAAAATTGTGTCGTATTTATAAGAAGGAAAACATTTTTTAAGAAGAAGGAATATTTTTTCCTCATTAATGAAGATCAAGTGTTTTAAAAAATTTATTTTCTACCTATGATTTCATAGTTTTATATTTCTATCCCTATTATTACATTGATTTTTTTGTTTAAATGATGGAATTAAATTTATAAAATAGATTTATGGATTATGTTATGATGGAATGATGTTTAAGAACACCATTTTATTTCATTGGTTATTCTATTGTGAATATTTTTATGTTTTTGTGGAACACATATGAATGGTTTCAATAAGATATGTGAGGGACCTATATATACCTCTAATTAATTGATTAAAAATTTATATCTCATGATATAGGCCTTACTAGAATGGAATGTAAATCTAGTTTAGTAAAACAGGGCTAGAACGAGGTGTGAGCTCTGCTCAGTAATGTACTTTTTCTACATTGATGGTCTTGGAAATTAGAATTGACTAATATGAAATGATTTTCCATGATTATGATTTTATGACCCAAGATTTCATATCTTATGGAATGACTATTGTGATTACATTTTAAATTTATTATTTCTCCCATGATATTTTATTATGATATTTTATATATAGGATAATATTATCAAATGTTACGTGATTATGATTATTATATGATTGATATTTCCATTTTTTTACACTTAATGAGAATATTAGGTGACCATTTCATATGTTTCATTCACCCAGGCCATGAATAAGGGTATTAAGTACCCATTTCCAAAAAGTATTATAGTTATGATTAAATAAACAGGAGACAATGTAAATGTTTTATAAACCAGCTTTTTATGTTTCCTAATTTATAAATACACTATACATATACGGTCATGTCGTGGTTTTTATATATGTTATAATGAATATACATCAATTTTGATGTAATATTAATGTATATAATGTATAGGTCTCCATAATTTTTTATTTTAATTGAAATATCAATGGTAGAATCTATTCTATTTATGTGGTTAGTCATGTTTCATCACTCTCTATTTTCAAAAGTGGGTGATGAGTCTCCACTAGAAATTTTATTTAATCTACCATTAGTTTGAAAAAAAAAATTCAAAAACATTGGTCATGTATTTTAATTGATGTTATCAAAATAATAATTTTACTGAAATTATTACTACTTTATTTCGAAATATATTTGGGAAGTGAGTAAAAATAATTGTAATATTATATTATGATCTTTTATACATATATATTAATGTTATTTCCATCCTCCATTTTAAGGAATTTTTTCATTATTTATAATCATGAAGTACATATTCATTATTTAACTCATTTTATAATTTTGAACTACTTACAAATAATTTAATTAATATATTGGTTTTTTTATTTTAATATTTTATAAAGATATATAAATCATTATTTTAATCTTTTACATTCATAAAGGATTTATCAAAATAAAGGTAACAGTCACATTATTTAATTTTTATACACTAGAATGTGTTGTGCATATATTGGAAAATGATACGCTCCCAACAGATCTTTTTTTAATGATCTAGATGATTTCTTCATGGGAAAAATATTCCTATATAGATCATTCCATAAATAATAAGTTATAAATCATTAACATTCTGCTAGTATCAAAATTTTTCTTGAACTTCTGAAACATTAGAATTCATGAAGCCCACACCAAAGGAGCCCCTATATGACATTTGTTCCTTCCAAGAGATTAGTGGGAATTAAGCTTCTTATTCATTGACCTTTATGATAATATGTTGTCTTCTTGGAATTAGTTTATATTCTTTTATGTTGTTGTCATTATATTTTTAATTTGTTTTGTATGGTTGAATCTTTTTCCATGAAAATAAGTTCATTAATTTCTTTAGTTATCCCACAAACTTAAATGAAGTCTAGGTTGTGAATCCGAATCATATATTTGGTAAGAATTCTAGGTTTGTCTCCTATAACAATACAAGTTTTTGATGACTAGTAATTTTATAAGTGACCATAAGTAATCAAGGTTCTCACACCATTCAATGTGATGTTCTCAGTGGGTACCAATCCTCTCAAAGAATTATTGCTCGATTAGGAGTGGACTAACATATTTGGGATCTTAACCACTAAAAATATTGTGTATATTTTCATTTTATTTCCTTTTAAACTCATATTTGGATTCACTACTCACTAAAGATTAATATTTTTTATACTCTAACAATTTATGAAATTACACTTTTAAAACAACTATTCAACCACTTTATTTTTAATTTATATTAATAAACTTACATCAATGGGTATCAGAGGTGTTCTCTGATAGGTCAGTCATTGTTGTATTAATCTGATACTAGAAAATTGGAATCAATTTGTAGGACCCTTATTAAAGGTTAGTTGGTCTCTATGATTTTTATATTTATTATTTTTAACTCTTTTCTAAACTTTTATCACACAAGTAACTATCTAAAAAATAAGGAAAGTTTTTTTAATATGGTAGGTGTCAATGACAATGATGATGGGCTACCACAGAAAACATAATTCATTGATGAGAGTTATTATGAATATTGGTAAGATAGATTGGAATTCTACATAAACATTTATTGTGGATCATTATGCCATCAAGCCATATTCATATAAGATACCAAAGGTTGATCCTCAAAAGCTAGTTGTAAAAGACATGGTAGAATATTTATTTAATTATAATGTCAAAAATAATTTATATTGTGCTTCAAGTAGAAGTGTCTATATAAATTTTTCAAATTGTAAGAAATAAGATGAGATATAGAGGATTCTATAAGTGACTAATTATGGTACATAAATGATATAGAGAACTAATATTGAATTTAACTCGGTAGAATACCAATAATTAAATATGAGAGATGAAGAATCTGTAAACAAGTTATTTTATTAGTTTACAAGTATAACCAATGGTATGAGTGATCTTGGAGAATAATTGGGCAATACTGCTCAAGTGTAAATATAACTAAGGTATCTTAAAAAACATGGAATAAAAATAAATTTTTTATCAATGAGAGTAATAATTTTATAGAATATATTTAGTTAAATTAATAGGCTCCCTCTTATAATGTCTGTTATATTTGAAAAATATTACTGATGAGAATTATACTAAAAGAAAAGGTATTGTATTTAAGTAAAATGTTATTGATACCTCCAATACTTCTGATTCATTGTTCCAGGAATGTTACCGGGAGTTTAATTTATTCAGAAATAATTTTTTGATGTTCATGGAAATAAAAGGTGGGAACTATAAGGAAGGTCATACTAGAAACAATAATTTGGATTTAGAAATAAAAAATTATGAGTATAGGAAGATAATTCACATAAGGACTAAAAACCCTAAACTCAAACATCTAAATAAAGAATGACCTAAAATAATGATGTAAAAACTATATTTTTTTGGAGGGTGGGACTCCTTGGATATTTCTGACTCATGCGGTGATTCATGATGTGAATATGAGACATGTAATCATTCCCCGATGGGTATTAAAGTGAGTTAAATGTTTCAATCATAACTAATTTAAAATATCAGGGAAATTTTGATTAGAATTATTTATATGAAAATGAATCTAAATAATTTTTAGACTCGTATATTGATTCTGATTCAAAAAATAAAAAAGTTATGAAATTGCTAAAATAAAAAAAAGAATTAAGGAATGGTGGAGCTATAATAATTAAAAATTATATATACTTGAAATCTAGGAATACGAATCTGATCAAAGAAAATGATATATTTAAAAGGAAATGTAATAATTTCAAAATCTATATTTTGTATAATGATAAATTTAAAGTGTATTATAATTATTAATTGGAAAAACTAATATATTAAAATGAATGTATTAAAGACAATCTTGGTGTAAATATTAAAGATCAAGATATTATATCTAATTTACTTATGGATGATAGAAGTAAATTATATAATGAAAGTAAGACTTAAAAAAATGAAAATAACATATTAATAAATACATCTTCTCGATCTAATGAAAATGTATCCGTGGACTTAGAAACTATTCTAAAGGATAATATGGATTTTAAGAATGATGGTTTTAATTATAATGTGGATTTATCTAATTTTTTAAAAGGTAAAAATATTTGATAATATGATGTCTTTAAAAATAGTAATATAAATAATAATGTTTTTGGATGTAGAAGTATAAAACCAAATTCAAATGAGAAAAACATTTTTAAAATATCAAAAGGAAGAATTTCCAATGCCACATGTTTTAAAGGCATAATTAAAGGGAATTATGCCAATGAGTTTTCACTGATACTTTCATAATATTATTAGATACTAGAACATTTGTTTATAATTTTTCACTTTCTAATTATCTCACTAATAAATTATTTAAATCAATTTGGTTCCATTGTTTACTACCACTAATCAAGTTTTACCCAAGTTGGCATTGGTTCCAAAAATAGTGTATTTGATTTTTTAATTTCATGAAATATTCATTAGATGTATAAATGATTTACGGTACATAGATAGTGGCCACACCATGAAACAAATGGAGGATTTAAATGGGTTAATAATTTAATTCATGTCATAGTGTCCTTATAAAATTTGGAGACAACATAAAGGGTATATTAATGGAATATCTGAAAATGGATTTTCAGCAACAGTTATTATTTCAAGAGTATTATTTTTCATTGTTTAAAAACAAAATATTATAATTATATCACTATTATGCGGCGATGGATTAAATTTTATATTTTAAAAAGAAAAATGTGATATTATGAAAATTACATTATTTTTATTTTTTGTAAAAATGAAAATTTATATATTATTAATTTATATGATCTAACAAAAAAAGGTTATGTTTTTTGAATGTTGTATATGAATATGAAATTTTATGGAATACGAGGCTTAGGGAAAAAATTTATATTATTTCACAAACATTCAATGCATGAACATGTTATAAAATTTCACAAGTAACATATAAGTAATTACTTCATATGTGATTTATATTTAAAAGGCCATGAAAAAAAAAGATAAATTTTTCTATATAAATGGTGCTAGTTCTCCTAGATTTTTTAGAATTACTATATATTGAACTATTTGGACCTATAAAACCTACTGATTTTGGGGGTGATATATATGTATTTATAGATGTAGTTGATTACATAAGATTTTTCTGGATTTATTTTAAATTCCTTTTAAAATGAAATATTATCAATATTTTGTTCTTTATTTAAACATATTTAAAATTTCATAAATGAATCAATCTTATCTATAAGAATTAATTGAGGTGGTGAATAATTTAATTTTTAATTTGATAATGTTTGTGAATTAAATGGATATAAAACTACTTATTATCCTCTTGGATACCATGACTGAATAGTGTGGTAGAAATATAGAATTGATCTTTTCATGAAATGTCGAGGTCTATGCTAATAGAATAAGGTGGACCTATATATTTATTGAAAAACCTATAAATAAATAGTTCAATGTATTATATGGTAATTGGTAGTAATGTTTTCATCATAAAAATGAAAGATAATTTAGAAAAATTTTACTTTAAAACAGATGAATGGAATTTTATGGATATTAAAATTATTTAAAAAGTATAGTTTTTTTTCAAAAATAAAACATTAGTTTTAAAAAATTCTTTGCTTGTTATGTTTAATGAAAACATTTCAGATAAGAAAGATTCTGAATCTATCAAAAAATTATGAGATTCTAAAATTTAGCTCTAATGGATAAAATGAACAAGAAAATGATAATTCAACTGTTGAGGGGGGAAATTTTTCTCTCAAACTAATCCAAAGTAATGGAAAAATCCTACAGATCACCCCATTGAAAAATTAATTGGTAATGTTTAATCTAGAATTCAAACGATAAAATATATTTTTTGTTGTTGTGCTGATTCTACATTTTTTACCAACTTTGTTCCCATTAAATTTGAAAAAAAAATTATTGATTACAATTGTATAAATGACATGTTTCAATAATTAAATAAATTATAAATGAGAAAAGTGGAATATTTAGTTAATTTTCAAAAAGATAAACCTGTTATTGGAACAAAATTCAATTTTATTAATAAACATAATAAAGATGGAAGTATAGTTAAAAATAAATCTAGATTAGTAGTTCATGATTCTTTCCAAGAAGAGGAAATTGACCATAAAGAATCTTTCAGTACTATTTTTAGGATATAATCCAATAGAATTCTATTATCCTTTTCTAGTTCTCAAAAAAATAAAATTATTTCACATGGATGTAAAAAGTACCTTTTAAAATAGAATTATTTCAGAGTAAGTATATGTTAGAGAACCCCATGGATTTGAAATTGATAATTTTACATATCTAGTTATTAAGATTATTAACTCTTTATATGATATAAATAATTATCCAAGTGCTTAGTATGAAATACATAATCAATTTTTAATAAAAATTATTTTGTTTTATATAAGGATGATCAAACCATACTTATAAAAATTGTTTCAAGTTATATACTGGTTATAAAAATATATTTTGATGAAATAATATTTCTTTCCTCAAATGATTCTCTATATAATGATTTTTATAATGTAATGAAATGTTAATTTGATATGGGATTCATGGAAGAAATAATTTTTTTCCTGATTTTATAAATTAATCAAAGAAAAGGAGGAATTCTATCAAACCAACCCACGTATGACAAAGAACATGAAAGAAGGTCTGGACATTATGTTAGTACAACTATGAAAACACCTATGATTACTAATTACAAATTTTACTTTGATGAATTTTGTATTTCAGTTGATATTAAACTATATAGTGGTATGATTGGAAGTCTAATATATCCCACTACATTTATAATAAACATCATGTTCTTAGTTTTCATATGTTTTAGGTTTAATTCAACCCAAAATAATGAAAACATAATGTTTTCTAAACATAATGTAGGTATATCATGGGTATAGTTTGTATTAGACTATTATATTGTAATAAAAACCATTTTGATTTACATTCTTTCCCTAATTCATAATTTTGAGGTCGCAAACATGACCGAAAAATCACTAAAGGCATGTGTCACATTTTTGGAAAAATGTTAATTTCATGGAGTTCTAAGAAATAAATATTAGTAGAACAATGATTTGTATAGGATGAATATGTTTTTTTATCACAATGAATTTGGAGAAAACAAAAATTATATAATTTTAATATCAGGTTGGATATGTTCGTATTTTATGTGATAACCCAAGTTCCATTTAAATTTCTAAAAACCCTCATTAAAATTATACAACAACTACATAGATATATGATTTACGTTTTATAGGAACTATGTAAATAAAGGTGATATATGAATAGAATTTGATTCTATAGAGAAACAATTAGCTTACATCATCACAAAAACCTTATATTCTGTTAAATTTGAGATGACGAAAGTTGAATGGGTATTTTATATGGTTAAAATATATTTAAGCATTATCATTGTCAATAAATTTCATTTTTATGTGTACTATTTACATTAATAATTTTTCTACTCTAATTAAAATGATAATTTGTTCATATGGTTTAAAATTCCATGGTAAAATATTATCCCTACCTAAATTTTAATTTTATTGAATATTATATCAATTTTTTAACTCTATTTATAAATTTTCACATTTTTATTTTTCAATAGTTAAATATTTATTAAAAGGAAGTGAATTTTTTATATTAAAATACTATTTTATAAATTTTAACAGGGGGTCTTTTTGTTAATATTTTAATAAATTTTTTATGAAGATTACAAGAAGTAGGACTTTGTCAATATTATATGTGATTTGATACATTATCACTATTATATGTTTGGATTTATTACTCTCCATTGAAAACATATAAAATTATCAATTCTTATAATTGATTAGAAAATTTTTATTAAAAGGTTTTAATAATAGTTATTTTATATTTTTAAAAATGATATTTTTTCAAATATTATAATATTACTTCATTTTATTATATAACTTCTTACAAAAATTTAATTTTAATCAGAAACATTTGTTCAATCCTTAGTTAGGCACTTGGCTATCCCTCAACCACTTATGGGACTAATTGGGTCATCATTGTAGGATGGATCGCCATTGGAACCCGTCAAGGATGATAAAGACTGGTTATTATTATCAATACTAAAGGCATTTATCCACATGTATAAGGCCCAAAAACTGTTCTGGTTGTCACATTGGAATGATATGTCCCCTGTTGGGATGCATGAATTTTTTTTATGTGTAATCCTATACTGATCCCCAATATTTATCTAGAATTGAGAATCAACACGCCCGGGTTGACATACCTCTCAGTATCTGATTCTCCAAATCGATGTGGGACATTGTTTTTTTATTACTGATCATCTATATTTAAATTTGGCGAAAAAGTGGTCAAATCCTCCACCGGTGGATCGTTTTAATTATATCGTTCGATCTCCTGCTCTATTATTTTGTGAACCCATATGCTTCATTTCTTCCACCCACACATTTGTTAACTTTATTAATCATCTTCCTCAGTGGTATGACCATCAACATCTAGTACTCCCTTGATCATCAATGTATTATTGGTGAATTTTACCAAGATTATTCAAAATTTAGGTTTTGTCTAATTTGGTGTCAAAATTTATGGTTTCAACTTTTTTAGGGTTTTAATAGTAATATTCTTAATTTTACTCATTTGGGTCTTCTAAATTTTTTTGTTCTACATGTTAAAATAACATCCCATTTTTGGGTTGCTTGATGGTGAGTTATGGGTCCTTATTGGACACCAATGGTGAGTCGAGTCACTATTAGAACCTAACAGTGAGATAGTGAGTCACCATTGGAAATAACTAATGGTGAGTTATGATCCACTATAGGATTATAATTATGATTGATGTTTCAAATGTTTTAACATAAAATGTTGGTTATTTTTTTACCCATAGGATGTTTTGTCATTATGATATAATGATTATTGGCAGAACTCTTTAAGAACCTCCTACAACATTACATTCATTGTTCGGTTGTTGTAGTTTTTTTTATCTATTTTTAGTGGTTATTTATTTTATATCATAAGGTTCATCAATCATCCAATGGATCTGTTAATTCGTTGTTTAGTTTCTATAGATACTTCATATACTATTTAAAGTTGATTTAAATTTGTTTAATTATTTTTCATAGAAAATTATTCATCTTTTATTCATATATTTGTCATCCTATTGTTTGGAAATATTTTTATGTGTTCCAAAAATAGATACATTCAACATTAGTTCTTGAGTCAACAAATGAAATCCCCAACACTAATTTAGGAGTCACTATTGGAAAACCAAGGGTAGAAAACGTTTTTTTCTTCTTCTGAAGCCATTTATTTCATAGTGGCATGGAATAAAATTTGTTTTGGTTGGTTTATTTTATTTTTGATTGATATTTCAGGAGTAGAATATATTTTTTGAGAAAGAAGTCATGAGTCGTTGCTCTCTATTATTAGGGGTACTTCATCTTTCATTACCAAAAATATTTTCTAATCCCCCACTAGTTAAAGAATATGTTTCTTAAAATTTTTTCTCTTATTTAAATATATGTTATTAAAATAATTATTCAATTAATATTTCTATCATTTAAAAATTAAATATATTTTTTGAGTGTGTAAAAATAATTTTAACATTAGTTTATGAATTTTTTTAATTTATATTTAAGTTAATTTCATGGTGTATTTTAAAACATTTTTATGTCCTTATATTCCAGAATATTATACACTCCATTTAAATTTTTTTCATAATTATTAATTAATTACAAATGATTTATATAATATATTAATTGTTTTATTATAACATTTTAGGAAGATATATAACTCAAGATTATATTATTTTTATTCAGTATGTCTTTAGGAAACAACGGTAACAATCACATTATTTAATTGCTATAAACTATCAAGTGTTGGGTATATATAAGACACATATACACTACTAGAGGATCTTGGAATTAATGATCTAAAAGATTAGTTGAATTGAAGGAAACATATACCTATGTCAATCATTCCACTGATAATAAGTGATATTCAACATTCCACTTCTCTTAATAATTATTCACAAACTTCTACAACTGTTACATACTCGATGTGATCACGGAGGGATCTAATTTATACATTTGTTCTTTCCTAGTGATCAAATATCCTCAAAACACTACTTATTTGACATTTCTGATCAACTTCTATTTTCCTTGTATTACATTCTATTTGTGTACATTTTTTTTCCTTTTTTTATAATTATATTAGTATGGTTTATGATTTTCCCAAAAAAAGAATTTATTTCACTATTCTATTTATAGTCCCACCTAAAAGGAAGTTTTTGTTGTGAATCTCAATCAAAAGTCTACTAATAAGAGTAGGTTTGTATCATAGAGCAACAATAAGTTACGCCTCTGGGTAATGTTAAAGGATTTTTCTATAATCAGGGTTTTCACACAATTAAAAGTTAGATTATTATTGGGTACCAATACCCATGAGGATTAGAGGATGTTAATGAGTAGACTATGATCATTTCT
Organism: Viscum album; assembly: GCA_963277665.1. Classification (NCBI taxonomy): domain Eukaryota; kingdom Viridiplantae; phylum Streptophyta; class Magnoliopsida; order Santalales; family Viscaceae; genus Viscum; species Viscum album. The sequence goes on from OY728126.1 coordinate 1,747,155,971, forward strand.
AATTGAACGACAAATTTTTTTGTGTTTTTTTATTTTTATTTTTACTTCCACTCATATATGAACATAGTAAAAACTTTATATTATCATTTTATATAATTTGATAGTTTTTACCATTAATATTTTAAAATGACCATTCACCCACATCAACATATTTAGCTTGAAATAAAGGATAGGTTTTTATTATACCTTTATCAATCACCTCATACATGGTGGAGCATGTGAAGGATAGAAATAGTTCTAATTCTATGTTACCATATTATAATGGGAACTTATATGTTGGTGAGAATATTATTATATGGTTTTGAGGAGGTGATTATTCTTTGTATAAAAATAAGATTACTTTTTTACCTATGGATTAATAAGAGGATTTGATAAGATAATTCTATATGTCCCAATGGGAATATCATCTGGGATTGGATAATATATACCATAATGTTTGATGACAATTAGGGTGGTCGTGAATGCAGTGTGATATGGCTGGGATTATTTTTAGTTTCATAGGCTTTCAGTGAGTTGATGTTGACCATAAAAGGATTGGTGGTGTGATTCATTAATTTTATATTATATAATGGATTTGGGATAAATTGACATTCTATTTTTAATGAAATTTACATTTTTATGAAAGGGGGAAACGTGGTATGGTCTTTTTTGATCAGTTTTTTTGAAAATATTTATTTTCCATTTTTAAAAGCTGATTTATGGGTTTCTAGTACCCCAACATTCAACCACAAACACAAAAAATTGAAACACAAACATCATGCAACACATACCAACACAAAATTACACATCATAATAACCAGACTCATCTTCGCATCCCAAGAAAGAGTCATCTCCTCCAATAGCTGATTCCCATTTTGGATGCCTCCGAAAGCTTTCACTTTGAACCCGACTGCTAAGTTGATCAAGTACGAATTGCTTTGGGGATTTCAACTTGACCACACTACAATTTTTAAAATACAATGTCTCTACATTATTATGCTTTGAGGTAGATCTAGTCAGTATTGGCCGTGGAAAATATGATTAATCCTTCCTTGGTCTTCTTCTTGGGGTTTCCGACATAGGTCCTTCAACTATACCCATCATCTGATTCCCACATTGAACAACATCACTGAATGAACGGCCGACTAGACCACTCACATTTTTATTCCCTCCCCCAAAACATTCCCTTCCTATTCTGGCTCACTCCCTCAAAACAGAATCAGTACACAAAGAGTTGTTCACCGGACTTTGGTCTAGAGTGTTACTCTCCATCAATGGGAGACACCTATCCTTAGTAGTAGCCTTTTCCACACCTATGGAATGTGAATCCTTAACCATACCTTCAACCTGTATACCCTCCTAGGTTTTCTCACCCATAACCATCCTTGCAACATAGTCTTCACCCATCCCAACATGTTCCATCCCTTTGTCATATCATGCCATTGAAATAGAATCTTTGAAGTTATTCCCAGGCCTATGATCCATACTCTCGACCAATTGATAGCACCTGACCACATTATGGTTGGATTCCATAGACATGGTAACTGTTTCAGGCCCCAAACATTTAACATGTTGATCCTCCAATGTCTCTTTACCAATTGAACCTTGTTCATGCCCCATACATTCAACCTGCTGACCTTCCAAGGCCTTTGCACCACCATCACCTACTGCAACAACACCCTCCTCCAATCCCGTGGCAAACATGTCATCAGAAATCCCTTCAACCTTGTTAATAAACGATATAAAAGGATTATCTAAAGGATCAAGACTTTTATTATCCTTAGAAATGGCCGTGATAACCACCTCCGTAATGATGGAATCATTTTCTTCCCCAATCTACTCTGTACCCATACTAACCATGGAAGTAGCGGGTTTTTCTAAATCCTATCTTAACCTCTGGAGAACCTCAAAACCCATCATATTAGCCTAATTTGCTTTAACACTAGAAGCCCCATGTCCTTGGTCTTCCTTACGACACCCAGATGAATTGCTATCTATAGCTGAACTAGACAAACGGGGGACCCTCCCTCCGCAAACCGGCTTCGCAGTTCTCGAATCTATACCCACCATCACACCAATTCTAGGACCATCCTCAGTTCTCAAGAAAAATTCCAATTAAGATGAACCTTCATCAACTGTGAAGGAAGTCTGCTTCGGCATACCTTCACTGAGTGGCCCAATCTCTTGCAAGAGCCACAAAACTCAATCCAATTTTCATATTCTACCCTCTTCTTGCATCGGTATTCCTCGCCAATCATGATCCAAACAAAATCAAATGGTATACAAGATGAATCCATTTCAATGCACATCTGGGGGTTCACCGGATGTTAAACCTCCTCGGTATGACTATCAGAGAAAAGTTATATACCAACAAGATATCCCAATATGCGAATAACCGAAGTATTAAGAAACAGAAAAGGAAGTAAAGGGAAACTTACCCAAACCGCAATGGAAGGAGAGTCGGGATTCAAATGAAGTTCAAAGGACCAACATAAAATCAGAAAACAAGATTCATTGATGCTGTGAGGAGCCCTCGACCGTGATTGGATGAGATCTGCCTCAGATTCAAACCTAATCATTATTTTCGTTCTGTGGAGAAATTCAACCACCACTCTTTCATGAAGATCCCAATATCAAAAGAAAAATCGATATAAGTCATCAACTAAAGGCCTTATGTTCTTAAACCAAGCCACCAGGGTGATATTAAACAAGTATGAGCCTTCCAAAAACTCAGATTTGGTGAGATGAAGATTCGACAATCCATCAATTAGATCGGGAACATTAGGGTTTATCCAGACTTTCAGAAAAGGGGGAAGGAACTTTGGGTTATAGAAAGGACGAAAGGACCTAGATCTCCCATTTTATGATGATTATACCTCCCCCACCCAGGGGGGAGGAGAAGGCACAGAGGCCACCGTCATCACTAGAAGGAAGAGTCCATCAAGAAAGAGAGCATCATGGGTAGAGTTTTTTTTTCATCAGTTGATTAATGTTATACATTTTTTCCAATTAGGGAGACCTACGATATTGAATAACATGTAATGATCTATGTTGATGAGGTTTTAAACATTCACGAAATAACCCTTAACACAATTTAGAATAATGATATGAGGTTTATGTTGTGGTTCTTACATGGATTTTAAAACTATTTGGTGTTTCAAGTAATGCTAAGTATAGTATATCATCCATATAAAGATAATGACTGTAAAAATACCATCCAAACTCTTATTAATATTCATTAAGATAGTAATCATTAATTTTTTGGTTAATGGTAGTATCATGTCAATTTTATAAATCATTTTTTAATAATAACTATTATGAAATTGATATAGATATACTACATGAGGATTTTTTTATGTAGAACATTGCGTTCTCCTTTGTTATTGATGTATTATGGGGAAACATACTATGTTGTGTCTATTGTTATTGAAATAGACATTCAATCATCTGTATATGATCATAAAGAAGTTGATAACCTCTTAGAGTAGTAAACAGTTGTATTACTATATTATATTTTCACCCTTGACTTTGTGTTTAAGGATCATGTTTTCTATCGGTTCTCAGCCTAGTTCTGGAGTTAGAGGACCAGTAATAAAAAAAATTTATCCATTGTTTGTTATGTTATTTGAAGTATTTGAGAGGTTGGGGAATATTTACTATCAGTTGAACTAATATTTTAAGAATAAATCAATCTATGATATCATTCAAGTGTCTTAGTTTAGAATGTATGAATTTGATCTGTCTCTTGTGCTTCAGTATTAGTATGTTTATTCAATGTTGGATGCTTACTTTGAGGAGAAGTTGTTATGTAGTTTTGATTGTAGTGAGAAGTAGTTGCATGAATATATTGTGACTCTTATACAAGATGTATATTTGTATATATGTGTATCAGAAGAGAAATATGAATGAAAATATAGGATGAGTTCCCAATGATTCTAGTTTTTCATTAGAGTCTCTTGATGAATATGTTTAAGGAAAAAACCTTTCAGTGGTGTGTTTTTAAAGACCCAAATCATTGAGGTATATTTTTTTAAAATTCTAAGTCCTTGGTATGGTTTTTTATCTTGTTTGGATGTTTTTTAGGGGGTTATGCTGAATAAGACTAAAGAGGAAATATAATGGTGGTTAATTATCTAGGAATTTTCCAATTAAATATATCAGGTTCTAAATTAGGTGGTTATGGATACCCACTAGTGGTGGAAGGGGATCATGAAAACTTGACCTAAAATAAGGTGAATGGTGTGTTTTTCATATGGTGCATGGTGTGATACCAGTTGGTCAGTGAGGATTATGAATGTAGTTAGTATAGCCCATGTGGGAATTTTTAATTAAGGGGGCTTCCATCTTTTCTTGGAATGGTATATGGTCCCTAACATTGGATCCCATCAATTTAGGGATCATTTTGTTGAACTATTATGGACATATGGAGGCATAAATCTCAATTTTCATTATATATCTTTATTCTTTCGTTCTAGATTCTCTTAAGCTAGAATATGATATTTAACGGTTGTATTTCCTTTATTTCAGTATAGTTTTCATGGGATGTGTATTTTTGTGAGAAGTTTATTAGGTTTATATTACTATGTTTTTTAATCATTTTTCTCTTGATTCTAGTTTTATATAATATAGAATTCATTACATATTATGATTTCTAGAGGAATTTACCGTTAGTGTATTTATTTTATTAATTTTGGTAGGTAACCTCTAACATTTCCATTCAATTATCATGTTCTTATAAATTAATTTTAGACTAAATAGTGATTTAAATTTTTTTTATGTGTTTCTTGTCATTTAAATTGGTATAATTATTGGGAGATTAATTTGTTATGACTTCTTAATTAAAACATTTAACCCTAATGGGATGGTCTAGGATGAAATTTGGAATTAATAATTCTTTAAATATATAATTGGAAATGATAAAGTCTTAATAGAATGTTAATGATAAATGAATACTGATGTTGTTATTTTATATGGTTAAAAAAAGGTTGGAAATTATGATAGAAATGGGAAACCAATGTGTCAAATGAATAAATCCCCCTTATAAATTCATATAAATATATAATTGAATATATTTTGTGTTTGGGGATGTTTTGAAACTATTTAGTGCAAATAATTAGTTGATTTACCATCGTAATATTCCAAATCGTGTGTGAATATGGAGAAATTACTAAAATATTGTTACATGGCTTCCTATTGATTAACTAATCTTGTTGGTGGTTCACTAGTTTTTATTTTTTGAGTTGAATAATTGTTATAGAATGGTTGAATTAAACCATTAAATGTTTATATGGATTAATTAACATGTTGATGTTTAGGTAACAAACCATGGATTAAAATTTGTGATATTGAGACCTTACTAATGGTTTTTGATATGTGTTTTCTTCCAAAAAAATATGTTCTTTTATATTACTATGGATTTATTTATTATTGTTGATTTAATTTTCAATATAATGGGAATATAATGAAAACATGAGTTACCAAGGGTTGGAACTGATATATTGTGTTCTAATTTAGGTGATTCATGTGTTGCCTATCACTGACCATTTATTAATTCTTTGAGCCTTGATAAGGATCACTTACGAGCACCATATGGAGAGATAAGATATGATATGTAATGATTTTTCATAGTTGTTCATGATGGGATGGAAATATAATACTTCATGCTATTGAAAAGATATACCAAAGTGTAATGATATAGTTCCATTCGTAGTATGAAATAATTAACCCTTAGTGGATGGTCATATCATATGTCATGATATAGAATAATTGAACGTGACCGGTGGATTGAACATGATGCTATATGTAATAAGAGGCGTAAAAAAATATTCCATGTGTGCATTTGGACTTGTTCAAGGTTGGGATTTAATGATGAGCATTGAAAATAATTCTTGGTCCATAGTTAATAACATTATATGAAGTATGAATGACTAATTTTGGTCACATAGATGCACTTACTCCTTTATAAAATGGATAAATATTTTGTTGAGTTATTATTTTTTAAATTAAACTATTATATATATTTATATTTTCATGAAAATATAATAAGTATTTTTAGTGATTTGTATTGCATATTATATTTTATCCCATAGTATGTACACACATTTTTTGAATATTGATTACCTACATAGTTATTTTTTAATCAATAAGGGTCCTCTAAATTATATTGTTGGTGTTTAGAGACACTCTAAAACTTAGTTCTTATCCTTACAAATTCATGAGGATTGTTTTTTATACACTTACATTCATTTTAATTTTTTTCTATATTGCTTATATTTTGGAATATGTGACTTATCCTTGGTTAATAAGTTGTTTAATGATTCATTTGGGAAATCTGGGATATTATTTCAAGCTTTTTGACATTATGTTATTGCATTACACTAATTATTGATTTTTATATACAAATTTTTTATTTGATGTAATGGGTCATTTTAATGTAATCCTATCCTCAAGACATATCATAGACTCTCAATACTAGCCACCTGCCTATAGTGATGAAGGAGTGAAACTAAGGACATGTGTTGTTTTGTATTTATGGCCTTGTCATAGAAGGGTAAGATGTTAGACCACATAAGGCTGAGTTCTCAAGAATAATTTACAATAATAAGACCCCCAACCGACCTCCCATTTTGATACCATTGTTGATATGAGAGACACATGAGTTCATAGATATTCAACCAATATTTGAAAGCATTTCAAACACTCCCCCATGTGACTGTTTAAGCTAAAAATTGAGTTAAGAGAAGAAAACAAAAGATACTTGTGTCCCCTAAAGGTTTTGATACCCAAAACCTCTAAAAATAATTCATATACATAGACTCCAACATTGCTATGGAAAACACTAATTTAGAGAAAAGGTCCTAAAAAATATTGGAGAACTGTGTTAATGTTGTGGATTCTATTTAATAGATTAAAAATCATCACTCAAGGGAGCACTAGTGTTCCTCATTCATATAGTATCATTATATTTGGGGTTATGAGAGCCCACTAATGGATTGATTGGGATATCCACATTTTCATGTCACTTTATTTAGAGAATTCCCTTGATTGTACCCTTGTGGCCTAAAACCCACCAATATCACCATCTTTACAATTTTTTTCCCCAAAAGGATAGTTTCACCTTAATATTGTGAAGAACGATGGGCTCAACCCTCACATAGGTATCCTACTAGGTCTCATAACATATAGTTCACCATAATAGACTCCCTAAACATAATAATATAATTTAATTTATTTCCATAACCTAAGGGAGTTGTTTTACCCTATATGGATTTCATGAATGGTTTTTTAGGTATAAATTACGCCATATGTATACATCCTATTTTAATCAATGATATTTTCATATGTCTCATACACCATAATAAATAGACATGGTTTTTTGAAATTTAATTCTTTCAAAAAAACCATATTTATGCACTCACACTCTGAGGCCCAATTCATAAAAACATAAACTACTAAAACTACTTTTTTGGAAAATTTTCCTTAAAATGGTCCTTTGTTTTCAGGGATTCATGACAATAAAATTCACCGATATAGTCATTTTCATCTTTACTAAAAATTAATGAAGTTAATTCTTATATGACATCATATTATATGGGTTTTGATTCCCCGCATAGGTATACATGGGAATCCAAATTTATGGTCAGGTATAGAATTTTCATTGCAATCTAACTATAAATAGACCTTAATTTCCTTTTAGGAAATTGTAAATATTAACAAAAACCATTGATCCTTTTAGATATCACAATTCTTTAGTGTACCCTTAATTATTTTTTTGATGCAATAAACCCAAAAATAGACTAGAATTTTTAATTTTGTGTATGAAACTATATCAAACCCTTATGTCTTACTAAGAGACCACATACACTATTGTACCACCTTCTTCCATCCTATATTTTAATTAATTCTGGACTAACTTATTATGAAGATTTAAACTATAGAACCAATTTAAACATTATGATCATACATGAGCCAACATCATATCTAATCTATTAGTACATTAAATTAATTAATTTCAATTAATTTGTCTTATAAAAGGTTTACTAGTATTGAAACTTCAAAATATTTCATGAATATGAATAAATTAATAAGTGACCCAAACTAATTAAAGTACCAATTTTTGGTGGACCAGTGAGAGGGGGTGAATCATTGGTTCCTTTTAAAGAATACATATTTTAAATTTAACATCCTAGACTATTTAAAGTTTATACCCTCTCAACATTGAGTCAGTCATCCTTACATGGACTACAGAATAAATGATAGAACAATAAAAAATATTTACATGTTTTAGTAGTAAACTCAATCTCCTTATCCTGATTGATTTTTTATCCAATGATGGATTCTATAATATAATCAATTTAAATTTCATTGGTTTTAGTGCATCACATACCAACACATCTCCCCCACCATTTTTACAACTATCATCATTTTAGGAGGAATCGAAACATGTATTACATTTGATTCGGGGCATCCCACACCAACACCACTCCCCACCATGATTACAACAACCATCGTCCCACATAACTACTTTCCCATTGGTATCTCATCTTCATACGATTATTTAATTATATACCCTAATCTACATGGGTTCCACAAATTCGGGTCCATTGTATACATGTGTTTTATTATAAAAAGTTCAAAAGTAGTCATCCAATATGATCTAAAAGTAACTACATATATATGATTTTATCTCATTATTCTCAATAACAAAGGCAGAGAATTATTGAAGTTATTTAAGATCATAAAATGATACATGGTTCTTATTTTCTGTCATTATTCACAAATCATCTATAAATTCTGTTCATATGTCTTTATTAACTCAAAATCAAGACCCATTGATCACTAAAAATACATCATTTCCTCAATTTTTGAAAGTATCAACAAATAGATCATGACCATGATTAATAATATTAGTATAATATTTTTTTTCTTTCCAATATTATGAAAAAAAGGTGACATGGGATCTTATTCTTATTATATAATAGATAAATATATTATTTGTCTTCTTAAAATATGATCGGTGTTTATTAATCCTTTTTACAATTCTAATTTATTCATACTTGGATAAAACACTGAGTTTTATCTCTCACAATTTCTCTCTTCTTCCTTTTCCCTATTTTATATATTTAACAAAAATAATTTTTACTTTATTTTTATATAGAAAAAATACCATAATAATCAGTTCCCATGATCACCTCTTCAATTTTTCTTCAATTTTTTATAAGTGGTTTGCTCCCATGAAATCACATATTCCATTTCCTCAAATTCTTATACCTAGAAAATTACCATGAATACCCTTCTCAATTTATTTTCTTTTCTCTCATTAAAATATGTCTTCTACATAACATATATAGATGGTTGAAGAACCATCTCATTTATTCTAACAAATGGATGGAAATAAATGTTATCTAATTCTATATAAAAATTATAATTTAATTCCTTTTTTATACATTCATTATTTTATTTTGGAATAGATTCTTATAAAAATAAATTAAAATACATATCACATGTATATTTTCAAAATACTCAACTACACTCATTTACCTATTTAATTCATATCAAATTATAGACCCATTTGAGTGTTTGTGATGTTTATATCATTGAATACCAGTCCAGGAATTGTCTAGAAAAACCTATGTTGGAATACATAATTCATGAATTAATATATTTAACCCTTACATAGATCCTTTCAAATATAGTTACCTTTATGTATATTTACAATAACCCATAATTAGATGGAAATAAATTTATATATATTAAGATTTCTCTTATGAAACTCATACTCTTCAACAATTCGCTTATGAAGATGGATGATTACATTCATATAGATCACTGATATGTAGCTTTCTTATGACTTTTACCTTTCTAGTCTTGTGGCGATGACCCATATATATCTCAAATAAGAATCAAATGAACTATATATCAAAGTAATATTCCCATTATAATCAGCATTTTTTTAATTTTCAATGTCATGCATAGTCCATGAGTGCTTATATTGAGTGAATAAAAAGAATACAACAACTCCCTAATGTTTTACACACATAATTTGAACATTCTTATTAATAGAATATATTCTAGAAAATGTAAACATGCATTATGAAATTGAATATGTGTAAATTGAGGTTTTATGCTAATTCATGAATATATTTATACGCTACAAAAATTATTATGAGATAACATCCATATTTATATGATCGATTCAAAATATCAAAAAAATATTGGAAAGTCAAAGACACACTTTTCAAAGACTAACATGATAGAATACATAAAATATTCATGTGATGTATTATGGATTATGTTTGAGGTAATTTTACTAAAATATCTCAAAAATTCAAGATTCTTTCACGTAAAATTAGAATATTTTGATGTTAATTTGTACCATCTTCATCGAACTCATTAAAACCTCATACAATTTGAAAATACATTTAGGAATTTAGAAAAACATATAAATACACTTTTTCACTATGAAAATGAACTCTTATATCATATTCATATTAAATTTATTGAATATTCATAAGCTTCAACAAAATTTAAAACATCATTAAATATTATCCCTAAAATCATTCATGCAATTATTTTCTAACACTAAAATTACCGGCATTCATTTTCAGTTACACTAGAATTGTTTCTACATCACCTTGTGTCTTCAAAATCCACAATAATTACCATTTTAACACATTCTTATTGTCATAATTGATGTTGTGAAAATCATTAAACTTATCACTCCTATATCATATTTTTTAAATATGTTCTACTTATTTCATCATCACTAGCTACTTACTTACATGTGGACCAGATCAATCAATCATCTATTGTAATATCTTGCTACTTGAATATTTATAGCCATGTTTTTTCAAAAAAAAATTTGAATATTACTTTATCATTTATTTGGAAATCATGTGTTATTATCTTTATAGATTATAATTAACACATATTAACATCTTTTTATTGATAATGATATTCTTCATCACATGAAACAAATAAATTCCTCACATGTGACCTTTAAATTCTCCCTTTTTTGTTTTTTAGAAATACCATCAATCACATAGGTCAATATGTGAATTTGATATCATTTATTTCTCCATATTGTTTTAAACAAATTCTAATGAAATATAAAGGTCTTTTGCAATTGTTATTATTCATTTTAAACATCTTATTATCCCTCTTTCGTTCAAAATCATAGGTTGAACTTCATTTGAGATAAGGATGAAGCCACATTATTTTCTTAACAATGAACCTAAATTATATATACCCTAAGTATAAATGGTCTATTATAGCATAAACAATAAGAGTGAATTTATTAAAGCCTTAAATATTCCCATATATAACTATTAATAGTGTAACAAAACGGAACTCATCTATTTGGGAGACTACAATGATATTTTTTTAAAAGATATTTTATCAGACATGGATCTCAAAAATCACATCAAAATAGATCTTGTAGAAGAAATATTTCTCTCCCCTTTCTTATCTTTCACATCCACTAATACTCTCCAACATAAATTTTTTTGATATGAATGAATAAGGGGAAGTATTTTGATTAGAATAACATAGATTCAATCTATCTTGTATTTATCCAAAATTCAATATTTGTATATAACTATTCTTCTTTGATAATAAAATATTCATGAAAACTACCCTCAATGGTTTCACATATTATTTCTTTGTCATGTTAGTAAGATGATTCTATGATTGTAACCTTGTTTTATTTATAGTTTATATAGTTTACAATAGCCCCCCCCCCCCCCCCATAGATTTACACGTTCAATTCCATAAATTAAATTACATGGAAAATAGAAGAAGGGAATGGTTAGGATTTTACTTCCATTTTAGTTATGGAAATAATGTTGAAAATTATCTCTCAACTAGGATTCATAATTATTCCTAACGTCATCATTGGAGAAACACTTCATCCTAGATCTTTTTTCCTCTATAAGTCTGTCTCTATTTAGGATTCATGGGATCTCTCTGTCACTATCTCATTCAGTTTACTCTTTATGTAGAATTGGTTTTTCTCCAATTATTATAAATAACATACTTTCATTGGTATTTTTACCACGTCAAATATATTTTAAAATTCATTTTATTTTTCTATTGTAATAATCATACAATGTTTTTCACTAAACCTAGCCTAGATACACTTACCACATAGATACCTTTCAAATACCTTCATGTTCACTTCAACCATATACATATCTACGTTCTAATTAGGGATAATATTATAATATTCACCATTATTCTTTAGCTTCTTAGTAATTTTTTATTCTACACTAATCTTATATTTACTCCAAGAGGCTATTTCCACTTTTTCATTTTTTATATTGGGTTATTTTATTTAGACTATCATAAGAGTATTGTTGAGTTGGATTATAATATAATACATATTTATAATGAAAATTTATATATAATTAATTTCATATGTATACAATGAAATAAAATATATTTAAAGTGTATGAAATCTTATTATTGTGTAATAACTGATTCATTCTGGAAATTTTATCCTCTTATCTACACCCATTACTTATACCCTTATTTGTTCCTAAAAATTCAAAACATTAATCCAAAATTATTTTTCCCAATAATTTAATCATTAGTAGCACCAATATTTACACACTATTCTCACCCATTTTCCTATAGATGTAGTCTGTCCATATTTGTAACTTTCCATTTTTCAAAATTCTTCTCAATATTTTTCGATTCTTTTGAAGAAGTAACTTATATAAAAACATTTTTATAAACCATTTAAATGGTAATAAGATTCTCATAAAATATTTATATCCATATTTATATATTTATTTTCAAAAATAATTAATTGTCAAAAAAATCATATGGAAAATATAATTACATAAGGATTGTACACTTCTCATTCATCTTGGTATCAATTGAATTATAGATGACTTCAGGGTATTTTTTCCACTGATGTGAGTCCTATTTAGAACCATGAAACATAATAAACACTTGTTTAATATCATCATTCTTCATCACAAATTTTGAAGAACATGTTTTTTCAAGATCCATGTTTATTAATTTGACTTCTAATTCAATGCACTAAATGTTGAGGGAATTGACCTCATCATAAAAAATATAAAATTCATTCTCTACACAATCCCTTCATCTATTGAGTATTATATTAATTATTTTTTATGACTTTTTTAAATACAATCATGGTCTTTAATTCACCATGATTTGATTTCTAGTTTGGAATCCACGACTCTAAAAGTAATTTTTACCAATTTCCCACAAAAAAGGATCATTATTTATTGATTTTATCATTGTGATATTTCTCATCATTTCAATTTTTTTATTTTATTCTAGAAATTTTTCATTTATATTATGAAACAACATAATCAATTCATTTAGTTTTACATATTTTATGAGATCCTTACATTATCACAATATTTTTACAAAGGATTTATCTAGGATTTCGGGATCCTTATCCCTCTTTGACTTCTAATCCTATAGTATTTTGATAAATCCAATATATATGTTAATACAAATGATCAATTGAATTAATATAACTTCCAATTTAAAAAATCATCCCTAATTTGGTAGAACACATACCTCTCTCTTGATCTCTAAGCAGTGGTGTCTCATACCTTTTATTCATATTTTTCATAACCATCATTTAAACATTATTCAATCTATTAATTAATATTTCTTTTAAATCATAAAAATTTAAACTGATAGGTTAGACTTCCTTTTTTTCTAACTATGGTATGTTGGATTTTTTCAAAGATAAACATGATTTACACTCATTCCAAATAAATTGATCATGTTTGGTGGACCACTTAGTGGGGGTGAATAAATGGTCTCTTTTAAATAATAGTTGTTTTCAACTCATCCTCTTGAACATTTTATACCTATATCCTCTACAATTTTTTCAATCAGCCTCACTCAAATTATATTACAAATAAAGCCACATGAACACAACGATTTATGAGTTTTGGTTATAAAATCATACTTTTTTCCATGATTATTTATTATCCCCCACCAAATATTCTCCGCTATAAACAATATTAGAATGTAATATACCCATTTCATCCCAAACTAATATATTTTTTCAATATGTTTACAACTACCATTCTCAATTTAAAATCACACATCAAGCGTCCCAGTGGAATCCTAGCTTCAAATCATTATTTCCTTATATAGATAGACTCACATTGTTTCCATAGATTTCCCCAGTGTACATAAAAGTGTTTCCATCTAACCCTTTAAAGAGTGGATCTTTAATAATCTCAACATTCAATTGCAACAGGATGATTTGACCACCTTTTTTAATTATATAGGCTTAAAATGTTTTATGGTTTTTTATAAAAATATATTAAACTTAATCATTATTTATAGCTCTATTTTTTAGATCTAAATAAAACCCTTCCCACATATCTTTCTCAAATCAGTCTTAATATTTTTTGAACTTTATTAATCAATAATCTCTTTTATTTTTTAATGGATAAAAAAGAGATCTTGAAAATTATTTATAGTGATGGACCATCCTTATATTTTTCTTTTCAATTTTTTTCATCAAAGCATGTCACGATGTCTTATTCTTAATTTGACATCGATACTCATTTAATGAATCTTCATCATATAATATTAGTTTTATATATTCCTTTTTATTCAAGAAATTTAGGTTAGTCACACTAAGATCAAGTTCTCAGTTTTTCTTCAAGAAAACTATATCTCTATTTACACATATTTATGTAGGTTTGCCTAATAATATATTTTATATTTTTTATATAGAAAAATATATAGACTAATCAGTTCTGAAAATATCCCCTTAACCATTTCTTCATCTACATATTGGATGACCCAGATGGTGTCATTAATTCCTTGCAGGTCTATGTAAAACTAAAATTTATAAAAACACAATAGATGCAACTAATTATCTCAAAATACTAAAGAACCTTCTTGAGATTGATCTATAAGGATAAAGAAATATTTTTTATTAGGTATTAAAAAATATAATTTATTTATACTGATGAAATATGTGAGAAATGGTTGGTATAATTGTTTTTAGAATGTAAAATGAAAATAATGGAGATTGGTAAGTTGATTTGTAAATAGATTTTAATAGAACACTAGGGTGTTGTGAATTTAGGGTTTATATGGAATCATATTTAAGAATATATTTGGATTAATTAATGATTTGTCTAATATTTTATGTGAGGAATATCAAATTGTTAGGGTATCCTATACTTGACATTGAAATACCCAATTTCCCTTAGTCTAGTAATTTTGGGTTTTTCTGAATCATATATGTCTATATACCATATTTAAACATGATTTACACTAATGATGAAAATGTTCATGAATTATTTTTGGGTTTCAGTTTTAAAATTGTTAATGTCCCTTAAGATTCAATTATCTATAGTCTTTATAAAGGAAAATTAATATGACTGATAGCTTATTAAATAATTACAACAAGAAAAATACATGAATGAATTTGATGAAAAAATACAACATCCCTTCCCAATTTAATTTAAATATAATTATAATAAGAGTTATTTACCTCTTTATCCTAGTGATGAGAGGTTAAGAGGTATGGATAAATATAAAATAATGTATAATGAAAAGAGAGATGAACTTGGTGAGGGTCCCACACAACGCGGCTACTCACTCCAAGAAGTGGTATTTAGATCTCTTTTATAAAATCATGTTATTCCATTGTTTATAGGCTTAATGTGGAATCATTTATTTATAAATTTCATAAATGAATGGTCAAGAAGTTATAATGGAAGGGAACAATGTCGTAGAATTGGTCAAAAATTAAGTATATTTAGAATCTAGGCATGTAAATCTAATCCTGAAAACTTACACAACATTTATTGTGCTTAGATGATTTTTACTCTTTTAATTTCCAAGATTCATGAATTTTGGAGTATCTCTTCGAAAATTTCAACCTGAAGAAACTCACATCGTGTAAATGGAATAAACAATTTCTCAATTCCTAGCTCTTGTTCTCCATCTATTATTTATACTAAAAAATATACTGTCACACAATGAGTGAATATCGTGCCACACAATTAATTTTTGTTCATATTTTAATATTCTTTATATCCTTCCATAATGAATAAAACAATTTAATATATTACAAAAACATATAGAATAACTAATAAAATATAGAAATCGATATAATAAAATATATCCATGTAATGTTGTTTTCAAATTCCCCCGCACATTGAATTTGTACTTTCCTAAGGGATGGAATTTCAATATGCTACAATGTGCATTATCTTTAACATGAAACAAATTGAATTCCAATAAATAAAATCAGTAAATTGGTATAACAAATATTCAATCTTCACATGTATAAAACATATCAATGCCTTATTTTTAAAACAAAAACATTTCATTCTACTATTTTACTTTTTCCATTGAATTATCAATGAAATTTTAATTATCAATCATCACTTTCAATTCATTATTAAAAATATTGAAATTTTCAATTTAACTCTAGATGAATATTTATCACTCATCATTATGGTAAAAATAAATATATTTATGCACTTACCAAAATAAATTGTCACTTACCATAGGATGGAATGTCATCTAGCAACTTTATAGCATAAATATTGAAAAACATTATAATGACATATTCATTGTTTAGTAACAAATAAATTTGAGGATCAAGGAAGGTATGTAAGTGATGTAAATTAGGAAAGTTACTAAAAGTAGGATAAACTCTAAAGTAATTTTCTTGATAAAAAAATAGCATAATGAAATTATTATTTTAAACCATTAACTCAGATAAAGATTATAAAGAGTTGAAATACAATTAATCGAACACCGTATATTATAATTATTTTTTCATTTATATTATTTTACAAATTTTATGTAATGGTGATTTTTGAATTTCCTTAGACTCAACCATTTTTTATGTTGTAATAGAGTGAAAAATAAATAAAAGCAATTTTCCTTTATTAAATTTCATAAAATATACACCACACTTATTCATTAAAAAATGTGAATCCCACCCAGCTTATTTCAATTCCCCCACTCTTATTCAGGATAATCATGAATAATATTTAGAGGAAGGTAGAATATTATACTATAGAATTGTAACAAGGATCATTTCTTAACAAGGCTCTTCATGGATTCTATGTGCATAAAAGGATTAATTTAATGTGGGTCTCAGGATGAGGTATTGTAAAAAAACCATCAATCATTTTGAAATTGATTCTCTTTAGTCATATATTATATTAGATACAAATAACATTCTAGAATAAATCGTTCATGAGTTTCTCAATAAATTTCAAAAATAAATAATATAAAATATAAGGATCAATGGATGTCTTGATAATGAGAAAAATAGTTGTGCTAATTAATTTTGGAAATTCATATGAATAATTTAATCGATTTATTAAAATATAAAAAATTCAATACATTTTTAAAATATCAATAAAATTTTCATTTACAATGAGTTATATTATCATCATATCATTATTTTCAAAATCATAATCAACTTTATTATCTTTACTAAAAATTATTCACATTTTTCCCATTCATGTTAAGTGAAAAATCAATTTAAATTCATGACATGGTATTTATCATATGTAGTTTATGTCTCATAGTTCAGCTGATTGAAGTAAGAACCAAACATGGTGCACATAATTTCTAGTAAATTATCTAATTAAATGTGGGTAATATAGAAGATTTTTTTGAATTTGAAACTCTAACTACACATTAAATTATTTCTCTAATCATGGCTATGTTTTTTTTCGAATCCAGATTTACCATGTGTATTGGTCTCACAATGTGTAATGTTAATTCAACCTTTTCTTTTGATTCCATTTGTTTTCTGCCAGCTTGGGTCTCAATGGTCCTACAAATAAAAAAATGAAATCACATTCAATTATAAATTAATTTTCAATTTTTTTTATATCATGTTTACCTCTAAAAATTGAAAATAAATAAGGGAAAATAAAAAAAAACTTGTTTCCTCTATGAATCGCTTTGGTTTACCATCATTGGCTAGACCATACCTCTATTATATTTATCAAATGTGATTGATGATTGTAATTTTTTTACCTTTTCGTAGTCTATAAATTGTATAAATTATATTTTATCCATAGAGGATGACCCCCTTCCTGCTTCCCAAAATAGTTTTATTATCCCTAATAGTAGTACATGGTTGGTCTTCATTAGAACAATCCACCATTTCATCAACATTCTTGATTAACTAAATTGATATTCATATACTATCCATACTTATTTTCCTTTATCAAATGTAGCGGGATCAGAATATCCTATATTTTTAATGGTATTAGTCTTTATCTTCCCTTTCTTATTCAGTTAAAAATCCTCTTCCACAACATCATATAACTCAATCACCTCTTCAGTTTCAGCATAATTGTTTACTACAAGTGTTTATCCTTCTCTAAACTAATTTTTTCCATCACATTGTATTTATTCATTTCTTGGAGGATGTTGATAATTACATGATCACTAAAAACCCTAAGACTGTAACACCCCAAGATTTTATGAAAAATATTCTTTTTAATTAATTTCTTGGGTTGTACGCTACACCAAAATGAGCTTTCACAACATGAATCCATTAATTTCCTTTCATTACATGCAATCACGACCTTCCTCGATAGCGTGTGTAGTACGCAATACTGAGTTTCACTAAACAATGATATGCTATTAAAATATTATTAAAACTAGCAGTTAGGAATAGTAATAACCACTTTTTGAAATTTTTTAAATTTTATTTTTCAAAATGGACTTCATTTTTGGATTCGGAATATCGAAATTAGCTTAGGGTGAAATTTTGGTACTTTTCGGATAACTTTCATATTCTGATGAATAGTGAAAATTACTAAATTTTAATTAAAAACAACTTTTTAATCGAAATAATTAATAGTGATAAATTATTAATTTGAGTGGTTTTATTGTATATTTAGAATATATTGTTTCAATTTAATACAATGTTGTTCATTGGATGTAATTTCACATTTAAACCAGACATAAACAAGTGTCAATCTTTTGATAGTTATTATCTTTTAAAAACACGATATTTGTTTTGACGACGGGAATTAATTTTCAAATTATTTAATGTAACTGATATGTTTTGAATTTGGTAAAATAAAAATCATTTTTTAATTCATAATATCAAATATAGCTTAGGCCTAATTTTTGGTATTTTTGTGGAAACTTTCATTTTTTCATGAATAGTGAAACCACTAAGTGGTAGTTAAGAAAATTGAATTTTTCATAAAACATAATTTTAGTGCTTCTATGAGTAGAATTTAAAAAATCTGAGAGACATGCTTAATATCAAGGACTAAAATGTGGTTCAATGAGATGAAAATAATTTTTGGTGAATACTAACTTTTTACATTTTTTTACCACGGATAAAAGTAAATAGGGTAGTTAAGGGTAAAAATGATATTATTATAACCATTACACATGTCCAAATTCTATTGGATAAGTGTAATTAGACCATAAACAACCTTAGGAAAAAAATATGACAATTTAGGACCACTTTGATTAGATTAGGACATTTATAATTAATTTATTTAAAGAAGGGTTAAAATAGTTAAAATCAATGTTTAATAAGTAGATAATTTTTAATATAGGGTTATACATAAGATAAATTCGTCTATAAATATTTATGAGAAAGATAGAAAGATTTACAACATAATGGTATTTTATTTGTAATTTTTAGAAATTAAATTATTTAATTTATTTATGAAACAACGATGATGGAGTAATTATCTTACTAATGAAATATTGACATAATTGATGTTATGAATACCCAAATAAATGTAATTTGAGACTTTTTATGAATTCCACTAATTTTCTAGGTTAATATGAAATTTTACTATTGATTTAATTAACTTTTTTCGAAATAATCATTCTTTTATGATTTTCAAAAAAATCAATTACTAAATAGTGTCAAAATTGACATAAAATGGTTTTAAAACAAATATTATATTATTAATTGTTATTTTATTCCTAAAAATCTATGGTTCGGCCAAATGACTTAGATGAGGTTATATATATTTATAATAAACAACTTGTGGTTCTTTTGTCTTGTTATAGTAAGTTTATTAACCTTATAGTGTAAGAACACAAAAAGACATGGTAAAATTAAATTATCTAACTTAAAGTTAAAACTAAATGATAAAGTCAAAATATTAAACTAAACATGTCCAAATTATATTGGATTAGAGTATATCGACCCATCCCCACCTTATTTTCGAAAGAAATCAATTTGGAGCTATTTAAAACCGAATATGGCTTTATAATAAATTAATATTTTTAGTTTTTCCAAAGGTGCCCCTCTCCTCCCTTATAAAAGGGCACCTCCTCCCTCTCTTCCTCACACCACTTTGAGCCTTCAAGATCGGCCAAACCCTGAAAAATTCTCTTCTCTGCTTCCCTATGAACATCTTAGAGGTCCTGGTTTTCTTCAAATACCAATTTTAGTGCCCTAAGAGGAGGACTCAAAGAGGCGCTTCAAAGAAGAGGTAATGTCCGTTACCGATTCTTTAAACTTTATTTCTTCATCCACTTCTTCTTATTAGGTTGTTTTATTATGAAGTAATAACATCAGTATCACTCATATACTGATATGTTATTATAAGTATGAAACAACCCTATTTTACCACCTATCTATCCTACGGAAAATGAAATCACCACACGTGCGTACATACGGAATACCGTCTCCACGCCGTTGTGTAATCTATTTTCCACCACCACCTTACTTGGATGGGTATAATGGTGTAAATAATAACTATATATGATTATTTTAAAGTGATATTAATTCTAAAATAGTATAAATACACTCCAATACAATTCCACGATCATGAGAACGATATCATCGCTCGTGCGTACATACGGACTACCGTCTCCACGACTCGATGAGATTCATTCTCCACATTAACCATTCATCAATGATTATAAAGTATATATAATAAGTAATCATGAAATATATGACATAATAATGATACTGGATTTATGTGTATATATATTTATGTCATCTACTTAATTCCATTCAACTCAATAAGGAAACGAAAACAGCGTTCATGCATACGTACGGCCTACCGTCTCCAGGAACGGTGTTTTCCATTCCATTTACGGATCTATTATATATATGTATATAATGAATATATATTATATTTAAATCATGTTTTATATTCTGGAATTATGTAATCATGATCAATGTAATCATATGAGTAATTACAAGTCAAAACACGGACGTCAAATGAAACAATTTTACCCAAAACGCTCTTTAACATGGAATTTACAAAAGAACGGGTAATATAAAGTCATAAGTGAACCATATATCATAACAATGAGTATGATTCTGGAATAAGTCAATGACATTATTTAAATCATTATACAGGAGGTTTGGACACTTACGAAGCAAATCGGACCTAAGGTAAGGAAAATATCACAATCTCATTTTTATCCGAGAATGTTTATACTTTGGTATTTACTAGGGTGTATTTTGTCTTCCACATCCATGTTCCCTCAATATGTAATATTGTTTCCATCCACCTAAAATTTTTTAAATCCAATTTTACCCTTCAGTGAGTTTTTAGTAAAGGATATTAAAGGAATCTTTTGTCGTTTTTCGAATGAGGTACTTTTTGACTTTTTTGAAAAAATTACAAGAATAATGTTTTTTTAACTTATACGGCATGAATGGATTTTTAAAACATTATTTCCAAGAATATTCCTTTACATGTTTTCATTTTTATTTTTAATCAACTTCTTTTAGTTTAAAATTGTATGACATGTTAAGAAAGGAAAATGTTTTTGAAGTAGAAAGGATATTTTCCTCAATAATGGAGTTCAAGTGTTTTATCAAAATTATTTTCCATATAAGATAATATAGGGTTATGTTTCTATACCTATTATTACATTTATTTGATTATGTTGTGATGGAATTATTTTTATGAATTCCTTTATCTTGTATGAATTGTTTTATGATTTCATGTTGTTTAAGAATCCCATTTTTATTACATGGGTTATGCAATGATGTATGATTTACGATTTTTTGGCACTCATAATAATGGTATCATTATGAGATGGGTGGGACCTATATCTCCCTCCAATGAATTGGGTAAAGATTTCACATCTCATGAGATAGACATGGCTCGAACGGTAGGTTAAACCGGTTTAGTGAAACAGGACTGAAATGAGGAGTAAACTCGGTTCAGAAATGGACTTTGTCCACTAAGATAGTCTTGGTAATGAGTCTTGACTAATAAGAAATGATTCTTTATGATTATGTGTGTATTCCACAAAGTTTCATGGTGCTCATATATCTGATAAATCAGATGGTACCTTAGATAGTCACAAATTTATGGCTTTGTGATTGCTGGCTTTTCCATAGCCATGTTCTCTACCACTCTCCATCAGAACATGATGGTTAGATTTCTCTTCCATATCCATATTTTCACCTATGTGGAAACCTAGTGATTAGTTTATTTGGGTAACCGTTACATTTCATAATTTTGTTTTTAAATATTGGTTTTGGTATTCCTTTTTACGATGTGGGTTTCTATTAATGAAACTTTCAAGTAGTAAACCATTTATAACCCCGACGAATTTTGAGGGCGAATTTCTTTTAAGGGGGGTAGAATATAGTACCCCGAGACTTTATGAAAAATATTCTTTTTAATTAATGTCTTGTGTTTTATGCTACACCATAAGGAGTTTTCACAACACGCAGCCTTGAATTTCCTTGCATTACACACAATCACGACCTTCCTCGATAGCGTGTGTAGTACAGAATACCGAGTTTCACTAAACAACGATACGATATTAAAATATTATTAAAACTAGCCGTTATGAATAGTAATAACCACTTTTTGAAATTTTGTAAATTTTATTTTTCAAAATAGACTTCATTTTTGGATTCAGAATATCGAAATTAGCTTGGGGTGAAATTTTTTTACTTTTCGGATAACTTTCATATTCTGATGAATAGTGAAAATTACTAAATTTTAATTAAAAACAACTTTTTAATCGAAATAATTAATAGTGATAAATTATTAATTTGAGTGATTTTAAAGTATATTTAGAATATATTTTTACAATTTAAAACAATTTTGTTCATTGGATGTAATTTCACATTTAAACCAGACATAAACAAGTGTCAATCTTTTGATTATTATTATCTTTTAAAAACAAGCTATTTGTTTTGATGACGAGAATTAATTTTTAAATTAGTTAATGTAACTAATTTGTTTTGAATTTTTTAAAATAAACATCATTTTTTAATTCATAATATCAAATATAGCTTAGGCGTAATTTTTAGTATTTTTGTGGAAACTTTCATTTTTTGATTAATAGTGAAACCACTAAGTGGTAGTTAAAAAATTGAATTTTTCATAAAACATAATTTTACCGCTTCTATGAGTATAATTTCAAAAATCTGAGAGACATGGTTAATATCAAGGGCTAAAATTTGGTTCAATGAGATGAAAATAATTTTTGGTGAATAGTAACCTTTTACTTTTTTACCACGGTTAAAATTAAATAGGGTAGTTAAGTGTAAAAATGATAATATTATTACCCTAAAACATTTCCTAATTCTATTGGATAAGTGTAATTCGACCAAAAACAACCTTAGGAATAAAATATGACCATTTAGGACCACTTGGATTAGATTTGGACATTTATTATTAATTTATTTAAAGAAGGGTTAAAATAGTTAAAATCAATGTTTAATAAGTAGATAATTTTTAATATATGGTTATAAAAAAGATAAATTCGTCTATAAATATTCATTAGAAATATAAAAATATTTCCTACATAATGGTATTTTTTTTGTAATTTTTAGAAATTATATTATTTAATTTATTTATGACTCAACGATGATGCAGTAATTATCTTATTAATGAAATATTGACATAATTGATGTTATAAATACCCAAATAAATATAATTTTAGACTTTTTATGAATTAAAATAATTTTATAGGTCAATATGACATGTTAGTATTGATTTAAATAACTTTTTTCGAATTAATCATTCTGTTATAATTTTCACAAAAATAAATTACTAAATAGTGTCAAAATTGACATAAAATAGTTTTTAAAACAAATATTATATTACAAATTGCTATTTTATTCCTAAAAATCTAAGGTTAGTCCAAATGACTTAGATTAGGATATATAAATTAATAATAAACAACTTGTGGTTCGTTTGGATTGTTATAGTATGTTTATTAACCTTATATTGTAAGAACACAAAAAGACACGGTAAAAGTAAAATTATCTAACTTAAAGTTAAAACTAAATGATAAGTTTAAAATATTAAACTAAACCTGTCCAAATTCTATTGGATAAGAGTATTTCGACCCATCCCCACGTTATCTTCAAAATAAATCAATTTGGAGCTATTTAAAACTGAATATGGCTTTATAATAAATTAATATTTTTTGTTTTTCCAAAGGTGCCCCTCTCCTCCCTTATAAAACGGCACCTCCTCCCTCTCTTCCTCACACCACTTTGAGCTTTCAAGATCGGCCAAACCCTGTAAAATTCTCTTCTCCACTTCCCTATAAACATCTTAGAGGTCCGGGTCTTCTTCAAAGACCAATTTTATTTCCCTAAGAGGAGGACTCAAAGAGGCGCTTCAAAGAAGAGGTAATGTCTGTTACCGATTCATTCAACTTTATTTCTTCTTCCACTTCTTCTTCATAGGTTGTTTTATTATGAAGTAATAACATCAGTATTACTCATATACTGATATTTTATTATAAGTATGAAACAACCCTATTTTACCACCTATCCATCCTATGGAAAATGAAATCACCACGCGTGCGTACGTACGGAATACCGTCTCCACGCCGTGGTGTAATCTATTTTCCACCACCACATTACTTGGATGGGTATAATGGTGTAAATAATAACTATATATGATTATTTTAAAGTGATATTTATACTTAAATAGTATACATACACTCCAATACAATTACATGATCATGAGAACGATATCATCGCTCGTGCGTATGTACGGACTACCGTCTCCATGACGCGATGAAATTCATTCTCCATGTTAACCATTCATGAATGATTATAAAGTATATATAATAATTAATCATGAAATATATGACATAATAATGATACTGTATTTATGAGTATATATATGTATGTCATCTATTTAATTCCATTCAACTCAATAAGGAAACGAAAACAGCGTTCATGCGTACGTACGGCCTACCGTCTCTATGAACGGTGTATTTCTTTCCATTTACTGATCTATTATATATATGTATATTCTGAATATATATTATATATAAATCATGTTTTATATTCTGGAATTAATTAATCATGATCTAAGTAATCATATGAATAATTACAAGTCAAAACACGGATGACAAATGAAACGATTTTACCCAAAACACTCTTTTACATGGAATTTACAAAAGAACAGGTAATATAAAGTCATAAGTGAACTATATATCATAACAATGAGTATGATTCCGGAATAAGTCAATGACATTATTTAAATCATTATACAGGAGGTTCGGACACTTACGAAGCAAATCAGACCTAAGGTAAGGAAAATATCACAATCTCATTTTTATCTGAGATTTCTTACATTTTGGTATTTACTGGGGTGTATTTTATCATCCACATCCATGTTCCCTCAATATTTAATATTGTTTCCATCCACCTAAAATTGTTTAAATCCAATTTTACCCTTCAGTGAGTTTTTAGTAAAATATATGAAAGGAATCTTTTGTCGTTTTTCATATGAGGTACTTTTTACTTTTTCGAAAAAAGTACGAGAAGAATGTTTTTTTTAACTTATATGGCATGAATGGATTTTTAAAACATTATTTCCAAGAAGCTTCCTTTACAAGTTTTCATGTTTATTTTTAATCAACTTTGTTTAGTTTAAAATTGTCTGACATGTTAAGAAAGGAAAATATTTTTGAAGTAGAAAGGATATTTTCCTCAAGAATGGAGTTCAAGTGTTTTATCAAAATTATTTTCCATCTAAGATAATATAGGTTTATATTTCTATCCCTATTATTACATTGATTTGATTATGTTGTGATGGAATTAATTTTATGAATTCCTTTTTCTTATATGAACTGTTTTATGATGTCATGTTGTTTAAGAATACCATTTTTATTACATGGGTTATGCAATGATGTATGATTTATGATTTTGTGGAACACATAAGAATGGTATCATTATGAGATGGGTGGGACCTATATCTACCTCAAATACATTGGGTAAATATTTTATATCTCATTAGATAGACATGGCTGGAACGGCAGGTTAAACCGGTTCAGTGAAACAGGACTGAAACAAGGAGTGAACTCAGTTAAGAAATGGACTTTGTCCACTAAGATAGTCTTGGAAATGAGTCTTGACTAATAAGAAATGATTCTCTATGATTATGTGTGTATGACACAAAGTTTCATGTTTTAAATTATGATTATTGGGATTACATTTCACTACTATGATTTATCCCATGTTATGATACTATGATCTCTTTTGCAGGTTAAGATTTACAAAATGTTATGTTCTTATGAATATGATGTGATTGATATTTCTTTTGTTTTTCCTTAGTGAGCATTGAGCTCACCCTTTTATGTTTTATTTTCCCCAGGATATAAAGAATGGTTTTAGGTAAAAAAAAGAAGATCTTTATGAGAGATGTTGAAGATCATTAACCACGATTAGAAGATTATATTCCGAGTTTCCAAAGACACTAAACTATTACGTTCCTTGGGTGTGTGTTTTTGTTATGTACAAAGTATTCTGCAAAAGTAATGTAATGTCCTTGTAAGTCAAGCTTTGGGCCTCTACAAAGACAATGTTCTCTAATTTTAAAATCAATTAGATCATGCCCTATGTATAAAAAATTTATTACCAAAATGATTGTATTTCACTCATCTTCCATATCCAACTATATATATTTAATAGGAATGATTGACATTTCAAAATTGATCATGATATATTTGATTACTCCTTTTTGGGATTTCACTATTGAATATGCTAATTGAATATGTTCTTTCATTGGATTCAATATTTCTTGTCCCAAAATCTTGAAAGTGGTGTATCACATGTTATTGACACATGCCCCTACATAAAACATAAATTTTCTACATTTTCTACCTTCGATAATCATGGTAATCGAAATGATACATGGATCACATTTCTAATTATGTTAGTCTTTATGTACCACCATTGAACACTCCTATGTGACTGGAATGGTACCAATATTTCATGATTCTTATTGTTGGTTTCCATCTATTTCATAAATTTTGTATATGCCAACATGTTCATGATAGCCTCTATATAGGGTATATTAATATTCAATTTTTAATGTGTTTTAAAAATATACTTTTCAACACATTTTTGTATACATGATTTGTTTTTTCTGGGAATGGTAGTCTTGTTTTTTACTATGGTGGTTCATCTTTTTCTTTACCTTCTTACTCCTTGTTAGCTTCCTCTTCTCTACTTCCATTGGTTTTTGTATTTAAAATTTTAGACAAATTCCTGTTGTTTTCATCCCTGTCTATGTTATATATCTTTTAAGTCATCTAGTAGTAATACTTCAGGGAATACTATATGTGTACCTCTATATCTCTCTCTAAGATGATCATCAATTTTCCCGACATGATTATCCAAATTCTATAATATGTTTTTTCGGTTTCATGATTCAATTTTTATTTCATTTGTTATAAACCTAAAATAATTCATGAATATAGTCAATGTCTCCACCAATTTATGGAACTAGTTCATCATTTCAGGACCTTTGTGTTCCTTTTTGGTACAATAGTGGTATTTGTTCAATCCATTGTCCTTTTTTTGAGGTCTTGATCCCTGAGATTTATTTTCACAAATTTAATATGCATAATTACCATATTATATAAATGTACCCATGGGGGTTTTGTTACACCCCAATCATGATGTCTGGATTCATTGTTAATAGATCTTGCTATGTTACCAGTTATTCATTATTTTTTTATTTAATAATGACATTATATTGTGTCCCTCATCCTTGCCACTAAAAAAAGTTCCTCACCATTTCATCCTACAAGTTGTATCTCTATTCAGGCAACTTCTTCGTTAATGATAATCTAGTTGGATCATCAATAATTGACATTATTTCATATAAAAAACACTTATATAAATTTTTTATCAGTATCTATAGCCATATTCCATGATGGATTCATTTCCGACTCATATATTTATATCATTATCATGGAAAATATAAATATTCATCTTCAAATTGAAAAAAAATTATAATATTCACTCATAATTCCATTTATATAAAATATTGAATAAAGTGGGTGAGAAAGCTTCATGCTAGATAAATTCATGTTATTATGAAATAATATAAAAATAATTTACCAAATATCAAGATCTCCCTTGTAACAAAAATTAGAAAAGACAGAGTCATACCACATCACTTGAAATATTCTTGAAAATGAATGTGTCATAGAGTTTGAGGAATATTTCCAAAGGATTGTTTTGGATCTTCTTGGGGATTCATGATGTATTTAACATTTTTTTATATCATTGAAATGACTGAAATCTTGATCTCAAAGTGTTTTTCGGCTATGGGGGTGCTAGTATGGTTGGTTCCAATCTTTTGTTTAATGGCCTCCCATAGTCTATGAGTGTATATATCCCTTTATATATTTGAATAAAATTAGAAGTTTGATTTTTCTCACCCCTAACCATGGTTCTAGTGATTTTATTATTTGGACTTTGTTTTGAATGTTCTGTTTACTCTATGATAACTTTCCTATATGATTGAGTGTTGTAGTTCATCATTTAATAATTTAATATTTTGAAAATAAAAGAATTAAAACAACTAATGTAAATAGATAAATTTAAATAAACTAATAAAATAAATATACATGATTTCCATAAAACAAAATCATCCAAAACAGTGACACTAGGGTGATAGGACCATAGAGCATCATTAACATCATACGAGACTATGGAAAAAAAAATTAATAAAAAACCAACAAATGAAACTAATTAGTTAAAAAGAGTAAAAATTCATGTTGAGATCGATCCATAGAGATGATGAAATTTGTTTTATTAGTTTTTCTACTGATTTAATTTTATTAAATTTAATAACTATGAGATAATATTTAGATTGATTCAATTTTAGAAATAACAATGCAAAAGAAGAAAATTGATTCGGTGATTTGTAAATTGATTTCAAATGCAGGCCAGGGTATTATAATTCCAAGGATTAAGTGAAATTAGACATAGGAATATTGGTTGATTAATTCATAGTTGGTGTTAGTGTTGGGATACGGAAAATCCATTGGTCATTCTAAACCCTCATTGATGTTGTAATCCCCTATTTTCTGTGGTCCAATAAATTTTGATTCACCAAATCATGTTTGTCTCGATACCATATTTTAAACTGATTTACCCTATATTTTATAGTTTACATTCCTTCATTAGGGTTTTCAATTGCACAATTTTAAATTTCATTTAGGATTCATATATACATGGTTATGATTTAAAAAATATAAAAGGATTAGAAGTTTATTAATTAATTACAAAAACCCATGTAAATGAATAAATAAGATGAAACAAATACAACAGTCCTTCCCATTATATTTACACAACCTTATTAGAATGTGGGTTTACCCCCTCTTCCTAGTGATGATAGGATAATTGAGAACTACAAAAAGAAAATAAATCATAAATAAAAGGGATATTAAGTTTAGGATAGCCTTGCACAATGTAAATTCTCACTCCAATCATTGGTATCCATATATATTTATCAATATAATTTGAACCCTCTATTTATAGGCATCATGTGGGATCTATTATTAATTAGGATTATAATTTAATGGTATAAAAGTGATAATGTGAATGTTCTATGTTATATATTTGGTCAAAAATAAAATATATATTGAATTTTGGAATGTAAACCTCAAATCAACAATCTTCACAATGTGTAATGTGTTTACATGATGAGTTATCTTATAATTTCAAGGTGTGATGAATTTTAGAATATAACTTCCAAAACAACTCATCACAAAAAAAACTCATGTCATGTAAATGGAATAAATGATGTGTAAATTACCTTCTCTAGTTTTCTAACTCCAATACATCCTCAAGTATCTAGTATCGTTCCACAAGATAATATCACAACATGAAATGTTTGTTTTCTCCATTATTATGTTTCTTTGTATCCATCCATAAAACACAAAAAAATCAAAAAAATTAAAAAATAGAAATAATAAAAATAAAATATATAAATAAATATATTTAAATACATGAATTGTAGATATCAAAAATACATGGGTACCTACCATGAAAACACATTTTCTAATTTATTCAAATGGTTTTCCCTTGTAAAGTATAAAATCTTTCGTTTACTTTTTTTGTTCTAATTTATCTCAGCCATATATGTCTTTCGGATAAATAATTTAGAAGAATTTTGAGAATTCTCATTTTTATCACAAATAGTTGAATTAAAAAATTATATCTCTATATAAAAATCAAACAACATTTCATATCTTTGACATGGATCATTTCATTTTGGAATTGTAGATTTTGAAATTCCAATAGACTACATCTCATGTGAACACATCAAAGCACTCCATTTTACTAATCTCTACATTTAATTCATCATTAATCTCAAAATTATTTTTCTTTTTTATATGGTTGAGTAATTAAAAAAATTAGGCATCGTGTAGATAAAATTCATTCATAATATTTTATTTTATAGTTTGTAGAATTTATCCTTACACAACTACTGAAAACATCAGTTACCTTTATGCTAATTTTTTTTGACCCTTACATGTATGGATAATAACATTATGTATATTCAGATTACTCATACACAATATCTTCACTATAGATTTACCATTACAAGTATGGTTGAAATATATTATGTAGACCCTCAGTACCTAGATTGAATATGATCTTTATATATCATTTATAGCTATGATGACGCACACATAACTCAGATAGAAGTCATATGATCTGCATTTAAAAATCATATGCATTGTAGAATCACCATTCAATATAACATGGAATTTCATAGGTAGTCTCTAAATACATATGTCTTGTGAATTAAATTGATATAGTATATCCCTAAAATAATACACATCTTACTTTAAATGACTTACATACATACCAGTGTTTCATCACAAGATAGAAATTCTTCAGAAAAATTGATACACACAAAGAAAAGTTTTACACAAATATATGAAAAGACAAATGTGATTCTTCTAGACGTACTAGATATCATCCAATGTTATAAATTGTTTTAAAATTCTCACACTGGATGTCTCAATGCAATAAGTTTACTTCATAAATCCTTACACACTACAAGGCTTATGATTTTTATTTTAACTCTAAACCATAGTATTATGATGTTTTCCAAAAATGGAAAAAAAATCATTATTTAATTATGAATATTCAGAATATTATTAAGTTAATTAATTCCATATATATCAATTGCTAAATCATACCAATTAAATTTATGAATTTTTTAAAAATTCTAAAACACTTCATCTATAGTTCCAAGAACACTTTCATCGTGTTAACAATCATGTGATACTATTTTCATGAGCTTCACTGCACATTAATTCAACCATAAAAATAATTCTTAAAACATTTTCCTTACAATTTTGAGCACTAAAATTAGTATCATTTATACTTATTTACAAGCATATTCATTTTACATCAGTTTGTATCATTAAATTCCCCAATCAAAAATATTTTAAAACATTTTCATAATATATATTGATGTTTTGATCAACAAAAACCTTCTCCCTAATCTTTCAATAATTGTATAAATGTTCTCCTACTTTTGTCACACTAGTTAATTCATTCATTTAGTACATGCTCAATTAGTCATCTGATGTACGATTTTTCTACTTTAGTATGTCCATATGATTTCTTCACAAATAAACCTTAATTTTTTTTTCCATTTATAATGGTGTCACATTCTATTTTATAAATATATTTTCTTGAAAAAATATTTATAGCTTCATAGAGATCATTGAAGACTAAATCATTAATTACAAAAGAAATACAAACATGGAATATTCATTGAAAAATAAGTTCCGTAGTTTGAATGATTAACCTCTCATCCTATCAATTTTGAAAAATAAATCCATAGGAATATAAAAACATTATACCACTATATAAAAACTTATAAAACATACATATAAAAATAATGTGTGATTCCTAATTATAATATTATTAGTATCTAACTCTTTGATATTATTTACACATGACTTTTTATGCCATATGGATTGAACTCAATTTCTCATATAGATCATAAATATATTGAAGTATACTATTTTTCATGAAATGAATTTTTATTATCATATAAAACATATTACTAAATACATGGGATGTATGAAACTATGGATAATTGGACAAAGATTCCTATAACATATAATGGCGGTACAAGTGTAAAGGAATGAAATATATAGACATGTAGATGGATGTTTTTGAATATTTACATGGTTAATTATGATATATTTATAATTTATTTATAGGATTAAATATAATTTTATGCACTTTACATGGTTATATAGAAAATTTTGAAGATGATTTTGTAGTGAAAATTTTATTTTGAATTATTCATGATATGTTTTATGTAAATCAATTCAACTCTATAATATAAATATCTATAAAACATATCAATTTATAAACTAAATAGAATTATGATTACTTATGAAATTTATAAATGTCACTCACTCAAGAAGAAATTTAATGTGGTAATTAAATGGAACATATATCTTTTAAGGATCTCAAAATAAACATGAAGAAATACATTTTTTTGGATGTGTTTTAATAAGAGTTAAAATGAATATGTGAATATATATTTTCAATTTTCATGAAAAATATTCAAATTAATAAATAAAATATAAATGAAATATTTAACATGAATTGTCTAGTTACGTTTAGTTTATCAAATTTTTAGAAAATTGTCTATAGAAAAATTATTGGGTTCAAGGGGAAACAAAAATATCAAAAAAATATTTCTAAATGAAATACTAACATAATTGGTTCCTAAAAATGGGAAATATTAAAATCATCAAGAATTAGAGTAAGATCGTTATTATTGAGATATAATGAATTTTAAAATAGTGATGATGTTGATCCTAATATTAAGGGGAATTTTGAATGTAATGGTGAACATGTTCTTATAGATCATGAAGAAATAATAATTGGGAAATTATATAATGCAAATGAATAAAATGGTGGTGGAAGAATATAAATTGAAAATCAATATGTTTATATAGTGTATTTATAAATTTTATTTAATATTATGTACGAACATGATAGAGTGAATAGATATTTAATAATAAAAAATTATGTAATTAATAAAGATATAGGATTTTTGAAATAAATAAATTTTTTTAATAATATTTAGGATCTAAATATTTTTCTATATATGAAAAAATTATAATATGTAAAATTACATTAATATTGTTAAAGAGTGAATATTTTTTTTAAAAAAGTAAAAAATGGTTCATAAGTACAAAACATTTTGAATAAATTTATTTTTTAAAATGAAAACTAATTTTATGTATTTGATTAGTGTAACAAATAAATTAATAATAAATAAATTTTCTTAAATAAGGATAATAATTGTATGAGGTATAAAATACCTAATTATTTAGGAAAAAATATATTTATATATAATAAAGTTATAAACATAAATTCAATTGATAAAAAGAAGATTGAGTTTGTGGTTTAAAATAATAACAATATAATGTTTAAATTAAAAATTTGTTTCGAAAAGATAAAAATATACTAAAATATAGAAACATTGTCCTTGAAATAAAATTTTAATGCATAAGAGGATAATCATATATATTTGACAAAATTTTATTTTATCGATTGAAGGGTACTGGTTGTCATCCAAATTTAAAGAATTAAGGAGTAGTAAATTGAAGTATTAAAACTTTTGAAGTTAATATTTTTTAAATTAAATATAGTATATTAAAAATTTGATGAATCAAAGTCAATATTAATAGATAAATGAAACCATAATTTTGAAATGGAATACAATTTAACATAAAAATTAGATAAAATAAAGTAAAAATAAAATGTATCATGAAAAGTGATTATAAAATGGAATGTATAGAAGTATATATATACAATAGAAGATAATTAAGAGATGATATATATATATATGAACACAAGTAGATTTTAAATATATTAAAGATAATAAATATCTAATCAATTATTTATCAACAACTTTGATACGCTAGTTATTATACCCAGAATTCATTTTTAACCCAATTTTCCTGAAGGATCTTATAACAAAATCTATATAATAATTATACCATGTAAAAGTATTACCCACTCACAATAAGAACTTATATCATTGAATTATTTGACCAAATTATTATAAGAAGTAAATAATAATTTTATAAAAGTTATGTTTATAGTCAAAATTTGTTTTATTATACAAACGTTTATGTATAATAAGGAAAAATAAAGCTATAATTTAATACATATAAAAATTATTATTCATAAAAATCATAGTCATCTTGAGAGATTTATCAATAGTCACTTGGAGTACTGGTATATTTCTTCACCAATACATGATCTTCATTTAGTTGTATCTAAAATTCATGGTACATGATGATGACCCCAACCATCAAATTTTTTTGAAAATTACATATGACCTTTATATTTATTTTTCTCAATGATAACAATTTATTAATTAAATAATTTAGTAGTAATCATGGTGTCGACTGAATATTTTGTAGACTCTCATCTATTATTCTATTTACATTTTAATACCTTTTATTATATATTCATATTTTATAATCATAAACCTATTTTTGCACTCAATATAATGTGAACTCATTTTACTTAAGATTAATGATGAGTGTTTTGGAACTTTTATCTTACAAAACTGAATAATTTAATTATATTTATTCATTTTTTATCTATGTTTTAGAATAATATTTTTTATAGGTATTCATACATTATCTTCATTTTATAAAATTTTATAAATGAAGTAATTAGATAAATATATTTATATGATTCTTGTGAATAATCAATTGAAATAATCATATGGTTTTCAATATGAATTATCCCAACAACCAGACTTTTTCTGAGAGTTAGAGGAAATGATAAATTATTAAATTAAATTTTAACATCAATATAGATAAAAATATAATTAAAATTACTTTTTAAAAACATTATCATCTTTTCCTTACTCCCATTTATAATTAAAAACATATAGAACCCAAATAAATGAAATAAAATCTATAAAATGATACATTGGAACATATTTATTAAAAAAGATTAATTAAATTGAATAAAGATAAAAGAGAATAATAAAAATAAAAATAAATATTCTTTATTAATATTTTATTCTTGGATTTAAATTAAATCATATATGAATAAATGAATTTAACCGTGAATCTAAAATCTATAATAAAATATTTTTACTCATTGATTTCACCATGTTTATGAAGAAATATTTATTTTATCTTATTTTATATATCACCTAACTTTTCTAAAAAAGAAAAATGGAGACAGCTCTAAAAAATATTTTTTCTTATGATGCCCTCTCATTCATATATATGTTTTATTTTGGGCATAGCATATCTTATTTGTGGTTTGAAATAATATTAGGATTTATGTGCCGTGAATTTTGAGTTTTGGGAGAAACAGTCCAAGAGTACATTCTATGCATTATAAGTAGTAATTTTATTAGTTTTAGTGATTTATCTAATGGTGTGATCAATTTTTGTGAAAAAACTTGAGGGTCCACAAAAACTATGTCAATGGATGGGTCTGGCTATAGAGGATGTCACACGGCTTGCACCTAGTTTTTAAAATCTTGAATAAATTTCTCTAGTAACCATGAATATTAATTTCTACTGTAAAATTGTTATCACATTGTTAGATTAAAAAATCTATAACTATATGGCCTAAATTTTTTACCCATAAAACATAATGTTTTTTACTATTTATCACAATACCCTTGATTATTTTATCTTTTAATATCCTCTTTATCTATCATTAACACAACCCAACCATTCTTGGATGCTATGGAAGGTCCTCCATTTGGTCCCATTATGGTGTTTTCTTCAATACTAATAGATATATTTGAGGTATGTTCTAAATATCACATCATTTCTGTTCTTCTTTCTATATCTCTCTTTGGTCCATCATCCCTTGTTTCGTTGGGACTATATTGGGTCTTGATTTTATATTTCAAAGGGTTTTATGGATAATTTATGATGTTATTCTGGTTCGCGGCTACATGGGAATAGATATTTTTTTCAAATCATTATTTTTGAATATTTATAGTTTTCCACCATTGGTGTGTTAGGTGTATCTATCAGTTTAATCTGTTTCTTATAATTCCTTTTTTTATTATGTTTTTATTTTTTTTATTATAATGATTGATTTGATATCTGTGAGAGATATTTTGTTTCAATGAATATTTTGTGGGATGTAATGTTTTCTTAAAGGGGTCATTCATGAAAAATAGTTTTCTATGCATTATGAGTTCAATGAAATGACTAAAATATGTATTAACCTGTAAAATGATTTTTCATGAAAGGGTAAGGAAATATTATTATTATATAAATATTTTATAAAATGATGAGAATAATTTAATTAAATTTTTTGAGAAAAAAATGTATATTGTGAACCTTGATAGTGAAAAGTTATAGATATTTGAATATTATAGTGTGTGTGGTCACACATGGGGTTATGGTTGTGATACTAAAATATTTTGGTATGAATCAATATCATTACTATTAATATTATGACAACTATTTCTCCATTGATCTTCTAGTTATGTATTACAATAGTTTGTAGCCTATTTTTTATTGAAATGTTTTTTTATCTTGTTTTCATTATTGATATAAATGATCACGATATGATTTCTCTAGGATTTATCTATGGAAATATGTATATATTCATTTTAACTAATGCTATCTATTTTGTCATTATTTTTAAATTCAATACTATTTTGGATTTGAATGTGAATAATTTATAAAGGAAATATAACTGATTTTTTAACTATTATTTTCAAATAAAATGATTTATAAAACGTCCTTTTTAAAATACAGAGATAATGCTCACATGGTGTCATATATTTCAGAGATTCATGGTGGTATGCACTTTTATGCATTCCTCACACTTTTTATATTTCATAAGATGTATTTACATTTAGATTGGAATGATATAGGTATGGAGAAGATTTTAATTTATCATGGTGACTTATCTATGTATTTTATTTCCTCTTTGATGGTTGGTGTGGTGCTTATGGATGATAACATAGAGATACAGTTTTGGTTTTGGTTTGTTTAGTTTCTATGGGTTATTTTGATTTGTATCATGGTTATTTACATATTCTTATTTTATGTACTTCTGTTTTTTATCATTATCGTGTTATAAAAATGATATATTTTATTCTATATTTTAGGGTGTAATAATTCATAGAGTTTTTTATATTTATACCCAGGTTCT
Organism: Viscum album; assembly: GCA_963277665.1. Lineage (NCBI taxonomy): Eukaryota > Viridiplantae > Streptophyta > Magnoliopsida > Santalales > Viscaceae > Viscum > Viscum album. Next base: position 1,747,193,385 of record OY728126.1, read on the forward strand.
TACATCCATTCTATCAATATCTAGAACACAATTTGGGACATATAGAGGAAAAGTGTGTGTACGGTGTTATGTTGATCCTGGTTGGTTTATTAAAAACTATTATGAAAGGAATTAATTGTTTTTTGGTGGTTGATATACTGAATTTACGACCATTGGAACATAATTATTATTTTTGGAATGGTTCTTATCTAACTTACTTTCATATCTTACTTTGAGTACCCATAGGTTTCTGATGAGTTTTCATCAATCTTTTGATCTTGATTTTGGGGATTTTATTTTTAGGGGAATATTTTTTTTGTTTATTATATATCATTTCAATTTAATTTCATCAATTAATGTTTTTTATAATCACATTTGTATTCTATGATTTGTTCTTAACCTAATAAGCTGTTATATATTGTGTTTAATAGACAATTTCTCTTAGAATAGCTCATCCAAATATTGGAGGGGATTTTGTGATTAATGTTTTATAGGCGAAACCTCTAATAGATACTTCATCTCTGGAAGTGGTATTCTATGAAATCATGAATATGGGTTATATGGGTGTTAGAAGCCATGCATGGATGGTGGAATATGATTCAAAATTTACCACGAAAAATCCACCTATCTTTCATAGTGATAACACTTACCAAGAATATAAAGAGTGGAATGAAATGATTGAGATGAGTTTCAACTTCATTAAATGTACATAGTACTCAACGGTTTGTTTTAATATTATATCCCCATTTTACTGATATATAAATTGTGAGAATCCATCATGTAAGATGAGTGGCAAGATGATCTTATATTGGCCATTTTAAAGAATGTTTTCAATAATTTGTTTTACCCCAAAATGTTGTGTGTAGAAAAGATTCATGGATGTGTGAACCTAGATCATTGGGAACATTCATTTGTAGAATATGATACTCATTTCTATTTTCAAGTTCACATAGCACCTGATCTTATTTATAATGAAATCCGTAGAGATCAAAGCTTATAGATGGGTTTGATGGAAACTATTTAGTCTATGTTGATCCTCTTATTCATGTTGATCTTTGAGAAGGATGTTGATAAAGTATTTATGGATGAGGTAGACTCAATCGGGAAGATTTTATAAAGTGGATCATTGGTGGAAGTAGGGTTAAGAAAACATTATCATCTGTATAGAAATGATATCATATAAGGGTTCTTAATTTAAATCCGGGATAGTTTCAGGTGATTACTTTGGAAAACACTTGGTGGTATTCTATCATTATTTGAAACCAAAAAATGAAAACAATTATTTTATAGTCTCACTGAATGTTTTCCATCACTGTGAATAGTCTGGTCATCTTTTGAATTTTTTAGAAAGTGAATTCCTAGAAAGTGGATCTAGAGGTAACCATTCCAAATTATCCAAGGCTTGATCTATTGAAGGGAAATGTGGTGGATCTCATTCATATGATAAAGGGTACATTGTTTTCAAATAAATATTACAAAGTATCTAAGGTCTAATTCCTTTCGGTAGTGGAGTATGCACTATCGGTATCTGAAGTGGGCAAGTTACTATGGGATGTACAGTGTTTATTCAGTTTTTATATCATTTTCATTGTTTGATATATGTGATTCCCATTATATTTTATCAATTATGTCAATAGATTATTTTGGAATAAAATTTAGAATTAATCCATTTATGATGGATCTTTCCTCTCACATGGGAGGAATAGGGAACATGGTTTTAAATGGTTTAAGTTTCGAGTTGTTATCATTGCCTATGTGGTCGTGTAGTATTTCTTTGTTTTGGATCTTTTTATATTCAATCAATTTGTTTTTATATAGTTGATTTTTTGTTTTATGTCCTAGATAGATTTTTATTGTATTTGGGTTCATTTTTTATCTTCTGATTTTGTTAGTCACATTATTTAGGGTGAGTCGGATCCTATACCACTGAGAAAATGTAATTTTTCTCCTAAGGATGAAATTATCACATTCTAATTATCAAATATTCTCAAGACATCATCGACCTGTGTTTATTTTTCTTCTTCTTATCATAGTGAATGAGTATGCTGAGTTTTTTCTTAATGATTTTTTGGGTCACCACCCCAAATATATGTCAATATTACTCTTGAATTTCTCCAAGGTTTGAGACCAAATTACTTTCCATCTTATTTTATGTAACCCTTATTGTTTAAAGATATTAAATTTATACTTGGTGAGTTTGAGGACAAATGATTTAGGCATCTGAGTGTGTCACCTTCGGATTCACTATTTCTCTTTGTAAAAAATGTAGATAGAAATCATTGACAATACATTTATTACTGAGGTATTAATCAAATAATTATTAGGGAAAGTATCATTTTCATTTGATTATTTATATATTTGATAAAATCAGAGGAGCCTAATGGATTTCTATTTTTGAATTATTATTAGGGTATAATTTGTTAATATTCCAAGGGGAGGATATTATTAATATATACTCTAGATAAGGTATAGAATAGATGAGTATTTATTTATTACATTTGGTCACTGTAACACTCTTATGGTGTTTATGGATTTTTTTAATGGATATTTCATTGGATCCTTGAATCATTTGTTGTTATTTATGTAAATGATATTTTGGTGTATTCATTCTCTAAGAAAAATCACAAGAACCATCTAGATATTTTTATAAAAATTCTCAGATAACATTATATATATTAAATGATTTATAAAAGTGAGTTTTGGATCTAATAATATATATTTCTTGGTCATTCCATATATGGGAGAGTAATCTCAGTTAATCCTAAAAAAACATATGTAGTGATGTCTTGAAAGCATCATAGAAATTTGTTTGAGATTTAGAGATTATTTTATATAGATGGTAATTATAGTGGTTTTGTTCAATATTTCTCGAAACCTGAATCTTATATGATATATTTAACTAAAAAGGACTTATTTATGAATGGAATGATAATATTCAATGAAAATATGAGAAACTAATGTTGATATTTAATTCTTGTCTAACTAAAATTCTTCAAGAACTGTTTTTTGCATAAAACATTTTCAATGATTCACCGGGAACATGACTAGGATGTGTTATAATAATAGAGAAATATGCGGTTTACTAAGGCTTTATCTAGATAAACCCTCATTAAAATTATTATTTTACTCATTATCGTGAAATGGATATAGTGATTTAATATCTCAATACATGTTTCCAATATTTATCCTATAAAAAGTTTACTATATATTCGGATCCGAGGAGCCTAAAATATATTTTAACCCAAATATATTAGAACATTCAATTGTGGAACTATATGGTGTGTATTTTGAAATTTCATTTTTATATTTCATAAACACATAGAAAAGATAATACTGATATTTATTAGTTAATTAGGATGTTTTGAAATAAATACATGAAAAAATTACAGGAATAGTGGTATTTGATGAGTCTATACAGTAGTAAGATCTTGGATATGGTTGAGGATGATGGGTAGGTGTGTTTAGTTTGTGTGAATGTTTGTTATTAATTGGACAATTATATTAAACATGAATAAGAAAAAAACAGTGGTTTTCATTTCTTTAGTGAAAAGCTATATTGTTGGACAGCTTACGTTTCTAGTCTCTGTTTATCGATGGTGTATTGTATTCTTGAGGTTGATTGGTCATTATAACATCTCTAATATAGGATTTGATGGATGGTGTACATCAGTTATGTTGTTCAATACACCCTATGACTACCCGGATTTATCATTATTTGAGACGTCATTAATGGAGGCCAATATGAGGATAAAATTGAGAACATTATGTCATGATGTATTACCGGACCAAATACTAAGATAGACGATAAAAAACCTAGAAGTGTGTTTCATCATTTATGAACTCTAGTAAGGAAGTGGGATGAGGTATTTATGGACTCCATTTTTATTTTTCCTTTGAATCATAGTAACAGAGATGTGATTTTGGTGATCCTTCGTCAGTTTATGAAATCATGTAATTTCCTTCCTATTAAGTAGTTGGTTAATATTGAAGAGATCAAAAACATGTATGTTCAAGAGACTATGAAGCTCCATGGAGTTCCTTAAACTAATGTTTCTGATGGATATCCAAGATCCATATCAAAATAATTAAAAGGGTTATAGGAATATGTTTTTTTCTATTAGTAATCAATTATTATGTATAACCCTAAAATGGATGGGATGACATTCCAATCTGTTAAAATTCATAAATATATTATTTGGGTGTCTATTATTGATTCTATTGGTTATTTGGAAAATCATACATCCTTGGTTTAATTTTATGATAACATTAGTTATAAGGAATCAATTAAAATAACCCCTTTTAAGTGTTCTATGTTTGTCCATGTAGATCTTTATTTTCTAGGGATGATTTAAAAGATTAGTCTTTAGTTGGGTGGAATCTTGTTCTACAGATAAAAAAATGTATAGTTGATCCCAGAGAGGTTATCAATGGCTCATAATCACTAGATATCCAATTTCATCCATTAGAATCTTCAGTTCATGTTTATAGTATATGATGGGCTTTTCATGGGGGTTTAACTTATTTGGGTAATCTTAATTTGGGTATGTATGCTAAATAGACATTGAGTAATTTTTCCCTTTTAGGGTCATTTAAATAAAAGGAATGATGACCTATTGATTGAATAAAACATCTTTGTTGATGTTGATTCATGACATATTTCATGTTCTCCAACTGAGTAGGTATTAACCAGATCCTTCCCATGTGATAGAATAATAGGATGTTGAACTTGATATCGACGCCTTAAAGGTTGAAAAAAAGTTCAAAATATTGATTGGAGGGATAAGGTGATGCAAAAGAAAAAATATATATTTCTTCATGTATTAATGAAGTGTGTATGGGATTTTTATGAGACATGAGAGCAAGAATAATTGGAGATAAATTAGTTTTCTTAGCTCCTTGTGAATCCAGAATATTGATATCTTCTTCCAGATAAAAGTGGTGTGGTGGGGAGGATTCTGACACTAATCAAGTCAAATGTATGTTTTATTTTGTGCTAAGTATATCTCCTTTTAAGATAAAAATTATTTTACCATTAGAGGGAAATGAATTTGGAGCTTATAGAGAAATTGTATAGGTTCACAGTCTTTTTACATTTAGTTGTAACCATGCATTAACCATGTGGTATGGTTCTATTGATTCAATGGACATTGTTTTCTATTAGAGAACAGTTTTTCAAACTATACAAGTGTCCATGTAAATAATTCAAGTTATTGGTTTTGGGTACAGAAGTTTTGAAAAAACTTTTTCATAGTTTTTATAACCCTGAATATATTACTATGTAATTTTTATCTTCGGTATACAAGGTAAATTATCTACTACATATTTAGTACAATGTTTTTACACTATATGACATTATCATACCACTCATACAAATTTCAAAAAAAAAATTAAATTTCTCCAAATATATATGATTTTAAACCTATATTCTCTTTATAATCTGTCAATAGCTCTACCCAAGAATTCCATGAATCTCTTGTAGATTTTCTCAATAGACACTACGTGATTATTAGTTAATCTTCGTGGAACATGTTGGGTTGTGTTTCGATTTAAACATGATTTCTACTCCTCTTTATAATATCTTCTCACTGTATCCATCTCTTGATAAAATTGGGACCCAATTATATTTTGATTTTTGGATCAAGGGGGTTTAAAGAGTAGTTTTAAATTATATTGCGGTTCTATTATTATATGGACCAATTGTCTTCATTCACAATCATTGTTACCAAAGGTGTCTAGTTTTCTTCTATTGGAATGAAAGGTGTTTATATACATAGGTTCTTTATTATGGAATAACCTTTTCTTCTTAATATTTCATTTTGTTTATTTTATGAAAATGATGTATTTTATATCGATGAGGTTTATTATATGAATATTCAAATTTATTATCGTGGAAGAATGTTTTAAAAAAAGGATTCTTTAAAAATGTTTTTATGAATATTCTGTGATTTATGAAATTACTCAAATATAGTTGGACTATAATTTTTCATTCAATAATGGGAGAGGTAATGGTTTTCTTTTGGTAGTAATTTTAAAAATGGTTATCGTAATTAACTTTTTTTAAAAACATATTATATTGTGAAGCTTGGGTTAATTGGGTTATGAATATATAAAAACCATAGTGTGTATGGAACCACTAGCTGTTATGATTGTGATACAAATAGAGTAAAAAAAGACTCGGTATTGTTAATATTTATATTCTTCTAGTTATATTTTTGTTTCATAGTTAGTTTTTTGTATAGGATGGGACCTATTTTTTCTTGTGATTTCATACCTGTTGCATAGTTTCATTCTTGAGGGTAATGATCGTAATCCTATTTATCACATGTTCATATATTGAAATGTGAATGTTATTTAATGAAATATCACTATATTATCATAAATTATTATTTATGTATCATTATGACTTTTATTGTGGATTTGGTTAAGGATAATCACATGATTTTTTATGAGAAATAATTTTGAAAGAAAATATTTATAATGGTTTTTGTTAATTTTTATTGCTAATATTTTCATGGTGATATAAATTGTATAAATTAATAGTGGTTTCATACTGTATGATTTAATCACACAATGAATATTACATAGGGCATATATAGATTTGGTTTTAAAGCATACAAGAAAATCAAAGACTGATAGGTATCTTGACATATTCCCTATGGTAATTTTCTCTTCTTGGCGGGTTGGTATGGCAGGGAAAGATGATCACATAGAGACTTGGTTTTGGTCATGGTTTTTTTTGTTTAAATGGATTACTAAAAAAAATTATATTTATCATGGTAATTTATTTATTCTTAAATTATGTACTCTAGTTTTTTATATTTATCATATTTTAGGAGAGATATGTTCTATTTTGTGTTTGAGAGTGAAATAATTCCTGCGGATTTTTTATATTGATACTCAGTTTCTTAAAAGTAGGCCGTCGAAATTTGTAACATTATTCAAGAATTATAATGGGGAATATTGGCCATTTTTCTCTCTCTACCCTTTCTTACCCATATATTTTTATGAAATATTTCTCTCTAAATTATTTTATTTCATTGATAGCTTATATTTCTTACAACATCAAGTATAAAGGAACTTCTATATACCATTAAAATAATATTATTTTAACACGGACATTATAAACTAGTCTTTGAATCGAAGGGTGTTAATAAGAATAACCATATTATATAATATACTTAATTAGTAATTCATAATTAAAAAAAACTTTATTTTTAGTAAAATTAATATTATTCATTAAAAATGTGTTTCTTCAAAAAATAGATTTTATTACATTCTAGGAGAATATAAATATAAATAATATTGAAACATTTATAATATTTATTTCACATAATACAAATTATTTTTCTAATCATCATGTTAAAATATCTTAAATTTTCATTTTTTAAATTTTCTATATATTTTGAAATATTAATGAATAGTGAAAAATACTCATTTATATTGAAATTTGTATTTTCAATTAAAACATTTAAAAAATTAAAATCCATGTTTTATTAGTATTTAACTATACTTAGTTACTTTTTATTATAAATAATCTAATTTTGTTCTTTGAAATTTATTTTTTACATGAAATTAGTATAAAACAATTTTTCCTAATAAAGGCTATTTTTTGGAAAAATGGGTTTTCATTATATTTTTTCAGTAAAATATTAAATTAAATTAAGATAGTTATATGTTTTGGATTTTTAAAATTAAATAAATATTTTTAATCATTACTTCCAAATTTATTTCATATGTACATTTTATTTTTTTCCATGTGAATAGAAACCATTGTATTTTTTTATCACCACAAATTAGGGATAATTTGGTAAATAATAGTAAAAACAATATGATATGGATTATAAAATGACCCTAAAATATTCCACAAATATATTGGATGATTAATTTGAGAATATAATAATACATGGTGTAATTTATGAAATCATGTATCTACCTGGTTTCCATTAAGTCCCTTATAGGATTATTTTAATTAATATTCAAGTGTGTCACAATAATTTTTTGAATAAGTATAACATTTTTAATATGCGTTTATATAGAAAAAAGACTTATAAATAAATATAATTTTAAAATATGAAAGATTTATTTTACTCATGTTAATTTATATTTAAGTTATTTTGGAATTAAATAATTACTTTAAATGCATACACAAATTCAATGTAGTAACTATTCAATTAATTAAGAAATCTTATTAATTGGATAAAAAATTAACATAAATATAATTTTTTATAATTAATTATATCCAATAATTTTATATATTATAATGACATATTTAACATATATATTGAAATACCTGGTTATAGTTTTACATATTTTCATGAGAATATTAATGTCCTAGAAATGAATAGTATCAAAATTGATGATATTAATATTTTATGAGATTAATATTTTATTATATTAATTAGAAATCATAAAAATATTAAATTTGGAAAAAGGTGATAATATATTGCCAATAATTTACCATATATTAATTTGTTGTTTATTTGGAATAATTTTTCACCATAATAGTCATAATATAATTTAATATTTTGATAAATTCCAAAACACCCATCTCATCATCTTATAAGTACGACCCCTTATCACAACTTGTACTAAAACTTTATAGGCTTATAAGATTTTAAAAAACCCTTAAAAACACTCTCCTAACCACTCTTCTAATGTTAATGTTCTTATGATCTCACCAAAATTCCAATTCTTTGTTCCTCTAGGGTTCCTTTAAGGAGGATATATTCAATAGGTAACATTCTCAGACTACCTATTTTAATTTCCTTTCTTCTTATACTATCTCATTACCTATTTAATCCATATAATATTTATAAATTCAGTATCATTTATACCATCTCCTCAGATTTTTCTAACCTCCTCTTATGCAAATAATATAATATATTGTCCAAATTATGGTTGTTAACCATCTCCATGGATAATGAGTTCTCAATTTCCATTACCACCTTCAATGATGGAAATAAAACTTTTATTCGGGTTAAATCATGTTTTATTAATTATATTATAATTTATGTTGTGTTTCTATCAAATATATAGTCATAATATTAGATAATATGAAAGTAATTCGTCATGGTCAGAAAAATAAGCCAAATAAACTAAACATTTATCATTAACGTTTTATAAAACGAATCAACCTCATGATGGAAAAAATGATATATGGGAAAATTTAAACTTATATAATGAAATAAATACCATTTAATTTATGTTTTAGTAGAATTACCATTCAACAAAAACATCCATAATTATACACAAGTGAACCGACCATGAAAGCATGAAATAAACACTCCTGTAATGAGAAAATTGGACTATATAACTCATTGAAATTTCCATAAATAAAATTAATAAAATTATAATAAATAAAATAAATGATGAAGAGGTTACTAATTAAGTTATTAATTAATATAGTTTCATTTTCCCTAAAATTATGTGCATGTGCTGAATGTATTATGACATAAGGTAAGAGATTACTCCAAATCTCCATAGTTCTTTTGGGTAAATGATTTATCTCTCGTTGCCTCAAATTATGTATTAATTAATATTTTAAATTTCTTCTATATTTTGTATATATATTAAAATGATATATATCTAGATCAATTAATCGTTCTTTTTTAGGTAAATGCATATTTTTTAATGGTCACTTCTTAAATTCTTCTTAATTAAAAACCCAATAAAAGGTAGATTCTATATTTCTTTCCATTTTCATGTACACATACTAAATTATTTTTAGCCTCGAATATTTTTCTAAAATCACACATTTAATCATGGAAAACATTTTTCATTATATTTTTATGTAAATAATAATGAATTTATCATATTTAAGGCATTTTATTCTCTTCCATAAAATCACTCTTAATAGGAACATTTCTAAAGTTACAGAACTACTATTTTAGATTATTTCACATCAATTGTAATTAATTACTGATGATATATTATTATAATTACTTTTTTAATTTCACATAATTATTAAATCCATTCTTTCATGGATACCAATATTATCAACCCATTGACTATTTTTTATGATATGATTATGATTCCCATTTCTCCCATGGGTAACCATTATGCTTATTCCTTATGTTTGATTCTTTATGTGGAATGCATGTGAAATTAAATTTTATGTTGGGTGCACCCATATATAACTCTAACTTATTGGGTAAATCTTTAGTCTCATGATATGTTATGTATGTTATCATTGAGTTATTATAATCCATTATGGCACTCTATCCACCATGTGATATAGTCTTGGTAGTTATCCTTGACTCGTGTTTATTTCATGTTATATGTTATTCCCACATTCCTCTGTTTACATGATCCTATGATTCTAGGATCAATATGTTATTCTTAAAAATTATTACTCACGAACCATGACTTTTTTTCATTTTATTTCTTATAACTCATGTGATATGCTTCAATCCCTTTTTTATTCCATTATTGGGATTTTTATCTAATCGCTTGTCTCTAAATATTCCCCATGTTACCCAATATAGTTATATGAACTCAAAGGGATTTATGATCTCATTATAGAGATTACTAAAAATATTATTTATTCTAGTTTAATATTTTATAATTATGTACTTAGTCTTCCAAATACCATATACCTCTTGATCCTCAGTTTTTATTTTATGGATATATATTCTTAAAAATGAGTAATAATATGGGTAAAAGGATTCAGTCGCTATCGATGGTATCAGAGAATAGTGTAGTTATTTTTGGGGATTAGGAATATAAAACATTTGAAAAACCCTAGGTATAATTCTATCACCATGGATAATCTATTGTGAAACTTAGGGGGTCACAAGTTATGATAAATATTTCATTTAAAATATTATCCACTAATGTTCATTGATGCCTTAATTATTTTCTTATTAACACGGTATTGAATCCCCTTATTTTAATTTTTATAGTTAATTGATTGAAATAGGATAACTCATACCAATATAAAATGTTATTATTTCCCTAATAAGATTTTATGCTTGATGGTAATGTGATGTCAGAACATCTTGATAGTACTCTCTCTACTATATCAAGTTATGAATAATGACTCAAATAATGTGAAACACCATCCTTCCCCTAATAAAGATCATGTTGTTGTCGAATCCTTAATGGTACATAGGCCTCTTATATTTCATCGATATTATGATCCCCTCATTGTGGAATAATGGGTTAACTCTATTGAGAATATATTCTATGTATTATAATTTTCAAAAGAAGAAAATGTCATGTTGATATTATCTAATTTTTATTGGGAATCTGATTAATGGTTCACACTAATCAGTAACATGATGTAAAAGTAGGAAATTTACTCCATGTATTGGGAGGATTTCAAAATATATATATATATTTCAATATAAAATATCCCTGAACTCTATATCGTAAAATGTAGAGGAGGTTCCTCATATTAAATAAAAAGGAAGTGGATTATATTAGATTTTATGAAAGAAACCTTACAAGGAATGAACGATATACCTAATACCTTTTCATGAATACTATATAAAATTTGGATCTCTCATTTTTGGATTACAGTTGAGTCTATGAAAATATTTGGCGAGTCGATACCTTTACAATTATGAGAAGATTTTTTATTAAGAAGTTATTGTTCAGATGGTACCTGGAGAATCTTGGTGGACTCATGGGATTATAGATATAGAAATTATAATATAGGGTTTAATATGGGAGGATTAAAATATAAATCTCATGTACGAATGAAAATCCCACATCTTGCATGTTATAAGTGTAGGAATAAGCATCCCAAGAACTATTTAATTAGTAATGGGAGATTATTAAAAATTTTAAGATATCGAAATTTGTATAATCATTTCCGAAGGGATTTGAAAAAGCCCACTGATGTTGAATAAGTAAGGTTCTGATCAATACTCAACGGTTGTTCTATGTCTCAACTGTATGGAACATGAGTATTATGTGATCCAATTCCCTAAAACATTTTTTTCAGATATAATAAATGAAAACAACCACCATGGTAATAAGGAGAGGAATATTAATTCACCGCTAATGAGGTAGATATTGAAAAATTTGTGCTGATATGTACACTAGTAATTCATTAAAAATAGTGAATGTACTATTTGATTCTAGTTCTATGAATTATTTTATATCTTTTCTGTTTTTTTAATCAATTCAATAACTACCTCAAAATATGAAGGTTGTGTTATTTTTTAGAATATAAAACAGGGAAATTATTGCATCAATAGTATATAACTTTTCTTTAGTCAATTATTTTAGGTTGAACCGTCTGAGAAAAACCATTTTACTTCCATTGGTTGAGTTTGATGCAATTTTGGGAATTGATTGGCTATCATTATAGAAATCCTTCATAAAATATTGATATAGGTATATCACTATTAACATTAAGAGGAATCCTTAAATTCTATACCTATATAAGGAAGATAATTCATCACTCTTAGATTGATCAACAGAAGTGTGGATTTTATTTCATTATGATTAATAATAATTTTCTCAAATGATTTTGAATGATGAGAGGATTATACATCCATACATGTCTACTAGAAGGGTATACATAGATGATTTCTCTATAGAATTTCCCAATATACCTCTTAATTGAGTGGATGATATATCAATTGAACTTATATATAGAAATCTTCCCATATCAAAGATTCCTAAAAAGATGATCGCCATTGTTTTTGAATAATTTATAAAGTAGTTTTAAGAGAATTTGGAAAAGTGTTCCTTATTGTTGAGTGCTTCACAATGGAGTGTACCCATCCACTTCATCATTAATAATGATGTATCAGTGCTATTTTTTATTAATAATAATTAGTTCCAAAAAATTATAATAAAAAATCTATTTCTTCCCAAGGATAAATGAAATTTTTGGTTTAATAAGTGGAGATAAGTATTCCTATAAGTTGGAACATCGGTTAGGATATCACTAATTAGAGGTAGTGGATGAATATATTTCAGATACTACCTTTTTAAAATGGTATTAACACTATTAGATCATAGTTATTCCCTTCAAAAACAATAATACACTACAATTTTTTATGGAATTAATGAATCCATTTTTAGGATATGACCTTTATTTTTATGGTAGTACTTATAAATGATATTCTGAGATAATTCAAGAGAAAGGAAGAGCATGGAGATAATTTTAGTATTGTTCATAAGACATTTTAAAGGGGTATAATATATGAAAATTATAGTGAATGTGGGTTTTCGATTGAGGAAGTATCATTCTTAGCGAATATTATCAGCTAAAAATGGATATATATGGACCCTTTTATGAAAATAAAATTAAGAAGTTCGCTACACAATGTTCTGTAATAGAGATTCATAGTATCCATGCTCTTTTGTGTTATTACCGATGAAATTTTATGAACTTCTCATGATTTTGAAACTCGATATCATCGATGAATTAGAATGATATATGGTTTTTATGGACTAGTGTCTATGAATACTCTTTCAAAGTATTGAACAAATAGGCTTATCATTGAAATAATACTTACAGTACCAAAAAGTGGGGAACTATTAATTTTATAAAGTGATTCATCAATGGAGTTATTAAAAAATTTACTAATGAGTAATGATAAATTGTTATCCTAATCCTTAGGGAAGTTGGAATTTCATGAGATAAACAATACCACACATGATTCTATCATGGTGGTTGTGATCGTTCTGTTGAAAAACTTGTGGCATTATCTCAATTGGGGGATGTGTAAGATATACACCAATCGCAAGATCTATAAATATATACTCACATAGAAGAAAATTAATATGCACTAGTGAATATTTCATGATCTTGTCTGGGATTGTGATAACTCTATCCACTTCCATCCGGGTAATGAAAATAAAGTGTAAGATTCTCTCTGTAGAAAGGATCCTACGACATTATCAATGATGATAATTGAGAAGGATACAATGTTCTTAGACTTACAATGAATGGAGAAATCCATCATAAGTTAATTAACATCATCATTCATTTCTCAAATTATTTCTCAACCACCCCTTATGGATAAGATAATGGCGGCTCAAACAAATGATATGGAAATTCAGAAGAATGTGGAATATATCAGGAATGGTAAATCCTCAGAGTAAAATCTTTATGAGAACGTAGTCATAATATTTGGGTCATGAATATGTGTAACATTAAACCCTATGATAAATATGTATGTTTTGACTGATACACATATCATGGCCTTCTCCATCCATTATAGGAGAAAAAAGATGTATCGATATCTCCAAGAGAACTATTTGTGGCACAATATGAAGAAAGATATCATTGAATAAACATAAATGTTCTTAGTATATCATAAAGTTAGGGATATTGGGAAAAGTATGATGTGGTGATGAAACCATTATATTTACCTACATGTAAATTGGAAGACATCATCATCGAAATCGACACTGGACTTCCAAATACATATAGAGATAATAATGTTATATGGGTTGTTAGGGATCATATTACAAACGCATATCACATTATTAACATTTTTGAGGATTTCTCACATTATCAACAACAATGGATATATATCAGAGACGTTTTGATGATGAATTGAGTATCATTATTGATTGTATATGAATGAGATTTGAGATTTACCTATATCCCTTAGAAAACACTCTAATGTGTTATAAACATTGAGTTGGACATCAGTGTGGCCTATCATCTAGTAACATAAGGAAAGATAGATAAGACTATTCAGAGACTAGAATACATGTTGATAGAATTTTCAATGGATATCAATGAAGGATTGGATAAACATCATCCACTAGTTGAGTTCTATTACAAAAATAGTTTCCACACAAGAATTTTAATGTCTCCACATGAAGATATTTATGGGAAGATGTGTAGAAATCCTTCATCATGGTATAAATTCAATTAACATTTGTTTTTTGGAACTAAAATGATTAATGAAATAGTATAAAAGGTTATGTCTATTCAAAATCACATCTTGGATTCCCCAAGATGATAGAAGACCTATGCAGACAATCATCGATGAGATGTAGAGTTTGATGTTGGAGATAAGGTATTCCTACAAATATCTACAAGGAAGAGCGTATTGGGATTTGGGAAGAAGGTATAGTTATGTCCTTGGTACAAATGACACTTTTGGATTCATTGTCACATTTTATTTTTACCATATTGACTGGTAGTGATCTTGTCTCAAATAAATGACCTATTCCACATATCCCTCTTGAGGAAGTACATAGAAGTCCCCTCACATGTACTGAATTAATGGTCATATTTCTGGAAAATGATATCCCTTATAAGGAGTATTCATTTATGTTCTTGTACAAAAGATATAATGTATTATGCAACAAGACCACTCACCATGATAAATAACTATAGAGGAACCAAAAATATTTAGAAGTGATATGGGAAATGGAAGAAGAATTGAAGGAGATTTATTGTTGGTGCCAAAATATGTGGGGAGGAAAAATGTGAAAAGATCACCCTAATGCAAAAGGTGATGCTTCATAAAGCACCTTCACAAACCCTTTTCGTACTACAGCTGGCATGAATCCCCTTAGCACCGTAGATAGGTCAATGCCATGGGCTCTTCTACGATCACAATAGAGTAGATAGGTAGAAGACTCTATAGTTATGATGAAATTTGTAGAAATCATCACACTATATAAAGAACCTTATTGCCTCTACAATCGCTTGGAAATTGATGGAAGCCTTCGTGAGTGATGCAGAGGGAAATAAGGAGGCATCTATACTGAGGAGGGGATGGAGGTCGACAATGTGGTTACAAAAAACAATATTCATTCAGTATCCAATCAAAAATCACCAAGTGGCTTCGCAACAAGCTCTCCCAGCTTTTCTCTACCTCCCACCTATAAATAATGGTCTTCCCTCAGACCTGAAGGATGAATACCCCGAACTTTTTACTTCTAAGCTCTCAAATTTTAACAACTGTTCTGCTCTATGAAACATTATTAAAATGACCTATTCATTTTATTTGAGCATTGTGCTGTATATTTTCCTTAGCTCAAATACAACACCTCTTCAAGAAAGGATTCCCTTCACAAAGCCCATGGGTTATCTAATTAAATGGAGCTCCAGAAGGGGACTTAGTTCTTCGCCACTCACTCATGATTTGCGAAGTACCTTCCATGAACATGTAAACCCCATGCTGTGTTAGGATCATTGTTCATTACAAAGTTCATTGCTTCATAGTGCAAATCTTTTTCAAGGTACCCATTCTCCATGAATTCATACTCTACAAAATCAATTCCATTTCAGGTAGCACCCTTTATATGAATATATACCCCATGCCTAGGCTCGTCCACTCCACTTCATGAATCATACCCCTTCGCATAGTCACTCCACAATTTGGGGCATGAGATATTTTCAAGGTCCCTTACAATGAACCCCATTTCTTCATAAAAAACTTCTATCATATGACCGTCTTGGATTTTTGGAAGTGATGTAATGGTCCCTTGGGCGTTGTTTCATATTGCATTCCTTATCCTCGCGCTTCTTCGCATATGCGCACTAATAGCTATTTCTTATTCACATAGCCACGCTGACCTGATACCCTCAATGGATTTCTTTGTAACCCCATCTTCACAAGGTAATGCTGATTTCATCCATTCCCCAAGGGTAGGTGAGTATAAGTTTTGTATGTCCTAGGGGTGAGGAATGAATCCACCTCATCTGAGCTACGTGACATTAAACTACCAAGAAATATCCTCCTCTACAGATGATGACAAACTGTATCCTCATCCCATGAAGTATACATGTTGCTCCCCATTTCAAACATTTTCCATAGCCACTAGTGTCCAATAGAGTCAGATCTTCTTCACATGGAATGAGATACTCATTTCACTGAATTACATCTTTCTGTGGGGAAGGTAAACAATCTTGGTGCTAGCCCCATGAATTTCTTTCATAAGGTATATCCTTGCTCCTCATCTCTTCTTCTGTGACTGAAGTCCATAAGACAGATGGGCACATGGACCATTATTACCACATCCCTCTCCCTTTAGGCTTTATCACCACCAGTCCTCCGTATTGGAGTAAGTCCCAATCTCAATCTCCCTAGGCTGCTAACCACGTGCAACACCATGTTGTCTCTTTGGTCCATAACCAATTATATGCCCCCTATTTAATCTTTGGGCCACAAACCACACATAATCCTTGATCTATTCCTTGCAGACACACCTTTCATGACATGATCATTAGGTCCTTGCTACATATTATTTCTCACACCGAGCATGACTCATTTGATATTAGAGTAATCCTCAACAATTGAATCCTCCATGGGCAGCATTAGCGTGTAACTCCCAAGATCTACTTTAGAACTATGAGAACATTGATATTTTACCTCTCTAGGAAAGGTATTCATGAATCCTTTCTGAGGTTCTATACCAATTCGTATTAATCCAAACCACTTCATTTTAGTTCACCCTCGTCCAGCAAGACATTAAACTATATTCTCCTCTCGTCCCGCATAATGATTAATTGTATTTATGTGAACTACATGGGTTTTGATCCTATTATCCTAGGTAGGGTACGTATGAATCCTCCCTAAGGATCAACCCAAACACTGGTAAATGTCGGTGTCCCCCTTGCTCGGTCCCACATCCATGGTCTGCCCCATAGTGGCGTAAGACCAAATCGTGGGCCTCAAACCACGTGTAACCCCCAATAATGTTGTCAGGTTTTGGTCCTATGTGTACACTTGGATTTCACACCCCATCCCCTTCCTCTGTGAATTTTGATCCCTGTCTCCTAGGAATGGTATGTAAGATACCTCTCTATGGTAAAACACCAAATACTGGTAACCTATTGGAACTATGCAGGCTTTGATTCCCTTCCACAGGGAAATGTAAGAAGCCTTCCTGAGGTTTAATACCATCACTCACATAACATCATAGTCTCTCCCTTGAGCCTTTTCATTTCTGGAAGGTCATCCCCCAACTTGGGGTGTTCTAATTATTAGAGGTCCTATCCACTAATCCATCCTCACAGGTCACATCCTCAGGTATCCCATCTCCCCGACGAACTACACAGACATTGATTCCCCGCTATGAGGATACGTAGGAATCCTCTTATATGTTCATGTCCAAAATCACCATTTTCATTATGTAGGATCCATCCCATTTCCACCATCCACTTCATTCAACCTTCCATCATTCAACCTAATTCTTACATGGGCCACCACATCCCAATGAGATCATGATATCCATCCCATCACAACTCTATATAGCCCTCGGGTATCTTACCATGCATAATCCCCACATAATGCATGACTATACAACCAATAGTGTCCCTCTTGAGATGGGACACCATCCACACATACACCTTAGCATGCCTCCAGGTCATTTTCCTCTATTTACACAATGGTTCATCACACTTTTGGACTATGTGATATTTCATCCCTATTGTATACAAAGGGTACATAAGAAACCTCCCTAAGGTTCAATCCCAGATAATGGTAAACCTGATCATCCCCTTTTTAAGGACCCAAGAATCCTTAGGTCCGTATTCATTAGAAATTTTACTGACTCATCCTGCAAACCCGTCAAGTGCCCCCAATGTAAATACACACCTTATCTAATCCTACGAGTATTCTGATCAATACGATCTGTCTCTTATTGATGTTAAAAACATGACATACACAGTGTTTAACAATGTAAGTTGAGGAAGCCCTCAGGGAAATTCCTATGGAATATAATTCCTTGTAATCTACGTGGGATTCCTCAGGCTTCTTCTCTCTTGAAAATCCCTATCATTAGGGTAAGAAACCCAAACGGATCATTATTTCTTTGTCCAGACATGTTGGCGATATCCAATGTGACAGATCCCCTAATCAAAGGTTGTTGTCCTGACATGATCCCTAGGAATGTCATGATAGAATTAGTGTAATTAACGGACATCAATGAAGATATTTCACCAGGGAAGAGTTTCACAAAAAACGTATTAAACGTTAAGGGAGACCCCTAATATGTAATGAGTTCTGAGGTGGAATCCACATAATGAGGAACCGACATCAGATCATCCCATTTAGATCAAGGAGAAATGTACTTGAAAAAGAGATGGATGCTCCCTGACTTTGGGAATTGGTAAATGCAGGGCAACAACATAGCATGTCCCTGAATGAATGTGATGTGCCTCAGTGAAAGTGTTAAAAATCTAAATGGTAATCATGATGTAAAATTATTCTACACAATGTGGATATTAGTAGCGTTTGAGAGATCAATGGATAAGCATGTCACCAGATCTAGCTATCTGGTGCTAGGTCCGGCCAAGAAAATAGTGGGTCTAGAATAATACTCACTAAATATTTGGTCAGTTGATCATTGGACATCCTAGTCTATGATGTTGTAACGTTGGAACCTTTCTTATAAATCATAAGATATGGACCGAGGCTAGGGAATAAGACATTGTTTTCCAACTTTTGACACTAATGGTTGAATATTCCTACATTATAAGACTCAATATTCTTGGACAGAAAAACAATCACCACCCACCCACTAACATAGCAGTCGGACCATTGCCAACAAGTCCATCCCATACAGCCCCATCTCATTTGTCAATGCCTCCAAATTCACATGTGTTTGGTGCCCATGCCCCATATCACCATATAAACTCATCAAGAGGTGGGTGATTAATAAACTCACCCTATGGTATGAGGAGTAAGGGATTATCCCATCTTAGGATATGGCCTGATAACATCTAGAGGTTTGTGTGAATTTCCCTCGTCTCCACCCCCAAAGATTGCGTAGAGAGCCAATTCTCCCCACTCAAACATACAACATATTCGGGAACCTCACTTTGGAATGCTTTGAAGAATCTCTCCCATATGCCAATGAGGTGAGGGATGTTCAGGCCAGACCATATGTGATCCCATCCCAGGGGCCACCAAGAAGGGCCCCCACCAAGCTGCATCATCGCCATTACTCGTCTCCATACGCTGAGGAGTATGTGGGTTACACACCTACACCACCGACCTTAGTCTGGTTAACACGACAAAAAATTCAGGTGCATGATGATAAGGACACCCTCCATGGGGCATCATCATCAATGAATATAGTGGCATGTTCAACCATTTACGTATATCATCAACACACTATTCACGATGAACAAGTCAACTTATACGCCTGACCCAGATTGAGGTCCCAACCACCCCGTGGGAAAGGTTGGGGAGACTCTCCTGGTCCCCGAAAAAGGTAGCTCCCATCACGGGGCCAACCCACAATGATGAAATCTAGAACAATGTTCCTCCTCGTGCCACCGAAAATATGGAGTGGGTCCTCCCCACTCCTATTCTTGGTATGGATATCCTCTCTAGGCCACCATCAGTCTCAGAAAAGCCCCCCCCCCCCCCCCGCACTGACATCCAATATAGAATCTTATTCTACACCTGTGATCATGGGTATGGAGCCAGTCCTCATGTCGTAAGTCGCTGATGCAGATATCCTCTCCGCTCAATCAACCACCAAGTTGGGGTGTCTTCCCCATGTTCTTATTACTACCAATGAATTTCCAACTAATTCTGGAAATCAGAAAAGAAGAGGTCTGCCCCACTTCATTGGCTTCCAACATAGTGGTTTTCCCCATGTTCAGCTTGACTAGTACAAAGGTCCTCCTCTTACCATCACTCCTAAGTGAAACAAGCAAGGAGGTACTGCCCATGCTCCCACCAGTTCCTCCAGAGGTCATACCCACTCCAACCCCTCCCATGGGGATTCCCTTCATGAACCAACCAATAGAAGTGAAGGCCCTCCCCGTGTTCCTTTTGACATTTTTCTGGGTTCTCCATGGACCTCGGCTAACCTGGGTGGATGTCCTCTCCGCCCCAAGACCAGTTCGCCCGAAGATCCTCCATATTCCAATAACCTACCCTATCTTGAATTACCATCCTAGGGCAGGAGGGTGGGTCTTTGTCGCCAAAGAATGAATACTGTGATGTTTTAGACCGCGATTAATCATGTCTGCTTTCCAGATTCTGAGGCATAATGAGATTCAGTAATGGAACCCTCACCTCGATCCTCATTGTAGGGGGATGGGGTAAGAATAAGGAGTATAGCACTCATCCTTCTGGAATGTGAGGTTGATCAAATTCTGGCCTCCCTCTTGAGATACATTCTTCTGGAGGAATATTTTGCCCGTTTTCATGTCCTAGCCATGAAATCCTACCTATCATCGACATAATCATTCTCTACCTCTACCAAATATCTTAGAGTGTTATTATGGGGACCAATGTAGTATTGAAAACAACATGTCCCCCGCCAGTAATCACAGTCCCTATATAGGAAGCTATGTTCGCTTGTCTGTTTTACTAGGATGTGGTGGCTCAATTGTTTCATTCGTCGGAGGAAAACCCAAGATGCAGCGGTTTGTCATCTCACTCTCTATATTCTTCCGTGGCCAGTCTACCATCTCAACGGTCCTCTTAACTTCCGTTATTGGTCTCTCAACCATCCCTAGAAAATGAATGGGGAAATCAAGGGCTAGATCCTATGTCTAACCCTATGATGTTGTGGGAAATCCTTGCAATGGATATTTTCCCAAATATTTTCTATCCAGTTGCAACCATGAACATCAATACACAAGAATATTTTACCCTGGAGGAGGTTGCATGCTTTCTCTAATCCCTTTAGTACACACACTTCAATCTCTACCCTTAGTGATTGGCATACCCCATGAGTTAGCAACACATTGAAAATATTATCCATCAATTCCATATTTTTTACTTGGTTGTGCACCCAATGGCCAATCACCCGGAGTCGCACGGTCTCCATCGGACCCTCTAGCAACAATGCATTCCGAGAATTAAGGTTTTCTACAGAATTGTCTTGGAGTCTTCCCAATAAATCAAGATATGTGGTTGGTTGTAGTATGTGGCACTTTATTTCAGTTCTATCTGGCACCAACCTGACATTCTAGGCGATGTTTAGGATATTCTTTAGGGTATATCTGTGGTTATCATGGCTGAACAATCAGAGGGAGAGAGGGAGCTAGAGTTCCTTGAATAGAATATACCTCCTGGGGGAGTTACACATATATTGGATCCATTGGGATGGGTTACTCTCTTGAAAAAAATATTAATGGGTCTTCCCATACCTTTCGAGTCAATAGACATCGGTCGGGATCCCAATAAGGGAAAAGAAAAACCTGGAGTCATCAAACCCTCTGACCTATCTTGTTTAGTGCATATGATAGAATATGATCTAAAAATTCCTATATTATGTCAAAATTCATTAAACATAAAAATATGGCCAATGACCCCCTCACTGAACTTGCTGTAGAGTGGTGACCAAACTATGGTAACACTCAACCGGGGCAGTAGGGGCAGGTACACACTCTCCCTAGAAAGCTACTTTTTGGTGACCCTGACCATCCTGCATACATAGACTGGCTAGATACTAGAGTTTATGTCTAGAGGGTGTGATATGAATCATCAAATCCACATGAATTTCATGATAACCATCCTTATGACCCATCTTATGTTCCCCCATCCACTACATAGGTTGTTCCCCCGGCAGTCCCTCAGATCATCCCACCAGCTGCTCCATGAGCCAATGGACCTGATTATCATATTAAAGAGCCTACAATTTCACTTATAGTTGGGGACCCTCGCCAATATAGGTTTCCCCACCTAGGAGACCAATGGTAGATCTCATTTCCCACCTCAATGATTTGAAAAGTCAACAGGTGGCAATCCCAATTGATGCCAAGCCATACCCGGCCTGGGTAGATGATATTCCAGCACACCCTACATTTGGAAACCTAACCATTTCCTTATTTAATGTGATAGTAGATCTAAGGAAGCATCTGGGCAACATCATCTCAAGGTGTGGACCAATGTTGGGAACTCCAGTGCAACAGGAGGCCTCTTAACTCTGGAATTTTATAAAAACATTAGAAGGGCAAGTGTTTTTCTGGTACATCAAGCTACCCATTGGATCAGCAACTAGTTTGGTGTATCCTTGTAGTTTGTCTCTATACCAGTTCAGTTCCACCACCTCAATGAAGAGTATTTCAGACCACTTCAAGGGAATGCAGATGCCTGAAAAGCAAGTCACAGACATTGTCTCTTGGTGGAAAGGCCTTACCTACTCCCTGGATATACTGCAAACATAGAAACAGCTTCTAAAAATGTGTTTGGGGAATTTCACGACTGTACTAGTCCCCTATCTCGTCACCCAAAACTACATATGGTTATTTCGTGATTTCTCTATCAAAGCCTAGTGTCTAGAGGAAGACTTGAAGCAAGCCTAGTAGGCACATCTGTTACCTCATGTAGTTCACACTGGAAGAGCTGCCAAGGTCGATCCCACCTCATTTTTTCAAATAGGGGCCACTAATAAGATGGAGTTATTACCAATGGAACCACCTCTACAGCCTCACTGAGGCCCACCTCCTCAGATGAACCCACCAGCCTAGTAGCGCCCACCTCAGAATCGGTAGGCGACCTCTCGTAACATGTCCCTGCCACCTAGAAAAGATAATCAGGTTCCACCACCTTTATAGGCTCTTCCAGCCGTTTGTTAGGGAAGGGCTCCTAAATACCCCTTTTTAGATTAAAGGAACTCGTTCTTCTCATTAAATGTGGCTCAAGTCCACAGTTATTTTATAATTTCCTTGGAACAGATAATTCTATGGTTGTCAGAATGCAGGAGTTCGGAAGAGGCAGAGCCTACTGATTTCTCCAATTACTACCCCTATCACCGGATCCTAGGGAACACCCTCATGAAGTGATATGGGTTTAAAGACTAGCTTTATGATGAGTTTGAAAACAATATAGTCAGGTTGGGCCTATCCATGACACAAGTGGCATGTCTATTCATACAGCCTGACTGTGATTGTGACTGTGAAGGTGAGTGGAAATAGGTTCCTAACCACAGGTCTCAAAAATATGATGACTGGAGGGCTCTAAAGGCAGTTTCATGCACTCATGGTATTATCTGAGAACATCTTGATCCACCCGAACCTCCAGAAGTTACCACGTCACCCGTAGCCACTACATCTAAAACAGTGACTCTGCCTTCCACTTTCTATAAGTGAAGGCATCATCAATGAAGAGGAAAACAATTTCCCCCACCAATTCCATCTTCATCCCATACTCGTAGTGATTTTATGCCCCTAGAGTTAGCGAATAGTCCTAGAATACATCTAGTGATGGTGGATTTTTCAAGTGACGACCAAGGGTATACATTAGTTAACATCATGGAGATGGTAAACCCCTATATGATTCACGATGATGAGGAATGACGACTAATTCTCCCAATACCTCTAGCCATCGCCATTGTCATTGGATTTGTGGTAATGTGAGTCAACAGAATTCCCTGATTAGTGAATCCATCCAGGCTATGCATGCCACTGATACCAGAAAACATGCCCAGCGTAAAGCTCAACACATGTCGGATTCTCATCTTGTTTCACCATATATGCGTCTAATTCCATTTTTGTTACATGATCAGGCAGAGCCACCACGATCATGCTATGATAAAACACATTCCATTTCAGATCAGCTTCATTACTCATTCCATCAATTGGTAGCTGATCCAAGCATCTAGACTAGTGAGTATAGGGTCATTCTCAACACTAATTGGTCACCGGTTTAACCAGAAGCGCATGTCATACCTCCTAACATAGAACAAACTCTTGTAAGTAGTAGTTCACACTTTACACAAAAGTATAAAAATAATTAGGAATCCTTCTAGAATACTTACAAGGCTATCTATACATGAGGATCATTTCTTGTCAATGGATATCTGTGAATCCCTTGACGATGATTTAAAGATCCCCCTCTAGTTTGAGAAAGAGGTAGTAGCCCAAAAAGCCTTCTATGTTGAGCCAGCCAAGCATGATGAATTTCATGCCATTATATCTTTATCTGGAGAAGATTAAGGCTCTCACATACATGGGAATATCTTCCCATTGTACGTCACTATCCATTTCAATGAAAAAGAGGTCCACCGATGTCTTTTTCCCACAGGGTTAGGGATCAACCTCATACTGACCTAGATACTCTAAAATATGGGGTTGTCCAAGGATGATCTGAGTCCCACTGACCTAAAAATTCAAGGTCATGACGGGACAGAATAGACACAAGTTGGAAATATCCTCTTGAATACCATGTTTTGTGGCCTAGTTTCCAGCATTGAGTACATGGTTGTCTCACAAGACACCAACTACAACTCATTTATGGATATTCCATATCTCCAACTACATGTGATGGTCCCTTATTTGTGTAAACTATTCCTTAAGTACATATCTAATGTTCGAGTGTTCATACTCCAAGGTGATGTGTCTCCCTTTGCCTCTTTGAATCCTGCTACCTGGTTGCCGATTATTACACAAGCACGAGCATGCTGATTCAGGATAACAGGGATGAAAATGCTATGGCTACAACCAACCTTTGTATAGACCTGGATGAATCCTACATTTTCCCAATCCACCTATTGGAGGCCATAACCCCAATCTTGGGGAAATGATTTTTTATTTCCAGAACAATGGGGAAGAACATTCCCATGTCTTGTAGGAATCATGAGATCACCTATTATAACTATACAAACCATGATAGGGTGATCCTAGAGCCCCCTATACCAGTAAGGAATCGATATGTCCTCCACTTGGAAATGGAAATATGTCATACATTCTTGTCACATCAGGTTTGGTTAATTTAGTTAAATCCAATGTGAAAATATTTATTTTACATCAACAAGCGTTAAACCTTGGGCCGAAGTCCATATGGAATCATGTCGACATATTTCATCGCTATGGTCTCAAGATTACAAGAGATCATTGAGGTGGTGTCCACCATCGCTCAGGATGGCACCAGTGTCCCGTCTGGATCTATTGACTCTAAAAAATAACCTCCCACTGATGATCCCTCTGTCGTGGGTGAAGAAGTGAATTTTCATGATTCTCCTACCGCATTTGATGTGGATTTATCCACCACAGTCAAGGAACTGGTACATGTGAACCTACATAAGAAGACGGATCAGAGACTAACCTTGATCAGTTTCGATATTCCTATAAAATAGAATCAACAATACATAGAAATAATGAAGCAGCATCATGATGTGTTTTCCTAGAGTTATGATGAGATTTTAGGACTAGATCCTCAAGTCTTCATCCACTAACGTGGCCTTCAGGAAAATCATTGTGGCTTTAATTAACCTCCCAAAATGATTTAACCTTATCATGGAGCCATGGTTGAGGCCATGGTTGATAATCTCATCATATCCATCTTCATCAAGGAGGTCCATTACCCTATATGGTTTGCTAACATTTTGACCATCAGAAAGATGAACAGATGGATCAGAGTCTACATCAGCTTTTAGTATCTCAGTCGTCACTGCCCAAAGGATGAATTCCCCCTTCCTATGACAGAACTGTTTAATGACTCCACCATTGGGTTCCAAGATCTATCTATCATGGATTTGTATTTTGGGAATATCCAAATTCAAATGGTCCCAATGTATAAAGAGTCCACATCCTTCAGGGCACCACATGGTACTTTCTGTTAGCAGCTAATTCCCATCGGTCTAAACAATGTATGTTTCAACTATCTACGCACCACACATCGCATATTTAAGTTGTTCCCCAGGACCTCGGTGGAATAATAAATGGAAGATATGTTGTTTAATTCTCACAAGTTCCATTACAATGCTAAATATCTACAAAAGTATTTTTTTTCTTCTTCCATTCTTGCTATTTGAAGATGAGCCCATTGAAGTGCGCCTTTGGGGTAACCTCTGTAAATTTTATCAGATTCATTTTCAGATATAGAGGAACCGTGATTGATTCATAGAACATTCAAGCCATCAGTTAGATGTCTCTTATGAGCAACATTCAGGATATCTGTGGATTTCAACGCCACTTATCCTACATATTCTAGTTCATCCCAAATTTTGCTGGAAAGTGTAATCCCTTTTTATGGCTCAAGAATAAAGGATCTGATTATCAGTGGGGTGAGGAGTCTCAAATATTTTTCGAGTTAATCAAGAAGTACTTGTTACATCCTATAGTTCTTATGAAAACCATTTTTGGGAAGTCGCTGGTCCTTTTTGTGACTACTCTGGAATTCTCTCTTGGCACCCTTATCACCTAGAAGGACAATGAGGGAACAAAGAGAAATTTATACTATCTTAGCCCCATGCTCCACGATGTAGAGACAAAATAATCCTCTATCGAGAATAGATACCTCATGTTTGTATTCGTAGGGTATAAATTGCGACATTAATTACAGCACCATGAGATACAGCTAGTGTGTTGAGTGGATCCGCTAAAGTACATTCTGAACCATCCCAAGTTGGCAGGTCGTCTATCTCGGTGGGTAGTGAACCTCCAATAGTTTGACATCATGTTTTTCCCCCAAAAGACCATCATATTACATGTAATGGATTAATTCTTTCCACCCATCCAGCTCCCACAGACCAGTATCTGTATCTTAATTTTCCAAAAAAGGAAATCATCTCTGTAGATCAAGCCATTCCGTGTTGGAAATTTGTAAGAACCCGGATCTTCGTTTCAGGTATGTCTTTCCTTTTTCCAAAGTTTTTGATAATTTTTGGAGATTCTGGATTTTTTTTATGTATACTCAATGAACTTTCTGATACACGCTGTGTACTCTTTTCCCATTAGATGCTGTGTGCTGGCTGTGTCCGGCCCACACATGGTGTGTAGGGTTGATGTAGAGGCCGATTTTGGCGGAGTACGGAAAGACCCACTACACGTCGTGTACTTTAAAAATACACGTCATGTACTTTTTTTTCACTAAGCGGACCGAGGTCGCGCCTAATCGCGATAATCATCTTCTTCTAGGTCTAGTTCGTCCGATAGCGACCCGTACGGCTGGATTTTCCCCGAGCTCCCTCCTCTTCTTCCATTCTCTGATTCAATAATGGTCGATTGTGTTGGAAGTGCAGTGGTTAGTTTGTTCATCTGCTCGATCCTTTTTTTCAAATTCTCCCTCTTTCTCAAGTTATCTAGGGTTGAACGTTTGGTGTGTTTTCTTAGATCTACGACGTTCTAGGGGGAATTAGCCATCGTGGTTCAACTATATCGATCTCCTAGGATCGAGGTAGGCGGTTTGTACCTTATAGTTCAATGTATCTGAGTTTTATGTGTGAATTTCACTGATACACGTGAACGGGGTATTGCGTGTTCACCTTTATGCTCTTATTGTTTTTTGGACTTGTTTATATTCTTGTGTAGAGGTAAACTAATCATGCTAGAGGATACTTTTTTGTGCTTGGATGTTTTGTCCATGCTTTGCTCTATTTACGACCTTTGGGTATTGTTAGACTTTGGCCGTTATGACTGATTCCATGCCTTGTGTCTACATGATGGAGTGTTTTGTATGACATGCTTGTTACCTTGTAGACTGTTTTGCTAAGTAGCTCTATAGGTGTACTTTGGATATCTAAGTAGATCTATAGGTATACATTATCCTTATAGAATTATTATGAACTGACTGACATGGGGATGAGAGAACCTGGTGTTATAGACTATAAGGGATAGACGGAGTGAGCTTCCTAGAGAGTCTTAGATGTTACAGACTACATAGGGGATGGAATGAGTGATTTCCCAAAGAGTCGTGGATTTTATAGACTACACGAGGGTAGACTGAGTGAGCTTCCTCAGAGTGTCTTACCTTGTTTGAATCTCTTTAAGAACCTTCCCAGGATAGAGGAAGAATTGATGGAGTGAGCTCCCTCAGAGATTATGTGGTATACCTAAGGCTATAGGATAAATTGACTAAGATAGCTTCCTCAGAGAGTCTCTAGACCTTGGGGATAAGAGGGTTATACCGCGTGATCTTATTCAAGAGAGTCCCTGATTACCCTCGACTATAAGGGTAATTGACCGAGTGAGCTTCCCCAGAGAGTGTCATAAATTTGTATGACCAAGCCAGAGGGGTTAGGCTGAGTGCAATGCACAGAGGGTTGTGGTATTTCTTGGATAGGACCGGAGGGGATGGCTGTGAGTACTTCCTAGAGGGTTCTGGATGTTTAGCTATTTTCTTCACTGCTGTTGATTGGTTGTGGATTGATTGCTTCTATTTATCATCATGTTTATTGTTTACTGCCTACTGCTTTCTATTGTTGTTTACTACTTATTTTATTTTTACCTGCCATATACTCACTGACTGTTAGGCACAGATCTTCGGTTGAATGCCTACTGAGATTTTATCTCAAACCGATTTTGGGCCATGCTTTTGGGTCCAAGAAGAATATGTTGTTGTAGGTATAG
Source organism: Viscum album (assembly GCA_963277665.1). Taxonomy (NCBI): domain Eukaryota; kingdom Viridiplantae; phylum Streptophyta; class Magnoliopsida; order Santalales; family Viscaceae; genus Viscum; species Viscum album. Next base: position 1,747,222,552 of record OY728126.1, read on the forward strand.
ACAAGGGAAAGCACCCTTTGACTTTTGGAACTTGATTTCTTGGTGCAGGGGAGCATGGGACCAAGCTTTGGCTTATGATGCTGAGGAGGCATTTATTTTTCATTTGTACATGTTTTGGTACTGTAGTATTATCCAGAATTGTGACTTGTTTGTATTCTTTCCTAGTTATGTATCATGCATCATTTTATATATATACATGTGTGCTCCAATTGTTGATTTAGTCATATGATATTTGCATTGTTGGTTATTAATGCTTCTGTTATTGTATGTTTATTCTTCTTCCGCTGTGACTCTGCCAATGAAGGCATAGTGATTAGCCACTAAATGAGGCTAATATTCATTGTTAATATACATAATATTCATGTTCTTTATTATTCATAAACACCATTTTAGTGCATTTTACACTTTGAACATCATTTCACATTATGATTGTAATTCTTACTTAAAATTCCCTATTATGTGGTACATTTTTAAAAATCATTTAAAGTACCCAATAGGTCATCTAATTATAAAGAATGTAAATATCCATATTTTGATTTTATATTTTTTGAAATGGATCTTCACTTAAATTTAAACATTTTTCATTCAGGGATCAATGAATTATTCATAAAGGATGAAGGAGATATTTTGTGATGAAATGAAGCAATTCTGAAGAAGTCAGATTGAATACCATCCCACGGATGAGACTGTGGGGCTCAACATACAGACCCAATGAATCCCAAATTTTGTTGGATGATAGAAGACATGTATAGGAAAAAATAACTATGCATGATACAATGCTAATTCTGCTTAAATTGTGGTCATTTAGGCGGCCCAAATTAGAGATAAAATTTTGGGCCAGATTCTGCAGCCCAGAAAAATAGCCCACTAATATAATCATATCCCAGAATCCACAACTCCAAATGGGCCCAACTGTTACAGGAGGTTAGAATACGTCCGGAGATCCATTTTCTTTATGTATGGCCCACTCTGATTCGGCCATATAGAAGGTCATAGAAGCGCGTCTGTTCAATGAAGGATAGATGGCTCCCACCTCGGGTCAAGGGTGAAAAAATCAACTCTCCCTTACTTTCCACCCACCTATGTCCTACCAAAATTAATTGAGGAGACTTGTACTGTTGTAGGCTCGACCCAAGGGATCATAAATTCCTATTTAAGGTAGTGTTTTTGGAGTATTGAGAGATCTTGGATGCTTTGTTCAATTGTAATGTTATGCTGCAATTTTGTTGTCTCAAATTTGTCTTTCACATGTAAGTTGTTCAATTCACTTTATTTTCTTAATAAAAGTTCTTATTATACTCTTATTTTGTTGTTTTTCATATCATTTTATACCGTTGGAATAATGTGTGAATTTATTCACAACAAACCTTGTGAAATTATTCACACAACGGTGGAGTGATCATTTTATTTTTGTTGTTTTCTTTACTTCTCCATTTCCTCCCTCACGAGTCTACTTTCTGCTTCCATTGAAACCATGGGATCAATGGAGGGATAACCCACTTATGGGTTGATCCAAGGGAGTATTAAGGGGCTGGATTGTATGTTATTTATCAAATCATTAATGTATAATCCCTTCTTTAATTGATATTTTTATTTGATGATTTTTAAACTCCATCATCCTTGTTGAATTTAAGGCCACACACTTTAAGGGATAATACGAACCTTTACCTTGAAGTGCTCAAAACATTGATCCTTCAAGTGTATTGGTGATTAGTATTAAAGGGTGTAGGAATTAAACCAGTAAGTAATGATGTTGTTTTATCTCCTTAAATGAACCCATCTCAAATATAAAAAATTGAAATCATTAAAAAGGAAATACGTCCAATCCACCCCGAGCGATAACCTAGGATCAACTCATTATTTTAAATTGAATTCACTTAAGTCTCTTAGAGTTCTTTTAAACCCATCTAAAATCAACCCAAGTTGGCCACTTCATAGCTAAAAACAGTCTGTATAATGTACGTTTCTATAGGTTACTTCTTAGGTCTCTGAGGATTCGCCAACCCAAGCTAAACTACAACGACCATCTTACCTTCTTCTCTTGGGTAAATTTGAGCAATAATCAAATTTTGGCACCATTGACGGGGACCCGAGTAATTCATCTAAACACCCATTCAATTCTCCCCCATTTCTTCTTTTTTCCATCCAAATTCTCTTATCTTTTCCCTTTTTTGTTTTTTTCTTTTGGTGCATGTCCGCCTACACCCGCGATCAATCAAACCGTCTACTTAGGGTGAATAGTTCGGGGGTTGGGGAGTCAATTACTCCAAGGGAACACTTTACATTAGATCCTAATATTTCTAACACCCCGGAGTCAAAAATTGAGCCCATTTCAATGGAAGGTCTTCAAAGAAACAAAATCATAAACCCGGGTGGGAACCAAAATGGAAACCCAAATGAGGCAGCCCCAAACTTGGTGAATGCAATGGATCAAACCATTAATGACTACCTCACACATTCCTGGACCAATGCCCCCTCCTGCATTAGACACAATTCCCTAGGAGATTCCAACTACATATTTAAACCCCATGTCCTAAACCATCTTCCCACATTCCATGGAATGGAGTCTGAGATTCCCTACCTTCACATTAAGGAGTTCAATGACATTGTAGAAACCATGTGTCCTCCACATCAACTAGAATCATCTAAGATAAGGCTATTTATTTTTTTCATTAAAGGATCGAGCTAAAAATTGGCTAAAAAAATTGAGACCATCATTCGTCAACTCTTAGTATAAACTACAAAGATAATTCTACAAAAAATACTTTCCCCACCACAAAACAATTGCACTTAAAAAGAGTATCCAAAACTTTTTTGAAAAAGATGGAGAGTAATTATATGAAACATGGGAGAGGTTAAAAGACACTATAAAAATGGTTCCACACCATAGTTTTTCTATTCCTGAACAAGTGATAATTTTCTACGAATGGTTGGGTCTGGGGAACAAACAATTCATTGACATGATGTGTAACGGAACCTTGAAAAACAAAGCCCCAAATGATGCTTACGAGTATCTAGAAAGCCTTTCTGAACAAAAAAACATGGGGTACTTCACCTTATTCTGAAAATCCACAAAGAAGTACTGGAATTCATACACTTAGAGAAGAGGAAATCCTTAGGGCTAAACTCGCAGCACTCTCAAGGAAGGTTGAAGAGATAGACCTTAGGAAAGTCCATGAAATCCAAACTGTTGACCCTGTTTGCACAATTTGTGAAAAACATGACCATAAGACAGACAACTTCCAAACCATTCCATCCGCCAAGGATGTTATTTTAGGGGGACCCTCAGCGAAAGTAAATTACTTGAACTTTCAAAAGCCTCAATACCAAAACAACTTCAACCCAAGGTATAACGACCACCCAGGCTTCCGCTGGAATGATATCCAACAACCTAGCCAACCACAGGGACAAAATCGTTACCCCCATCAGAACTACCAATCCCATAACCTGTTCCAAACCCAACCTATCCAATACCAATAGCCACCGGTACATTTTCAACAAACCGTCCCACTTCCAAAATATCCTCCCGGGATAAACCAATCTTCTCAAGCACCAACACAAACTGTTCCACAAATCCTACTAGAAAAACTACGCAAACAAATGGAGAGGATGAACTCGAAGGTATCTTCCCTAAAATAAGAACATAAAACTATCAAAACTAGAAAGCAAACCATGACTACTCAGGCGGTGCCATCCTCAACTTCAAGGGGAGAGTCATGTTGTGCTCAAACGACTCATGAACAACTAAAGGCTGTGATTGTTTTAAGAAGTGGGAAATCAATTGAGAAACCTGAAAAAATAATTCAGAACCCACCTGAAGATTCAAAATTGGATGAAAATTCAAATGAACCGCAACATCAAACTGAGTAAACTGATAACATTGTCAAGGAAACAAATTTTCAAAAAACAACCCCACAACCTGCACCATTTCCTCAACGCATGAGGGGGAAACCCAAGCCTGAACTGAGTGAAACGTTGAGGGAAATATTTTCACAAGTCAAGTTGAACATTCACCTTCTCGATGCAATCCAAACAATACCTTCCTACTCAAAGTACCTTAAGGACTTGTGCAATTTTAAAAGAAAATTTTCACATAAAAACCAAGTCCTTTTGGCTGCTAATGTGCGTACCATCATTTAAGGGACCATTCCTCCTAAGTTGAGAGACCCGGGTTTCCCTTACATCAATGTTGAACTAGGAGAGAGAAAAGTTGGCAAGGCCTTGTTTGACCTAGGTGCTAGTGTCAATATCATCCCATATGTTGTGTACTACCAGTTAGGCCTAGAAGAACTACAACCCACATCTGTCACACTTCAGCTTGTTGATCGTAGCATTAGGGTTCCAACAGAGATTTTGAAGGACGTTCTAGTAAAGGTTGAAAACATCATCTACCCTGCTGATTTCATTGTCCTTGAAAACCATCCAAAATTAAGATATAAGGAACAAACCCCAATCATCCTTGGTCGTCCTTTCCTTGCAACAATCAACTCTGTTATCTGAGTTCGAAATGGGAACATGACCATCACCTTTGGGAACATGAGTCTTGACTTGAAAATCTATAATTCAAGCTCACAAATAGGGGATGACGAGGACATTCATAAAGTAAACATGATAGGAAGCATTGATAATGAATCCATGGAACATCGAGGAATATTTGATGAAGGTTTAAGTTAGGATGAGATTGATTTCCTTTGTTCATATGAAGGAAGTTTATCTCCTTGGCTTGAATCATTTTCAAATTGCTCTTATGATGAAGTCTTAGGTCCAATAATCAGTGAAACCTTTCTTGAAACCACTTTCATGGAGACCACTCCAAATTCCTTCCCTAAATCTGATCAAGCCAATCTAGTAGCTGAAACTTCTACTTGTGGGGAATCAATCATATCTGAAACTCTAAAAAAAATGAACTCGATCCAATGTCCCAATATTCTTTTGAAATTCTGAACCAACCTGATCTTGAATTGAAGGAACTTCCTGCTACACTCAGGTATGCTTTCCTAGGGGACAATCAAACACATCCTATTTTCATTTCTTCTTCTCTTGAATAAAATCATGAAAGGATGCTTCGAGATGTCCTTAAGAAGCATAAGAAAGCCATTTGTTGGACCCTTTCTGATATTCCTGGGATTATCCGACTTATCAGGACTCATAAGATTGTTCTGGAATCCGATTTAAAGCCATGTCGTCAACCTCAACGGTGACTCAATCATAATCTCATGGAGGTAGTAAGAAAAGTACACCGGAAATTGCTAAAATCTGGAATCATATATCCCATAACTAAGAGTGAGTGGGTGAGCCCAATCACAGTGGTTCCAAAAAAGGCTGGAATTATAGTGATAACCAATGAGGATGGAGAGATTCTTCCAACAAGGGTGAGTAGTGGATGGACGGTCTGCATTGACTATAGGAAGCTAAACTCATTCACCAAGTAGGACCATTTCCCCTTACCATTCATTGAAAAAGTCCTTGAGAGAGTGGAAGGTCATGCGTTCTACTATTTCTTATATGGGTACTCAGGGTATAATCAAATTGAGGTCTCCCAAGAGGATCAAGGGAATACTACATTCACATGTCCATTTGGAAACTTTGCTTTCAAACGCATTCCCTTCGGGTTAAACAATGCCACTGGAACCATCCAACGGTGCATGATGGGAATCTTTTCAGACATGGTAGGGGATTTTTTAGAGGTCTTCATGGATGACTTATCTTTTTTTGGGGATACATTTGAGGGATGTATGAGGAATGTAGAGAGAGACTTGTCAAGATGTGAAGAAAATAATCTAGTCCTAAACTGGAAAAAATGCCTTTTTATGGTTAAAGAGGGACTAGTTTTAGGCCATCTGGTCTCAGATAGGGGGATTGAAGTTGATAAAGCCAAGGTTGACATAATTTGTAACCTTCCATCACCCAAAACTATCAAGGAAGTGAGGTATTTCGTAGGACAAGCTGGTTTCTATAGAAGATTCATCAAGGACATTAGTTCAATCTCTCATCCCCTTTGTGCTCTCCTAGTAAAGGATGCTCCATTTGTTTGGACAGAAAGCTATGAGGTTTCATTCTCAACCCTCCAATCCTCTCCCACCTCTCCCCCCATTATGAAATCTCCAAATTGGAACCTTCCTTTTGAACTTATGTGTGATTCCAGTGACTTTTCTGTAGGAGCTGTGTTTGGACAATGTTGTGATAAAAATCCTTATGTCATTGCTTATGCAAGCAACTCCTTAAATGATGCCTAAATCAACTACACCACCTCTGAAAAGGAGTTACTTGCTATTGAGTGTTCCTTAGAGAATTTTAGGTCCTACCTGTTAGGATCCCCCATCAATGTGTTCACTGACCATTCTGCACTAAAATACCTCTTCCAAAAAAAAGATTTTAAGGCTAGACTGATTAGGTGGGTCCTTCTCTTACAAGAATTTGACCTCAAAATCAAGGATAAAAAGAGCATTGAAAATGTTCTAGCAGATCACCTCTCTAGGATGGAATTCAAGGACAACTCAAATCACCTTTCTGTGTCTGATTCATTTCCTGATGAACACCAATACTCTGTGAGTGACTCCCCTTGGTATGATGACATAGACAATTTCTTAGTTACAGGAGTCATTCCAAATTTCATAGGGACTCAAGCTCGAATTAAATTCCTTTCTGATGTTAGACACTATGTGTTTGATGATCCATCACTCTATATGTTCTGCCCTGACCAAGTCATTAAGAGGTGTGTCCCAGAATCTGAACAAGAATCCATCCTAAAATTCTGTCATAGTAAGGCATGTGGAGGTCACTTTTCCTCTAAGAAAAAATATGATATGATTCTTCAATGTGGTCTCTTATGGCCCACCCTCTCAAGGGACTCTTACAAATTTAGTCAAATTTGTCCTAGGTGTCAACAAGTAGGGTCCATCACAAAAAGGAATCAGATTCCACTCACTCTCAACTTAGTGGTTGAAATATTTGACTGTTGGGGAATTGATTTCATCAGACCCTTCCCAAACTCTAGGGGATACCTCTATATCCTTTTAGCTATTTATTATGTCTCAAAATGGGTTGAGTCTATTCCCACTAAGTCCAACGATCATCAAGTTGTGATTCGATTTCTAAAAGAGAACATATTTTCTCGATTTGGAATTCCTAGGGCTATAATCAGTGATCGAGGAACCCATTTCTGCAACTGCACATTCTCTTCACTCATGTATAAGTATGTTATTTCTCATAAATTATCCACTTCATACCATCCGCAAACTAATGGTCAAGCTGAGTTAGCGAATATGGAGATTAAGAAAATTCTAGAAAAAATGGTCTACCCCTCTAGGAAAGACTGGTCGGAGAAACTCTTAGATTCTCATTGGGCCTATCGAACCGCATATAATACCATTTTAGGAATGTCCCCATATAGGTTGGTTTATGTAAAATCATGCCATTTAACTGTTGAAATTGAGCATAATTCCTTTTGGGCAATTAAAAAAATGGATTGTGACCTCTCATTGGCCGGAACAAAAAATGAAATTAGATCTCAATGAACTGGAGGAACTAAGGATTGAGGATTATGAAAATTCAAGGATAAATAAAGCTAGAGTTCAAGCCTACCAATATAGGAATATCATGTTCAAGCATTTTGAACTGGGAAAACATGTGCTCTTGTTTAGTTCAAAACATCATTTACACCCGGGAAAGTTAAGGTCTAGATGGTAAGGACATTTCATAGTGCGTCATGTATTCACCCATGGGGCAGTAGAGATTCAAGATCCCACAAGTGGTTACATTTTCAAGGTCAATGGTCAAAGGTTAAAATCGTTCATTGAATCATTCAATAAACAGGAAATAGAGGTTGAGTAAACTGAGCCAACCTATGAACCAGGAACAAATTGATAGATTTAGGGTCTATGTCGAGCTAATGATGTTAAACAAAGCGCTGCATGGGAGGCAACCCATGGATTTCAAGTTTCCTATCATTTTTTTGTTTTAATAAAATTTATATTTTAAATAGGATTAAATAATCATTTTTATATTTTTTTTAAAAATACTGTTGACCTGTTTTTCTATTATGAGTATGGATGGGTATGAAAGGGGAGAACAGTATTCATCCATGTCATGTTGTGTGATCCTTGAGTAATACCTTACCTAGAAAATTAAAAGAAGACAATGTATCATTTTTTTGATTTAAAAAAAGCAGAAAAACATGAAAATCCATAAAAATGATGATACTTGGAGATAAATAAGTCGTTGTTTTGTTTGTTTTGTCTTGTTTTTTATTCTTTTTATGGTCTAGGTACTATTTTGGGTGATACATGTTAAATCAAGGTGGTTCCTACATCCCCCAGGAGATCAAAGGACTAAATTGGAGCAGCAAGAACATAAAACTTCAACCACCAGGGGACTTCATTCCATGATCCTAATATTTCAATTTCCCTATTGAACTCCCCTTTTATTCCTCTACCCCCTTCTAAATTTTATTTTCTTTAAACACTGGGGACAGTGTTATTTTTAGTTGGGGGGGAGATAAAATAAAAAAAATGATTTCGTGTTAAAAAAATGAATGATTTGAAAAATAATTTGTGTAAATGGATGGAAAAATTCCTTAAACTTTGAACATGGTAATACAAATTGCACACTTTGAAACTGAATATCAAGTAATTTAGCATTCCCTGAATCTTATTTTAATCATTGTAAAATTTCATGAGCATAGATTTTGGAACGTGTATCTGTCCAATGAGATATTTCATTGTTTATATTTTCATCCAAATAAAAAAATATCACAATGCACGTCCTTTGGATAGTGGGGTATTATTTTGAGTTCATGGGTTCCCCTAAATAAATAGCATAGGTTTGGTGATCATTTTAGTTTAATATGAGTATTCAAAAAAATTATTTAAAAAAAATTGCACGTAGAGCAATGAAATGACCTAATGCGTGGCTTTTGGCAGTTGGGGATTGCGACTCCATAGATGTCTGGCCCAGAGTTAGTAAGTTTATCTCTATTTTTGGTATATTGAATTTGTTTTTGACTGAGTTAACTCGAGATGATTCCCAAGTATGTTGGCTTCACTTGGTGCCCTATGTTCTTTGAGCCTGGGAGTCATCGGCAAAGTCTCACTATAGGGGTAGAATCTTTATAGTGCAACTTCAATTACCATGGAAAAATTGCAAAAAAACAAAAACAAAAACAAAAACAAAACAAAAAATACAAAAAAAATTGAATACTCATCTTAATATTGAAATTTGATTCCACCTAGAGCTTCCGTCATTTCCCCCTTGATTAAAGATGAACCCCCATGTCTATTGTGATGCAAAACACAACCTCATACTTAATTAATATTGGATGAAATATGGAAATGAATTTGAACAAAGGAATGGGCTTGGGATTGAGATTTTCTTATGAAACTGTCTTGTATTAAAATATTTTTCTGGGTTTCATGGTTATTTGGTATAAGGGTTACTGGTGATCATTGTGTATTAAAATGTTTTTGGAAAATAGAATTCGAATTTCATATTGATGAGATATATTTTTCTCGGGACTAGCAAAACTCAAGTTGGGGGGTGTGATTAGCCACTAAATGAGGCTAATAATCATTGTTAATAGAAATAATATTCATTTTATTTATTATTCATAAACACCATTTTAGTGAATTTTACACTTTGAACATCATTTCACATTATGATTGTAATTCTTACATAAAATGCACTATTATGTGGTACAGTTTTTAAAATCATTTAAAGTACCCAATGAGTCATCTAATTCTAAGGAATGTAATTATCCATATTTTAATTTTATGTTTTTTGAAATGGATATTCACTTAAATTTAAACATTTTTAATTCAGTGATCAATGGATGATTCATAAAGGATGAAGGAGATATTTTGTGATGAAAGGAAGCAATTCTGGAGAAGTCAGATTGGACACCATCCCACTGATGAGACTGTGGGGCTCAACATACAGACCTAATGAATCCCCAATTTTTTTGGGATGCTATAAGACAGGTATAAGAACAATTCACTATTCAGGGTCCAATACTAATTCTGCTTAAATTGTGGTCATTTTGGCGGCCCAATTTAGAGTTAAAATTCTCGGCAGGTTCTGCGGCCCAGAAAAATAGCCCACTAATATGATCATATCTCAGACTCCACAACTCCAAATGGTCCAAAATATTTAAGGCTTTTAGAATCCATCCAGAGCTCCATTGTCTTATTCTATGGCCCACTCTAACTCGGCTATCAAAAGGACTTACAAGCACGTCTGTTCGGTGAAGGAAGTTGGCTGCCACCTCGAGTCAAGGTTGGAAAAATAAACTCTCCCTTACTTTCCACCCACCTATGGACTACCACAATTAATTTAGGAGACTTGTACTGTTGGAGGCTCGACCCAAGGGCTCAAAAATTTGGATTTAAGGTAGTGGTGTTAGAGGATTATGGGATCTTGGATGCTTAGTTCAATTGTAATGTTTTGCTGCAATTTTGTTGTCTCAAATTTGTCTTTCACATGTAAGTTGTTCAATTCACTTTAGCTTCTTAATAAAAGTTCTTCTTCTACTCTTATTCTTTTGTTATTTATATCAATTTGATACCGTTGGATCACGGTGTGAATTTATTCATACCAATCCTTGTGAAATTATTCACACAACGGTGGAGTGATCATTTTATTTTTGTTGTTTTCTTTACTTCTCCATTTCCTCCCTCATGAGTCTACTTCCCGCTTCCATTGACACCATGGGATCAATGGAGGTCTAACCCACTCATGGGTTGATCCAAGGGAGTAGCAAGGGGCTTTATTGGATGTTATTTATCACATCATTAATGTATAATCACTTATTTAATTGAGATTTTTATTTGATGATTTTTAAACTCCATCGTCCTTGTTGAATTTAAGGCCACACACTTCAAGTGATAATACGAACCTTTACCTTGATGTGCTCAAAACATTTATCCTTCAAGTGTATATGTGTTTAGTATTAAAGGGTGTGGGCATTAAACCTGTAAGTGATGATGTTGTTTTATCTCCTTAAATGAACCCATCTCAAATATAAGAAATTGAAATCATTAAAAAGGAAATACGTCCAATCCACCCCGAGTGATAACCTAGGATCAACTCATTATTTTAAATTGAATTCACTTAAATATCTTAGAGTTACTTTAAACCCATCTAAAATCAACCCAATTTGGCCCCTTCATAGCCAAAAACAGTCCATAGAATGTAGGTGTCTATAGGTTACTTCTTAGGTCTCTGAGGATTCGACAACCCAAGCTAAACTACAAGGACTATCTTACATTCTTATCATGGGTAAATTTGAGCGAGAATCAAATTTTGGCACCGTTGTTGGGGAAACAAGTAAGTCATCTAAACACCCATTATATTCTCCCCCATTTCTTCTTTTTGCATCCAAATTCTCTTATCTTGTCCCTTTCTCGTTTTTTTTTCTTTTGGCGCATGTCCGCCTACACCCGCGATCAATCAAACCGTCTAGTTAGGGTGGATAGTCCTGGGGTTGGGGAGTCAAGTACTCCAGGGGAACTCTTTCCATTAGATCCTAATCTTCCTAACACCCTGGAGTCAAAAATTGAGCCCATTTAAATGGAAGGTCTTCAAAGAAACCAAATCATAAACCCTGGTGGGAACCAAAATGGAAACCCAAATAAGGTAGCCCCAAACTCAGGGAATGCAATGGATCAAACCATGAATGACTACCTCACACCTTCCTGGACCAATGACCCCTCATGCATTAGACACAATTCCTTAGGAGATTCCAACTACAGCTTTAAACCCCTTGTCTTAAACCATCTTCCCACATTCCATGGAATGGAGTCCGAGATGCCCTACCTTCACAATAAGGAGTTCAATGACATTGTAGAAACCATATGTCCCCCACATCAACTAGAATTAGCTAAGATGAGGCTATTTACTTTTTCATTAAAGGATCGAGCTAAAAATTGGCTAAACAATTTGAGACCATCATCCATCAACTCTTGCTACCAACTGCAAAGATAATTCTACAAAAAATACTTTCCCCACCACAAAACAATTGCACTTAAAAAGAGTATCCAAAACTTTTTTGAAAAAAAGGGAGAGTCATTTTATGAAACATTGGAGAGGTTCAAAGACACTCTAAACATGGTTTCACACCATGGTTTTTCTATTCCTAAACAAGTGAGAATTTTCTACGAATGTTTGGGTCCGGGGAACAAAAAATTCATTGACATTATGTGTAATGGAACCTTTAAAAACAAAGCCTCAAATGATGCTTTCAAGTATCTAGAAATCCTGTCTGAACAAAACCAAATGGGGGGAACTTCACCTTATTCTGAAAATCCACAAAGAACTACTAGAATTCATACACTTAGAGAATAGGAAAGCCTTAGGGCTAAACTCGCAGCACTCTCTAGGAAGGTTGAAGAGATAGACCTTAGGAAAGTCTATGAAATCCAAACTACTGACCATGTTTTCACAATTTGTGAAAAACATGACCATAAGATAGAAAACTGCCCTACCATTCCATCCATCAAGGATGTTCTTTTAGGATGACCCCCAGCGGATGTAAATGCCTTGAACATTCAAAAGCCTCAGTACCAAAACAACTTCAACCCAAGTTATAACGACCACCCAAGCTTCCGCTGAAAAGATAACCAACAACCTAGCCAACCATAGGGACAAAATCCTTACCCCCATCAGAACTACCAATCCCATAACCAGTTCCAAACCTAATCTATACAATACCAACATCCGTTGGTCCATTTTCAACAAACCATCCCACTTCCAAAATATCCCCCCGGGATAAACCAATCTTCTCAAGCACCAACCCAAACTTTTCCACAGAGCCTACTAGAACAACTATGTAAACAAATGGAGAGGATGAACTCGGAGGTATCTTCCATAAAACAAGAACTCCAAACAATCAAAACTGGAAAGGAACCCATGCCTACTTAGGCGGTGCCATCCTCAACTTCAAGGGGAGAGTCAAGTTGTTCTCAAATGACTCATGAACAACTATAGGCTGTGACTATTTTAAGAAGTGGGAAATCAATTGAGAAACTTGGAAAACTAATTCAGAACCCACCTGAAGATTCAAACTTGGATGAAAATTCAAATGAACCACAAGATCAAACTGAGGAAACTGATAACATTGTCAAGGAAACAACTCTTCATCAAACAACCCCACAACCTGCACCATTTCCTCAATGCATGAGGGGGAAACCCAAGCCTGAACTGAGTGAAATGTTGAGGTAAATATTTATAGAAGTCAAGTTGAACATACCCCTTCTCGATGCAATCCAAACAATACATGCCAACTCAAATTACCTTAAGGACTTGTGCACTTTTAAAAGAAAATTTTCACATAAAAACCAAGTCCTTTTGGCTGATAATGTGAGTACCACCATTCAAGGGACCATTCCTCCTAAGTTGAAAGACCCGGGTTGCCCTTACATCAATGTTGAAATAGGAGAGAGAAAAGTTGTCAAGGCCTTGTATGAACTAGTTACTAGTGTCAATATCATCCCATATGTTTTGTACTACCAGTTAGGCCTAGAAGAACTCCAACCCACATCTGTCACACTTCAGCTTGCTGATCGTAGCATTAGGGTTCCAAAGGGGATTTTGAAGGAAGTTCTAGTAAAGGTTGAAAACTATATATACCCCGCTGATTTTATTGTCCTTGACAACCGTCCAAACATTGGAAATAAGGAACAAACCCAAATCATCCTTGGTCGTCCTTTCCTTGCAACAATCAACTCTGTTATCCGAGTTCGAAATGGGAATAAGACCATCACCTTTGGGAACATGAGTCTTGACTTGAACATATATAATGAAAGCTAACTAATAGGGGATGACTAGGACATTATTGAAGTAAACATGATAGGAAGAATTGATAATGAATCCATTGAACATCACGGAATATTTGATGAAGGTTTAAGTCAGGATGAGATTGATTTCCTTTGTTCATATGAAAGAAGTTTATCTCCTTGTCTTGAATCATTTTCAAATTGCTCTTATGATGAAGTCTTAGGTCCAGCATTTAGTGAAACCTTTCAAGAAACCACTTTCATGGAGACCACTCCAAATTCTTTCCCTAAATCTGATCATGCCAATCTCGTAGCTGAAACTTCTACATGTGGGGAATCAATCCTAACTGAAACTCTAAAAAATGAAATTGAACTTGATCCAATGTCCCAATCATCTGTTGAAATTCAGAACCAACCTGATCTTGAATTGAAGGAACATCCCTCTACAGTCACGTATGCTTTCCAAGGGGAAAATCAAACACATCCTATTGTCATTTCTTCTTCTCTTGAATACAATCGTGAAAGGATGCTTCTAGATGTCCTTAGGAAGAATAAGAAAGCCATTGGTTGGACCCTTTCTGATATTACTGGGATTAGCCCACATATCGGGACTCATATGATTGTTTTGGAATCTGATTCAAAGCCATGTCATAAACCTCCATAGCGACTCAATACTAATCTCATGGAGGTAGTAAGAAAAGAACTCCTGAAATTGCTAAAATCTAGTATCATATATCCCATAGCTGAGAGTGAATGGGCGAGCCCAATCCATGTGGTTCCAAAAAAGGCTGGAATCACAGTTATAACCAATGAGCATGGAGAGATTCTTCCAACAAGGGTGAGTAGTGGATGGAGGGTCTGCATTGACTATAGGAAGCTAAACTCATTCACTAAGAAGGACCATTTCCCCTTACTATTCATTGACCAAGTCCTTGAGAGAGTGGCAGGTCATGAGTTCTACTGTTTCTTAGATGGGTACTCAGGGTATAATCAAATTGAGTTCTCCCTTTAGGATCAAGGGAAGACTACATTCACATTTCCATTTGGAACCTTTGCTTTCAAACGCTTGCCCTTCGGGTTATGCAATGCCCCTGGAACCATCCAACAGTGCATGATGGGAATCTTCTCAGACATGGTAAGGGATTTTCTAGAGGTCTTCATGGGTGAATTATCTGTGTTTGGGGATACATTTGAGGGATGTCTGAGGAATGTAGAGAGAGTCTTGTCAAAATGTGAAGAAAATAATCTAGTCCTAAACTGGGAAAAATGCCATTTTATGGTTAAAGAGGGACTAGTTTTAGGCCATCTGGTCTTAGGTAGGGGGATTGAAGTTGATAAAGCCATGGTTGACATCATTCGTCACCTTCCATTTCCCAATACAATCAATGAAGTTAGGTCTTTCTTAGGACATGCTGGTTTCTATATAAGATTCATCAAGGACTTTAGTTCAATCTCTCGTCCCCTTTGTTCTCGCCTGGTAAAGGATGCTCCATTTTTGAGGTCTGAAAGCTGTGATGGTTAATTCTCAACCCTCAAAATCTCTCTCACCTCTCCCCCCATCACGAAATCTCCAAATTGGAACCTTCCTTTCGATCTTATGTGTGATGCCAGTGACTTTGCTGTAGGAGCTGTGTAAGGACAACGTTCTGATAAAAATCCTTATGTCATTGCATAAGAAAGAAAATCCTTAAATGATGCCCAAATCAACTACACCACCACTGAAAAGGAGTTTCTTGATATTGTGTTTGCCTTAGAGAAGATTAGGTCCTACCTCTTAGGATCCCCCATCACTGTGTTCACTGACCATTCTGCACTAAAATACCTCTTCCAAAAACAAGATGCTAAGGCTAGAGTAATTAGGTGGCTCCTTCTCTTACAAGAATTTGACCTCACAATCAAGGATAAAAAGGGTGTTGAAAATGTTGTAGCTGATCACCTCTAAAAGATGGAATTCAAGGACAACTCAAATAACCTTTTTGTGTCTGATTCATTTCCTGATGAACACCTATACTCTATGAGTGACTGCCCTTGGTATGCCGACATAGCCAATTTCTTAGTTACATGAGTCATTCCAAAATTATTATGGACTCAAGCTCGAAGTAAATTCCTTTATGATGTTAGACATTATGTGTTTGATGATCCATACCTCTATAAGTTCTGCCCTGACCAAGTCATTAGGAGGTGTGTCCTAGAATATGAACAAGAGTCCATCCTTAAATTCTGTCATAGTGAGGCATGTGGAGGTCACTTTTCCTATAGAAAAACATCTTCTAAGATTCTTCAATGTGGTCTCTTCTGGCCCACCCTCTCAAGGGACTCTAACACATTTTGTCAATGTTGTCCTAGGTGTCAACAAGTAGGGTCCATCACAAAAAGGAATCAAATGCCTCTCACTCCCATCATAGTGGTTGAAATATTTGATTGTTGGGGAATTGATTTCATGGGACCCTTCCCAAACTCTAGGGGATACCTCTATATCCTTTTATCTGTTGATTATGTCTCAAAATGGGTTGAGTCCATTCCCACTAAGTCTAATGATTATCAAGTTGTGATTCGATTTCTAAAGGAGAACATATTATCTCGATTTTGAATTCTTATGGCTATAATTAGTGATCGAGGAACCCATTTCTGCAACCTCCCATTCTCTTCACTCATGTCTAAGTAAGCTATTTCTCATAATTTTTCCATTGCATACCGTCCTCAAACTAACGGTCAAGATGAGTTAGCGAATAGGGAGATTAAGAAAATTCTTGAAAAAACTGTCAACCCCTCTAGGAAAGATTGGTCGGAGAAACTCTTAGATGCTCTTTGGGACTATCGAACCACATATAAAACCATTTTAGGAATGTCCCCATATAGGTTAGTTTATGGAAAAGCATTCCATTTACCTGTTGAAATTGAGCATAAGGCCTTTTGGGCAATTAATAAAATGGATTATGACCTCTCATTGGCTGGAACAAAAAGGAAATTAGATCACAATGAACTGGAGGAACTAATGATGGAGGCTTAGGAAAATTCATTGATCCATAAAGCTAGAGTTCAAGCCTACCAATCTCAGAATACCAAGGTCAAACATTTTAAACTGGGAAAACTTGTGCTCTTGTATAGTTCAAAACATCATTTACACCCAAGAGAGTTAAGGTCTAGATGGCCAGGACCTTTCATAGTGCATCATGTATTCCCCCATGGGGAAGTAGAGATTCAAGATCCCACAAGTGGTTACATTTTCAAGGTCAATGGTCAAATGTAAAAATTGTTCATTGAATCATTCAATAAATAGGAAATAGAGGTTGAGTTAACTGAGCCAACCTATGAACCAGGAAAAAATTGATAGATTGAGGGTCCATGTGGGGCTAACGACGTTAAACAAAGAGCTGCATGGGAGGCAACTCATGGTTTTCAAGTTTCCTATCATTTTTTTGTTTTAATAAAATTTATATTTTAAATAGGATTAAATAATCATTTTTATATTTAAAAAAAATACTGTTGACATGTTCTTATATTATGAGTATGGATGGGTATGAAAGGGGAGAATCGTATTCATCCGTGACACGCGGTGTGATCCCTGAGTAATACCTTACCCAGAAAATTAAAAGAAGACAATGTATCATTAGTTTGATTTAAAAAAAACAGAAAAACCGGAAAACCCATAAAAATGATGATACTTGGAATTAAATAAGTCATTGTGTTGTTTGTTTTGTCTGGTATGTTCTTCTTTTTATGGTTCAGGTACTATTTTGGGTGATAAATGTTCAATAAAGGAGGTGCCTACATCCCCCGGGAGATCAAAGGACTAAATTGGAGTAGCAATAACTTCAAAATTCAACCACCAGGTGACCAATTCCATGATCCTAATATTTCAATTTCCTTACTGAACTCCCCTTTTATTCCTATACCCCCTTGTAAATTTTCTTTTCTTTAAACACTTGGGACAATGTTATTTTATGTTGGGGGGAGAAAAAATAAAAAAATGATTTCGTGTTAAAAAAATGAATGATTTGAAGAAAAAAATTGTGTAAATTGAAGGAAAAAATCTTTAACTTTGAACATGGTAATACACATTGCACACTTTGAAACTAAATATCAAATAATTTAGCATTCCCTGATTCTGATTTTAATCCTTGTATAATTTTATGAGCATAGATTTTGGAAAGTGTGGCTATCCAATGTGATATTTCATTGTTTATATTTTCATCCAAATAAAAAAAGATCACAATGCACGTCCTTTGGATAGTGGGGTATTAGTTTGAGTTCATGGGGTCCCCTAAATAAATAGCATGGTTTGGTGATCATTTTAGTTTAATATGAGTATTCAAAACAAAATTAATAAAAAATATATATAATTTCGCTTAGAGTAATGAAATGACCTAATGCGTGGCTTTCGGCACTTGGGGATCGCGACTCCATAGTTGTCTAGCCCAGAGTCTGTAATTTTATATCTATTTTTGGTAATTTGAATTTGTTTTTGACTGAGTTAACTCGAGATGATGCTCGAGTATGTGGGTTTCACTTGGTGCCCAAAGGTCTTTGAGCCTGGGAGTCATCGGCAAAGTCTCACTATATGGGTTGACTCTTTTGAGTGCAACTTCAATTAACATGGAAAAATTGCAAAAAAAACAAAAAAAAACAAAAAAACAAAAACAAAAAAAAATCAATTTTTTTAATACTCATCATAATATAGAGATGTGATTCCACCTCTTCCGTCATTTCCCCTTGAATAAATATGAACCCCCATATCTATTGTGATTCACAACACAACCTCATACTTAATTGATATTGGATGAAATATGGAAATGAATTTGAACAAAGGAATGTGCTTGGGATTGGGATCTGCTTATGAAACTATCTTGTATTAAAATATTTTTATGGGTTTCATGATTGTTTGGTATAAGGGTTTCTGGTGATCATTTTGTATTAAAATGTTTTTGGAAAAGAGAATTCAAATTTCATATTGTTGAGATATATTTTCCTCGGGACTAGAAAAACTGAAGTTGGGGTGTGTGATTAGCCCCTAAATGAGGCAAATATTCATTTTTTATATACATAATATTCATGTTATTTATTATTCATAAACACCATTTTAGTGCATTTTACACTTTGAACATCATTTCACATTATGATTGTAATTCTTACTTAAAATGCACTATTATGTGGTACATTTTTTAAAATCATTTAAAGTAACCAATGAGTCATCTAATTCTAAGGAATGTAATTATACATATTTTAATTTGATATTTTTGAAATGGATCTTCACATAAATTTAAACATTTTTTATTCAGGAATCAATGGATGATTCATAAAGGATGAAAGAGATATTTTGTGATGAAAGGAAGCAATTCTGGAGAAGTCTGATTGGACACCACCCCACTGATTAGACTATGGGGCTCAACATACAGACCCAATGAATCCCAAATATTTTGGGATTCTATAAGACATGTATAGTAACACATCACTCTTCATGATCCAATGCTAATTCGGCCTACATTGTGGTCATTTAGGCGGCACAAGTTAGAGATAAAATATCGGCCAGATTCTACTTCCCAGAAAAACATCCTACTAATATGATCATATCTCGGAATTAACAACTCCAAATGGGCCCCAATTTTACAGGCCGTTATAAGATATCCGGAGCTCCATTTTTTTCTTGTATGGCCTACTCTGATTCTGCAATATAGAAGGTCTTCCAAGCACGTATGATTGGTGAAGGAAAGAGGGCTGCCACCTCGGGTCAAGGGTGGAAAAATCAACTCTCCCTTACTTTCCACCCACCTATGGCCTACCACAATTAATTGAGGAGATTTGTACTATTGGAGGTTCGACCCAAGGGCTCAAAAATTCGTATTTAAGGAAATTTTTTTGGAGGATTGAGGGATCTTGGATGCTTTGTTCAATTGTAATGTTATGCTTCAATTTTGTTGTCTAAAATTTGTCTTTCACAAGTAAGTTGTTCAATTCACCTTAGTTTCTTAATAAAAGTTCTTCTTATACTCTTATTCTGTTGTTATTCATATTACATTGATACCGTTGGATCAAGGTGTGAATTTATTCACACCAAACCTTGTGAAATTATTCACACAATGGTGGTGTGATCATTTTATTTATTTTTCTTTACTTCTCCATTTCCTCCCTCATGAGTCTACTTTCCGCTTCCATTTAAACCATGAGATCAATGGAGGGATAACCAACTTATGGGTTGATCCAAGGGATTAGCAAGGGGCTGGATTGGATGTTATTTATCACCACATTAATGTATAATCACTTCTTTAATTGAGATTTTTATTTGATGATTTTTAAACTCCATCGTCCTTGCTGAATTTAAGGCCACACACTTCAAGTGCTAATACGAACCTTTACCTCGAAATGGTAAAAACATTGATCCTTCAAGTGTATAGGTGATTAGTATTAAAGGGTTTAGGCATTAAAACAGTAAGTGATGATGTTTTTTTATCTCCATAAATGAACCCATATCAAATATAAGAAATTGAAATCATTAAAAAGGAAATACGTCCAATCCACCCCGAGCGATAACCTAGGATAAACTCATTATTTTAAATTGAATTCACTTAAGTCTCTTAGATTTCCTTTAAACCCATCTAAAATCAACCCATGTTGGCCACCTCATAGCCAAAAATAGTCAATATAATGTACATGTCTATAAGATACTTCTTAGGTCTCTGAGGTTTCGACAACCCAAGCTAAACTACAAGGACCGTCTTACCTTCTTCTCTTGGGTAAATTTGAGCGAGAATCACATAGTTTCCCCACTATCACACCAAAGGTCCTCACTGCTAGTCAGCAGCCTCTGTCATTTGGGGAAATGTTCTTGAGGCTATGTGACCAACCGGGTATGGGGTGCCTCTGGGTGGCTTCCGGAACTGGTACGTTACAAAGCGGTATCTGAGGAATTCTTTTCTCTTGAGTTAATATTTGGAGACTTTAGCCATGGATAGGATGGATTCAGTACTTGGTAATATGTTGTACCCGGGAGTAGCTAACCCGTGTACAGGGAAAAGCCACACTACCTTGTTTATTGCAGTTTTCTGGTTTTGAGTTTTTACGGTTGATACAATTTCACTTAGAGTGATTCATATACTTTGTACTAGTATTGTTTTGATATTATGGTTCTATTTCTGTCGCAACCTGATGAGATGAGGGTATGTTATCTCATGCATCATATAGGCACTTGTAGAAATCACATGTCATGCATTCTTGCCATGCAATTTAGGGTGCATTAGCGATTGTATACTGTTGTGATAGACATTGTGTAGATTATGCATGTTGTTATGATAGATGCTTGATAGAATCTCTGCTACTTGTTAGAGAATTGTTTGTGTTGTACCTTGTTTAAATGAACGCCAAATTTTGATTCTTGAGGTATTATGGGCCCTCTTGAATCTGAAATTGGTTTATCATGATCATGTTTTCCCTTGCGTATGACTGTAGAGGATTCCATGCTTTTATTCGCGGGAAGTATGGACCCTCACAGATCAGAATTTGGCACCTCTTTGCCTTGTTTTTCGTGTTTCTGGGTTTCTGTGCAGTTTCTGAGCTACTACCCAGAAAAACCCAGGATACAT
Source organism: Viscum album (assembly GCA_963277665.1). Classification (NCBI taxonomy): domain Eukaryota; kingdom Viridiplantae; phylum Streptophyta; class Magnoliopsida; order Santalales; family Viscaceae; genus Viscum; species Viscum album. Next base: position 1,747,243,895 of record OY728126.1, read on the forward strand.
GGCGTGTACTTTCTGGTTACACGACCTGTAGTTTTCACATCGTGTTACTGACTGTGTGTTCCGGAACCTGGTGTTTTGAAAATAACTTCAGGAACACACCGTGTTGTAAAGGAACACGCCGTGTAGTTATGTCCAGGTACCTGGTCGCGTCACGAACAACACGGGTCGGCGTGAACTTCTCTTAGACATGCCATGTTGTTTTTGGAACATGTCGTGTAGTCTTTCCTAGGTACTTGTTCGTATCACAACAAACACGGGACGATGTAAACTTCTCCTATACACGCCGTGGTTGTTCAGAACACGCCATGTAGATGGCCATGTAATTAACAACACGGGCCGCTGAGTCTATGTCTAGTACATGTCGTGTCCCTAGGGAACACGTTTTGTAGTCTGAGGTTAGTTTGAACCGCGTGAGCTAGCCATGTAAAGAGACTCGTATAACGACCCTCACTTTTCTTACATTACTATTACATCATTTCAAAGATAAACAACATAATAGTATTACACATGGAGGATCCATAGGTTTAATGTCCTGGGAAATCCAGGACCATGCATGAAAAATACAACATCAACCATAAACATTTATTTAACTTCTACTTCACTATCTTCTTAGTGGCACTTGTCCTTTACTTAGTACATGTAGCCACCTGAGGATATACATAAAAAGGGGTGAGCTAGAAGCCCAGTAAGAGGATAGATAAGAACAATATATCATGGGGTGAGCATAATCATGACATAGGCAAAGAATCATGAACATGATAGGAGCATAAATAATAGACTTGAAATGTGGCAATGCATAAAAATGAAACATCAGGTCTTAGTGGTTAACTACCAAACATTCTTGTGAAGAAAGCTAGCATCATGTTCACACATCATTTCACATTTACTCATGAGATTCATCACTTTACCCAATGCATTGGAGCGCTATATAATTCCGGGTGCACCTGTCACATTTAAACATTCATATTGCGCTATATAATTCCGGGTGCACCCGTCACATCATAAAATTATCATTATCATGATTGCCACAGAGAACACATATCAAACATGTAAATAAATAACCCATGGAATGGAATGGGTTTCATCTCATAATAACACATTCATAAGATTTGGGTTCCCAAAATAAAGAGGGAACAACATAATTGATACAAGAACCATCAACCTTGAATGAGAGGTAAAATGTGAGATCGTGAAAGAAGAGTTCTTTTGGAAAACATTTGATGGACATTAAAACCAGTGAAAAACATGTATATCCCAGAAAAGTTAAGGAAATGATGAAAAAATGATCTTTGAGGAGTAACCATATGAAAAATGGAGTGAAAGAGGGAGATCCCGAAGGAAGAAAATTGGGTCCGAGATTTCCCCTTACCTTGTACTCGAATGCCTCCTTCTCTTTAATATCCTGTATAATGACATTATATTCATTAATTAGAAATTCCAGAACCTTTTATACATTAATAGGGTTCATTATGGTTTCATTATTTCATATTATGTTCCTTTGGATGACTTATAGAGTTTAAAAACATTGTTCGGGGATGTTCGTTTTTATGGTTTTCTTGAGCAGACCACTTGTATTCTTAAATTGATGTTTGGGTAGATCATGGGTAAACATCCAGAAATGATATTTCATGTAATTAATGATATTACATAAGCTTTAATGATTTTATAATGAGTTATATTAGATCCATGTGGAAGAATCATTAGATAAGAATTAAATGAAGATTATTTGGGTTAATTTGTGCGGTTTTTGGATCATAACGGACTCGTTTTAACATTTAACTTAGTAATATGGCCATAGGTTATTTCCAGAACATAAAATAGAACATAATACATATAAAATATTCTGGTTCAACCATATTAATGGTTTCATGACCAGATTGAAGGTTGAAATGGAAGAAGAGAGCATGTTGTTTTTGAAGGTGATAAATTATCACCACATGAACAACGTTCTCTTTAATAAAATAAAGGGAAGAGGGAAAGGGTGAGGGGTGATATAATATACCATTACTATCATAATATTACAGTATATTCATAATACTAGAGTTAAAAAATACTTTGGATGAAGATAGGTAGGGAGAGATCATGAAAGGAACTTGAACTTGAAAGGAAATTAAAGGAGAAGAGGGAGAGAAATTACCATTAGAATCCTCATCTTAAGAACCTCCTTAAGGGCCTAAGCTTGGTCTTTTGATGAGACCAGGAGTTCTTGGACGTGGGGGAGGGGCTAGGGGAGATGATTTGTCAGAGCTTAGACAATGCTTGAAGCTTGAGAGGTGTTGTTTGGCAAGAGAAGGGGGAGGGCTTATTTATACATGAGGAGGGAGGTGTTTTTGGCATAAAATATTAAATAAAATAATGTATCACAAGTTAGACTTTTAATAGTAGTTTTTTGACTTTCTAAATCATATATTAATATAATAAAATTCTTTTTAGGGTTTAACCCTTCTTTATAAGTCGAATTCATTAATTTATTAAAAGGGAAGTGAAAGGAAGAGAAAAAGACACTTTAAGAAATCATCTTTTGACTTTAGGCTTTGGAAAGTTATTTTTAGGTTTGACAATTGGATATATTGTATTTGAAGGAACTTTTTTTGAAATTTAATATGTTTTGGCCGAAACTAAAGTTCTATAATGTTTATGTCATCATTACATCATTAATGATGCAATTTAGTGTACACCGATTATGCGAGAAACTGTATTTTTTACTATTCACCTGAAAATTAAAGTATTTCAGAATAAACCCAAAAATTTATCCCTACCATTTTTTGAAGTGTAGAATCCAAAAATGATGTCCATTTTTGAAAAATAATTTTCTAAATATTATTAATTTAATAATTAATAAAAATCATAATTTACTTAAAAACCCGTTTTTAAGATTAAAACTGAATTTATAGTTCTTACAAAAATTACGTAGGGTCTTATAAAACTATTAGACATTGACTCAATAATTTATGAAAACATTACAGGAAAATAAATATATTTTTTATATTAATTAATTAATTATAATTAATTATTTATGACTTATAAAATACAAAAAACGTTTATTGAGGTCAAATTGTCACTTTCTAAGATGTCTAAATTTTATTTTATTATTCATAGGTAATGTTACTCTTATTTAATATTCATAAGGGTCATATTACTATTCATAAGGGTAGGTTACTATTCATAAGGGTAGGTTACTATTCACCAAAATTTTTTTTTGTTTCATTAGACTCCAAAAACTGTCTTGAACACAACCGTGTAAGTCAGATTTTTAAATTTCCAAACATAGGGGTGAAAAAATTATGTTTAAAGGTCACTTATCACTTAGTAGTTCATTATTTTGTCTTTTTATGACATAGATAAAAGAAGGGAATTTTCTATTGAAAAACTTTAGGTCGTTACATTCATCCCCCCTTAAGAAATTTCGCCCTCGAAATTTCACTTTACACAAACAGGTGAGGGTACTTCTCCTTCATTGCCTCTTCTGGTTCCCAAGTTGCTTCCCCAAACTTATGGTTCTTCCACAACACTTTGACAAGGCGGGTTGTCTTGTTGTGTAGAACCTTATCACTACAGTCCAAAATTTTTATCGGCTGCTCCTCATAGAAGAGATCATCATCCAGCTGTACCACCTCTGAGTTTAGTACATGTGAGGGGTCTGGAATGTACTTCCTTAGTAGTGATATGTGAAACACATCATAAACTTTAGCCACATTCGGTGGAAGTTCCAGACGATAGGCCACGGCTCCAATACGATCAAGGATCTCAAAGGGTCCAATGTACCTTGGTCTTAGCTTCCCTTTCTTCCCAAATCTCATGACTCTCTTCCATGGAGATATTCGAAGGAAGACTTTATCTCCAACGTCGAACTCCAAGTCCCTTCGATGGTTGTCAGCATAGTTCTTTTGCCGACATTGAGCAGCTTTGATGTGTTTCTGGATGACTTGAACCTTCTCGGTCATCTCGTGCACAAGATCGGGTCCAAGTAGCTTTCTTTCTCAAACTTCATCCCAACAGGTTGGAGTTCTACATCGCTTCCCATAAAGAGCTTCATACGGAGCCATCTGAATACTCGAGTGGAAGTTATTGTTGTATGAGAACTCAACCAATGGATGGTGTTGATCCCATCCACCTTTGAATTCTAGAGAGCATGCTCTTAGCATATCTTCGAGCGTCTGGATAGTCCTTTCAGACTGGCCATCAGTTTGGGGGTGATAGGCCGTGCTGAAATTTAATTCCGTACTCAAAGCATGTTGAAGGCTCCTCCAGAATTTAGATGTGATCCTTGGATCACGGTCAGAGACCATCGAGAGTGGAACACCGTGCAATCTCACTACTTCCTTCACATATATCCTTGCAAGTTGTTCAAGTGAGAGGTCTTCCCGAATAGATATAATATGGGCAGTCTTGGTGAGTCGGTCAACCACATCCCATATCGCATTATTTCGCTTTGACGTCTTTGGGAGACCCATGAAAAAGTCCATAGTAAAATTTTCCCATTTCCACATGGGTATAGGCAATGGCTGCATCATACCTTTGGACTTTTGTCACTCAGCTTTAACTTGCTGACATACCAAGCACCTTGATATATATTCTGCAATCTCCTTCTTCATGTTATCCCACTAGAAGTGTTCTCGGAGATCACGATACATCTTGGTACTTCTAGGATGGATAGAGAATGTTGAGCTATGTGCATTATCCAATAGATCCTTTTTTATCCCGTTTGATGAAGGCACACAAAGTCACGTTCCAAAACGAATAACACCATCATCGTCAATATGGAACTCTTGCAGCTTCCCTTCCTTTACTGCATTCACCCTCTTTTGTATCTCCACATCGTCCCTTTGTGCTTCCGTAATCTTCTGTTGGATAGATGGTTTCGCAATCATTTTGGCAAGGAAGGATGTATCCCCTGCCCATATGATTCCCAAATCCATCCTTTGCATTTCCAAGAAGATAGGGTCTTTTTCAATCCTCAACATAGATAGAGTAGCAGGTTCTTTCCTACATAGAGCATCAGCTACCTTGTTCGCCTTTACTGGATGATAGTGAATAGAGCAATCGTAATCCTTGATTAGCTCCAACCATATCCTTTGACGCATGTTGAGCTCTTTTTCAGTGAATATATACTTTAGTCTCTTGTGGTCGGTGTATATGTCACACTTCTCACCATAAAGGTAGTGCCGGCATATTTTCAAGGCAAAAATCACGGCTGCCAGCTCTAGATCATGCGTCAGGTAGTTCTGATCATGGATCTTCAACTGTCGTGAGGCGTAGGCTATCACATTATCATTTTGCATGAGTGCACAACCCAAGCCTTTTATTGAAGCATCACTGTATATCACAAAACATTCTCCAATTTTCGGTAGTGTGAGTACAGGTGCAGTGATCAACCTTCTCTTTAGCTCCTTGAAGCTTCCCTCACATTCTTCCCTCCATACATACTTTACCCCTTTCCTTGTTAACTTAGTTAGTGGGCTTGACAATCGTGAGAAGTTTCTCACAAAACGTCTATAATACCAAGCTAATCCAAGAAAACTACGGATTTCTGTGACACTAGAGGTCCTGGGCCATTCTTCAATTGCCTTTGTCTTTGAAGGGTCCAAAAAAATTCCCTCGCATCTGATCACATGTCCCAATAACATGACTTGATTCATCCAGAAGTCACACTTGCTGAACTTGGCGTACAACTTCTCATTTCTCAATGTCGCCAACACAAGTCTTAGACGTTCTTCATGTTCCTTATTCCTCATGGAGTAGATGAGAATATCATCGATAAACACTACCACAAATTTGTCGATGTAATTTCTAAAGACTCTATTCATCAAATCCATGAAGATTTCAGGGGCATTAGTAAGTCCGAAGGGCATCACCAAAAACTCATAGTGCCCATACCTTGTACGGAAGGCAGTCTTCTGAATATCTTCCTTCTTCACCCATACTTGATGATATCCAGAACGAAGATCCACCTTTGAGAAGTATTGAGCTCCTCTTAACTGATCGAACATGTCATCAATCCTTGGGAGATTATACTTGTTCCTTATGGTGATCTTGTTGAGTTCCCGATAATCGATACACAACCGCATGGTTCCATCCTTCTTCTTTTCAAAGAGCACTGGCGCACCCCAAGGTGATGCACTAGGGCGTATGAACCCTTTGTCGAGATGCTCTTGCAGCTTCTTCTTTAACTCCTCTAGTTCGATAGGAGCCATCCTATAGGGGCACTTCGAGATAGGAGTAGCTCCGGGTATGAGTTCAATTGAGAACTCTACCTCACGATCTGGGGGAATTTCGGGTATCTCTTTGGGAAATACATCACTGTATTCCCTCACGATGGGCATTTCCTCAAGGTTGGCACTTTCCTTCGACTCAACCATTTGGGCGAGGTATGCTTCTTCATAGGGAATCATCACCCACACCACTGAAGGATTTTTCAAAGGATATTCATGATCTTCCTTGAATTTGTAGAGGAGCATGGGATGCTTCGGAATATGAAAATATATTTCCTTTTCCCGATAGTTGATATGCGCTCTATATAAAGAGAGCCAATCCATTCCCATTATAGCGTCGAATTCCACCAAGGGAAGTATTACGAGATTTGCTGGAAGAATCTTCCCACATACGTCAATAGGAGAAGAATCAAACACTTGGGTTGCAATGATTGCACCACTTGGTGTTTTTACAGATATCTCTACTTCAAGGTTTCGGGGCTTCGATTCTATAGTTCTAGCAAACTTGCAAGATATAAAGGAATGTGTAGAACCAGAATCAAATAAGACTTTTTCCATTCTTGAGTGAATAGTAAGTGTACCTTGTACGACTTCATTATCATGTTCCACCTCCGCAGTAGTGATGGCATAAGTCTTCCCTTGTTCCTTTGGTTTTGGTGGTTGTTGGCGCTGATTACCCTTGAGAGCTCGAGGTTTAGTGCACTGGTTTGAATAGTGCCCTAGCTCCCTACAGTTGTAGCATTTAACGACGAGTGGTTCCATCCTTTCATCGGCTACATTATCCTTCCTTTTCATGTCTTTCCGAAACTCGTGAGCAAGGTGTCCTTCTTTCCCACACTTGAAGCATTTCCCCGTCCCTTTGAGGCAGTTCCCATTGTGCAACTTCCCACATTTTTGGCATGTGGGTCGTTGTGTTTTTTTCCCATCTTTATCACTAGATCCACCAGCTTGAAACTCCGTCATTCTTTTCATATCACTATAGCCATGGGACCATTCTCCAAACTCCATCTCCACTTTGAGAGCACACCTAACAACTTCTTCATAACTCCCAAAGTCTCAAATTGTAAGAGCCTTTCGAATATGTGGTTTTAATCCACTAAAGAATCTATCAATTTTGCTATCATTGTTGATAACAAAACTAGAAGCATACCTTGCGAGCCTTGGGAAATTTTCTTCATAGGTTGTGACAGATTCTCATTTTTTTTGCTTGAGCCCTATGAATTCTCTCTCCATCTTCGTGCGAAGAGTTCGTGGGAATTACTTATTAAGAAACATTATCTTAAAGTCTTCCCATTCCATCTCATCAATTTCCTCCCTTGGCTGGGTGTTCATAATCAAAGCCCAGCATTGATCAGCTTCTCCATCTAGACGATAAACGGCTATAGTCACCTTCTCCGTCTCAGAACAGTGAAGAACAGAAAAGATCTTCTCCATGGAGTTGACCCACTGTTCCGCAACTAGTGGATCAGAAGATCCACAAAACGTCGGTGGTCGTTGTCGCATAAAACATTCGATAGCTAGTTGCTCCCTCTTTGGTGAAGGAGGACGTTCCCCATTATTATGGTTATTATTTATAACCCAAGATAATTGGGTAAGCATCTCTATGAAGTTTTGAACTCCACCTCCAAAATCATTGGGGATGTCGTTTGGGCAATCGTTGCATTGGCCTTCGCAAGAGTTGTTGGCCTGATTTCTCCAGGTTCCCACCATTTTCTAAAATAGAAAAGGTTAGAAAAAAACATAAGTAAACAAGTCATGAATAACATATTCATTTAAACAATTATACCAATAACATAACATATGGGATCCCTAGGTAAATATCCTTGTGTGCATATTTGTACTTAGTCTCATTCTAGAGGTTTTCTTTAGGGTTCACTAATCCTAATTCCCAAATTAACTAAACCTTTCCTCTGATACCAACTATAATGACCCGGCCTTTTCTTACATTACTATTACATCATTTCAAAGATAAAAAACATAATAGTATTACACATGGAGGATCCATAGGTTTAGTGTCTTGGCCAAACTAGGACCATGCATGACAAATACAACATCAACCATAAACATTTATTTAACTTATTCTTCACTACCTTCTTAGTGGCACTTGTCCTCTCCTTAGTACATGTAGCCACCTGAGGATATGCATCAAAAGGGGTGAGCTAGAAGCCTAGTAATAGGATAGATAAGAACAATATATCATTGGGTGAGCATAATCATGACATAGGCAAAGAATCATGAACATGATAGGAGCATAAATAATAGACTTGAAATGTGGCAATGCATAAAAATGAAACATCATGTCTTAGTGGTTAACTACCACACATACTTGTGAACAAAGCTAGCAGCATGTTCACACATCATTTCAAATTTACTCATGAGATTCATCACTTTACCCAATGCATTGGAGCGCTATATAATTCCGGGCGCACCCATCACATTTAAACATTCATATTGCGCTATATAATTCTGGCCGCACCCATCACATCATAACATTATCATTATCATGATTGCCACATAGAACACATATCAAACATGTACATAAATAACCCATGTAATGGAATGGGTTTCATCTCATAATAACACATTCATAAGCTTTAGGTTCCCAAAATAAAGATGGAAGAACATACTTGATATAAGAACCATCAAACTTGAATGAGAGGTAAAATGTGAGATCTTGAAAGAAGGGTTCTTTTGGAAAACATTTGATGGAAATAGAAACCAGTGACAAACATGTATATCCCATAAAAGTAAAGGAAATGATGAAAAAATGATCTTTGAGGTGTAACCATATCAAAAATGGAGTGAAAGAGGGAGAACCCGAAGGAAGAAAATTGGGTTCGAGATTTCCCCTTACCTTATACTCGAATGCCTCCTTCTATTTAATGTCCTATATAATGACATTATATTAATTAATTAGAAATTCCAGAACCATATATACTTTAATAGGGTTCATTCTGGTTTCATTATTTCATATTATGTTCCTTTGGATGACTTATAGAGTTTAAAAACATTGTTCGGGGATGTTCGTTTTTATGGTTTTCTTGAGCGGTCCACTTGTATTCTTAAATTGATGTTTGGGTAGATCATCGGTAAACATACAGAACTGATATTTCATGTAATTAATGATATTACATAATCTTGAATGATTTTATAATGAGTTATATTAGATCCATGTGGAAGAATCATTAGATAAGAATTAATTGAAGATTATTTGGGTTAATTTGTGCGGTTTTTGGATCATAACAGACTCGTTTTAACATTTAACTTAGTAATATGGCCATAGGCTATTTCCAGAACATAAAATAGAACATAATACATATAAAATATTCTGGTTCAACCATAAAAATTGTTTCATGACCAGATTTAAGGTTGAAATGGAAGAAGAGAGCATGTTGTTTTTGAAGGTGATAAATTATCACCACATGAACAACATTCTCTTTAATAAAATAAAAGGAAGAGGGAAAGGGTGAGGGGTTATATAATATACCATTATAATCATAAGATTAAATTATATGCAGAATAATGGAGTTACAAAATAGTTTGGATGAAGATTGGTAGGGAGAGATCAAAAAAGGAACTTGAACTTGAAAGGAAATTAAAGGAGAAGAGGGAGAGAAATTAGCTTTAGAATCCTCCTCTTAAGAACCTCCTTAAGGGCCTAAGCATGGTCTTTTGATGAGACCAAGATCTTTTGGACGTGGGGGAGGGGCTACGGGAGATGATTGGGTAGAGCTTAGAAAAGTATTGAAGCTTGAGAGGTGTGGTTTGGAAAGAGAAGGGGGAGGGCTTATTTATACATGAGGAGGGAGGTGTTTTTGGCATAAAATATTAAATAAAATAATGTATCACAAGTTAGACATGTAATAGTAGTTTTTTGACATCCTAAATCATATATTAATATAATAAAATTCTTTTTAGGGTTTAACTCTTCTTTATAAGTCGAATTCATTAATTTATTAGAAGGAAAGTGAAAGGAAGAGAAAAAGACACTTTAAGAAATCACCTTTTGACTTTAGGCTTTGGAAAGTTCTTTTTAGGTTTGACAATTGGATCTATTGTATTTAAAGGAACAATTTATAAAATTTAATATTTTTTGGCCGAAACTAATGTTCTAGAATGTTTATGTCATCATTACATCATTAATGATGCAATTTAGTGTACACTGATTATGCGAAAAAACTGTATTTTTTACTATTCACCAGAAAATTAAAGTATTTCAGAACAAACCCAAAAATTTAACCCTACTATTTTTCGACGTGTAGAATCCAAAAATGATTTCCATTTTTCAAAAATAATTTTCTAAATATTATTAATTTAATAATTAATAAAAATCATAATTTACTTAAAAAACAGTTTTTAAGATTAAAACTACATTTATAGTTCTTTCAAAAATTATGTAGGGTCTTATAAAGCTGTTAGACATTGACTCAGTAATTTATGAATACATTACAAGAAAATAAATATTTTTTTTAAATTAATTAATTAATTATAATTAAATATTTATGACTTATAAAATACCAAAAACGTTTATTGAGGTCAAATTGTCACTTTCTAAGATGTCTAAATTTTATTTTATTATTCATAGGTAATGTTACTCTTATTTACTATTCATAAGGGTCATATTACTATTCATAAGGGTAGGTTACTATTCATAAGGGTAGGTTACTATTCATAAGGGTAGGTTACTATTCACCAAAAATTATTTTTGTTTCATTAGACTCCAAAAACTGTCTTAAACACAACCATGTCTGTCAGATTTTTAAATTTCCAAACATAGGGGTGAAAAAATTATGTTTAAAGGTCACTTATCACTTAGTAGTTCATTATTTTTTGTTTTTATGACATAAATAAAAGAAGGTAATTTTCTATTGAAAAACATTGGGTCGTTAAAACTCGGGCAGGGGAATAGTCTTCAAGTACACGCCGTGTGTTGGGTCAACACACTGTGTCGTTTGAGGTGTTACACGACCTATAGGGAAGGGATACATGCCCATGTCAGTGGCTTAAGAAGACACACTGTGTAGTTTTAATACACTCCATGTAGTCGTGTTTTGTAAAATATGATAGTTTCTTCTCATGTTACCATTTTTTACTCCTGTGTTTTTTAATCTTGATAATCCTGATCAAAGGTGTGCTTTTGATCTTTTAGAGTGATGCCTCTGAAACGTCCTCCAGTTGTACCCCTGTCGTCAGGCAGTGATCAGACGCTAGATATGGCTGATCAGGGACCTCCTGTCGATCCTCCAGTCGAGTCGGCCTTGGCACTGGCTGTCAAACCCGTTGTAGGCGCCAAGGCGTAGTTCAGGGAGGAATTTCTGAGGATGATGTAGACCTTCCAGGGAGCACCGCCTCCTGCCCCGTGGATGGCTGAGTTGATGCGGGTTTTCTACCAGCAGCATCCTCCTACTTTCTTAGGGGATGGAGGACCTCATGATCTAGAGTCGTGGATAGAGGCCACACTGACCATCTTTGAGCAACTAGAGATACCTCCAGAGAAAAGGGTAAAGCTGGCTACTTATATGCTCTCAGACACTGCCAAGAGGTGGTGGGAGGTGATCTCATGGTCAGGGCCTCAGTAGGATATGTCTTGGGATGCGTTTCGACTCACCTTTTACGACTACACTTATCAAGAGACCCTGAGGTCCGATCGAGCCCCGAAGTTTATGTGTCTACAATAGGGTACTCTATCTGTTATGGAGTACTCACCCCGCTTCACTGAGTTGCATCGTTTCACACCGATCCCAATGGGATATGATTTTTTCCTTGCTAGGAAGTTTGAGGACGGTCTTAGTTAGAATATCTATTCCCAGGTGAATATATTCCAGTTGACTTCGATATCCTCCCTTCCTAACCAGGCGCTGATCACTGAGCGAAATCTGAGAGATTCTGGAGTAGTTAGCCTGGGTAGTTCAGTATCAAGAGCTGGTGTTCCTCCTACAGGCAGTAGGAAGCGTCGTAGAGAGTCTTCTCAAGGAGATCGAGGTTCGTGGGATGCGTCTTCTGGCAACCAGGTTGTATGATACCATTGCGGTAGGAGTGGGCATACTATGCCTCAGTTCCATAGGGATCCGATGGAGTGCTGGTCTTGCGGAAATATGGGCAATATTCAGCATTTCTGTTACATATTATCAACTTCAGCTGGTGGTAGGGGTTCCTCTATGACCCATGCATTCTGGAGATGCTTCACCATTGTCCCACCAGTCAGGGAACTGGAGTTCTTTCGGTCATTCAGACTGAGGTGGAGGTCGTGGTCCTAGTGATCAGTCACCATGTCATCAGCGATAGCAGAGTGGATCCGCTCAGAGCGGTCAGCCAGGGGCGTAGGGCCATGGTGCAGGCTAGTATTTTGCTGTGGAGCAGACCTATCTGGAGCAGGATCTTGGACCTTCTACAGTTCGAGGTACGATCCTAGTAGCCTCAGTTTTATCTTCAGTTCATTTCGATATTGGTGCTTCCCATATCATTATCTCTGTTGCGGTTGTGGAGAGCCTTGGGCTCTGTATGTTTTCATCTTCCGACTTGTTGACTCTTGACACACCGTTGGGAACGAGGACATTTAGTGTACGTCAGTGCAGAGAGTGCCCTCTCGAGGTTTCAGGGTGTCATTTCTTATGGGACCTCTATGTCCTAGAGATGACGGGCTATGAAGTCATTCTCGGGATGGACTGGTTGGTTCCCTTCCAGGCAGTCGTCGATTGCTATCACCGCAGGGTGAGTTTCGTATCACCAGAGGGTGGATCCTTCTTTCATAGAGGCGAGTGGGTTGTCCAGGCGGGTAGATCTGGACTAAAGAATCATGGGCTAGGGGAAGTTATATCCCAGATTTCCAGTATTTATCTGGATGATCTGGGGACTTCACAATTAGACTTTCCTCCAGTGGTGGATCTTTTCAACGATGTCTTTCCAGAAGATTTTCAGGAATGCCTCCAGAGCGTGAAGTAGACTTCTCGATTGGGCTCGTTCCAGGAGCGGCACCATTGTCCATTCCTCCTTATAGGATGGTTACACCTGAGTTTCAGGAGCTCAAGAAGCAGTTGGAGGAGTTGCAGGTGAAGGGTTTCATCTGGCCCAGTACTTCTCCTTGGGGTTCATCTATCTTATTTTCAAAGAAGGCAGATGGTACCCTTCGGCTTTGTGTGGATTATCAGAAGCTGAACCAGTTGACGGTCAAGAACCAATATCCATTTCCAAGTATCTATGACCTCTTTTATCAGATTTGAGGAGCCCGGGTGTTCTCGAAGATCGACTTGAGGTCCGGTTATCATCAGTTACGCATTAGACCATCAGATACACCTCTGACAGCTTTCAGGAGCAGGTATGGTCTTTACAAATATACAGTCAGGTCGTTCGGTCTTACGAACGCGCCTGTGGTCTTCATGGCACTGATGAACTGACTGTTCCATCCGTACTTGGACTCTTTTTTCATGGTCTTCATGGACAATATCTTGGTGTACTCTCACACTCGACACGACATTGCCACACATCTTGAGATCGTTCTGAGTACACTGAGAGTGCATCAGATTTATGAAAAAATCTTGAAGTGCCACTTTTGGATGGATCAGATTCACTTCATGTGTCATGTTATCTCGGAGATAGGAGTGTCAGTAGACCCAGAGAAAGTGAGAGTTTTAGTTTCCTGAGAGCAGCTGAATAACGTCTTTGAGGTGCGGAGTTTTCTAGGGATGGTCGGATACTACCGACACATCATTAAAGACTTCTCATTCCTAGAGACACTGTTGACAGGTCTGACCATGAAGGGGGTGATGTTGTTATGATCATATTCTTGTGAGTCAGCCTTTTAGGGGCACAAGGGTAGGTTGACGTTAGCACCGATACTAGTCCTTCCAGAGCTAGGCAAGGGCTTCACTATTTACTGTGATGCTTTAGGTATCAGGCTGGGATCTGTGCTCATGTAGGGAGATGGATTCATTGTGTACGGGTCTCGTCAGTTGAGGCCACACGAGAGGAAATTACCCTACACACGATCTAGAGTTGGTAGCTGTTGTTCATGCCTTACGTTGCTAGAGAAATTACCTTCTGGGAGAGAACTTTGTGGTTTTTACTGACCATAAGAATCTCAAGTATATCATCACTCAGATTGATTTGAATCTGAGATAGCGTAGGTGTGTTGAGTATCTTCATTCCTTTGACTTCGACCTTGTCTATACGCCGGGAAAGGGCAATGTAGTGGCAGATGCATTGAGCAGATGAACCCAAATTCAGGCAGTTCAAGAGGCTAGCAGTGAGTGTTAGCTTATTTTTCTATTCTCTGAGATGCATCTGGAGGTGCACGATAAGCAGGGACAAACTTTTCTTTCATCTGTGGTTGTTACCTCTACACTTCTTGATCGGGTATGATTGAGGTAGCTTTCAGATTCAGAGGCCTTAGTCCTGCGGGAGAGTATTTCCGGAGGGGAACCTCTTCCGTGATGGACAATGGGCAAGGATGAGATCTTGTGTTTCCAGGGACGTGTATGGGTGCCAGCAGACATACGTGAGGAGCTGATGCGGGATTTTCATTCCTCAGTTTGGGCAGTTCATCATGGCATCACCAAAATGTATCAGGATTTTCATCGCTAGTACTGGTGGCCAGGTATGAAAAGATATTTTGCTGGTTTTTTCATTAGATTTTCTACTTGACAGTAGGTGAAAACAGAGCATCAGTGACCAGCGAGACTCTTACTGCAGTTACCCATTCCCTAGTGGAAGTTTAATGATGTCGTGATGGACTTCGTGACCGGGTTGCCAAGGTCACCTAAGGGAAGTGATGTTGTTTGGGTTGTCATCGATAGGCTTACGAAAGGGTTCACACTTCTTGCCGATCAAGGAGACCTTCAGTGTTGATGATCTGGGACGACTATACATCTGAGAGATTGTACTTCTACATGGAGTTCCACACTCCATTGTTTCAGACAGGGATGCACGCTTTGCCTGTCGGTTTTGGTAGGGACTTCACAAGGCCTTGGGTACACAGGTACTTTTGAGTACAACATAGCATCCCTATACTGATGGCCAGTCCGAGCACACGATCCAGGTAACTGAGGATAATCTCTGATCTTTCATTTTAGACTTCGATGGTTCTTGGGAGAAGCATATACCTCTAGTGGAATTCACCTACAACAATACTTTTCAGGCGACCATTAAGATGGCACCATAGAAAGTTCTATACAGTAGGTCAGTCCGATCACCCTTATGCTGGCTAGAGGCAGGAGACGCAGCTTTGCTAGGACCTCATCTTGTTCAGGAGACCTCAGAGGAGATAGAGTTGATTCGGAAGAGGATGGCTACAGCACAGTCTCGACAGAAGTCTTTTGCTGATCACCTGAGACGATCTTTGGAGTTCAAGGTCGGGGATCAGGTTTTCATGGGTGTCGCACCGAGGTTGGGACACAAGAGGATTCAGAGACACGGTAATCTTTCACCGTAGTACGTCGAGCCGTTTGAGGTTTTGGAGAGAGTTGGTCTAGTTGCCTATCGGTTGTAGCTACCTCAGAGGTACCGGGCTATGCACGATGTCTTCATCGTCTCTCAGCTCAGACGTTACTTTTCAGACCTGTCTCATGTCTTTCAGCCTGAGGAGGTTGAGCTCGAAGCAGATGCATCATTTGAAGAGCATCCCATCCAGATTGTTGATCACAGTATGAAGGTTCTCCGAGGCCGGTCTGTTCCCCTGGTACGAGTGCTATGGCAGCACGGGCGAGTATAGGACGAGACTTGGGAGAGGGAGGCCGAGGTTCGATTATAGTGACCGGAGCTGTTCAAATTTTCTTCTTCTACGCCCATCTAGGGAAATTCGGGGACAAATTTTTGTAAGGGGGGAAGTTTTTAAGAACACAGATCTTCGTTTCAGGAATGCCTTTCCTTTTCTGGAGTTTTTGATAATTTTTGGAGATTCTGTAAATTTTTTAAGTACACACCGTGTACTTTCTGAGTCAACATCCTGTACTCTTTTCCCGCTCGAAGTCGTGTGCTGGCCGTGTCCGGCCCACACACACGGTGTGTTGGGGTGACGTGGAGGCTGATTTTGGTGGAGTACGGAAAGACCCACTACACGCAGTGTTCTTTAAAAATACACGTCGTGTACTTTTCTTTTATTCACTAAGCGGACTAGGGTGGCGCCTAATCGCGATAATCATCTTCTTCTAGGTCTGGTTTGTCCGAGAGTGACCCGTACGACCAGATCTTCCCCGAGCTCTCATCTCTTTTTCCTTTCTCTAATTCAAGCATGGTCGATTGCGTTGGAAGCATAGTGGTGAGTTCTTTCTTCTACTCGAGCCCTGTTTTCCAATTCTCCCTCTTTCTCATGTTATCTAATGTTGAAATTTTTGTGCGTTTTCTCAGATCTATGATGTTATAGGTGGAATTATCCATTGTGGTTCAAGTATATCGATCTATTAGGATCTAGGTAGGTGGTTTGGGCCTTACCGTTCGAAGTCTATGAGTTTTATGTGCAAATTACACCGATACCTGTGAATAGGGTATTGCGTGTTTACCTTTTTGCCCTTGTTGTTTTACTGACTTTCTTGTATGCTTGTGTAGAGTTAAACTAATCATGTTAGAGGATAATTTGTTGTTCTTGGATGTTTTTCCCATGCTGTTATCTGTTTACGACCTTTGGGTCTTGTTAGCCTTTGGCTGTTTTAACTATTTCCATGCCTTGTGTCTACAGGATGGAGTGTTTTGTATGACATGATTGTTGCCTTGTAGACTGTTTAGATAAGTAGCACTATAGGTGTTATTTGGTTAGCCAAGTAGCTCTTTAGGTGTACATTAGCCTTATAGCATTATTATGCATTGACTGGCATGGGGCTGAAAGAACCTGGTGCTATAGACTATAAGGGATAGACCGAGTGAGCTTCCCAGAGAGTCTTAGATGATACAGATTATAGAGGGGATGGACCGAGTGAGCTCCCAGAGTGTCTTAGATTTTATAGACAATAGGAGGGTAGACCGAGTGAGCATAAAAGAGAGTCTTACCTTGTTTTAATCTCTTTAAGAACCTTCCCAGGCTAGAGGAGGAACTGACCGAGTGAGATTCCTCAGACAGTCTGTGGTATACCTGAGGCTATAGGAGGAATTCACCGATATAGCTTCCACATAGAGTCTCTAGACCATGAGTCTAAGAGGGTTAGACGGTGTGATCTTCCTCAAGAGAGTCCTTGACTACCCTGGACTATAAGGGGAATTGACCGAGTGCGCTTCCCCAGAGAGTATCATAAATTCGTATGACCAAGCCAGAGGGGTTAGGCTAACTGCACTGCCCAGAGGGTTGTGGTACTTCTTGGATAGGACCAGAGGGGATGGCAGCGAGTACTTACCATAGGGTTCTAGCTATTTAGCTATTTGTTTCACTGCTGTTGATTGGTTGTGGATTGATTGCTGCTATGTATCATCCCGTTTACTGTTTACTGGCTACTGCTTGTTGTTGTTGTTTACTACTTATTGTATTTTTACCTTCCATATACTCACTGACTGTTCGACACAGATATTCGGGTGAATTCCTACTAGGATTTAATCTCACACCCTATTTGGGCCATGCTTTTGGGCCCAATCAGACTATGTTGATGTAGGTATAGACAAGGGAATGCGCCCTTCAACTTCTGGAATTTGATTTCTTGGAGTAGGGGAGCATGGGACCATGCTTTGGCTTGCGATACTGGGGAGCCATTTACTTTTCTTTTGTACTTGTTTTGGTACTGTAGTATTTTCTAGCATTGTGACTTGTTTGTCTGTATTACTAGTTATGTATCATGCACCATTTTATATATATACATGTGTGCTCCATTTGTTGATTTAGTCTTCCACTGTTTTCATTGTTGGTTATTACTGCTTCTGTTATTGTATGCTTATTCTTCTTCCGCTGTGTACTTGTTTTGGTATGGTAATATTTTCCAGCCTCTGACATTTGGGGAAATGCCCTTGAGGCCATGCTACCAACCGGGTACGGGGCACCTCTTGGAGGATTCCGGAACCGGGACGTTACAAAATTTCACATTGATGGTGCTTCTTGAAGCCCTACCTTCAGAAGACTAAATGATCCTAGACTCTATAAAGTGGTCCAGGGTATCATCTTCATCACACTAACCAAATATGTTCTAAAATATTCACTCCGGTTGTCAGGAGGTTGTACCAACAATGAGGTAGGGTACTAGGATCTCATTATAGGTCTCGATCTGTCCCTCGAGATTTACATTCACCACCTACATGTGAAATATCACTCTAAACTAGTTATCAAGAAGATCAACAATGACTATATCTTTAGGAAGATGGTGCTCAAACCACTTTTAGAACGTACCTTCCACCGGATGGCCTAGTTCTAATCTCGTTTAGAAGTTACTCATGTACCTCAGTCCAAAAATGGTCAAGTTGAATCCTTTTCCATCTTGGACACATCGCTTACAGATCCAGGTCATAATTATTTGATTATACATGTGGAGTATCAGAGATCCACCACTAATGTTACTCTGGACAATAATGATAGCCCATAGGTCAGAAAACTTACTGCCGACACCTCACGTCAGGACCACCAGGTCCCCCTAATGTAGTATTGGACAAGAATCTTAAATGGAGGACCCCATTTATCATGTATCTCAAACACATTAACGTCCCAGCAAATCAAGATGAGAATGAAGAAATATGATAGTGTGCACTGAATTTCACCCTCCATCGAGGCCCCAATCTTTAGAAAATCCTCTACAGATGTGGTTTTGATGGGGTCCTCATATATTTCATTCAAGGAGGATAGATTTACCAACTCATGCAGGAGGTTCATGCCATTTATTTTGGGGCTCATCAGACAGGACTGAAACTCTCTCTCCATATCTGGATGTTGCAGTATTTTTGGCCCTTCAGGATATGTGATTGTATTGAGTTTTCCAAGATGTTCTATACGTGCCAAATATATGATAATTTTGTGAATTTTCATCTAGTGCCTTTCCACACTACCATTTACTCTTTTCCTTTAGTGGTCTGGGGGCTCGATGTCAGGGGACCTTATCCAACAACGATATCTCACCAATGTAGCATCATCATAACAGCTACAGATTTCTTTTCCATATTGGAAAAGGTAATTCTACTCAAGGAGTTCATTGATAATTCACATGGTTTACCCAAATGACGCATAATCCCTAGTTACCATGGATAGTGAGAGTATCACTCCTCCCACAAATGCCAAATTTCTCCAGTAGTACATTTTGGGAGTATGTCATTATCTCAAAAGACTCTAAACTGTCCCATATTTCTTCATGAGGTTAAAATTCATGATCAATCTAGGATGAAGGACGTAAAACTACCCAACATTCATACCACATGACAAGTAACTGAAAAATGGTCCAAGACCTACGACCATAACCTAAGTTCACCCAAATTATTCACTTTGACTACCCCTTGAATGTAGATCTCTTTGAGGATCGCACACAATGTAGGGTAAACTTATTTGGACCCTATTTATGTTGAATTTACAATGATTTCACCATGTTCTCCTCCCATCATTCTATCCTCCCACGTCCTCACATCATGACATTAAACTGCATGACCTCTTCTTAACTACGTGTTGCTTGATTCCCATCGTCCTGGGATACATTGGAATGCTCAGATATTATTTATGTAGACCCATCCACGAACATAAAGATGTCCCCTTTTCTCAAAACTCATGGTATGGTGTAAGATTTTCATTCATCCATTTAAATAGAGTTTTTCATGTACACACCAAGATTCCCTCTCATTAGAGATTCCCATTTTATTCTTCCTTACCACATGATATTAAAATGGACTCGAAAATTCACACTTTTTGCATCCCATTATTTGGGTCTCCAACAACATTAACATCCAAAAGGACCCACTGAATAGTACATATTGTCAGCCTTACAACTTTCCTACCATTTTAGGACAATGTAAGGGAGGGTCTTGAATAGCACTTTGATACAGGTCCCACATTTCAACTATAATCAGGGGTCGACACTAATTTCTTTCCAATTTCAGGTCACATGATATGGATTCTGTGTTTCAGACATGGTAAACATCCATACACCATCACCATCACCACCCCTTTATATCGTAAATATTGGGTGTAGTGATTTATTTTCTCCATCAATCTCTTCGAACGTTAGTGTGCCTCCTGTTGGGATATTGGTATGGTTGGGATCGACCCTGCCAGACCTCTTTCTTTTATAGCTGTACCCTTATATGTTGAGGAGAACCTAATCCCATCCTCTTTTTCCCACACCAAGCATTGCTCACATAGTCTTACGAGATTTTAAAAGGTAATTCATGCCTAAAGGGTCACGTTATCACGGTCCAAGCTCTATGACCTTAAACTAAGATCACCACTATCCCCACCGCATGATGTTAAACCACGTGATCCATCTGAATAGATTGATATAAACCTACTCAGCACTCATCTCGCATGATGATAAACTACAAGATGGCTCGGACATTTTGTCCATGGCCAAGTCGTAGGTCCCTTGACCTTTCCCCCCTGTCCCATGTTTACACATAGGATTTTGTGGTGTGGTATGTAATCTATATACTCGTTCACATCAACATAACTTTTCCACATCACACACATCCCCTTGAGATACCCATCCTTCATCCATCATCCTTTCCACAAGATGTTATACTGCATGCGTACCACCACAATTTGTGCACACCATAATCTAGGTTTCAATCATCTTTCACATCCAAATGGGCCCCCAAATGATATTGATTGTAGGCCAATGGGATCATTTACCGTCTCGAGACAACATCTCTGAGGATTTTGGAACAAAATTTGTAACAAGTCTCGCATTGAGAATATGGTTTGAGATCGTCACTCATTTTTTGTTCCCAGTCAAGGTCACACAATATGATTAATATGTTCTGAACATAGTCGTCAGTTATCCTCAATAGTTGTTGTCATTTTGTGGTCTCCAAAATGATAGGCATAGTGATTCACTGTTTTAACCATTCTGTCCCATGCACATGTCAATAAACTGGATATCTACGGCTCGAGATCTATGACCATACGTAAGATCTACCATGTCCTTTTAACATGACACTAAAATATATGAAATCTTGAGAACTAATTTTGGATTGATTCTCATCATCATGGGATATGTAGGAAAACACAAACATTTTTCCTTCATGTCTATCCATGTTCATCTATCCTTTCTCTTGGCCTCTTGGACCATGTTCTCTTTGGGAATTATGAATAGTGTGGCGTATGTGGGATTATGCTCTCATTCACATTAGCTTATTATACATACCATACACATTCCTCATTTAGGTACCCCCTCCTATCTACATCCTTTTCACATGGCATTAAACTGCAAGACGTCTTCCAGAACTATGTGTGTCTTTATTCTCATCCTTAGAGAATATGTAGGAATGCCCAAAAATTCTTTCCTTGGGTCCATCTATGATTCATAGAAACATCCTCATCACTCTGGCCCCTTGTCATGAGTCCTCCAGGAGCGGTGTGTGTGTTGTGGTGTGAGCTTATGTCCTCATTCATGTTGGGTTTTCAATATCCATGCCATGTACCTCCATCTTCACATCTATTAATACCCCTTTCATCTACCCAAATTCTCGATTAGTATACTCTCAAATGGTTCCCCTAGACCCTCTTTGTAAAATCATCAACGTTCCAAAGATTACTCTAGATTAGAACCTCTTTTTTTGGGTTCTGCATGGACATGTTTCCATCCATTTCAATGTTCCATGTTTCACTTTATTTGGGATTTCACCACCTTTCACATTCTAATGTACCCCCTCTAATAGCATGGTCTCATACCACATTGGCTCACCTATCCTCATGGTCCAACATCTCTAAGGATTCCGAAGGACAATTTTACAATAGTCCCACATTGAAAATATGGTCATCGGTCGATGCTCATTTGATTGTTCCCATTTCATGTCACACGATATAGATTATGTGTTTAGAATACTGTCAATAGTTATCCTCCATCGTTATGCCACCCCAATTAATCCTTAATTATTCTTCACATGATTCACATTCTTTTCCATTACAACATGTCCTAGTGTAATTTCAACACTCTTGGTGTTATCCCTCACTGCATGTTAGCAAGTTAAGAGGATGAAGAAATTGTGAAGTTTCATTTGACGCTCCACAATTTTCCCCCCATTATCTATATTCCACATGTTGTAAAGACATTATACTACATTGTTTCATAAATAGAGCTTGACTCATGTTGTCTTAGGAGTTTGGTTATGGTTTATGCCAGCTTAGAAGAGTCTAACTACTTTCGGTCTGAGCTTTATGACCATAAACTAATATATTCCCTAATCCTTCTTGCTTGAGGTTAAACTTCATGAATCTCTCCAAAACTACATATGGCTTGATTCCCAACCTTATGGGATAAGTAGGAACGCCCTGACATTTCTTCTTGGGGTCAATATTAGGCTCACTAGTTATCTCTTCTATTCAGCCTTTTGGCCATGATAAATTTTATATGATTGTGTGGTGTGGCATATGAGATTATGTCCTCATTCATGTATGAATTGTAAGAGTCTTACTAAGAACTCCCCCCTTTAGGACATAGTTTCTCCATTCAACGTCCTTGTCACATGGATTCATTCCCATCTTCATGGGATACATAGAAACACCCAGAAATTTAGTATTTGAGTCTATCCCCATAATCTATGATCTATTTCATCCCATTGGCCCGAGGTATCTCCTGTGGAGTTGTGCATTATGTGGTGTGGACATGGTCCCCATTCATGTTTGGTATGCTTTATCACACCTCACACATTACATCTAAAACCTCATTCTTCTGTATGAGTCCAAGCCATATTAGCATAAACTATGTTTCCTGGTCCCACATGACATTAAACTATTGCATCTTTTCTACATAATGTTAAAATATGTGGGATGGTCCTATCATAGGACCCTAAACATTGACATTATTGTACATGAAACATGATGAAAAATAGCATCGCATTATGGTATACTCACTCAAGGGGACATCATGTTTGGTATCGGTTCTCCACCTTGCCAGTAGTTAAAGATAACATATGACTTGATTCCTATATTAAATCCTAGATTCTCCATCATCAGTTTTTTTCTTCACAAAAAACACACATCCACTCTAAAAATGATACAAGATCCATCATATGCATCTTCTTTTGCTATGTGGGTCAGATCTACATGACTGTATTTTCCACGCCATTGGTACCCGACCATTCCATATTAGATATCTACATGTGGCTTGATTTTTGTCCTCATGGGATACATTGAAATGACCATACATTTCATCTTCAGGTCCAGCCCTTTGTATCTCAAATCCTATCATCTTTTTGTCCCCATGGCCGAAACTCTATTGGGAGCACATGGTGTGGTGAGTACCTATTAGTTCCTCAGTCACATCAGCTTTTGAAACAACTGTTCCATGTGTCTCCCTTCTCTCTTCCTAATGAGTTTTGAGTTTTATGACCATAAACTAAGATTTTCCTACGAGAACTATGTGTCGAGATTGGCTACTTCACCACCCTGCGCACATTACATTAAACCAAGTTCCATCACAACTGTCCACTCTATGATGTTAAAATAGTAGTGTGTATCCCCAAATCCCTTTTTCTTCGAAAGGGATTAGAATCCCCCTATCTAGAACCTCTCATTGGTATACTTGAATGCATCGTGGAAAATGGCCTAATGTGTGGAATTCTCACATTGAAATTTCCTTGTTTCAGGTCCACACATCATGATCCCTTTAATTAGATCCACATCCACTTCCACATATTCAGGTACCCCCTTTAAGACCCAGTCTCCGGTCACATTGGTTCACCTATTGTCTTGGGCCAATTCCTGAGATGTCCTTTAATGACAATTTCCAACAACTCCCATGTTTTGAACATGGTCAGCGGCCGACCCTCATTTTTTTGTACCCATGCCAAGCTAATGTGAAACAGATGCTATTTTTTGAACATGTCAACATTTATCCTTTATTGGTATGCCATCATCATTGAAATCTAGATCTTGGGGACCATTATTCACTTCAATCCACTTTCTTATGATCAAGTGTTATTCAAACACACTTGTTTTTATACCTTCACACATTTATGTGCATTAAGAAGTCATGTCAATAATTTTGGGATGTCGTTCACCTAGAGTTCTATTGTCCCTAATATTTGCCTCCCTGTATTAAGAATATCCCAAAACTACTCTTTGTTTCCCACATCGATCACGACTCACATGGGATTAGTGGTTCTAGTAGGATGTGTACTGGTGGAGTTGAACCGTGCATGTCTTTCTTCCTGCATGACGTTAAAATGTCAATATGAGAACTATGTGTGGCTTGATTCCCACCCTATTGGGGTACGCGGGAACACATGATCACTTTCCCGCATGTCCATCCCCAAGTGAGGACACCTCTATTCTATGGTATAAATAACCCCATTGGGAATAAGTGGTGTGGTGTGGACTTATAAAGACCCTATTCATGTCAGGATATGAACTACATTGTGCATTTCTATTAGGGTACCCATGTCATCAATGCATGAATTTAGACTGCATCCCTACCCCAATCAATTTCAAGATTCCCCATGATAATTATGGGATGCATCATCTTCCTCGCTAAAGAGGATTTATCCTTCCATCATTAGTCTCTAACGACACTGTAATCAAGAACTATGTTTGAATTGATTCTCATTCTTATGGTATGTGTATGGATGCCCAAGAATTTTTCCTTGGGATCTTCCCAATGGTCATTAACACTTAGGGCCACTAGACCTCGATCATGGTATTGTTTCAATGACCTTAAACTAGGATACTATAGTTTTTTTAACCTAACATTAAACTATTATCCTCGTTCAGGTAGTATGACCTTAAAACTGTGACCAATGTCCTCACTATATGATGGTAAACAACGTGTCTGTTATCCTATTTGGTATGGCATAAAACTAAATTCCACAATAAGTTCCCTCTAGATATATCCTTCCAGGAAATAAGTAAGATCCCTAATCAGACTGATGTGATCACCTAATGTGTTTTCATCACGTAATGTGTTTTCATCACGGTGGAATACTTTCATCTCGCGTGATAATAAACTAAGAAATGGCTGAGACATTTTGTACGTGGCCAGCCTCAAGTCCCTCGATCTTTCTGCACCTAGACCATGTTCAGAGTTATTATTTTGAATTATGGTATGGAATCTATTTCCTCATTCACATTAGGAAATATTTTCCACGTCACACAAAACCCCTTGAGACGATCATCCTTCATCCATCATCCTTTCCAGAATACGTTAAACTTCATGGGTACCACCACGCTTTATGCACCCTATAACATGGGTTTCCATCATCTTTCACATCTGCATAGACCCCCAAATGGTATTTATTCTAGACCCATGGACTCTCCTACCACCTCATGTCAACTTCCATGAGGATTTTGGATGAAAATTTGTAACAAGTATCTCATTGTGAATATATTCAACAGTTGTCACTCATTTTTTATTTCCAGCCTATATCACATGATATGGATACCATGTTTTGAACATGGCCATCTGTTATCCTCAATCATTTTTGTCATTATGTGGTCTCCCAAATGATAGGAATAGTGATTCAACCTTTTCACCCATCTGTCCCATGCACATGAAATTAATCTGGGAATCTGCGGTCTATGATCTATGACTATAAACTAAGTTCTACCTTGTCATTATCATATGATGGTAAACTGAACGACATCTCAAGAACTAATTTTGGATTTATTATCATCGTCATGGGTTAAATATGAAAACCTAGACAATTTTTCTTTGAGTCAAGCCTAGGTTCATCTATCATTTCTCTCACACTCTGGGCCCGAGTTCTCTCTATAAATAATGAACTGTGAGGCATATGTGGGATTATGCCCTCACTCATGTTAGTTTATTTTCCATGTCATACACATTCCACATTAAGGTACCCCCCTCTTATCTGCATCCTTTTCTAATGACATAAAATTGCATGACATCTTCTAGAACAACATGTGGCTCAATTATCATCCCCATGGGATACCTTGGAATTCCAGAACATTTTTTCATTGGATTCAACCCTATTTCATAGAAACCTCCTCACTCTCTAGACCCATGGCTTGAGTCCTCTGGGAGGGGTGGGGGTATGTGTTTTGGTATGACCTTATGTCCTCATTCACGTCCAGTTTGTAATATCAACTAAACATACCTCCCTCTTGAGATCTCTTCATAACCAATTCTTCTACTCATCTTCTCAAGTAATCTACTCTCAAATAGAACCCCTCAACCCTATTTGGAAATTCATCAACGTGTCCAAGAGCACTCTGGTTTAGAACCTAGTGTGTTGGGTTCTACATGGACATGTTTCCTTTCATTTCCATGTTCCATGTTACCTATTATTTAGTATTTCACCACCATTCACATTCTAAGGGACCCAATCTTATATCCTGGTCTAATTCCACATTGGGTCACCTACCATCTTGGACCAACTTCCCTGAGGATTCTGAATGTGAATTTGAAAATAGTCCCACAATGTGAATATGGTCAACGGTCAATACTCATTTTATTGTTCCAATTTCATGTCACACAATATGGTTGTTGTGTTTCGAATATGGTCAATAGTTGTCCTACATCATTTCACCACCCCCATTATGCCTTAAATATTGGTCACATTATTCACATACATTTCCACTCCAACATTTCCTAGTGGAATAAAGACACTCTTGGTGCTACCTCTTAGTGCACGTTTTCCCGTTAAGAGGATTAAGACATGTTGAGGTGTCATTAGAAGATCCACATTGTTTCTCCCATTCTCATTATTCCACATGTTACAAAGACATCCTCCTCCCTTTTTTCCCACATAGATCATGGTTAAAATGGTCTAAAGAATTTGGGTATGGTTTATGACCACTTCGAAGAGTCTCACTTCTTTCAGTCTGAGCTCTATGACCATAAACTAAGTTCTTATCACATCCTTATTAAATGACGTTGAACTACATGAATCTTTTAAAAAACTATCTATAGCTTGATTCCCATTCTTATGGGATACATTGGAATGCCCGGACATTTCGTATTTTGGTCAAGCTTAGGTTCACTGGTTATCTCTTCTGTTCAACCTTTTGGTCATGCTAACTTTTATAGGATAATGTGGTGTGAATTATAGGCTTATGTCCTCATTCATGTCAGTCTTGCAAGTGTCTAACTTTGTACTCCCACATTAAGGATCTAGCTTCTCCATTCCATGTGCATGTCGCATGATATTAAACTAAATTCCATATTCCAGAACTACGTATGGCTTCATTCTAATCCTTATGGGATATATAGGAACACCCAGAAATTTAGAATTCAAGTCCAGCCCCATATTCTATTATTTGTTCCGTCCCCTCTTACAGAGGATTCTCCATAGTAGTTTCACACATTGTGGTGTGGAATTGGTCCTCATTCATGTTGGGTATGCTTTATCACACCTCACACATTCCTTCTAAAACCTCATTAATCAATAAGTGTCCAATCCACATGACCATAAACTATGTTTCCTACTCCCACATGACATTGAACTATTTCATCATTTCCATACAATGTAAAAATATGTGGGCGGTTCCTATCATACGACCCTAAACTATGACATTATCATACTGGCCACATGATGAAAAACAAAACAGCATTTTGGAATCCTCACTCTAGGGGATATCATGTTTGGTATCATTTATCCACCACACCATTTTTCAAGTCCTATATATGAATTGATTCCTATAGTGACTCCAAAGTGCTCGGTCATAGGTTTTTTTGCTTCACAAAAAACACACATCCACTCGAATTAACAAATAAGATTCATCAAACTCCGCTTATTTTGGTGCATGGGATAGACCCGCACGATAGTATTTCCCATGAAATTTGTACTCTACCATGACATATATGAGATCTACATGTGGGTAGATTCCCATTTTCATGGGATACATAAGAAATCCCTGAAATTCCATCTTTAGGTCCAGCCCCAGGTATCTCAAATCCTATCCTCTTTCCAGCCCCATGGCCTGAATTCTATTGGGAGCACATTGTGTGTGGAGTACCTCTTGGTTCCTCATTTACATCATGATTTTCAACAACCATGCCTTGTGTCTCCCATTTCTCTTCCCAATGAGGTCTGATTTCCACAACCATAAACTAATATCTTCCTAGGAGAACTACGTGTCAGGATTGTCTACTTCACCACCCTACGCACATTCTATTGAACCAATTTTCCTAATAATGGTCCAATACATGACCCTAAACTAGTAGTTTGTATCCCCATATCCCTTTTCCTTGAAAACAGATTCAAACCCCTCTATTTGACACATTTCATTGGCATACTAAAATGCATCATTCGAACCCCTCTGTCTGACACATTTCAAGATCCCTTTATTTGTATCCCCATCCTCTTCCATGTCTTAAGAGACCCCCATTGCAGCCTAGTCTCCGGTAGTATTGTTTCACCTACAATCTTGGGGAAATGCCCTAGAATATGATCTATGAAATTTGGAAACATGTTCTATGTTACGAGCATTGTTAGCGGTAGACCCACATTTGTTTTTCCTCATGCTAGGATAACCTAAAATGGATGACATTTTTTAACATGTTCAACAATTATCCTTTATCATTATGCCACCATCATTGCAATACAAATCTCTAGTGTCAGGAATAATATCATTACACTCCCTTATGTTCAAGTGGAATTCCAACACATTCAGTTTTACACCTCCAGACATCTATGTTCATTAAGAAATCAGGTCAATAATATTGGGATATCGTTCACCTAGAGTTCCATTGCATTAAAGTGTTCTTCCCTGTGTTAGTAATGTTACACTACTACTTTTTCTTTCCCACATCGAGCACAAATCATGTGGGCTTAGTGGTTCTGGAAGGATGTGTACTAGTGCGGTTGAACCATGCATGTCTTTCATCCCACATGATGTTAAAATTTCAATTTGAGAACTTCTTGTGAATTGATTCCCATATTAGTAGGGTATGTAGGAACACATGATCAATTTCCCTCAGTTATAGACACATGTGAGGTCACCTCTATTCTATGGTCTAATGAACCCGATTCGGAACACATGGTGTGTTGTGGAATTTTGGAGTCCCCATTCACACCGAGATATATAATGCGCTGTGAATTTGCATTTGGGTACCCATATAATGAAATCATGACTTTAGACAGCATCCCTACCCCAATAATGTTTAGGATTCCCCATAATAATTATGGGATTCCTCAGCTTCCTCACCAAAGAGGATTTCCCCAACCATCATTTGTTTTTATCCACGTTGTAATCAAGAATGAAATTTGGATTGATTCTCATCCTCATTGGATTCATAGCGAGGCCCATGAATATTTTATTGGGGCCCAGCCCCGGGGTCATTAACACTAATATCCCAATGACTTCGATCATGGTATAGTTTTTATTACCTTAAACTAGGATCTTAATGCATGTGTATCATGACATTAAAGTATTATCCTCATTCTAGGTAATATAAACTTAAAAATTTGTGCACTTTCCTCACTGTACGACGTTAAACTATGAGTCTATCATCCTCATTGGTATGACGTAAAATGGTATGCCACTATATATTCTCTTAAATGATATACTTTTAGGAAATAATTACAATCTCTGATCAGACTAATGCACCCACCTAATCTGTTTTCATCATGGTTGTGTTATTTCAATAGTGTTGGAATCCATTTGAACAACCCAACTCTCCACCATCCATGCATGGCATGACCTTAATTTTAACCCTCGTCCTCTTTCATGCATGAAGGAAACCCCTATCGTTATAGATGCTCAGCCTATGGATCACCAAATATCAGGGGATAACATTCCAAAAGACTAATAGATGACATTTCGAGTCAGGCCCTATATTTGATCAGGCTTAGGGGTCAGCACTCATTTTTTATCCCCATATAAGGATAACTTAATAGGGATACTATGTTGTGAATAGGTTCAACAGTTATCCATCATTTCCATGCAAGTCCTAAAGTGTTCTGAATTTTGGGTATCGTGATTCATACTTTCCACTCCACTCTATTCAGATTCATCATAACACCCCTCGTGTTACCCACCTCATGCACTAGAGCATGTTGTGAAAATGAAAATTAGACTGGTATGAGAACTTCATTATCTAATCATGCACATCTCTTTCTTCATAGAAATCCATATTAGTTTTTCAGACCATGGATTCTTAAAGCCTCGTTGGAACTCACATATTCAAGTAGAATGAAAATATATTCACCCCCTGTTTTTCTCATCGGGCATGACCAATGTGACCATAGGGATTGGTCACCAAATATATAACAAATATTATTAGAATATAGAAAAACAAAACAAATCATGGGACTCCTACTTGTAACAAACATAAATTACATTTATGCGTTCATGAATATTATAGCCCCCATGGATTGGCCCCTCATAAATATTGTTTTCCCCATTCAATGGAGTGTCCCAACTCCACCACTCTTTGGTTGGTAGCGTCAAGGATTAGTTGTCACCAGTTATGCTCCTGATACTCCTCTATGGAAATATGGCTTAGTTCACCAGCCTCTATCTGGGACTGATCCTCATCGAATCAGAAGAAATCCATCTCTTCATAGTCTCACCTCATCTATTACTCATCCCCTTCCTGCTAGGCCTTCATCAATGATATTAACCCCCAATTGTGCATTGGGGAAAGAAGAATACTCGTCCACCTGCACCCTCAACCATTGGATATAATTTTTTATCCTCATGGAGTCTCTTGATGTTCATGGAATTTATCTACTTCTAGACTACACCTATTATGTGATCATTTTTTCATATCTTCTCTTCCATGAATTCCCAGACGAGCATTTGAGAATGCTTGGAATCCACTCCTCCCACTCATTTGTCCTGTATCTAGGAACAAATCCTCCACAGTTTCTATATAAATTGTACTTATGGAGTCTCCCAATTGAATCTCTTGATCAGGTTACATGAAAGGAATATGACGAACATGATTTTATCTTCATCAGGAACCTTCTTTTCCCGGTCCTTGAGGTCGGTGGGTTCATATATGGGGAAACCCTTCAGGAACTCATCTGAAGGATTATAATCTGGTGTATAGTTATTTTGGTCATGCCAAATGTCATATGACTAATCCCTCTAATGAGATTTCACATCGATTATTTTAGGTTTTGTCTTGCTGATGGTCCCACCTATGATCGGGAGCATCGCGACGTGGTTAGTACGGGTGTCCACTTCCATGACTACCAGGGTTACGCTAATAAAGGCTGTGCTAGGGATCCAAGTCGTTCTCACTTATGTGGCCCACACCATTTGAAGAATTGTGAATGTTGGAATACACATATGTTGTTTTTCCAGATTCAATGGATGACAATAAAAAATTCTATGAAGAAGACATATAAAGATCAAATAGTTGGTCTCACCCCTGATATTTTTCCACCCGAACACTGAGGCATGTATATTTTTATGTGGTGGGGAAATATAAAGACTCTTAGAGAACCACCATGGGTGACATAGCCCCACTAGGTACGGTAATCGCCGTCGTCACATGTGCAGATCCTAAAGCTGCATCTACTTTTGCGCGGGAGAATTTTTTTCTTGTGAGACTCTCATGCATAGGCCAAATGTTAGTTGAGAAGGGATATGTGTTCTAAATGAGGATAATAGAAAAATGGTTTAAGGTCTACCTAAAAACCCTTCTCAAACTCTTTCAGCTACTTGTTAGAGTTAGCAACCTCACCTTCCATTGGAGGGCACCCTCTTCCAGCCTCTTCTCCCTAGGAGGACCCTTCTGATTCTATCGGAAGGGGGAAGCGCTGAGTCAATTCTGTGGTAGATAGCTCTGGAGATACTATTTAATCAATTAACTCTTTCAACCAACCCGTCATTGGACGTGGTGCACCTAGAGAGTGCAAAATTTCCCCCAACTTAATGATGTAATTCACCCCTTCTACCTGAGATACCGCTAAGCAGGCCCTTGTGTGACTGATCCTAGAGAAATCCATCTCGATATGGTTTAGAAGGCGCCACATATGGGAAGGTTTGAGGAATTGTTTGTTGACATCCCTAATTTCTCTTTCCTCCAAGATGGCACCATCATCAGGCATGTCCATAAGGCATTGCCGCTTCCACAGAGCCTAAGTGGGTATCTTATGGAACCCATAGGCGGCCCCCCTTTCTAGCTGACTTTTCTCCTCTAGGACCACTCGAACCATAGAAACCACTTCCTCTTAGTTAGTGAAGGTATCCCCGCTAGTGCATCCCCACCCCACAAGTTGTTCTTGTCACCTTGTAGGCTTGACCTTGAGGTTGAAGAGTTACCTCATCTCAGGAACGTATGGTCTGTCACATCAATATCTCTCTTAGGGATGATGCCTCATAACTCATGGAATACTCTTTCACCATCCCATATAATGTTGTGGTTGAATGAAACTCATTTCTAATCTTATCATCCTCCTTTGTGAACAAGGGTGACCTCTACCCCATCACACATGGATGTTCCTCATGGATTACTCCTGTGTAGACCCACGAGGTGAGCCTCTCCACACACCAGAACTGACAAACGAAGTAGTGTGGGGTGTACAACTATCATAGAGACCTGAGATCAACCCACACAACTATGACTCCCTCCCAAAAGGATAAGAGGTATGACTGATGCTCCTCAATTCCATATTCATCAATAGTGAACATACCTATTAGAAATGGGAATGGGTGGATGTTGAACACCTTCACCTTCTATATATGGTTCATCACGAGCGGTGGGGTCATCTATTTTGGGAAAATCCCCACCACATTCAGAATAGATGTTCAGAAGTCCAAACCTGGAGGTAAAAAGGGGTTGGTTATTCGTAGGTGCCCATATGCACCACAATCCACCCATACAAGAGATTGAGTGGCCGTCACACTCTGTGTGGATACTTCCATTCACTATTATTATATAGAAATTTATACATATTAGACATCATCAGGATTCATATAATGAAATGTTCTCAAATATCCATTATGGAAACCATGATAAACATGCTTGGTCATACGCCCATGTTCATGTTCCTTACTATAAGTATCCACACCCAAATGAGTGCAGAGATGAACACAATCAACTTAACCACTGGTTTCAGCTCAGTGTTGACACTGAACCCCTGTGTATTCCACTTTCAATCCTCCATTATTCACCAGTATGTGTGCTCTATACTACGTTAGACCACCTTCTGGTAGGTGGGAGGCCTCATAGGAAGCTTCCCATTAAGAGGTGAATTCTGTAACCACATGAACCACAAATTAATGTGGACATCTCTCACTGACTATTTTTCATATCGTGTCTCTATTTCATTTATGGTCGTTTCTAGTAGTGGCATTTTCTTCGAGTCCTCCCATGTATTCACAGTTGCGAGGAACTCATCATACATCACCCCCAATATTGGAATCACCAAGATCTTGTGAAGGTACTAGAGGCTGATACCAACCTCCCCATGGTGTTGATGAAAGGTGTTGATCCTTGATGACCACTTGATCAACAAATCTTGCATCAATTTTGTAACAACCCAACCCTAGTTACCTAGAGTTGTTCAATTATTGCATAACATTGGCATGATCACAAAAGATCAAGTCTTTAAAGACTTATTAGTTTAGTAGCCTTGTAAATACTAGATACATTAATAAGTTTAACATTATATTATAAAATGAAAAACTACAACAACATATTCTCCATATGATACACTCATATCCCTTAGACTATCCCTGCAGGTCAGTGATAATATACTTCTTTGCATCCTATGAAAAAATAAAACATAGAAAGAGGTGAGCTCATATGCTCAGTAAGGATACCAATATAGTGGAAACATTAATAAATAAACATAAACATTTAAGAAAATGTATACGACTAAAAAAAGACTTTTAAACTTGAAATTAAGCATAATATAGAATATATAAAATCAAATAATGTCATTTAATTATTCACAAGGATATTATACTAGTTGAATAATCATAGTAAATATCAGTAGCCACTCTCATAATGATGGAATGCGTAATTCCAGACATCATAACCACATAATAAAGGCCTTGTTCCAAGACTACAAATAGGATTTTGTCAAGGCATTGAGCCAAGATAATAGAATGTCTCATGAGACCAAATAATTTATCGTGGAGCTATAGCAGGATCCACCCATCACTTACCAAGTCCAATGCATTCCTCATAAGAAAAGGATTAAACATAACATAATCATTCATATTAAAACTAGTATACAAAAAGTCAATACATTTTCCATAAACCATGAATGGTGTGAAAATAACAAATCCATAGTAAAAAATATCACAAAACCATCAATATAATATGGATGCTTTGTATCATAATAAATCAACTTCAAATAATCTTCATATTCGTCAAAGGATGTTGACATTGATGAAATAATAACTTTTTTAGAGAAATATCACTTTATATTTTGAAATAATTTAAAAGTTATATAATTATAAAATAAAACATATATTTTAAAAATATTCGTATAATCATGTAAGGTAAGCTTCGATGATGTTATGATGGAGTAAAATAGCCGCACCCGCTGTATACGTTAAAAAACGTTCTTACCTTTATTTTGTAAAAAATGTTATAAAATACCTTGTTTGGAAAATGAAGGAATGATTCCTTTCAAAACATATAAGGTCAAATAAGGGTATAAATTAATTTAACCTATTGTCTTGTAAATAGTGAAATTTTTTTGAAATGAATTTTTTAAGAAAAAAAGGATGTGGATTGTAAATATATCCCAGTAGATACTTACGTAAAAAAACCTCGGATAATAAAGAGATTGTGAAATTAACACTTACCTTGTACTTTTACTTGGTCTATGATAGGTTAACCTCCTGTGTAATATTGAAATAATTGTTATTAAATTATAAAAGAACCATATACATTAATATTATATCATATATGATCATTTAATATTTCTCTATTAACGATATTTCAGTAGTATCATCATTTTGGGTGATAACTAATTCATTTTCCTTTATATGATTTGTTACCTATGTACTATTTGTTACGTATAGAATGTATCCTATTCATATTTAGAATGATATTAAGTCTTTAAAAATTATTTTTAGTCATCAAATAAAAATTATTCTTGAATGGATACGATGGGGAACGAATCTCGTCGAGTTCGGGGAGACGATAATCCATACGAACACACGAGCGATAATAACATTCTTTTGATATTAAAATAGTATATAATAGGATAGTATAACATATATACAGAATAATTATATTGATATATTTATTATTTAAATCATTTATACTCACTATTATACCTATCTGAATGATGATGTGTTTGAATAAAAAACTATACCACAACATGGAGACGGTAATCCGTACGTACGCACGTATGGCGACTTTTAATTTATTGGATGGATTGAATAATGAATAAGGTTATTAAAATTTTTATACTAAAATCATAGTATATAGAAGATACTAGAGTTATTATTTTAGAATGTAAACAACAAATAAAAGGTAAGTGGATGAAGAAATGAACTTGGAAGAGGTGATGAAATATTTACCTCTTCTTAATATTTTTCCTTTTGATTTGATCAAAAGGGCTCCTTATATTGGCTTTCTAAATAATGAAAGGCTTCTAGGATGAAGGGAGGATAGTTTAGAGTATATTTTGTCTGGTTTTGGCTGATCCAAAATGATTTTAATGGGTAAATTTGAGAGAAGGGTAAATTTCCTTTTATACGATGGGTGAGGGGAACCTTTCGAAAAGAATGAAATATTATTTTATAATAAAATAATTTCTGGGTTATAATGGCTCCAAAATGATTTATTTTTATGGATAAGGTGGGGAAGGATCGAAAACCACTCAAACAATAGGTATTAGATAGGTTTGGGTCACTATATTAACCTTATCTTTTAGATTTAACTCTTTGTAAATTGTTTTACATTTACCATGTCTTTTTGTATTTTTATATTATATGGTTAATAAATATACTATAAACTTCCAAGAAAACCTCAAGTGGTTCGTTAATGTAATATATAATAATAAATGTCCTAATCTAATCCATGTGGAACAAATAGGTTCATATTTTATTCTTAAGGTTTTTTTTGTTGAATTATTCGTATCCAACAGAATTAGGACATGTGTTAGTGTAATAATGATATCATTTTTACCCTTAATTACGTATTTACTTTTAACCGTGCTAAATAAAAGTAAAAAGTTACTATTCATAAAAAATTATTTTCAACTCATTGAACCACATTTTACTTACTGATATTGACTATGTCTCTCAGATTTTTGAAATTCAACTCACAGAAGTGGTAAAAAAAAGATTTATGCAAATTTGAAAATGCTCTAAGAGGTGGGTAAAAGATGGTAAAAAGTTCAATAAATTTTTTATATATCAAAACATATTATAAAATGTCTCCAATTAATTTCACTTAACATATATACTTATTATGTATCTACTTTGACCTAATATAAATTTAAATAAAATTAAAAATTATTTAAATAAAAAAATTTGGTTTTAACCAATAACGCAGTGTTGTGTCACTATTCATCACAAATTGCATGTTTTCAGAAAAATAACAAAAATTCACCGTAAGATAATTTTAATATTCTAAATTCAAAAATGAAGTCGATTTTGAAAAATAATATTTTTAAAATTTTAAAATGTTGGTATTACTATTCATAACGACTTGTTTGATTGGTCGCAGTGTGTTAGAATCTCGAAGTTGCGTACAATGCAAGATATTGCATTATTAAAAGGTAAACGTACCGTGGACCCTTGGAGTGTTACATTCTTCCCTCCTTCAAAAAATATCATCCTCAAAAGTTCTAGAATATTATTGAATAGAATGATTCGGGTGGTTCTTCATCATAAGTTTCTCGGGTTCCCACGTTGTACATTCCATCTTATGGTTTCTCCATAGAACTTTTACCAAATGAGTCATCTTGTTTCTCATAACATGTTCTCTAGTATCAAGAATTTTTACCGCCTCTTCATAATAAGACAGATCAAGTTCTAGTTCAATTTCTTCATAGGTGAGTACATGTGTTGGGGCAGGTATGCATTTTCTCAACAGTGATACGTGGAACATATCATGAACATTGGAGAGACATAGAGGATTTCCAAATGGTGAGATACAACCCCAATTCATTCTAGAATTTCGAAAGGTCCGATGTACAAGGACTTAGTTTATCCTTCTTACCGAATCATATAACTCCCTTCTATGGAGATACCTCCTAGAAAACATGATCTCTTACCTAAAATTTCGAATCCTTCCTTCGATTATCATCATAGCTCTTCTGACTACTTTGTGCTTCTTTGATGTGGGTTTTCATAACCATTACCTTTTCCAACATTTCCTCAACAAGTTCTGGGCCTATGAATTTTCTTTCACCAACATCATCCCAACATGTTGGTGTATGAAAACTCTTTCCATATAATGCTTTATATGGTGCCATCTGAATACATGAATAGAAGTTGTTGTTACTGGAAAATTCTTCAAGTGGTAAATATTGATCCCACATACCTTGAAAGTATAGTAAGAAAGATCTCAACATGTCTTCAAGGTTTTGAATAGTCCGTTCTAATTTTCTATCAGTTTGAGGGGTGGTAGGCAGTTCTCAAACGATGTTTAGTATAAAGGGCCTTCTGAAGAATTTTCCGGAATCTTGATGTTAAATGAAGATCACCATCAGAAACAGTCGATAGGGGTACACCATGGAGTCTTACAACATCATTAATATATAGTTCTTATAAATATTAAAGTGGAAAATCTTCTCTTAGAGAAAGAAAATGTGCTAACTTGGTAAGATGATCAACAATGAACCATATTGCATCATTCCTTCTAGGTGTCTTTGGTAGCCCCAGGACAAAGTCCATTCTAATATTATCAAATTTTCACTCAGGTATGGGTAGAGGTTGCATTAATCCCCTAGGTTGTTGCCTTCCAACTTTCACTTGTTGACAAACCATACATGACGACACAAAATCAGAAATCTCTCTCTTCATTTTGTCCCACCAAAAAGTTACTTCAAATCTCTATACATCTTAGTGCTACCAAGGTGTATAGGGAAATTGGAGCTGTGATCATCGTCCTACAATTACCTTTTTAGATCAGGTATGTTAGGAACACAATGAATCTTCCCAAATTTAAAAATTCCATCTTCATATATGAAGTCACTCAATCTCCCATCATTCACAGCTTTATTTTTCTTTTGAAACTCCTCATCAGCATCTTGAGAAATTTTTATCCTTTCTAGAAAAGATGGTTTGGCAACCATTTGAAAAATTATTGATGTTTCACCTTCCATGATTATTCACATATCCATTTTCACTAGATCCATTACAATAGGATCCCTTTCAACTCTCTTATTTTTTAAAACACCATGATCCTATCTACTCAAAGCATATGCCACCTTATCTACCTTCCCTGGGTGGTAGTGTATTGTGAAATCACAATCCTTGAGTATTTCAAGAAATCTCATTTGCCTCATGTTGAGTTCTTTCTGTGAGAAAATATACATAAAAATCTTTTGATTGGTATATATCTCACATTTTACGCCATAGAAAAAATTTCTCCATATCTTCAAATCAAACATTACAGCTGCTAACTCAAAATCATGAGTGGGATAGTTATTCTCATGAATTTTTAACTGTTGTGATGTATATGCAATAACTCTATCATTCTATATATGGACACAACCAAGTCCATTCTTTGAATCATCATTATAAATAACAAACCCATCATTCCCCGATGGTAGAGTCAACACAAGGGCATTGACTAATCTTCTCTTCAGTTATTCAAAACATTATTCACACTCTTTTGTCCAAAAAAATTTAACACCTTTACGTGAGAGCTTGGTTAATTGGATCCAACTAGGAAATATTATGGACAAAACATTGATAATAACCTCTTAAACCCATAAAACTATATACCTCAATTATATTTGTCAATGCTGTCCATTCATGGACTGCCTTAGTCATTGAAGGATCAATAGAGATTCCATCCATAGAGACAATGTGGCCAGGAGAATAAATATCTTGAAGCCAGAATTCATACTTGCCAAATTTACCATATAATTCATTTCTTATAAGAGTCTTTAGAATAATGCGCAAGTGATTTTCATGATATTCTTATATTTGGGAGTATACGAAGAAATCATCAATAAATACCACTACAAAGTAATCAATATATTCCTTGAAAACTCTATTAATTAGATCCATGAAGACATAGGGTGCATTAGTCAATCCAAAAGGCATTGTTGTAAACACGAAATTCCCGTACCTAGTTTGAAATGATGTTCATTGAATGTCTTCCTTATTTACACAAAACTGATGATATCCAGATCGAAGATCAATCTTTGAAAAATATTGTGCTCCATGAAGTTGGTTAAATAAATCATCAATGCGAGTTAAGGGATACTTGTTCATTATTGTTATAGCCTTTATCGCTCTGAAGTTAGTGAACATCCTCATAGATACATATTTTTTTAACAAAAAGAACAAGGGCTCCCCATGGAGAAACCTAGGGTGAATAAATACCTTATTACTTAATTCCTATAGTTTTTTATTTAGTTCCACTAATTACAGAGTGAGAATTCTATACGGGGTCTCCTATATGGGCCTTGAACTAGGAATTAAATCATTGGAAAACTCAATTTCTCATTCTGGAGGGTGTCTAAGTAAATCATCTGGAAACACATAAACATATTATTTCCCAATATTTACATCCTATAATAGAACATTTTTTTCTTCACCCATAGTTATTTCATTCTCTTCCTCCCCAATAATTAAATATAGTTGAGCTACTGGGGGTAGATCTAGATAACAATTAGGTGGTGACATTTCTGCTCTAATGATATGGTACTCTTTATCATCCTTGATAATTGTAACATCCTTCTTCTTACAATAAATTTTTTCATCCTGATCTTAAAGCCAATCCATACCAAGGATTATATCAAATTCAATCATGGGTATGATGATGAGATCAGGAGATAAATAACATTTGTATTCCCTAATGGGAACTGATTCACAAAACATTGTTGCAATGATACATCCCTTATGTGTTTTGACTGACAAATCCCTTGTTAAGTCAAAATGAAAATATCTATTTTTTTTAGAATACTAGGAAGATATGAAATAATGCGATGAACTAAAATTTAATAAAGCATTTTCTCAACTTGTAGAAACCATTAAATTACCTGGAACCACTTCTTTCGGAGCATCAACCTCTGCAGTACTGATCGCATAAGTTGGACTTGATCCCTTGGCCTTTTCTGAGGTATGTTTTTAGGGTGCATAGGACATTAATTTTCATAATTCCCCCTTTCATTACAATTGTAGCATTCAACATTGAAAACTTCTTTCTTCCCCTTGCAATCACAAGCCTGGTGGCCTTTTCCACCACACTTTTAATATACCCCCATTCCCTTCACGCAAGTACCCGGGTGTTTCTTCCCACATTTACCACAAGATGGATATTCAACTTTTCCCTTATTACCCTTATTTCCATTTTCAAAATGTTTAGTAGATCTCCTATTCTATTACTTTTCATTAATTTCTTAAGACTTAGATAATTTGTTTTCTATCTTGATACCACATGAGACAGTATCTTCATTTGACAAGAAGGATTGTGAGACTAATTCTTTCCAGAGAAACGGTTTTAACCCATAAAAGAAACAATCAATCTTACTTCTTGGGATACATATATAATCTAAAGCATGTCATGCTAACAATGTAATTTTAGCCTCATAATTTTTGAAATTCTCATTTTCTTTTTATCTCAGACTTGAAAATTTTCATTCTTAATCTTCTCGATGGTCACAAAGAAATAATTTTTCTATGAAAATGTCTTTAAACTCCCTCCATTTGATATTTGATACTTCATCATCTTCCCTTTTGTTTATAATCAATGAACACCATTGATCTGCATCTCATGTGAGGTGCTAAACTGCCATGCCTACGTTTTCCCTTTCCTACTCCCCAAAGCGTGAAATATTTTCTCTGAGGAATTTTTCCATTGCTCAGCTACTAATGGATTTATACTCCTATTGAATGTTTGTGGTTTTTCCTCATGATGTAGTCTAACATTGACCCTCCACATTGTGGATCCTTGTGGTCCATATAGGTAAGGTTATTATTTATAAGCTAAGTTAGTTTTTCCAGTATGGTGATAAGCTGATCAGCACCAGTTGCATCACCAAATACACTATAATTATCTTGAGTAGGAGGGAAATCCCTATAAGGATTACATGCATTGATACGATTTCCATTCCTTCCACTAGGTTCCATTTCTAAATAATGGCATACAATAGATTATTTTATGAATCGAAATAAATATTCCAAACTTGTAAAACACATAAAATAAATTGAACTATTTATGGATATAATACATAATCATAAAAATTTTTTCATTGAAGAAGTATATACTCATAAACCCTTCATAATGTTTTATAATGAAAATGAGAATTATCTGAAGAATATCCCCTGGGTGTGTCATAACCAAGAGTGCAGTAAGGACCATTGTCGTGCACTAGTTCTAGTTCGAGTCCAACACAAAGCAGTGTTTTCATGTTTTACACCTGAGTACATATTTTCTAGAGAGGCCTCTACTAGCTCGTATCCAAACATGGACGAATTTCTTGGAAAACTCACAAAATCTCTACAATACCAAAATTCTTGGAAGTTCTTCAATATTAATCCTCAAATTCTATCATAGGGTAATGTGCACTAATCAGAGTTTTTCTAAATCTAGCTTCCATGGGTTGTACTAAACTTCCTCTGATACAAACTGTAACGCCCCGAACCTAGTTACGAATAGTTGGTGCATTATTACAAAACATTGGCATGATCACAAAAGATCAAGTCTCGAAGGACCGATTAGTTTAGTAGCCTTGGAAATACTAGATACATTCATAAGTTTTACATTACATTATAAAAATGAAAAACTACAACAACATAGTCTGCATAGGCCACACTCAAATCCATTAGACTATCCCTGCTAGTCAGTCATAATATACAACTTCACATCCTGTGAAAGTTAAAAACAAAGAAAGGGGTGAGCTCAGATTCTCAGTAAAGATAATAATATTTTGAAAACATCCATAAATAAGAATAAACATTTAAGGCAATGTATAATACTAAAACAAAAGAGTTTAATACTTGAAATTCAGAAAAATACGGTGATGATGAAAAAAAATAATGCCTTATACTTATTCAATAGATATTATACTAGTCAAATAATCACATGAAATATCAATAGACACTTTAATAATGATGGAATGCATAATGCCAGACTTCATAACCACATATTGAAGCCCTTGTACTAAGAATACAAATAAGATTTTTTCAAGGCCTTGTTCTAACACACTAGTTTGTCTCATGAGACCTACCAATGCATCAATGAGCTATAGTGGGCTCCACTCATCACTTAATAAGTCCAATGCATTCTTCAGATTAAAAGTATTAAATATAACATAATCATTCGTATTAAAACATGAATACTAAATGTCAATACATTATCCATAAACCATTGATGGTGTGAAAATCAAACACCCACTATCAAACATATCCCAAAACCGTCAATACAATATTGATGTTTTGTATCATAATAAATCAACTTCAAGTAATCTTAAAATCCATCAAAGGATGTTGACATAGATGAAATCAAAACATTTTTTTAAAGAAACATCTCTTTCTATTTTGAAATCATTTAAAAGTCATATAATTATAGAATAAAACATTTATTTTTAAAATACTTTTATAAGATTTTATATAAAGCATCGATGATGTTATAACAGTGAAAAATAGCCGCACTAATCGTATAAGTTAAAAAAACATTCTTACCTTAATTTTTTCGAAATGGTCATAAAGTAACTTGTTTGGAAAATGACAGAAATATTCCTTTAATAACATATAAAGTCAAATAAGGGTATAAATGACATTATCCTATTTTCTAGTAAATATAAAAAAAATTTGAAATATATTTAAAAAACACATATGTCGATGATAAAGAGGTCCCAGTAGAATCTTACGTAAAAACAACCTCGGATAATAAAGAGACTGTGAAATTAACAATTAACTTTTACTTTTACTTTGTTGAGGGTAGATTAAGCTCCTGTATAATGGTAAAATAATTGTTATTAAATTCTACTAGATCCAAATACATTAATATGATATCATATATGGTCTTATAATATTTCCTTGTTAATGACATTTCAATAATATCATCGTTTCGGGTGTTAACTGATTCGTTTTTTATATGCTTTGTTATAGAAGTAATGTTTTTTTTTGACAAGAATGTATCTTATTCGTATTCAGAATGATATTATGTCTTTATAAAATATTATTAATCACAAAATAAAAATTATTATTGAATGGATACGATGGGAAATGAATCTTATCGCGTTTGTAGAGACGGTAATCCATATGTATGCACGAGCGACAATATCATTCTTTTGATATTAAAATTATATATAATTGGATGGTATATAATATATACAGAATAATTATCATGTTATATTTATTATTTAAATCATTTATACTCATTTTATACCTATCCAAATGATGAAATGTTTGAATAACGAACTACACCACGATGTGGAGATAATAATCTGTACGTACACACGTATGGTGATATTGTCATTTATAGGATGGATAGAATAATGAATATGGTTGTAAAATTTCTATAATAACATTTCATTATGTATATTATACTAGAGTTATTATTATATAATGGAAACAAAAAAAAGAGTAAGTGGAAGAAGAGAATAACTTGAAAGAGGTGATGAAATATTTACCTCTTCTTCAGGTTCTTTCAATTTATTTGATAAAAAAGGATCCTTAGGTTGGATTTCATACTAAAGGAAGGCCACTAATATTAATGGAGGACAATTGAGAAAAAATTTGGGTATGGTTTGTCCAATCCAAATGGCTTCGATGGTGTGAATTTTAGAGAAGGTGAAGTGCCCTTTTATAAGAGGGGTGAGGGGAACCTTAGGAAATAATTGAAATATTATTTTATTATAAAATAATTTTTGGTTTCTAATGAATCAAAATGATTTATTTTAAGGATACAGTGGGGATGGGTAGAACACCCCTCAACCAATAGGTTTTATATAGGTTTGTGTCACTATATTACCCTTATCATTTAGATTTAACTCTTAGTAGAATAGTTTGACATTTTTAATATCTCTTTGTATTTTTATATTATATGGTTAATGAACATATTGTAAACATCAAAGAGAACCAAAAGTTGTTCATTAATGAGATATTTAATTTTATTTAAGCCCTTTGGCTGAACCATTCATTTTTAGGAATATAATAACAATTAATAATATAATATATGTTTTAAAAACTCTTTTATGTCAATTTAGACACTATTTGGTATTTTGTTTTTGTTAAATTTTTAACAGCATTATTACTTCAGAAAATTATTTAATCAAC
Organism: Viscum album; assembly: GCA_963277665.1. Lineage (NCBI taxonomy): Eukaryota > Viridiplantae > Streptophyta > Magnoliopsida > Santalales > Viscaceae > Viscum > Viscum album. The sequence continues at coordinate 1,747,288,490 of OY728126.1, forward strand.
CCCAACAAGTCATATTATCCTATAAATTTTTTTTAATTCATTAAAAGTCAAAAATTATATTTATTCGGATATTTATGATATAAATTATTTTAATCGTTCATTAATAAGGTAATTATTTCATCATCATTGTGTCATAAATAAAATCTATTATTTAATATCTAAAAATTATAAATAAAATACCGTTATGTAGGAGATAATTTTATCTTCCTAATGAATATTTATATTAGAATTTATCTTATTTATAACACCATATAAAAAAATTGTTTATTTAATAAACAATGATTTTAACTCTTTTAACTCTTCTTTAAATAAAATAATAATCAATGTCCTAATATAAAACAAGTGGACCAAAGATGTTCATATTTTTTTACTGGGTTTTTTTTTGGTCGAATTATACTTATCCAATAGAATTATTACTTGTGTTAGGGTAATTATGATATCATTTTTACACTTAATTACCCTATTTACTTTTAACCATGGTAAATAAAAGTAAAAAAAGTACTATTCACCAAAAATTATTTTCATCTTATTTAACAACATTTTACCTACTGATATTATCTATGTCTCTCAAATATTTTAAATTCAAGTCACATAAGTTATAAAATTATGTTTTATGCAAATTTGAAAATTTTCTTAGGAGGTGGATAAAAGACGGTAAAATGATCCATAAAACTTTTATATATCTCAAGTTATTATAAAATGACTCTAACGAATTACATTGAACTTATATAGGTATTATGTATCTATTTTTCCCTAAAATAAATTTAAATAAAATAAATAAATATTTAAATAAAAAATTCATTTCTAACCCATAACACATTTTTTTCAGTATTTATCAAAAATTGAATGTTTTCAACAAAATACAAAAAATTCACCCTAAAATAATTTCTATATTATGAATTCAAAAGTGAAGTCAATTTTGAAAAATAGAATTTGTAAAATTTCAAAAAGTGGGTATTACTATTCATAATGACTAGTTTTGTTGGTCACGGTATGTTAGAATCTTGATGTTGGGTACAATGCAAGCTATTGAATTATTCAAGAGGAAACGTACTATGGAAGATTGGGGAGTTACAAGATGCTTTGGCTAGATGATGTGAAATTTGGAGGCCCATGTCACATCATAGAGGGCCACTAACCTTAGCTCCTCCCAAAACTCCTTGCACGAGTCACAGACGCAGTAAGCCCACTTCCAGTCATCAATGAAATTATGCCACTATCATAGATCCCACTCATCAGTCCGCCCCTTCTTCAGATCCAAAAATCCACCTTCAAAATGGCGTGGTACTATGGGGGAGATACCTTTGGCTGCAAATCCTTCCCATCAATGTTGTTCACATGTTTATACAAGTAGTCATCATTGAAATATGTATGATCCTAGTAAGTATAACTGTCGTCCACCCTAAACAATTGATATTGGAACAACATACTTTTGAACCAATAGGATGTTTTTTCCCTTCTTGCTTCGGGAATGAGAACGTCATCCATAGACCAATGTCGTATATAGGCAATCTTTGGCGTAGGGGTAGTTCTTTTAGCTATATGATAATAGATATACTAAGGATTCATGGTCCGAATGGATCCACACAAATTCCATAATTCCCATGTTATCATCCATCTCTACCCACTATGTAGCATCTAAAAGGACCCCCATAGAAGCATATTGGAATGACATTCCTTCTCAATCATTAGCAATTTTCTGTTATGGATCGAAGAGCTCCAACGTATAGCTTAATCGTAGAGCTCGGTTGTAAAGGTAAGTTTTAGAGCCCTTCCACAGATCTATTAGGAACTAAGCAATGAGTACACAATTGCAGAGTCGGAAGGTTCAATGTGCGCTTAATATCAAATAAGGCCCAATTCTCAATTAATGATCACTGAGAGTGTGGAGCTTTGACAATCGAGAGTGAAGTCACAAAAAATGCATAGATATGTAAGGAAAAAATAAGGTTCATCCTCCCCTATTTATAGTCAATGACCCTCGAGCTTTGTGGCATGCATAGCCACAATGAGTTTTGCAGAATTCTCAACCTGCACAATGCCTATCCCCATTGTAAACTTGCTTCGTGATCATGATTTGCGATTAGTTTAAATATTTTTACAATCTACCCTAAAACATTGACTCTCGTTTTCTCCTCGAATCCAAGTTTGATAGAGTAATTTTTTTTCACCAAAATATGTGGGCTAAAAAACGCGCAAAGAGAACCATAATGCCAAAGGGTTTCTTTCACAAATCACCTTTTTGAAGACCTTCAGCACCACAGTCAATGCGAATCCCCTAAGCACTGCAGACATTGCAAAGCCATGGCTATATATGCAATATCCAAATAGTAGATAAGTGTAAGTATCCCTTGTTAGACACAATTTAATGAATTAATAGAACTATGGAGGGAACCAGATCACCTATGCGATCCCTTAGAAATTGACAGAACCCTTTGTGAGAACCACAGTGGAAATTAAGGAGGCCTCTGCACCGAGGAGGGGATGATGGTCGACTCCATGGTTATGAAAACATTGATGCAATATGCTTCCGATCACAAAGCACCACAAGGCTTCGCAATGACCAGTCCCAGCTTCATGACGCCTCTCACCTATAAATACATTTTTTCATTCAGACCCAAATGATGGATACCCAAACATTTCTCCTTGTCATCTCTCAAATCAAGAATATCCTTCTACTGTACGAAACATTGAGAAACTGAGATCTTCATGGAATTTTAGAATTGAAAAGTGCCTTATCTTGAGAAAAAATACAACCCCACATCATGTAAATATGACCTTTACAAAGACCATGTACCAGAGAAATGAAATGATCATCTTAAGGAGACCTAGGTATTCTCTATGCACTCATACAATTAAAATTACCTTCCATGCACATGTGAACCCCATGATTCTATAAGATCACTATGCTTCCTAAATAAATTTCATCATACTACCACGCTAGTCTTGTAACCCATTCACTGCGATGTCCTACTTTGTGAAAACACTTCAAAATCATGAAGCACCCTTTATATGCACGTTTACCTCGCACCTAGGTGAGGCCACTTCTCTTCGTGAAGCATACCCCTTCACAGAGTCTGTCTAATTTTGGGGGAACTATATCTCCACAAGGTACCTTCCTTTGAACCCTATTTCATCACAAAACCTTCTCGTGTATCTCTCTCTTAGCTTGTATGTTGTGATCTCTAGGTTCTTTGGGCGGTGTTTCATATTGTATTTCTTAGTCTCATTATTCTTCGAATAGGCTCACTAATGGGTATTTCTTCTTCTTATATCAACGTTAACATGATCCCATAAATGGATCAATCCATAACCCCATATTAAAATGGTATTTCTGATGCCTTCCCTTCCCTAATAGTGGGTGTGTAACTCTTTTGTACATCGTAGGTGCGAGGAGTGAATCCTCATTGTCCGAGCTACAAGATGTTAAACTTCCAAGAACTATCATCCTCAACACATGATGTTAAACTATATGATTTTTCCATGAAATATACATATGGTGCCTCATCTATGACATTTTCCATGACCATTGGTCTCCACGGGAGTGAGATATTACTCACATGGAATAAGAACATCCTTGTAATGAATGGAGTTTTTCCACGGGGAAGTTCAAACATCTTGGTGTAATCCCCTGGTCATTCATGCTGGAGGTAGCCCCATTGATCCTCTTATATTCTTCCATGTGTGATGTCCATAAGAGACATAGGAATATGCAACTTTGTTACCCCATCCCGCTCCCATTACGATTTCTCACCACCAGGAATTCATCATGGAGTAAGTCCCAATCTCTATATCCCTGGGCTGCTAACCAAGTGTAAGCCCTTGTTTCCTCATTGGGTCACTAACCAAGTGTAAGCCCTCGTTTCCTCTTTGGGATTCCAACCACGCAAATGCCCCACATTATTCCTCGCAAATTCACCTTTCACAACATGATAATTAGGTCCTTTCTGCCTCTGGATTCTCACACTGAGCATGACTCATGTGAGCTTAGAGTAAGCATCGACCATGGAATCATCCTTAGACCACCTTAGCATGTATGTCTTAATCCCCCCTTCCGAACAATGTTTAATTTCATCTTTTCCCTCTCAAGGCAAGGTACGTAGGATGCTTCCATGACCTTCAAGCCCAATACCTTTCAATACCAACCACTTCATGTCGGTTCTCTCTCATCCCACATGATGGTAAATTGTATGACCTTATCATTCTACATGACAATAAACTACATGTATGATAACTACATGGGTTTTTATCCTTGTATCCTTGGTAGGGTACTTAGGAATCTTTCAAGAGGTTTAACCCCAAACATTGATACAAGTCGGTGCCGCCTTTACTGGGAACCACATCCATGGTTCATCCCTTAGTGGCATTAAAACAAATCATGGTCCACTAACCACATGAATCCCCCAACATGTTGTTGGGTAGTTTTCCTATCCATACACCCAAAATTCATAACCCATCCCCAAACAATGTGGATTTTGATCCATGTCTCCAAGGTAGGGTATGTAGGAATCCTCCCTGAGATTCAACCCCAAACACAGGTAGTCCAATTAGAACTACACAAACATTGATTCCCTGACATGGGAATACCTAGTAAGCCTCCATAATGTTCAATTTCATCACTTATGTTCCATTATATTCTCCACCTTGACCCTTTGCATTTTGGGAATGTCTTATCCCAAACCGGGGGGTCTACTTCTTCTGGGTCCCATCCACTCGTCCATCCACACGGGCTGCCTCCTCAGGTGTCCCATCACCCCTCCAAAATAGGCATAAATTGATTCCCTTCTAGATGGATATGTAGGAAGCCTCTCGGATGCTAAATCCCAATATCACAATCATCTTTATGTCAACTCCATCCCAATCCTACCATCCACTTAATTCAACCTTCCAGCGTCCTCTTCAATTCTAACATGGGCCGCCACATCCTAGTGATATCATTTCATCCATATCATCATCACTACTTGCAGCACCTGAGAAGCTAACCATGCATAATCCCCACATAATCCATGACCATCCAAATAAGAGTGTCCCACTAGCGATGGACCGCTATCAACGTGTAATCCCCAGCATGCCTTCGGGTCATGTTCCTTTGTGTACACCCTGATTCGTCACCCCTTCTATCTGTGTGGGTTTTGATCCATGTAGTCTATATAGGGTAAGTAAGAAACCTCTTTTCTATTCAATCCCAGCGAACAGTAAACACGGGATTCCCCTTTTTTGAGAGCCAAGCATCCTTGTATCCATCTTCATTGGATGTTTGGACCACTCATCCAATAAACCCCTCAGGTGATCCCTGTAACATCCCATGTAAGTAATGAATAATATTTTTTAATATCTATGTCTAATTATGAATTATATAGTGTTTTAGGAGGCTTAAAATGGGAATAAATTCAATCTTATGCATAGAAATCTCTAAAATTTTAAAAATATTGTTTTACCACCTTTTGATGTCAAACCATTTTTAAATCTATCTTTTGACAATTTTATAAGATCTATTTTTTAAAATAATATTATTATTTATGATTGGGACATTGAAATTTACTTTGGATAAATTTTTGGTATTTTTCTAACAATGTTCATTTTTTAATGAATAGTGGAAAATACTGCATTTTACATCAAAACAGATTTTTCATCTAATTTAATTATATGGTTAGATTATCTTATTAATTGGAATTAAATTTTAATTATAATATATTTTTACGATTTAATCCATGGGTGTTCTTTATAAGTAATTTCACTTTGGAATTGGGCATCAACAAGTGCCAAACTTTTCATAGATATTGTTTCAAAAAAATACACTATTTGTTTTGACAACGGGGATTATTTTTTAAAATATTTATTGAAGTTTCTATGTTTGGAATTTGGTAAAATAGATGTTATATTTGGAATCTGAAGTTCGAAATTATGTAATTAATAATCTTTTGTTTTTGGACATCATGAATAGTAACGACGATAATTATCTTTAATTATCTTGATTAATTAGTAATCGGGTAGTTAATGATAATAAAATAATATCATAATAACAACAAATGACCCCAACATGTGTCCAAATTCTACTGGTTGTGTCATGGACGAACATGGGATTCCTTGTGACAAACTTTGGGACCCCATGGAATAACTTTTGGGTGAAAGTGACACTTTATCATTTTATTTTTAAAGGAAGAAGAATATCAGTAAAAAATGTATCAACCGAGTAAAAAAAATTACTTTTGTCTATGAAAACGATCTATGAGACTAAAAATATTCATTGGAAAACTAAAACGGCTTCCTAAATCATAGTAATTTTTTTATAATTTTTAGACATTAAATAAATTAAATTATATATGACATTAGGATGATGCATCAATTCCATCATTAATGAATGATTTAAATAAAATAAACAGATAACGTAAAATCTAAGACATACACTTGTCAAAGACCTATTGAATAGGTATATTTCAAACTCTTATCACTTTATACTAGAAATATATTAATGTGGGACCTTTAAAATCTGAAACTCATTTTAATATAAAGTAACATTTTATAACTTTCCAAGAGTGCGCCTCCTCTCCTCTTATAAAAGGCCCCCAAACTCTACCTCCTTACCCACACCTCTCAAGCCATTGGCTCAGACAAACTCTGCTCATTTCATCTCTCCACATCCCTATCTTCATCCTAGAAGCCTTACCATTGGTAGAAAGATCTTCAAGAAACCCTTTTGGTTCAAACCAAGAAGAGATACCCGATTTAAAGGTAAAGACTTCTCTAATGTTCTATTGTTTTATTTTGCTTCTCCAACCCCATAAACTATTTTTATTAATTTATTTTGTAACAAGACCAGTATATTCAATATACTAGGATGTTTTTATAAGATTTATTCGAGCTACACTTACACACACCTCCGTCTAATGGTAAAAGAACATACTGTTTCTATGGATGGAGAATTTCTGCCTCACAAAATGATGATTGTTCAATATATTTATAACACCTTCAAAGGTGGCCATTAAGATGTAACTATATATATATATGACATATAATATGATTATGTTTTCCTTAAGCCTCTATATTTTTCATTTACGTCATACCGTTATGGTTTCTATTATGGGTAAACCTGATATCTTCATTTTAGGAAGTGCGGACTACCGCCCCTCAAAGTCATTTGATTCGTTAATGCAATATGTGGGATGTATAAAGGATGGAGTTAATGATATTATATATGATATTATACTGGAATTATAAAATATCTTTATATAATTATGATTCCATTCCATTAAATAGGAAATAGAAATGGAAGTAGCGTTCATGCGTACAAACGACTTACCGTCTCCATGAACGATGCATTTCATTTTTTATCTCTAAATGTTATGTAATATTTTAAATGCATGTATATACTGGATATATATGATATATATGATATCTACATCATTAATATAGTTCTGGATATAATGGATATTTTACCACATGAACAACTTGTAATTACAAGAAGTTTATTTTTGACTCACGTGCCCAGGGTCGACAAAACGACCATTATTAACTTAAATAATTACATAATGCTCATAAAATGGTAATTAGTGATATAAAAGGAATAATAAACATGAAAACGGTTCTTAAGAATGTATAAATTAACTCTAGTTTATTATTCAGGAGATTAAAGAACGATCGATTCAATTCGGACATGAGGTATGGGACTTCCTCTCAATCTCCTTTCATTGAGACATATTTTGTTTTATAAACAACTTTATTTTATACGGTGTATAAACCCCGTTGAATTTTACCTTTATTCAAAAGGAATATTTTTTATATGATGCGTTTTACTAAACGTCAAATGGGAATATTTTGTCGTAAGTATGCGGCGACAACGGCTTCTCCGCCGCCGTGACCATTATTTGAGTTTCGACTTCCTCTACACGCCATAACATTTTTTAAATGAAAAATAAATACCATGTTTTACATTTATTTTATTTTGTTATTGAAAATGGTTTTCATAATGTTTTAATTATATAAATATGTTGTATTGATATCTTGTGATTGAAATGAGGAAATGTTATGTTTCATTTATGCAATTTTATGTGATAAGATTATGTTATGGTTTTTGGGAATTGTTTATGAAGACGGGTGGTTCCGTGATAAAATAAGGGCAAGTGAGCCCAATATAGCTCTCCAATGCATTGGGAAACACGGAGGAGTTAAACGCGAAGGTTTCTACGAAGATATTTAGGGAATATACTTTGATGGGTATTACAAACGTAACCCTGAGGGTTACTCCCTATGTAAGAATGTTATGAATGCCTCAAGTTACCTTTATGACTTTTGTTTTCTATGAGTTATTCATAAATCTTATGATTTCATTAGGTAAGTTAATGTGCTTATGTTTTATGAGTAATGTATGATTTCATTGATTCTTATATATGCATGTAATAATGTTTCCTTTTCATATTTTTATACCCCTTACTGAGCTTTTTATGCTCATCCCAAGTTTTTGAAATGTTTTTCAAAGGTCAAGGGAAAGGTACATGATATGATGATAGTGTTAAGGAAGTGTCAAGAAAGAATCCTTGTTTTATTTTAAATATGTTTTCCTTGACGGGAAAAATGAATACAATCTTTTATGTAACCACTTTGTTTAAATGTGGAATGTAATGCATGATTTATGATCTAATTCTCTATAACTCTAATCCTGAAAAGATCCTCAATGTGTATTCTTGAAATAACTCAATATTAAGTAAGGTTTAAGGATGGGGCCTTATAGTTGGTATCAAAGGTCGGTTTAGATAACTTTCAGAGTTAGAATTATAATAAATGATTATCCAAAAATATTTTTTTATGGTCAAATTGAAATGATATAGCATTTGAATATTACTATGTTGCTTCATCTAAGATATGTTTGTTCATAGTGGTTTTCCGTAGAGGAAACAAGGAAGCAGTGCTAGGAAGGCATACAGAAGGAAATGAACATCCGAATCAGCATCATGAGATGGTTGGAATTGGAACTGAATAGTTTGTTGTAGTAATGGCGCAGTTTACTCAAGCGATAAATGGTGGTGGTATCCATGCATGATATCAGCCAGATCAACCGCAGGGGAAAATGTCAGTTGTGGAACATTTCATTAGGCAACATCCCCCATCATTTAGAGGATCATCTGACCATATTCTAGCTGAAGGTTGGATTAAAGCACTGGAAAAGATTTTCAATTTCATGGGGTGTTCAGACAATCAAAAGGTTCGTCTTGCTATTTACGGTTTGGAGGGTGAACCAGATCAGTGGTGGTCGGTGGTTAAAAATATTAGGGACGATAATGATATTGATGCTCTCGACTGGGATGAATTCAATGGTATGTTTCTTGAGAAATATTTTCCTAAGGCTGTTCGACTTAGGATGGAAAAAAAATTCTTGGAATTTAGGCAAGAGGAAGACTCAATGGCTACTTATGAAGAAAGGTTCACTTGATTGGCAAGGTATGCTCCAAAGTTTATCCGAGACCTTGATATTAAAATCAATAATTTTTACTCAGGATTAATTCCCAAAATATTGAAGGGATTTAGCTTCTCGTGAGTTCAAGAGTTATGAAAAGCTTCTTCGATGTGCTGAGAAGGTGGAAATGGAGTTTGTCGATGATCAAGTGTTCTATAACAACCCACATAAGAAGAGAACGAGGTTGCAGGAGAAAGGGAAGAATTTTTCAAAAAGGTCTGATGGTAAGAAAACTATGTTTCAAGTTTGTTATAAATGTGGTAAAAAGCATGCTTGGTAATGCCTTTTGAATTATGTAAAGTGCTACCGATGTGGTAATATGGGACATAAGGCTCATGATTGCACTGGAAAAAATCAAGGTGATGGTAAGACCAAATTTGATTTATAGTTAGTGAAATGTTTCAAGTGTAATGAGATGGGTCACTATGCAAAAGTGTTTCCAACAAAGAGCTTGAGTGATGGGAAGCAGTTAGACTACAAGTAGAGAGGGGTGGTGAAATCCTTTGCAACTACTTCAAAAGATGTTGGGCCATAAAATGAAGTGGTATCAAGTACTTTTTTTTGTTTTCTCAGATTATGCTAATGTGTTGTTTGATTCGGGGTATACACATTCTTTCATCTCTGAAAAATTTTCTAGTAAATTGGGAATTCCATCTCAAGAAATGACTCCTAATCTTGTGGTAAAAACACCTGGGGAAAATGTTAAGGAAAAAAGAATTTATAAGAATCTTCCAATCCTTATCCGTGGAAAGAACCTACTTGAAATCCTTATTTTTTTACCTCTAGTAGAGTTTGATGTTATCCTGGGTATGGATTGGCTCTCTGTTTACCATGCTAAGATTTATTGTAGAGCTAAATAAGTTTCTTTTCAGAAAGACTTTCGGTTTGTGTACAAGAATGAACCCTTACTGTTGATAACATATCAAGAGGCTGAGAAACATGTAAAGGAAGTAAATGAATGTTACCTTGCACATATTTTTGAAAACAAAAGAACCGTCCAGATTAATGATGTTCCAGTGGTAAATGAGTATCCTGATGTTTTTCCTAATGAGTTTCTTGGAATAATACCAGATTAGGAAGCTGAATTTACTATTGATTTAGTTCCTGATGCTAAGCTAATTTCAAAACCCCTTTATCGAATGGCTCAAATTGAACTTTTAGAGTTGAAGGAGAAATTTCAATATTTATTTGAGAAAGGTTTCATTCGACCTAGCACATCACCATGGGGTGCTCCTGTCTTATTTGTTAAAAAGAAATATGGTTCTATGAGACCTTGCATTGATTTTAGAGCCTTGAATTACATCACTGTTAAGAACAAATATCCTTTTCCTCATATCGATGATTTGTTTGATTAGCTCCTGGGAGCTTAGTATTTTTCAAAGATTGACCTGAGATCGGGGTACCATCAGTTGAAGGTAGAGGAAGCAGATATTCTGAGGACCGTGTTTCGTACAAGATATGGACATTATGAATTTGTAGTTATGCCTTTTGGCCTAACCAATGAACCTGCTATATTCATGGACCTTATGAATAGAATTTTCCATGAGTTCTTGGATAAGTGTGTGATTGTTTTCATTGATGATATTTTTTTGTTTTCTAAAAGTAAAGAGGAGAATGAAAGTCATTTAAGGGTTATTTTTAAAACCTTAAAATAAAATAAATTTTATGGGAAATTCAGAATGTGTGAGTTTTGGTTGCAACAAATTTCTTTCCTTGGTCATATTGTTTGTAAAGTTGGAATAACTGTTGATCCTGCAAAAACAATGGTTGTTGAAGAATGTCCAGGACCCACAAATGTAACTGAGATTTGTATTTTTCTTGTTTTGGAAGGCTATTACAGAAGGTTTTTTAGAAATTTTTCACGGTTATATAGTCCAATGACTAAGCTTACTCGGAAGGGTGTTAAGATTATCTAGACAAAACAATGTGATGATTGTTTTCTGTAATTGAAAAGAGGATTGGTGAATGCTACAGTTTTGGAACTACCTTCCAGTAATGGTGAGTTCGTTATCTACAGTGATGCTTCATTGAAAGGACTTGGTTACGTCCTAATGTAGAATGATCAGGTAATTGCTTATGCTTCACGTCAGTTGAAAACTCATGAGGTAAATTACCCTACACATGATTTGTAATTAGCTGTTGCTGTTTTCACTTTGAAAATATTGAGGCACCATTTTTATGGTGTAAATTGTGAAATATATACTGATCAAAAAATTTTAAAGTATATATTCACTCAGAAAGAACTGAACATGTGACAGAGGAGATGGCTGTAATTAATCAAGAATTATGATTGTACAAATCATTACCATCCAGAAAATCAAATAAAGTGGCTGATGCTTTGAGTCGAAAAATTAATGGTTCATTAACAATGTTGCGTTTGGAACGTGATCCTTTGATTAAGGATTTTATTAACTTTGGAATTGATGTTTTTGGTGTAGGATGTTCTTCTATTTTGTGCCAGGTATCATATAAATCTTCTCTATCAGACAGAATTAAGCAAGCACAGAAGCAAGACAGTGAGTTTCAGAAAAAGGTAGAGCTGGTTCAGAAGGGTACGTTGCCTGAATTCATCATTGATAATGATTTTGTTTTGATATTTGGGAAGATATTGTGTGTGCCTTTTGATTCACATCTTCAGAGAGATTTGATATGTGAAGCTCATAGTTCTCCGTTTTCAGTTCATCCAGGTAGTACTAATATGTATAGAGATCTTTGGGAGTATTACTGGTGGGATGGAATGAAAAGAGATATTGCTGATTTTACTATGAAGTGTTTGACTTGTCAACACATTAAAGCAGAGTGCCAATTACTGAATGGGATGCTTCAACCTTTACCAGTTCTAGAGTGGAAATGGGAGAATATATCCATGGACTTCGTTGAGGGATTGCCGAAGACACCTCGAGATAATAATGAAATATGGGTTATTGTTGATCACTTGACTAAATCTACTCACTTCTTTGCTATATGAGATAATTTTTCCCTATATCAACATTCTCTTTTGTATCTTAATGAGATAGTCAGGTTACATTGAGTTCTTCTCTCCATTGTATCTGATCGTGATCCCAGGATGACTTCTAACTTTTGGAAAGGACTTCAGAAGTCATTGGGTACTGAATTAAATTTTAGTACATGTTTTCATCCTCAATCAGATGGGCAGTCATAACGAACGATTCAAGATTTGGAGGATACTCTATGTTCTTGTTCGATGGATTAACAGGGAAGTTGGGAAAAACATCCTTCTTTGGTTGAGTTTTCTTATAATAACAGTTTTCATTCTAGTATACAGATGGCACCATTTGAGGCATTATATGGGAAACGATGTCGAACTCCAGCTTTCTAGGATGAAGTGGGTGAAAGGAAGTTGATGGGACCAGAATTGGTAGAAGAGTTGGTAGAAATATTTTAGCTGAAACAGAAACACAGGAGAACAGCTCAGAGTAGGCAGAAAAGTTATGCGGACAACAGGAGGAATGATCTCTCTTTTGAGGTAGGTGATCATGTTTTTCTAAAAGTTTCACCATGGAAAAGTGTGATGCGATTTGGTAAGAAAGGAAAGCTGAGTCCATGGTTCATTGGACCATATGAAATTATGGAGAGAGTTGGATCAGTTGCATACCGAGTGGATTTACCTCCTAGTTTATCTCAGGTACACAATGTTTTCATGTTTCAATGCTAAGGAAGTACATGCCAGATCCATCTCATTTTTTGAGTCCAGAGGTAGTTCAGCTGGAAGAGAATCTATCTTATGAGGAACAAATAGTCCAGATTCTTGACCACATGGAGAAATTATTACAGAATAAGGTGATTCATCAAGTAAAGGGTTTATGAAAAAACAACATGATTGATGAGGCAACGTGGGAATCTGAAAATGCAATGAGGGAAAAGTACTCCATCTTATTCAAAAGCTAAATAAATTACGAGGGTAGAATTTTCTAAAGGGGGGAAGGATGTAACATCCCAATTAAGTAATGAATAATATGTTTTCATATCTATGTCTATTTATGAATTAGATAGTGTTATAAGAGGCTTCAAATGAGAATAAATCAAATCTTAAGCACAGAATTTTCTAATATTTTAAAAAGATTGTTTTACTGCCTTTTAATGGTGAACCATTTTTAAATCTATATTTTGAAAATTTTATAAGCTCTATTTGCCAAAATAAACTCATTATTTATGATTGAGACATTGATATTTACTTTGGATAAATTTTTGTTATTTTTCTGACAATGTTCATTTTTTAATGAATAGTGAAAAATAATGCATTTTACATCAAAACTGCTTTTTCATCTAATTTAATTATATGGTTAGATTATATTTTTAATTGGTCTTAAAGTGTAATTAAAATAAGTTTTTACCATTTAATTCAGTGGTGGTCTTTATAAAGAATTTCACATTGGAATTGGGCATAAACAAGTGCCAAACTTTTCATAGATATTGTTTAAAAAACCCGCTATTTGTTTTGACAACAGGAATTATTTTTTAAATTAATTATTGAAATTTCTATGTTTGGAATTTGGTAAAATTGATTCAATATTTGGAATCATAAGGTACAAATTATGTAATTAAGATGCTTTTGTTTTTGGACATTATGAATAGTAACGACGGTAATTATCTTTAATTATCTTGATTAATTAGTAATCGGGTAGTTAAGGATAATAAAATAATATCATAATAATATAAAATGACCCCAAAATGTGTCATATTGAACTAGTTGTGTCATGGAAGACCATGGGATGCCTTGTGCCAATCTTTGGGACCCCATGGAATCACGTTTGGGTGAAAGTGACACTTTATCATCTTATTTTTAATGAAAGGAGAATATAACTAAAGCATGTATCACTGGAGTAAAACATTTGTAGTCTTATCTGTGTAAATGATCAATTAGACTATAAATATTCATTATAAAGCTAAATATATTTCCTATATCATAGTATTTTTTTTTATAATTTTTAGACATTAAATAAATTAAATTATTTATGACATCATGATGATGCAGTGATTACCTCATTAATGAACAATTTAAATAAAATGAAAATATAATGTAAAATATAAGACGTAAAATTGTCAAATAACTATTGAATGAGTATATTTCGAACCCTTATCACCTTATCCTAGAAATATATCAATGTGGGACCTTTAAAATCTGAAACTCATTTTAATATAAAGTACCATTTTATAACATTTCAAGAGTGCCCCACCTCTCCTCTTAAAAAAGGCCCCACCTCTACCTCCTTACCCACAACTCTCAAGCCATTAGATCTGAAACACTCTTCTCATTTCATCTCTCCACATCCCTATCTTCATCCTAGAATCCTTACCTTAGGTGGAATGAACTTCAAGAAACCCTTTTGGTTCAAACCAAGAGGAGTTACACGATTTAAAGGTAAAGACTACTCTAATGTTCTATTGTTTTATTTTTCTCATCCAACCCCATAAACGCTATTTATTCATTTATTTTTTAACAGAACTAGTATCTTCAATATACTAGGATGTTTTTATAATAATTATTCAAGCTACACTGTCACGACCCGCCCTCGGGGCCCGTGCCGTGACTACCCCAAGCCCGCCTTCCATAGGCCAGGGGCTGGCGACTAGCACCAAGGCGTAAATCCCAGTAAAAGGGAAGGCATTGCCTTTGTAAAGTAAACAAACACCATAGAGTAAGCAAGCGGAAAGTAAACACTAAGTAAAATCAGAGTACAACTGAATGTGCGGAAAAGTAAATGGGCCAGTATACAAACCCAAACTGAAAGTAAGGTACAACTCTAAAGGGAAAACAACAACTGTAAAGTAAAAGCCACTACTCCGAGCTGTCCACTGGAAATCCCACCTGAAGGGTGAGTACAGATAGCTCCACTGCTCCTCGGGTCCCGCCGTCCGCTCCGGGCACGTCCCGCCCAGTGGTCCACCTCCAGGTACCATTTTACTCTGCAAGCCTCAGTCACGATCAACGCTATCCGTCATCTGCAACCAACACAACGTAGTGCGGGCATAGCCCATGAAGGGGTGAGTATAAGCTACTCAGTAGGGACCCCGAGACCCCTGAAGGTCTCCCAAAATCCACAAAGGATAATCCACAAAGGAAGATTCAATCATGAAGTAACAACCGAAACTGCCTAGGTATATGCCCATACATATACCTAAGTCATCAATTCCAATACGCTCCAACCTCCGAGCCCAAGTACAACTCAGTCCACACAGGAAAGTATACGTATTCCACACAGGAAAGCAAAATGAAATCCACACAGGATATCACAACAGAATTCACACAGGATAGCAACAGGATTCAGCTCACACAGGTATACATCATCGATAAGGTGGAAGAGATGATCAGACATAGATACTGAATCATCTAAGCTGGGACCCACATAGGATACAAGACCAGTTGTCTTCATTGATTCATCTATACTGGGACCCACATAGGATACAAGACCAGCACAGCTAGGACCCACATAGGATACAAGACCAGCTGTCTTCATTGATTCAACTATACATGGACCCACATAGGATACAAGACCAGTATTGAATCGTCTAAGCTGGGACACACATAGGATTCAAGACCAGCACAGCTAGGACCCACATAGGATACAAGACCAGCTGTCTTCATTGATTCAACTATACTGGGACCCACATAGGATACAAGACCAGTATTGAATCATCTAAGCTGGGACCCACATAGGATACAAGACCAGTTGTCTTCATTGATTCATCAATACTGGGACCCACATAGGATACAGGACCAGTATTGAATCATCTAAGCTGGGACCCACATAGGATACTAGACCAGCTGTCTTCATTGTCGCAGTCCACTGAGGATCCCCGCACAATCATCCTCGTCACAGTAGCAGTCGTAGCCAGCACTAGGGTTCCTGCACACAGCAAGCTCGTTCGGGAGGGTCCGCTCCACGAGCCGAGAGGCTGATCCATCAAATTTCACAAAGTCCATAGTTGATGTATCCAAAAGTTCTGTATCGCCAACAAGAACACAACGCAACAGACGGCACGTCGATCGGACGCCCGGTCTGAGAGTTATTGGCTTTTTCGTTTCAGGGGCCCGGTTGGCTTTTAAGGCAAAACCAACCCGACCGTACTCCACCTGCGTCCAAACCTCGGGCGGAGTATGCCAAAAGATCCGTCTCACTAAGAGGAACTCAACAAAGCTGACGGCACGTCAATGGGACGTCTGTAGCTCAAGATATGAGCATTTCCGCTCCGAGGGCCCGGTTGGTTTCGTGTACGAACCAACCCGGCCGAACTCAAAGTATTCCGAAACTTTGAGTCCGATATACCGAATCGACCGTCTCGATCCAAGGATTGCATCGCCGCTGATAGTTCATCGATCGGAGGTCCGTAGCTCAAGTTATGAGTAAAAGACCACATTTGATTCGAAAACGGGGGGGGTCCGGGTCCGGGCCGACCCGGCCTGACCCCCCCTGGGTCGGCCCGAATCGGGTCGACCCGACCCGGGTCCGACCCGGCCCGGCCGGCGGCGCGGTCCGGCATGGCGGCGCCGCACGGGTGCTACGCGCGGGGGGCAAGGCCCCCGCCTCTTCTCTCTGGCGGTGCGGCTGAAGCCGCGCCTTTGAGAAACCGGCCCCCCACGTGGGGGCCTGCTTTGAGAAAACGGGGGGGGGGGGGGGGGGCGCTGCCCCCCCTTTGTGAAACCGGCCCCCCCTCACGTGGGGGGCCTGCATGAGGAAAAACGGGGGGGGGCGCTGCCCCCCCCTTGGTGTAACCGCGGCCCCCCCCTTTATGGGGGGCCGGTTTTGGCCAGCCGGGGGAATTTATTCCCCTGGTCCTTCTCCCTTCCGGCCGGCCCAACATGGCTGGCCGGTTCTTCCTCAACGGGACCGGCAAGGCCGGTCCCCCTTCCGGCTTCCGACACAGGTGGCCCGGCGAGCCGCCGGTCTTCTCGTTCCGCCGCGGCACGGAACCGGCCGCGGCCTTCGTCGTCCGGCGCGGTGCGACGGCACCGCGCCCCTCCGCCACGGCCCCGCTCCGGCCGCGGCACCTTCGGTTTCCTTCGACGCGGCGTGACAGCGTCGCGTTCTTGATAAACTTTCCGTGGCGCGGCGCGACGACGCCACACGATTATAGCCTTGTGATTCCTGCGTGGTGCGACGGCACCACGTCATCTCGTTCATCTGCAAGGAAATAATAAAAAAATATTCAAGAAGAAGGGAGGGGGGTTCGGCCGTGTTTGTGCGGTCCGGCCCCCTCCCTCTCATTAGACGATAACACATAAATAATTATCCTCACGTTTGTCATGGTAGAACCAAGAATGAGAATAAATAAATAATCAACAACAACCCCTACCTCGGTTTCAAGAACGATGATCGTCAACGACCCGCGGAAGACGCGTCGCGGTGGTCGGCGTCACGGAAGAAGGACGTCGATGTCGTGAAGCGAGGATTCGGAGTTCTTTGACGACGAGTTCGTCGCGGGAAATCGTCGCGGAATAGATGACGCGGAAGAAGACGTCGTCGGTGTCGCGGGTATGGCGTCGCGGAAGACGGTTCCCGAGAACGCGGCGTTCTTTGTCGAAACTCGAAGGTTCTTCGCGTTCTTCATCAAAGCTTGAAGAAGAAGTAGAAGAAGAAGGCTTCAAAATCTCTCAAGGAGTCTAGATAATTCTCACCAAATAAAATAAGCTAAGGGCTTATTTTATTTACTCAACCAAACCATTTGAAATTCAAAGGTTTGAAATTAAACAACTCAACCCATTTAATAACCTAAGTTGTCAAACATTAATTAAAGGTGGGTTATAGGGGAGTTTTGAGAGAAGATGAGGAGTTGGGGTTCGTGTGGGCCCCACCACACTTAATCCTCCCAAGGGAGGTTAAGTGGATGTGGGTCCCACCTTTAACACCCTTTTGGAGAAGTTAACCAACAAAATAAAAATAAAAAGTGTTTCCACATTTTTATTTAACTTCTTATAACTTCTCCCAAAAACTAACTTTCATCCCGCATAAAACGCAACCCCGGAAAAGGTCTCCTTAAGTGAATATCGGCGCTGCGAGTTCATCGGTTCCCTCAGAATTTGATTCCGGGCACCGGTTCAAAAGTTAGAAATTCCCGCTCGTTCGTTCACTGAACGTACCCGAGCCGAACTTTGGAAATTGATTTCGGGCACTCCGGGCCTCAGAATCAGGTGCCGTCAGAAACCGCGCTCTTGTAAAATTTCAAAGAAAATTAAGAAAAAAATTTCCCTTGAATTTTACGGGTCTTTACATTACTCCCACCTCAGGGCTTTACGCCCCTGTAAAGATACATGAAAACTAGGGAAACAAATGAGGGTACTGAGCACGCATCTGAGCCTCCCGCTCCCATGTGCTCTCCTGGAGGTTCCCGTGCTGTCATCTGATGCGCATAAGAGGAATAGATTTCCCACGTAGGACCCGCTATTGTTGATCCTCTATCCCCACCGGGACCTCCGTAAAAGTCTCCCCATCGTCAATGTCAAGCTCCCCATGGTCAATGATGTGCGTCGGGTCGTGCACATATCTCCTCAGCTGAGACACGTTGAAGACGTTGTGCACCCGGTGCAACTGAGGTGGTAGAGCCAGGCGATAAGCCACCTCGCCAATCCTGCTGAGGACCTGGAAGGGTCCGATGAAGCGTGGAGATAACTTGCCGCCTCGGCCAAATCTCTGTATACTACGTCAAGGTGAGACCCGCAAGAAGACGTGGTCGCCATCCTCGAACTCTAGCGGCCTCCGCCTCCTGTCAGCGTATGACTTCTGCCGGCTCTGAGCTGTCCTCATCCGCTCCTGGATGACCTGGACCTTCTCTGTCATGGCCTGGACCACCTCTGGTCCCACAAGAGCTGCTATGATTTCTTCTTTGCCGATTAAGATAAATCTGGTCTCATCCCTTGGATGAACCACGTTCTTTGCCTAATACAGTCAATCTGATATGGATGATACTAATCCATACCAAGGATGACGTCATAAGGCCTCAACGCTACTACTAAGAGATCAAACCGTTACTCTCGCCTCCAAGGGTTGAGTCTCACTGTCGACATCAGTGTGTGGTAACTGAGTCTCCTCCAGTAGATGTCTCACAAGTGAGGGTCAAGTCAACAGTCAAAACTAGAACCTCTTAGTAACAACACAAAAGAGGACAGGAATGAAAATATCACAAAGGTATGCGTCTTTTATTATTGCATCTCCTAAAACAAAGACGCTACCCAAAAGAAACAAGGAACTAGAAGTACAAAAGACGTAACCACTAGTTCCACTCCTGTCCATTTGCTCTTAGAGCTCCATGATCGAAGGCCTCAGCTGCCTGAAGCTGAGCTCTCCCATGTCCACCAACTCCCTGCGGTCGGGGCGGACCTCCTGGTGGTGGCGGTGGCAACACCTCGAAGTGTCGCCCAACATCTGCTGCTCGGCCGGCTCCTCTGCCTCGTCCTCCTGCACTCTGCGGACCTCCATGGCCGATCCTCTGTCTGGGAGGTCCCTCTACCACCTGTTGCTCATCTGTAGGATGAGTCGGGCAGTCTCGAGCCATGTGACCTTGCCTGCTGCATGCATAGCAATGCCTACCCCTCGTGTAGCTGGCTCTCCTTCGTGTGCCCCGCACAACCGAATCATCATCCAGTGTCTGACCATCTGATGGTCTAGCCCGTTTGGACCTCTTCGTCACCTGTCTACTGCCAACTGCAGAAGACCCTGCTACGGGCCATCCTGCGGAGGGCCCTGTCACTGGAGCCTGCTCGGCGAGAAAACTTTCCACTAGAAGAGCTCTCTCTAACACCTCTGCCTGCGTCGGACTGTTGAGGGAGATCATCGAAGCCCTGATCTCATGCCTCAGTCCCTGCACGAAGGTCCGAGCCCGGAAGAACGGGTCCCGTACCATATCTGTGGAGTAGCGTGAGAGATCAGTAAATCTGGCAGAGTACTGGGCTACTGTCCTGCTACCCTGCCGCAGCTGAAGAAGCTCCTGGATACGCACCGCACGAAGGGTGGCTGGGACGAACTCCGAGCGGAAGAGGCTCTCGATGTCTGTCCAAAGTAGAGATGCCTCATCGTGCACCTGGAGCATCAAGCTCCACCATCGGCCCGCTGCTGCATGCAGTAGGCTCGCAGCGAGGATCACCATGAGGTCTGCAGGTGTCCTCACTAGCCTAAAAACTCGTACCACTGCCTCCAGCCAGTCCTCGGCTGCATGGGGATCCGTCTCCCCACAAAACCTGGGTGGTAGCTGGCACTGAAACTCATGTAGTGCGCTGAGGCGATGTGCATCGTCAGTGGCTGGGGCTGGTAGCATCGGTGGCTCGGCGGGTAAAGGTACCGCCGGGGCCTCTGCTGACAAGGAGCCCTGCACCGAGGCCTCATCGCTCGGTGGGCTGTTGTCACGCTCGACTCTCGGAACCCTAGCTGGCTGCCGTCGTGGGGCCATCCTGAATAGGAAACAGGTGCGCCGCGGTCAGAACAGTATACCTGGTGAGATGATATAAAGTAATCACAAAGAATACTTTGAAACACACACGCAATCAATATTTTCGTGCATTTAGTCGGAAATCAGTAGTCAGGGTCCTGGTGTACGGATACATCGGCCGCCGCACCAACACTGGACTCCCTTGACTGATAACTACACTCAATACGCTAAACATTATTTCTTCACATAGAAAAGATCAGAGTTCGCGGTAGAACCGAACTCCTCTGATACCAATTTGTCACGACCCGCCCTCGGGGCCCGTGCCGTGACTACCCCAAGCCCGCCTTCCATAGGCCAGGGGCTGGCGACTAGCACCAAGGCGTAAATACCGGTAAAAGGGAAGGCATTGCCTTTGTAAAGTAAACAAACACCACAAAGTAAGCAAGCGGAAAGTAAACACTATGTAAAAACAGAGTACAACTGAAAGTGCGGAATAGTAAATGGGCCAGTATACAAACCCAAACTGAAAGTAAGGTACAACTCGAAAGGGAAAACGGCAACAGTAAAGTAAAAGCCGCTACTCCGAGCTGTCCACTGGAAATCCCACCTGAAGGGTGAGTACAGATAGCTCCACTGCTCCTCGGGTCCCGCCGTCCGCTCCAGGCACGTCCCGCCCAGTGGTCCACCTCCAGGTACCGTTCTGCTCTGCAAGCCTCAGTCACGATCAACGCTGTCCGTCGTCTGCAACAAACACAACGTAGTGCGGGCATAGCCCGTGCAGGGGTGAGTATAAACTACTCAGTAGGGACCCCGAGACCCCTGAAGGTCTCCCAAAATCCACAAAGGATAAACCACAAAGGAAGATTCAATCACGAAGTAACAACCGACACTGCCTAGGTATATGCCCATACATATACCTAAGTCATCAATTTCAATACGCTCCAACCTCTGAGCCCATGTACAACTCAGTCCACACAGGAAAGTATACGTATTTCACACAGGAAAGCAAAACGAAATCCACACAGGATAGCACAACACAATCCACATAGGATAGCAACAGAATTCAGCTCACACAGGTATACATCATCGATAAGGTGGAAGAGATGATCAGACATAGATACTGAATCATCTAAGCTGGGACCCACATAGGATACAAGACCAGTTGTCTTCATTGATTCATCCATACTGGGACCCACATAGGATACAAGACCAGTATTGAATCATCTAAGCTGGGACCCACATAGGATAAAAGACCAGCACAGCTAGGACCCACATAGGATACAAGACCAGCTGTCTTCATTGATTCAACTATACTGGGACCCACATAGGATACAAGACCAGTATTGAATCATCTAAGCTGGGACCCACATAGGATAAAAGACCAGCACATCTAGGACCCACATAGGATACAAAACCAGCTGTCTTCATTGATTCAACTATACTGGGACCCACATAGGATACAAGACCAGTTGTCTTCATTGATTCATCTATACGGGGACCCACATAGGATACAAGAACAGTATTGAATCATCTAAGCTGGGACCCACATAGGATACAAGACCAGCACAGCTAGAACCCACATAGGATACAAGACCAGCTGTCTTCATTGTCGCAGTCCACTGAGGATCCCTGCACAATCGTCGTCGTCACAGTAGCAGTCGCAGCCAGCACTAGGGTTCCTGCACACAGAAAGCTCGTTCAGGAGGGTCCGCTCCACGAGCCGAGAGGCTGATACATCAAATATCACAAATTCCAGAGTTGATGTATCCAAAAGTTCCGTATCACCAACAGGAACTCAACGCAACAGACGACACGTCGATCAGTTGCTCGGTCTGAGAGTAATTGGCTTTTTCGTTTCAGGGGCCCGGTTGGTTTTTAAGGCAAAACCAATCCGACCGTACTCCACCTGCGTCCAAACCTCGGGCGGAGTATTCCAAAAGATCTGTCTCACTAAGAGGAACTCAACAAAGCTGACGACACGTCAATGGGACATCCGTAGCTCAAGATATGAGAATTTCCGCTCCGAGGGCCCGGTTGGTTTCGTGTACGAACCAACCCGGCCAAACTCAAAGTATTCCGAAATATTGAGTGCGATATACCGAATCGACCGTCTCGATCCAAGGATCGCATCGCCACTGACGGTTCATCGATCGGAGGTCTGTATCTTAAGTTATGAGCAAAAGACCGCAGTTGATTCGAAAACAGGGGGGTCCGGGTCCAGGCCGACCCGGCCCGACCCCCCCTAGGTCGGCCCGAACCGGGTCGACCGGACCCGGGTCCGACCCGGCCCGGCCGGCGGCGCGGTCCGGCGCGGTGGCGCCGCACGGGTGCTACGCGCGGGGGGCAAGGCCCCCGCCTCTTCTCTCTGGCGGCGCGGCTGAAGCCGCGCCTTTGAGAAACCGGCCCCCCACGTGGGGGGCCTGCTTTGAGAAAACGGGGGGGGGGGGGGGGGGGGGGGGGGCGCTTCCCCCCTTTGTGAAACCGGCCCCCCCTCACGTGGGGGGGCCTTCTTGGGGAAAAACGGGGGGGCGCTGCCCCCCCTTGGTGTAACAGCGGCCCCCCCTTTATGGGGGGCTGGTTTTGGCCAGCCGGGGGAATTTATTCCCCCGGTCCTTCTCCCTTCCGGCCGGCCCAACATGGCCGGCCGGTTCTTCCTCAACGGGACCGGCAAGGCCGGTCCCCCTTCCGGCTTCTGACACCGGCAGCCCGGTGAGCCGCCGGTCTTCTCGTTCGGCCGCGGCCCGGAACCGGCCGCGGCCTTCGTCGTCCGGCACGGTGCGACGGCACCGCGCCCCTCCGCCGCGGCCCCACTCCAGCCGCGGCACCTTCGGTTTCCTTCGACGCGGCGTGACGGCGTCGCGTTCTTGATAATCTTTCCGTGGCACGGCGCGACGGCGCCGCGCGATTATAGCCTTGCGATTCCCGCGTGGTGCGACGACACCACGCCATCTCGTTCATCCGCAAGGAAATAATAAAAAAAAATTCAAGAACAAGGGAGGGGGTTCGGCCGTGTTTGTGCGGTCCGGCCCCCTCCCTCTCATTAGACGATAACACATAAATATTTATCCTCACGTTTGTCATTCTAGAATAAAGAATGAGAATAAATAAATAATCAACAATAACCCCTAACTCGGTTTCAAGAACGATGATTGTCAACGACCCGCGGAAGACGCGTCGCGGTGGTCGGCGTCACGGAAGAAGGACGTCGATGTCGTGAAGTGAGGATTCAGAGTTCATTGACAACGATTTCGTCACGGGAAATCGTCGTGTAGGAGATGACGCGGAAGAAGACGTCGTCGGTGTCGCGGGTATGGCGTCGCGGAAGACGGTTCCCGAGAACGTGGCGTTCTTCGTCGAAGCTCGAAGGTTCTTCGCGTTCTTCGTCAAAGATTAAAGAAGAAGAAGAAGAAGAAGGATTCAAAATCTCTCATGGAGGCTAGATAATTCTAACCAAATAAAATAAGCTAAGGGCTTATTTTATTTACTCAACCAAACCATTTGAAATTCAAAGGTTTGAAATTAAACAACTCAACCCATTTAATAACCTAAGTTGTCAAACATTAATTAAAGGGGGGGTTATAGTGGAGTTTTGAGAGAAGATGAGGAGTTGGGGTTCGTGTGAGACCCACCACACTTAATCCTCCCAAGGGAGGGTAAGTGGATGTGGGTCCCACCTTTAACTCCCTTTGGGAGAAGTTAACCAACAAAATAAAAATAAAAAGTGTTTCCACATTTTTATTTAACTTCTTATAATTTCTCCCAAAAACTAACTTTCGTCCCGCATAAAACACAACCTCGGAAAAGGTATCCTTAAGCGAATATCGGCGCTGCGAGTTCATCGGTGCCCTCGGAATTTGATTCCGGGCACCAGTTCAAAAGTTAGAAATTCCCGCTCGTTCGTTCACTGAACGTACCCGAGCCGAACTTCGGAAATTGATTCCGAGCACTCCGGGCCTCGGAATCAAGTGCCGTCAGAAACCGCGCTCTTGTAAAATTCCAAAGAAAATTAAGAAAAAAATTTCCCTTGAATTTTACGGGTCTTTACATACACTTACACACACCTCCGTCTATTGGTTATAGAACATACTGTTTCTGTGGATGGTGAATTTCTGCCTCACGAAACGATGATTGTTCAATTTTCTTCTAACTCCTTCAAAGGTGGCCATTAAGATGTCACTATATTTATATATGATATATAATATGATTATGTTTTCCTTAAGCTTCTGTATTTTTCATTTACGTCATACCATTATGGTTAAACGCGATATCTTCATTTTAGGAAGTGCGGACTACCGCCTCCTCAAAGTGATTTGATTCGTTAATGCCATATATGGGATGTATAAAGCATGGAATTAATGATATTGTATATGATATTATACTTTAATTATAATATAACTTAATATAATTATGATTCCATTCCATTAAATAGGAAATTGAAATGGAAGTAGCATTCATGCGTACGTATGGCTTACCGTCTCCATGAACGGTGTATTTCATTTCTTACCTCTAAATTATATGTAATATTATAAATGCATGTATATACTGGATATATATGATATATATGATATCTACATCATGAATATAGTTCTGGATATAATGGATATTTTACCACATGAACAACTTGTGATTACAAGAATTATATTTTTGACTCAAGTGCCCAGGGTCGACAAAACGACCATTATTAACTTAAATAATTACATAATGTTCATAACATGGTAATAAGTGATATAAAAGGAATAATTAACTTGAAAAAGGTTCTTAAGCAAGTAGAAATTAACTCTAGTTTATTATTCAGGATATTAAAGAATGATCGAGTCAATTCGGACATGAGGTATGAGACTTCGTCTCAATCTCCTTTCATTAAGGCATATTTTGTTTTATACGCAACATTATTTTATACGGTGTATAAACCCCTTTGACTTTTAAGTTTATTCAAAAGGAATCATTTTTATACGAAGCATTTTACTAAATGAAAAAAGGGATTGTTTTGTCGTACGTATGCAGGGACAATGACTTCTCTGCCATTGTGAAAATTATTTGAGTTTTGGTATCCTCTACAAGCCATAACATTTTTTTAAAATGAAAAATAAATATAATGTTTTACTTTTCATTTATTTTGGTATTGAAAATTGTTTTCAAAATGTTTTTATAATATAAATGTGTTGTATTGATATATTTTGATTGAAATGTGGAAATTTAATGTTTCTTTTGTGCATGTTTTATGTGATATGATTATGTTATGGTACTTGGGCATTGTTTATGAAGAAGGGTGGTTCTGTGATAAACTAAGGGAGGGTGAGCCCGATATAGCTCTCCAATGCATTGGGTAATTCGAAGGAGTTAAACACTGAGGTTTCTCCGAAAATATTTAGGGAATATACTGTGATGGGTATTTCAAACGAAACCATGAGGGTTACTCCCTACATAAGAATGTTATGAATGCCTCATGTTACCTTTATGTCTTATGTTTTCTATGAATTATTCATAAATTTTATGATATCATGAGGTATATTAACTTTCTTATGTTTTATGAGAAAAGTGTGATTTGATTGATTCTTATGTATACATGTACTAATGTTTCCTTTCCATATTTTATACCCCTTACTGAGCTTTTTATGCTCATCCCATGTTTTTGAAATGTTTTGAACAGGTCAAGGGAAAGGTACATGATATGATGATAGTGTCAAGGAAGTGTCAAGAAAGAATCCATGTTTTATTTAAAATATTTTTCCGCTGATGGGAAAAATGAATACTATCTTTTATGTAACCACTTTGTTTAAATGTGGAATGTAACGCATGATTTATGATATAATTCTCTAAAACTCTAAACCTGAAAAGATCCTCAATGTGTATTCTTGAAACAACTCAATATTAAGTAAGGTTTAAGGCAGGGGCCTTATAATCCCCCCCACCTCAGGGATGTACCCACCTGATCCACTCCTATTATTGTTATGATCAGTCCGATATATTTCTTCTAGACGTTATACCCACAACATAATATGTGTTAAACATGGGATGCTAACGAATACATTAAGGACATGCCAATGACATATAATTCCATGCATGTGGTGTGGGATTATTCAGGATTATACACCCTTTAAAAGTCATATCATAATTTTAAGAACCATATTTCATTAGTGTTTCAATGTCCAGGCTTGCCAGTAATTTTCAACGTGACTACTCCCCTGATCGAAGTTTGCATCCATGACTTGGCCCATTGGACTGTCCTGATTGAATCATTGTAATTAACCAACGTCCATGAAGATATGGCACCAGGGAAGAGTTTCACCAATAATATCTTAATATTTAAAGGAGACCCAGACTGGGTAAAAAGTTCATAGGAGAAATCAATGGAATGTGGAACTGAAATCCCATCATCACATTTCGATCAAGGAGAAAACATCCCTGAATAAACAATGGATGTCGCCCGCCTTTGAAAAGAGGGACATTGACAGAGGGATGTGTGCCCCAGTGAAAGCATCAGAAACAAGTAACCTCAGCTATTTTAACATTAGTATAAAAATAATATTTTCATGGCTAACAATTTATAAGGTGTAAGATTGTAATACCATGATATTTAAATGAAATATTTCAATTTAAATAATTTGATATCTTTGGTATATTTTGATGCATTTAACACTGAGTTTAAATGAATCGCGACATACTATTAAAATATAATTTCATTAAAAATATCATTTTAACCATGAAATTGAAATTTTGGGTATGAATAGGAATAACCATTTTATTAAATTTATATATTTATTAATTCTTAATAAATAAAAATTTAATTTTCATTAATATTCTTTTATTCATAAAAAATATGTTTTCTTCCAAAAATGATTTTTTTTAATTCTATAAGAAAATAAATATAATTAATTTTGACATATTTAGAATTTTTTTTGAAAAAAATAAGATTAATTTTTGAATTCATAATATACAAATTATCAAATAATGACTTTTTGAAATTTTTTTAGAAAGCCTAAAAATTTAATCAATAGTAATAAATTATGATTCATATTTAAAACTATATTTTATGTTAAATAATTTATGATATAAAATTACATTTTGGATTATTTATTAAAACTCAATAGTTAGTTTTTATTATATTTAACCTAAATTTTTTAATTTAAATAATTTTTATACATGAAATAA
Organism: Viscum album; assembly: GCA_963277665.1. Taxonomy (NCBI): domain Eukaryota; kingdom Viridiplantae; phylum Streptophyta; class Magnoliopsida; order Santalales; family Viscaceae; genus Viscum; species Viscum album. The sequence goes on from OY728126.1 coordinate 1,747,316,475, forward strand.
GTATAAAAACATTTTATAACTAAATTTATATTTTCTGAAAATATATTTTTTTCACTACGCCTTAATGATTTAATATTAAAATAAATTATTCCACTTCTACATTTTAAAATTTTAGAAAAAGATTATATATTTGGAATCAAGTGTTCTAATTTTATTCAGTAGACTGGTTTTATTTTTTTGTCAACATGAATTGTAACGTTAGTATTTTTTGTTTCCATGGCTCATGGTAATTTTTGTAATTAAGTGTAAAAATAATACGAAAAGGATTATAAAATGATTCTAAAACCTGAATATATCCTATTGGATGATTAATTGATTACCATAACCATATATGGTTCGAATTAACATCTTTTTGGATCTAATTTTTTTGATATTAAGACCCATATAATGTTTTAATTTATGAAATGTCAAAGATGTAAAACTATTGTTTTCAATAAATATGAAATTGTTAATATGAGATTATATTGAATCTATATTCAGAAATAAATATTAATTTTAAATATAAAAGACTTATATTCATCATCATAATTCATTTTTAACATTTAGGTATTAAATAATTATCTTAAATTCATATAAAACAACGATATAGTAATTATTAAACTAACAAAAAAAATTATATTAAAATTATTAAAATAAATATTATTTGATAAAATTAATTTGATATAAATTTTTTTATATTATTTTAAAATAATTATGAAAAACATTGATTTAAATTTTATTTAATTTTATTATGTTTTAAAGTCATTGTACTGAATAGTATAGAAAAAGATAATAATGATATTTTATGATATTAATATATTATTATATAAATTAATGTTCATAAAAATATTCAATAAGTCCAATGGAGGAAATATAAGGTTTAAAATGTCACCCTATCTGAATATTATGTTTATTTTGAAGTATTTGGCTCTATAATGGAGTTCTTATAATATATTTTTTTAATAAATTCCAAAAACACCCTCCCCTCCACTTAATACTATCCCCACTCATCACCCATTATAATAACACTTTAAATGCATTAAGAATTTAAAAATATCTTACAAACACTCTCCTACCCACTCTCTTTTTCTACATGTGTTTTTTTCTAACCAAAATTTGAATTCCAATTTCCTCAAGGTGTCCTTCATTGTGGTGATATTCAAGATGTAACATTTTCAAAATACCTTTTATTATTTCGTTTCACCTTCAACCATATAATCAAATATTTATTTCATAAAAGAATAATAAATTTAGTATCATGTATATAATGAAATTTTATATTGATAATCAATTTTTTTATATCAATCCCATTCTCTCATATCCTCTTATTCAATGAAATGAAACCATTTTCCAAATTATAGTTGTTAACCATGTCTATGGATACTAAGTATTTGTTTTCCCTAAAATCCTCATAGTATGGACAAAAAACTATTTTTATTGTCAAATTATATTTTAATAAAAACATTATAATTAATTTTTTATTCCTAAACTAATTTATATATACCAAATTTTCACTAAAATGAAACAAATTATTGATGGTTTGAAACCCTGCAAAATGAACTAAACATTTTTCATTAAAATTTTGTCAATAGAATAATCATTATGATGAAAAATTACATATGAGAAAATTTATACATATATAAGTGTATTACTACCATTTAATGTCACTTATGTAATATTATTTCCATTTGAAAAGAAATTCCACAATTATACACATGTGAATCAATCATGAATCCTTGAAACAAAAAATCCTAGAATGATGAAATTGAACCATATAAATAAAATAATGCGAATAAATTTATATAATTAAATTATATTAAATAAAACAAAAGTATAATATTTTATTAACTATGAATTTAATAAATATAATTTGATTATCTAGTACATTAAGTACATGTGTAAAACACATTTTGACATAATTTAAGGGATCTTTCTGAATATCTATATTTCATTTGGGTAACACTTTATCTATCTTAATACTCAATTAATATCTACATTATCATTATCTACTTCTCATATATTCTTTATAAATGTTCTAAAAATGAAAATATATCTCAATAAATCTTTATTTGATGGGAAAATACATAATTTTTAAGGCTCCCTTTTAAATTCCTCACTGTAAGAAATCCTGATTAAAGGAAGCTACTCCTTTTCATAATCATTTTTATATAAAATTTATAAAGTATTTTAATCCTCTAATATTTTTATTAAATCACAAAGTTTATCCTCAAAATATAATTTAGTATTTTTTGTTTATTTAATATAATTATTCTTTTCCACTTTAAATGCTCTAAATTGTTTTCTATTAAACTTCACTTAAGTGGAACGTTTCTAAAGCTACCAAACAACTATTTTTTAAGGATTTCACTTTTTTTGGGATTATATATTCTTGATACATTATTCAGTTTAATTTCACAATTTCTAACAATGATTAATGAACACGGATACCATTATTATACGCACTTTAGTTATGCCTTATCACATTATTATGATACAAATTTGTTTCAATTGGTAACCCTTATGTTCAATTATTATGTTTAATTATTTATGTAGAAAAAATATTCATTATCATTTTATAATGGGTCATCCCATAAAACAATCTAATGGATTTGGAAATGTAATATTTTCATGAGAAATTATGAATGGGAATAGTTAGTAATCACAATATTCTATGGGACTCTGTCAACCAAGTGATATAGTCTTGGTAGTTATCCAAAACCCATGTTTATTTCATGTTATAAATTTCAACCAATTTCATATGTTTCAGTTATCATATTGTTATATCTTCTATATTTTATGCTTCTATATATTTATTCATGATCCATGACTTTTTTATCATTTTATGCTTTCTAAATCATGTATTATGCTTCAATACCATGATTATTCTCTTACTGAGCTTCTTAGATACACCATTTTTTCAGTATATTCCCCAAGATACCTTATAATATTAGAGGATCAAAAATATATTTATGATATCATTATAGGTATTACTAAAAATGTTTTTTATTCTATTTTCATGTTTTATAATTATGCAACTAGTTTTTCAAAGACAATATACTTTTGGATCCATGGGTTGTGTTTTACGGACATATAATATTATAATCATGTAATAATTTTTATAAAAGGATTTTGTCTTATTAGGACTAATTATATTCCTTAAATATTCCAAAAAATTAGAATAGTAAATAATAAGAAATAAGTAAATTACTAGTAGTAAATATGAGAAATAATATTTATTGATTCGAATCATTTAATAAATTAATTTTTGAATCAATTAATACCTGAATGTGTATGAGACAAGGTAAGAGGGCATAAAAAATATATAACTCAACATATATATATATATATATATATATATTTGATGGATTCTTATAAATAGTGAAGAGGTATGAGATTTTTATATTTAATAACTCTTGAATGTCTAATTTCAAATGAATTTTGATCACTAATTATATAGGTCAATGTGAGATTACAGGTTGAAGATTTAGAATAATGGAATATATAAGAAAAAAAGTTACCATTATCACTAGTAATAGATTTCATCCTTTATTATAATTAATCATGATTCTAATCATCCATTTGAGTAATTAATATGTATAAAAAGTTATCATTTCACTTTATACAATTAATTAATATCTAATTTTTATTTTTCTATACAATACAAATCATTTTTTAAGGATTTTTAATTTCACATTGGATCCATTATATAGAGTAATTTTCAAAATTAAATTCTAGTATATTAATATTTTATATATTTCTCTATATATTTGTTTTCTGATAAACTAATTGATTATCATTTCAATAAATACATGTCTCATGCATAAATTTTGTTTTATTAGAAAAATTATTAATTTCTATAAATGATAAATAATAGATAATTAGACTGGAGAATATATGAAAGGGAAAAATAATACCATTTATATATTATATTTAATATTAAATAAAAAAATATGAAAAGGAAATTTCAGAATATTTTACATCCTGGAATCTATGGTGTCCATTTATTTATGATTCTAAATGATGATATATTTTTATATCATTCATTTCTCCATATTATGTTTAAATTTAGTTAATATAATTTTACAGATATGATCTATTTTTATTTTAATAGTCATTAATCTATTAAATATTTAGTAGTGTTCAAGCTATGTTCATTCTATGATTCAATAAAGTATATATTTTAATTTAATATTGAAAAGGATCATTATATCTCAAATATATATTTTTTACTGATAGCTCATATAATTTTTCTACAATGTTGATTAACATAAAATAATAATTTAAACTAACATTTCAAGGCTTTATTTTATCACTACATGTTTAAAAAGAGTTATATTATCCATTATGGATGCAAGTGTAATAGATATAATAGGTTTCTTATTATTAGTAGGTGGAAGTTGATAGTATGGATAATATTTAATAGATTATAAAATAATAGTCGGTGGTGATTTCTGACATATATGATAGGGACTTCAAGCTTTCTGAAATATATAATGTGGACTTCAAGCCTATATATCATTATATTTTTGTAAATGAAACCATAAACGTGATATTTATATATATATAACTCATGGTAAGAAGAATTAGGGAATTTTAAATCCTTATCTGACTAATAACTATTCTATGATTGAATAATATTACGTATTCTTTTAACATAGGATGATATATAAAAATATAGAAAAAATATTGGGAGAATTATAATGATTTTATCTAATGGGGGTTCTTATACGTGATTAGAATATGAGACATGATCCACGTCCTTTTTTATATAATATAAGTGGATTATATTATATTATCTTATAGATATTCATCCAATGTTTTATATATGAAATTATTATTTTACTAGGATCCTTTAATGTTATTCCATATCATTTCATTTTTATATCAAGTTATATATTGTTCTTTTTTTGGTGATAGAGTATATTTCGATGATTTTCTGTCGTATCATTTTATGGTAGTAAATTTTTAGCTTTAATTTTATTTAAAATAGTCTAATGATTATCCATTTTATTTATATCTTTTCATGTATATTTTATTTTCTTAGGAAATTTGTGGAAAATGATCATTTGAGATTTGTTTTAGGGAATTGAGGTTATCTAATCACTATTCTATTCAATAATCTATTTTGGTGGAGTAATTACATGAAGAATACATTAACTCTATCCTATATAATTTTTTCACACCACATTAACTGTATAGAGAGAATATGTTTAATTATCTCTTGTGCAAAATATCCAACATTTATTAATTTATTCTTTCTTCAATAACATATTTTTATTCTCGATAAATGTTAACCTTCGTTGGATTACACTATTCAAGATTCATTTTTTTTATAGTAATATCATTAATAGGATTTTATTTTATATAATTAGGTTTCCATAGGTTTATATATTATTACAATTAAATCATTTTTAGCATATTTATGAAGTTGTCCCATTATATGGTATTAATTTAAATTTGGTAGTTTTTTAGCTATCGTATATATAAAATCCCAAAAAATATTGAATAACATTGAAACATATTATATATATAATGAAATAAAAAATATAAATGTCTTGAATTTTTATTTTACTAATATCTACCTTCCACGAAACTAATAAACTATATTAACATTTATAGACCATCCATATTTTGTCAAGTTGGTTAATCATTTTTTGTCAATTATTTTTTACTATAAAATATTCTAGTTTTGGATTTTAGGTGATCTAATTAAATGGTAGAAACATATTCTATTATGTTAGGTGAAAACATACTATATATCACTATAATCCATTCTTGAAAACTATAAATATTTATTGTATTGGGAGAATATATAAACAATCAAATTATATATTAATAATCTTTAATATATCATCTTATCTTTCTTCACACATAATAACCTTATTGACTTGTCACATTGAATATATGTATTTATAACCTAGGGAAATTGAAACATAAGGACGGGTGATCTAAAATTACTAGTAAGGGAAAACATGGTAGATAGTTAATAATGATACTAAATTGGAATAAGATATGAATAAGGGTATAAGAAAATGTTCATAACATACAATAATCATACCATGTTAGTTATATATCATGAATCATAAGTCATTTCATAATGGGTTTTCCTTAGAATGTGAAAACATCATAAATAAATCATGATCCCAGAGATTGTAAAATAAGTATAAGAAATAATTTTGTGTCATACACATAATTATATGGCTTCATTTCATTAAAAAATCTATCAACAGAAGATAATCATAACATAGTTTATAGATCCCCATAATGGATAGAGATATCTCCTAAATTCTCAGAAAAATCATAAATATAATCATATAGTGGATAGGTCCCATTACCTATTCCATTTTCATATTATCTGATGAGATATCAATTTTTACCCAAATCATGGGAGTTTAATATAATTTTAGGCCCACCATTGATTTTATTAAAACCATACATATGTGTCCCCTAAGATAACAAAAACATTAACCATGTCGTCAAAGGGTAATAAATACATATAAAAGAAATTATTTTCATAAAGTTTTTCTTAAAACATATTCATCATAAACCTTATATAGAAAAAATGTGGACGGTTTCATTAGATCATAACCCCAGTAAAGCATAATATTCTTTAAATTATGTTCACAGTGACGAAACATAATTTTATAAAATCATTAAAAATATTCATTAAAAAAATATGAAAACAAATTTTTATTTAAAAAAACATATATTCCATATAAGTATTCTTAATTATGAATAAATTAAATTATAACATGAAAATCAATTCATGTCCTAAACATTAAAAAACATTCTTTTTTCACATTTATAAATACACTAAAAAATGACTATCTAAAAATGGAAATATAACGTATATACAATGTTAGTAAGTAAATACAATTATTGTTTAAAAATACCTTTATTAATCATTAAAAATATTATAATAAAATTAATAGTTTATATATTTCTTAAAAATGAATATTGTGGAAAAATATTCTTGACCAAAAAAGTGAAAATGAATGTTTTTCTTAAAAAATATTATTTTTATTTATTTAATTACAAAAATTTTAGAAAACTAAAATAACACATCAAAATCCCATAAATATCAATAAGATAAGAAAATAAATCTGTTTTATCATAGAAAAAATACAATATTTCCCCAATGAAAATTGAAACATAAAAAACCTAAAATAGGGAAACTGTAACACAAACCCTTACCTTAATTCTTGGATTGCAAGGTACACACAATTAAAAAATTTATTATAAATTTATATTTATTATAATTATAAATTAAAATAATTTTTTTTATTATATTACTATATATCATTCCCTTATATGTTTGTATCACCCATTTATTAAAAACACTATGGTAAAATAAATATTTTGGTGTTAATTATTATGTTTTTCAAGCATGTTTTAATTCAACAGTTCTAGTACTTGATCATTAAGCATGGATTCAGAATCATAATATTTATATAAGTAACATATTTGTTCATTATATAATTTAATTTAGTGATTAAAAATGAGATACATCAGTCAATTGAGGTAGTAGTTCACACAAAATCACGAGCGGAGTTTTCATTTTCCAAATGATTGTATGTGAATAAGATGATTAATATCTTTTCATTATATAATTATATTATTTTTTAATTTTATGATTTATTAATTAATTATATATATATATTCATACATGAATGGAATTGATGAAAAATTAGATAATTCTATTTATAGAGGCAGTAGTTTGCATGCACGCATGAGTGGTATTTTTTATTTTCTATTAGATGAAAAATAGGTATATAATGATATTTACATCAACATAATATCATTTTAGTATAGTATTTATTCTTATATAAAAATATTATGATGGATAAAACTGATTCATTATATGTAGAGAAGAAATAAACTTAAAATAACATGGTAATGATAATTACTTGTTCCTAGTGAATCTTCCTTTAGAGTACACATTAATCCTTTTTAAGAATGTATTATGGTAAAACCAAGACATATAATACATGTGTATGTGATATTGGAATTTATTTGGGAATATATGAGTAATGATAAGGTGCTCATAGTGTCTGAATATCTGATTAGAGGAGGTTCACTTTTATAAGTGATGGTTGTATCACCCTTGTAAATACCCATAACATTGAAATTAAATTATTCCATTTTCATGGGAAGATACACTTAAATAAGACCAATTTAGAAGATAAGTTGACAATATTTATAAATTTACCTAATAAATAAAATAAAATGATGTTTTTTAAAATTCTAATCTTTATTCCATAGTTTATTCCATTCTAACCATTTATGCCTTTACCATTATGTATTTAATTTTTTCATAGTAACTTATGATTAAAAAATTACATTAATCATATTTTTTTTGAAATTATTATTCCAAATATGAAATTTACTTTATCATACTCAATAAATAATGGTAGATTAAATTTTTTATAATACAACTAGTTATAAGGTAATGAAGAATAATTTTTTTGAAATGCTCTTTTTAATCATAAAATTAATATTAAGCCAAAAAATGTAAAATATTATCAAACTTTGAATTCCTTTGTTTATGGATAAATCAAATCATTACTTTAAAATAAATCTATATCTTAGTGGATCATTGTGAATACATAATTTTTGAAAAATGATGAAAATTTTTTATAATTAGGATAAAATATTGCTTGTTTACCAAAAAATGAATCTTTGATTTCTAACATTAAGACAATAGATTTAATTGCATTATTATAATCCATAAGTATATATTTAGTCAATAAAATTATAATTTATATTTTTAATTCCTACTTATACCCTAATTATGTCAAAAAAATTATCATATTTGTAAAAATTGTATTTCTCACTATTCACTAACAAAATAACCATTTTATAAAAATCTAAAATAAATCAACCTTAATGAATTTTGATATGATGAATTAAAAAATATATCTCCATTTTTATCAATTGAAATTATAAAATTAATAAATTAATATGTATAATTATATATAATATAATAAAACTAATATTTATTAAAAACAATTATTAGTGTGGACTTATTATATTAGTACATAATATAATTAATTTATTTTAATAATTATAATTCATTTAACAGACATATAATATATTTATTTTTGTATTATAAAAAAAGTAATTTCCAATTGGTTTGTTGTTTAATATATCATAGACAATTAAAATAATCAAATTTATTTTAGTGAAATATATAATATTAGATAATGTGATGTTACATTTTATTCCAATAATAATTTGTCCCTCAAAATTCTATTTTTATAATTAATACAAGTTAGGATAATTATTCAAAATTGCTTCATCAGGTTCCCACATAGCTACCTAAATTTTATGGTTCAACTAAAAAACAATGACCAAAGAGGTGCTCTTTTTCTACATCACTTTATCTATTTGATCCAGAATCTCCATGGGTTATTCACCATAAGAAAGATCATGATTGAACTATACAACATATGAGTTTACTAAATAGGAAGGATCAGATAAATAATTTCCCATAAGATATACATTAAACACATTTCTAACTTGGGAAAGACTTATTTTAAACTCCATGAATTCGGTTTTCATTCCAATATGATCAAGATTATCATAGGGATTGATATATATGGGGCTCATCTTCCCCTTATTTCAAAATCTCATTACTTCCTTCCAAAGTGTCATTCATCACATTACCTTATCACCAACTTTGAAATCTAGATATCATTGAAAATTTTCATCATAATTTTTTTTTGTCAGATATGAGTTTCTCCAATGTGTTATTGAATGGATCATACCTTCTATGTTATTTCCTCAACTAGACCAGATCCTAATAGCTTACATTCTATGATATCATCCTAATATGTCAGAGTTCTTAAATTATTTCCATGAATGGATTCATAAGGATCCATTTGAATGATTCAGTGAAAGATATTTTTTTAAGAAAACATTATTAGATGAACATTATAATCCCAATTACTAATGAAATCCATATAGAATGATCTAATTCTTATGTACTAGGGGTTTAATAATCCTCTCAAATTCCCGAATTCTTAAATGATGTCATATAGTGCTACTGTTTTACATTATATTAATTTATATATAAATACTTCAAATAAAGATCAAGGTAATCCTTGGATATTAATCAAATACATTTGAGAGTGGTACTCCATGAAAATTTATCACTTCATTAATGTATATCATGGAGTTTTTATTAAAATAGAAATATTCACTGATATTAGTGAAATATGGTGGCATTCTATGGAGATCGAATAAAACCCAAACTGTGTTATAGAATTTATATGTGTTGAGGATTCATATGATGAAATCCAAGGTTATGTTTTCCCATTTTATTTGTAGGTATATGTAATGGTTAGATCATACCCTTAAACGTTTAGAATTCAACCCTAACATTAAATCATACCAAAATTTGAGGTATATACTATACAATATCGTTGTATATGTTTTCTCTCTATGAAATATCCTTTAGATCACTATACATATTTTAAATTATTCGATGGATGAAGAATTGTGAGTTCTGAACTTCACCCAGTAGTTCCATATTTGATTCAGATTTTGTAGGGAAACATATCTTGTTTCCTAATTTTATCATTATATTATAGTCGAGATTGAACTCCAAAACAATCCATATCTTCTTTTTTACATTCCAAATAATCCTTCTATAACTCTTTAATATTCACATAAATGGATTGTTTCATATTCATTTAAGCTAGGATTTATCCCATTAACTCATGATTTTAATTTCCAAACTTAAAAAATCCATTATTATTGGATGTATTTTATTCATCATCATGGATAAGAAAACATGATCCTTATGACTCTTATCATCAGACAACATGTCTTATTTCCCAATGTGGTAATTTTTTAGTAGTTATAATATTCAATCATCTTTAGCCATGTCCCTTAGTTCACATTCAACTCTTTCTATGTGAATATAAAAATAATGATTTTATGATTATTATATAGATCACATCCTTCAACATAAATATAGTTTGTCAATATTTTTATGAAATAATTATCACTTCCATCTTTTAATATTTATTTAGATAATTTTTATAATGAATCCTCAATTAGAATGAAAAATATGCCACAAAACATTCATTTTACATGACAACAGATCCTAGTACCTTATTTAGAGGTATCATTGTATATAAAAAATCATTCTCCACTATTAGGTGGTGTAACAATGGGTTAATTGACCAACCATATCATTTTCACATTTAAAATTTCATTAGATTCATCAATTTAATGGAACACAGATCCCTTCTACAATATATTGGTTAATGTATTCCTGAGTCTTTTGAAATTTCATACAAATAATCAATAGTATCAAGCCAATCTAAGAAAAATATTGATCTTGATTTGGTTGGCTGTTATGATCCCTTATTTAGTAACTTATGTATTTGGAGGAATCATATATATAACATCACATTAAATTACATGAACCATTAATGGAACTGTATATTGAAATAATTTACATTTCATAAATTAGGTGTATAACTTATCCTTTACCAAGTCATTCAGCACAATTCTCAAATAATGTTTTTAGTATTCCTTGTACTTGGAATATATGATAATATTATCTATAAATACTACAAATAATAAATATACATAATCAATAAATACTCAATTCATATGATCCATGAAGATTTTTGAGGTATTATTATGTCCAAATAAGATCCAAAAAAATTCATAGTGTCCATATCTCATACAAAATTACATTTTAGGTATATCTTCTTTTTTACCCAAATTGATTATATCCAAATTATAGTTCAATTTTTGATGAGTTTTGATCTCCAAATAGTTAAAAATAACAATCAATAAATGGTATAGGATAATTATTTATGAAAATGATTTCGTTGCTCTCCCAAAAATCTATAAAAAGATAAATTAACCTATATTTATTCTTAAAAAAGTAAATGTTCACCCAACAGTGATACCCCATGGAATATGAATAATTTCTAGATTTTTTTGGAGTTTCTACTCAAATTTTTTCAACTCAATCAGAGCCATTATAAATGATTTTCTAAATAGGTTTAATACTAGGTATGCATTCTATTGAAATATCAACATCATGATTCAGAGAAAGTCTATGAAAATTTTAAAAAAATTTATCATCATATTCCTTAAAAATATATTTTAAAGGTTAATTTTCTCCCCAACAATTTGAGATAAATACCCATCACGAATTGGTAGTTAAACATATATATTAGATTTAATTTCAATTCTAATTTCATGTTAATTATTTCACTGATATATGATCATATAATTATTTGGAATATAAAGTGTGTATTCCCTTTCATGTAAATCGTTATGTGATCTATATAGAGAGAGAAAATCCACATCTCAATTCATATCTATTATTAATATAGGGAGACTAACAATATTTTCAAGAAAAAATTTACCAAAACTTATAATCGTGTGGAGATATATACATGAAATATAGTCATAATAACATTTTCACTTTTCACCAATAAATTTAAACCTGACTATTTAGGTGGTGATGTGATACTCCTAGAAAAGTATTAAGATATAAATGAGTTTGTAGAACCTAAAAAAAATTGTGGTTCTGTAGTTAATGATATGTATACTATTAACCAAATCATTATTACGATCAACAATCGATGTTTTGATTTCATAAGCATTCATTTTTTTCTAATGGCATAAGAGTAAATTTATACATATTTTATTCATAAATGCATTGATATTTGCAGTTCTTAGTTTAAGGATCACACATTCTATAATTATAACATTAGAGTGTGTGTGATAAATTTGGTTACTCATTATCTATTAATTTCATTAGATGACTTATTCACATCACATTAGTAGTCATTTTATTAATTAAATTCTATTCAATACTGAAAAAATTTAATATTCAAATTAAGTAAACTAATCCCTTTATTATATATACAATTTTGGATTTAATGAATATTAATTTTCTTCTCTTGATGGGTTTTATTTTTATAAATTCCTAAAAATTATTTATTTATCATCATAACCCTAAATGTATGAGAATAATCCATCTCTATTTCTACCCTGAGAGGACATAAAATGATTTCATAATAAATATAAATATCTCCAACAATAAATGACTTTATGAGACTTGTATTAAGCCTCAAAAAAATCAATCAATCTTTTTCAAGACTGGTGATAAAACAGAAATTATATCATTCAATTTGAGTGAAATTATTCTTTCTATGGAATCCCAATCGATTTTAGTGTGAATTTTTGATGGAAAATACATAATGGAAATTACCTTCTAAAACTCTTTCCATTTCATGGAGTCAATATATTTATCTTTCCTTATATTCTTGATTGGACAACACCGTTTAATTTTTTCATCATACACATTATTAGGATCTAAAATTATCATCTCAGGGTTCGAGTTTTAACTAAAAGTAAATATCTTTTCTACAACATTAATCAATTTCACAATAATAAGTGCATGAGACGACCCATTGATGGTAGGTGGATGTTTTTATATAAAGGACTCAATGGTGGGTTTTTCATTCCTTATAACAGTTGATATTTAATAATTATTATTTTTACTATTCATATGTAGAGATTTTCTAGTGATTATAGACATAATATTATCATTTAATCTCATATTCCTTTTTTTCCAGGAGAACAATCATTTCATTTTCTATTAAATTCATTTATCACATAATTCTTATTAATTTTATCCATTAACTAATAAAAAATTGTCAAAATGTGTATTAATCAACATAATTTAAAAAATAAATCATATGAAAAGTGAACTCATTCTAAAGACATACAAATTTATGACACATTATTTTACCCCATTGAATATTTGGTTCACCCTTTTTCCCTTTTACTATAGGTAGGTTTAAGTTTTATATTATTATTACTCATAAAAAAATATTGAAAAATAATAAAAACCATATTTAATAGTAATTATGGTCACCTTAGTATATAATGAATATATATTCTATAATTTTACATGAAAAATTAACACATCTAATAGTAATTCATGCCTAAGAACCATAAATATTAAGTTTATTTAGATACTAGACACATAATAAACATATTTATAAAAAATATTCAATATCTACAACAATAACCATTAAAAAATGGTAACTGTCTATGCATATCAAACATAAAACCTTTATTCATAGTCTAACAAAATAGAAACATAAGAAAGGATTATCTCAAATTCTCTGAAAGGGTAAATATTCTATATAGAAATAAATGATCATTATATATAATATGATAATAATAAGGATATGTTTAAATTATTATAACCTAACATAATCGTACTAAATCACTCATCGATGATGAATACTGATTTAAGGAAGAAATATTTATCATAAGATTACAGAAACATCATAAATAAATATTGATCCATGAGAACATAAAATAATCAAATGATAATAGTTTCTGACACACACATATGAGAATAAAATGAATTATTTAGTAAAAAATAAATTCCAACACAATTATAAAATAGTTTATAGATTCTCATAGTTGGTTGGGTTCACTACTTGTTCCCATAAACAATGTTAATAGAGTCTCATAGTGAATTGTGTTCACTCCCCCATTATATGTTTTATTATCACATGAGATATCAAGATTTACCCAATTCATTAAAGGAAAATATAATTATGGATCCTCCCCCACATAATGTTAATAACATATTTGTGTGTAAAAATATCACAAAACCATTCATTATTTCATTATAGATTAATTAACCCATAGGAAATAAACAAGTTAAAAAACAACATCCTTAAAATACCATAATTATAATCCATCCTATGAAAGAAATTGGATTGTATTATTAGATCATATCCCCATTTAAGAATCATATTATATGATGTTTGTTGAAAATGGTAATAAAAATTATAAAAGAATAAGAAATATGTTTTGAAAAATGAGAGAAAACCTACATTTCTTTTAGTGAGTTTTAAGAACTATAAATTCCTAGAACAATTAAAAGAGGAATTTCTAAAAAAATTGAATATTTTAAATGAAGCTTCATTACAAAATAAATAAAGGAAGGTGAAAAATTATTTATATTACGTAAACATTTTAAAAACATTATTTCCATCGTTTTGAAAGAAACATATAAAAAATGGTGCACCTGGAAAATAACGTGAACATTAATTTAAACTTATGTGAATAAAAGAAATGATAGAATAAAAATTTCTGTACAAATAAGGTACAAGTATATAATATCTTATATGAAATATTTTTGATGAATATGTATATGGATGAATAATATTCCCAACCAATAAAGAAAAATAAGGCAAGATTGTCATAAAAAGGTTATTTTGGTATTTTAGAGTACCGAATATAGGAAATATTAATATCACACAGAAATATCATAAATAACCAAATGATGAGAAAATATATTAGGTATATAAGTGAAATATATAACATTCACTGAAATGAAATTTAAGTATAAAAAATAATGATTAAAATTGCGATTATAGTATAGACCCTTACCTCAAGTACCAATATTTTTTATGAAGTCTTAATTTACTTATAAAAAAATAGATTTATTGAAAATATATACTAGAAGAATACTCATACACATATTATTATTTATAATTAAAATAAAATGTATTATTTCATTTTTTAGTAGTTCTTAATTAAAATCCATATTTGGGAGTTAACTATTTTACATGCTATTCCTGTTGTTATTATATGGTTATAGTTATTGAACCTTTTTAATGATTCAATGATCATAATTATGTAATAAATATCATATATTTCAATTATTTACACTTAAAATTAATCATGCAAGGAAGTTATGATGAAAGAAATTTTCCCCTCCATGGAGGATGTGGTCCGCATGTACACATGAGAAATGTTTTTGTTTTTCAATGTATCAAAATAATTTATTTCATCATACAATAATGTATATAACATTTAAATATATTTATGATATTTATTTCATCATACAATAATGTATATAATATATCTATAAGATGTGTAATAATAAGTAA
This sequence comes from Viscum album, assembly GCA_963277665.1. Taxonomy (NCBI): domain Eukaryota; kingdom Viridiplantae; phylum Streptophyta; class Magnoliopsida; order Santalales; family Viscaceae; genus Viscum; species Viscum album. The sequence continues at coordinate 1,747,332,410 of OY728126.1, forward strand.
ATATTGAAGAGAACCGTTAATACAATTACCTTTTCCTTGAGTATCCTCCTTTTGATTAAACATTTAGACTTCATAGGTTGGTATTATGGTGAGAAACACCCGTCTAGGATGTGGTAAAGAGAGTTTAGAATTTACTTTTTCAGATATTTTTCGATCTATGGTGATAAAATTTTGTTAATAACTAATTAGAGAAGGTCTCCTTTTATATGTGAGGGGAATGGCAACCTTGTAAATACACATAACGTTAATATAATATATAGTCATTTCCAGGTGGAAGAAGAATAGAAAAAATCGAAGATAATATGAGATTAATTCAATATAATTTCAACCAATCAATTAATGATATGTTTTTTTATATTTAATTCAATATCCCATAGTTTAAATACTTTTATGCATTTTATCATTTACTGTGATGACATGACTTTTTACCATGGAAAATTATAATAATAACTAAAAACGAAATTGAAAATTTATAAATATTAGACATTATAATTAAAAAAATTGAATAAATTTTATCATGTTAAATTTATTAATTTCTTAGAAATTATATCTAATATAATTTTGTCCCCAATAATAAAAAAAGTTCTTTTAAAAATTATTTTCAAATCATAAAAAATTAACTAACAAAAAATCATATACAATATTGATTAAAATAGAATTAATTTTTTATGAATAATTATAAAATATTTTTTGGTATTATAGTTAAATATAAAACCTAATGGATTTTTTTTAGTACTTAATTTTTTGGGAATGACCAAAATAGTTTTTTATTATATTAAAATACAACCGAGATTCCAATAATTCATGTATGGGTTTTAAAATTCAAAATAATTGTATAAAATCATTTATTATACTCTTTAAATACATATTTGTTTGTTTCAAATGTTTATTATATTTTTATATTATTATTATATAATAATGATTTTAGAAAATTAATGATATTTATCCAAACTAAAATTTTCACTATTCACCAAAAAATCAACCATTTTATACATATCCAAAAAATTATCACTAATATAATTTTCACATGATGAATTATAAAATTTATTTAATTATTTAAAAACTAAAATTCTAAAAATATTTTAAAAAAATATAATAGAATATTAAAATAGTTTTTAAAACAAAACATTGTTGTTTATCCATGATTAATTAATGTAAGTGTACTTATAATTACATAATTGGTTTAACTAATTATTTTTCATTTAAATGAATTTTAATAAATAATTTTTTATTATAATAAACTATTATTTATATTATTTTGGTGATTCATGTATAAAAAATTGTTGAATGCATAAATTTTTTTCAAGGAATATATATTCTAAAAACATGGGTTGTTACCGGAATAATCACTTAGATATTATCCATTGTATTTTTGATATTATTTAAAAAATATCCTAGAATCCAAAATATTTGAAAATATATGTAATTAATGAATTATTATAACATCATAGAAAAGTTTCAACCCTTAATACAAAACATTACATACATTACTCAAATTTCCTATTTTTGAGCCATATAAAATTGATGAATAAATATAGGTGGAAAAGAGTATAATTCTTATGAGTTATTGTAATATTATTATCATTATGAAAATAGGTGACCTCCTTAAATAGATTAGAAAAAAAAATCTTTTTTATAATTTTTTCAAATATTTCAACAAATTTTCACGTATTTATGTTATTTATCAAATGTCTGTTGTTTTGATATATTTTAGTTCTTCAGAAAAATTCTAATTAATAATAAAATTTAAATGAATAATTTATTTTTATTATTAAAATTCAAAAAAATGATTAAATATGTGTTTGTTCATTTTTTGTTAATGATATGTATATGACATTTATAAAGAAGTTTAAGATTCTATGAGAGAAATTTTTTATTCCTAAGCCTAAAATAATATATAGTAAAGAAAAAAAATGAAATTTATTGATGATGGATATGTTATGTTCCGAAATAATTATTCCATGTTACGGGTAGAATATAATGGATCATGTAATAAATAAATATATATATATATATATATATATATATTACTTCAACATTATAGAATATTAATTAAAAAATATAAGAAATCTGGGACAGGACTGTATGTATATAGTGTATTTAGAAACTAGGAAGCATAAAAAACGGGCTCCTAAGACATCTACGATGTTTCCTACGTATTTTATCATAACTATACCCCATTTTGAAATATCAAACTTAATACACTTCTTCATGACATGGGGGAATGAAATATAAGAAATTGTGAGCTGTGATTCCCCATGAGTATAAACATGGATATACTAACCATATCATAATCACAACACATAAGAACAAAACATTTGAAAATTTTATACTACATATGATTGATCATGATTTTATACCCTGTAATAAATAATAAAATCTCATAAGAATCAATGAATGTAATTCCAAAATTCATTACATAAGACATGAAATTTTGTGGCATACACTAAGGAATATAAATTCATTTCATATTAGTCAAGCCTCATAGCCAAGACCATCATAACAAACAAAGTCCCTTACTAAACCGGGCTCACTCACCGTCCTTTCCTTGTATTACTAAACTGATATCATTTTCCCTTCTTGACCTATCTATATCATGAGACATAAATATTTACCCACTAAATTGTAGAGAGATATTTCTTCCACCCATTTAGTAAATAAATCATTCTTACATGATCCACAATAACTAAAATCATTCATCATATCATAACCCAATGAATAAAAATGGGATTCTCAAAAATCATTCCATAATAATACATATAAAGACAATGGATTTCATAAATTTTATTCCATCATAAACACAATGAAAACAAAATAATAATATAGATAGAAATATAACCTTATATAAATAATTTCATATTAGATGGAAAATATTTTTGACAAAACACTTGAAATTAATTATTGAAAAAAATATATTTTTTTCATCAAAAAACATTTCTTCCTAAAAATTCCATAAATTTTTAATGAATATAATTTCATCAAAAATAAACATGAAACATAATAAATAAAGCTTCATAGAAATATTGGTTCTATGAAATAATAAAATTATTATCATTCAATATAATTTAATAGAGAAAATTCCTCTTGTACTTTTTTCAGAAAGTAAAACAGTACTTTGTAATGAAAGCGACAAAAGATTTATTACATACCATTTTTAAAAAAAATCCCCAATTTTTAAAATTTACATTATAAAATATTAGAATGATATTACTAATATTTTATAAAACATATGAATATATCATGGGAATAGATTATAAATATACCCAAGTAAATACTTACATATAAATAATCAAAAATAAAAATAATGTTTTGAAATAATCCATTTCCATACATCTGATATACTTTATATATATATATTAACCTATTATATAATGAAATAAATTATTTAATTTACTTATTCTATAATCATAATAATTTTTATGATATCATATATGATCATAGAATCATCTATTTTTTTAATTTCATTTCATTATTTGTCGATATTCAATAATTAACTTATTTATTTTCTAATTCATGTTTTTTTGAATTAGTTCATGTTCATATGATTAGTTTATAGGTATATAATTTCCAAAATTATATTAGTATAATATAAATCATATCTATTAATTATATTCTTTTAATAAATCATGCTATAATGAAGGCTATGTAGAATAAATCAAATAGGATTTTGGGAAATGTAGGTTATAAGTACACACAAGCGACGATATCAATTCCATAACAGTGGAATGATTTTGAATTAGATTGTGTATATAATATTTCAGAATAAATATGATTCTATAATAATAAAATACTTTCATTATGTCCATTATTATTCCTGCCAGCATGAGCTGGTGATGAAAAACATATTACACTCTGATGTAGAGTTGGTAAGCCGTATATACGCACACATGGTGATTTCATTTTTATAGGATAAATAGAATGTGGAATATGGTGGTTAAATAATCATACTAACATCTTAGTATATAGGTGAAAATTGAATAATTATTTATAATGGAATTAACTCATTAAGAGGAAGTAGAAGAAAAATAAGATTGAAAGAACCAGTAGATGATATCACCTCTTCATCAATGTGCTGCCCAAAGACCTCCTCTTATATGTACTATAGTTTGTATTTTGGAAGAACCATAACCTATATAATGTAACTGAAGATGTTATGAAGGGAAATGGGCATATAATCACTAATCTTGAAGGCTCAAATTAAATTCAAGAGGTGAGGGAGGGGGTTGCATTTTTTAATTCAGATGAGGGACACTTTTGGAAACTCGAAAACATTAATTTATATAATCACATACCAAATCCAAAAACCTAAAAAATGTAACAATTTAGAATATGAGATGATAAAAGGGTGTAATATTATAATCACAAAAAATTTTGACATGTTTTTTTTAAAATTTAATCCTCATCATTTTAATTAACACTTATTTATTCTATGTAATGTTTATATAGGGCAACAAGTATTTACATATTAAAATGGATAATATTTACTTATTTGATTTCAATTAGAAAATAAATAAATACCATATAACATTTTAAATGATAAAATAATTATTATATTTTTTTGAAAAATGTTTTTTATTTTTAAATAATTTAATAAAACCTTATTTTGATAAACAATAAATTGTGTCATTTTTTACACAATTTAATTCATTGAATTTAAAAAAATATTATGATTACAAGTTAACATAAAACAACATATATTATATTCTTAATAGGCCAAGGTAATCTATAAAATTTATTGGAAATAATAATCATCCCAAATTATATTTATTTTAATATTTTAATTAACTTTATGTGTTATTTTCATTAATAAAATAATTACAACATCAGTTTTGTGTCATTATATAGTACAATTATTTGGTAAAAAAATTAAAAAAAAATACTATGATGAATATAATACAATGATATTTCAAAATTATATTTTTGGTCAAATATATCTTCTGAAAATTTCATCATTGAAATTTTTATACATATTAAAACATAAATGTGTTATGTGTGACATCACATTAAATAGAAAATAAAAAGTGTCATTATCACTTCTATATGGCTCCAAATTGCCAATAACTCGACCATTGGTTGATTATGGTTGAGATATACTCAACTGATATGATCTGGTAAATTTTTTCTGTCTTTTAATGTTTATTATCAATTTAAAAATAATTAGTTTTTTGTTTTTTCATCAATTAAATTATTTCTACATCATTAGTATATAAAACCTTACTGTAATTATTTATTTCCTAAAAATTAAAAAATAAAATAAAATGGTAAAAAATCTATCAAGTAATTAAAAATTATATAATATATATCTTATGTAAAATCTTATATTAAAAATTATTTAGTTATTAAAATTTTAGTAATACATATTTAACTATTCATTAAATAAAATAAATTCAACGCCCTAATCTAATCCAAATGGATTACAATAGATAAAATTTAAACAAAATGATTATTTCAAATGAAATATACTCATAAAATTATATTAATACAAGTGTTAGGGTAATTTTATTATATTATTCTTTCCCTTAATTTCCTAATTTTAGCCTTTTACTCTATTAATAATATTTCCAAAGTTACTATTTTTAATACCAAAAAACTTAATTATAATTACATAATTTTTTCATAATGATTTAAAATATTGAATAAATTTTAAAAACATAATTACACTGATGTTTCCATAATTAATTTAAAATTAATCTCATTTTCAGAATAAGAAAATTAGTTGTGAATCTAATGACATTCCAAAATATTGAAATGTATTTAAATCTGAATTAATTGCAGTATAAATACAATGACCTACATTATAATAATTTATAAAAGTATTTTATATTTATACTTTAAAAAATACAATAAAATAATTTTACCGTATAAATTATTTTCATGATAAAATATTTTTCAAATCAAATTTACATTATTTTTTCTTTTCATAGAAACATAAATATTATCATAAAAATATCAAAAATTCATCCATATTAAATTTTTATATCCCACATCATTTTTTTATTCTTTCATATAGAAATTATTAAATTTTTTAATTCATAATTTAAAAAGTTTCTTCCAATAGAAGGATGAAAATTACCCTTTTAAAAAATATATATTTTTATACATTAAATTTGGTTTATTCATACCCTATGTCAAAAATATATATTAGATGAATATGAATAATTTTTTATTACATATATAATATATATTTCATTAATTTGACTTACTAATATTAATTCAAACAATTTATTACTTCAAAAATAAAAAATATAATTGATTTATATTTTTCAAAAATAATTGGTTTCTATGAATTCACGATAAAATTTTATAAAATACGTATATTAATTCCCTAAAATATAAAGACTAGGTTATAATGGTAATTTTATAGTATTTTCATCACATGATTTTTCTAAACCCATGATTGTGTGCAATGAATGTTATTATATAATTAGAATTATTTAAAAAATATATTTCATAAAAACATATAAAGAATACATTCTACCCACCTTAAATTAAATTTTACCCTCGAAGTTTTTCATTTTAAAACAAACTGATATGGGAACCTCTCCCTCATCATATCCTCATATTGATATTTGTTTTCATTAAATTGGTGGCTCTAACAAAAAACATTAACCAACCGAGTGGTACTGTTTCATATAACTTTTTCACTAAGATCCAGAATCTCTATTGGTGGCTCTTCATCCGAAAGGTCTTACTCAGTGGTATAATATATGAGTTTAGTACATGTGAAAGATTAGGTTTTTACATTATATGGGGAGATACATAGAACACATATTGAAATAGATAGAGAGTCTATGGAAGCTCCAATCGGTAAGATAACTTCCCCACACGATCAAAAATCTCAAAATGACAGATATACATAGGGATTGGATTTTCCTTTTTTCCAAATATTATTAATCTCTTCCATCGAGATATTCATAGAAATAATTTGTCACCCACATAAAACTATATTTCTTTTCATCAATTTTCATCATAAAAATTTTGACTCTATGCTGCTCTTATGCATTGTTGAATAGATATGACATTTTGTTCCTTGTCATCAACATGTTCATTTCAAAATTTCATTATTTCCCCAACTTCATCCCAGTAAGTTAGATTTTTGAACTTCTATCCATATAAGAATTTAAAAGAATCCATCTGAATACTGGAGTGAAAGATATTATTGTAACAAAATTCCACCAAATTAAGGTGTTTATCCCAACCACTTATGAAATCCATAGGTCATGCTCTCAACAAGTCTTCTAGAGTTTAAATTTTCATAGAAGAATTATTATCTTTCTGAGTATGATAAGAAATTATGAAACATAACTCTATATTCAAATCTTATTGAATACTTCTCTAGAATATCAAGGTAATCCTTGGATCCTAATAAGATATAATGGAAAGTGGTACTCCATTTTATCATACCACTTACCTTACATATATCTTCTCTAGATGATGAAGAGATAAATGTACTCTAATAAAAATAAATTGTGTTGTCTTCGTAAGGAGATCAATTATAACCCATATAGACATAGGTTCATTAGATTTTTGGGAAGAGTTTTGACAAATTATATAGTAATTTATTCCCATTTCCATCATGGTATGGGTTTTGTAGTAACATACCCGTAAACTTATATCACTCAACCTTGACTTGATAAAAAACCAAGCACCAAGATAAATATTCTGAAACCTCTATTTTCATGTAATCCCACCATAAATACTCTATCTGATTCTGGTACATCATTGTGATTCTAGGATGAATAGATAATGAAGAAATATGAGCCACATTCAATAGATCATTCTTTAATTCTTTTATGGATGGAACATAAACATGGTTATTGAACTTTATCATTCCATCATAAACAAGTTTAAATTCATGAAAATCTATAGCCTTTTTTATAGCTCAATATATTACCTACGTACCTCCTTCATTTTTACTTATATAGATGGTTTATCATTCATTTTATAAATATATGTTTTATCTCCTTCCATTGAATTTAAATGTTCTATCCTTCAAAAATCCATAAATATTTGTTCTTTTTTGATCCTTGTCATTGATAGACTAGCATGGTATTTTCAACTCAAATATTCTTCCACCTTTTTCGGTTTTCATTGATGGTAATGTATTGAGATACCACAATGATTAATAAATAGAAACCATCATCTTTTGTTCATATTCAACTCCTTTTGTGTGAAAATATACTTTAACATTTTTGGATCAGTATAAATAATAATTGATTCACCATAAATATAATTCCAATATATCATTAAATAAAAGATTCCTGTTACTAACTCTAAATCATGATATGGGTAATTTTTTAAAGGTATTTTCAATTTTAACAAGACACAATCTATCACCATATAATTTTTCATGAAAACAGATCTCAAAACCTTCTTTGATGAACCAATATAGATCAAAAAAATTTCTCACTAAAAAGTAGTGTGAGCGTAATTGTACTGAATAAATTTCTTTTTAGCTCATTAAAATTCCCTTCACACTCCTCTATCCATAAAAAATTACTTCATTCCCAGTCAACATGGTGAGTGGATTAGATATTTGTAAAAAAATATTTCACAATACATTGATAATATACATATAAATAAAAAATTGTTGGATCTTAGTTACCATTGTTGGCCATGGCCAAAAGTTAATAACATATGTTTTAATTGCATCCAAATATATCGCTTATCTTGTGATTATGTGACAGAAAAATGAATCTTTCTAAAGCCAAAATTCAAAGATGGGAATTTTTTCTTAAATATTATCTTTTATCTGGTTCTTCATTACAATTCATAAGTGATCTTTAAATTAAAATTTTCGCTTCAAATATATAATAATATCATCTATAAATATTACCACAATATGATTAATATAGTCTCTAAAGATGCTTTTCAATATATGAATGAACATAGTGGGGGAATTACTATTACAAAAGGCATCACTATAAATTCACAATGTTCATACCTTGTACCGAATGTCTCTTTTTGTATATCCACCTTATTTACCCTTAATTGATGTTATAATAAATGAATAACAATCTTGAAAATGTATTGAGCTTCATGTATTTGGTTAAATAAGTCATCAATGCATGGAAGATGATATTTTTCATGATAGTTTTCATTTTTATGTTCTTGATAATTAATATTGAGTCACATTGATACATATTATTAATTAAAAAATAGAATATATCCTTTCCATGGTGATGCACTAGGGCATATGAATCCCTTGTCAAGAATCATTTGGAGATTCTTTTTCAATTATTTCCACTCATTTAGGTCCATTCTATAAGGTGTCTTAGAAATTTCTATAGCACCCGATATGAGTTCTATTAAAAACTCAAGCTCATGATTTGGTTGATGACCTGAAAATTCCTCTAAAAAGACATCATAAAAATCTCATAAAATAGTTTTATTATTAATGGTGAATTTATCCCAAACAATTTTAGATAGATAAAATTATTTTATAGGAATCAAGACCCATAAGTTGGAAGAAATTTATACTAGAAGGCCTTATTTATCCTTGAATTGATATATGATTATAGATTGATCTGGAATAAAAAATGTGACAACCCATTCATGAAATTGATATTAACTCCAAATAGAGAAAACTAATACATGCAATCAATCATGTGAAATTACAATACAAGAAGGATCACAAGATTTTTAGGAATCAGTTTCCCTCAAAGATCATGTTGGGAAAAATTATAAACAATTGATGTGATTATTGATCCATTGGGTGTTGTCACAGATAATTCAATATATTATTTTTCAGGTAATATATTTATACCCTTATAAAATTTATCAAAAATAAATGATTGTTTCGATCCATAATCAAATAAAACATTTTATACTTTTGAGAGGATGATAAAAATATATCTCACCACTTCATTATTGTACTCTAGATCACTAATATTTAACACATATTAAATTCCTGTTTTTTACTTAAGAGTTTTCTAACATAAATCATTGTCAATAAAAGCTGGATTAGTGCATTGATTTTACTAATTATACATTTCCATTCACTTATAACAATAAAGTATAAGAGGTGCATTCTGTGTAGCCTTTTCTTTATTTGTATCATTAGTTATCTATATCCCATCACATCGTCATTCATATACCATATAACCTTTTTTTCACAAATATAAAAATTTTCTAGTCCTCTTAAAACAATATCCTCCATGTTCCTTTCCACACATTGATGAATAAGGTAAAATTAATCTTCATTTCAATGTTGTATTTTGATTTTCTATTGAATTCCATTTTTCTCTTCTTATCAAACCCATATGAATGATGGGTTACTCAAATATTTATCTCAACCTTGAGATCACATTGATTTATTTCCCCATAGCTATAAATTTTTTTATGAATAATTCCCTTTTAAGACATCATTTTAAGCCACTAAATAAACGATCAATTTTAATCATATGTTGGATAGTATTTCTAGAAGGATAACTTTAAAGTCTTGTAAAAATGTCATCATTGGTTCCAATGGATTCATTGTACATTTTTTAAGATAAATGAAATCCTTCTCTATCTATGTTTGAAGAATATGAGGAAAAAACATATTGATAAATAAGTTCTTGAACTCATCCAATTCCATAAATAAAATTTCATCTATTTTCTCGTATTTTTTATAAGATTTAACCATTGATCAGACTCATTATCCAAACGATAGACTTCCAAGATTACATTATCATGTTCGGAACATTGGAGAACTGAAAATATATTTTTAGTGGTATTAATCCTTTGTTCATCCACTAATTGATAATAAAACATGCTGATGTAAGGTGGACACTACCTCATGAAGGACTCAATAGAATGTCATTCCCTCCTTTGCTAATTTTTAAGTCATACATTATTCATAGAATGAGAAATATATTTGAGAATAGCTATTTGAGTTTTTATTCTAACTCCCATAACATTTTATTTCTCACGTGGAAAATCATTACTTTTCCCTTCACATTCCGCATAAAAGTTTTTCATTCATGTTCCATCCATTGAATAAAACTAGGGAGAATAGTGTGATAAATAAAAATCATAATGGGAAAACAATATAATTGTAGAGACCCGAAGCTTGATGTACATGAACATTACATTACTTTTGCGGAATACTTAATACATAACAAGAATAGACACACAAGGACATTAATAGTTAAGAGTCTTTGGAAACATGGAACGTAATCTTCTAATCGTGGTGAAAGATCTTCAACATCTCCCATAAAGATATTCCACTTTTTTTCCCTTACCTAAAACCTTTCTTTTGATCCTGGGGGAAAATAAAACATAAAAAGGGCGAGCTCAAATGCTCAGTAAGGGTATGCATTGATAAAATAAAACATACCATATGCATTTGAACTTAAAAACATGAACATAATGTTTAAACATCAAAATCTTGAGCAACGACATAAAACATGGAATTACATAAGGCATAGATCATAATGGAACATAAATCATGATAAAATAGCATGGGAATAAAACATGTAATTGTGGCATCCATTAAGTACATGTAATGATTTACATAGTAGCCAAGGCATTGCTTCCAAGACCATCTTAGTGGACAAAGTCCCATTCTGAATCGAGTTCACTCCTCGTTTCAGTCCTGTAACACTGAACCGGATTAACATACCATTCCATCCATGTCTATCTCATGAGATATAAAATCTTTACCCAATGCATTGGAGGGAGATATAGGTCCCACCCATCTCATAATGAAATCATTCTTACTTGTGCCACAAAATAAACATACATCATTCAAAATAACCCAATAAATAAAATGGGTTTCATAAACATCATCCCATCATCACATAATCCATGTAAAAGAAATGGATATCATTTCATAATAAGAAAAGTTAAACCATGTAAATCATAGAGACGTTAAACTTGAAATATACACATATGAAATAATGTCATCTTAGATGGAAAATGGTTTTGATAAAACATTTGAAATGGATTCTTGAGGAAAATATCCTTTCTTCTTCAAAATCACTTTATTTTAACAAAATGCCATTAAATTTTAAAATAAAAGTATATTGTTAAAAATATTCATAAAATATTGTAGAGTAAGATTCATGAAAATGAGGCGTTATGAAACCGTAAAAATCCGTTCACGGCGTATAAGTTAAAAATAACATTCTCCTCGTACTTTCTTGGAAAAGTCAAAAAATACCTTGTATGGTAAAAAAAAGATTCCTTGCATACAATTTAGTAAAAGTCAAAAATGTTTTTAATGGAATTTAAACATACATGAAAACACATTTATAAAACATTGACAGGGATGATAGTAAATACTTACGAATAAGAAATCTCGGATAAAAATGAGATTTGCAAAATTATCCCTTACCTTAGGTCCGATATGCTTCGTACGTATCTGAACCTCCTGTATAATGATTTAAATAATTTCATTGAATTATTACAGAATCATATTCATTGTTATGATATCATATATGTTTCACTTATGACTTTATATTACCCGTTCTTTTGCAAATTCCATGTTAAAGCAGCGTTATGGGTAAAATCATTCTATTTATCGTATGTGTTTCGACATGTCGTTCTTGATATTATTACTTATATCTTGATTTACATAATTCCAGAATGTAAAACATGATTTATATATAATATATATTCATCATATACATATATATTATAGATCGATAAAAGGAAAGAAATACATCGTTCATGGAGACGGTAGGCCGAATGTATGCATGAATGCTGTTTTTGATTCCCTTTTGAATTGAATGGAATTAAGTAAATGGCATACAAATATATATATATATATACACATAAATACATTATCATTATAATGTCATACATTTCATTATTATTCATTATATATACTTTATAATCATTCGTGAATGGTTAACATGGAGAGTGAATCTCATCGCGTCGTGGAGACGGTAGTCTGTATGTATGAATGAGCGATGATATCATTCCCAAGATCGTGGAATTGTATTGGAGTGTATGTATACTATTTCAGAATCAATATCACTTTAAAATAATCATATATAGTTATTTATTTTAACCATTATACCCATCCAAGTAAGGTGGTGATGGAAAATAGATTACACCACGGCGTGGAGACGGTATTCCGTACGTACGCACGCGTGGTGATTTCATTTTCTGTAGGATGGATAGAGGGTGAAATAGGGTTGCTTCATAAATATAATAACATATCAGTATATGAGTGATACTGATGTTATTACTTCATAATGAAACAACCTAAGAAGAAGAAGTGGAAGAAGAAAAAAAGTTGAAAGAATCGATAACGGACATTACCTCTTCTTTGAAGCGCCTCTTTGAGACCTCCTCTTAGGGCACTAAAATTTGGTCTTTGAAGAAGACCAGGAACTCTAGGATGTTTCTAGGGAAGTGGATAAGAGAAATTGTCAGGGTTTGGCCGAGCATGAAGGCTCAATGTGGTGTGAGGAAGAGAGGGAGGAGCTACCCTTTTATAAGGGAGGAGAGGGGCACCTTTGGAATAACTAAAAATATTATTTTTTTATAAAGCCATATTCGGTTTTAAATAGCTCCAAATTGATTTATTTCTAAGATAAGTTGGGGATGGGTCGAAATCCTCTCATACAATAGAATTTATACAAGTTTAGGTTCCTATTTTAACCTTATCATTTAGATTTAACATTAAGATAGATAATTTTACTTTTACCGTGTCTTTTTGTGTTCTTACACTATAAGGTTAATAAACTTACTATAACAATCCAAACGAACCCCAAGTTGTTTATTATTAATATATATAACTTTATCTAAGTCATTTGTCTGAACCTTATATTTTTAGGAATAAAATAACAATTAATAATATAATATTTTTTTAAAAACTATTTTATGTCAATTTTGACACTATTTAGTAATTGAATTTTTTGAAAATCATAAAAGAATGATTATTTCGAAAAACGTTAATTAAATCAATACTAACATGTCATATTAACCTAGAAAATTAGTGGAATTAATAAAAAGTCTCAAATTACATTTATTTGGGTATTTATAATATCATTTATGTCAATATTTCATTATTAAGATAATTACTGAATCATCTTTCTGTCATAAATAAATTAACTTATTTAAAGTCTAAAAATTACAAATAGAATATCATTATGTAGGAAGTCTTTTTAGATTTCAAATTAATATTTATAGTCGAATTTATCTTATGTATAACCCTATATTAAAATTGCATTAGTTATTAAACATTGATTTTAACTATTTTAACCCTTCTTTAAATAAATTGATAATAAATGTCCTAATCTAATCCATGTTGGCCTAAATGGTCATATTTTATTACTAATGTTGTTTTTGGTCGAATTAAACTTATCCAATAGAATTAGGTCATTTTTTAGGTTAATAATAATATCATTTTTACCATTAACGACCCTATTTACTTTTAACCATGGTAAAAAAAAGTAAAAATGTTACTATTCACCAAAAATTATTTTCATCTCATTGAACCACATTTTAGTCCTTGATATTAACTGTGTCTCTCAGATTTTCGAAATTCTAGTCACAGAAGCGGTGAAATTAAGTTTTATGAAAAAGTCAGTTTTTTTAACTACCACTTAGTGGTTTCACTATTCATCAAAAAATGAAAATTTCCAGAAAAATACCAAAAATTAGTTGTAAGATATATTTGATATTATGAATTCAAAAATGATGTTTATTTTACCAAATTCAAAACATATCAGTTACATTAACTAATTTAAAAATTAATTCTCGTCGTCAAAACAAATAGCGTGTTTTTAAAAGATAATAACTATCAAAAGATTGACACTTGTTTATGCCCGGTTTAAATGTGAAATTACATCCAATGAACAACATTGTATAAATTGTAACAATATATTCTAAATATACTTTAAAACCACTAAAATTAATAATTTATCACTATTAATTATTTCGATTAAAAAAAGTTGTTTTTAATTAAAATTTAGTAATTTTCACTATTCATCAGAATATGAAAGTTATCCAAAAAGTACCAAAATTTCACCCTAAGCTAATTTCGATATTCCGAATCCAAAAATGAAGTCCATTTTGAAAAATAAAATTTACAAAATTTCAAAAAGTGGTTATTACTATTCATAACCGCTAGTTTTAATAATATTTTAATAGCATAGCGTTGTTTACTGAAACTCGGTATTGCGTACTACACACGCTATCGAGGAAGGTCGCGATTGCGTGTAATGCAAGGCAAGTTAAGGATGCATGTTGTGCAAGCTCCTTTTGGTGTAGCGTACAACACAACACATTAATGAAATTAAAAAGAATATTTTTCATAAAATCTCGGGGTGTTACATTCTACCCCCCTTAAAATGAATTTCGCCCACGAAATTCGTCGGGGTTATAAATGGTTTACAACTCGAAAGTTTCTTTAATAGAAACCCACACTGTAAAAAGTAATATCAAAACCAATCTTTAAAAACAAAAGTATGAAAAATAACGGTTACCCAAATCAACTAATCACTTGGTTTCCACATAGGTGAAAATATGGATATGGAAGAGAAATCTATCCATCATGTTCTGATTGAGAGTGGTAGAGAACATGGCAATGGAAAATAAAGAAATCACAAAGCCATAAATTTGTGACGATCTAAGGTACCATCTGATTTATCAGATATAAGAGCACTAGGACAACATTTTTGTTTTCCAAGATCATTTCCCTAAAGTTGATGAAATTGGAATTAGAAGAAATACTTTCGTGATTTTGCTATAGTTTCATCGTTGGTCGTTATTTGGACAATTTCCACTTCATCTCTTAAAGAAATGAAGTTGAATTTTTCATTCGTGATGTGTTAACAGATCATGTGATAGAATGATGGGTCATTCCATCTGTCTCAAACAAAAGGTTAGAAAAGTTATCAAAAAAATACATAAGTCCATCTATATTGAGATTAATCATATATGGTTCCTAAAATTTACTTATAATTCTTATATCATACTGATTAATATAATAAAACTAGTTTCTACTAAATAGGGACTTCATGTAGGCCAGTGGTAGGCGATAAAGGCCAGTCGCACTTCGGTTGTGGGTTCGATTCCCACAGCCTTGTCCGACATGATGGGTTTTCGCCCATCCTGCAGGTTGTCCTTTTTCTAAAACTACATTACTATAACATCCCATAAATAATATCGAAAAAACTTTTATCTTTAAACAATACTAACTTATGTCCAACACAATCCATTCTAATCTTTAGGATTATCCAAAATACGGTTGTCCAATATCATATTATAGTGAAAACGATTACCAAAGAGTTCATTTAACAAGAATGTTAATACCATCGTTGATCCCCATATATCATGAGATATGTCTTGTTGGTCACATTCCAAACATTCGAAGGCCTTAATCATGTATTCTCTTGAAAAATGAATACCCATTGAATCTTAGTGAAAACATGAGTGCGGTCAAAAGTTAACTCTTTTCACATACCAAAACCTCAAACCATGATATAACTATTTTCTTTATATCAGTGATGAGCTCATGAATGCTGTCAAACATTTCATTTTCTCCTTATCCCTTCATTATGCGCATATCATCTTTTTTCCAAAAATATCTCAATCACTTTCCATGGTTACCGGTACCATAAAATTATTGAAAACCACAATATACCAATACATAAAGATTCCAATATTCCAAGATACTATATACAACATTATTTTAGAATCCCATTACATAAACACTTAATCATTCCACCACATCGTTGTCATATTCAACATTGCCAATAGTGATCGCATGTGACTTCCCTTTTTCATTTTCCTTAAGTGGTTGCTCATGTCGATCATCACTAACCCTTGGATTAGGGCATTTTTTAGCATAATGACCTATTTCCTTGCACTTGAAGCATTGAAGTATTGGTGGTGCGTTCTCTACAGTCTTTTCTTTATTCACATCATTAGAAACCCTTTTTCCATTACTTCGACACTAAGCTGCTCGATCACCTTCTTTTCCACACTTAAAAGATTTTCTGGTCCATTTAAGACAATCTCCACCATGCTTCTTTCCACACATTGAGCATAAGGAAACATTCATCTTCTTTTCACCATTATTCTGAGATTTCTCCTTGAACTCCATCTTTCTTTTCTTGTTAAAACTATGAGACAGATAAGTAACACCAACTTCCATTTCTACCTTGATAGCACAATGCACAATTTCTTCATAACTACTGAAGTCTCTTATAGCTAATTCCCTTAGAAGATTTGGTTTTAAGCCACTAAAGAATCGATCAACTTTACATTCGGGTTGGATGAAAAATCCAGATGCATACCTTGCAGGCCTTGTAAAATTCGCTTCATATATACTAACATATTCATCATCCTTTTTCTTTAGTTCATAAAACTCCTTCTCCATCTTTGTTCGAAGAATACGAGGGAAGTACTTTTTGAAAAATAAGTTCTTGAACTCGTCCCATTCCATGGACTCAATTTCTTCTCTTGGCCTCGTATTCTTGATAAGATTCCACCATTGATCAGCATCACCTTCCAAATGATACACTGCTAATAAGACTTTATCATGTTCAGAACATTGAAGAACTGAAAATATCTTTTCATTAGTACTGATCCATTTTTCAGCAACAAGTGGATCAGAAGACCCACTGAAAGATGGTGGACGTTGCCTCATGAAGGACTCAATAGAATATTGTTCCCTTCTCTGCTCATTTGAAAGTCCAGAATGATTCATAGCTTGTGTAAGTATAGAAATAAGATTTTGCACTCCATCTCCCATAACATTTGTTTGTTCATGAGGACAATCATTTCATTTTCCATTGCATTGATCAACACGGTTCTTTCGGGTTCCATCCATCGTCGAAAACCCAAAAAGAATAGTGTGAGAGGCAAAAATCATGCTAGGGAAAACAACATAATAAATGGGGAGTACCTTCAATATATAAAATCTTAGGTTTAATTCTTAGATCGTTACCGTAATTCTAGGACTATTACCTATACTTATACTTAACCTTAGGGACATCCCTATACATACCATAGAAATATCTCTAGGGATCTCACTAAAGTTCTCGCTTCCAAGTTTCCAAAGGTTGACTAAACCTTTCCTCTGATACCAAATGTAGAGACCCGAAGCATGACGTACCTGAACATTACATTAAATTTACGGAATACTTAATACATAACAAAAACAGACACACAAGGACCGTAATAGTTTAGTGTATTTGGAAACATGGAACGTAATCTTCTAATCGTGGTGAAAGATCTTCAACATCTCCCATAAAGATCTTCCACTTTTTGTTTCCTTGCCTAAAACCTTTCTTTTGATCCTGGGGGAAAATAAAACAAAAAAGGGTGAGCTCAAATGCTCATTAAGGGTAAGCATGGATAAAATAAAACATACCATATACATTTGAACATAAAAACATGAACATAATGTTTAAACATCAACATCTTGAGCAACGACATAAAACATGGAAGTACATAAGGCATAGATCGTAATGGATCATAAATCATGATAAAATAGCATTGGAATAAAACATGTAATTGTGGCATCCATTAAGCACATGTAATTATTTCCATAGTAGCCAAGGAATTGCTACCAAGACCATCTTAGTGGACAAAGTCACATTCTGAATCGAGTTCACTCCTCGTTTCAGTACTGTAACACTGAACCAGATTAACTTACCATTCCAGCCATGTCTATCTCATGAGATATAAAATATTTACCGAATTCATTGGAGGGAGATATAGGTCCCAACCATCTCATAATGAAATCATTCTTACTTGTGCCACAAAATAAACATACTTCATTCATAAATAACCCAATAAATAAAATGGTTTTCATAAACATCATCCCATCATCACATAATCCATATAAAAGAAATGGATATCATTTCATAATAAGAAAAGTGAAACCATGTAAATCATAGAGAAATTAAACTTGAAACATACACATATGAAATAATGTCATCTTAGATAGAAAATGGTTTTGATAAAACATTTGAAATGAATTCTTGAGGAAAATATCCTTTCTTCCTCAAAATCAATTTATTTTAACAAAATTCCATTAAATTTTAAAATAAAAGTATTTTGTTAAAAATGGTCATAAAATATTGTAGAGTAAGCTTCAGAAAAATGAGGCGTTATGAAACCGTAAAAATCCGTTCACGCCATATAAGTTAAAAATAACATTCTCCTCGTACTTTTTTTGGAAAAGTCAAAAAGTACCTCATATGTTAAAAAAAAGATTCCTTACATACCATGTAGTAAATGTCAAAATATTTTTTAAAGGAATTTAAACATACATGAAAACACTTTTATAAAACATTGACATGGATGATAGTAAATACTTACGAATAAGAAATCTCTGATAAAAATGAGATTTGCAAAATTATCCCTTACCTTAGGTCCGATATGATTCGTACGTATCCGAAACTCCTGTATAATGATTTAAATAATATCATTAACTTATTAAAGAATCATATTTATTGTTATGATATCATATATGTTTCACTTATGACTTTATATTACCCGTTCTTTTGTAAATTCCATGTTAAAGCAGCGTTTTGGGTAAAATCATTTTATTTATCGTATGTGTTTCGACTTGTCGTTCTTGATATTATTACTTATATCATGATTTAAATAATTCCAGAATTTAAAAAATGATTTATATATAATATATATTCATCATATACATATATATTATAGATCGATAAAAGTACTGAAATACACCGTTCATGGAGACGGTAGGCCCTACGTATGCATGAACGCTGTTTTCGTTTCCCTTTTGAATTGAATGGAATTAAGTAAATGACATACATATATATATACACACATAAATCCAATATCATTATTATGTCATATATTTCATTATTATTCATTATATATAATTTATAATCATTCATGAATGGTTAACATGGAGAGTGAATCCCATCGCGTCGTGGAGACTGTAGTCCGTACGTACGCACGAGCGATGATATCATTCCCAAGATCGTGGAATTGTATTGGAGTGTTTTTATACTATTTCAGAATAAATATCACTTTAAAATAATCATATATAGTTATTTATTTGAACCATTATACCCATCCAAGTAAGGTGGTGATGGAAAATAGATTACACCACGGCGTGGAGACGGTATTCCGTACGTAGGTAGACGTGGTGATTTCATTTTCCGTAGGATGGATAGATGGTGAAATAGGGTTACTTAATACATATAATAACATGTCAGTATATGAGTGATACTAATGTTACTACTTCATGATGAAAAAACCTAAGAAGAAGAAGTGGAAGAAGAAACAAAGTTGAAAGAATCGGTAACGAACATTACCTCTTCATTAAAGCGCCTCTTTGAGACCTCCTCTTAGGGCAATAAAATTGGTCTTTGAAGAAGACCAGGACCTCTAGGATGTTTCTATGGAAGTTTAAAAGAGATATTGGCAGGGATTGGCCTAGCTCTAAGGCTCAATGTGGTGTGAGGAAGAGATGGAGGAGGTGCCCTTTTATAAGGGAGGAGAGGGGCACCTTTGGAATAACTAAAAATATTATTTTATTATAAAGTCATATTCGGTTATAAATAGCTCCCAATTGATTTATTTCTAATATAAGGTGGGGATGGGTAACAATCCTCTCATCAAATAGAATTTAGACAAGCTTAGGTTCCTATTTTAACCTTATCATTTAGATTTAACATTAAGATAGATAATTTTACTTTGACCCTGTCTTTTTGTGTTCTTACACTATAAGGTTAATAAACATACTATAACAATCCAAATGAACCACAAGTTGTTTATTATTAATATATATAACTTTATCTAAGTCATTTTTCCTAACCATAGATTTTTAGGAATAAAAAAACAATTAATAATATAATATTTGTTTTAAAATCTATTTTATGTAAAATTTGACACTATTTAGTAATTGATTTTTGTGAAAATCATAACAGAATGATTAATTCAAACAACGTTAATTAAATCAATACTAACATGACATATTAACCTATAAAATTTGTTTAATTCATAAAAAGTCTAAAATTACATTTATTTGGGTATTTATAACATCAATTATGTCAATATTTCATTAATAAGATAATTACTGCATCATATTTGTGTCATAAATAAAATAACTTATTTAAAGTATAAAAATTACAAATAAAATATCATTATGTATGAAATCTTTTTATATTTATAATTAATATTTATAGTCTAATTTATCTTATGTATAACCCTATATTGAAAATGCTTTAGTTATTAATCTTTGATTTTAACTATTTTAACCCTTCTTTAAATAAGTTGATAATAAATGTCCTAATCTAATACAAGTGGGCCTAAATGGTCATATTTTATTCCTAAGGTTGTTTTTTGTCGAATTAAACTTATCCAATAGAATTTGGACATGTGTTTGGGTAATAATAATATCATTTTTACCCTTAACGACCGTATTTACTTTTAACCGTGGTAAAAAAAAGTAAAAAGTTACTATTTACCAAAAAATATTTTCATCTCATTGAACCACATTTTAGTACTTGATATTAACCGTGTATCTCGGATTTTCGATATTCTACTCACAGAAGCGGTAAAATTATGTTTTATGAAAAATTCAGTTTTTTTAACTACCACTTAGTGGTTTCACTATTCATCAAAAAATGAAAGTTTCCAGAAAAATACCAAAAATTAGGCCTAAGCTATATTTGTTATTATGAATTCAAAAATGATGTTTATTTTACCAAATTCAAAACATATCAGTTACATTAACTAATTTAAAAATTAATTCCCGTCGTCACAACAAATAGCGTGTTTTTAAAAGATAATAACTATCAAAAGATTGACACTTGTTTATGTCTGGTTTAAATGTGAAATTACATCCAATGAACAACATTGTATTAAATTGTAAAAATATATTCTAAATATACTTTAAAACCACTCAAATTAATAAATTATCACAATTAATTATTTCTATTAAAAAAAGTTGTTTTTAATTAAAATTTAGTAATTTTCACTATTCATCAGAATATGAAAGTTATCCAAAAAGTACCAAAATTTCACCCTAAGCTAATTTCGATATTCCGAATCCAAAAATGAAGTCCATTTTGAAAAATAAAATTTAAAAAATTTCAAAAAGTGGTTATTACTATACATAACGGCTTGTTTTAATAATATTTTAATAGCACATCATTGTTTAGTGAAACTCGGTATTGCGTACTACACACGCTATCGAGGAAGGTCACAATTGTGTGTAATTCAAGGAAAGTCAAGGATGCGTGTTTTGCAAGCTCCTTTTGGTGTAGCGTACAACACAATACATTAATGAAATTAAAAAGAAGATTTTTCATAAAATCTCAGGGTGTTACAATAATAATGAATAAAATATCACATTAGAACAATTTAGATTTTATCATTGCTAATTAATGATAATTTCTAAAGAACTACAATTGTATCCTAGACTTATACATATCATTAGTATTATTACTAAGGTTTTCACATCCTAGTTTCCAAAGTAAAACTACTCTTAACCTAGGATACAATCTATAATAGAACATAATTTACATACATACATATTTATTCAAAATTGAATAATATTCATTAAAAAATATAATAAAGCACTGGTAGGACCTCATAGATATAGTGTCTTTAAAAATTGGGAAACATAAACAACTAGTTCATAAGATATCTACATTGTCTCCCGCTTATTCCTTCATAACTAGACCACTTTTTGACATATCTTAGTTAATACCCTTCTTCATCAACTAAGGAAAAGAAACATAAAAATGGTGGTATTAGATTATCTATAAGGGTAAATAAGAAGATATTGATCATATTTTAATCATAACATAATAAAGCATAAAATTTTAAATTCTTATACCACCTATGAAAAAATCATGATATGATGCCATGTGATAAATCTAAAATGTTAATAATACTTAATAAAAGTAATTCAAATATTCATAACACAAGGAAAAAAATTACATACAAAGGATCATATTTAATTATTTCATATTAGTCGAGGCTCATTTTCAAGACCATTAGATCAGACAATTTTCATTACTAAACTGAACTCACACCTCGTTTAAGCCCTATGTTACTGAACCAAGATCATTTACCATTCTAAACCTATCAATCTAATGAGATTTAAATCTTTATCTAATACATTGCGGTATGATATAGGTCCAATCAATCTCATAATGTAATCATTCATACTTCAACCAAAATAACATTAATAATCCATCATTGCATAACCAAAAGACTAAAATTTGTTTTTTAAACATCATTCCATCATAATGCATATAAAACAAATGTATTTCAAAAATATTAATCAATAAAAAACACAATAAAACCATAGTAATAATAAGGGTATAAAAATATTCCTCTTTAAATAATTTCATATTATATGAAAATAATTTTGATAAAACCCGTGAAATTAATTCCTGAAGAAAATATATTTTCTTCATAAAAAACATTTTATTTTCCAAAAAATTCCATAATATTTTAAAATATAATAGTTTTATTGATAATAAAAATGAAATATTTTAAATTAATCTTCCTGGAAATAATTCATTTTGAAATTTTAAAAATATATTCATGCAATATAAGTTAAAATAAAAATTCTTCTCATACTTTTGTCGGAAAGTGAAATATTACCACGTAACGAAAGCCACAAAAGAATCATGTTATACCATTTCATAAAAGTTTGACAATAGGTAAAATTTAAATTAAATTATAATATAAGAATATGTATATTTTTTAATATATATGAATAAAACATAAACATTGATGATAAATATAATCCAAGAAATAATTATGTATAATCTGTATTAGATAAAAATGAGATATCGAAATTATCCCTTACCTTAGGTCTGATATCCATTTTATATATTAGATCCTCATATATAATAATTTAAATAATGTTATTAACTTATTATAGATTTATTTTCAATTTTATGATATCATATAAGATCATATTATCATATGTTTGTAAATAACAATTCATTGTTACTCGTTATTCGAGTTTTAACTGCTCTATTCACTTAAACATGTTTTGACGAATAAGATCATGTTCCTATTATTAGGTTATAGTTATATCATTACCAAAATAATTTTATAATTTTATATATCATATTTATATATTATATTAATCTTTATATTCATTCTATAATTATATTTATATAGAATGAATCACATCGCATCATTGTGACGTTAGGCCATATGTATACATGAGTGACGATATAATTCCCATAATTATGGAATGATATAGAATTATATTGTGAATATAATATTAAATAATAAGTTTCATGTTTTAATAATCAAATAAATTTATTATTTCTATCATTATATCCATCTATGTAAGGTGGTGATGAAAAACAGACTACAACACAACATGGAGACGGAAAGCCCTATATACGCATGTGTGGTGATTTCATTTTTCATTGGATCAATAGAAGGTGGAAAATGGTTTTTCCATAATCATAATAAAATATCATTATATAATCGAGAAATTATTTATTAATTTATAATGGAATCATCTCCTAAATATGAACTAGAAGAAGAATGATGTTTGAAATTATCTGAAGATAAGATTACCTCCTCTTCGACATGGTCTATCTATACCTCCTCTTATATGTTCAAGATTTTGTCTTTTAAGAATACTGTAACCTCAATAATGTTACTAGGGATGTTCAGAAGTTAAATAGGAATGTAATGTAGATACTCTAAGGCTCAATTTGATGTTAAGATGTGAAGGAGGAGGTTGCCTTTTATATTTGAGGTGAGGGGTCCTTTAGAAAAAACCAAAAACATTATTTTCTAATAAAAAAACAACATCCAAAAAACCACCATAATATCCCAATTTAGAATATTATATGATAAATGGTTTTAATGAAATCAAATAATATATTTTATACTTTTTTGTCTATCAAATGAATCCTTTTCATTTTAATAAACACTTAGTTATTCAATATAATTTTATTTAGGGTAACAAATATTTTAATATAAGAAGAGGAAAATATTGAATTATATTATGTAAATTAGAAAATAAATAAATACCTAATTACATTTTAGACCATATCATAATTATAATATATTTTTCAAAATTGATTTATGATTTTATAATAATGTAATAAACATTATTTTGATAAAATATCAATAGTGTCAATTTTGACACTATTTAATTCTATGATTTTTAAAAATATAAAAATAAAAATTAAAAATTAAAAAACAATTTTACTATATTTATAAGATTTAAAGTTAATATATATAATTCCTTGTATATATAAATTATCACATATTATATTAATATTAAAATTTTAATTACATTTAATTGTTATCTCTATTAATAAAATAATTACAACATCAAATGTTGTAATTTTTTATTACATTTGTTTTATATATAAAAATTTAAAATAATATACATTGATGAAGATAGATATACTAAAATTCAGAATAAAACATTTAGTATAATATATCATTTAGAAAATCAATCAATAAAAATGATAAACTTAGTAAAACATGAATGCAACAAGTTTAACATCACATTAAATAAAATAATATAAATATCATAATATCTTCTATAAGGATCCAAATTTTCAATGACTAGAAAATTTGATGATTATGGTCTCAATATTCTCAATAAATAATATTTGGTCAAGTGTTTGTGTCTTTTAACGGTTATTATTATTTTAGTAATAATTAGTTTATTGATTTTTCATCAATTTAATAATTTCAAGTTCATCAATATATAAACCATTAAAGAAATAATTTTTTTCGTAAAAAATTAAAAATATATTACCATTATAAAGAAAAATATTTTACCTTTAAAATTTTAATTTCTAATATAATTTATCTTTTGTATAATTTTATATTATAAATTATTTAGTTATTAAATTTGAGTGAGAAATATTTATTTTTTCTATAAATAAAATGAATAAAATGTCCTAATCTCATCCAGGCAGATTCCAATTGACACCATTTAGACCCAAGGATGATTTAGGTCAAAAAAATAATCCAATTTTAATAAGATGAGTTTTATGGTAATTATATTAAATTTATCTCACCATTAGTTACCTAATTTACCATTTTACCATATTAATAAATATTTCCGAAGTTAATATTCATAATTCCCAAAAATAAAATAAAGATATTTACACAATTTAGATATAATTATTCCAAACACAGAATAATTTTTAAAAAATTAAAAACACATATGTTTCAGTAATTAGTTTAAAATCAATCTCACTGTTAGAAAGAGAGAATGAGTTTTAAAAGTTAACACACTGTAAAAGTTTAAAATGTTTTTACATATTAATTCAATGTAAATTTAATGCCAATGACCTAAATTATAATAAATGATAAAAATATATTATATTTATAAATTAAAACGATTTAATAATTAATTTACCATTTATATTATTTTATTAAAATAGTTTTTTCATTTAAAATTTAGGATATTTTTACAATTCAACAAAGCGTGAAGTTTATCAAAAAAATATCAAAAATTCATCCAAAATAAATTTTTATATCTCATATCCAAATAACATGTTTCTATTGTCTGTTAATATTTATTAATGTATCAAAATCTCAATTTAATAAGGGTTCTCCATTAAAAGGTGGAAAATTACCCTTTTTAAAAATATATGTTTTCAAAAATCAAATTGGGTTTATTCATACCCTATGACAAACAGATCTATTGGATGAATATAAATAATATGTTATTATTTATATAAAACATTTACTTATTTAATTTCATTTAATAATAAAAATTTCTTCAATATTTTAATACAAAAAATACCAATATATAAATGACTTATATTTTTAATAAATAATTTGTAGCCAATGAATTTAATATATATTTTCATAAGTTTGTAATATTTATTCATGCTAACATAACGACTATTTTATAATGGAAATTTTATACTAATGCAGTCTCAGAGTACATTCAAATTGACAATTGTGTGTAGTGACTGATATTGAATAAATAAAATTATTTAAAGAAAATATTTCATAAAAACACCTGGGTGTCACATAGAATGTTCTGAGACATGGTTGTTTTATATGTTGTGATTAAAATTATTTAGTGGTTTATATGAATTCATACACTCTACAATAAATAAATAAAATGTTAAAACATAACATGGCTTATAAAGGAATAATATTATATGATATCATATAATTATTAATGTATTCTGAGATTACCACAACAGTTCGAAGATATCCCACGTTCATTCATATATGCATTTCGAGTAACCATTTTAAATATGTATATGAACACCAAACATCCCAATTGAATGAGAGACGCCTTAAAACCATTCCAAAATATAATCCAATTCATACAAATCACTCCAAACCAAACAAGAAGCATCCTGCAGAACAACTATGGTTGTTGATCACATTACATTTCCATGTGGCTACTCATCAAAGTCCCCATTCAAAAGTAAATATTTTTTGTTATTTTCTATCCAAATCAACAATTGTTAAAATATTGAATTTTAATTACATGAATCTATGTGATTGGATTTTCATGTTATTGGTTGTCATCTTTCAAAAAATATGAACAATCTAGATACATGAAAAAGAACCAATAATCTCATATAAGGAATCATCATCTAGGAATATTTTACACATGGATCCCAACAAATTATAATAAATAAACTGTGAGAACCTTTAGATATATGTTTAAAATGATGATGATGTTGTCATTTTCAGGGTTACCACCAACTTGGAGTAGTATATGTTTATCTTGTAATTATATAATTTTATATTAATATAATGTAACTCTTTTAAATCCTTATTTCATTCTGTGTTTCTAATAGTATACTACAAACCCCATGGTCAACATTGACATACATGAGGGATGATCATGGGGGAGGTAGCCCTATCTATAGTTCCCACTCTACATGTCAATTGTTTTAGTATCATTCATAATGGGATGCCAATGGTGACGAGTGTAACATCATAGACTTAGGTATTAATTTTATATCCCTATGTTAGTTGATTAATTTTTTATAATGAATGTGAACATGAGTATAAAATAAAGTACAAATGATATGAATCAAACTAAAAACACTTTATTCAATAATAATGTGTCAATAAAATAAAATTACATGAACCATGTGTTGAATATAATGAATTATTACTTACCATATTTTATTACATCAATTAATTGTTTATAAAAAATGAATCAATAAAGATAAAAGTAAAATATTTTTAAAATTATGTAATCCTTTAGATAATCTTCACTGGTCAAGAACAATTTTAGTATAACTAAACAAATAATGAATAAAAACATCACAAATGGAAAAATAATTATTTGAAATCCTAAATGAATACTATAAGACTAAGAATATATATTTATGATGTTACAATGGAATAAATTTTCTGAATTTAATGTAGGAATATAGCCATTATTTGACCATTATAATGGTGGATGTAGTCGTTGGGAAAAATACCAGTAAGAATATGAAGAGTTTAAATTTTTTGAAATATTATTTATATAAATAAAATTTATTTCAATGTTAAAAATAAATTTATATATAATTTAAATAATATATTTTTAATAAAAGGAATTTTTTTGTTGTGATAAAAAATGGTCTATTTAGTTTTGGAAGATGTCTTTTATTCTAATGGATTTTTTTTATGTTTTTCAATTATTTGTTGAATCTATTAATTATAAAGAATAATATATATAAAGATTATTGAAAAAATTCAAGGAATAAGTTGAAAAATAAATTAATAAAATATATTAAGTAATTAATAATCTATAGTGAATACTTATTTAATTATTCATTGATAAAAATAATATGTTTTATATAAAAATAATTTTATATTATATATTTTTATTAAAGAATTTAAATTATTAATATTTTGTATAAATTTATTGAAATATATTAAATAAATTTAAATTAAATTTCATTAAATTGATATTTTTTAGGATTTAGTAGATATAATATATTTTAATCTATAAAATATATCAATTTTTATTGTTTCCTTTATTATTTTAAGTATTCTAATAATAATGAATTAAATTTATCAGTACTGAAGAACTATTTTAATGATTTTCTTTATTAAAAAAAATAAAAAAATTGATCAATATTCATGTAATGGTTTTTAAATGGCATGGAATACGAAGAAATCTAATCATGTGCTTAAAAATATAATTTTTGGGAAACTGTTTCTATGTAATATACATTTCTTATTTTACAAATAATATTTATAACTTTTATAAATTGAATATAAAAAAATACATTTCATATTTTTAATTATAATTTCATAACATGCTAAAACCTTGAATTTTATTCTTATCCCAAAATAAGTTAATGATGTAATAATTGATTTACCATGATAAAGTCAAAATAATGTAAAATGGTTATATTAACGAGTAAAGGCCAAAAATATCTCTAATACTTTTTTTAATTTTGGTGTATGAGTGGATTAATGACCTATATCTTTTATCTATCAACTTTTGAATTTATTTCCCTAAAAATTTACATTTATTACTCATATAGTAACATGTATATCCAAAAATGCCACTCATACTCAGCTACTAAGGGACCCCCTGCCCACTTTAACCATCATCTTTTATTAAATTATTTTTTCAATATCATACAATATTATCTCTTTAATAATCATTTTTCATTTTGTGTAGCTTCTGGTCTCCAAAAAATTTCTCAATTCTATCAAATCTAATTGGCTTCTAAGAGAAGATACAATTTCTTCTTTGCAAGTAATGATTTTTTCTTTATTTTTCATTTATACTATTCCTCTACCTATCACAAATTATAATTTACCACATTAATAACATCTAAATAATATCATCATACATATATAATGATAATTATTTAGAATATTACTTTATAATCATACTCACCCATTGATTATGATAAGTTCTTGGTTGGGATGGCGTACCACTTATATGGACGATGCTATAAATGTTTGTCATATATTGAAATGAAAACATAAATATTTTTAATATAAGATATTATTAATAAAATAATTATATATTTATTATATATTAATGGTAATATTATTATTTTAGTCATTATTAATCTAACAATTTATATGTGTTAAAAGTTAAAAAAATAGGCTCATTATGGATTTCATCATTACAAATAATACCCTAAACTCCAATTGAATTAACCTAGAACATAATAAATAATTATTAAAATAATATTCTAGGAATTTGAATATTATAATATTTTAAAATTATGAAAGGGTAACAATGATTGAGAACACTATATTGAAATAAACAAGGAACAGTTAAAACTAATAACAACCTATGATCAAAATAAACAAAAATAAGAAATAATTTTATATGAAATTATAATAGAAGAAAAATTAAAATTTAAAGTAACATTAAAAATGTTTTGAAATATCATTCAATGTGTCTATTATTATTATATTGGAATCTATAAGATATTGGATAAAATGGGTATCATGGGTAAGGGTTTGATGTTCCAATTTCCATTCATTGGGAAATATTTCAAATTATGAACCAACTATCATTTGACATGGTACACGTAATGACACAATTAATTATGAATAATAAATGAATTATGAATAATTTTATTTAAAACCCTATTTTTAAATTTATTTTTTATTTTATTTTCAATCATACAATACAAAATTCGTAACAGTTGTTATTGAATTGGTGTTATTTTATTGAGTCATACTATTTCTTCTTTTAATTTTTTTCTAATAATGTTGGTTTAGAATAACATATAATTATATATTTTATTATTTTCTCTTTATTTTTTATATATTTA
Organism: Viscum album; assembly: GCA_963277665.1. Lineage (NCBI taxonomy): Eukaryota > Viridiplantae > Streptophyta > Magnoliopsida > Santalales > Viscaceae > Viscum > Viscum album. The sequence continues at coordinate 1,747,363,072 of OY728126.1, forward strand.
AATTTATTTATCATAACCTCTTTTTAAAATTATTCTTACTTCACAAATAATGATGTGTGTATGGGTTTCTTTTCTGGCCTCTATTAAAAAACAAGAATGTCTTTGTCTAAATTTAAATCAACATAAAATATCTGTCCATTCACTCTAAAACCCCATATATTTTCTTATAAACAATTTTTTTCTTTGTTTTATATGTTTTATTAACACTTCACATTTCTTTGGTTCATAATTTAACCAAAACAATGCTTATGTGAAGAACCAAACTTATCTCTCATTTTTTCAGGAATATTTTAAGTCTCTATCTATGTTTTCCACATATTTTTTTTGAATTTCCTTATCCCAACATATCTAATTTAATAAGTTAATTTTCTATTGACATTGAATTTATTTATCAATGTTTGAAAGGAATATTTTTTTACATTTTCTTAATGGTTACATTCTAACACTATTTGTTTCCGTTTTATTTAAAAATCTTTTTTCCAAATATGTAAAGGATATTAATTTTTAATTTAAATATTTTTTCTAAAAGAATTTATATTTATTTTTTTTTACATAAAATTATAAAAATATAATTTTTTAAAATCTTATTTTCTATTAAATTTTCTATTTTTATTATAAAATATTTTTTTTCTTTGTTTATGCCTATTAATGTTTCTTATGTTTCAATGGGGACACAATTTACTAGACTCACCATATTTATTTCCATGGAATAATCCATCACTTCTATTATCTTTCTAGTTTATAAAATATTATTATATATAACCTTATAAAAATCCCTTTACACTATGAGTACCATATACTTCATTCTTAAATTGAAAAATTATTCACCTATAAAATCATAATATTCAATTGAATGAAGAAAAATATTGATATAAATATTTATTGTTTTATTCTATATGGGAAATCATGTAATATTTTCATCAATTGTTAACACCGATATTGATATGTTGACGGTGTAATACTCTACCATTTGTAGATGTTTTATTCCTTATCATGTAACCATATCATAGGATGTGGGATGTAGGAGGTTATCCTAGTCTATTATGTTATGGGCCAAGGGAGTTTTTCTTAATATAATATATAATTCATGGACATGTTGTGGTTAGATTTTTTTAATATTGTTATATAGTGGTCTTGGTAGATATCCTAGTTACATATTAAGATTTTATATTTCATTCCACAATCATATGTTTTTATCCATTTGTAATTATTATATTATCATATTCCAATATTCTTATGTCATGGAATAAGTTTTGTTTTCATGAAGATCATTCTATTATTCTATATTACAAATCCATGGTCTATGTTATTCGATCATGACTTATGATCATCTCATATGTTTCTATATTCTTTTTGATTAGTTATTTATACCCCATTCATGTTTTCATACATGTTTATGACCCAATCCTACACTACAAATTTATATTTTTTCCCTTTACTCAACTTTTCACCTCACTATTTATTAAGTTTCTCCATTAATTGAGGAATTTATATACAAGTATACGTGTAGAGGGGAATAATATGTTGATAATTATCTAGGATATTTTGAACCATTAATGTGTAATAAAATGGTTATATGGATAATACATAAATACACAAACCCTTTGGATTATGGGAGTGTAATAATTGTTGATATGACTTGTATAATCATGGAAAATGATTTATGTTTTTTTATCATCTATGTTTATATTATATTAGTTGGGTAATTTTACTAATTTATAGCATCTGACCGGAAGTGTGGTTCTTGGGACATGTTAATTGGTATCAGATCTAGGTTGAGTTAGTTTTAGAGATTATTTAGTGGATAAAACTTATGGAAAAATGTGATGAACTAATAGAGTTATAGTTTGATATGATAGTGTCATATTGAACTAATGGTTTCATTAGATGAAATAAAGGAGACCTCGAATAATTTATCTTATGGTATCATTTTCTTATTCATATCATTGTTTACATCGATTTTATAGGATATTATTCATAGTAACCATTTTGTTTTAATAATTGTTTTCTTAATAAAAAAAATTATATTGACGTTGAAAAAGGTGTGTATCTATAAAATCATTCACATAACATTGTTTTATCACATACTAAAATAAATTTCCTCAAATTAGTTAAGATAAAAAATATGGCAATATATGCATGTTATGGAGAAAATTATGAGTTATTTCATATTACAAGACTCAATATTTTTTAGTTTTCAACAAAATATATATAATAATTCTTTTTAAATAAACCCTCAAATGTTTTCATTATTGAAGAGAATTCCAATTTCATGGATTTATTTTATTCGGGGGAAGAATTTAATATTTCATACTTATATATTCATTTAATTTCTTAATTTTTTTATTTCGAAAAATGTGAACATAATTTAAAAATAATTAATAATTGATATATATCAAATTAACAACACTATATTCAATCATAATTAAACATTAAAATAAAATTAATTGAAACCGTGTATTACATTCCTTAAATTATTACATACACTAAATTATTACATCCCTCAAATGTAAATAAAATAAAATTAAACAATAAACGTAAAACAATAATATCACTATAAATCTAAATCCCCTACATTATTTCTACCATCGAGGAAATATCTAAGAATATCAACCTGCAATCATAAAAAATCATGAATAGAGAAATAATTTTGTAAAATAATAAATCAAAACTATTGAAATGATAAATGTGATTTGTGAATGTTGAATAGAATAAAATTATATAATCTAATGGGGTAATTTTACCCTTAATTGACTATTATAAACATAAATATAGTCATTGGTTATAAAACAATCTACCATATTACCTGTCCATACTGCTTTCCTCTTGCTGATTTAGTGTTGGAAGATTCTCAACTAGCTACAACATGGACGAATACTGGTTTAAATCTCAGTGAAACCACCAAAAAAGACAACATTTAAGATGACTCTAATGACAGAACTATTCGGATAGTAACCAGTGAAGTAGTCCCTACTACTATTCCACTGGATATTTCATGGGTTTGTTCAGATCCAATATGATACATCATCATGGTTAATAATGAAGTTGATCAGCCTACTATAGAGAGGGATAACTGTATAGTTACTATTTACCAGAAGGATAATAGCATGGTAACCAGTAAAACATAACACACTTCTTTAGAAATAGATAACTCTATTATGGTACATACAAGAAAGGTAGTAACATATATTAAACCAGTGTAGTAGATCCTGATAATAGGAAGTGTGTCAAAAATAGAAATTATCCCAACATATCTGATATAAATGTTACTCATAAAGAAGATTATTTTCCTAATAGAACTGCTTTATGTCCTGTTAAATCAGGAAAACAGAAAGCAGTCGGATTCAAAAAAGGAAGGTCTAACCCTGATATCAAGTCTAAATGAGGATTATTTTTAAGAATTTCAAAGGACTCGCCAATTGTGAAACAATGAGATCCCTATGGGTTTTCATACAACTTCATAATACTCTTCTTATATGTTTTTATTAACCTAAGATAATTATTGCTAACAATCATACCAATTTGGGACATTTGGGTTTTCATTTTATTGATTTTAATAGGTGTGTATTTGAGGTCAAAATCCATTGGGTCTTTGCACATTACATCGGATGTGATATTTCCTTAGATTATAATAGTGATTAGAAAATTACATGTGCATTCACTTATCTTGTTTCCTATCATCATTCCTCCTTAATTTTTCTCATAACTTCTTCTATGATTGGAGGATGTTGTGGGTTGATATAGGCTCTATTAACTCTGCTACCAATATTCCACGGCTCTATCTAGGGGATTTTAACACTACCATGACTCCAAATGAGAAGATGGGGTAATTTATGAATTCAATTTCTTCAAGGGAGTTCAAATATAGTATTGATAAAAATAGACTAATTGAGGTGAATCTGGTTAGGGGAAAATATACTTGGTATTTAATGATTTTGAATAGGAATGTTACAAGCAGTACTGATAAGGTCATTGTCAATAATGCATCTATTGAATCCTATGGATCCATATGTTGTTCAACATTGTCAAGAATGAATTCTTATCATTATCCTATATTGGTTGATCTTGTGGGAAATGATCCCAGGAGACTATTACCCTTCAGGTTCAATAATACTTAGATCACACATCATGAGTGTAGGCCAACTGTCGAGAAGATATGGGACTACATGGGATGTAAGAGGGATTATTTTACTTGTGTCATAGACCTCAAAACTACTTGAATGAGCCTTGAAATTTTGGAGAAAAGATCGTTTTAGTTCTCTTGATGCTTAAATATTATCTCTTGAGGGTTTTCTACAACAAATACAAGAGTAGAACTCGATAAATAACTTCTACGATCGCGTTCGTAGAGAAAATGATATTGTCTCCAAGATTAATAGTCTCATGAACCTTAAAGATTCTTTAAAATGGATGATTTTAAGGTTAATTGGTAGAATTATGGTGACAAAAATTATTTTTTTTAATTATCTTCAAAAAAAATTTGATGGTTACCAAACCTTTATCATTGATTATAAATGGAGATCAGATTATTGATAACAGGAAGGACATCTCTGAGCATGTGATATCTTACATTAAATATCTATTTAATGGTATATCTTCCCCTTGTGATCATGTTGAGGGTATTATTCCCAGACACTTTTATCATAAAGAGAATTAGTATCTTACCTTTATTCCCTTAGAGTGTGAAATCAAGGAAGCCACCTTCAGTCTCAAATATGATAGTGCCCCTAGTACTGATGGTGTTGGAAAACTATTCATTCAAAAATTATGGCATATTATTCATGTTGATGTTTTCAGGTTAGTTACCCATTTATTTAAATAGGGTGTTCTTCCTTATATCATAAATTTCTAGTTCTTTTCCATTATCCCAATGGTGGAAAATAGCTATGAGATCCACATTTTTAGGCTAGTTGCTTTAGTCAACACCAACAATGAAATCATTTTCAAGATCTTGGAAACACGGCTAACATAAATTACTACAAAAATTACCTCCTATGATCAGTTTGGTTTTATTAAGGGCATATCCATTCATAATTGTCTCAATACTACCTCAGAATGTGTCCATATTCTGAAGAAGGCTATTAGAGGTGGAAATATTTCTTTAAACATACTGTTAGAAATTATTTTGAAACAATGGATTGGGAATTCATTTGAAATATACTTCAAATGTATGGATTTTAAAATGTATTCATATATTGGGATAAAACCATTCTTGGGACTACCCACATCCCTATTCTGATTAATGGGTCTCTTGAGGGTTACATTGACTGTTCCTGATGTGTAAGGAAAGTTGATCCACTTTCTGCGATCATATTTTTGATATCATATTCCATTATGGTCGTTAATGGGTATTTGAATACTATAAGTGTGGTAACACGATAAAATACTCATACTCATTTATTTTATACTAATGAAATTATACATTTCACTAAAGGGGATAAAATAAACATCAACAATATCAAGAAGGCTCTTCCATGTTATGTTAATATTTTTGATCAGGAGATCATCTGATATAAGTCCATTTTTTATTTTGGAATTAATTTTTATGTCCCTGTGAAGAATGACATTATCATAACATTTGGAATTCAGGAGGGAGTTTTCCCCTTTATTTATTTGGGGGTTCCCTTGTTTTGGGGGAGACCAAAATCATCATACTTATCGAATATTATCGATATGTTTAGAATCCAACTTGTTATATGGAAAGGTAAATCTCTCTCGATGCCTTGTCATATTTGTCTGGTGAAGGCTGTTATTATTTCCATGTTTGTTTTGCTCATTTATGGTTTATAAATGGGCCATCTCTCTCATCAAGAGAATCAATGTGTCTATCAAGAATTTTATCTGGAGTAGAAACATTATTGAAAATAAGTTAGTAGCAGTATCCAAAAGCACTTGTTGTCATCCTTATGATGTAGGTTGGATATGAATTAAGAGACTTGAATCCTTCAATAATTCTTTGAAGGCTGTGTTTATGTGGAGATTTGTTAATAGTGATTCTGACTCTCTTTCCTTCCTTCAGGATATGTTTATGCATCGTCTCATGATTGGAATATCTAGTTATATTAATTCTTAAGTATGGATAATTTTTAAATCAACTTATGATTCAATTATTTTTAATTATAGATGGTTGGTCTCTAGAAATTCATCTCTTCCTTTTTGGAAGGTTAATTGGACTATTATTCCCTTGTTGAATACCTTGTAAATGAGATGAATAACTTAGATGTAGATATTACCATCAAGGAACAACATTATAATATGGAGGGTCTCTTGAACCATATCTGGAACACTGTTAATTTTCATTTTTTTTAATCGAGCTAATTTTTGGGTATGGGAACCTGCGGTCAAAGGAAGTTTTTCTTCTAAATTGTTCAACATGGACTCTTTCAATTGTAACATTGATGCTCAGTTAATGGGGGAATTTCACATGAGACTTATTAGTCCTTCTCGGTCCATTCTTGTCTGGTGGCTGGCTCATGGGAAGATATCAACTGACAGATATCTTCAATATTTTTGTATTTCAATGTTTTCCACTTGTGTTCTTTGTAATCAGAAGGGGGATGATTTCAATCGCTTATATCTTTGTTGTGTTACTACCTCATCAATGTGAAAGGCTGTTGCGGATATTTTTGAAATTATTTTACCTCTGATGGATTTCATATGAGGGTTTCTTCAGGGTTGGCCAGTCTGGTGTTTTATCAGTGGATAATGGATCTTTTTCATGTTGTTTCAGTTGAGTTGATTCACTTTATTTGGAATCCTGTGAAAAAAATTATCCATGGAAGGTATTCTTTCAAATTTGGTGATGCACTATCACTAATTATTGATGATTTTTGTGAGGTTTGAACCTCGAAGAAACAATATTGTTTTAATTTGGTGCATGATATGGATATCCTTGGATAGGTTGGTGTCAAAGATAATTTTAGACCCCTGCTGGGTACTTTTTATGTCTTTTGGTAGAAACCATTTTCTAGTTGGATCAATGTCAATTCTGATGGTGCCTCATGTGGAAATCTATGGCACTCAGGTTATAGTGCTGTTTTTAGGAATCATCTAGGAGAGGTCCTTGGATGCATTCAGAGTTTGTGTAGTATTTAGTCCTCAACTGAGGCAGAGATGATGTGAATTATCATTTTAGTGGATAAGGTACATAAATAGGGATGGAACAAAATCTTGCATGAATGTGATTCTACCATTATTGTGTCTACCATCAAGTTGGTATCGTCTCATTGGTTCTAGAAGCTCACCAAAAGTTGTATCAACTTCTAGGATTACCTTTCCTCCATGGAATATATTATCATGCATGTCTATTGGGAGGCCAATGCAGTGGTAGATGGTATTGAAAATAATGGTGTCAATGGTGGTACTTTCTTATGGTATGATCATCTACCGAATGATCTTTTACCTTCGTTGTGGCATGATCATGGTAAATCTCTAAATTTTAGAATTATTTAAGTCTAACTCTTTTTGTCATATTAAGTGAGCGTTTTGTTTCTAGGAAAGGAATCAACTTTCAATTAATTAAAATAATAATTAATTTATTTTAGGCTTAAAAATATACTTTTATACAAAATTTGTTTATGCATTGCAAATTCTGTAAATTAAAATTAATTTATATTAATATAATAATATAAATATAATAATATTTATTTATTGTTTTGTAAATAATTTCTAAATTATATAATATGTTCTATTTTGTTTTAATCTAAAAAATCATTTAGGTAAAAATTGAGTTATCATAATAATTTTAAAAGGAAGGAAAATGGTTATGTTTAGGGGTTAAGGCCTTAAATATCTCAATATTAATATAAAAATTTAGCGTATGAGGGTATACATGACCAATCCAAATTAAATGTAGACTTTTTGTCCACATATTTGAAAAATTTCATTCCATACCCATTATGTAGTATGTATTTGGAACAATACCACTCAAGATCACCTAAAAAAGACTCCTCCTCTAAAAACACTAATTCTCACTTTTACTACATTTTAATCATAAATATATCACCTATTCACATTAATAATAATATTATCCCTTATTGGGTAGCTTCCAATCTCCAGATAATTCCCACATTCCTTTAAAAAACAAGAGGTGTTATAAGTGAGGATACAATTTCTTCTTTGTAGTTAATGAATTATTGTCATTGTTTTTCATATATATTTCTCAAATACCTCTATAAATTTTTTATTTGTCACATTAACATCATGTAAAAATAATTATTCAACTATTTAGATAATAATATTATAAAATACCTCTTAATAATTATAGCCATGCATTAATTAAATTCTTTTATTTTTTGGGTTGGTTTAAACAGCTATATGGAAAATGTAATAAATTATAATAATGAAAGATGTTGAAAAATAATTACATGTAGGATATAATATTATTTAGAATGTAATTTTTTATTCACGGTTTTGGAATGGTAATACTAATATTTAATTAATTATTAATATAACACAATATGTTTATTAAAACATGCAGAAATGGGATCATTATGAATTTCATATTAATAGAGCATACTTGAAACTCTCATGGAATAAACATAGACCATTAAACCCCATTATATAACTATTATCCTAGTACTATGACTATTATATTTATGTTAAACTCATGAATATGTGTTAATGATCAATATTGTTGTATTGAAATAAAAATGGAAAGGTTGAAACTAATAACAACATATGATCATTATAAAATAAAAATAATTTTAATTTACAACTAGTAAACATAAAATATTAATAAAAAATGTAATTAAGATTTATGGGGTTATTAAATATATTGTTAAGGAATATAATATTATTATAATAGAATCTATATTATTTCTGAAGAGGAGGGAATCCATGGAATGGTTTCCTCTTTTCAATTTCCTTTCTTTGACGCATATTTCAAATTTCACACCTATTATTCTCTAAAATAATTCACCTAAATCCCTATTGAAATATTTTATCATAAATAAATTTTTATTATTGTTATTCAAAAGTTTATTTCATGATCAATTTTCATGTCATTTTGATTCATACATTAACAAATTCATAAGGGAGTTTTTGAATCAATATTATTTCATTGGGTCATTCTATTTTTTATTTGAATATATTCTTATAATATTGGTTTTCTATATAATATGTTTTTATTGTATTTTATTTACTCTCTATTTTCATGATATTTACATTTCATTCTCACAACCGCCTTTTTAAGTGATTCTTAGTTCATGAATCATGTTGTTTATAAGTGTATATTTTCTAATTTCTATTTGAAACCATGATTGTATATTTCTAAATTTCCATTTGACATAATTTTTTTCTTTCACTATAAAACAACATACATAATATTATAATATATTTATTTCTATTTCTTATATATCATATCACCCTTTATTCTCCCTGATGTTCACAATTACATTAAAACTACATTCTTAAGGGGAACCAGCCTTACCTATTATTATTAGTTGGGGATTTTTTTTCAATATCTATATTCTCAGTATTATTTTATGGATACCCTAATTCTTAATTATTTGGTGCATTAAGATATATATGTATTAAATTTTACTTTATTTAGAAATATATTAATTTAATATTTTTTATATTTTTCTACATAATTACTTTATCCCACTATTTATGTTGGTTTTTATTATAAATATTCCATTAAATTTTTTTATGGTTACTAAATATTATTTTTATTTAATGCATAATTTTTTATAAAACAATTTATTTTAAAATTATATTTTAAAAAAATATATCACTATATAAAGAATATTTCATTATGTTTTTTTAAATTTTAGAATTTTATTATAAAATATTTTAAATTTATCATGGTTCCCATTAATGTTTTGTAGTTTTCTTTGAGGATAAAATTTAATGGTATCCTCCACATTTTTCTATGTAATAGTAAATCACTTACATTTTCATTATAAATTATAAACTATCATTATATAAAACATTTCTTATGGTTCTTTTTGTTTTTGAGTAACCAGTTTTTTTTATTAAACACTATTGGATATGATAATCATACCATTTAATTGAATGAGGAAAAATATAGATATATCCATATATTATTTTATTATATAGCAGAAACCGTCAAATATAATCATTGATGGTTAAGCCTAATTTTTACTTACTAACAGTAATTTCCACTTCTTTGGTGGATGTTTTCAACCTTACGATGAAATTTATAAGATCTGTTTCTAGTGGACAATCATGTTATGATATCTATTTTATTTTATATAACACACATTTATTAGTGGTATTATTATGTTATAGATAGGTCTAATAGCCATCTATTCCATTAGGTAAATATTATATCTCATGAGATGAATATAACATAATATATTTGAGGTTATAAAAATACATTATATTATAGAATATGGAATGTTATCCTAGTCTATTATGTTATGGTAAAAGGTGGGTTATCCAAGTCCACTCACTTATGCATGAATATATTGTGGTTATATTTCCAATATTTTTATGATGGTATTTGGATATATATTTAACATAAATTAGGATTTTTAGTGGTATTCTATAGTTCTATGTTATTATCCATGGATAATTATTATTGCCCTATATTTCTATATTATTATATCAATGTTTAAATTATAATTCAATGGTTAGAATTTTTTTTCGTTAAAGTGAGTTACTTAAGAAAGTGGATGAATTATGTTCTTAATAATAATTCTATATTATCCATGTTTTCATTAAAATCCCATAATTAAAATAAAATCACATAGTTAACTAGAATAACAGTTTGATGAAATATTAGTCTTTCAAAAGATTTCTAAAAATAATTTTATTTGTAAGTAAAAACAAAATTAAATATTACATTACCTATTGAATTTAATATACTCAAACATATACTAATATAAAAACTAGTAAATAACAACAATCAAAGTACTATTTTTTACTATTTAAGTAAGAGAAACAATTTAAAACATTTAGATTAAGAAAAAAACTCAAATAAATAGTGGAAGAAAACAACCAGTTCAGTCTCACAATGATCCCTAATACCCAACACATATAAATCACCCACTACTATGATAATTATATTACTATAATCTAATCCACAACCTGTATTGGGTATACAAACAACATCTTATATGTTCTCCAAGAAACATAGGGACCTATTCCACATTACATTTTAGAATAAAACATTAAAGGTCACCCAAGGTCATCTACCTAAATATTTGTGGATAAACATATGGAATGAGAGATAAGAAAATAACAAGTATTCTCTACTTCTAGTGAAGGATCCAGTGTGTTTCGGTAAATAAACAAAACAACACTCCCCTCGAATGTAAAAGGAACCAACATTAATTGAAACAAATAAGTTATATAAAAGATAATGTTTCTATGATTGTAATAATTGATTTGATTTAATGTCCTCAGATGTATCTTGGTGTGGAGAGCTAGATGTTTCTATTAAAATCGTAGTAAAAAAAGAATACCACAAGGGTTCTCTTTTCTGTATATAAGAATGGATGTTGATCTTAAATTAATTTCAACTCTTTCATATATGAAATTATTAGGAAATGTAGAATTTAATATATAGAGTGAAGATCCTTCTAGTTTTTAGTCAGTGAACATCTTGATAACACAACATCTAGGCATTAGAGATTCATCTAACAATATAATGAACTATGTAAAGGATTATCTATTCAAAGAATATTGCTATAGATATGATGGATCATTCTACTGGGATCAGAAATATTCATTAATTCATCTCTTCAATAGTTTAATATATATCATTAAATAATCCCCATACATTAATTTCAACATTGTATCCTTTAGAATAATTTAATTTAAATTAAGAATAACAATGATGGCTGCTCTTCTAGTAAAAAGACATATCTAGAAACAAGATATCTCTCCTGGAAAACATCTGTTTTGGAAATGAATATCTGGTGGAAATATATATCGACTGATGACTCATCATGTAAGTGATTGAATTAAACTAATGTTGAGTCATAAGTAGTGGTGACTTAATCTATTGGTGAATCATTTAAACTAGTGTTTATTTAGGTCTAGTAATGACTCAGTTTAGCATTGATTCTTTCATGAAATGAATCATTTGAACTAACAGTGAGTCATTTCTTGTGGTGAATCATTTTGGGAGAGAGTCAATCAATAAGTGAATCATTTTAAATAATGGTATCTTAGCCTAGAAGTAATTCATTCCTACCTTAGAGAAATTTTAACTACTAATGATTGACTCTAACACATAGCCTAATTTTCAACAATTTCATTATATTATATCATTTTATCAAAAAATAGAATTGTTATTAGAAACAAAATAATGATGATTTTTGTGTATTATGATAATTACGTGCCCAAAATATTTCCCTTTTGATGACCAAAAATCCTGAAATATTTTTAAAACATGTATTATATAATCTTATATATACAAATATGAATTAAATGATAAAAATATGTTTATCATTTAAAATGTCAAATGTAAGATAAAAATAAAAAATGTATCAAAGATAAAGTTATGTGGTATCATTAATAAATAATAAATAAGGGTAATTATGGTTATAAAATGTAAATTAACTACCATCAGTTTAATTATGGTATTATAGGACACATAAGAATGGAATCATATAATGAGACCAAATAAATATGGTATAAAGAAAAAAAGAAGGATGCCTACATCCAAATGAATATGGTATAAATGAAAAACATGGTACCATAGATGAAATAACAATATGTATCTATATATATATATAGATAAATTTGGTATCAAATAATAATTTTTTAAGGGTAGATACAATATCAAAGGTAATATAATTATGTATAAAAGAGGAAAAATTATGGTATCAATGGGAAAATGGAATGAGAAGGGGTATTAAATGAATAAAATATTCACACACATTTTTGATTATTAAAAAGTTAAAACAAGAAATATAAATTCCCTAAGATAAAAAATAAAAGGTGAATAATATGATTAAAAAGAAATATAATATCAACGTAAAATTTATCAAAACATAAAGAATAAGAGAGATATTCCATTAAAGAAGAAAAATTATGATATTACTCCAGAAAAGATATACATGGAAATAAAAAAATTCTTATCAATGACTCGTGTATATAAGAGTAACTATTATCCTTAGTATTATGATTAATAGGTAATTTACCCTTAATATTGGTATGAGGTATAAAGGCCTAATGTTAGGATGTTATGGAAATGGATAGATAAAATAATGACAAACAGGGAAGATCTACAATGATGACTGGCCAAATATTCTAGAAATATTCCATGGGATACATGCTAATTGGATGATACTGAGGATATAGAGGGTCTAAGGATGGATAACAGGTGAATGTTGTTATTATTATGGCCTTTATAGAAATCATTTTAATGCCCGATACATAGAAAAAAAGCTTCTTAGAATTGATAAATTCCCTGAAAATATTTATCCCCTCTATATATCATTATAAAAATCCATTATTTTTCCCATTTAAAATTTTAATAAAAGGTTACGAAACCTTTTAATGTCTAACATTATACATGAAATCCTATATGACTAGTGGCATCCTGATATTCTCATCCAAAAACCTGAAATGAGAATTTATCTCATGTTTTGATTACACCCTAGAATGGTTATATTTAATGGAATTTGTTTTGGTTTACCAAAATCTGTTATACTCATTGAACCATTATCTTACTAGTTTATATAAATTCTCACCATTTTGATGAATCAATCTTAGATCCTCCTAATTTGTAGCATGTATATTTACCAAAGAAACATAAAGTTCCACTCAAAAATTGAATAGGAACAACATTGCATCAAAGGAAACTGAGGGAGGTGGATAAGAAGATGAATATTCAAGTATAGTTAAACGATTTCACCATTTCATACTAGAATAATAACTAGATTCAATGGATCTTATGATTTCTTCCATCACTGATCTAAGTGGTTTTATCTCATTGGACAAACATCAATTCATGATTTCAACCTCTTAAATGGGATGATTGATATTCAACTGAATATGACATTCCATAAACTCAAACAAGTGTCTAGAATATAACTCAATCAGCGGAGTGATTGGAGGTTCATGAGACCATAAAACCCTACTAGAATCAGCACGAAGGCTCCCTTTTAATAAATCAACAACTTCTTTAGAAACAGAATCTAAAATCATTGGTATTGTAGGTAGATGCACAAAAGCCTATGTTGGATCTTGTCTGATAGAAGAAGAATATGATGTTAATGTCTAAAGCTTAAAAAAATATCTATTAATATCAATAACATATATAAAAGAGATAATAGGTCCACCATACTTTTTTAACTTCTTATCATCATCTGTTAAAACATTATATGATAATCCAAATAAATTTGATCATAGGGAAGTATCCCCCTTACAAGATATCTCTCCCACTACCTAAGTATCTATATTATCATTAAATAAATCCCCATAAATATATTTGGACTCTAAATGGTCCAAAAAATCCCAATGAATCATAGTTATTTATCTCATTTATCATGTATTGCAGCTACTCTGACATTACTATCATACTTCTCCCCCTCAACAGCATCACTTATATCTCTTCTAGAAAATGAGGTAACATCATGTTGCTGCTCTAGAACATGTATCCCCAATGGGTCTTATCTAGATGAACCAATTATCTCAACATGTACATTACATGTTAATCCATGTCTCCTTATAGACTTAGTTGAAGCAATAGAACCTATAGGGGATTGATGATGTGTCTAAATCCAAAAACCATCATCATCTTCATTACATCCTCCACCATCACAATCTTTTCCCCCATATTCATCACAATTACCATCTTGTCTATTATACTCATATGAAAAATCCAAACGCACATTATAATTTTTGGACAAAGAGAATATTATCCACTCCTCTCTAAAAACCATTGTCTCACCGTCATCACTATCCCATTCACATAACTAACTCTCTCTATCAGCGATAGCTGTAGGTTGGCTAATGGATCCTAATGACCTAAGATGGATCATTGGAAAATAAAGGTCACTACACACCTCAATTGAGGTTTCCACATCCCCCTTCATATAATCATCAAAATATCCCTTATTTGAATATTTTACTATCATATCTCGCTCAATTTTGGGATTAAATAATCTCTTACATCAAGAAGGATGATCAATATGACTAAAATACTCATATTTATTTTCATTATCTAAAACTATGTTCTTCATCCAAGGTTACCACCTCACATTCAACCTTCTAGAAATAATATTAGTAGAAAATAAACCTCCACATTTAAAATAAACTTCTTCCTCGTCATCTATTGAAAACATTTTTCCAACATATAATCAATAAACATAAAATAAATTAATGTTTCAGATTTAAAGGATGAATTACACATCAACATCACGTGTACATTATGGTATCATCATAAGATTATCATATCCCTAATTTTCATAAGGGAATTTATATACAAATACAGGTATATTAAGGTATTGATGTACCCTTTTCTAGGATATAATATATGATTGAGAAACATAAAAGAATCTTATATTCATAATATGACTAATTATAATCAAGTCTTTTTAGAGTATCATCACATTTCATCTACAATGATGAATTTTCATATCTAAACAATTTAGAGTCACTAGGTATCGTAACCATGTAATATATAAATACTCATTTATAAGTTACATTCATATTTATTTTCCATTCCATTGAAGAAAATGTGAACTCTTTACCATAAATCATTCTTTGAATCAGATCATTCATTATCCAAAAACTGAACTCAATATACTAATAATAATAATGATGAAAAATAAGATAAAAATGTATGTATTTTGAAGAAAAAAAATCTATCTATACATGGTTCTAGATAACATTTATTACCAATTACTTAGTATAGTGAAATCACATCACATCTATATCGTTTTTTATAATATACTACTTGATTTTTCAATTGTGGGCTCATAAGTACTAAAATATATGAACTTGGTTCAACTTTTGATCTCTTAGTAGGTAATGATTATTTATAATAAAACAATTATGTTCCCTTAACTCTCACTATTTATATGAAACAAATACTAGAGAAATGGTTTGAGGAGTCTGATGGATGGGAGAAAAGGAAGGTGAAACTGTTCAGGAGTAGACATGCATGTGATAGTGAATCAAGTTGAAATGAAAATATTGATATACTATTTTGGAATTAAAATAAATAAAATATAATTAAATGAGACAAAAAAATAAAATAATAACTTAATCTAAAAAATTAGTAATGTAAGAAACACTTGAAACAATGTCTCGTGTCTCGTAAAATGGTGACTCACTAACGGCAACTTGACAACGGTGAATCATCCAATAGTTACATATCCTATAGTGAATCATCCAATGGTGACTCATCCAATCGTTAATCATCAAAAGGTTAATTTATAAACAATATTTACCATACCTAATTCATGTTTGATATAGTAGAATCTCTCATAATTCAATTGTTTTTTGAAAATTTCATCAAGTTGATGTTCTGTTCCTAGGATTTGGAGTGTTATATCAACCTTTTGAAAATATTCCTTCATAAAGTGATGTCTTAAATCAATATGATTTGTTACATGATGATACATAGGATTACTACATATAATTAATAAACTTTTTATTTACACAACATAGAAGGAATTGTATGAATTGATAATTATAATATAGAAATGTATATTTCATCCTCAAATTTTGAGCACATCAACAACAGAAATCTTGGTATTCAACATCAAGAGTAGATAATGAAATATTATTTTGTTTCTTACTAAATCAAGAAATGATATACACGCTCAAAATATTTCATTTTATATATGAGATTTTATGTTTAGATTAGAAACAACAAAATCATTATTTGAATAACACACATTTTCAATTGATTTCACTCTATGAAATAATAGATTTTTTTGTATTTTGACGTATTTAAAAATACTTTTTACATCAACTAAATGAGATTTTTTATAGTTTCTTTTAAAAATAGAACACATACACTCACTAAAAACAATATTAGGTTGAATAGATGTTATGTAATGAAAGCCTCCCAAAATACCATTGTAACTTGATTTGAACACAAACTTTACAGCTTTATCAAGATCCAACTTATAGGTGGTACTCATGGGACTATCAATTATACTATTTTTGACTAAACAAAACTATTTTACATTGTATTTAGTGTAATTTAATTAAAAATAATTCCATAATTATTTTTTAAATTCTGAAAAAAATGAAATAAATTATGTTTACCCTTTAAACTCATTTCAAATTTATTATGAATTATCTTTGAAAAATAATTACACAAATATTTTTTAATAATTACAAAAATAGTATCATAAACATATATTTGTTCAACTAAAATATATTTTAAGTTAATTGTAATAAAATAGTTGGACCAGCCATACATTTTGAAAAACCATTCGAAATTCTAAAAGAGTTGAGTCTATCATACTAAGCTCTAGGATGTTGTTTTAAACTATAGAATAATTTTTTAATTTGAAAACATGATTTGAAAAATTATTATTTTTGGAATCCTTGGGGTCTAAAAAACATCCTCAACTATATAACCATTAAACAATAAACTTTTGGAATTTATTTTATATTGTTTGAAATATAAATGTGTTGCATAGAAAAATTGTACTATGATGGCTTCGTGTCTCTCCACTAGTGAAAATGTTTCCTCATACTCAATAAAATATTTTATATATCCATATGTAACCAAACTTTTTTAATTTATTACTATAGTTCAAAATTCATCAACCATGTTTCCAAAAACCCATTTAATTCTAATAGTGAGTTTTTCTTTAGTTCTAACAACATATTGTAAAGCATTATTTATTTCAAACTAATTAAGTTACTCTTACATTATAATCACCCATAATTTTTCATTAACCGAATCTTTGATTTTCTTAGGTTAAATATGTGATAAGAATATTGGATGTTCAACCTGATTTCATATATAAACACCTGTATCTATACCTATATATAATTATCTAACTAAGACATCTATATGATGGCATTCAGGAGCCCTAATAGCCTTTTGAAAATATGGTCCTGTCAGCTCATATTACCCCAAAAATTTGGTTTAGGCTGTGAATGTTCCTCATAATTGGATTAGTTTTCTGATTGATTTGCAAATGGGTTAGAATAATTTCCATTAATGTTAAGAGGGTAAAAGTCATCCTCAAGGATTTATAAAAGGGTTTTTGGCTCATGTGAATCTATCTCGTCAAGAATGACATGGATATATTCTGCAATAGTTATGGTTCATTGTTTAAAAACACTAAATGATTTACAAGATGATTAATAACTAAATAATGATTGATCATCACTCTTGAAATAAAATTGATCAATATTATCCATTCTATTAAGAATGAATATTTTCAACCAAAACTCTAAGGTAATTATCTTTAAGAATTATTTTTCTCCAAAATCCAGAAGAAGTTTTCTTTAGTAGAGGTATAATTAATACATTATTAATTATATAACAGGATATATACACAGCATTTTCCCAAGAATAAAAATGATGTTAATATTCACTAATAATATTCCAGACAATTTCACGAAGTGTTCTATTAATTATTTATAACACACCAATGTGATGTGAGGTCTTATGGGTAGACAAGTTATGATTAATTATATTTTGTGAAAATAAGATTTAATGTCTTGATTTTAAAACTCATGGAAATGATCGCTTTTTAATGTATAAATCCTAATTGTGCTATTATTTTCTTTAGATTTGGAATACATGGTAAAGTAAGAGTAAGATTTTATTTTTTGAGCTAAAAAGAATACCCAAGTATACAATGAAAATTCATCTATAAAAAAATAAACAAAATTTTTCCCATTTAAACTAGAAACATAATATTGTCAAACAAAGTCCATGTGAATCAACTATAGTGTTTGAGAAGTTGAATCTTAGTAATTTTATTTGAAATATATCTATTTTTTGTTTCTCGTTTTTAATGGGGTTACAAACATTATCATTTAAGAATTCAGGATCAATTATTTCTTTAAATAACACTTTACATACAATATTTCTATGTGTGGGAATATTTCAATGGAATATCCCATTATTAAAATTCAATATTCCTTATGAAAGGCACTTGGACAAGAGATACTTTGAGAAAATAAATATTATAAATTAAGAGCAAAAAAATTATCATTAATGAAATATATAATCATAAAATCAATTTTAGAATAAAAAAACATTGAGATAAATATTTTAAAATTTCTCAGAAGAACTATAATAACATAACTATAAAATGATAAAATGATTTTACTTCAAACCATATAAAATTGAAATTTGAGAAAATAAAAGTGATGAAGAAGTACCAAAATGGTTAAGGCCATTTTTTTACATTTTTAATCTCAACAAAAGTGACATGTCCACCACCATCCTTTATAAAAAAATTTAACCTTGGGTAATCTCTAATCATTTTACTAGAAAAATCATTGTCTATGTACCAAAGATTATTACCACATCTCATCAAGAAGGTTCAATAAATAAACATTTTACACAAGAAATGATTTAGGTACCAAAATGTTTTTTGGAGCAGAAATGATAGTAATTAAGGCTTTCAAAACCAATATTTTATCAATAGGTCTCCTTATAAAGGATTATATACATTTAATTATAAATGTATAGTTTAATTTAGTTGAATAAAATATAGTAGAATATTTTCCAGAACAAGATTTAGGAATAAAATTGTTTATCAGAATTCTTCTTTTTCTATGTCATAATACAAACTACTAATGTATTTAGATGATTTATGTTTTCCTAGAATTTGAGTGAATTTATTTCTCCCATTAGTAAATCATTCTATATATTTATTTAGTTTCACATTAAAAAAATTTAATACATTATTACATTTTAATATTTATTCATTCTTATATTTTTCAATAGCACGACCATATTAAAAATTAATACTTAATGCATGTTGTTTCTTCAGAATATTTCACTTATCCCTATGCTCATTAAGTGTATCTTATATAATATATTATTAAACAATAATTTTTTCATTATTCATGTCCTCATCATTATCTTTATCTCTATAAAGAGTTTATTTACAACATGGAGAAGGATCACATATATTTGATACCTCAGATCTGTCTATTATGAATCACATGTTTTATTTATCATGATTTTCCTCTTAGTTAATCTCTAAATAATTTTAGATTTCTTTAAAATCACTCCATGTTTAATTCCTTATATTATTTTAATTATTACCCATATCATTATATGTTTTTTACATCAGTTTATGACTTTTACCTTTGTCATTCACTTTTCACTTACATTCATAGAAAATGATTTCATTTGAGGTGGAATCTCTCTTCGATTCATTCTTCCAATTTCTTTTATTATCATATTTACCATTGTATCATGATTTCATACTAGAATTTTTTTTCTCAAAAAACCATTTAAATATTTTGGGTATATGGGCTATCTCATCCTCACTATCAACTAATGATTATTTCTCACTAAAACATTCTCTTTCTGTTTTGAGTTTATATTGTTGAAGGATTCATATTTCATTTTTATTTCATATTCATCCTCACTATTGTCCTTAAATTATTACTCATACCAAATTAACATTCCAATTAGATCGTTAATAAAAATATTAATAATTTTAAAATATTATTGTATAGATAATAATGTACCTCTTCATATTTTCTATAGACACCTTAATAGGTGCATGACTTGTCCTTTATCAAAAAATGGATTTCCCAATGTATTCATTTTATTTAATATCTAATTGAACCTAATATTAATGGGAGAGATAATCTCATTATTTTTTGTTTTAAACGTTTCAAATTTAATATTATATATATTTAAATTAATTTCTGTAACATTTTTTTTTCATTAGGATAAGTAGCTAAAGTGTATCAAACATCAAAATTTGTTGTGCGTTCATATATTATATTTATTCTTCATCACCCAATGCACAATAGAAAGCCTTAAAATTTTGTAGTTATTGTTATATGTAGTCTTTGTAGAATCATTGCACGTATTTTTAATAGTCTTAGATATTTAATACTTACCTAAATGAGAAGTCCAAATTTAAAAAGCCATGCACTTAATATGTGTTTTAATCATGATTTTACATTGAGAATATCTTCTTCCATTAAAGAAGGGAGCTATGTTGGTATCAGAACCCTCAGGTGTATAAATAAACAAAATGTATAAATAAAAAAATTTGAGTTATTTATAACATAACCAAATTCAAAATTTCAATGATCATTTAAAATCCTTCAATACAAAATGTTTGTCCGGGTTAGTAACTCAAGAGAGTGGGGGTGAATTTTGTTCCAAATAAAAATATATTAATTTTTTTTAAATAAAATATCCTAGTTAAAATAAAATACATTAGGTAATAAAAGTACTTGTTTGATAAAAATTTATTATTTGGAAGGATTTCGGAAATCTTTATTAGTGCTCAGTAATGAAATATAGGACATTAAATTATCATTTTAAATAAATATACTCAAAATATCATAATATATAAACTACTAAATACTAACTATCAAAGTACAATTTTTTTACTTTTTAAATAACTTTAGACCAATTATTGGATATAAATAAAAAATAATAAAATCAAACAATAGAATGAAATAAGAGGTTCAATCTCAAGACAAGACAAAATCCCCTCTACATGGAAATCAACTTCTACCAATGTGATAATATATTTATAATATTACCCACAACTTAGATTGAGTATAAAAAATCAAGTTGCAAGATTTTTATGCCTTGAATGAACCTCTTCTATAACAACCTTGGGAGGAAAAAATCCCATGTAACATAGGTACCTCATTCATAAACACTATGGGTAATCATATGAAATGATAGATAAAACAATATCAGGTATTTTTCAGTTCTAGAGGAGGAGTCTGTGTGTGTTGATATACAGAGAAAACAACACAATGCTAAAATGTAAAAGAAAAAAATGAAATATAAATGAATAAGATATATAATATTTAATTATTCTTATAATATAGTACCTATTATTCATGAGTGCCCTCAGATCTATCTTATTGAGTAACATGATATGTTTTTATAAAAATAACTGTAAAACTGTTTTTCATAAGGTTTCTCTATTCTATTCGTAGGGAAATATATTGATGTGTAATTTGGTTTAACTCTTTAATAGTTAAAAATTCAGTTGTAATGTACCATTCAATATCTTATTTTATGACCCTTCAACTATTTAGTAATTTTAATTCTTAATATAGCATCATCCATGCACGACAGTGTATTCTAAGTAAAAATTATGTATGTGAAGTATTTTTCTTTATAATTTTAATCATAAAAACCATTTTTATCCTCTTAGTGAGCTCCAATATATTATTTATTTAATATGTGAATTATTTTTAATGAATAATCATTAAATAATCCCTCTTGATGAATTTTAACAAAGTATTCATTAGAATAATTTATTTGAAACCCATAAGAATATCTATAGTGTATCTTCTTATGTGAAGACATATCAAGTGGTGAAACATCCAGGTAGTGAGTCATCTAAACTAATTATAATCCAGTTCTAATAGTGATTCAGTTTAGATATGACTCATTTGACTAACAGTGAGTCAGGTCTTGTGGTGACTCCATCCGGTTGAGACTAATTTGAACTGATGATGAGTCTGTTCTAGTAGTGACTGAATGTAGTAGTGATTTAGTCTGGTGATGACTCATTTGAACAAACAATCCCCCAGGCTAGAGGAAATTTATTCTTGGTCGAGATACATTTTAACTAATGGGGAATCATTCAAATAGTTATCCAAATTTTCATCAATTTTTCTAATATTAAAGAATAATATCATAAAAAAAGTATTGTTATTAGAAACATTATATACGTGATTTTTTAGCATTAAAATATGTTTCTTCCAACACCTATGGAAATCTATATTCATATTCCATGGTCAATATTATTCTATTATTCCTTATGATAAAATATTATGATTCCATATTATCTTAAATTGGTTATTTCTATTGTGTTCTTGTTTTCTTATTTATTTAAAATCTAATCCTAGATAGATCATTGATATGGTTTTCTATTATCTAGTGTTTGATATTACTCTTCCGTATATTTCCCTATTTTTCTAGTAATATGTATGTAAGAATATGTTTAGGATGGAATTGTGTGTAGAGAATTATATGGGATATATTGAAGAACTAATGTGTTATAAGATGGTTATGTATCTAATCTCGTAGGACAATAAACCACTTGATATAGGGTTTCAGATTTTGGATATATATATATTTTTTATAATCATGAAAAATGATTTATTTATTTTTTTGACCATGTCATTTGGTACAAAAGTGTGTGTATAAAGGATATTATTTATAACACCAAATCCATGTGTATAAGTATGTGGTAGATTCAAGGAAGAAGGGATTAATGGGTTTCAACTTCTACTCTTCACTCACTTTCTCATTCATTTATCCAATTTATCATTTTTTTACATTACATATATTTAAATTTTCTTCATATGTAATATTTTAGAATGTATTGGGTTAAACCAGACACCATGGAATGACATGTTGGAATGGTGACATGCTCACAGACATAGTATTCCAGTCATATTTTTTCTATGGGAGATATGGTATTAACATGTTATAGAAGTATCCAAATAATATTATGTTCCAAGAAAAAGTGGAGGAAATTAATATGAAAATCATATTTCATAAATTAATTTAGTAATTAAGAATATTAAAATGATATTAAAGGTATTCATTAAAAACAATAGGGTTCAACATCATTCACATTAACACTTTATATTTCTATGTTTGTTTTATTTCTATGGTTTTAAAATCTTATTTCATGTCCATTATTTTAAATTTGAAAATTATAAAAAAATATAAAAATATGTTGTGGGTTTTTTTTTGTTTTTGGAAATTTTAGCAGAATAAGGGATTGAGTTACACTAAAATATATATGATGTAATATAATAATATTTATAGAGGTTTATGATACACTCCTTAAAATATTAGGAATATTTTACTGGGATCATATATATCATTTCATTTTCATTTTCACCTATAGGAATACATACCTTGTTTTAAAAAACGAAAAGAAAATAGAAACCGTGTTGAACTCTCACTCTAGTTTTAGTGGAATAGAAGAACTCCATGTAAGATAAGTTAGGGGTGTTTTAATTTCATGTTAAAGATATTTGGTATTCAAATAACCCCTTATGTATCTCAAATAAGTTTATAAACATAAATAATATGATTATTTATCTAATTAACTTAGGGATTACTCTATGTACATTCTACAACATAAATAAATATTTATAGATGAAAACATGATCCACTATAATTAACTTCCTTATTTTAGGAAGATATTCAAGAAATTAATGCGGTATTTAATGACTGTTAAATACAAAACCAATCTGGTTACTTTTTATTGGGTTTTCACAAGAAGACTAATCTATATGTTGAAACCTTTAAAAGGAAAACATATATATTGAACTGATTTTCTAACTTCATTGAAAATCAAGGATAAAATGACCCCTTATTTGTTAATAGCATAAATTAGAAACATTATATTTTATATATAAAAATTAAGAATCATTCAGATAAACAGTGTAATGTTTTTGAATAATAAGTGGAGGAACCTTCATATCGTCCACTACAATTATTCACATTATTAAAATGTAAAAACCACTAATTGAATTAAAATTCAATCTATGCATGGTATATGAGTGTGGGAAATTATTGCCTTTTTTAGATTAGTTATTTGTTATATTTATATTTTGTTTTAATGGATATTTGTTGGATACTTTTTTATTATTAGATTTTTTACTCAATAATGTCATATATTCTTGACTTTACAATATTAAAATAATTTTATTTCTATTATTTGAACAATTTCACAATTATTATTGATAATTAAATAAAATTTTATCTATTAACAAATTAATGTATATAAAAAACAATCTAATGATAAAATTACAACCCATATGTGTTCATATACCATTTTGCAAATTATTTAATTCATATATTTTTTATGACCTTTAGTCCATATTCATAATCAAGAACCTTATTTATTACTTATTTTAAATTCCTTGAGTTTTATTTTTTTGAAAATAAAAAAAACAATTTTTTATGATCAAATTAAATTGTGTGAACATTTTTTTTCTATTTTACAATTAAAATATATATTTTTAGATATAGATACCATAAAATAATTTATTGAAGTTTTTATTGAAGCACAATTCCATTTTAGACATCTCATGATATTATATTATATGATTTCTATTTTAAGATGAATGTGGGGGTTATTGTCCATGGAAGTAATTTTTGTAAGGAATCATATGATGAAGAGGATTTCAAGGGTGATGGGTTACATTATTAATGGGGTAAATAAGTGTAAAATATTATTCAGTTTTATTTTCTCCTCTATCTACAAAAAAATTAAAAATGAAAAAATTATATATTAAAAAATGTGACAAGGTACTAAATTACTATATTTTACTATTGATTATATGGGGGATTAAAATTAAAAAATATCAAAATATTATGTTTTTTACATAATTTCAAGGAGAAAATGAAGTAGTAGATTTTATATAATATTTTCTTGTTTTTATATGTTGATCATTAAGGCATAAAACTCTACTATGAATATTTTTTTGCAACATCAAACCACAAACTAAATTACTCAACAAAACCCATAATTTTTTTGATTAAATACAACATTTTATATTTTGAGTGGATAATTAGTCACATTATAAACCTATACATAGTGTTCATGATCAAAGTATAGGATATCCTTCCAAAATATATATTTCATAGGAGATAGAGAGAGGGAGAGAGATGCACTTCTGTGTAAGGAAAGTACACTTATGAATGGTTAGATCAATGTAATTAAATAAATTTTATTGAACATAATGAAATGGAAATTAAGATCACAAAGTGAGAAAGTTTTTTATATTATGGACAAGGATAATTCACACACACATTTGATTTAATTATATTTGGATTTAATTAAATGTTGATAATTTCCATAAACTATAATTTTTTATTTCAAGAGAGTGATATGACATAAAAATTAATTTTTTAATATTATTTGAAATTATGTTGTGATATATTGACTTATATATTGTATTTATCCCATGTTTAATGTTTTAATTCATTTTTCAGTTTAATGAAATTATATTTTAATGTGATAATTTAATTTATTCATTGATTTTTATGGTTTAAATTATCTAATATAACATGATTTTTGGGTTTTTATGTTATTCATGTGATGATAAGATATAAATGTACATTGAGAGATTGAATATATTATGGGTGAACTATTATGTGGCTAGGGATGAACTATCATTTGGCATGACCAATATATATTATATAATAAAGATAGATATTTTCCATGTCTCATTATTTGTTCAATTCCAAGGATTGAATATTCTAATTCATTGTCACATTCTATGACACAATTAAATTTGTTTTATAGGTTTTATCAAACTATAGATATTTCTATCTCTGAATTAAAACTATACATAAAAAATCATTCAACATGAGAATATTTCATTATTTTTATGTGAATGGGTATGTATTTAATGATCCCATGAACTATTCTAATTTACCCCTACTTGATGAATGAATATGTGATAGGTAACCATGTATCAAACCTCAATCCCCACTATACATCCTATTTGAACCTGGGACACCTAAAACACATTACAAACATCATACTAATTATTTTAAATCCCATAAAAACCTAAAAAGGATCCTAAAGGTCCTCAAAGTTGGTGGATCAAATCACTGGTCCTTGTTTCAGCAATTAAAATGCCCCTATTCAAAAAATTAATATTTTTTACTCTTTAATTTTACATTATTCCACTTTATTTTATCTTTACCCATTTCTATGTTTGTTCTGCATTATTTATAAATTATTTTTTGTTTTTCTTATTTTTATATTTTAAAATTCAAAAATACATAAAAATGTGAAGTACAACTATATGTTTTGGAAAGTATCACAGATAGATAGCATTTATTTTCACTACAATATATTTATGGAGAAACATAAATATTTTTAACAGTTGTTCATGATAAACATATTTATTTTCACACATGGATAATATAAATAACATTTAGGTTTGATCAATTTGATTTCCTAGAAAAATATATTATTTCTTATAGTTTATCTATCAGTTTGAATGATGATATAAATTATTTGATTTCATGAATAAATACAATGGGAAATGGAAAAAATATTTTTAGTACTCATAAGAGAGAGAATATATATAAATATTTAGAAGTAGAGATTCATATCAGAAGATATGGTGAGAAAATTTATGGGAAAATAAACCTTTATAAAAATAAGCATACACCCCCTCAACCATAAATATGAAAATATATGGATAACTAAATTTCATGAGTAAATAATTATTATTGAATTAGATAATTTATATTAATGAGAATTATAAAAGATTTACATAAAATATTCTATGAGATTCTAAAAAAATTGTACGCCTGTTGTTACCTACATTGGTAAAAAAATTACATTTTTAAATAGTTTTTACATTTTAATTAAAATATAGAATTATAATAAAATTTTAAAAGGTGGGGTTTGGATTTTTAGGTATTTTATTTTATCTACTTTTTCAGTAAAATCTATCAGACATTTAATCTTTCATATACCAATTCAGACCTAAAAAATTGAAATAAGAGAGATAAATATACCCTACTATGTTGAAGATCGTATTTACTATTAGAGGGTTTTTGGAAAATTTCATTTGGTCCTTTATATGTCATCATTATAAAGATACTAAATTGTGTTTTATATATTTTTTTATTGTGTATGTCACTATGTATTGGATAGAAAGACTAACATTGATTTCTATTTTTTTCTGAAGCATGTGTTTTGAAAGGAAGAATTTATTCGAAGTATCATTAAGATCCTATGAATGAAGTGTTGAAAAAAATATATCCATGGGAAGATAAAACATAAAATATATTGTATGTTTTATGAATTGATTCATAGATATTTTTTTGGATTCACTCTATAGAATTGGATATCATACATGAATAATTATCCACTAAATTATGATGATTGTTCAAATATTACTAATTTTATAAATTTATAAAAGAGATTTTTTGGATATTTCTTATTATTAATATAACTAAAACGTTAAATAATTTTATTTCCATACAATATTTCATTAATTAATGAAGATTTTTATGGATATCATTTAAATATTAATTTTCCTGAAGTAATTTGAAGGACATACAAAAGAGAAGAACATTTATATTGATTCATGAAGAATTGGAGATATATCATTATTGGTAATAAATATTATATTTTTTATTTTATAAGTATATATTATAATTCAACTAAAAAATAATTAATGGGAAATAAAATCCACAATAGTAAGCATGATGAACCACATTTGGGAGAAAGGATAAACCGTATGGGATCCACCCAATAAGGGAAGATATAGTAGAAAGGTGGGACTTTCATAGTGTCTTCAACGCACATGGAATGTTTAAGGGTTGAAAAGTGGGTGAATTTCTCCCCCATCAGTGCCTATAGACTACATGTGGTAGGCATTCATTTCATGTGGGATTGGGTGTTAAAGTTTAATAGGTGATGAACCCTATTGCTGGATTTAGGAACCATCGATCATGGGAAATATTATTAATAGTTTGGAGATTTTGTACAAAATTGATGTGACATTACCTAACCTATATTCAAGTACCAATAAGTTTTTGAGGGGGTTAATCACTGATATTCTTTTCTTCTATGTTTCATTTCATATGAAACAACCTTCAGCACTTGTTAATGGTTTTATTCCCAGCTGAAAAAAACAAATAGACACCCTTAAGAACATAATACTTTTCATGTTTCTCTACTAATAAATATTATATTCTCCTTGGTATGGATCAACAATAATTTACTACCATATAATACTCTATAAAAAAATAGGTTTCTGGAATTCTACGAGTAGGATATAACCTTACAGATGTACTACATTTTATGAAATAATATAGTGAATGTGAATCAAGTATATTGAAATGATGTAATAAAATTTTTGTAAAAAACATTTTTTATTGATTCATGATCAAATTTGAAATATTATCCTTTGAAAAAAATATTCCGTTTCTTACCATAAATATTGTAAAATATTTCAAGACATTATAAGGATACATTGGTTGGTTTCCAAGTCCGATTTTTAAGTATGATTACTCAAAATAGAAATCCCACTTTAATGTGAACAATTAGTTTCCATAAATTCATTTTTCATACTATTTTAGTCCTTTATCTAATATCCTTGTACCCACCATGATCTATCATGTATCCCATGTGGATACCCTTTCACTATGTGACATGGGTGGTTCTGGGACAACCCTCTTCTTCAAAATAGCACCCCTACTTTTTAGATGCCTGATTCAACTATAGACCACATATTCTATGTGATACCATTTCCATTTTGGTATATAGATCCCCAGAATATCCTTAAAGAAAAAAATTATTTTTTCATGGAATATTTAATATGAAAACATATATCCTTCACAAAATTATCCCTCTGAATGTATTTCGGTCATACCAATATTATTTCATCCGCAAATACCTCTTCAAACCAAATTTATCACTACCTATGATCTGATTAGTGGTCTTTATATAGGAAAATAATATCCTCATAACTAGTTTATCTGAATTAAAAAAAACATTGATGTGGTACAACTTTCACTATGAACTGAAATGCAGCCCACATGCTGCCTTAATCCTTTACGAAATCATCTATCATCTAAAAAACCATTTTTAGTATCCATAATCACTACCTCAATCCACAAATATCATGACTTTCAAGAATTATTATCCTTATGACAAATTAATACCTTCTATGAATTGTTTTTACCTACGCAGCATGTGTAGAATTCTTCGTAGTCCGCATAACACTACTATACAGAAATCCTTACTTTTTCAATTTTCCTTGAACATTCTGCATAACTCCTTTGTGGTCTATGAATTTTTCTTTTCAGAATTTGAAATATGTTCCACTAATATATTTGGATTAATTTATAAATTTTAATGAATCAGATATCTTTTTCAAAAATTCACTTCTTTTATCATTAAAAACCTTATCTTTCATGATATTTAGCCTTTTTCCGATCATATTTAGCATCATCATATTTTCCAATTATTTTAACTTATATATCCTCTAGAGGCGTCTTTCTTCAAAAATAAAACGAAAATTGTTAATAATGTTTTGTATTCTTTTTGCAATATGATGGTCAGTGATATGATCCACTTTTATATATTGTGGCAATTTCATTTCTTCTCAAACATCCTTGAAAAAAATTCAATACCTGGTAACTATAATCATTTGTTATAAACTTTTTCATAACACTATGTGGAATCATATTTCAAGTGGTATAATATTACTATTTCACTTATAATAAGGTCATATCACATGTCATTTGACTAATATTGATATAATGATTCATAATGATCCACATCATGTTCTGCCTCCCAGTAATAATGAGTAGTGCTACTCATGGTTTATTAGGGAAGAATGCGTCAATAATGTTTTAGAAAACCAATATTGATTGTCTATACATTTCCACTTATTAAACTATGATGAATAAAAACATGATCAACATACCAAATCCATTCACGAAACATCATTTTTCAATAATTTATATTCAAATTAAAACAATGATGATCTCAAGAGATGTTATCATGTGATGTTATATGGATAACATAATAAAACAGATATAATCAACTGATCCATGATAAAAATCATCTACCCAACATGTGAATATGAAATATCTTTTCATATTTCTATGGTTACAACATCTACATATTTTTTCACATGAATCTTTTGACATTTTCAATAATCTATCGATTGAGTATCACAAGAACACGTGGTTTATCACAAGAAGCACAAAGGTATCACATGATTGAAAATGTGATCATGTGAATCATGTTATAATTTTAAGAATTCAAATAATATTTCATTGGGAGTTTGATGATATGTAGAATTCTGTATTTAAAAGAATTCGGATAAAAAGTAGATCCATTATAGTACCTCTCATCTATAAATATCAAGAGAGTGGTAATGATATATATGTTGAATGTTTATTAGTGATACTGTTACTCTCATGAAAATAGTGTATTCATTAGTGATCTTTCATATATTCTATTATGATAAGAACGATTCTCATGTGATCTAATCACATGGAGGAGATCTGAAAAGTTCCATTGATCTAGCGAAGATAGAACTACAGAACAATATATTGTGGAAAGTATAATAAAATTCCATGCAGAACCTGTGACATGTAATGAATTAAAAATATCTTGTACTTGTTTATGTTAATAATGGAATAATGAACCCATGTGATACTAAATTGACAAGATGAAAAATCTCTCATATGTGAATTTTCACACGAAGGAGGATGTTATCACATGATATCTTTACATGAAAGAAAATATAGACACCACACAACAACCAGTTTCTAGAATTTAAAAAAAACATAAGAGGTTAAGTTAATCAATGAATATATTAAACATTGAATAATGAAATTATATATTTTCACATATGGAAGTTCCCAAACACAATATGATAAATTTAACATTTAGACCTTGGTTTGTTATACCAAACCCTAGTTGCTTGAATGGAACATTACATCTGTGATACACTTTGCACAAGCCTGGGATATTGATGAGACTCTATAAATGTAACATAAGACATGATTTCATGAAGATAACTTGAGAATATGATAGTGAAACATGATTTCTCACATTGTTTGTTGAAGAAAAAAGATATTCTGACATAGATTCATTATTTTTATTATTTTCTTGGGTCAGAAAAATTTTATTTGGGTAGTTTTAAAATATTCATATCATTTTGACTGAATAAGATAAAGATGAAGCCCTCTAGATTACTTCATAATTTTTGTCATACATTTTATTACTGAATCATAGATAGTTCAATGATAATTTTATTTAATTTATCCATTTTATGACATCATTCATAGGAATTTGATTATATTAATTATTTTATATCAAAAGAATAAATTCTCAAAATTGATGATCACTTTATGTGGAGTAGGCCAACTATTTACATTTTTTCTTCAAATAAATATCGTTCTTTGTACCAGGTTGGTTCTATGAAAATGAGTAAATTATATACCTTAGGCCATGATTTCATTGATAATAAAATAAATTTTGTGTGCATGGTATAATAACCCCTGTACACCAGAGCCTTATCCATATAGAGACTAACATTGTTAAGAAACCCTTATATCAATTGTGTTTTAGTGTTTAAAGTGCATTATTTCAAAGTAAAGGCTAAGAAGAAAATAAAACCATTGACAGAATAAATGAAATAGTTTTATAAAATGGGTAAAATTTAAGTTTTTAAAAACTAATCTCGTATTAATTCACCACTCCCCCACAATTAGTGTGATTTTTACAAAAGTGGTCGTAACACATTCAAATCAAATATTTGATAAAATAAAATCTCTCTATGCTTAATGGTTGAGTAAAGATCTCAACAATATAAATATTGACGACTTCTTTAAGTTTATAAAACATAGAAAATGTCTAAAATCTATGATATTTTAAAATGATAGTATTTCTACATTTTTAGATAGTGAGATATAACTTGTGTGATCATGCATAATTGGAATTTACAGAAAGGTAATATCAAAAACATATAATGTGTGGGTCATCCCAAATATTAATTCACAACAACATTTAATTTCCACTTATTCACCTTTATTAGTGAATAGTTCTATATTTTATATCCCTTTACTAGTCCAAGATAAGAGTGAATCTTTATGAAATTAACATGTTTTTAACATAATTTTTTCATCCAGTCTATATCCTACAAATTCATTATCTAAATAAATGTTATGTTTCCAATAAAATTTAGTGGTACATAATAAACCAAGTTCCAATTTTATTTTTCAATATTAAAAAACATGTGTTATATCTTTAAAATGATATTTTTTTATTTTCATCGAAAAAGGCACAAAACATAAGGTCATCATAATATCAAGGGAAATTTCAATTAAAATAATATAATTATATCCAAACCTCTTTAAATATTTTTATATAAACTATTTTACCTTTTCCCATTATTATTTTACATAATGTACTATCCAAAAAACTAATAATTGATTTATTTTTGAATGAATATTTTCGAAAAATATTCAAGGTTTACTTATGATATGTTATAATCGTTCTTTTATTTTGTTGGGAGTTTTGAATACTAAGAAAAAAATTATTCTAAATACTCATTTTCATCTAAAATTATCTTTTTATTAATTTATAAAATCTTTTAAAATTTTATTTTAGATTATCTCTCAAATATAATTATTCTAGATCTGAAAAAATAATGTTTCTTTGAAACTCTTTTCATAATGAGGTTATATTTTTTGTTTAGGTTATTTTCTTAAACATAATTTGATTCATCATTTATTTAATAAAATCACTTTTTCTTATATTATTTTAAAACAATCATATAAATATTTAATAGGTTTTTTAGTATTTATAAAAAAAATTTACATTTATAAAAATGATATTATAGTTTTGGATTGTCAAAACCTATATTTTTTTCAATATAATATTTCATAGAAAAAAAATTTATAAACTTTTTATATTCAGTTTAAGAAGTATTAAATTATTATTTATTATCAAATAAAACTTGATCTGGCTCAAATACTATTTTTATAAAATAATGAATGTATCCAAAAGGATAATTAATTTTTCTAGGTTATATCCCTTATTAACAAATATATTTTATTTAGAAATTATTTCTATTATCATAACACTTATTTTAGAATATCCAATTTGTTAATTAAATCCATGAATCATTGGGAAATTTGACAAGTGTCTGTATTTATATCACAAGAATATATTGATCTATTATTATATATCCATCATTTAATACGAATCACCCATTAATTCATCTTCTATTTTTGGTTCAAAATATGATTGAAATATATTTTAAAGGGTTATTTTAGTAGTCATTGGTTTATCAATGTTTCATATAAAGATATAAATAGTACAATAATTAAAAATTATCATTTTTTGTAGTAAATAATATTGTTCATCATTACGTAAAAGTTTACCATCTAGTTTGTCACTATCATATTTTATAAGTAGAATAGTAGAATTTTTTAAATCAAATGGAGTTTTTAAAAAAAAACATCAACATATGTATTAGAATCATGATGTTTGGAAATATATTTTAAAGCAAGTATTTATAACCAACTTTCCAATTTTATGATCATAAAATATTTTGTTTTCTATTATTGAAAACACATTTAGCCATATTGGTGGTGGATTATCACAGAAATAACATTTCATTTTATTTTAGATCAAATTTTACAATACTATTATCAGTATTTAAAATATATAATTTATATATAAAAATATAGTAGTATCAAATCATTGTGGTCTGTCATTAAAAAACATATATTGTGTTTTATATAAAATGATTAAAAAACCCAATTTTTGTGTAGAAAATAGTATTCTTGGTCTCAACCCAAAAAATATAAGTTATATTTAGAAGACATAGTCCTATAAATCTCATTGAGAGTTTTTTTCTCTATTTTATTTCCTTATTCTAGTATGACGATCATTCAAAAAATCTATGTTTAATATATTTTACACTATAAAATTGTTAAATATAAATCCTTAAAAATTATCAACAATAATCACTTATGATATGGATTATCAAAAGGTTATTTCATTTTTATATAACCCATAATACTTTTTTAAATAACATTTCCGATTCAATTTTTTTAATAAAAAATAAAAAATAAAATGTAAAATGCCATAAAAATATATACACACATAATTTTTCCCTTAAATACACATATTCTAGGTTAGTCTATATAATTATTTGATAAATAACTATAGATGTTCAAATTTTGATTCTTCATTTATCATTTTTAATTAGACATTATGATATTTTTTTGTATTGGGAGGGTTAAAAAAATTAAAACATGATTTATACTCTCATAAGAACAGTATAAGTTCATTCATTAATATTTTTGTCATAATATATATGTTGCAATTTAAAATAAAAAAATCTATTACACTTCCATTAATCTTTTTTCAATACATTAGTGAATGTAATGTTTTTTATAAACAAGTTATTTAGTTCTATATATAATTATAATCATGTTGGTGAATGGTTAATATTAGATCACGCTGTGAGATTTTTATTATATATGAGTTTTTTTTCATAATTCACAGAATATTCATCATCACTGAATTGGATGATTTTAATGAAATTATGATTATGTCATTAAACCTAGAAAATATTAGAAATCTAAGGTTTTTGTGGGATATATTCCAATCTAAATAATTTTATCCTACCTGTAATGTTTCCTATGAATGTAAAACAAACCCCATATAATTTATTCATGTTTTGAGATTTATATATTTTTTAAATCAAGTTTCAAGAGAAATCATTGTCCATGTACTAAATATTGTTCACAGTGTTGGTATTTGGCTGGTCATCCATTAAATCTAATTTCATTGGTTTAAAACTTTTTATAAAATAATTATTTAAGTACACATTCTAATTTAACCCATTTATATTTAAAAAAATTATTTTATTGAAATTATAATCGCCTTTAATTCTAAGGGATTGGTATATATTTAATATTAACATTGTGTTCCATTGTTTCCTATTTTTGTGTATAACACAAAAATATCCCGATAAGTCTGGTATTATTTCTATTTTTCATCAAAAATAGTGTATATATATTATTTTTATATGGCATTATTAGTATATTATTTACCAACATTTGATTTGGAAGGTCTCTAAATAGAAATCATTTTATTTTTTGTTTTCCTTCCTTTTATAAACCATGACAGATTACTCTTTAGAATCTCATATTATGATTTCAATATAATAATTTAAATATGATCAGTTGATGGAATTGAAAAAGTAAACATTTCAGATAACTCATCACTAATTTTTGAATCTTTAACTATTTCCATAAAAAAAATTAGTTTTAGATTGCCTCTAAATTTTATATAAAATTTTCTATATTTCTTTTAGCTGGTCAATTTATTGATTTTATTAATCCATTGAATAATATTCCATAGAAATTTTTCTAAGATAATGATAGGTAATAGATACTATACATAAAAAGATTATTATATTTTGTATGAAACATGTTCTATTTTTTGAAATATGGAGGTGAAAATTCTTGAAATCCTATAACATTAATTATTAATTGATTCATTTTCTAATGATGATCCAAAACATCACTCCATGTATTCGAATACTTATAACCCTTTTTTCCATTACTTTTAATTAATTTATTACTATTTATCAACCTATTATTTTTTAATTATAGTTTTATGTAAATTTTTCATTCAATTCAATGAAAATAGCCATTATGGATTCTCTTCATTCATCCATTTTTCCATAACATTCATCTAATATTTTCTTCCTATCATGTTATTTTTCACTCTTCTTATTTGAAACATTGATACCATTTTTTAGTATTTGAATAAATTATTCTTTATTAATATGATCATTTAATTCTTTTATTAGAGTTATTATTATAGAAAAATTGAATAGTGCACCCATATTTTTTAATTTTTCTTTCTGTATCTTTTTTTAGTCATAAATCATATTTCATTATAGTGTAAATTAGTATACTTATCTTAAAACTGGTGTTGTTTTTTATATATTTGATGGATATAAATATTTGTTTTCATTCTCTCATAAGTATTTTGTTCTATTTTAAAACAATTTATATATATAATTACATCTCTCAATTATTTTTAATACATTTCCAATATTAATAATGTGTTGATGCATATTTTTAATTATTTTTAGTGAATAGAAGTCAAATATTTGATACTCTGATTAGAGAATAGATGTCCATGTTAAAATAAATTTACCCCATTTTAATGTGTGTATTTTTAATCTTCAGAAATATTCTGTGTATAGTCCTACAAGAATAAA
The DNA here is from genome assembly GCA_963277665.1 of Viscum album. Taxonomy (NCBI): domain Eukaryota; kingdom Viridiplantae; phylum Streptophyta; class Magnoliopsida; order Santalales; family Viscaceae; genus Viscum; species Viscum album. Next base: position 1,747,399,972 of record OY728126.1, read on the forward strand.
AATTACTATAAATTTTACATGATATAGTATAGATGATGGTTCCTATAACATTTTAATGGGGACACATTCAAAAAATTTTAGATTTGTAATGTATACAAACATTTCATGGGGATTTTGGTAACAATTTTATATAGTAATACAAGACCGCTTTCAATTTTTGGTTATATAAGTCTCTTTCTAATCTAATCAATATTTATAGTCGTTTATATATAAAAATAGTTTTTTTAATTAAAGTAATCTATTGTTATAATTGAAAAATGAGTTTTCATAAAAAAATATTTTCAGTAATATTGGTTAGTGTATGAAAATCATGGCATAGACTCTGATAGCAATTATAATCTTGATGAAGAAATTTTAAGAGGGGTAAAATAAGGTAATAAAAAAATTGGGTTTTAAAAAAATTTAACTTATTATAAAATCATGTAGTACAGTCTCGCTATCATGAAGTATTATTTTTCATGTTATAAAATTAAATAGTCATTTAATAGAATAATATTTATTAAATAATATCATGAGAAATGATTTTAAAATAATATTTATATTATAATTTTTATAATATATAATATAAATAAATAATGATAATTAAATATAGATTGATATAAGAAAATATTAAAGAGGTTAGGATAAGAAATATCTTGGTCCACTATGATACACAAGTTCCTATACCGAAATGTGATTTTTTATTTTAACACAATGTGGTGGATTATTATAACCAAAAAAATAGTTATTGTTCTAATTAAAATTATCACTCATTCATATTATTTAATTATACGTGGTACTTATTTTATCATAAGAAAATATAGTTTAAAATAAAATTTTACAAACTATAACATTCGTAGGCAATTTTTAATTATTAGAAATAATATGATATAAAACAAAGGACAAAAGAACATGTATCATTTCAAATAAAATAAAAAAATGTTATTTCATTAAAAATAAACAATGATGAAGATATTTTTCTCTGGTTACATTGTATATTGGTAGATCCCCTCTACTATTCATTTAAAATAAGAATAATTTGATCATGGCTTAATTTTTTCCTAATAATCATAGAATATTCTGTTGAATTATAAAAACTAAAAATCAATATATATTTAATTGGATTTAATTTTTTTTCATCAAATGATTCGATATAATAATTCAATAATATCATATAAATCATGGAATAGAATATTTATTCAGTAGATGATCATCTATTTTTTTCATTTTCATATATTTCAGTAGATTTTTATCAATTATTATCAAAATCCTTCAATTTTTAATTTATCCAAAAATTATTTCGTAATATTTAAGAAAAAATATTATATTTTTTAAAAAATAAATAATATAGACTTGATTGTCCAATTATATATTTTTTATTTTCATATGTATTTTTAAGCATAATATTTTTAGTGATTTTGTATACTTTACAAGAAAGTGTCTATAAATTATTAAAATTAGTTATTAGTTAAATATTTATTTATCATATAATTAGTTAAAAAAACAATCCATATGACCTAATTTAGAAATGAACCTGCAATTGGTATAATATGAATCTCCATGTGAGAGAATGTTATTATAAGAATAAATTTTACATTTTATGTTCACTATTGGTATTATGAAATATTTTTCCATAAAGAATAAATTTTCAATGTCATGTCATATTCCTGAGAGAGGTATTGAATAATGGGGGAGAAATACCATATATTTACGGAAATTCCATCTATAGTAATAGAAATAAAAGGTGAACTAAAAATTAAATTTGAGATTCTTGATGATATTTATATCTGTTTTTTTTTTCAACAAGGTCATATATTTGATGAGTGTTTTATGATTATTCCAAATCTAAATATTCATTGAGTTAATATAGTGTGTTTTTAGAATAAAATCAAAATATTACTCCATGTTTGTTGATATGTTTTTTAAATCCTCAAAAAAATACATTAATTTTTTTATAGAGGATGATCATATAATTTGATTGGTGAAGATAGGTTCCTGAATATTATTGATAAATATGAAATATGTGATTTTTGTGTTAATAGTTTCACATTGGAGATTACATTTTTTTATAATGGATATTATAAATAAGATACTCAAATGCGATAATATAAATTTTATTACTGGTTTGAAAATAAAATTCTTAGTGTGTAACAATTTATGAAAATAAGAATGTTTTTATCCTTTAAAAACAATTGATTTCATTTAATGATAATTTTTTATACCATGTTTAAGGATATAGATATATTTTTTTAATGGTTTTAGGTGATATTATTTAATGTATAATTGTTACACTTATATAAAGATATTTTTTATTATGTTAATTGTCTTATGATTTTTTTATCCTTATATTAATACGGTGTTTTGAAAAAAAAATTTAAATATGTTATAAAAATTAGTGGATGTGAATAATATATAAGTATATAAAGATAAAATCATGAATAAGAGAATATTACATTAAAATCATATTTGTTTTAAACTACTAGAGTTGTTATGACATGGAACCAAATTTATTCTGTTTAATATAGTAGATGAAAAATATAATTTATTATACACAAATTTTTATGGCTATTAAAATACTTATAGAGTGACTCAATATGATTATTTCTTTCATTTGATAACCATTGGATTTTTATGGTTTATAGAAATTCATTAATGGGTTTCTTATATAAAATAAAAACATGGGTTCATCAATGATTTTTCGTGATAATTTATACATCTCTTCACTTGTATAAGAAACTAGACATCCCACGCACTAGTTTAATGTTTATTGAAGACTTAGATAAAGATAAATACATAAAATTAAAACGTTTTTATGGTAATTGAAGTTAGTTTCCCATTTCTAAATAAAAAATTCAAAAAAATGAGAGGAGAAGTACATTAAATGGTAGATAATTACATTTTTATGTGATTTTGATGGTATTAAGTGAATAAATATTTTAACAACTAAATTAAATCTTACTTGAATTAGTGATTCAAAAAATAACATTGTTTATTTCGTTTTGACATGAAATTTCTCAAACTGTAGGATAAACACAATAAATAAAGAATGAAAATATTATTGTGTTTTGTGTATAGATATTTTACATATCCCATCATTGTTTAAAGATATAAATATATTATTTTCTTCATGATATATCATAATTATAGTGGTGTAATTATTTGGTTCTTTATATTGAATGATGTTCCACTAAAATTAGATAAGTTGAAGAATTGATGATATTTTAAATAACTAAAGAACATTTTTCACCTTATTCAAATATGGAGTGTATGATTTATAGAATATTATTATATTAATATTAAAGATTAAACTAGAATTTATAAATATCTTATTTACTGTATTATTTTAGTATCTCATCATATCATTTTTCCTGTTAGTAGAATTTTTTTTATATTTGGGAGACATAAATTGTATCACATATTAATGATATTACCTCGTCATTCATATTCACTTGATTATATAAGTGAATCATGCAGACATAAAATATTTTAGATCATAAAAATTGAGAATTCATTCATAAATGATGGAGAAAATTTTAATTCATCGGTATTAATTTCAAATTGTTTTAATTTCATGCTATATAGAAAAAATAATAATTAAAATAGAACTATTAATTCCCATTTAATAATTGAATGGTTGTTTTATAAATGGCTCCATAAAATTTTAGTGGAGTTAAATATATAAATAGGTAAACCTATCCAACCCCCGATTCCCCAATTTTTGGGGATATCACCAAAGGACACCTCAATTTGTATAGAATCATGATCAAATGTTGATTCAATTAGTAAAAGGTTGTTATTATATTAAATTTTTTTAGAATTTAATTTTAATAATTTTCTAAGAATCGGATCTGGTATTTTCTCTGAATCACATAATATAAAATAATAATAATGGGGTTCCAATAATATATTAGAATAATTACTATATATGATGTTTTAAGATGTTTATATATTTTTTTTGTTTGGAATAGAATGTTCTTGATAAGGTCAATATTAGTTATATGACTATAGAGAATGGTTTTGTTATAATAGTGGATGATGTGATAAATATGGTGAATGATGGGGATAAAAAATATATTTTTAGGATAACATGAAATGAAAAATTAACTGACATGAAAGGAATCAAGACCGCAATATATATTTGTTATAAACTCTAGAACATTTCAATGGTGATAAGTAATTCATTGTTGTGATGTTATAGCTTTAGAATGAAAATTACAAAGATATTCATATTATTAATGATTAAATCATTGTAAACTTTTTCATATTGATTAATTATATTATAATATATATTAGATTATTCAGATATAAATTAAAAGAGATAACTATTTTTAAAAAATATGCTTTGAATTCTGTTGGATGTATCATTTGTAATGGTTTGGGATCTTAAATTTCATGATATTGTTGTATTTCCATTATAAATTTTTTATAGATTCTTGATATCATATATTATATAAGATTTTAATAGAGAGATAACAATAGGAGAGGGGATAATAAAACAACCTTTAATTTTATGGAAACTATGACGAATCAAATATATTTTAATATCGAAAACAATTTATACTCAGAAGAATATGAGTATGGGTATGTTATGATTGATAAATTAACTATACATAAATTGAAAATGTTTCAGAAATGAAATGGTAATTATTAAAGATACAAACTCTTAAATTGTATCAATTTTTCTGATAATAGATTACATATTCTATTCAATGATATGTAAATAGAAGAGGTTAATGACAACAAAGAACATATATTCAGAACATTCTCACAGAGGAAATAAAAAAATACAATAAGTTAATATTTCCTTAAAATAGTTAAAAAAATATTTATTTTAAAATAAATTTTCTATATATGTATTAGGAATAAATATTTATTTATATAATAATACTATAATATACTTTAATTGGGGGAAAAAGTTAATGTGTTTCTTTCATTAGTAAATGAAATTAATATTTCAAATGATGAAAATGATGTAGAAATGAAAATATTGATATGGTAGAAATATAGCTTATTTAGAATCAATAATTATTCAATCCATCTCGCATATATAAATATAGTAAATATAGAAAAATTATTTGAATAAATAATCAAAATGAACAAATAGTTATAATATTGAATTCTTTCAATAAGTGGTTTATTTTTTTATGGAAATAGATAAATTGAAAATTAATAATTGGGAGTATATTAAATTGATTTAAGTAACTAAAAAAATATTTATCCACTGAGAGGTAACATTATATTACATAATAAATGGTTAATGATAATTATTACAGTAAGAATATTTTTATTTGAAATTCTTACAAATTATCTCAAGATGTAATACAGATAATGAAAAAAAAATTATAAAGTCATTAAACCACCAATGAAACATGATGGAAATATAAATTATAAAACCATATTATATTAGTTAAATATAAATTTTTTTTAAATAAAATAGAATATATCAAATTGAAAAAAATTAATTTATAATTGTTTTTAATAACGAGCCTTCATAAAAATTTGTTTCATAAAAAAATTTCCACATTAATATAAAAAATATTAATCTTTGAAATTATAAAAATTATATAAAATTATATATTATACAGATAAAAAATAATTAATTATTACGTAATTTTTTTAAAAAATTATATAGTTTTTTAAATGGTAAAAATAGAAAGGTAAAAAAAATGAAAAACATATGTTTTATTCAGATAAATCATGTTTATGTAATATTTTGTGTAATATATATATTTAGGGACATGGAAAGGTGATTTTTGTTAAATGAAGGAAAAAATTAAATGTCTACAAGATAATTTATAAACAATTTTTGTGGTATAAAACTCATTCAAAAAATATAGTTCATAAACAAGATGATAAACCAATTATTGAGTTGAAAAACAAGTTTCTGTTAATTAATGAGTTGTATGAAAAGTGACCAATAATTTTTTATGTATTAACATTTTATCACTATATTTCATTCCCAATTTTTTATGAAAATGGATATTGAATGATTTTATAATTAAAATAAAGGAAACAATAAGAAACATATATTGAAGAAATTGCATTGAATTAATATCAAAAAGTGCATCCAATGATTTTTGGAAAATGTTTATACTTTATATATTAAAGATATATAATTATTTTAAAGTTATTCTAAAAGTATAAGTAAATATATATGACAATGGGTAATGAAATATCTCTTATCCTTAAGAGGGTTATATTTAGTAAAATTGGTAATAAGTGGATCAAATTTGTTATTATTTTTTAATATATGGCTTGAAGGATAAAATTCATAGTGTGTCGTAAATTTTTTATGAGGGAAGAAAATCCGTTTTTATAAAATATGAATAGTTACTAATGTGGTTGTATTATATTATAGTGTTTTTTTAAAGGTCAACTAATAAGTGTTTATCACATTCAAGTTGGTAAATTTGGGAACTCATGTTATATAAAATATATATTAGAGAATCATCTATTGAATTAAAGGAATAGAAATATTTCCCAATGTAACATGATTATATTTACATAAAAATTTATTTTATATGATTTTTATAATTTTAAATGGGAAATAAATTAGTTTTTGAAAATTTTTTGAAGTATACGATGTGGAATTATCTACATAAGAGAATGGAGATCCAAATATCAAAACATTTAGTGTTTTTATAGTTTCACATTTGTGGAACATTGAAGAAACATTTTACTCAAATATACATGTACATTAACTCCAACATTATTGAATTTACTCAGATCACATGAATCATGTCTGTGATAAATAAATCTAAGGATATCAAAAAAAACTAAAATCATTAGAGTGTGTGTATAAAAATAGCATGGCTTTCTTTTGAAGAATTTTAAAATGAAAAATAGTGCATAATACATTATTTGTAGACTTAGGTCATATATTGAAAATACTGGTATTAAGAATGGCAATTAATATTCTTATAATCTACAATGTTATATATTTTTTGAAGGAAATAATTAAATTATACTTGATATGGAATAATTTAATGTTGGCTAAGTATGAGACTTCATGTTATTTGTAGAAGAAATTATTGTAACACTTCTTTTAATGGTCATAAAATCATTATTTTATGTTATTAATGAGTTTTATGTTTTATGATAGAATTTTAATGAATATTTCATTTTGGTAAAAATTTGGCAATGTATAAAAATAAATCACCATTAATGTTGAGTTGCATCCAGTAATTCCCACCATTAGAAAGGAATATTTTTCAAATTATTTGAAAGACCCTCCATCATAGACGAGTCACCATCCAGATGAAAATTTATCTAAGAATATAAATTTAATACCATCATAAATGTTTCACCATCGACGATGACTCAATAATAGAATTAAGACACCGCTAGATGATCAACCACTATAAATTACCAACCTTCAAAAAATTTGGGAAAGTGCTGAAAATCCCTGCCACCAGAAATGACTCACCATCCAGATTATTCACTGATGATATGAGTCACCATTGTTCACGAGAAACAATAATCATGATTCAACATTGTTATATCTCACGATCTGGATGAATCAGCAACAAAGTCGTATCACCGCAAAATGATTCACCATCACAATTCTTGGTATATTTATATTAATTGATTCTAATGGATTCTTTGTAAAATTTAATGATGATTATTATTTTAATGGTTATTAATAAATTGTAGTATGGAACATTAAAGTGTATTTTAGAGAGTTTAATTTGAGGAGTAGAATATTCAGATGATTGTTCCTAAAAATAATACTCTTTCATGCTACTGTTAAATTAATATGTATACTCCCTCACGCATATAGACACACACATATAAAGTTATCTAGATTTTTATTTCTAGAACTATAATAATACTTCGATGTGTGAGTTTTTCTAAAGAACATATGCAATGCATATTACATACACATATCTATGAGAAAGTAGAGCACAATGAACATACATTTCCTTTCCTATAGAAAGAATAATAGAGACTATAATTCTCTATTTTGGAGAATTTATTTTGAACCAAGAATCAATATTCTCTCAAAGCTACATATATTGAGTATCAAAATTCATAACACATCAGATTAAGAAACACCAACATTTATTTATCATATAAAGGATCTTTTTATTATATCATTTAAATTCCAAGTATTGTGTATTTCACCATATTTATTAATCACATATATACTCATGCACATTAACTATAAGATACATGATATCTTCTTACTCTCTCTTTACATTTATTTACCCATGGTGTTATAAAATGGGTCTTTGTGTGGCATGTGTTTTTTTATTCCCAATGTTATTATATAAGAGGTCCATGCATGTCCTGTACAACTAGTAAGCTATTGTGTATACTTGATGCAGGTTGTGGATCAAGATTATATTTATATAATCATCTTGGTAGTAGTTGATTTCCAAGTGGATAATATTATGTATTGGCAAGAGTTTGAACATATCGAATTTATTTCCTCTGTGTGTTTTTTTCATGTTTCATTACAATGTTTTAAACTAATTTTTTTCAAATAGTAAAAAAATCATTACTCTGATATTTAATCATAATTAGAGTTTATATAACATTTTTATTATGTAATTTGATTTTAAAATTTAAAATAGTCTTCAAATTATTTTTATTTATACATAAACACGCTTTGTGAAATAATTTTAAATATCTGAACATATATCAATATGTTGTTTTGATTAAATGGGATGTTTTAATTATTTCAGTGATTTTATATAAACTCATTTTGACATAATTTTTTATTGGGTTCACAATTCACTCCTTTATGATATGATCACTCCTACAAACATTTGTTGTTATAGGAAAATAGCAAAAATTTCAACTGTGATTTTAGTTGTGTATCAAAAATCATTAATTTTTATCAATTCAAATAATAGTTATTTGAATAGATAATATACAATAAATTTGTTCGTATAATATACCACCTTAATTAAATGAAAATAACTATTATCAATGGAAAATAATAATGAAATTTTAAATTGGAAATATGGGTTTTCAAATATGGCCATCTATAGATGATAAATATGAATCACATAAGATTGTGTGGTATATATTGGATGATTATACTAAACATGATTAATAAAACAACTAAAAATCATGAATTATCTATACTTTCCCTTAGGATATAATGAAATAAAATGATATTTTATAGTTAAATTATTGTGAAATTTGGGATACATTATCTATTTTTCATGAAATAAAAAATAATGCTAAAGAAAGTCTATGAAATACTTATATAATAAAATTTGATACATTCAATATGAATCTTAATGGGGTGATTTTTTATATGTATATCAGTTCCAATGTGATAGTGAACACAATGAGATCCTTGTAGATTATATTATTAGATAAAGATCTTATCTTGTTACTATAGAGATGTCGTGTAGAGATATGAAGTGGGGCCACATTTTTAGTAATATATACATGTGAAATTAGTAAAATAAATGTCAAGGAATTGATTCTAAAGAATATGATATATGAGTAAGATCATAATGTTATCCGAGAAAAGGATAAATATCACAAGATGAATTCAGTTAAGACTAATATATCATGAAAGAGTGAAAAATAAAAATTACAAGATGAAACCTCCATTGATGAGGAATCACTAGATGATAGTAATGAAAAAATGAATCATTTTTTCATAAGATATAATAATTTCTATAGGAAGTTGAAATTATTCATACAACTAAGCTATAAGGAAAATTATGATAATAGATGAAATTGAATGAAGTATTTGAAAAAAGATGAAAATTTAAATCATATTACCAATTATGAGATTAAAAGAAAAGTAAATATTAATACTAACTATCCCATATTGAAATACAATAACTATGATAACAATGATAGAATGTATATGAAAGAAACAAAAGCCACATGGAGTGCCTTTGAGGATAGATCCAGTGAATCAAGATCAACTCAAGAAGAAAATCTTGATTGAGAAAATATGAGTTTCATGACAAATATATATGAGGTACCTACTTCATATCCTACGTATAATATTGATAATTTAGATGAGGAAAATTTTCGTGATACTTTTAATAAGGAAAATTTGGAATATTGAAATATGATTGAAGATTCATTTAATGAGCATAAAAAAATTTCAATATTCTAAAAGAACAACTTCCATTATCTACTAATATTAAATCTTATTTTTTTTAGATAAAGAATATAATGCACCATTATTAAATAAAAATACTAAACTAAAAATATCAAATGAGAACCTAAATAAAGACATAGAGAGATTCAAAAATGTATGAGAAGCTCTAACCCTAATAATTGGTATAAAAATTCCTCCTAAAAATATTAATGGTCTAGGTTACTAAATAAGAAACCCAAGAGTTGTTAAGGTTATTTTTTTCCTAAACCCTACCCTTGAAATTATACTACTAATTTTTATTCAAGTGGACAGATTTTTTTTATTTCCAATATTTTACATACTTTTTAGCTGAATCCTAAAAAAAATTAAGTTCCTAAATCCCTAATCACTAAAATATCTAGAACAAAAAATTATGGGTACTAAAATAATTAATGGAATAATTTTTTTTGTAGCAAAGAAATTTGGAAATAACCTTTAGAAATATGTTGTAATTTTAAAGCATATGTTCAAGACATATGATTAAAAATTACTCGATCTTAAAGAACATGATAAAGGTTGATGGTGGTCAAGTCACCATTTGTGATAGTTCTGAAGGAAAGTAATTATCCTTGGAAAAATTGGTATATCAAATTTAGTTTTAATTCCTAAAATATTTTTTATTTTGGTTGTGAAATATAAATTTATTAGAATCATACACCAGGTGTTGATGGTTTTATTGTAATGCTTGAAAAAAATTCTTTTAGTTTTTTTAATTTTATATTTTTTATTGTTTGAAAATTTGAAAAATGAAATATGTATATATTGTTAATCAAGATTCATTAATCTAAAAAATGATTCTTTCTTTAGTGTCTTCCATATAGAATCATTGATTTTTCTTAGAAGACTACTCCATGTAATACTAACTCACATAAAGATATTATTAGGAAAGGGTTAGTCAGGGAAATTCCCAAACACTAATTATAAAATGATAAGGTATATAACCCTAATATAAAATATAAACAAAATAAATATATTTTATATTAAAGACAGTAGTTTCATCTTTTAAACCACTTTACTTAGTTTACATGGAAATGTTTGTACCATTTAGGGTTTCTAATTTAAATGGGATGCACTATGTTTATGTACTAGTATTTTCCTTTTCTAGGTATACTTTGGTATTCTATTTAGATCATAGGTGTGAAGATTTACCTTATTTTATGAGGTATTCTTGAGCTATAGAAAACCTAACTAGACATATAATTAATTCCAGAGGAGGTGACAGTGTCCATGAGTTTGGTAATGATGGAATTAAATCTTTTTTATCATAAAATTACTATAACCATAAATTCTACTCTCCTAGGACCCCTACTCAAAATGGAGTTCTAGAAATAATAAATAAAACTTTTACTGAGATAGACCAAACAATAATTATTAAAAATGAAGTTATTACCTACTTTTCGGTAGAGAATGTGAACTAAACCTCTCATATAATGAATTTAGATTTAATTAGTCCTATTTTGAATAAATTAACTAATGATCTCTAGAATATAAGGTAGGCTATGGTAATTAAATTAGATTTTTTGGTTGAAATTTATTTATTCTTAACACTAAGGAAACTCTTTAAAAATTTTACTCTAAAAGTGATGAATGATTTTTTCTTTGTTATTTAAATTCATGTCAATACTATATAGTTTTTAGAAAATAACCAATGATGTGGTTGAATGTGGGAATTCTATGATTGATGATATAGATCCAAATAAATATAAGACTCCTTTATAACCCCATGAGTATTTTTTTCTATATTGACTATAAATGAAAAATCTACTGATACTACTATAAAACATGTAGGAAAATCATATTTTTCTTGAGGAACATCCATTTCCAGAATAAGAAACTAAATAAATCCTTGATGTGACCAACCATTATTTTTAATAGTTGTTAGGACTCTTCAATATCATCCTTTAGATGCAATAGTTAGAGACCTATATAGTGGTGAAAAACTAGGTATTCCCAAAAAACAAGGATGAACCTAAAGCTTTCTAATCTTATCTTGAACGTAAGAACATCAATGATGATATCAACGATTAATTGTGCATAATAGATATGCAAGAAGAACCTAATCAATTTGAATGAAATAAAATTTTTTAACTTTTTAAATTGACCAAAGGGCGCCATTACTATAGACCCTAATTTGGTGTTTAGAAACAATTTTTATGAATCATGAACAATAGTGAGGAATAAGGCTAGACTAGTTGTATTAGGGTATAATCAAGAATAAGGTACATGATATAAAGAATCCTTTTCATCTATATCCATAAATGAAGCCAATAGAATACTGTTATCCTATTTTGATCATCTATATTTCAAACTATATCAAATTATTGTCAAAAGTGAATTGATGAATGGGTATATCATTGAGTATGTTTTTGTTGAATGATAACCTAGATTTGAAATCACCAATTTTTCAAATCATGATTGTTAATTAATAAGAGCATTATATTGTTTTAAATAGGATCCGAAATTTTTTTATGATAGTATATGCATTTTTATTATTTATAAAGGATTATCAAAATTAATTGTTGATCATACTTTTTTGGAAAAATAATTTCAAAACATGTTTTACTCGTTCAAATATATGTACACGATAATTTCATTGGATCTTCAGAAAATTTATTATGTACAGACTTTTAAAAATGATAAAAAAATTAATTTGAAATGAGTTTAATGGGTGAAATAAATTTTTTTCTTGGTTTTCGTATTTTTCATAATAAAGGAGGAATTATTTAAAACCAATGTATATATAGTAAAAAACTGTTCAAATGTTTTGGTTTGGATAAATCTATGAGTAGGGACACTTTATTGTGTATCACCTATAATTTGGATCTTGATGAAGCTGGAAAATCAGTGGATCAAAACAATTATAGAGGGTTGATTGGAAGTCTACTCGACATAACTACGGGACAACGAGACATTATGATTACTAAGTGTATGCGTTTTTATTTTTAGAAAACCCCATAAGAGTCATACATACATTCTGTAAACTTTATTTTCAAATTTCTTAATTATTCAACCAATTAAATATTTTTCTACCCAGGATGACAATAATTTGTCCTAGTTAGTTATGTAAATGATTATTTTGGAGGATTCAAATTATATGGAAATATGTCCTCTAGAACATGTCATTTTTTTAAAATCCCCCCATTTCTTTGTGTAGTATGTAAAAAATTGTGTTGAATTATGTATGACTGAAGGTAAATACATAACTATAGGAAACAGGTGTTCTCAAACTTTTTGGATAGAACATACATTACTAGAATATAGAATCCAATTCTGACATTTCACTATAAATTGTGACAACACAAGTGCATTAAATATTTCAAATGAATCATGTATCTCACTCTAAAAAACAAATTTATGTAAGACATCACTTTTTGAGAGGGAATTTTCAAAAGGGACAAATAACTCTTGAATACCTTAGTACTGAACATCGGCAAGATTATATTTTTACTATGCCACTAAACTATGAGTAATTTTACTTCATCAAACATCAATAATACATTAATAATTTTGGTTGAGAATAATTTTCGAGGACAAAACATTATATTTTACTCATCGTTGGAGTTTACCGACCATTTGGGTTTTCCCACCATTGTAGTTTACCCATCATTACAGTATTACCCACCATTGGAGTTTTAAACCTTATTGGAGATTACCCACCATTGTAGTTTACCTAACGTTTTTTACCCATTTTTGGTGTTTTAACCAACATTGGTATTTTACCCACTATTTTAGTTTTACCCACCATCAGAGTTTTAGTTATAGTTGGTTTTTAAGCCATCGTTGCTAACCTGCTTTTTTCTGGTTATTTATTTTATATATTTTCAATATAAATATAATATTTCTATTGATTATTTAAAAATAAATAAATACTTATCTGAAATAAATTAAACACTTCTCTAAATTCAAATTCTCTCTTCCTCACACTATATCTTTTAAACAATGTTGTTACCCTTTGTCTCTTGACAATTATCCACATCTCTATGTTATCCAAACCATATAAATTGTTCACTATTGATAGAGTTAGATGATATGTATAGTTATGTCAAGACATGTCATGCCCTTTAACGAATTAGAAAGGATAGTTGAGTCATCCAACTATCGATATTGTGACCAACTATCTTGTGAATCAAATAGTAGTACTTGAGAAGGAAGTTCATCCCAAATGGTTACTATAGAGAAAGTATTTAGTGTTTAAAATAATAGAATACCATGGATGGGTATAGTGGCTCTCTAATAATGATAAAAAACTATTATAGGCTACTAAATCAGTTCAATTACTATGTTTAGTTTGATGTTGAGGAAGATAAAGACAGTGTTTTAAGTATAATAAACATATGATAAACTATTTCATATTAAATTAATTGGTCCAAATGACTAAAATTCCCTCACAATGGTGTCTCAAATGACTACCATGGTTCAATTATATGGAATATTGATAATTGTTTTTATAAGGATGATTTGGAATAACTAACTGTATTGAATTTGCAAGAAAACTATCTATAACTGAGATTGATGTATAATTTCATTTACCTCTCATGTTTATTCACCATATTATGTGTCCAAGGGAAGGTTACATCACCATAATTATGTATTAAGATATACATATCATATGTGTCATAGAAATATAAGAGAATGTCAATTTACACACACACCTAATGACTCATATGATTTGGATGAGTAAGAAGTATTCTAGATCAAACTCCATTATTTACCCCAAGTTCATTATAGCCATGCTAGAGGCCAAGGGACAACATGATGGGGAAAAAGATACCATGGTAATATGTGGAGGTTTTTTTATTATAAGAGGAATTTTTATGATAATGAAGATCAACTGGAATACATGGTTAAAGAAATGTGTTTATGATTCAAATAGATATTTTGATTATTTCATCCCATTTGATCACCAAACTAAGAGAAAAAATATTACGGATTCTAGAATGGATCCAAGTTTGATGGTTGAGTAGTTGGATGATGATGAAGAGGAGGCTAATGAATCATGAGATGATGAGGATGTGTTTTATTTTGATGAGGGTAGATAACCAGATATTCCCAAGAGTCTTTATTCTATATATACTTGTTGTCCAAGTCGACCTAGATCACTCCTATCCCATGAGACTCTTTTAAGATAATGAAGTAAAGAGGAAAACATGAGAATTCTGGAGAGGAATAATTTAAAAGATCTTATAATTCTTTAGATGAAAATGGATAAAATTCGATTCATGATGATAATATTGAAAATAGATATGAATATGGAGGATGATAAGATTATGAGGAAGACTATAGGGATATAAAAGATAATAAATATGGAAATGGTCATAAAGATGATAATGGTTCAGGTCATGATAACCCTAACGATCATGAGATTCCTTTGGAAGTTGATTCTTATCCTTATGTTTCTGTTTCTTCTAGGTCCATGGAAGAAGAAAGACTAATTAGATATGTTTTCATAAGTTCTTGAGATGATATTGAGGCATTTTTTTATGGGGAGTAATCTATATGTATTTCAAGTGACCTTATTCACCCTGCCGATAGGGACTCTAGTAAGCCTACATTTTTTAAGAAGATAATTGTTTTGAAAATATATGAAGATAAGATTGTTTTTGGGCCTGTAGTAGCTAATTTAGTAGTTTTTTAGCCCCTGGTTTTGTCTCCAGCTAGATTAGATGTCACATACTTTGTGAAATGGTAGATATACCATGACTATATCAGATTGGGTATGGAATACACTAAATCGAATGATGAGAGACCCATAATTCCAATAGAGTTAGATCATATGAGTTCCATGGTAGAATAAATATATATATAGTAGTGTATTTATATAGATTTTTTTGATATTATTTCCAGTTATGATCCAGTAGACCCAGCTACCATTGAGAGTATTTCAGAAACTCTGCTTGCACCTACCGTTTCAACAATGCCTACTAAAAATATATCCAAATCTCAAGTAGAATCCATTAGAGAGAGGATTATACCTGATTTAGGTAATTTTTTGGAAAAATAAAGAACTTATTATAACATGTCTCCGTGGTAATGAATTATGATATTTTTCCAGTTCATGATACATCAGATACAACAAAATATTATGTTCTAGTGAGAAGAATATTACAGATATATTTTGCATGATGAATATTATTATATATAAGAATCTATATGGTCAGGGTTCTATAGTTTAGACTGGGTCATCAAATATAGCCATCAGACTAATAGTTTTTCAAAATGAGAAGGTAATAGTTTATAATTTTATCAATAGTATTTTTGCAGAGCAACATCTTCATACATAGAAGTCAGGATGAAGAATAATAATGAGCCCTTAGACCCTATATTTTAATTAAGGTTCATTCTACCAGTTACTAGGTGGAAAAGTGATGATTTATTTTTAATGTTTTTAATGATGATGATATGGTAACATGATTAATGTTTTTGAACCAAATCATGATGGTTTTATTACTTGTTACACAAACTTATCTAACATCATTTTCACCATAATAATCACATATACTATTTCATTAATCATTTTGATATGGAATTCTAAGGGTACATACAAGATGTTTGTATCAACTACAAAAGAATCATTTTCTATTAGATTGTGTGGAATTATATTTTTTCCCAAACCATGACAGGGACATAGATTATTTTTTTTAGAAGTTAACATTGTAATTATGTATGTTATTCTAGATTTTTGATTTGGTTGTTTTCAAAAAATTTATAGATCTTTAATAAGATGTAAAGGTTTTCTTAAATGAAATAACAATAAAGATAAAAACATATTTCTAATTCATACCTCCCCCTCTCTGTGATACATTGTTCATCGATGGGTAATGTTAATAAGTATCATAGGGGAGACTCCATTCATTTACACTTTTCTAATGATTTTTAAAAGAAGTTATGATGGAGAATCTAAATTTTTTGAATAGTAAGTTCATTCTTGTGTTTTGTGGAAGGAACTATAATCTCTATAAAGATAGAATATTCTATTTTTTATGAGTATTTTATATGATTTTATTGAATTAGCTGAATATAGATTTCTTCTATTGATGAGAAATATCCCTTGAAATCTGTTGATGACAATAATATTGAGAATTACAGAAGTGAAAATAATTCATTACTCCTATAACATTCTAAAAGTTATTTTGAAACTGTTAAAGAAGGTATTACTACTAAAGGATTATATATAAAGTTGAAGAAAATTTATGAAGGTAATAATAATGTGATTAAATACAATATACAATTTTTCATGATGAAGTATGATGATATAAAAATGGGTGAGTTTTAATCGGTTGATGACTTCTTAAAAGGGTGAATGATATTGTATGCACCATTATAATTCTTGGTGAAATGTAGTAAGGATCATTTTTTTAAATAAAATTTACGAATTCTTCCTGATATGTTTGATTACAATGTTTAATCTCTATAAGATAGAAATCATAAAAATATATATCATTATATGATAATCATTGAACTCTCATTACTTACTATATGTGAATGGAAAATGTTATTAAAAAAAATTAATGTTGATCAATCAATTTTGTTTAAGGCTACCATGAAAATAAAGTCAATTAAGATTCCTGAGAAATAGTGGAAGGTGATTCTAAATATGAAAATTATATACACAAAATTGATGATGAATATTTATCCTGCTTTTCTAAAAATGTGAAAAGTGGTACAAGAAATTATAATTGGTAACATCCCATGAATGTTTTTCAATGTGGATATTTTGGGTACTATTATTTTAATTCAATAAAATAATTAATGAATACATTAGTGGTGAAGATGATTGAAGGTAGAGAATATATTGGAATAAATATTTGATAAGTATACATCATTTTCAAAAATAAATGTTAAAAAGTTCTCAAATATATAATGAGAATAATTTTTGAAAGACATTATGAAGATGAAGGATGTTAAGTTTATGGTTAATATTTTACGAAGATATTTGTAGAAAATAAATTCATTACAATATTTAAAGATGATGTTTTTATAAGTAATAGTTAAAATGATGAATAAAGTTAATTATAATTTCTGGAATATATTGAAATTAAATAATGTCTATAAAATATTCTTATAATATAAAGTGATATCAAGAAGTTAATGATAGAATTTCCTCTAAAAATCCAATAATATATAACTAAATATAAATGTATTTTACATTTTTTTTAAAGATAAATTTATTTTACTTAAATAATTTTATTATATGAGTAATTCGTTAGATAAAAAAACAATAAATATGAACAACATGAAGATAGAATAAAGGTAAAGGTAGAGGAGTTGTAATTTGAAAAAGAATATATTCTAAAAATTTAAGACATGAAAAATATTTGAGAATTATATCTCTGAGTTTAGTAAAGGTTCTGGAAAGGGTGAACGAGAAAATGATAAATAAATACATTGAATAGATACCTTTCAAGTTTGAAAATATAATATAATAAGATTCTGAGAAGAAAAAATCTAAAATGCAATGTATGTGGCCAAAACCAATATTTTTATGGTGCTAAATGATTATTAAAACTATGAGACTAAGAAATTTTTTACTATTTCTGATTTTTATAAGGCTAGAAAGATAACCAAGATAAAGATGAATATTCTAGGTTATAATAGAAATATTTGGGCTCAATAAATTTAGGATGTGAATGTTATGATTTTTTCTAAGAAACGTGCCCACAACTCGAGGAATTATTAAAGATACTGAGGATAATATTATATTTTTGGCACTATGGGTATTATAGTGCCTATGGAAACATGGAAAATATGTGTTGGTTTAATTGAAAACCTTAAAAATATTACACATATTACAAAAAAAATTGGTGGGGTTTTATCCTCTCAAATTAATAAATATGTGATTTTGTTGTTTTCAAAAAATTTATAGATCTTTAATAAGATGTAAAGGTTGTCTTAAATGAAATAATAATTAAGATAAAAACATATTGCTAATTCATACCTCCCCCTCTCTGTGATACATTGTTCATCGATGGGTAATGTCAATAGTTATCATAGGGGAGGCTCCATTCATTAACACTTTTCTAATGATTTTTAAGAGAAGTTATGATTTAGAATCTAAATTTTGTAAACAGTAAGTTCATTCTTGTGTTTTATAGAAGGAACTATAAAATCTATAAAGATAGAATATTCTATTTTTTATGAGTATTTTATATGATTTTATTGAAGTATCTGAATATAGATTTTTTCTATTGATGAGAAATTTCCTCTGAAATCTGTTGATGACAATAATCTTGAGAATTATGGAAGTGAAAATAATTCATTACTCCCATAAAATTCTAAAAGTTATTTTGAAAGTGTTAAAGAAGGTATTACTAGAAAAGGATTATATGTAAAGATGAAGAAAATTTATGAAGGTAATAATAAGGTGATGAAATACAATATACAATTTTTCATGATAAAGTATGATGATATAAAAATGGGTGAGTTTTAATCGGTTGATGACTTCTTAAAAGGGTGAATGATATTGTATGCACCATAAGATGTCTTAGTGAAATGTAGTAAGGATCATTTTTGAAAAAAAATTACGAATTCTTCCTCATAAGTTTGATTACAATGTTTCATCTCTATAAGATAGAAATCTTAAAAATATATCATTATATGATAATAATTTAACTCTCATTACTTACTATATGTGAATGGAAAATGTTATTAAAAAAATTAATGTTGATCAATCAATTTTATTTAAGGCTACCATGAAAATAAAGTCAATTATGAATCCTAAGAAAAAGAGAAAGGTGATTCTAAATATGAAAATTATATACACAAAATTGTTGATGAATTTTTATCGTGATTTTCTAAAAATGTGAAAATTGGTACAAGAAATTATAATTGGTAACTTCTCAAGAATGTTTTTGAATGTGGATATTTTGGGTACTATTCTTTGAATTCAATAAAATTATTAATGAATACATTAGTGGTGAAGATGATTGAAGGTATAGAATATATTGGAATAAACATTTTGATAAGTATACATCATTTTCAAAAATAAATGTTAAAATGTTCCCAAATATAGAATGAGAATAATTTTGGGAAGACATTAGGAAGATGAAGGATGTTAAGTTTATGGTTAATATTTTACGAAGATATCTGTAGAAAATAAATTCATCGTAACATTTAAATATGATATTATTAGAAGTAATAGTTAAAATGATGAATAATGTTATTTATAATTTCGGGAATATATGGAAATTAAATAATGTCTATAAAATATTCTTAGAATAGAATGTGATATCAAGAAGTTAATGATAGAATTTCCACTAAAAATCCAATAATATATAACTAAATATAAATTCATTTTACTTTTTTTTAAAAGATAAATTTATTTTACTTAAGTAAGTTTATTATATGAATAATTTGTTAGATAAAAAAACAATAAATATAAACAACATGAAGATAGAATAAATGTAAAGGTAGAGGAGTGGTAATTTGAAAAAAATATATTCTAAAAATTATAAGACATGAAAATTATTTGGGAATTATATCTCTAAGTTTGGTAAAGGTTCTGGAAAGGGTGAACGAGAAAATGATAAATAAATACCTTGAATAGATACCTTTCTAGGTTGAAAATATAATTTAATATGATTCTGAGAAGAAGAAATCTAAAATGCAATGTATGTGGCCAAAACCAATAATTTTATTGTGATAAATGATTATTAAAACTATGAGACTAAGAAATTTTTTACTATTTCTGATTCTTATAATGCTAGAAAGATAACGAAGAAAAAGATGAATATTCTAGGTTATAATAGAAATATTTGGGCTCAATAAATTTAGGATGTGAATGTTATGAAGTTTTCTAAGAAACGTGCCCACAACTCCAAGAATTATTGAAGATACTAAGGATAATATTATATTTTTGGCACTATGGGTATTATAGTGCCTATGGACACATTGAAAATATGTGTTGGTTTAATTGAAAACATTAAAAATATTACACATATTACAAAAAAAATTAGTGGGGGGTTTATCCTCTCAAATTTATAAATATGAGAAGTCTATTTTGAAGAAATATTATAAGGGTAATTTGATAATTTAAAATACATTCCAACCAGTAGAAAATTTTTATGAAATATGTGAACAACTGGGACATCTTGCAAAAGGAATTCCTGTTTTCTTAACAACACAACAAAAGGTTTTTGACATATCCTAGAATCTGGAGATGAATAAGGACAAAGGTAATAAGAATTATATTTTGTTAGAAATAACTCTAAAAGATACAATAAGGGAATGGCATATGATCATGGATTATGAGCGTTCTTATCTCAGGATTGGATATTTAAAATTGTTAAATAATATGTAACAATTAAAATATGGAATGGTTACATTTTAGAAAAGATGTATCTCTCTGAATTTAAAGTGTTGGATCAACTATTATTGGGGAAAAATAGTTGAAATCCATGAAATATTTGTTTGTTGATGGGTTGAAACACAAATTTTTTAGTTTTTCAAAAAAAATTATGATGGTATTAAAGTTATTTTATAAATTATGGGTTTTTAGTGAAATTATAAAAATGTGGAAAACGTATTACCAATGGACAACATACAAACATGAATTTGATTCATGTTGCTGATTTAATAGTAGCGTTAATTAAGAATAATGGATGAAAATTATATGTTTC
The DNA here is from genome assembly GCA_963277665.1 of Viscum album. Classification (NCBI taxonomy): domain Eukaryota; kingdom Viridiplantae; phylum Streptophyta; class Magnoliopsida; order Santalales; family Viscaceae; genus Viscum; species Viscum album. The sequence goes on from OY728126.1 coordinate 1,747,421,683, forward strand.
TAAAATGGTGGGACACATTTTTAAAGGAACAATTATAATGTTATCAATGAGAAAATTTATTTGTGGTATTCCTAACATTTTATGAACATTATTTTAGTGTTGCATAATTTTTCATAATGGAATGACAATAGAACTCTACATAATAATTATGATATTTATTCAACTAAATATCTATAACTTATCCATTATGGTATCTATGGTACAGTGATAAATCAATAAAAATTTATTTATATGTACTATATTACTTTTATTGATTAATTGACTCACATTACTTGTGTTGTGTATTTAAAACAAATATTGGATTCTTTGAGGATGGTTAAAATATTTCGGAGAAAATATAAGAATTAATATGGGTATTCTATAAGGAATTCTGTAATTAAAAATTGATTTTATCATGAGAATTAAGAGAACAAGATTTAACTTAAAAAATATATAATTCGGCATGGGTTTAGTACACCATACACCCCACCATAAAATGGTGTTTATAAAATGAGTAATATAAGCTTTTTTAAATGGGGAGAACTATGTTAGATGATCATGGTCTCTCTCATTACATTTGGAGGCTTTCTATAATCATGGATATTTATATTCAAAAATGACGTTTGTATATGATATGTTCCTATTTGACCCCATATTGGATATTTTTTAGACAAAACTATATGTTTTATGAAATTGAATTTTTTTGAGAGTCCCTCCATCATAATGGACAATGTTTGAAATCATATAACATTTTATCCAAGAGGTAAAGATATAATAATAATTTTATATGATTTATATGGAAGAGGGTATATATATTTCAAAAATTATATATGATAAGTAGTTAAATATATTGATTTTATATATATTAAAAATGAGGAAGATTCTAAAAAACAATTTTAGTTATGGAAAATTAATTGGATGGAATAATTTTTGTTAAGTGTTATGATAAGGATAAAAAAATTAATCATATTAATGAAGAAAAATATGGCTTAGTTATTTGTACTGACTAGTATGATTCAAAAATATCTCTTATTAGGATGATAATGAAAGTGGAATATCAAAAACTATTGGTAAAAAACATCAAATTTTTTAAACAAGATGAAAATAAAATGTTTTAAAACATACATATTTGTTTTCAGAAGTTGAGATGGTAGATGTGAATAAATATTTTTATTATCTTGAATAGAATAAGGCTATAAATGGATAGATGTATCATATTAATAAAAATTACACAATGGAACTCATACATAAACAAATTAACTAAAATGTTATTAGTATAATGTGCCATTTTTAGAACAAGATGAAATAAGACTATGATATGATTATAAATAAACAAAGATTGGTGTGAAAAGGTTATCACATATTGATGTTATATATTTTGATAATAATATTTATCCAATTTTAGGGTTAGAAACAATTATAATATTTCATTATATATCTTCACAATGAAGTTACGCAATATTTTATAAAGATGTAAAGTTAGCCTTTCTGAAAGGAGAAACTGATGAATAATTGTATGTTGACTAAACATGTGGGGTTTTCACTAGGAAGTATGAAATTAATGTGTTTAAGTTGATTAATTCCTTATATGTGATGAATAAATCTATGAAATATTGGTTTTCCAAATTTGATACCTACACATCAATGTTGAACATCATGAAAATAAGGGGTTTAGTAATCGTTACAACAAATAATGTATTCCCATTTTCCTCATTGTAATTGTATATTTTTATGACATTAGGTTTTTTAGGAATTATTAAATAACCAGTGTAGCATTTTTTTAAGACATTAAAATGTTTTTCGAAATTTCCATGCTTCTATAAATTATATATTCTATTTAAAAATATCAAAAAAGAGAAACACATAATTATTTATACAAAAAATATGTAAAGGAACATCATAAGATATTTTTAATGGAAAATTTAAAACCTATATTGATGCAAATTTCAGTTGGAACCATGATGAAAAATGATGGTATAGAAAATAATTATATAATAAATAGTTTCTAAGGATGATTTGAATTGTTGTATATTTAGATACTTCAAGACCAGATCATGTTTAGGTTGTTACCTTATGTGAAATATTACAATGTTACCTACAAAATAACATATATTGGCCAAAAAAATAACTGTTAGATATGTAAAAAAATAAATTTTTTTGAATCAGATATGAGAGGTTAGAAATAATTAATTTGTTTGAGTATTTAGATATTTATTTTGTATGATGTATTGATGATGTAAGATCCAAATGTAGTGGAGTTTTCTTTCAGGGGAATTTCTATGTAATTTTCAAGACTATAAGTAAATAATTCTAAAAATATTATCATGATTGATGATTACGATATTACTACAACTCAATCTACTAATAAAATTATTGGGATGAAGACTTAGTTGTAAGACTTACATGTAAATGATAATTTATTATTTATCTTTATTTGTGATAATTAGAGTTCCATAAACTCGAAAACAAACCCACTAAAACATTATTGTTCCATACAAGTTGATATCAAATATTCTTTCATAAATGTTAATGTGTAGAATAATTAATTATAGTTTGAGTGATTTCCTACATTTGAAAACATTGATAATATATTCACAAAACCATTAACAATGGAAGAATTTTTCGTGATGAGGTTGAAATATGGGATTCCATACTCTTTTTATCCATTGTTGAGGTTTTTTTTCATCCTTACGCCCTTATAGTATTTAGATATTATTATCAGGGGGGATAATTGTTTCATAAATATATCAATTTATTTGTCTAATCCCTATTAAGAAATATTTTTGTAGGGGAGTTTTAGGTATGTTGTGAATTAAACATATAAGTGTGTGAAAAATTAAAATAGTTTTTGCAGTGTTTATAGGAAATATTTGTTTACAGTTAAGTGAAAGAAGTGAACTAATAAAATAAGATGTGTCCAAAGGAAAGGAAACATGGAATGATAAATAAGTTTCATGATTCACTCATTTTGGAAGTTATAGATTACTTGTTAATAAATATTGTTTCTTATAATTATTTTAATCATGTTGTACTACAATTTATTGTATTTATTATATTAATTATGTTTAAAATGTTAAGTGATTAATAAACCATGGTTAAAAAAATATAATGAGTGATATTATATTGAAAAATATGGCCGAAGGTGGTTTTGGATTCTAAAATATGTTTTTTCTTACATTTGTTTTCTCAATAAAAAAATAAAAATACATTGTGAGTTTTGACAACACGATAAAAAATGAAAGGAAGCAATGTAATTATAAAATTAGAAACTCTTATCATAAGAGGGTTCCTTGTTTTTATTTTTCAATTATAAATATGTTTTTTTGAAATGTTTTTTTTCGGACTCACCATCAGTTTAGAAATAATGTTTTCATCGGTATGAGAAAGTGTTTCAGTGTCTGAAAGTCACTATACTAAATATGATGATTCATTTCTATTATTGCAGTTCTCATAAATCATAATGTTTTTGGGAAAAATGTGAATAATGTAGTATGAACTAAGGGGATAAAATGTGTTTGAGTTTTTGAAATGTGATTGAGGTTTGGATGGAATGATAAAATAATATGAAATAATAGAAAGTATTAGAAACATTCCAATATAAGTTAGAAGATTCTATACTGATACTCATATTCTTATAGTTGTGAGGAAGTCATTATTATTAAAATTGGGTAGTGTAAGAAAAAATTATTTATATTTCATATTATTTCCCCATAGTTTATCTATTTTATTTTACTAGATATGGATTTATTGAACACTATGATGTTTTTATTGAAATGTGTGATGATGAAGATGCTAGTTTTCAGTAATAACAATAATACATGGGATAAAAATCATTAATGAATTAAGTTGAAGAATGCTAGAATTTTTTTATTATAACAATAAATTTAAAGAAGTCACTACTGATACCGATCCATCAGAAGTGTTGTTCCTCCAATCCATCAGAGTAAGGAATGTTTGATGATGTAGATAAAAAGGTGAAGTTGTTTGGGACAAATGTGTGTAATAATGTCATTGAACGATAAACCAAATGATAATAAACAATGTATTCAACTTTTTTCATCATATTAAATTGTTCTTCCAATTAGGTCTAGAGAAAAAGAACCATTGTGTTATTTGTTTCTCAAGTGGGTCAAGACACATCATCTATAAATTGATATTAATCCATAAGATTGAGATAGAGACTGTTCCATGAGATGTATTCAGACACTAATAAAGTCTAGAGACATAGGATCATAACTCTGATGAAAATAAGAATATGGGATTTGTTTGAAGAGATTTTAAATTTGTTTTGAAAGTTGGTACTAGTATCTTTAGATGTTTTGACGATGTTTATGAAAAAAGAAATGTATCTAATGATTAATGAAATTTAATCAATGTTTACGGATGAAGGTTTTAAATTTTTTATGTTTTTTAGATAGTATGGATCTTTATAATGTTTTTTTCTTTTAGAGGGTATGGAAAGAACAATGAGGAGTATACTACCGTACATATATTTTCATCATAATGATGACTTGTCGAAATAGAAATTGGTATTGGACTGATGAATGTTTTATAAGGTAGCATCGAGCTAATGTTGTGAGAGTATTGGAGAATATTCTAGAATTGTTGAAAAGAACTGGAATAAGTAAAAGGTTGGTTTGTACTGAAAGTCAAATTTGGTAATTTAGAATTTCATTGAGCGGGATAATGAAGGTAAATTCATACCATTTCAAATTTTGGCACACCTATAGAGGGAAGGAATTACATTGTACTTTCTAATATATTAGAAAACAATTAACATGTGAATTGAAAGGGAGATGTTTTTAATTTCTATTGAGAAGAAGTTTCTATAAATATTTTAACTAAAAAAGATTTTCCAATAGAAGAATGTTAGTTTTTAGAGTTTCTTAGATTGGAATGGGTCATCGTACGAATCCATTAGACTAACATTTTTCTAGACTGAGAAGAAAGTAGTTCAAAATTGTTTCATTAGTATAATGGAAATTTTATCTTTCCAAACTGAGTAATTAGACTAATGAATTGGAATTAACCATCAGACACTGTGTTTGTATTACTGATTTTTTTACCTTATATTGGGAGGAAATTGTTGACTTGTTTTTTGATGGTTTTTATATTAGTTGATAAGATAACAGAATAATATTTTTGGATCCAACGGATGATGGTTTCATTAATTGTTACAGAAACACATATTAAATCATTCGTTCTATAAGAAGAATATGAATTATTGTATTCATCATAATCATACTCAAGTGTAAGGGTATATCTTAAATTTTTTGTATCCACACAAAAGGATTATTTTCAATTTTATTGTGTGGAATTAGATTATTTCCAAAGGATTCCAAGGACATTACAACTCATTTGGAATAGTAAACCTTGTAAATACTTTTGTTCCCATGGATGTGTGATTGGTTTCTGTTTTCAGTAAAATGATAAATCTTTAACATGATGTAAAGGTTGTCTTAAAAGAAAGAACACATAAAATTAAAATAGACCCCTGATTCAAACCCTAACCCTCTAATAGATAAATTGATTTTGGAGGGGTAATATAATTATCATGTAAAAATGGGATAAAGCAAACAATATATATAATATTTTAAGAAAATAGTTTTATAAAATCATTATTACAATATAAACCACTATTTTTATTACATAATAATATGATTATTATATATATGATAGATTTAATATCGATGTAGTAAATTTCAAAACATAATCATTCATAATGAGGAACATTAAAAAATAAAAATACTCGATGAAACTAAAACTATAGAGACCTAAAAATAGAAAATAATGAACTGCTACAGCATACAACGATCTAAAATAAATAAATCCATTATTGGATTAATAATGAGTATTAATGGGAATGTAAATTAGAAGATGGTGAATAGATAATGATATAAATAATTCTCAACTACATGTTTGACCAAATAACAAAATGATATCCATCTCAATGTGAACGGTTTCACCACCCACAAGTCAACACCACTAGATTCAAAAAAAATATTACATATTTCATTTATTAATATAATTCCTTACTCTTACATGATTTTTTGGAACAAAATATAAATACACAGAGATTTTTTTTAATAAATTATTCGATGATATGATGTAATATTACATGACATTCACTATTTAAAAATATTATAAATAAACCATGATAATAAAATTAAGATGAATGTACAATTTTTAATTCCATATTTATGAATACTATGTGAAATTTATCATCAATTTTTTATTATTAATTAAATTTTATTTATGTCATATAAATACAAACAAATATATATACATATATAACTGAAATCATATATGAAAATTCATTTATAATTTTGTTCATTTTAAAGAATCATGGGAGAGTACCTAGAATACAGTGGATTGAATATCAAGGATCCCATCACTAAAGCATAAAATAATTGGTATATAATACAATAGCCAAAATATATTTTAAACGTACCCAATAAAAACCAGTTAGAGAAAACTACTAAATAAGTATAAAATAAAATCCTAAAATGGTACTATCTAAATTAGAATCGTAATCTATAATATATTTAAATTTAAATAATAACTACATGGTTTAAAAAATACATGAACTTTTGAAATCATAACCTATTAGGGATTTGTCAAATTATTTCCCTCCATAGGTAGTCCTTATATTCAAAGGAGATTTATTATCAATATTTTTAATTGTAATTGAAAAATATGTACAAGAAATAATCCCAAACCACACCTATAAAAAATTATTTACAAAACAAACACAATAAATTGATCCTCTAACCACACATTAAATAATTTAGAATTTATGAACTTCATAATAATAATGTTAAATAATATCAAGTATATAAAATATCTTAAAAATAAAATTTAATCAAGGATAAAACAAATAAATAATTTCAATATTTTAGTAATAAAATTTAATCAATCCATTAAAATTCATTTTAAAACACCCTATTGAAGAAGTACCATGCATAATTTTTATTAAGAAACATTATGGAACATCTCTATCTGGAATGAACATTATATAAATACCAAGATATAGGTGAGTGGGGTCTACTATCAAGTGATGTTGAGAGTATTGGTTAGTGGTATAAGTTATCAATGAGGGGGGAGGAGAGAGGGTATTAGGGAATGAGATACAATGTTAAGAAATATCTGGGGGAGTGGAAGTTTATGTAAATAGGGATAAGGTGTTATTAGATAGAGGTATTTGGGGATTTAGACGGTCTAGAATAACGTAATATTAAAAATAGTTAGATAATATAAAATAAGTCTGACTAATAAATATCTTATATAAAAGAGGATTCATAGAATCTACTGGTAAAAACATTATTGGTGATCCTTTCTACAATAATACCTAGAAAATTGATAAGATATATTATTCAAATATTCATCATCATGTTTTTGGAATCCTCTCCCAAACCTCGACACTATTCACTAGCTCTTATAGTGTAAGGATGAAGAATCACATTTATTTTCATTCTCGAATTGAATTGAAAAGTTTTATCTATATATTAATATAAATTTTATTCATAAAATATATTATTAATTCTAAAATATCATGAAGAATTAAACATAGTTGTTGGTTTTGGATATAATGAAAAATAATAACAATATAACAAACTAGGATTTCTAAAATAAGATGAATAGAGAAGGTGTTGTTTCCTGAAAAAATAATGACTTTTATGAAATGTATATTAATAAATTTATGGTTTTTATTTTACTGAGATGTTCATCATTATAGATTATTGAAACAAAAAGTTAACGGTTTCGGTCATAGTAGATGTGTTGGGGGGAGGTCAGAACTGAAATAACATTTTCTTAATAATCTTTAAATAATTTTTTATATACATGATGTTGAATTTTATTAACCAACATAATAAATATGAACATTACATGAAATGAACCTAAAACCAATAAGAGAGTATCATTTGACATATAATTTAAAATTTATTTATTTAGATATATAATTTATATTTATTTAATTCTTTCATCATTGATGAATTGGTAGAGCACTATTTCGATAACATTATTGTTTTAGAGGAATCAGCTGTAGATTCCCTCTAGTGGTGATCATCAGATGCTTCACAAACCTCTAATCATCATCATGGGATTCCATAAGTACTATAATGGATGAATTTAATTCTTTTTATGATGGCTAGTGATTTTTAACATATTATTAAAATGAAGAAAAATCAATTCTAGTTTAAGAGGATAATTTGGGATAATTTTTCATAGAGTTTTATGTAGAAATATCTCAAGGGATTCATTGAATCCCCTCTAAATTTTATTGTGCACAATTATAAAATTTCTCTATATAATTTAGTTAATTTAATCACTATGTTATATTAATTCCATGGTTAGAAAATAATAATTTCATTATGGAGTTATTACTTTTTTAATCCATACACAACCACATATAAAAAAAAATTTATTAAATTAATAAATTAATATTTATTCAAATAATATTTAATATGATATTTCTTATCGGACTATTAAACTCATTCATTCAATTCTAATCAATATTTATCCAGACTTGAAAAGTGACTACATATGTAATTTTATAAATATGAATTTATTATTCTCCACTAAATATATAAATATTATTTTCATTGAAACTAGTGAATAAATATTTATTAAATATTAATGTATCTGAATAAATAATAAAAAACTAACATTGTTAATAATTGAGAATCAATAAATATTTTATAATAATATGATTAAATAAATATTTAATTTTTGAATAAAACATTTTAGATATTAAATTCACATATATATTTTCTCAAATAACATGTATTTGTATAATTTTGATCAAACCAACATTAATAATTATTAAATCAATACAAGATTAATGTTTAACAAATATTTTAAATTAAAATGAAATATAAATGAAGTTTTTAATACACTATGGGTGTTTCTCTCTTGACTTCTTTCATAGTGGCATTAGGCTACACTTCATAAAGTCAAAGGATATAATCTCTATACATGCTAAATATCCGATAAAGAAATAGGTTAATTCCACAACAATTTGTGACCTCTATTGAATTTACACTATGTAATGTAATTTATTTTTTATATTACTATAATTAATAAGGTCAAATTCTAGTGACATCAACCTATATGATCAATGACACTTTCTTGGAATTTATTGAAATAATATTGCTGAAACCACCACCATATCAATGAACTAAATCAGAACATTCAATTCAAATCAAATTATTTGAGATATAAATTGATTTGAGATATCAAATTAGATTAAGGAACATATGTGAGAAGTTGTTTCTCATATAATACATTTTTACAAAATCAATCATGATTCACCAAATGTATCCTACTTCACCATGATCATATATCATCTTGATTTCCATCAATAAATCAATCTACACAACTCTTGATGTGTATTACAAGAAATCATAAATTGTTAGTATAATTACACAAATACATAGATCATAATATCCAATTATTCATAAAATTTGGATTTACAATTATTGGGTTATGCTATCATAATATAATTCACTGAATATTACTATTGGCTCACACAGTTAGAATTTATCACAATTAATTATGAGTCTCCACCCCTGATATGATGTATAATTTGTGTCCCATAAAATGATATCATCCAAATATATAAATTATATTTAATAATATTTCCTCAAATTTATATGCTCTAATAATAATGAAGAACTTATAAGGAATTTTGGAGTGAAAAATATACATCAAACATTATCACATGCTATTTTATGCATAAGAACACTCATGATATGATATGATATATTATTAATATGAAAAATCCATAAATATTAATAAATATAAATTAATTAGAAGTTTTTTTTAGGGAAACATCTCCAATATAATCCCATAAACACTAGATCCTAATAATAATAAAAATAGTCCATTATCTCACACATGATGTTCATGCTTCTACAAGGATAAATATTTAGTCAATGGGTCGAAAATAATTCCTACATGTAAACTCCATTCACAGTGACATCACTACTTTGAGAACATTCATTCAAGATGTAATATTCAAAATTAATATTCTTATTATGTTGATGAAACCCTCTATACTTAGTGGAATCCACCTTAATAGTATTAATCCAATAAAATGTGATTGAATCTCTTCTACTAAGAAACACATCAATCCCTTAGAAAAAAATTTCAATCCAAAAAAATTATTTGGTTGTATCATAAGTTACTATATAATCAGACTCAGATGTATTATTAATAAAACAATAGTTGTTTTGAACACCTTTGGATCATAGTTCCCCCATTCCAACCAAATAAACATCTTGAATTTGACTTCAAATCAATTTTTATCTATTTAGAAAATGAATTATTTGAATCCTCCTACTACTATTTCCCCGTCTTCTCCATACACTATGAATATATACTTAGTACACCTGAGATACGTATTCATATATTTAGAACCATAATAATTTCACTCTCCTGAATCATATTTCTATTTACCTATCATGATTAACGATAAAAAAATATGAATAATTTTATATAACATTTTTTACATGATAGATTCTATCAAAGATTCATATAGAATATTGATCATTTTATATCTCACACTCATTGTGTATGAAAACACATTTTCGTTGAGAGATATATACCATGTGAAACAAGAACCACTCCCCTCTTAAAATTTTCATACTAAATAATTTTAGTCTATGGTCAATGATTATGATTTTATTTAGTATGAGTGATCCTTTGGATAAATCATGAATTATCATGATTCTAAGGAAATCTTTTACTTCACCAAATCCCTTTATAGAGAAGTAATATTTTCACTAGAATTTAACTGACCGTAAGACTAGTATTTGATTTCCAATAAGTAACATGTACTAGATTAAAAATAACTATAAATCCACTAAACCTCTTGTACACACATGGATAACATTAATTATTCATGAAAAAAGATTATATGGTTTCATCAAACCAAATGAATCCCTGACCTGATGCTTACATTAACCCAAAATTGGATATATATAAATTTCATATCATATTTTATTTTCCGATAGTCAAAATAATTTGGGGTTATGTCATATAGAGATGTTTCTAATAATTTAAATTATGTAATGATGTCTTCAAATCCATTGGACAAATATCAAAGTCAAGGAATTCTAGTATGGTAAGTATAATTCTGATGGATTATAGTACGGAAACTAGAGAAAATGATTCATCATAGTAAATTATATAATTTTTTTAAAAAATGTTAGATAATATTTTATATTTATATTTAATTATAATAAATTCCTGTTATATTTTTATCTTAAGTACCCATTTTCACTCACCATGATTTACTTAAACTGGATAATTAACCTAAACAAAAAAATTGTTTCTAATGCATGGAATCTATCTCAATAAACATGGATTATTAACATCTTGTAATTTTTGAGATATTTAATACCTCTTTTTATAAAATAGGATCATTATATTAAACATACAATGATTCATCATCTTTGGTAAATAGAGAACCATATCTTTCTAGTTGTCTAATCTCTCTAATTCTTAGTGATAGTACGAGTTTTTTAGGAAAAACATATTCCACTTGGACATATATTATCTATTCATGTACTTATTCATGTTCATATTCATATTAATATTCATCAAAATTATTCTTTATCTAATTTTCCTTCTCGAGTATGTGGACTTTATCAAGAAAAATGGATTGTCTTGTGATCATCACATTCTTCCCTAAGGGTATGTATATATAGTATCCCCTTGATTCTTTGAAATACCCTATCAAGATACACTTTTCACCTATGGGTGCTTGTTTTTTTTCATAAATGGAATTAACAACTTCTTTTTAACCACATGTAAGATTATATGATGGTGTATATTTCAATCTGTACAGTGACTCATATGGAATTATTTCTCCCACATTAGTATGTACTCGATTTGGAATGTGTACTATAGAATGTAATTTATATCCCCAATAAGATAATGGATAACTTTAGTACATTATCGTCATCCTTACCATATAATTAAATGTTTGGTTCATCGTTGAGCTAATATAATTCTATTGTGGTGTAAAAAGAGTATTGAGTTTTGATTTAATCCCACACACCCATAGAATGTCAAATAATTCATGGTTAATATGATCACCTCCTTGATTTCCCTAAAGATTATTAATATACCTATAAAGATTAATATCAAATTTATTCTCGAAAGATCTTAATTTAAAAAAAATAATTTTACTCTTATATCATTAAGTATACATAATAATATTTACTTAAATATTCAGTAAATATTATGAAATAATAATCCACAACTCTATCTTATGAGGGGTATAGTCTTTATAACTTTGTGTGTACCAATTTTAGATCATCTACAACTCTTTAAACTTTTCCTCCAATATTGTATTAGTAATTTGTGTTAAAAATGGTAATGAAATCTATCAAGAAGATTTATCCTAAATGTTTCTATGTTACCATATTGATAATGCCTTTTTAAATTATTCTTTTTATATGACCACGATAGTGATTCCACAATTGGGTATTGAATGATTCAGGAAAAACTGATTCAATATCATTTATCAATAATTTATTTTTATTATTTAATAGATAAATACCATATTTCAAGTTATTTGTACCATAATCTATGTTTTATTTATTAAATAAAAAAATTTATTTCTAAATATTAAAATAAAATAATTTATATCTAGATAGAAAATTTAAATTATGTTTTTTTAAAATCTAGTATATTATATCACTCTTTGAAAAACATGATCATTATAGTTAGAATCAAAAGGTGCTCATCTCAAATGGATATAGAAAGTAGAATTATTCCCTTGGAAACCTATAAATTCCCCACTCCACTATAAATATTATGATATCTAATTTTTTTCATTTATTAGAATTAAAATGTGAGCACTACATGTTGTATCTTATACACATTTTTTATATATTCAAATATTTCAATAGATAATGAACACACATAAAGAATCCCCTTGGTTCGTTATCTTTATGTACATTTTCTTCCAATGGCCCATTATTCCATATACAATACATAACAACTCCTTTTACTTTGAATGTCTTTAGAATTTAATTTTCTTATAAGGACGGTTCATGTCAGCTATAGGCTTGGAATGAGTATTGGAGCCATTTTTCCTATTCAAAATTTTCATATTCACTATAATAACCATGTGAATTTCACCACCCATATCCTTATCAAATTAGTAAATAAGATTAATAAATTAAAAAAGATCTTTCTCACTATTTCTCATTTTATATTTGACAACAAAAATGGAAAACAATTTAGATAGTGTTGATTAAATGAGACCTATGTGTAGTTCATTATAGGTCTTAAATCTCAATATTTACAAGAACTAAATGTATCCAGTCATTTTGAATATATAGGGCCTAAATGGAACTAAATCTCTATTTTTTGTTGTGAATATTGTATTAGAGATCTCATATCTCCCTTCTATTTCCTTATTATGATAAATATGTGAAATATGACTCATGATTCCATACATATCTATATCTTTATGTTGCATTAAAATATCACTGTACAAGGATTATAATGTGAATTATTGGATATATGTGGAATAATATATATGTTTCCTATAGAGAGACAATTTATCCTCATGAGATCCCTTACTCGACTCCAAAAAATAGGGTTCTATAAAACATATAAATATCAATACTGGTGTGGTATAACATTTATAAACTTATAGTATTACATGAAATTTTAGCTGATGAGAAATTAATCCTTTTTTTGAATTAATCAATGTGATATAATTATAGTTATATGGGTTACCATTAATATCATTAATAATACAAAAAAATTGATCTTTTTTCGATTACTACATTAGATAATAATATTTCAATTTATTAATAACCTATTATTGTATGAAAACCCATTATACATCATCATTGGTTTCAATATATCTTTTCACACATGAAACCTAGTGAAAATTATCAATATTCCCTTTCTATTATCCGAAAAATAACTAAAATGAAACTCGATTGTATTTAGGTACATAAAATATACCCACAACATTATCTCATACCTTGGTGATCTATTGAGTGGACTCCCTAATTCTATGATCCCATTCAAGGATTTCCTAAACATATTTACTACTAATTGAACTATATTACAAAGAAGGAATAAAACATTAATGAATACATGGTTAAGGAGAAAAAAAATAAAATATAGGTATTCCCAAATAATGGAAAGCACCCCAATGGAGGTCGGTTAATCACATTGAACTATGGATTGATTTATAACCCATATGTTGGAAGGCAATACCTATTTAATATATTATTTGAAGGATTTTTATCTTTTTGTGTGGAAATCCCATTTCATCTTATTAAATTCCGGTTAATATAAAGTTGATTTTACTTAATTGATTACAAATGACTACATAAATAATAAACATGTTTTATTATTTTTTCACTTCATTATTTAAAACATGTTGATTAGTTACTTTAATGAATTAAACATCAATAAATAATTTACCATGTAATTAACATAAATAAAAATAATAAACTAATATAACCTAGAGATTATCTAGTGGGTGGTTTATTTATAGATGGATTAACCCTCCCTTGACCCTAGGGAATTAACTGCTACAACTATACCTAGTTCAAGTTGTATCATTCAATGAGTACTAATGTGTATCACCAAGATTATCTTCACATAGTTTCCTAACATTAGCTACCTACACATTCCTAGGAGTTCCATAGATTATATAATTTTACTAGCACATATGTGAGGGGAACCTAAATATTGGTTAACGAGGTTTATATAAATTAGACCATAGACATGAAGACTCTTACATAATGATGGGACATAAAGGACTTGTAGACCATTATTTAAATAAATTTAATATTACAAAAACAATGAAATAATAAATTAAATAATAAAATCCCATAAAGATGTTTTCCTAAGATAATTTTCATCCACATATCATGAAATGAATATAAATAATTATACTATATAGCATTAAACACAATTCAATATTTGTTATCAATATAAACGTGCTAGAATAAATTCAATTAATTAATTAATTTTCTTTATCGTAATGAGAATATGAATTCTTGTAGAGATACACATAAAAATGAAATATATAAAATAAAAAACATTACTTATAATTTTTTATAATTACATGTAATTAATTTAGATTTTATGAATTTTGAAAAATGATATTACATAGACAACACAACAATTTTCAACAGTTTAATGAGGTCTTTTTTTCTTCAACTAATTATTCCTATTTATAATTTAATGATCTTTTTAATGGGTGACTAAATGGCATGTAATAATGATATAAAAATCACATATACCTAGGATATATTCCTAGGATTTTACTTTTTATTATATACATATTACATGGTGTGTACAAACAAGAAACAAAACATCTGTTTCATTATCAATGTGTCTACATTACCGTCACACGGACTCGGTGTGCTCCTCATATGTGAGAAATATTAATTCACATAGAATGTAAACTAGAGAACCATCATGTATATCAATATTGATACATGTTAGGAGTCTCGTGAATTATGATGCCACATACATCACCACATGGTTAGCGATAATTTCACTATTAATCTATGTATACTAGATGGCGTGTATTCCAACTACACATTGTGTGGTCCGAAAAACTGCATGTCAGGATACCCAATCAACATATAGTTTATATTAAATGCACCATGTGTTATTACTTCATGGTGGGTCATGTATCACATGGAACATCTATGTGATTCATCTTGTGTATAGGGTATGTACTTTTGGTCACACAATATGTATTTGAATCTACCACCCATAATCCAAAATAGTATCAATGTCAAATATGATCATTATTTATCTATTGTTAATTTATTTGAGTTTACATGAAATTTAATAAATTAAGTTAATATATAAAAAATATGTTAACTATAACACCCCGAGCTTCCACGGTACGTTTCCCTTTGAATAATACAATGGCGTGCATTGTACGCAACTTCGAGATTCTAACACACCACAACCAATCAAACTAGCCGTTATGAATAGTAATACCTACTTTTTGAAATTTTATAAATTTTATCTTTCTAAATGGACTTCATTTTTTGATTCTTAATATCGAAATTAGCTTATGGTGAAATTTTGGTACTTTTCGGATAACTTTCATATTTTGATGAATAGTGAAAATTACTAAATTTTAATTAAAAACAACTTTTTTAATCGAAATAATTAATAGTGATAAATTATTAATTTGAGTGGTTTTAAAGTATATTTAGAATATATTTTTACCATTTAATACAATGTTGGTCATTTTATGTAATTTCATATTTAAACAAGACATAAACAAGTGTCAATCTTTTGATAGTTATTATCTCTTAAAAACACACTTTGTTTTGACGACGGGAATTAATTTTTAAATTAATTAATGCAACTAATATGTTTTGAATTTGGTAAAATAGAAATCATTTTTTAATTCATAATATCAAATATATCTTAGGCCTAATATTTGGTATTTTTCTGGAAACATTCATTTTTTGATGAATAGTGAAACCACTAAGTGGTAGTTAAAAAAACTGAATTTTTCATTAAACATAATTTTACTGCTTCTGTCAGTGAAATTTCTAAAATCCAAGAGACACGATTAATATCGAGGAGTAAAATGTGATTCAATGAGATGAAAATAATTTTTGGTGAATAGTAACTTTTTACTTTTATTTACAACGGTTAAAAGTAAATATGGTAATTAAGGGTAAAAATGATATTAATATTACCCTAACACATGTCATAATTCTATTGGACAAGTGTATCTCGACCAAAAACAACCTTAGGACTAAAATATTATAATTTTGGTCCACTTGTATTAGATTAGGACATTTATTATTATTTAATTCAATGAAGAGTTTAAAGAGTTAAAATAAAAGTTTATTTACTAAAACATTTTTAATATACGGTTATACATAAGATAAATTCGATTGTAAATATTTAATATAAAGATAAAAAGATTTATTACATAATGGTATTTTATTTATAATTTTTAGACATTAAATAACATAATTTATTTATGACACAATGGTGATGCAGTAATTACCTAATTAATGAAATATTACACTAATTGATATTATAAATATCAAAATAAATGTTATTTGAGACTTTTTATGAATTCCAATAATTTTATAGGATAATATGACATATTATTATTAATTATATAAATTTTTTTCTAAGAAATAATGCTGTTATGAATTTATCAAAAACAAAATACCCAATAGTGTCAAAATTTACATAATAGAATTTTTAAAACAAATATTATATTATTAATTTATATTCAATTCCTAAAAATATAAGGTTCGTCCAAGAGACTTATATAATGATAGTTGTATCATTAATTCACCTCTTGGGGGGTCCCTTGGATTTATATAATATGTTTATTAACCATATAATATAAAAATTCAAAGAGACATTGTAAAAGTGAAACTAATTAACTAAGAATTAATACTTAAAGATAAGGTTAATATAATGACCCAAACCTGTCTAAATTCTATTGGATGAGTGATTTCCGACCCATACCAACCTTAACCTTTAAATAATATACTTTAGAGACATTAAAACCGAATATGAATTTATTATAAAATAATATTTTTAGCTTTTCCAAAGGTGCCCTCACCTCTCTTATAAAAGGGCACTCCCCCTTATAACTAATTCACACAGTCAAAGCCTTTTGGCTCAGACAAAACCTTCCAAAATACTCTCTAAACTTCCCTCACTACAACCTAGAGGCCTTATTTTGATCAGAAAGCAATCCTAAGTAGCCCTTTCGATCAAATCAAAAGGAAGAACCCGAAGAAGAAGTAATGTTTTCACCACCCTCTTTCAAAGTTCCTTTCTTCTTAAACTTCTTATTTCTTTGTTATTTATATTCTAAAATAATAACTATAGTATCTTATATACACTAGGATATTATTATAAATATGTTACAACCATATTCAGTATTATATCCATCCTTTGAATGGCATGTCACCATACGTGCGTATGTACGGCTTACCGTCTCCACGTCGTGGTGTAATTGTCATTCAATAAATTATTATTTGGAGGGGTATAATAATGATGTGTAATTCATGTAAATAATAAATATAACATGACAATTATCATTTATATATGATATAACATCCAATTTTATATTATTTTAACATCAAAAGAATGATATTGTCACCCGTGCGTACGTACGGACTACCGTCTCCACGAACGCGATGAGATTCATTCTCCATCGTATCCATTCAAGTATAATTCTCATTTGATGATTAAAAATAATGTTTAAGGACTTGATATAATTCAGGATATGAATAAGAGACAACCTATCCATAAAAAACACGGCTTTCATAACAAAGAATAGAATGGAAAACGAGAAAGTTAACACCCGAAATGACGACAATACTAATATATTATTAACAAATCAATGTTAAAATATCATATATGATATAATATTAATGTTAATGATTCTTGTATAATTCAATAACAATTATTTCACCATTATACAGGATGTTAATATACTGTCGACCAAGGAAAAAGTACAAAGTAATGGGTTTCTTATCTCACTCTTAATTTCGTGAGAATTCCACTGTTCACCACTTATTTATTGCATGTGGTGTATGTGTATAACCATGATTGTATTAATTGTGTAATATAATTTAATTTATGGGTATTTACATCATCATTTTATGATCCTTATTTCATGGTTGTATGTTTATTATGTTACTTAATTAATAAGGGAATTTGAAATTTCAATTTTCACTCATTCAGCTTTAGGCATACTTCATTGATTATTTTACTCCAAGATTATGTGTGGAATCACTATTCATTTGATTATGTCATAATTTTCAATACCATTTATGTGGATATAATTTTTATACACATAATCACTCCATTGATAAATTCTCAAGTCATCGGTATGAACTTGATAAGAGTAATTTTAACTCAATCTCCATTTGTTGAGTTAAATATCCAATTCATTGGTTATGTTTTTACAATAATATGTGTTAATGTCATCTAATTTATTTACACTAGATATTGAATCATATTGATTGTATTTATATTTTTCACACATAATTTTGTCATTGATTTACCCTTTACATAAGGATATGGCCTTTATAAGAGAATTCATCTCAATTTACATTCCATTGATACTTCTTTGTTGTTATACACCAAATCACTTTTATATGGTGTATATATTGTACTTTGACATAGTATATCATGAATACCTTTATTATCATGATATTATAAAGTTTTGATTACCTCAATTATTTGTATTCAAATGTCTCTCTCTTTTTTAGATACTCTAACTGAAATACATTTTTAAGTGTTTTAAATATTTATTCTACTAAATATTTATCATTAATGTCCATGTTTTAAAAGTTGTTTTAAGAATTTATTTATATGGACATTAAAGTTTTAAAATTAAAATTACTTTTAAAAGTTTCAAAGTGGTATGGGACACTTTGATTCAAAAATCTATTTTTAAATGGATTCTTGATAAATAGTGTGACTTTTAAATGATTTCAAGAAAAAGGGTGATATTTCTCTCTAATAGTTTTGAAGATTATTTTTATTTATGTCAATATCCTTCATTATTCTTGATTTAGATTAATCTGATACAATACAATATTCCATATTGTATCGAATTAGTTATTTTTGACTGTAGATATGCTATTTGTATACCATTCATGGTTTTTCAATTAAGTATTGACATTTCGTAAGCTAGTTTAATACGAATGTTTATGTAATATTTCAAACTTTTCATATGAGGAATGCATTGGACTTAGTAAGTGACGGGTAGATCCCGCTATAGCTCCTCGATGCATCGGTAGGTCTCATGATACAAACTATTGTCTTGGCATGAGGCCTTGAAAAAATGTTATTTGTAGTCTTGCCACGAGGCCTTGGCTACGTGGTTATGATAGTCTGGCATTATGCATTCCATCATTAGGAAAGTGGTTATTAATATTTTCATGTGATTATTCGACTATTAGAATATCCATGTGAATAAGTAAATGGAATTATTTCATTTATCCTTGCCATATTATGCTGAAGTTCATGTTTAAAAGGATTCTATTTTAGTTATATATTGCCTTAAATTTTAATGTTTATTTAGGAAATTTTCCGCTATATTGTTATCCTTAATGAGCATCTGAGCTCGCCCATTTCAATGTTTTATTTTTCCCAGGATGTGAAGAAGTATTTTATGAATGACCTGTAGGGATAGTATGAGGGGATATGAAGAAAATATGTTGTTGTAGTTTTCCACTTATTGATGTAATGTAAACTTTATGAATATATCTAGTGTTTCCAAGTCAACTAAACTAATCGGTATTTCGAGAATTGATATTTCTTGTGATCATGACAATGTTATGTAATAATGCACCGACTCTGGGTATCTAGGGTCGGGGCATTACATTAACTAATCTCCATATTAGATTTCTAATATACTAGATGTGAAAAGTAATAATAATTTTTTATAATTGATCAAAAAATAATAAATAATTATAAATTATCAAGTGACCCCTATGACACCAAATTTTATTTTTATTGTAATCCATTAATAACACATGATAAACATGATGATGAATCATCCTGAATGATATAATTACTATGAGGATTAATTGATATGAACTTGGTATATAGAAGATACTATTTTTTAACATATAATTTATAATTAATTTATTTTATTTTAGAATAGCCTTTAATTGAATACTTTATTCATCGATGAATTAGAAGATAACTCTGGTAATACAATCAATTTATTAGACGAATAAATTGAATTATTAATAAATAATTTATACACATGTGATGACGTGGATAAATATAATTCATGGGCTGATTTACATTGAAAAAAAATTAATTCTTAAAAATAAATAATAATTAATTTCGGTGGAGGAGTATTTTTGTCATGTGTTAATCAGAGTGGTATACATAGATATCATTATAGGATTGGAGAGATTAATCCATATAATTCCTTTTTCATAATTAAATAATTTGGATCTATCATTTATAGAATATCTTAAATATTTTTAAAGAATGATAGGGATGGAAAATAATAATTCCATAAGGGTCCTAATTATTTTCTTAATTCCCAATGAACCCCATGTCTAATTAATAAATAATTTTTTTTCATATATAAATACATTAACATTTATTAAAATAATATTTAATATGATATTTAACAGTTCATCATTTGAATTGGTCCACTAATTCTCCTCATTACATTTTTGGTCCTTGAATAATGACTATTTATATAATTAAATAACTACCACTTCATTATTTTCTAATAAATATATAAATATTAAATTAATCAAAAAAAGTGAATAAATATTTGTTAATTATTCATGTAGAAAATTAATATTTTATACCTTTTTTAAAAAATATAGTTAGTCAATATTTTACATTCATGTAATTAAATAAATAATTATTTAAACAATACATATTCGTTAAATATTCAACTGACATAAATATTCTCAAGAAAAAATTATGGTTAAATGTTTATGATCAAACCAATATAAATAGTTATTAAACCATATTTTGGTATTATATTTTTACAACATATTAAATTCAAAAGTAATTTAACTATGTTTCGTAATATACATGGTTTGTGACACTTTATGATACTTTCTCAGTGGAATTATGCTACACTACCTAAATTAAAGGGTTAGAATCCAGCAACATTTCAAGGATCCCTTAGATAAAGAAGTTAGTTTCAAAATGATATGTAACATCCTATAAATTTACACTATGTAATACAAACCCTTTATCTCGATATATTTAATCAAGTTGGTTTCTTACAAGTTTCATCAACCATTGTGTTTATTGTCTCTTTCACTAACTTTCCAGAAATTAACTTATAAAAATAATACATTGAACTGGACAAGATCAACTAGTTTAATTCCCTTAAAAGTTCATAACATATCAACATTCATTAATGAACAGAAGTCATATATTCTTTATTACATTGTTCATTAGCATAATATCACTTGGGATGTAAAAAAATCCAACTTCTCCATGATAACATGTCATCACAATTTTCATCAATATATGATAGAATGAGAATGAAGACATTTATAGAAGATAATATTGAAGTATAATGATAATTAAATAGGTCTATAGATAGCAATATCAAATTCCACAAATAAATTTGGAATTCCTTTTAGCATTTCATGTTCTCTCAATATCATGCACTGAATATTACCATGGGAATACACTATGATAAAGTGTCACAATGTCCTATGATTCTTTAACCCTAATATCTTATATCAGTTGATTCCCATCAAATGATATAATATAACTATATAACTTATATTTATTAATACTACCATGTAACTTCTTTTTTATCATTGATGGGAAATATTATGACCTTTCATCACGAGTATTACACTTAGGACATTATCACATACTATATCATGTGTATAGAAAATCATGATATGATAACATATTAAACATTATTCAAATACATGTATAAAAAATTGAATTTATTAGTTGGTTCTGGTGCACCAACTCCAAAAAAATAATTTTTATTGTCAAAATATTGTATACAAACTATAAAATATTTCAAATGGATATGAAGTTAGGATTCATAAATGGTGTGGATAAATATAAAGTGTATATATAAAAATATATTTCATTATGTGTAAAGATAGAACAATATTTTAAAACAATAAAAATTTGTTTTTTGTTTTGAATAAATTCTTATAAGTATGGTATTTCTTGTAATATACAGGTTTGAAGTTGTTGAATTTTAAGAATAGAGGAGTAGGAAAATATGCATATTAAAGATACATAAATGGATTAACTATTTTTCATTATATATGTTCCTGAAATAATCCTATCATTAAATGAAAAATAAGTTTTCAAATAATTTTATAACAAAATGAGTGTATTTTTTTGGAAATCCATGCTTGGATAAATTATGAATTTATTGGATCTACATATTACTCAAGGAAAAGAACACATTTTCTTATCATAATAGAATTATGTTAAAGAGATATTAAGTATGATTATAATATAGAATTGTTTAGTTATGTACACTCTAATATTAATGGAAAATAACTTTTCAATAGATGGTGATGTAAATAGTTTAATCAAGCAATAATTTGAATATAAATTTGTTGTATACTATACATGATGACTTCAAGACTACATAACAATTATGTAGTTGAATTGTGTGATCATTTGTTAAGTATACCTAAAGAATATTTTTTTATTTAACATGATTCATAAAAATATCAAAGTTAATACTAATTATTCTTTTATTCATAAAATAAAATGGAATCTTATATTATTATGCTATATTAAAATGGATCGGGCAAGAAATGTTAATGATATTAATTCTAACATGGGTAGATTTTTTTTAAGAAACGCATGTGGTGGAATATACATAAGACCAAAATGATGAAATTATGAATTGATCAAGTTGATTATATTGTTTCAAATAAATAAAATAAATAAAATGATATTTATGAATACTAAAATTGAACATCTTTTAGTTGCGCTAAATTTACCATTTTTCATTGGCAATGATAATAAAAATGAAATCATTTATTTAAATAGATTTACTCAAAATTATTTATTAAATTACATAGATATTCAATATTTCTTTGTAAAGGATATGGTAGATCATGAATTATTAATGTTTAGTTTACTAAATAAATGGAAAACTAGTGGATGTGTTCACAAATCCATTATTAAAGGTTGTTTTCTATATTTTGTGGTTGATGATGGTTGTTCGGCCTCTCTTGTGTCAAAGTTAAGAAATGTATATTCTATACCATTACCTTTATTATTATGGCTTTTTTTCATGAAATAGGGTGAATAAAATAAATCCAATAAAATTTTAATATTTTCCCAATGTATTAAAAATAATTAACTGTGAGGAAAATTAATGGGTAATGTTTTGAAATTAGTTTGTCTGTGTGTGTGTGTTTGTATGTGTGCATTTTTATTTGTTTTGAAAAACATATAATTTTTTTTAAATAATGTGTGTATTATATGTTTGGTATATATTAATGGGAAGATTTAAATAATAAATTTAATAATATTAATGTAATCGTGAGAAATTAATCAGGTATTGTCAATGGAAAAATTTGTATTTTGATTATTCATTCATGTTTCTTATATTTAGTGCAATCGTGTAGGATTAGATTTGAATATTTGAAATTTCCTAGTTATGAAATGAGAGTTTTAAAATATTATCTCATTTTTATAAATATATTCAGTGTAAATATTTTAAATGAAGATTTTATCAAGTAAATTTTCAATAGGTAATTAACATTTGGTATCACTTGTATTCGATAAGGAATTCTAAAAGAGAAATATTTAACAAAATTATATAGTTTCTAAAAAAATAAAATATAAGATTCCATTGAAACCATGTGGATGGATATAGGTAAATAATATTTAAAAAATCAAGATGATATCAATGATGGTGTATGTGTTTCATGACATGTAATGACCCGCTTGCATCCTTCTGGGGTTGGTAGTAAGTTGGGGGTGCCACCACAATCCCTCCAATAATTGGATAAGGGTTTGGTGATGAACACTGAGAAGGCATAATATTCATGAGATGACATATCCATTAATAACATTTAATTAGCATGAAACCCCAATTGGCATATATATATATATATATAAATATATATATATATCAATCAAACAACATCAATACATATATAAGAATGATGAAAAAAATGCATCTGTGAGACAATGATTATCCAATATAATTTTATATACAAAATCCCATAGGGAAGACCATTAAAAATAAAATACAACCAAGAATTTCCAATACATAAGGGAGGGGGGGCTTGTAACCATTAGAAATCCTATGTACTATTGACCAGAAGAAAACACAAACATCATGAACTGCCATGTGGCACTAATAATTTTCCTTTTCATGTTGCATCAGCTCCACAATCACTAATACCATCTCTGAATTGTGCATCATTTATACCAACATAACACATGTAGGCACAAAGGCCCATATAAGGGTGACTATAAACACAACCTATATGATTTTAACATCCCAAGTATGTAATGAATAATACTTTTTCATATCTATGTCTATTTATTATTTAGAAAGTGTTTTAGAGGCTTAAAATGATAATAAATCCATTCTTAAGCATGGAAGACACTAATATTTTTTAAATATTGTTTTTCTGCCTTTTGATGGCAAACCATTTTTAAATAAAACATTTTACAATTTTATAAGCTCTATTTTTCAAAATAAACTTATTCTTTATGATTGGGACTATGAAATTTACTTTGGATAAATTTTTGGTATTTTTTTGACAATGTTGATATTTTAATGAATAGTGAAAAATACTGCATTTTACATCAAAACTTCTTTTTCATCTAATTTAATTATATGGATAGATTATCTTTTTAATTTGTTTTAAAGTTTAATTAGAATATATTTTTACAATTTAATCCAATGGGGTTCATTAATATTAATTTCATTTTAAAATTGGACATAAACAATTCTCAAAATTTTGATAGAAATTGTTTCTAAAAAACCCGCTATTTGTTTTGACAACGGGAATTATTTTTAAATTAATTATTTCAATTTATAAGTTTTTAATTTTGTAAAATGGATTCCATATTTGGAATAATAGGGTCCATATTATGTAGTTAAGACTCTTTTTTTTGGACAATATGAATAGTAATGACGGTAATTATCTTTAATAATCTTGATTAATTAGTAATCGGGCAGTTAAGGATAATAAAATAATATCACAATAATAAAAAATGATCAAAAAATGTGTCCTAATGATACTGTTTGTGTCATGGCCGACCATGGTATTCCTTTTTCCAGACTTAGGGACCCCATGGAATCACTTTTGGGTGAAAGTGACACTTTATCATTTTATTTTTAAAGAAAGGAGAATATAACTAAAGAATGTATCACCCAAGTAAAACATTTTTCGTTTTGTCTGTGTAAATGATATCTTAGGCTATAAATATTCATTGGAATTCTAAAAATATTTCCTACATCATAGTATTTTTTTATAATTTTTAAACATTAAATAAATTAATTTATTTATTACACCATGATGATACAACGATTACCTCATTAACTAACGATTTAAATAAAATGAAAAGATAATGTCAAATCTAAGACTTAAACATTTAAAAAACCTATTGGATGAGTATTTTTAGAACCCTTGTCACCTTATCCTTTAAATATATCAATGTGGGATATTTTAAATCCGAGAATCATTTTAAAATAAAGTAACATTTATTGGTATTCTAAGAGTGCCCCTCCTCCCTCTTATAAAAGGCCCCCACCTCTACCTCCATACCCACACTTCTCAAGCCATTGGCTTGGTCAAACTATGCACATTTTATCTCTGCACATCCCTCTCTTCATCTTAGAAGCATTACCTTAGGCAGAATTCTCTTCATGAAACCCTTTTGGTACAAACTAAGAGGAGTTACCCGATTTAAAGGTAAAGTCTTCTCTAATGTTATTTTGTAGTATTTTCATTATCCAACCCCGTAAACTCTTTTTATTCATTTATATTGTAACAAAAATGGTATCTTCAATATACTATGATGTTGTGATAAGAATTATTTGATATACACTTACAAACACCTACATCTCATGGTTAAAGAACATACTGTTTCTGTGGATGGAAGATTTCTGCCTCACGAAACGATGATTGTTCAATATTCTTATAACACCTTAAAATCTGGCCATTAACATGTCAATAAATTTATATATGATATATAATAAGTTTTATGTTTTTCTTTAAGCTTCTGTATTTTTCATTTATGGCATACCTTTATGGTTTTAATTATGGGTAAACACAATATCTTCATTTTAGGAAGTGCCGACTACCGCCCCCGCAAAGTGGATTGATTCGTTAATGCCATATTTGGGACATATAAAGGATAGAGTTAATGATATTATAAATGATATTATACTGGAATTATAATATACCTTTGTATCATTATTATTCTATTCCATAAAATACGAAATAGAAATGAAAGTAGCGTTCATGCGTACATATAGCTTACCATCTCCATGAACGGTGCATTTCATTTCTTACCTCTAAATGTTATGTAATATTATACATGCATGTATATACTGGTTATATATAAAATATATGATATCTAAATCATGAATAGAATTCTGGATATAATGGATATTTTACCACATGAACAACTTGTAATTATAAAGAGTTTATTTTTGACTCAAGTACTAATGATCGATAAAACGATCATTATTAACTTAAATAATTACACAGTGTTCATAACATGGTAAAAGTGATATATAAGGAATAATGAACTTGAAAAATGTTCTTAAGAAAGTATAACTTAACTCATGTTTGTAATTCATGAGGTTAAATAACAATCGAGTCAAGTCGGACCCGAGGTAATGGACTCCGTCTCAATCACCTTTCATTGAGGAATATTTTTTTTATACACAAAATTCTTTTATAAGGTGTATTAAACCCATTGACTTTTATGTCTATTCAAAAGGAATCTTTTTTATACAAATTTTTTTACTAAATGACAAAAGTAATGTTTTTTTGTCATACATATACGGCAACAACGACTTCTCCGCCGCTGTGACCATTATTTGAGTTTCGACTTCTCTATAAGCCATAACTTTTTTTAAAATGAAAAATAAATACCATTATTTACTTTTATTTTATTTTGGTATTGAAAATGGTTTTCATAAATTTTTTATTATATCAATGTGTTTTATTGATATCTTGTGATTGAAATGTGTAAATGTTGTGTTTCCTTTATGTATGTTTTATGTGATATGATTATGTTATGGTTCATGGGCATTGTTTTGAAGATGGGTTGTTCTGTGATAAACTAAGGGTGGGTGAGCCTGATATAGCTCTCCAATGCACTGGGTAACACTAAGGGGTTAAACGTTATGGTTTCTCCGAAGATATTTAGGGAATATACAGTGATGGATATTCCAAACGTAACTGTGAGGGTTACTCCCTACGTAAGAATGTTATGAATGCCTCAAGTTGCCTTTATGTCTTATTATTTATATGATTTATTCATGATTTGAGGAGGTATGTTAAAATTCTTATGTTTTATGAGTAAATTATGATTTCATACATGGACTAAGGTTTTCATTTCAAACTTTTATATCCCTTATTGATATTTTTATTCTCATCCCATGTTTTTGAAATGTTTTTCAGAGGTCAAGGGAAAGGTACATGATTAGATGATAATGTCAAGGAAGTTTCATGAAAGAATCCATGTTTTATTTTAAAAATGTTTTCTTTGGTGGGAAAAATGAGTACTCTCTTTTATGTAACCACTTTTTTTAAATGTGGAATGTAATGCATGATTTCTGATCTAATTCTCTAAAATTATAAACCTGAAAATATCCTCAACGTGTATTCGTGTAATAACTCAAGATTAAGTAATGTTTAAGGCTGGGGCCTCATAGTTGGTATCAATGGTCGGTTTAGATAACATTAGTATTTAGAATTACAATAAATGATTATCCAAAAATATTGTTTATGGTCAAATTGAAATGATATAGCATTTGAAGATTACCATGTTGCTTCATCTAAGACATGTTTGTTCAGAATGGTTTTCCTAGGGGAAACAGGGAAGCAGTGCTAGGAAGGCATACAGAAGGATATGACCTTTCAAATCAGCAACCTGAGATTGTCGGAATTGGAACTGAATAGTTTGTTGCAGTAATGGAGTAGTTGACTCAAGCGATAAATGGTGCCGGTATCCATGCACTAGATTAGCCAGATCAACCGCAGAGGAACATGTTAGTGGTGGAATATTTCATGAGGCAACATCCCCTATAATTGAGAGGATCATCTGATCTTGTGCTAGCTAAAGGCTGGATTAAATCATTGGAGAAGATTTTAAATGCCATGGGGTGTTCAGACAATCAAAAGGTTAGTCTTGCAATTTACCATTTGGAGGGTGAAGCAAATCAGTGGTGGTCGATGGTTAAAAATATCAGGGACGCTGTTGAGATTGATGCTCCTGACTAGGATTAATTCAATGGTATGTTTCTTGAGTAGTATTTTCCTAAGGATATTCGACTTAGGATGGAAAAACAATTCTTGGATTTTAGGCGAGAGGAAGACTCAGTGGCTGCTTATGAAGAAAGGTTCACTCGAGTGTCAAGGTATACTACATATTTTATCCGAGACCTTGATAGTAAAATCAATTGTTTTGACTCAGGATTAAAGCATAAATATCGAAGGGCTATAGCTTCTCGCGAGTTCATGATTAATGAAAATCATTTTTGATGTGATGAGAAGGTAGAACTGGAGTTTTCTGATGATCAAGTGTTCTATAACAACCAACAGAAGAAGAGACCGAGGTGGTAGTAGAAAGGGAAGAATTCTTCAAAAAGATCTGATGGTAAGAAAACATAGTTTCCAGTTTGTGAGAAATGTGGTAAAAAGCATTTTGGAGAATGTCTTCTGAATTATGGAACATGCTACTGATGTGGTAATATGGGACATAATGCTCGTGATTTCACTAGAAAAGATCAAGGTGATGGTAAGAACAAATTTGATTTATAGTTAGTGAAATGTTTCAAGTGCAATGAGATGGTTCACTATGAAAACGAGTGTCCGACAAAGCGCTTGAGTAATGGGAATAAGCTAGAATACAAGAAGAAAGGGGTGGTGAAATCCTTTGCAACTACTTCAACAGATTTTGGGCCATCAAATGAACTGGTATCAGGTACTTTTTTTGTTTTCTTAGATTATGCTAATGTGTTGTTTGATTCGGGGTCTACACATTCTTTCATCTCTGAAAAATTTTCTAGTAAATTGGGAATTCCTTCTCAAGAAATGAATCCTGAACTTGTGGTAAAAAAAGATGGGGGAAATGTTGAGGCAAAAAGTTTTATAAAAATCTTCCTATCCCTATCCGTGGAAAGAACCTACTTGCAAACCTTATTGTTTTACCTCTAGTAGAGTTTGATGTTATCCTGGGTATGGATTGGCTCTCTGTTTACCATGCTAAGATTGACTGTAGAACTAAAGAAGTTTCTTTTTATAAAGACTTTTAGTTTGTGTACAAGAATGAACCCTTACTGTTGATAACATATCAAGAGGATGAGAAACTTGTAAAAGATTGAAAGGAATGTTACCTTGCACATATTGTTGAAAACAAAGGAACCGTTCATATTAATGATGTGCCATTGGTAAATGAGTATCCTGATGTTTTTCCTGATGAGTTACCTGGAATAATACTAGATCGGGAAGTTGAATTTACTATCGACTTAGTTCCTACTGATAAGCCAATTTCAAAACCCCCTTATCGAATGGCTCAAATTGAACTTTTAGAGTTTAAGGAGAAATTGCATGATTTATTAGAGAAAGATTTAATTCGACCTAGCACATCACCATGGGGTGTTCTTATCTTATATGTTAAAAATAAAGATGGTTCTATGAGACTTTTCATTGATTATAGAGCATTGAATAACATCATTGTTAAGAACAAATATCCTTTTCCTCATATCGATGATCTGTTTGATCAGCTCCAGGGAGCTCAATTTTTTTCAAAGTTTGACCTGAGATCGGGGTACCATCAATTGAAGGTAAAGGAAGTAGATATTCCAAAGACCTCGTTTTGTACAAGATATGGCCATTATGAATTTTTTGTTATGCCTTTTGGGATAACCAATGCACTTTTTGTATTCATGGACCTTATGAATAGAATTTTCCATGAGTTCTTGGATAAGTTTGTGGTTGTTTTCATTGATGATATTTTCATGTTTTCTAAAAGTAAAGAGGATAATGAATTTAATTTAAGGGTTATTTTGAAATCCTTAAAAGAAAATAAATTGTATGGGAAATTCAGAAAGTGTGAATTTTGGTTGCACCAAATTTTATTCCTTGGTCACATTGTTTCTAAATATGGGATAACTGTTGATCCTGAAAAAACAAAGGTAGTGGAAGAATGGCCAAGACCCACAAATGTAACCGAGATTCGTATTTTTCTTGGTTTGGTAGGCTATTACCAAAGGTTTGTTAAAAAAAATTCACCGTTATCTAGTCCAATGACTAAGATAACTTGGAAGGGTGTTAGGTTTATCTGGACAAAAGAATGTGATGATTTTTTTAGGAACTGAAAAGATGATTGGTGAATGCTCCAGTTTTGGCACTACCTTCCAAGAATGGTGAGTTTGTTATCTACAGTGATGCTTCATTGAAAGGACTTGGTTGCTTCCTAATGTAGAATTATCAGGTAATTGCTTATGCTTCACGTCAGTTGAAAACTCATGAGGTAAATTACCCTACACATGATTTGGAATTACCTGCTGTTGTTTTCGCTTTAAAAATTTGGAAGTATCATTTCTATGGAGTAAACTGTGAAATATATACCGATCACAAAAGTTTAAAGTATATATTCACTCAAAAATAATTGAACATTAGACAAAATATATGGCTATAATTAATCATGGATTATGATTGTACAATTCTTTACCATTTGGGAAAAGAAAATAAAGTGGATGATGCTTTG
This sequence comes from Viscum album, assembly GCA_963277665.1. Taxonomy (NCBI): domain Eukaryota; kingdom Viridiplantae; phylum Streptophyta; class Magnoliopsida; order Santalales; family Viscaceae; genus Viscum; species Viscum album. The sequence continues at coordinate 1,747,453,123 of OY728126.1, forward strand.
AGTTGAAAAAGTAGTTCTTCATTAACAATGTTTCTTTTGTAACATGATCCTTTGGTTAAGGATTTGATGAACTTTGGCATAGAATTTGTTGGTGCAGAATGTTCTTCTGTTTTGTCTCAAGTATCAGTGAAATTTTCTCTATCAGACAGAATTAGGCAAGAAGAGAAGCAAGATAGTGAGTTTCATAAAAATGTATAGCTAGTTCAGATGGGTAAGTTTCCTCTATTCAACATTGATAATGATTGTGTTTTGAGATTTGGGAAGAGATTGTGTGTGCCGTGTGATTCACAGTTGAAGAGAGAGTTGTTATGTGAAGCTCATTGTTCTCCTTTTTTCAGTTCATCTAGGCAGTACTAAGATGTATAGAGATCTTCTGGAGTTTTACTGGTGGGACAAAATGAAAAGAGATATTGTGGATTTTACTGTGAATTGTTTGACTTGTCAACAGGTTAAACCAGAGCGGAAGTTACCGAAAGGGATACTTCATCCTTTACCAATGCAAGAGAGGAAATGGGAGAATATATCCATGGACTTTGTTGTGGGATTGCCAAAGACACCTCGAGGTAATAATGAAATATGGGTTATTGTTGATCACTTGACTAAATCTGCTCAATTCCTTCCTATACAAGATAATTTTTCCCTAGATAAACATTCACGTTTGTATCTTAAAGAGATATTCAGGTTACATGGATTTCCCCTCTCCATTGTATCTGATCATGATTCCGGGTTTACTTCTAACTTTTGGAGAGGCCTTCAGAAGTCATTGGGTACTGAATTAAATTTTAGTAAAACTTTTCATCGTCAATCAGATGGGAAGTCAGAACGAATGATTCATAATTTGGAGGATATTTACGTGCGTGTTCGATGGATTATCATGGATTTTGGGACCAACATCTTTCTTTGGTTGAGTTTTCTTATAATAACTGTTTTCATTCTAGTATACAGATGGCACCATTTGAGGCATTATATGGGAAGCGATGTCAAACTCCATATTTTTGGGATGAAGTAGGTGAAAGGAAGTTGATGGGATCGGAAATGGTAGAAGAGTTGGTAGAAAAATTTCAACTGATACAGAAACACATGAGAACATCTCAGAGCAGGTAGAAAAGTTATGCGGACAACAGGAGGAAGGATCTCTCTTTTGAGGTAGCCGATGATGTTTTTAACAAAGTATCACCATGGAAAAATGTGATGCGATTTGGTATGAAAGGAAAGGTGAGTCCAAGGTTCATTGGACCATAAAAAATTATGGATAGAGTTGGATCAGTTGCATACCAATTGGATTTACCTCTGAGTTTATTTAAGGTACATAATGTTTTTCATGTTTCAATGCTAAGGAAGTATATGCATGATCCATCTCATGTTTTGAGTCCAGAGGTAGTTCAGTTGGAAGAGAACCTATATTATGAGGAAAACCCAGTCCAGATTATTCACCACCAGGAGGAAGAATTGCGGAATTAGGTGATTCATCAAGTAATGGTTTTATGGAAAAACCACATTATTGAAGAGGCAACATGGGAATCTGAAAATGCAATGAGGGATAAATACCCCAACTTATTCAATAAGTAAATAAATTGCATGGAAGAAATTTTCTAAAGGGGGGAATGATGTAACATCCCAAGTAAGTAATGAATAATATGTTTTCATATCTATGTCTATTTATGAATTAGATAGTGTTTTAGAAGCATAAAATGAAAATAAATTCAATCATAAGCATGGAATACAGTAATATTTTTTAAAGATTGTTTTACTGCCTTTTGATGGCACACCATTTTTAAGTAAATATTTTGACAATTTTATAAGCTCTATTTTTCAAAATAAACTTATTCTTTATGATTGGGACATTGAAATTTACTTTGGGAATTTTTTTGGTATTTTTTTGATAATGTTCATTTTTTAATGAATAGTGAAAAATACTGCATTTTACATCAAAACTGCTTTTTCATCTAATTTAATTATATAGTTAGATTATCTTTTTAATTCGTTTTAATGTGTAATTAGAATATATTTTTAATATTTAATACAATGGTGTTCATTAGGATTAATTTTACTTTGAAATTGGACATTAAAAATTCTGAAACTTTTGAAAGAAATTGTTTAAAAAACCCGCTATTTGTTTTGACAATTGGAATTATTTTTAAATTATTTATTGAATTTATATGTTTGGAATTTGGTAAAATGGATTCCATATTTGGAATCAGAAGTTCAAAATTATGTAATTAATAATCTTTTGTTTTTAGACATTATAAATAGTAACGACGGTAATTATTTTTAATTATCTTTATTTATTAGTAATCAGGTAGTTAAGGATAATAAAATAATATCATAATAATAACAAATGACCCCAAAATGTGTCCTAATGATACTGGTTGTGTCATGGGCGACCATGGGATGCCTTGTGCCAATCTTAGGGACCCCATGGGATCACTTTTGGGTGAAAGTGACACTTTATCATTTTATTTTTAAAGAAAGGAGAATATCACTAAAGAATGTATCACCCGAGTAAATCATTTTTAGATTTTTCTGTGTAAATGATATATTAGACTATAAATATTCATTGGAAATATAACAATATTTCCAACATCATGGTATTTTGTTAATAATTTTTAGACATTAAATATATTAATTTATTTATGACACTGCGATGATGTAACAATTACCTCATTAATTAACGATTTAAATAAAATAAAAATATAATGTAAAATCTAATACATAAACTTGTCTAAAACCTATTGGATGAGTATATTTTGAACCCTTATCACCTTATCCTTAAAATATATCAATGTGGGACCTTTTGAATCTGAGACTCAATTTAAAATAATGTAACATTTCTTGGATTTCCAAGAGTGCCCCTCCCCCCTCTTATAAAAGGCCTCCACCTCTACCTCCTTACCCACACATACCAAGCCATTGGCTCGGCCAAACTCTTTTCATTTTATCTCTCCACATCCATTTCTTTATCCTAGAAGCCTTACCGTAGGAAAAAATCTCTTCAAGAAACATTTTTGGTACAAACAAAGAGAAGTTACCTGATTTAAATGTAAAGCCTTCTCTAATGTTATTTTGTGGTATTTTGCTTCTCCAACCCCCTAAACTCTTTTTATTAATTTATTTTGTAACAAAAACAGTATATTAAATATTATAGGATTTTTTTTATAAGAATTATTTGAGATACACTTACACACACCTTCATCTAATGGTTAACGAACATACTGTTTCCGTGGATGGTGAATTTCAACCTCACGAAACGATGATTGTTAAATATTCTTATAAAACCTTCAAAGGTGGACATTAAGACTTCAATATATTTAAATATGATATATAATATGATTATGTTTTCCTAGAGCTTCTGTATTTTTTATTTATGGAAAACCTTTATGGTATCCATTATGGGAAAACACGATATCTTCATTTTAGGAAGTGAGGACTACCGCCCCCTCAAAGTGGATTGATTCGTTAATTCCATATGTGGGATGTATAAAAGATAGAGATAATGATATTATATATGATATTATACTTTAATCATAATATACCTTTATATCATTATGATTCCATTCCATAAAATACGAAATAGAAATGAAATTAGCGTTCATGCGTACGTATGGCTTACCGTCTCCATGAACGGTGCATTTCATTTCTTACTTATAAATGTCATGTAATATTATAAATGCATTCATATACTAGTTATATATGAAATACATGATATCTTAATCATGAATATAATTCTGGATATAATGGATATTTTACCACATGAACAACTTGTAATTATAAAGAGTTTATTTTTGACTCAAGTACCAATGATCGACAAAACGACCATTATTAACATAAATAATTACATAGTGTTCATAACATGGTAATAAGTGATATAGAAGATATAATGAACATGAAAAAGGTTCTTAAGAATTTATAAATTAAGTCAAGTTTATTATCCAGGAGGTCAAATAACAATCGAGTCAAGTTGGACCTGAGGTAAGGGACTTCGTCTCAATCACCTTTCATTGAGGCATATTTTGTTTTATACACAACTTTCTTTTATACGGTGTATAAAACCCTTTGAATTTTACATCTATTCAAAATGAATCTTTTTATACGAAGCATTTTACTAAATGACAAAAGGAATGTTTTTTTGTCATACGTATGCGGCAACAACGACTTCTCTGCCTCCGTGACCATTATTTGAGTTTTGGATTCCTCTACAATCCGTAACTTTTTTTTAAATGAGAAATAAATACCATGCTTTACTTTTCATTTATTTTGGTATTCAAAATGGTTTTCAAAATGCTTTTATTATATCAATGTGTTGTATTGATATCTTTTGAATGAAATGTGGAAATGTAATGTTTCCTTTATGCATGTTTTATGTGATACGATTATGTTATGGTTCTTGGGAATTTTTATGAAGACAGGTGGTTCCGTGATAAACTAAGGGTGGGTGTGCCCGATGTAGATCTCCAATGCATTGGGTAACGCGAAGGGGTTAAACGTTAAGGTTTCTCTGAAAATATTTAGGGAATATATTGTGATGGGTATCCCAAACATAACCATGAGGGTTACTCCCTACGTAATAATGTTATGAATGCCTCAAGTTACCTTTATGTCTTATTATTTCTATGATTTATTCATGATTTAATGAGGTATGTTAAAATGCTTTTGTTTTTTGAGTAATGTATGATTTCATACATGGACTAATGTTTTCATTTCATAATTTTATATCCTTTACTGAGCTTTTTATTCTCATCCCATGTTTCTGAAATGTTTTTCACAGGTCGAGGGAATGGTAAATGATGTGATGATAGTGTCAAGGAATTGTCAAGAAAGAATCCATGTTTTATTTCAAATATGTCTCCGTTGTTCAGAAAAATGAGGACTATCTTTTATGTAACCAGTTTGTTTAAATGTGGAATGTAATGAATGCTTTATGATCTAATTCTCTAAAGCTCTAAACCTGAAAAGATCTTCAACGTGTATTCTTGTAATAACTCACGATTAAGTAATGTTTTAGGCTGGGGAATTATAAAGATGACGTAGAACTATTAAAAAAATATAATTTTAAAATTATACTCAAACAATAAAACCGTTGAGGAAATAATAAATAAATAAACCAAGATATTCATTATAAATAAAAAACTAAGCGACATATTGAAGTCATTGAAATCAGATCCAAGATCCAAATTCACAATTTAGTCTTAAAAGGTATAACACCTCATATGAAACTAAATGATCATAGTATCATAATCCCAATAATGTTTGAAATAGAAACACCCTTGGCAAGAAACATCTTCAAGAAAACCACACCAAGATACTATCAACACTCATAGTACCCAACCATTATAACATTTATAATTCCCTAAGATATGTAGTGGGGAATCATTCCTTATTAAAGTAGGTTAATATATGAATAGAATATTTAACTATAATGGATGGACTTTTATCTCATCTTTTAGATGAAATACCATCCTATACAAGTGGAGGACCCACACTCAATCATGTAGCTGAGTAATGACTTCGACTATGGTATGGGGAACCATGACACATCAGTATTGAGGAATTAAAAACCAATGATAAAATATAGGATATAAACCCCATGAATGTATTTATTATTCAATAGGATTTTGGTGGAGTATCCAACACCACAATACATATAGCAAGATCGGGCCCCGTTATGATTATTTTTCAATGAGAGTTACCTACCCTAGGTATGTAACAAACATATCTTCCAAAAAAAGTCATTTTCACTAATAAAATATCAACCAAAAACATCCCAAAACCACAAAAAATGGGTTTTTAAAAATAAGTGTCGCATGCCATCATTCTCTACAAGGATGAAAACTCCAAATGAACTACTTACTTATTTGATTATGACACATATTATAGAAGATACAGAAAATTATAAAATACAAAAAGTACATGACATATACCCATAATGACACATGTATGGACCAAAGGCCTTATTTTTATTGATTTTTAAAAATCCCACTTTCAGGGGATGAGGGTGAACCCTAACAAGGCCCATAGACTTAGAGATTACATCACTTGTATGTCTTAGAGGAAATATATTGACTATAACAACAGTGAACAACTCCTCCTGAGCTTCGGCATCCTGATGTCAACTATCCAAATTCACATGGATGTTTAGTTAGGCTTCTCATGAATGCAATGTTTGGTCATGAAGGAAATTTCATACCCTCTATTTATTCTACATCTGTTATCCTCTTCCCTAGTGAATATGGCACCTCTGAATCCTTATCTGGTGTCTTCTCCTTGTAGAGTCTTCTGAATCCATAAAGAGACAAAATTTAATCCTAGACTTGAGTATACGTGTGTACAATTGAAAAAAAGGGCATGAGGAATATGGCCTAAGTTACATTGTTGAGAGAGGTACAAATCGGGGTGGGCTTATTTGTTAATTGATCATTCATCCCATATACACATCAAGATCTTTTGAAAAACATAAAAAGTTATCCAAAAATACACACATGTTAGACTAATTGTTTGGCTAGATAGTGTGTGTAGCTATGTGAATAGTTTATGTACAGTAATGTACATGTCGCGTCATGTGGTCTACTATACATAGTGTGTAATCTGAAGTCACACAACGTATTTTTTTTATAATTACAAAAAATCAATAACACCACAATTTTTTTAGTCTGGTTTTATAATAGATCTTATTTCATTACTGGTTCTGTGAAAATTACCTTTATTTTTTCCTCTAATTACATATTACACACATCCTAACACATCATCCATTCCCATTTTTACCATTACTAGGTTCAATTACATTAGTGTCTCTATCACTTAATATTGGATCCATTACGGATACTCATCCTCATCACCGACCATAGATAATATTCCTTAGCACTAGTCATTTCCCTCATCAAATCTATATTCAAGACCTGCTAGTCTCGAGCTAAACTCTCATTTCCCCATACAAACCCACACCACTGACTGATGGTGCTGATGTTTTGTCGTGAAAATATAGATTCTTCTATTTTCTAGTGATGTCGTCAATGCTGATCTTTAGTGATCTATAGTTCATCATTATCACCCAATGATCATTTTTCCCCTCCAATAAAATATCTATAGAATTAATATCTTGGGAAAATGGAAAAATCTCCCCAAAATGTTTAAAAAATAAATTTATATTCCAAAATTAGGTTATTCATAGAAATTCTACAAACACATAAAATCTATCAGTGCAAGACCCAGAGCATGAACATGAAAATTAAAATATTCATGTGTAAAACTCATTATTTTATACCAAACAAAATGTATAAATTTCCATATAGGTTTACATATATGAGATAACTACTCACACTGGTTGGAAAAATATTTATTTTTTAAATATACATAAAAAACATTCCAAAAACATCATCGATGTTCTATCTAATAGTAAAAAAAATATTATAATAATAATAAAATAATAATAAATTTTTTATGAGACAGTTTGATAAGTTAAATTTACTATATTTCACATTTTGGGACTCTACACTCTATGACATAAATATCAAATACACTCATCCCATGTAAAAACCCCAGTCAGTAATTTTATTTTAAATAAATATACAGGTACATGATTGAATTTTAATTTGGAAACATTCTATTGTTAACCATGTATCAGGAGGATATTGATAAATTTTTTAAATATTATCTATAAAATAATATAAGTGAAAAATATATGTATTAAGAAAAAATATACAAGGTGAAAATGGGAAATAAAACACATATTTTATATTATACCACTTTAGTTTTTTTTGGAATGGAATCAATGCTTTAGTAGATAATAAATTACATAGAGCATAATTTCTATGTTACTATAAAATTAGTAATCATATCCCATGTTCTAGGGAGTGAGGAAATAATATGGTTTCCATCAGTAGATGACAATTAAAATTTAGGTATTGTGAATGAGGTGTTCTATTGAGATTTCTATATAAAACTCAAAAATAATTTATATATTTATTTAACATGATATTTGGAACATATAATACCTTTTAATTAATCCTATTTTTCCCTTAATATTTTAAATTGTTTTTTAATGTTTAATATAAATATATAAATTCCTTGGATATCGTTGATCTTCTACAATGGCATTGGTGTATTCTATTAATCTAGTCACGGTGTTCTATAGTGGATCATTGTCCAAATTGGATCATGGGAAAATGAAATATATTGGCTGAAATCCATATGCAGATATAGAATTCATTATACGTCTTGGGATACTAATGGTTTTTGTGTTCCATGATTGGGATAACTGGTGATCTAGTCTATTTAGTATTTGGACTAGTCAATGTGTAGCCAATCTATTTGGTGTTATTGGGTTCCTAATTAATCCTAAAATGTTTTTAATAATAAAAATAGAATATAGATAAAGAAATTATGATCAAAGAATTAACTTTTAATTTAGTTTGATAAATGTTTATGGAAGTTAATCATTTGTGAATTTAAATTCATAAAATAAGATGTATGATGTAAAAAAGGTAAATAATTCAAATATTATTCTATTTTATAGTTATATGTTTTTATAAATAAAATATTAACTTAATGAAATACAATAGATATATGTAATTCATGTTATATTTTTTCCATTTTTCAAAATGAGATTACTTAAAAATTTTATTAACATATTTTAATGAATAATGTGAAAGCCGAATATTTAAAGTACTGATATTATGATCATATAATCCTTTAAGAAAGATATATTTTTTTTCAATTCAAAATAAAAATATAGTTATTATTGTATTGTGATCATGATATTAAGTGATGGTCTTTCAAAATCAGAGATTTCAAAAGTTGATGAATTGAATAAATTTAGAATCATTAAAAAATCGAAATGATATTAAAATTTGGAGTTTCATCTATGTTAATGTTTATTCTACCATGGACGGTGAATCATAAATAAGTAAAAAATACATACTTTTATGTATTTTATATTATCTCATTATACATGTGTATGAGAATTCATTGAATTATGGATACTTTTATGGTATCTTGGGTTCAATAAATTTATTATTCATTTGAATTCATATGTTTACAATAGTAAATATTGTTGTTGTGGAATATTAATGGCTACAAAAAGGTTGTGTTAATTAATTTAGAAAACAAAATATTATAAATATTTGGTGTCTATTATTGGTTTATTATTATTTTTCCAGATAGAAAAAATATGTGATTAACCTTGTGGATTAGTGGCTTAGTTTGAGAATTAATTAAGATTCCATTATTCTTGGTGAGTTTGTGTTGTATTTATTAACAAAAACATCTGAGGAACTCATAGGCCTGATGGTTCTTCTTCAACTCATTATGAGGTTATATATCATGCAAGGAGGTTTCATGATTTCCATTAGAGTTTTTGATATTGGATAAAGGTTATATTTTTTATTTTTTTAGATTGAATGATTTTGGGATACACATAACTAACTATGTAAAGGGAAGATTCACATACCCATTTATTCTATGTAGATGAATTGATGAAATTTATGTCATGTAAGTGATTCATGTATCGATATTTCATATCTAGGAGTATCTTATAGCTAATTCATTCAAGTAACTAAATGTGTCTCCTAGCTATATTTTTGACATAGACGATTTACCATCTAGCCAATTGAGAATCACATATATTATTTTTAATGTAGCTGAATAGAAAATCACATAGGTTAATATTATACATAGTAAATTCCTATTAAAAACCATATTGTTTATTATTATAAATAACTAAATCAGATTTATCACTATCAATGGATTTAATTTCAATAGGTATTTAGAATTAATGTTTTTTGTGGTGTTTTTTATGATGTTGTGTGGATAGTTCTATTTGAATCCTCTATCATAAGATTTAATTTATTAATCCATTATGGATATATTATTATCAACCGAAGTTATATAAATCATTGGGATTTAATAGTGACTAATTTATCATTATATCAATTAATGAGTGGTCGAACCTATTGACAATAGTATGAGAGTTGATAGTGAAAAACATATTGAAATAAAAAAAGGTGATGATAGTGGGGATAATAAAAAATATATAAGAGTTCAAATTCAAGGTTAGTTCTTTAGTAATAAACATGTGATTAATCTCATGTCTAATGGATATTTCATTTGAGTCTGACAGTATCTGTGTAGTGAATTTCGTAAAATCTCTATAAGAAATTCATTCATTAATATTCAAAAGGCTTGTGGATGTGGATCATAATATTTTATTACTGAACTAAACTCATTCACCTGGTGATATTATTCATTTTTTAGACATATTTTTCATTATAGTGTTAATTTATGTGGTTCGTGGGTGTGACTTCAGACATTTATGGTGGTATTCCACAAGATTTTTTATATGAGGATTTCATTAGGGTATATAGTGGATATAATCAGTGGTTGGGGAGAGTAACTATCCATGGTAAGGATTATAATTTCAAATTTTATCAAGACATTTTAAATAATTTTTTGTCATTGTTCATTAATTTTATTCATGATCACATGAGGTATATTTTTTCCATTTTATGTAAATCTTAATATAATAAGTCATAGAGTGTTGTTTTTATTTTATTATTTTTTTTGTAAAATACCCATTTAGTTATTCAACCCCCCATTTCTATAAAGTAAAATCATCCCATTATTAATTTCAATTGGTTTCGGTTTTAGTTTAACTATGTAGGATAAAAATCATTATCCTTTGAGACATGGATAATATTAACTCAGTTCATAGTAGGGGTGTTACAATATACAATGGAAAATATTATGTTATTTGAAAAAAAATATAATGATCCTATATCATTTATCTAGTGGTGTATAATAAGGGGAATTTGTGGGTGGATGGAAAAGTTAATAATGTTATTGTTATAAAATCATCGTATAATGTCCACACAAAAGTTATGGGTATACAGACTATATAATAAATCATGGATATGTTCAGGATAAGTTTAAGGGAAATGTGAATGTCAAATAAAAAAGATATAGAATATGTGAAGAAAATATAAAGAAATTAAAATTGTATAATATGAATGTGTTGATGAATTATGTACCCGTATTAAATAAATTTCTTTAAATATTTGATGAATTTATGAGAAACATGAATATTCCATAGATGTGAAAATTTTGATGAGAAATTTTCTTGATATATTGGATATAAAAAATTTTAAATTTAATGTATAGATGATATTCTACTTTTTGACACACATAATATTCACATTTCATATTAAATGTTCCAAATTCCAAAACCAAAAAACACAGTGAACGAGAATGTGGCTTTTGAATCCATATAGAACATAAATATTCTTTATGTTGATGATGTTGCTAAAACAATAGTTTTTCCGAATGGAGATTAATATCAAATTGTAAGTGAATTTATTTATGAAAGATTACATAGGGGAAGAATCATTTAAAAAGGTATATTCAATGGTATATGATGCAAATAAATGGTCTTATTCATTATGGAATTATTATTCTCACAATGAAGGAAGTAGATTATTAATCGCATGATGATAAAAAGAATTATGGAAAGATGTGAACAAAAAGTTCTAAATAATCTAAATGGTAGGGTTAAATCATTAAGAGATTTAAATGAAAAAATAATAAATATAATGATAAAGAAAGAGGAAACTAATCTTATCTCATGATGTGATTTGGATAAAGATACCTAATAAAAATTGATATATTTTTCGTTTCGTGTTTAGAGATCTATTGATTAATATAGTCATTATAAAGATGAATCATGATTAATATATTATGATTAAATTCTCAATGATTAATTCTTGAAATGTATTGAGAAAAAAAATCCTTTCTCGAGTAGGCGAATAAATTTTTTTAAGAGATAACAGGAATATGATTGGTGAAGAATGTGTGAAATCATAATGAGAAACAAATTTACATAAGAAAATAAAAATATCTAACTTAAAGCTTCCAAATTAGAGAAAATGTTCATTGATCTTGAAAAAAACTCTTTTATATGAAGAATTTTCAATTACTCAATAAAAAATTATTTTTTCATAATTTTCTAGAAAATAATTCTAATGAATTCAAACTCTCTATTTAAGTCTTCGGTGAATCCTCCAATGATGCTAAAAAAATATGGTAAAGTTTCCATTTGAAATTATTTTTACCTAAACTATAAACATTATTAATGAATGTTGAATAATAATTTTTGGCTGATTTGGATCAAGAAAATGTTGAAAAATTCATACAAAAGTACCTAATGAAAATATAAGATTTAATGAAACTTATTTTCCTAATTGGAGATAATATCAAGCTCAACCAGCTTATATGATGTTAGATTCTATATAAAAAATATCTTGATATAATTATTGATTTTAAGAAAACTCATATATTATATTTATTTTAGGTTCTATGGAATTTCAAGACATAAATATTATATATGTTGGTATAAAATGCCTTTAGATTATATAAGGAAAGAATATATAGAGAGAATTTCCAATAAAAAGAAAGCATATTCTAGAATAATACCAGCTGAGAAGAAAACATGTTACAAACTGATAAACCAAAACATGGTTAATTGTCTTGAAGATATATGTGGAAGGTCTAGTCAAAAGTGACATAGAACAAAAAAATCATCACCAGTTTACCTAGTCCTATCCCCCTCAATATGATGTGAAATTAGTTCAAGTTCACAATGCTCATAATTAATCTCTTCTCAGAGTTTCTTTTAAACCAATAATGTTCAAAAAATAATAGATACTTGATTGTGTCTATTCCTCCCACATGATTATTTAAGCCAGAATTATAAATAAATTTGAGAAACATTTAGGAGGTAAATTAAAATTTTATAATGTATCTTCATTTAAAATCAATGGTATTGGGATAAATCATAAAGAGAATAAATATTTGAAATCTGATGATGTTTTTTATGTTAAGGTGACAAAACACAACATGAAGTTTTTTATATAAATTTTTTATAATTGAAATAAAGAAAAATTAAAATAAATACATGCATCATTAAATCAATAGGATATTGTAAAACTATTTCTTATGGATGTATAACTAATTAAAATTTATTCTTGATTGGTGATCCATCTAATACATGTTACCTGAGCATAAAATATGAGAATGTTTAAAGAAATAGAAGGATTGGATATGTTGGAAAAAGATTCATAGGTAAGATTTTGATAAATAAATTGGTATGATTTACTACCAAGATGAATAGATATCGATATGGAATCTATAGAAAATTTCATTAGGAAAAAATAACTTAGATGGCTCATAAGAAGGTGGATATTTCTTCCACAATACAACAAGAATTAGTCCACCCAAATCATTATGTGCCCATGATACAAAATTATACCCAAGGTTATCTTTATTTAATAACATTAAAAAATTATTTTACATATATGAATGATTTTCATTTTGATAATCGTAGCCTTAAATCTTTTAGAATGTTAGAAATGTGCAGAGGACCAGTTAAAAAAGGCATGGATTATGTATCAAAAAACTCAGATCTGATAATGGGAAATAATTCAAATGTGATGAATTTAAAACATAACTCATCCAAAATTTAATAGTACACTAATAAATATCAACTTATAAAACATAGTATATGTGTGTTTCAGAAATGAAGAACATGAGTATTGTGGATATATATAGAACAATGTTGGTTGAGAATGATATTTCAAAATATTCTTGGACTAGTGTGGTGTGTACTTTAGTACCCATTGAGAATATATGTATCATGAGACCCAAAATACATGCTACATCCCTTGAGATATGGTACCAAAAGGTTGATAAATTAAAATATTTCATGGAATTTTTTAGTTATTATTATTTTAAAATCAATGGAAGCAGACTGGAGAAATTTGAATAAGAGGCTGATGATGGAGTCTTTATGGGCTATTTATCTCATAGAAGTAGATACTAATGATTGAATAAAATATTTTACCTGATTTTTGAGTTTTTATATGTGAATAATGATGAAAATCAACATAAAATATGAAAATATTCTCAATAACATCTATATTATATCCCAAAAAACAATGAGCAAATTTTTTAACAAAATAGATGGAAGGTTTCCCAAATGAGAAGAAAAATAGTTACTATAAACTTGTAATTATATTGTGATGATAAGATGATGTTGGTAGTAATTCAAATCTATTTCAAAGGATGAAGAAACATATTTACACTAATAATTTTATTAGGAATCATAATGCACCAGTTAAAACTAGAAAAATACTAGGATTATAAAATCATGTATTTCTTGTATCACGGGTTGAACCTAGAACTGTAGATGCCTTTTATGAGCTTGTTTAATGGGTAAAATATATTAATTAATAACAAAATCATTTTTTTATTAAAACTATATGTAAACTTGTTCTTAGATTGAAAGGTAAAAATGGGATCATAATAAAAAGGGTTCTTAGAATCAAAATGAATGAGAAAGGTGAAGTCGTATGAAATAAAGCCAATGTTTTTTTGAAAAGGATATAAATAAATAAAAGTTAAATACATTGATAAAAAAATTCATCATTTTCAATGTTTATATGATAAATATGTAATTGGTAGTGGTATTTCAAAAAAATTAAAAAAATTACCAAATAAATTTAAAGAATTATTTTTTTAATAGTGATGTTAAGGAATTAGTATTCATTGAATAAATAGAAGGTATAGTTATTTAAAATGTTGTAAAAATGGTTTGAATATTTAATATGTAATTATATGTTTTAAAATAAACATCATGGTATTGGTATTCTAAACTTGATTACTATTTGAGATAAATAGGATTCACCAAAGGCATTGTAGATAGAAACGTGTACTTGAAGAAGGATTTCTAAGACACACTTGTAGTGATAGTTTATATAGATAACATAATTTCTTCCATTAATAATAGTTTCTTATGTTATTTTTTTCAATAAAGATGTATAAAAACATTGAGATTTATATTTTAGGAGAACTAACAAACTTTATGGTATTATATATTGAGTATATTATTGAGTATGTATTTACTTCACAAGAGAAGTATTCCAATTAATGTATTAGAATATTATCAACTGATGATGCTAAAGAAGATTCTATAAATATATATATTGTAAAATTTTTGATAAAATATGAACATGAATAAATGTATGATCAAGTAAAGTTTATGTATGTTTATAATCTTGTTGAATCTCACAATAATAATAACAAATATTTCGTATGTGGTGACTCTATCTGCAAGGTATCATAGTCAACCAATGAAGTCACACATTATTTAAATTAAAAAAAATAGATATATAAATTGAAAATTGAATTACAGGTTTCAAAATAGGTTATGGGGGGATATATATTTCCATACACACGATGATATAGATTGGGAGGTGACCGTACAATCTTTTGATCCACATTAGGTGGAGTGTTATTTGTTGGTTATGGTTGTCTAATATGGTAATGTAAAAAAAGTTCATCAACCCTATGTATAGTTGAAATAGAATATGTGGTTGATAAAAAATTAGTTACAAAGGCCTTATGGACGCTATTTCAGCATGTACATTTCAGGGTTGTAATTTAGAGACCTTTGATGATTCTGTGAGATAATCAAAGTGTTGTTAATCATTCAATGAATCTTGTTCAACACTGTCATTATAAGAAAATATCCATTCAATATCTTTTCATTAAATAAATGATAGTTTATAGTGAAATAAAATTGTTATATATTGGAAACAATCAAAATCATGTAGACATTTTTCTTAAAGATGTTACACCTAGAAGGTTTTTGAAATTGTGGATAAAATTAGATATGCATTCCCCAACACCCGGTAATTTGGATTATGTTTCCAAATGGGGAGAGAGTTAGTGACAATGAGGAGTGATTCCATGTAAAAAGGTATTTAAAAATATATATGTTCTAAAGATTTTTTCTCAATTATGATAAATCATAGAAGAAACTAATGATGAAATTAGGGATAAAAGTAGATACTCAATTGGTTGATGATGTAGTATTCAATAATCTCTTCTAAAATATGATCAAATGGTTTTGTTACCTAAAATTGTTATATTGGGGTGTTTATATTTAATTTAAAATAAAACCATAGGGGTATAGTAGATAACTTCGTATAATTGTGTATTTGTTTGAAAACCCTTGAAGATCCCATGGTTATTGGTTTGTTTGAGTATTAGTATTTATTGTAATGTAACTCATAATTATGTTGGTTCTTGATGTATTTTTTTTTAATTTATGTACCATGTATTGAATTTTCATGATCATTTCAACTCTTTTTTTATATGGGATGTAGGTCAGTTGATTTTTTTGTTTTATTTTCAGTGTTTTTTTGATCCAAATATATAATTTGTTAATTTTAAGATTCATTTATCCATTTATACAACATAGGTTAATTTATTAAAGGAAATTTACATTGGTGATTGATATAAATGTTTTCTATTTGTAGGAAAATCACATCGTCAATTCCATCTTTTATCCAAATATGTCACATATCCAATTATTTAATGTTGATGATTTTCTATATAGATAATTATGAATCATGCAGTAGATTTATGATGAATCTTAATAGTGAACCATATATGTGAATAAGATACTTACATATTTCTTATTGAGAACCAATAGCTGGTTATTCTACATAGATGAATCCGAATATTCTATATATGTCGATTTAATTTCTATAGGTATTTAGAATTAATGTATTCTATGTTGTTTTTTATGATTTTGGGTGTATGGTTCTGTATTTGCCAATAATAATAGGTACAAATTTCTAAATCTATGATGGATATGCAATTGTTGACAACATTTATGGGTATCATGGGGATTTAGTTTATATGTGTTTATTTGTTTTAGGATTTAATGTTGCATCAGACCCATTGATGAATGGTGAATATTTTATAGTGAAAAATATAATGACTTGCAGCAGAAGGATGATCATTAGAAACAAAAAAAAAGTAGATTATAAAGAAGCTATTGGTTTTTTTGTGATTAATATATCGTGAATATCGTGTCTTTGGAAGATCTAAATTGAATCTGAGAATACTAATATAGTGCATTTCAAGAAAAAACATTGGGAAATTATTTCATGAAAATTATAAAGGCTCATCGAGGTGGATATTTATTTATTTTTTCTCTGATGAAATATCAATAATTTTTGGAAATTCTTTATTTACTAATCTTCTATGTGATGTTGTGTTATTTTTTGTTGTAACTTCTCATATGGGTGGTGTAATTACACAATATATGATGGAAGAGGATTTAACATTGGGATATAGTGAATGGAATTTGTGGTTGGGGTAATTAATCATCCATGTAAAAGTTTTTTATTCCAAAATATATCCTAACCTTTTAATCTTTTTGTGATCATTTCTATTTCATTCTCTACACGATTGTATGAGGATAATTCTTTCTTTATTGGGTGGGTCAATCTCTTATAAGTCATAGATGTTTATTTGGATTTATGTTTTTTTATAAAAACTAACCTCCAAAAATTCACCTCCACTTCTTAGTAAATGATATTGATACTGATATGAACCTCAATTATAATGAAAATAGATCATTAAAATATTATATAAGTAATAAAAAATTTTAAATAGTTGTGTTTGTAGAACATGATATGATTAAACCATATTCATCGATCTCCCATTTGGGTTTTAGTATCTCTCTTTAGGCCTAATAAATATTTAATGATGGATAAATTCTAATGAATTGAAAAATAATTAATAGAACCATCATTTAAGTTGGTGATAATATTAAATTTTTACACCTGGTATTAAATGAGAAGAAGTATCTATAACACTTAATACTTGGTAATATTATCTACAATATGATTATAAATTTAATTCTTATATTTTTTCTCTTTTATATACATTAATTTAAAAATGATTCACACTATTATTTTAAATATTTTTAAAAATAAATATGGTGAATAAAGGTCGCAAGTGGTTTGAGATACAAAAAATGTACTCTCTCAAACTTTCCCCTTCTAGATATTTTATAACAATGTGATTTAAATATATATATATATATATAGATAATTATTTCAATTAAATAATTTATTATTTTAGTCACTTAACATATATAATGTTTACTTATAGTAAATCACAATCTTTAAAAGAAGTTAAATGTATGAAGGGGATTTTTAAGAATAACACAGTGTACTCATTCAAGAGGTATTGATCTGGATATGGTTTTGAATATACCAATGGTTAGTTTGAAGAATATATCATAAAATAATGAACATAAATTTAATAAATTTAATTATACAAAAGTCATCAAAATGACTATACATAGTGGAAAAATAAAATATTTATGGATAAGGAAGGATATGTTATAATTGAGTGTAAAACATCTAGATATTTTTGGTGGAAAGTAATTTTCATAATAATATACTTGAAAAACAAGTATCTTTTGAGATTCAGATATGATATTCTTCCATATGATATATGGTATAAATTTATTCCCAATGTGTAACAGTTAAATGTTATGGATTTTCCCTTTATTATTAAAGTTAACTGATAAAATCAAGGTAAACTTATTGAGATGATGATGGTATCTTTCATGGATACAAGTAATATATAATAACTTATCATTCCTCCAATAAAAATATGGAAATTATAATTTAAATTTTTAATATTATATCATTTAAAATGGCTATAAATGAAAATTTCAATTTAAGGATAAAAAAATAATTGAAATGAAAAATTTTGGAAATTTTAAATAGATTTTTGATTGTGAATAAAATTATGTTTAAATAAATTAAGGTGAGTTTGATAATTATATCACAAATGGTGTAGATGATTTGAAATAATTTAAGAAATATTTTTTGGATTGAAAATTTTATAAAACCACAAAACATTATTGCTTATAAAAAATTATGAGTGAAAACATGAAAAATTGGGGAAAAAGTCATGTTATCATATTTTCCTATGTTTCACAAAAACATGTTGAAGAAGATCTACAGTAAAAAATAATTGGTAAAAATTGAATATTCATATTGTAATAATTTAGAATAACAATACTTTGGAATTTTCATCTCAACCTAAGGATAAAAATGTGATTGGTAAAAATGCGTCTTTCATGACATGATTAATGACATGTGAGAAGTTTTCCTAAATTATGAAAAAGTTGAATTTAAGGATTATTCGTTGGTAAAGGATATCGATTTCAATAAAAATTTATAAACAATTAAAAAATTAAAAAAAAAATTATATTTTTTATAATAAACTTACACAGATACCGAAATCATAAGACCCTGGGTAAACTACCACATGTCCCTAAGAATGTCACCGGATCCATTTATGTTGGAACCAAATACAAAAGGATAATATAAAGTGTTTTGGAATAGTTTTATGTCAATAATAAATAACAACTATCTATATTAAAATAATATTTAAAACAAGCTTGGTGAATAAAATTCAGTGAAAATCCATTTTTAATTATAAAATAAGAAAAAGCATGTTAAAACCATCCCAATTAAACAAACACACTAAATTGGAATGAAAATACAAATAAGACCAAATATCAATATCTATTTATTTCAGTACATCATATTCCATGGATCTGCACTTCCTCGGTAACAAATAAGTCAGTTTTCTATTTACCTATCTTCATATACACCAAAGAATACATATAGGGGTGAGTAAAAAACATAGATATATTTTTGTAATGGTTTTATATACTCAAACGCATGATTAACCGAATTTTTTTAATTTTAATATATATTTACTAATTTTATAATAATAAATTTATTAAAAACAACATAAATTTAAACTTTCTCCACACACGTAATAAAGAAATTTAGTCCAAAATTACTATTCAAAATATATATAACCGATAATTTTTAATCCAAAAATCCATTTTAGAAAACATCCCACATTTATTTAAATTTCATGTTATGATAACCTAATATATATAAAATATATCTATATCAAAAAACCCATATATCTTCAATATCAAATCCTATAAAAAATATTTCATAATCACAAACCCACCATATGGATAAAAAAAATCACAATTTTATTGAGCATCATAACCTATGAGGTAATAAAATAGCTATTATAGAATCCAAAATTAAATGGGTTACCGTAATCCCACCCAATTATATAGTTATTTTCATCAGCCTTCTATACTAAAACAATAAATCTCTTTCATATAAAACAAATTATAAATGAATATTCTATATATACCTATAACCCAGTCATATATTGTTTATCTAGGCATTCAAATAAAATAACCTGTAAATATTTCACAAATATATAACCTTCATACAATAAAAATATACCATCTTGTGTTATTAATTAATAAAAATCCATTTTCCCGAATAAAAATTAAAACAAAAATCTTTAATAAAATATAAGGAAATTCATTAAAATAATTCCCCTATAAAAATTAATTAAAAGAAATTGAACACATTTCATCATTAAAATTTAACACTACCCACCATTGAAATGTATGGATTATATAAATCATTAAAAATTCAATCAATAAAATGATTTTATATAAAATACACAATTTCATAAAAAAAACCTAACAAATTTTATAATTCGAGTTTTTTTAAAAAATCATGTGTTTATCCAAATGGTGATTTAAAACAAGAAAATAATGATTCCCATAAAAATATTCATAAAAATAATCATCCTTCACAAAATCAATCAACAATTTATAATTTCATTATCATTAATAAGAGAGTATATTAAAGACACCAACCTATAAATTATTTTCCAAAATTCCATGAATTTCTATTTCTAAATATATAAATTAAACTTATATATATTAATATTAATGCTAAAATCAATGATTGAGTCACATAATCCACAAGATCCACACTCGAAATGATAAATATTTCCTATAGTAGGTAATTAAAGAGATAGAAAATAGAGAATATCAATGCTAAGATATCATGAATTTAATTACCTTGATATTCTGTTGATTCATATTTAAAATAAAATAAAATCATTCAATTATAATGAAAATCCCCCAAAATACCACAAATAAATCAATATATTTGGTCAAATATATTTTTTGGAAATTAATTTTTGTTTATTTAGGATAATGGTGGATAAAAAGAAAGATCATAGGACTTTAAAAACTATATAATATTATATAAAAATTATAAATTCTTACACAAACATTTCTTTTTCGTTGTAACTAATTATTACAATCTTTCATGGTTTCATGCATGGATTTTTAATTATTCCACTAACCAAGTTTTTGGTTATATGAAATTTCTAAAACTATGAAAAAATTTCAATATGGTTTTTAAAATGTAATGATAAATGATGTTCCATCTAAAAAACTAATAACACCATCCTTTTTTAACCTATAAACTTCTAAAAATAAAATAATGAAAAATATACCATATTTCCAATGTAAAATTTCTCCTCAATATACCCTAAGAAAAGTAAAATATCTTTATAATGGTTATAAATATTGGATATTTTTAATGGTGATATGATTGTGTGAGTCTCTATGGATATAGTAGAGGTTTTTACCTAATAATGGTGGAATTGGTGTTTGAAAATTAAAAAAACTAATTCCATATAATTTATAGAGATCACAATGAGCACGAAATTTTGACCTTAATATCTTTTTAATAAACAAGGAATTCAAAGATGGTAATTTATTCAATATCTTGTACATCAAATAAAATCAAACAAATTTAATCAATATGGTTGTGTATTTTTATGAAATATTATTTTTTGGACATGGAGGTGATGTTTTTGAAAACATTAACACCCAAATGAATGAAAAATTTCACCTTTTGATGCTTGGTGAGTTAAATTTATTCTTTTTTTATGGTTAGTAAGATATATATATTTATTCTGTAATTATAAATTCTATTATTATATGTTATTAAAAAAATTGGAATGGAATATTTCAGATTAATTTTAACTACAAGAAATTTATTAATAAACTTATCAATATATAGTTAAGGAAATGTTTTGAATTATAAATAATTACATAAATTAATTTAATGCATAAAATAATTAACTACATATCTGTGTGATATTTTTTATTCATATATGTAATACAATAATGTGACATAATAGTATGTCAATATTTTGGAGAAAAATGTAGAATAGATTGGTAAGTAAAAGGGATTATTGGTTATACATTGTCGTATGACATAGATAAGCAAGCCGAATAACAAGATTATATAGATACAGATTGGGTTGGTAACATTGTTGATATAAAATATACATCAGTTTGATATTTATTCCTTAATGGAAAATTTGTGGCACAACATTATAAGATGAAAGAAACAATTTTTATAATAATATACAACATACCTACTCTAAATAACAATATCGTTGAGGTGAAATTCCAAAAATCATTAATTTCACTCTTGAGTCACCAAATTATTATGACAAGAACTAATGGTAAAATAAATTATCAATGGGATGGATTTACCCACTAATGATTATTATAAATTAAATTAAAAAACATTAAATAGATAAAAAAATAATAAAGAAATGAAATTGATGATAACATATCTCAATAGTCCTAAATCTGGTAGTAAAATTCCTATAATCATGAATAAAATATCCAAATTCAAAAAATAATCTACCAAAAGATTGATAATTAGAATATTTTTTTTCAAAAATCGGGGTAATGTAAAATACATAATTCAAATACAACTGATGTGTTCAATCTCTAGTTCATCCTTACAAACAATTTAAATATAATCTAATATTAAACACATAATAATCATTTAGATTATAATAATATTTTTCTTGTTAACTTTACATGAAAGAAGATTAATCACTAGTTTCCCCTTATTCACGGAGTGAATAATATCAACTTCCTAGAGAAGAATTATTATTTATGATCTAGTGAAATATGAAATGATCTATTTATGGGGGAGTTCCCCAATGCGGTATTAGACACAAATTCTAAATTCAATTCAACCACATAAATCTTAATTATGTACAATGTACAAAGATATTTAAAAATTAGAAAATTATGGGTTTCAGATAATATAGAGATGTCATACGTATAATAAGAAGATAATTATATGATTAAAGAACCCTTATATTTGTGTATAATACCTTCTCAATGGATGATTACATGAAAAGAGGATCTATCTGAGTTGATTTTAAGTCCTTAACTAGGAACCTTCAAGCACAAATAATTCTACTTAACCTTCTTGTTATGGACTACCTTAGAATGTGTAATGTGAGAAAATTTGTTCTATATAATTTTTGGATAAATATAACCATGAAAAACATCATAAGATAGAGAAACAAAGTTAGAAAAATATATCTATGATTCTCAGTTTTGGTCTTAAAAGTTGGGGGCAGATTTCCTCGTGATCTCCTTAAATCACCCAACATATAACGAATAAAATAATAAATCATTCCCTAGATTCCGTTTTAGCTACATATTTATTATTAAAAAGGAATAAAATATGTTTTCCAATAAATTATAATAGATATTTTCCCTTGTGTATCCTCTAAAAGAGAATATGATTAATCCTTTCCACTACACTTTGGTGAATATATGAAGCATAGAATCCAATTTTTCATTCTCATAACACATGTAATTTTAAGCGATATGGATAGTTTTCCTTTAAACCTTGTTTTCTATAGGGATTTAATGTTTAAAAATTCTCCACATGACGATTTTTGTATTAGTCAGGATATATTTTCATCAAATAATGATAACACATTCATCATAGTTGTGTTTCACATGAATTATCTTAAAATAATTTGATAATCTAAAAGACCCTTTTGTTTTGAATTGAAGAAGCACTTGTTTTGTTCCACCACCATTTGAATTTTAGAAAATAATTACCTTTCATAATAATCATGGAAAACTATAATAAATGATAACTAATCTCAAGCATTTATAGAGTTAAAATCTGGTACTAGACACCGTGGGATGGAATATGGTTTTCAGACCAATTGTCTTTCCAGAATGTTATGAATCCTCTACCAATGAACCATCAGAAATAGTTATATATTTAGAAAATTTAACGATGGAGGCTACACCATAGGATTTAGCCCATAAAATTTGAATCAGAACATATGATAAGAAAGATCCAATATTTATCAGTGACAAAATTTCACAAAAGGGAGTTCCCCATAAATGAACAACTAAATAACTTGGCATGCATGAATTGCATGCTTTTATAAATCCACTTATGATTAATTATTCCAACGTCAATTGGTTTTTTAAACCAACAACAAATATCCTAGTAGTTATTTTCTTCCAATTTTTCATCCTAGATGAATCTATTGACAATGATATTTATACTATAAATCAAAGGATTCAGGCCCCTGATCACTCTTAATGCAATTGTTGGAATAGAAGAGAGAATGTTATTAAGTATTTCCATACTACTTAAAAATGAGAGGAAATCAATCCTCTAGTTTTCGATCCTCCCTATAGTATTATTTATAATACAATAATATTAATGAATATGTATTATTCTTCTAAAAAGGGAAAATTGAATAATCTATAAGGAATATCCATATAAATATTTTTTTGTAGATATCTGATGATTTCAGTGTGTCTACTCATTAATTTATTCAAAATTTATATGTTTCAGTTAGTTAAAATAATAAATTGGCTACCTTCATTTCTATAAGTATTCAAAATACCATTATAACATTGGATTGAATTATTTTAACCATTAATGAATAGGAGAATACCAACCTTCCAAAATAAACGAGAGACACTAGTAAATCCATGTCAGCCTTTGAACAGGTGAAACAACCAAATTATAATTATATTTTTATTGTTCCAACTAAGACTATCTTGATCGAGTAAAAATAAGAATGAATAAATTGAATCTCATAGAATGAGGACCTGTGCCTATTTGAGGAACTTGAATCTTCCTCGTGTGAGTGAGACTATAAACCAAATATATTTCTTAAAAGGTATTATCTGAAACAACTCAAAAACCTCATGAATAAACCTTGAATATTTTGAAAATCATCCAACATATAGAAAATATTTTCCTTCCTTATTTCTTCACGAAAAATTAAATTATTGTGTTTATGAAAAGTTTACTTATACGGTGTGCAACACACCATGATTTATGAATATATTTTTTAAAATTAATCTTATGCATGTTAGATTTTTTCAAATGAAACACAAAACTAAAATGATATATGAATTATTGAATAAATGTTTCTAATAATATTTAATTATAATAAATCCAAAAGTGAATAAAAATATTATAATCAATTTTAAAATAATAAAAAATAGTATTAACAACTTTTAGTTATTTGAAAATGTATCTCTTCATAAATGATTTTTTATTGGATAATATACTTTAATTTAAAAAATAAATAAATAAATATTAGAATTTTAATTTTAGAAATTAAAAAATTATTTTCATCATATCCAAATTATCCAAATATGATTTTTTTTGGGAATTTTCTAAAATAATTTAACCTAACGTGAATAGTGAAAAAATGTCTTCACAAAAACTATGCGTTATATTATATACGTAAGACCAAGAAGTGTATAAAACATTTTAGTTCATAACATATGTATTTAATGTGTAAAAATATGTATTTTTTAATTTTTTTTATCCTAATGAACTTATGTTCAATATTTTATAACATAAGTAACATTTCATTTAAACAATATTTTTGGTCTCTATTTTTAATTAAACATTTTAATGGTGATATTAATTCATCAATTTTTCTGTAAACTAAAATATGTACATATTTTATAATGAAAGAATTTATATAATTAAAGTCAATGAAATTGATAAATTTATAATACACATAAATTTTTTGCTTAAAAACACACTTTCTAAAATAATTATGTATTTTGTGTGCTAATATTACAATAAATTTTTTTTAACATTTATAAATATTATTAAGAAAATTAATTTTATATCTGAAATAAATATTTTCAAATTCTTTAATGTGGTCTATTTTAATTTTGTTCACTAAAATTAATTATCCTGTTTAAAAAAATAATTTATAATAGTAAATGTAAAAAAGGGTGAAATAAGTTTTAATAAGTGTAAAAGACCTAAATAATTTAAAAAACGTGCCTCATGTGTGTGTATATGGGTTATATTAGAAAAATATCATCCCTTCCATTATTTTAGAACTTTTGAGTTGGTTACATGTAAATAGTGACATAACATTATTGAAATGTACTCAATACTTCCAAAATTACCATTCTATACATAAATTAATGGGGATTACTTCCACCACTTCATGATACAAATATCCCTTATGAATTAATCTTGAAACAATATATTTTTTCCCAATTATATACATCTCAAAATTTAATAAACCATTGATCTAAATTTTTTAACTTACGACCAACATTTCAATGAATATTTACAATATAAATACCATGTTCCCAATATTTTTATTTCCTAATCTTTAGTCTCTTCTTATTAATATTCATCTTCAAAATAGTTTACACCCAACCTGTTATAATGAAATTAGTATTATTAATATTATTTAGTGTAGTCAAATTAATTGTGTAACCATTATTCCATCCTTACCATGCACTAAGAAAAAAAATAACATTGATCATGTGAAATTTGGACAACCACATCTTTGAAGAAATTTTGAACATTATTCATCACCAACACTCATGGATAGTATCGATGATGGATTTTAGGAATTAATATTTTTAATATTTTAAAATTATAATTCTTAAATTATAATTTTTCGTATACATTTAATTCATAACATTCATTTTGAAATGGAGTCGTTAATTATGTTCTTTCAAACTACCACCTCGAAGAACGAAAATTTTCATTTTCTATTAACATCCTACATGAATGGTCTAAGAAAGAATTAAATTAAGGTAAATTATATGTATTATTGGTTTAATATTATTTAAATATTTTTTATCATTATATAAAAACTTATCCATAATCATAAAATCATTATACCACACACTCATTTGGGTCAATTTTACAACCTATGTGAATGTTGTTATAATTTTTATATCATGCAACATTAATATATTTTATATATTTTTAAAATCATGTAATAATATGGTATATAAATTTTTTTATTGAGTTTATAATGGTTTTATTAATATTTCATATATTTATTAATTTACAACCTTTTGATCGTTAAACATGCTGAAACTAGTTTATCATAATTTCATTTATTGTGAACTATATTAATACAATTATCCTAATGAAAAGGGATATATAGAATCATTTAAATAAATTATTATACAATAATAAATAATTTCTTAAGTGTAAAACTTAATCCAATAAGTTATAATTAAACCTACCTCCATTAAATTTATAGGTAACAAAAAATCAGAAAAATCATAACATCTGACGATGTAAATTAACTATAATAAGGAAACATATGTATGATATATGGTCATAAATGATTTGTATAAAACGTAATATATTTGAATTATAATACTAAATTAGTGTTTATTCAATATAATTTTATAGCATGTTCTGCTAAGAATGATTTTATGTAAGAGGTTCTTCCTCTCACTACTTATTTTCTTGAGTCATTATAATTTCTTTTTTACAATGGTTTCACAAGATGGGTTTTTTCGGTTCAATGGTGATAATTTATATCATTATCTATTTGGATAAAATTAATTTTGAATTTGACATGTAATTTTGTCATTTTCAAGTATGGTGAAATTTTTTTCTAAAAATGTTTTTATGGTTTTTATCGTTGTATGAGAATTCTATTTTATAAAGAATCCTTTAAATGTTTTAAAATGGATTTCTAAAATATATTAACATATAATGATTTTTAAAATAAAAGTATTTTCCCTTATATATTTCAAAATTATACATTTTATTTTATAATGTGTTTCTTTATTTTTAAAGGGATTTTAATATCATGTTTGTTTCTCTAAAGTAATTAATATTTATTATTTTTATGTCTTATAAAATATTTTTTAATTTGTATTCTTATTCTAAAATTAATTTTCTAAATAACATATATATTTTGTTCTAAATTATAATTTTTTAATTTTTTTCAAGATCAATCTTTTTAATTTTTTAAAATATATTACTATGGAATTTACAAGCCTTTGAAATTTTAATGATCCTTATTTTAAATTATGTGGATTTTTAATCCCTAATTTAACATATTTCTCTAGAAAGCTTATGGAATTATATAGGATGTTTTTTATGAAACACATATATTTTTTAAGTTTTAATTATGTGATTTTTTTTGTATGAACATTATCATGTTATAATGACCCACATCTGAATGGATTATTATAAAAATTGAGGATGGGGTCATATATATCCCTATAATGCATTAATCATGAATTTATATATCATGATATAATTATGGGTATCAAATATTTATTCTCACTCCACTATGGGAATAATAAATTTTAGTCTGATCTACTATGCTATCAGAATAATCTTCTATTTCATGCTTCATATGTTTTGGGAATTTGGTTGTGATGTATAGTCTATTATTTTATGGGATCTGGGTAGTGATGTCTAATGTAATATGTGAAATAGGTAGTGATACCTAATAAGCCATGTTATGGGAATGAGTTACTGATTATCGATCTATAATTTTATTATTTATACGCTTATGTTAGTTCCATATCATACTATTGTCCTTCATTTCCAGGAACTATCAACTATTTATGAAGATGATTATGATCCATGTAACATGTTCATTATCTATTTATTTGGCACACTTTTTCCATAGTACAAATTATTTCATTTGAGAATACACGTCCTTATTTCATGGAATAGATATGAATCTATTATTATTCAATTCTATTTTTATTTATATATTTCTCTCTTACTCATTTTTTCTAATATGCTTATAATACAACTTTTAATGAGATGTTGATAAAATTTACCTTATTAAGAAATTTCGATCAACCTATTCTTATGTTTCCCCTCACTTATTATGATGATGATTATAACATAAGATAATTCTAAAATGGATTATAGTATGGTTTGATTATGGAGAAATATTCACATGTTTGTAAAAAAAGTTACCTATATAACTGCACCTAAATGATTTTAAACCTTCCCTTCTAGAAATTATGACATTATTTTAGAGTTATACTTATTAACTTATGAAAATGTTTTAAAATAAAATTAGGTTCATATAAAATGTGATCTATGAGATTATTTAAATAATATACTGTTAGCACCAGATTCGTGAGATTGGTAATGGGGTTCTGTAGTAGTTATTATAGGTTTTTTAGTTATTTTTTAAGATTATTTTAGTTATTTTATGTACTAAGATGGGAGAAACATAGTGAAAACTCTTAGTAAAATTATATGTATTGGAAAACATCATGATATTTTGGTAATGTAGATGATATCTAGATTCATAGAAATTGTATCCCTATCATGATACTGGTAAGTGGATACGGTTGGACAAAAAATCACATAGTGGTAAACACTCTGAAAAATGATAGTTGAGTATCAACTCAATATTAACTATAGTGAATAATGAGTGGGACTGAGACTATAGTCATTTATAGATACGTCTAGAGTTTATTATTGGGATAATAAATTCCTCTTTAGAATCAAATATTCATAATATATTATTTTAAGTAAATAAGGCAATAATAATGAGAGAACCCAATCAAAATAAACATATATTTAACCAACAATGATGTGTTATTAGTATAAAAGTAGTATAATATGAATATGAAAAAGTGTAAAAAAAATTTGAAGTTGAATTTTATATGTAATTTTCTTATAATTTATTTCTTCTGGTGTTAATAATTCACCATTCATGTTAATTCCTTTTGGTTTTATTATTGGATGATGGTATAAAGAACCATGTTTAAAATGTATGTCCTACATAATTTTGACATTTCCCTAATGAGTGTCAGTATAGAATATAATATAATCTTATAAAAAATATGTTCATGTTTACCAGGCTATGATGAGTAATCATTAACAACTGAAACCATAAAAATATATCAAAATCACCAAATAAGAGAAATATGTAGTTTCATGGAATCTATTGAGATGAAGACTACAAAATAATAATGACTCAACTTCCTATGTTCCCAAAATACCAAAGAATAACCCAAACAAGTGTCTTTATGGAATAAGAAGGTGTTTTGTCTATGGAAAAAGAGAACATATAACAACATATTGTTGAGGAAAAAGAAGAGTTGGGATAAAAATATAGAAGAAAATAATTAAAATACTATGGTTCCACTAGTATATCAATGTGGGTAACTTAGGAATTATCAAATTTAATTCACTAATCTAAGAACTAATATAGATAGGGATCATAAAAACATTACAAAATGAGAATAATAATAATAAATATCACATGCAATAACGTCTATTTAAGAGGACCATGATATTGGATTAGTGAAAGAGAATGTCATTATTGAGATTGATAGGTGGAAGAATCACACAACCCTCATTACCCTTCTAGTGGATTTGACTGTAATAATTACTTCTAAATATTGATGAATTGATTTTAATAACTTTTAAAAAATTAAAAATATATACAAATATACTTACAAGATATCTCAATTCTCATCTATAATTTTATATCATGAAGTATCAAGGGAAAAATTTGATCAGATATTGATAATCCAGCTATCCTATCATACTCATTTTGGAGAATACCATATGGGACATTATCACATTTTCATAATAGAATTGTCAAATAGAGGCCTTATATTTCCATATTATTTTTAAATAGATAGTGATGTTTTATTAATATATTCTCCCACTTATTGGATGACTATTTTTAATTTTAAAAATGGAATCCCTCATTTGAACAGCCCAAGTGAAATTTTATCCTGTGCTTTTATTGAAAAAAAGTATAATGATGTTACCAAAAATTCTAATAAAATTCCAAATTCATATATTACTATATAATTTCTCCAAAACTAATTTAAATAATATTATCACCATTATTCAGAGGAATAAATGTTTTTAGAATTTATAAGCCATATAATGCATTGTATTATCCCATGGACATGACTTGAGGCACCTGTGTGCCGCTAAAAGTTAAAAAAGTATCAGATTACATAAGGATATTCATTTTAAAAGGTATATTTATATAAAATCATATGTTTATAACAAGCTAAAGAATAATAATTGTGATGGATTGTTTTAATATATCAAATTATTTTGTAAAAAAATGAGTATCTTAGTCATACCCAATATAGTAATATGGATATTTTATTTGAAATTATATCTCAATTTATGACTATATTAAAAATAATATATTTATTTCTCTAGTGAGAAAAAGTAAAATTGTTTTTATGTAGTTCATATAAGGGGAGAGATTGTAACCCCATAAACATTTAGAATATAGTTTTTAAAATTAATAAATTTTTTGATATCTTGTTTCACATGGAACGTAGAACTAAAATGAAACATGATGTACTACATCAATATTATTGAAAATTTTAAAATAATAATAAAAAATTTGGTAAATAAAATATGTTAATAAATTATTAATTCATTCAAAATAGGACAACAAAAGTATAAAATTTTAAAAGGGGGGGTTTTTTTAATAAAAGTTGTTTTCCATTAAACATTAAAATTTTATATAAATGATAAATTTTATAACTTTCGTGTTTTAAAATGGAAATAAATTTTTAATTTATTATATTATTATTATCTTGTGATGAAATTGTTTTTCATTTTACTAAAATAATTTATTTTTATTTGAATAATGAATAATAAGATTTTTACCAAAAGCATATATGTAATTATATATGAACTAGAAGATTGTAAAAAAATTTAATTTTTAAAATATATATTTTTGGAATAAAAGTATTTATTTTAAAATAAACTTTTATTTTATCAGAACATATGTTCAACATTTTTGAACATAATTAAAATTTCTTTTAAATAATTTTTTCTATTTTTTCTATTAATTTAAAAATGTAATGGTGATATTGAATTTTGTATTTCTTTGAATGCCACATAAAATTTATTTGTATTATTATAATATAAATTATATCAAAAAATTCAGAGAAATTAATAAATTTACACTACACATAAATTTAAATCATAAAAACATACTTCTTCTATGAATGGATTTATGTGCTATGTAGACTTATATTAAAATTAAAATTCATAACCTTTAAAAAGTTCATATGAAAAATTATTTTCCATATTTGAACTAAATATTTTTAAATTATGTTAAGTCTAATTTTATTTTTTATCATTAAAATTAATTACCATGGTCAAAAGATATGTCATCATCAAAAAAGTAAAAAAGTTAAAAAAAATGTGTTTTACTAAGTATAAAAGGCATAATTTTTTAAAAAAAAACAACACTATGTTTTTGTATGGTATGTGGCATAGAAAAACCACCTCCCTCCATTAATTTACACTTTTTGATCTTTTTGACTTGAATTGTGGCCACTATTATTGAAATGTAATGCGTACTTTGAAAATTACTATTCTATTCACTTATGAAAGATGATTGCATCCACCACTTCATATTAAACCTATACATTTTCAAATAATATTTAAAATCATGGGTTTTTGTCCTACAATAAGACTCTATCAATATCATGATCCTATGTTCTCAATTAATTATTTTAAGTGCCCCTTTTTGAATGTGATTTCCTTGGTAAAATCCCAAGTTCTCAACATGAGTATTCTAACTCCTTAATCTTTTCGTTTCAATCTTCCTCTTACATAAATTTTCTAGACACACTAATATAAGAAAAATTATAATTATTAATTAACCACACTATTATTATATTAATGGATCAACCATTATTCAATCCGTACCATCCTCTAGGAAAAAACATCCATCATGTGGACGCATGGACTACTGCCACCACGATGAAATATAGTTTTTTTCATTAGAAAATTTAATAGATAGTAAAAAAGGATAGATTTGATGAATTAATATGATTAACATTTAAAAATTATAATTATAAATTTATAATATATTTCATAACTTTATTCTATTCC
Organism: Viscum album; assembly: GCA_963277665.1. Lineage (NCBI taxonomy): Eukaryota > Viridiplantae > Streptophyta > Magnoliopsida > Santalales > Viscaceae > Viscum > Viscum album. The sequence goes on from OY728126.1 coordinate 1,747,485,903, forward strand.
ATTCTTTTATAAGTAGAATCATTAATCTTTCTTACATGAGTATTACCATCACCATAAATGATGAATTTCAGTTATCATTTCCACCCCCTTGGATGGTTATAATATTTAATTTTATAAATTTAAAAAATTGTTGTTTCATTTTTCTTTCTTGTATATAATTCATATTAACATTATATAATAACATTACCTAACTCATTAAATCATTATTACATGTTCTCATTTGGGTTGGTTTTACCACCTACATGAAAAAAATTTTATTTTCCATGTAATGAATGGTTAAGGAATATTATATTCTGGTTATATCATGTAATAATATTTTATTTTATATTTTATAATAATTTTACAAAAATGTTACTAATATTTAAAATATTTATTAAAATACGACCTTTCCATTGTTTAACAAGTCGAAAATAGTACGTCCAAATTTCTTTTTTCATGAACCATATTCATGTCCATCGCTAATAAAATGGGACTTATATAATAATTTTAAAGCAATTATTATTATATCTCAGATGATCTAGAAATAATGAAATTTTAAATAATATGTCAGAAATTAACCCTTCAGATTGAATCAAGAATACAACAAACAATTGATCTAAATCCAAACATTGGATGATAATAATAAACTATAGTGAGGTAACATATTTATGATAAATATTTATAAATGAATTTTATAATAGGTAATATATGTGAATAGTTAAATTTTTTTTTTATTAAGATAGTTATTTTCATGGTAATATATTTTAGAGTATGTTCAACTGAGCCGGATTTTAGGTAAGGGGTCTTTCTTGACACCATTTGTTTGGTAATAATGAATCTTTTTTACTATGGTTTTACTATAATATTTTACTATATTAAATTATTACACTATAATTAATTATATATATAAATGAAAATTTTTATTATATGAGATTTTTATCTTTTTCTTTTACTATTATTTTGAATTCGTTATCTAAAAACTCTTACATTTTCTCTCACCATGTGAGGGTTCTTCATTATAAAGCTTCTGTTAAATTTTTAAAGTAGTTTTCAAAATAAATTATAGTCATGCGAATTTTTCAAACATATATAAATGTTCTTGTATTTTAAAATATAAAAAATATTGAATTAAAAAAAATATTCTTTATTTATAATGGGATTTTAAAGGATTCATTTATTCTTTAAGAAAGAATTTGTTTTTGTTTTAATGTATTATAAAAGAAATTTTTTCTTTAAAAAATATTTATATTATAATTTTTCTTTCTAGAAATATTTAATTATTTATTTTAAACGATTTTTTTAATTTTTTATTAGGTCATCTATTTCATTTTAAAGAAAATTATTTTCAAAAATTTTCAAGACTTTCTAGGAATGGGAGTTTGCACATATTTTTTAAGTGGTTTATCTAAATATCATAAATTGATATTTTTTTCCAAAAATATATCCTTAATTATTGTTATTTTTTCTCAAGGGGTACTTTTATACAACCATCCATCTTATATATTTCAATGTCTTAGGGAATTTTCTAGGAAATATATTCATGCAACTCATCTCTTTCACCTAGGTAAATTAAGTGATGTTTGAAGTATGCGTGGTATAAATTTTTAACGGTACACATTTGTACAAATGATAATTATTATAATGTTTTGGATCATATATTTCCTTCCAATTCATTCATTAATGAATTATATATCCTGACTTAATTATGGGAATTTATTATTGATGATCCCTCCACAATGAAAATCTAGAAGTGATGAATGCTCCAATGTGTTTTGGGAATCAGGAAATTATGTCTGCTCCATAATGTTTTGTTAATTAGGGAGTGATTAGTTCTCCAATATTTTTATAGGAGTCAGGTCATGATTCCCAATCTTCTATGGGAATCATGTAGTAATTCCTATTCCACTATGTTATGGGAAACATGTAGTGATTCCTACTCCACTACTTTATGATTTTTATGCCAATATTTATGTTATATATTATGATCATTCTTATTTTAGAGGAAATTCGATATATTTATGCCTATGATTATAATCCATAGATCATGTTTATTATCTCATCATTTCATTCTCCTTTTCTATGGTAAATATTTTTCATTTGTGATTACATGTCTTTCTTTCAGAACATATGGGCCACTATTTTTGTTAAATATTCATTTAAATATTATATTTATCCCCTAATAATATATCATCATGTGCTTATGATTCAAACATTAGTGAAAAATTGTTATAATTTAACTTAATGAGGATTTGATAACACTACATTCTTATATTTCCCTTCCCCATATTATGAAAATGAGTATAACTTCTGAGAAGCCAATAAGGGAGTCTATTATGGATTGGTTATTGATAAATGTTTACATATTTTGTAAAATAGTATGACTATTTAAATTGAACATAATGACACTAAAACAACTAATTTATATATTTTTAGATTATTTTTTGAGTTTTAATTTTTTTTATTATCAAAATATTATAAAATAATGATAATTTAATCTCACTTTATATCAAATCCAATGTTTAATTAATGTGTTTTTAGTTTCCGATCAGTGGAGTTATAGGGTCTGAAAAATAAACTACTTATAATAACACAAAAAAATGTCTAAAATGATTCTTGATATTTTTCATTTTTACTTGCTTATAATGAATATAAAAACAATCGAATTAAAACATAAAATAAAATTAATGTAATAATCATGTGGTACCATAGTTTTTGTACCATGCCTCCAAAATATTTAGATATAATTTATTTCTGATCATAGCATGGACAAGATAAATTCAATACATACATATCTCCATAATATATCCAAAATACATGTATTTACAATCATCTCATCATATCCTGGCCAAACTATTAATTTTTTGTATCTTTCCACATCATATACAGACACATAGATTTTCTCATATCCTATTATATCCTATCTAAACAATCTCATTTTCCACTATTCTATTATATTGTATCCCAAATCATTGATTTACACACACCTCATCATTGACATGGGGACCTATTCATGGGATAATCCTAGAATATATATTAATTAAATATTAATCATAAAATCATGAAAATAATAAATCAAAGAAATCAATTTACACATTATCACATATTTGGATGATAATTTTAAATGTATCACAATAGTTAAAGGCCACAACTAGTCTAATAATAATATTTTTTTTTGAAATACCAATTTAAATATAATTTATAACAGTTAACATATTTATTTACCCATTTAAAATCATTTTTTATTTATTAAATTCTGATAAAATTATAAATCACAAGTTTAATAAGTATCATATAGGTTTAGTTATTTTTAACATATTTAAAAAGTAGTTATCAATGTAAAAAAATCATTATCATGGTCAAAGAAAATTCTTATGGTCAATATAATTTAAAAAATAATTAATTAATAATTTTTTATACCTATAACTTTATTCATATAACTTAGTAACAAAGTACACAAAAAATTTATTTCCATGTAATAAAAAGATCAAGGTCACTTACATAGCTTCGAATTCGTGATAAATCTCAATGAACATGAGATAATCCAAAAAAATAACAAAAATCCAGAAATTAATATAACTATAACAGAAAAGGTTGAATTGAATTAATAAATATTAAAATTGAATATATGATAGTAATTAATAACTCTATCTACACCACATAGAAGAATATCCTTATCATACAGGTCAAAAATTTACTTCTCCCTTCATAGAACTATGTCCACAGACAAATTCTAACGTAGACTCATCAGTTTTTATACTCCCATATGAGTATCAATATCCAAAAACTCAGTGATCCCACTGTACCATTAAATAAATTTCAAACATGGTAAATTATTGAATATAATAACCCTATAATGTAACCACAATTAATCCCGACACCAAATTAGTTTCTATATAATAATATATCTATGTTTCTTTTATCCAACAGTTGCATGAAACCTCAACCGAAACTAGTAGAGGTTTTTAATGCTTATCCAAGTTTTCCTTCACAAAATTTCTCGCAAAATGATTTTTGAACACTCTAAAAATTTATTTTCTCTCAGCACTATAAAATTCATCTTATTCTTCAACTATGATCATTGGCCTACCCATATTCCAAAATCATCTAAACATGGACACTCACAATGATTACTTGCCAAAAAATAATAGACCAATCATAGGATACTCACTCTAAGGTTTATCATATTGAAATTACTTATTACTAATTATTATTATAAATTGATGGATGATCCTTCACAATAAAAAATGGATTAAATGGATTCACCCCATGGTATGTGGACTAACTCACTACCACGCGACACATAATCTTCATCTTTCTATCCATCACATATTGTCCTGCAAATAGATCTATTTTTTTACTAGATGAAGACACACCATAGTTGAAGAACTCTCTAGATCTCTATATAATCATTTTCATCCTCTTATCCCATCAGTATTCCGTAAACCCATGTAGTCACCTAGCTTATTTTTTCAACCATCCAAATGACCAATTTTATAACTCTAAAATTAACCATCTCACCTTAACCATGACCCTAATAACCCCTTAGTCAGTTGACCATCACAATATTTATACCTTATCGTATACACTAGTAATACCATAGTTCATCAAGTCTTATAGTTCAACCCATATATGAAAATTCTTAGAGTAGCATCTACAAAAACTCACACTCAAACGTGTATTTAAGGGATTAATCTCTTATACCTATTTCAATAAAATCATGATATCTGACACCTTCATCTTTTCTTCAAATAATTTCTCACAATATTAGTGTCACCACCCATAAATCGTCATTAGAATTTCAGGAATTAACTCTATGTAGTAAGGTAACTGATGATTCTTAGACTTCATCAAAACATATAAACACAACATAAGGAGATACATTTAATAAGTTTATTAGGGGAAAAATACGAATCCTAACACTCTGACACATCCCAACACATTAGGTCCAAACCTAGGCCAGTATTAAGCTATGTGTGCCACCACAAACTACCATCTAATAGGATAGAAGTTAGTGACAAGCATAGTTCAATGATAACACAAACAGGGGAGGACATAGACCATTGAACCTCTATTCACACTCACATCTACATGTATACTAAAGTAAATCATAATAGTAACAAATGGAGTAATAAATTTATTTTTATCCTCTATGAACCCAAAATAGAGTATAAAAATATATCACAAAGTAATGAAGGGTAAAACCATAATCCCACCAAAAATAAAGTGGCTCAAAATTAACTATTAGTAATAATAAATATCTTAGTACACAACCTCTATATCCTCTTCAAAAACTAGATTACATTGATACCAAAAAACACTATTCTCCACCAGCAACTGGTCATACTTGAATACAATCAAATTACCTACATTCTAAATAATACCTGGAACGTGTGGTAGAGAACATGTAGTTTTGAGTATATAATTACTTATTAGGACATAAACAAACCATAAAAATAAAAATTGATTAAAATAATATCCATTTATAAATCATAATCAAGAGGGAACCAAAAAAATAACAAAAATATAATCATAGTTTCATCCCATTCCATAGAGTAAGGCATCAATCTTTTAAGATATCTATAATAATGAAGATGTGCTCCATGTAGATATTCTAGTAATCTATAAACCCTTCACAATTTCTATATCTCATTGGGTTGGAGGATCCTTGAACCATGAAAAATAGTTAAAATACATACTTAGGTGGATGATCTATATTTCATTTGAGCTCCTTTGATGGATTACATACTAACTCAAAAAATAAAGGATCCATTCCCTTCTAAAAGTGGGTGAAATTGAAAATCGTTCTAATCCATAGGTATAGAATCTTTCTGCCCAACCTATGTGGGGATAACAAATTGTGCCTATGTATGGAGAGTAGAAAGTTTTCCATAGAATAAATCTACCACCATGAAGACTTTCCATTCACAAAGAAATCTTGAAATCTAAGAATAAACAATTTAATCATAATATAGTTGGGCTTATTTGAATAACCATGTTATTAATATTTGTATTCATATGTAATTACACCCAATATTATTCATGTAATGCCTCCCAAGATAGACTAACTACACATTCAAAATAAGCTGAAACAAAATGTCATGGTTAGAAGGTGGTCCTGTGAATAGTATGTTGTCTTTGGGTGAGAAATGTGGCATGTAGAACAATATGGGTAACATGACGTGTCACAAAATGGGTGAGTATTTTTCCACCAAGGACGCATGACATATAGAATTTATGAACATGGAATGTATGACCACTTTGGTTCCTATTCATATGACCCATTTATATGCCATGATGTCCACTTAGGGACACGTGATGAATAGTAATGACAACATGTTTTGTGATATTTTTCTCTATATGAAACCCTAGTCCTTATATTACTCATGATAAAATATATTTGTATTTATAAACTACACTAAATTTTGTTATGATTTTTCTAGGATGTTGTGTTACTCTATAAGCTTCACGGTATCCCCCAAATTTCCTGGAAATTTCACCAGTAAACTCTACCACTATGATTACTGAGTTTGAATCCATGCCAATGTACAAATTATAACCACCCATAATTAGATAATTATATTCCAATCATTTTGCATGATCCCCTATCATCTAAAATTCCACTACAATGAAATCCACCTATATTATCACCCATCATGTTTTATCATTTCCTGATCTTCAACCCTATATATTAATCCATGGTATTGATCACCAAAAATGATATATTAGACCTATTGAAAAATTTGCGATAATTTGGTCCCTATAAATGGTTTAATCACCATCCAAAAATAAAGGTTATTGAAAAACATGTGAATAACTAAGTTGGAAAACTATGGTAACAAAAATGTAATAATCCATTATGGGAATTCATAGCATGACAAACATTCATAGAGTTGTAAATTGTGGAGAAATTGAAAAAATAAAAATTCCATTTTTAAATAATCATAAACCACAATTTCTAGGGATAAAATTAATTTGATAGGGATATGATATATCGAATCATGGTTATAAAATATTGAAAAATAATCTATTATCTTGTCATTATCAAAATTTGGGTAAATAAAAAAAAATCAAAAACAACTACTTTGAATATGTATCTCTCGTTGTTGAATAGAACTCACAATGGTGATATTATTAATTGATACTGATATGTTCATCATTAGTCCTCAATCTTAGTTTCATCCATCAATTATCTCACTGTGGAGTTCTGAACCAAATCAATTATGGTTACCTAAGTACCCCTATAGATTTTTCTAAATATTTATTATTTATTGAGTTTACTAGGTTTAATTATGTTAATTAAGAAATTAATTTTTTTGTTATTTACCATTTAATCAGCTTTATACTTTTCACCATCATGAGACTCAATAGAGACAAAACTTATTCTGTGCTTATGGTTAAACTAACATTTTATATTCAAACATGCTCTTGATATTATCAATCATGAATTTTTTCATGAGTTAAATTGTAATTAATGATTATATATTGGAACAATATATAAATTATATATTATTTTTAATATACAAAATTTCAAGGATCATAAATTCCTGCTACTATAATCTAACTCTGTGACTAAACTCAATAATTCAATTACAATTTTAGAAAGGGATCAACTGAAAAAATAAAAGACCTTACTCCCTCAATAACTTCAAGTATTTTTTATTTGAAAAGAAGAATGTAATAATATTTTTGAGGGTAATGCACCCACATTTGTATCTCTTAATCACATGATCATTCATGATGATTATACTGCAACCAAAAACACACACATGGGGAATATATCACATTGGAATGGTCTTCTCCCACTAATCCTCAATCGCAACTGAATATCATAAGAATGTATCTCTATCCCTAATAACTATATCTCTCCATTAAATAATGTTTGATAGATCAGGTACATATCCCATAAAATATTTCACATGGAGGACTTCATGAACCTGGTCTAACTATGAGAGATATTTTAGGTGGTGTGAAGCCTTTATTACCACAATTAGTATATAGAAAAGTTTGATATATTTCATTGATATCCTTCCACCCCATCCAAATATTTGTAGGTTTCATTGAGGTGATACACTTAAGAACACATGAAATACCAACTCTAATAGGAAATATCTTAATGTGTGGCCCATATATAACTTATGATGACTCTATGCAGCCCTCATCATATCTTGGATAAGCAATACCATCTCTTTCAACAAATTCACTAACTATGGGAAAATGTGTTCTTATCCTAAAAAATTTAACGAACATATTATAATATTTTAATCTATACTATATAAATCATTGAATGGTGTCATTTAAATATTGTATAGGTAGGTATTATTTTATGAAATCTCAAATAAGGGAATTGATCCACCCACCAATAGAAAAAATCCCACACACAAGCCCAACGAATGTATTCAATGAGTTGAATTGTCCACTCTGTTAAGTCATCCATTTGAGATTGGAACTCCATTATCATCCATAAGCGAGTCTCAAAATCCCCAAAACATCTTCTCAGTAACTAGTAAGTGAATAAAATATCATGGTTAGAGTTAATAATCAAAGTTACACCACGAAGACAGATGATTTCCTACACATACATGAGACACAGGAATTCCAAAAAAACTATAATAATTTGGTTTTGAGGAAGTATGCTAACAAGGTGTTCAGTTGATGATCACCTATATAGAGTCATTTCCTCTCAATATCTATATATTTCCCAAAAAAAATACATATATATGTAATCCAACAACCTTTTCATAATCATAAGCTGTTGGGATAAACCTTCAGGAAAGTTGTTCTTTATCATTACCTTCTAATAGGTAGGCAATTGCCAAAGTAACTCTACAATAACTCTATTAATACCTATCCACAAAAAATATATTTGAATATACTAATACATATTTTCCACACTTAGATGTACTTATAAATGGGAAAATGGAACCCCCCAACACCTCCAAATGTAGTGCACCTACCTCCATAATTATTCCTTTGAAAAGGAAAACATTCTCACATCCTTTATAGAATCCGTATAAATAATTTCCTAAAATAATTTGATCACAAAAATATTACATTTGATGTCTCCAATTTTTATTTTTTTCTCACATTACTTAAAAAAATATTCCATGAACAATGATTTATGATACACCTCCTCTCCCCTATTCACTAAAGATTATCGTAGTGAGTATAATTTCTATGGTAACTCAATGAACAACATGAATTGGTTTTCTTATTGATAGTATCTTCCATTATTCTAACATTCGTTAGAGTGTAGATTATCTTTAAAAACATAGTCTTGAAGCAATTATTTCCAGATAAACTATCTTAGTTGGATATTTCTCTCAGTGAAGATAAACATGCGACACATGTAATTAGAATAGATAGAAAAATATTCAACAAGAATTTGGTGTCTTCAATTATTCATGTCATACACAATATTTTCTAGATCCAAATCATGTATTGTGTAATTCATCTCATGGGGTGTCCACTACCGGGAAACTTAAGTGGTCATGGCCTACCTATGTATTAAAAAAAATCTATGCTTGGCTCCCAAGGAATCTAACAAAACTACATATTTGGATCCCTCATATAGGAATCAAAAAATAAGACCACTCATCAGCATCTTTCATAACTCATCTAATGAATTCTAGAATATCTTCGAAAAACAAATTGTTTCCCCATACGAGTCAAAGATCTTATGGGATTTTTATTTTATAGAATTATATGAAAAACCTTGAGTAATAACCATATAGCATGAAGAAACATCACACCTCTATCACACTATTGGATGGAACATAATCTTGCACTACCTTTATATTTTACAGGTATATAACCACTCATTCCAATGAGATAACATTCCCAAATAACATGACATATCTAATGTAGAATTTTAATTTTGATATCTTTTTATACATATGAATTTTCAATATCACATCTACTACTATCCTCAAATTCATAAGAAGCTGAAAATCCAAATCCATGTAAATAATGATGTCATCGATGAATACCACCAGATATTGATCTTAAAAATGTTGTAATATCTGATTACTGATTCGCATAAACAACATTTAAAAATTCATCAAGGTAAAGGAAATCACCATGAACTCATAGTGACCATGATGATCTAGGAATGTTGTATTTATTATAACCTCATTATATACCAAAAACTAATGGTTTCTTAAACTAAGGTTGATCTCTAAGAGAAAATTTCCCTCCATTAACATATCAAATTGTTTTTAAATTATCCAAAAAAGTTTTTTTCTTGACTATCAACTAGTTCAAGTAAAAAATAAAATCACACAACACTAGGATCTCATCCTATTTTTCGGTATACAATATCAATATTACATATGGGTACAAACTATTCCTAATAAATCCTTTATAATAGAGATCCTCAAACTACACAATTTTCTTTTGAAGATCCATAGGGCCCTTCTAATATATTTCTAATGATATTTCAAATGTACCAAGATGAAAATAAATGTATAAATAAGCCTCCCAAGGAGTAGGTAGACTAGGTATATATTTGATAAGAATTATCGTGTATTCCTCCACCATAATATGAAGATAAACATCAACTTGATCCAAATGCACCGTGTGTCATTCACTAAAACTGATGGGAAAATGGTTGTAATTTCTTGTACATGAAACAAAATCCTCATATCTATAAATACCTCTCACTATCAATGATATATATCTATATATATATATATTCACCTAAATTTATTTTTCTATGGTGTAAATATCTAATCATGGCATGAGCTATTGACAGTCAATCTATACCATGACTAACATCATATGGTTTCACCATAGTGACTATGAAATCCCATGTGAACCTCTATCCATGGATGTCTTCATCAAAATGCTAAAATATGAGTTCAATTTTTTAATATACACTATTAAGAGTCTCTAGGAATATGAATTATTCAAGAGGATCCATACAAATCTCGAACTCCCAAATATGTGATATGGAAAAAAAATAATGGTCCACACCTATGTAGATGATTGATGATGATAAGGTGTATAAAAGATAGATTATACCTCAAATTATTTTATAAGTATCTAAGTAATAAGTATTAACATCCGATAATTATCTATTCTTATGGACTCTACATTATTGATCCAGGAGTAAACCACATAGAGGTGGTGGTAGCAGTATTGAGTTTAAATGTCAACCACATCGTACAATGCCACTAGCTCCTCTTCCATAACTACTTACCAAATAGTCTCTCTAACATCCCATGGGGGTTACCTGGAAATTTCATTATCGTTATATCAATGGACTATCAAGTGTATTTAGGTATTCTTCTTCACATCGGTTTCATAAGTCCCTCCCCATAAGACTCTGACCCTCACAGGTGTAAAACATAATATACCCTAGATAACATTATCCCCATTGGGATACATACATAGATGAAATTTTTTTGATTTTAAAAATTTTGAAACATTTATTTCTCTGATACAGAAGCCTTATGTAGACCACCATCTATAGAAAAATCTTCCACATGATAGTAGTTCTCCTCAGCTACCATAAACTGATCCTTAGATTAAAAATTAAATACCTCCAGGCTTACACTAACACTCCAGTATTGTCAATAATGCATAGAAGATCCACACCGTCTTTAATATCCTAGTTAATCCACTTATCAAAACAACACACTAAAAAAACCATTATAAACCATGTTTGGTGATTATTTCTTGATGTTAGTGAACCAAAAAACATACTAACCAATGTGCATTCACCAATTTTATAGCTTGAGGATCTCTCGAATGAACACAAAATATAATGAATTCATGCAATACTGTTATTGAAAAATGTTATTGAAATATATATGTGTGTGTGTGTCCGTGTTTCACCATAGAATGAGTCATAGTCACCAAAATCCACCAACATACTACTATTCCATGAATCATACTGGCTATTATGAACACAATCTGGACAGAATGTGTTTAGAAAAGTTAGAAAACTCAGGCAATCAAGTCAATCTGATCCTATTCCAACTGAGGGTACATGTCAAATTCATGACATATTTTAAAGTTATTTTTCATTTACTATCAATTATTTCATTATTTACTAGGGTTTCCTAGGCATTTTTTGATAAAAGGGTTGTTTTTTCAAGATTTGGGCGAAACTGTGAGCCGATTTCTATATTTAAAAACAAAAGTTATTTCTTTTATAACTCATTAAGGTTTTAACATTGTCCCACCATTCCACTTCCCAAATGGCATCCAATGACCTATTTAAATCCCCATATTCATTTGGACCCCTTAAGAACTCATAATCATGGTGGATTAGGGTGATGTAGTCAGACATTGGTCCAACCCATGAGACCATTTCCAGATTAAAGAAAATGATTATCTTCTTTTATATACCATTAATTTTTAAAATATTTAGGTAATTACAGCTCTCTATTAATCCCATAAACTCTAATAGAACCCCCATTTTCCATTTTACTACTTTACAGCTCATTTTCATCATCAATTAGGGAAAATTTTATCAAGGTTTCTCAAATCATATAGATTTGAAAGGGGAATTATATTCATTCATAAGTCATAAATTTTGGACCCTTTTACCCTAATTTAAATCTCTAATAAACCTCCTCGGACTTATTTGAACCTCCATTTAAATGTTGGCTTTGTGGAGATTCAACTATTAGTTTATTTTGGGAGATTTGTTCAAAGTTTCTCAAGTATGTGAGTTTCCTTATTAGTTTCTTCCATTAACATAATGTTTCTCCCACATTTCAAGATGCTCCAAATATCTAGAAGATGTGGATTCATACATATGGATTTTTTTTTGTTTCTCGATCCAATATTGTGATTTTACGTTCATTTTCACTCAATTGTGGTGTGGGAATGGTGTGATTATTGTTTTACACAGGTATTTGAGGGTCTTGACACCTTTGGTAGGGGATACTATTTAGGTATTGTAGAATAATTTATCTTATAGGATTTATATTTTTAGCATTCTCATGTTTCATTGTTTTTATGAAAAATCTATTTTTGTATCATTTTTTAAGTGATTGATTTTTAAATGCCAATTATGTGTTGAAATTGGTGCTTTTCATGTTCAATTCATATTGCAACAATTTGGTTTGTAATAAAAATTAATTTAATGGTTTTATTAAAATTCTTTAGTTCTAAAAATTCTGTTCTGGTGTATTTTTTGTTTGAATTTGGTTATCAAATAGGTATTTTTAAAGGATTTTGTGTTCAATGTTTTGTTATACTTTCTGAAATTGTTTTACAGAAATTCTATGTTTTATTTGAGTTTTATGAATGGGGAAGGGAATGTTTGCCTAATTTTTTGGGTGTGTATGAGAAAAATTTGAATTTTTTATATTTAAATTACATTTTATATCATGTGGATTTTTTTTAAACACATTGAGTGAAACTTGGGTATCTAGGATGGTGGAAGTGTACTAGTATGCTAGTGATGTTGAGCAGTTTTGTCTCTATTTCACATGGAATGTTTGAAATTGGAAACACTAACAAAAAATACAATGATGATGATTGGGGACCACTAGGTTAAAGATATGTTCTGTACTAATGGATCATTCATGATAACAGATATTTGATGTGGTTACTTTTTCATCAAGATTTGAGGTACATGGGGCCCACATTTAACATGTGCCTAGGGTTGTTCACATGACTAGTACTCAATGACTATTTTGTATTTACCATTTTGTTATGGAGTATCTAGATTTAAAATTAAGTATAATACATGAATTATCTAAATGTATTCATTCCTTAATGAAAACCCTTGAAAATAGTTTTCCATTAAATGTTACACTTCAAAAATTGTTGTTACCATTCCTTGTTTAGAAAAAATTGAATTATTTTTATCTCATAATGATTTTAACAAAGAATATTTGGGTGGTATCCTCTTTGTATTATGATCACACCCTACTTATACCTTTTGGTGTTATCAGACTTGATCATGTTTGATTCAAGTAAGATCAAGGCCTTTAGATATGGAAGATCAGTTTTATAGTTTCCTTCCATGGTGCGGTGTTGTGGAGAAAAATTGTGTGTGCTAACCCCTAGACATGTTATAGTCTATGGGTTATAGATTCTTATACTTTTTTAGTTTTGGTACACTTGTGTAATTTATAAAACCTTGTATTGAGTTCTGAATTTTAATTAAGGATTCTTTGGTTAGTAATTTCCAGATTCAATGTACTTATTGTTATTGAATGTATTATAGAACCTAGCACATGTAAGCCATTCTCAAACCATATTTTATCATACCTAAGAACATATTCCACTCTATGGGGATAGGGAACTCCCATTGGGACTTTCCATATACTGGGTTAGTTTCTAGTTTTAATGGAAACTAGATTTGGTTCATGACAAAATTGAATTAGAGGTAGGTTTATTTTTTGGGTCATATTATTATTTTGGGGAGAGTTTGGTTAGAAATGATCTATGACTATTGGGGATCAGTGTTTTGGTTAGGGGTAGGGTTCTTGTATAGTATCTATTACAAAAAACCTTGAGTCACCTAGGGATGTTGGGATTGTTTGTTTGACTTATCTTCTGGGTGGGACGTGCATGATACATACTGCCCATAGACATCAGGTGGGAGTGAAGTGGTTGTTTATTTCATTTTTGTGAGGTGATAGAATTATATATATTTGATTTAATTGCTAAAAATTTCAGATTTATTGTACTAATGATTTATATTGTGATTGTTTCCTTGTGTAGCGACATGCCTCTCTAGAAAGATCCCATGAACCTACAAGGGGAATCCACATAATGTTCTCCCTCGCCGATTGATCAATGAATGGTTGAATCTAGGGTTAGTAATGTCTAAGACCTAGTATAGAAAGTATCTATCATTCCTACTCCTACTATGGAAGAGATGTCTGGTCCTAGGATAGATAAAAATTAAGTGTTCATAAAGAATGACACTCTTACTTTCTTGAGCTATTACATAACATTAGGAAATAGAGGATTGGATCAAGAGGATCAAGCACATGTTCGAGTTTCATGACACATTATAGAAGTATAGGGTGAAGTTTGCCACTTTTCTATTAGAGGGTCCCAGCTGTAGGTGGTGTGAATCAATGCATCAAGCTGGGAAGCATGAACATAAGAGCTGGAAGGACATCAATGTTACCTTCATCGACCAGTACTTCCCCAATCTCTTGAAATATTCTAGATCTACAGAGTTTATAGATCTAGTTTAGGGGAACATTTTATTGATGGTATATGACAAACGTTTTGTTGATCTTGTCTGGTATGCTTTAGAAATTGTCTCCAATGAGAAGATGAATTCTTAGATGTTCGATTGGGGTTTTCAGTAACAGATCTATTCTCATGTCTTCTTGTTTATGTTGAATACTTATTCCGAGGTGGTTGATCGGGCATGCATGGTAGATATTGATGACAATGGGAATTCTAGTTTCCCTAGAGGAGTGCCAGTTATGGGAAGTGGAAATTCATCTGATAAAAAAACGAAGTGAGAGGATCATGGGAATAAGGGAGGGGTAGTTCCATCCATCCTTTCAAGAATTTTTCTTCAATATAATCTGATGCAAGCTATGTTGTGTGCGACCAGTGTTGGATTCCATGGCACACATGACCAGTATTAACCTCTCCTCTGAAGACCTGCTATCAATTTTGTGTTATGGGACACTTTCAACATATTTGCAGGAGTGCACGTTCACTCAAATGTGGGGTAGGATCAATAGATTCTAATGGGGTTCCAGCCCAGTCAGAGCCATTAAGGCTGGGGGATATCATTTTTGTGGTCATGGTAGCAGGGACTGATCTTATTATGGGAAGACATAGTTCAGGACAGAGCCACAGGAGAGCATTCAATCCTAGTAAGAGAGTAGGAATTTTCATGCGATAGAGTAGGCATAAGAGGGGTCTAATGTGGGGCCTTTGACAGTTCGAGGTGATGTATTCATTTAACCATCTATAGATACTGGTCATTTAGATACTTGTGCTTCTATTTAATTTTTCACTACCCATTTCGTTGTCACAATAAATTTTCCAACTGAGTTCTCATATGTTTTGATGGAGTTGGTGACGCTATAGTGTCAGAAGAAAGAGCAGGGTCTCATGTGCCTATCATGTACACTTAATATGTATGGGATGGAGATGAAGTGGGACCTCGTGGAATTAGATATGAATCTTATTCATGTAATCCTTATAATGGATTTATTATTTTACTTTTAGGAATATATTAATTTCTATAGTTGGTTGGTGAGTTTCACAACACCTAATAGAAGCCCTCAGGTTTTTCATGGGGAATTGGATCCTCAGTCAGGTTGTGAAGGACCTACACTCCTAGAGTTGGGAAATAGTGACTTCCAGCTTTCATAACACATTATAGAGTATGATTTTAATGATACTTTGGTTGGTTTATCTTATGTAGTGGATGTGTTCCCAGAGTTTTCTCAAGATTATTTTTTAGGATTTCCCCTGGAGTGGGATGTGGAGTTCTCGATCAATTTGGAACCTAGAAGAAAACTGATATATCTTCTCTAATATTTTATGGCCCCACTGAGATTAGAGAATTGAATAAATAGTTGGATGATTTATAATACAAATGATTCATTCTCCCGATCATCCCTCATTAGTCTGATCCTATTCTGTTTATGATGAAGGCTGAATAATTCCTCTGATTGTGTAATAATAACCAAAAGCTAACCATGGTAACCATCAAGAACAAATATTTTTTCCCTTGAAAAGATGACTAGTTTAAGGGGGAAAGGTGTTTTTCTAAAATTGAATTTCATTCTGATTACCACAAACTCAGGGTGAAAGAAGAAGATATCAAGAAGACAACCTTAAGATGTAGGTACACCACTTTGAGCACTTGGTCATGCCCTTAGGATTGACCAATTCTATAGTGGTAT
Organism: Viscum album; assembly: GCA_963277665.1. NCBI lineage: Eukaryota > Viridiplantae > Streptophyta > Magnoliopsida > Santalales > Viscaceae > Viscum > Viscum album. Next base: position 1,747,502,732 of record OY728126.1, read on the forward strand.
TTATGGAACACATGAATAGGGTGATCCACTAGTATCTGGACTCTTTTTTAATTTTATTCATGGATGATATTCTGGTTTAATATAGATCCAAGGAGGATCATGAGGATATTTTTTGGATCATTTTGGTCACTTTATAGGATCACCGCCTTTATGAAATGCTGTCAAAGTGGACCTTCTATATCAGAGAGCTGAAGTATCTTGGGTATGTGATCTCAAAGTAAGGTGTTCATTGGATCCCGAGAAGATCATTTAAATGATGTCATGGGATGAGCTGAAGAAATTGTTGGATATTAGGAGTTTCCTTAGCTTGGCAGGATACTAAAGGCATGTTTTTCAATATTTATCTCTAATTTCTTCTCCCATTACCATGATCATCTAGAAGGGGTTGACATTTTGTTGTTGTCTAGAATGGCAATAATCCATTGAGGAGATGAAGTAGTGGTTGACTACCACCCCCTTGTTGATATTTACAGAATCTATAGTGGGCTATGTGGTGTATTGTGATGCTTTAGGTATGGGTCACAGGTGATTTCATACATAGGAAGATCATGTGGTGGTGTATAGATCCCGCTAACTCCGACCACACAAAAAGAATTACCCGACCTATGACATGGAGCTAGTAGTTGTGATTCAACATTTGTAAACACGGCTTCACTACCACATTGGGGAGAAGTTGGTGGTCTATTATAATCACAAGGGCCTAGAATACATCTTCTCCTGGAAGGATCTTATTTTATGGAAATAGCGATGTATCTAGTACATGAAGGTGTTTGACATTGATATAGTCTACACCCCAGGGAGGGGTAACATGGTGGCCGATGCCCTGAGAAAAAGAGTATTAGTGCAGGCCATAGAGATGGTCATTGAAGAGTGGACTCTGATGGGGCTCCTTTCTTAGATGCATATTGAGACCAATGAGCATAGAAGAGGTGTGTTCTTGGTGATCGATCAGTTGACCCCTTCTCTTGTAAAGAAGATTTAGTAGAAGCATCCTGATGATGAGATAGGTCTGTGGTCAAGACAGTTTCTTCCTGGTGGGGATATTTCTTCTCAACAGTCATTTTCGCCAAGGGTATCTTGTTATTCAGGGGCCGTTCAGTAGTTCATTTTTCTCTTTGGAAGGTGGTGATGTATGATAGACACTAGTCATAGTGTGTTTTCCATCTTGTTTCCACCAAGATGTACTATGAAGTTCATCTTTAGTTCTGGTGGCCAGGAATGAGATGGAACATAGGTGACTTTTTATTGACATTCTATACTTGTCAGTATTTTAAAGTAGGTCATCAAATTCCCTTCTGGTTTGCTTCAGTAATTACCCATTTTTACATGGATGTGGGATGGTTTTTTCAGGGATTTCCTAGTTTCCCTTCGATGTACACCTTGGGGGAATAATGTTATCTATCTGGGGATTGATCGTCTAACCAAATCGGACCCTTTCATTCCGATCACAGATTCGACCAAAGTGGATAAATTGGTCAGGTTATATGTGAAAGAAGGTTTGAGGATCCATGGTGTTCCATAAACTATATTTTTAGATTGGGACCCTCATTTTACCTCTGGGGTTTTTTGTGGCCTTCATATGGCATTGGGATCGCATATTAAGTTGAGTACGACATACAAACCTCATATTGATGGTCAGACCGAGTAGCCTAATCAGTATCTGGAAAACATGATTCAGACATGTTTGATGAATTTTGGGGGTTCATGTGATTTCCAATTTGGATTTTTTGACATTTTCTATAACAATAGCTACTAATCCGAAATCAATTTGGAACCATTCGAGGTGCCTTATGGTCAGTGGTATCGATCAACTTTGTGTTGGGTAGAGGTGGGTGAGTCCTTCTAATTCGGTATGAGTGTTTTGAAGGAGACATCAGAAATGGATCATTTGATTTGATAATTGTTGATGAAATCTCTGATTCGACACATGTCTTATTTGAATAATATGAGTCGAGTGTCGGAGCATTCCTTGGGTGATTTAGTATTCTTGAAAGTGGAACCTCACTTGGCTCATCACCATCTTGGTAATAAAGGGAAGCTAAAAGAAAGGTAAGTGATTCCTTTTGATATAATTGATATGATATTTAACTTGGAATAATAATTATCTTTTCCTTTTCAGTTGACATTGATCTATGATGTGTTTCATATCTCCCAACAAAAGAAATACAATCCAAACCCATCCCATGTTTTGAGTTGGGAAGAGTTCGAGATGGAATCATATCTATCAATGGTTTAGAGACCAGTGTGTATTGTTGAATCAATATGAAATTTTGTTCTAGGAAAGGTGATTCATCTGGTTCAATTCCTCTGGTATCATCAGTCTAATGAAAATGAGACATGGGAGTGAAGGTCTTGGGTCGAAGGGCAGTTTCCATTTCACATATATGATCAGGCTTCAAGATGATTTTATAAGGGAAGAATGTTTTTATTATGTTATGAATTGTCACATCCAAGACTTATAAAATATATTTTTCATTTATTTTTTATTATTTCCTTTTTCGGGGGGTATCATAAGAATTTATGGAGAAAAGGGTGGTTTCATCAAGATTTTTTCAAAACCATGAGCCAATTTACATATTTAAAAAAATATATATTTCTTTTATAACTCCTTTGTTTTTTATGATTTTTCACCAATTACACATCCCAATTGGCCTCCCCATACCTATTCAAACAACCATATCAATTTTTTCTGATTATTAAATCATAATCATGATAAATTTGGGTGATTTATTCAGGAATTGGGCCAACCTGTGATCCCATTTCCAGATTTAGGGAATTTATTTTTTTATTTATTTTTTTTATATCTCATTCATTTTTAACATTATTGGGTCATTCCACAGCTCACTCGAGCCTAAAATCCCAAGTCACACCCCCCATGTTCAATTGATCTTCTTTGGATCTCATCATCAACATGGATTTTGGTGAATTTCCACAAGGTTTCTCAAATATTAATGATTTTTCAAAGGGAATTTGTTTCTTTCATAAATAATTAATTTTTAATCTTTTCCCCCATTTTAGTCCCCACTCTACCTAATCATCATTATTCAGATTTCATTTTCATTTTTATCTTCTTGTAGATTCAAATAGTGGGTTTTTTGGGGAGATTCAAGAATTATTTATCAAGTAAGTGATTTTTCTAAATAGTTCCATCCATTTCTATAAGGATTCTCCAAATTTTTAGCAAGCTCCAAATTTCCAAATTTCAGATATTTGTACATCGGGGTTTTTTTAGTTTCTTTGTCAAATATTTTGGTTTTAGGTTCGTTTTCACTTCTTTTTTGTGGTGGTGGTGCGATTGACATTTTTCACAAGGATTTGTTTTGTTTTGACACATTTGGTAGGTTATTCTATTTCTAATCATTATAGAATGAGTTATCTTGTTGGATTAATATTTTTATAATTTTCCTCTTTCTTTTTTTGGTGATAAAATTATTTTAGGAACCATTTGTTAATCTATTGATTTTTAAATTCTATTTTTTTTAAAATGGGTGATTTCTTGTGAAATCTATGTGTCACCAATTGGGGTAGTTCTAAAATTCTTGGAATGGTTTTACTAAAATGTTTTAGTGCTACCAATTCTTGTTTGAAGTATTATTGATATGAATTTTGTTTGAAAATGGTAGTTTTTAGTGTATTTTTTGTTCAATGTTTCGTTACATAGTGAAAGTATTTTATAAAACTTCTAATGGATTATTTGAGTTTTACCAATTCTGAAATCCAGTTTGGATACTCTTTTGAGTGTGTATGAAAAGAACTGTTATTTTTTATGTAAATAAAATCGGATAGAATGTTTCACTTTTTGATTAAAAATAGTGAAAATCAAGTATCTCGGTGGGCAGACGTGTACTAGTTTACTAGTTATCTAGGGGGGTTTTTCCATATTTTACATAGAATGTATGACATTTAAAACACATAAAATAATATAATAATTTTTATCGGGGATAACTATGTTATGGGTATTTTCCCTACTACTATCTTGTACATGAGAACATATATTTGAAGTGGTTACTTTTACACTGAGATATGAGGTACCTGTGGAACACATTTAACTAGTGAATATGGGTGTTCCCGTGAGTATTGATCATTGAAAATTTGGTATTTAACATTGTTTTATGGAGTGTGTGTTTAGGAAATTTTATAGCTTACATGTATTATTTAAATGTATTCACACATTAATATTAACCCCTGAAAACTTTTTTCCATTAAAATTTTCCCTTTATAGATTATTTCTAACATTCCTTTTTTATAAAAACATGAATGATTTGTATCTTATAATTCTTGTCACAAGGAATATTTTTGTAGTATGGTATTGGGATTAGGCTCACATCCTATTTAAACCTTTGGGTGTAGGTAGAAATCATCATGTTTGATTCAAGTAAGGGAAAGACATTTGGACCGAGCGGCTCGGGTCTTTACTTTTCTTCTATGTTGTGGTGTTGTAGAGATAGCTCATGGGTGATGACCCCTTGTGGTGTAGTGGTCCATGGGAAATGTTTTCTACTGCAATTGTATTTTTGGACCTCTTGTGTCTTGTTTAAAACATTTTATTCAGTTCTGAATTTTATTTAAGAATTTTTTTGTTGGTAATTTACATATTTAGATTACTTATTGTTATTGGATATATTATGTATCCAAACTCAGGTAATCGATTCCCAAAACATTTTTTATCATACCCAGGAACATGTTCCAACCTATGGGGAGAGGTAATTCCAATTTATCCTTACCAGGGATCGGGTCGGGTACCAGTTTTAATGGATACTAGATTCACATTGTGACCATGTAACTCACCTTGAATCACGAGTGACCTATGCCTCGAAAACTCATGCCCTATGTGTTTCCTCATCCTACACTAGTAGAATGATTATATTTCTTAATCTATTTTAGTGCATCCATGAAAACTTCTAGAGGATGATCTCTATTCTACTCGGAGGGTGGAACTATTTCTTGTCTTTCTAGAGGAAACACCTCATGAACTAGCCCCAAAAAATGAAGCCTAATTAATCAGTTGGGTATAGTTATTGCACTAATTATGAATCCTAATTGGATATTTATGTAGAATAAAATTGTAATTTTTCCCGATATTCCATGGTTTTCATAGATTATCTAGTGGGTTTAATCATGAAATATAAGGAAATCACAAACTCATTTCTATAGGATGTATATACCATTTTCTCTCTCAAAACAATTTCTTTGCTCACTGGATAAATTAGAAGGTTATGAGAGTTTTAGTGCATGGATATATCTATTTACACACCATTAATGGGTTCCATATCCTAATAGATACACTTGATAATCCTTATTATAGTTCCCAATTTAACAAAACAGCACCGGTCAACTAGACTAGTCACCCAGGTTATTCAATTACAGGGTGAAGTAAAACAATTATAAATAAATAAGTCTTGAATTTATGAAAATTAATACATACAAATAGAGTATAGAGAGGAAATAATGAGAAATACTAATAATCTAAGTAGGCTAAATAGAAATAAGTTAATTCCTAAAATAGACAGTCTCTATGTGACCTACCATCAAGTAAAAATCATTTCAAATATAAGAAACAATGTAAAGAGCAGAATGCACACTATCAAATTCCCATCCATTTACTCATATCCTACAAAACCAGTTCTAACACCACCAAAAAAATAGGGTGTGTGAAATAGATGCTAGTATGGGACCAACGAAGAATCTATACATGTTATACTATCAATAATTCACATGTTATAGCTTTAAAACAAAATAGTTTTAAATTATTTTTATAATAATTTTTTAAAAACATTTCTCTACCATTCCTTGAGTTTTTATAATATTTCATGTATTGTTTTGCAAAGCGATAAATGTTCCAGTATTACAAAAAACTATGTAAAAAAACTAAAAATAAATATATATGTGATCCAACATCCATGAAATAATATATCAGGTAATCAACAACAAGAAACAACAATTAATCTTCCAATATAGGTCTAGTATATGGGAAAATAAATACTAGATATTGATGAGACAACAAATAATAAGGTTGGATCCAAATAATATTGAGTCCTGTCATAGTCCATCAATATGAAGGAGGTTATCTCAATGTGTTTTCACACAAACTAAGGCTACCCATTTCTATTTATATACCATCCCAAGGCACTAAATGTGAATGCTTTTTCAATTTCTATTTTAAAAATCATGATCCTCTTTTTCATATAAAACCATATCAAATCCAACACAATCTACTTTGATGTTTAAAATCCCATTTCATTCCAAATCAAGATAATTATATTTTAAAGGAAAAACCCACATTAAAACATGAACCCATTCCATTTTCAATTTAATCCCAAGAAATTCTATTTCAATTTTCATGGATGAAACAAGAATAAAAGGCAATTCCTGAAATAGGAACACTTGGACTGACCAACCTAACTCAAGGATAAGCAAAACCCCGCCGCCTTTGATAATGGGGATTTGGAACCACAATATCTTACATTGGTAGATAAGGAATGATAAGAACTGAAAATTATTGATATATAATTGTATCAAATAAAAAAACTAAAAACAAAACCTAAGACGAATCAGAAGGAATTATTACCCTATGAGAAAAAATCCAACCACAATAGTGGTCAATTGTTGAACGAAGTGATCTAGATGGGAATATGACACCCAAAATCACCAAGGGAGGACTGCGTTTCAAGATATAATGGTTGAACCAAAAAATATTTAAATGTATCACTCGCACTACACTTTAAAAATGAACCCCATAAAATTTACAAGGGGTGAAACCCATTTACACATTTTGTAGTCCTCATTGTCTTTATATGCTTAAAACCCTAACAATTTTTTACTTAATACCATATTTTTATACAAACATGTTGTGTACCTTTTACATTGAATATTAAACACTAATGCCATGAACCATGTTCAGGGATTCTCTTTAGTATCAATTACAAGGTGTGTTAGTGTTCAATGATTAGAAAAAAAACCTAGGTTTTATGCTAAAAAATTCCAACAAATCCAAAACATTACAATGTTAGGTGTCCACCCATTTAGATGGTCAAATATACTCTCCCAAAGAGGAATAAAACCAAAATCAATCATTATAACCTTCCTAACATAATGATATGGTTGTGTTAAAATCTCCACACCATAAAAATATTTAGTCCCTAGAAATTGCTGATGATCCCAAATCAACAAAAAGAGAATCCAAACATCCTCATCAACGACCCTAAATGACATATCTCATTGAGATCATATTTTTACTACCGAAGTACTTGTACTAGGGGGATCATTTTAGTAGGAAATACCTTATCTTGAAGATCCATAATCAATGATGGATTTGAACCTTATTGGTATCGGGATGAAGATCAACATCATCCAATCTAATCACATGGAAATGATATTGTACACACAACCTCAATAAGGAAACAATAAAATTTTGTTTAAAAAATTCAATAAAGATTGTAAAAGAAACCAATAGTCAACCCTCCCCAGTCGCTCAGTGATCTAAAAGGGGCCCACAAAGCTGGGTTCCAACTTAATAATATTACCCAATAGACAATGTCTAATGTGAGGTGAAACTCTAAGAACAACCCGATCACCTTCCATACATCCAGTGATTAATGATGACTATTTTCATAATATCTAGGAGGACTTTGTTCTATATCATAATTCCTCTAACTCAACTCTATTATATTTTTCATCTCCTGAATAACACTCAATCTATATAAGGACCACTCTCCCAACTCTTCCCAGTATAAGGAGATCGACATGGCCACCCAAAAAAATATTCAATGGGTGTGTTTTATATCTAATCATGATAATTATTATTATAGTAAATATGAACAATTAAATATCATGTACCATGATCCAACGAAATCATGTAAAAAAATCCCATATAGTATTCTTGAGGATATGGGTAACCATATATGTCTATTCATCTATCTGAGGATGATAATTTGTGCTCAGTGTCCTCTTGGAACACATTATCTACTAAAAACCCATTCCAAAATCTAGATGTGAAACATGATCCACTGTTAGAAGAAACTGTATAAGAACCACATGATGTCAAAAAATCTCTAGGATGTACAATTACCCAATATGTTCCACTTTAATCAATTCATTTATTGGAAATAAATTTGATGATTTAGTGAGTCTTTCAATAATTACACAAATTTAATCATTCCAACTAGGATTCCTTGGAAAACTAATGATCAAATCCATATAAATATCATCCCACATCTATACCTGAATGTTTAAAGGCTACAATAAACTAACATATCACTAGTGTTCCCCCCTTAACTCTTTGAATACTGAGGCACTATGATAAAAAGTCTCCAACTGGCCTCCATCTCCCCATCCACCAACATGAATATCTCAAATCGTGGTATATCATTGTATCCCCAGGGTTCGTGGACCAACAAAACTAATTTCATCTATCTAAAAACTCATTTCTCAAGGAAAATAAAATAACCATCCTAGTAAAAAAATACAAATCTCCACTAGGAGACTGAGACCATACACCAATGGTCTCCCCACCATTTAGGATTTCTAAAATGTTTTGACTCTTAGTGTCTATAGTCTTCATAATTCATGCTCTCTAACTAAAATATGATTCAACCTTTGTGGAATCCAACCCCACATTTCCCCAAATATCCATCACTGCCAAGATTATCTTATTAAAATAACTCATCTGATACCACTCTTCAATTGATTTATTCAGTACACGGATTTGTACTCTTCTACTAAACACATAAGTTACCATATTTCTTTTCTTGGGGGAGAAAATGATATCAAAATCAATGGTATGAAGATACCCATACCAATACCTATTTTAAATGATTTGATCTGTTTATGTTAAAACAAAATTCATGCTTTTGTGATTAGAATACACTATAAATCAATCCCCAAAAATATAGTGATGTCATTACTTGAGTGCCTACATAATTGCTACCAACTCAAGATCTTGGGTTAGGTAGTTCTTCTCATGAATTCATAACTAGAGAGGGCCATAATCCATAACATGTTTTTCCTTCATCATGTTACATTCCAAACCCATACCTGAGGCATCATAGAAAAAATCATAACCCCAAATAAGTTCTACGAGAATCAATAGTGGCGCTGAAGTCAACCTCAACTTAATTTCTTCAAAATGTTTCTTACATTTTTTATACCCTAAAAAGGATAAACCCTTATGGGTCAGAGCTATCATTAGATATAAAAACATGGGTAATTATTTAACAAAGATACTACATTAACCAGCCAACCCCAAGAATCATTGTATATTAAAGAGTTTTTTGGGATTTTCCCACATCATAAATGCCCATAGAATTTCAAGATACAATGAGACGCCCCTCTCAGATAACATATACCCCATAAACTTAACATTTTAGATCTAAAAATATCACTTGGAATGTTCACCATATATATAATGCTATTTAAATTATCTAGGAATGATATATATATATATATGGTCCAAATGTACCTCCTCTAACAAGTATTAATCCAAGATATCATCTAATACCATAATAGAAAATGTGTACAAGAACATATGAACGAAATAGTTCATCAAATCAATAAATACGGAAGGATGATTATTGAGTTTGAATGTAATAGCCAGAAACATTAAATGCCCATATTATCATAAAATGATTTCTTGGGTATGTAATTCTCCCACACACTTGAATAATGGAACCATAAATCCAGTTCAATATTATAAAACTAATGATCCCCTATATGTTGATCAAATAGATAATAAATTATGGGTATATGATACTTGTTTTTTACAATCACCAAATTCAATATTTGGTAGTCCATACAAATCTTGTGAATCCATATTACTTCTTAGAAAATAGTATATGATAATCCCATGGTGACATGTATGGATAAATAAATCATTCACATCTATTTCATCATGCTAGAAATTTAATTCCACCAACATAGCCTTTTTCATTTTATAGGATGGAATATAAATGATCATTATTCATGGAATTAGTTCAATAGTAAATTGAACACATATATGTGTTAGTAAACCATAGAAATCATCCAACAAGACCATAGGGTACCAATAAAAAACAATAGGTTGTTGAAAACCCATGAAAGGTTCATTTTCAGAAAGAAAAATATTTGACAACTGATATGATATTATACAGTCATAAAGAACAATTGGCTCTTCCCGTTAAGATCTAGAGTCCCACTCACCCTAGAAAACATGAGTGGCCTCATCCACAAGAAATAACTATACCTGGTGAAGATAGTATTCTATATGAGATATAACACTAATCATCTAATCCATGAAAATAACAAATTTGAAGACATCGATATCTTTTACTATGAAATCCCAAGTCACCTAAATGTCATTTATCATCACTCATCATGTGGGGAACTTGAAACCTTGTTCATACCTCTTTCCAAAAGGAATAGAAAGATCCAACAATAAAAAATAATCACCAAATTCAAACCCCACACATCAATCAAATTTGATGATATAAACTAATGATTTGCAACTGTATCCAAAAATTGATGCACGATTGAATTTGAAATAACAATTTACTTCTAGTTATAGATGGACCTACTGCATATTCCTCTTTCACACACTCTAATGCATAATGTTTCATGATCATAGCCATATGAACATCCCCTTTTTCCATATAATGAGACCCCCACCCTTGGGAGCAGCAACATTAACCTATGATATCATGGTGAAAGTGGATCTCATTTTACTACCTTGGTAAATCATATCATAGAAAAATTTTGGAGGGCCAAATCTACCATACAGTTGAAAATTTCTAGTATCCTCCATAAAATAAGGCTTTGTATGACCATGTATCCCACAATGGTATCATATAAATGTTTTTTCCTTGATGAATACCTTTAGACTGGTCCTATGAAAAAATTACCACTATTACACATTCTTTTTCGATGAGATTAATAACAATGTCTAACTAATGCCCCAACTCAAACTCAACTGAAACATGTCCTCCCAGTTATATCTGACTCATCCAAATAAACTTTATCCACTACCTCTATAGAGTTAGGAAGGCACAAAATAACAAGCATTAACTGAATGTTAAACATCAACCCTATCTTAAACATCTATGACTTCAGGTAATCATTTTTGACATGTTAGGGATCCAGATGCACCAACTAAGAAAAAAAAGATGGAGTACTCTAAAATGATATGTTACCCTTGTTCCTTGGACAGAAACTCAGGGGTCTTTACTGCATGTAAATTTTCATGATATAACTGGTGAATGAAGATATACTTTAATGAAACCAAGGTAATATATTCCTATAAATTATCTTGTTCTATATATTACCATCATCTCTTTATTGTCCTATGTAGAATGTATGTGGAAAACCCAACAAGAAAATCTACATGAGTCTCTAAAATAGATACAGATAAATTAAATTCATTAAAGACACTCCTCTGATTCCTAGTTCACTTTATTACATTATATGATATGTAGATGAATCTTGTTAAATTATGAACCATGCTCCAAAACTCATATCATGTTCATGACACACACTGACCTGAGAGTCTGGATGGTATAAATTAATCCTTGTACCTCTGAATCGTCCACTGGAGTTTATTTCTACAGAACCTACAACATGGAATAACTTCTCATATTTAGAAGAGACCTTCTATGAGTCACTGTATATTAAATAAAGGATAATAAAAAATCAGTCATAATAAAATTACAAAAAACCCTTTAACCATCTTCGATAATACAGGACGTCTCTTTAAAAAAATAATATTTTAGAGAAATTAATAATTCTACAAGGCAAAGTAAATTCCTTTTGAAAGGAATAGGTCCATCTAAATAAACTCCCCATTTTTTTTAAAAATTCATTAAACACTCATTTTCCCCAAACATTATAGATTGTATGATTTACATATATTTCCCATGCAATAAATTATAATTAAATTGTTATAAAAGATCTCAAACATAGTAAATACATTTCAACCACCCATGCTAATATAGATTCATTCATAGGAGTGATTTTGATGTGCCTATTTTATGAACCTACTATGAGAATTCAAAAAATCCTACTCAAGTCTACCCAGTAAATGGAACAAACTTATCCAGTTCTAAAACACTTCAAGCTAAGTAACTCCTTTAATATTAAATAGTAACAGACCAAGCCAGGTCAACCAAACTAGTAACCAAAGTCATCACATTACAGGGTCAAGAAAAAGAAAATATAACTAAAAAATTAATTACTATAATACTAACAACCCATACAAACAAAGTGCACCATGGAATAAAGGATAGAAAAAACAATGAAAATAGGCTAAACCCAAAAAAATGAAAATTCTATACCAACATGGTTCCATGTGACCACTCATCTCCTCCAAACCATCCCAAACTAAACCAACAAAATAAATATGATCAGGTATGATATATAATTCCCTTCCATTTACCAATATAATGAAAAATAATCTCTATAACCACCTAAAGACAAAATTATGGTATAATAAATAGATCCAAATCATTAACCACCAATGATTTTTTAAAATTTATACTATCAAGAATTAAAAGGTATTTTCTTTAAAAAAGTTAAAATTATTTTTATAAGAAAAAAAATTAAAAAAATTTCTCAAACATTACTTGTGTTTTCAAAAAAAATGCATAACATTTTTTTACTAGTCCCTAAACGTTCCAGTCATATAACTAAGAAGGTAAACATACCGAATATAAATACGCATGTGATATATCATCTATGAAATAATATTTCTTGCAATAAACAATCACAAATTGAAATTCACATTCCAATTTGGATCAATCTAATGGGATAATACATACTAGAAACTCACAGGGAAATAATTATTAAGGATGGATCCAACTAATATCGAGTTTTGGGATAGTCCATCAACATTAAAGAGGTTAACTCTTAGTGGTGATGCACACACTAAGGCTTCCTTTTTCTATTTCTTGACATACCCAAGGATCCCATTGTGCAATTTTCGTCAATTTATATTTTAAAAACCATGCATGGATTTTTTTATAAAACCATTTTAGAGGTAATACAATATGATTTTGGTTTTGAAAATCCTTTTCATTAAAAATTTGGGAAATAATATTTTCCAATAAAACATCAATTTAAAACATAAAAACATGAAATTTTTAATTTTAACACATGATAATCCTGTTAAAATATCAATTAAATAATAATAAAAATAGTAAATTAATGAAATAACAATTAATGGATATATCTAACTATTGTATGGATGAATAAAAACCAAACTAGTTATCACCGTGATGATTTGGAATGAATAAGTATTCCATAGGATGAAAAGGCATAATAACAGACTAAAATGATTGATAGATAATGTTATCCAATCACAAATCCACTACAAAAACATAATAAGATCCAGAAGGAACGATTACCCAGTGAAATGAAATCTGAACAAAATGGTGATCGATCACTAAATGAAGTGATACATATGGGATGAATTCACCAAATATCACCTAGGGAGACTTTGTGTCAAGACAGTTGGGATGCACTAAAAAAGAATGAAAAATATCACCCGTATGATGATTTAAATTACAACACCATGACATTTACATGGAATGTAACCCATTTACACATATTGTTATCTTAAGGATATTTATTAAATGAAAAAACATATTTATTTTATATAAAACTAGATTTCAATACATATCGGGAATGTACCTACTGCACAGCATGTAAACCTTTCATGCCATGAAATCAATTCACAAATTTTACCCATCATCCATTACACGTCATTTACATTAATTAAATGTTTTTTATGTTCTAATAAAATGTGTAAAAACTCATAAAAGGCCATGTAAGTTTTTTTTTATCTGGGATTATTAAGAGTCTGTGAAAATTGAAAGTGCTTGATTCTGAGGATCTGTGTTCCTGGAATGAATTTCTGAACATTTTTAGGTACGTTCAGTAAACATGCAGGCTGATTTTTCAATCTTTTTAACTGGTGCTCATATTAAAAATACGAGGGCACCGTTGAATTCATAAAACTTGTATTCACTTAAAGAAATCATCGCCTTGACTACTATAGTTCACGAGAAAAAGTTAAATATTTGACAATACCAAAAATTAATAAAATAACATAAAAAGTTATTTTATTTCATTTTTACCAGCAGATGATTCGCAGCGGTGGGGACCAGTGACTTATCAAGCCAATTAATGGATTGAATCTCATTTATTTCACTACCAGAAATCAATATATTTGCAACGGGCTTTTTGCGACAGGGTCCCATTGCAAATAGCCCTTTGTAGAAAACAGTGTCGCAACAGATATTTTTTACGACAGGCTCTTTGCAAAAAAACCTCCGAATTATATACATTATATACTCCTAAACCTTTTACGACGAGCCCGTCAAAAATACTATTTGCGACGTGGAACTTACCCGTCACAAAAAAACTTGATTATAAACTTATTGCGACGGGCCCATCGCAAATACTATTTGCAATAGGATGATGGGCCCATCACAAATAATAATCATAAAAATATTAATTCACTTATTTGCGATGGGGCCCTGTCACAACAGACCCCGTCGCAAATACTAACCATAATAAGAAAATAAAAAAATAATAATTAATGAAAAAACTATATTATTATTATTAAAAAAATAAAAAAATAAAAAAGATTATTTTTATTAGTCAAATAAAAAACCACTAAAAATATAATACTAAAAATATATATTTAATTAAAATATGATTAATAAAAAATTATATTAATATTATTAAAAAAATATAAAATTAAAAAAATTCATAATATTTATAAAAATATATTAAAAAAATCATAAAATATTATTATTAATAGAAAAATAAAAAATTATTAAAAAATATAATACTAAAAATAAATAATAAAATATTTAAAACAAATATGCAATATTTCCACCAATATAAAATAGAGAAACTTTAAATAGTTCATATTACTACAAATCCTAAAATCAAATTTTTTTAACCTAAAAAACAAATCACTAGGGGGTCGTCTTCTAGAGGAGGTGGAGGAAACTCCATTAAACTATGAGTCAGATGACGCATGTACTCTATCTGCTCGTAATGCTCCTGCTGCCGCCACTGCTCCAATCGACACATCTCCTCCTTATAATGTTGATGTTGCTACTGATGCCACTGACACATCTCTTCATGTTGCTTTTGCAAAGTCTCTATAAGCTCATCCTGAGTTCACAATTTCTCCTAATACTATGAGCCAGAAGATGATGCCTCTCCACGAGCTCCTCTTGGGTTGAACACTGACATCGCATATGTACCATAATAAGTACCAGGAGTCGAATGAGAGTCGATACCAACTACTCAGCCATTCATAAATCCATACTGAGTCACCTGTATCCATGCCGCCTCATCGAAATGGTGGACACTAGTCTTCTCAGTTGTCCCGTCTTGACCCTCAACCTGTGTCTGAGAGGTCACAGCCTCATATGACTCCTTCAATTCAAATTTGAAATTTAAATTGTTAAAATATTAATTGCAGTTAATTGTCAAACTAAAAAAATAATATCAACCACAATTTGACATCGGCGATCACCTCTAATCTCACCAGTGGCTGGATCAATGTACATCCTCCGATAAATGTCGTACTCCATAATATCGGGATACTCGACTGCCTACATAAATATAAAATAAAATGTTTATATTTATTATTATATAAAATATATAAAATATATACTTACCATATGCTCTATATGTGAACTGAATGTACAACTACCAGCACGCCGCGTCACCTCCTATCTCCGCCGATTCTGTCGTCCCACTAGATATGTCCGAGGAAATCCACCACCTGACCAGTGTAAGCATAATCCATCCCAAACGTGAGATGAAATGTACTCTGGTCGGTGGGCTCTACACGACTCGTCAAATTCTGTCACTCCTACTTTCTTAGTGGCTATCCTCAAATTCTTCAAAAACTGACGGAATTGGTCACACATAGAAACCCACCATGCCATGTGGATAGCGTCACACAAGCAATCATTAATAGGATACCATAAACCATACAAATAATTAATAATACCAAGTTATTAATAAAATAAATTTCAAAATAAATATTATTTATTTATGTACCATCAAATGATGGAACATTTCGCGCCACACATCAATGAGAATCTGTTCCCATGTGATCAATGGATGAGCAAAATAATTGCGCAAGATAGCAGTCCCATGTCCAATTGCTACATGTGAAAAACAATGAAAAAAATAAATAATCAAACAATTAGTATATATATAACTAAATTAATGAAATCTTATTAAAATATACAGGTTACCATACCTCTATGTGCGTGGATTGAAGCCAAGATGTGGATGTCACTTAGGAATATGGTCAGGAATCATCAGTCGCTCAAGACTGCGCCCCCACCGCATACCCCCTGAACCGCCAGTAGGCTGAGGATCAGATGCTCCAAAATCCCCCTCATCCAACTGTAGCTTAGCCTTCTGAACCTCGTGAAATAGATCATCGTCCATATGAAAAAAAACATTATTTTTGTTAGCAGATAGTTGAAAATAACTATTATATTGATATATATTAGTTATGATTATAACCAACATTTAATTGTGTCAATGTGCATCTTCATCCTATTCTCTATAGCTGTCAATATCAATGTCTTCATCTTCCTCCTCCGCATCATCAATATCTTTAGGATTTTTAGTTTCAGCATCTCTTGCTCTAATAGTAATTTTCAAGCAACACATTTTCTTTAGGTAACAGTGTTTTAACCAAAGAAAATATCTGATCAAAATAGTTGTTTGAAATTTCATTATCTGATTTAATAGCCATAAATTATGCAACCACTTCTATTTTTTTTATCTAGAATCCAGGATATAATGCATCCTCATCAGACCTCAACAACACATAAAATTCGGATGGTGCCAACACAGGAGTTAAATCAATATCATCGTGAGTTTAATTTCGGTTAATAGATGGACATGCAACATCATGTACTAAATTTTGAAACCGTGATGGATCCAGAATCAGTTTATTATTAACTTCTCTGGAACTGTGTTCACCGTGTTGATACCAGAAAACATAATATGGTTGAAAACCAAACCGCAAGAGATGTCCCCCAACCTTGTCAAATGTGAAAAACGTTCTCAGACCACATTTTTTACTAGGACACTTAATTGTGCCTTCTGAAACATATTCTGGTTTTGATGATGAAAATGATATGGAGGCTTCAACACCCTAAATATATATAGGATTTAAACCAGAACCATTTATATTTCTGCACTGATTTATCCAAGCGCGATCATCTAATAATGACTGATGTTGACTTCCTTGTTCCAAATTTTTCTACAAAAAATATAAAATCAACACTATTTTGAATAATTTGAAATTATAAAAACACTATCTAAAAAAAGAAGATAAATAATTACAACTAATTCTTAATAATTACCATTAATTAAGGGAGACAAAATTTCTAGTGGATTGACGACTCCTCTTTTGTCTGACGGCTCATTTTCTTGAATCTTTGTCACACTGAAATCACAATGAAGAATCTCTTCTGAGGTACCTATATCCATTCTCATACACGAGAATGAATATGTGTACCTCTGACCAGATTCTTCATTGTGATTTCAGTGTGAGAAAGATGCAAGTAAATGAGCCTTCGGACAAAAGTGCCCCCTTTTCATCAATGAATCGTCTTCTTCCAATTGTCACCACCTGAAAACATTATAAAAAGTATGATCCTACAAATGCATATCCAGTCTCATGCATACAAGATTGAATATGCCTACGTAGCATCACATTTTTTATAATTTTTTGAGTTAGTTAGTGTTGAAAGGAGAAACGTCATCGAGCAAAAGGAGTGTCGTCAATCCACTAGAAATCGTGCCAAGTTCTTAAAATTTATTAAAATTTATTAAAATTTCTTTCTAACAGTTTCTAACGGTTCCTTACTAATTATTACTATTTATTAATATTTATTAGTATTTATTACTATTTCTTAGTATTTTACTAATTATTCCTATTAATTACTAATTCTTACTAATTATTATTAATTATTACTAATTATTATTAATTATTCATAATCAATACTAATTAATTCTAATCAATACTAATTAATTATAATCAATACTATTGAATTCTAATCAATTCTAATCAATACTAATCAATGCTAATCAATGCTAATCAATGCTAATTTTTAATAATCAATGCTAGTTATTACTAATCAATGTTAATTATTACTAATCAATTCTAATTATTACAATTTATTACTAATTATTCCTACATATTACTAATTTTTACAATTTATTACAATTTATTACAATTTATTACTAATTAATCCTAATTATTTCTAATTATTAAAATAAATTACTAATTATTACAGTCTATTAATAATTATTACAATTTATTACTAATTGTTACTATTTATTACTAATTATTACAATTTATTACAAATCATTACAATTTATTCCTAATTATTACAATTTATTAATAATTGTTACAATTTATTACTAATTATTACAATTTATTACTAATTATTACAATTATTTACGAATTATTACAATTTATTAATAATTATTACTATTTATTACTTATTATTTCTATTTATTACTAGTTATTATTAATCAATGCTAATTATTACTAATCAATGCTAATTATTACTAATCAATTCTAATTTTTACTAATCAATTATAATCAATGCTAGTCAAGGCAAATTAATGGTAATCAATGGTAATCAATGCTAATCAATTATTAATCAATGCTAATTATTACTAACTAATGCTAATTATTACTAATCAATGCTAATTATTACTAATCAATGCTAATTATTCATAATCAATGCTAATTATTACTAATTATTACTAATTATTCCTAATTATTACAATTTATTGCTAATTATTACAATTTATTATTAATTATTTAAGTTTATTCCTAATTATTACAAGTTATTCCTAATTATTACAATTTATTCCAAATTATTAAAATTTATTCATAATTATTACTAATTATTCCTAATTATTACTAAATATTATAATTTATTACTAAGTATTACAATGTATTACTAATTATTACAATTTATTACTAATTATTACAATTTATTATTAATTATTAGAATCTATTACTAATTATTACAGTTTATTACTAATTATTACACTTTATTACTAATTATTCCGATTTATTACTAATTATTCCAATTTATTACTAATTATTCTAATCAATGCTAATTATTACTAATCAATGATATTTATTACTAATCAATGCTAATTATCACTAATCAATGCTAATTATTAGTAATCAATGCAAATTATTACTAATCAATGCTAATTATTACTAATCAATGCTTATTATTACTAATCAATGCTAATTATTACTAATCAATGCTTATTATTACAATATATTACTAATTATTACAATTTATTACTAATTACCGGAGGATGATTTAATCAGCGCCTGGTCCAGAGCTCCCCGCCGTTGCAACGGATGCAAATTTTTTCTTCTCCGATGGTCGTTTGAACTCTGTATGAATCGAGATCCTACTTCGGTCGCAACCTGGGTAAGTCTGCCTCACCTTCCTCTACCTTTTCAAAATCCTTCGATAATTTGTATGCTAGGTAATTTGGTCAGTCGGTCCCTATGCTCGGATGCTCGTACTTCTTCTGTGAGTCATCCAGTAAACCCCCACTTTTGTGTTGAGGTGGATGCATCGAAGCCACCGGTTGACTAGATTTGGATTGTTGTTAGCGAGGATTTTCGATGGAGGAAAGCTGTCATGTAAGAAAACTGGGTTGATTATTGTTCGTCATGTTGTAGTTTGGGTCATTCGGATGGCCATTGTCGTCGTGGAACCAGAAGTAGTAGGCCTTTTGTTTCAGTGAAGAGGCCTGGTGGGGTTCATGATCACGGACAACCACATACTGATGCAGCAAAGTCGAGTATGGCTGTTCGAATAGGTGATTCAGCTTTCGGAAGGCAGGCACATACTCCTCCCAATCCGTCTGTTGCTATGGTATTTGACATTCTGAAGCATGATCTGTCACTGCATAATTGTATGGATCAAAGTGGTATGGATGAGGCTGGCCGTTGCTCTGGACCTGGAGACAAGGTGGGTGTGACAGTCCCTTCAGGGGAGATGTTGGACCATGGTAACAATCCTGCTGGGCAATCTGCTGCAGGACTGGTAGACAGTGAAGTGGTCAAGGCTGGTGATGCTGCACAGAAGGAGGGGGAGATGGCTTTGAGCTTAGTTCCAGCAGTTAAGGACTCTCAGGTGCAGTTGAAATCTGCTTGTGGTTTGCAGATTCCAGTTGACAGTGGCATGCTCAATGCTGGTGATGCCGAACAGGAGGAGGGTGAGCTGGCCATAAGTGCAGTTGATGGGCATGCACATGATGCACCCCATGTTTGTCTATCTTTTATTAACTCTCAGGTGCAGCTGAATTCTGATTGTGGTTTTCAATTTACAGTTGATAATTGCAACCTTTTTTAGGAGTTGTGTGATGAAGAGTTGAATGGGTTCCCTCAATTGAAGGAAGGTCACACTATGAAATTCGTCAAAGAGGATGTCTTAAGGAAGGAGATAGATGTTGGTAATGAGTTTGTGGAGTCTCCACAGTTTTTGGCTATGATTTACATCAATGGGAAATATGAGCAGAACCAGATCCTGAATGATGCTTTCCAATAGATCGTTATCGATGGAAGATGGGGAATGTATCGGAGGGTGACAAAGAAAATATTTGTAATTTGGCCAGACCTTCTTTTAGTGATGTTGTCAAGGATGGGAAGAAAAATAATGGAAATGAGGAGCCTCCCCCAGTGAAAAGAAGAATGAATAAGGTTTATGACTTTCCAAAGATGGTTTCGATTAGGTCCTCTGTCAGGCAATCATCTAACGAGTTGTTATCCTTATAGAAACTGAATCTCAGACGGAAATTTGCAAAGGTCTTGAAGCACTGTGATAGCTCTGAATGGGAATCAGCTACTGCGGAAGAAGTGTTATATCATGGGTGTGGCGAGGGGTATGACTTTTATGACATGTAACTAGTTTCGTTTTCCTGATGTGCTTTTTTGGTGTATGTTTTCATTTTTTTAATAAATGGTTAGGGGACGTACCTCTGGCTGAGTTATTCTGGTATTAAAATTTATTACTAATTATTACTAATTATTACTAATTCTTACTAATTATTCCTATTTATTACTAATTATTCTTATTTATTACTAACTATTCCTATTTATTACTAATTATTAATATTTGTTATTATGTATTTCTATTTATTACCATTTATTACTAATTGTTAACATTTATTACTATTTATTCTGATTTATTTCTAATTATTGCCATTTATTGCGTTTTATTCCTATTTATTCCTAATTATATCCATCTATTTCTATTTATTCATATTTATTTCTAATTGTTACAAATTATTCCTAATTATAACTAATTATTCCTAATTATTACTAATTATTACTAATTATTACTAATTATTACAATTTATTACTAATTATTACAATTTATTACTAATTATTACAATTTATTACTAATTATTACAATTTATTACTAATTATTACAATTTATTATTAATTATTTCAATTTATTAGTAATTATTACAATTTATTACTAATTATTACAATTTATTACTAATTATTACAATTTATTACTAATTATTACAATTTTTTACTAAATATTATGATTTATTACTAATTATTAAAATTTATTACTTATTACTCATAATTATTACTAATTATTTCAATTCATTACTAATTATTCCTATTTATTACTAAATAATTCTATTTATTTCTAATTATTGCAATTTATTACTAATTACTCCAATGTATTACTAATTATTACAATTGATTACTAATTATTACCATTGATTACAATTGATTACAATTTATTAGTATTTATTAATGATTATTACTAATTATTATAATTTATTATTAATTATTACAAATTAATACTAATTATTATAGTTAATTACAAATTATTACAATTTATTACTCATTATTACAATTTATTACTTATTATTACTATTTATTACCAATTATTATTAATTACTGGAAATAAATTATATACATTGCTAATTATCTCTAATAATTATTAATTACTACTAATTATTAAGAATTAGAACTAAAAATTTCATTTTATTAGTACAAATAAATACACCTGATAAAACAATTTAATTTTAATTTAATTACAACTAACCAACAATAACAAAAATTAACATAAAAATGAAATAAATATTAAATTAAATAAAACATAAATACCTTTAAACTTCACTTTGTATTGATGCAGACGGCTTCACAACTTCTCCGTGAAAAGAAAAATAAACTTAAAAAAAATTTCACTCTGAATTTAGAGATCAGAGAGAAACATGATCTAAGAATTGAGAGGAATGAGAAGAAAAATGGATGGGGGTATTTATAGGTATGATGATTTGCGACTGGACTATATGAAACAGGTTACCCGTCGCAAATACCTACTCACGCATTAATTACTATCGGCGGTTTAAAAGGTATTTGTGATGGGTCCCGTCGCAAAAAACCTTCACACGGGTTGGCACGCAACTCGCTCCAAATGTTTTGTGAAGGGAGACGAAATCTCATCGCAAATAACCTCTTGGACATGTTTTTTGAGACTAGATTTATTCCCGTCGCAAAAGCCCCATCGCAAAATGTTTTTTTCCACGTTGTGTTTGTAACTGCACTGTTAGGTAATTAAGAGGATCATTCATTAAATTAACATCACTAATTCCTTGGTGCATTACTCACCTTTCCCCCGCTATTTATGTGAGGCCCGAGGAGGAGTTTTGATATGGCTTCACCAAGCAGGGAACCTCTGGTGAAGTGACGCGACACCTTCCACCAATGGAGATGGAAGCTCGGGTGGCATCGAACAGGGAGTGAAAAATGTCGGTGGCCTCAACGAAGCATAGACTCCCCTTCCTCCAACGACAACGATACCTCTGACGGTTCATGAGGTAGGGGTTTTTTTTATGCTCATGTGAATTCTCCTTCCCGGATTCATACATGTATTGTTGAATTTCATAAGTATTATAATTTACAAATTTTGATTTATTTGTTATATCGCTTGTTATAATGTTAATGTGGATGGCGCATGAAAAACAAACAAGGCCTAGACCCTACACAGATTCGTTCTTGTTGCGTTCTTCAGGGGAAAATTCTTCAACTCATCAGAATCTAGAATCTGGGAGTCTCGTAGCGACGACAACATCTTGGGGAGCCTGTAGATGCGAGTGGATGAGAAAACGGAGCTCCATAGCATCATCAGAGCCACGTGGAAGAAGACTTGGTGCGGCACTGGCAGGACGGCCGCCAACCACCGACCATAGTGGAAGAGCGGTGCCATGGTGGTCATACAGGTGGTTTGCAGTGGCCAACTGTAGAGGTGGAGGTGGCGCGTTGTCACTCCCCGCACCGATGGATGTAGCGACTTCAATGTCACAACGTGCTTGCTAGGGACCCCCCTCCGCCGGGTACCACGAGTTAAAAGGTGGTTCTTCCTGGTGGCGCCCTTAATTAATGGAATTAAATGGCTCCTTTGAGTCGTTCCGGCGCAGTGGACTGCGTGACCCCCGCAGGTCGCACCATCCAGCGGGACGGACCCCCTAGTGGGTTGTGACCAGCAGGCGGACCAGCCCGGCCCAAGACGGTTCGGGCCGTACTGGTTCAGGGTGCACCCGGACCCCTCTCGGGCCCAAAAACACATAAAAGGATGAAACATGAAAACCTAAAGCCCGTTTGATGAACCTCTTGCATTGTTGGAATCCTTGGAACGAGAGGGTCCTTTGGGACACTCCACGAGAATTTTAGAGAATGTTGGACTATGACTCAGTGGGATCAACTCTGAATCCAACTGGGCCCTTGGTACTAAAAAAATAACTTACAAACCTAGCCTCTGATTGGCACATCGTCTATTGCGTTGGAAGCCTTATAATGTGACGGATTATTGGGTAACTTTTTAGTTGGAATTTGTGCTGGTTAAATTAAGATTAATGGCTTGAGGAGTGGTTCTCCTAGAATCAATCCTACTATGAGCGGGAATCCAGGGGATAACAATGCAGCAAATGTTGGAGATAGATCATACGGAGGTACGTACCAATCAATCTTGTGTGGGTGAAATCATGTGTTGTTCAGTGCTCAGTGATCATGTGTGGGACAGCGCATACCGATCCTGAGTGGGTATGATTCTGTGTGGGTCAGCACATACCGATCTTATGTGGGTCAGATCCTGTGTGTTTGTCAGTGAGGGTTATTACCTATCGATCATAGGTGTTTTGGAACCTGTGCGGCTTAGTGGGGATTAGTACCGATAGATCCTAGGTTGTGAAGATGGCGTATGGTCTGCAGTAGTGCCTCTCGATAGAATAAGATGATCTAGGTTCTCCACAAATCATATGTACTTTTGTGATTTACTTATACCTAGTTTTGAGCTGTGTATTTTTCATTGTGCATTGTGATTGTGATCATGCTTATTTTTTTTACATTGTGAAATTTTGAGAGACCTTCGGGGGTCTCAGGGTCCCTACTAAGTATTTTTATACTAACCCATGCATGGGATTCACTCTCACATTGTTTTGTCTTGTGCAGATGATGAGCAACTTCGCTGAGACATGAGAGAGCCAGGACAAGGCTGTACATGTATGAGATTGGATGACATGAAGAGTGGTGGAGACGAGTTGTACCTACCCTTTTGGTAGGATCCTCTGTGGAAAAATCTAGGAGTTGTTTTTGGTTTTCATTTGTATTTGTACCTTTCGGTTAGGCTTGAATTCCTACCCCTTTACATTCAGTACACACCTTTACTACTGTAGTTTTACTTCATGGTTCCGTATTGTTGTGTTCATGGATCGTGTGTCTGTATAGTTTTAAAGTAAATTCCTTCCCATTTTAGGGATACACCTTTCCTGGGCTTTTTGCCAATCCCTGGCCTATGAATGGCGGGCTTGAAATAGTCACAGCATGGGCCTTGGGGGACAGGTTGTGAAGAAATGGTATCTAAGGAGTTAGCTCTAACGAATAACTAAGACTATGATATTTCTAATAGAGTAATAGTGTTTTGTGTTTTGAGTATGGTTTTTAGTTTGGGGAGTCCATTATTGGTGCGACAGTCGAGGTATCCATAATCGTAGACCCAGAATTCTGATTTCTTACTCGGTGCATCAAAACATTGATTGCGTGTGTTTTGTTATGTTTTTACTTTGATCCCTTTTTAGTCATCTCACCATGTATAACTTATTGATCGCGGCACACCTGTTTCGTTTCAAGATGCCGCTGAGTAGACAGCCAGTAAGGATTCTAAAGAGTGTACACGATGATGGAACACTGAGCGTAGAGGCTTTGATGTAGGTCCCTCTTACTGTAATAGCACTTTCAAGTGGTGAACCAGCTACACCACCACCTATTTGGTATCAGATTCCACCAGCCCCACCAGTATATAATGTATGCTAGCTATGTGGGTTGCACTACTACCACAGACAGAGGCCTCTGAGGTTTCGAGGCGAGACAAATCACTAGGTCGATGAGGAGTGGCTAGAGGTTGTGGCTAATATTTTTCTATTGGTTGAGACACTAGTTGAGTAGATGGTTATCCTAGATGCCAGCCTTTTCTAGGGTACAATAGAGAGATGGTAGAGCCATATTCTCCAGAGACATGGCAAGGCAACCCGCACCTGGACAGACTTTGTGAGTGTCTTCAAGGTGGAGTTTGTTCCAGTGACTCTATGCTCTATGAGTATTCAAGAGCACTTACACTTACTTCTAGGTAGCCTAACATTAGTCCAATACTTGTTGAGATTCATTGAACTCTCTCACAACTCCACGGACATGTGTTATTTAGATGCTATGTGGGTTAGCAGAGGTTATTAACTATCGATCCTGGGCGGGTCGAATTTGGTGTGGGTCATAACCGGTTAGTACCTATCAATCTTATATGGGACAGACTCTATATGGTCAATATCAATGCCTCTCAGCATAATATGATTATCTAGCTCCTTGAATAATCACTTGTACTAATGTGATTTACTAATACCTAGTTTTGAGCTAATTATATTGCTTTGGGCTTTGTGATTTATATCATGCATTGTGGTTTTCCATTGTTGTATTCTGATAGACCTTCAGTGGTCTCGAGGTCCCTACTGTGTATTATTATACTCACCCCTGCATGGGCTTCGCCCGCACCTTATGGTGTCTTTTATAGATGACGAGCTTCTTGGTTGATACTTGAGAGAGTCAGGACCATGCGGTACACGTAGGAGATTGGATGACATGGAGAGAAGTGGAGACAAGTTGTACCTACCATTGAGGTAGGATCCTCAATGGACAATTCCATGAGTTGTTTTCTAATTTTTCATTTTAGTTGTACCTTTTTGTTCGGATTGTATTCTGGCCACTTTACTTTCTGTAGAAACCTTTACTAATGCAGTTTTACTTCATAGTTGCATATTGTTCTGGTCTTGGATTGTGTGTTTGTACAAGTTTAAGGGAAATTCATTTCTATTTTAGGGATACACCTTTCCGGTGCTAGTCTCCAATCCCCGGCCTATGGAAATCATTCCTGGGGTAGTCAGGGCATGAGCCCTGGGGATTATTCGTGACAAACACATAGAAAACCAGGTCCTTTTTGGAAAATTCTAACAAATACCTAACATTAGCTTTATAGATATCCTCCAAATATCATGGTTTAAAATACCCACCCAATGATAAAGGACACCAAAATTAATAATTCAAACATACCTAATAGTAAGTAAATGGGTTATTACATCCTATTTTCCAAAACCAATCCTTTAAATGAACTTATCTCTATACTGAATTTCTTCGAAAATCAACTTTGATTCCACTCTGATGTGAACCCACCTATTGAGGCTCCTCCTAATTTAGTGGAAATATGAGTGTTCCAAACAAATATCACCTCCATTAGGTAATGTACACTTTACTTTAACTAAGTAGGAATAACACATAGATTCAATGTAGTATCATAAAAAACTGATACACATACAAATATCTTCATACGCATCAAATTAATACATAATAGTAATAAATAGATTCATAAATTCATGAATAACCTCTAAAATCCCACATATGTTTATAATAATAAATAACCACTATATGATGTGAAAAAATAAATTCCAACCAACCAGAATATGTGGCCTATATGGTAATCAGTAAGAAGAACTATCCTAGAACCAAACCTACAGAGTGTATCTATGAACTAGCTAACAATTACATCATACACCATTATGACCCACTTGTAGATGGTCTATCTAGAAGATCATTAAACAAATTGTTTTTTCATAAGACATTTCATGTGTTGGAAACAACCATGTAGGGGTGAGTCTATACATACCAAATATGATGACCTGAATTAACAGAAACAATAGATTATCAAAAGAAGAGACATATTGAAACTAATATCATGAGGCTTCAAAAAGGGGAACCTAGGTATTCACACAATTAGAACCTATTACATAGAGTAGGGTCTCAGTCTTCTTAGCCAACTCCAGTTGAGAAACTAAAGGTTAATTTATAACCAATATTTACCATACCTAATTCATGTTTGATATAGTAAAATCTCATATAATTCAATAGTTTTTTGAAAATTTCATCAATTTGATGTTCTGGTCCTAGGATTTGGAGAGTTATATCACCCTTTTGAAAATATTCCCTCATAAAGTGATGTCTTAAATCAATAAGATTTGTTACATGATGATATATAGGATTATTAGATATAATTAATAAAATTTTGTTTTCACAACTTAGAAGGACATGTATGAATTGATAATTATAATATAGAAATGTATGTTTCATCCACAAAATTTGAGCACATCAACAACCAAAATCTAGGTATTCAACATCAATAGTAGATAATGAAATATTATTTTGTTTCTTACTAAATCATTAAATGAGATACATGCTCAAAATATTTCATTTTATATATGAGGATCTTATGTTTAAATTAGAAACACCAAAATCATTATTGGAATAACACACATTGTCAATTGATTTCACTCTATGAAATAATAATCTTTTTTTTATTTTGATGTATTTAAAAATAATTTTTACATCAGCTAAATTAGATTTTTTGTAGTTTATTTTAAAAATAGAACACATACGCTCACTAAACATAATATTAGGTTGAATAGAAGTTATGTAATGAAAACATCCCATAATACCTTTGTAACTTGATTTGTACACAAACATTACAACATTATCAAGATCCAACATATAGGTGGTACTCATGGGACTGTCAATAATATTATTTTTGACTAAACTAAACTATTTTACAATTTATTCAGTGTAATTTAATTAAAAATAATTCCATCATTATTTTTAAAATTCTGAAAAACATGAAAGAATTTATGTTTACCCTTTAAACTATATCAAATTTATTGTGGATTATCTTTGAAAAATAATTACACAAATAATTTTTAATAATTAAAAAATAGTATCATAAATATATATTTGTTCAACTAAAATATATTTGACGTTAGTTTTAAAATAAAGTAGGACCATCCATACATTTTGAAAAACCATTCCAAATTCGAAAAGAGTTGATTCTGTCATACTAAGCTCTAGGATCTTGTTTTAAACTATAGAATAATTTTTTAATTTGAATACATGATTTGAAAAATTATTATTTTTGGAATCCTTGGGGTCTAAAAAACGTCCTCAACTATATAACCATTAAACAATAAAATTTTGAAATTTATTTTATATAGTTTGAAATATAAATGTGTTGCATAGGAAAATAGTACTATAATGGCTTCATGTCTATCCACTAGTGAAAATGTTTCCTCATACTAAATAAGTTTTTTTATATATCCATATGTAACCATCCTTTTTTTATTTCTTACTATAGTTCCAAATTCATCAACCATGTTTCCAAACACCCATTTAGTTCCAATAGTGAGTTTTTTATTTCTAACAAAATATTTTAAAACATTATTTATTTCAAACTAATTATGTTACTATTACATTATAATCACCCATAATATTTCATTAACTGAATCTTTGATTTTCTTAGGTTCAATATGTGATATGAATATTGGATGTTAAACCTGATTTCATTGATAAAAACCTGTACATTTACCTATATATAATTATCTAACTGGGACATATAGATGATGGTATTCATGAGTCCTAATATCTTATTGAAAATAGGGTCTTGTCATCTCATATTCCTCCACAAAATTTCGTTTAGGCTGTGAATGTTCCTCATAATTGGATTATTTTTCAGATTGACTCACAAATTGGTTTAGAAGATTTTCCATTAATGTTAAGAGGTTAAAAATCATCCTCAAGGATTTCTAAAGGGGTTTTAGGCTCATGTGCATCTATCTCATCATGAATGAGATGGATATATTTTGCAATAGTTATGGTTCATTGTTTAAAAACTCTGAATGATTTACAGGATGATGAATAACTAAATAATGTTGGATCATCACTCTTGAAATAAAATTCATCAAGATTATCCATAATATTAAGAATGAATATTTTGAACCAAAACTCTGAGGTAATTATCCTTTGGAATTATTTTACTCCATAATCCAAAAGTATTTTTCTTTAGTAGAGGTATAATTAATACATTATTAATTATATAACATGATATATACACATCTTTTTCCCAAAAATAAAAATGAAGTTAATATTCATTAATAATAGTCTAGAAAATTTATTGAAGTGTTTTATTAATTCTTTAAAACACACCAATATAATGTGGGGTCTTATGTGTAGACAAGTTATGATTAATTTAATTTTGCGAAAATAAGATTCAATGTCTTGATTTTCAAACTCATGGACATGATCACTTAATATTGTATAAATCCTAATTTTGCTATTATTTTCTTTAGATTTGGAATACATGGTAAAGTAAGAGTAGGATTTTATTTTTTGAGCTAAAAAGAATACCCAAGTATACAATGAAAAGTCATCTATAAGAAAATAAACATAATTTTTCCCATTTCAACTAGAAACATTATATTGTCAAACAAAGTCCATGTGAATCAACTATAGGGTTTGAGAAGTTGAATCTTAGTAATTTTATTTGAAAGGTATCTCTTTTTTGTTTCTCGTTTTTAATGGGGTTACAAACTTTATCATTTGGGAATTCAGGTTCAATTATTTCGTTAAATAACACTTTATATACAATAATTCTATGTGTGGGAATATTTCAATGGAATATCCCATTATTAAAATTAAATATTCCTTATGAAAGGCACATAGACAAAAGAGATTATTTGAGAAAGTAAATATTATAAATTAATAGCATAAGAATTTTCATTAATGAAATCCATAATCATATAATCAATTTTAGAACCTTAAAACATTGAGATAAATATTTTAAAATTTCTCAGAAGAACTATAATCACATAACTATAAAATGATAAGATGATTTTACTTCAAACCATCTAAAAATGAAATGTGAGAAAATAAAAGTGATTAAGAAGTACCAAATTGGTTAAGGACATTTTTTACATTTTCATTCTCAACAAAAGTGACATGTCCACCACCTTCCATTATAAAAATCATGAACCTTGGGTAGTCTCTATTCATGTTCCTAGAACAATCATTGTCTAGGTACCAAAGGTTCTTACCACATCTCATCAAGAAGATTCCCTAAATAAACATTTTACACAAGAAATGATTTTGGTACCAAAATGTTTTTTGGAGCAGAAATGTTAGTAATTAAGGATTTAAAAACCAATATTTTATTAATAGGTTTCCTTATAAGGGATTATAAAAATTTAAATATAAATGTATAGTTTAATTTACTAGAATAAAATATAGTAGTATATTTTATAGTACTCGATTTAGGAATAAATTTTTTCATCACAATTCTTCTTTGTCTATATCATAATACAGAATACTAATGTATTTAGAGGCTTTATGTTTTACATGAATTTGAGTGAGTTTATTTCTCCCATTAGTAAATAATTCTATTTATTTATTTAGTTTCACATTAAAAAAAATTAATACATTATTCTATTTTAATAACTAATCGTTCTTATATTTTTCAATAGCACGACCATATTAAAAATTAATACTTAATGGATGTAGTTTCTTCAGAATATTTCACTTATCCCTATGCTCATTAAGTGTATCTTATATAATATATTGGTATACAATAATTTTTTCATTATTCATGTCCTCATCATTATCTTTATCTCTATAAAGAGTTTATTTACAACCTGGAGAAAGAGAACATATATTTGATACCTCATAATTGTCTATTATAAAACACATGTTTTATTTATCATGAATTTTCTCTTAGGTAATCTCTAAATCATTTCAGATTTATTTAAAATTACTCCATCTTTCATTCCTTATATTATTTTAAATAGTATCCATATCAATATATATTTTTTACATTAGTTTATGATTTCTAGCTTTGACATTCATTTTTCACTTACATTCATAGAAAATGATTTCATTTGAGG
This sequence comes from Viscum album, assembly GCA_963277665.1. Taxonomy (NCBI): domain Eukaryota; kingdom Viridiplantae; phylum Streptophyta; class Magnoliopsida; order Santalales; family Viscaceae; genus Viscum; species Viscum album. The sequence continues at coordinate 1,747,534,109 of OY728126.1, forward strand.
TGGAATCTCTCTTCGATTCATTCTTACAATTTCTTTTATTGTCATATTTACCATTGTATCACGATTTCCTACTGGAAATTTTCTTCTCAAAAAACCATTTAAATATTTTGGGTATATGGGTTATCTCTTCCTCAATATCAGCTAATGATTATTTGTCACTTAAACATTCTCTTTCTGTTTTGAGGTTGTATTATAGAAGGATTCATATTTCATTTTTATTTCATATTCATCCTCACTGTTGACCTTAAATTATTACTCATACTAAATTAACAATACAAATATATGCTTAATTAAAATATTAATAATATCAAAATATTATCGTATGGATAATAATGTACCTCTTCATATTTTGTATAGACACCTTAATAGGTGCATGAATTATCCATTATCAAAAATTGGATTTCCCAATGAATGCTTTTTATTTAATATCTAATTGAACCTAATATTCATTGGAGAGATAATCTCATTATTTTTTGTTTTAAAAGTTTCAAATTTAATATTATATATATTTAAATTAATTTCTTTAACATTTATTATTCCTTCAGGATAAATAGCTAAACTGTATCAAACATCAAAATTTGTTGTGTGTGCATATATTCTATTAAATTCTTCATCACCCAATGCACAATAACGGGCCATAATATTTTGTAGTTATTGTTATATGTAGTCTTTGTATAATCATTTCACTTATTTATAATAGTCTTAGATATTTAATACTTATCTAAATGAGTAGTCCAAATTTAAAAAACCATGCTCTTAATATGAATTTTAATCTTGATTTTCCATTTAGAATAACTTCTTCCATTAAATAAGGGAGGTATGTTGGTATCCGAACAATCAGGTGTATTAATAAACAAAATGTATAAATAAAAATATTTGAGTTATTTATAACATAACCAAATTCACAGTATGAATGATCATTCAAAACCATTTAATACAAAATTTTTGTTGAGGTTAGTAACTATAGAGAGTGGGGGTGAATTTTGTTCTAAATAATAATCTATTAAAAATATTTTTCAAATAAAATATCATAGTTAAACTAATATACATTAGGTAGTAAAAATACTTGTTTGATAAAAAGTTGTTATTTGGAAGGATTTCTGAAATCATGATTAGTGCACAGTAATAAAATATAGGACATTAAATTATCATTTGAAATCAATATACTCAAAATATCATAATATATACACTACTAAATACTAACTATCAAAGTACCAATTATTTTACTTTTTAAATAACTGTAGACCATTGATTTGATATAAATAAAAAATAATAAAATCAAACAGTATAATGAAATAAGGTGTTCAATCTCAAGACATGACCAAATCCCCTCCACATGGAAATCATCTTCTACCAATGTGATAATATATTTATAATCTTATCCACAACCTATATTGAGTATAGAAAAATCAAGTTTCAAGATTTTTAAGCCTTGCATGGACCTATTCTATAACAACCTTGGGAGGAAAAAAACCCATGTAACCTAGGTACCTCATTCATAAACACTATGTGTAATCATGTGAAATGATAGATAAAAGAATATCATGTATTTTTCCATTCTAGAGCAGGAGTCTGTGTCTGTTGATAAACAGAGAAAACAACACAACGCTAAAATGTAAAAGAAAAAAATTAAATATAAATGAATAAGCTATATAATATTTAATTATTATTATAATATAGTACCTCCAATTCTTGAGTGCCCTCAGATCTATCTTGAGGAGTAACATGATATTTTTTTATAAAAATAACAGTGAAATTGTTTTTCATAAGGTTTCTCTATTCTGTTTGTAGGGAAATATATTGATGTGGAATTGAGTTTCACTCTTTAATTGTTAAAAATTCTGTTGTAATGTGGCATTCAAAATCTTATTTTACGACCCTTCTACTATTTAGTAATTTTAATTCTTAATAGAGCACCATCCATGCACGAGAGATTATTCTATGTATAAAATGATGTATGTGATGTATTTTTCTTTGTAATATTAATCCTAAAAATCATTTTGATCTTCTTAGTGAGCTCCAATATATCCTTTATTGAATATGTGCAATAGTTTTAATGAATAATCATTAAATAATCCCTCTTGACAAATTTTAACAAAGTATTCATTAGAATAATTGATTTGAAACCCATAAGAATATCTATAGTATATCTTCTGATGTCAAGATATATCAAGTGGTGAAACATCTAGGTAGTGAGTCATCTAAACTAATTATAATCCAGATCTTTTAGTGATTCAGTTTAGATATGACTCATTTGACAAATAGTGAGTCACGTCATGTGGTGACTCAGTCTAGTGGAGACTAATTTGAACTAACAATGAGTCTGTTCTAGTAGTGACTCAATGTAGTGGCGATTTGGTCTCGTGATGACTCATTTGAACAAACTATCCCCCAGTCTAGCGGTAATTTATTCTTGGTGGAGATACATTTGAACTAACGGGGACTCATTCAAATAGTTATCCAAATTTTCATCAATTATTCTACTATTAAAGAATAATATCATAAAAAATTTTATTATTAGAAACATTATATACTTGATTTGTGAGCATTGTAATAAGTATGTTCCAACACCTATGGAATTCTATATTCATATTCTACGGTTTATATTATTCTATTATACCTTATGATAAAATTTTATGATTCCATGTTCTTTTAAATTGGTTATTTCTATTGTGTTCATGTTTTCTTATTTATTTAAAATCTATTCCTAGATAGATCATTTATATGGTTTCCCATTATCTGGTGTTTGATATTACTCTTCCTTATATTTCCCCATTTTTTCTAGGAATATGTATGTAAGAATATGGTTAGGATGGAATCGTGGGTAGAGAATTATATGGGATATATTGAAGAACTAATGTGTCGTAAGATGGTTATGTATCAAATCTCATAGGATAATAAACAACTTGATATAGGGTTTGTGATTTTGGATTTATATGTTTTTTTTATAATCTTGAAAAATGATTTATTTATTTTTTGGACCATGTCATTTGGTACCAAAGTGTGTGTGTAAAGGATATTATTTATAACACCAAATCCATGAGTACAAGTCTGTGGTAGATTCAAGGGAGAAGTGATTAGTGGGTTTGAACTTCTACTCTTCACTCACTTTCTCATTCATTTAGCAAATTTATCATTTTTTTACTTTACATATATTTAAATTTTCTTCATATGTAATATTTTAGAATGAATAGGGTTAAACCACAAACCCTGGAATGACATGTTGGAATGGTGACACACTCACAGACATAGTATGCCAATAATATTTTTTTCTATGGATGATATGGTATTAACATGTTATAGAAGTAGCCAAATAATATTATGTTCCAAAACAAAAGTTGAGGAAATTAATCTAAAAATCATATTTCATAAATTAATTTAATAATTATAAATATTAGAATGATATTAAATGTATTAATTAATAACTATAGGGTTCAACATCTTTCACATTAACACTATATTTCTATGTTTGTTTTATTTCTATGATTTTAAAATTTTATTTCATTTCCATTATTTTCAATTTCAAAATTTTATAAAATAAAAAATTTTGTTGCGGGTTTTTTTGTTTTTGGAAATTTTAGCAGAAGAAGGCATTGGGTTACACTATAAAATATACATTAGGTAATATAATAATATTTATAAGAGTTTATGATACACTCCATCAAATATATGGAATATTTTACTGGGATCATACATATCATATCATTTTCATTTTCACCTCTAAGAATACATACCTTATTTTAAAAAATGAAAATAAAATAGAAACTGTGTTGAACTCTCCCTCTAGTTTTAGTGAAATAGTGGAACTCCTTGTAAGATAAGTTAAGGGTGCTTGAATTTCATGTTAAAGATATTTGGTATTCAAATAACTCATTATGTAATGACCTGTAAAATTCCAGGGAAATTTTTTTTCGTAATTTTCTTTGGGATTTTACATGAATGCGGTTTCTGACGGCACTTGATTCCAAGGCATGGTGTGCCCAGAATATTAATCTGAAGTTTGGCTCGGGACGTTCAGTGAATGAAAAAGCTGGTTTTTCTAACTTTTGAACTGGTTCTCGGAATAGAATTCCAAGGGCACCAATGGATTCGAAGCGCCGGTAATTGCTTAGGAACACCTTTTCCAGAGTTTCATTTTCACCGGAGAAGTTGTTAAAAAATTTAGAAGGTAAAATAAAATTGAGCATCAATTTTAATTTTTCCTTAAGTGGTTAAAACCTTTGAGTGGAAGTTGGGGGAAACCACCCAACTTCCCAAGTGTGGTTATGAGGCAGGTGGGGCCCACACGAACCCCGCCCTTTCATCTTCTCTAACCATCCATAACCCTCCATTAATTTTGTCAAGTTGAGTTAATTAATTGAGTGGATTAATTCAACTTTTGAATTTCAAACTTAAGTCATGTTAATAAAATAAGTTAAGTACTAATTTTATTTGGTTTAATCTTGTTGTGTGAGTCTTTGGGAGAAAAAGGAAAAGCTCTTGAATTTATTCTTCCTCGATGAAGAACGTGAAGAACGCCGACCTCCGACGAAGGTCGACAAGAACGCCAGATCCTCATAGATTGATGACGCAATGATGATGAATCATTTCTCCACGACGCGACTCTCTCTCCTTCCGCGACGTCTTCTTCCGCGATGGTTATTTCTGCGACGAACCTTCGCTCAACGAATTCGGCGAGATAGGGGTTTATTTGATTTGATTGGTCATGTTTACCTCCGTCGCTTTCTTCCTTCCAATGTGAACCGCCTGGTATCGCAATAATGGGAGGAGGTCGGACCACATAAACATGGCTGACCCTCCTCCCCCTTGTTGGTTGATTTTTGTTGTGGCTCGTGTAAGGCAGCGCGGTGCCGAAGGACCACGCAGAAAATGTTAAAGGAAGGGCGGAGAAGCGCGACGTCGTCGCGCCGCGCCGTTGGAAACAAACTAATCCGCGGCACCGTCGCACCACGCCACAGGACCTCGAAGGAACCTCGAAGACACCACGGCCGGAGCTGGGCCGCGGCGGAGGGGCGCAGCGCCGTCGGGCCGCGCCGGACGGACCAGGCCGCGGCGGAGCAAGGACCGGCGGCCGGTTCCAGGACGCTGGTGTCAGAGCAGGGGGACCGGCCCATGCCGTTCCCGTGGCGGCAGCAGCCGGCCTGTCGGAGCGGACATGCCAGTTAGGGGGAAATCCGGGGGTCCGTAACCCCCAGTTGGCCAGCAAAGCGGCCCCCACATGGGGCCGCGGTTACAACAAGCGGGGGGCAGCCCCCCCCCCCCCCCCGTGCTTCAACGCTCGGCCGTTTCGGCCGAGCCTCCTGGCCAGCGCGCTGTGCCGGGCCGCGCCCAAGAAGTCCAGACCCAGACTTTGGTCGGGTCGACCCGGTTCAGGCTAACCCAGGGGGTGCCGGGCCGGGTCGGACTGAGCCCGAACCCCCTAATACCGAACCTCTCACGGTCATTTTCCCATAACATGGGATGCTGACCTCCAATCGATGCACCGTCAGTTGCGATGCGATCCTTGGATCGAGGCGGTCGTTTTGATATATCATACTTAAGGTTTCACAGTACTTTAGGTTCATCCGGTTTGGTTCGTACATGAAACCAACCGGGCCCTCGGAGCGAAAACGCTTATAACTTGAGCTCCGGATGTCCGATTGATGTTTCGTCGACTTTGTTGGATTCCTCTTAATGGGACGGACCTTTTGGAATACTCCGCTCGAGGTTTGGATGCAGTTGGAGTATGGTCGGGTCGGTTTTGACTTAAAAACCAACCAGGCCCCTTTGACGAAAAAGGCAATAACTCTCAGACCGGGCGTCCGATTGACGCGCCATCTCTGACGTTGAGTTCCTATTGAAGATACAGAACTTTTGGACACATCAACTCCTGACTATGTGCAGTTGATGTATCAGCCCCTCAGCTCGTGGAGCGGACCCTCCCGAACGAGCTTGATGTGTGCGGGAACCCTAGAGCTGGCTGCGACTACGACGACGATGACGACTGTACAAAGATCCTCCGTGGATTCGACGACCATGACTACAACACTCAGCGATCCTACATGGATTAGTGCTACCGATCCTGTCTAGGTCAGATCCTGTGTGGTCAGCGCTCAGCGGTCCTGTATGGGACAGCGCCTACAGATCCTGTGTGGGTCGGATCATGTGTGGGTTCGATCCTATGTGGGTCATTGCGGGGACTAGTTACCTACCGATCTGGTGTGGGTCATTGCGGGGGTTAGTACCTATCAATCCTATGTGGGTCCGACAGCTTATATGATTCAGTGGCTACATCTGATCATCTCTATCGTCTGACGAAGAAGTATACCTGTGTGAGATGAATCTTGACATTCAATCCTTATCTTCGATGAGATTGACTTAGTATCCTGTGTGGATTACGTTTTGTTTTCCTGTGTGGAGTAGGTTTTACTTGAGCTCAGATGTTGGATCCAAACGAGAATTGAAGACTTATGTATATGTATGGGCATATACCTAAGTAATGTCGGATGTTACTTTGTGATTATATCTTTCCTTTGTGGATTTTCAGAGACCTTCGGGGGTCTCGCGGTCCCTACTGAGTAGCTTATACTCACCCCTGCACGGGCTATGCCCGCACTACGTTGTGTTGGTTGCAGACAATAGACAACGCTGACCGTGGTTGAGGAACAAGGAGCAGGTCTGTACCAGGAGGTGGACCACAGGGCGGGGCGAACTCGGAGCGGACGGCTGGACCCGAGGAGCTGTGGAGGCTATCTTTACCCACCCTTCAGGTGGGACTTCCAGTGGATGGATCGAGGATACAACTTTACTTTTCAGTTGTTGTACTCCCTTTTTCAGTTGTACTTTATTTTCAATTTGGGTTTGTATTCTGGCCCACTTACTTTTCCGCACTTACTGTTGTACCCAGTTTTTACTTAGTGTTACTTCTTCTTGCTTTCTCTGTGGTGTATGTTTACATTACAAGGAAATTCCTTCCCTATTTACCGGAATTACACCTTTGTGCTAGTCGCCAGCCACTGGCCTATGGAATACGGGCTTGGGGTAGTCACGGCACGGGCCCCGAGGACGGGTCGTGACAAATTGGTATCAAAGGAGTTCGGTTATACTGCAGAACTCATGACTCTAATCATTTTCTATGTGAAGCAATAGTGTTAAGAGTATTGAGTATGGTTATTAGTCTAGGAAGTCCAGTGTTGGTGCGGCGGCCGACGCATCCATACACTAGGACACTAACTTCTGATTTCAGACTTAATGCACGGAAACATTGATTGCATGTGTGTTTCAAGTTTTCTTTTTGATTACTTTGTGTCAGCTCACCAAGTATACTATTTGACCATGGCGCACCTGTTTCCTTTCAGGATGACCCCACGACGGTAGCCAACTAGGGTTCCGAGCATTGTGCGTGACGATAGCCCACCGAGCGACGAGGCCTCGGTACAGGGCCCTTTCACAGTAGAGGCACTGGCGGTACCTCTACCCGCCGAGCCACCGATGCTACCAGCCCCAGCCACTGATGATGCACGTCACCTTAGTGCACTGCACATGTTTCAGCATCAGCAACCGCCCAGGTTCCGCGGGGAGACGGACCCTCAAGTAGCCAAGGATTGGCTGGAGGATGTTGTATGAGTTTTCCGTTTGGTAGGGACACCAGCAGACCTCATGGTGATCCTTGCACCGAGTCTCTTGAACACGGCAGAAGGCAGATGGTGGAGCTTGATGCTCTAGGTACACGACGAGGCATCTCTCCTCTGGACGGACTTTGAGAGCATCTTCTGCTCAGAGTTCGTCCCAGCAACCCTCTGTGTGGTGCGCTTCCAGGAGCTTCTACAGCTGCAGTAGGGTAGCTTGACGGTCGCCCAGTACTCGGAGAGATTTACAGATCTCTCGCGCTACTCGATAGACATGGTACGGGACCCATTATTCTGGGCCTGGACCTTTGAGCAGGGATTGAGGCATGAGATCAGAGCATCGGTGATCTCCCTGAACATTCCGACACAGGCATGGGTACTGGAGTGAGCCCTTATGATCGAGAGCTTCCTTGCTAAGCCTACATCAGCAGCGAGACCTACCACAGGGCGGCACGTAGCAGAGTCTTCTACAGCAGGGAGTCGATGGATGACTCATGGGTCGAGGAAGACCAGACCCTCAGGCATATGACCATAGGACAATGACTTAGAAGTGCAGGGCACATAGCGTGGAGCCAGTCATTCGAGAGGTAGATAGTGCTACGCATGCAGCGGGCAGGGCCACATGGCTCGTGACTGCCTGACCCACCGTGCAGAGGAGCAGCAGGCGATTGAGGGACCACCCAGGCAGAGGTAGAGGGTCGACCGTGGCGGTCCGTAGGGAACATGCAGACGAGGTAGAGGAGTTGGCCGAGCAGCAGGTGGTGGGCGACGCTTTGAGGCTCTACCACCACCACCGCCAGGAGGTCCACCCCGACCATAGGGAGCTGGCGAGCAGAGACAGGAACAGCTTCAGGCAGGGGAGGCCTACGACCACAGCACACCCGAGATGATTCAAGGTACTATCTGTGTCTATTCCACCCTTTCTGCAGTTCTTATAAACACAGGAGCGAGTCATTCTTTCATAGATGTTGCCCTTGTTCGGAGATCAGAGATTCCGATAGAGCCGTTGGCTTGATCCTTAAGGCTAGAGACTCCTACAGGAGTAGACTCGACGATTACACACTGGTGCCAGCAGTGTGACCTTACTCTAGGAGGCGAGAGCTTCGGCTGGGATCCTCTTATAGCGGCATCAAGGCCTTACGATGTCATCTTGGGCATGGATTGGTTATCTACATTCCATGCTCATATCGACTATATTAGGCGCATGGTGTGGTGTGTACGCACCGATGAGAGAAGGTTAACCTTCACCGGCGAAAAGTGAGCCTTCGAAGAATAGGATGGACTCCCACAGAGGAGAGGATAGCCCATAACACATCAATTGGATAGCCTCATCCTAGGAGAATTTGACGTGCGGAGTCCTGGTTTTCCTGTAGTGGTGGATCAGTATGCATACGTTTTCCCCCGACGACGTTCTAGGACTACCTCCTCGCAGAGAGGTATACTATTATTTTGACATGTACCCCGTGACAGCCCCGATATCCACTCCAGCATATCGGATGGCCCCTGCTGATCTTCGAGAGCTATGGGTATAGTTGGAGGACTTTCAGGGCAAGGGATTCATCTGACCCAGTGTTTCACCCTGGGTTTCCCTGATATTGTTCGCCAAGAAGGCATATGAGAGCTTGTGACTTTGTGTCGACTATTGTCGCCTGAACCAGGTGACTGTGAGGAACAAGTATCTACTTCCGAGGATTAACGACCTCTTCGATCAGATCAAGGGAGAACGATGGTTCTTGAAGATAGACCTTAGGTATGGCTATCACCAGCTCAGAGTTCGGGAGGAGGACGTGCAGAAAACGGCCTTCAGATGTCGGTATGGCCACTATGAGTTCTTGGTTATTCCATTCGGCGTAACCAATGCTCCTGTAGTGTTCATGGCCCTCATGAACAGGATCTTTTAGCCATACCTCGATCGATTTTTTGTGGTCTTCATCGACGACATTTTGATATACTCGACCACTGAGGGGGAGCACGCCTACCACTTTTGGGTTGTACTAGACACACTACGAGAGCACCATCTTTATGGAAATATCTTGAAGTCTCAGTTTTGGATACGTGAGGTCCACTTATTGGGACACGTCATCTCTGAGGTGGGTGTTGCGGTGGATCATGCAATGATCGAGGCAATGCTAGCTTGGGATCCACCCAGGAGCATGACGGAGGTGCGGAGTTTCTTGGGACTAACTGGGTACTACCGGAGATTTGTGACAGACTTCTCCAGAGTTGCGGAACCACTCTCAGCCTTGACGAATAAGAGGAAACCCTTTGTGTGGTCAGAAAAATGTTAGCAGAGCTTCCAGGAGTTGAGACAGAGATTGACCAGCACACCTATCTTGTGTCTACCGAAGGAGGGAGTTGGATCCGTAGTTTACTGCGATGCATCAGGGACCGGACTCGGATGTGTCCTGATGTAGGAGCGGGCCATGATCAGCTATGGATCACTTTAGTTGAGGAAGAATGAGTAGATCTACGCTACCCATGACCTGGAGTTAGCAGCGGTGGTCTTCGCTCTGAAGATGTGGCGACACTATCTAATGGGCGAGCGTTTTACAGTATATTCTGACACCAGAGTCTCAGGTACATCTTCTCACAGAAGGACCTGAACCGGAGACAGTGGTGATGGCTTGAGTTCTTCCAGGACTATGACTTTGAGATAGTTTATACTCCTGGAATGGGGAACGTGGTAGCCGATGCTCTCACCAGGAGGACGGGCATTAAGCTACTTGGGGAGGAGACAGAGCAGCTAGCCACTTTGCAGATATCCTTCGTGGATAGAGATGGAGCAGCCTTCCTTCAGTCACTCACAGTCACTCCTCCACTACTGCAGCGGGTCAGAAAGGCACAACGTGGGGACACCGACTGTGAGACGCAGCGTGCGCAGATATCCTTTGGACAGGCACCTGATGTTTTCTCTTTAGGATAAGAGCATGCCGTCCTTTTCAGAGGATGTACCTTGGTACCAGTTGGTTTACGATAGGAGGTGCTGAGAAAGTTTCACACTTCCCCTTTGGCGGTACATCCTAGAGTGGCGAAGATGTACCAGGATCTCAGATGACAGCACCGGTGGCCGGGCATGAAGAAGGCTGTGGAAGATTTCGTTTCTCGATGCCTCACCTTCCAGCAAGTGAAGGCAGAGCACCAGGTACCAAGAGGCTTGGTGAAGCCCTTGTAGGTTCCAGAGTGTAAGTGGGATGGAATATATATGGACTTCATGACTGGACTTCCACACACTTCAAGAGGTCACAACTCCATTTGGTTGATTGTCGACCGACTCACCAAGTTGGATCACTTCTTACCCATCAGAGAGTGGGGCTCAGTGAAGAGCATGGGAAATCTCTACGTTCAAGAGATTGTACATCTTCATGGTCTTCCATCATCCATCGTCTCCGATCGAGATTCTTGATTTACTTCCCGGCTTTGGAAGGGGTTGTAGGAGGCATTCGGAATGCAGCTACGTCTGAGTACCGCCTTTCACCCTCAGGCAGATGGTCAGACGGAGAGGACCATTCAGACTCTCGAGGACATGCTCCGCGCATGTGTCCTCGACTTTGGTCACAGCTGGGAGGACCACCTTCCCTTGGTGGAGTTCGCGTACAACAACATCTACCACTCCACCATCGAGATGGAACCATACAAGGAATTGTACGACCGACGTTGCAGATCTCCTCTGTGTTGGACAGACCCTGGGTAGTCAGCACTTGTGGGACCGGAGATGGTACAGGCCACAACAGAGAAGGTCGAGGTCTTCCAAGAGCAGATGAGGACAGCACAGAGCTGGAAGAAGTCCTATGCTGATAGGAGGCGGAGGCCACTAGAGTTCGAGGATGGCGACCACGTCTTCTTGCGGGTCTCACCTCAAAGTGGTTTACGAAGATTTGTCCAAGGAGGTAAGTTGTCTGCACACATCATCGGACCATTCCAGGTCCTCAGCAGGATTGGAGAGGTGGCTTATCGACTGTCTCTACCACATCAGTTGCACCGGGTGCACAATGTCTTCCACATATCCCAGCTGGGAAGATACGTGCACGACCCGACGCATGTAATCGACCATGGGGAGCTGGACATTGATGATGGGGAAACTTTTATGGAGGTCCCGGTGGAGATCGAGGATCGACAGGAGCGGGTCCTACATGGAGGGTTGATTCCTCTAGTGCGCATCAGATGGCGGCATAGAAACCTCCATGAGAGAACTTGGGAGCGGGTGGCTCAAATGCATGCACAATACCCACATTTATCCCAAGTTTTTGATGAATCTTTACGGGGACGTAAGGCACTGAGGTGGGAGTAATGTAAAGACCCGTAAAATTCAAGGGAAATTTTTTTCCTTAATTTTCTTTGGGATTTTACATGAATGCGGTTTCTGACGGTACTTGATTCCGAGGCCCGGTATGCCCGGAATATTTATCTGATGTTTGGCTCAGGTACGTTCAGTGAACGAACCAGCGGGTTTTTCTAACATTTGAACCGGTGCTCGGAATCAAATTCTGAGGGCACCGAAAGATTCACAGCACCTGTAATTGCTTAGGAACACATTTTCCGGAGTTGCGTTTTCACGGGAAAAGTTGTTAAAAATTGTGGAAGCTAAAATTAAATTGAGCATCAATTTTTATTTTTCTCTAAGTGGTTAAAACCTTTGAGTGGAAGTTGGGGGAAACCACCCAACTTCCCACTATGGTTATGAGGGAGGTGGGGCCCACACGAACCCCAACCCTTCATCTTCCCTAACCTTCCATAACCCTCGATTTATTAAGTCAAGTTGAGTTAATTAATTGAGTGGATTAATTCAACTTTTGAATTTCAAACTTAAGTCATGTTAATAAAATAAGTGAAGTACTTATTTTATTTGGTTGAATCTTGTTGTGTGAGCCTTTGGGAGAAAAGGAAAAGCTATTGAAGTTTCTCTTCCTCGACGAAGAATGAAAATAACGCCGACTTCCAACGAAGGTCAAAAAGAACGCCGGATCCTTAGAGATCGAAGACGTGATGCTGAAGAATCATTTCTCCACGATGCGACTCTCTCTCCTTCTGTGACGTCTTCTTCCGTGACGGTTTTTTCGGCGACGAACCCTCGCTCAACGAATTCGACGTGGTAGGGGTTTATTTTATTTGTTTGTTTGTGTTTACTTCCGTCGCTTTCTTCCTTCCAATTTGAACCGCCTGTTATCGCAATAATGGGAGGAGTTCGGACCACACAAACACGACTGACCCTCCTCCCCCTTGTTGGTTTATTTTTGTTGCGGCTCATGTAAGGTGGCGTGGTGCCGAAGCACCGCGCAGAAAATGTTAAAGGAAGGGAGGAGAAGCACGGCGCCATCGCGCCGCACTATTAGAAACCAACTAATCCACAGCGCCGTCGTGCCGCACCAAAGGACCTCGAAGTAACATCGAAGAAACCGGGGCCGGAGCAGGGCCATGGCGGAGGAACGCGGAGCTGTCGCGCCGCGCCGGACGGACCAGGCCGCGGCTGAGGCTGCGGAGGAGCAAGGACCGGCGGCCGGTTCTGGGCTGCTGGCGTCAGAGTAGGGGAACCGGCCTGTGCCGGTCCCATGGCGGAAACAGCCGGCCGAACGGAGTGGGCCAGCCGGTCAGGCGGAAATCCGGGTGTCTGTAACCCCCTGTTGGACATCAAAGAGGCCCCCACATGGGGCTGTGGTTACAACAAGCAGGGGCAGCCCCCCCCCCCCCCCCCCCGCACTTCAACACTCGGCCATTTCGGCCGAGCCTCCTGGCTAGCGTGTCGGGTCGCGCCAGCCTGGCCGGACCCGGACCCGGGTCGGGTCGACCTGGTTCGGGCCGACCTAGGGGGTACCGGGCCCGAACCCCCTAATACTGAACCTCTCACAGTCTTTTGCCAATAACATGGGTTGTGGTCCTCCGATCGATGCACTATCAGCTGAGATGCGATCCTTGGATCGAGACTGTCGTTTTGATATATCACACGCAAGGTTTCAGAGTACTTTGGGTTCGGCCGGGTAGGTTCGTACATGAAACCAACCAGGCCCTCTAAGAGGAAACGCTTATAAAATGAGCTCTGGACGTCCGATTGACGTGCCGTCGACATTGTTGGATTCCTCTTAGTGATATAGACTTTTTGACTTACTCCAATCAAGGTTTGGATGCAGTTGGAGTATGGTCAGTTTGGTTTTGACTTAAAAACCAACCGGTGCCATTGGACGAAAAATCCAAAAACTCTCAGACGAGGCGTCCGATTGACGCGCCGTCTGTGACGTTGAGTTCTTGTTGACGATACGGAACTTTTGGATACATCAAATCTGGACTATGTGTCAGTTGATGTATCAGCCCCTCAGCTTGTGGAGCGGACCCTCCCGAACGAGCTTGATGTGTGCGGGAACCCTAAAGATGGCTGCGACTGCGACGACGATGACGACTGTACAGAGATCCTCCATGGATTCGACGGAGACGACTACAACACTCGGCGATCCTACGTGGATCAGTGCAACCGATCCAGTGTGGGTCAGATCCTGTGTGGGTCAGCGCTCAGCGGTCCTATGTGGGCCGGCACATACAGATCCTGTGTGCATCTGATCCTGTGTGGGTCATTGCGGTGGTTAGTTACCTACCAATCCTCTATGGGTCATTGCGGGGGTTATTACCTATTGATCATGTGTGGGTCTGATGGCATAGATAAATAAGTGGATATATCTGATCATCTCTATCATCTTACGAAGAAGTATTCATGTGTGAGCTGAATCTTGACTTTCAATCCTTATCTTCGTTAAGATTGACTTGGTATCCTATGTGGATTACGTTTTGTTTTCCTGTGTGGACTGGGTTATACTTGAGCTCGGATGTTGGAGCCGAACGAGAATTGAAGACTTAGGTATATGAATGGGTATATACCTAAGTAATTTCGGATGTTACTTCGTGATTATATCATTCCTTTGTGTATTCTGGGAGACCTTCGGGGGTCTTGGGGTCCCTACTGAGTAGCTTATACTCACCCCTACACGGACTATGCCCACACTACATTGTGTTGGTTGTAGACGATGGGAATCGCTGATCGTGGTTGAGGCACGAGGAGTAGGTCGGTACCAGGAGGTGGACCACTGGGCGGGGCATACTCGGAGCGGACGGCTGGACCCGAGGAGATGTGGAGGCTATCTGTACCCACCCTTCAGGTGGGACTTCCAGTGGACGGCTCGAGGCTATGGCTTTACTTTTCAGTTTTTGTACTCCCTTTTTTAGTTGTACTTTATTTTCAGTTTGGGTTTGTATTCTGGCCTACTTAATTTTCCGCACTTACTATTGTACCTAGTTTTTACTGAGTTTTACTTCTGCTTGCATGCTCTATGGTGTATGTTTACTTTACAAGGTAATGCCTTCCCTATTTACCGGGAATTACGCCTTGGTGCTAATCGCCAGCCCCTGGCCTATGGAAGGCGGGCTATGGGTAGTCACGGCACGGGCCCCGAGGATGGGTCGTGACACATTATATAACTCAAAAAAGTTTATAAACATAAATAATTTTATTATTTATCTAATTAACTTAGGGATTAATCTAAGTACATTATAGAACATCAATAACTACTTATAGATGAAAACACGAGCCACTGTAATTACCTTCCTTATTTTAGGAAGATATTCTATAAATTAACGTGGTATTTAATGACTGTCAAATACAAAACCAATCTGGATTCTTTTTATTGGGTTTTCACAAGAGGACTAATCTATATGTTGAAACCATTAAAAGGAAAACTTCTATATTGAACTGATTTTTTAACTTCATTGAAAATAAATGATCAAATGACCCCTTATTTGTTAATAGTTTAAATTAGAAACATTATATATCCTATATAAAAATGAATAATCATTCACACCAATAGTGGAATTTTTTTGAATAATAAGTGGAGGAACCTTAACATCGTCCACTACAATTATTCACATTATTAGAATGTAAAAACCACTAATTGAATTAAAATTCATAAAATGCATGGGATATGTGTGTGGGAAATTATAGGCATTTTTAGGTTAGATATTTGTTCTATTTATATTTTATGTGAATGGATATTTGTTGTATACTTTTTTATTATTAGATTTTTTATTCAATAATTCCATATATTCTTGATTTTACAATATTAAAATAATGTTATTTATATTATTTGAATAATTTCACAATTATTATTGATAATTAAATCAATTTTTATCTATTACCAAATTAATGTATATAAAAAACTATCTAATGATAAAATTACAACCCATAGGTGTTCATATACCGTTTTACAACTTATTTAATTCATATAGTTATTATGACCTTTAGTCCGGATTCATAATCAAGAACCTCATTTATTAATTATTTTAAATTCCTTGAGTTTTATTTTTTGAAAATGATAAAAACAATTTTTAATGATCAAATAAAATTGTGTAAACATTTTTATTATATTTTACAATTGATATATATATTTTGAGATGTAGATACGATCAAATAATTTATTGAAGTTTTTATTGAATCATAATTCCATTTTAGCTATCTCATGATATTATAATATATGATTTCTATTTTAAGATGAATGTGGGGGTTATTGTCCATGGAAGTAATTTTTGTAAGGAATCATATGATGAGGAGGATTTCAAGGGGGAAGGGTTACATTTTTAATAGGGTAAATAAGTGTAAAATATTATTCAGTTATATTTTATCCTCTATAAAAAAACAGAAAAATGAAAAAATTATATATTAAAAATTTTGACAAGGTACTAAATTACTATATATGACTATTGTTTATATGGGGGATTAAAATTAAAAAATATCAAAATATTATGTTTTTTACTTAATTTTAAGGAGAAAATGAAGTAGTAGATTTTATATAATATTTTCTTGTTTTTATATGTTGATAATTAAGGAATAAAACTCTACTATGAATATTTTTGCAACATCAAACCACAAACTAAATGAATCAACAAAACCCCTAATTTTTTTGATTAAATATAACATTTTATATTTTGAGTGGATAATTCGTCACATTATAAACCTATAAATAGTTTCCATGATCACAGGATATGATATCCTTCCAAAAAAAACATTTCATAGGAGATAGAGAGAGGGATAGAGATATATTTCTGTGTAAGGAAAGTACCATTTTTAGTGGTTAGATCGATGTAATTAAATAAAATTTATTGAACATAATGAAATGGAAATTATGATCACAAAGTAAGAAAGTTTTTTTATATTATAGACAAGGATAATTCACACACACATTTTATTTAATTATATTATGATTTAATTAAATGTTGATAATTTCCATAAACTATAATTTTTAATTTCAAGAGAGTGATCTAACTTAAAAAATAATTTTTTTAATATTCATTGAAAATATGTTGTGATATATTAACTTATATATGGTGTTTATCTCATGTTTAATGTTTTAATTCATATTCTAGTTTAAGGAAATTATATATTAATGTCACAATTTAATTGATTCATTGATTTTTATGGTTTAAATAATCTAATATAACATGATTTTTTTTGTTTTTATGTTATTCATGTGATGATAAGATATAAAAGTACATTGAGATATTGAATATAATATGGGAGAACTTTTAGGTGGCTAGGGATGAACTGTCATTTGACATGACCAATATATATTATATAATGAAGATAGATTTTTTCCATGTTTGATTATTTCTTCAATTCTAAGGATTGAATATTCTAATTCATTGTCACATTCTATGACACAATTAAATTTGTTTTATAGGTTTTATCAAACTATACATGTTTCTATCTATGAATTAAATGTATACATAAAAAATCATTCAACATGAGAATGTTTCATTATTTTTATGTGAATGGGTATGTATTTAATGATCCCATGAAGTATTCTAATTTACCCCTACTTGATGAATGAATATGTGATTGGTAACCATGTATCAAACCTCAATCCCCACTATATGTCCTAGTTGAACTTGGGCCACCTAAAACCCATTACAAACATCATCCTAATGATTTTAAATCCCATAAAAACCTAAAAAGGATCCTAAAGATCCTCAAAGCTGGGGGATCAAATCACTGGTCCTTGTTTCTGCCATTAAATTACCCCTATTCAAAAAATTAATTTTTTTACTCTTTAATTTTACATTATTATACTTTATTTTATCTTTACCCATTTCTTTGTTTTTTTTCATTATTTATAAATTATTTTATATTTTCTATATTTTTATATTTTAAAATTCAATAATACATAAATATGTGAAGTATTACTATATGTTTTGGCTGGTATCCTTGATAGATAGCATATATTTTCACTATAATATATTTATGGAGAAACATAAATATTGTTAACATTTGTTTATGATAAACTTCTTAATTGTCACGCATGGATAATATAAATAACATTTAGTTTTGATAAATTTCATTTCCTAGAAAAATATATAATTTTTTATTGTTTTTCTAGAAATTTGAATGGGGAAATATATTATTTGATTTCATGGATAAATATAATGGAAAATGGGAAACGTATTTTTAGTACACTTAAGAAAGAGAATATATATAAATATTTTGACGTAGAGATTCATATAAGAAGATATGGTGAGAAACTTTATGGGAAAATAACCCTTTATAAAAATAAGCCTACACCCCTCAACCATAAATATGAAAATAGATGTATACCTAAATTTCATGAGTGAATAATTATTATTGAATTAAATAATTTAGATTAATGAGAATTAGAAAAGATTTACATAAATATTCTATGAGATTCTAAAAAAAATTGTACGCCTTTTGTTACCTACATTGGTAAAAAATATACATTTTTAAATAGTTTTTACATTTTAATTAAAATATAGAATTATAAAAAAATATAAAAGGTGGTGTTTTGATTTTTAGGTATTTTATTTTATCTACTTTTTCAGTACATTCTATCAGATAGTTAATCTTTCATATACCAATTTATACCTAAAAAATTAAAATAATATAGATAAATATACCCCACTATGTTGAAGATCGTATTTACTATTAGAGGGTTTTGGGAAAATTTAATTTGGTCATTTATATGTCATCATTATAAAGATACTAAATTGTGTTTTATATATTTTTTTTAATGAGTATGTCACTATGTCTTGGATAGAAAGACTAACATTTATTTCTAGTTTTGTTCTCGAGCATGTGTTTTGATGTGAAAAATATATTAGAAGTCACTTTAAGATCCTAAAAATGATGTATGGAAAAAAAATATCCATGGGAAGATCAAACGTAAAATATATTTTATGTTTTATGCATTTCATCATGGATATTTTTTTTGGATTCAATTAATATAATTGGATATCATAAATGAATAATTATTCACTTATATATGATGATTGTTCAACTATTACTAATTTTATAAATTTATGAAAGAGTTTTTTTTGGACATTTCTTATTATTAATATAACTAAAACATTAAATAATTTTATGTCCATACAATATTTCATTAATTAATGAAGAGTTTTATAGATATCATTTAAATATTAATTTTTCTGAAGGAATTTGAAGGTCATACAAAAGAGGACATTTATATTGATGCATGAAGAATTGGAGATATATCATTATTGGTAATAAATATTATTTTTTTATTTTATAAGTATATATTATAATTCAACAAAACAATAATTAATGGGAAATAAAATCCACAATTGGAAGCATGATGAACCAAATTTGGGAAAAAGGATAAACCATATGGGATCCAGCCCACAATGGAAGATATATTAGAAATGTGGTACTTTCATAGTGTATTCAACGCACATGGAATGTTTAAGGGTGGAAAAGAGGGTGAATTTATCCCCCATTGGTTCCTATAGACTACATATGGTATGCATGCATTTCATGTGGGAGTGGGTGTTAACGTTTAATAGGTGACGAAACCTATTACTGGATTGAGAAACCATCAAACATGGGAAATATTATTAATAGTTTTGAGATTATGTACAAAATTGATGTGACATTACCTAACCTATATTAAAGTACCACTAAGTTTGGGAGGGGGTTAATCAATGATATTATTTTCTTCTATGTTTCATTTCATATGAAACAACCTTCAACACTTGTTAATGATTTCATTCCCAACTAAAAAAAATTAAATAGACGTCCTTAAGAACATAATAATTTTCATGTTTCTCTACTCATAAATATTATATTCTCCTTGGTATGGTTCCGCAATAATTCACTACCATTTAATCCTCTATAAAAAAATCTTTCTGGAATTCAATGAGTAGGATATGACCTTACACATGTATTACATTTTTTGTAATACATTAGTTAATGTGAATCAAGTATAATGAGATGATGTAATACATTTTTTGTAACAAACATGTTTTGGTGATTCGTGATCAAATTTAAAATATTATATTTTGAAAAAAATATTCCATTTCTTACCAAAAAGATTATAAAATATTTCGAGGCATTATAAGGATGAATTGGTTGGTTTCCCAGTCCGATTTTTAAGTATGATTACTCAAAATAGAAATCCCACTTTTATGTGAACAATTAGTTTCCATAAATTCATTTTTGATAGTATTTTAGTCCTTTCTCGAATATCCATATACCCACCATGATCTATCATGTATCCCATGTGGACAGCCTTTCACTATGTTGCATGGGTGGTTCATTAACAACACACTTCTTCCAAATACCACCCCTACTTTTTGGATGCCTGATTCAACTATGGACAACATATTCTATCTGATACCATTTCCATTTCAGGATATAGATCCCCATAATATCCTTAAAGAAAAAAATTATTTTTTCATGGAATCTTTTATATGAAAACACATATCCATCCCAAAATTATCCCTCTGAATGTATTTCAGACATACCCAAATTATTTCATCCGCAAATACCTCTTCAAAAAAAATTTATCACTACCTATGATCTGATTAGTGGTATTTACATAGGAAAATAACATCCTCATAACTAGTTATTCTGAATTACAAAAAACATTGATGTGGTACATCATTCACTATGAACTGAAATGCAAACCACATGCTACCTTAATTCTTTGTGAAATCAGCTATCTTCTAAAAAACCATTTTTAGTAGCCATAATCACTGCCTCAATCCACAAATATCATGACTTTAATGAATTATCATCATTCTGATAAATTCATTATTTCCGTGAACTATTTTTTCCTATGCAGCATGTGTAGAATGCTTCGTAGTACGCATGGCGCTGCTATACAAAAATCCTTCCTTTTCCAATTTTCCGTGAATGTTCTGCGTACCTCATTTATGGTCCAAGAATTGTTCTTTTCAGTATGTGAAATATATTCCAATAATATATTTTGATTAAATAATAAATTTTAATGAATCAGATATCTTCTGCAAAAATTCACTTCTTTTATCATTAAAAACCTTATCTTTCATGATATTTAGCCTTTCTCTGATCATCTTTAGCATCATCATATTTTCAAAGTATTTTAACTTCTATATCCTCTAGAGGCGTCTTTCTTCAACAATAAAATGAAA
Source organism: Viscum album (assembly GCA_963277665.1). Classification (NCBI taxonomy): domain Eukaryota; kingdom Viridiplantae; phylum Streptophyta; class Magnoliopsida; order Santalales; family Viscaceae; genus Viscum; species Viscum album. Next base: position 1,747,555,165 of record OY728126.1, read on the forward strand.
ATTGTTAATAATGATTTGTATTCTTTTCGCAATAGGATGGTCAGTGATATAATCCACTTTTATATATTGTGGCGATTTTATTTCTTCTCAAACATCCTTGAAAAAAATTCAAAACCTGATAACTATAATCATTTGTTATCAACTTTCTCATAACACGATGTACAATCATATGACATGTGTTATAATATTCCTTTGTCATTTATAATAAGGTCATATAACATGTTATTTGACGAATATTGATATGATGATTCATAATGATCCACATCATCTTCTTCCTCCTGGTCATAATGAGCACTGCTACTCAGGGTTTATTAGCACAGTATGCGTCAATAAAGTTTTAGAAAACCAATATTTATTGTCTATATATTTCCACTGATTAAACTATGATGAATAAAAACATGATCAACATACCAAATCCCTTCGCGAAATATCATTTTTCCAGAATTTATATTACTATTAAAACAATGATGATCTCAAGAGATGTTATCATGTGATGTTATATGGATAACATAATAAAACAGACATAATCAACTGATCCATGATAAAAATAATCTACCCAACACGTGAATATAAAATATATTTTCATCTTACTATGGTTCCAACATCTACATATTTTTTTCACATGAATCTTTTGACATTGTCAATAATCAATCAATTGAGTATCACATGAACAAGTGGTTTATCACAAGAATCAAAAATGTATCACATGATTGACAATGTGATCATGTGAATCATGTTATCATTTTAAAAATTCAAATAATATTTCATTGGGAGTTTGATGATATGTGGAATTTTGTATTTATAGGAATTGGGATAAAAAGTAGATCCATGATAGTACCTCCTCATCTATAAATATCAAGTGAATGGAAATGATAGATTTGATGAAATTTGATTAGAGATACTATTATTCTCATGAAAATAGTGTATTCATTAGTGATCCTTCATATATCCATTTATGATAAGAACAGTTCTCATGCGATCTAATCACATGGAGGAGATCTAAAAAGTTCCATTGATCTAGCGAAGATAATACTACAAAAAAATATATTGTGAAAAGTAAAATAAAATTCCACGCACATCCTGTGACATGTAATGACTTAAAAATATATAGTACTTGTTTGTGTTAATAAAGGAAGAATGAACCCATGTGATACTTAATTCACATGAAGAAAAAGCTCTCATATGTGCATTTTCACACGAAGGAGGATGTTATCACATGATCTCTTTATATGAAAGAAAATATAGACACCACAGAACAACCAGTTTCTAGAATGTTTTTTAAAAAATGAAGTTAAGTTAATAAATAAATGTATTAAAAATTGAATAATGAAATTTATATTTATACATATGGAAGTTCCCAAACCCAATATGATAAATTTTACATTTAGACCTTGGTTTGTTATACCAAACCCTAGTTTCTTGTATGGTACATTCCATGTGTGATACAAATTGCACAAGCATGGGATATTGATGAGACTATAAATGTCACATAAGACATGATTTCATGAAGATAACATGAGAATATGATAGTGAAACATGATATCTCACATTTTTTGTTGTAGAAAAAATATGTTCTGACATAGATTCATTATTTTTAGTATTTTCTTGGGTCAGAAAAATTTGATTTGGGTAGTCTTTAAAATATTCATATCATTTTGACTGAATAAGATAAAGATGAAACCCTCTAGATTGCTTCATAATTTTTTTCATACATTTTATTAATGAATCATAGATAGATCAATGATTATTTTGTTCAATGTATCTATTTTATTTCATCATTAATAAGAATTTGATTATATTAATTAGTGTGTATCAAAAGAATAGATTCTCTAAATTGAGGATCACTTCATGTGGAGTAGGACAACTATTTACATTTTTTCTTCAAATAAATATCTTTCTTTGTACCAGGTTGGTTCTATGAAAATGAGTACAATTATATACCTTAGGTCATGATTTCATTGATTATAAAAGAAAATTTGTGTGCATGGTATAATAACAACTGTACACTAGAGCCTTATCCATATAGAGATGAACATTGTTATGAAACCCTTATATCAATTGTGTTTTAGTGTTTTATGTGCATTCATTCAAAGTAATGGATATGAAGAAAATAGAACCATTAACAGAAAAACGAAATAGGTATATAAAATGGATAAAAATTTTAATTTTTAAAAATTAATCTCATACTAATTCACCACTCCCCCCACAATTTGTGTGATTGTTACTAAAGTGGTCGTAACACATTAAAATCATATTTTTGATAAAATAAAATATCTCTATGCATAATGGTTTAGTAAAGATTTCAACAATATAAATATTGATGAATTCTATAATGTGATAAAACATAGAAAATTTCTTAAATCTATGATATTTTAAAATGATAAGATTTCTAGATTTTTAGATAGTGAGATATAACTATTGTGATCATGCATAATTGGAATTTACAGAAAGGTAATATAAAAAACATATAATGTGTATTTCATCCCCAATATTAATTCACAAAAACATTTAATTTCCATAAATTCACCTTCAGTAGTGAATAGTTCGATATTTTATATCCCTTTACTTGTCCAAGATAAGAGTGAATCTTTATGAAAGTAACATTTGTTTAATATAATTCATTTATCTAGTCTATATCATACAAATTCATTATCTAAATAAAAGTTATGTTTCTACTAAAATTTAGAGGTACATAAAAAACCAAGTTCTAATGTTATTTTTAAATATTAAACAAAATGTGTAATATCTTTAAAATGATATTTTTTGGATTTTCATCGAAAAAGGCACAAAACATTATGTCATCATAATATTAAGGGAACATTCCATTAAAATAATGTAATTAAATCCAAACTCTTAAAATATTTTTATATAAACTATTTTACCTTTTCCAAATATTATTTTTCATGATGCACTATCCAAAGAACTAATAATTGATTTATTTTTCAATGATTGTTTTCAAAAAAAATTATTCAAGGTATACTTATGATATGTTATAATTGTTCTTTGATTTTGTTGGGAGTTTTGAATACTAAGAAAAAAATTCTTCTGAATCCTCATTTTCATCTAAAATTCACTTTTTATTAATTTATAAAATCTTTTTAAATTTTATTTTTGATTATCTCTCAAATATCATCATTATAGATCTGAAAAAATAATGTTTCTTTGAAACACTTTTCATAATGAGGTTATATTTTTTGTTTAGGTTATTTTCTTAAACATAATTTTATTCATCATTCATTTAATAAAATCACATTTTCTTATAGTATTTTAAAACAATCATATAAATATTTAATAGGATTTTTAGTATTTATAAAACAATTTGACATTTGTAAACACGATCTTATAATTTTGGATTTTCAAAACCCATATTTTTTTCAATATAATATTTCAAAGAAAAAAATTTAATAAACTTTTTATATTCATTTTATGAAGTATTAAATTATTATTTATTATCAAATAGAACTTGATCTAGATCAAGTACTATTTTTATAAAATAATGAATATATCGTAAAGCTTAATTAATTTTTCTATGATATATCCCTTATTAACAAATATCATTTATTTAGAAATTAATTCTATTATCATAGAACTTATTTTAGAATATCCAATTTGTTAATGAAATCCATGAATCATTGGGAAATTTGAAAAGTGTCTATATTTATATCACAAGAATATATTGATCTATTATTATATATCCATCATTCAACATGAATCAGCCATAGATTCATCTTCTATTTTGGGTTCAAAATATGATTGAAATGTATTTTAAAGGGTCATTTTAGAAGTTATTGGTTTATAAATGTTTCTAATAAAGATATAAATAGTATAATAATTAAAAATTATTATTTTTTATAGTAAATAATATTGTTCATCATTACGTGAAATTTTACCATCTAGTTTTTCACTATCATATTTTATAAGTAGAATAGTAGTATTTTTTAAATCAAATGGTGTTTTTTAAAAAACATCAACATATTTATTTGAAACATGATGTTTGGAAATATATTTTAAAAACAAGTATGTATAACCAAATTTCCTAGATTGTGATCATAAAATATTGTGTTTTCTATTATTGAAAACTCATTAAGCCAAACTAGTGGTGGATTATCACAGAAATAACATTTCATTTTATTTTAGATAAAATTTTACAATACTATTATTAGTATTTAAAATATATAATTTATATATAAAAATATATAAGTATCAAATCATTGTGGTCTGGTCATTAAAAAACATATATGGTGTTTTACATAAAATGATTAAAAACCCAATTTGAATTGTAGAAAATAGTATTCCTGGTCTCGAACCAAAAAAAATATAGGTTATATTTACAAGACATAGTCCTAAAAATCTCATTGAGTGTTTTTTATCTATTTTATTTACTTATTCTAGTATGAAGATCATTCAAAAAATCTATGTTTAATATATTTAACACTACAAAATTGTTCAATATAAGTATTTAAAAATTCTCAACCATAATCACTTATGATATAGATTATCAAAAGGTTATTTCATTTTGATATAACACATAATAATTTTTTAAATAACATTTCTGATTCAAAAATTTTAATAATAAATATAAAATAAAATGAAAAATTCCATAAAAATTTATATACACGTAGTTTTTCCCTTAAATACACATAATCTAGGTTAGTCTATATAATTACTTGATAAAAAAATATATATTTTCAACTGCTGATACTACATTTATCATTTTTAATTAGACTTTATGATATTTGTTGTATTTGGAGGGTTAAAAAATTTTGAAACATTATTTATACTCTCATAAGATTAGTATAAGTTCATTCATTAATATTTTTGTTAGAAAATATATGTTTCAATTTTAAAAAAATCTATTACATTTCCTTTAATCTTTTTTCAATACATTAGTGAATGAAATATTTTTTATAATCAAGTTATTTAGTTCTATATATAATTATATTCATGTTGATGAATGGTTAATATTAGATCCTGCTGTGATATTTTTATTATATATGAGTTTCTTCCATAATTTACCGAATATTCGTCATCACCAAACTGGATGATTTTAATGAAATTATGAATATGTCATTAAACCTAGAAAATATTAGAAATATAATGTTTATGGGGGATATATTCTAATATAAATCATGTTAACCTACCTGTAATGTTTCTTATGAATTTTAAATACCCACCATATAATTTATTCATGTTTTAAGATTTATATATTTTTTAAATCAAGTTTCAAGATAAATCATTGTCCATGTACTCAATATTGTTCATAGTGTTGGTATTTGGTTGGTCATCCATTAAATCTAATTTCATTGGTTTAAAACTTTTTATAAAATAATTATTTAGGTTCAAATACAAAATTAACCCATTTATATTTAAAAAAAGTATTTCATTGAAAATATAACCACCTTTAATTCTAAGGGATTGGTATATATTTAATATGAACATTGTGTCCCATTGTTTCCTATTTTTGTGTTTAACAAAAAAATATCCCGATAGGTCTGGTATTATTTCTATTTTTCATCAAAAATAGTTTATATATAATTTTTATATGGTGTTATTAGTATATTATTTACCAACATTTGATTTGGAAGGTCTCTAAATAGAAATCATTTTATTTTTGGTTTTCCTTCCTTTTATAAACCTTGACAGATTACTCTTTAGAATCTCATATTATGATTTGAATATAATAATTTAAATATGACCATTTGATGGAATTGAAAAAGTAAACATTTGAGAAAACTCATCACTAATTATTGAATCATTAACTATTTCCATAAATAAATTAGTTTAAGATTGCCTCTAAATTTTAAATAAATATTTCTATATTTCTTTTAGCTGGTCAATTTATTTATTTTATTAATCCATTGAATAATAATCCTTAGAATTTTTTTTAAGATAATGATAGGTAATAGATACTATATTTAAGGAGATTAATATATTTTGTAGGAAACATGTTCTGTTTTTTAAAATGTCGAGGTGAAAATTCTTGAAATCTTATAACATTAATTATTAATTTAATCATTTTCTAATGATGATCCTAAACATCACTCCATGTATTCAAATACTTATAACCCTTTTCTCTATTACATTTAATTAATTTATTACTATCTATCAACATATTATTTTTAATTTATAGTTTTATGTATCTTTGTTTATTTAATACAATGAAAATAGCCATTATGGATTCTCTTCATTCATCCTTTTTTCCATAACATTCTTCTAATATTTTCTTCCTATCGTGTTATTTTTCACTCTTCTTATTTTAAACATTGATAAAATTTTTAGTAGTTGAATAAATTATTCATTGTTAATATGATTGTTTAATTCTTTTATTGGAGTTATTATTATAGAAAAGTTTAATAGTACACCCTTATTTTTTACTTTTTCTTTCTATATCATTTTCTTAGTCATAAATCATATTTCATTATAGTGTAAATTAGTATATTTATCTTCAAACTGGTGTTTTTTTTATATATTTGATCTATATAAATATTTTTTTTCATTCTCTCATAAGTATTTTGTTCTATTTTAAAACTATTTATATATATAATTACATCTCTCAATGATTTTTAATCCATTTCAAATATTAATATTATGTTGATGCATTTTTTTAATTATTTTTTGTGAATAGAAGTCAAATATTTGATACTCTGATTAGAGAATAGATGTCCATGTTAAAATAAATTTACCCCATTTTAATGTGTGTATTTTTAATCTTCAAAAATATTTTGTGTATAGTCCTACAAGATTAAAAATTACTATAAATTTTACATGATAATGTATAGATGATGTTTTTTCAAACATTTTAATGGGGACACATTCCTAAATTTTTAGATTTGTAATTTATAGAAACATTTCATGAGGATTTTGGTAACATTTTTATATATTAATACAAGATGACTTTCAATTTTTGGTTGATAAGTCTCTTTCTAATATAATCAATATTTATAGTCTTTTATATATAAAAATAGTTTTTTAATTAAATTAGTATAATGTTATAATATAAAAATGAGTTTTCATAAAAAATTTGCAGTAATATTGGTTAGTGTATGAAAATCTAGGCGTAGACTATGTTACCAATTATAATCTTGATGAAGAAATTTTAATAGGGGTAAATTAAGGTAATAAAAAAAATTGGGTTTTAAAAAAATTGAACTTAATATAAAAATATTATTATAAAATCATGTAGTACAGTCTAGTTATCTTGAAGTATTATTTTTCATGTTATGAAATTAAATAAACATTTAATAGAATAATATTTATTAAATAATATCATGAGAAATTTTTTTAAATTATTTTTTATATAATAATTTTTATAATATATAATATAAATAAGTAATGATAATTAAATATATATTGATACAATTAAATATTAAAGAGGTTAGGATAAGAAATATCTTGGTTCACTATGATACACAAGTTCTTACTCCCAAATGTGTTTTTTTATTTTAACATAATGTGTTGGATTATTATAACCAAAACAAATAGTTATAGTACTAATAAAAATTATCACTCATTCTTATTATTTAATTATACGTGGTACTTATTTTATAATAAGAAAATATAGTTTAAAATAATATTTTACAAACTATAACATTCAAATGCAATTTTTAATTATTAGAAATCATATGATATAAAACAAATGATAAAAGAACATGTACCATTTAAAAAAAATAAGAAAATGTTATTTCATTAAAAATAAACAAAGATGAATATATTTTTCTCTGGTTACATGGTAAATTAGTAGATTCCCTATACAATTCATTTAAAATAAGAATAATTTGATCACTTCTTAATTTTTTCCTAATAATCATAGAATATTCTGTTGAATTACAAAATCTAAAAATCATTATATATTTAATTGGATTTAATTTTTTTTCATCAAATGATTATATATAATAATTCAATAATATCATATAAATCTTGGAATAGAATATTTATTCAGTAGATGATCATATATTTTTTTCATTTTAATATATTTTAGTATATTTATATCATTTATTATCAATATCCTTCAATTTTTAATTTATCCAAAATTATTTCATAATATTTTTAAAAAATATTATATTTTTATAAAAATAAATAATATAGACTTGGTTGTCCAATTATATATGTTTTATTTTCATTTGTCTTTTTAAGCATAATATTTTTAGTGATTTTGTATACTTTACATGAAAGTATCTATACATTCTTAAAATTAATTATTAGTTAAATATTTATTTATCTTATAATTTTTTAAAACAACTATCCATATGACTTGATTTAGAAATGAACCTGCAATTGGTATAATATAAATCTTGACGTGAGAGAATGCTATTATACGAATAAATTTTACATTTTAAGTTTCCTATTGGTATTGTGAAATATTTTATCATAAATAATAAATTTTCAATGTCATGTCATATTCATGAGAGAGGTATTGAATAATGGGGGAGAAATACCTTATATTTATGGAAATTTCATCTATAGTAATAGAAATAAACGGTGAACTGAAAAATAAATTTGAGATTCTTGATGATATTTATATCTATTTTTATCAACAAGTTCATATATTTGATGAGTGTTTTAGGATTATTCCAAATCAAAATATTCAGAGAGTGAATATAAAGTGTTTTTAGAAAAAACAAATCAAAATATTACTCCATGTTTGTTGATATGTATTAAAAATACTCAAAAAAATACATGAATTTTTTATAGAGGATGATCGTATAATTTGATTGGTGGAGATAGGTTCCTGAATATTATTGATAAATATGAAATATGTGAATTTTTTTTGTTAATAGTTTCTCATTAGAGATTAATTTTTTTTGTATAATGTATATTATAAATAAGATACTCAAATACGATAATATAAATTTTATTAGTGGTTTGAAAATAAAATTCTTAGTGTGTATCAATTTATGACAATAGGAATGTTTTTAGCCTTTAAAAACTATGGATTTCATTTAATGATAATTTTTTATACCATGTTTAAGGATATAGATAAAGAATTTTTTAATGGTTTTAGGTGATATTATTTAATGTGTAATTGTTACACTTATATAAACTTATTTTCTATAATGTTAATTGTCTTATGATTTTCTTTTATATTATCCTTAGATTAAAATTGTGTTTTGAAAAAAAAAATATGTTATATATGTTATAAAAATTAGTGCAAGTGAATAATATATAAGTATATAAAGATAAAATAAATACTAAGAGAATATGATATTAATATCATATTTGTTTTTAACTACTAGAGTTTTTCTGACATGAAACCAAATTTCTTTTGGTTAATATAGTATCTGAACAATATAATTTATTATACAAAAATTATTATGGCTATTAAAATACTTATAGAGTGACCCAATATGATTATTTCTTTCATTTGATAACCATTGGTTTTTTATGGTTTATATAAATTCTTTAGTGGATTTCTTATATAAAATAAAAACATGGGTTCATAAATGATTTTTCATGATAATTTATACATCTCCTCACTTGGATAAGAAACTAAACATCCCACACACTATTTTAAAGTTTATTGAAGACTTAGATATAGATAAATATATAAAATTAAAACGTTTTTATGTAAATTGAAGGTTATTCCCCATTTCTGAATAAAAAATTAAAAAAAATGATAGTATAAGTACATTAAAAGGTTGATAATTACATTTTTATGGTATTATTATGGTATTAAGTGAATAAAGAATAGAACAACTAAATTAAATCTTAATTGAAATAGTGATTCATAAAATAACATTGTTTATTTCATTTTGACATGTAATTACTCAAACTGTAGGATAAACGCATTGAATGAAGAATGAACATATTATTGTGTTATGTGTATAGATATTTTACATATCCAATAATTGTTTAAATATATAAATATATTATTTTCATCCTGATATATCATAATTATAGTGGTGGAATTATTTGGTTCTTTATATTGAGTGATGTTCCACTAAAATTAGATAAGTTGAAGAATTGATAAAATTTTAAATATCTAAAGAACATTGTTCATCTTATTCAAATATGGAGTTTATGCTTTATAGAATATTATTATACTAATATTAAATATTATACTAGAAGTTAGAGATATCTTATTTAATGTATTATTTTAGTATCTCATCATATCATTTTTACTGTTAGTAGAATTTTTTTTTATAGTTGGGAGACATAAATTGTATCACATATTAATGATATTCCCTCATCATTCATATTCACATGATTATATAAGTAAATCATGAAGACGTAAAATATTTTACATCATGAAAATTATGAATTCATTCATAAATGATGGACAAAATTATAATTCATCAGTATTAATTTCAAATTGATTTAATTTTATGCTATATAGAAGAAATAATAATTAAAATATAACTATTAATTCTCATTTAATAATTCAATGGTTGTTGAATAAATGACTCCATAAAATTTTATTGGAGTTAAATATATAAATTGGTAAACCTATCCAACCCCTCATTCCCCAATGTTTGGGGATATCACCAAAGGAGAACTCAATTTGTATAGAATCATGATCCAATTTTCATTCAATTACAAATAGGATGTTATTATATTTAATTTTTTAAGAACTTATTTTTAATAATTGTCGATGAATCGGACCTGGTATTTTCTCTAAATCACATAGTATAAATTAATAATAATGGGGTTCAAATAAGATATTAGAATAATTACTATATATGATGGTATAAGATGTTTATATATTTGTTTTGTTTGAAATATAATGTTCTTGATAAGGTCAATATTAGTTATATGCCTATAGAGAAAGGTATTGTTTTGATAATGGATTATGTGATAAATATGGTGAATGATGGGAATACAAAATATAGTTTCAGGATAACATTAAATGATAAATTAACTGACATGAAAGGAATCAAGACCACAATATATATTTGTTATAAACTCTAGTACATTTCAATGGTGACAAGGAATTCATTGTTGTGATGTTATAACTTTAGAATGAAAATTACAAAGATATTCATATTCTTAATGATTAAATCATTGTAAAAATTTTCATATTGAATAATGTTATTATAATATATATTAGATTTTTCGGATATAAATAAATAGAGATAACTATTTTTAAAAAATATTCTTTGAATTCTGTTGGATGTTTTTTTTGTAATGGTTTGGGATGTTAAATATCATGATGTTGATGTATTTCCATTAGAAAATTTTTATAGATTCTTGATATGATATATTATATAAGATTTTAATAGAGAGATAACAATATGAGAAGGGATAATTTAAAAACCTTTAATTATATGGAAACTGTGACGAATCAAATATATTTTAATATCGAAAACAATTTATAATCAGAAGAATATGAGTATAAGTATGTTATGTTTGATAAATTAACTTTACATAAATTAAAAAAGTTTCATAAATGAAATGGTTATTATTAAAGAAACATGATCTTAAATTGTATCAATTTTTTCTAATAGATTCAAAATTCTATGCTATGATAAGTAAATAGAAGAGGTTAATGAAAATAAAGAACGTATATTCAGAACATTCTCAAGGAGGAAATAAAAAAATACAATAAGTTAATATTTCCTTCAAATATAAAAAAAAAATTATTTTAAATTAAATTTGTTATATATGTTTTTGGAATAAGTAGTTAATTATATAATAATACTATAATATACTTTAATTGGGGGAAAAGTTAATATGTTTCTTTCCTTCGTAAATGAAATTAATTTTTCAAATGAAGAAAATGATGTAGAAATAAAAATATTGATATAGTAGAAATATAGCTTATTTAGAATCAATAATTAATCAATACATCTCCCATATATAAATATATTAAATATAGAAAAATTATTTGAATAAATCATCAAAATGAAAAAATAATTATAATATTTAATTCCTTCAATAAGTGTTTAATTTTTTTTATGGAAATAGATAAATTGAAAATTAATCATTGGGAATATAGTAAATTGATATAAGTAACTAAAAAAATATTTATCTAATGAGTGGTAACATTATATTACACAATAAATGGTTAATGATAATTATTACAGTAAGCATATTTTAAATTTAAATTCTAGAAAATTAGCTCAAGATGTAATACAGATCATGAAAAAAAATTAAAAAGTGGTTAAACCACCAATGAAACATGATGGAAATATAAATTATAAAACCATATTATATTAGTAAAAATGTAAGTTTTTATTAAATAAAATATAATATATCAAATTGAAAACAATTAATTTAAAATTGTTCCTAATAACGAGTCTTTATAAAAATTTATTTCTTAAGAAAATTTCCTCATTAATATAAAAAAATATTAATCATTGAAATTATAAAAATTATAAAAATTATATATTATATAGAAATATAATAATATAATATTATGTAATTTTTTAAAAAAATTATATAGTTTTCAAAAGGGTGAAAATAGAAAGGTACAAAAAAAATGAAAAATATATGTTTTATTAATATAAATCGTGTTTATGTAAATTTCTGTGTAATATATATATTTAGGGACATGGAAAAGTGATTTTTTTTCAATGAAGAAAAATATTAAATGTCTACAAGATTATTAACAAATAAATTTTTGTGGTATAAAACACATTTAAACAATATAGTTCATAAACAAGTTGATAAACCAATTATTGAGTTAAAAAACAAGTTTTTGTTAATTAATGAGTTCTGTGAAAAGTGACCAATAATTTTTTATATATTAACATTTTATCACTATATTTCATTCCCAATTTTTTATGAAAATGGATACTGAATGATTTTATAATTAAAATAAAGGAAACAATAAGAAACTTATATTGAAGAAATTGCATTGAATTAATATCAAAAAGTGCGTCCAAGGATTTTGGAAAATGGTTATACTTTATATATTAAAGATATTTAATTATTTTAAAGGTAATCTAAAAGTATAAGTAAATATATATGACAGTGGGTAATGAAATATCTCTTATCCTTAAGAGAGTTATATTATGTAAAATTTGTAATAAGTGTATCAAATTTATGATTATTTTTTGACATATGGCTTGAAAGATAAAATTCATAGTGTGTCGTAAATTTTGTATGAGGGAAGAAAATCCATTTTTATAAAATATGAATAGTTACTAATGTGGTTGAATTATATTATAGTGTTTTTTGAAAGGTCAACTAATAAGTGGTTATCACTTTTAAGTTGGTAAATTTGGGAACTCATGTTACATAAATTATACATTGGAGAATCATCAATAGAATTAAAGGCATAGAAATATTTCCCAATGTAACATGAATAAATTAACAAGTAAATTTTTTTATATGATTTCTATAATTTTAAATGGGAAATAATGTAGTTTTTGAAAAAATTTAGATGTGTAAGATAGAGAATTATCTACATAAGATAATAGAGATCCAAATATCAATACATTTGGTGTTTTTATATTTTGACACATGTGGAATGTTGAAGAAAAGTTTTAATAAAATATACATGTACATTAACTCCAACATTATTTTTTTAAAGGTTGGGGCCGAAACCTCATTTTTATTATTAAATAAAAGCAAAGTCCTCTTTTAACTGGGTAGAGGGAAACCCATTACATAGCCCGAAGGCCCAGTGGGCTTGTATCCCATTACATAGCCCGTAGGCCCAAATTCTAAGGCAAATTCACATTCTGTGAATAGACACCTGCTGCTACAGTACCGCACAGTAACGCCGCCGCTACAGTGCCCTGCCGCCGCTACAGTGCTCGCTGATGAACAGAACCACCGCTGCTACAGTACCGCTACAGTACCCAGCGCCCCATGGGTTTTGAACCCCCATTTTCCAAGTAGTATTAACTCCAACATTATTGAATTTACTCAGATCACATGAATCATGTATGTGATAAATAAATCCTAGGAACTCAAAAAAAAACTAAAAATTTCAGAGTATGTGTATAAAAACTGCATGGCTTTCTTTTGAAGAATTTTATAATGAAAAATAGTGCATAATACATTATTTGTAGATTTAGGTCATATATTGAAAATAATGGTATTAATAATGGCTATAAATATTCTTATAATCTACAATGTTATATATTTTTTGAATGTAATAATTAAATTATAGTTGATAAGGAATAATTTAATGTTGGTTAAGTATGAGACTTCATGTTATTTGTAGAATAAATTATTGGAACACTTGTTTTAATGGTCATAAAATCATTTTTGTTTTGTTATTAATTAGTTTTATGTTTTATGATATAATTTTAATGAATATTTCATTTTAGTAAAAATTTGGAAATGTATAAAAATGATTCACCATTAATATTGAGCTGCATCAAAAAATTCCCACCATTAGAAAGGAATATTTTTAAAATTATTTGAAAGACCCTCAAGCATAAACGACTCACCATCCAGATGAAAATTTTTCTAAGAATAGAAATTTACTACCATCATAAATGTTTCACCATCGACGATGACTCAATAATAGAATTAAGAAACCACTAGATGATCAACCACCATACATTACCAACCTTCAAAAAATTTGGGATAGTGCTGAAAAGACCTTCCACCAGAAATGACTCACAATCCAGATTATTCACTGATGATATGAGTTACAATTGTTCATGAGAAACAATAAACATGACTCAACATTGTCCTATCTCACCACCAAGATGAATCAGCAAAAAATTCGTATCACCACCAAAAGATTCACCATCACTATTCTTGGTATATTTATATTAATTGATTGTAATGGATTTTTTGTAAAATTTGACGATGATGATTATTTTAATGGTTATTCATAAATTGTAGAAGGGAACATTAAAGTGTATTTTAGAGAGTTTAGTTTGATGAGTATAATATTTAGATGATTGTTCTTAAAAATAATAATCTTTTATGCTAATGTTAAATTAAGATGTATACTCCCTCATGCATATAGACACACACATATAAAGATTTCCAGATTTTTATTTCCAAAACTATAATAATACTTTGATGTGTGAGTTTCACTGTAGAACATATTCACTGCATATTACATACACATAACTATGAGAAAGTAGATCATAATGAACATATATTTCCTTTCTTATAGAAAGAACACTAGAGACAATAATTATCTATTTTGGAGAATTTATTTTGAACCGCGAATCAAGATCCTCTCGAAGCTACATATATTGAGTATCAAACTTCATAACACATAAAATTAAGAAACACCAACATTTATTTATCATATAAAGGATCTTTTTATTATATCATTTAAATTCCAAGAATTGTGTATTTTTCCATAATTATTAATCACATATATACTCATGCACATTACCTATAAGATACATGATATCTTCTTACTCTATCATTACATTTATATACCCATGGTGTAATAAATAGGTCTTTGTGTGGCATGTGTTTGTTTTATTCCCAATGTTATTATGGAAGAGGTCCATGCACGTCCTATATAACTAGTAAGCTATTGTGTATACTTGATCCAAGTTGTGGATCAAGATTATATTTATATAATCATCTTGGAAGTAGTTGATTTCCATGTGGATAAGATTATGTCTTGGCATGAGTTTGAACCTATCATATTTATTTCTTATGTGTGTGTTTTTTCTTGTTTCATTACAATGTTTTAAACTAAATTTTTTCAAATAGTAAAAAAATCACTACTCTGATATTTAATCATAATTATAGTATATATAATATTTTTATTATGTAAATTGATTTTAAAAGTTAAAATAGTCTTCAAATTATTTTTATTTATACATAAACACACTTTGTGAAATAATTTTAAAAATCCGAACATATATCAATATGTTGTTTTGATTAATTGGGATGTTTTAATTATTTCAGTGATTTTATATAAACTAATTTTGACATAATTTTTTACTGGGTACACAATTTACTCCTTTACGATACGATCACTCCTAAAAACATTTATTGTTATAGGAAAATCGAAAAAAAATTCAACTGTGATTTTAGTTGTGTATCAAAAATAATTAATTTTTATCAATTAAAAAGTTAGTTATTTGAATAGATAATATACAATAAGGTTGTTCTTATAATATACCACCTTAATTAAATGTAAATAACTATTATCAATGGAAAATAATAATGAAATTTTAAATTGGAAATATGGTTTTTCAAATATGGCCATCTATAGATGATAAGTATGAATCAGATAAGATTGTGTGGTATATATTGGATGATTATACTAAACATGATTAATAAAAAAAATGAAAATCATGAATGATCTATACTTTCCCTTACGATATAATGAAATAAAATGATATCTTATTGTAAAATTGTTGTAAAATTTGGGATACATTATCTATTTTTCATGAAAGAAAAATAATGCTAAATAATTTCTATGAAATACTTATATAATAAAATTTTATACATTAAATATGAATCTTAATGGGGTAATTTTTTATATGTATATCAGGTCCAACGTGATAGTGAACACAATGAGATCCTTGGAGATTCTAGTGTTAGATAAATATCAAATCTTTTTACTATAGAGATGCCTTGTAGAGATATGAAGTGGGGCCACATTTTTAGTAATATAAACATGTTAAATTAGTAAAATAAATGTCAAGGAATTGACTCTAAATATGATGATATATTAGGAAGATCATAATGTAATACGAGAAAAGGATAATTATCATAAAATGAATTCAGTTAAGACTAATATATCAAGAAAGAGTGAAAAGTAGAAATTACAAGATGAAACCTCCATTGATGAGGAATCACTAGATGATAGTAATGAGGAAATGAATAATTTTTCTATAAGATATAATATGTTCTATAGGAAGATGAAATTATTCAGAAAACTAAGCTACAATGAAAACAATGATAATAGACGAAATTGAAAGAAGTATTTGAAAAAAGATGAAAATTCAAATCATATTACCAATTACGAGTTTAAGAGAAAAGAAAATATTAATACTAACTATCCCATGTTGAAATAAAATAAATATGATAACAAAGATAGAATGGATATGAAATCAAAAAAAGCCATATGGAGTGCCTTTGAGGATAGCTCAAGTGAATCAGGCTCAACTCAAGAAGAAAATCTTGATTGAGAAAATATGAGTTTCATGACAAATATATATGAGGTACCTACTGCATATCCTACGTATAATATTGATCATTTAGATGAGGAAAATTTTGGTGATACTTCTAATGAGGAAAATTTGGAATCTTGAAATATGATTGAAGATTCTTTTAATGAGCATAATGAAAATTTGAACATTATAAAAGAACAACTTCCACTATCTACTAATATTAAATCTTATTTTTTGTAGATAAAGAAAATAATGCACAATTATTAAATGAAAATACTTAACTAAAAATATCAAATGAGAACCTAAATAAAGACATATAGAGATTCAAAAATATAAGATAATCTCTAACCCTAATAATAGGTATAAAAATTTCTCATAAAAATAATAATGGCCTAGGTTGCTAAACAAGAAACCCAAGAGTTGTTAAGGTTATTTTTTTCCGAAATCCTACTCTTGAAATTATACTACTAATTTTTATTCAAGGGGATTGATTTTTTTTATTTTCAGTATTTTACATACTTCTTATCTGAAACCTAACAAAAAATTTGGTGCCTAAATCCCTAATCACTAAAACATCTAGACCAAAAATTTACGGGTACCAGAATAATTAATGGAATAATTTTTTTTGTAGGGAATAAATTTGAAAATAACCTTTAGAAATATGTTGTACTTTTAAAGCAGATGTTCAAGACATATGATTAAAAATTACTCGAGCTTAAAGAACTTGATAAAGGTTGATGGTGGTCAGGTCACCATTTGTGATTGTTCTAAAGTAAAATAATTCTCTATGGAAAAATTGGTATCTCAAATTTAGTTTTTATTTCTAATGTATTTTTTATTTTGGTTTTGAAATATAATCTTATTAGAATCATACATCTAGATGTTGATGGTTTTCATGTAATGTTTGAAAAAAATTCAGGTATTTTTTTTTAATTCTAATTTTTTTTAGTGTTTGAAAATTTAAAAAATAAAATATGTATATATTGTTATTCAAGATTAATTAATCTAAAAAATGTTTCTTTCTTTAGTGTCTTCCATACAGAATCATTAATTTGGCTTAGAAGACTATTCCATGTAATACTTACTCACTTAAAGATGTTATTCGGAAAGGGTTAGTCAGGGAACTTCCCAAACACTAGTTATAAAATGAAAAGGAATATAACCCCAATAAAAATAGAAACAAAACAAATATATTTCATATTAAAGACAGTAGATTCATCTTTTAAACCACTTTATTTAGTTTACATGGACATGGTAGGACCATTTAGGGTTTCTAATTTAAATGGGATGCAGTATGTTTATGTACTAGGATTTTCAATTTCTAGGTATACTTTGCTATTCTATTTAGTTCACAAGTGTGAAGATTTACCTTATTTTATGAGGTATTATTGAGCTATAGAAAACCAAACTGGACATATAATTAATTTCATATGATGTGACAGTGTTCATGAGTTTGGTAATGATGACATTTAATCTTTTTTATCATAAAATTTCTATAACCATAAATTCTATGCTCCTAGGACCCCTACTCAAAATGGAGTTCTAGAAATAATAAATTGAACTGTTGCTGAGATAGACCAAACAATAATTATTAAAAATGAAGTAATTACCTACTATTCAGTAGAGAATGTGAACTAATCCTCCCATATAACTAATATAGTTTTAATTAAACCTATTTTGAATAATTTATTTTATGATATCTAGAATGAAAGGTAAGCTATGGTAATTACATTATATTTTTTGGTTGGAATTTATTTATTCTTAACACTAAGGAAACTCTTCAAACATTTTCCTCTAAAAGTGATGAAGGAATTTCTCCTTGTTATTTAAATTCATGTAAATACTATATAGTTTTTAAAAAAGAACCAATGATGTTGTTGAACGTGGGAATTCTATGATTGATGATATAGATCCAAATAAATCTAAGCCTCCTTTATAACCCCATGAATATTTTTTTCTAGATTGACCATAAATGGAAAATCTACTGATACTACTATAAAACATGTTGAAAAATAATATTTTTCTTGAGGAACATCCATTTCCATAATAAGAAACTATAGAAATCCCTGATGTGACTACCCATTATTTTTAATAGTTGTTAGGAATCTTCAATATCATCTTTTAGATGAAATATTTAAAGACCTATATAGTGGTGAAAAACTTGGGATTCCAAAAAAACCAGGATTAACCTAAAGCATTCTAATCTTATCTTGACCCTAAGAACATCAATGACGATATCAATGATTAATTGTGGTTAATAGATATGCAGGAAGCACCTAATCAATTTGAATGAAATAAATTTTGGTAACTTTTCAAATTGACCCAAGGACGCCATTACTGTAGACCCTAATTTGGTGTTTAGAAAAAAGTTTTATGAATCTCGAACAATAGTGAGGAATAAGGCTAGAATAGTTGTATTAGTGTATAATAAAGAATAAGGTACATGCTATAAATAATCCTTTTCATCTATAGCCAGAATTGAAGCCAATCAAATACTGTTATCCTTTTTTGATCATCTATATTTCAAACTATATCAAATTATTGTCAAAAGTGAAATGATGAATGGGTATATCATTGAGTATGTTTTTGTTGAATGAAAACATAGATTTGAAATCACTCATTTTTTAAATCATGCTTATCAATTTATAAGAGTATTATATTGGTTTAAATTGGCTATTAAATTTTTGTATGATAGTATATGAATTTTTATTATTTAAAAAGGATTATCAAAATAAATTTTTGATCATAAATTTTTAGAAAAATAATTTCAAAACATGGTCTACTGATTCAAATATATGTACAAGATAATTTCATTGGATCTTCAAAAAAGTTATTATCTACTGACTTTTCAAAATGATAAAAAATTAATTTGAACTGAGATTAATTGGTGAAATAAATTTTTTTCTTGGTTTTATTATTTTTCATAATAGAGGATGAATTATTTAAAATCAATGTATATATAGTAAATAACTTTTCAAATGTTTTGGTTTTGATAAATCTATGAGTAGTGACACTCCAATGCGTATCACCTATAAATTGAATCTTGATGTAGCTGGAAAATCAGTGGATCAAAACAGTTACAGAGGGTTGATTGGAAGTCTACTCGACATAACTACGAGACAACTATACATTATGATTACTAAGTGTATGTGTTTTCATTTTTAGAAAAACACAAAAGAGTCATACATACATTCGGTAAACTTTATTTTCAAATATCTTAATTATTCAACCAATTAAATATTTTTCTACCCAGGATGATAATAATTATTCCTAGTTAGTTATGTAAATTGTTATTTAGGAGGTTTCAAGTTATATGGAAATATATCCTCTAGAACATGTCATAAATTTTTTAAATTCCCCAGTTTATTTGTGTATTATGAAAAAAATTGTGTTGAATTATGTATGAATGAAGCTAAATACATAACTGTAGGAAACTAGTGTGCTCAAATTTTTTGGATGGAACACACATTACTAGAATACAGAATCCAATTCTAACATTTCACTATATATTGTGATAACACAAGTTCTTTAAATAATTCTATGAATCATGTATCTCACTCTAAAAACACATTTATGTTAGACATCACTTTTTTGTGAGGGAATTTTCAAAATGGACATATAAATCATGACTAACATACTACTGAACATCGGCATGATTATATTTTTACTATGCCACATAACTATGATTAATTTAACTTCATCAAACATCAATAATTCATTAATAATTTTTTTTTTAGAATAATTTTCGAGGAAAAAACATTAGATTTTACTCGTCGTTGGAGTTTACCCACCATGTGGGCCTTCCCACCATTGTAGTTTAACGATCATTAGAGTATTACCCATCATTGGAGTTTTAACCCTTATTGGAGTTTACCCACCATTGTAGTTTACCCAACTTTTTTTATCCATTTTTGGTGTTTTACCCACCATTGGTATTTTACCCACTATTTTAGTTTTACCCACCATCAGTGTTTTACTTATAGTTGGTTTTTAAGCCATCGTTGATAACCTAATTTTATTCTGGATATTTATTTTATATATTTTCAATATAAATATAATATTTCTATTTATGATTTGAAAATAAATAAATACTTCTCTGAAATAAATTAAACAATTATCTAAATTCAAATTCTCTCTTCCTCACACCATATCTTTTAAACAATGTTGTTACCCTTTCTCTCTTGACTATTAGCCTTATCTCTAACTTATCCAAACCATCTAAATCGTTCATCGTGGATAGAGTTAGATGATATTTATAGTTATATCTAGACATATTATTCCCTTTATAGAATTAGAAAGTATAGTTGAGTCATCCAACTATCGATATTATGACCAGCTATCTTGTGAATCAAATAGTAGTACTTGAGAAGGAAGTTCATCCCAAATGGTTACTATAGAGAAAGTATTTAGTTTTTGAAATAATGGAATACCATGGATGGGTAGAGTGTCTCTCTAATAATGATAAAAAAATCTATTCTAGGATACTAAATCAGTTCAATTAGTATGTTTAGTTTAATGTTTTGGATGATTAAGACAATGTTTTAAATAGAATAAACATATGATAAACTATTTCATATTAAAGTAATTGGTCCAAATGACTAAAATTCCCTCACTATGGTGTCTCAAATTACTACCATGGTTCAATTATATGGAATATTGATAATTTTTTTTATAATGATGATTTGGAATAACTAACAGTACTGAATTTTCAAGAAAACAATCTATAACTGAGATTCTTGTATAATGTCATTTAACTCTCATGGTTATTCACCATATTATGTGTCCAATAGAAGGTTACATCACCATAATTATGTATCAATATATATATATCATATGTGTCATAGAAATAGAATAGAATGTCAATTTACATAGACACCTAATGACTTATATGATTTGGATTAGTAAGAAGTATTCTAGATCAAACTCCCTAATTTACCCCAAGTTCATTATTGCCATGCTAGAGGCCAAGGGACAACATGACGGGGAAAAAGATACCATGGTAATATGTGGAGGTTTTTTCATTACAAGAGACATTTTTATGGTAATGAAGATAAGCTGGAATACATGGTTAAGGAAATGTGTTTATGATTCAAATCGAAATTTTGATTATTTCAACCCTTGTGATCACCCAACTAGGAGAAAAAATCTTACCAATTCTGGTATGGATCCAGGTTAGATGGTTGAGTAGTTAGATGATGATGAAGAGGAGGCTAAGGAATCATGATATGAGGAGGATGTGTTTTATTTTGATGAGGGTAGAGGACTAGAAATTCCCAAGAGTCTGTATTCTATATATACTTGTTATCCAAGTCGACCTAGATCACTACTATCCCAAGAGACTTTTTTAAGATAATGAATTGAAAAGGAAAACATGATAATTCTAGAGAGGAATTATTTAAGAAGTCTTATAATTCTTTAGATAAAAATGGATAAATTTTGATTCATGATGAGAATATTGAAAATAGATATGAATATAGCGGATGATAAGATTATGAGGAAGACTATAGGTATATAAAGGATAATGAATATGGAAATGGTCATGAAGATGATAATGGTTCAGGTCATGATAAGCCTAATGATCATGAGATTCCTTAGGCATTTGATTATTATCAACGTGTTTATGTTTCTTCTAGTTCCATGGAAGAAGAAAGTCTAATTAGATATGTTTTCATAAGTTCTTGAGATAATATTGAGGCATTTGTTTCGGAGGAGTAATCTATATGTATTTCAAGTGACCTTATTGAACCTACCGATAGGGACTCTAGTGAGCCTACATTTTTTTATGAAGACAAATTTTTTGAAAATATATGAGGAGAAGATGGTTTTTGGGCTTGTAGTAGTTAAGTTAGTAGTTTTTTAGCCCCTAGTTTTGTCTCCAGCTAGATTGGATGTCACATTCTTTGTGCAATGGTAGATATACCATGACTATATCAGATTGGGTTTGGAATACACTAAATCAAATGATGAGAGACCCGTAATTCCAATAGAGTTGGATCATATGGGTTCCATGGTAGAATAAACATATGTAGTAGTGTAATTATATAGATTTATTTTTATATTCTTTCCAGTTATGATCCAGTAGACCCAGCTACCATTGGGAGTATTTCAGAAACCTTGCATGCACCTGCCGTTTCAACGAATCCTACTGAAAATATATCCAAATCTCAACAAGAGTCCATTAGAGAGAGGATTATACATGATTTAGGTATTTTATTATAAAAATAAAGAACTTATTATTACAAGTCTCAATGGTAATGAAGCATGATATTTTTTCAGTTCATGATACATCAGATACAACACAATATTATGTTCTAGTGAGAAGAATATTACAGATATACTTTACATGATGAATATTTTTATATATAATAATGTCTATAGTTAGGGTTCCTTAGTTTGGACTGGGTCCTCAAACATAGCCATCAGACTAAAAAATTTTCAAAATGAGAAGGTAATAGTTTACAATTTTATAAATAGTATTCTGGCAGAGCAACATCTCCATACATAGAAGTCAGGATAAAGAATCATAATGAGCCCTTTGACCCTATATTTGAATTAAGGTTGTTTCTACCAGCTACTAGGTGGGAAAGTGATGATTTATTTTGTATGTTTTTAATGATGTTGATATGGTAACATGATTAATGTTTTTGAACCAACTCATGATGGTTTTATTACTTGGTACGGAAACATATCTAACATCATTTTCTCTATAATAATCACATATACTATTGCATTAATCATTTTGATATTGAATTCTACGGGTACATCCAAGATGTTTGTATCCACTACAAAATAATCATTTTATATTAGATTGTGTGGAATTATATTTTTTCCCAGACCATGACAGGGACATATATAATTTTTTGAGTAGTTAACATTGTAATTATTTATGTTATTATAGATTTGTGATTTGGTTGTTTTCATCAAATTTATAGATCTGTAATAATACGTAATGGTTTTCTTGAATGAAAGAATAATTAAGATAAAAACATATGGCTAATTCATCCCTCCCCCTCTCTATGGTATATTCTTTTTCAGTGGGTAATGTCATTAGGTATCATAGGGGAGGCTCCTTTTATTTACACTTCTCTAATAATTTTTAAGAGTGGTTTTTATGGAGAATGTAAATTTTTTAATAGTAAGTTCATTCTTGTGTTTTGTGTAAGGAACAATCATATCTATGAAAGATATAATATTCTCTTTTTAGGATTATTTTATATGATTTTATTGAAGTAGCTGAATATATATTTTTTCTATTGATGAGAAACATCCTCTGGAATCTATTGATGACAATAATATTGAGAATTATGGAAGTGAAAATAATTCATTACTCCCATCACATTCTAAAAGTTATTTTGAAATTTTTAAAGAAGGTATTACTACTAAAAGATTATATGTAAAGTAGAAGAAAATTTTTGAAGGTAATAATAACATGATGAAATACAATATACAATTATGCATGATGAAGTATTATGATCTAAAAATGGGTGAGTTTTAATTGGTTGATTACATCTTAAAAGGGTGAATGATATTGTATTCACCATAAGATGCCTTGGTGAAATGTAGTAAGGATCATTTTTTTAAAAAAAATTACGAATTCTTCCTGATATGTTTGATTACAATGTTTCATCTCTAGAATACTGAAATCTAAAAAATATATCATTATATAATAATCATTGAGATCTCATTACTTACTATATGTCAATTGAAAATGTTATTAAAAAAATAAATTTTTATCAATAAAGTTTATTCAGGGTTACCAAGAAAATAAAGTCAATTAAGATTCATAAAGAAAAAGAGGAAGGTGATTCTGAATCTGAAAATTACTTACGAAAAAATATTGATGAATTTTTATCCTTGTATTATAAAAATGTGAAAAGTGGTATAAGAAATTATAATTGTAAACTTCCCATGAATGTTTTTGAATGTGGATATTTTGGGTACTATTCTTCGAATTCAATACAGTAATGAATGAATACATTAGTGGTGAAGATGATTGAAGGTAGAGAATATATTGGAATAAACATTTTGATAAGTATACATCCTTTTCAAAAATAAATGTTAAAATGTTCCCAAATATAGAATGAGAATAATTTTGGGAAGACATTATGAAGATGAACGATGTTATGTTTATGGTTAATATTTTACGAAGATATCTGTAGAAAATAATTTCATTGCAACATTTAATGATGATGTTATTAGAAGTAATAGTTAAAATGATGAATAAATTTATTTTTAATTTCATGAATATATGGAAATTAAATAATTTCTATGAAATTCTATTAGACTAGAAAGTGATATCAAGAAGTTAATGATAGAATTTCCACTAAAAAATCAAATAATGTATACCTAAATATAAATTCATTTTACTTTTTTTTGAAAAGATAAATTTATTTTACATAAATAAGTTTATTATATGAATAATTCGTTAGAAAAAAATAATAAATATGAACAACATGAAGATAGAATAAAGGTAATGGAAGAAGAGTTGTAATTTCAAAAAAATATATTCTAAAAATTATAAGTCATGAAAAATATTTAAGAATTATATCTCTGAGTTTTGTAATGGTTCTAGAAAGGATGAATGAGAAAATGATAAATAAATACATTGAATAGATACCTTCCTAGGTTGAAAATATAATTTAATATTATTTCTAGAAGAAAAAATCCAAAATGCAATGTGTGTGGCCAAAACACATAAAATTATTGAGCTAAATGTTTATTAAAATTACGAGACTAAGAAATTTTGTACTATTTCAGATTATTAGAAGGATGGAATGATACCCAAGGTAAAGATTAATATTCTAGTTTATAATAGAAAAATCTGGTCTCAATAAATTTAGGACGTGAATGTTATAAAGGTTTCTAAGAAATGTACCCACAACTCCCAGAATTATTGAAGCTATTGAGAATAATATTATATTTTTGGCACTATGGGTATTATAATGCCTAAGGACACATGGTAAATATGTGTTGGTTTAATTTAAAACATTAAAAATATTCCACATATTATAAAAAATTGGTGGGGGGGTTTATCCTCTCAAATTAATAAATATGAGAAGTCTATTTTGAAGAAATATTATAAGGGTAATTTGATCGTTTAAAATACATTCCAACCACTAGAAAATTTTTGTGAAATATGTGAACAACTGGGAAATCATTCAAAAGGTTTTTGTGTTTTCTTACCAACACAACAAATAGTTTTTGACATATCCTAGAATCTGGGGATGAAGAAGGACAAAGGTAATGAGAATTATATTTTATTAGAAAAAACTCTAAAAGACACAATAAGAGAATGGCCTATGATCATGGATTGTGAGCGTTCTTATCTCATGATTGGATATTTAAAATTATTAAATAATATGAAACAATTAAAATATGGAATGGTGACTTTTTGGATAAGATTTATCTCTCTGAATTTAAGGTGTTGGATCAATTATTATTGGGGACAAATAGTTGAAATCCATGAAATATTTGTTTATTGATGGGTTGAAACACAAATTTTTTTGTTTTTCAGAAAAAATTATGAAGGCATTAAATTTTTTTATAAATTTTTTGTTTTTAGGGAAATTATAAAAAAATTTAAAAGTTATTACTAGTGGCCAACATACAAACATGAATATAATTCATGTTTCTGAAGATCAATAGTCATGTTAATTAAGAAAGATGGATGAAAATCATATGTTTCTAAAATGATGGGACACATTTTTCAAAGAACAATTATAATGTTATCAATGAGAAAATTTATTTGTGGTGTTCCTAACATTTTAAGAACATAATTTTAGTGTTCCATAATTTTTCATAATGGAATGACAAAAGATCTCTGAATAATAATTATGATATTTATTCAACTAAATCCCTCTAACTTATCCATTATGGTATCTATGGTACAATGATAAATCAATAAAAATTTATTTATATGTACTACATTACTTTTATTGATTAATTGACTCACAGTACTTGTTTTATGTATTTAAAACAAAATTTGGATTCTCTGAGGATGGTTAAAATATTTGGGAGAAAATATAAGAATGAATATGGGTATTCTATTAGGAAGTATATAAATAAAAATTGATTTTATTATGATAATTAAGAGAACAAGATTTATCTTCAAAAATATATAATTCGCTATGAGTTTAATACACCATACACCCCACCATAAAATGGTGTTTCTAAAATGAGGAATATAAGCTTTTTTAAATGGGGAGAACTATGTTAGATGATCATGGTCTCTCTCATTACTTTTGGAGGCATTCTATAATCATTGATGTTTATATTCCAAAATGATGTTTCTATATGAGATGTTCTTATTTGACCAACTATTGAATATTTTTTAGACAAAACTAAATGTTTTATGAATTTAAATTTTTTTGAGAGACCCTCCATCATAATGAACAAAGGTTGAAATCATGTAACATTTGATCAAAGAGGTGAAGATATAATATTACTTTTATATGATTTATATGGAAGAGGGTATATATATTTCAAAAATTATATATGATAAGTAGTTAAATATATTTATTTTATATCTATTAAATATGAGGATGATTATAAAAAACTATTTATGTTAAGGAAAATTAATTGGATGGAATAAATTTTGTTAAGAGTTCTGATAAGGATAAAAAAAATTTAATCCTATTAATGAAGAAAAATACGGCTTAGTTATTTGTAGTGACTAGTATGATTCTAAATTATCAATTCCTAGGATGATAAGGATAGTGTAATATCAAAAATGATTGGTGAACAACATCAAATGTTTTAAACAAGATAAACATCAAATGTTATAAAACATACATATTTGTATTCAGAAGTTGAGATGGAAGATGTGAATGAAGATTTTTGTTATCTTGAATAGATTAAGCCTATAAATGGATATATGGATCATATTTATAAAAATTAAAAAAGGGAACTCATACCTAAACAAAATAACTAAAATTGTATTGGTATAATGTGTCTTTTTTGGAACACGATGAAAGAATACTATGATGTGATTAGAAATAAACAAAGATTGGTGTGAAAAGTTTCTCACATATTGATGTTATATATTTTGATTATAAAACATCCCCAATTTTATGGTTAGAAACAATTATAATATTTCATGATATATCTTCACAATGAAGTTACACAATTTTTCATAAAGATGTCAAGTCACCCATTCTGAAAAGAGAAACTGATGAATAATTCTATGTTGACTAAACTTGTATGGTTTTTACTAGGAAGTATGAAATTCATGTGTGTAAGTTGATTAATTCCATGTATTTGATAAAGAAATCTCTGAGATATTGGTTGTCTAAATTCGATACATGCACATCAAAGTTGAACGTCCTGAAGATAAGGGGTTTTTGTAATCTTTACAACTAATAAAGTATTCCCATTTACCTCATTGTAATTGTATATTTTTATGACATTAGGTTTTTTAGGAATTATTAAATAACTAGTGTAACATTTTTTTAAGACATGAAAATGTTTTTGGAAATTTCCATGCTTCTATAAATTATATATTCGGTTTAAAAGTATATAAAAAAAGAAACACATAATTATTTATAAGGAAAACATGTAAAGGAACATCATAATATGTTTTGAATGGAAAATTTGAAACCTATATTGACGCCCATTTTAGTGGGAACCAAGATGAAAACTTATTGTATAGAAAATAAGTATACTATAAATAGTTTATAAGGATGATTGGAATTGTTGTATATTTAGATACTTGAAGAACGGATCATGTTTATGTTGTTACCTTATGTGAAATATTACAATGTTACCTACAAAATAACATTTATTGGCCAAAAAAATAATTCTTTGATATGTAAAAGAAATAATTTTTTTTTGAATCGGATATGAGAGGTTAGAAATAATTAATCTGTTTGAGTATTTAGATATTTATTTTTTATGATGTATTGATGATGTAAGATCCAAATCTAGTGGGGTTTTCTTTCTGGGGAATTTATATGTAATTTTCATGACTATAAGTAAAAATTTCCAAATCTATTATAATGATTGATGATTATGATATTGCTACCACTCAATCTACTATGAAAATTATCAGTATGAAGACTTAGTTGGAAGAATTACATGTAAATGTTAATTTATTATTGGTTGTGATAATTATAGTTCCATTAACTCTAAAACAAACCCACTAAAACATTCTTGTTCCATACATGTTGATATAAAATATTATTTCATCGATGATAATGTGTAGAATAATTAATTATTGTTTTAGTGTTCTCCTACATTTGAAAACATTGATAATATATTCACAAAACCATTAACAAATGAAGAATTTTTCATGATGAGGTTGAAATATGTGATTCCATACTCTTTTTATCCATTTTTGTGGTCTCTGTTTTCATCCCCACTCCCTTATAGTATTTAGATATTGTTCCCAGGGGGGATAATTGTTTCGTAAATATATCAATTTATTTGTATAATCATTGTTAAGAAATGTTTTTGTAGGGGAGTTTTAGGTATGCTGTGAATTAAACATGTAAGTGTGTGAAAAATTCCAATAGTTTTTTGCAGTGGTTATATGAAATATTTGTTTACAGTTAAGTAAAAGAAGTGAACTAATAAAATAAGATGTATTTAAAGGAAAGGAAACATGGAATGATAATGAAGTTTCATGATTCACTCATTTTGGAAGTCATAGATTTATTTTTAATAAATATTGATTATTATAATGATTTTAATCATGCTGTACTACAATTTATTTTATGAATTCTATTTATTAAGTTTAAAATGTTATGTGATTAATAAACCATGGTTAAAAAATATATAATGAGTGAGATTATATTGAAAAAGATGGCTGAAGGTGGTTTTGGATTCTAAAAGTTGTTTTTTCTTAAATTTTTTTCTCAATAAAAAAATAAAAAAACTTTGTTAGTTTTGACAACAAGATAAAAAATGAAAGGAAGCAATGTAATTAGAAAATTAGAAACACTTTTCATAAGAGGGTTCCTTGTTTTTAGTTTTCGATTATAAAGATGTATTTTGAAATGTTTTTTTTCAGACTCACAATATGTTTAGAAATAATGTTTTGATCGGTATGAGAAAGCCGTTCAGTGTCTGAAATTCACTATACTAAATATGATGATTGATTCCTAATATTTCAGTTCTCATAAATCATAATGTTTGTAGGAAAATGTGAAGAATGTAGTATTAACTAAGGGGATAAAATGTGTTTGAGTTTTGGAAATATGATTGAGGTTTGGATGGAATAGTAAAAGAATATGAAAGGATGGAAAGTAGTAGAAACATTCCAATGTAAGATAGATGATTTTATACTAATACTCATATTCTCATAGTTGCGAGGAAGTCATTATTATAAAAATTGGGTAGTGGAAGAAA
Source organism: Viscum album (assembly GCA_963277665.1). NCBI lineage: Eukaryota > Viridiplantae > Streptophyta > Magnoliopsida > Santalales > Viscaceae > Viscum > Viscum album. Next base: position 1,747,585,500 of record OY728126.1, read on the forward strand.
AAATTATTTATATTTAATGTTTTTTCCCATAGTTTATCAGGTGGATTTTACTAGATATGTATTTTTGAACACTATGTTGTTTTTATTGAAATGTGTGATAATGATGATGCTAGTTTTCTATGATAACAATAAGACATGGGATAAAAATAAATAATGAATTAAGTTGAAGAACTCTATAATTTTTTTACTATAATCATAAATTTAAAGAAGTCACTATTGATACCGATCCATCAGAAGTCTTGTTCCTTCAATCCATCAGTGTAAGGAATGTTTGATGATGTAGACAAAAAGGTGATGTTGTTTGGGACCAATGTGTGTAATAATGTCATTGAACGATAAAAAAATGATGATCAAAAATGTATTCAACTTTTTTCATCATGTTAAATTGTTCTTCCAATTAGGTCAAGAGAAAAATAACCATTGTGTTATTTGTTTCTCAAGGGGTAAGACACATCAGCTATAAATTGACACTAATCCATGAGATTGAGATAAAGACTGATCCATGATATGTATTCGGACACTAATAAAGTATTGAGACATAGGATCATAAATCTAAGGAAAATAAGAATATGGGATTTTTTTGAAGAGATTTTAAATTTTTTTGAAAGTTGGTACTAGTATCTTTATATTTTTTGAGGATTTTTTTGAAAAACGTAATGTATCTAATAATTAATGAAATTTAAACAATGTTTATGGATGAAGGTTTTAATTTTTATATGTTTTTTAGATAGTATGGATCTTTATAATGTTTTTTTTAGATGGTATGGAAAAAACAATGAAGAGTCTACTACCGTACATATATTCTCATCATAATGATTACATGTCAAAATAGAAATTGGGGTTGGACTGATGAATGGTTTTTAAGGTATCCTCAAGATAATGTTGTGAGAGGATTAGAGAATATTAAAGAATAGTTGAAAAGAAATGAATAAGTAAAAGGTGGGTTTGTACTGAAAGTCAAATTTGGTAAATTAGAAATTTTATTGAGCTGGATAATGAAGGTTAATTCCTAACATTTAAAATTTTTGCACACCTATAGAGGGAAGGAATTACATTGTACTTTCTAATACATTAGAAAATTATTAACATGTGAATTGAGAGGGAGAAGTATTGAAGTTCTATTGAGAAAAAGTTTCCATAAATATTTTTAATAAAAAAGATTTTCAAATAGAAGAAAGTTAGTTGTTAGAGTTTCTTAGATTGGAATGGGTCATCGTACAAAGCCATTGGACTAACAGTTTTCTAGACTGAGAAGGAATTAGTTCAAAATTGTTTCAATAGTATTATAGAAATTTTATCTTTCCAAACTGAGTAATTAGACTAATTAATTGGAATGAACCATCAGACACTGTGTTTGTATTACTGATGTTTTACCTTATAATGGGAAGGATGTTTTAGAATTGTTTTTTGAAGGATTTTATATTAGTTGATAAGTTAACAGAATAACATTTTTTGAACCAACTGATGATGGTTTCTTTAACTGTTACAAAAACACGTATTAAATCACTTTTTCTATAAGAATAACATGAAAAATTATATTCATCATAATCATACACAAGTGTAAGGGTATATCTAAAATTATTGTATCCACACAAAAGGATTATTTTATATTGTATTGTGTGGAATTAGATTATTTCCAAAGGATTCCAAGGACATTACTACTCATTTGGAATAGTGAACCTTGTAAATACATTTTTTCTCATGGATGTGTGATTGGTTTCTTTTTTCAGTAAAATGTTAAATCTTTAACATGATATAAAGGCTGTATTAAAACAAAGAACACTTAAAATACAAATATATCCCTAATTAGAACCCTAACCCTCTAAGCGATAAATTTATTTTGGAGGGGTAATATAATTATCATGTAAAAATGGGATAAAGAAAGCAATATATCTCATATTTTAAGAAAATCGTTTTATAAAATCATTATTACAATATAAACCACTATTTTTATTACATAATAATATGATTGTTATATATATTATAGATTTAATATAGATATAATAAATTTCAAAACATAATCATTCATAATGAGGAACATTAAAAAATAAAAATACTCGATGAAGCTAAAACTGTAGAGACCTAAAAATAGAAAATAATGAACTGCTACAAGATACAAGCATCTAAAATATAAAAATCCATTATTGGTTTAATAATGAGTATTAATGGGAATTTAAATTAGAAGATTTTGAATAGATAATGATATAAATAATTCTCAACTGCATGTTTGACCAAATAACAAAATGTTATACATCTCAATGTGAACGGTTTCACCACCCACAAGTTAACACCACGAGATTCAAAAAAAATATTACATATTTCATTTATTAATATAATTCATTACACTTACATGAATTATTTAAACCAAATATACATACATAGAGATTGTTTTTTAATTAATTATTGGAAGATATGAATTAATATTACATGACATTCACTATTTAAAAAATTTATAAATAAACCATGATAAAAAAAATTTAGATGAATGTACAATGTTTAATTCCATATTTATGAATTATATGTGAAATTTAACATCAATATTTTATTATTAATTTAATTTTATTTATGTTATATAATTTCAAACTAATATATATACATATATAACTAAAATCATATATGAAAATTCATTTATAATTTTGTTCATTTTAAAGAATCGTGGGAGAGTACCTAGAAGACAGTGGATTGAATATCAAGGATCCCATCACTAAAGCATAAAATAATTGGTATATAATACAATAGCCAAAATATATTTTAAATGCACCCAATAAAAACCAGTTAGAGAAACCAACTAAACAAGTATAAAATAAAATCCTAAAATGGAATTATCTAAATTAGAATCATAATCTAGAATATAATTAATTTTAAATAATAACTACATGGTTTAAAAAAGACATGAACTTTTGAAATCATAACCTATTAGTTCTTTTTCACTTTATTTCCCTCCCTAGGTATTCCTTATATTCAAATGATATTTATTATCAATATTTTGAATTGTAATTGAAAAATATGCACACGAAATAATCCCAAACCACACGCATAAACAATTATTTACAAAACAAACACAATTAATGGATCCTCTAACCACACATTAAATAATTCAGCATTTTTGAACTTCATAATAAAAATTTGAAAAAATATCAGGTATAAAAAATATCATTAAAATGAAATTTAATAAAGGAAAAAACAAATTAGTAATTTCAATATTTCAGTATGAAAATTTAATCAATCAATTAAAATTCATTTTAAAACACCATATTAAAAAAGTACCATGCATAATTTTTATTATAAAACATTATGAAACATCTCTATCAGAAATTAACATGATATAAATACCAAGATATATGTGAGTTGGGTCTACTATCAAGTGAGGTTGAGAGTATTGGTTAGTGGTATATGTTATCAATGAGGGGGGAGGAGAGAGGGTGTTAGGGAATGAGATACAGTGTTAGGAAATATTAGGGGGAGTGTATGTTTATGTCAAGGGGGATAAAGAGTTGTGAGATAGAGGGATTTTAGGATATAGATGGTCTAGAATAATTTAATATTCAAAATATTTAGATAATATGTAATAAATTTGACTAATAAATATCTTATATAAAAGAGGATTCAATGAATCCACTGGTAAAAAAATTATTGGTGATCCTTTATACAAGAAGCCCTAGAAAATTGATAAGATATATTATTCGAATATTCATCATCATGTTTTTGAAAACCTAACCCAAAACCTGACAATATTCACTAGTTCTTATAGTGTAAGGTAAAAAAATCACATTTATTTTCATTCTCAAATTGAATTGAAGAGTTTTATGTATATAATAACATAATTTTTTTTATATAATAAATTATTAATTTGAAAATATCATAAATAATTACACATAGTTGTTGGTTTTGGATCTAATGAAAAATAATAACATTATAACGAACTAGGATTTGTAAAATAAGATGAATAGAGAAGGTGATGTTTCTAGAAAAAATAATGACTTTTATGAAATGTATATTAATAATTTTAAGGTTTTTATTTTACAAAGATGTTCATCATTATAGATTATTGAAAAAAAAGATAACAGTTTCGGTCATAGTAGAAGTTTTTGGGGAGGTCAGAATTAAAATAACCTTTTCTTCATAATCTTTAAATAATTTTTGATATACATGATGTTGAATTTTCTTGACCAACATGATAAATATGAAAATAACATGAAAAGAGCCTAAAACCAATAATAGAGTATCATTTGACAAATAATTTAAAATTTATTTATTTATATATTTAATTTCTATATATTGAATTCTTTCATCATCGATGAATTAGTAGAGCACTATTTCTATATCATTATTGTTTCAGAGGAATCGAGTGTAGATTCCCTTTAGTGGTGATCATCAGATGCTTCAAAAACCTCTAATTGTCAACATGGGATTCCATATGTACTATAATGGAAGAATATAATTCTTCCTATGATGGTTGATGATTTTTAACAAATTATTAAATTGAAAAATAATCTATTCTAGTTTAAGAGGATAATTTATGATAATTTTTAATAGAGATTTATGTAGAAATATCTTAAGGGATTCATTGAATCCCCTATAAATTTTATTGTACACAATTATAAAATTTCCCTATATCATTTAGTTCATTTAATAACTATGTTAAATTAATTCCATGGTTAGAAAATAATAATTTCATTATGGAGTTATTACTTTTTTAATCCATACACAACCACATTTCAAAATAATAAAATTTATTTTTATTAAATAAATTAATTAATATTTATTCAAATAATATTTAATTGATATTACTTATCGAACTATTAAACTCATTCATTCAATTCTAATCAATATTTATCTAGCCTTGAATAGTGACTACATATGTAATTTGATAAATATCAATTTATTATTCTCCAATAAATATATAAATATTATTTTCATTGAAACTAGTGAATAAATATTTATTAAATATTAATTTATCTGAATAAATAATAAAAATTTAACGTTACTAATAATTGAGAATCAATAAATATATTATAATCATATGATTAAATAAATAATGACTTTTTGAATAAAATGTTTTAAATATTAAATTCAAATTTATATTTTCTCAAATAACATGTAATTGTATAATTTCGATCAAACCAACATTAATAATTATTAAACCAATACAAGATTAAAATTTATCAAATATTTTAAATTTAAATGAAATATAACTGAAGTTATTAATACCTTATGGGTGTTTATCACTTGGATTCTTTCATAGTGGAATTAGGCTACACTTCTTAAAGTCAAAGGATATAATATCTATACATGCTATGTATCCGATAAAGAAATATGTTAATTCCACAACAATTTGTGACCTCTAATGAATGTACACTATATAATGTAATTTATTTTTTATATTACTATAATTAGTAATGTAAAATTACAGTGACATCAACCTATATGATCAATGAAACTTTCATGGAATTTCTTGAAACAGTCTTGCTGAAACCACAACCATAGCCATGAACTAAATTAGGAAATTCAATTCACATCAAATTATTTGAGATATCAAATTAAATTAAGGAACATATGTGATAAATAGTTTCTCTTACAATACATTTATACAAAATCAATCATGATTCACCAAATGTATCCTACTTCACCATGAGCATATATCATCTTGATTTCCATCCATAAATCAATGTACACAACTCATGATGTGTATTACAAGCAATCCTAAATTATTAGTATAATTACAGAAATACATGGTTCAGAATATCCAGTTATTCATATAAATTTGGATTTACAATTATTGGGTTATGCTATCATAATATCATTCACTTAATATTACCATTGGCTCACACAGTGTTAATTTATCACAATTACTTATGAGTCTCCACCCCTGATATGATGTATAATTTGTGTCCCATAAAATGATATCATCCAAATATATACATTATATTTATGAATATTTCCTCAAATTTATATGTTCAAATAATAATGAAGAACTTATATGGAATTTTGGAGTGAAAAATATACATTGAACATTATCACATGCTATGTCATGAATAAGAACACTCATAATATGATATGATATATTATTAATACGAAAAATCCATAAATATAAATTAATATAAATTAATTAGAATTTTTTTCTAGGGAACCATCTCCAATATACTCCCATAAACACTAGATCCAAATACTAACAAAAAATAGTCAATTAGCTCCCACATGATGTTAATGTTTCTACAGAGATAAATATTTATTCAATGGGTCGAAAATAATTCATACATGTAAACTCCATTCACAGTGACTTCACTTCATTGAGAACATTCATTCAAGATGTAATATTCAAAGTGAATATTCTTATTATGTTGATGAAACCCTCTATCCTTGGTGGAATCCACCTTAATAGTATTAATCCAATACAATGTGATTAAATCTCTTCTACTATGAAACACATAAAGCCCTTAGAAAGAATTGAAATCCAAAAAAAATCTTCTGTTGTATCATAAGTTACTATATAATCAGACTCGGATGTATTATTAATAAAAAATAGTTGTTTTGAACACCTTTAGATCATAGTTCCCCCATTATAACCAAATAAACATCTTGAATTTGACTTCAAATCAATTTTTATCTATTTAGAAAAATAATTATTTGAATCCTTCTATTACTAGTTCCCTGCCTTCTCCATACACTATGAATATATACTTAGTAAAACTGAGATACTTATGCATAGATTTATAACCATACCAGTTTCACTCTCCTGAAACATATTTCTATTTACCTATCATGCTTAACGGTTAAGAAATATGAATAATTTTATATATCATTTTTTACATGATATATTCTATTAAAGATGCATATCGAATATTGATCATCTTCTATCTCACACTCATTGTGTATGAAAACACATTTTCTTTGAGAGATATATACCATGTGAAACAAGAACCAATCCCCTCTTGAAATTTTCATACTAAATCATTTTAGTATGCGGTCAATGTTTGTGATTTGATTTAATCTAAGTAATCCTTTGGATAAATCATGAATTATCATGATTCTATGGAAATATTTTACTTCACAAAATCCCTTTATAGAGAAGTAATATTTTTACTTGACTTTAACTGACCGTAATACTAGTATTGAAATTCTAATAAGTAACATGTCACCAAAATGTACTTGTTTAAAAATAACTATACATCCACTAAACTTATTTTACACACATGGATAACATTAATTATTCATGAAAAACGATTATATGGTTTCATCAAACCAAAATAATCCATGACATTGATGCTTACATTAACCCATTAGTGGATATATATAAATTTCATATCATATTTTATTTTCCTAGAGTCAAAGTAATTTGAGGTTATGTCATTAAGAGATATTTCTATTGATTTTAATTAAATAATGATGTCTTCAAATCCATTGGAAAAAATATCAACGTTAAGGAATTATAGTATGGTAAGTATAATTATAATGGATTAATGTATGGAAACTAAAGAAAAGGATTCATCATAGTCAATTACATAATGTTGTTTAAAAAATTTAGATAATATTTTATATTTATATGTAATTACATTACATTACCATTGTATTTTTATCTTAAGTACCCATTTTCACCCACCATGATTTACTTAAACTTAAAAATTAACCTAAACAAAAAACCGTTTCTAATGCATGTAATCTATCTCAATATACATGGATTATTATCATCTTGTAGTTTTTGAGATATTTAATACCTCTTTGTATAATATAGTATCATTATATTAAACATACAAGGATTCATCATCTCGGGTGAATAGAGAACCATATCTTTTTAGTTCTCTAACCTCTCTAATTCTTGGTGATAGTACGAGTGTTTTAGGAAACAAATATTCTACTTGGACCTATATAATCTATTCATGCACTTACTCATGTTCATATTCATATTCATCTTCATCAAAATTATTCTTTCCCCAATTTTACATCTCGAGTATGTGGCCTTTATCAAGAAAAATGGATTGTATTGTGATCATCACATTCTTCCTTAAGGGGATGTATATATAGTATTCCCTTCATTCTTTCAAATACCCAATCAACATACACTTTTCACCTATGGGTGCTTTTTTTCATAAATGGAATTAACAACTTCTTTATAACCCCATGTAAGACTATATGATGGTGTATATTTCAATCTGTATAGTGACTCATATGGAATTCTTTCTCCCACGTTAGTTCGTACTCGATTTGGAATGTTTACTATAGAGTGTAATTTATATCACCAATAGGATAATGGATAACTTCAATACATTATCATTATCCTTACCATATAATGAAATGTTTGGTTCATCGTTTCACTAATATAATTCTACTGTGGTGTAGAAAGAGTGTTGAGTTTGAATTTAATCCCACACTCCCATAGAATGTCAATTAATTCATGGTTAATATGATCACCTCCTTGATTTCCCTAAATATTATTAATATACTTATCATGATGAATATCCAATTTATTCTCGAAATATCAGATTTTTAAAAAATAATTTTACTTTTACATCATTAAGTATACATTATCATATATACTTAAATATTGAGTTAATATAATGAAAGAAGAATCCACAACTCTATATTATGAGGGGAATAGTATTTATAACTTAGTGTGTACCAATTGTAGAACATCTACAACTCTTTAAATAGTTCCACCAATGTTGTATTAGTCATTTGTGTTAAAAACAGTAATGAAATCTATCAAGAAGTTTCATCCTAAAATTTTCTATGTTACCATATTGATAGTGCCTTTTAAAATTATTCTTTTTATATGACCACGATAGTGATTCCACAATTCGGTATGGATTGATTCAAGATAAATTGTTTCAGTCTCAGTTATCAATACATGGTTTTTATTATTTAATAGATAAATACCATGTTTCAAGTGATTTGTACCATAATCTATGTCGTATTTATTAAAAAAATTATTTCTAAATATTAAAATAAAACAATTTATATCTAGATAGAAAATTTAAATAATGTTTTTGTTAAAAGCTAGTATATTATAACACTCTTTGAAAACCATGATCATTCCAGTTAAAAAAAAAGGTGTTAATCTCAAATGGATAGAGAAAGTAGAATTATTCCATTGGAAACCTATAAATTCCCCACTCCACTATAAATATTCTGATATCTATTTTTTTTCATTTATTAGAATTAAAATGTAAGAACTACAATTTGTATCTTATACACATATTTTATATATTCATATATTTCAATCGATAATGAACACACATAAAGAATCCCCGTGATTCTTTATCCTTATGTACATTTTCTTCCAATGGCCTATTATTCAATATGCATTACATAAAAAATCCTTTTACTTTGAATGCCTTTAGAATTTAATTTTCTTATAAGGAAGGTTCATGTTAGCCATAGACTTGGAATGAGTATTAGAGCCATATTTCTTATTCATCATTTTCTTATTCACTATAAGAACCATGTGAATTTCATGACCCACATCCTTATCAAATTAGGGAATAAGATTATTAAATTAAAAAATAATTTTCTCACTATTTATCTTATTATATTTAACAACAAAAACAGAGAACATTTTAGATAGTGGGGATTAAATGAGACCTATGTGTAGTTCATCTGAGGTCTTAAATCTTAATATTTACAAGAACTAAATGTATCCAGTCAATTTGAATATATAGGGCCTAAATAGAGCTCAATCACTATTTTTTGTTGTGAATATTGTATTAGAGATCTCATATCTCACTTTTATTTCCTTGTTGTGATAAATATACCAAATATGACTCATGATTCCATACATATCTATATCTTTATGTTGCATTAAAATATCACTAGACAAGGATTATAATGTGATATATTGGACATATTTGGAATAATATATATGTTTCCTATAGAGAGACAATTCTTCCTCATGAGATCCCTTACTGGACTCCTCAAAAATAGGGTTTTATAGCACATATTAATATAAATCATGGTGTTATATGACATTTAAACACTTATAGTATTACATGAAATTTTAGCTGATGAGAAATATATCCTTTTTTGAATTAATCAATTTGATATAATTATAGTTATATGGGTTACCATTAATATCATAAATAATAAAAAAATTGAACGTTTTTTGGAATACTACATTAGATAATAAAATCTCAATTTATTAATATCCTATTATTGTATAAAAACCCATTATACCTCATCATTGGTTTCAATATATCTTGTCACACATGAAACGTAGTGAAAATTATCAATATTCCCCTTCTATTATCCAAAAAAATGACTAAAATTAAACTCGAATGTATTTAGGTACATAAAATATACCCATAATAGTAACTCATACCTCCTTGATCTATTGAGTGGACTCCCTAATTCTATGATCCCATTCAAGTATTTCTTAAACACTTTTACTACTAATTGCACTATGTCACAAAGAGGAAATAAAACATTAATCAATTCATGGTTAAGGATAAAAAAATAAATGATAGGTATTCCCAAATAATTGAAAGCACCCCAATAGAGGTTGGTTAATCACATTGAACTATGGATTGATTTATAACCCATATGTTGTAAGGTAATACCTATTTAATATTTTATTTGAAGGATTTTTATCTTTTTGTGTGAACATCCCATTTCATCTTCTTAAATTTCTGTTAATATAAATTTGATTTTACTAAAGGGATTACCAATGACTACATAAAAAATAAACATGTTTTATTATTTTTTCACTTCATTATTTCAAACCTTTTAATTAGTTACTTTAAGGAACTAAACATAAATAAATAATTTACCATGTAATTAACATAAATAAAATTAATAAAATCATATAACCTTGAGATTATCTAGTGGGTGGTTTATTTATAGATGGATAAACCCTCCCTTGACCCTAGGGAATTAACTTCTACAACTATACCTAGTTCAAGTTGTATCATTCCATGAGTACTAATGTGTATCACCAAGATCATATTCACATAGTTTTCATACATTAGCTACCTACACTTTCCTAGGAGGTCCATAGATTATATAATTTTACTAGCACATATGTGAGGGGAAGATAAAGATTGGTTAAAGGGGTTTATATAAAATAGACCATGGACATGAAGACTCTTACATAATGAAGGGACATAAAGGACTTGTAGACCATTATTTAAATTAATTTACTGTTACAATAACTATGAAATAATAAATTAAATAATCCAATCCCATAAAAAAGTTGTTCTAATATCATGGTCATCCACATATCATGAAATTAATATAAATAATTAATCTATATATCATTAATCACAATTCAATATTTGTTATAAATATTAACGTGCTAGAATAAATTAAATTAATTAATTAATTTTCATTATTCTAATGAGAATTTGAATTCTTATAAAGATGCTCATAAATGTGAAATATAGAAAATAAACAACATTACCTATAATTATTGATAATTACATGTAATGAATTGAGATTTTAGGAATTTTGAAAACGGTTATTACATAGACAACACAACAATTTTCAACAGTGTAATGAGGTCTTTTTTGCATCAACTAAGTATTCCTATTTCTAATTTAATGATCTTTTAATGGGTGACTACATGGAATGTAATAATGATATAAACATCTCATATAAGTGGGATATATTCCAAGGATTTCAGTTTTTATTATATACATATTATATGTTGTGTACAAACAAGAAACAACACATCTGTTTCATTATCAATGTGTCTACATTACCAACCCATGGAATCAGCGTGTTCTTCATATGTGAGAAATATTAATTCACATGGAATGTAAACTAGAGAACCATCATGTATATCAATATTGATACATGTTCGTAATCTCGTGAATTATGATTCCACATACATCACCACATGGTTCGCGATAATTTCACTATTAAACCATGTATACTACATGGCGTGTATTCCAACTACACATTGTGTGGTCCAAAAAATTGTATGTCAAGATACCCAATCAACATATAGTTTATCTTAAATACACCATGTGTTATTACTTCATGGTGGGTCATGTATCACATGAATCATCTATGTGAGTCATCTTGTGTATATGGTATGTACTTTTGATCACACAATATGTATTTTAATCTTCCACCCGTAATCCACAATAATTATCAATGTCACATATGATCATTATTTATCTATTTTTAATTTATTTGAGTTGACATGAAATTTAATAAAGATAATTAATATATAAAAAATATGTTAACTAAACTCCATATTAAATTACTGATATACTAGAAGTGAAAAGTAATAAGAATTTTATATAATTTATCAAAAAATAATAAATAATTATAAATTATCATGTGACCCCTATGACACCAATTTTTATTTTTATTGTAATCCATTAATAACACATGATATACATGACGAAGAATCATCCTGACTGGTATAATTAATATGGAGATTAATTGATAATAAATTTGTATATAGAAGAGGCGATTTTTTAACATATGATTTATAATTTATTTATTTGATTTTAGAATAGCCTTTAATTGAATGATTTATTCATTGATGAATTAGAAGATAACTCTGGTAATACTATCAATTTATTAGACGAATAAATTGAATTATTAATAAATAATTTATCCACATGTGATGACATGGATAAATATAATGCATGAACTGATTTACATTGAAAAAAAAGAATTCTTAAAAAGAAATAATAATTAATTTCGGTGGAGGAGTATTTTTGTCGTGTGTACATCAGAGTGGTATACATAGATATCATTATAGGTTTTGAGAGATTAATCCTTATAATTAATTTTACATAATTAAATAATGTGGTTCTATCATTTAAAGAATATCTTAAATATATTTAAAGAATGATAGGGTTGGAAAATAATAATTCTATAAGGGTCCTAATTATTTTCTTAATTCCCAATGAACCCCATGTCTAATTGATAAATAATTATTTTTCATATATAAATACATTAATGTTTATTACAATAATATTTAATATGATATTTATCACTTGACCATTTGAGTTGGTCCACCAATTATCCTCATTAATTTTTGGTCCTTGAATAATGACTATTTATTTAATTAAATAAATACCACTTCATTATTTTCTAATAAATATATAAATATTAAATTAATCAAAACAAGTGAATAAATATTTGTTAATTATTCATATAGTCAATTAATATTCTATACCTTAAAAAAAATAATGTTAGTTAATATTTTATATTCACGTAATTAGATAAATAATTATTTAAACAATACATATTCGTTAAATAATCATCTTACATAAATATTCTCAAGAAAAAATTATGGTTAAATATTTATGATCAAACAAATATAAATAGTTATTAAACTATATTTTGGTATTATATTTTTACAACATATTAAATTCAAAAGTAATTTAACTATGTTTCATAATATACATTGTTTGTGACACTTTATGATACTTTCTCAGTGGAATTATGCTACACTACCTAAAGTAAAGGGTTGGAATCTAGCAACATTTCAAGGATCCCTTAGATAAAGAAGTTAGTTTCAAAATTATATGTAACATCCTATAAATTTACACTATGTAATATAAACCCTTTATCTCGATATCTTTAATCAAGTTGGTTGCTTGCAAGTTTAATCAACCATTGTGTTTATTGTCTCTTTCTCTAACTTTCAAGAAATTAACTTATAAAAATAATACATTGAACTGGACAAGATCAACTAGTTTAATTCACTTAAAATTTCATAACATATCAACTTTCATTAATGAACATAAGGTATATATCCTTTATTAAATTTTTCATTAACATAATATCACTTGGGATGTAAAAAATCCCACTTCTCCATGATAACATGTCATCACAATTTTCATCAATATATGATAGAATGAGAATGAAAACATTTATATATGATAATATTGATGTATAATGGTAATTAAATAGGTCTATAGATAGAAATATCAAATGAAACACATAAATTTGGAATTCCTTTTAGCAGTTCATGTTCTCTCAATCTCATGCACTGAATATTACCATGGGAATACACTATGATAAAGTGTCTCAATGTCCTATGATTATTTAACCCTAATATCTTATATCAGTTGATTCCCATCAAATATCATCATATAACTATATAACTTATATTTATTAATACTACCATGTAACATATTTTTTATTAGAGATGGAAACTATTATGACCTTTCATCACGAGTAGTACAATTAAGACATAAACACATACTATATTATGTGTAATGAAAATCATGATATGATAACATATTATACTTTATTCAAATACATGTATAAAAATAAAAAAATTGTATTTATTAGTTGGTTCTGGTGCACCAACTCCAAAAAAATAATTTTTATTGTCAAAACATTGTATATAGACAATAAAATATTTCAAATGGATATGAAGTTAAGATTCATAAATGGTGTGGATAAAAATAAAGTGTATATATAAAAAAATATTTCCTTATGTTTAAATATAGAACAAGATTTTAAAAAAATAAAAATTAATTTTTTGTTTTGAATAAATACTTATAAGTATGGTATTTCATGTAATATATATATCTGAAGATGATGAATTTTAAGAAAGGAGGAGTAGAAAAACATGTATATTAAAGAGACATAGATGGATTAACTATTTTTCATTATATATGTGGATGAAATAATCCTATCAATAAATTAAAAATATGTTTTGAAAGATTTTTATAACAAAATTATTGAACTTTTTTTGGAAATCCATGCTTGGATAAATTATGAATTTATTGGATCTACATATTACTCAAGGAAAAGAACACATTTTCATATAATAATAGAATTATGTTATAAAGGTATTAAGTGTGATTATAATATAGAATTTCTTAGTTATTTACACTCTTATATTAATGGAAAATAACATTTCAATAAATGGTGAAGTAAATAGTTCAATCAAGCAATAATTGGAATATAAATTTTTTGTATACTATACTTGATGACTTCAAGACTATATAACATTTATGTAGTTGAATTGTGTGATCATTTTTTTATTTAGAATGATTCATACAAATTTCAAAGTTAATTCTAATTATTCTTTTATTTATAAAATAAAATGGAATCTTATATTATTGTGCTGTATTAAAATGGATCGGGCAAGAAATTTTAATGATCCTAATTCTAACATTGGTAGATTGTTTTTTAAGAAATGGTTGTGGTGGAATATAGAAAAGTCCAAAACAATGAAATTATGAATTTATCAAGTTGATTATATTGTTTAAAATAAATAAAATAAATAAAATGATATTGATGAATACTCAAATTGAACATCTTTTGGTTGAGCTAAATTTACCATTTTTCATTGGCAATGATAATAAAAATGAAATCGTTTATTTAAATAGATTTACTTAGAATTTTTTATTAAATTACATAGATATCCAATATTTCTTTGTAAAGGATATGGTAGATCATGAATTATTAATGATTAGTTTATTAAATAAATGGATAACTAGTGGATGTGTTCACAAATCTATTTTTAAAGGTTGTATTCTATATGTTGAGGTTGATGATGGTTGTTCGGCATCTCTTTTTTCAAAGTTAAGAAATGTATATTCAATACCGTTACCTTTATTATTATGGTTTTTCTCATGAAATATGGTGAATAAAATAAATCCAATGAAATTTTAATATTTTCCCAATGTATTAAAAACAATTAACAGTGAGGAAAATCAATGGGTAATGTTTTGAAATTAGTTTTTCTATGTGTGTGTTTGTATGTGTGGATTTTTATTTGTTTTGAAAAACATGATATGTTTTTTAAATAATGTGTGTAGTATATGCTTTTTATATATTCATGGGAATATTTGAATAATGAATTAAATAATATTAATGGAATCGTGAGAAATTAATCAGGTATTTTTAATAGAAAAATTTGAATTTTTATTATTCATTCATGTTTCTTATATTGAGTTCAATCATGTAGGATTAAATTTTAATATTAGAAATTTTTTAGTTATGAAATGAGAGTTTTAAAATATTATCTCATTTTTATAAATATATTCAGTGTAAATATATTAAATGAAGTGGTTATTAAGTATATTTTCAATAAGTAATTCACATTTGGTATCATTTTTATTCGATAAAGAATTATAAAAGAGAAATATTTAAAAAAATTATATAGTTTCCAAAAATATCAAATATAAGATTCCATTGAAACCATGTTGATTGATATAGGTAAATAATATTTAAAAATTCATGATGATATCAATGAAGGTGTATGTGTTTCATGACATGTAATGACCCGCTTGCATCCCTCTGGGGGTGGTGGTATGTTGGGTGTGCCACCACAATCCCTCCAATAATAGGATAAGGGTTTGGTGATGAACACTAAGAAGGCATAATATTCATGAGATGACATATCCATTAATAACATTTAATTAGTATAAAACCCCAATTGACAAATATATATATATATATATCAATCAAACAAAATCTATATATATATAATAATGATGAAAAAAATTCATGTGTGAGACAATGATTATCCAATATAATTTTATATATGAAATCCCATATGGAAGCCCACATAAAATAAAATACAACCTATAATTTCCAATCCATAAAGGGGGGACCACATCACCATTAGAAATCCGAGGTACTATTGACCAGATGAAAACAGAAACATCATGAACCGCCATGTGGCACCAATTATTTTCCTTTTCATGTTGCATCAGCTCCGCAATCACTAATACCATCTCTGAATTGTGCTTCATTTATACCAACATAACACATATAGGCACAAAGGCCCATATAAGGGTGACTATAAACATACCCTATAAGATTGTAAAATCTCAAGTAAGTAATGAATAATATTTTTTCATATCTATGTCTATTTATGAATTAGAAAGTGTTTTAGAGGCTTAAAATGAGAATAAATCCAATCTTAAGCATGAAATACACTAATATTTTTTAAAGATTGTTTTACTGCCTTTTGATGGAAAACCATTTTAAAATCAAACTTTTGACAATTTTATAAGCACTATTTGTCAAAATAAACTTATTCTTTATGACTGGGACATTGAAATTTACTTTGGATAATTTTTTGGTATTTTTTTGACAATGTTCATTTTATAATGAATAGTGAAAAAATACTGCATTTTACATCAAAACTACTTTTTCATCTAATATAATTATATGGTTATATTATATTTTTAATTTTTTTTAAAGTGTAATTAGAATATATTTTTACCATTTAATCCAATGGTGTTCATTAGGATTAATTTCTCTTTGAAATTGGACATAAACAATTCTCAAACTTTTGATAGAAATTGTTTCTAAAAAACCTGCAATTTGTTTTGACAATGGGAATTATTTTTAAATAAATTATTTCAATTTATATGTTTGGAATTTGGTAAAATGTCTTCAATATTTTCAATCAGAAGTTCCAAATTATGTAATTAAGAATCTTGTTTTTTGGACATTATGAATAGTAACGATGGTAATTATCTTTAATTATTTTGATTAATTAGTAATCGAGTAGTTAAAGATAATAAAATAATATCATAATAATAAAAAATGACCCCCAAAATGTGTCATAATGCTACTGTTTTTGTCATGGTCGACCATGTGATGCCTTGTTCCAAACATAGGGACCCCATGGAATAACTTTTGGGTGAAAGTGACACTTTATCATTTTATTTTTAAAGAAAGGAGAATATCAATAAAGAATGTATCACCCGAGTAAAACATTTTTAGTTTTGTTTGTGTAAATGATCTCTTAGACTATGAATATTCATTGGAAAGATAAAAATATTCCCTACATCATAGTAGTTTTTTTATAATTTTTAGACATTAAATAAATTAATTTATTTGTGACACCATGATGATGTAACGATTACCTCATTAAATAATGATTTAAATAAAATGAAAATATAATGTAAAATCAAAGAATTAAACTTGTCAAAAACCTATTGGATGAGTATATTTATAACCCTTATCACCTTATCCATGAAATATATTAATGTGGGACCTTTTAAATCTGAGACTCATTTTAAAATAAAGTATCATTTCTTGGCTTTCAAAGAGTGCCCCTAGTCCCTCTTATAAAAGGCTCCCACCACTACCTCCATACCCATACTTATCAAGACATTGGCTCGGCCCAACTCTACTCATTTTATCTCTCCACATCACTCTAATCATCCTATAAGCCTTAATTAGGCAAGAATCTCTTCAAGAAACCCTTTTGAGTTACCAGATTTAAAGGTAAAGTCTTCTCTAATGTTCTTTTGTTGTATTTTGCTTCTCCAACCCACTAAACTCTTTTTATTCATTTATTTTGTAAAAAAAGTATCTTCAATATACTAGGATTTTTTTATAATAATTTTTCGAGCTACACTTACACACACCTACATCTAATGGTTAAAGAACATACTGTTTCCATGGATGGTGAATTTTGGCCTCATGAAACGATGATTGTTCAATATTCTTATAACAACATCAAAGGTGGCAATTAATATGTCACTATATTTATATATGATATATAATATGTTTATTTTTTCCTTAAGCTTCTGTATTTTTCATTTATGGCATACCTTTATGGTTTCCATTATGGGTAAATGCGATATCTTCATTTTAAGAAGTGCAGACAACCGCCTCCTGAAAGTGGATTGATTCGTTAATTCCATATGTGGGACGTATAAATGATTGAGTTAATGATATTATATATGACATTATAATGGAATTATAATATACCTTTATATCATTATGATTCCATTTGATAAAATATGAAATAGAAATGAATGTAGCGTTCATGTGTACGTACGACTTACCGTCTCCATGAATGGTGCATTTCATTTATTACCTCTAAATGTTATGTAATATTATAAATGCATGTATATACTGGTTATATATGACATATATTATATCTACATCATGAATATAATTCTGGATATAATGTATATTTTACCACATGAACAACTTGTAATTATAAAGTGTTTATTTTTGACTCAAGTACCAATGATCGACAAAACGACCATTATTAACTTAAATAATTACATTGTGTTCATAACATGGTAATAAGTGATATAGAAGGAATAATGAACTTGAATAAGGTTGTTAAGAAAGTATAAATTAACTCAAGCTTATTATTCAGGAGTTTAAAAAACAATTGAGTCATGTCGGACCTGAGGTAAGGGACTTCATCTCAATCTCCATTCATTGAGGCATATTTTGTTTTATACACAAATTTCTTTTATAAAGTTTATAAAATCCTTTTAATTTTACGTCTATTCAAAAGGAATATTTTTTATATGAAGTGTTTTACTAAACGACAAAAGAAATGTTTTTTTGTCTTATGTATGCGGCGACAACGACTTCTCCACCACCATGACCGTTATTTGAGTTTCGGCTTCCTCTACAAGCCATAACTTTTTCTTAAATAAAAAATATATATCACGCTTTACTTTTATTTTATTTTGGTATTGAAAATGGATTTCATAATTTTTTTAGTATATCAATGTGTTGTATTGATATCTTGTGATTGAAATGTGTAAATGTTATGTTTCCTTTATGCATGTTTTATGTGATACGATTATGTTATGGTTCTTGGGAATTGTTATGAAGACAGGTGATTCCGTGATAAACTAAGGGTGGGTGAGCCTGATATAGCTCTCCAATACATTGGGTAATGCGAAGGGGTTAAATGTTAAGGTTTCTCTGAAGAGATTTACGGAATATACTGTGATGGGTATTCCAAACGTAACCATGAGGGTTAATCCCTACGTAAGAATGTTATGAATTCTTATAGTTACCTTTATGTCTTATGATTTCTATGATTTCTTCATGATTTGATGAGGTATGTTAAAATGATTATGTTTTATGAGTAAATTATGATTTCATACATGGACTAATGTTTTCATTTCATACTTTTATATCCCTTAATGAGCTTTTTTATGCTCATCCCATGTTTTTGAAATGTCTTTCACAGGTCAAGGGAAAGGTACATGATGTGATGATAGTGTCAAGGAAGTGTCAAGAAAGAATCCATGTATTATTTTAAATATGTTTCCGTTGAAGGGAAAAATGAGTACTATATTTTATGAATCCATTTTGTTTAAATGTGGAATGTAATGCATGATTTATGATATAATTCTCTAAAACTCTAAACCTGAAAAGATCCTCAATGTGTATTCTTGTAATAAGTCAAGCGTAAGTAATGTTTACAGATGGGGCCTTATAGTTGGAATCAAAGGTCGGTTTAAATAACTTTAGGAGTTAGAATTATAATAAATGATTATCTAAATATATTTATTTATGGTCAAATTGAAATGATATAGAATTTAAGGATTACCATGTTGATTCACCTAAGACATGTTTGTTCAGAATGGTTCTCTACAGAGGGAATAGGGAAGTAGTGCTAGGAAGGCATACATAAGGAAATGACCTTTCGAATCAGCATCCTGAGATGGTCAGAATTGGAACTAAACAGTTTTTTGTAGTAATGGCGCAGTTGACTCAAGTGATAAATGGTGGTGTTATCCATGCACAAGATCAACGAGATCAACCGCAGAGAAACATGTCAGTGGTGGAACATTTCATGAGGAAATATCCCCCATCATTCATAGTATCATCTGACCCTTGACTAGCTGAAGGGTGGATTAAAGAACTAAAAAAGATTTTTGATGTCATGGGGTGTTCATACAATCAAAAGTTTAGTCTTTCATTTTACCATTTGGAGGGTGAAGTAGATCAGTGGTGGTCGATGGTTAAAAATATATGGGACGCTGTTGAGATTGATGCTCTCGACTGGGATGAATTCAAAGGTCTGTTTCTTGATAGGTATTTTCCTATAGTTGTTCGACTTAGGATGAAAAAAAAATCTTGGAATTGAGGCAAGAGGAAGACTCCGTGGATACTTATGAAGAAAGGTTCACTCGATTGGAAAGGTATGCTCCAAATTTTATCTGAGACCTTGATAGTAAAATCAACCGTTTTTACTCAGGATTAAATCTAAAATATCGAGGGGTTTAGCTTCTCGTGAGTTCAAGAGTTATGAAAAGCTTGTTCGATGTGGTGAGAAGGTGGAATTGGAGTTTTTCGATGATCAAGTGTTCTATAACAACCAACAGAAGAAGAGACCGAGGTGGCAGGAGAAAGGGAATAATTCTTCAAAAAGGTCTGATGGTAAGAAAACTAAGTTTCTAGTTTGTGATAAATGTGGTAAGAAGCATGCTGGGGAATGTCTTTTGAATTTTGTAATGTGCTACCGATGTGGTAATATGGGAAAAAAGGCTCGTGATTGCACTGGAAAAGATCAAGGTGATGGTAATACCAAATTTGATTTGCAGTTAGTGAAATGATTCAAGTTCAATGAGATCGGTCTCTATGCAAATGAGTGTCCGACGAAGAGCTCGTGTGATGGAAAGTAGTTATAATATAAGCATATTGGGGTGGTAAAATCCTTTTCAACTACTTCAGTAGATGTTGGGCCATCAAATGAAGTGGTATCAGTTACTTTGTTTGTTTTCTTAGATTATGCTAATGGGTATTTTGATTCAGGGTCTACACATTATTTCATCTTTGAAAATTTTTCTAGTAAATTGGGATTTCCATCTTAATATAAAACACCTGAACTTGTGGTAAAAACACCTGGGAGAAATGTTGAGGCAAAAAGTATTTATAATAATCTTCTTATCCTTATCCGTGGAAAGAACCTACTTGCAAACCTTATTATTTTACCTCTAGTAGAGTTTGATTTTATCCTGGGTATGGATTGTCTCTCTATTTACCATGCTAAGATTGACTGTAGAGCTAACAAAGTTTCTTTGCAGAAAGACTTTTAGTTTGTGTACAATAATGAACCCTTACTGTTGATAACATATCAGGATTCTAAGAAACTTGTAAAAGATGGAAATGAGTGTTACCTTGTACATATTGTTGAAAACAAAGGAACCGTTCAGATTAATGACGTGCCAGTGGTAAATGAATATCCTGATGTTTTTCCTGATGAGTTTCTTGGAATAATACAATATCGGGAAGTTAAATTTACTATTGACATAGTTCCTGATGCTAATCCAATTTCATAACCCCGTTATTGAATGGCTCAAATTGAACTTTTAGAGTTGAAGGAGCAATTGCAAGATTTATTAGAGAAAGGTTTCATTCAAACTAGCACAACACCATGGGGTGCTCCTGTCTTATTTTTTAAAAGGAAAGATAGTTCTATGAGACTTTTCATTGATTATAGAGCCTTGAATAACATCACTGTTAAGAAAAAATATCCTTTGCGTCATATCGATGATTTGTTTGATCAGCTCCAGGGAGCTTAGTTTTTTTCAAAGATTGAACTGAGATTGGGGTACCATCAGTTGAAGGTAATGGAAGAAGATATTCCAAAGACCGTGTTTCGTACAAGAAATGGCCATTATGAATTTTTAGTTATGCCTTTCGGGATAACCAATGCACCTGCTATATTCATGGACCTTATGAATATAATTTTCCATGAGTTCTTGTATAAGTTTGTGGTTTTTATCATTGATGATATTTTGGTGTTTTCTAAAAGTAAAGAGGAGCATGAAAGTAATTTAAGGGTTATTTTTCAAACCTTAAATGAAATGACATTGTATGGGAAATTCAAAAAGTGGGATTTTTGGTTGTAAAAAATTTCATTGCTTGGTCACATTGTTTCTAAAGATGGGATAACTTTTGATCCTGCAAAAACAATGGTAGTAGAAGAATGGCCAAGACCCACAAATTTAACAGAGATTTGTAGTTTTCTTGGTTTGGTGGGCTATTACCGAAGTTTTGTTAAAACAATTTCACGGTTATCTAGTCCAATGACTAACCTAACTCGGAAGGGTGTTAAGTTTATCTGGATTAATGAATGTGATGATTGTTTTCAGGAACTAAAAAGAAGATTGTTGAATGCTCATGTTTTGGCACTACCTTCTAGGAATGCGGAGTTTGTTATCTATAGTGATGCTTCATTGAAAGGACTTGGTTCCGTCCTAATGCAGAATGATCAGGTAATTTCTTATGCTTCACGTCAGTTGAAAACTAATGAGGTAAATTACCCTACACATGATTTCAAATTAGCTGCTGTTGTTTTCGCTTTAAAAATTTAGAGGCATCATTTGTATGGAGTAAAGTGTTAAATATATACCGATCACAAAAGTTTAAAGTATATATTCACTCAAAAATAATTGAACATGAGATAGAGGATATGGCTTGAATTAATCAAGGATTGTGATTGTACAATTCATTACCATCCAGGAAAAGAAATAAAGTGGCTGATGCTTTGAGTCCAAAAAGTAATGCTTTATCACGAACTGACCCTACTCGGGATCGAGCCACAACTACCCCAAGCCCGCCTCCATAGGCCAGGGGCTGGCTACCAGCGCTGATGGCACAATAACTCGGGGAGGCCTTTGCCTAAGTACCTGCACACACGCACACACACAGCACACTCACAGCAAAAGTGCAGAGTATAAGAAAGAACAACTGCTATATGTATAAACCACAGATGTGCATTGAACTCTAAACAATACAAAGTACAAACTGAAAAGGAAAGGGGAATAACACGTGCCCCAAACAAAAAGTGCAACAACCCGGAAACAGGTAAACAAAAAGAAATAGCTGATGGGTCTCCCACCTAGAACCCAGCCACGACCACCGCACACGGTCCAAGCTCCCAAGCTCCACTGAAGTCACGACCAACCTGCCCGTCGTCAGCAAGGTCACACCAAGTGCGGGCAAATCCCAAGTAGGGGTGAGTATTGAAATACTCAGTAGGATACCCAGAAGGATCGAGGGGGAAAGAGGAGGTACTGAAGGGTGAGCAGTAGAGAGAACAGGGAAAGTAAAGGAGTACAACCAAGGGTGCAGTAAAGAGTAACAGCTCAACCCAACAAGAGAAATGTAGAAGACTCGTCCTAACACAAGGAGATAGGAACGGTGAGAAGATGCACTTCTCATCGAGCTTTTGCTACCTATAGCAGGAGAGTAGACTCACCCAACCACGATAAGCTAGACGTGGAAAGCACGTGGCATACCCCGCACGTCTTCGCCTCTCCTGGAAGGAGAGCAACCAAACCCAATAAGTGGGTACCGAAACATGGTACATACAAATCCATATGCTATGTCAAGAAGCCTAAACAAGACCGTAAGGGGATCTCCATCCCGTTGCTCAGCCCAAGAAAGTGATTAGCCCACAATCCCAGAAGAAAACACCATCGATGCCCAATATCCCGCATGTCTGCCCTGAACCGCAATCCAAGGGGCTCAATCACCACACCTCGACACTATCCTCTTTGGGCAGAACTGACTCGCCCGCATGGTTTTTGATCGCATCACAAAAATGCGTCTCGGTGGGGAAGGCACCCCTTGTACTTGAGAGTTCTAGGGAAAATCAACCACACCTCGTCATTGCCCTACAGTCGAGAGGTCTCCTCAAAGTCAATGTTGTTCCATCACCGACCCGTACAACCAAGGGTCCCGCTCCAGTGATCACGGAGGAAAGCCACAGACTAGCCTCGTGGAAAGGACTGAGTCTGGAATGTCAACCAGTGTCCCACTGCCCAGCCCTGCTGGAGGGTAATTCATAATAAGATACTAGGTGACCCACTGCCCAGCCCTGCTGGAGGGTAAACCATAATACATCATCTGGTGACCCACTTCCCAGCCCCTCTGGTGGGTAGACCATAATACATCATCAGGCAACCCACTGCCCAGCCCCGCTGGAGGGTAGACCTGGAATAAGTCGACAGGTGACCCACTGCCCAGCCTTGCTGGAGGGTAGACCTGGAACTAGACGATGGGCGACCCACTGCCCAGCCCTACTGGAGGGTAGACCCTAAGAGGTCGTCGGGCCACCCACTGCCCAGTCTCTGCTAGAGGGTAGACCCTAAGTGTGTCGGGCGACCCACTTCCCATTCTCTGCTGGAGGGTAGACCCTAATAGCGTCGTCGGGTGACCCACTACCCAGTCTCTGCTAGAGGGTAGACCCTAAGTGCATCGGGCGACCCACTGCATAGTCTCTGCTGGAGGGTAGACCATAATAGCGTCATCGGGCGACCCACTGCCCAGTTTCTGCTAGAGGGTAGATCCTAAGTGCGTCGGGCGACCCACTGCCCAGTCTCTGCTGGAGGGTAGACCCTAATAGCGTCGGGTGACCCACTGCCCAGTCTATGATGGAGGGTAAACCCTAGAAGCCAGTGAGCAACCCACTGCCCAGCCTTGCTGGAGGGTAAACCCGAAGAAGTCGCTGAGTAACACACTACCTAGTCTCGCTGGAGGGTAAAACTCAGAACTGCTCTAGCCATCTCTACTAGAGGGTACACCATTGGCCAACCGAACACGGAGTGGGTATCGCGCAACCACCCAACTCCAGAACAACTCTCCCAAAAGAGTTTCAGCGCCTTTTCCATCATGGGGTGCCACGAGCACCGCTACTGGCTGATCCATCGAGAACGAAACCAGGGGGAGACCACTCAACCCTACTGGTCAACAAACAAGCACAGAGCCAGGGGAAAAACTCTACCTTGCTGGTCAAACAATTACATAGAGGGACCCTCTACGTCGTGAGAGGTCAAAGTACGCAAAGAAGAACCCAGTACGCATGTGGGGCCCACACAAAGTGTGGACCCATATCAACCCCAAACAAGTGCAAAAACGTTCTCAGGTACGAACAACCACATGTACCTCCAAGCATTCCCGTATACTCCCAGAGTATACCACATTCTCAGCCCAAGTGCCATCGTGCACACGACACCAAACGTCAATGCGAAGGTGTGACGTAACAACTCCAACCTGCCACCTCATCAACTGGGGCACGACCAACCAAATCTATTCAAGCATTACTTCACTCACACAGGAGTGCACGCGATCACACCCCAAGGGTCCGCTACAACTCAGTAGAAGAACCACCCCCCTCGGGGCACCTTCACATTCCACATTTAATAAGATCACGTATAAGGCTCTGCACAACCAAACGGATCACACCGTTGTAATCATCGCGGAAAAACACGCGAGATAGACTACTTACTCGCCTCAAACAGATATCTGATGGAAAAGTCCCCAACATCGCCTCACGCCTGAATGACGTCCCGTGATCTTGAGCCTCGGCCCGGAAAGCAGTTGGGTGCATCTCACCAATGCGATCCCCTCGGGAAAACATGTCAAAATCACTACCCACATGAGTGCAACGGATATATGGAGAAAAAGGAGCATTCCGGCGCACCGCACATGAGCGGTGCTTCAGGGGACCCACAACCCGGTCCCGAAACACAACGAACGGATCGCACTGTTACGATCCTCTCGAAAAAGTAACCAAGGTGGACTATTCACTTGTCCAAAATGGTCGCCCGGTGATTAAGATGGAAAATCACCGTCGACACCCAAACGGACCTCGTGGGCCCCGCACCATTGTGCGGAATTATAGCGGGCAGACTGCGCCAATGTGATGGCCTCGGAAAACACCCAAAATCGACTGCTCGTACGCCCCGTACGGACGTCCGATGAAAAAGCCGCTAAAAGATGCACGTAGCTCAAAAGACGGGCCGTGTGGCCCACGCCTCAACTCTGTCTTCAACGCCCGAAACCATCCTGGAAAGCTCCGCCTCAGGGCCAGGGTCCCAACGCCACTGATGGTGCTTAAAACGGACGTCGGATGCGTCTGCGCCGCCCAAAACAAGGATCTCTGGAAAAAAGCTCGTCCACTTAAAGACACATCGCGCCTCTGCGGCCGCCTCGTTTCGGGAATTAAAAATTCCAGAAACTATCTCAAAACATTCCCCTCGGCGCAAGGTCCGCGCTGCCACTGACGGAGCGCAAAACGGACGCCCGTAGCGAATGCTATGAGCGTCAGAAATTCAAAGGGGCACTCCATTGGGCCTGAGCAGCCCAGACCGGCCGGTCCGCCCACAGCCGGCCCGCGGCCCGGCCGCGGGTCCGGTTCAAGCCACCGCGGCCAGGTAGCCACGGCCTGTCGCCACTGACCGGCCTTCAAGGCCGGTCTTCCCTTCTCCCGCAGCGACCCGCGACGCGTGGGTCGCGGTCACGCCGCACAGGGTCAGGCACCCCGCGGCCCCTACTCCTCCTTCGAACTACGTCGGCGCCGCCCGAGACCCCGCCTCGCCGTCGCCCTGAAGTCGGCCGCCTCCGCTGGATGCTCGCCCAACCGAGCCGCCTCACGCTAAGAAGCTGCCGCCGCCTGCCGAGGAGAATCCGCCGTCGCCTGCTGAGGAGAAGCCGCCGCTCCTCGGACCGCCGGAGCACCCAAAACGGCCGGAAACAATTCCAAAACCCGCAACCTTCGACGATCAACCCCGGACACCTCCGAGCTCGGATTTTGATTCTGAAATATGCGTGGGAAAGATAAAAATGTATAATACGAATATATGTGATTTTTTTGAAGATTTAACATCAAATCAACACATAAAATTTGACTCAAAGTTCTGCTCGGGAATGAAAACGCAACAGAAACCTCCTACCTCTTGGGCGATGCCCGGAGCGTCACGGGGAGTCCGCCGCCGCGCCGCGCCTTGCCGGAGCTGCTTCGCCTGATCTGGAGGAGGTGATGGAGAGGAGGGGCTGCCTTGAGGGGCTTCCTGCGCTAGGGAGTGAACAAGGGAGAGGGGAAGGGGATGAGGGTTTAAATAAATTAAAAAGAATTTTAATTAATTAAACCCATAATTTTCCCCGCATCCGCAACCTTTGGCAAGGTCAAAATTAAACCTCCCCTAGGGTAAACACCACATCCCGAGCACAACGACGGTCTCGGAATTTTAATCCGGGGCCCCGTTCAAAAGTTATTAAACTCAACGTCCGAGGGCGCCAAATTACGAAAATGCCACTGGGGCCATTTTTCACGACGGGTCGCGCCCGCAAAACTTACACCCCTCCTAGGGTAAACGGCACGCTCCGAACTCAACGGTGCCCTAAGTTTTCTAATCCCAGCCACCGTTTAAGAGGTACTTGAATTTCAACATTAAATGAATAAATTAATTATTTAATTAATCTGTTTAATGTTCCAGAAGCGGGCGAGGGGTCCAAATGTCTCGCGGCGACCAGTTTTATGTCGCTCTTAGGGTAAACACCCCATTCCGGACCCATACGTACACTAGGATATCTGATCCGGAACTCCGTTTAGTAGTTATCCCATTTATTTTTCATTTCTAATGTGAACAAACTCAAAATTTAATTCTGGCCACTCCGGGGCTTGGAATGGCACTCCGTCTGAAGGCGCTGCTCTGTAATATCATCAAGAATATTCCAAAGTCCTTCGCAGCAAAAAAAACCGGGTTCTTAAATCATTCCCTCCTTCAAGATTTTCATCCCCAAAAAGAAAAACTAGGGAGCAACACAGGGTACTAAGCTTACACCTGACTTTCCCATACCTAGAAGAACCCACGCACAGCTCTGCGTCACCGCACAAAGACCAAATGATCGATCTGTTCACACTTGGTCGGCCCTTGCCGACGTCGTGCACCCACTCCAAACTTAGGGGTTAGGGCAGGGTGGTAGGGAACCTCGCCATCCCTTTGCACGGTCTCAAATAGCCCAAAGGACCTCGGGGGTAGCTCACCTCCCTGGTCAAACCTCTACATCGCACGCCGCGACAAGAATCACTGCTTGGGAATGAGACAAGGCCTGGTGATTCCCTCCTTCAGAATATCCATATGGTGGAACACCCAAGGATATCTGGCCATGCAATATTTCATAGTCGATGTCTCTCAACCACGACTCTCTTACAGGCTCAGAAGCGAAGGAGTCAACACTATCGACTAAAGGAAAAGGTCTCACGCCTTTTTCCTTACCAACACAGGGTTACGCACGAGACCCTGAGCCACCCTGGTAACACCTCAAACAAGGAGTAGGGAGAAAGCCTTTCATACACAGAGCCTAACAAATCTACTGCAAGAAGTAGAAGAGTCGCAAGGGGAACCTCTCACCATCCTGTGCTCTGCAGGATCGTAGATATCCAAAGCTCGCGGCTGTCTATGGTCCCAACTGTCAGCTCCCGGAGCCTGACTTGGACCACCTAGTGGTGATGGGAAGACCTCGTAAAGTCGTCCCGCACTACCAGCTCCTCCCGCTCCTCTGCTAGCACCAACTCTCTGGGTACTACACTGATCATGGCACTACCTCCGTCATGGTGGTGTTCCATCTGCCTACCCGAAGCTCTCAGCAACTCGAGTCCGGCAGTCTCGTGCCAAGTGACCTCGCCCGTCGCAAGCATAACACCGCAGCTATCCGGGATGCACTTGTGCCCTCTGGCGCCACTGTGGTGTACGTCCACAGCCCTAGATCCACTCTCGGAAGGGCATCCTCGGCTGAGGCCTTGCGCCTTTTCGCCACAGTGGCATACAACCACATTTCTGAAACCGGCAATGGAAAGGCCACCTCCGTCGAGGTCCTATCCTTTGGCGCCTTCTTGCTACGGCGGACGTCTCGACTCCGTCACGCCCACAGCCACTACCAACCGCAAAACATGACAGGAGTCTCTCTGTCACCAACGCCTGCTCTGGAACCCCGGTATATGTGGAAATGCCTAAGGGCACTATGACATCATGAATCTCTCGACAGAGACCCTGCTCAAACTTCTATGTTCAGAGGTTGTCATCATTGACCAAGTCCGAGTAAAAGTGTGCACGGTCTGTAAAACAAGCTGCGTACTCGGCCACCGTCATCCGTCCTTGCTAAAACTGCAGGAGCTCCTGAATCCGAATGGAGCATAAGTAGGAGGGGCAAAAATCCTCATGGAACCACCACGGAATGTCGCCCCACGAAAGCGACGACTCGTCAAGAAACTGAGTCACCAGACTCTACCAACGCCGAGCTGCTCCACGAAAAAGGTCGGCTACCAAAGCCACCATAAAATCTGTCGGCATCTGCATAAGCCAGAAAAGGAGAACCACCGCCTCGAGCCAAACCTCTACTGCCTGAGGGTTTGGCTCACCACTGATCCTCAGCGGTCTCTGCCGCTAGAACACACGGAGCGCGCTCAAGCTCAGCCCGCTCTGCTGAAACTACCTGCTGCTCAACAGGTGAGGGTACTGCTACCGTCCCACCCAGAGAAAGGGGCTCGCATGATGGGTCCTAGACTGTGGCCTCGTAGCTCACAGGGTCATCGTTACGCACCAAAAGATGGTATCTTGGTTGGCTGTCTTCGCGGAGACATCCTGAAAATCTTCAAGGAGTGCCACGGTCAGATGATCATATATGTATATACCACAACAGAAATGATGGGGAGATGACTCAAGAAGGATAGTCAAAGACTCAATTCTATGTGATGCACAAACCAAATATTCCCTGCAACAAGTGTCTCAGCATGCCGAGTCGACAAGCGGGTTATCATGGTCCTGGTGAATGGATACATCGGCCGCCGCACCATCACTGGACTCCCTATCCTGAGAGCCGCTCTCGAGACACGTTAACAATGTTGCCCTAAATCCCAACCAATTCCTCATTTAGGGACGTCCGCACAACGTCCCAAGGAACGAACCACCTCTGATACCACTTTGTCACGAACCGAACCTACCCGGGCTCGAGCCGCAACTACCCCAAGCCCGCATCCATAGGCCAGGGGCTGGCGACCATCACTGAAGGCAAAATAACTCGCGGAGGCCTTTGCCTAAGTACATGTACACACACACGCAGCACACTCAATGAAAAAGTGTAGAGTAAAATAAATAACAACTACTATATGTATAAACCACAGATGTGCATCGACCTCTAAACAGTACAATGTACAAACTGAAAAGGAAAGGGGAAAAACATGTGCCCAACCAAAAAGTGCCACAACCCGGCAATAGGTAAACAAAAAGAAACAGCTGAAGGGTCTCCCACCTGGAACCCGGCCACGACCACCGCATGCGGTCCAAGCTCCCAAGCTCCACTGAAGTCACGACCAACTTGTCTGTCATCTGCAAGGTCACACCAAGTGCGGGCAAAGCCCAAGCAGGGGTGAGTATAAAAATACTAAGTAGGATACCTCGAAGGCTCGAGGGGGAAACAAAGGAGGTACCAAAGGGTGAGTAGTAGAGCGAAAAAGGAAAGTAAAGGAGTACAACCAAGGGTGTAGTAAAGACTAACAGCTCAACCCAACAAGAGAAATGTAGAAGACTCGTCCTAACAGAAGGAGCTAGGAACGGTGAGAAGATGCACTTCTCATCGAGATTTTGCTGCCTATAGCAGGAGAGTAGACTAACCCAACCACGAGAAGCTAGACGCGGAAAGAACATAGCATACCCCATGCGTCTTTGCCTCTCCTGGAAGGAGAGCAACCAAACCCAAGAAGTGGGTACCGAAACATGGTATATACAAATCCATATGCTCTGTCAAGAAGCCCGAACAAGACCGTAAGGGGATCTCTATCCCGTAGCTCAGCCAAAAAAAATGAGTAGCCCACAATCCCAGAAGAAAACACCACTGATGCCCATCATCCCGCACGTCTGACCCGAACCGCAAGCCAAGGGGCACAATCACCGCACCTCGACACTATCCGCTTTGGGCGGTACTGACTCGCCCGCATGGTTTTAGATCACGTCACAAAAACGTGTCTCGGTGGGGAAAGCGCCCCTTGTACTTGAGAGTTCTAGGGAAAGTCAACCACACCTCGTCACTACCCTGCAGTCGAGAGGTCTCCTCAAAGTCAAAGTTGTTCCATCACCGACCCGTACAACCAAGGGTCCCGCTCTGCTGATCACGGAGGAAAGACACAGACTAGCCTGGTGGAAAGGACTGAGTCTGGAATTCCAACCGGTGTCCCACTGACCAGTCCTGTTGGAGGGTAATTCATAATAAGATACTAGATGAACCACTACCCAGCCCTGCTGGAGGGTAAACCATAATACATCATCCGGAGACCCACTTCCCAGCTCCGCTGGTGGGTAGACCATAATACATCATCAGGCGACCCACTGCCCAGCCCCACTGGAGGGTAGACCTAGAATAATTCGACAGGCGACCCACTGCCCAGCCTTGCTGGAGGGTAGACCTAGAACTAGAGGATGGGCGACCCACTACCCAGCCCTACTGGAGGGTAGACCCTAAGAGGTCATTGGGAGACCCACTGCCCAGTATCTACTGGAGGGTAGACCCTAAGTACATCGGGCGACCCACTGCCGAGTCTCTACTAGAGGGTAGACCCTAAGAGCATCATCGGGCGAACCACTGCCCAGTCTCTGCTGGAGGGTAGACCCTAAGTGCGTCAGGTGACCCACTTCCCAGTCTCTGCTGGAGGGTAGACACTAAAAGCGTCGTCGGACGACCCATTTCCCAGTCTCTGCTGGAGGGTAGACCCAAAGTGCGTTGGGCGACCCACTGCCCAGTCTCTGCTAGAGGGTAGACCCTAATAGCGTCGGGTGACCCACTACCTAGTCTCTCCTGGAGGGTAAACCCTAGAAGTCAGTGAGCAACCCACTACCCAGCCCTGCTGGAGGGTAAACCCGAAGAAGTCGCTGAGAAACCCACTGCCCAGTCTCGCTGGAGGGTAAAACTCAGAACTGCTCTAGCCATCTCTACTGGAGGGTACACCACTGGCCAACCGAACACGGAGTGGGTATCGCGAAACCACCCAACTCCAGAACAACTCTCCCAAAAGAGTTTCAGCGCCTGATCCAACATGGGGTGCCACTAGCACCGCTACTGGCTGATCCATTGAGAACGAAACCAGGGAGAGACAACTCAACCCTACTGGTCAACAAACAAGCACAAAGCCAGGGGAAAAACTCCACCCTTCTGGTCAAACAATCACACAGAGGGACCCTCTATGTCGCGAGAGGTCAAAGTACACAAATCAGAACCCAGCACGCACGTGGGGCCCACAGAAAGTGTTGCCCCATCTCAACCCCAACCAAGTGCACAAACGTTCTCAGGTACAAACAACCACATATACCTCTAAGAACTCCCGTATACTCCCAGAGTATACCACATTCTCAGCCCAAGTGCCATCATGCACACGGCACCCAACGTCAATGCGAAGGCGTGGTGTAACAACTCCAACCTGCCACCTCATCGGCTGAGGGATGTCCCACCACATCTATTCAAGCATTACTTCACTCACACGGGAGTTCACACGATCATACGCCAATGGTCCGCTACAACTCAGTAGAAGAACCGCCCCCTCGGGGCACCTTCACATTCCAAATTTAATAAGATCACGTATAAGGCTCCTCACAACCAAACGGATCGCATCGTTGTAATCCTCACGGAAAAACACGCGAGATAGAAAACTTACTCGCCTCAAACAGATATCTAATGGAAAAGTCCCCAACACCGCCTCATGCCCGAACGACGTCCCGTGATCCCGAGCCTCGGCCCCAAAACAGTCGGGCGCATCGCACCAATGCAATCCCCTTGTGAAAACATGTCAAACGCACTACTCACATGAGTGAAATGGATATCCAGAGAAAAAGGTGCATTCTGGTGCACCGCACACGAGCGGTGCTTCGTGGCACCCGCAACCCGGTCCCAAAACACAACGAACGGATCGCACTGTTACGATCTTCTCGAAAAAGTACACATGGTGGACTATTCACTTGTCCAAAATGATCGCCCAGTGATTAAGATAGAAAATCACCGTCGACACCCAAACGACACTCGTGGGCCCCGCACCGTCGTGCAGAATTATAGCGGGCAGACTGCGCCAATGCGATGGCCTCGGAAAAAACACCCAAAATCGACTGCTCGTACGCCCCGTACAGACGTCCGATGAAAAAGCTGCTAAAAGCTGTAGGTAGCTCAAAAGACGGGTCGTGTGGTCCACGCCTCAACTCCGACTTCAACGCCCGAAACCACCCTGGAAAGCTCCGCCTCGGTTCCAGGGTCCCAACGCCACTGATGGCGCTTAAAATGGACGTCGGATGCGTCCGCACCGCCCAAAACAAGGATCTCGGGAAAAATGCTCGTCCTCTTAAAGACATATCGCACCTCTGCGGCCCCCACGTTTCAAGAATTAAAAATTCCCAAAACTATCTCAAAACATTACCCTCGGCGCAAGGACCGCGCTGCCGCTGTCGGCGGGCAAAACGGATGCCCATAGCGAAAGCTACGGGCATAAGAAATTCAAAGGGGCACTCCCTTGGGCCGGACCGGCCCAGACCGGCCGGTCCGCCCACAGCCGGCCCGCGGCCCGGCCGCGGGTCCGGTTCAAGCCGCCGCGGCCTGGTGGCTGCGGCCTGTTGCCACCGACCGGCCTTCAAGGCCGGTCTCCGCTTCTCCCGCAGCGACCAGCGACACGCGGGTCGCGGTCGCGCCGCACGGGGTCGTGCACCCCGCGGCCCCTCCTCCTCCTTCACGCTACGCCGACGCCGCCCGAGACCCCACCTTGCCGTCGCCCTGAAGCTGGCCGCCTCTACTGGCTGCTCTCCCAAACGAGCCACCTCACACCGAGAAGCTTCCACTGCCTGCCGAGGAGAAGTCGCCACTGCCTGCCGAGGAGAATCCGTCGCCGCCTTTCGAGGAGAAGCCGCCGCGCCTCGGACCGTCGGAGCACCCAAACCGGGCGGAAATAATTCCAAAAGTCGCAACCTTCGACGATCAACCCCGGACTCCTCCGAGCTCGGATTTTGATTCAGAAATTTGCGTTGGAAAGATAAATATGTATACTACACATCTATGTGATTTTTTTGAAGATTTAACATCAAATAGACACATAAATTTTGACTCAAAGGTAGGCTCGGGAATGAAAACGCAACGGAAACCTCCTACCTCTTGGGCAATGCCCGGAGATTCATGGGGAGTCCGCTGCCACGCCGCGCCTTGCCGGAGCTGCTTTGCCAGAGCTGGAGGAGGAGAGGGAGAGGAGGGTCTACCCTGGGGGGCTTCCTGTTTCAGGGAGTGAACAAGGGAGAGGGGAAGGGGTTGAGGGTTTAAATAAATTAAAAAGAATTTTAATTAATTAAATCCATAATTTTCCCCGCATCCGAAATCTTTGGCGAGGTCAAAATTAAACCTCCCCCAGGGTAAACAGCACCTCCCGAGAACAATGGCGGTCTTGGAAATTTAATCTGAGGCCCCATTCAATAGTTATTAAACTCAACGCCCGAGGGTGCCAAATTACGAAAACGCCACTAGGGCCATTTTTCACAGACGGGCCGCGCCCACAAAAATTACACCACACCTAGGGTAAACGGC
Source organism: Viscum album (assembly GCA_963277665.1). Classification (NCBI taxonomy): domain Eukaryota; kingdom Viridiplantae; phylum Streptophyta; class Magnoliopsida; order Santalales; family Viscaceae; genus Viscum; species Viscum album. The sequence goes on from OY728126.1 coordinate 1,747,620,531, forward strand.
ACGCTCCGAACTCAACGGTGCCCTCGATTTTCTAATCCAAGACACCGTTTAAGAGGTACTTGCGTTTCAACATTAAATGAATAAATTAACTATTTAATTAATCCGTTTAATGTTCCAGAAGCGGGCGAGGGGTCCAAACGTCCCGCACCGACATGTTTTATGTCTCTCCTAGGGTAAACACCCAATTCTGGACCCATCCGTTCACTCGGATCTCTGATCTGGAACTCCGTTTTGGAGTTATCCCATTTATTTAGCGTTTTGCAGTGTGAACGCACTGAAAATTTAATTCCAGCCTCTCTAGGGCTCAGAATCGCACGCCGTCTGAAGGTACTGCTCTGGAATATCATCAAGTATATTCCAAAGTCCTTTGTAGCAAAAAAAATTGGGTTCTTACATGCTTCATTAACAATGTTGATTTTGGAACGTGATCATTTGGTTAAAGATTTGATGATCTTTGGAATAGAAGTTGTTGGTGCAGGATGTTCTTCTGTTTTGTTTCAGGTATTAGTGAAATCATCACTATCAGATAGAATTAAGCAAGCACAAAAGAAAGACAGTGAGTTTTAGAAAAAGGTAGAGATGGTTCAGAAGGGTATGTTGCTTGGATTCAACATTGATAATGATTGTGTTTTGAGATTTGGGAAGATATTGTGTGTGCCATGTGATTCACAATTGAAGAGAGAGAGTTGTTATGTAAATTTCATAGTTCTCCCTTTTCATTTCATCCATGCAGTACTATGATGTATAGAGATCTTCGGGAGTATTGTTGGTGGGACAGAATGAAAAGAGATATTTCTGATTTTACTGTGAAGTGTTTGACTTGTCAATAGGTAAAAGAAGAGAGACAGTTACCGAAAGGGATGCTTCAGCCTTTACCAATGCCAGAGTGGAAATGGGAGAATATATCCAAGGAATTAATTGTGGGATTACCAAAGGCACCTTGAGGTAATAATGAAATCTTGGTTATTGTTGATCGCTTGGCTAAATCTGCTCACTTCCTTGCTATATGAGATACTTTTTCCCTAGATCAACTTCCCCGTTTGTATCTTAAAGAGACAGTCAGGTTACATGGAGTTCCCCTCACCATTGTATCTGATTGAGATTCCAGGTTCACTTCTGACAATTGGAAAGTCCTTCAGAAGACATTGGGTACAGAATTAAATTTTAGTATAGCTTTTCATCCTCAATCAGATGGGCAGTCAGAACGAACTAATCAGAATTTGGATGATATGCTAAGTTCTTGTTCGATGGATTATCAGGGAATTTGGGACCAACATCTTTCTTTTGTTGAGTTTTTTTATAATAATATTTTTCAATCTAGTATACTGATGGCACCATTTGAGGCATTATTTGGGAAGCGATGTCGAACTCCATCTTTTTGGGATGAAGTAGGTGAAAGGAATTTGATGGGATCGGAATTGGTAGAACCGTTGGCAGAAAAAGTTCATCTGATACAGAAACACGTGAGAACAGTTCAGAGCAGGCAGAAAAGTTATGCGGACAACAGTAGGAAGGATATCTCTTTTGAGGTAGGCGATCATGTTTTTCTCAATGTATCACCATGGAAAAGTGTGATGCGATTTGGTAAGAAAGGAAAGTTGTGTCCAAGGTTCATTGGACCATACAAAATTCTGTAGAGAGTTGGACTAGTTGCATACCTAGTGGCTTTACCTCAGAGTTTATCTCAGTTACACGATGTTTTTCATGTTTCAATGCTAAAAAATTACATTCCAGATCCATCTCATGTTTTCATTCCAGAGGTAGTTCAGATGTAAGAGAACCTATCTTATGAGGAAAAAACGGTCTAGATTCTTGACCACAGGGAGAAAGTATTACAAAATGAGGTGATTCATCAAGTAAAGGTTTTATGGAAAATCCACATGATTGAATAAGCAACATGGGAATCTGAAAATGCAATGAGGGATAAATACCCCAACTTATTCAATTAGTAAATAATCTGCGGGGACACAATATTCTAAAGGGGGTAATGATGTAACATCCCAAGTATGTAATGAATAATATTTTTTCATAATTATGTCTATTTATTAATTAGATTTTGTTTTAGAGGCTTAAATTAAGAATAAATCCAATCTTATGCATGGAATACACTAATATTTTTTAAAGATTGTTTTACTGCCTTTTAGATCGAAAACCATTTTTAAATAAAACTTTTGAAAATTTTCTAAGATCTATTTGTCAAAATATACTTATTCTGTATGATTGGGACATTGAAATTTATTTAGGATAAATTTTTGGTATTTTTCTGACAATGTTCATTTTTTTAATGAATAGTGAAAAGTACTGCATTTTACATCAAAACTGCTTTTTCATCTAATTTAATTATATGGTTAGATTATATTTTTAATTAGTTTTAAAGTGTAATTACAATATATTTTTACCATTTAATTAAATGGTGTTCATTAGGATTAATTTCACTTTGAAATTGGACATAAACAATTCTCAAACTTTTGATAAAAGTTGTTTCTAAAAAACCCTCCATTTGTTTTGACAACGAGAATTATTTTTAAATTAATTATTGAAATTTATATGTTTGGAATGTGATAAAATGGATACAATATTTTGAATCAGAAGGTCAAAATTATGTAATTAATATTCATTTTTTTTGTCATTATAAATAGTAACGACGGTAATTATCTTTAATTATCATGATTAATTAGTAATCGGGTAGTTAAGGATAATAAAATAATATCATAATAATAAAAAATAACCCCAAAATGTATCCTAATTATACTTTTTGTGTCATGTATGACCATTATATGCCATGTGCCAAACTTAGGGACCCCATGGAATCACTTTTGGGTGAAAGTGACACTTTATCCTTTTATTTTTTAAGAAAAGAGAATATAACTAAAGAATTTATTAACCCAGAAAAAAAAATTAGTTTTGTCTATGTAAATGATCTCTTAGACTATAAATATTCATTGTAAATTTAAAAAGATTTTATATATCATATTATTATTATTATAATTTTTAGAAATTAAATAATGTAATTTATTTATGACACCATGATGATGCAACGATTACCTCATTAAATAACGATTTAAATAAAATGTAAAGATAATGTAAAATATAAGGCATAAACTTGTCAAAAACCTATTGGATGAGTATATTTCGAATTCTTATCAACTTATACTAGAAAAATATCAATTTGGGACCTTTTAAATCTGAGACCCATTTTAAAATAAAGTAACATTTCTTGGCTATCCAAGAGTGACACTCCTCCCTCTTATAAAAGGTCCCCACCTCTACCTCCTTACCCACACTTCTCAAGCCATTGGCTCGGCCAAACTCTTCTCATTGTATCTCTCCACATCCCTCTCTTCATCCTAGAAGCCTTAACATAGGAAGAAAGCTCTTCAAGAAACCCTTTTGGTACAAACCAAGAGGAGTTACCCGATTTAAAGGTAAAGTCTTCTCTAATGTTCTTTTATTGTATTCTACTTCTCCAACCCCCTAAAATCTTTTTATTCATTTCTTTTGTAACAAAAACAGTATCTTCAAAATACTAGGGTGTTTTTATAAGAATTATTCGAGCTACATTTACACACACCTACATCTACTGGTTAAAGAACATACTGTTTCCGTGGATGGAAAATTTATGCCTCACGAAACGATGATTGTCCAATATTCTTATAACACCTTCAAAGGTGGAAATTAAGATGTCACTATATTTATATATGATATATAATATGTTTATGTTTTTCTTAATATTTGGTATTTGTCTTTTATGTCATACCTTTATGGTTTCCATTATGGGTAAACACGATATCTTAATTTTAGGAAGTACGGACTACCGCCCCCTCAAAGTGGATTGATTCGTTAATGACATATGTGGGACGTATAAAGGATGGAGTTAATGATATTATATATGACATTATACTAGAATTATAATATAAATTAATATAAATATGATTCCATTCCATAAAATATGAAATAGAAATGAAAGTAGCGTTCATGCTTACGTACGGCTTACCGTCTCCATGAACGGTGCATTTCATTTCTTACCTATAAATGTTATGTAATATTATAAATTCATATATATACTAGTTATATATGAAATATATGATATCTACATAATTAATATAATTCTGGTTATAATGGATATTTTACCACACGAACAACTTGTAATTATAAAGAGTTTATTTTTGACTGAAGTACCAATGATCGACAAAACGACCATTATTAACTTAAATAATTACATAGTGTTAATAACATGGTAATAAGTGATATAGAAGGAATAATGAACTTGAAAATGGTTCTTAAGAAAGTAAAAATTAACTCAAGTTTATTATTCAGGAGGTTAAAGAACAATCGAGTCAAGTCGGACCCAAGGTAAGGGACTTCGTCTCAATCTCCTTCTATTGAATCATATTTCGTTTTATACACAAATTTCTTTTATATGGTGTATAAACACCTTTGACTTTTATGTTTATTCAAAAGGAATATTTTTTATATGAATCGTTTTACAAAATGACAGAAGGAATGTTTTTTTTGTCGTACGTATGCAGCGACAAAGACTTATTTGCCACCGTGACCATTATTTGAGTTTCGGCTTCCTCTACAAGCCACAACTTTTTTTAAATGAAAAATATATATCATGCTTTACTTTTATATTATTTTGGTATTGAAAATGGTTTTCACAATGTTTTTATTATATAAATGTGTTGTATTGATAACTTCTGATTGAAATGTGGAAATGTTCTGTTTCTTTTATGCATGTTTTATGTGATACGATTATGTTATGGTTCTTGGGAATTGTTATGAAGACGGGTGGTTCCGTGATAAACTAAGGGTGGGTGAGCCCGATATAGCTCGCTAATGCATTGGGTAAAGCGAAGGGGGTAAACGTTAAGGTTTCTCTGAAGAGATTTAGGGAATATACTGTGATGGGTATCCCAAACGTAACCATGAGGGTTACTCCCAACGTAAGAATGTTATGAATGCCTCAAGTTACCTTTATGTCTTATTATTTCTATGATTTATTCAGGATTTGATGGGGTATGTTAAAATTCCTTTGTTTTATGAGTAATGTATGATTTCATACATGGACAAAGGTTTTCATTTCATACTTTTATATCCCTTATTGATCTTTTTATGCTCATCCCAAATTTTGAAATGTTATTCACAGGTCAAGGGAAAGGTACATGATGTGATGATAGTGTCAAGGACGTGTCAAGAAAGAATCAATGTTTTATTTTATATATGTTTCTTTTGATGGAAAAATGAGTACTATATTTTATGTAACCTCTTTGTTTAAATGTGGAATGTAATGCATGATTTATGATCTAATTCTCTAAAACTCTAATCCTGAAAAGATCCTCAATAGGTATTCCTGTAATAACTCAAGATTAAGTAATGTTTAAGGATGGGTCCTTATAAATATGACGTAGAACTATTAAATAATTATAATATAAAAATTACACTCATACAATAAAACCATCGAGGAAATAATAAATAAAAAAACCAAGATATTCATTATAAATAAAAAACTAAGGGATATATAGAAGTCATTGAAATCAATTCAAATATCCATATTCACAATTTAGTCTTACATGGTATAACACCTCCGATGAAACTAAATGATCATAGTATCATAATCCGAATAAAGTCTGAAATAGAAACACCCTCGGTAAGATACATCTTGAAAAAAACCACACCAAGATACTCTCAACACCCATAGTACCCAACCATTATAACATTAATAATTCCCTAAGATATATAGTGGGGAATAATTACTTATTAATGTAGTTTAATAAATTAATAGAATATTTAACTATAATGGATGGACTTTTCTCACATCTTTTAGAAGAAACTCTATCCTATACAAGTGGAGGACCCACACTCAATCATCTAGCTGAGTAATGACTTCGACTATGGTATGGGGAACCTTGACACATTAGAATTGAGGGATTAAAAACCAATGATAATATATTGGATATAAACCCCATGAATGTATTTATTATTCAATAGGATTTTGGGGGAGTATCCAAAACCACAATACATATAGCAAGATCGAGCCCTGTTATGATTATTTTTCAATGAGAGTTACCTACCCTATGTATGTAACAATCATATCTTCCAAACAAAGTCATTTACACTAATAATATAACAACCAAAAACATCCCAAAACTAAAAAATGGGTTTTTAAAAATAATAGTCTCATGCCATCATTCTCTACAATGATGGAAACCCCAAATGAAATACTTACTTATTTGATTCTGACACATATTATAGAAGTAATAGAAAATTATATAATACACAAAGTACATGACATATACCCATAAAGACACATGTGTGGACCAATGGCCTTATTTTTATTGATTTTTAAAAATACAACTTTCAGGGGATGAGGGTGAACCCTAATAAGGCCCATATACTTAGAGATTACATCACTTGTACATATTAGAGGAAATATCATGACTATAACTACAGTGAACAACTCCTCCCCATCTTCGGCATCATGATATCAAATATCCAAATTCACATGGATGTTCAGTTAGGCTTATCATGCATGAAAATTTTGGTCCTGAAGGCAATTTCATACCCTCCCTTTATTCTACATCTGTTAGCCTCTTCCCTAGTGAATACGCCAGCTCTGAATCCTTATCTTGTGTCTGCTTCTTGTAGAGTCTTCTGGATCCATAAAGAGACAAAATTTAATCCTAGACTTGAGGATATGTGTGTAAAATTGAAACAATGTCATGTGGAATATGGCCTACGTGACATTATTGAGAGAGGTACAAATCGTGTGGGGCTTATTTTTTAATCGATCATTCATCCCATATATGAATTCAAGCTCTTTTAAAAAACATAAAAAGTTATCCAAAAATACACACATGTTAGACTAATGGTTTGGCTAGAGATTACCCAACCAAGACATCAATCATGTTTTAGAAATCATAAATTATATATATATATTATCTTACACATTGAGTGTAGCTATGTGAATATTTTATGTACAGTCATGTACTTGTCGCATCATGTGGTCTACTATAAATAGTGTCTGATCTGAAGTCACACAAAGTATTTTGTTTATAATTACACAAAATCAATAACACCACAAGTTTTGTTGTTTGGTTTTATAATAAATTTTATTTCTCTACTGGTTCCTTAAAAGATGCCTTTATTTTTTCCTCTAATTACATATTATACACATCCTAACACATCATCCATTCCCATTTTTACCATTACTAGGTCCAATTACATTAGTGTCTCTGTCACTTGATATTGGATCCATTATGGATACTCATACTCATCACTGACCATAGATAATATTCCTTTGAACTAGTCATTTCCCTCATCAAATCCATACTCGAGACCTGCTAGTCTCGAGCTAAACTCTCATTTCCCCATACGAACCCACACCACTGACTGATGGTGCTGATGTTTTGGGTTGAAAATATAGATTCTTCTATTTTCTAGTGATGTCGTAAATGTTGACCATCAGTGATCTATGGTTCATCATCATCACCCAATGATCATTTTTCTCCTCCAATAAAATATCTATAGAATTAATATCTTGGGAAAATGGAAAAAACTCACCAAAATGATTAAAAAATAAATTTATAACCCAAAATTAAGTTAACCATAGAATTTCTACAAACACATAAAATCTATCGGGGCCGAACCCAGAGCATGAATAGGAAAATAAAAATATTCATATTTAAAAATCATTATTTTATACCAAACAAAATTTATAAATTTCCATCTACGTTTACATATAAGAGATAACTACTCACACTAGTTGTTAAAATATTTATTTTTTAAATATAAATAATAAACATTCCAAAAACATCATCAATGATCTATCCAATAGTAAAAAACATATTATAATAATAATAAAATTTTGATAAAATTTTTATGAGACCATTTGATAAGTTTAATTTACTATATTTCACATTTTGGGACTCTATACTCTATAACATAAATATCAAATACACTCGTCCCATGTAAAAACCCCAGTCCCTAATTTTATTTTAAATAAATATAGAGGTACATGATTGAATTGTAATTTGGAAACATTCTATTGTTAACCATGTATCAAGAGGATATTGATAAATTTTTTAAATATTATCTATAAAATAATATACATGAAAATATATATATATTAATAAAAAATATACATGTTGAACATGGGAAATAAAAAATATATTTTATATTATACCCCTTTAGTTTTTTTGGAATGGAATCAATGTTTTAGTATATAATAAATTACATAGAGCATAATTTCTATGTTACTATAAAATTAGAAATCTTATCCCATGTTCTAGGGAGTGAGTAAATAATATGCTTTCCATCAGTATATGACCACTAAAATTTAGGTATTGTGAATGAGGTGTTCTATTAAGATTTCGATAGAAAACACAAAAATAATTTATATATTTATTTAACATGATATTTGAAACATATAATACCTTTTAATTAATCCTATTTTTTCCCTTAATCTTTTCAATTGTTGTTTAATGTTTAATATAAATATATAAATCCCTTGGAAATCGTTGATATTCTACAATGGAATTGGTGTATTTTATTAATCCACTCATAGTGTTCCATAGTGCATCATTGTCCATATTGGATCATGAGAAAATGAAATATATTACCAGAAATCCCTATGTAGATATGGAATTCATTATACTTCTTGGGATACCAATGTTTTTTGTGTTCCATGATTGGGATAACTGGTGATCTAGTATATTAAATATTTGGACTTGTCAATGTGTATCCGATATATTTAGTGTTTTTGGGTTTTTAATTAACCCTACAAATATTTTTATAATAAAAATATAATATAGAGAAAGAAATTATGATCAAAGAATTAACTTTAAATTTAGCTTGAAGTATTTTTCTGGAAGTTAATCATTTTTGAATTTAAATTAAAAAAACAAGATGTATGATGTAAAAAAAAGTAAATAATTCAACTCTTATTCTATTTTATAGTTATTAGTTTTCATAAATAAAAGATTAACATAATTAAATAAAATAGATATTTGTAATTCCTATTATATTTTTTTTCATTTTTCAAAATGAGATTACTTAAATTTTTATTAACGAATTTTAATGAATAATGTGAAAGCTGAATATTTAATGTAATGATATTATGATTATATGATCATTTAAGAAAGATATAATTTTTTTCAATTCAAAATTAAAATATAGTTATTAGTGTATTGTGATCATGATATTATGTGATGGTCTTTCAAAATCAAAGATTTCAAAAGTTGATGAATTGAATAAATTTAGAATCATTAAAAAATAGAAATCTTATTAAAATTTACAGTATCATCTAGGTTAATGTTTATTCTACCATTGATGGTGATTCAAAAATAATTAAAAAATACATACTTTTATGTATTTTATATTATCTCATTATACATGTGTATGAGAATTCATTGAATTAGGGATACTTTTATGGTATCTTGGGTTCAATAAATTTATTATTCATTTGAATTCATATGTTTACAATAGAAAATATTGTGGTTGTGGAATATTTATAGCTATAACAAGGTTGTATTCATTAATTTAGAAAACAAAATATTATAAATATTTGGTGTTTATTTTTGGTTTATTATTCTTTTTCTAGATAAAAAAATATGTGATTAACCCCGTGGATTAGTGGCTTAGTTTGAGAATTAATTACGATTCCATTATTCATGGTGAGTTTGTGTTATATTTATTAACAACAACATCTGAGGAACACATAGGTCTGATGGTTCTTGTTCAACTCATTATGGGGTTATATATCATGCAAGGAGGTTTCATGATGTCTATAAGAGTTTTTGATATTGGATAAAGGTGATATTTTTTTTATTTTTTTTAGATTGAATGATTTTGGGATTTACATAACTAACTTTGTAAGGGGAAGATTCACATACGCATTTATTCTATGTAGATGAATTGATGAAATGTATATCATGTAAGTGATTAATGTATCGATCTTTCACAAGTAAGAGAATCTTATAGCTAATTTTTTCAAGTAACTAAATATGTCTCCTAGCTATATTTTTGACATAGGAAATTTACTATCTAGCCAATTGAGAATCACATATATTATTTTTAATGTAGTTGAATAGAAAATCACATAGGTTAATATTATACATAGTCAATTCCTATTAAAAACCGTATAGTTTATTATTCTAAATAACTAATTTAGAGTCATCACTATCAGTGGATTTAATTTCAATAGGTATTTAGAATTAATGTTTTTATGGTGTTTTTTTTGATGTTGTGTGGAAAGTTCCATTTTCATCCTCTATCATAGGCTTTAATTTATTAATCCATTATGGATATATTATTATCGACCGAAGTTATATAAATCATAGGGATTTAATAGTGACTTATTTTTCTTTACAACAATTAATGAGTGGTCGAACCTATTGACAATAGTTGGAGAGTTGATAGTGAAAAACCTATTGAAAATAAGAAAAGTGATGATAGTGGGGAAAATAAAAAAGATATTGGAGTCTAAATTAAAGGTTAGTTCTTTAGTGATCAACATATGATAAATCTCATGTCTAATGGATATTCCATTTGAGTCTGACAGTATCAGTGTAGTGAATTTCATGAAATCCCTATAGAAAATTAATTCATTAATATTCAAAAGGCTTGTGGATGTGGATCATAAAATTTTATTACTGAACTAACCTCATTCATCTGGTGATATTATTGATTTTTTAGTCATATATTGTATTATAGTGTTAATTTTTGTGGTTCTTGGGTGTGACTCCTGACATTTATGGTGGTATTCCATAAGATTTTTTATATGAGGATTTTACTAGGGGATATAGTTAATATAATCAGTGGTTGGGGAGAGTAACTATCCATGGTAAGTATTATAATATTAAATTTGATCGAGACCTCTTAAATAATTTTGTCTCGTTGTTTATTCATTTTACTCATGATCACCTGAGGTAGATTTTTCCGAATTTAAGTAAATCTAAATCTAAAATGTTATAGAGTGTTGTTTTTTTATTATTTCTTTGTAAAATACCGCTTTAGTTATTCAAACCCACTTTTCTATAGAAAAAAATCATCCCAATAAGCATTTCAATTGGTATCAGTTTTAGGTTACCAATGTAGGATGAAAATCATTATCCTTTGAGACATGGATAATATTAACTCAGTTTATATTAGGGGTGTTACAATATACAATGGACAATATTATGTTATTTGGGAAAAAATATAATGATCCTATATCATTTATCTAGTGGTCTAGAATTTCAGGATGTAGTGTCATTGGGTTTTCCGCTATTCAATAATAATGATCAATTGAAATTTATTAATAAGGGGAATTTGTGGGTGGATGGAAAAGTTAATAATGCTATTATTATGAAATCATCGTATAAAGTCCACACAAAAGATATGGGTCTACAGACTATATAATAAATCATGGATAAGTTCGGGAGAAGTTTTAGGGAAATGTGAATGTCAAATAAAAAAGATATCGAATGTGGGAAGATAATATAAAGAAATTAAAAATGTATAATATGAATGTGTTGATGAATTATGTACTCTTCTAAAAGAAATTTTATGAAATATTCTAGGCTTTTATGAGAAACATGATGATTCCATATATGTGAAGAATTTGATGAGAAATTTTCTTGATATATTGGATAGAAAAAAACAATAAATTTAATATATTGATGATATTATAATTTTTGAGATACATAATATTCTCATTTCTTATTAAAGGTTCCAAATTCCAACACCAAAAAACACAGTTTATGAGAATGTGGCTTTTGAATCCATATGGAACATGAAAATTCTTTATGTTGAAGATGTTTCTAAAACAACAGTTTTTCCGAATGGAAATTCATATCAAATAGTAAGTGAATTTATTTACGAAAGATTCAATAGGGGAATAATCATTTAAAAAGGTATATTCAATGGTATATGATGCAAATAAATGGTCTTATTCATTATGGAATTATTATTACCACAATGAAAGAAGTAGATTATGAATCGCATGATGATAAACAGAATTATGGAAATATGTGAATAAAAAGTTCAAAATAATCTAAAAGGTAGCGTTAAATCATTAAGAGATTTCAAAGAAAAAAATAAGAAATATAATGAGAAATAAAGAATAAACTAATCTTATCTCATGATGTGATTTTTATAAAGATACCTAATAAAAATTTATATATTTTTAGTCTCGTATTTAGAGAACTATTGATTAATCAAGTAGTTATGAAGTTAAATCATGATTAATCTATTATGATTACATTCTTAATGATGAATTCTGGAAATGTATTGAGAAAAAAAACCTTTCTCAAGTAGGAGAATAATTCTTCTTTAAGAGATAATAGGAATATGATTGGTGGAAAATGTGTGAAATCATAATGAGAAACAAATTTTGCAGAAGAAAATAAAAATATCTAATTAAAAGCTTCCAAATTAGATAAAATGATCATTAATATTGAAAAAAACTATTTTATAAGAATAATTTTTAATGACTCAACAAAAATGTTTTCTTTCATAATTTTTTTGAAAATAATTATAATGACTTCAAAATATCTATTTAAGTCTTCGGTGAATCCTCCAATGATGCTAAAAAAATCTGGTAAAGTGTCCATTTGAAATTATTTTTACTTAAACTATAAACATTATTAATGAATGTTGAATAATAATTCTTGGCCAATTTGGATCAAGAAAATGTTGAAACATTCATACAAAAGTACCTAATGAAAATATAATATTTAATGAAAATAATTTTCCTAATTGGAGATAATATCAATCTCAACCAACTTATATGAAGTTAAATTCAATATAAAAAATATCTTGATATAATTATTGATTTTAAAAAAAACTCATATATCATATTTATTTCAGGTTCTATGGAATTTTAAGACATAAACATTATATATGTTGGTATAAAATTCCATTAGTGTTGATAAGGAAAGAATATATGGGGAGAAGTTACAATAAAAAGAAAGAATATTCTAGAAGAATACCAGCTGAGAAGAAAACGTGTTACAAACTGATAAACCAAAACATGATTAATTGTCTTGAAGATATATGTGGAAGGTCTGGTCAAAAGGGACATAGAACAAAAAAATCATCACCAGATTTCCTAGTCATCTCCCCCTCAATATAATGTGAAATTAGTTCAAGTTCAAAATGTTGATAATTAATCTCTTCTCATAGTTTCTTTTAAAACAATAATGTTAAAAAAATAATAGATACTTGATTGTGTCTATTCCTCCCACATGAATATTGATTCCAAAATTATAAATAAATTTGAGGAACATTTAGGCGGTAAAATAAAATTTTATAATTTATCATCATTTTAAATCAATGGTACTGGGATAAATCATAAAGAGAATAAATATTTGAAAGCCGGTGAAGTTTTTTATTTTAAGGTGATAAAACACAACATGAAGAGTTTTAGATAAATTTTTTATAATTGAAATAAAGAAAAATTAAAATAAATACATGAATCATTAAATGAATAGGAAATGGTAAAAATATTTCTTATGGATGTATAAATAATTTAAATTTATTCTTGATTGGTGATCCATATAATACATGTTACTTGAGCATAAAATATGAGAACATGTAATGGTATAGAATGATTGGATATTTCGGAAAAAGATTCATAACTAAGATTTTGATAAATAAATTGGTTTGATTTAATTCCAAGTGGAATGGATATCAATATGGAATCTATAGAACATTTCATAATGGAAAAATAACTTAGATGGCTCATAAGAAGGTGTATAATACTTCCTCAATACAACAAGAATTAGTCCACCCAAATCATTATGTGCCCATGATACAAAATAATACCCAATGTTATATTTATTTAATAACATTCATAAATTATTTAACATAGATGAATGATTTTCTTTTCATTAATCAGAGCTTTAGATCTTTTAGAATGTTAAAAATGTGCAGAGCACTGGTTAAAAAAGGCTTGGATTATGTATCAAAAAACTCAGATCTGATAATGGGAAATAATTCAAATGTGATAAATTTAAAACATACCACAACAAAAATTTAATAATACACCAATATATATAAACTTATAAAACATAGTATAATGATGTTTTAGAAATGAAGAACATGAGTATTTTGGATATATATTGAACAATGTTGGATGAGAATGATATTTCAAAATATTCTTGGAGTGAAGTGGTGTGTACATCAGTACACATTGAGAATATATGTTTCATGAGACCTAAAATACATGCTACATCCTTTGAGATATGGTACCAAAAGTTTGATAAATTAAAATATTTCATGGAATTTATTAGTCATTATTATTTTAAAATCAAAGGAAGAAGACTGGAGAAATTTGAATAATAGGCCGATGATGGAGTCTTTATGGGCTATTTATCTCATAGAAATAGATACCAATGATTGAATAAAATATTTTAACTGATTTTTGAGTTTTCATATGTGACTAATGATGAAAATAAATATAAAAAAAGAAAATATATTCAATAACATCTATATTATATCTCAAAAAACAATAAGCAAATGTTTTAACAAAATAGGTGGAAAGGTTCCTAAATTAGAAGAAAAATAGTTACTATAAACTTGTAATTCTATTGTGATGATAATAAGTTGGTGGTAGTAATTCAAATATATTTCAAAGTTTGAAGAAACATATTAAAACTGATAATTTTATTAGGAATCATAATGCACCAGTTAAAACTAGAAAAATACTAGGATTATAAAATCTTTGATTTCTTGTATCACAGGCTGAACCTAGAACTGTTGATGAGTTTTATGAGCTTGTTTAATGGGTAAAATATATGAATTAATAACAAAATAAATTTTTTATTATAACTATATGTAAACTTGTTCTTAGATTGAAAGGTAAAAATGGGATCATAATAAAAATGGTTCTTAGAATCAAAATGAAAGAGAAAGGTGAATTCGTATGAAAAAAGGCCAAAGTTTTTTTGAAAAGGATATACATAAATAAAAGGTAAATACATTGATAAAAAAATTCATCATTTTCAATGTTTATACGATAAATATGTAATTGGTAGTGGTATTTCATAAAAAATAAAAATATTACCAAATAGATGTAAAGCATTATTTTTTTAATAGTGATGTTGAGGAATTAGTATTCATTGAATAACTAGAAGGTTTAGTTATTTAAAATGTTGGAAAAATTGTTTGAATTTTTAATAAGTAATTATATGTTTTAAAATAAACTTCATGGTATTCGTATTCTAAACTTGATTACTATTTGAGATAAATAGGCTTCACCAAAGGAATTGTAGATAGAAACGTGTACTTGAAGAAGGATTTCTAAGACACGCTTGTAGTGATAGTTTATATGGATAACATATTTTTTCCATTAATAATAGTTTCTTAAGTTAGTTTTTTTCAATAAGGAAGTATAATCACTTTGAGGTGTATGTTTTAGGAGAACTAACAAACTTTATGGGATTATATATTGAGTATATTATTGAGTATGTATTTACTTCACAAGAGATGTATTCCAATAAATTTATTAGAATATTTTTAATTGAAGATGCTAAAGACGTTTATATATATATATATATATATATTAGAACAATGTTGATCAAATATGAACGTGAATAAATGTATGATCAAATAAATTATATGTATGTTTAGAATCTTGTTGAATCTCACAACAATAATAACAAATATTTCATATGTGGTGACTCTATCTGCAAGGTATGATAGTCAACAAAGGGAGTCACAAATTATTGAAATTAAAAAAAACAGATATATAAATTGAAAATTGAATTAAAGTTTTCTAAATAGGTTTTGGGGGGATATATATTTCCATACATACAATGATATAGATTGGGAGGTGACTGTACAATCTTTTGATCCACATTAGGTGGAGTGTTATTTGTTGGTGATGGTTGTCTAAGATGTTAATATAAAAAAACAAAGTTCATCAACCCTAAGTATAATTGAAATAGAATATGTGGTTGATAAAAATTTATTTAAAAGGCCTTATGGATGCAATTTCTGCATGTAGATTTCAGGGTTGTAATTTAGAGACCCTTGATAATTATGTGAGATATTCACAGTGTTGTTAATCATTCGATGAATCTTGTTCAACACTCTCATTATAAGAAAATATCCATTCAATATCTTTTCATTAAATAAATGATTGATTATGGTGAAATCAAATGGTTATATATTGGAAAAATTCAAAATCATGTAGACATTTTTTTAAAGATGTTACACAGAAAAGGTATTTGAAATTGTGGATAAAATTAGATATGCATTTCCCAACACCCAGACATTTGGATTACGTTTCCAAATGGGGAGAGAGTTAGTGACAATGGGGAGTGATTCCAAGTAAAAATGTATTTAAAAATATATACGTGCTAAATATGTTTTCTCAATTATGATAAATCATAGATGAAACTAATGATGAAATTAGGGATAAAAGTAGACACTCAATTGGTTGATGTTGTAGTATTCAATAATTTCTCCTAAAATAATATGAAATGGTTTTGTTGCCTAAAAATGGTTTATTATGGTGTTTATAATTAATTTAATATAAATCCATAGGGGGATAGTAGAGAACTCCATATAATTGTGTATTTGTTTGAAAACCCATAAAGATCCCATGGTTATTGGTTAGTTTGAGTATTAGTATTTATTGTAAAGGAACTCATAATTATGTTGGTTCTTGATGTAGATTCTGTTGATTTATATATCATGTATTGATGTTTCATGATCATTTCAACTCTTTTTTTATATGGGATGTAGGCCAGTTGATTTTTTTTGTTTTATTTTGAGTGTTTTTTTATCCACATAGATAATTTTGTAATTTTAAGATTCATTTATCCATTTATACTACATAGGTTAATTTATTAAGGGAAATTTACATTGTTGATTGATATAAATGTTTTATATTTGAAGGAAAATCACATAGTCAATTCCAACTTTTATCCAAATATGTCACATATCCAATTATTTAATGTTGATGATTTTCAATATAGCTAATTATGAATCATGTAGTATATTTCTGATGTATCTTAATAGTGAACCATATATGTGAATAAGATAATTAAATATTTATTATTGATAACCAATAGCTGGTTACTACACATAGATAAATCTGAACATTCTATATATGTTGATTTAATTTCTATAGGTATTTAGAATTAATGTATTCTATGTTATTTTTTATGATTTTGGGTGAATGGTTCTGTATTCGCCTACAATAATAGGTACCAATTTCTAAATCTGTTATGGATATTCAATTGTTGACTAAATTTATGGGTATCATGGGGATTTAGTTTTTATGTGTTTTTTTAAGAGTTAATGTTGGGTCAGATGCATTGATGAAAGGTGAATATTTTATAGTGAAAAATATGATGACTTGCAGCATAAGGATGATCATGAGAAACAAAAAAAAAGTAGATTATGAAGAAGCTATTGGTTTTTTAGTGAATACTATATAGTGAATCTCGTGTCTTTGGAAGATCTAAATTGAATCAGAGAATACTTATACAGTTTATTTTAAGAAAAAACTATGGGAAATTATTTCATCAAAATTATAAAGGCTCATCGAGGTGGATATTTATTTATTTTATCTCTGATTAAATCTCATTTATTTTTGGAAATTATTTATTTACTAATATTCTATGTGATGTTGTGTTATTTTATGTTGTAACTTCTCATATGGGTGCTGTAATTACACAAGATATGATTGAACAGGATTTAACATAGGGATATTGTGAATGGAATTTGTGGTTGGGGGAATTAACCATCCATGTAAACGTATTTGATTCCAAAATATATCCTAACCTTTTATTCTTATTGTGATCATTTCTATTTCATTCTCTACACGATCGTATGAGGATAATTATTTCTTTATTGAGTGGGTCAAACTCTTATATGTCATGGAAGTTTATTTAGATTTAATTTTTTTTATAAAAACTACCCTCCACAAATTCAGATCTACTTCTTAGTAAAGGATATTAATACTGATATGAACCTCAATTATAATGAAAATAGAACTTTGAAATATTATATAATATATAAAAAATATTAAATAGTTGTTTTTGTAAAACATGACAGGATTAAACCAAATTCAACAATCTCCCATTAGGGTTTTTGTATCTCTTTTTAGGCCTACTCAATATTTAATTATGGATAAATTCTAATGAAATGAAAAATAATTAATAGAACCATCATTTAAGTTGGTGATAGTATTAAATTTTTACACCTTTTGTTGAATAAGAAGAAGTATCTATAACACTTAATACTTGGTAA
Source organism: Viscum album (assembly GCA_963277665.1). NCBI lineage: Eukaryota > Viridiplantae > Streptophyta > Magnoliopsida > Santalales > Viscaceae > Viscum > Viscum album. The sequence goes on from OY728126.1 coordinate 1,747,638,774, forward strand.
TATTATCTAGTTTATGATTATAAATTTTATTCATAGATTTTTTCTCTTTCACATACCTCAATTTAAAAATTATTCACACTATTATTTTAATTATTTTTAAAAATTAATATGGTGAATAAAGGTCGCAAGTGGTTTGAGATCCAAACAATGTAGCCTCTCAAACTTTCCCCTTCTAGATATTTTAGAACAATGTGATTTAAATATATATATATATAGATAATTATTTCATTTAATTAATTTATTATTTTAGTCACTTAACATATATAATGTTTACTTATAGAAAATCACAATCTTTAAAATAAGTTAAATGTTTTAGGGGGATTTTTAAGAAGAATGCAGTGTACTCATTCAAGAGGTGTTGATCTGAATATGGATATTAATATACCAACAGTGATTTTGAAGAATATATCAAAAAATAATGAACATAAAATTATTAAATTTAATTATACACAAGTCATAAAAGTGGTTATACATAGTGGAAAAATAAAATATTTATGGATAAGGAAGGATATGTTATAATTGAGTATAACACTTCCAGATATTTTTTATGGAATGTAATTTTCACTATAATATACTTGAAAAAGAAGTATCATTGGAGAATAAGTTATGATATTCTTCCATATGATATATGGTATAAATTTATTCCCAATGTGTAACAGTTAAATGTTATGGATTTTCCCTTTATTATTAAAGTTAATTGATAAAATCAAGGTAAACTTATTGAGATGATGATGGTATCATTCATAGATACATGTAGTATATAATAACTTATCATTACTCCAATAAAATATAGAAATTATAATCTAAACTTTTAATATTATATCATTGAAAATGGCTATAAATGAAAATTTCAAGTTAAGGATTAATAAATAATTGAAATGAAACATTTTGGAAATTTAAAATAGATTATTGATTATTCATAAAATGATATTTAAATAAATTAAGGTGAATTTGATAATGATATCACAAATGATGTAGATTATTTGACATAATTTAAGAAAATTGTTTTGGAATGAAAATTTTATAATACTACTAAACATTTTTTCTTATAAAAAACTTATGAGTGAAAACATGAAAAAATTGGGGAAAAAGTCAGGTTATCTTATTTTCCTATGTTTCACCAAAACATGTTGAAGAAGATCTAAAGTAAAAAAATAATGGGTAAAAATATGAATATTGAGATTGTAATAATTGATAATAACAATACTTTGGAATTTTCATCTCAACCTAAGGATAAAAATTTGATTGGTAAAAATGTGTCTTTCATGACATGATGAATGACATGTGATATGTTTTTCAAAATTAAGAGAAAGTGGAATTTAAGGGTTATTCAATGGTAAAGGATATTGATTTTAATAAAAAAATTATAAACTATTAAAAAATTAGAAAATAATTTATATTTTTTATAATAAACATACTCGGATACCATAATCATAAGACCCTAGGTAAACTACCACATGGCCCCTAGAATGTAACTGGATCCATTTATGTTGGAATCAAATACAAAAGGATAATATAAAGTGTTTTGGAATGGTTTTATATCAATAATAAATCACAACTATCTATATTAAAATAATATTTAAAACAAAGATGTTGAATAAAATGCAGTGAGAATCCATTTTTAATTATAAAATAAGAAAAAGCATGTTAAAACCATCCCAATTATAAAAACACTCTAAATTGGAATGAAAATACAAATAAGACCAAATATCAATATTTATTTATTTCAGTACATCATAATCCATGGATCCATAGTTCCTCGGTAACAAATAAGTCAGTTTTCTATTTACCTATCTTCATATACACCAAATAATACATATAGGGGTGAGTAAAAAACATAGATATATTTTTGTAATGATTTTATATACTCAAACGCCTGATTATCCTACATTTTTTAATTTTAATATATATTAACTAATTTTATAATAATAAATTTTTTAAAAACAACCTATATTTAAACTTTCTCCAAACATGTAATAAAGAAATTGGTTTCAAAATTACTGTTCAAAAAATCTATAACCCCTAATTTTTAATCCAACAATCCATTTTAGAAAACATCCCACATTTAATGAAAATTCATGTTATGATATCCAAAAATATATAAAACATATTTATATCAAAAAACCCATATATCATCACTATAAAATCCTATAAAAAAAGATTTCATAATCACAAACCCACCATATGGATAAAATATAATTTGAAAATTTTATTGAGAATCATAACCTATGTGTTAACAAACTAGATATTATTGAATCCAAAATTAAATGGGTTACAACAATCCCACCCAATTATATAGATATTTTCATCAGCCTTCCATATAGAAATAATCAATCCCCTTCATATAAAACAAATTATAAATGAATATTCTATATATACCTATAACCCAATCATATATTGTTTATCTAGACATTCAAATAAAATAACCTGTAAATATTTCAAAAATATATAACCTTCATCCAATACAAATATAAAATCTTGTGTTATAAATTAATAAAAATCCATTTTACCGAATAAATATTAAAACAAACATCTTTAATAAAATATAAGGAAATTCATTAAAATAACTCCCCTATATAAATTAATAAATTGAAAATGAACACATTTCTTCATGAAAATTTAACACTACCCACCATTGAAATGTATGGATTATATAAATCATTAAAAATTCAATCAATAAAATTATTTTATATAAAATAAAAAATTTCATAAAAAACCTAACAAATTTTATAATCCCAGTTTTTTTAAAATTAGGGGTTTATTGAAATGGTGATTTAAAACCAAAAAATAATGATTCACGTAAAAATATTCATAAAAATAATCATCCTTCACAAAATAAATTAACAATTTATATTCTCATTATCATTAATAAGAGAGTATATTTAAGACACAAACCTATAAATTATTTTCCAAAATTCCATGAATTTCTATTTCGAAATATATAATTTAAACTTAAATATATTAATATTAATGCTAAAATCATTGATTAAGTCACATAATCCACAAGATCCACACTCAAAATGATAAATATTTCCTATAATAGGTAATTAAAGAGATAGAAAATAGAGAATATCAATGCTAAGATATCATGAATATCATTACATTGATATTTTGTTGATTCATATTTAAAATAAAATAAAATCATTCAATGATAATGAAAATCCCCCAAAATCCCCCAAATAAATCAATATATTTGGTCAAATATATTTTTTGGAAATTAATTTATTTTAGTTATGATAAAGGTGGATAAAAAGTAAGATCAGAGGAATTTAAAAACTATATAATATTATATAAAAAATAAAAAATCTTACACAAACATTTATTTTTCTTTGTAACTAATTATTACAATCTTTCATGGTTTTATGCACGGTTTTTAAATTATTCCAGAAACCAAGTTTTTGTTTATATGAATTTTCTAAAACTATGAAAAATTTTCAATATGGTTTTTAAAATGTAATGATAAATGATGTTCCATATAAAAAACTCATAACAACATCCTTTTTTAACCTATAAACTTCTAAAAATCAAATAACGAAACCTATACAATATTTTCAATGTAAAATTTCTCCTCATTATACCCTATGAAAAGTAAAATATCATTATAATGGTTATAAATATTGAATATTTTTAATGGTGATATGATATTGTGAGTCTGTGTTGATATAGTAGATGTTTTTACATGATAATGGTGGCATTGGTGTTTGAAAATTAAAAAAACTAAATCCATATAATTTATAGATATAACAATGAGCATGGAATTTTGAGCTTAATATCTTTTAAAAAAAAGGAATTTAAAGATGGAAATTTATTCAATATCTTGTAAATTAATTAAAATCTAACATATTTAATCAATATGGTTGTGTAATTTTATGAAATATTATTTTTTTTGGATATGGAGGTGATGTTTGTGAAAACATTAATGCCCAAATGAATGAAGAATTTCAGCTTTTGATACTTGGTGAGTTAAATTTATTATTATTTTAAGGTTAGTATGCTATATATATATATATATATTCTGTAATTATAAATTCTATTATTATATGTTATTAAAAAAATTGGAATGTAATATTTCAGATTAATTTTAACGAGATGAAATTTATTAATAAAATTCTCAATATATAGTTAAGGAAATGTTTTGAATTATAAATAATTGCATAAATTAATTTAATTGATAAAATAATTAACTTCATATTGGTGTGATATTTTTTTATTCATATGTGTAATACATTAATGTGACTTAATAGTATCTCAATATTTTGGAGAAAAAATTAGAATAGATTGGTAATTAAAAGGGATTATTGGTTTTACATTATTGTATGGCAAAGATAGGCAAGCCGAATAACAAGACTATACAGATATAGATTGGGATGGTAACATTCTTGATATAAATTATACACCAGTTTGAGATTTCTTCCTTAAAGGAAAATTTGTGGCACAATATTATAAGATGAAAGAAACAATTATTATAATAATATACAACATACCTACTCTAAATAACTCTATCGTTGAGGCGAAATTCCAAAAATCATTAATTTCACTCTTGATTCAAAAAATTATTGTTACTAGAACTAATGGTAAAATAAATTATCAATGGGATTGATTTACCCTCTAATGTTTATTATAAATTAAATTAAAAAACATTAAACAGATAAACAAAGATAACAAAGAAATTACCATGATGATAATATATCTCAATAGTCCTAAATCTGGTAGTAAAATTCATATAATCATGAATAAAATATCCAAATTCAAAAAATAATCAACCAAAAGATTAATAATTATAATATTTTTTTAAAAAACTGGGGTAATGTAAAATACATAATTCAAATAGAACTGATGTGTTGAATCTCTAGTTGTTCTTTACAAACAATTTACATATAATCAAATATTAATGACATAATAATCATGTAGATTATAATAATATTATTCATGTTGACTTTACAAGAAAGAAGATTCATCACTAGTTTCCCCTTATTCACGGAGTGAATAATATCAACTTCCTAGAGAAGAATTATTATTTATGATCTAGTGAAATATGAAATGATCTATTTATGGGGGAGTTCCCCAATGCGGTATTAGACACAAATTCTAAATTCAATTAAACCACATAAATCTTAATTATGTTCAATTTACAAAGATCTTTCCCAATAAGAAAAGTATGGGTTTCAGATAATATAGATATGTCATACCTATAGTAAGAAGAGAATTATATGAATAAATAACCATTATATTTGTGTATAATACATTCTCAATGGATGATTGCATGAAAAGAGGATCTATCTGAGTTGATCTTAAGTCCCTAACTAGGAACCTTCAAGCACAAATAATTCCCCTTAACCATTTTATTATGGACTACCTTAGAATGGGTAATGTGAGGAAATTGGTTCTATATAAATGTTGGATAAATATAACCATTCAAAATATCATAAGATAAAGAACCAAAGTTAGAAAAATATATCTATGATTCCCAGTTTTGGTCTTAAACGTTGGTGGTGGATTTCATTGTGATCTCCTTAAATCACCCAACATATAACCAAGAAAATAATAAATCGTTCCCTATATTCCGTTGTAGCTACTTATTTATTATTAAAAACGAATAAAATATGTGTTCCAATAAATTACAATAGATATTTTCCCTTGTGTATCCTCTGATAGAGAATATGACTAATCATTTCCACTACACTTTGGTGAACATATGAAGCATAGAATCCAATTTTCCTTTCTCATAAAACATGGAATTTGAGGAGATATGGATAGTTTTACTTTAAACCTTGTTTTCTATAAGGATTTAATGTTTAAAAATACTCCACAGGATGATGTTCGTATTATTTGGGATATATTTTCATCAAATAATGTTAGCACATTCAACATAGTTGTGTTTCACATGAATTATCTTAAAATAATTTGATAATCCAAGAGACCCTTTTGTTGTGAATTGAAGAGGCACTTGTTTTGTTCCACCACCATTTGAACTTTAGAAAATAATTACCTTTATTCATAATCATGGAAAACTAGAATAAATGATAACTAATCTCAAGCATTTATAGAGTTAAAATCTGGTACTATACACCTTGGGATGGAATATGGTTTTCAGACCAATTGTATTTCCAGAATGTTATGAATCCTCTACCAATGATCCATCAGGAATAGTTATATATTAAGAAAATTGAACCATGGAGGCTACACCATAGGATTTAACCCATAAAATTTTAATCCATACATATGATAAGAATGATACCATATTTATCAGTGACAAAATTTCTCAAAAGGGAGTTCCCCATAAATGAACATCTACTTAACTTTCCATGCATGCGTTGCATGCTTTCATAAACCCACATTTGATTAATTATTTCTACGTCAATTGGTTTTTTAAACCAAGAAAAAATATCCTAATAGTTATTTTTTTCCAATTTTTCATCCTAGATGAATCTATTGACAATGATATTGATACTATAAATCGAAGGCTTCGGGCCCCTGATCACTCTAAATGCAATTGTTGGAACAGAAGAGAGAACGTTATTAAGTAGTTCCATAGTACTTAAAAATGAGATGAAATGGATCCTATTGTTTTCAATCCTCCCTATAGTATTATTTATAATAAAATAAAATTAATGAATATTTATTATTCTTTTAAAAAAGGGAAAATTGTATAATTTATAAGGAATATCCATATAAATATTTTTAGTAGATATATGATGATTTCAGTGTGTGTACCCATTAATTTATTCAAAATTTATATGTTTCTATTAGTTAAAATAATAAATTGGCTACTTCTATTTCTATAAGTATTCAAACTACCATTATAAAATTAGATTGAATTATTTTAACCATTAATGAATAAGAGAATACCAACATTCCAAAATAAACGACAGACACTATTAAATCCATGTCATCCTTTGAATAGGTGAAACACCCAAATTATAATAAAACTTTTCTTGTTCCTACTTAGACAATCATGATCCAGTAAAAATAATAATGGAAAAATTGAATCTCATAGTATTAGGACCTGTGACTATTTGAGGAATCTGAATCTTCCTTGTGTGAGTGAGACTATAAACCCAATATAATTCTTAAAAGGTATTATATAGAACAACTCAAAAACCTCATGAATAAACCTTGAATATGTTGAAAATCATCCAACATATAGAAAATATTTTCCATCCTTCTTTCTTCATGACAAATTAAATTTTTGTGTTTATGAAAAGTTTACATATACGGTGTGTAACACACCATGATTTTGGAATATATTTTTTAAAATTAATCTTATGTATGTTAGATTTTTTCACATGAAACACCAAACTAAGATGATCTAAGACTTATTGAATAATTTTTTTAATAATATTTATTTATAATAAAAACAATAGTGAATAAAAATATTATATTCAATTATAAATTCATAAAAAATAGGATTAACAACATTTAGTTATTTTAAAAGGTATCTTTTTATAATTGATTTTTTATTGGATATTATACTTGTATTTAAAAAATAAATAAATAAATTTTTTAATTTAAATTTTTGAAATTAAAAATTTATTTTCATCATATCCAAATTATCAAAATATGATTTTTTGGGAATTATATTAAATAATTTAACCATATATGAATAGTGAAAAAAATGTCTTCACAAACACTATACATTATATTATATATGTAAGACCAAGAAGTGTATAAAACATTTTAGTTCATAAAATATGTATTTAATGTGTAAAATTATGTATTTTTAAATTATTTTTTGATCCTAATGAACTTATGTTCAATATTTTATAACATAAGTAACATTTCATTTAAAAAATATTTTTGGTCTTTGTTTTTAATTAACCATTTCAATGGTGATATTAATTCATCAATTTTCTGTAATCTAAAATACGTATTTATTTTATAATTAAACAATTTATATAATTGAATTCAATGAAATTGATAAATTTATAATACACATAAATTTTATGCTTAAAACACACTTTCTAAAACAATTATGTATTTTGTGTGATAATATTAAAATAAAATTTTATCACATTTATAAATATTATTAACAAAATTAATTTTATATCTAAAATAAATATTTTCAAATTATTTAATGCGATCTATTTTAATTATGTTCACTAAAATTAATTATCCTGTTTAAAAAAATAAGTTACAATGGTAAATGTAAAAAGGGTGAAATGAGTTTTACTAAGTGTATAAGACCTAAATAATTTAAAAAACGTGCCTCATGTGTGTGTATGTGGGGTAGATTAGAAAAATATCATCCCTTCTATTATTTTAAAACTTTTTAGTGGGTTACATGTAAATAGTGACATAACATTATTGAAATGTACTTGGTACTTCAAAAATTACCATTCTATACACAAATGAATATGGATCACTTCCACCACTTCATGATAAAAATAACCCTTATGAATTAATCTTGAAACAATATATTTTTCCCCAATTATATACTTCTCAAAATTTAATAAACCATTGATCTAAATTAGTTATCTTACGACTAACATTTCAATGAATATTTACAATATAAATACCAAGTTCCCAATATTTTTATTTCCTACTCCTTAGTATCTTCTTATTAATCTTCATCTTCCAAATAGTTTACACCCAACCATTTATAATTAAATTAGTATTTTTAATATTATTTATTGTAGTCAAATTAATTGTGTAAACATTATTCCATCCTTACGATCCACTAAGAAAACAATTAACATAGATCATGTGAACTTTGGACAACCACATCTCTGAAGAAATTTGGTATATTTCTCATCACCAACATTCATGGATAGTATCGATGATGGATTTTATGAATTAATATTTTTAATATTTTAAAATTATAATTCTTATATTATAATCTTTCATATACCTTCATTTCATAACATTCCTTTTGAAATGGAGTCATCAATTGTGATCTTGCAAACTACCACCTCAAGGAACAAAATTTTTCATTTTCTATTAACACCATACATGAATGGTATAAGAATGACTTAAATTAAGGTAAATTATATATATTATAGGATTAATATTTTTTAAATATTTTTTTTATCATTATATAAAAACATGCCCATAATCATAAAATCATTATACCACACACTCATTTGGGTCAATTTTACCACTTATGTGAAGGTTGTTATAATTTTTATATCATGAATCATTAATAAATTTTATATAATTTTAAAATCATGTAATAATATGGTATAAAATTTTTTTTATTGATTTTATAGTGGTTTTGGTAATATTTCATATATTTATTAATTTACAACCATTTGATCATTAAACATGCCAAAACTAGTTTATAATAATTTCATTTGTTGTGAACTATATTAATTCCATTAACCTAATGAAAAGGGATTTATAGAGTCATTGAAATAAATTATTATAAAATAATAAATAATTTCTTAATTTTAAAATTTAATCCAATAAGTTATAATTAAACCTACCTCCATTAAATTTATAGGTAACAAAAAATCAGAAAAATCATAACATCTGACGATGTAAATTAACTATAATAACGTAACATATGTCTGATATATAGTTATAAATGATTTTTATAAATCGTAATATATTTGAATTAGAATATGAAATTAGTTTTTATTCAACATAATTTTATAGCATGTTCTACTAAGCCTAATTTTATGTAAGAGGTTCTTCCTCTCACTACTTCTTTTCTATAGTCATTATGATTTTTTTTACAATGGTTTCACAAGATGGGTTTCTTCGCTTAAATGGTGATAATTTATATCATTATCTATTTAGATAAAATTAATTTTGAATTTGACATGTAATTTTGTCTTTTATAAGTATAGTGAAATTGTTTTATAAAAACTTTTTTATGGTTTTTATCATTGTATGAGAATTCTATTTTATAAAGAATCCTTTACATGTTTTAAATTGGATTTCCAAAATATATTGACACATAATTATTTTGAAAATAAAACTATATGCTATTATATATTAAAAAATTCAACCTTTTATTTTATAATGTGTTTTTTTATTTTTAATGGGATTTTAACATCGTGTTTGTTTCTCTAATTTAATCAATCTTTATTATTTTTATGTATTCTCAAATATTTTTTGTTGTTGCATTTCTATTCTAAAATTTATTTTCTAAAAAACGTATATATTTTGTTTGAAATTATAATTTTTATTTTATTTCAAGATTAATTAATTAAATTTTATAAAAATTATTTCTATGGTGTTTACAAGCCTTTGAAATTTTAATGATCTATATTTTAAATTAGGTGTATTTTTAATACATCATTTAACATATTTCTCTAGAAAGATTATGGAATTATTTAGGATGTTTTTTATGAAGCACATATATTTTACAAGTTTTAATTATGTGATTTCTTTAGTATGAACATTATCATGTTATAATGACCCACATCTGAATGGATGATTATAATAATTTGGGTTGGGGTCTTATATTTCTCTACAATGCATTAGTCAAGAATTTATATCTCATGAGATAATTATGGGTATCAAGTATTGATTCTGAATCCACTATGAGAATAATACATTCTTGTCGGATCTACTATGCTATGGGAATTATCTTCTAATTCATGCTCCATATGTTTTGGTAATTAGGTTGTGATGTGTAATGTTTTATTTTGTGGGAACTGGGTAGTGATATCAAATGTAATATTGGAATCAGGTAGTGATACCTAATAAACCATGTTATGGGAATGAGTTACTGATTATCAATCTACAATTTTATTATTTATATGCATATGTTAGTTCCATATCATACTATTATCCTTCATTTCCACGAACTATCAACTATTTATGAAGATGATTATGATCCATGTAACATGTTCATTATCTATTGATTGCGCACACTTTTTCCATAGTATGTATTCTTTCATTTGATATTACATGTCCGTATTTCATGGAATAGATATGAATCTATTATTATTAAATTCTATTTTTATTTATATATTTCTCCTATACACTTTTTTTCTCATATCATTATAATCTAACCATTAATGAAATGTTGATAACATTTCCCTTATTAAGAAATTTCGATCAACATATTCTTATGTTTTCCTTCTCTTATTATGATGATGATTATAACATAAGATAAATCTATAATGGATTACAGAATGGTTTGATTATGGAGAAGTATTCACATGTTTGTAAAATTAGTTTCCTATATAACTGCACCTAAATTATTTTAAACCTACCCTTCTAGAAATTATGACATGATTTTAGAGTTATACTTATTAACATATGAAAATGTTTTAAAATAAAATTAGGTTCATATAAAATGTGATCTATGAGATTATTTAAATAATATACTATTAGAACCAGATTCGTGAGATTGGGAATGGGGTTCTATAGTAGTTATTATAGGTTTTTTAGTTTTTTTAGGATTATTTTTGTTATTTTGTGTACTAAGAAGGGAGAAACATAGTGCAAAATCTTAGTACAATTCTATGTATTGGAAAAAGTCATGATGTTTTGGTAATGTAGATTTTATCTAGTTTCATAGAAATTTTATCCCTATCATGATACTAGTAAGTGGATACAATTGGAAAAAAAATCATATAGTGGTAAACACTCTGAAAAATGCTAGTTGAGTATCAACTCAATTTTAACTATAGTGAATAATGAGTGGGACTAAGAATATAGACATTGATAGATACATCTAGAGTTTATTATTGGGATAATAAATTCCTCTTTAGAATCCAATATTCATAATTTATTATTTTAAGTAAATAGGAAAATAATATATAGAGAAAAAAATCTAAAGAAATATAGATTTAACCAACAATGATTTGTTATTAGTATAAAAGCAGTATAATATGAATATGAAAAAGAGTAAAAAATTGATGTTGAATTTTATATGTAATTGTATTATAATTTATTTATTTCGGTTTTAATAATTCACCATTCATGTTAACTTTTTTTGGTTTTAGTAATGGATGATGTTATAAAGAACCATGTCAACAATGTATGTCCAACATAATTTTAAAATTCCCCTAATGAGTTTCCATATAGAATATAATATAGTTTTATAAAAAATATGTTTCTCTTTACCATGCTATGATGAGTTATCATTAATAAATAAAACCATAAAAATATATCAAAATCACCAAATAATATAAGTATGAAGTTTCATGGAAGCTGTTGAGATTAAGACTATAGAACAATAATGACGCAACTTCCTATGTTCCCTAAATGCCGAAAAATCACCCAAACAAGTGTCTTTATGGATTAAGAAGGTGTTTTGACTGTGGAAAAAGAGAACATATAACAACATATTTTTGTGAAAAAATAATAGTTGTGATAAAAAGATAGAAGAAAATAATTCAAATACTATGGTACCACTAGTATATCAATGTGGGTAACTAGGGAATTATCAAATTTAAATCACTAATCTATAAACTACTACATATAGGGATCATCAAATAATTATAACATGAAGATAATAATAAATATCACATGAAATAAAATCTATTTAAGTAGACCATGATATTGGTGTGGTGAAATTGAAGGTCATTATTGAGATTGATAGGTGGAAGTATCACACAACCCTCATTACCCTTCTAGTAGATTTGACTGTAATAATTACATCTAAATATTGATCAATTGATTTGGAAAACATTTAAAAAATTAATAATATATACAAGTAGAATTAAAAGATATATCAATCCTCTCCTATAATTTTATATCATGAAGGATCATGGGAAACATCTGATTATATATTGGGAATCCAACTATCCTATCTTACTTATTTTGGAGAATACCATATGGGACATTATCACATTTTCATAATGGAATTGTCAAATAAAGGAATTATGTTTCTATATTATTTTTAAATAGATATTGATGATTTATTAATATATTCCCCCACTTGTTGGATGACTATTTTTAATTTCAAAAATGGAATCCCTCATTTGAACATCCCAAGTGAAATTTAATCCTGTACTTTTTTTTGGAAATGAAGTAGAATGATGTTACAAAACATTATGCTAAAATTCCAAATTCATATATTACTATATAATTTCTCCCAAACTTATTTAAATAATATTTTCACCATTATGCATAGGAATAAATATTTTAGTAATTTATAATCCTCAAAATGCATTGTATTATCCTATGTACACGACTTGAGGCACCTGTCTTCCTTTAAATGTAAAAATAGATTCAGATTACTTAAGGATATTCATTTTAAAAGGTATATTTATATAAAATCATATGTTTATAACCATCTATAGAAGAATAATTGTGATATATTGTTTTAATGTAACAAATTATTTTGAAAAAATGAGTATCTTAGTCATACCCAATATGGTAATATGGATATTTGATTTGAAATTATATCTCAATTTATGACTATATTAACAATAAAATATATATTTATCTAGTGAGAAACAATAAAATTGTTTTTATATAGTTAATATAAGGGGAGAGAATGTAACCCCATAAAACTTTAGAATATATTTTTTAAAATTAATATAATTTTTGATATCTTGTTTCACATGGAACGTAGAACTAAAATGAAAGATGATGTATTACATCAATGTTATTGAAATTATTATAATAATAATAAAACATTTGGTAAATAAAATATGTTAATCAATTATAATTTCATTCAAAATAGGACTACAAAAATATAATATTTTAGAAAGGGAGTTTTTTTAATAAAAGTAGTTTTCCATTAAACATTACATTTTTATATATATGATAAATTTTATAATTTGAGTGTTTTAAAATTGAAATAAAATATTAATTTATTATATTATGATTATTTTGTGATGAAATTGTTTTTTATTCTACTAAAATAATTTATTTTCATGTGAATAGTGAATAATAATATTTTTACCAAAACTATATATGTAATTATATATGAACTAGAAGGTTGTAAAACATTTTAATTTTTAAAATATATATTTTTGGAATGAAATTATTTATTTTAAAATAAAATTTTATTCCATCAAAACATATGTTCAACATTTTTGAACATAATTAAAATTTCTTTTAAATAATTTGTTCTATTTGTTCTATTAATTTAAAATTTTAATTGTGATATTGAAATTTGTATTTCTTTAAAAGCCACATAAAGTTTATTTGTATTATTTTAATATAAATTATATCAAAAAATTCAGATACATTAACAAATTTACACTGCACATAAATTTAAATCCTAAAAACATACTTTTTCTATGAATGGATTTATGTGCTATGTTCACTTATATTAAAATTAACATTAATAACCTTTAAGATTTTCATATGAAAAATTATTTTCCATATTTAAACTAAATATTTTTAAATTATGTTAAGTCTAATTTTATTTTTTATCTTTAAGATTAATTACCATCGTCAAAATATATGTCATCATCAAAAAAGTTAAAAAGTTAAAAAAGTGTTTTACTAAATATAAAAGACATAATTTTTTTTAAAACAACAAGACTCTATGTTTTTTTATGGTAGGTGGAATAGAAAAACCACCTCCCCTCCATTAATTTACACTTTTGGATCTTTTTGACATGAATTGTGGCCACAGTTATTGAAATGTAATGGGTACTTTGAAAATTACTATTCTATTCAATTATGAAAGATGATTACATCCACCACTTTATGTTTAACCTATAAATTTTCAAATAATATTTAATATCATGGGTTTTTCTCCTACAATAATTCTCTATCAATATCATGATCCTATGTTCTCAATTAATTATTTTAAGTGCCCCATTTTGAATGAGATTTCCTAGGTAAATCCCAAGTTCTCAACATGAGTATTCTAACTCCTTAATCTTTTCTTTTCAATCTTCCTCTTACAAAAATTTTCTAGACACACTAATATAAGAAAATTCTAATTATTAATAAACCACACTTTTATTATATTAATGGATCAACCATTATTCAATCCGTACCATCCTCTAAGAAAAAAAACATCCATCATGTGTACGCATGGACTACTGCCACCACGACGAAATGTAGTTTTTTTCATTACAGAATTTCATGGATAGTATAAAATGATATATTTGATGAATTAATATTTTTAACATTTAAAAATTATAATTATAAATTTGTAATATATTGTATAACTTTATTCTATTCCATTCTTTGAGAAGTAGAATCATTAATCATTCTTATATGAGTATTACCATCACCATAAATGATGAATTTCATTTATCATTTCCACCCCCTTGGATGGTTATAAGATTAAATTTTATAAATATATAAAAAATTAGTTTCATTTTTTTTCTTTTATAAAATTCATATTAACATTATATAAAAACATTACTTAACTCATTAAATCATTATTACATATTCTCATTTGGGTTGGTTTTACTACCTACATGAAAAATGTTTTATTTTCCATGTCATGAATGGTTATGGAATATTATATTCTGGGTATATCATGTAATAATAATTTATTTTATATTTTTTAATTAATTTAAAAATACGTTACTAATATTTAAAATATTTATTAACATACGACCTTTCCGTTGCTTAACATGTCAAAAATAGTTCGACCAAATTTCTTTTTTCATGAACTATATTCATGTACATCACCTAATAAAATGTGACTTATATAATAATTATAAAGAAAAGATTATTATATCTCAGATGATCTAGAAATATTGAAATTTTAAATAATATGTCAGAAATTAACTTTTCACTTTGAATCAAGAATACAACAAACAATTGATCTAAATACAAACTTTGGATGATAATAATAAACTATAGCCGGGTAACGAATTTAAAATAAATAGTTATAAATGAATTTTATAATAAGTAATATATGTGAATAGTAATATTTCGTTTTTATTAAGATAGATATGTCGATTGGAAAAGATTTTAGAGTATGTTCAACTGAGCCGAATTTAAGGTAAGGGGTCTTTCTTGACTCCATTTTTTTATTAATAATGAATCTTTTTTACTATGGTTTTACTATATTTTTTTACTATATAAAATTATTACACTATAATTCATTATATATATAAAGGAAATTTTTTATTATATGAGATTTTTATATTTTTCTATTACGATTATTGTGAATTCATTATCTAAAAACTCTTACATTTTCTCTCACCATGTGAGAGTTCTTAATTATGAAGCTTATGTTATTTTTTTAGAGTAGTTTTCCAAATAAATTATAATAATTTATATTTTTAAAACATAAATATATGTTCTTGCATTTTAAAATATAAAAAATATTCAATGAAAAAAATTTATTCTATATTTATAATGGGATTTTAAAGGATTCGTTTATTCCTTATGAAAGAATTCGTTTGTGTTTTTATGTATTATAAAAGAAATTTATTCTTTAAAGAATATTTATATTATAATTTTTTTCTAGAAATATTTATTTATTTATTTTAAACGATATTTTTTTAACGTTTTGTAGGTCATCTATATCATTTTAAAGAAAATGATTTTCGAAAGTTTTCAAGCATTTCTATGAATGGGGGTTTGCACTTATTTTTTATGTAGTTTATTTAAATATCATAAATTGTTATTTTATTCGAAAATACATCCTTATTTATTGTTATTTTTTCTCTAGGGGTACTTTTATACAACCATCCAACATATATATTTCTATGTCTTAGGGAATGTTCTAGGAAATATATTCATGCAACTCATCTCTTTCCCTTGGGTAAATTAAGTGATGTTTGAAGTATGCATGGTATAATTTTTTAACGGTACACATTTGTACTAATGATAATTATTATAATGTTTAGGATCATATATTTCCTTCCAATTCATTCATTAATGAATTATATATCATTAATTAATTATGGGAATTTATTATTGATGATCCCTCGACAATAAAAATTGGGAGGTGATGAATGCTCTAATGTGTTATGGGAATCAAGAAATGATTTCTGCTCCATAATGTTTTGTTAATTAGGGAGTGATTAGTTCTCCAATATTTTTATGGGTGTCAGGTCATGATTCCCAATCTTCTATGGAAATTAGTTAGTGATTCCTCTTCCACTATGTTATTGGAAACAAGTAGTGATTCCCACTCCACTACTTTATGATTTTTATGCCAATATTAATGTTATAGATTTCGGTCTTTCTTAATTTAGGGGAAATTTGATATATTTATGCCTATGATTATAATCCATAGATCATGTTTATTATCTCATCATTTCATTCTCCTTTTCTATGGTAAATATTTTTCATTTGTGATTACATGTCTTTCTTTCAGAACATATGGGCCACTCTTTTTGTTCAATGTTCCTTTAAATATATATTTATCCCCTAATAAGGTATCATTATGTGCTTATGATTCAATCCTTAGTGAAAAATTGTTATTATTTAACTTAATGAGGATTTGAGAACACTACATTCTTATATTTCCCTTCCCCATGTTATGAAATTGAGTATAACTTCTGAGTAGCCAAGAAGGGAGTCTATTATGGATTGATTATTGATATATGTTTACATATTTTGTAAAATAGTTTGACTATTTAAATTGAACATAAGGACAATAAAACATCTACTTTATGTATTTTTAGATTATTTTTTGGTTTTTAATTTTTTTTATTGTCAAATGTTTATAAAATAATTATAGTTAAATCCCAATTTATATAAAATCCAATGTTTAATTAATGTGTTTTTAGATTCTGATCTGTGGAGTTACAGGGTCTGAAAAATAAACTAAGTATAATAACATAAAAATGGCTAAAATGATTCTTGATATTTTTCATTTTTACTTGTTTATAATTAATATAAAACCAATTGAATTAACACTTAAAATAAAATAAAAGTAATAATCATGTGGTACCATAGTTTTCATACAATGCCTCCAAAATATTTAGATATAATTTATTTTTGATCATATCATGGACAAGATAAATTCATTACATAAATCTCTCCATATTATATCCAAAACAAATGTATTTACAATCATCGCATCACATCCTTGCCAAACTAATAATTTTTTTTATCTTTCCGCATCATATACAAACACATAGCGTTTCTCATATCCTGTTATATCCTATCTAAACAATCTCATTTTCCACTATCCTATTATATTGTTTCCAAAATAATTGATTTACACACACCTCATCTTGGAAATGGGGACCTATTCATGGGATAATCCTAGAATATATATTAATTTAATATTAATAATATAATCATAAAAATTATATATCAATGAAATAAATTTACACATTATCACATATTTGTATGATAATTTTAAATGTATCACAATAGTTAAAGTCCACAACTAGTCTAATAATAATAAAACCAATTTTGAAATACCAATTTAATTATAATTTATAATAGTTAACGTATTTATTTACCCATTTAAAATCATTTTAAATTATTAAATTCTGATAAATTTATAAATCACAAGTTTAATAAGTATCATATAGGTTTAATTATTTTTAACATATTAAACAAGTATATATCAATGTAAAAAATCATTATAATGGTCAAAAAAATTGTTATGGTCAATATAATTTAAAAATAAATAAATAATTAATTGTTTAAACCTATAACATTATTCATATAACTTAGTAACAAAATACACAAAAAATTTAATTCTAGGTAATAAAAAGATCAACGTCACTTACATAGCTTTGAATTCGTGATAAATCTCAATGAACATGAGATAAACCCAACAAATAAAGAAAATCAAGAAATTAATATAACTATAATAGAAAAGGTTGAATTGAATTAATAAATATAAAAATCAAATATATAATAGTAATTAATAACTCTATACGCACCACATATAAGAATATCCTTATCATACAGGTCAAGAATTTACATCTTCCCTCTTAGAACTATGTCCACACACAAAGTATAACGTAGATTCATCAGTTTTCATACTCCCATATAAGTATCAATATTCAAAAACTATGTGATTCCATAATACCATTAAATAAATTTCAAACATGGTCAATTATTGAATATAATAACCCTGTAATGTGACCACAATTAATCCCCACACCAAATTAGATTATATATCCTAATATATCTATGATTATTGTATCCAACAGTTGCATGAAACCTCAACCGAAACGGGTTTGGGTTTTTAATTCTTATCAACATCTTCCTTCATTGAATTTCTCGCAAAATGATTTTTGAACACTCTATAAATTTATTTTATCTCAACTCTATAAAATTCCTCTTATTATTCAACTATGAACATTGTCCTACCCATATTCCACTATCATCTAAACTTGGACATTCACAATGATTAATTGTCAAAAAATAATAGACCAATCACAGGATTCTCACTCTAAGGTTTATCATATTGAAATTATTTATTACTCATTGTTTTAAATTGATGGATGATCCTTCACTATAAGAAATGGATTAAATGGATTCACCCCATGGTCTGTGGAATAACTCACTGCCACGCAACACATGATTTCCATCTTTCTATCTATTCCATATAGTCCTGAAAATAGATCTGTTTTTTTAGAGGATAAAAACACACCATAGTTGAAGAAATATCTAGATCTCTATATAATCATTTTCATCCACTTATCCCATCAGTATTCCATAAACCCATGTAGTCACCTAGATTAATTTTATGTCTATCCAAATGGAAAATTTTATAACTCTAAAATTAACCATCTCCCCTTAAACATGACCCTAATAACCCCTTAGTCAGTCGACCATCACAATATTTATACCTTATCATATACACTAGTAATACCATAGTTCATCAAGTCTTATAGTTCAACCCATATATGAAATTTCCTACAGTAGCATCTACTAAAACTCACACTCAAAAGTGTATTTAAGGGATTGATCTCTTATACCTTTTTCAATCAAATCATGGTATCTAACACCTTCAACTTTTCTTTAAATACTTTCTCACAATATGACTGTTACCACCCATGAATCTTCATTATAATTTCATGAATTAACTCTATGTAGTAAGGTTACTAATGATTCTTAGACTTCATCAAAACATATAAACACAACATAAAGAGATACATTTAATAAGTTTATTATGGGAACAAATATGAATCCTAACTCTATGACACATCCCAACCGATTAGGTCCAAACCTAGGCTAGTATTAAGCTAAGTGTGCCACCCCAAACTCACCTTTAATAGGATAGCAGTTAGTGAAAAGCACAATGAAATGATAACACAAACATGGGAGGCCATAGACCATTGAACCTCAATTCACACTCACATCCCCATATATACTCAAGTAAATCATAATAGTAATAAATGGAGTAATAAATTTATTTTTATCCTCTATGAACCCAAAATAGAGTATAAAAATATATCACAATGTAATGAAGGGTAAAACCATAATCCCAACAAAAATAATGTGGCTCCAAATTAACTATCAGTAAGAAGAAATATCTTAGTACACAACCTATATATCCTCTTTAAAAACTACATAACACTGATACCAAAAACATTATGCTCCACCAGAAACTGGTCATACTTGAATACAACAAAATTACCTACATTCTATATAATACCTGAAACATGTGGTTTGAGAACATGTAGGTTTGAGTATATAATTACTTACTAGGACATGAAGAAACCATAAAAATAAAAAATCATTAAAATAATATCCATTTATAAATCATAATCAAGAGGGTACCAAAAAAATAACAAAAATATTATCATAGTTTCATCCCATTCCATAGATTAAGGCATCAATATTTAAAGATATCTCTTGTAATGAAGATGTGCTCCAAGTAGATATTCTAATAATCTATAGAAACCTTCACAATTTCTATATCTCATTGGGTTGGAGGATCCTTGTACCATGAAAAATAGTTAAAATACATACTTAGGTGGATGATATATATTTCATTTGAGCTCCTTTGATGGATGAAATACTAAATCCACAAATAGATGATCCATTACCTTTGAAAAGTGGGTGGAATTGAAAATCATTCTAATCCATAGGTATATAATCTTTCTCCCAAAACTATGTGGGGGTAACAAATTGTGCCTCTGTATGGAGAGTAGAAAGCATTCCATAGAATAAATGTACCACCATGAAGACTTTTCATTCACAAAGAAATCTTGAAATCTATGAATAAACTATTTAGTCATAATATAGTCGATCTTGTTTGCATAACCATGTGTTGAATATTTGTATTCATATGTAATTTAACCCTATATTATTCAGGGAATTTATCCCAACATAGAATAACTACACATACAAAATAAGCTGAAACAAAAATTCATGGTTAGAAGGTGGTCCGGTGAATAGTATGTTGTCTTTGGGTGAGAAATGTGGCATGTAGAACAATATGGGTAACATGACATGTCACAAAATGGTTGAGTATTTTCCCACCAAGGACGCATGACATATAGAATTTACGAACATGGAATGTACGACCACTTTGGTTCCTATTCATATGCCCCATTTATATGCCATGATGACCACCTAGGGACACATGATGAATGGTAATGAAAACATGTTGTGTGATATTTTTCTCTATATGAAACCTTAGTCCTTATATTACTAATGATAAAATATGATTGTATTTATAAACTACACTAAATGTTGTTATGATTTTTCTTGCATGTTGTGTTACTCTATAAGCTTCATTGTATCCCCCAATTTTTCTGGAAATTTCCCCAGTAAACTCTACCCTTATGATTACTGAGGTTGAATCCATGTCAATGTACAAATCATAACCACCCATAATTAGATAATTATATTCTAATAATTTTGCATGATCCTCTATCATCTAAAATTCCACTACAATGAAATCCACTTATATTATCACCCATCAAGTTTTATCATTTCCTGATCTTCAACCCTATATCATAATCCATGGTATTGATCGCCCAAATTTGATATATTAAACATATTGAAAAATTTGTGATAATTTGGTCCGTATAAATGGTTTAATCAACATACAAAAATAAAGTTTATTTATAAACATGTGAATAACTAAGTGGGAAAACTATGGTAACAAAAATGTAATAATCCATTATGGGAATTCATAGCTTAACGAACATTCATAGAGTTGTAAATGGTGGAGAAATTTAAATAATAAAAAATATATTTTTAAATATTCATAAACAACAATTTCTAGGGATAAAATTAATTTGATAGGGCTATGATATATAAAATCATGGTTTTAAAATAATGAAAAATAATCCATTATCTTTTCATTATCAAAATTTGGGTAAATAAAAAAAATTCAAAAACAACTACCTTGAATAAGTATCTCTCATTGTGGAATAGAACTCACAAAGGTGATATTATTAATAGATACTGAAATGTTCATCATTAGTCTTGAATCCTAGATTCATCAATCAATTATCTCGCCATGGAGTTCTGAACCAAATCATCTATGGTTATCTATGTACCCCTATAGATTTTTCTACATATTTATTATTTATAGAGATTACTAGGGTTAAATAAGTTAATTAAAAAATTAATTTTTGAGTTAATTCCTTTTTAATAAGCTTTATACTTTTCACCATCATGAGACTCAATAGAGACAAAACATATTCTATGATTATTGTTAAACTAACATTTTATATTCAAACATGCTCTTGATTTTATCAATCATGAATTTTTTCATGAGTTAAATTGTAATTCATGATTACATATGGGAACAATATATAAATAATATATTATTTTTAATATACAAAATTTCAAGGATCATAAATTCCTGCAACTATAATCTAACTCTGTGACTAAACTCAATAATACAATTACAATTTTACAAAGGGATCAATCAAAAAAATCAAATTCCTTAGTCCCTCAATAACTTCAAGTATTTTTTATTTGAAAAAAAGAATGTAATAGTATTGTTGAGGGTACTGTACCCACATCTATATCTCTTAATCCCATGATCATTCAAGATGATTATCCTGCTACCAAAAACACACACATGGGGATTATATCCCATTGGAATGGTCTTCTCCTACCAATCCTCAATCTCAACAGAATATCATAAGAATGTAGATCTATCCCTAATAAATATATCTCCATTAAATAATGTTTGATAGATCAAGTACATATCCCATAAAATATTTCACACGGAGGACTTCATGAACCTTGTCTAACTATGAGAGATATTGTAGGTGGTGTGAAGCCTTTATTACCACTATTAGTATATAGAAAATTTTGATATATTTCATTGATATCCTTCCACCCCATCCAAATATTTGTAGGCTTCATTGAGGTGATACAATTAATAACACATGAAATCCCAACTATAACACAAAACATCTTTATGATTATCCCTTATATAACTTATGATGACTCTATGTGACCCTCGTTATATCCTGGATTAGCAATACCATCTCTTTCAACAAATTCACTAACTATGGGAAAATGAGTTCTTATCCTCAAAACATTAACGAACATATTAGTATATTTTAATCTATACTATATAAATCATTGAATGGTGTCATTTATATATTGTATAGGTAGGTATTATTTTATGAAATATCAAATAAGGAAATATAATCCACCCACCTATAGCAAAAATCCAACACACAAGCCCAACGAATGTATTCAATGAGTTGAATAGTCCACTATTTCTAGTCATCCATTTGAGATTGGAACTCCATTCCCACCCATAAGAGAGTCTCAAAATCCCCAAAAATATTCTCAGTAACTAGTAAGTGAATAAAATATCATGGTTAGAGTTAATAATCAAAGGTACACCATGAAGTCAGATGATTTCCTATACATACACGAGACACAAGAATTCTAAAGAAAAATATAATCTTTGGTTTTGAGGAAGTATACTAACAAGGTATTCAGTTGATGATCACCTATATAGAGTCATGTCCTCTAAATATATATATATTTCCCATAAAAAATACATATATATGTAATCCAAAAACCTTTTCATAATCATAAGCTGTTGGGATAAACCTGCAGGAAAGTTGTTCTCTATCATTACCTTTTAATAGGTAATAAATTTCCAAAGTAACTCTTCAATACCTCTATTAATACCTTTCCACAAAAAATATTTTTGAATATACTAATAAATATTTTCCACACTTAGATATACTTATTAATGGGAAAATAGAACTCCCCCAACACTTCCAAATGTAGTGTGCCTACCTCCATCATTCTTCCTTGGAAAAGGAAAACATTCTCACATCCTTTAGAGAATCCGTATAAATAATTTCCTAAAATAATTTGATCAAAAAAATATTACATTTGATGTATCCAAATGTTATTTTTCTCTCACATTAGATAAAAAAATATTCCATGAACAATGATTTATGATACACCTCCTCTCCCCTGTTCACTAAAGATTATCGTTGTGAGTATAATTTCTATGGTAACTCAGTGAACAACAAGAATTGGTTTTCTTATTGATAGTATCTTCCATGATGAGAACATTCAATTGAGTTTAGATTATCATTGAAAACATAGTCTTGACGTAATTCTATCCAAATAAACTATCTTAGGTGAATATTACTCTCACTAAAGATAAACATGAGATTCTTGTTATCAGAATAGATAGAAAAACATTCAACAAGAATGTGGTGTCTTCAATTATTCAAGTCAAACACCATATTTTCTAGATCCAAATCATGTATTGTGTAATTTATCTCATGGGGTGTCCACTATCGGGAGAGGTAATTGCTCATGGACTACCTATGTATTAACAAAAATCTATGCTTGGCTCCCAAGGAATCTGAAAACACCACATATTGGGATCCTTCATATTGGAATCTAAAAATAAGATCACTCGTCAGAATCTCTAATAACTCATCAAATGAATTCTATAATGTCTTTGAAAAAAAATTGTTTCCCAATACGAGTCAAAGATCTTATGGGATTTTTATTTTATAGAATTATATGACAAACCATGAGTAATATCCATACAGCATGAAGAAACATCACACCTCTATCACACTCTTGGGTGGAACATAATCTTGCACTACCTTTATATTTTATAGGTCTATAGCCACTCATTCCTATGAGATAACATTCCCAAAGAACATGACCTATCTAATGTAGAATTTAAATCATGATATCTTTCTATACATCTGATTCTCTTATATCACATCTAGTACTATCCTCAAATTCATAAGAAGCTCAAAATCAAAATCTATGTAAATAACGATGTCATCAATGAATATCACCAGATATTGATCTTAAAAAGTTTGTAATATCTGATTACTGATTCTCATAAACATCATTTAAAAATTCATCAAGATAAAGGTAATCACCATGAACTCGTAGTGAACTTGATGAACCAGGAATGTTGTATTTATTATACTCTCATTATATACCTAAAACTAATGGTTTCTTAAACTATTGATGATCTCTAAGAGAAAATTTCCCTCCATTAGCAGATCAAATTGTTTTTAAATTATCCAAAATAGTTTTTTTCTTGACTATCAACTAGTTCAAGTAAAAAATGAAATCACACAACACTAGGATCTCATCGTATTTGTTGGTATGCAATATCAATATTACATAATGGTACAAACTATTCCTAATAAATCCTTTATCATACAGATCCTCATACTACACAATTTTCTTTTGAATATTCTTAGGGCCCTTCTAATATATTTCTAATGATATTTGAAATGTACCAAGATGAAATTAAATGTATAAATAATCCGACCAAGGAGTAGGTAGACTAGTTATATCTTTGATAATAATTATCTTGTATTCATCCACCACAATATGAAGATAAATATCAACTTTATCCAAATGCACCGTGTGTCAGTCATGAAAATTGATGGGAAAATGGTTGTAATTTCTTGTACATGAAACAAAATCATTATATCAATAAATACCTCTCACTATCTATGATATATATATATATATATATTCACCTAAATGTTTTTTGTCTATGGTGTAAATATCTAATCCTGGCATGAGCTATTGACAGTCAATATATACCTTGACTAACATCATATGGTTTCACCATAGTGACTATGAAATCCCATGTGAGCCTCTATCCATATATGTATTCATCACAATGCTAAAATATGAGTTCAATTGTTTAATATACCCTATTAAGAGTCTCTAGGCATATGAATTACCCAAGAGGATCCATACGAATCTCCAACTCCCAAATATGTGATATGGAAACAAAATAATGGTCCACACCTATGTAGACGATTGATGATGATAAGGTGTATAAAATATAGATAATACCTCAAATTATTTTAGAAGTATCTAAGTAATAAGTATTAACTTTCTCTAATTATCCATTCTTATGGACTCTAGATCATTAATCCAGGAGTAAAACACATAGAGGTGGTGGTTGCAGTATCGAGTCTTAATGTCAACCACATCTTACAACTCCACCAGCTCCTCTTCCATAAATACTTACCAAATGGTCTCTCTAAAATCCCATGGGGGTTCCTTGGAAATTTCATTATCATTATATCAATGGACTATCAAGTGTATTTAGGTCTTCTTCTTCAAATCGGTTTCATAAGTCTCTCCCCATAAGACTCTGACCCTCACAGGTGTAGAATATCATATACCCTAGATAACTTTATCTCCATTGGGATACATATATAGATGAAATTTGTTAGATTTGGAAAATTATGAAAAATTTATTGCTCTGATACAGAAGCCTTATGTAGACCACCATCTATAGGAAAATCTTCCCCATGTTAGTAGTTCTCCCTAGCTACCATAAACATATCCTTATATTAGAAATTAAATACCTCCAGGCTTACACTAACACTCTAATATTGTAAATAGTGCATAGAGAAGCCACGCCATCTTTAATATCCTAGTTAATCCACTTATCAAAACATAAAACTCAAAATAACACATCATGAACCATTTTTGGTGATTATTTCTTGATTTCAGTGAACCACAAAACATACTCAACAATGAGCATTCACCCATTATGTAGCTTGATGATCTCTTGAATGAACACAAAATATAATGAATTCATACAATACTTTTATTGAAAGATATGATTAAACTATATATATATATATATATGTTTCACCATAGCATAAGTCAGAGTCACTAAAATCCACCACCATACTACTATTCCATCAATCATACTGGCTATTATGAACACAATCTGGACAGAATGTGTTTAGAAAAGTTAGAAAACTCAGTCTATCAAGTCAATATGATCCAATTCCAAATGAGGGTACATGTTACATTCCTGACATAATTTAAAGTTATTTTTCGTGTACTATCAATTATTTCATTATTTACGGGGGTTTCCCATGAATTTTTAGATAAAAGGGTTGTTTTTTCAATATTTGGGCGAAACTGTGAGCCAATTTCTAAATTTGAAAATAAAAGTTGTTTCTTTTATAAATCCTTCATTTTTTAACATTTTTCATCCATTAGACTTCCCAAATGTCATCCCATGACCTATTTAAATCACCATATTCATTTAGACCCCTTAGGAACTCATAATCATGGTGGATTAGGGTGACGTAGTCGGGCATTGGTCCAACCCATGAGAACATTTCCCAATTAAAGAAAATGATTAACATCTTCTATATATCATTAATTTTTAAAATATTTAGGTAATTATAGCTCTCACTTGATCCTATAAACCCTAAGATAACCCCCATTTTCCATTTTACTGCTTTTCAGCTCATTTTCATCGTGAATTAGGGAAAAAATTTTCAAGGTTTCTCAAATCATCTAGATTTGAAAGGGGAATATGATTCATTCATAAGGGATAAATTTTTTAACCTTTTACCCTATTTTAAATCTCTAATAAACCTACTGGGACTTATTCGAACCTCCATTTAAATTTAGGCTTCTTGGATATTCAACTATTAGTTTATTTTGGGAGATTTGCTCAAAGTTTCTCAATTATGGGAGTTTCTTTCTTAGTTTCTTCCATTAACATAATGTTTCTCCCACATTTCAAGATTCTCCAAATATCTAGAAGTTATGGATTCATACATAGGTATTTTTGTTTGTTTCTCAGTCAAATATTGTGATTTTAGGATCATTTTCACTCAATTGTGGTGTGGTAGTGGTGCGATTATTGTTTTACACAGGTATTTGAGGGTTTTGACACCATTGGTAGGGGATTCTATTTAGGTATTATAGAATAATTTATCTTATAGGATTTATATATTTATCATGCTCATGTTTCATTGTTTTTTATGAAAGAACTATTTTTGTATCAATTTTTAAGTGATTGATTTATAAATGCCAATTTTGTGTGGAAATGGGTGCTTTTCATGTTCAATTCATATTGAAACAATTTGGTTTGTAATAAAAATTAATGGAATGGTTTTATTAAAATTCCTTAGTTCTAAAAATTCTAGTCTGGTGTATTTTTTTTTAAATTTGGTTTTGAAATAGGGGTTTTTAAAGTATTTTATGTTCAATGTTTTGTTATACTTTCTGAAATTGTTTTACTGAAATTCTAAGTTTCTATTTGAGGTCTACGAATGGTGAAGGGAAATTTTGCCTAATTTTTTGGGTGTGTATGAGAAAAAGTTGAATTTTTTATATGTAAATTACAGTTTATATCATGTGGAATTATTTTAAACACACTGAGGGAAACATGGGTATCTAGGATGGTGGAAGTGTACTAGTATGCTAGTGATGTTGAGAATTTTTGTCCCTATTTCACATGGAATGTTTGAAATTGGAAAAAATAACAAAAAATATAATGATGATGATTGGGGACCAAAAATTTATGGATATGTTCTGTACTAATGGATCGTGCATGAAAACAGATATTTGATGTGGTTACATTTACATTGAGATTTGAGGTACCTGGGGCCCACATTTAACATGTGCCTAGGGTTGTTACATGACTAGTAATCAATGACTATTGTTTATTTACCATTGGGTTATGGAGTATCTAGATTTAAAATTAAGTAGCATACATGAATTATCTAAATGTATTCATTCCTTAATGTTAACCCTTGAAAATAGTTTTCCATTAAATGTTACACATCAAAAATTGTTGTTACCATTCCTTGTTTAGAAAAAATTGAATTATTTTTATCTTATACTGATTTTCACAATGAATATTTGGGTGGTATCCTATTTGGATTAGGCTCACACCATACTTATAACTTTTGGTGTTATTAGACTTGATCATGTTTGATTCAAGTAAGATCAAAGCCTTTGCAGATGGAATATCGGTTTTATAGTTTCTTTCCATGGTGCGGTGTTGTGGAGACAACTTTTGCGTACTAACCCATGTCCATGTTATATTCCATGGGTTATAGATTCTTCTACATTTGTAGTGTTGGTACGCTTGTGTAATTCATAAAACCTTTTATTGAGTTTGGAAATTTAATTAAGTATTCTTTGGTTGGTAATTTCCATATTCAATGTACTTATTGTTATTGAATGTATTATAGAACCTAGCTCAAATAAGCCATTTGAAATCCATATTTTATCATACATAAGGACTTATTCCAGTCTATGGGCATAGGGAACTACCATTTGGACTTTCCATAGACTGGGTTAGGTTCTGGTTTTAATGTCAACTAGATTTGGTTCATGAAAAAATTGAATTAGAGGTAGGTTTATTTTTTGGGTCATATTATTATTTTGGGGTGAGTTTGAGCTAAGATTATTGGGGATCAGTGTTTTGGTTAGGAGTAGGGTTCCTGGATTGTATCTCCTATGAAAAACCATGAGTCACCAAGGGATGTTGGGATTTTTTGTTTGACTTATCTTCTGGGTTGGACGTGCATGATACATACTGCCTATAGACATCAGGTGGGAGTTAAGTGGTTGTTTATTTCATTTTTGTGACGTGATAGAATTATTTATATTTGATTTAATTGCTAAAAATATTCAGAATTGTTGTACTAATGATTTATATTGTGATTTTTACCTTGTGTAGCAACATGCCTCTCTCGAAATATCCCATGCACCTACAAGAGGATGCCACAAAATGTTCTCTATCACCGATTGATCAAATAATGGTTGAATCTACGGTTAGGGATGTCCATGACCTAGGATAGAAAGTATATATCTTTCCTACTCCTTCTATGGAAGAGGTTTATGGTCCTAGGAATAATAACCTTTATGTTTTCATAAAGAATAACACTCCAACTTTCTTGATCTATCACATAACATTAGGAAATAGAGTATTGGATCAAGAAGATAGAGCACATGTTTGAGTTTCAGGACACATTATAGCAGTACAGGGTGAAGTGTACCACTTTTCTATTAGAGGGTCCTAGCTGTAGGTGGTGTGAATCAATGCATCAAGCTGGGAAGCATGAACATTAGAGCTGAAAGGACATCAATGTTACCTTCATCAACTAGTACTTCCATGATGTCTTGAAATATGCTAGATCTGCAGAGTTTATGGATCTAGTTTAGGGGAACATTTCAGTGATCGTATATGCCAACCGTTTTGTTGATCTTGTATGGTATGGTTTAGAACATGTCTCCAATGAGAAGATGAAGTCTTAGAAGTTCGATTGGGGTTTGCAGTAACAGATCTATTCCCATGTCTTCTTGTTTATGGTGAATACTTATGCCGAGGTGGTTGATCGGGCTTGTATGGTAGATATTGATGACAATGGGAAGTCTAGTTTGCCTAGAGCAGTACCAGTTATGGGAAGTGGAAATTCCTCTGATAAAAATGGATGTGAGAGGAGCATGGGAATAATGGAGGGGTAGTTCTGGCCAACCTTTCAAGAATTTTTCTTCAATATAATCTGATGCATGCTATGTTGTGTGTGACTAGTATTGGATTCCATGGAACACTCGACCAATATTCACATCTCCTCCTAAGAAATTCTATTAATTTGGTGGTATGGGACACTTTAACCATATTTACAGAAGTGAACATTCACTCAAGTGTGGGGTAGGATAAATAGATTCTAATGGGGTCCCAGCTTAGCTAGAGCCATTGAGGATGGGGGGATCCCAGTTTTGTGGTCGTGGTAGCAGGGACTGATCTTCTTATGGGAAGACAGAGTTCAGGACAGAGCCACAGGAGGGCATTCAATCCCAGTAAGAGAGTAGGCATTTTCATGCGATGGAGTAGGCATAAGCGGGATTGAATGTGGGGCCTTTGACAGTTCGAGGTGATGTCTTGATTTAATCATCTATAAATACTAGTCTTTTAGATACTTGTGATTCTATTTAATTTTTCTCTACCCATTTTGTTATCACACTAAATTTTCCAGCTGAGTTCTCATCTATTTTGATGGAGTTGGTGACGCTACAGTGTGAGAAGAAAGAGCAGGGTCTCATATGCCTATCATGTACACTTAATATGTATGTGGTAGAGATGAAGTGGGACCTCGTGGTTTTAGATATGGATCTTATTCATGTAATCCTTATAATGGATTTAATATTTTACTTTCAGGAACAAATTAATTTCTATAGTTGGTTGGTGAGTTTTACAGCACCTAATGGAAGCCCTTAGGTTTTTCATGGGGAATGCGATCCTCGACTAGGTTGTGTAGTACCTACACTCCTAGAGTTGGGAAATAGTGACTTCTAGCTTTCATAACACATTCTAGAGTATTATGTTTATGATACTTTGTTGGTTTATCCCATGTAGTGGATGTGTTCCCAGAGGTTTCTCAAGATGATTTTTCAGGATTTCCCCTTGATTGGGATGTAGAGTTCTTGATCAATTTAGCACCTAGAAGAAATCTGATATCTCTTATCTCATATTGTATGGCCCTACTGATATTACAGAATTAAATAAATAGTTGGATGATTTATAATCCATAGTATTCATTCTCCAGAGCTTCCATACTTAGGCTGATCCTATTCAGTTTATGACGAAGGCTGACTAATCCGTCTGATTGTGAAAAAAGAACCAAAAGCAAACCATGGTAAACATCAAGAACAAATATTTCTTCCCTTGAATAGATGACTTCTTTAAGGGGGAAAGGTGGTTTTCTAAAATTTAATTGCATTCCGATTACCACCAACTCAGGGTGAAAGAAGAAGTTATCAAGAAGATAGCCTTAAGATGTAGGTACACCACTTTGAGTATTTTGTCATGCCCTTAGGAATGACCAATTCTATAGTGGTATTTATGGAACACATGAATAGGGTGATCCACTAGTATCTGGACACTTTCTTATTTTTATTCATGGATGACATTCTTGTTTAATATAGATCCACGGAGGATCATGAGGATAATTTGTGGATCATTTTGGTCACTTTATAGGATCACCACCTTTACGAAATGTTGTCAAAGTAAATCTTCTATATCAGAGAGGTGAAGTTTCTTGGGTATGTGATCTTAGAGTAGGGAGTTCAATGGATCCCGAGAAGATCATTAAAATGATTTCATGGGATGAGCTGAAGAACTTGTTGGATATCAGGAGTTTCCTCAACTTTTCAGGATACTAAAGGTAGATTTTTCAATATTTATCTCTATTTTCTTCTCCCATTACATTGATCACCTAGAAGGGGTTGAAATTTTTTTGGTATCTAGAATGTCAATAATCCTTTGAGGAGCTAAAGTAGTGGTTGACTACCACCCCCATGTCGATATTTACAGAATCTATAGTGGGCTATGTGGTGTGTTTTGATGCTTTAGGTATGGGTCCCAGGTGCATTCATACATAGGACGATCATGTGGTGGTTTATAGATCCCGCCAACTCCAACCACATGAACAAAATTACCCGACCCATGACATGGAGCTAGTAGCTGTGATTCAAGCTTTGTAAACATGGATTCACTACCACATTGGGGAGAAGTTGGTGGTTTATTATAATCACAAGAGCCTAGCATACATCTTCTCATGGAAGGATCTTATCCTATGGAAATAGCGATGGATCAAGTACATGAAGGTGTTTGACATTGATATAGTCTACACACCAGGGAGGGGTAACATGGTGGCTGATGCCCTAAGAAAGAGAGTATTAGTGCAGGCCTTGGAGATGGTCATTGAAGAGTGGAATCTGATGGGGCTCTTTGCTTAGAATCATGTTCAGACCAATGAGCATTGTGGAGGTGTGTTCTTGGTGATCGATTAGTTGACCTCTTCTCATGTAAAGAAGATTTAGTGGAAGCATCCTGATGATGAGATAGGTCTATGGTCGTGGCAGTTTCTTCATGGTGGGGAGATTTCTTCTCAATAGTCATTTTCCCCAAGGGTATCTTGTTATTCAGGGGTTGTTCAGTAGTTCCTTTGTCTCTTTGGAAGATGGTGATGTATGATAGCCACTAGTCATAGTGTGTTTTCCATCCTTGGGCCACCAAGATGTATTATGAAGTTAGTCTCTAGTTCTAGTGGCCATGAATGAGATAGAACATAGGTGACTTTTTATTGACATTCTATACTTTTTAGTATTTGAAAGTCGGTCATCAAATTCCCTTCTAGTTTTCTTCAGTAATTACCCATTACTACATGGATGTGGTATGGTTTTTGAATAGATTTCATAGTTTCCCTTGCATGTAAACATTGGGGGAAGAATGTTATCTAGGTGGTGATTGATCATCTAACCAAATCGTCCCATTTCATTCTGATCATAGATTCAACCAAAGTGGAGAAATTGGTCAGGTTATATGTGAAATATGGTTTGAGGATCCATGGTGTTCCATAAACCATATTTTTACATTGGGGCCTCATTTTGCCTCTTGGTTTTTAGTGGCCTTAATATGGAATTGGGGTCGCATATTATGTTGAGTACGACATACAACCCTCGTATTGATGGTCAGATCGAGCAGCCTAATCAGTATCTGGAAATCATGATTCAGGCATGTTTGATAAATTTGGGTGGTTCATGTGATTTCCATTTTGGATTTTTTTGACATTTTCTATAACAATAGCTACTAATCCGCAATCAATTTTGAACCATTCGAGGCGCCTTATGGTCGGTGGTATCGATCACCATTGTGTTGGGTGGAGGTGGGTGAGACTATCTAATTGGGTACGAGTATTGTGAAGGAGACATCATAAATGGATCTTTTTATTAGATAATGGTTGATGAAATCCCAGATTCAACACAAGTCTTATGTCAATAATATGCATCGAGTGTCGTAGCATTCCTTGGGTGACTGAGTATTCTTGAAAGTGGAACCTCACTTGCCTCATCACCATCATGGTAATAAAGGGAAGCTAAAATAATGTTATGTGATTCCTTTTGAAATAATTGCTATGATTTTTAAGGTGGAATAATTATTATCTTTTCATTTTCAGTTGACATTGATCTATGATGTGTTTCACATCTCCCAGCAAATGAAATACAATCCAGACCCATCCCGTGTTTTTATTTGGGAAGATTTGGAGATGGAATCAGATCTGTCAATGGTTTAAAGACCAGTTTGTATTATGGAATCTATATGAAATTTTGTTTTAGGAAAGGTGATTCCTCTTGTTCAATTCCTCTGGTATCATCAGTCTAAGGAAAATGAGACATGGGAGTGAATGTATTGGGTCGAAGGGCAGTTTCCATTTCACATATCTGATCAGGCTTCAAGATGACTTTCTAAGGGCGAAATGTTTTTATTGTGGTGAGAATTGTCACATCCATGACTTATAAAATATAATTTTCATGTAATTTTTATTATTTCCTTTTTATGGGGGTATCATAGTCATTTATGGAGAAATGGGTGGTTTCATCAAGATTTGGTCAAAACCGTGAGCCCATTTTCATATTTAAATATATATATATATATATATATATATCTTTTATAACTCTATTGATTTTGAAGATTTTTCACCAATTCCACAACCCAATTGGCCTCCGCATACCTATACAGACAACCATATCAATTTTTTCCCATTCGTAAATCATAATCATGATAAATTTGGGTGATTTATTCAGGCATTGGGCCAACCCGTGACCCCATTTCCAGATTTAAGGAATTTATTTATTTATTTTTATATCTCATTCATTTTTAAAATTATTGGGTCATTCTACAGCTCACTCGAGCCCAAATTCCCAAGTCACACCCCCATGTTCCATTGATCTTATTTGGATCTCATCATCAACATTGATTTTGGTGAATTCCCTTATGGTTTCTCAAATATTAATGATTTTGAAAAGGGAATTTGTTCCATTCATAAATAATTAATTTTTCAATCTTTTCCCCCTTTTTAGTCCCCACTCTACCTAATAATCGTTATTCAGATTTCAACTTCATTTTTATCTTCTTGTAAATTCAAATAATGGGTTTTTAGGGAGATTCATTCAATGTTTATCAAGTGTTTTTTATACATAGTTCTGTCCATTTCTATAAGGTTTCTCCATCTTTTTAAGAAGCTTCAAATGTCCAAATGTCAGATATTTGTACGTTGGGTTTTTTTGAGTTTCATTGTCAAATATTTTGGTTTTAGGTTCTTTTTCACTTATTTTTTGTGGTGGTGGTGCAATTAATGTTTCGCACAAGGATTTGTTTCGTTTTGACACATTTGGTAGGTGATTCTATTTCTAATCATTATATAATGAGTTATCTTGTTGGATTAATATTTTTATAATTTTCCACTTTTATTTTTTGGTGATAAAATTATTTTAGGAATAATTTGTTAATCTATTGATTTTTAAAATCCATTATTGTGTTAAAATGGGTGATTTCTTGTGCAATACATGTGTCACCAATTGGGGAAGATCTAAAATTCTTGGAATGGTTTTACTAAAATGTTTACGTGCTAGCATTCTGGTTTGAAGTATTATTGATATGAATTTGGTTTGAAAAGGGTAGTTTTTAGTTATTTTTTATCAATGTTTCGTTATATAGTGAATGTATTTTATAAAACTCCTCATGGATTATTTCAGTTTTACCAATTCTGAAAGCCAGTTTGGATACTGTTTTGAGTGTGTATGAAAATAAATTGTATTTTTTATGTACATAAAATCTGATAGAATGTTTCACTTTTTGAATAAAAATAGGGAAAATCAAGTATCTAGGTGGTTAGACGTGTGCTAGTTTGCTAGTTCTCTAGGGGGTTTTGTCATTATTTTACATAAAATGTATGACATTGAAAACACTGAAAATAATATAAGAATTCTTATTGGGGACAACTATTTTATGGGTATGTTCCCTACTACTGTCTTGTACATGAGAACATATATTCGATGTGGTTACTTTTACATCGAGATATGAGGTACCTGGGGAACACATTTAACTAGTGACTAGGGGTGTTCCCGTGAGTAGTGACTATTGAAAATTTGGTATTTAACATTGTTTTATGTAGTGTGTGGCTAGAAAATTTCATAGCTTACTTGTTTTATATAAATGTATTCACACATTAATGTTAACCCCTGAAAACGTTTTCCCATTAAAATTTTCACTTCATAGATTATTGCTATCATTCCTTGTTTATAAAAACTTGAATGATTTGTATCTTAAAATTCTTATCACAAGGAATATTTTTCTGGTATACTATTTGGATTAAGGTCACATACTATTCAATCATTTGGGTGTAGTTATAAATCATCATGTTTGATTCAGGTAAGGGAAAGGCATTTGGACCCAGCAGCTCGGGTTTTTACTTTTCTTCCATGTTGCGGTGTTGTAGAGGTAGCTCGTGGGTGATGACCCCTTGTTGTGTAGTGGTCCATGGGAAATTTTTTCAACTGAAATTTTATTTTTGGACCTCTTGGGTAATGTTTAAAACATTTTATTCAGTTCTGAATTTTATTTAAGGATTGTTTGGTTGGTAATTTACATATTTAGTTTACTTACTGTAATTGGATATATTATGTATCCACACCCAGGTAAACCATTCCCAAACATTTTTTATCATACCCAGGAACATGTTCCACCCTATGGGGATAGGGAATTCCAATTTAGTCTTTCCAGGGATCGGGCCGGGTATATGTTTTAATGGAGACCAGATTCACATTGTGACCATGTAACTCACCTTGAATCATGGGTGACCTAGGACTGGACAACTCATGACCTATGTGTTACCTCATCCTACACTAGTGGAATGATTATATTTTTAACCTATTTTAGTTCATTCATGAAAACTCATGGAGGAGGATCAACATACTACTCGGAGGGTGGAACTATTTCGTGTCTCTCTAGAGGAAACACCTCATGAACTAGCCCCAAAACGAAAGCCTAATTACTCAGTTGGTTATAGTTATTGCCCTAATTATGAATCCTCGTTGGATATTTATGTAGAAGAATATTGTAATTTTCCATGATATTCCATGGTTGTCATAGCTTATCTGGGGGGTTTAATCATGAAATATAAGGAAATCACAAACTCATTTCTATAGGATGTATATACCATTTTCTCTCTCAAAACAATTTCTTTGTTCACTGGAAAAATGAGAAGGTTATGAGATTTTTAGTGCATGGATATATCTATTTACACACCATTAATGGGTTCCCTATCCTAATATATACACTTGATAATCCTAATTATAGTTCCCAATTTAACAGACCAGCACGGGTCAACTAGACTAGTCACCCAGGTCATTCAATTATGGAGTGAAGTAAAACAATTATAAATAAATAAGTCTTGAATTTATGAAAATTAATACATACAAATAGAGTATAGAGAGGAAATAATGAGAAATACTAATAATCTAAGTAGGCTAAAATAGAAATAAGTAAATGTCTACAATATCAAGTCTGTATGTCACCAACCATCAAGTAAAAATCATCTCAAATATAAGAAACAATGTAAAGAGCGGAATGAACACTGTCGAATTCCCATCCATTTACCCACATCCTACAAAACCAGTTCTAACACCACCCAATAAAAAATAGGGTGTGAGAAAAAGATCCTAGTATGGGACCAATGAATAATCTATACATTTTATACTATCAATAATTCACATGTTATATCTTTAAAAAAATAGTTTTAAACTAATTTTTATTATAATTTTTTTTAAAACATTTCTCTACCATTCATTGAGTTTTTAAAATATTTCATGACATGTTTTCCAAACCAATAAATGTTCCAATCTTATAAAAAACTATGTAAAAAAACTAAATATATATATATATATATATGATCCAACATCCATGAAATAATATATCATGTAATCAACAACAAGAAACCACAATTCATCGTCCAATAAAGGTCTAGAAGATGAGAAAATAAATACTAGATATTGATGAGCCAAAAAATAATAAGGTTTGATGCAAATAATATTGAGTCCTGTCATAGTCCATCAATGTGAAAGAGGTTATCTCAAAGTGTTTTCACACAATCTATGGCTACCCATTTATATTTTTAGACCTTCCCAATGTTTCAAATGTGAATGTTTTTTCAATTTCTATTTTAAAAATCATGATCCTCTTTTTTTATAAAACCATATCAAATCCAAACACAATCTACTTCGATGTTTAAAATCCCATTTCATTACAAATCAAGGTAAATATATTTTAAAAGAAAAACCCACATTAGAACATGAACCCATTCCATTTTCAAATTAATCCCAAGAAACTCTATTTCAATTTTAATGGATGAAACAAGAATAAAAGGAAATTCTCGAAATTGGAACACTTGGACTGACCAACCTAACTCAAGGATGAATAAAACCCTGCAACCTTTGATAATGGGGATTTGGAACCTCAATATATTACGTTGGAAGATAAGGAATGATAAGAACTTAAAATTATTGATATAGAACTGTATAAAATCAAAAATAAACTAAAAACAAAACCTATGATGAATCAGACGGAGTTGTTACCCAATGAGAAAAAATCCAACCACAATAGCGATCAATTGATGGCCGAAGTGATTTAGATGGGAATAAGACACCCAAAATCACCAAGGGAGGACTAAGTTTCAAGAGAGTATGGTTTAACCAAAAAATATTTAAACATATCACTCGCACTACACATTAAAAATGAATCCCATAAAATTTACATGGGGTGCAACCCATTTACACATTATGTAAACCTTAATGTCTTTATATTCTGAAAACCCTAAGAATTTTTAATTTAATAAAATATTTTTTTACATACATGTTGTGTACCTATTACATGGAATATTAATCTCTATCACCATGAACCAGGTTCAGGGCTTCTCTCTAGTATCCATTACAAGGTTTGTTAGTGTTCACTGATTAGAAAAAAACATAGGTTTTATGCTAAAAAATTTCAATAAATCCAAAACATTGTAATGTTAGGTGTCCACCCAATTCGATGGTCAAATATACTCTCCCAAAGAGGATGGAAACCAAAATCAATCATTATAACCTACCTAACATAATGATAAGGTTGTGTTAAAATCTCCACACCATAAAAATATTTAGTCCCTATAAAGTGCTAATGACCCCATATCAATAAAAAGTGAAGCCAAACTTCCTCATCAATGACTCTCAATGACACATCTCATTAAGATAATATTTTTACTACCAAAGTACTTGTACTAGGGGGATCATTTTACCAAGAAATACCTTATATTGAAGATCCGCAATCTATGTTGGATTTGAACCTTATTGATATCGGGCTCAAGATCAACATCATCCAATCTAATCACATTGAAATGATATTGTACATACAACCTCAATAGGGAAACACTAAATTTTGTTTAAATAATTCAATAATGATGGTAAAAGAAACCAATAGTCCACCCTCCCTAGTCGCTCAGTGATCTAAAAGGGGCCCACAAAGCTGGGTTCCAACTTAATAATATTACCCAACAGACAATGTCCCATGTGAGGTGAAACACTAAGAATGACCCGATCACCTTCCACACACTCCAGTGAATGACGATTACTGTTTGCATAATATCTAGGAGGACTTTGTTCAATGTCATAATGCTTCTGGCTCAACTCCATTATATTTTTCATCTCTTGAATAACACTCGATCTATGTAAGGACCACTCTCCCAACTCTTCCCAGTATAAGGAGATCGACATGGCCACCCATAAAAATCTTCAATGGGTGCGTTTTTTATCTAATCATGATAATTATTATTATAGTAAATATGACAAATTAAATATCATGTCCACTGATCCACCGAAATCAAGTAAAAAATACCATAGCATATTCTTTAGGACATGGATAACCATCTATGTCTATTCATCTATCGGAGGATGATAATTTGTGCTCATTTTCCTCTTGGAACACATTATCTACTAAAACCCCATTCCAAAATCTAGATGTGAAACATGAGTCACTATTAGAAGAAACTGTATAAAAACCACATGATGTCACACAATATCTAGGATGTACAATTCCCCAATATGTTCACTTTTATCATTTCATTTATTGGAAATAAATTTGATGATTTAGTGAGTCTTTCAATAATTACACAAATTTCAACCTTCCAACTAGGATTCCATGGAAAACTAATGATAAAATCCGTATAAATATCATCCCAAATCTATATCTAAATGGTTAATGGCTACAATAAACTAACATATCACTAGTGTTCCCCCTTAACTCTTTGAAGACTGAGGAACTATAATAGAAAGTCTCCAACTGACCTCCTTCTCCCCATCCACCAACATGAACATCTCAAATTGTGGTATATCTTTGTGTCCCCAGGGTTCGTGGACAAACAAAACTATTTTCATCTATCTAAAAACTCATTTCCCAAATAAAATAAAATAACCATCGTAGTAAAAAAATACAAATCTCCACTGGGAGACTGAGACCATACACCAATGGTCTCCCCACCATTTTTGATTTCTAAAATGTTTTGACTCTTAGTGTATATAGTCTTCTTAATTCATGCTCTCTCACTAAAATATGATTCAACCTTTGTGGAATCCAATACCACATTTCCCCAAATATCCATCACTCTCAAGCTTATCTGAGTAAAAAAATCATCTGATACCACTCTTCAATTGATTTCTTCAGTACATGGATTGGTACTGTTCTACTAAACACATCAATTACCATATTTCATTTCTTTATGGAGCGAATGATATCAAAATAAAAGGTATGAAGATACTCATACCAATATCTATTTCAAATGATTTTATCTCTATATGTTAAAACCAAATTCATTCTTTTGTGATTATAATACACTATAAATCACTCTCCAAAAATATAGTGATGTCATGACTTTAGTGCATACATAATTGCTACCAACTCAAGATCTTGGGTTGGGTACTTCTTCTCATGAGTTCATAACTAGAGAGGGCCATAATCCATAACATGTTTTTACATCATCATGTTACATTCCAAACCCATACCTGAGGCATCATAGAAAAAATCATAACCCCAACGATGTTCTAGGAGAATCAATAGTGGTGTTGAAGTCAACCTCACCTTAATTTCATTAAAATGTGTCTTACATTTTTTATACCCAAAAAATGTTAAACCCTTGTGGGCCAGAGCTATCATTAGATATAAAAACATGGGTAATAATTTAACAAGGATAAAATATTAACCATCCATCCCCAATAATCATTGGATCTCAAACATTTTTTGGGATTTTCCCACAACATAAATGCCCTCATCATTTCAAGATACAATGATTCACCCCTCTCAGATAACATATACCCCATAAACTTCACATTTTGGATATAAAACTCTCACTTGGAATGTTCACCATATATAATGTTATTTAAATTATCTAGGAGTGATATATATATGGTCCAAATGTACCTCCTCTAATATGGATTACTCCATGATATCTTCTACAACCATAAAAGAAAAAGTGTACAAGAACATATGAACGAAATAGTTCATCAAATCAATAAATAATGAAGGATTATTGTTGAGTTTGAATGTAATAGCAAGAAACATTAAATGACCATATTATCTTAAAATGATTTTTTGGGTATGTAATCCTCCCACACACTTGAATAATGGAACCTTAAATCCAGTTCAATATTATAAAACTAATGATCCCCTATATGTTTATCTAATAGATAATCAATTATGGGTAAATTATACTTTATTTTTACAATCACCAAATTCAATATTTGATAGTCAATACAAATCTTGTGAATCCATATTACTTCTTGGAAAATAGTATATGATAATCCCATTGTGACACGTATGGATTAATAAATCTTTCACCTATATTTCATCAAGCTAGAAATTTAATTCAACCAACATAGCCTTTTTCATTTTATAGGATGGAATAAAAATGATCATTATTCATAGAATTAGTTCAACAGTAAATTAAACATATATTTGTGGTGATAAACCATAGAAATCATCCAAAAGACCATAGGGTACCCATAAAAAACAATAGGTTGTTGAAAACCCATGAAAGGTTTATCTTCAGCAAGAAAAATATTTGACAACTAATATGATATTATACAGTCATAAATAAAAATTGGCTCTTCCCTTTCAGATCTAGAGTCCCACTC
Source organism: Viscum album (assembly GCA_963277665.1). Taxonomy (NCBI): domain Eukaryota; kingdom Viridiplantae; phylum Streptophyta; class Magnoliopsida; order Santalales; family Viscaceae; genus Viscum; species Viscum album. Next base: position 1,747,680,792 of record OY728126.1, read on the forward strand.
ACCCTAGAAAACATGAGTGGCCTCATACATAAGAAATAACTATAACATATGAAGATAGTACTCTATCTGAGACATAACACTAATCATCCAATCCATGAAAATAAAAAATTTGAAGACATCAATATCATGTACTATGAAATCCCAAGCCACCGCAATGTCATCTATAATCACTCATCATGTGGGGAATTTGAAACCGTATTTATAACTCTATCCAAAAGGTATTAAACGATCCAAAAATAATAAATAATCACCAAATTCAAACCCCACACATAAATCAAATTTGATGATATAAAATAATGATTTGCAACTCTATCAAAAAATTAATGCATGATTGAATTTAAAATAACAATTGTACTTCTAGCTATAGATGTACCTACTGCATATTCCTCTTGCACATAGTCTACTGCATAATGTTGCATGATTATAGCCATATGAACATCCCCCTTGGACATATAATGAGACCCACCACCCATGGGAGCAACAACATTAACCTGTGATCTCTTGGTGAAAGAGGATCTCATTTAAATACCTTGTTAAATCCTATCCTAGAAAAATTTTAGATGGCCTTATCGCCCAGATAGATGAACATTTCTAGTATCCTCGATACATTGAGGTTTTTTATGACCATGGATCCCAAACCGGTATCATATAACTGTTTTTTTCCTTGGCGAATACCCTTAGACAGATCCTATGAAAAAATTACCACTATTACGCATTCTTTTTCGATGAGAAGAATAAAAATGTCTAAATGATGCACCAACTCAAACTCAACTGAAACATGTCCTCCCAGTTATATATGAATCATGAAAATAATCTTTATCCAATACCTCTATAGAGTTAGGAAGGCACAAAATAACATGCATTAACTGAATGTTAGACATCAACCCTATCTTAAACATCTATGACTTCAGGTAATAATTTATGACATGTTATGGATCCAGATGCACCAACTAAGAAAAAGAAGATAGAGTACTCCAAAATGATATGCTACCCTTGTTCCTTGGTCAGAAACCCAGGGGTCATTGCTGCATGTAAATTTTCATGATATAACTGGTGAATGAAGATATACTTTAATGAAACTGAGGTAATAGCTTTCTATAAATTATCTTGTTCTATAGATTACCACCATCTCTTTATTGTCCTATGAATCATATATGTGAAAAACCCCACAGGAGAATCTACATGAGTCTCAAAAATAGATACAGATAAATTCAATTCATTCAAGACACTCCTTTGATTCCTGGGTCACTTTATTACATCATATGATATGTAGATGAATCTTGTTAAATTATGAGCCATGCTCCACTGCTCATATCGGGATCTTGAAACACACTGACCTGAGAGTCTGGTTGGTATCGATCCTTATACCACTTAAGGGTCCACTGGAGGATATTTCTACAGAACCTAAAATGTGGCACAACCTCTCATATTTAGAATAGACCTTCTAGTTGTCATTGTATATTAAATAAAGGTTAATAAAAAATAAGTCATAATAAAATTACAAAAACCATTTAACAATCCTCTAGAATCCAGGACATCTCTTTAAAAAATAATATTTTAGAGAAATTAATAATTGTACAAGGAAAAGTAAATGCCTTTTGAAAGGATTAGGTCAATCTAAATAAACTCCCCAACAATTTTTTTAAAAATTCCTTACACACTCATTTTCCCAAAACATTGTAGATTGTATGATTTAAATATATTTCCCATGCAATCCATTAAAATTAAATTGTTGTACCAGATCTCGGACATAGTAAATACCTTTCAACCACCCATGCTAATATAGATTCAGTCATGGGAGTGATCAGGATGTGCCCATTTTATGAACCTACTATTAGAATTCATAAAATCCTACTCAGGTCTACCCAGTAAATAAAACAAACTTATCTAGTTCTAAAACACTTCAAGCTAAGTAACTCCTTTAATATTAAATAGTAATAGACCAAGCCAGTTCAGCCAAACTAGTAACCAAAGTCATCCCATTACAGGGTCAAGAAAAAACAAATATAACTAAAAATTAATTAATATAATAAAAACAACCCATAAATCAAAAGTGCACCAAGGAATGAAGAATAGAAAAACAATGAAAATAGGCTAAACCCAAAAAAATGAAAATTATATACCAACAAGTTTCCATGTGACCAACCGTCTCCCCCAAACCATCCCACACTAAACCAAAAACATAAATATGATCATGTATAATATATAATTCCCTTCCATTTACTAATCTAATTAAAAATAATCTCTATAACCACCTAAAGAAAAACTTATGGTCTGAGAAATAGATCCAAATCAGTAACCACCAATGAATTTGTAAAATTTATACTATCAAGAATGAAAAGGTACTATCTTTAAAATCATTAAAATTATTTTTATAAGAAACAAAATTAAAAACATTTCTCAAACATTACTTTTGTATTCAAAATAAATGCATATCATTTTTTACTAATACATAAATGTTCCAGTCATATAACTAAGAAGTTAAACATACCGAATATAAATACACATGTGATATAACATCCATTAAATAATCTATCATGCAATAAACAATAAGAAATGGAAATTCACATTCCAATTTGGATCAATCTAATGGGATAATATATACTAGAAACTCACGGGGAAATAATTATTAAGGATGGATCCAACTAATATCGAGTTATTGGATAGTCCATCAATGTTAAAGAGGTTAAATATTTGTGGTTCCACACACACTAATGCTTCCTTTTTCAATTTCTCGACATATTCAAGGATCCCACAGTGCAATATTCGTCAAATTATATTTAAAAAACCATGCATGAATTTCTTTATAAAACCATTTTAGAGGCAATAAAATCTTCTTTCGGTTTTGAAAATCCATTTCTCTACAAATTTGGGAAATTATATTTTCAAATAAAACAACAATTTAAAACATAAAAACATGAAATTTTTAATTTTAACACATGATAATATAGTTAAAATATCAAGTAAATAATAAGAAAAATAGTAAATTAAAGAAATTACAATTAATGTATATATCTAACTACTGTATGGATGAATAAAAACCAAAATGGATATCACATTGAGGATTTGGAATGAATAAGAATTCAATAGGATGAAAAGGCATAATAAGAGACTAAAAGGATAGATAGATAATGTTATCCAATCACAAAACCACTACAAAAACCTAATAAGATCTAGAAGGAATGCTTAACCAGTGAAATGAAATCTAAACAAAATGGTGATCGATCGCTAAATGAAGTGATGAATATGGGAAGAATTCACCAAAAATTACCCAGGGAGACTTTGTGTCAAGAGATGTGGGATTCACTGAAAAAGAATGAAAAATATCACTCGTATGATGCTTTAAATTACAACACCATGACATTTACATGGCATGTATCCCATTTACACATCTTGTTATCTTAAGGATATTTATAAAATGAAAAAACATATTTATTTTATATAAAACTAGATTTCAATACATATCAGGAATGTACCTATTTTATAGCATGTAAACCTTTCATGCCATGAAATCAATTCACATATTTTACCCATCATCCATTACACATGATGTACTTTAATTAAATGTTTTTTATGTTCTAATAAAACGTGTAAAAAATAAGAAAAGACCATATAATTTTTATTATTATCTGGGATTATTACAAGTCTGTGAAAATTGAAAGTGCTTGATTCTAAGGCTCTGTGTGACTGGAATGAATTTCTGAACATTTTTAGGTATGTTCAGTAAACATGCAGGCTAATTTTACTATCATTTTAACTGGTTCTCATATTAAAAATATGAGGGCACTGTTGAATTTATAGCACTGGTATTCTCTTAGAGAAATCATTTCCTTGACTACTATAGTTCATGAAAAAAAGTTAAATATTTGACAATACAAAAAATTAATAAAATAACATAACAAGTTATTTTATTTCATTTTTTGATAGTGGATGACTGGCGGCGGTGGGGACCAGTGACTTGTCAAGCCAATTAATGGCTTGAATCTCATTTATTTTACTACCAGAATTCATGATATTTGCAACGGGCTTTTTACGACGGGGCCTCATTGCAAATAGCCCGTTGTAGAAAACAGTGTCGCAATAGATATTTTTTACGACTGGCCCGTCACAAAAAAACATTCCAATTATATACATTATATACTCCTAATCCTTTTACGATGAGCTCGTCAAAAATACTATTTGTGATGGGGAACTTACCCATCGCAAAAACCATCTGATTATAAACCTGTTACGACGGGCCCATCGCAAATACTATTTGCAATAGGACAACGGGCCCATCAAAAATAATAATCATAAAAATATTATTTCACTTATTTACGATGGGGTCCCGTCGCAACAGACCCCGTCGCAAATATTAAACATAATAAAAAAATAAAAAATTAATAATTAATAAAAAAAACTATATTATTATTATTAAAATAATAACAAAAAAAATATTATTATTATTAGTCAAATAAACAAACATTAAAAAATATAATACTAAAAATATATATTTAATAAAAATATGATTAATAAAAAATTTATATTAATATTATTAAAAAATATAAAATTATGAAATTTCATAATATTTATAAAAAATATAAAAAAATAATAAAATATTTTTAGTTTTAGTAAAATAAACAAATATTAAAAAATATAATACTAATAATAAATAATAAAATATTAAAAATAATTATGCAATATTTCCACCAATATAAAAGACAGAAACTTTAAATAGTTCATATTATTACAAATTCTGAATTCAAATGTTTTTAACCTAAAAAACAAATCACTCAGGGGTCATCTTCTGGAGGAGGTGGAGGAAACTCCATCATTAAACTATGAGTTAGACGACGCATGTACTCTATCTGCTCGTGATGCTTCTCTTGACACTACTTCTCCAATCGATGCATCTTCTCCTCATGATGCTGCTGTTGCTACTGATGATGCCGACACATCTCTTCATGTTGCTTTTGAAAAGTCTCTATAAGCTCAGCCTGAGTTTGAAATTTCCCCTGATACAGTGATCTAGAAGATGATGCCTCTCCACGATCTCCTCTCGGGCTGAACGCTTACATCACAGATGTACCATAATAAGTACCATGAGTCAAATGAGAGCCGATACCAACTACTCGTCCATTCTTAAAGCCATACTGAGTCGCCTGCATCCATGCCGCCTCATCGAAATGCTGGACACTAGTCTGCTCAGTCGTCTCGTCCCAACCCTCACCCTGTGTCTGAGAGGTCACAACCTCATATTACTTCTTCAATTCCAATTTGAAATTAAAATTGTGAAAATATTTTATGCTGTTAATTATCAAACTGAAAAAATAGTATTAACCACAATTTGACGCAAGCGATCACCTATAATCTCTCCAGGGGCCGGATCACTATACATCCTCTGATAAACGTCGTACTCTGTAATATCGGGATGCTCGACTGCCTACAGAAATATAAAATAAAATATTTTTATTTACTATTATATAAATTATATAAAAAATGTACTTACCATATGCTCTATATGTGAACTAAATGTACAACTACCAGCACAACGTTTCACCTCCTTTCTCCCCTGGTTCTGCAATCCCACTAGAGATCTCCTATGAAATCCACCACCCGACCAGTGTAAACATAATCCATCCCAAACATGAGATGAATTGTACTCTGGTCGGTTGGTTCTACACGACTCATCAAATTCTGTCACTCCTTCTTTCTTAGTGGTTGTCCTCAAATTGTTCAAAAACTGTCGGAAACAGTGACACATATGAACCTGCCTTGCCATGTGGATATCATCGTGTAAGCTATCATTGATAAGATACCATAAACCATACAAATAATTAGTAATACCAAGTTATTAATAAAATAAATTTCAAAATAAATATTATTTATTTACGAACCATCCAATGGTGGAACATGTCACGCCACACATCAATGGGAATTTGTTCCCATGTGATCTATGGCTGAGCAAAATAATTGTGCAAGATAGCACTCCCCTGTCCAATAGCTACATGGGAAAAACTATGAAAAAAAATTAAATAATCAAAAAATTAGTATATATATAACTAAATTAATGAAATCTTATTAAAATATACATGTTACCATACCACTGTGTGCATGGATCGAAACCAAGACGTGGACGTCGCATAGGAAAAGGGTCATGAATCCTCAGTCACGCAAGACCGCGCCCTCGCCGCGTACCCCCTGAACTGCCAGTAGGCTGAGGATCAGATGCTCCAAAATCCCCCTCATCCAATGGTAGCTCAGCCTCCTGAAACTCGCAAAATAGATCATCATCCATCTGAAACAAAAAATGATTGTTGGTAGCAGATAGTTGAAAATAGCTATTATATTGATATATATTAGTTATGAGTATAACTAACATTTAACTGTGTCAATGTGCATCTTCATCCTATTCTCACTAGCTGTCAATGTCAATGTCTTCATCTTCATCCTCACCGTCATCAATATCCATATAATTTTCAGTTTTAGCATCTCTTGCTCTCATAGTAATTTGCATGCAACACATTTCCTTCAAGTAACAGTGTTTTAACCAAAGAAAATATCTGATCAATATATTTGTTTGAAATTGCATTATCTGATTTAATAGCAATAAATTATTCAACCACTTCTAATTTTCATATCTGGAAACCAGGATATAATGCATCCTCATCAGACCTCAACAACAAATAAAATTTTGATGGTGCCAACTCGGGAGTTAAATCAATATCATCGTGAGTTTCATTTCGTTGAATAGATGGACCTGCAACATCATGTACTAAATTTTGAAAAAGTGATGGATCCGGAATCAAGTTATTAGTATCTTCTCTGGAACTGTGTTCACCGTGTTGTTACCAGAAAACATAATATGGTTGAAAACCAAACCGTAAGAGATGTCCCCGAAACTTGTCAAATGTGACAAACGTTCTCAGACCACATTTTTTACAAGGACAATTAATTGTGCCTTCTGAAACATATTCTGGTTTTGATGATTCAAATTATAAGGAGGATTCAACATCCTAAATATATATAGGATTTAAACCATAACCATTTGGATATATGCACTGATTTATCTAAGTGCGATCATCTAATAAAGACTGATGTCAACTTCCTTGTTCCATATTTTTCTACAAAAAATATAACATCATCACTATTTTTGAATAATTTGAAATTATAAAAACACTATCTAAAAATAGAAGAAAAATAATTACAACTACTTCTTAATAATTACCATTAATTAAAGGAGACACAATTTTTAGTGGATTGACAACTCCCCTTTTGTATGACGGCTCATTTACGTGCATCTTTGTCACACTGAAATCACAATGAAGAATCTCTTCTGAGGTACCTATATTCATTCTTGTACACGAGAATGAATATGTGTACCTCGGACCAGATTCTTCATTGTGATTTCAGTGTAAAAAAGATGCCAGTAAATTTTCCTTCAGACAAAAGTTCCCCCTTTTCATTGATGAATCGTCTTCTTCCAACTGTCACCGCCTGAATACATTATAAAAATTATGATCCTACAAATGCATATCCAATCTCGTTCATACAAGATTGAATATGCCTATGTAGCAATGCATTTTTCATAATGTTTTGAGTTAGTGAGAGTTGAAAGGAGAAAAGTCGTCGAGCAAAAGGAGTGTCGTCAATCCATTGGAAATTGTGCCCAGTTCTTAAAATTTATTAAAAATTATTAAAGATTCTTTCTAATAGTTCCTAACTGTTCCTTACTAATTATTACTATTTATTAATATTTATTAGTATTTATTACTATTTCATAGTATTTATTACTAATTATTCCTATTTATTACTCATTATTACTATTTATTATTAATTATTACTAATTATTATTAATTATTCCTAATCAATACTAATTAATGCTAATCAATACTAATTAATGCTAATCAATAATAATGAATTCTAATCAATGCTAATCAATACTAATCAATACTAATCAATACTAATCAATGCTATTTATTAATAATCAATGATAATTATTTACTAATCAATGCTAATTATTACTAATCAAAGCTAATTATTTCAATTTATTACTAATTGTTCCTACATATTACTAATTATTTCTATTTATGACTAATTATTACTATTTATTACTAATTATTTCTAATTATTACTAATTATTACAATTAATTACTAATTATTACAATCTATTACTAATTATTACAGTTTATTACTAATTATTACAATCTATTACTAATTATTACAATTTATTACTAATTATTACAATTTATTGCTAATTATTAAAATTTATTCCTATCTATTACTAATTATTACACATTATTACTAATTATTACAATTTATTAATAATTATTAAAAAAAATTGCTAATTATTACAATTTTTTACTAATTATTAAAATTAATTAGCAATTATTACAATTTATTACTATTTATTACTTATTATTTCTATTTATTACTAATTATTACTAATCAATGCTAATTATTACTAATCAATGCTAATTATTATTAATCAATGCTAATTATTAATAATCAATGCTAATTATTACTAATCAATACTAATTATTACTAATCAATGATAATCAATGCTAATCAAGGCTAATTAATGATAATCAATTCTAATCAATTATTAATCAATGCTAATTATTACTAACCAATGCAAATTATTACTAATCATCGCTCATTATTACTAATCAATGCTAATTATTCATAATCAATGCTAATTATTCATAATTATTACTAATTATTGCTAATTATTAGTAATTATTACAATTTATTACTAATTATTCCTAATTATTACTAATTATTCCTAATTATAACATTTTATTACTAATTATTAAAATGTATTATTAATTATTACAATTTATTCCTAATTATTAAAATTTATTCCTAATTATTACAATTTATTCCATATTATTAAAATTTATTCATAATTATTACTAATTCTCTCTAATTATTACAAATTATTAAAAGTTATTACTAATTATTAAAATTTATTCTTAATTATTACAATTTATTACTAATTATTACAATCTATTACTAATTGTTAGAGTTTATTACTAATTATTACACTTTATTACTAATTATTCCAACTTATTACTAATTATTCCTATTTATTTCTAATTATTCCTAATCAATTCTAATTATTACTAATCAATGCTATTTATTACTAATCAATGCTAATTATTACTAATCAATGCTAATTATTACTAATTAATGCTAATTATTACTAATCAATGCTAATTATTACTAATCAATGCTTATTATTTCAGTATATTACTAATTGTTACAATTTATTAATAATTATTACAATTTATTACTAATTATTACAATTTATTACTAATTATTACAATTTATCACTAATTATTTAAATTTATTACTAATTCTTACTAATTCTTACTAATTCCTACTAATTATTCCTATTTATTACTAATTATTCTTATTTATTACTAATTATTCCTATTTATTACTAATTATTCCTATTTATTAATAATTATTGCTATTTATTGCCATTTATTACTAATTATTACCATTTATTACTATTTATTCCAATTTATTGCTAATTATTACCATTTATTGCATTTTATACCAATTTAATCCTAATTATTTCCATTTATTGCTATTTATTCCTATTTATTTCTAATGATTACTAATTATTCTTAATTATTACTAATTATTCCTAATTATTACTAATTAATGCTAATTATTACTAATTATTACAATTTATTACTAATTATTACAATTTATTACTAATTATTACAATTTATTACTAATTATTACAATTTATTACTAATTATTACAATTTATTATTATGTATTACAAATTATTAGTAATTATTACAATTTATTACTAATTATTACAATTTATTACTAATTATTACATTTTATTACTAATTATTATGATTTATTACTAATTATTACAATTTATTACTAATTATTAAACTTTATTACTTTTACTCATAATTATTACTAATTATTTCAATTTATTACTAATTATTCTTATTTATTACTAAATGTTTCTATTTATTACTAATTATTCCAATTTATTACTAATTATTCCAATTTATTACTAATTATTACAATTGATTACTAATTATTACTATTGATTACTATTTATTACTATTGATTCCAATTTATTAATGATTATTACTAATTATTATAATTTATTATTAATTATTACTAATTAATACTAATTATTAAAATTATTTACAATTTATTACAATTTATTACTCATTATTACTATTTATTACATATTATTACTATTTATTACCAATTGTTATTAATTACCACAAATTAATTATAAACATTACTAAATATCAATAATAATTATTAATTACAACTAATTATTAAGAATTAGAACTAAAAATTTTAATTTATTAGTACAAATAAATACTCGTGAAAAAACAATTTAAATTTAATTTAATTACAACTAACCAATAATAACAAAAATTAACATAAAAATGAATTAAATAATGAATTAAATAAAACATAAATACTTTTAAACTTGACTTCCTATTGATGTAGATTACTTCACAACTTCTTGATGAAAAGAAAAATTAACTTAGAAAAAACTTCACTCTGAAATTTGGGATGAGAGAGAAACAGGATCTATGAATTGAGAGGAATGAGAAGAAAAATGGATGGGGGTATCTATAGGTTAGATTATTTGCGACTTGACTAATTGCAACGGGCTACCTGTCGCAAATACCTACTGGCGCATTAATTACTGTCAGTGGTTTAAAAGGTATTTGTGATGGGTCCAGCCGCAAATTGTTCCTGACAACATGCTTTTTGTGACCAGATGACATCTCGTCACAAAAACCTATTATCCGCCGCCGGGAATTTGCGACGGGCCCCGTCACAAATAACCTTCTTGCGGTTTGGCACACGACTCACTCCAAACTTTTTGCGAAGAGAGACGAAATCTCATCGCAAAAAGCCAAGTTGCAAAAAGTTGTTTTCACGTACTATTTGTAACCTCACTGTTACGTAATTAAGAGGATCATTCGTTAAATTAACATCATTAATTCCTTGGTGCATTACTCACCTTTCCACCCCGCTATTTATGTGAGGCCCGGGGTGGGGTTTTGATACGGCTTCACCAAGTAGGGAACCTCTGGTGAAGTGACGTGACACCTTCCACCGATGGAGACGGAAGCTCGGGTGGCATCGAACCGGGAGTAACAAATGTCAGCGTCCTCATCGAAGCATAGACTCTCTTTCCTCCAATGACAGTGATACCTCTGACGGTTCTCGAGGTAGGGGTTTTGTTTATGCCCATGTGAATTCATATTCCCTGATACATAAATTTATTGTTGAATTTCATAAGTATTATAATTTACAAATGTTGATTTATTTGTGATATCGCTTATTATAATGTTAATGTGGATGGCGCGTACAAAACAAACAAGGCCTAGACCCTATGAATATTCGTTCTTATTGCGTTCTACCGGGGACAATTCTTCAACTCATCAGAATCTAGAATCTGGGAGCCTCACAGCGACGACAACATCCCAGGGAGCCTGTAGATGTGAGTGGAAGTGAAAACGGAGCTCCAGAGCTTCATCAGAGCCCCTCGGAAGAAGCGCTGGTGCGGCACTGGCACGGCAACAGCCAACCATCAGCCACAGTGGAAGAGCAGTGCCGTGGTGGTCAGACAGATGGTAGGCAGTGGCCGACTGTAGAGGTGGAGGTAGCACGCTGTCACTCCCCGCACTGATGGAAACCACGACTTCAATGTCACAACGTGCTTGCTAGGGACCCCCCTCCGGCGGGTACCACGAGTAAAAAAGCGGTGCCGCCTGGTGTCGCCCTTAATTAATGGAGTTAAATTGCTCCTTTGAGTCGTTCAAGAGCAGTGGACTACGTGACCCCCACAGGTCGTACCATGCAGCGGGATGGACACCCTAGTGGGTCGTGCCCAGCAGGCGGGCCGACTCGGCCCAAGACGGTTCGGGCCGTGCCGGTTCAGGCCACACCCGAACCCCTCTCTGGCCCAAAAACACATAAAAGGATGAAACATGAAAACCGAACGCACTTTTGATGAACCTCTTGCATCGTTGGAATCCTTGGAATGATAGGTTCTATTTGAGACACTCCACGAGAATTTTATAAAATGCTGGAGTACGACTTAGTTGGATTGACTCTGAATCCAACTGGGCCCTTGGTACTAAAATAAAAATTACTTACAAACCTAGCCTCTGATTGAAACATTGTCTATTGAGTTGGAAGCCTTATAAAGTGACAGATCATTGGGTAACTTCTTAGTGGGAATTCGTGTTAGTTGAATTAAGATTGATGGCTTGAGGAGTGGTTCTCCTAGAATCAAGCCTACTATGAGCGGGAATCCAGGGGATAGCAATGCATTGAAGGTTGCAGACAGATCATACGGAAGTTAGTACCAAGAAATCGTGTGTGGGTCAAATCATGTGTTGTTCAGTGCTCAGTGATCATGTGTGGGAAAGCGCATACCGATCCTGTATGGGTATGATTCTGTGTGGGTCAGCGCATACCAATCTTATGTGGGTCAGATCCTGTGTGTGTCAGTATGGGTTATTACCTATCGATCATGGGTGTTCTGGAACCTGTGTGGGTAAGTGGGGATTAGTACCGATCGATCCTAGGTTTCTCAGACTTTATATGGTCTACAGTAGTGCCTCTCGACAGAATAATATGATCTTTCTTCTCAACAAATCATATGTACTTTTGTTCTTGACTTATACCTGGTTTTGAGCTGTGTATTTTTCATTGTGCATTGTGATTGTGATCGTGCTAAATTTTTTTACTTTGTGGAAGGTTGAGAGAACTTCGGGGGTCTCAGGGTCCCTACTAGGTATTTTTATACTAACCCCTGCATGGGATTCAACCTCACATTGTTTTGTCTTATGCAGACGACGAGGAGCTTCGCTGAGACTTGAGAGAGCCAGGACTAGGCTGTACATGGAGGAGATTGGATGACATGAAGAGTGGTTGAGACGATTTGTACCTACCCTTTTGGTAGGATCCTCTGTGGAAAAATCTAGGAGTTGTTTTTGGTTTTCAGTTGTATTTGTACCTTTCGGTTAGGCTTGAATTCCCACCCCTTTACATTCAGTACACACCTTTACTACTATAGTTTTACTTCGTGGTTCCATATTGTTGTGTTCTTGGACTGTTTGTCTGTATAGTTTTAAAGGAAATTCCTTCCCGTTTTAGGGATACACCTTTCCGGGGCTTGTTTCCAATCCCTGGCCTATGAATGGCGGGCTTGAAATTGTCACAGCACGGGCCTTGGGGGACAGGTTGTGAAAAAATAGTATCGAATGAGTTAGTTCTACCGAATAACTAATACTATGATATATCTAATAGAGTAATAGTGTTTTTTGTTTTGAGTATAGTTTTTAGTTTGGGGAGTCCATTATTGGTGCAGCAGCCGACGTATCCATAATCATAGACCAGAATTCTGATTTCTTACTCGGTGCATCAAAACATTGATTGCGTGTGTTTTGTAATGTTTTTACATTGATCTATTTTGAGTCTGCTCACTAGGTATAACTTATTGATCACGGAACACCTGTTTCTTTTCATGATGCCGCTAAGTAGACCACCAATAAGGATTCTAAAGAGAGTACATGACGATGGCACAATGAGTGTCGAGGCTTCGGTGCAGGTCTCTCATACTGTATTAGCACTTTCAAGTGGTGCACCAGCTGCACCACCACCTATTTGGTATCAGATGCCACTAGCCCCACCAATAGATCATGTACGCCATCTAAGTGGGTTGCACTACTCCCACAGATAGAGGCCTCCAAGGTTTCGAGACGAGACAAATCCCTAGGCAGATGAGGACTGGCTAGAGGATGTGGCTAGTGTTTTCCTCTTGGTTGAGACACTAGTCTAGTAGATGGTTATCCTAGATTCTAGCTTTTTCTAGGGTACAATAGAGAGATGGTAGAGCCATACGCTCTAGAGACATGATGAGGCAACCCGCACCTAGACAGACTTTGAGAGTCACTTCCGGGTGGAGTTTGTTTCAGTGACTCTACACTCTATGAGTATTCAAGAGCTATTACAATTACTACTAGGTAGCCTAAAAATATACCAATACTTGTTGAGATTCACCGAACTCTCTCACTACTCTACGGACATGTTTTGTTTAGATCCTGTGTGGGTTAGCGGAGGTTATTAACTATCGATCCTGGGCGGGTCAAATTTGGTGTGGGTCATAGGGGGTTAGTACCTATCAATCTTATGTGGGTCAGACTCCGTATGGTCAACAGAAATGCCTCTCTGCATAATATGATTATTTAGCTTCTTGAATAATCACTTGTACTTATGTGCTTTACTAATACCGAGTTTTGAAGTATTTATATTCCATTGTGCTTTGTGATTTAGATCATGCTTTTTGGTTTTCCATTGTGGCATTTTGAGAGACCTTCAGTGGTCTCGGGGACCCTAATGTGTATTATTATACTCACCCCAACATGGGCTTCACCCTCACCTTGTGGTCTCTTTTGTAGATGACGAGCTGCTTTGTTGATACTTGAGAGAGTTAGGACCAGGCGGTACACATAGGAGATTGGCTGACATGGAGAGAAGTGGAGACAAGTTGTACCTACCCTTGAGGTAGGATCCTCAATGGACAATTCCATGAGTTGTTTTCTATTTATTCATTTTAGTTTTACCTTTTTGTTGGGATTGTATTCTGGCCCCTTTACTTTCGGTAGAAACCTTTACTACTACAGTTTTAATTCATAGTTGCATATTGTTGTGGTCTTGGATTGTGTGTTTGTACATGATTAAGGGAAATCATTTCCTATTTTAGGGATACACCTTTCCAATTCTAGTCTCCAACCCCTGGCCTATGGATGGCATGTCTGGGGTAGTCACGGCACGAGCCATGGGGATTGGTTGTGACAAACCCATAGAAACCCACTTTTTTTTTGGAAAATTATAACAAATACCTAACATTATATTTATAGATATCCTCCAAATTCCATGGTTTAAAATACTAACCCAATGATAAAGGACACAAAAATTTATAATTCGAACATAACTAATAGTAAGGAAATGTGGTGTTACATCCTATTTTCCAAAACCAATCCTTTAAATGAACTTATCTCCATACTGCATTTCTTGGAAAACCAACATTGATTCCACTCTGAAGTGAACCCACCCATTGAGGCCCCTACTAATTCAGGGGAAAGATGAGTGTTCCAAACAAAGATCACCTCCATTAGGTAATGTACACATTACATTAACTAAGTAGGAATAACACACACATGCATTTCAGTATCATATAAAACCGATACACATACATATATCTTCATACACATCAAATTAGTACATAATAGTAATAAATAGATTCATAAATTCATGGATAACCTCTAAAATCCCACATATGTGTATAATAATAAATAAACACTATATGATGTGAAAAAATAAAATCCAACCAACCAGAATATGTGGCCTATATGGTTATCAGCAAGAATAACTATCCTAGAACCAAACCTCCATAGTGTATCTATGAACTAGCTAACAATTCCATCATACACCATTATGCCCCACTTGTAGATGGTTTATCTAGAAGATCATTAAAAAACTTTTTTTTTCATAAGACATGTCATGTGTTGGAAACAACCATATAGGGGTGAGTCTATACATACCCAATAGGATGACCTAAAATAACCCAAAAAATAGATCATCAAAATATGAGACATATTGAAACTAATATCATGTGGTTTCATAAAGGGGAACCAAGGTATTCACACAATTAGAACCTATTACATGGAGTAGGGTCTCAGTCTTCTTAGCCAACTCCAGTTGTGAAACTAAACTCGCGGTATATGGAAATATAATCCATAGAAAACTGATCTGTCTCACTCTCTCATAGTGATATTGGACCTTTGAACCATATAAAATGAGTAAAATAATAACTCTTGTAGATGATCCTTATCCCATACAGCCTTCTATATGGATGAAATAACAACTCTATAAATAGAGGATCCCTACATTGTGAATGGTTTATGAAATAAAGACTCTAACTAGTGCATAAGTAGAATATAACGTGCCTCCAAACCATGGGAGGGAAATAAGTAAACCAATATAGGGATGGTGAGAGGAATCTACAAATTGACATAAATATACATGAAGAAATATTTTTCATTTACTAAGAAAACTTAAATTCAATGACTAATCTCAATTTCGCTAATGCAGTCGATCATGATTACTTCACTAAGTTTCCCATCTTGGACATCATATTTATGCCCACAATTACATTCTTCATGGAAATATAGCCAATATTGACTAATTTCAAGCCCATACTTAGTTCATAAAAATATAAATACTCAGAAGGATGTCCCGGGAGAGAACACAATAAGAGAGGTCAGACACATAATGTGTGGAATCTGAATGTGAACATGGTGTTTCCCAAGAATCCTGACATGTGTCCCATTGAGGACACGTGGATTCTAGACATCATGCACATAATGTGTTATGGAAGTTGGGTTTTGGGAATGTTCTTCATTTACCCAATGAGTTTTCATCATATGGACACATGGGGTATGGGCCCCATAAAATTTTATGTGATATGTTTCTTTTTAGGAAATTCTAGCCACCAGAGTAATTGGGATACCCAACCTAAGCTCTTCCTAACTATATATAGTATTGTAGGTATTTTTTTTTATTATTTCTTCCTTCTGAAACATCACTATGATATCTAATTTCACTATAATTCTCACTGAGAAGATCTTGTAGTTCATTTAATTCTTTTGAATATATGTCATTGATTATATTCCATCCACCGATCATCGTTGTATCATGTTCTTATCATTTCTTTTTAGCCACCTTCATCTAAAATGCCTTTATTTTGAGATATACTTTTATAATTGTCCCATAATTTTCTTCCATCCCAGAATCATAAACCTTGCATCATAATACATGTTTTGGTTCACCCAAAATTGATTTTCTAGATCAATTTAAAAATTTATGTTGATTTGCTCTGTGGAAATGGTCGAATAACAATCCAAATCAATTGTTGGTGATGAACACATGAGAAATAGTAGGGGGAAAACTAAGAAACCAAAAAATTATTAGTTTATTATCTTAAATTATAGTTTTACCATTATTCAAATAATGATAACTAGTAAATAAATGGAAATAATAAAAATTCCACGACTAAAAAATCATAAATACAAGTTTTCATTGGGGGAAATAAGTTGATAAGGCCATGAAATATCTAAACATGGATTCAATATTTTTGAGTGTGATCCATTGTACCAACAAGATCACTATTAGGGTAGATCCAATAGAAAATATCGTTACCATGATTAAGAATAATTAATTTGAGAATATTTATCTCAATTGTTATTTCATTGGTGGAAATCGATGTGTTCATCATCAATCAACAGTCCCATGTTCTTTCGTCGACACTCACACTATTGATATATCCTCTAAATATACTAGGATTATGAGGTTAAAACTAGATAATTATCTAAAAATATATAATATAAATTGATTTAAATGTTTAAAGTATTTAATTAAATAATTAATCATTTAATTAATTACCATTTTTAAGAATCCATGACTATATGCCATTGTTGGAAAAGATGTTAAGAAACGTATATAAACCCCAGTGCAAACCCTACATATGATATACTCAACTAAGGTATTATTTATCCCATCTAGGAATTCACTAAATGGATTTTATGTAATACATGATTACCTGTTTTCATGAGGAATATATTATATGAAAATTTTAATATACTAATTTTGGGCATCTAAAATGACCTCAACATTGTATCGGCTTGAAAAAATATATAAATATAATTTAAAATTTACAAAGGGATAAGTCATTAAAATTATAACCATAGAACATGTCAAAAATCATATACCGATATGGAAAAACATTAAATTTTATCCCATATCCTTGATTTTCATTGTGATCATACCTTATGAGTCATGTGATTCTCAATACTAAATACCAATAACCTATAGATTATCTAAAATACTACCATTTATATTCTCTTATGCCATAAAAGGTTGGTTATTTCCATTTAATCACTAGGATCACTATCAATACCAACAATGAATTTTTATTAAGAATCCCAACAAAGTAGTTATGGGCAAGGCCAAAAAAGACGAACATGTTATGAGGGCCTAAAGTAGTAGATTTCAAGCTGGTCTCCCTTAATGAGGTTATTCCCCTTAGCTTTGAAATGATGAAAATTCACAAAAATATACACATTAGACTAGGATCACTTTCACATGGAAAATATTAATTAATATCATCTAATGGTAATAATTTATTAAAAACATTATCTCAAAATGGTGCACCGACCCACAAATGTATTTCAAAATAAAATTCTAGGGTATGTGTACACCCTAAAGTTACCCTATATTACTACATGAATAATTCCACTCTAAGTCAAATAACATAAATCCTAGGATTTCATCCCTAATCAATTAGGTGATTATTCCTTTATGCAAGTAAATTAAATCTAGTATGTAGAACCAACTACACTTATCTATCCATATATATCCCATGGAATCCAACATTACTAGGAAAACACATGACCACTTTTTACTTATGTTTCATTAACATTGAATAATTAATCAACCAATGATTCACAACTCTAGAGACATCCATATACCTGGTGTAACCCAATACTCTTAGGATATACTCACATATTAGACTTGACTTTACGAAGGAAAAAAGTCTAATGTTATTCAGGTAACACCCACAACCCATAAAAATATTGAGTCATAACTCATCATTACATGAAATTCCCATATCATCTTTGAATATTAATCTATATATATTACATCACATTAATAATTATTCATGATTAATTATCAACTATCACATGAAAAATTATTTTCTATTACCCCATATCAATGATCTCATCAATATTTCGTATCCTCAAACCCATCTACCCACTACTGGGACAACATCATCACCACTATATATATATATTGATCATATTTCTACCGAAATATTCATATATATGAAGTGATTGTATTTATGTTTGAATATGTATAGAATAATCAGTTTTTTAATTTGAAAATAAAAAAGATGTTATTCATAAATTTTAAAATAGTGGAGGGCTCTTTTAATTTTTCTAAAACCAATTCCCCTATCACACATAGTCATATGTAGTTTTTGTGATATTACATTCCAAACATCACTTATATAAAAATTTATCATTCCACCCCATGTTCAACATAAAATAATAATCCATAAATAAAACCCCAAAATTCATATTTATCCAAAAAAACTATACTATAATATAAAAAATCCAGAACATCAATCCCAAATATTTTGAAACATTGACTTGAACCGATACTTATACTTTCCATGAAAAAATATAGTTGGTTTTAAAAGTATTGAAAAATCATATACCCATCTATAATATTTCTAAATAACAACAAAATGAAAAAATTATTATATATTGTCTAGGATCTGACCCACATAGCCCGATTTTGGTTCATAGCTAACCTTAGGAATGCCTCCCCATATTCTATAAGTTATAAAATAGTGGTGATGATTAAATAATAGCATTCGGTAAGACAATATGTGAATTAGCCTAATATAAAATAATAAATAAAAATGTGAAACATCCATAAATTTGGTAAACATTAGTGTAATAAAGAATTAAAATATAAATCATACTATTGTAAATAAAAAACAATCCTATAATAAAATATACTGATGTAGTTGAATATCACGTGATAGGCCCATCATATAGAGTATAGAAACATAAAAATAAAATTTTAAGGAGACCCACAATATTATCACAAGACTCACCTATCACCTATCTCCAAATCCACATCGAGCTCCTCCAAACTTTTATCATGTACTAAGGTATATTCAATGACCTAATTATAAGGTCTTAACAGTAATGAATTTGAATGTGTAGGGTGTGGGCATTAAACTTGGAATCCCCCCCACCAATTGTGTCTCTAATAGTGGATAATATATATATATATATACTTTCATTTACTAAATGAAAATTAATCAATAAAATGA
This sequence comes from Viscum album, assembly GCA_963277665.1. Lineage (NCBI taxonomy): Eukaryota > Viridiplantae > Streptophyta > Magnoliopsida > Santalales > Viscaceae > Viscum > Viscum album. The sequence goes on from OY728126.1 coordinate 1,747,700,751, forward strand.
TTACATGTATAACACTACTTGAATCATTAGATACTCATGTCATCACTTTTTTGGTTTCCACTTTCCTAAATCATCCAATAGTAATATATAGTTTAAAAATCCATATTATACAGTTTTTTTGGATAATAATACCTCCAATATATAAGAACCCATCATTAATTTCGAATATTATCCAACTCTATTATAATAGACAAACTATATAATGGAATTTCACCCAACATGAATCTCATTTACTCATAAGGGGAAGTGATACCCACTTGGTAACCCCTCTCATATGGTAGTATATCCAGCCATGAAATATATCTCAATAGGAAGTACATCATTTTTATAACACTTCCCAAGTGTAGAACATCCCTCCTAGAAACACCACTTGGGGGATGTACATTCTAACTAAAAAACCACACCTGAGGAAGTATATATATTTTTTAAATCACCTTAAAGGGAGAATTACATCCCTTTCTAGAGAAAAATTGTATACATAAGAACATAAAAAACATAATCACTTCTAAAGTGGAAGTGTGTCCCACTATACAACTCTTATTTTGGTGTAGTGCTTCCAACAAAGACATACCCAATCCTATGTGTAGTTCAACTCACCAAGACCCATTGAATTTGACCACACATTTCTATGGCACCATATCTTTCACACACCTCTCTATTTCATGACAAAAAATCATTTATCCTATGTCTCACCAATATCAATATAAGATTCATTAGAATATTAGTCACTTAGTTGATTCTTTCATAGCAGGTCAAATACCATTTTCAATTTCCCTCAAGTATTTTAAGAACCAATAACATAACAACTCAGTATAATCAATCAAAATAAAAATCATGGCATCAATATTCCATAAAAATTTTCCTATTTTATGAGAACATTTTAGCTCATACGACAAATATCCTAATGTTCACATCATTAAGAGATGAGGTTATCATTCAAGACTTCCCTACTCAGGTTTAAAAAGTAGACTAATTTATTTTGACCAATTGGAAATCTATCCCTTCAAATATTATTTCTAACATTAATTTTACACCACCATAGGTCTATTATATTTAACCCTTTTAAACTTTAATGTCACTCCACAAATGGGTATGTAGCTCGATAACTCACTGCAACTCATCCCATACATTAAATCCTGGTTATATAGTCCCCAGTGGTTCCCTCATCAGTCTTCCCATAGTATAAATCAAGAAAAATATAATTTTAGGCCTACAAGTTCATTATTATACTTATTTATCCACACACATGATTCATACCCATTAAATCACTCACTCTTCTAAAGGTTCCTCAGTTATCAGTTTACATGACTCAAAAATTATCGCACATACACACTAAAACCACACCTCAATTCTTAAAAGGAATCACCATGAAACTTTGGCCTTTATCCATGTTTGGACACCACATAAGATAACTCTAACAGTATAATCCAATATCATCACATATAGACTAAAAATTCTTGTTAATGTGTGTTAGATCACATCAAAAACCATTATAGGTGAAACCTTTTCCCCCATAAACACATTATAGTTCCCATGGAAAATTATCAAGTCAGGAAAATCTTCTTAACTTTTCTTTTATTGTAAAAAATAAATTGTAATTTTATATAAAAAAGGTAACATTAGGCACCACCTACATCACAATAGATTTATTATAGTTATTTTAGAATATAATTCTTTATTAAATCCCACAAAAACCCTCAACCATGTTCACAAATCCATATATCAACCAAATTCATAGTCCAATTAAATAGATAAATTAGAACTAAAATCCCAATTAATGTAATTAAATAAATAATTTTGGAATAACTGATTAAATACTAACTTTATCATTTTAATTGGATATCAAATTTCACTCAAAATCATTAAAAATGAATAACCAAATCAGTGGATTACCTATACCAAAATGTAATGTATCCTCATGTTAAAATCACCCTCAATAGCCATTTCTCCATAACAAAAAAAATAAAATACATATAAAACATATTTTTCATTTATTTGTTAAATAATACTTTATAACCCTAGATCTATACATTAAAATTAATGGAGAATAAATGAGGAGAGGAAGATAATAATTATCAAATTATTACTTACATCAACAAGTTAAAAAAATAACTTTTAAGACAAAAAAATTAAGGGGCCTAAGGGAGGATAAATAAGATCATAAATATGGGTGTCACCCTTTTATATATCCAGCTATAGAACGTCAAACATCAAGAGGATTAAATATAAATATCCCTAAAGGTGAAAACTACTCCCACATTATGTAGTATCCCTTCAAGGACACTAAATGAATATCGTTTTAAACCAAAAATTTTATTGAGATATACAGACATTGATAAACCCTGTAGTGGTCTTTATTGTATAAAATTTATCAACTATATGGTCATTAGATATTTGGGGCCCTCACACTAGGATTTTGATGACATGTTGTTGTGAACACCTGAGCTACCTCCTTTAACTGGTGCCCAAATTCTAACATCAACCTTTCTTATCCTAAATATTTAACCAAAATAAACACTTTTAAAAAAATAAACATAAAATAACCTCTCTTATTCAGTTTAGAATAAAAAAAAATTCATTCCAATTTTCACTTGTTTTATTGGGTTTTGGAACATTCCTTGGTTCTACCTAGACCACGCAATACAGGTCATTAAAAGTTGTTGAGATATATTTTTAGTTTAATAGTCATTGAAGACCTGAAATTTGTGGTGTGAATTTGTATCATAGGGTGGTATTATTAAGAAATTGGATACTTTTACTGAGATTTGTTTTTACAGTCTCGGATGGATTGGGTGTTAAATTATTATTTATATTTTCATTATATGATTCCTTCCGTGCAATTTCAATGATCATAAAATTATTAAGAATGATAGGAAATTTCAATTAGTATTTTTTCCCATAAAGTTGGTTCATTATAAAAATTTTGGCTATGTAATTCCTTCCTCTTTATATAGATGAACATGCCATTCATTTAGATGCAATGTACCGAAATGAGTGACGTAAATTCATGGTGCGGATTGTTCATTCCTAACAGATTAATTATGTTACCCCACATCTCCCTATTCAAATTAAAAACATGTGGTTTATATACTAACTCATATTTCATGTGTCATTATGGTGTGTCCTATTGTTATATGTGAGTTTATAATTATAGAATCCCCTAATATTTATCATAGAAAGCAAGGATGGACTCTGTGGTGTCTTGGTAAGTTTATAATGACCTAAATTGGTTAATTATTATGGTTAATGGTTTATTAAAACTTAGTAAATAAAATCCAATATATATATATATAGTATGATTTATATAAGTGGATTATTTGTAGTGTCTTACTAAGTCAGGTTGTCACACCCACCATGTACACCTTGGTGGATGCACATAATGGTTTATTTTCAGTGTCCTACAATTCATGATGTAGATAATGGTAAATACCCTATTTTATATGGATGAGTTTTAGAAATATAATAGGTATAATGAATTCATTTTGGAAATTTTTATTGGATCTTTAATAGTCTTACATCTTATATATAGTTTCTATTGTACATTTTTTTATATGATCTATATTTTATGCTTATCTCTCATTTGACTGTTGATATGTGACCCGACATGGGTTAATTTTTTTCATGGATATTTTATTGATATTTTTATCATTAATATGATGAATCATAATATATTAATAAATTATTTATAGTTTACTTATCACTTATTATATTATGGGAAAGATATAAAATGAATATAATCTCTAGTTAATATATTATACATTCACAACTAAATAGTATCCTATATAAAATAGGAGGAATTCTTGGGGCATGTTGTATTTAGACACATGTTGGGAAACCAAGGCCAGGATGTTACATGCTAATTTAAAGATATATTAGCCTCCAAATCCATGTTGTTTTATCTAATCACATCTATTATGTCCAACTAATACCTTGATAATTATGAAACATGAAATACATATTTCAGCCAACATAATAGAAGAGTTAGATCCAAATGATACGAAACCTATCCAATCTATTATAAAATATAAAAATAGATTCAAAATAAGGTTCTAAATATCTCTAATTTCCCAAAGTATAGTTTCTTAATCAATGTTAAAATGGAAGAAATATGTGATTACCCAGACTAAATATTAGAATATTACAGATTTTATCAATGTATTCCATCTTCATCTTTCAGAACATAGAAAAAAAATTCATATTCAACTGAATTTAATTTATTGTCTCAAGTAATGTTCTATATCTAATTAGATATGTCTCCCAATATTACATCTAATATAAAGGTTTGCTGAAAATTATAACATACAAATATTTGAATGATTTCATCTGAAAAAATTCATTTTATTTGTTTTTATAAGAAAAATCTTCAAACAATATATGATATTCCCATTAAAAACTAAATTCACAAATAGAAGTGTAGAATATATCTTCCTAAATATAAATGGAATGCTTGAACTATCAATAAATTTAACATTAATTCCCAAAAAGTATTATAATCCATTTGGAAAATAATATAACCCTATAGGATCATAGTTATATATAATATTTGTACTCACAGAATGAATTCTAACTATATATAAAATATAAAAATTACCCAATCAAACAATTTAATATTCATCCTTATTCGGTAAAAAATGCCCCAATTTCAAAAATAAATTCATTATCACCCATATTACATCCATTCCTCTAGATTATCTACGAATAATTTACACAATGTCCATCATGAATTTAATCCATTTCAATAATATAATAGAAAGAATATGTAAAATTAATTATTAGTCTCGGAAATTTTTCTATTATCTAATGGATGAAAACACATAGTGAAAAATCGTGAAATTTAACTCTTCATCCCTAGACACTTAAAATATAATCAATCGGCCCATGATGAACTCAAATCTCAATTATCTTGGCCCACCACTAAGGACAATTGGTGTTACTATTCTTCACATGTTTATACTGGTTTATGTGTATCAGGAACACACACACTTGAGAATGCTTACTCCCACCAAACATAAAAAAATAATCAGTGGATGTTTTACTTATAATACCACATGGGGAATACATACATTGGACATCCATGAAAATAAAATAAATAGATTCGATATAAATTAAATTAACAAAATAGAGAATACATGGTAGTAATAAAATAAACATACCTCATAAACCACATCAATAGATCAACCAAACATTAGGATAACATTACATGTATTATACAAACCAAAAGAATGATTAAATACAGAAAGGATGATATATATAATCCAAAATAAAAACAAAACAAAACCACACCCTCCATCACCCTGTGACCCACACTCGCTCACAACAACCCATATCATCCATCACTAGACCAAAAATAACATATTCCAAAAAATATATCATAGCCTATAAAACTAAAAAAAATTAATACCCTTATTAGAGTATTAATGGTTTGAGATAAAAATTCCTCATAAGATTTCGCCGCATTAATTTTTCAATTACATTTAAAATAAATTTTCTTAATAAATTTTTGAAATATAAATAAAAAAAGGGTCTTCACATGAGGGAAATAAAAAATTAACATACCATAATCTCTTTTATAAAACAACGCCCACATTTATAAAGAAAAAGGTGGAGAAAAGTTATTTTTAAAAATAAAATAATATTAAAAATAAAAAATTTGGATTCTTCATTATGTTTCTGAAAAATCCAAAATATCATTCCGCATTATAAAAATATTTCTCAATATATTTTTTATAAATTAGAAATCAATTTCTTTTAAAAAATATCCAAATAATTTTCTAAATTGATTTCAATATAAACCAAAACCATAATTGAAATAGAATATGAACACAAATATTCAGAAAGATAAAATAAGGGATGAAACGAATATATCAAGGAATGAAATATGTTGTTCTATATAACCAAATCAATAGATAAGGGATGGAAACATGTTAAAGCAGAAAATCCCATAAGTAATACTCAATGTATTGTAATACCCATGGTAAAATCACTAGACTATAACTCGAAGGATACTAGACATGGAATATGGAACACTAGTCATCATGCATGAATCCAGGAATTCTAGAATCTATCAAATTATCATTTTGGTACTAATACATATCATTATATAACTCAGTATAATTTTGAAACATTCCTTATCTAGTTTTAAATATTAACTAGGTTCTACACTTATTAAGACAATCTAGTTAGACATCACTTTTTCAATTTAATCAATCAATTTTTGAGATCACATAATCAATATGATGAGAATAATATATATATATTTATATCACAATTTTTTTTAAAAAGTAATAAACATCACACCTCCAACACCCTCATAATAAAAATAGCCTTTTATATCATCCATATTGTAAATATAGAATATATAACCCCCCTTATAGAGAATTATTCAATTTAATAAAAATTAAAATAAAGGGAATAATTGTGGGTTCTATACTTCTAATGAAAATCACTTCTCTAATGTGCCAAACCTTGCCTTTCAAAATGAATCAAAATACCAAATCAATATCAACCCTTTTAAATCCACTCTAAAATCATAATTTCATAATCAATCCTTGTTATGTCTTTTATAAAAACAATTAAATTATAAATTAATTATTTTCATTCAAATCCACTAAATTCCTATAACACTTCCTTCTGTTAAAATAAATCCATAAAACCATACTTTTATCCATTCTAACATAATTAAGTTCAAATTAAATTAAACATCAAAAATTAGAATTGTATAACACATGTGTGAATTTTTATAGACAAGTGGAATTATACTTAACTTCAAAAATAATAATAAAAACATTAAGAACCTTTATGAAGATTGATAATGCCTTTAGAGAGTTATTCAAATCCACTAAAACTACCAAAAATAAATTTAATTTAACAAAATAAGGAATTAGAGAACACGAAACACTCAATCACATGCCAATTAAATAAAATATAAAAAACCTACCTCAATCAAGTGGTAATAAAGATAGAATTAATCTTATTTAATAGAGAATATCATCCAAGAATGGAGGATCAGTTTATAACCGTAGTAAAACCAGATACCTTAATCTCATACAAAAATCCCCAATGGTTCATTGGATAAATCCTAACCATGAAATAACTGGTACATTGGAAATGATAAATGAGAATAATGATGAAATGGGAGGGTTTTTTCAATAACACTCTAGAAATCATTGGATATTAGTCTCCAAATAGAAGAGAAAGCGCAGTAGATATCCCTTACACAAACCATTGACTCAGTAAAAATAAAAAAGGACAAAGCAGGAAAAAATCCCCAAAATTAAACTAGGGAATTATTTTAATTATATAGGTTTTTAATAAATTGGTAAAATCACACTATTCGGGTGAATGATTAGCCAAACCATGCATTAACTATGATAGAGACACTAAATATAACCATCACACCCTCCGTAGTTTGGTTTCATAATTTCCCATAATATTTTTCTAATTATCTGGGTCACCACACACATAATACTATGTCATGTGGTTACGTATATACTCCTCATGGTCAGGAAAACCATGCACTAATCATGAAAAACTCCACTGGTGTCCACCTACACCCCATCGTATGGTTTCCTCTATAAAATACTCACGGTTTTAATAAAAATTGGTTACCATTAAATAGAAAAAATTTAAAATTATAAATTTCATGATAAAAACTACAAAATAATTAAACTTTGATAATGTAATATAAAACAGAATGTAATATTGACATGTGGAAGAAACAATTTTCATCCCCATTCAACATTATACCTCCATAGTTCCATTTAAAAAAGTAAAAATATAGTAAAAATTAAAACCTCAACACCTAAATGAGATGTCTTAGGTTTTGTAATATTAAATTAGGTCCCATGAGAATAAAATTTCTAAAAAAACATATAATTCATTACAACCATGTATCCAATGTTCAATCATCCTCAAATCATCTCCTAGAGAAATCCAACTTGTAATAATTACACACATATATATGAGGACAAAGACCTATTATTGGTCTCCCAACCAATTATTATTCAAGAAATGTTGTGAGATATTGGATAAGAAATCCCAATTGAGATACCATGAAGGAAAACCTACGACCACAAAGTATCTAGTGGAAATAATAATAATAGTTAAATGATAATAACAATTCAAAAGGTAAACTCATATTACAAAATAAATCATAACCCAAATAGAATATAATTGGTCTCATGAAAAAATTTCCCATTCCACCACATCCTAAATAAATGAAGAGGGAAAACATTTCTCAATATAAAACATTAATCAACAAGAAATTACATTTACACTATCATTAGGTCACAAAACTGAGCAGAATGGGTGATCTAGGACCCTATACTCATTTCGCCAAATCATGATGATCCGAATACGATCCAAACTACCAATATCTACTTCACAATCTAAAATGGTTATGTATCCATCTTAGTCACTCAAAATAGACACACATGGACTTACCATGCCTAAACTATCAAAACTTGACCACAAAAACATTAAAACACTATCCTTAGGATATAAAATTAAATTGTGTGGCCTAAAAAACCACAATGAAGAACACCTAACAAATGAGGAACTAAAAAATTATAAATTATCTTGTCTAGAAAAAATAACCAAAAAAACATCAATCCACTCTAAACTGAAAAAGAATATACACTAAAATATATTATCACCCTTATTTTGGATACGCATGTGACTAGTCAAGACAATTAAACTTATAGGAATTATAGAAATTGCCTAACTTCCACATTTTCTAATGATGACCTTGATAAATTTGGAAGGGAATGTTGTGGATTAACAAGTATTAGGACAAATAAGAATTTTTCTCAACCACTCAATTCAATGTTTTAGAATAGTCAACAATCGGAAGAGTTACACACACAAAAATGAGGATTCACCATATATATATTCCATGGTGATTGAGTTTCCATGTTCTATTAATACATTTCTAGTAGGCATATCTATGTAGAAAAAATGTGAATGTAATCCATTCATTGTTTTAATAACTAAATCAAATAGTCCAAGTATACCCTAAATGAAAAATAAAAATATATAAATTCTTAAAGGAAATGAATACTATAAAAAATAATTATATCCTTCCATTTTTTGTAAACCCATATCATTTTAAAAAAATTTATCATACTCTTTTTTTTTCAAAGGAACATACACATGGACATAACCTAACCCTCGTTGTAAATTATTATCCTCAGTTATAAAACTCAAAAAATATATCATTCTTTAAAATAACCATATTTCAAAGAGTCTAAAAACACATTTCATTAAATCAAACCCATGTATTGAAATATTAAGATTCTAATAAACAAAAAACCTCTTGAACATCATAAGGTTCTATTTTATTTTAAAATTTTACATTGGGTTTCATTTTAAATAAAAAATTCATTATGAAGATCTCATTAATTTCAAAATATCTTCGTGTAAACCAACTATTATTTAAAAACATTTCCGCCAATTATACTTTCTTCTAAAAAATATCCCAAACTCAATAATGAAATCAAACAATTTTCATACTTCAATTTCATAATAAAAAATCATTTAAAAATAAACCATGCCTCTATGTTTAAAAAACTAAAACAGTTCATGTGATCACTATTTTTAATTAAAAATATAAAGTATAAATAAAAATAGAATGAGAATATTGATCACATTGAATGCATTTCATAAATATAAAAATTCATTTTATTCACATCAAAATAACTTGTTTTATAAAAAATAACCCCATAATGTCACCTGTTATTTCAAATAAATAGTTTTACAAAAAATAAAACCAATTTTTTTAAGACATGTGATGAGAAAAAAATATAAAACACATCAATCAAAACCCCACCTAATGAAATCAATATACAATAAACCCACTTAGTTAACCCCATTGCATTAGTAATCACAATTGTGGTAAATTTTTAATGAATGGGAGACAAAACAACATTGTCCTAGTGAAACATGATTGTGAATGGTTTGACCACATGAGTTAGAAAACCAAGAACCAACCATGAAACAGCCTATGAAATGGATCTCAAAACCAACTACACAACCTCTCTATGGTATATCATACCCTGTGAACTCACCATGAATATTAGTTAATTCACATATTTTTAGTAAAAGAATATAAAACTATCCCATTAAATCATCATTATACACATTGGGTATAAAAATATCATCATTTCCTATAAGAATAAATTGAAAATATTAAAAAAAAACTCAAATTATTGATTCAAATCCAAACCACTTGTTTAATCAAGAGGATATAAGTAAAAATTATAAAGAAAAACTATCCTACCACCTACTAATCAACATTTAGTATTCATATATCCATGTTACTTAACTTCCTAAAAAACAATAGGTATATTAATTAACTTAAGCCTTTGAAAAACCTAATCTTCAATACAAATTGTGATTAATAGTCCTGAGATGACCTTACAACTCACTCATCCCAGACCTCCACTAATCCAAAAGGGAGTTCCCAATAACAATAGACTCGAAACTAGTGCATGTGTTTCAAGAACCCACACACTTTCAGATCTATTCACCCTCATGAAATCAAAAATACATTTCAGGGAAGCTTTACTATGAATATGGAATGGGAAATATATATATTATACCTACTTGAAAATACTATGTAAATTTAAATATACATAAAATAGAAAAATAGATAATACATTGTAGTAATAAGAAAAGATAACTCATAAACTACATAAACACATAAACTATAGAAAATGTGAACATCAAATGTGTTATAACACCTAAAAGAAAGACAATGTTGAATAAATCAGATACAAAGAATTCAAAATAAAATAAAAAATGAACCACAACCATTCCACACCTTATGAACCATGGTCACTCAGCACACCACATACCAACCATTAGTGGACTAATCTAAGCATATTCCCCTAAATAGATCATATCCTGCACAACTAGATTAAAACCTGAAGTTTGTGTACACTCATTGGCATATGAGGGATGTGAGCTAAAAAGTCTAGAAGTGTTCTACTAAATAGGTTTTTCAATTCCTTTAAAAAATAAATTTCATTAATTCTAGTTTAAAATATATATTTAAATAGGTAATTTACATACATGTATAATAAAACCAAATAAACCTACATAATAACTTTTATAAAACATCCCCTTTATTGAATAAACAATGGTTGAAAATTAATTTTTTTAAAAAAATTAAAATAAATCAAGGAATTTAATTTATTATGATTACCATAAAATCCCAAATATACTTCCAAATTCAAGAAAAATTTATCAAAATACTTCTTATAAACAACACATCACTTTATTTTTTAAATAATATTTTCCAATTTATTTTATAATCTAATTAGAAAGTAAGAAAAAAATAACAATTATGGACTATTGAAACATAATTTCACTATGATATTAATATGGAATATATTAAAATAAAATAAAATTGAGTTAAATGTGTTCTATAACAAAATGAAGAGCTAGTGGATACATAAAGGTAAAATCTGAAATCCCTGATGTAATCCTCAATAGAATCAATTTATCATGGTAAGATCAGTATGATCTCATCTAAATGATGTTAAACCTCAATTTGGAAACACTAGACATCATACATTGATTGAAAAATTTTGAGAGTTCTCATGGTCTCATCAGGGTACTAATCCATCCCATTAACTCACTTGATCTAATCGGTAAGTATTCCCTACCTGAATAATAATCAATACTAGAGATCACACATATATATAACGTCTACATAGATGCATAGGGTTCCCATTAAATGAAAAAATATAGGTGATCAAAATATTGAGTCATTCAGATTCAAATATATATATATACATATATATTTTAAATAAAAATAAGATAACGTAATTTCACTTCAAACATTCTCATAGGAAACAACCCATTTTACATCAACCATATAAAAAAATTAATATATTGTCTTCCATGAGGGCCTCAATCCATGTCAATCATAATCAAGATAAGGGGAATAATCCAGGGTCACATACTAATTATTAAAATATATTTTAAAAATTTCCAAATAACCCTTTCAAAAAAGAAACAAATAATTCCAAGCCATTATCCACCATTTTAAATCCACTATTAGAAAACGTTTCAATACCAATCCCAATAAATTCACCAAAAAATATACATATATGATTAATTTATTTTTTAATTCAAATATTTTTAAATCCTAAAACACACACTTATATAAAAAATATTCTTTAATACCCATAATTTTACACATTCAATGATAAAAATGGGGTCAAATTCCTTTAATCGTTAAAAATCCATTTTATCAAAGGCACAAAATCATTTTATCAACAACATGGCATCAAACATCACATTTAGAATGAGAAAACTCATTAAAAAAGTGTATTACCTATGATAAAACCATTAGATCATTACTAAAATCTACTAAAACTATCACATATAAATATAATTTAACAAAATAAGGCTTTACAGAATGCTAAGAACACAATGAAATTCTAATTGATGGAAATGGACAAAAAAAACCTACCTCAATGAAGTGATACTCAAGTCCCAACATGTAATCTTTCAAGGGTCATCATACCCAAGTACTGAAAATCTATGTAAAATTCATAAACACCTAACAAATACAATTTTTAACCACATTTACCATAATATTGGAAAAATAACCCATGGGATTCTTGGGAGAAGTCCCAACAAAGAAATAATGGGTGAAAGGGAAAATGAAGATGTCGAACATGAATAAAAGAGAGGTTTGCCTAAAAATACACAAGAAACCTATTTAGAATACGCCCAAAATGGATAAGGAATTGTGGGGGATCTCCCTTTTAAGAACACAAAGATTTATTGATTGAAATAATGGTGAAATGGAAGTTAAAATCATTAAAATTGAAGAATGAATTTTTGGAATTCCATTTTTTATGAAATTTTGAAAGCCACATATTATGCCACATTATTATGACATCCATAAAATAAACATATAGAAGACACCAAATGGAACCCCCAAATCTCACACAATTTAGAAGCATAATTTCCACTAGTTATGTGAAAATTGTGAATTGCAACCCCCACACCAAACTAATTTGCATAGTTAACAATATATTATTCATGTTCAAGAAAAGCATGTACCAAACAAGAAAAACTCTACTAGAGCCCACCAGAACCCACACACATGTTTTTTTCTTAAAAAAAGTTTTCAACAAACTATATAATAACCATTAAGTAGAAAAAAATCATTAATATTATTATTCCAAGATGGAAAAATTAAAAAATAAAAAATACCCCAAAATAATATTAAATATAATGTAATTGTATTATAGGGTCGTCCTAAAAAATTTCATCCAATTCCATAATATATCTTATCTACCATTACAAATAACCCATCTAGAAATATAATAATCAAACATTACCTCCTCTCATAGGTTGTTCGTGCCATCAATTATCCATGCACATAAAAGAGACCAATTGAATAAAAAGTCCATTTAAATATATTATCCAACCAAAAATAATTTCATGAATAACCTACAAATAAAAAAATACTACAGATCTCTATCAATATTCAATTATAGGTAATGTAACAATCGGTTGTGCAAAAATCTCTCGATCCTTATCCGCAAAAACATCTAGATGAAATTCAAAAATGTGATGCATGAGTTTTCAATTATCCATGTATTTATATACAATTTACAACTAATATTTATTATAATATTTATTGGCAATAATATTCTCTTGACCTTATGTTTATGATATCTAGAAATAAAAATATTTTAGATAATGCACCTATATATTATTATTATAATTTTAGAACCACTAATAGAACAAATATTTTAGTATATTAAGATCAGTATAACCCATTAATCTATAACCCAAAAAATATAGTTACTTGTATTTAAGAGTATGAAAAGAACATCTTACTCAGTATCATGTGTAAAATAATTCTTCTCATAGAGTAAATGTTTATTAATGAAACATGACACAAATTGATCATCTAATATCAAAAAGTTTCTCAAAACTACATTAAATCATTTCAATATTCGTCATAACTCATTCCTAACATTTATAAAAAATGAAATAGGGTTGATTTATGTCATATACTTAATTTTTAAATTATGGCCTCTCATCGATTGTCCCACTAAAAAAGAACTCCCTTTGTATTCATATTTTTCATTGGAGTCACCTATCGAGAGAATTCATGAATGAATCATCCTTCATATCATGTAATTTTTAAGAAAATACAAATTTTCAAAGAAATTATTAGGTATTCCCCAATTCATCTCTATTGTTACCTTATAATAATCAACTGAGGTATAATTTTTTATGATTGAATCTTTTTTGATAAAAATTTCTAGGAAATTGAAGAAGGAATCGAATATAAAATGGGTTGAAAATTATGATTAAAATCATGTTTATTATAGAGGAAAAATACTTGATGGAAGAGGGAGTTAATAATATAAATGGGTAAAAATATGAAAATATTACAAAAAATATATATGATTAAAAATCATAATGATGATGATTATTATTATTATTATTATTATTATTGTGTTTTTTATAATAAAAATATTAATATATTAATAAATATAATAACAGTAAAATGGGGTAATTCCAGGTTGTACATCCATTAGGGGTTCATGGCCTGGCCTAATAATATCATGTGAGGTTTTTATGTTTCTTTATAGGATCTTACCAGAAATAAATATTTATATAAAATAGTCACTAATGATATAATAATTATTATTAAAATTATTAATGAAATTAATAGTAATGATAATAAAAATATTTTTATTATTGATATAAATACTGAGACACATTTAAAAATATTGATGATTTCATTGAAAATTCTTTTTTCATTATCTCAGAACCTTCATTTCTTTTGATGTGGAACATGACGATATTATCTACACTATGGATAATGGGAATATACATTGATGGGATCAAATTAAGAATGATAGTGACTCTCTTTTAGTAATAAATAGTATCAAATCTAGATCCCTATAATTTCTCATAAACATAAAATGTATTTGATTTAATATCTCAAGCACCTAGATAGTATTCCATTCATTACCTCTCAAATCTATAGATAATCCAACATTGTGATAGATTCTCTTTATAAATTTGTTTCATGTTCGAGATCCATTTGATATTTTAAACCTATGAATCTTAATTTTTATAAATTCATCGTTATGTATTAAAAAATATTTCATTACACTTCAATATGAGTATAATAGTGTTAGTGTATGTCTATGTTATAACATATTAAAGTGTAATCGGCATTCTCCAAAAGAATTTTGTTAGAAATTATTATTGTGTTTCTCATCCTGGAGGCATTGTTTCTAATATGCAAGATGATTTAAAGGTGACATTTTTTTCTAAGGAATAGATACAAGTTCCTTCTTGGGGATATACCTTTTTTACTAGATAAATATACTATTCTTCATCATTTGGGTGATAAAATCATTTAGAAGGCAATTTTAGAGTGGGAATTAATTCACATCGATTAATATAAATATTATTATTTCCAATTTTGTTTTCATTTGATTTTTTTATGGTTTTAGTTTTTTGTAGATTTAAATTATTCTATTATGATGTTTTTGGTAGGTTGGGTATAATTTTTAACATTAATATATGGATTTTCACTAGTTGATGGGTGTCATATGTAATGTTTTTATTTTTTATTATCGTCGCTAATAATATGTTTGTAATAACCCAAACCATGTTATATTACAATTTTTATTTCATATTAATAAAGGAAAAATTATTTTGGATTCTCAAAATCATGACTCATTCATTACTAATAAATATTATAATGATTATTATTATTATTAGTAATATTAATTTTATAATTTTAATTAATGATATATATATATTAATTAAAGAGATAATGGGCGAAACATTTGTATTTAGAAATTTTTTACATGGACATTTTTTTCTAAAATTGTTACTGTCACGACCCCCTCCCCACAGAGTGTACCACTCCTGGGCCAGAAATGTGAGAAGAGAGATAATGACCCCCGAGTCCCGCCTCCAGTAGGCCCCGGGTTGGCGACTAGCACCAAGGGTATAATAAACACATAAATGGGAGGCATTACCCTCTAAGAGAACACATGCAGAAGAGAGAGATAAGATAGACACCAACTAACTCCAACTCAGAAATGAAATATAAAAGGAACCCATGTACATATATGAAATTCCATGAAAAAGTACTACAACTGAAAGGGAAAACTAAAAGTACACAAAACAAAGTGAAATGACAGCGACCACAAGCCCGAACAGCTCCTACAACCACAAGCTAGTAGTAACCAGATTGATCTCTAACCTTCTCCAAGTGACCTGAAAACAGTTTACATATACATAGGGTGAGTATAACAATATACTCAGTAGGATCCTCCCCAAGCCTCTCATGAAAAAGTAAAGAACGCATTATAAAGCCCAGTGAAAAAAAAGTGAAACTAACTTGTCACCTAAAGAGGTATACTATGTTCCAAACCTCACCATGGCTTCTCTCACCAAGTAATGCATACAAGAATATAAAATATAATGAAAAATATCAAGGGTACCCCACTACTACTTCCCCAATGGTTTTCCACTTTTCCCCAATGACATACGTCATGTGCATCTCTCTCCAAAGGCTTGCCCGCAAACACCTGGGCTAAGCTCCACAATCTGCACCTCGTGCACCACAAGGCTTGCCCGTAGACACCTGAGGGAAGCACCACACCATCCTCACAACCAAAAGTAACCAGGTAAGTTCCGGGAGCCACCACAGCCCGCATAACGTGTATCATACATCAGATATTATACCTCAAGCCATTATAGCCCATACACCGAGTAGGGATCCTCATGCGATCACAACCTATACATGTTACACCTATAGTAGTTCATATGATACTATATCTAGAATATATGTGTGTGAAATAACCACAACCCATTACATCCCTCTACACACATATATGGGGAAACTAACCATTTTGCCTATTGGCACATGTATCTACCAAGAGAATAGAGCGGGGCCGAAGGAGGTAGTCAGCCATTCGTCCTCCCATCGGAATGTTGGGGAAAACACCCCCCAGGGCTCAGAATCCCGGGGGTGTCAGTTTCCCTTAGTGATAGGGTGGAGTAGCGTATAGAAACACAAAAAGTACAAAATATATTATATTTCACAACCACACTATGGGCATTACTTATCTTAGACACAACTGTAGCTAACGTCTCTCAGAATCCGGGATAGTACTTCTAAGACAAGGTATCATATAGCACACAAACATTTGAAGAGGTTTATTAGATTACTTTATTCTCTTTTTATGAATTCCACTATATGTTAATTAATTCTTTAAGCAATAATTAACCATGAATAATTTAACATTAAACTTCATTAGCATCACACCCAATATCCTCTGTAAGTTTCAAATTACAACCTTGTCATTATGTTTCAGCAACTCCAACCTCATGAGTTAACATCATTTATTCAATTATTCATAATAGAATTACCTCCCAACATTCCCAGGAATTCTAGAAAAACAATTTATGCTACTAAACATAGGGGGGTCAACATAGTGAGTAGTTATACTACCCATCGAGCTTTTTCCGCCTATAGTAAGAGCGTAGACCCATTCTCTCTCGAGAGGCTAAACACGGACGACACATGGCATACCCCGTGTGTCATTGCCTATATCGGAAGAAAGGTAAGAAAAACCAGCTGCCTTGATCAGTGGGGAAAAGTAAAGTATATAAAAAACCAATCAAACCACCAAACATCCAACAACCACATCCATCCCGTTCCATTATCCCTGGTGTCCTCCCTGACACCCACATGCATAAACCGATGCATCTCGCCACTCTAGGCATCATCTTCTGCCACAACCACAAGGCCTCCCTGCCTCCACATATCACAACAGCCATCCAGGCTCACCGCACAAGCAGCAAGAAAACACAACATCACATCAATGGGCTCTTGACCCTTTATCAATCAAGAGGGTAACTCAGAACCCTTTAAGAAATTATCACACAATATGTTCTTTAATACATACTGAATTAGCAGATTTTTTATTCTTAGGTTCCAATTATGGGAGACCTAATCATTAAGCTATCACAATTAAATAACCATTCTTACTACCCTAATTTGATTAACCTCAAATTAGAACAATTACAACAACGACAATGACCAGATTCATTTACATGCCTCTTTATCTTTAGCCAATTAATTAACAATTAATTCTGGATTTACGTTCATTATCAATTTCCATCAAGAACGAAAAACAAATCAAGAAACCATAGATATCAATCTATCTAGAAAAAAATGAGGCAAACCATTATCACGGTACAAAGCAACAACATGAAATCAACCAATTCTTTTAATCCAGTTCAAGTATTTAATTAGGTAAATTCCATTGTGATCCAAAGGGCTAAATCATTCTAATTATACAATTTCACATATACAATTAGAGAAGCCATGAATCCCCTACTTTGAAGAGTTCTTGACGTCCTTTATCCACAAAACGGTCACAATCCTCCTCTCATGACAACTGCATCCACCAGAGGATGCCACGGTACGACAGTACCAACCAACCCCAAGAAAACCCCATTAGAATATTGGAAATTACATAGTATAATATTGAAGGGAGAAACATTATAAGATGATCCCCAAAGGAACGATGATAAAACACACCTTATAGGGAAGATTGACCGACACAGCTCGGTTGCATCCAAAATAGAGCAGAACCAATCAATGGATTAGGGTTTGATTGTGAAACTCTTATGGGAATGATTGAACGGTTCTAGTGTCTCTTAGCCATGAACAAAGAGGAAGAACAAGGGGGAATGATATCTGGTTCCTTTTTGAAGATTTAACAAGACGACGGTTTAAGATCTGGTTAATTCTCCATTAAAAATGGATTGCATTAACCCACACGGTTTGACCAAGTAAAAACATCCCGAGCTATAGGGATAATTAATATAGGATTTTTGGCATTTGAATCGGCCTTAAGAGTCCTTAAATTAAGGCTTTAAATGTATTTTACGTCAAAGGAAACGTCAAAGGGGCGAAAATGTAAGAAGCTGGAAACACTGTTCAAGTCCACCGTTAGCAGGTCACCATTAGAAGGTTACCATTCTGGAAACACTGTTCAAGTCTACCGTTAGAAGGTCACTGATAGAACCTCACTGATAGAAAAACTGTTGAAGTCTACCGATAGAAGTCCACCGATAGAACCTCACCGATAGAAGAATTGTTCAAGTCTACCGATGGAACCTCACTGATAGAAACACTGTTCACTAAAGCTCACCGATAGAAACACTATTCACCTACCGATACTGTTCATAAAACTGAAAAAACTGTTCACAGAACTAGAAATTTGGCTAAGTATTGGGGATAAGTCACCCTGACCTCCCGGAACACCTCCAACACCGCATTTTCACAAAGTAATTGACCAGAGAGGTCCGGGACATTACATCAGATACCTCTCAAAACATTCTCTTCCTCGAGAATTCAGAACCAATCTAAAGAGAAAAAAAGAAATGAGTCCCGAACAACCACCCATCGAGATACCTCTCAAAATAGAGCAAGCCACAAAAAGAAACAAAAGAAGTTCATAAATAAAACATGAAAGGTCTAACCACAAAGAAAACATCATTACATGAAAAGAGTTAAACATTAAACAACTCTAGGTACTGGGCACGTATCTGTGACTCACGCTCCCATGTACACTCCTCCATGACATCGTGTCACCACAAGACACGAACTAAGGGGATAGAATGCCCACACAACACCTTCTCCTTGCGGTCTTGGATCTCCACAGGACACTCCTCGAAGGTTGAATCATCATAAATATCGATCTCTCCCCAATCGATAACATGAGATTCATCATGAAGATAACGAAGGAGCTGTGATACATGGAAAACATCATGTATCTGACTCATATGTGGGGGGAAGTTCTACTCGATACGTCACAGCTCCAACACGAGCTAGCACCTCGAAAGGCCCAAAAAACTGAGGAGAAATCTTACTTCCACGACCAAAACTTCGCTGCCCACGACGGGGAGTCACCTTCAGAAACACATGATCCCCAACATTAAACTCTAAGGGTATCCTTCTTTGATCAGCTTATGATTTCTGGCGGTCTTGCACTGTCTTCAACCTCTCAAGAATCACCTAAACCATCTCTGTTGTATTCTGCACTAGTTCTGGTCCGAGAATTGCTGACTCTCCGACCCCAGTCCAGCACAATGGAGAACGGCATGGTCGTCCATACAAGGCTTCAAACGGCACCATACCGATGGTAGAGTGAAAACTATTATTGTAAGTGAACTCTACCAAGGTTAATTGCGTCAACCATGAACCTCCAAAATCAAGAACACAAGAGTGAAACATGTCTTCAAGAGTCTGGATGGTTTGATCTGTCTTACCATCAGTTTGAGGATGAAAAGCAGTGCTAAGGCACAGTTGAGAGCCAAAAGCATTCTGGAGACTTCTCCACACCTTGGAGGTAAAACGTGGATCTCGATCCGAAATTATCGTCCTAGGTACTCCATGAAGTCTCACCACCTCTTCTAGATACTGCCTTGACAAAACTTCCACTGAACTCGACTCCTTGATCACTATGAAGTGGGCCGATTTTGTTAAACGATCCACTACCACCCATATAGCATCATCTCCTCCCGGAGCTCGAGGTAAACCTGTAACAAAGTCCATTGAGATTTCCTCCCACTTCCACTGAGGAATCTCTAATTGGTGGAGAAAACCACCAGGAACACGGTGTTCGGCCTTCACCTTCTGGGAGACTAAACATCGAGACACACACTCTGCAACTGCACGCTTCATCCCAGGCCACAAAAACTGACTCATAAAGGATTGGCACATCTTCTTCACACCAGGATGTACTGCCAAGGTCGAACTATGGATTTCTCGGAGAACCGTCTTGCACATCACCAAGGGAACAAAAAGCATGCCATGATACAGCACTCGGTGTTTTTCATCCTCCGACCAACCATTAGGGGCCTCACCACAATCAACTCTGTCTCTCCAAACTTCCACCTCTAGATCACCCAATTGAGACTCATCCACCTTCTGCATCAGGGAAGACTGCACCGTCATCTGAAATAGACAACCTCTACCCCCAACTTCTCCCATATCAAGATGCAAAGCTGACAGTACCTCCATTACTCTCCAAGAATCACCATATTCACGCACAACATCATTACGTGACTTTCGGCTGAGTGCATCAGCTACAACATTCCCTTTTCTAGGTTTATATGATATTTCAAAGTCATATTCCTGCAAGAACTCCATCCACTGACACTACCGCAAGTTCAAGTCACGTTGGGAGAAAACATACCTCAAACTCTTATGATCGGTGAAAACCACAAAGTTCTCACCAATTAGGTAATGTCTCCACAACTTCAGAGCAAACACCACGGATTCCAACTCAAGATCATGGGTGGCATAGTTGCGTTCATGGGGACGCAACTGTCGAGACCCATAAGAAACAACTGACCTCTACTGCATGAGAACACATCTTAGCCCCAGATGTGAAGCATCGCAGAATACATCAAACTAGACTCCCTCCACTGGATGACAAAGGACTGGAGAACTTACCAACTTCTCCTTTAGATACTCGAAAGCTTCCTGACATTGATCAGTCCATATGAACGCTTGATCCTTCCTAGTCAAGGCTGAAAAAGGAGTCGCAACTTGAGAGAAATTGGCTACAAACCTCCTATAATAGCCTACAAGACCAAGGAATCTTCGCACCTCTGACACGGTCTTGGGGGCTTCCCAAGAAACCACTACTTATATCTTTGGCGGATCCACAGCTACTCCCTGTTGGTACACAACATGCCCCAAGAAAAGAACTTATCGAGCCCAAAACTCACACTTCGACAACTTCCCAAACAACTGATGTTGGCAAATAACTCCCAAAATGGCTCGTAGATGCTCTACATGCTCCTCTTCAGATGTGGAGTACACAAGGATTTCGTCGATGAAAACCACAACAAACTTGTCAAGGAATTCACGGAACACAGCATTCATCAACCCCATGAAAACAGCTGGAGCATTTATCACACCGAATGGCATTACAACAAACTCATAATGCCCATGACGACAACGGAAAGCAGTCTCTGGGATATCCTCATCTTTTACACGCATCTGATGATATCCTAACCGCAAGTCGATCTTTGAAAACCCACTTTCACCCTTCAGTTGATTTAATAAGTCATCAATCCACGGGAGAGGATAGCGGTTCTTTATTGTCACTTTGTTTAATCGACAATAATCGACGCACAACCGCAAACTGCCATCAGCATTTTTCACAAAAAAAACTGGCGCACCCCATGGTGACACACTTGGCCGAACAAAACCGCACAACAACAGACCATCAAGCTATATACATAGCTATCGTAACTCAGAAGGGTCCTTCATATATGGAGACATAGACATAGGAGACGCTCCTGGCTATAGCTCGATCCCAAACATGATCTCTCATCGAGGGGGTAACGCTACAACCTCTTCTGGAAAGACATCAGGGTACTCATCATTGACTATAGGAAACGCCAACTGATGAACCTCTGAAGAACTCAACATCATCTCATCCGTCATGGATGATAAGGACGGAACTCGTCTATGACCCATCCGGGGATCTCGCTCACCAACAAACACCACTTTCTCTCCATCTTCATCAAAGAAAACGACCTTCTTCCAGTATAAATCTACAATAGCCTGCACCGAATACAACGAATCCATGCCAAGGATGACATCATATGGTTGTATTCGTAAACACATGAAATCTCCCCAAGAGTGGTGTTTCCCCAACACTAGATCACAGTCTCTACATACTTCAAACAAGTCGGCTCGACCTCTAACTGGTGTAGTCAACGCCAAGGGCACTGGAAGCCTCTCTACATCAAGTCTCAAAGCATGGACAAGGGTAGGTGATATGAAGGATTGTGTTACTCCGAAATCAAACAAGGCATACACCAAGGTAGAAAACAAGAAAAGGGTACCTCGAACTACATCTGTCTCGCCTGGGGATGGAAATCCTAGAGCATGAAGCTGGCCACGACCTCCTCTATGGCCTCTCTAACCCTAATGACACCTACCACCATGGCTACGCTCTACTCTATGAGGACGGGGAGCATCATGGGGTTGTCCCATGCCTGCTCCATCTACTCTCTGGTGATCTAAAGCTGGTGCAACCTACTGCTACTGCATCGGCTGGAACTGCCTCAACAGAGGAACCTAGAGCGGAGCGCCCGATGCACGATAAATGCTCCGAAAAGTCAGGCACTCCCACAGCTGATGACCACAACCACCACAAGGAAAACAAGTGCATGATCCCTTGGCATAGGCCTAAGAGTTTCTGCCTCCAGAGAAACGAGATGGGAACGGATGGGACCTACCCCCAAGTGAACGAAAACCCTTCTGCCCTGAAAACCGGGATCCCCGGACCACAGCTTTTCTTTATGAGGAATCATGATGATTCCCCTCTCGTGATGATCTGGTCCTAGACAAAGTCCACTCAACAACCTCTGACCTCGCCATCACCTCAATATATGTCTTCAACATAAATGGGGTGACCTGGCGCTGGATCTCCGGACACAAAGCCTCCTTGAAATGCCTTGCCCTGGCCTCCTCATCTGGTAATAGGTGTGAATCATATCGTAGAAGGTTCCTGAAACGGATTCCAAACTCTCGAACACTAGAGCTCCCCTGTCGAAGGGTAAGAAGCTCCTGGCGAATGGACGCCTTTGCAATCAAAGAAAGAAACTCGACAATAAACCTGTCTCGAAACTCCTCCCATGAGAAGGCTGACTCCTCACGATCCCCTTGGAACAAGAACCACCACTACCTCGCTGCTCCACGCAACATCGTCACAACCAAGGACACCCAGTGTTCTTTCCAAGCACGAATCAAACTGAAGCCTATCTCGACCTCCTCCAACCAGTCTTTTGTGACTGCATCTGAAACAGATCTCTCGTACTTCTGTAGACTTTGGCATTGAAACTCTCAGAGTGTCTTCCTCCAAGTGTCATCGTCGTCAACCTCTACCCGGCGGTGATCTGCTGGAACAGCCTGCTCGATATCTTCTGCGCAAACGTGACGAGGACGTCGACCTGGAGCCATACCTATAAAATAAAAACTATTAGAGCTACTAAGCCTAGAATATGGAAGACTCAAAATTAATTAATTAATTGTTTTCTTTTATTAATTTTAGGTTAACCTATCCCAAGGTCTACCCATTCAAAACATAGGCACAATGAAGAATGATGCATGATCCTTTCTTATGTCTCTACCCTACAACCATTATCACTTTCTTTAGTAGCCATTGTAAACTTAAAGGTCCATACGCCAAATCATAGGGGGCGCTAAACGCCTATGTCTCAACCGGTCTCCCGTTTTTACCTCACTTGTTAAACATGAATGAAATTGTTTCCCTACCAACCCATGAAATCTCACGTGTGGCTAACTCCAAACTCCATCCTATCCCTCAACCAGACCTATGATACAACTCTGTCACGACCCCCTCCCCACAATTTGTACCCCTCCTGGGATGGAAATGTGAGAAAAGAGATAATGACCCACGAGTCCCGCCTCCAGTAGGCCCCGAGTTGGCGACTACCACTGAGGGTATAATAAACACACAAATGGGAGGCATTACCCTCTAAGAGAACTCATGCAGAAGAGAGAGATAAGATAGACACCAACCATCTCCAACTCAAAAATGAAATATAAAAGGAACCCAACTATATATATGAAATTCCATGAAAAATTACTACAACTGAAAGGGAAAACTAAAAGTACCCAAAAGAAAGTAAAACGACAGCGACCACAAGCCCGAAAAGCTCCTCCAACCAAAAGCTAGTAGTAACCAGCATGATCTCCAAACTGCTCCAAGTGACCTGAAAAACAGTTTACATATATATAGGGTGAGTATAACAATATACTCTGTAGGATCCTCCCCAAGCCTCTCGTACAAAAGTATAGAAAGCATGCTAAAGCCCAGTGAACAACAAGTGAAACTAACTCGTCACCTAAACAGATATACTATGTTCCCAACCTCACCATGGACACTCTCGCCAAGTAATGCATACAAGAATATACCATATAATGAAAAATATCAAGGGTACCCTGCTACTACTTCCCCACTGGTTTTCCGCTTTTCCCCAATGACATACGTCCTGTGCATCTCTCTCCAAAGGCTTGCCCGCAGACACTTGTGCTAAGCTCCACAATATGCACCTTGTGCACCACAAGGCTTGCCCGCAGACACCTAAGCGAAGCACCACACCATCCTCACAACCAAAAGTATCCAGGTAAGTTCCAGGAGCCACCACAGCCCGCATATTGTGTATCATACATCGGGTATTATACCTCAAGCCATTATAGCCCATACACCAAGTAGGGATCCTTAAGCCATCACAACCTATACACGTTACACCTATAGTAGTCCATAGGATACTATATCCAGAATATATGTGTGTGAAATAACCACAAGTCATTACAGCCCTCTACACACATATATGGGGAAGCTTACCGTTGTTCCTGTTGGCACATGTATCTACCAAGAGAAGAGAGCAGGGCCAAAGAGGGTAGTCATCCATTCGTCCTCCCAACGGAATGTTGGGGAAAACACCCCCTGGGGCTCAGAATCCCCGGGGTGTCAGTTTCCCTTACGGAAAGGGTAGATTAGCATATAAAAACACAAAAAGTACAGAATATATTATATTTCACAACCACGCTATGGGAATTAACTAATATTAGACACAACTCCAGCTAACGTCTCTCAGACTCTGGGCTGCTACTTCTAAGACAAGGTATCCTATAACACACAACCATTTGAAGAGGTTTATTAGATTACTTCTTTCCCTTTTTATCAATTCCACAGTACGTTAATTAATTCTTTAAAAAATAATTAACCAGGAATAATTTAACATTAAACTTCATTAGCATCACACCCAATATCCTCTGTACCTTCCAAATTAAAACCTTGTCATTATGTTTCAGCAACTCCAACCCCATGAGTTAACATCATTTATTCAATTATTCATTACAGAATTATCTTCCCACATTTCCAAGAATTCTATAAAAACAACCTATGCTACTAAACATAAGGGGGATCAACACGGTGAGTAGTTGTACTACCCATCGATCTTTTGCCGTCAATATCAAGAGCGTAGACCCATTCTCCCTTGAGAGGCTAAACACAAAAAGCATGTGGCATACCCCTCATGTCTTCACCTCTTTCGGAAGAAGGGTAAGCAAAACTAGCTACCTTGAGAAGTGGGGAGAAGTAAAGCAGATAAACAACCAAACAAACCACTAAACATCCAACAACCACATACATCCCATTCTATCTTCCCAGGTGTCCTCTCTGACACCCACATGCATAAACTGATGCATCTCTCCACACTAGGCGTCATCTTCTGCTACAACCACAAGGCCTCCCTGCCTCCACATATCACAACAGCCATCCAGGATCACAACACAAGCAGCAGGAAAACACAACATCACATCAATGGGCTCTTGACCCTTTAACAATAAAGAGGGTAACTCAGAACCCTTTAAGAAATTCTCACACAATCTGTTCTTTAATCCATACTGAATTAGAATATTTGTTATTCGTAGGTTCCAATTATGGGAGACCTAATCAGTAAGGTATCACAATTAAATAACCATTCGTACAGCCCTCATTTTATTAACCTCAAATTAGAAAAACTACAACAACGGTAACAACCAGATTTATTTAAATGCCTCTTTATCTTTAGACAATTTATTAACTATTAATTCCAGCTTTACGTTCATTATCAATTTCCATCAAGAACTAAAAACACATCAAGAAACCATAGATATCAATATATCTAGAAAAACTTGAGGAAAACTGTTATCACGGTACAAAGCAACAACATGCAATCAACGAATTCTTTTAATCTGGTTCAAGTATTTAACTAGGTAAATTCCGGTGTGATCCAAAGGGATAAATCATGCTAATTCTACAATTTCACATATACAATTAGACAAGCCATGAATCCCCCACTTCTAATAGTTGTTGACATCCTTTATCCACACAACGGTCACAATCCTCCTCTCACAACAACTGCATCCACCAGGGGATGCCACGGTACGACAGTACTAACCAACCCCAAGAAAAACCCATTAGAATCTTGGAAATTACATGGTATAATATGGAAGTGAGAATCATTATAAGATGATCCCCAAAGGAACGATGATAAAACACACCTTATAGGGAAGATTGACTGGCATAGCTCGGTTTCATCTAAAACAGAGTGGAACCAATCAGAGGATTAGGGTTTGATTGTGAAACTCCTATGGGAATGATTGAACAGTTATAGTGTCTCTTAGACGAGAAAAAAGAGGATGAACAAGGGAGAATGATATCTGGTTCATTTTTTAAGATTTAACAAGGCAACAGTTTAAGATTTGGTTAATTCTCCAATAAAAAATGATAGCATTAACCCACACAGTTTGACCATGTAAAAACATCTCGAGCTATAGGGATAATTAATATAGGATTTATGGCATTTGAATCGGCCTTAAGAGTCCTTAAATTAAGGCTTTAAATGTATTTTACATCAAAGGAAATGTCAAGGGGGCGAAACTATAGGAAGATGGAAACACTTTCCAAGTCCACCGTTAGAAGGTCACCGTTAGAAGGTTAACATTCTAGAAACACTATTCAAGTATACCGTTAGAAGGTCACCAATAGAACCTCACTGATAGAAACAATGTTCAAGTCTACCGATAGAAGTCCACCGATAGATCCTCACCGATAGTAACACTGTTCATGTCTACCGATAGAAGTCCACCGATAGAACCTCACCGATAGAAACACTATTCACTGAACCTCACCAATAGAAACACTATTCACCTACCAATACTATCCATAAAACTAGAAACACTGTTCACAGAACTGTAAATTTGGCTAAGTGTTGGGGATAAGTCACGTTGACCTCCCGAAACACCTCAAACTCCACATTTTCACAATGTGATGGACCAGAGAAGTCCAGGACATTACAGGTACTCCCATTGGAATGATGCATTTTTTCCTAATCAAAATGAAATATTAATTCCACCAAACTGTATAATTTTTTATTCCTCTAAATACATTTTCATGTCAACTAGAAATGAAAAATATATATTTCTCGTTCATTTTTCCATTTGAGTTCTCAGTTTCCCTCATAGTAAATTTGGTTGAAATTCTATATTATCATACTCCCTAAACATTTTATTTGAGCAATAAAATCCAAAAAAATGTGATTTAGAAATATTTGTAAAAAATTTTTGTTCTCATAATGTCTTTAAGAAAATCATAAAATATTATCTATTCTTTTACTATCATCGTGAATATACAATTATATCAGTAATAAAAATGATCAAAAATAAATCAATATAGGGTTGAAAAAATTTATGCATAAAGGCCATAAAAATAGAAAGTTTGTTGGTAAATCCAAAAGGAATCACACAAAAATGCCAGTGACCATATAGACTCATGAATATATTTTTTAATGCCCTCATCATACACCAGAAGTTTATGATTTATTAATCATGGATCAATCATACAGAACCACTATGATCCCTTCAACTGATTAAGAAATCATCACCCTCAACAATGGATACATATTTTTAATAGTCACTTAGTACACATTAATGTAATCCACAAGAAGATTAAAATATTTTCTTCTTTCTTGTTATATTCGACAAAAGAACCCCATGTTGATATACTCTTCTAAATAAAATTAATTTTTTCTATATCCTCAAAATTATTTTTTTATTTTTCATAGCTCAACTAGGGAAATATGATGAGGGTGAATAAATATTGACTCAGTACTATGTTCAAAGTAAAAAAATAAACTCCTTATTTCTCTATATGAGGGTAAACAGAAGAGAAATTATTGGACTACATCCAAAAATAATAATTAAAAATTAAACCCAATAAAACACTACTGCTTGTTTTATTTGAACCAATTACAATCTCCATCTTATAATAACTGTTGTTCCTTAAATATTTTTAGATCTATTACTCATAAATTCACATAAAACATAATTAATTAAAAAATATTTATGATATATCTATAGGATATAACAATTTCAGTCATCTCATATGATAATCAACGTGATATAAGAAAAAATTTACTGAATATATTACTATAATCATATCAAACATATATATTTTTAAGACAATAAAAAAACAACTATTCCAAAATATATTTATAATAATATATTAATTTAGACATATTACAATTTAATAAAAAATTTGTCCTTGTAGAGTGTCAATATTCCAAACTTTGAAATAAACTTGTTTCATTCACACCAAGATCATATATAAATTTAGAATAGATAAATGAATGAGAAACACCAATATCAAATACCACTATAAATATATAGTGAACTTGTATTATACCTCATATAATTTAATATCCCTTATCAATATTATATAGAAGCAAGCCTACTATTATTAACTACCCAAAAAAATACATGACCTTGGACCTATGTTGTCTCACCCCTATAAAACACTTCACAATTAAAATAATCCTCACTATTCTCTTCCAACACCATGATAAGATCTACTAGAATAAAATTTATTAAAAATATGATTTTCCCCATTACCAAGGAATCTATGCTCAAGTATAATCAGATTCTCATCCACCACATTCCTAAGATCATATCTAATAATTATATCTGATATTTCACAATCATTTACAAGGGTGTAACACCTTCAATTAATCCTACTAAAAATCTGTTTATGGGTTGTATGAATAGACTAAAAGTAATCCCATAAATTTATTCCTGGAAGTAGAGTATAAGAAATTTATTTCCTTATCTTCCTAATGGCCCGTCTCCCTAAAAAATTTACAAAACTAACTTTTATTAAAACTAATTGATGTAATCTTATAACCTCGTATTTTTCCTTCCATTATTATCTTCAAACTCACATTTTAGTCTTCATTCTCAATTCCTTTTTCACTATCATAGTATAAGTATGTAAATTAAAACGCATTAAAAATGAATGAAGTGGTTTTTTTCAATCCATTTTTGAACGACCTCATCTTCATATCCTAAAATCCCCCCAAAATTCATGAAAACCAAATAACACTGATGAATATATATATATAGTCTATAAATATTAAATTCCTATACATTATATGCATAAATTCATGATATTTATCCACCCCCAATGTCTGAAGATAAAACATAAAATTTAACAATCTATGATATCCAATGCAAGATATCCCCTCATTCTTATTTTTTAACACTATAATATCTTACTAACATCACTATATACATTGACATATACAAAAAAAGGATTTACATTCCAATTATGTTAAGAATAAATTAAATATAAAAAAACAACTGATCCTTGAAACCCATTCCCCATCAACTTGAGCTCTAATATCTTCTATCAAAATAAAACGATGTTGCACATAGAAAGCATATGTAATTTAATTGACCATATTATGTACACTAGAAATACCTTTCCCCAAATTTTGAACCACTTGATGATAAATAATTATAATATACACATTAATAAGAGCTTTATGGGGTTTTATAGGATAATCAATCTCAGTTTCATCCTTCTATATCACTTTTATTGTGACACACTTTATAAAATTCATCATCTTGGTTTTCTCCAACATTATTCTCACATGTCACATGTCTATAATAAAAATAATAATTTAATAAAAATAAAATTTTTATCTCTTTAAATCACAAAAAAAAATATCATCTCTCACACATATAAAAAAATAATTCATTAATTTAAAAAATCGCACCATCAGATTTTTTTTAAATTAGTTTTATTATAAAAATTCAACACTAATAATTTATTCGTAAAAATGATAAATAAATTACTATTTATTAAATTATTTAATGAATTAAAATTTATTAAATTAATTTATAATGAAACCATAATATAAAAATCACATATATTCCATGACCATGTGTATCCAAATTGATACTTGAATACTGATGTTTTTTCATCATTATTAATTTTAAAGAAATCATGTTTAAAAAATTATTTCAAGAAAATATCCGAACCAAAATCCATCAAATATAATAAAAAACATGTAATTCTATTTTTAAATTAACAAATACTATGATGGAGATGAACATAATCAAACTTGTAGATTATATTTCATGTTCTAACATCGATATATTCATTTTTACTTCACTCAAAAATTCAAATATCAAATAAAAACTAGAATATATGTAATTCAATTTTGTAACAGAAATGTCAGAAAATCATATGGCTCATTAGTTTGGAGTTTTGGGTGTTGGGATCCTTAAGATGGGATGGAAGAATTAAGAGGCGGAGTTTGAGTTAAATCTCAAAATACATGTGGTGATTCATACAATTGATCACTAGTTTGTAAAATGGATTATTTTTTATATCTTGGGAGACTATGAATATAGAATTTTTATCTTGGGGTAGTTCATTATGTGAATTTTTTTTACGGTATGAAATTGGATGGTGTGGTCTTCAGTGGTTATTTCTTTGAATGTTTCATGGAATGAATGGATATATTCATGATTTGAAATTCTTATAGCATTATTAGATCATAGACCTTGTTTTTAAATGGCTGTGAATTGTGTGTGGTTCACAGAACAAACAAGTCATTTTCACCATGAATAAGGTAATTTTTAGGCTACATATTAACTTTATCTTCCCTCTAATTTCCTTTATTACTTTGTCATTCATCTAAAATTTTAGGGTAACCATATTTTATTCTATGATATATAATAGACTCTAATATTTAGATTTCATCCTTCGCTTCTAGATAATGGGTATCAGTTATTATATGTGAGTAATTCATCTCTTTATCTGTTATTTATTCGGCGTATTTTTAGTGGTTTCACATAATTTGTGTTGATTATAGTTTTAGGTTTATTGGGAAATTATTTTTTGTCATATAATTGTGTTCTAGATTGATCTGATGATTTCTTGTTTGTTTGTAGACTTGTGGTTTATCCCCTCTTTCTTTGGTTGTGAGTAGTGAGTCAAACTTTTTTATCTAAAGTAACATATTTGATTTGTCTCCCTTTTTATATAAATATATGGTATTATAATAATTTTTTATTATTTTGGGTGAATATTATGAATTGGAATAATAAAGATAATAGCTCATACTAATGAAATTGTTTGGTAATGGTGTGATGCATATGTGGTTACTGAATTTCCATGATATAGATTATTATTTTTCCATGTTATATCCTTATTATAGAAATATTCCTTATAGTGTTGGATTGATTTTAGAATACCCTTTTACTCATCAAATAATTTATGTAATTAAATAAAAAAAATATGCTGAGTATGCCTATTTTATTTATTATTAATTTTTTTATGGATTAGTGGCCTTGGTTTTATGTATTATGGCATAGATTTTTTCAGGGCTAGTTGGCCTTGTTTGTGATATGACACCTTAGTGTGGTGGTTTATTAGTTGAAGTTTAGTAGATATGGAATAATATTATCTTATCGATTGATGTTTTAATGGTAAAATAATTAATCAATGTGACATTAAATTAATAATTAATATGTAAAACATGGAGGATAAACTTTTTAAAATATATTAGGAAATAAAACCAGAGTTATAATACTTTGTGTAATGTTTGTGGGATTGTTTTTCTGCACTAGAGACAATCCTCAGTGTCATGATAATCGTTGATGTTTTGATGGTGGTTGTGGTAGTGTTTCTTAAGTGGAATAATATTTAAGGCCTTTTTTATACTATTATATACATATATTCTCTTGTGTTTTTTATGCACTCCCCTCCCAAGTTATATAACCTGACTGACACCCAAAGACCATGTGGCTATTTTCCCCTAATTTCAAATTTGGGAAGGATAAATTGATGACTAACACCTCTCCCTAACTCTCCGTTAAACAAAATATAATAGTGATGTTAGTGGTGTGTGATGAGATATGAGGTGGGGGTTATGTGTGGTAAAATTAGGGCATGTGGTTGATGTATATCACATTCATGATACCCCAATACCCTGGTTATGAGATATGATTTATGCAGTTGGTGCAGAAAAATAAGTTATGTGGTTGGATCCTTGAGATATTATATATGGTTGGCTTCATCCTTGGTGTATACTGATGGGATGGGAGAAAAGGATGTCTTTACATTCGGGGACAGTGAAAAAACTATGGGGAAATGGTAGGAGGGAACCTTTCTCAACATTCTTATGATATTAATATAAATATATTAGAAGGATTATTTGGTGAGAGATTCTTAGTGAGGATGGTGGAAATATTTAACCTGTGTTGGTACAGGTTAGTTATATTATTTTTTCACTAGGGCATTAGAATACTCTCTTCACATATTTCATGAGAATCATTAGGTAAAATCTTACTGAGTATATATGTTATTCTCACCCTATGTATATATAAACTATTTTTTAATTTAAATGAGGGATTTGGGGATTGATCTGGATAGTCCTATCAAAGAATATGGGTTTTTTTGTTTCATCGATAATATTATCTTTTAGTATTATTTTATTTTTGAATTTTTTTTAACATTTTTATATTCATCCTTTTGGTATATATCTTCTCTAATATTTTCATTTATTTTACATTATATGATATCATTTAGTTTTTTTTACATATTATATATTTCAATTTTAATTATATTGATTCTAATTCCTCTCAATTCATTGTTTTTACCCTTGGTGTAGGACACCAACCTAGGGCCCACTAGAGGCAGGACATGGGGGGCGTCACTCCTTCCATTCACTTTTAGACCGTGAGGGTTACTAGTGAAGGTACATATCAATATGGTGGTTTCAAAGGCGTTGGTTAGAATATTCTATGGAGTTTAGAGCTAGTAACTACTGAATATTTCATGGGTTGGTAAAGAAATAGTGTTATCCTGATATAATATTCAATCATATTAAGGGATACCAGCTATGAAATATGATTTTAGGGTCTCCTATGATACAATGTGAGGATTATAATCTCGCTAAATGTACTATGTAATGTGATATGGTTTTCATGGTTGGGATAAAGGATAGGTACATTTATCATATTTAGTTGATTTATATTCTAAATGTGGTTATTATTAGAATTAATTAATTGATTTATTTATTTATTTATTTCATTTTGAACTTAGTTATTCATTCTTTATATATAGATATTTTGGTTGGTCGTTGATCACATGTGGTCTGAGATGGGGAGGATTAGCATGGTAACATTATTGAATATCATAGAGTTGATCCTGACCCAGAGGCTGAGTAGTGGAAGAATATGTTTTGTTCTTTTCAGCTTCATATCTACTGATAAGTGTATTTTATTCATATACTTTAGTGTGTTTTACGGTGTTCAGTTATGTATATAATAGATCAGTCTTGAAAATTTTGGAATGGATTTTAATTTTTTCTATTTTATGGAAGGAAATGGATTATTTTGGAAAAAGTAACAAAAAGTGGGAAGAATATTAGCTAATGGACCCTTCACGATGTGAGCGAAGCAATTAAATGAGACACCATATTTTTGGGGAAAATATAACATGGAAGATAGAGAAAAATGGTTATGTGATGTGTAATAGAATTACACATTGTGACTTCATTAATTGAGGAATATCTTTCTAGATAAATTGTGATAATGGTACATAGTGTGAACTCCAATTACATGTCATGAGATGAGCTTTCCTAACATGACCTGAGGAAAATTTAGCAAATTATTTTTATGTGGATTCAATAGAAGTCGAGGAAAACACAAGTTATTGCATTATGTGTAACCCAAGAACACGTTTTCATGACCGAGTCATGTGAAAAATACAACTGATGATGCAAGCCATGCTGACGAATTTTCCTATAAAAATAGGCCTCCAACCACCCATCAAGGACATTGTGGGACCAGAAGGAGCAAGCACGACATTAGTTGAAAAAAAATATTGATGATACAGAGCCCCAATTCACAACATTTCTTCATTAGGTACACAAGATTCTCATTCAAATCTTGTCTATCATGAGAGAATAGTTAACTTAGTTTTGGGTGATGTGATTATTGGGGGATGTGTACTTAGGGATTATTTTATACTTTCTATTCGCGTTTCGGATTATTTCTAACCATTTATTCAATTCCAATTATCTTTTTTTTATATTTAATTATCATGTCTAGATTGTAAAATATATTTTTCATTTCATCAATTAATAACCATAGTTTTTACCAGCATTGTGAATCATGGGATGGTTATGTTTAAACAAGGTTTTGGGTTAACTATTTTTGTGTTCGTACTATGTATATGACAATTCCATAGATCCAAATAGATGATTAAGGTAGGGTACCTGACCACAGACCCATGATGACCTAAATCCAACACCAAAACAAATTAAAACCATAGTAATTAAATCCTTAGAAGAAAAACCTAAAAATCATTAAACCTATAATGCCTCGTCATATTTATTCAAAACCACAATCATTACATATATTTCACTTTTATCTAGTTGAATTAAACAATTTTAATCTCAATTTTATAATTAATTTGATCATACACAATTTCCCTATGGGTTCAACACTCAGAACTACTAGATACTACCCATATAGTTAGTTTTTTTGAGTTCTTATAAATTTTTATATTTCGTTATCATCGTAGGATTTAATGATTCCCCACGGGCTTTCATTAGCATATCTAATATAGAGACAGATGACAGGATAAATGACTGGTAGATCCCTTTTAGATTGATTCAATCATTAGTTGAGTAGTGGGTTTACATAATAGATATCTAGTGGATTGGTTCATCACGTTGGTACCGTAGTTTTTAACTTGGGGAGAAGGAGATAAATTTATCATGGGACAATTTATAATAGTACATTTGGTCTGTGTTTATATCGATGGAGAAAAAATTGATAAAGAGAAAATATTTTTTCCCCCTTAAGTATGAGAGTATGATATTATGATAGATAAGTATTTAGTATAATGAAAATTTTTTATTTTAAATTTATTTATTTCTATATAATGATCCTTGAGAACAATTCTTGTAAGTGGAATTTCACACCACACTTTATTATTTAGTCACCCCATTTAAGATAAATGTGTATTTAAAGGTGGTGAAAAATCTATAGGTGATGTAATGATTCCCTGATTCTGATAGAGATCCCATATATTTGGTTAAGTTGAAATATATAAGGTGCAATGAAATAAATGGAGGGTTTTAGATATCAAGATACTCGATATTCAGATTTTTATAAAGACATACATGGTAGTCATCATTTTATTTCTAAAGGTATGGTTGTTCCCATGTATTTACTAGGATATCTCCCATTTAATTATTTAGTTGTGGTGGTTGTCTTCATAATCAAAGGATGATTCCATACAACCAAAATTATTAGTATGGTTCGGGTGGTTATCCACCATCCTATATTAGTGGTTGTCTCTTCCAAGGAAATATTAGCATCAGTTCCTTCTATATTATTTTCAATATCCAATTGAGTAGGATTATTCAAATATAGAAGGAGATGGATTTTCAATAGAATATCCCTAGGATATCCCAATATCACAGACCTAGTCTAGACCATGGATATATAGGTATTATACTAAAATTAAATGAAGGTGATTGAGGATAGATTCATGTGATAGAGGTTCTAATTCTGGAGGGTCTAGATTTCATTTTAGGTATGGTAATTTTATCATCTACCCTAGTTTATGCTTTATTTTATTTGGGCCATTTTCACTACTTTATTTTGACCCCCATAATCCAATCATTGAGAATGAACTTATAGAGTCTTTTTTCACCCCAATTGTTTTCTAGATAAGTCATATACAAGTATATATTAATTAAAGTGTATAGGAAATAAAAATTGATTATGGGGAAGAATTTATCATTGGAGATTTCATTGTGCTACAAATAAAACCATAGGATTTCATTCCTGTCATGGAATGGTTAAATTCCATTCAAGTAGTTGTTGAATGTTTTGGGATAAGAGTTCCTTTTCATGATGTAGGGAGAAAATATGCAGTTTTTTTAGTCATTGGGATTTCTGAATGGGCAGTAGGAGATCGGACACCCTTTTTCCTTGATACCTAATCTATTAAAAGTGTATATGAGATCTCAGGTCGCGGGGTTCCAAAAATTTGTTTTCCATTATAATGATGTGTTCCTTATGTATATTTTGACATATCCCCCACCCCCTTATACAGTAAATTGTAGTTTTAATAGAGTTATATTTGGGTGTTATACTGATCTTGATGCCTCGTTAACATATGGTACCATTAATGTTTTCATAGTTGACGACCAAGATTAATGATTTGATATAAAAAATATTTATTGGGACCCATGTTTCACCATGTATAGATATAGTTTTTTCACCAAGAAAAAGGATTGATATCTATGGTTGTGTATAGACTATAGGAGGATAAATATAGTCATGATCATGAATTTTGGTCCTCTTCTAAGATTTAATGACATCATTGACTAGTTGAGGGGAGCAAGATAGTTTTATTAGAATGATGTGTGATTTTTATATCATAAAATGGGGGTGAAATGAAAGATATTCTAGGGGT
This sequence comes from Viscum album, assembly GCA_963277665.1. Lineage (NCBI taxonomy): Eukaryota > Viridiplantae > Streptophyta > Magnoliopsida > Santalales > Viscaceae > Viscum > Viscum album. The sequence goes on from OY728126.1 coordinate 1,747,738,211, forward strand.
TTTATTTTGGTGATGATATGGACACTTTGAGTTCATAGTCATGTCATTCAATATCATGAATCCACTACTTATATTCAAAAGAATCCAGAACTTTGTGTTACATGACTTTATGGAATTATTTTCAGTCTTTTACACTGAAAACATTATCATATAATTAGGGCCAGGGATGGACAATGTTGAGTACCTAATGATAATTTTGGAAACTATTCAAAAATGCCATATTTTTTTATAAATTATCTAATTGAATGATATGGTTGTGGTAGGTTCATTTTCGGACATTTGGTGTCCAAATAAGGAATAACAGTAGATATGGAAAAGGTAAAGGACAATTATTCTAGGAATGTTCTTAGGAATTTGGTAGTGGTCTATATATTTCATAATGTTAAGTGTTAGTATCAGAGTATACTATTTTATTTATTTTAAATTTCCATCCCATTGATCTCCCTAACCTGGAAGAAAGGGGATTTCATTTAGAATAGTCTATATGAGCTATTATTTGACTACATGAAGGATCGGTGCATTCCTGCCCTCATTCCTTTTTTTTTTGTAGAAGGGCGTGGTGTTTGAGGTGTTTAGTGATGCTTCACACGTGGTTTTAGGGTGTTTTTTTAGTGTATAAGTAAATAGTGATCTTCTAGTATTTTATGTTGTTATTCCCCTATGAGAATACCTACACCAACCATGATTTAGACAAGGAAACAAGGGTATTTTCCTAAGATTATGGTGACATTACCTCATTGAGGAACGCATTATGGAATTCACATATAACAAAATAACAGGGTATGTCAATTATCATCATGAAATGAAGCTATAATATTTGTGGTTGATAGAGTTTTTCCAAAACTACAATTGTGAGACCTCTTATACCCCAGTAAAAATAAATTCCATAGAAGACGCATTTGAGAAAAAATTCATATGAATCCATTTAAAAATTGTGTGATTCTTTATAGGGTGATGGTTGGGTTAGAAACTATCTTATCGAATAATAGGAGGTATATATTTAATTATACTTTTTCTAGATGATGCTAGATCCCACCTTCTTGCAATGAGTGGACCAGTCTCAGTGTGGAGACACAAAGGAAGAAGTGATGCATGATCATGTCCTTAATGTACTTCCCCATGAGGGATAATCTTAAGACTACCAACATTTTTTATATTCAAGGGAAGTAAATTCATATCATTGGAAGGAATGAGAGTGTTTTTTTTGAGTTTCATAGCTCACATATAGTAGTTCAACCTAGAGTATATAAGTTTTATATTCTAGTATCATGTTTCATAGTGGATGTTAGTGGGCTAAGAGAATAAAAATTTTATCACTAGAGAGATGTATCATTATCATCTTAGTAAATATGAGCCCCAAATTATTTCTTAGTATCTCGCATAAATTCAAAAAGCATAGAAATAAAATCAAAGGTTACCTCATTTGAATCATACAGCACTCGACAATAGATCATCACCTGTGATCGTTTCTCAAAGGATATAAAGATAAACCCCTCTATATTATCCACACATGTTTCAAGAAGCAGTTAGTGCATCATCATCATATTTTGGGTGTTGGTGCAATTCTACAATGATTCCATTGACATCATGATGATCACATAGTTCTCATCCATTCGAACCATTGAATGTGTTTCTAGATCGATAACTTAGAGGGAGCCTTTATCTCTATAGTATGTGGGAGAAGGGAGAATCTCTCAATTATAAATTATGGATAGTACACGGAATGATCACCTCCTCAATTTATATAGTGGATGTCCAAAATACCAGGTAAGGGTTCCCTGGCACTCACATATCCAATGTATAGTAAATAAAAAATAAAGGACACATTATGAAAGAATAAATACACCATTAATGTCATTTGGATTTTATCAACTTCTTTAATAAATATATTTTGTAATTAAGAAAACATAATAACATGACTAATAATTCTTCCTAATATTAAATAAACATTGAATAAAAAAATATTCATTTATATAATAGTTTCCATAAATTCACTTAATAACTTATGAATACATTAAATAAATAAAATCAATCCTCTTATTATATACTAGAATAAAAATGAATTTATTTATTCAATGGAGATCATTAATACTTGGAAAACTCTTGGACCCTTTGGTGGGGCCCAACATGCCATATATACGGATTCACCAGAATAGGGATGAATCTTGAATTGACTATTGTGTGTGACCATCTAGGCCCTTATCTCAGTAGTAGTGAATACTATTAGTAGAATAATATTGGAGTCTAGAAACACATCAAGGCCTCTAAACAGCTGAGTAAAATTCAAATAATGACAACCTTTTTATGGACATGCACCGTGTATGGTAATATCAGCATCTCCTGTTTTCTCAAAATGAAGCACCCACACTTTTTTCATCATACATCCTTGAATTATTATTTGTAGACATAACTAGATAGACTTACCATCGACTTCCTTTCCTAACAATTTATAATGTTACTACCATCCTAGTCATGAAGACCTGTTATATCACTTTCTCAACTAAAAAGTGACTACTTATATCTTGACCAATAGACCAATGGAATACCAGCAATGATTCACCCAACACAAGATTCCACTCCATGAATTCAATGCCATGGGTTTTCCAACATCAATGTATTTTATCAGGTGATACACAGTGATAAATTCCTCAAGTCAATTGAAAAATTCACATGTTTATAGATAGTAATAACCAATGAAACCTGAATAATATTATGTTCATATTGAAATCTCTTTCCTCGTGATATTATCTACTAGAGGTCACCATTTGTGAAATTCATGGGAATAAGTCTCAATTATTTTGGTCCCTCATCACCTGATAGTAAAAAATATATTTTGTGTCTAGTCAATATTTTATATCTAGACTATAAGAGATATGTTTTAGATTAATTACATTATATATTGAGGTTCTAATTAAAGCCTAGAAACTGCTATAACTTTTTAATATGACAACTAATATATATAAATTAACACTTAAATAGTGGAAGAAGAAATATAAACACTATAATTGTAAGAGTATATCTATAACTCACTGTGTATATGGTATTTTACTATAAAAGTAAACATGAAGTTGTGCCTATGGAACGTGATTTTTAAAATAATCCCACTTTTACTAGGTCAAAATTTATTACTATCCTTGTTGGCCCTAAAATGATAAGATCATGATTCTTATGAATTATAGCTCTAGTCATGGGTCTACCATGTTTCCACTATATGGATTTTCACATATATACAACCTTACCTCCTTTATTAAGACATCCCAAGAGATGATATTACAAATTTCATGTCTTTTTCTCCACTATCTATATATGAAATATTGACTAGTGCAAGAAAAATCATTTTCATTATGATATTAATTTACATACTAGGAGTGATTATATAAACTATAAAAAATCATTGTTCATTATGCATTACTTCTTTAGCTTCCTGAGAATCTAAATTGCACTAGATATTTGTAAATAAAGCTACCACTAACTTAAATGATATTTCATTATTTATTTCCTTATCTTAAATGAGATATTAGATTGTATTGACCTATTGGAAGACTGATGTTTTCCCCTATAACAGGTATAAAATATTCTCTACATACCAATAAAATACCTTTTGTAATGCTCAGGTACAATTGAATTGTTCCAACTGTGTCCCATTCAACTCTCCAATTTAAAATTAATATTTATATCACAAGGGTTAAGATGGTAATATAATTTCTTGTACATATCATGGAATATGTGATTGATCCATATTATAATCATATATAATTAAAATCACCACATCAATATCCTATTATACCCCATGAATGTCTTTTTATAGAGATTTATGGTATGCGGCATTGGTAATAAGTCACTCTCAAATGTTTCCAACTATTATTTTTAAATACCTTATCAATATATGAATGGTTAGCCTATTCTATGTAACTATTTCATATACCTAAATATATATGTTCTGTATAACATAGGTTTCTATATTACATCAATCTATGGATAGTTACTTTCATCTTATTATTAACTAACCTGAAGACCAATAACTATTTTCTATTTATTTCCAAATATATGTTACTTATAAAAATAGGAACTCCAACTAACCTCTTATTGACCCATGGAAAAGTTTCATTCAAATTAAATTAAATGATCATGTTACATGATTTAATTCTAAAATATATTTTACAACCATGAACGACTTATTGAAAATCTATGGTGTCACTATCCCTTTCTGGTTTTGATGTATAGACACCTTCTACAATTGATGGTATTTCCATCCAATGCTAAAGAGATTGATCATATAAAATAACCAGGAAAATAAAATCCTAATACATTTAGGAATAAAAACATGGAGTTTCCAATAGAGCCATCTTGGTATGAAACATGCACAATCCATGTATAGTCTCCCATGAATACCAACCATAGTATTCAAAATAGTAATTCTTTGTAATTTGATAAATTGAATCAATTGTTGAATTTTAATTGATATTTTCAATGTTAGCGTAAGTCCACATATTTTTAACTTGTATGATTTATTATTTACAATTAATAATTTATCACCAGTTGTGGTGAATACAAAAGGTACACTATATTTTTAACCTTACTACTCAGTATGTTTATTTTGAATATACCTCTTCTACACCTATTATGGAACTCATTCCAATGTCATCTATTTTTTCATCTATAACATTTAATAAATCCAAGTCAATATTACTCCCACTATCATAAATAGATATATTAACCCTTATAAATAAATATATTATATTAATTTGACTATCAATTCTCTATATAAGAGAGTTCTCTAATATCATTATAAAACTTCAGGATAATTTCTTTAGATCAACATTGTTTTTTTCTTGATGCATGCATGAATATTTAATTGATAATCAATTTACATAGAACCACATCATCCAATGACATAAATAATATCCATAATATTATAACTATTATGAAATCCAATTTTTCATGATAGTTGGCAATTTTTATAAGATAATTCTATTATTTTCAATTAATGTCTTCAAAAATAATGAAATTTTCTATAATGAATATAAGTTTGAACATTAACAATCTTTTTAATTACATCATAATTCACTTGTGTATATGTAAATATACATTTTGTAATTACTCCACACTAAATTTGTTTATCAATTTTAACTTGTAAGACTCATCATCTATCCTCCTTGTTATCATCATAGATCTGATGTTCATAAGGTAATGTGTGTTTATGAATTACTCCAAACAATGTTATATTGATCGGTGAATACTTTGTCAAGATATTCTTCGACACACCATCCCAAAAAAATCATATCTTATGACCATTCATATATTATACATCACTTTCACATTCCATATACACATAAGGGAGTCTTATGAATTACTGTTACCACTATCCTACCCCTAGAATTGTTCACACTATCTTGATGATCTAAATCTAAAATCTTTGTGTGTTACCATTATTTCTTAATTTTTCATTGTTGAAAATTACGTACATAGCTGTGTCGATATCAACAATGTTCATTAAATAAGAATAGTATAAAACCATACTAGGTATATACTTGAGGACTATTTAGTTTTTATTGATAATGTATTATCATTACACAAATAAGTATATATTCCTTAAATTTTATATTCATCGCTTATTGTCAATTATTTAGGTAATAATAAATTATTTTTAGAGTATTAGATACAAAAAACATTCATTTTAAGAATATAATAATATCTAATTTTTTCCAATGGACATGTGGGATTAATTTTTTGGTAATAATTAACAAAAGATTAACTAGAACAATTATATGGAATTTAGAATTTTTGTTCTTCTCTTAGAATACATAGGAACAACCCTTTATCAACCTCTTAGAAAAGAGACCTTACTTCTTGTGATGTTTTTTTATTACATCATTAATGTCTTTCAATACACATATGTGCATGAAATATTGTATTTAATAACAAAGATGCATAAAAAAATCATAGAATATAATGATTAATATACCAATATAAGAAGTTCTTCCTTTATTCTCTAGTTTAGTTCATGTATTTTTCACTTCCATTGATTTAAATCATGAAATTAAATGAAAATAATATCTTTTATAATAACAAAAGTATTTTCTTTAAAGGATGTTGTGAAGGTGTATTTTGAGTCACACCTTTCATTGTACGTTTCACCTTGTCAATCAACTTGTTCTTTATAAGGACAACTGATTATACCTTTTTTGTCTAATTATTTTCTTAGGGAACCTTACCCAAAAGTTAATGAAGGGTTTTCACTATTTACTATAAATGTTTTAATATTAATTGAAATTGGATTAGATTGGTGAAAATTATTTATGAATATTATGTATTGGATGTTCATTATTAATCATTAAATTTTACACATATCAAGTGTTAACATCACCTTATTCACAAATTGATTCACTTTATCCATTTATGCTTCTCTGAGATGAGTAAATGTGTCATCTTATATTTTTTTATATGGAGTATCCACAAATCACATTAATAATTTATGATATCACTATTACAAAACCATCAAATATGTTATAAATGAGTCTCTTATAGTAATTTTCATCACCCTCTATCCCTGATCTGGTTCATCATATAATTAGGACTCTAGCACCTTGAATTAACTACATCATAATACTTTGGATAAGCACCAATACTAATATTGGGACCTCATTTTAGTGAGGAAATATTATTTTTCAAAAATTATCATAATGTACTTTTGTTATTACATTCCATTTTTTACAAAAAAAATATAGTATATTGGTAGTTTTATCTTGAATACTAATTAGATATTATTAATTATTTAAATCATTAATTTTTTCCAAATATTTTATCATCTTTTAGAAACCCTCTATAATAGAATTAGAATAATCTATCTACTGTGTACTAAATATTAAAGGATACTTAAACCCTCTCCTCATACTCTACAATTATGCGAATTCCACTACATGGAGATTTCATTGTAGCCATTTTAATGTGAAACTACATTAACTCAGGGCTCCTTGATCTATTGAGTGTAGTCACATCATCCAAAATCAAAAAAATTGATTTCATCAATCTTTCATGTAATGTTTCAGCAATTGAAATTTTCCTAACCATTTTTTCCAACATAAGTTAATTCAACCAATCAATCTCAAAATAACCCCTTGACGGTATGAGGTTCCCATAAAATTATCCGATGAGCACCATGTACATCTTGTTCAGTTTAAATTTAAATGATGGAAGGTCTCTGTTACATAAAATTTCATTGATTGTTTTTTATATTTCACAATGAATAAAATCCATTTTCAATTAAATGCATTCCTAGTATGATTTTTCACATGAATCTAAAACGAAGTAGAATAAATTTTTCACTTCTTTATTGATTTTTATGTTGGGTATTTTATGTGTTTCCTACATAAAATTAAATGGAAAAAATAATAAACAATTAATAAAGAAAATAATTACTGAATTGGTCATAAGAATCTAATATTGGTTTATTCATTTAACCTCAATGGATCAATAGTGACCACGGGGCATCATACCTAAGTATATTTTTCACTCATAATGTATATGTCTCTAGTATACTGTTTTTACTTATCATCTAGAATACCACCTCAAATTTTCATGATCCACGTCTTACATCTTCATTATAAAAATAAAAAATTTACTCACACATTGGTGAGGAGATTTTGGATTATGGAAAATACATACAATAATAATTTGATCGACGTGTAGGCCCTTATACATATTTAGATGAATAATACAATTAATAGAACATTGAGAACAAAATTAAATATAATAAAAATAACACATAATTGTAATAAATTGTTATATAAAATAAACGAGACATTCATGGTTGTTCACTACTCAATACCAGTCAATATTTCAAGTAAAAAAATGATAAATTTAAAATGTAATAAATATATGTTCAAGAAAATATATATAATTAAATGAATTGTTTTAAATAAAAAAGTTGATTTAATTTCTCGGAATTTTTTAATTTATTTTTTACTCCAAAATTAGAATAATTAAATATTTTATTTTATTCAAAATTCATATTATTTTTTTTTCAAATATTAAAAGTATTGGTATTTTTTAAATTTAGAAAATAATAAAATATTTTTGAATATTTATAATATTTTCCAAGGACAAAAATCCAACCCAAGCCCATTGCAGGCCAGACCTAACCCATATAGGCCCATTCTTTATATGGAAGAACACGTGTATTGTTATTCTGAGAAAACTAATCCACCCTGACCTATACCTTGTTAAAATAACCTACCCAATCCCATTGTGGGGTGGGTAAGGTTAGATAAGACCCATGGGAGTCTGATCGAGGGATGAATATAGCTAGGCTAGGGGATTCAACCACTGATTAGATGTGATGATTATAAAAAATGAAGGGGTTCTAGTAATATGAATCAGGTAGGCCATGGGAGGTGATGGAGGTGACATCGATGTCGACCGGTGGGACATGACTGAGATTGGGATCTCATGGTGGTAACCGGGAATCCAATGATTGGTGGTTCTATTCAATCTGTAGAGTGGATGATCTATTAGAAGGGTGGTTTTTTGGTATGATAGATAGCATCACAGACCTAAAATATTGGTTGGGTTGCTACTAGTGATAGGGGGTCATTGATACAATAAAAATAGATAAGCCGGTTCGATGATTCTAGGATGGTCGCTTCGATGGGAGGTGGCTAAAATGCAGCTATCGCTATGAGTAGAAGTGGGGTGGGAAACATTGTCTATCTGAAGGAAATTTTAAGGTGGTGGGGACAATACCCATTGATATGGTGATGTTCGGTAAGAGGCAGACTATGTGGTGGAAGGGGACACAACCGTTTTTTTGTCCTTTGAAAAACAATACAAAAAAATTATCAAATCGCTAGCTTGCAATAGAATCCAACTAACAGTTTTACTACATCGTTATTTTATTTGTTTTTTCACATCGAGTTAGACCACCCAAAAACATTCAACCACCAAGCATTAAAATCAATTTTAATGTGGAAACACATCATGCTTGCACCCCCAATATAAAAATTATATACATTCATTTCATTGATAACTATCAGTATCCTATTAATATTAGTTTTAAAAAAATTATTATAAACTCCACTACTGTTTGGAATCAGAACCATCAGTCATGTAATACTTTTACATCTGATATCATGGATTTAATGTATTAGGATTCTATAAAATAATATAAAAATAAGAATGTGATCATTTATATATATATATATATATCGTTCATAAATTGTAAAAACCCAAACTTCAAGAAATTCTTTTTAAAATTTTTCTATGGTCATAACTTGGTCGCCCAAAATCAAATTGATGAATAGTCTATTCCATTTGGAGTGAATTTATTCCATTTATATAATTTATTTCAAATTAATTTTTTGGGTATAAAAATTGATGTGGCCTCTTTGATACCAATTGATGGTATTAGGGTGTGTAATGAAAGTCGTTAGACATGGAATTTAAGTTTTTTTACCAGATAGATGTAACATGATCATCTACATTGATCCAAACCCCTATAGAGTTATAAATAACTCACATGATATTAATATGATCAAAAATAAAACTTAATGGTTAACTCAATCAAATTACAGTATGGAATCCATCAGTTGGTCTCTAATGACTGTTGCATGAATGATATGAAGTTGAACCCCTCTAGATCATCCACACTTGCCTCATGTATCTCTTTATATTATTATCTTTGGATTATGAGTGCTAGTGAGAAAAACTAATGATTCCTTTGATTTTTCAATGATCACCATGATCTCATCCCTTTGTTATATCCAAGGCATTCTTGGATTGATCGCTCCGAGAGAGCCTTTCTCCCTCTAGGATGTTGTAGGAGAGAGAATCTAAAAATTCTGAATGATGAATTGTATAGAGAATAAAATTATGCATTGTTTATATAGTGGATTTCCAAAATACCATATTAGGGTTCCCTGACCCCTATATGTCAATATTCCACCCAAAAATAAATAAATTAAACGTTATGGAGAACTATCAATATCATTATATTCATTTATATTTTATCAACTACTTGTAATATATAATAAATATATTACATGATAAAACTGATTCAATAAATTGGCTAAAAATTCCTACTAACATTAAAGGAACTTGGAATATATTATTATTAATTTTTTTAATATTTTCTGTGTATTCACTTAATATATAGGGAATAAATTTAATATGTAAATTCAATCCCATTATTCTATACATGAATAATAATGATTTTATTTATCCATTATTGATTGTTAATACTTGGAAATCTATAATACCCAGTGGTGGGAACTACCATGTACTATATCCCAATTCACCAAAATAGGGAAGATTCTTTAATATTCTAGTGTGAGTGACACTCTAGGACCTTATCTTCATCATAGCGAAAATGATTCACAATCCAAGAGTGGAGTCTAGGAAATATCAATACCCATAAAGAGATATGGAAAATTTATATTAATGACAACATTCTATGAAAACACAATTTTTAATATAGTCTCTTTGTCTTTTTATATATTACAAAGTAGGATGCACAATTGTGTCACTATCCATCCTTACTTAATTGTTTTTTGATCTAAATAGAGAGACATGATTTTGACTTACATGGCCAAGGATAAGTGAATGTACTACCGTCCAGATCATTTTGGCACGATATATCACTTTCTAAACATGGAAGTGAAAAAATTTAACTTGTCCATTCAACCAGTTCCAAACTACCAATTACTCACCCTACACATGCTTCCTTACCATGACTTCAATGTGATGGTTTTTTCAATTCATTAAATTATGAAATAAAATGATACACATTGATAATGATCTCATGTTAGGAGTCCAATAACAATGTTCATAGATCAAAAAAAACAATAACAACTAAAACATGAAGATTTCATATTTGTGTATTTTTACTCATGATCTCACATACAAGATATCTCCATGTGAAAAATTCTGGAGAATAAGCCTTAATTATTATATTCCCCTATCTCCTAATAGTCAGTCATGAACTGTGTCCAGACAGTATGATGTATCTACATCATAAGGCAAATGTTTAATATTAATGTCATAGTATCTTGAGGTTCTCATTATGGCATGGGAATAGTTATAACCTTTTGATAAGTCAATTGTCTATATAAATTACCATTTAAATAATTTATTCATAAACATAAAAAATCGTAATAGAACACCATGTATAATTAACTATATTCATGGTATTGTAATAAGAAATTACTAATAATTTTGGGTCTAGGGAACAAACATTTACAATACTATAATGGATAAATGAAGTACTGTTGGTAGTTAAGAATGAATCTATCCATGGTAGAGTTCGTGGCAGGATATATATTCTCCTTGTTGGTGGAGGTATAACAATGTGTCCATGATGGGGTATTAAAGACATTGGATGTCCCAATAAGGAAGTGGGCATACATATCAAGGTATTTAATCACTGTGTTTCCCTAGGATTAGGGAGTATATGATGTGATCTGGAAAAACATGTATCTAATAGTGATTTCATCTCACTTTATAGAGATTTAAAATCTAGTTATCATGGATTTTCTATCGTGATTATATGTTAATGATGTGGTGAGGCCTTATGGTGATTCATGGACCATTATTTATGGCCAGGACCATCAATTTTCCACTTAATTCATGAAGTTATTAGATCACACCTTTGGATCTCAATTATATAGAAGCACTAATTTTGACTCCCCATATCAATGAAAAAATATAGCATTCTATCCAATCTATGGACGATATTTTGTGATTGTGCACCTTGAATTTTGGTGAATCATTGGTGTTAAACCTACCTTTGGTTGAGTTTACTTATAATAATTTATACTAATCAATCATCAAAATGGAACCATTTAAGTATTTCTTGTAGATATCATATTTTACGCCATTATGTTGGACAAATATTAGGGAGGTAGTAGTCATTGGTCCTAATATTGTAAAAATAATGACACTGAATATTCATGTGGTTTGTAGGAAGATAAAAGAAACATATGATCACCATAATGATTTTGTTAATCTATTTAATTTTCTTTTGGAGTTAGTGGTTGGGTAATATGTTTTCTTAATGTTTTCCCCTCTATGTTGGTAGAGAAGGATTTTTCATTTAGTGCATCCCCCATATATGGATAGGGTTCATGATGTCTTTCACCTGTTCTAGCATCACTAGTACCTTCATATTTATTTCCACATCATTGACTAAGGAGATTACATAATAAGTACTACATGAAATTCATGGAACAACTGATCTATATTCAATATCATCATGATAATTTATTTAGAGTACATATAATCCCCTTGGTTCAATCATACGGAAGCATGATGGCCTTGATACGGAGGCATGATGGCCTTGATAATACGGAGGCATAATCCCCTTTGTGTAGTATCTCCCAATGGAATATTTGGTGGATTATTGTGGTTATTTCTTGAATTTTTTTGATTCTAAAGTATTAGAATCATTTGAGAGGTCTCCAATGTAATGAGGTAGACCCTTCAATATTTTTTACATTGTGATTTTTGGGTTTCTGGATCCTTATGTTGGGATGATGTAAGGAAGAATAGGATTTAGAGTTAAATCTACAATTCTGGGTGCTTAGTCACATAGTGAATCACTAGTTCGTTTTGGTATTGAATTTTTTATCTTGGGATACCTAGTATCTATAATTTGTATCTAGGATATTTTCACATTTTTAATCCTTAATCTATGACACGAAAGTTCTTTGGGGGGGGGGGGTTTTTCCTTTCAGGGTTTCATGTCATGAAAGGATATAACAATGATGGGAAATTCTTATAGGTCTGTTTTTTTAGACATTTTTTCAATATATGTGAACCATAAAACGATCACAACATGAACCATCCTTTCTTGCAGTGGATAGATTTTTTTTCAAAGTAGTCTATATATTCCATTATCTCCCCAATTTCCCTAATTTTTCAATCATTCCTCATGTAATTTAGGTAATAAATTAGATATTTTGGGATCCCATATAGCATATATTCAGTTGAATTTATCCTTGGTTTTTAGGGATTCAATATTGGTTATTCAGGTTGAGTCCATCTCTTTATCTATGACCTCCTTCTTATTTATTTATTATATTTTTTTTATTTGTATTTAGTGGTTTTTTGTGATATTATTTTGTTAAGTCATCATTGAATTTCATATTTATTCAAGGATTCCATATGTGGTTGTTCCCATGTGTTTTATCCTCTCTAACTTTAAATTTATGCAATGAATAAAAACAAACAAATTTTGTTGAAGGGGATTCAATTTCTCTTTATTTCGTACGAATCAATGGAATTATCATTATTTTTTCCATTGGGAGAATTGAATGAGTTGGAATAATGAACATAGTAACCTATACTAAAGAAATATAAAGGGAATGGTGTGATTAATATGTGGTTACCTACATTCTAAGATATTTATTATTATTATTCCAAGTTATATTCTTATTATCGAATTATTCAATATAGTGTTTTATTGATTTTATAATACACTTTAAATGGTTACATAATTAAATAAACTAAATTATAAATATAATATGTTTAATATGAATATTTTATACATGTATTTTTCGTGCGTCTCGGTGGCCTTGGTGGTGTGGCACGGCGGCCTTAGTAATTCTTACATGTTTTCCAAAGTTCTTATGTTTTGTTTTATCATAGTGTTTTGTTAGTATTTTTTAAATAGTAATTGAATACTACAAGTTTATTTAATGTTGTGGCAATGGGAAATGAATTTGTTGATTTGGATTTAACGTGATAATGAAATGGGTAAACCAAGTGAATGAAATATAAAATATAATATCATCAAATAAAAACCTTGGTTTGGAAATTTGGGTAATGTTTGTGGGTTTATTATTCTTCACTAGTGGAACTACATGGACATGAAATATTTAGTAGTTGTACGATGACGGTTGTGGTGGTGTGTCTTCTGTGGACCCGTAGGTGTAGTCTTGTATGAGGCAATTCCAAACATGTATTCTATTTTTATCCTATAATCCATACTAGAGTAAAATAACTTAGCTAACACCCAAAGACGTTGTGGGTTTCCCGTAACATCATAGATAAGGAGGATATATATGGATGACTACCCCTTATCTCCGACTCTTCCGTCAGTAGCAGCATCTAGTTATGCTTGTGGTGGATGATGTGATATGTGGTGGGATTAATTCATGGTTAGAGGAGGGAATCAAGATGATGTTGTATGCATTCATCACACCCAACTACCTGTAATGTGAGAAATTACTTTTGTGATTATTGTCACCACCTGAGTTATATGGTTAGTATTGTGGTATATGATATATGGTTGATGTATCCATTGGTGGATATGGGATGGATGAGAGAAATGGATATCATTACATTGGGTTAGAGTGGAAAACCAGTGGGGATGTGGTTGTGGGAAACCTTTAACAACATTAAAGGTATTACTTTACTGCTCTGGATTAATAATTTTGTTTAGGACTTTAGTGAAGCTAGTCATAATAATTAGTTGACATGTGTATGTTCTTATTAGTAATGTTTCTTGTTCATAGTTTTATTGGTATGATATTTTTATTTTTTTCACAAGAGATCGTAGGTATGATCCTAGTATGTGTACAAGTTGTGCTCACCTTATGTTTATATAAACAATTTTATTAGGTTTCTATAATGGATTAAGTGATCAAGGTAGACAATAATATCTTGGAGCTTTGACTATTCTAGTTTCATCCATAATATTTTTTGTTGTTGTTTAATCTTTGGAGATGTTTTTATTTTGTTATACCGATTAATATGGGTAACGATTTTATGGGATTTTGTTTTCCTTTGGTCTATATGATCGATTTTATGGGTGGTAATTCATATTAACTATTGATTTTTTATTATATTAATGGGAAAGACCCCCCCTTTGAATGTTTTATACCCTCGCTTCTAGTCCCTAAATCCGAGTCTACTAGAGTTATGACTCTGGGGGTCACATCTTCTCTTCACTGACAACACAGGAGGGGTACTAGATGGCTCCCTAAAACCAAATTTTCTTAGTTATTTATTAAATTTATTTATTATAGTGTTTCATATCACTTCATTATTATTCCATTTCATTATATTTATATGTGACCATTTTCTAAGAATATTTCTCACACTAGAAGGTCCTAGAAGTTCCCATATATGATGTGAACCTGGAGGTACAATGACAGTATTATTAAGTGTTATTCTATGGTAAGATGATAGTGAATAATTGGATGCAGATTATACTGATTGTCATGTGTAGGAGGCTTATAAGAAATTTAGACACCTTCTCGTGGAGTTCGCCCATGGGAATATCTATCATAGGATGATATGAGAATATAGATTCCAATAAGAAATTCCAAATTTCACCTGTCATTATATATTCATATATGAAAAATATGTATTGATCCATATAGTTTTAGATTATTATTAATAGATATCATGACTCATAATATGTTGATGTGTTGATGAAAAATATGATGATATATTGTCATGGGAGCTAGGATAGGTTGGGTGGGTCCCTAGTGGTATTTTATTAATGGTGAATTCTAAAAATTACATATCCCTTTTGTCCCTTGATAGAAGTTTATATCTCAGGACATTTTCTTTGAATTAAACAACATAGTTAAATGCATGGCCACGATGTTCAGTTGGTGAGTTCATATTTAGAAAATCAAAAAATAGGCATCAAGTATATATTTTGTTGGCACCAGTATGCAATCTGATAATTTTGAGATATCTTGATAAAGTAATTATATTTCCTAGTATGAATTAAATGAAAACTGGTTGTTGATTAAACATTAAATACTTTCTCTATGGGTTCCTTAACGTGTATCTTGTCTCTAACCGTTTACATTTTGTCATTCAGCCTATTTTTACTGAGAAATGGGTCCAGAGGATCACACACTATGTGTATTCACAATCTTTTCTAAAGTCAAGTGTTGAATTTGACAATAGATATTAATTATATTTCATTGGTTTTGGTTTATCCCTATGATTTAATCAAAAAATAATAAAATGAATAAGTATTTTATATAATAATGTGTATTTATTTTCATGGTTTTCATAATATAATATATATTATATTTATTGATGAATAATTTAGTGTTAGTTTGTAAATAATTATTCATTGTTAAATGATGGATACATGTTTTTGAGGTAAAGGGTATTTATCTTAATGGTCTGATTGGAAATGGTATAAGTGATATTTATTTATATATTATTAAATTGTTCTGTATGTTTAATGATTAATAATATTTTTTTTATTAAGGAACATGGGTTTATGTAAGAACAGTATAGTTGGATAGTTCTTGTGTACAATCATGTAACCCTAAAACTATCAAAATAAATATATAATTATATCACTTTCCATGATTACTCTAGTTCTACCCAAAAAATTGAGATAAACTCCCTTAATACCTATAGAGAGATCTAGAGATATAGAACACAAAATCTCTTAATCCTCTATCAAGTCATCAAGAGAAAATCATGGGTTATTTCACCTTAAGGGATATTTTTACTGTGATTAACCATGAATAACGAATGTAACCATTATCATCCATGCAAGAACCCGAAGATTTTATAAAATGATTAGAGATTTAAGTTCGTTTTTAATTACAAATAATGCACCAGTTATATGTGGTGTTATTAGCAGTGGTTATATTAACCACCATGAATTAAATGTTTCTTTAAATAATAATAATATCATAGTGGTTTAGTAAAACTACTGATATAATTATTTTATATATTAATTAGTGATAGTTTTCTTTAAAAATAATGAAATGTTTAAATATCCATATTTCTTCCCTCTCCCCGGATCCATCTCTATGACCCTAATCTGTATCCTCCCCAACCTCATCCTCTCTCCTATCCTACCCGGCCCTGACCTTGTAACCCACCACCTCCAACCTTTCTCTCACTAGTGAAAATATTGACCCCCCTCCCACATCCCTCATTCATCCTTGATGGTGACCCCAAAACCTAGGACAAACTCCCAACCCCCCTCCAACCTCCCTCTGACCTCCCTCTACCTAGTGGTTCCGCTCCCCAGCGGAGAGGCAAAGCCCCCCCCCCATTTGAAACCCTTATCTTAGGCTCGGTTCACCTTCTAGGTGTCTTGGATCCCATCCCATTCAACCCATGAAAATCAATAACACCTCAGGTTTCTATTCTCCCACTTCTTTGGACATTCCATAGATTTTAGAAATTATTCTTATTGCTTTCTCAAGGAGAATATCTCTATACCTCTTCTTTTCACCTCCTCTTCATTTTCTCCCTCTCCATCAAATAGATGAATGGTATAATGATCAAGGGATTTTTATATTGATTTTAATATGGTTTATTGTGTTTTTAGGGTTCCTCGTAGCCTAATAAGGCTTCTTAGTCATTTTTTTGTTCATTTAGTGTCTCACATTGTGGACGTGGCCGATCAGATGTTGGTTTTCTCTATTTCATAGTTCATTAAATTAATAAACTCTAATTTCATATATCTTGAAGCTAGGTTTTAGATTCCTATAAAAAAAATTATATGCGTATATAAATCCATTTTAAAGAAAACCCATGCTACACTTGTTTTCCATTGAATATAATAGATTTTAATATGAAAACTGGTATTTCAAATTTATTTTTAAACTACCGTTTTCTCCATATAGTTGATAAAATAGTAGAATGTATTTTATTTTGTAAATTAATTACATTCATTTTTTTCTCCTTAAATTATTTTTTACTAGAAACTCATGAATTCCAAAGGTGTGAATGGATTTATATGACCCAATTTTGAGTTAACATGAATATTGCGACTTTATGATGATTAAGTATTTGAGTTTTCATAGTATATTTTATAAAGAGTTTTCTCAAAGTTTGTTCAAGTTTATGTTTAGAATATTTCATACATAGTCTTCATGTTTATCATAGTCCATACCCTTGACATATTTTAGAAATTGAAATGCTATGGAATATTGATTTACCATAAAGGGGGTTTTTACATTGGTTACTGTTGACAATGAATAAGAAGGGGTTATTTATGAAATTGGTTAAAGAGGTAACTATATTTTTGTGTGATAACTGATGTGTGAGCAAAATTTAATTATATTTAATGTGATGTAATGTTTTATTGGAAGTATAGGTTCACATATAAAATAACCTGAAATTGTAGAATGAAGTGTAATAACATATAAAAACCTAAAACTTTTTTGTTTATCCATTTTATCCATCCAATAGTGAATGATATCCAAAAAAATATACATTAAATTAATAATTTTAAAGATGTTCTCTTGGTCTTAGTTACATCATAAGAAATGGTTCAAACATGTGTAATATAGATATTTATTCAGTAGAATGATCCCCAATTACATATACTAATATTATAGAATACACCATTATATTTTTTTGCAATAAAAATAATACAATCCATGGAAAAAATTTATGAAATTGAAACATAAATGTCATGTTTAATTTGTAGTTTCTTTTTAACACTTACATCATTAAATATTATGTTTTTAAAGCATGTATCTTGGTTCAAAAACAATATCCTTGAGTATTATTATCACTTCTATAGATATTTCTTTAATTTTGATTGTACCTATTTTTTTAATCCTTTATAACTTTATATTTTAATGTATAGGGAGAATAAATTACATTACCTATGGAAAAAATGTTGGTTAATTAATCTTGAAATACATCTCAGTATAACAAGGGATTGGAAGAATTTTTAGATTATGCAATTAAAAATCGATCAGTGGATGATAGAATAAAATTTATGTTCCCTAGTTTTAATTTCATGCGATGTTTGAATAGAAACTATGTTTATGATAATTTGATATTAAAACTATTTCCTGCTTGATATATATGTCATATTTTGCATGGTGAATAAAAATTTATGGAAAGTTAAAACATTTAAAACAATGTTAATGAAATACAATGTGAATATTAAGGGGATAATTCAGTTCAAAATTTGTTAAATGATGTGTTTGGTTTTCTAGAAAAAAATTTCAAAGATTTTAATAGATTAATATATCTATTAGTTGATCATGGGTAGGTTAATCATTCCCATAACTACAGTGACATGAAAAATAATTTTTGTAAATTTTTTGATGATAGAAAATAATAACTATATGAAGTGTGTGTAAAGTATTTGATTTTTTATTTTTTATGAAGTTGAATCATATAAATAGTATTTATTAATTATTGAAAAAGAAATGTCTATAATTTTATAGTGTCTTTATAATAATTTTAGTGAAGAAACGATCCCTACATATTCTAGGATATGAATAAAGTAATCAAAATACAAGGACTAGATTATATAAAGATACTTGCATTCATTAATTATTAGATTGTGTATATGGGATAAGAGTTAGATAAAGAATAATTACCATGATTTTATATGAGAATATGGATGTAAAATATCAATAATAAGTGTATAAATTAATGTAACCCTGGTAATAAACAGATGAAGAAAACCCAAACAAAGGTATTGTGTTACTTTTATCTAAAACAATTCTTGAAAATATTATTCATGTCGTCTAAGACTTCATACAACATAAAGTGGAATGCTTGAGATAATACGTATGGCTTGATAAGAAATATAACATATTAAAAATCATCGATAATGTTTGATTTTCTATATCTAGATATTTATTTAGATATTAGGATTGTATTTTTGGGATTTTCTTCATGATCGTTATAACCCTTTTAGTACATTATATAGTAATTATAACAGTTGTCTGGTTATCTTGATCCCCAAGAATCAACATCCATGGATATTTATGGTGAGTGATTCTTTTATTTTTTTTTATTCATAGAAAAAAAAATCTGGGAAATAAAATTGATTTATAACATTAACCTCTCATTAATGAATTATGAAAATTATGAAATAATGTAATGGAATCATATGATGATTTAGTGAGAAAACTATTCAAAATTCGTGTTCTATAGTTTATATAATTAGTGAATTTATTGAACTTGGAATTTTATTTATTTGGAACACTTATACTAGTTTGGATTGTCCAATTTGTAAATTTGATCCTAAACATCAATGATTAACTCATAGAATAAATGATGTTTTATGTGTCATAATTGATTTCTTGATGCTTATCATAAATTAATATTTAACCTGACATAATTAATTTTACATATAGAAATGGGAAGACAACAAAAGGTGTTATCTGGGTCATAAATCATGGGATAAATAATTAATTTCACTGATAAATTTGAAAAATTTCATCAATTTAATGAATGGGGAAATGATATATGGTACAATATATGAATATTCATGAACAAAACAATACAATAAAGTGTATATTTTGTAATGTTCTTTATTGGGTGTTTAATTTTATATATCATAATCTTGGTGTAATTCATATCAAGAAAAATATTTGTGATAATTTTTTTATTCTGATTATTGAGGAAGGTAAATATTAGGATCACCATAAATTCTTGTATGGATTTGAAATTATTGAATATAATGAATGGTTTGTTGGAAAATGAGATTTATAAGTATCCTTTTGAAATTTTTAAAGTGAAAAATCATGTGAAAGGCGTATTATTTTGAGATTTTGAAAATTTAAATGTTTCTTATGAATATTTATATAGCATATCATGGTGCATTATCATAAATCATTTAATGTTTCATGTATTATAACATCATAAATTATATATTTCAGTGGATAATTTGATTTCATTGGATTTACATGATGTATTTCCTAATAAGGTAACAGTAGTTCTTGTTGTTTTTTGTACATTTTTCAGAAATATTTGTGGAATAACTCTAAATCTTACAATGATTGATAATGTTAAAGAAATAATTTTTTTGAAAATATATCATTTAGAGACATTATTTCCCCCTTCATTCTTCACAGTCATTATTCATTTGACTGTTCATTTTGTTCAACAATCCAAACATGGTAGACCGGTACTATATAGATGGATGTATCCAGTTGATAAATATGTTGATAGTTTTTTAATCTATTTAGTGAATTCAATTTTAAAAAATCTCTACTTAATTTTTTTTAATATGGTTCATATTTTTTACATTAGGTACTTAGGTCATTTGAAATAATATGTGAAGAATGCAGCTCAACCAGAAGGCTCTATTTCTAAAGGATACATAACCAAATAGTGCTTTAACTTATGTTATTGGTATATATATGGGATTGAGACTAGATCCCATTAAGCTGGACATACTGAAAAAATCTACACTAATTCTCATTCTAAAAATCAGTCATCGATATTTCCAACTATTGGATGACCAATTGAAATGGGGTATAATTTTACACTAACGGAATTGGATTTACTACAATAACAACGATATGTGCTAATCAATAATATTATTGAAGATCCATTCATCAATGAATTGTAACTACTAAAAATATGTGACTAAGGCTGTGATTTTTTAAATGAGTTGGATTGAAAAAAAAATTGTTAATAAAAATCTTACTGAATGGTTATCCAATTGTGAAATTTTATGCTCATATTTATATTATTGGGGTGTAGTTATTTTTTCTATGTTAAAGGTAATAGTTTATATCTTTTTTACAGACAATTAATGTCTTAAATCATGATGAAAAATAAAATAATTTTCTATATCTAGCTTGAGGTCCTATTGGTGAAGAGATGAGATTCAATACCTACAATATTCATCGCTTCAGGATTTTAAGAATTTATCATAATTAATACAATAAAACTAAAAATATTGGTGTATTTACATTTTTTAGAGGTTGGATAATATGGTAAGATAAATGATATATTTTAATGAAACTATCATGGATAGTTTTTAGTTTTCTAATTCAAATGTTTGTGGGTCATCATTGATAGGTGTATAATGTAAGATTCATTAAAGTTTACTTCTCTCAACTTCTATGCATAGATAGATAAAAATGAGCATGTAGAAGATGATGCATTTATCTTCACATAAAAATTCAAGATGATTTTTTAGGATGATGGTGAAATTAATTAATGTTGGAGTTTCATTTTACACATACAATATAAAGAATTATATGATATGGACAGAGAAGTAAATTGGTGCTCTGTGATAGAGAACCTCATCAACCAAAAACATTAAATATTTTTTCCCTGCAAATATCAAAATTGTATAACATTCAAAAGGGAGTGAAAATGAAGGACTCATCATAATGTATGTTGATAAAAATAGAAATAATAAATATGAAGATAATTGAATGTATGAATGGGTAATAAAAATAGGTTACAATTTCTTATTGATAAATGTTTCTTAGAAATATACATTGTTCTAGTTATTATTTTAATTTTTCTAGAAAAATTTTAGTTTTTCATTTTTTATACATTTTTTACATTAAAAAATTAAAAATGCAGGAATTATAAGAAAACAATTCAGGATCCAAGATGATCATCATTTTAGATCATGCCGCCACTACCATCACATTTTTTGGATCCTAGTGATTTTGTTCTACCCTACACTACTAGCAAGCCATCCATTTCCCCAGATGTCGTTGGTATCCCACCACCTAATTCACCTCTAGTGATGGAGTAGTTCTTCACCCCTCCATATAGGGGATATTATCGAGTAATTGTTACAGGTAAGTATTTCATTTATCAAAAACTCATTTTATTTTATTAATTTTTTTATACATTTTTCAAACAGATAAAGACACCCATATAAGATATACCAATATGAACAAGGCATATGTAATTTACCTTAGAGAGTTCAAGATTATCATTCCATTTTTTGATTTTGGGGAGCCTAGTGGTGGCACTACCAAAATCTATGGAAGATTCCTAGAAATCTTTCTAGGGAGATAGTGAGCTTTCCCAATAACTTCCCCTATGATATTTTTTTTATTTTTTGTTAAAACCATTCATAAAGTAAATAAAAAACATTAATGAGTACCCAAAAAAACAACACATGTAAAAAATATCACACAACTACAAAAATCTAAAATAAATGGTAGTTGGATATGAAATACACCACCGTTTACTTAACAACCACTGAATAATGTATCATCAAATTAAACCACCACTTGTAGTAAATGAAATGTTGTATAGACCAAATTTCTTTTTTAGATAACCTCTTATAACATCTTTGAGCACCTAGTTTCATTGAGGATATAATGTGCTACAGGTGCAAGGAGGATCGGGCATTGTGTGTAGTGTGATTGGATAAGTCAAGAGAGGCAGTGTGACTATACAGTGTGTGAAACAATACACCACTGGGTAGGGTGTGCTAAATCATGAATTTTATTATCAATATATTATTTGTACAATTATAAATTTAAAATAATTATTTAAGGATTTATAAAGGTATCATAGGGAAACAATAACACATATATTTGTGAAATATTAGAATAGGTCCCATGTCAATCTCAGTTACGACTTTCCTGTGATGCCCATAAATATGTTTTTAGTGTTTTAAGACACTAAAATGCATGTTTAAATATCAAAAAAAATAAAATCTAGACTTTTATTGATGTGAAATCATAGAAAAAAAACCAATGAATTATTTGTTGTATATACAAGAAAACAAAAAGTTCATTCATTGTAAAGTGTGCTCATAATGATTCAATAATAAATTTTAAAATATATTATTCTTTTAGAAACCTACGATAGTGTGAAAAAACCAAAAATTTTGTATTTCCTTGACATAATGAGGCAAGAACCATAGATATAACTGTGAAATGTAGGAAATAATGATTCATCATTACAAATTAGGGGTTTTCAGTTATGGTCGTAAACATGTTTTCAGTGTTTCTCAAACGTGTGTGTAATGGTAAAAACCATATAAAATGACTATATATTAACATGAAATCATTATAAAATCAATGATACATTATTTATTATCTTTATAGTCAAAAAACACAAAATTATGACATGCCGTGTGGTCATAATGACTATGTAACCACTTCTTAAATGTACAAAGAAACATGAAAAACTTGTTTATGGTTATCAAAACTAGACAAATGATTTTGGATTTCCCAGAAATTAGTGAAAAATATCCGTGTATTTAATTTCTAAATGTTGTAATTGATTTAACATCATTCTAAATGGTGGTTTTCCAATTATGGTTGTAAACACTTTTTTACTGTTTTAAAACACTAAAATGTGCATGGAATGGTCAATGCCATTGAAGATGGCCTCTTATTGTCATGAAATAATTTTATGAACATATATGTGTTATATTTTATATTATTGCATAAAAAACATTAACCTGACGTGCATTGTGGTTGGAATGACTCAGTTACCACTTTTTAAAGGTACAAAAAAATTATTAAATCAAGTATCATAGAGACAAAACTAGTAAAATGATGTCAAATTTCACTGAAATCAGTGGTAATTATTGTATAATAAATTTTTAAATGTATGAATTTACGAAACATCTTTTCAAGTGATGGTTTTCCTATTATGGTTATAACCCTATTTTTTATTGTTTGAAAATACTAAAATATACGAGGAATGGTAAAAACAACATAACACTACCACAGATTGATGTAAAATAATTTTAAAACAATGATTATGTTAATTTTGAAATATAGGACTTGTTTTGATGTAAAACTAAAAAATAATTATTATGCAAATTTCAAGTATACCGCACATCACTTTAACTATAAATAAGAATATTTACTTATCCCTTTTTAGTTTCAAGAGTTGAATCTTATATTAAATAGGTATGTTTGTGATTTAAAATCCTTTTAATTTGTAAATAATTATTTGTGTTAAATTTTATAATTTTTGATTAAAAAAATTACAAACCTTGTTTGGAGCATTTTGAATATATTTGGTGTATTTTATTTTTTTCATTTATTTTCTTAAATATTCCTTTTTTCATTGTTGGTGGCACATAAAAAACCTTCTCTTTATTTCATATTTATGAATGATTAATTATAGAAATGTACACCTAAAAACCTAGAATATAGATAGGTATTGTGAATTTAGGAAATTTGTTAAATTATAGAGCAAAAAAAAAACATAATTCAAAAAAGATCTTTATTCATTAATTCTTTAAAATGGTCAAAATGTTACGTTGCACATAGCACTACATGGGATAACATAAGGAAATACATAAAAAGGGGGTGATAAATAAATACCTATAAAGGAATAAAATATTAATAACATGAAAAATTAAACACATGTTATACAATAAGAATATTAATGGAGAATAAAAGGAACATTAATAATTTGGCACAGTGTTGCATGATAATTATAACATGCAAAATGTGTCATCAACTAAAAACACTACATCATAATCATAAGTCATGGGTAAATCCACCAATACCTTAGGGTATAAAAAGTACCACAATATAATTAGATAATACCACTATCCCAACATAAAATATCATGATACTAACCATTACCCAGTGCATTAGAGCGCTATATAATTTTGGGCACACCTGTCACATACATTTGATTCTCATGTATAAGTGTCCCACAAATTTCAATCTATATAGATTCATTAATCATAATAATTTCTTCCGTAGTAAATGTGTTTGAAAACAATACAAGTAAGTACCCAATTAAATATTTATATGTGGATATATGTGAATATCCATGATATAAAATTGGTATGGTATTCCCTAAATAATTTTTTTGGAATGGAAAATCACAATGCAATTTCAGTAGTATAAAAACATCACCTAAAATTTTATAAAATGGGTTGATGATATAGAGAGTATGTATCATCATATAGATAAGAGATTTAATATAAAATGGACATGGAATGATATGTCCCGGCATAAGTAATTTCAAAATAGAAGTCATGACATAGTAATGAAACATGAAGAAATATAATAGGGGAAATAACCATTAATTGAATGTATGTCTTAAAAATATTCATAAGGGCATCTTGAAATATTTATGTGACTTGGGAGGAATATAGGTAATGGAGGTTAGAGTTTAGAAAGTAATTAAGGAGTTTTATTGATGTGAAGTGGGGTATTTGGTGCATTTTTATAGGATAAAATGGGTGTTTCTTTATTATATTGGTTTTGGACACTTTATAATAAAATATCCAAACCCAAAAACCATCCCATGACTTTTTCAAGTGGTTTCAGTATAATGGTAGTAGTTTATATTATTTTATAACTTCAAGGTCCTAATATATTGAAATATTACCATCTGTTATGTGAAGGTGATTCACACTCTTAAAGAAATGATTTCAAAATCATAAAATATACTATACCTCTTGGAGGATTCATAATGGCTTTAAAAAATATATAATGTATAATTAAAATCATATTATTTCAAAAAAAAACATCTCTTGGGTCCTATTTATATTACTTATTACATCAATTATGGGCCATTGTAATGGTATACAAATAAAGTATACTTATTTGGTTTTTAAATTTTACCCAACAATTTCATTGTCATATAAAACTATTAAAACTTCACTATTGGAAAATTTATATATCCTCTTTCCAAAATTAATATTAATTTTTCTTAATTATTTATAATATAAATCATTTTTTAATTTTAATATAAATACTTACATTTATTAAAAATGAATCATTTTTATCAATAAATTTTTTTAACAATGAAAAATAATTACAATTGAAAATATAAATATAATATGACGATTAATATTTGATAAAATTTATTTAAAAAAATACTTATATAAAAATTTCATCAATTAATTAATTAGTTAATTAAATTTGAATGTTGGCCAAAAATACAATTTATTCTTCAAAATCATTTACAATAAAGCAATAATAGGATTAATATATATTGAATTATTTTATAAAAATAATGAACATATTCCTATTTTTATGGTCTTAATATGTATACCATTAATACACCATCAAACACCCAAAGATTTAGGTTTGTGATTGTGGGGCTTTTAGCGGCCTGTTCGGTAAAGATGGTTTTGGTCGTGATCTCGATGAGCTTAAACTTCACCTATAAATGTTTTTGTTCATGCTTCTGTTTTTACATCACTTCTTGGTCTTAGTCACGGGAAAATCCAATGAATGATATCTCCCATGGATGCTTCGATAAATGGGGTTCATAGTGTATGATCCTACTAGTTGAGGCCATCATTTACATTGTTTGTGTCAAAAGGATTTGTTAGAATACCCTATATTTATACATGTCATGTGATCACTATTCAACAACAATACTTTAAATGGTAATAAAACTTAATTATAATCTAAAATCAATTTGATATAATAATAAAAATGGATTTCATGTGTTTTATATAATCATAAGACATTTAATAAATTTAAAAAAGTGAAATTGTATTCATAATAATTCGGGTCGTCGCATAGAAGATGTCAGTAGTATGAATGATGTTGACCATTCCAATCTAGAAAATACATCAAAAGGCAGTTGTGATGGTTCCCAATTTATATGGTATGATAATATTTTATCAATTATTATTATAAAATTATGATTTATTATATATATTTTTAATACTTGTTTTTTTTGTTACAGTTGTTTATTAACGTGGTCGGTATCAGTTGATGAGATGAAATGGAGGCAGAGAGATGTAGTAGAGGGCCTTACAAAGTTGTAAAATGGGTTAGGGTTGTTGTTAGAAATTTTCTATAAGTATGAATTGATGGTTGGGGTATTGGTTGAACAATGTATGGGTTAACTAATATGGTGGTTCTTGTGACTATGGACATTTTTTATATTTGTTATGGATATATGATGTATGTATGATTGTATATTGTATATTCATGTCTTTGTTTATTGTATGTCACATTTTTCATATTTATAGTTTTTTATTAATTATTTTAAAAAAATTATAATTTAACACCAGTTATTAGAATTGGTCAATAAATACATTATGTAAAATATGTGTACCAGCCGTTAGGATTGACCACCTCTAAAACAAAATGCCTCTGAACATATTAGGGGTAATTCTTTTCATTTAGTTTATATTTCACTTAGATATTTTTTATAAAAAAACCATTACTAAATAAAAAATAAACCTCCTATAAAAATAAAAAAATTAATCATAGAAAACCCACCATAAAATTTATGAAATCACAACAAGATGACTAGTGAAATTGTAATACATGATAGTTTTAATAACCACCATGATACTAATATGAGGAGATTTAAACTGCCGCTAGTCCCAAAAAAAAGATGATGCTACTACCCCATTTTTGTAATGTGTGGATCACTATTACAGTGATTCTTCACTTATATACTACTAATTAATGATGGTATGATGGGATCTTGTGAAACAGATCATCAACGAAGATGGAATTACAATTTGAGGTAATTATTTATCATCTTAAAGATTAATTATAAATTACACATGAAGAACCTTCATTTCATGATATGATGTTTTCTTTAGTTAGGTAATCTATGGATTTCATAGGAAATGATGTAATTTATCATGTGCATTAATAACTATTCATAAATTAAGGCTGAAATATTAGTTTTCTATTCAATTACGAATATTTTATTTCAGTCAGAACCTAATAGTGATATCTATAAAGATACTTGTTTAATTTATTATAAATTATTATTATTTTATTATTTACATTAATTTTGGGTTTCTTTTACAACACTTGTTATTAAAACTATATTATCTTCATATCTTCCCTCTCTTAATTATCTATAAAAACCATTAATATTGTTAATATTAAAATTACGAAACACAAAAAAAATATCTAGATGTACTAATGGTTCTGATAAGATAATAGAAGACTACATAGTTTATATCTCTTACCTATACACAATGTACATGTGTTTCTCATTTTTCTCTCATGACAAAATATTATAGAGTATCATAACAATTAAGTGAGTTAAAATGTTAATATTTATGTTATCTCACATAGTTTGAAGATCTAAAGACCATATATCTATTGTACATGACATGTAGTACTCATCTTCCCATGTAAGAGAACATGAGGATTCCCATCATATCATGTATTGGATACATGACACGGGGAATGAAAATTCATGTGACTCTAACGTAGCAATTATGTAGGAAGGATACCACATCATTTTACTGAACCCCAACATTATTATTAAATATTCCAAATCCTTATTCTTCTAATATAAACAAGGTTAGAATACATTACACACTGTGTTACCAAGTTCACATCGTATAGTCTAGTGCAAACTGTGTTTCCAATATAATTTTGAGGGAAGAGTTAAATATATAATTAAATCTTTTCAATTTTTTATATGTGTCATTTATTTTAAAAAACCTTTCATTTCATCGGATTAAAAATTATTTATTAATTCAATTTCTCTATTTAAATTCTGGATGAACACAACTAGTTGACTCTAACTACACTTGTTTTCATTATTAAATTTAAAGGAAAAAATTTATATACTAAGTTTAGAATTATGAATTATCGTAATTTAGGGATTTTTGGATGAAAATAAGATAAAATTAATTAATTGAATGAATTTTATCTTAATTGAATTGTGAATCAAAATAATTAATAACTATACTACAAAGGTATTCTATTTTTATGTTTTGCGAATGATAATGATATCATACCATCCCAACAGAGTTAATTAGTTTCATTTAATTTATTTTGATTAAATTAAAATCGATAGTTTGGGTGTCTCCCCATTTTTATTATGTAAGGTCCTATGAGGTCAGGAGTTTTCTATGTAAACCACCATTATAAAATCAATTGGATTGCCTCATGAAAAATTGAGTAAAACATTATGTAATGATGGACCTCTTAGAAAATTGATGAATGAATAATTCTAGGAGCTATAGAAACCCCAATTTAGGTATTAAATATGAAGCTTTTTGGAATAGTGAAATGTGTACCAAGTTATGGTTCAAGATGTTTTCCACTTAGGTTGAGGGTTAATGTAACATCCACTATATAAACTAACCAATATAGAATTTTATAACCATTCCAATTAAATATTATTTTTTCAGTTTCATGTATAATTATGTAAGATTTTGAATATTGAATGATCATTTAATAAATATATTTACCAAAATGAATGATGTGATAAAATATAATTATATTATGCATGAATTTTGTAAGACATTGTTAATCACTGAAGTATAATCTACAAAATATTAGCATTCTATGTGATAAATATAAGATGGTATTTTACACATAAGTATAAAGCATACCGTAACTAGAATTTTATGTTTTCATAGCCTTCCACTTCTTTAGTTTGAATTATCCTTATAGATCTAAGCTCCCGACCAACCCATTTATGGGTGATTTTTATTATCATGGAAATATTTCTGTAAAAACAATTAGTTTAATTATATTGGATCACATCAAGAGATGACTGAATCATTAGAACATGGTGTAATTAAGACGCCAGGGTAAATGAAATGTTTATTTAGGATTTCGGGATTGGGGAGTCAACACAATGGATATATGAACTATAATTTAATGCATTTTGAAAGATACACCTACCTAAAACTCATCAAAAAAATATGTCCATGAATATTTTCGGTAATCACAATGGAAATATAGATCATTTCTACTTGATTGATTAAAAGATACTATATTTCAAAAATAATGGTGAGGGGTATTTGGTTTCGAAAAAAATAGTGGGAGATTAAAAGAATTTAAATTTCTTAATATGTTTTTTGTAATAAAAATTAGTACTAATCATTTTTTCATGATTTATAGAAATTGAAAATAAAAAACATCAACAATATCATTGGTTTATATACTATATTAGGATATCCTTCTCATGGATGTGAATTTCAACTATTGTTATAGGAGATTGTACATTATACTACAACATTAATGAAATATATATATACTTCATCCCCACTTCATGAGTTGATTTACATTGAGTCTATTAAGAAATAATTACCTCTATACATAAATAATGTCGATAATGCAATGTATGTCGAATTATTAATGTTTTCCTCTATATATAATGATATACTAAAGAAATATGAGGTTCTGGATGTGTATATCATCATTTATAGTCTTTGAGATCACTATTAAAATAATGACTGATAAAAGAGATATGATATATCTAATTCAATATTCACATGCATGATTGGAGTGTAGGTTCTTGTTAGGCCATATGTATTCAAGATTATTGGCAATATAGATAACCTGTAAAATTCAGTGTTTAAATCCCTGATGAGTTGCACAAATATCTCATTAATTCCTTTCAACTATAAAACTTCTCTAGTTTTATTTTGAATTAGAATATGTGAAATAGTGATGAGACACTTATGTAACTTCTTACTCTAATTCCCCAAGTTGATAAATACATGGAACGGGAAAAATAATATGCCCTTATAGTGAATAATAATAAAATAAACAATGAAAATGGGTCATGGAATCATTCAAAGCATAAGGCTCCAGAGCACTGTGTTTCTAAGAATGAGAAGATATATAGAAAAGGAAATAAATATGATGGGTTATGTTTTTCATGTGACAAGCAGGGACACAGTAAGTGGAATTTCACCATGCTAAAGAATAAAGGGAAATATTTATGTGTGTCCATTATAGTATTTATTATTTCCATATCAACAAGTTAGTTATTGGATATTTCATGTGGTGATAAAAAATTTTCCAGATACAAGAACTAAGTAAATTTCATAGGATTATCAGAGGATAGGTGGATCTATGAACTGAAAATTGAGTGAGGTTGGATTATTTATCCATTGTAGACTACAATCAGATGTTTCTAATAGGATTAAATTTATATGTTAAATTTTTATTATTTACCTAGTGTGACCAAGGACATAATATTTTTTCTTATTTAGACATGTATTTCATTATTTTTAGTGTTAGAATTAAGAGTGGTTTTTATTTTAAAAACTACTTATATAATTCTATGGAATAGTTAAATAATGATTATTATGTGTTGTAATATGAAATCAATATATTAAAAATTGATAATGAAACAAACATGCCTGATTCATTTAAAACCTAGTTATGTAATTCCCTTATTGGTCACATAAACATGAGTCATTTGAAAATTCTATATAAAGATGGATAATAATACACTTTTGAGCATAAAACACATGAGATTTTATGATTTTTTACAATGAAAAATGAACTATCCAATGATCGATGAGAAATATGAAAGGCACATAAATATTATTGAATTTCTCTACATTGATGTGTGTGAAACATTTTAACTATAATATATAGGTAGATTCTAAAACATTTTTAATTTTTCTAATGTGGCGTATAGGAATGGTTATATATATAGGAATAATTATATGTCTGAATACATTAAGAAGTTCAATGATTTAAATAATTAATTTGAGAATCATTTTGTTAATATGATAAAGAAACATTGATCCGATAAAGGTGACAAATGTCTTAACTAATAATTTATCTTCATTCTGTTGGACAATGGGATTTTATCTCAATATAATCCACTTTTTACACCACTATCAAATAGTGTTAGTGAATGGTGGAAACATATATTATTGTACATGATAAAGTCGGAGATGATTCATTAAATACTTCTATTATCTATTTGGGATATGCATTTTAGACAACATCCTATTTACTAAACCAAGTACCATCCAAAGTGTAGAATTATATTCCCTTTGATTTATGATGTGGAAATAAACATATTTTTTCATGTGATCATACATGGGGTTTCCATTTAATTTTTAGTGTTGGATAATGAAAAATACTTGTACCTAGGGGTAGTAAGCGTGTCTTTATATGGAAACCATAGTAAACAAGGGGTATTATCCATACATTCCTTCAGAGAAGAAAGAAAATGTTGCAATACCTGACATCATTATTTATATAGAGAACATAATTAAAGAGGTTAATGAGAGGGTAAAATAATTTTATGAGGATGATGATCTTGATAAACAATAGATGGTAGAAGAAAAGATTTCATAAGCCCTGATGGAAGAAGTTAATCTATAAATATAAGTACTGTATATGAGTTCTAATGTGGTTAGAGATCTAGTGGTATATATTTTTTCTGTAACTAAAGATGGTGACTCAATATTTATTGATAATAATGATCTTACCTCAAAATAGAAGGAATTATAAATCTCAAAATTACTAAGATAGAAATAATATATTAATTTTGAGATGGATTTTATATATCAAAACCATGTTTGGTGTCTGATCAAGCCTCTATTTGATGCAAAAACCATTGTGTTCAAATTTGTATTCAAGATAAAAAGATATTGAATGTAAATAAATACCAATAAATCAATTCTAGTGGATAATGGTTTTTGATAACATCAATTAATTTTCTATGAAAATACATTTTCTTTATTGGATGTGTTCAAATCCATCATAAATTTTCTTAAAATTGAAGCTTTACACGACTATTGGAATTTGAAGACGGATGGAAAAACTAATTTCCAAACAAGGATCCTTTGGGAGGTTTTTTATATTACATAACCATAAGGGTTTTTATCTATATGAAATGCCAAAAAATACGAATGTTTCAATGATACATCTAGAGAATAATGCAAGAATCTCACTGATGTAAAATTTGATTCGATGAGGCTATAAAAGAATTTGGTTTTGTTAAAAAGGAATGTGATTCAGGTGTCTACAAATGGTTTTTGGGTTTAAAATTATTTTTTTATATTATATTTTTGTGACATATTACAAATTTTAAATAAGATAACTAACTTAAAAAAGGTTAAGGTGAGGTTGAGAGAGTGTCTTTCTATAAATGAATTAGGTGAGGAAGTGTATAACTTGGGGATCAAGATGATGAATAATAAATCCAAGAAGCTTCTTGGACAATTTAAAATTATATACTTTCACTATATACTAAAGAGGATTAGTATTTCATAATCCAAGATGGTATTGGTTATAATATCACATTGTATACATCATTCCAGGAAAATCTATTCTTTGACATATGAGGTAAGAGAGAGAATGATTAAGATCTCCTAAACTTCAATGATATGATCTATCACGTATTCTATGTTATGTAAGAGGCTTGATGTTTCTTATTCATTTATACTGTTGGGAAGATATCTAGATTATTTAGGTTAAAAAATTGGACTAATATTAAGGATATCATTTAGTATTTGAGGTGAACTAATGATATATTCATGGAATTTTGAAAAGATAGGGAGATACTAATCCTAAATTATATATATATATATGATATTTTTAGATATATCAGAATGCTCTGAAGACAATTTCTAGATATTTGTTTCTCAATAGAAGATTGATAGTATGAAAGTGTTCTTTGAATCATGTTTCTACTGATTCTATAATCTATTTCGAGTATATTTGAGTCTTGCATTTATCCAAGGAAGAAGTTTGGTTTTTTCGTCTTTATTTAATAGCATTATGTGGTGTCTAGTATTAAAGATCCTATAATAGTTTTCTGTGATTACACTGAATTGCTTCCCTTTCCAAAGATCCAAGGTCACATCAAAGGACAAGGCATATATGTTTGAAGTATCATCTCTTGAAGGATTTTTCTTAATGTTGTAAATTTGCAATGAGTTTAGCATCTAGTGAATACTACATGGAATACCCCTTGATTAAAAATATATCTCAAAAAATCAATGAGAATAAAATAATATATAGTTTATTGAATGTTTTTGTGAGTTGGATTTACTAAATGTTGGAGTCTTTTAAAATTTCCCTTGAAATTAATTTCACAGTACTTGATTACATGTTTTATATTATTATGTTCATTATCACATCATGATTTTTAAATTGTATAAAACATTTATGCTTTAATTCCCAAATAATATATGTCAAACTAAAAATGTATATATGTAATTGTCTATAATGAGAACCCTGAGGTTCCATAATGATATTCTAGAATATTTTTCATTGACCAGATGATATTTTCTGACTGGTCATAGATGATACCACATATCAAGGGTAGAACGATCATAAGATGTTGAAACACCTTATCATAGTCCTTTCTTTGGTAATATCCATGTTAGGTGGTTTTGATAACACAAAAATCAATAGGAAATCAACATTTTCATGTGTCACTAGATTTTTTCCAACTAATGTACATATTTATACTTGGATTTTAATTTAATCATTAATGGATACCATGAATCCCATAATTTTATGTATTTGTAAAATCTATGATGACATATATTCGTGGAATGGTAGGATATTTTGGGTGTGTCATGAGTCAACATGAATTAATATATAATGAAGAAGAGTATGTATCTATTTTATCCCTTGATAGAAGTTGGTATCTCAAACCCTTTCATTGGAATAGAACATCTTGGATAAA
Organism: Viscum album; assembly: GCA_963277665.1. Lineage (NCBI taxonomy): Eukaryota > Viridiplantae > Streptophyta > Magnoliopsida > Santalales > Viscaceae > Viscum > Viscum album. The sequence goes on from OY728126.1 coordinate 1,747,773,260, forward strand.
ACTTTGGAATTATTGTTCAATATGAGAGTTTATTTTCTAAAATTCAAATAACGATACTTCAGGTATATAGGTTGATGAATCTATCACGCAACCGAATTAATTTGAGATAAAATGTTAAAGGTACAATATTACATGGTAAGGATTCATATGAGATTGGATGTCATTTTGACATTGACATCATTCTCTATGGATTCCTTAACATTTTTCTGATGAAATTTTTTTAATTTTGGCCAATTAAACTAATTACCCTGAGATAGGGGCCTAGAGCTCCACCACCTAAGTGTATTTATAATCTCAGTTAAATTCATGTATTGAATTTTACATGGTAGTCTAACTAATATTTATCTAGGTTTGGATGATCACAATGATATAATCACAAGTAATTAGAATGAATAAGTGGGTTAACCAATAATAAATATTAATTTTTATGTATTTAGAATTAAATATTTATTATATTTATTGATGACTAGTTTAATGATATTTATTTACTAGATAAATAGTCATTATTCACTGATCCAAAAATGTCAATAAAGGAAAGAAGAGTTAGTTTAATGGTATGGTTGGAAATGGTATAAGAAATAATTACTTATCTATAATAAAATTATTTTACATGTAATATGATTAATAATATTATTTTTATTATTGGAAATGGGGTCAAATAAGAATTTTAAATTTAGAAATGGATTGTATATAATTTTACTACCCTAAAAAATCCATAATAAATATATACTTACATAATATTACATAATTAAATTATTTTTCAAAAGAAAATAGATTGAGACTCTATGAAGTCCTAGAGAGTGACCTATACATCTATAATTCTCGATATATTCCTCCTTTATTAATACATGGGGAGAATATCAATAGTTCTTACTCCTTTAGAAGTAATTTTTTTTCTGATAACCAATAAACAAAGAAATCAGTCTAGATTAGTCATGATTAAACAATATGATTCTACAGCAACATTTATATATTGTGGTACAAGTTTGGATCTCCACTAGATTGATTCTATAGTTTTATCCTATAGTGTACTAGCATTGCAAGGAGATAAATTCAACAAGACCATTAATAAAGTGGGAAATATAAGTTGGGTTAATAATATATTTACTCAGAAACTAACTAAAAATTTCATGGGAAGATCCTACACTTCTAGATCAAGGTTTTTATTTAGTCAAGTAAATTTTGTTTTTCATTTTACATGATGTAATATTTCATGTACATTGGATATTATTAACAAAATAAGTAAAAAATATGAGTTTTCCATTCCATAATAGAACATCAACTATTCTCATAATGTTCACATTAGATGTGGTCGTCATAATTTTAACCCACATAGGATGAACTAAAATCATTTAAGATCTTATAAATACTCGAGTCAACTCTATAATCTCCGTAGGCTTGTGACATGTTAATTCACACATATTGAGCTGTTTAGTAAAATAAATTATGTATTATTTCTAGTTAAACATTGTGGCAAGATAGAGTTCTCTTTCTTGAGGATATTTGACAATGAAAACACTCACTATTTATAAATTCAATTATTTTTTATTTTATTAATATAATAAATTTATGTTTTCTATTTATTTTATGGAAAAAATTAGACATGCAATATAGGTGTATACAGAAAAAATTAAGGGTAGAGAGAAATGGGATTATCTTAGAAGAATGACCCATGGTGAACCCTCATTTACATAAATTGAGTTTCAAATTTACATAATAAGGAAAATTAAAATATATATGAAAATAAACATTTTTTAGGATTTTAAAATGATGTGAACTTAGTGATCTACAATACACTTCAAATCCTCATCCTCATTCGAGGGAGTATATTATAGAGGATAAATTTATGCATCAGGTGAAAAGTAGAGTCGTAATGTCACCTTTACCACTAACATCCCATAGTACTAACTCTAAACAAATGTAAAACATATATATTAAAAGATCAAGGATTAGGATAAATATAAATTATTCCTTCAAGATATTCATTAGGTTAGTTACTTATAATCACAAGTAAGGGAGATCACAAATGAAGAATGGATAGAGTGTAAACAAAAATGAGAAACAAATGTATAATATTTAGAGCAATATAATATATAAGAAAATATTTAAAATATACAAAATCAGAAAAAAAAATTACTTTTTAGTCAAATGGTTATCTCAAATGCCAACTCTTTGATTGTAAATAAATATAAAACTTCATAGGGAATTGGGCAGCTATTTCTCTAAAAAAAATATTCCTCTAAAACATTTTATATGGAATATCATTTTAATAGATTAATTTAATAAAAAAATCACCATAATAGTTATTCCTCTATTTATTTCATGTGATCCATTAAAATTTACATTTCATTTTACATGTTTCGAAAATACTATGACCAATTTAAATCAAAAAATAAATCTATCCTAGATATTTTTTGAATTCAAAATTTTTTATTTTCCATTATTTTATAAAAATGATGAATAAATAATAATATGATTACATATTAAAAGTATATAATCATATTCCTATTTCTATTTCTATATTTAAAATTTTTAACTAATTTTTATTTGTATTTTGTGTGATATAGGATGATTTTTAAAGTATTGATAAATTTTCATATATTGATTTTCAAATATTGTGGGATTCTTTCGGGCCACAAAAATTTGAATTATATAATTTTAACTATTAAATTAAATGTTTCCAAAAAATAGAATCTTATAAAAAATAAACATCAAAATTTTGATCTATATAGAAACAGTTATTGCCTAAATATGAAAGTATAAAAAATTTAAAATCTAAAATTATAAAAATTTTGGAATTAAGCTCAAGTAACTACTGAAACATAAAAATGTGAAAACTAAATATAAAATAACACATTACTGTGATTAGAATATTTAAATTAAATTTAAATTTTTTTTAAACAATAATGTTTCCCAATTATATAACACTTATGAATTTATATCCTTGTAAATTAATTGAATTCTAGTAAAAAAAGTGTTTATATTTTCCATGTTGAAACACATGAATCAGAAAATTTGAGAAAAAATATTCATTATTCATTTAAAATATAATTCCTACTATAGAAATTAAATCCACTGCCCCACTTCAATTTAATAAATATTTTATGTTATAGTATTACAAACAGAGTAAAATTAATTAAGATTTAAATTTTTTCTAGTAGAACTATCTTAAATTTATTTTTCCTATGCTTCTTTGAATTGATGATCCGTTCTTGAATTCCTTTATATAACCGATATAACATTATTATAAGTCAATATCCACATTTTTCATATTCTATTAAATATTACTCTCACCAAAATTGTTTAATCTTTTATAGTTATTCACTTATGGATTTTTCCCTTGGCTATGTTATGTAAAAATAACTTATTGTATTGAAAAATTTAATTTATTTTCTCACACATAGTGAATAATGCCTCATATAATCATTTTATGAGTGTAATTAAAAATTTTACTCTAGTTTAAAAGGGATTATGTCAATGTGTTTTTGTTTGTATCTAGAAAGTTATTTTTTCCACAACAGAAATGTTACTCAAGATAGAGATTTAGATTCAAGTTTCGTTATTTTATTATTATAGTTCCAATGTATTTTCCTCCATTTGAGACACATTTCCTATTTTTAAAACCAAAATTTTCATGGAATCACTAAAAAACTTCATTTTTTTTATATATGTTCAAAAACATCAAAATAAATGAAATCCTCAGTATGTGAAAATTATTTCATCTAGGACATAAAAGACCAAAAAAATATTTATGACCTATAAATAGACAAAACATTAATTTTTTTGAAAAAGAAAGACACAGAAAAAAATTACTAAAAATATATTAAAATATCCACCCACTCATTTCATATTTAAAAATTCTTCCATTTATGCTCAAAAATAAATATAAATATTAGGGAGTAAAAATAATATGTAAGTAATGATACAACCTAAATTTATTTTCTAGTGGTATCTTTGAGTAAATCTCTTAACTAGTACAACATTAAACATATGTAATCAATAAAACACAACACATAATAAATTTGTTATATGTAGAAAAATGAAGTGAAAATAAAAGAGATGGGAAAAAATGAAATATTTTGGGTACCCCCCCCCCCCCCTCAATCCCAATATAGGTGACAACTTTTTAACTTCCCCTAGTCATGTATTTGAAGCTTAGAATCCCAAATTCAAATGTGGAAGTGGCTACCAACTCATGAACCTCTAAACTACTTTCCTTCCAATGTGATTCCCTTCAGACTAGTTTTATTGGAACCCATAGAAAAACTGAAGTAATTAAATACTCATTGAATTGTAGTTAATATTATATGATGTGTTATATAAAATGAACCGTTCTTCATAATTTTATTTATTCAGAACCTTAACCTCTTATTTTATGATTCTGCATCAATAATTTTAAGAAAGGGAAATATAGTGAATATTTTATATTTATTTGAATTAAATAAAATGGAATCAATATAGAAATATATCTCCCTAATTAAATTATATTTTAATTTTGTTATTGATGAAAATACACAGGGAATTATTTATTTTCCTATCAAAATTATTTAATTAGATCAAGTGTAAGGATCTGTCCTTATACAAATCACAAATTGAATCTTTTGAAAATAATTCAATTTCATTCATTTTAATGAACATTTCGTGTTTATATTTTTATATATTTGTTTCATAACTCTTATTAAACAAACCCAATATTAAAAAGTGGAAACATTCACTCGATAAATATTTTTCCAAAAAATAAGGCATTTAAAATTTTAAAATATTCTTTCATTAAAACATGTTTCCGTAATTAATGTTGAATCCCCAATGAAATAAATTTAGACATTTATATAGTTCTTACTAATCTTTAAACCTTGTGAGAAAACATTTGAAAACATGGGATACAGACATAAATCGTAATAAGGGACATAAAATAAAAAGTACCCTATTAGTCCATTAATAATCATAAAAAAATTAATTTTTAAAATAAAATTTGAGTTTGAAATAAAAAAAATTAAAAAAAGTCAAATTATATACATAAATACTTTTATAAAATATTTCATATGAAATATTATAGGAAAAAATAAAACTTATTATGTTTTCTAATAAATCATGAATATTCATAGAAAATTTTCCAACAATGTTTCATAATAAGTAACAAATATTTTCCTTTTAAAAAAATTATGGTTTATGTAGCACCCCAATATTTCATAGTATGTTATTTCTTCAATGTAATTTAATAACATTCGCTACACGCAACACCGAGTTTAAGCCCACCACGACTTACCAAACTAGCTGTTCAAAAACGGTTATGAATAGTATTAACTGAATTTTGAACTCTACATAATCCTTATAATTTTAGAATCCATATTATGAGTTTCTTAGAAATGATTTAAGAACAATTTTATTTTTTCCAGATAAAAGAAGTATTTTTCAAAAAAATCACTTTTACCACCTTTTAATGGTGAACCATTTTTAAATCCAATATTTGAAACTTTTATATATTCAATTTGAAAGAATAAATATCTTCTTTAGAATTTGGACAGAAGACTTTATTTTCAATAAATGTTTGTTGGTTTTCTTGATAACTTTCATATTTGGGTGAATAATGAAAAATACTATATTTTAATTGAAAACAAATTTTTTAATCAAAATAATTTATATTGTTAAATTATCCATTTTAATGTTTTGGAATTATAAATAGATTATATTTTTTCCATTTAATCCAATTCTGGTCATTGTAAGTAATTTCACTTTGAAATTGGACATAAACAAGTGGCAATCTTTTGATAGTTATTATTTCTTAAAAATACACCGTTTGGTTTAAACAACGGGAATTAATTTTAAATTAATAAATTCAACATATATGTTTTCATTTTGGTAAAATAGAATTCATTTTTTCATTCGGAATATCAAAATTAGATTATGGTGAATTTTGGTATTTTTCTGAAAATAATCAATTTTTGATGAATAGTTAAAAACACTGAGTTATTATTTAAAACATACTTTTTATTTAAAAAATTATTTATTTTATTAAAATATATTATAGGTAAAAATAGATAAATAATACCTATATAAGTTCAATTTAATTAATTGGAGTCATTTTATAATAAATTTAGTTATATAAAAATTTTATTAAACTTTTACCATCTTTTACCCACCTCCTAGGACGAATTTAAAATTTTCATAAAACTTAATTTTAATGCTTATGTGAATTAAAATTCAAATATACGAGAGACATGGTTGATATCCTTAAATAAAATTTGGTTCAATAAGATGAAAATAATTTTGGTGAATAGTAACTTTTTACTTTTATTTACCACGGTTAAAAGTAAATAGGGTAATTAAGGGTAAACATGATATTATTATTACCCTAACACATGTCTTAATTCTATTTGATAAGTGTAATTATACAAAAAAAACCTTAGGAATAAAATATGATCCTTTAGGTCCACTTGGATTAGATTACAACATTTATTATTATTTAATTCAAAGAAGAGTTAAAAGTGTTAATTTCAAAGTTCAATAACTAAACAATTTTTAATATAGGGTTACACATAACCTAAATTCTACAATAAATATTAATTAGAAATATAAAAATATCTCTTACATAATAGTTGTTTATTTATATTTTTTTGACATTAAACAATGATGATGCAGAAATTACCTAATTAATGAAATATTAAAATATTTGATATTATAAATATCCAAATAAATTTAATTTGAGACATTTTATAAATTACAGTAATTTTAAAGGTTAATATGAAATGTTTGGGTTGGTTATAGGAATTTTTTTTGATTTAATAATTTTATTATGAATTAAAAAAACAAAATACCATGTAGTGTAAAAATTGACATGAAATAGTTTTTAAAACAAATATTATATTAATAGTTGATATAATAATTATAAAAATCAAAGTTTCGGTAAAAAGACTAATCTGAAAATATATATGACACTAATGAACAAATTGGGGTTCGATTGTCATTTTATAGTATGTTTATTGACCATATAATAATAAAATACGAAGAGAAAATGTTAAATGTCAAACTATTTTACTAAGAGTTAAATCTGAAAGATAAGTTTATTATAGGGACCCAAACCTGTATAAAACCTATAGTTTGAGATGTGTTAGACCCATAGCCAAATTAGATTTCAAAAAATTCTATTTTGGTTCCATTAGAAACCAAAAATGATTTTATTATAAATTTATATTTGTAGCTTCTCCTAAGGTGTCCCTCACCCCTCTTATAAAAGGGCACTCACCCATCTCTCTAATTCACACAGTCAAAGCCTTTTGGCTCGGCCAAACTCTACAAAAATACCCTCTCAACTATCCTCCCTTAATTCTATAGGCCTTAATTTGGTCAGAAATCCAACCTATAGATCCCCTTGGATCAAATCAAAAGGAAGAACCCGAAGAGGAGGTAATGATTTCACCACCCTCTTTCAAGTTCTTTTCTTCTTCCACTTACTCTTTCTTTGTTATTACCATAAAAAATAATAACTCCAGTACCTTATATATATTGTGATGTTATTATAAATATGTCACAACTATATTCATTATTTTACCCATCTTATGAATGATAATGTCACCATGCCTGGGTACGTACGGCTTACCGTCTCCACGCCATTATATAATTTTTTATTCAACGCTATATTGTTTGGATGGATATAATGATGAATAATATGTATATAAATAATTAAAATAACATAATATATTCTCTGTAAAATTAATATACAATCTAATTTCACTCCTTTAACAAAATGATATTGTTTCTCGTGCGTACGTATGGATTACCGTCTCCACGACGCGATTAGCTTAATTTCCATGTTCACCATTCAACAATTATTATAAAATATATATCATTAATAAGTATTTAATGTATTACATAATAATTATATTGGATATATATTTATATATATTTATATATTTACTTACATATAACTTATTCACTTAGTACCATTCAATACGATATGAAAACTGAAACAACGTTTATGCGTACATACGGAGTACCGTCTCCATAAACGGTGTTTTCCAGTTCATATATATGTCCATTGTACATATATATATTATAAATATTTATGATATATGAATCATGTTTTATATTCTGTAAGTATTTAAATATTGATCTAAGTGATAAAATCAAGAGTGACAAGTTAAAACACATACGATAAAGAAAGCGATTATTACCTGAAATGTTAATTTAACATGTTAATTATTATTAAATGGGTAGTGTAAAGTCATAAAAGATTCATTTATGATATCATAAATATCAAAATTGTTCTGGTATAAGTTAATAACATACTACGTTCTTCATACAAGAGGATAAATCTTCCCCCGACTAAAGGAAAGTTCAAGGTAAGGGTTAATTTCACAATCTCATTATTATCTGAGGTTGTTTTTACGTAAGTATCTCCTAGGAAATATTTATTATCTTTGTCCATGTTTCATAAAAGTGTTTTCAAAGTGTTATTTTTAAGGGGATTTTTACTAAAAGATAATTTTAAATGTTTGATATATTTATTCTTCTAAACCATTCTCAATAATATCAATGTTTTCAAAATGGCTTTAAGGATTTATTTAAATGGACCTAAATGTTTTAAAATGTTGATTCCATTCAAAAGTTTCAAAGTGGTATGGGAAAATATGAATAAAAAATGTCTTTAAATTTCATTCTTTTTAAATTTTGTGACTTCTAAATGTTTTCATGAAAAAGGGATATTTTTCTCAAAGAGTTTTACAAATAATTTTCATCTATGTCAAAATACATTAATGGGTTTTAAACTTGTTTGAAGTTGATTTATTATGATACAAATCTACCATAATGTATTGATGGTTTTCTGATATGTTTGACTATGGATGTGTTATTTTTATACCATTCATGGTTTATGGAAAAATTATTGACATTTTGTGTGCCAGTTTTAATACAAATGTTTATGTTATGTTTAAACCTTTTCATATGAGCAATTAATTGGACTTAGTAAGTGATGGGTAGAGATCGCAATAGATCCTCGATGAATCGGTAGGTCTCACGAGGAAAACTACTGTCTTGGAACAAGGCCTTGACAAAATATTATTTTTATTCTTGGCACAAGGACTTGACTATGTGGTTATAAAGTTTGACACTATGCATTCCATAATTAAGAAAGTGGTTATTGATATTTCATGTGATTATTCTACTAGTAGAATATCCATGTGAATAAGTAAATGAAATTATTTTACTGTATCTTTGCCATATTATTCTGAAGATTATATTTAAAAGGCTTTTTATTTTTTATTATACATTGACTTAAGTGTTTAGGCTTATTTATTACTGAGCATCTGAGCTCTCCCCTTTCTATGTTTTAATTTTCCCAGGATTCCAAGAAGTGTCTTATGATTGATAAGCAGGGTTATGGTAGGGGATTAATGGAATTCTCAAAGGATCATTTATGTGGTGTTTTAGTTTCAAATGTGTAATTTAGCGTTTATGTATGTAATATATTTTCCAAGATTACTAAACAGATCAGTCCTTCGGGACATGATTCCTTCTAATCACGCCAATGTTATGTAATAATGCACTGACTCTTGGTAACTGGGGTCGGGGCATTACAGTTGGTATCATAGGAATTTTATAAATAACCTTGGAAACTAGATTTAGATAAACTCTAATTAAGCACATTACCCTAAGATTGGATTTGAGGATTAGTATAGAATAACTTTCTAGAATTTTGGTAATTTAGAGATTTGTTGTGTTTCCAAGCAATACATCCATGTCTGGATACGAGCAAATAGAGGCGGCTTTGGCACGGATGTACCTAGGGGTAATACTTGACAACACTAAATTGATCTAGACTCAAATGAGAACTGGTGCATGAAAACAGGCCTTGCAACACTCCTGGTTACAACACTCTTGGGGGATATGCTTAGGATAATTCTCATTTTCTTTACAAATCATTATAAAGGATTTATGAGTATATACCTCCTCAAAGAAAATATTTTAATGATTATAGATTATATACATAAACAGTTCAATTTATGTTAGGTATTTTACATGTTTGGATTTATTCATTGCAATTCTTAAACTGACCTAGTGCATGCCATTGTATAGAAATGGCACCCAGTAGAAGGAATGTGAACTCCAACAAAATGTATGATCCAAAGTGTAAGAAATATCGTATCTTTCACGGTATTAAGACAAAATTTTAGAAGGGAAATAGTATCCCATGTATTCTCAACATATGAAGAAATAGTATCATGTGTTAATAAGATAAGTAAAGAATTATCTGAGTCCTATGGCTTTGAAGGGAATCGACAGAAGAAAAAGATGGTAGAAAGAAAGATGGATAAAGGGAATAAGAGAAAGAAGTATTTTTTCATATTTGATAACTGTAGAAAGAATCACCTTGGAAAAATCGTTAAAGTAATGAGATTTTGTTATAAGTGTAGAGAAAAAGGACACCAAGTACATGATTTCAAGGGTAATAATAAGGTTTCAAATTTATAATGCTTCATCTGCAAGGAGCTGGGACACTATGGGAATCAATGTCCTAGTCAATAGAGTATACTGAAAATGATTCTATTTGATAATAATCAAGTTATGATACTACCTCAAATGAAGAGGAATGACTAGTTTTGTTATGTTGTTATTATAGAATTATTTCATTTGAGTTTTGTAACCTCAATATACTAGTTATATGAATTATAGAGATAAATAAGTATTGTACTGCCATACTATTTTATTGAGGATTTGAGATTATATAGTTCTAAGAAAAGTGATAAATATTAAGAAACACTTTTTAAAAAATACATGGTTGAATGAAAGGTAATCCTTAATATGGTCCTGATAATGAGGTAGTGATTTTGGAATAAGAGATGGTTTATTCGGATAAATTATAATGATATTCTTGATTCCTTGGAACTGATTAATAATTTTTTTTTTCATCATTGTTGGAATATTAAAAATTTTGGATATAAGGAATATATCTAGTATTATATTAAGGATAAGGGAGAATTAATGTAATCAATAAGGTTTTATGGTAATTTAGGGTGTTACCATGTTTAAAAATAATACATGATAAAGGTGTTCACATGTTATTAAATCGAAAAAATGATCATCATTTTGTTTAACTTCCTTATAAATTATAGACTGTGAGTTTGGATAGAAGTATTTTGGCTGAGACTAAAGGTGGTAATTGATTATGTTTCAAATTTTATACTATTGTTAAGTTTATTTTTGGATTGTTATTAAAAGTACAACACACAGACCGTGTGACAATTCGTCGCATCGGACAAAGCTGTGGGAATCAAACCCACAACCATAGTGCGATTGGGATTTATCACCTACCACTAGACTACATGAAGACCCTAAATTGTATAATCTAGTTTCTTATTTTAAAAACTCTTATAGGTGAATTATAAATTCATTCTTTTTGCAACCCTGTACAATTTGGTTAAATAGAATATTTTTTTGAAATATTTTGGAGTGAAAGATGAGTTTATGGTAGGAATTATTTAAAGGACATAACTCTACTTGTCAAGTATATATATATATTCCCTCTTATTCTAAGACTAAATTAATTATTAAACATTAGTTATGTGTCTTACTCTCAATCTCTTTTCATTGAGGAATCCTTCAATTTCAAAACGAAATTCTTTTATACGGTGTATAAAACCCTTTGACTTTTCATTTCAAGGGGAATCCTTTCTACGAAGCATTCTACTAAACCAAAAAAGGTATGTTTTTTAACGTAAGTGGTGAGAAAAACCATTCCACCACTGCGTGTTCTATTTGATCTTTGGCTTCATTAACAAGCCAAAAATGTTTTTTCTAAAAAAGAAAATAAATACCATATAGTCTTTTTATGTTTTTTGGTATTGAAAATGGTTTTGGCAATGGATTGGTTATGTCAATACATTTAAAAGATATATTGTGATTGATGACCAAAATCACTCCCAATAAATATTTATGTTTTTCCTCTAATTATGTGTCTTTAATTTCCACCAATGTTCTCCTAATTGAGTTCATAATTTGGTGGTGACTTTTTCATTTCCCTTTCCCTCTTATTAAGAGTAAATCTTATTAACCCAATTTTCGATATGGGTTTTCCACAAAGGTATTTTTTTATTTGAAAACTTCTTTTTCGAAGAAAAATTTCAAATTGCGAGGAGAAAATTTAATGAAGGATGGTAAAATGTAACACCCCAATATTTCATAGTACGTTATTTCTTTAAAGTAATTCATTAACTTTCACTACACGCAACACCGAGTTCAAGCGCACCATGACTTATTAAACTAGCCATTCAAAAGCTGTTATGAATAGTATTAACTAAATTATGAACTTTATATAATCCTTATAATTTTAGAATTCATATTATGAATTTCATAGACATGAGGTAAGAAAAAATTCATTTTTTCATATAAAAGAAGTATTTTTCAAAAAAAATGCACTTTTACCACCTTTTAATGATGAACCCCTTTTAAATCCAATATTTGAAACTTTTATATATTCAATTTGACAAAATAAACATATTTTTTAGAATCGGGACATATGAATTTAGTTTCAATAAATTTTTGGTGTTTTTTGATAACTTTTATATTTTGGTGAATAATGAAAGATACTATATTTTAACTGAATACAACCTTTTTAATCAAAACAATTTATAGTGTTAAATTATACATTTTAATGGGTTTAAGTATAAATAGATTATATATTCACCATTTAATCCAATTCTGTCCATTTTAAGTAATTTCACATTGAAATTGGACATAAACAAGTGTCAATCTTTTGATAGTTATTATTTCTTTCAAATATGCCTTTTGGTTTTGAAAAAATGAATTAATTTTAAATTAATAAATGAAACTTATATGTTTTGAATTTTGTGAAATATACTTCCTCTTCTAATTAATATTATCAAAATTATCTTAGGATGGATTTTAGGTATTTTTCTGAAAACATTGAATTTTTGATGAATAGTAAAAACACCGAGTTATTGTTAAAAATGACTTTTTATTTTAATAATTATTTATTTTATATTAATTTATATTTGGTCAAAAAGATACATAAAACATATATAATTTTAATTTAATTTATTAGAGTCGATTTATAATAAGTTTATATATATGTAAATATTTTTCAACTTTTACTGTCTTTTACCCACCTCCTAGGAGCATTTTTAAATTTGAATAAAACATAACTTTACTGCTTCTTTGAATTGAATTTCAAAAATTTGAGAGACATTTATGATATCAGTATGTAAAATTTGGTTCAATAATATGAAAATAATATTTGGTGAATAATAATTGTTTACTTTTATATACCATGGTTAAAAGTAAATATTGTAATTAAGGGTATAAATGATATTATTATTACCCTAAAACATGTCCTAATTCTTTTGGATACATGAAATTTGACCAAAATCAACCCTAGGAATAAAATATGATCCTTTAGGTCCACATGAATTAGATTAGGACATTTTTTATTATTTACTTCAAAGAATAGTTAAAAGTGTTAAATTCAATGTTTATTAAATAAACCAATTTTAATAAATGGATACACATAAGATAAATTAGACTATAAATATTAATTAGAAATATAAAACTATTTACTACCTAATGGCATTTTATTTATACTTTATATACGTTTTATAATTTAATTTATTTATGACACAATAATGATGCATTAGTTGCCTAATTAACGGAATATTAAAATATTTGATATTATATAAATTCAAATAAATGCAATTTTAGACTTTTTATTAATTAAACTAATTTTATAGGTTACAATGACATTTTATGGTTGGTTAGAGGAATTGTTTTCGAAGTAATAATGATGTTATGAATTTAGCAAAAACAAAATACCAAATAGTGTCAAAATTGACATAAAATAATTTTTAAAATAAATATTATATTATTAATTGATATAATAGTCTTAAAAATATAAAGTTAGGCAAAAATACTTATATAATAATATATATGACATTAAAGAACCAATTGGGGTTTGATTTTCATTTTATAGTAAGTTTATTAACCATATAATATAAAAATACAAAGTGACACGGTAAATGTCAAACTATTTAACTAAGAGTTAAATAAAAAAGATAATGTTAATATAGTGACCCAAACCTATCTAAAACCTATTGGTTGAGTGTTTTGAGACCCATCCCCACCTTAGCCTTTAAATAATTAAATTTGGAATCATTATAAACCGAAAATTATTTTATTACAAAATATTATTTCTTGTTTTTCCTAAGGTGCCCCTCAACCCTCTTAAAAAAGGGAACCCCCACTTCTCTCTCATTCACACCTTAAAAGCCTTTTGGATCAGCCAAACCCTGCCCAAATACCCTATAAAATTTCCTAAATTCATCATAGTGACCTTCTTTTGGTCATAAATCCATCCAAAGGATCTTTCTTGATGAAATCAAAAGGAAGAACCCGAAGAAGCGGTAATGATTTCACCACCCTCTTTCAAGTTCTTTTCTACTTACACTTACCCTTTCTCTGTTATTACCATACAGAAATAATAAATCCAGTACCTTATATATAATTTTATGTTATTATCAATATTTAACAACTATATTCATTATTCTATCCATCTTATTAATGATAATGTCACCATGCATGAGTACATACGACTTACTGTCTCCACGTCGTGGTTTAATTTCTTATTCAAAACTATATTATTTGGATGTATATAATGATGAGTAATATGTATATAAATAATAAATATAACCTGATAATATCTCTGTAAAATTAATATACCATTCAATTCAACACATTTAAGGAAATTATATTGTCGCTCGTGCGTATGTATGGATTACCGTCTCCACGATGCAATGAGATTCATTTCCACGTTCACCATTCAACGATGATTATAAAATATATATCAGTAATAAGTATGTAATATATGAAATAATAATTCTAGTGGATATATATATATATACTTACATATATATATTATTCACTTAGTTACGTTCAATCCGATATAAAAACGGAAACAGCGTTTATGCGTACGTACGGACGGCTGTCTCCATAAACGGTGTTTTCCATTTCATATATATGTCTACTATACATATTTATATTCTAAATATATATGATATATAAATCATGTTTTATATTCTAGAAAAATTTAAATCTTTATCTAAGTGACACAGTTAAGAGTAACAAGTTAAAACACATTCGATAAAGAAAGCGATTATTACCCGAAATGTTAATTTAACATAGAAATTATTTTTAAATGGGTAGTGTAAATTCATAAATGAATCATTTATGAAATCATAGATATTAATATGGTTATGGTATAATTTAATAACCTACTACAGTGTTCATACATGTGGTTAAACGTTCTCTCGACGAAAGGAAAGTCCAAGGTAAGGGTTAATTTCACAATCTCTTTATTATTCGAGGTTGTTTTTACATAAGTATCTACTAGAAAATATTTATTATCCATTTACTTGTTACATAAAAGTGTTTTAAAAGGGATTATATTTTATGGGGATTTTTACTAAAACATCATTTTAAATGTTTTAATGATTTATTCTTCAATACCATTCTCAATAATGTCTTTGTTTTCAAAATGGTTTTATGGATTTATTTAAATGGACTTGATAGTTTTAAAATTTTAATTCCATTCAAAAGTTTCGAAGTGGAATGGGACAATTTGATTCAAAAATGTCATTAAATTTATTTCTTTATAAATTTTGTGACTTTCAAATGTTTTCATGAAAAAGGGATATTTCTCTCAAAGTGTTTTACAAATAATTTTCATCTATGTCAAAAACCTTTAATGGATTTTAAAATTTTTTGTAGTTGATTTGTTATGATACAAATCATTCATATTGTATTGAATGTTTTGTGAAATGTTTGAATGTGGATGTGTTATTTTTATACCATTCGTGGTTTATGGATAAAGTATTGACATTTCTAATGCTAGTTTTAATACAAATGTTTATGTTATGTTTAAATATTTTCATTTGAGGAATGCATTGGACTAAGTAAGTAACAGGTGGATCCCACTATAGCTCCTCGATGAATCGGTAGGTCTCATGAGACAAAATAGTGTCTTGGTACAAGGCTTTGAAAAATCATATTTGTTTTCTTGGCATAAGTCCTTGACTATGTGGTTATAAAGTCTAGCACTATGCATTCCATCATTATGAAAGTGGTTATTGATATTGCATGTGATTATTTTTCTAGTAGAATATCCATGTTAATAAGTAAATGTAATTATTTTATTTTATCTTTTCCATATTTTGATGAATATTAAGATTAAAGGGCTATTTTTAGTCTTCTACATCGCCTTAAATGTTTATGCTTATTTATGAATGTTTCTTCTCTATTGTTATCCTTACTGAGCATCTGAGCTTACCACTTTCTATGTTTTAGTTTTCCCATGATTCTATGAAGTGTATTATTATTGATAAGCAGGATTACGCTAGAAGATTAATGGCATTATCAAAGGATCATTTATGTTGTGTTTAATTTTCTAATGTGTAATTTATCTTTCATGTATGTAATTTATTTTTCAGGACTGTTAAACTGTTCGGTCCTTCGGGACATGATTCCTTGTAATCATGCAAATTTTATATAATAATGCACCGACTCTGGGTAACAAGGGTGGGGGCGTTATAGTTTCTTACCTTTATCAAATCATAATATATCTATTAAAATCCATATAAATCATAGATATATAATATAGTTAAAATGAGGCATCATTTTCAGTTCACACCTACAATCACTCTTACATGTGGAATAACCATAATATTTACTAATGGAATAATATTCATAGTTATAAATGGAATAACATTTATAGTAAATTCCTAAAATTCCTTAGTATAAACCTAATCAATTAACTCAATCCTTTTACACAATTAATTAGAGAGATATAATAAGATCACCCACAATTTTTTTATAGTTGAACCACTTTTCATTGTAAATATTTTCCAATATTTTCTTACTATAAACCTAATCAATTAACTACTTCCTTTTATACAATTAATTGAAGAGATATAATAGGATCACCCATACATGGTTTATATCCGAATAGATTTTCATTATAAATAATGATCATGAACCATAACATTATCAAAATATATGAAATCATTCATCATTAAAAAACATTCTTTAAGCCCATAGGAAATACATTTCATATATTGATATATCACATTCCTTTTAAACCATATTTGAAGAGGCAATATTCCCAAAATAAAGGTAATTAGGGTTTCTCTTTGAATAAAACACGGATAATTATAATCGAATCAAAAAACCATTTTTTGTAGTAGTGGGAAAAGTCACTGATGTCGTATATGTTAGATTATATCATTCCTTTTATATTTTTGTCAACACATTCAGTATAAAGCACATAAAAATATGTCATTTGAAAAACTTTTTGGGAATGTAAAAAGAGATATAAAATTTAAGTTATAATTCGTTCATTCTATATAAATAAATTCATAAAATAATTTTCACTATATTGATATGGTATATAAATATTTAGAAAATAAATATTTAAAATTATTAAAATTTTGTTTTTAAAGTTTCCGTTACCTAATGTCTTACACATCATGTTTTATTTTTATCTTCCAAAATAATAAATTTATGTTAATTAGTTAATTTATTATGATTATTTTTCTATTTTATTATTTATTTTATCATTTTATAATGAGTTACATAATCCATTAATCTCATGTTGTATGTTTTGATGATATTCTGTTCATACGTACAAAAAGACATATGTAGGTTGAATATTGTTATATAATATAATATTAAATAATATATAGAATAATAATAATGAATAAATTATCATTTTTATATACCAATTCTACATTTATAACCAACTATTAAATATGGTTATGAAAAATTAACTCTATTACAATCTCAGAGGCGATAGGTCATACGTGTGTCCGAGTAACGCTTTCATTTTGTTGATGATCATGATGTAAATATGGGAAGTGTTGTTTTATCATTATATACTTATAAATATAACATAAATATCATATTTTGTCTTCAAAAAAATCTTATTTGTATCATTCATATTTTTTTGATGAAAAAATCACACCCCTTAGTGAAAGTGGTAGCCGACACGAAGACACGAATGAAATTATCATTTTACAATGAATATATAGGTTACTAAGTATTAAATATATTATATTTCTATAATGATAAATATTTAATTAATATAATATATATATATATTAAATCCATTATTATATCTATCCAGGAGATGGAGGGATGGAAAATTAATTACATCGATTTGTGAGGCGGATGTCCTCCATATACACAAATGATGGTCTTGATCCCCATTTTATGGAAAAACGATATAGATATAAGTATATAAATTAAAATAATAAAATATAATTATAAAGTAGATACTTATATTATTATATCATCATGGTTGAATAATATTTGAATTATGTGTAAGAATAAATAAATCTAAAACATTTTGTTAAATTTTTTACATCTTTTTCAGCTAAAATTATTTTATTTACAACATAATACCTATAAAGATAGTATTATTCATAAAAAAGTACCTATGTAATTAACTTAGATATTATAGGAAATTTTTTGTAGGTATAAAAAATTTAAATGTGAAAAAAAAGAGATAAAGATCCATTTTATAAGAGATGGGAGGGTCACTCTTGGAACTACATAAAGTATTAAATTAATATAAATTAATTTTTTAGAAACAATGGACCCAAAATGATATATTTATAATATAGTATGATTATGAGTCTAAATAAAATCATACAACAAAAATTTTATAGTTTTACGTTATTTAATGTCCCTTTCTTTAGTTTTATCTTTTGTTAACACTTTTAACAATTACCTTGATATTAATTTTTTTTCACATTAGTGGTGAATAAAGTTACTATAAAAATGTTATTTTTACCATAAATGGTCCATTTTTTATATTTTTTAAAATATACCATTCAATTTTAGAAATATAACATTTAGAGTAATTTTAAATCATTTAAAAATTTATTATATATAATACAATATCATTTTTATCATTTTTAAAACTATTCATTTCATTAGACATTGAAAACCACATGACAGTAATGGAATTAGAGTATAATACATTAACACATCCCTAATATTTTATATTTATAAAAATTCATATAACACAATAATCCATTAAATTTATATTACCTATAATTTTTATATTATTTGTTTTATTTTCCTATTAATTGAATAAATAACGTGTCTATGTTACATTAAAATTTAATGTCATTATTTATTTAGTTAATATTATAAATAAATTATAATGTTAAATATAAAACATTATCTTTAAAATATTCATTTATAACCAAAATTGAGTTTTTTATCCTAATCATAAAATGTTATATATATTAAAAAAAAGAAAGTGTCTTTTTTGACTTTATCTTCAATTTAATTATTGTAATGGTCAAATTCACACCCAAGTGGGAAAATAGATGTTATATTTTAATATTAGATGATTATTGATGAAATATAATCAAAAAATAAAATTATATAAAGTTTTCTGATTATTTCCAATACTTATCATATTTTTTTTACCCGTAATTTCCTGTTTTATCCTTGTAGAGGTGAAAAATATTTACTAAGGCTACTATTTGTAATGACCTCAAATAAAATCAAAATATTTAAAAAAATTAATTTACATGCTTAGAAGTATTTAATATATTTTTCATAATTCAATTTATAGATGTGGTAAAATTCAATTTAAAATTAACTCAAAAAACAAGATGGAATAAATTTTTTTACAAAAATGTCTCCTTTAATATAAAAATGTTTTTCTGCCAAATTAAATAAAAAATCATTAAATATTCTATAATTGGATTATTTTTATTAAAAATAAACATATTAAAATTCAATATTATTCCAAATTATATTTTTACTTTGTAAATACATGAAAATAAAATACAGTTTTTATTAATATCGGTAGTATTTAGTTTTCCTCAAAAATATAACTTTGTAGAAAATTATTAAAATTTTATAAAAAAAATTTTAAAAAATTTAATTAAAATATTAAACCTAAAATTAAATAAAAAATTTTAAAAATTTTATATTGATTATTATAATTTCTTATAAAAAATAACAATCATGTTTTATAAAAATGTGTTTCTGAAACATAAAATGTCTAAAAAATGAATAACTATTTAATAAGAATTTATCTGTATATTTTTGTTGAGTATGATTATTTTATATATTACAAAATGTGGTTAATCATTTTCATACATGGTAATTAAATGGCTATATTATAACATCTAAATCTAAATAATAATATTTTTTGGTTTATTTAAGCTTAGTGTTGTGTGTCATATATACTATTCAACATAAGGTTAATCTTTCAAAATATCACGGTGTTATATTGTACACAATTTAATAAATTTAATCCACACAATTGTAACTTGATATGAGAAATAGAGTTTTTTATATTTAGAAAGGCATTTTTTTAAATCCCACATCATAAAAATTGTTCATAAAATAACCTCTTCATAAATGGAAAGGATAAATAAGAAGGCCATTTGAAATAACACATAATTAAGCATATAAATAAGACAAAATTATTGGTAATTGAAAAAAGGACATGAAGTAAAGACATAAATTCCAAAAAATGACGGAGAGTGATACACGAGAAATTATAGTAAGAAAATGAATGATCATGATAAAGTCAATGACTAAAAATCAATAAACCTAAGAGGTGTAAAAAAATATAATTGATTCATTGAAAATGAAGGTAATTTGAAATTTTGTTTGATATCTTTTTTTTATAGTTTGTTTATAACTTTAACATAAATTATAAGAACACAAGTAAATATTCTTAATTAAAAAATAAAATTTCTACCTTTATCAATTTCCACCACATTCTCACATTTCCTTCTAAATAATGAGTATTATATATGATTTTTTTATTACAGAAGAACTAAAATATACTTATAATAGATCACATAATCCATAAACGGACAATAATGTTTTCCTACTACAGTAACAGAAACAAAAATTATTAGCACAATATATAAAAATTTAGGAACTAAATAATCCATCAAACAAATAAATAATACATTTATCTCTACAATTAAATAGTAAGACAAAATGTTCATAATAAATCATTTTATAATTAAATACTTTTAAAATTATTCTTAAAGATACTAGATAATATTAAAATCCAAATATTTGAATAATTTATCATGTAATAATCCAAGATAAAATTATCATTTATCTCTAAATAACATTAATTACCTTTAAAGTTTCATAAAAAATTTATATTCCATATTTTTATAATCATATATATATGCTTATTATTTTTATAAATGACATGAATCACTATAACGACTCATTAAAAATCATATATTCTTCCAAAAGATTACCCAACTTTATTCATTAAATAAATTCACATAATTTTCCATAAAATAAAACCTATGTTTCCAAAATAAACTTAATATTAATTTTTCAAATCATTTAGAATGAAAAAAATCTCATACTAACTAGGACATCAAGTAGGACAATGTTAATATTTGTTCCCTTACCACATTTCGATTTTAGGTACAAGCCTCATGGCGTTTTAGGATGCGATGGGTTATCACCCAACCTGTGAGTAACTATATTAATATAATTACAATAACATTATTAATATTATCATGAACATACTCGAAAATATCTTAATAATATCCAAATTAATGAATTTTTTATCCTCAATGGTTTTCTCATACCTTTCATCTTATATTTTTATTCTTCTTAAATATTAATTACATTAATCCTAAGTATTAAATATACCTCTATAAAATAAAATATCTCCCTAATTATCATTAATCATATTTAAATAACATCACTTAAAACCTCAAAAAAGGTGTCTAAAACATTGAACATATGATCATCCTTAGACTTAAAATAACGTGATGTCATCCAAAATTTTAATTTTACTTAACATTAAAACATATTTTTCTCCAATGATCTCTAAGCCTTTCATTTGATACAAATTACGAAGACTCAACCTTCAACAATCCTAAAACTGAAAATTTCAAAAATTATTCACGTTGTTTCATTTATAGGGCCTTTAAAAGTTATGATTTTTAGAGATTTATTTCATAAATATTACATAAAAACCCAAAATACTGCAGAATCAAATCATCTACAGTCTATCCATTTTTTTAATAAAAACTACATATCTGAAATTTAAACTCACGTTTCATTAAAATATTTTTTCTACATTACCCATGATACTATGTAATATAATATAGACATTGAAAAATTTATTAATCATCTACATGCTATGTGAAAAGAATTTGAAAACTTTTTATGATTAAAAATGTTAAATAAAGGAAATAATATTAGAAAGAACCACACTAGTCCCTGAATACTCATAAATATATTTATTTTTCAAATAAACGTTATACTCAAAATAAAAATATTTCTTAACCACAAAGATAACTTCTCTTCAATTTTTTTTAAATCATACTAAATTTTAAAATAAAAAATTAAAATAATAATGATTTTTTATAGGTCATAAAAACACATTGAATATATGAAACATTCTATAAATCTCACACTTAATATGTATTATATTATTTCCATATAAAAATAATCTCATTTTTCCCTGATTGAACTCATAATATTTACTTTAAAATTTATAGAAAGTTATGATAAAACATATAGATAAAATTATTCATAATTTTTATATAACTTCCATGATCACTATTACATATTTAATAAACTTATTCATTACAAATGGAATATCTTTAATAGATACAAATAAAATAACCTTTTTGGTATATTCCTATAATCTCTTATGAGAAACCTAATTTGTTCACTCCATCTCTTTACCTAATGAAATAGAGGATGATAATGGTATAATCTATCTTTGGTTTATAATTTAACCACCCATCATCATAAATAATCCCCATTTACCATAGTATTATAATAATACATGAAATATTCCATCATAAAAACATTCTTTACACCCGTAAGAATGAATTTTTAGATATTGGAAAATATTTTTATATTAAAATATGGTTTTAAAAAACATATTTCCAAATACAACTTGAAGGATGATTCTAAATTGAATAAAAAATGAATCTCATCTTGGAATAATGAAATTAAATAATGGTTGTGGTGGTGGGAAAATCCAACGACGTCATATATGTTAAAATATAATATCCCTTTAGTCTTTTTATTAAACTTTTCTTTATAAAACAAGTATGCATATTAATTTTGAAAAAATTTGAATGAATGTCAAATGAGCCATAAAATTTCCTTTTTTAATATTTACATTTCATATAAATACATTAATAAAATAATTTTAAGAATACGGATATGATAGAAAATGATTTTTAAAATAAATCCTTAAAACAATTAAAATGAGGTTTTTAATGTAAAGAATCACTTACCCCGAGTATGTTTCATCACATATGTTACTTATATTGATAATTAATTATTATTTGTTAATTAATAAATTTTTTATGAAATATTTTACATTTTATATTTACTTTTTCCATGTTATAATCAATTAGTTTCATGACGGATGTTTTGATGATATTCAACCCATATGTCCAAAATGAATTTCGTAGGTTGATTATGGTCAACGTTTTAATTATTTCATAAAATATAGAATAATAATAATGAAATAATTATTATTTTTATAAATTAATTATAATTTTAAATCCAATAATGAAACATAATTATTAAAAATGAACTACATTACAAATATGGAAATGGTTGGTTATATGCATGCATGAATAATGCATCAATTTTTTTCAATGATCATGATTGAATGAAGGATTATATTATTTTATCATTATAAAATTATAATAATTTTTAGAATATATTGAAATTAAAATATATATGTCATCCATATGATGCAGTGATGAAAAATGAATCACATTGCTCTGTGAATGTGGTGGTCCACACATATGCATGAACGATTTTATCATTTTCCAATGAATGAATCGGTAAAAATTATATGGTTTATTATATTTATATCATGATAAATATGTCCAAAATAACATATATATATATATATATATACATACATTTATTCCATCATTATATCCATCCATGAGTGGCGGTGATGGAAAAAACAATTAGATCTGTTCGTGGTGCTGTAGTCTGTCATATCGACGAATGATGGTTTTGTATCCCATTTAATAGATGGAGGTGGATATAAGTTACCAAATTAACCTAATAACATATTATTATATTGTATATATACTTTTTTTTATGATATCATATTGGTTTATTAAAATTTAAACGAGATTGAATAAGAAATAAAAATAAAACATTTGGTTAAAATTATACATCTTCTGCGAATAATTTTTTTCAAAACACCTCAAGCCCTTGAAGGTTAGAATTATGACAAAAAATACATTTATAGTTATTTATGGGATTATAAGAAGATATTTTTATATTTATTTCTTTCACTAAAATTTTATTTAGGTGTTAAAAAAAGATTATAGGATGTGCCCTTTTATAAGAGAGGGGAGAGGCCCTCTAGGAATTTCATAATGTATTGAAGTAATATAAATTAATTTTCATTGAAAAGTAGATCATACATTGTATATTTTAAATAGAGGCTTATTATGAGTTGAAATAATATCATAAAATATAAATTGGTCAATAATAGATGATTTTTCACCCTTGAATTTTTGTTTTAAACACTTCATATCCCTTTTTACAATTAGCATGATATCACGATTTTTTTGAAATTTAGTGGTCAATAAACATATTATAAAAGGAAAAACAAACCATGAATCAACCAAGGATAATATTTGGAATCATATCTACTTATATTTTCTATATTTTAGGTTTATATAAATTTTAAATCATTCAATAATACAATATATATTATAAAATTTCATTAATATCATTTTTGGAACTATAAATTTAATTTTACTTTGAAAACAACATGATAGAAAGTAAATTGAAATATAATACATAAAAATTCAATAAAATGTTATATTTAACTAAAAAATTGGACAAAAATAATCCATTACATTTAAATTTCTTTTCTTATTTCTAAAATCATTAATTTTAGTTTTCTGTTAATTGAATAAATACTGTGTCGGTGTTGCATAAGTATTTAAGCTAATTATTTTTTAACAAAAAATTAGAAATAAATTACAAAAATAAATATTAATTTATATTTTAAATAAAAATTTATAGAATTTTTTTTTAATACCTATAATAATTATTTTTTATATTTAAAGAAAGCAAGAGATATTTATTATTTTATCTTTTACTTAAATTTTATAAAGTTCAAAATCATAACCAAATTGAAAAAAGAGGTCATATATTGAAATATATGATGATTATGAAAAAAAATATATACTCTTATAATAAACTAATGGAATTTTTTAGGATTATTTGTATTTATTATCATATTATTTTTAACCTTGATTACCTGATTTACATTTATCGTGGTGAAAAATATTTAATATGGTTACTATTCATAATAACTAAAAATAAATGGTAACTATTTACCAAAGTTATAAATATTAATTTAAAATACATAATCCCTCTTCTCATTCAATTTCGAAGAGTTTTGGAGCTTAATTTTTAATTAAACTCGCAAAATGAGATGAAAATAAGTTTTTCAAAAAAAATGCCTTTTAATTATAATAATGTTGTTATACTACATTAAAGTATAAAATTCATTAAATACTATAATTGTATTGTGTTTAATAAAAATAAATTAATATAATTTTAAAACTAATCTTATATATGATTTGGAATTATAAATACATGAAAAGAAAAAACCGATTTCAATATAACTAAGACTTTTTTACTATTTGTTGAAAAATAAAACATTTCATAGAATACTTCAAAATGTAACCTAAGATAATTTTTACTTTCTAAACTAAACAATTTTATCCTTAATTATAAATTAAATTTATAAAAATTCCATAAATTAATTATAATATTTTCATATAAAAATTAATAAGTAATTTTTAATGAAATGAAATGTTGATTTATAGAATTAAATTAATAAAAATTGAGTGATTATTTACAATGAATTTATCAAAACATTTGTATTTGGTAAGGCATTTATTTATAATTCATGATATGGTTAATCCTATTGATACCAAAAAATTCAATATCTAGGTTATAATGGTCATATCTAAATTAAAAAATTTCATGGATCGTTTAAGATTGATGTTTTGTGTCATATACACTATCAAACATAATATTAAATTAAAATATAATAATGTTACATCCGGGATATTTCAGTGTTCCTCGTCAGGTGTGTCATCTTCTTCCCCATAATCCTTCAGGGTGAACTAATTGATGTTACATTCTGAAAAAATCAAGGAAGGAGAGTCAATTCCCATATCAGTTTCAATAAAATTAAGGGAAATTAGTTCAAGAAATGATTGACTCTTTTAATTGGTTAATCATAGAATTATTATTTGGTGGAAAACATATCATAGAGATGGGTATTAGTGGATTAATTTAAATAGTCAATTTCTTCTATATTTTCTTCATATTCCACCACTTTGGTGGTGTCTTATCTTAAATATAGGATAACATATAGTGGAAATTATTCATCATTTTCAAATATGGGAAGATCATGTTGAAAGTTACCTTCCACTATGATATTTCATGATTCTCCCAAAAAATTTATCTCTCATATGTAAATTAGTATTCATATATTAATCATGTATATCCTTCAATGATGGCCAAGTGTGGACTAATAATATTAATTATTTTATGAGATCATTATTGAACTCCTAGAGTTCCTTGAAATAACAAATGTGGGGAAAAACATCTTCAGGTGCTGGTTTTATTTCTAGTTCTTGTTCAAGTTTAGGTTTACGTGTATGTTTCTCAATTTGATTCTAATAGTATGCATAGAAATATTTAGATAGTTTTCCAATATTTCTCCCAATGTTTTTAATTTCTTATCTAAGTCCTTCCAACTAGGCTTCTTCATTATTATGAAATTTGTATTCTTGTGGTTTCACCTATGAGTAATTAGTCAATGAAGAAAAATTTGATGTTGAATAAATCATAGAATGATATTTTTTTAGATTTTTTAAAATCAATAGAAATAAATTTATTTAAAAAATATGAATGAAACCAATAATTTGTATTCCAATTGATTCCCAATAAAAGTAAAATATTTTGAGTCACACCTATCATATTATGTAGAAATAGTAATTATTTATTTTCCCTAGTAAAACACAATGTATAACAAGGTTCATATTTATTGAGGAGAATTCATGGTGAAAACTATAAAGACCCGTAAATTTCAAGGAAATATTTTTCTTAATTTTCATTGAAATTTTACAAGAGTGCAGTTTCTGACGGCACCTGATTCTGAGGCCTAGTGTGCCCAGAATCATTTTCCAAAGTTTGGATCGGTTACGTTCAGTGAACGGACGAGCGGGTTTTTCTAACTTTTGAACCGGTGCCCGGAATCGAATTTTGAGGGCACCGATGAAATCGCAGCGCTGGTATTTTCTTAGAAACGCCTCTTCCGGAGTTGCGTTTTCTCGGGTGTGGTTTATAATTTTCTGGATTAAAGTTATGAAATAAAATAATTGTTCGACAAACTTTATTTTATTTCACTTAAGCCAGTTGAAGCCACTTGAAAGCCACTTAAACTGAGTTGAAACGGATAGGATACAATCCAAAAATATCCTACCCTCTTGGTAGGATATTTGCGAGGTGGGGCCCGCACAAGCCCCGCTGTTTCTTTTCCGCTAAGTAACGCACCCGCGAAAACCTGTCATTATGAAAGTCAACTGACGCGTTTTCTTAAATTCTTAACATACCATTTAATTGGGCAGTTTATTTCAGGAATTAAATGGGCGGTTTCTTTCATTGAATTAATTCTACGAATTAATGGGTCGTTACTTACCTCTTCTTCGTTTGTTGGCGTATTAATAAAATAAGACCAACACAACATTTGGAGGATTGCACGTTGAGAGGCTTTGACAGAATTCTTGATCCTTCATCCTTCTTCGCGAAGAACGTGAAGAACGCGAAGAACGCGAAGAACGCCGTCACCCTCGGAGTTTGATGACGCTTCATCCGAGACGTTCTTCCCCGCCCTGATCTCCGATCACCAACTGCTTGAGCTAAGAGATCTCTGGTTTCTTTTTAATCTCCTCTGTGGTTTTTAACAAAACACGGATTTAATTATTTATAATTAAATCTGTTGTTTCTTGGTCCGTTGAGTTCGTCAACGCAACACCGGATTCCGCGACGACGCAACGCCCTTCCGCGACGACGCGACGCCTTCCGCGACACGACGATCACCTCCTTCTGCGGCGATCAATTTCCGAGAAGAACCCGCGGACGACGACTTGACGAGGTAGGGATTTGTTTTGAAAATGCCCTTATTCATGTGAACGTTTCTTTAAAATTAAAGAACCGGTTTTAAATGAACAATTTTAATTTATTAAAATTTTTGTTTCATGTGTTGAAATATTTTCTCCCGTTGTGGTTATCTAACGCGGAGGGTGCGGGCCAAACGAACACGGCCCGACAACCCTCCACCGTTCTTCGTGGTTGTGCGGATTTGGTGGGCGACGACGAAACGTGACGCAAGGGCAATTTTTTGATCCCATAGTGAAGAACGAGTCCTGGGAGGAGCAGGGGCGCAGACGGGAACAGAATCGGACCACCGGAGCGACTCCGGTGGCCCGCGGAAGCCGCCAGTGGCGCGGGTCCGGCGCAGTCGGACGCGGCAAAGCCTCGTCCTTTGATCTAGCGCGGCCCCACGCGGGGGGCCGCAACACCTCCAGACCGCGGGGGCAGCGCCCCGCGGCGCACGGCCGTTCGGCCGAACCGAGCCAGGCCGGTCCGACCGGCCGGGCCGCGCCCTGGATGGACCGGACCGGGTCGGACCGGGTCGGGTCGACCCGGTTCGGCGGACCCAGGGGGGTCGGCCCGGGCCCGGACCCCCCGTCTTCGGACCGTTTCGGTCAAATGCACGTAACATGAGCTACGGGCCTCCGAACGACGCGCCGTCAGCGGAAACACGATACTTGGATCGAGACGGTCGTTTTGGTAAATCACACTCATGGTTTCGGAATACTTTGAGTTCAGCCAGGTTGGTTCGTACACAAAACCAATCGGGCCCTCGGAGCAGAAACGCTCATATCTTGAGCTTCGGACGTCTGATTGACGTACCGTCGACTTCGTTGAATTCCTCTAATTGAGACGGATCTTTTGGAATACTCCGCCCGAGGTTTGGCCGCAGGTGGAGTACGGTCAGGTTGGTTTTAACTTAAAAACCAACCGGGCCCCTTGGACGAAAAAGCCAATAACTCTCAGACCGGGCGTCCGATTGACGCGCCGTCTGCGACATTGAGTTCCTGTTGACGATACGGAACTTTTGGATACATCAACTTCGGACTTTGTGACAGTTGATGTATCGGCCTCTCGGCTCGTGGAGCGGACCCTCCCGAACGAGCTTGCTATGTGCGAGAACCCTAGTACTGGATGCGACTGCTACATCGACAACGACGACCGTGCAGAGATCCTCAGTGGACTGTGACGACGGCTGTGCAGAGATCCTCAGTGGACTGCGACGATGACTGTGCAGAGATCCTCAGTGGACTGCGACGACTACAGCACTCAGCGATCCTACATGGATCAGTGCTACAGGTCCTGTGTGGTCCTGATCCTGTGTGGGTCCGATCCTATGTGGGTCAGCGCTCAGTGGTTCTGTGTGAGCCAGCGCCTACAGGTCCTGTGTGGGCCCGATCCTGTGTGCGTCATTACGGGGGTTAGTTACCTATCGATCCTTTGTGGGTCCGACGACTTAGATGGATCAGTGATCATCTTTATCTTCATTCGAAAAAGTATACCTGTGTGAGATGAATCATGTGTTACTCTCCATTGTGGATTGTGTTGAGCTATCCTGTGTGGATTTACTGTTTACTCTCCTTTTTGGATTGTGTTGAGCTATCCTGTGTGGATTTACTATTTACTCTCCTTTGTGGATTGTGTTGTGCTATCCTGTGTGGTATACGTTTGGTTTCCTGTGTGGACTGGGTTGTGCTTGGGCTCGGACGTTGGAGTAGAACGGGAATTGATGACTTAGGTATATGTATGGGCATATACCTAAGCATTGTCGGTTGTTACTTCCTGATGGTATATTTCCTCTGTGGATTATCCTTTGTGGATTTCAGGAGACCTTCGGGGGTCTCGGAGTCACTACTGAGTAGCTTATACTCACCCCTGCACGGGTTATGCCCGCACTTCGTTGTGTTGGTTGCAGACGACGGACAGTGCTGATCGTGGTGGAGGCGTGCGGAGCAGGATGGTACCTGGAGGTGGACCACTGGGCAGGACGCACTCGGAGCAGACGGCTGGACCGAGGAGCTGTGGAGGCTATCTGTACCCACCCTTCAGGTGGGACTTCCAGAGGACGGCTCAACGCTGCGGCTTTTCTTTTCAGTTGTTGTTTTTCCCTTTCAGTTGTACTTTACAGTTGGGCTTGTATTTCCGGCCCCTTTTACTTTCAGCACAGCCTATTATAGTTTTTGCTTAGTGTTTACTTTTCCGCTTACTTACTCGGTGGTGCTTGTTTACTTTTCAAAGGCAATGCCTTCCCTTTTTGTTGGGATTTACCCCTTGGTGCTAGTCGACAGCCCCTGGCCTATGGAAGGCGGGCTTGGGGTAGTCACGGCACAGGCCTCGAGGATGGGTCTTGAAAAATTGGTATCAGAGGTGGTCGGTTCTACCACAGACTCTGATCTTTCTTCTAAGTGAAGCAATAGTGGTCAGTGTATTGGGTGTGGTTATCAGTCCAGGGAGTCCAGTGTTGGTGCGGCGGCCGACGTATCCAAACACCAGGACCCTGACTTCTGATTTCCAACTTAATGCACGAAAACATTGATTGCATGTGTGTTTCAAGTTTTCTTTATGATTACTTGTGTCAGCTCACCAGGTATACTGTTCTGACCGTGGCGCACTTGTTTCCTTTTCAGGATGGCCCCACGATAGCAGCCAGCTAGGGTTCCGAGAGTAGAGCGCGACGACAGCCCGCCGAGCGACGAGGCCTTGGTACAGGGCCCGTTGACAGCAGAGGCACCGGCGGTACCTTTACCCGACGAGCCCCCAATGCTACCAGCACTGACCGCTGACGATGCGCATCGCCTCGCAGCTCTGAAAAAGTTCCAGTGCCAGTGACCACCCAGGTTTCGTGGGGAGACAGACCCCCAGGCTACCGAGGACTAGCTGGAGGCGGTCGTACGAGTTTTCAGGCTAGTGAGGACACCAGCAGACCTCATGGTGATCCTCGCGGCGAGCCTGCTGCACGCAGCAGCGGGACGATGGTGGAGCTTGATGCTCCAGGTACACGATGAGGCCTCCCTAATCTAGTCGGACTTCGAGTTCCTCTTCCGCTCAGAGTTCGTTCCGGCCACCCTCCGTTCGGTGCGCATCCAGGAGCTTCTTCAGCTGCGGCAGGGCAGCTTGACGGTCGCCCAGTATGCGGCGAGGTTTATCAACCTTTCTCGCTACTCAACAGACATGGTACGGGACCCCTTCTTCCGGGCCCGGATCTTTGATAAGGGTTTGAGACACGAGATCAGGGCATCGCTGATCTCCCTTATTATCCCGACCTAGGCATGGGTGTTAGAGCGAGCCCTTCCGATCGAGAGCTTTCTGGCTGAGTCCACAGCGAGATCTACCGCAGGGCGGCAGGTAGCGGAGTCTTCGGCAGCAGGTAGCCGACGGATGACTCAGGGTTCCAGGCAGACCAGAACTTCCGGCAGACGACCTTGGGACACTGGCTCAGCAGTGCGGGGCACACAGCGCGGAGCCAGTCTTCCGAGAGACAGGCAGTGCTACGCCTGCGGCGGGCAGGGTTACATGGCTCGTGACTGCCCGACCCGCCGTACCGAGGAGCAGCAGATAGTGGAGGGGCCACCCAGGTAGAGGTAGAGGGTCGACCGTGGCGGTCCGCAGGGAGGAGGCGGACGAGGCAGAGGAGTTGGCCGAGCAGCAGGTGGTGGGGGACGCTTTGAGGCTCTGCCACCACCACCACCAGGAGGTCCGCCCCGACCCCAGGGAGCTGGCGAGCAGAGAAAGGCCCAGCTCCAGGCAGTGGAGGCCTACAACCACGGCGCGCCAGAGATGATTCGAGGTACGATCTGTGTCTATTCCACCCTTTCTGTAGTTCTTATAGACACAGGAGTGAGTCATGCTTTCATAGCCACTGCCCTTGTTCGGAGCTCGGAGATTCCAACAGAGCTTTTGGCTCGATCCTTACGACTAGAGACTCCTACGGGAGGGAGCTTCGGCTGGGATCTTCTTGTAGCGGCGTCGAGGCCTTACGACGTCATCTTGGGCATGGATTGGTTATCTACGGTCCATGCACAGATTGACTGCATTAGGCGCAAGGTGCGATGTTTGTGCACCGAAGGGAGTAAGTTCACCTTCACTGGCGAGAAGGGAGCCTTTGCAGCATAGGATGGACTCTCGCAGAGGAGGGTACATCCCATCACTCATCAGTTGGCTAGCCTCATCCTTGGAGTAGTTGACGTGTGGAGTCCTGGTTTTCTTGCAGTGGTGGATCAGTATGCGGACGTCTTCCCCGATGACGTTCCCGGGCGACCTCCCCGCAGAGAGGTACACTTTTACATTGATCTGTACCCCAGGACAACCCCGATATCCACTCCAGCATATCGGATGGCCCCCGCCGGGCTTCGAGAGCTACGGGTACAGTTGGAGGACTTGTAGGGCAGGGGGTTCATCCGACCCAGTGTTTCACCCTGGGCTTCCCCGATATTTTTCGCCAAGAAGGCGGACGGGAGCTTACGACTGTGTGTCAACTATCGTCGCCTGAACCAGGTGACAGTGAGGAACAAGTATCCGCTACCGAGGATTTATGACCTCTTTGATCAGCTCAAGGGAGGATGGTGGTTCTCGAAGATAGACCTCAGTTCAGGCTATCATCAGCTCAGAGTTCGAGACAAGGACGTGCAGAAGATGGCCTTCAGGTGTCAGTATGGCCACTATGAGTTCTTGGTTATGCCATTCGGCGTAACCAATGCTCCAGCAGTGTTCATTAGCCTCATGAATAGTATCTTCTGGCCATACCTCGATCGATTTGTCGTGGTCTTCATCGACGACATTTTGGTGTACTCGACCACGGAGGAGGAGAACACCTACCACTTGCGGGTTGTACTAGACACACTCTGAGAGCACCAGATTTATGGAAAGCTCTCGATGTGCCAGTTCTGGTTACGTGAGGTCCACTTCTTAGGGCACGTCATTTCTGAGGCGGGAGTTTCAGTGGATCCCGCAAAGATCGAGGCAGTGCTAGCTTGGGAGGCACCCAGGAGCGTGAAGGAGGTGCGGAGTTTCTTGGGTCTAGCCGGATACTATCATAGATTTGTTCCGGACTTCTCCAGAGTTGCGGCACCACTCTCAGTGTTGAAGAAGAAGGGGAAAACCTTCGTGTGGTCAGACAGATGTCAGCAGAGCTTCTAGGAGCTGAGACAGAGATTGACCAGCGCACCTATCTTGAGGTTGCCTGAGGAGGGAGTTGGTTATGTAGTCTACTGAAATGCATCAGGGACCAGACTCGGGTGTGTCCTGATGCAGGAGCGGGCCATGATTGCCTATGGATCACGTCAGTTGAGGCCGCATGAGCAGAACTACGCTACCCATGACCTGGAGTTAGCAGCAGTTGTCTTCGCTCTCAAGACATGGCGGAACTATCTGATTGGCGAGCGCTTTACAGTCTTTTCTGACCACCAGAGTCTCAGGTACATCTTCTCTCAGAAGGACCTGAACCTGAGACAGTGGCTATGGCTCGAGTTCCTCCAGGACTATGACTTTGAGATAGTCTATACTCCTAGTAAGGGGAATGTAGTAGCTGATGCCCTCAGCAGGAGGACGGGCATTCAGCTACTTGAAGAGGCGACAGAGCAGCTAGCCGCCTTGCAGATATCCTTTGTGGATAGGGACAGAGCAGCCTTCCATCAGTCTCTCACAGTCTCTCCTCCACTTCTACAGCGGGTCAGAGAGGCTCAGCATGGGGACGCTGACTGTGAGACACAGCGTTCAGAGATATCCTCGGGATAGGCACCTGATGGTTTCTCCCTTGGAGCAGAGCACGACGTCCTTTACAAAGGACATACCTTGGTGCCAGTAGCTTTATGAGAGGAGGTGCTGAGATAGTTTCACACGTCTCCTTTGGCGGTACATCCTGGAGTGGCGAAGATGTACCAGGACCTCAGACGACAGCACTGGTGGCCAGGCATGAAGAAGGTTGTGGCAGAGTTCGTTTCTTGATGCCTCACCTGCCAGCAGGTGAAGGCAGAGCATCAGGTACCAGCAGGCTTGGTACAGCCCTTGGAGGTCCCGGAGTGGAAGTGGGACGGCATATCTATGGACTTCGTGACTGGACTTCCATGCACTTATAGAGGTCACAACTCCATTTGGGTGATTTTTGACCGACTCACCAAGTCGGCACACTTCTTACCAATCCGAGAGCAGGGCTTAGTGGAGAGATTGGGGCGTCTCTACATTCAAGAGATTGTACGGCTTCACGGTGTGCCATCGACTATCGTCTCCGATAGGGACGCTCGTTTAACTTCCCAGATTTGGAAGGGGTTTCAGGAGGCGTTCGGGACGTGACTACGTCTGAGCATAGCCTTTCACCCTCAGACGAATGGTCAGACGGAGAGGACCATTCAGACTCTCGAGGACATGCTCCGCGCATGTGTCCTTGACTTTGGTCACAGCTAGGAGGACCACCTACCCTTGGTGGAGTTCGTGTACAACAAGAGCTACTACTCCACCATCGGGATGGCACCATACGAGGCGTTTTACTGTAGGCCTTGCAGATCTCCTTTGTGCTGGACAGACCCTGTGGAGTCAGCACTTGTGGGACTAGAGATGGTCTGGGCCACGACAGAGAAGGTCCAGGTCATCCAGGAGCGGATGAGGACAGCTCAGAGCCAGCAGAAGTCATTTGCTGACAGGAGGAGAAAGCCACTATATTTCGAGGATGGAAACCACGTCTTCTTGCGTGTCTCACCTCGATGTGGTTTGCGGAGATTTGACCGAGGTGGCAAGTTGTCTCCACACTTCATCGGGCCTTTCCAAGTCCTCAGCAGGATTGGCGAGGTGGCTTATCACCTGGCTCTACCACCTCAGTTGCACCGAGTGCACAACGTCTTCCACATATCTCAGCTAAGGAGATATGTGCACGACCAGACGCACATCATTGACCATGGGGAGCTAGACGTGGATGATGGGCCAACTTTTGCGGAGGTCCCGGTGGAGATAGAGGACCAACAGGAGCGGGTCCTACATGGGCGATTGATTCCACTTGTGCGCATCAGATGGCAGCACGGGAACCTCCAGGAGAGCACTTGGGATCGGGAGGCTCAGATGCGTGCTCAGTACCCACATTTGTTTCCCTAGTTTTTGATGTATCTTTACGGGGACGTAAAGCCCTGAGGTGGGAGTAATGTAAAGTCCCATAAATTTAAAGGAAATTTTTTTCTTAATTTTCTTTGGAATTTTACAAGAGCGCAGTTTCTGACGGCACCTGATTCTGAGGCCCGGTGTGCCCAGAATCATTTTCCAAAGTTTGGCTCGGGTACGTTCAGTGAACAGACGAGCGGGTTTTCTAACTTTTGAACCGGTGCCCGGAATCAAATTCTGAGGGAACCGATGAAATTTCAGCGCCGGTATTTTCTTAGAAATGCCTCTTCTAGAGTTGCGTTTGCTCGGGTGTGGTTTTTAATTTTCGGACTTAAAGTTAAAAAATAAAATAATTGTTTGACAAACTTTATTTTATTTCACTTAAGCCACTTGAAGCCACTTGAAAGACACTTAAACTGAGTTGAAGCGGATAGGATACTATCCAAAAATATCATACCCTCTTGGTAGGATATTTACGAGGTGGGGCCCGCACGAGCCCCGCCGTTTCTTTTCCGCTAAGTAACGCACCCGCGAAAACCTGTCATTATGAAAGTCAACTGACGCGTTTTCTTAAATTCTTAACAGACCATTTAATTGGGCGGTGTATTTCGTGAATTAAATGGGAGGTTTCTTTCATTGAATTAAGTCTACGAATTAATGGGTCGTTACTTACCTCTTTTTCGTTTGTTGGCGTATTAATAAAATAAGACCAACACAACATTTGGAGGATTGCACGTTGAGAGGCTTTGACAGAATTCTTGAGCCTTCATCCTCTTTCGCGAAGACCGCGAAGAACGCGAAGAACGTCGTCACCCTCGGAGTTTGACGACGCTTAATCCGAGATGTTCTTCCCCGCCCCGATCTCCGATCACCAACTGTTTGAGGTAAGAGATCTCAGGTTTCTTTTTAATCTCTTCTGTGGTTTTTAACAAAACACAGATTTAATTATTTACAATTAAATCTGTTGTTTCTTGGTTCGTTGAGTTCGTCGACGCAACGCCGGATTCCGCGATGACGTGACTCCCTTCCGCGACGACGTGACGCCTTCCACGACATGATGATCGCCTCCTTCCGCGGCGATCAATTTCCGCGAAGAACCTGCGGACGACGACTTGACGAGGTAGGGATTTGTTTTGAAAATGCCCTTATTCCCGTGATCATTTCTTTAAAATTAAAGAACAGGTTTTAAATGAACAATTTTAATTTATTAAAATTGTTGTTTCATGTGTTGAAATATTTTCTCCCGTTGTTGTTATCTAACGCGGAGGGGGCGGGCCAAATGAACACGGCCTGACAACCCTCCGCCGTTCTTCGTGGTTATGCAGAATTGGCGGGCGACGATGAAACTTGACGCAAGGACAATTTGTTGATCCTGCAGTGAAGAACGAGTCCCGGGAGGAGCAGCGGCGCAGACGGGAACGAAATCGGACCACCGGAGCGACTCCGGTGGCCCGCGGAAGCCGCCGGCGGCGCCCCGGCGCGCCACCGGACAGGGCCGCCACGACTGAAGCCGCGGCGGCGGCGCCCGCGGACCCGCATCCGCGTGGGTCCGGCGCAGTTGGACGTGGCAATGCCGCGTCCTTTGATCCAGCGCGGCCCCATGCGGGGGGCCGCGGCACCTCTAGACCGCGGGGGCAGCGCCCCGCGGCGCACGGCCATTCAGACGCTCGGCCGAATCGAGCCAGGCCGGTCCGACCGGGCCCGCGGCCGCGTCCGTGGCCAGTTCTACCGCTCGGACCGTGACGGTCGACACGCTGGCTCGGATCCGCGTCGTCCTGGGTCGGACGCCGGTCCTGGACGCCGTCTTCGGACCCCGACCCTCCAGGAGAGGTTCGGCCCGGGGACCCCCCGTCTTCGGACCGTTTTTGGTCAAATGCCCGTAACATGATCTACGGGCCTCCGAACGACACGCCGTCATCGGCAACACGATCCTTGGATCAGGACGGTTGTTTCGGTATATCGCACTCAAGGTTTCGGAATACTTTGAGTTCGGCCGGGTTGGTTCGTACATGAAACCAACCAGGCCCTCGAAGCGGAAACGCTCATATCTTGAGCTTCGGACGTCCGATTGACGTATCGTCGACTTCGTTGAATTACTCTAAGTGAGACGGATCTTTTGGCATACTCCGCCCGAGGTTTGGATGCAGGTGGGGTACGTTCGGGTTGGTTTTGCCTTAAAAACCAACCGGGCCCCTGAGACGAAAAATACAATAACTCTCAGACCGGGTGTCCGATTGACGCGCCGTCTGCGACGTTGAGTTCCTGTTGACGATACAGATCTTTTGGATACATCAACTTCGGACTTTGTGGAAGTTGATGTATCGCCCTCTCGGCTCGTGGAGCGGACCCTCCCGAACTAGCTTGCTGTGTGCGGGAACCCTAGTACTGGATGCGACTACTACTTCGACAGCGACGACCGTGCAGAGATCCTCAGTGGACTGCGACGACGACTGTGCAGAGATCCTCAGTGGACTGCGACGACGACTGTGCAGAGATCCTCAGTGGACTGCGATGACTACAACACTCAGCGATCCTACGTGGATCAGTGCTACAGGTCCTGTGTGGGCCCGATCCTGTGTGGGTCGTTGCGGGGGTTAGTTACCTATCGATCCTTTGTGGGTCCGACAAATTAGATGGATCAGTGATCATCTTTATCTTCATTCGAAGAAGTATACCAGTGTGAGCTGAATCCTGTGTTACTCTCCTTTGTGGATTGTGTTGAGCTATCCTGTGTGGATTTACTTTTTACTCTCCTTTGTGGATTGTGTTGAGCTATCCTGTGCGGATTTACTGTTTACTCTTCTTTGTGGATTGTGTTGTGCTATCTTGTGTGGTATACGTTTGCTTTCCTGTGTGGACTGGGTTGTGCTTTGGCTCGGACGTTGGAGCCAAACGGGAATTGATGACATAGGTATCAGTATGGGCATATACCTAAGCACTGTCGGTTGTTACTTCGTGATTGTATCTTTCCTTTGTGGATTATCCTTTGTAGATTTCGGGAGACCTTCGGGGGTCTCGGGGTCCCTAATGAATAGCTTATACTCACCCCTGCACGGGCTATGCCCGCACTTCGTTGTGTTGGTTGCAGACGACAGACAACGCTAATCGTGGTGGAGGCGTGCGGAGCAGGATGGTACCTGGAGGTGGACCACTGGGCGGGACGCACTCGGAGCGGACGGCTGGACTGAGGAGCTGTGGAGGCTATCTGTACCCACCCTTCAGGTGGGACTTCCAAAGGACGGCTTGACGCTGCAGCTTTTCTTTTCAGTTTTTGTTTTTCCCTTTCAGTTGTACTTTACAGTTGGGCTTGTATTTCCGGCCCCTTTTACTTTCAGCACAACATGTTACAGTTTTTTCTTAGTGTTTACTTTTCCGCTTTCTTACTCTGTGATGCTTGTTTACTTTTCAAAGGTAATGCCTTCCCTTTTTGGTGGGATTTACGCCTTGGTGCTAGTCGCCAGCCCCTGGCCTATGGAAGCCGGGCTTGGGGTAGTCACGGCACGGGCCCCGAGGACGGGTCGTGACAAAAACACCCACTATTTCAAAACATAATTTTTTTGAGATTTCTATATTTTATTAAATCTATTAAATTTAGGGTTTCTGTTTATGGAATGGGAAAATAAAACTAAATTTGAAATGTATATGTAAATGTAATAATTTCATGATAGTGAGAAAGGATTTTATCTCCTAATAATCTCCAAAATTAAACGTTCATTTCTTTAAATTTAGTTTCATAATTATGTTATAAACATAAGGTATTGTATGTCAAAACATCCCTCAATTCATTGTCTGTGAATATGTAGTGCACTCAATGATCACCAAGTACACAGAACATCCACCTCTTCAGTCAATAGATTATAATGAATAAGAAATATCTAGGAATTATATACAATTAAGAGTCACAAAAGTGCCTTTCCCACTAATATTCACATCATCCTAACTATATGAAAATATCAAACATGTAACATGAATGTGAAATCCATAGGTTCAACATTTAATCATCCTACATAGACATTCCTTGGGTTAGATACTCATGATCATGAGTAAAGGATATCAGAATAAAGAAGTATCAAAGGTGGAACAGAAAAAGACAAAAAAAATAGTTTAGTGAATGAAATATAATATATATATATTAAAAATGTAGAAATATATTATAGCATAAAAACCCCTACATATATACTCAAAATAAGTAACCCAAATGGAAACTTTTTTAAGGGTAAGAGAGAGATAAATTAAAAAGGAAATGGGAGGATAATTATATCAACAAAACCATCGTCCATATGTTTTTATGTGTTAACCACATTAAATAGAATAATTTATTGAAATATACTTCTTAAAAAGTGATTATATATTTCATGAATGTACACCATTAAAAGTTAATTTTTTTTAAGAAACTATAGAAAAAAATATGACTAATTTAATCAATAAAATAATGTTTTCATAGGGAAGGGTTGAATTCCATCATTTCTATTTACCCTGTATTTATGGTTATAAAGAATGAAGAGTCATGCATAGCCATAGTAAAATAAAATTATCTTCATATTGGTATCTATCTTTAAATATAATTTAATCTAATTTAATTTAGTGGTTCAGGATATATATAGTCTCATATTTTAAAGTGAATAGAATAATGTATTAATTTTTAGGCTTGAATTGTAAGCTCATTTTGGGACACCAATATTTGGATTCATCACTTGGTCCTATTAAATGAAATATAGCCTAAAAAATAGAATCTTAAAAAATAATTTCATAATTTTGATGAAGTTAATATGTGTTATTTATGAAATGTGAAATTAATTAAATATATTTGAAAATCGAAAATTAGGACATTTTTTAAAAATTATTCACATTTACTACAAAAAATTATAAAAAGTGACATTTAAAAATAAATTAAAACATTGGTGGGATAAAAAATTGAAATTTAATGAAAAATTATTGAAAATATTTTTTCTATCACCAGATTCTTGGGTCTAACAAATTAACTTGTGGATTAATTTACTTTCTAATGGTTTGTTATAAATAAATTTATAAATAATATATTTATTAAAGTAAACATATTAGAAGAAGAATCATCTATAATGATAAAATATATAAACAATACCAATAATGAAATTGAATATCCTATTATCAAATATAATGTGATCTATATACCAAATACAATCAATAAATTTTTGAACTATCAAATAAACAAAAATAAAATAGGTAAAACATCATATCCATAATAACTCTAGTACCTCATAAATCAACCTTTTATATTTTTTAACCATCCCCTATCTATAAAGAGAATTTGCTAATTTCTAAATCATGATAAATAAAACTTATATATACCCACTATGTATACATATATAGTTTTAGAAATAGACTAAATAGGGTGAAACAAAAATATTCCAAACGTTTCTTCGTATTTAATATGTTTTCATGGGTATGATGAATGGCACTATAATGAACATAACAATTTTAATAAAATAAAAATATTAAGCTTGTCAAACAATTTTTTCCATACCAAGCAACCATAATATTTTGATACACCTACATTCATATCATAGAATATAAAACCCCATGACCTTACTTTCATAACATCATTACATAGTCAAACAAATGAATTTACCCACATCTAATCATATTTTATTCAAGAAGAAGTCTTTCTCTTCATATCCTTACATCATATCCAAAAATATGGGTTTTCCTATTTCTTTTTACATCGTATAAAAACACATGGATTTTCCCACATATATTTATAACATTATTATACTCATATATTTTTTCATACCTTATCATATATTGAGGTCTCAACTTGTGGTTAATCCCCAAATCACATATCAATTAAATACCAGTCATAACATTTCAAAAGAAATATCACAAAAACCAATTCATCGCATTATTATATACTCAATTTATCATTTTAAATATATCATAATGGTCAATAACATCAAATAATACAAAAATAACAATAATTTAAAAATAATATTTTTAAATAGTTTTTATAGTAATATTATCATTCAGTTTACTATTTAAAATCATCTCTTATTTATAAAAATATCATAAAATTGGAAATAAATAGTTAAATGAAGAACAGAAAATTGTTCTGAACTTTTTACAAATTAAACAAGTATTTTTTTCATGTTTGGAATCATCATCTTGGTCAAATAATACATTCATCATTAATTTTATTTTAAATCAAAGCATTGTAAACACTATTTAAAAATCCCAAACTCAATTTTTATGTCATAGTGACAACAATACTGTAATAAATAATGAATTATTTTTAAAAAAAATGTTTCAACGTCACCTATATATGTTTGGATCAATTATTAATATAATATAATGTCTCACAAATATTTTATATTCATCTAGATATGATATTTTTTCTTAAAATAGTATAAAAGGTGAAGTAATATTATGATGATGAAAAATATAATCTATAATAATCAAAACCATAGGGTTTATATTATTCATAGAATCATGAATTCAACTAATGAAATGAATCATACAACTATAATAAAATAATAAGTTCAAAGAGGTCATAATATTAAGTATTATTTTAGAAATAATGATAGACATCCTAGAACAATCGATAATTGAATGGAGGAAAAATAAGGAACTAAAGATTAATATCTATTCCATAATTACCAAAATTCACTTTTAAAAAATTTAAGGTTTGAGGACCCACTAAGATTCTACTTTATGGATAACCATAATATACATGAATATATTTTATATCATTTTACATGGCCATTTATAACAAATCAGGATTAAATCACACACCAAGAACCAAAAGTTTTATTATCTTTTGAGATAGGCTACATATTTTATATTATCACTCAAAATAATATACATTTGTTACAAAAAATTCATTAGATCTGAATCCCGCCAAAATATATCACTATAAATGAAACCCTATGGATATGAATAAACAAATTTAATAGTTTTATAATATATTAATAGGGATGAAATATATGAGATATCAGTAGGAGTATCATGGTTTCTCATGAAAAATATAATGAAGGGTGATTATATAACAACATATTGATATTTAATCATAATCTTGATACATGACATGAGAATATGAAAATTTTAACCAAATTTCCATGAATTAAATAAACATAACATATAAATTTTTTACATTCATGATTATGGGATATTATAAACATAAGTCAAGGCTCATTTATAAGACATCATATCATACTGGATTAACACACATCCCATATCCCATATTTAATAATCTCAAGGGATGAAATATTAAAATAAATTAACTATAGGGATATGTAATATTGAATCCATCCATAACATAGTCATATATCCATAAAAACTACATATTAAAAATGAAAACAATCATATATCCATATATAATCAATGATAAATTAGCCTATAAAAATAAAATGAGTTACATAATATTATCATTAGGTATAAATTCATATGTTGAGAGAATTTGGATGAAACCTAGAATATATATACCTATAGAAAGAGATAAAATATAAAATAATAGATTTTCAAAAGGAGAAGCATAAAATAATATTGTAACAGATGAAAAATATTTCAATGGAAATAATAAAATTGTAATGAGGTTAAGAAGTAGTATCCTTAGCATATTTATTTTATAAATACATAGAAGAGATAAAATAATTGAATATAATTTAAAATAAAGTATATGTAATATATCAAATAAACATTAGAAAGGAAAATTTTCAAATAATTCTACATAAATAAGACATAATAAAACAAGAGGTTGACAGAGAGAACATGTGATAAAATATAATGAAAAATAGATAGATATCTAATTAACAATATCATAATTAAACCTATATAAATAGAATGTGACAAAGAAATTACATAGAATTAAGGTCAGGGTATAGTATATTTTTATAATATAATATATTTAAATCATAAAATAATATGGATATAGCACATAAATATATAATTAAAATATATTTCAATAAAAATTCCCCTTAACTTAACTCTCGTCTATCGCAAACATACTCTGGCACCCTATATGATAGAATGATTTTATTAATTAACTATTTAAAACCTGATTTATTTTTATTTATGTCAATAATAATAACTTATATTAATTTATAAGTTATTTATAGGTTATTCATTGTTTCAAAAGATAATTCAATATTTGTAGTTCCAATTATTACATGTTTATTTTGGTATAGCGGTCATGTTCATCATTCATTTTTTATGAGTT
The DNA here is from genome assembly GCA_963277665.1 of Viscum album. NCBI lineage: Eukaryota > Viridiplantae > Streptophyta > Magnoliopsida > Santalales > Viscaceae > Viscum > Viscum album. The sequence goes on from OY728126.1 coordinate 1,747,816,782, forward strand.
CATAATATCCAAAATATTCAGTGTATTGTAATCATAAAAATGTAATGAATTAAAATATTAAATCATTATTTCATATAATATATATTCATGGTTTTCATGGATGATGTTCAAAATTCATTCATTCTGGGCAACATTATCAACCAAGATTAGTTAATACTAAATATTAATTTTTTAATTTTTGTTCTAGAATGATAAAAAATACTTATATTCATATTCAATTCAATATATTCAATTAAAAAAATTATTTAATTATTATATAATTTTTTATAAGATAATTTATATTAGTTTCATGTTAATATATACTTTAATGAAATTTTAGAAGTTATAAAAAAGAAGATTAAATAAATTTATCATTATTAAATTATTACCTGCATTGAAGAAATCAGACTCTCACATAGCATCTTTCCTTATTTTTAAGTCATTAGGACTTCTTATTATCCTCAAGGGATCCAAAAAAATAAATAATGATTATAGGGGACATAATTTTATCAGTTTTTTGGAGTTAAACACAAACATTATGTATGTTTTTTAAATAGTGGAGGAAGTCCCCTTTAATTGATAGAATTTGATTGGAATTTCAGAATATATTACTTCCTTATTGGTTTTAATTTCTTAATGTAAATTGACTCATAAGTGTAAAAAAAGAATGATGTATATTAATTTATTATATATATATCATGATGAGGATTTATGATTTTTATTGATGATCCAAATGGTGTTCAGTTATATTAGATGTCAATTGGGATCCCAATGTAATAAATGGGTAGAAGAAAAGTGTTGGGTGATAGATTGAGGATCCACCCTTTGAATGAAGAATAATTATTTCATATACATTATGGGTAAAGTGGAATAAATTTTGGGATACCATTATATACTTATACGGAGATATTCACGTGGACTTCCCATATATATTTGATGATTGATAGTTTTAAACATCATGTATATGACTAGTTCAAAAGGTGTTATGGTACTGTCTATAAAAGTGTGGAATATCAAGAGTATTAGATATAATGAAAAATAATAAGATCAATTATAATTAGTTGTAAATGGATGGATTATTTATGTTTGAAGTCCTATGATTTTGTACAATTCCATACTGTGGTGATACTATATATCTTTACTGAAAAAGGTGATAAAAAAAGATTAAAGGAAGAAACATAGTATCAGGTTTTTTGGAATCCAAATTCCAATGTATGATTTTTAAGAACTAAAAATTGTGAGTTTTTATATTCTTTGAAGTCCTTGATAATTTTTTTGAAGTTATAATCAAGATTTCTAAAATTTAAATGTTGTTTTGATGTGTTTTATAATGGCCGATATTAGATATGATTAAAGTGGAGAAGTTCTAATCTGAAATTGAATAAAATATGAAAAATAGATATCTCTATATTCTAGGTATGAAAATTCCTTCATAAGAAAATTCCTAAGTAGCTAAATCCATGTATCCCAAGTCACCATATATGAAACTAGTGTTTTATGTAAAGATCCATTTATGAAAATGAAGTGACATAGATGAATAACCCATTTATTGAAATTATCAAACCAAATTGAGTTGTGTATCCAAATTCAAAAACTATGTAATGAAATAAAAAATTCATCTAAATAACGTGACATAACTAAATTAATTAAATAAAGTATATTCGTGAATATTAAAAATTCATGTAGCCAAATTTTATTGCGTATATGAACTTAGATCCACATATATGAATGAACACTCATTTATCTGAATTTGGCGGTGATCACCATGTTTCAAAAGTATAATATGTAAACAACCACATATGGAAGTATTCACATATCCAAACCTATATATGTTAATTGAAATTCAGAAATAATCATTTATCTTATATGATGGGTGAAAATTATAGAGATCAATTTTTATAGAATTTGAAGAAGAACGCATTTGGGATGGTGAAATATGTGTTCATTCATTCGTTAAACATCAAAAAAATCATGGAGGACTTGTGATATTGGAATTATAAGATTAATAAGATAATCATCAACCTTTTAATGAAAATATGAATGAAAATAAATAAAAGGGTTTCCATAATTCTATAATTATGATGAAATCATATATGATGAAACTGAGGATATACTTTCAAGTAAAAAACATCATGTTTTATAGAAAATACATGATATAATATTGTCATAAGTAAACCAGAATAAATATATTAATTAATTGTATCTCATAAAGAACATAATGTATTTATGGATTTTTCAATAATAATTAAAATGAGGAACTGTAGAATCATTATTGTTTGTTTAATTGTGATAAAATGTTCTTGATCTAATTTTTATCAAGTGTTTGAGAAAAAAATAAGAAGAATTATTGTGTGTACCCTGTATTTAAAATGAGTTCCACATCTCATATCTTTGTTGTTTATTGTATATAACTATAGAATTTTGATCTATGCATTTTCAGTAGAAATATTTTGAGAAAGTAGAATCGAAGACTCTTGTAGTGATTCTTTAGATATCATTTTAGTCCAAATATCACATTAAAAAGCATTAAATAAGGATATTCTGGGAAAACCATTTTTGACCTTTTGAGTTGAAAACGTTCCACATGATATTACATGGTAACTAAAAACTATGTATTATATTTTTGTTCATTTGAGACGGTTGTGGATTTTATCCCATTGAAATTCCATTTATGGGGATTGAAAATAAAAGGATAATTTAATATATCCCCAAATTGAATGGGTTATGGTGAGAATATGAAACAGGAGGAAATAAAAAATTAATCAACCTCATCTTTTATTTGAGTTTAATGAGTTGATAATATGATAAAAGTAAACATCTCGATGATGAAAATGGGGTATATGCGACATGGTGTGGGGAATAACGGTAAGAGAAGTTGGAAATAATTCTAATATTTGAATTATGTATTCGAAAAGTAATTTTAATAAGAGGATCCAATGACATCGATTATTTTAGAAGTTTTGAAGAAGGATAAAAAGTTAGGTGGCCAGGTTTTGAAAATATGAATGGTTATGATAAAACTAAGAACTGAGTTTTATTCACCTATATTGAATCTATCCTATAATTAAAAGATCCCATGTTGACAATGTGGGGATATAATTTTTTGATTTTGTCCCATCATTGTGTCATCTATATATCTACTTCAAAATAAGACGATCAATGTATGATCTTACATATATATTATAGGACTCTATAAAACCTTTGTGGCATAGGGTATATAAAGAAATCACTGGGAAAATTATTGAAAATAGTATAAAGTTTCTAAGATAAGTTAAATGTTATTATATAAGTATAATTCATGGGATAATTTGGCATTTTAAATTCTGTGAGACTTAGTGTTGTTGTCGGAATAACCAATAATTTTAATCAACATCCTGTTATACTAGAGAATCCATAATTGGGGAATATAACCAATTATGGAAAAGAGTATGTCTTAGTACCAAACCTTATTAAGATATTGTACACTCCATACAAAATTGGTTCCATGTAAATAGTTGATTGATCTCTATGTTGAATGTCAATAGATCTAACTGCACTAACCGGTAACGAATGTTTAATTCTAAAAGGGGTAAACTAATAAAATAAGGAATTGGAATTAGTAAAGGTTTTTTACACATGATTCCAGCACTCCTAGTGGTCTATTAGTCCCATATAACTTTCATTAATTAACATATAATATATATATATATATATCATATTTACTGTATTTTCAGATATATTTTCTCTATTTACCATGGTAACTTATTTGTTACCAAAAAATGTGATATTTAACATCTTTATTAATTTTAACATCCCAATTTAAAATATAAATCAAATTCATTAATTTATTACTATATATATGAAAATTTAAACTTTTAAATAAAAACACATGATATATAGAAAAAATATTCTCTCGAATAAAAACAATTTTCATGATCATAAATGATTATATTTTAATTTTATTGTATTCATTAATTATTCATTCTATTTTAATTAAATTTTTACATACATAAAAAATATGTGATTATTACTGTAATCATAAATATTATTTTCATAATAATAATTAGAATAAAATACGCTTAAAAAAGAAAATATAATCATATTAATTATTACATATTGACTACATCAAAAATTCTAGTTGCATACCCCCTCACATAAACTACATAATCCAGAAAAGTGGTATTAGAAATGATGGTATTTGTATGTGGTGATTCAGCTAACATGGATATTCTAGTGATTCTCAATAGATTTATCATCACCCTCATGTGATTGCATTAAAACCGCACTTCATGAAGTTCATCTGGGGTATGGTCAAAGTAAAAACCTTATGATGTTATCTCTCTCCAAAGACTGGAAAACTTTTACTAATATGTAAGAAATATACTACTTGATTCCATATTTTCTACGTTTATATACTCACTAAATTAGTTTTTCAATTATAATAATCACATGTCATGGTTTAATAATTTGGAAGTTCAAAAATCTCTAATTAATCACATAAAAAATACATTATCCCATCAATAACTTTTTCTAATGGCTATATATACTCAATAGAAATATATACCCAAATTATATATATATATACATATATATAGACAACTTTTATACATACCTATTAGCTATATATACTCATCATAAATTTATATCCATTGAGCCTCTTTACATATACCCTAAAATATTTCTCTCAACTACTCATATTAATTACTCATTACTTTCTCCAAGCATTAATCACTTTTTTTTAATTATTTTTATAACTATTCCCAGAAGTATTATTTTCATTGGAGACCGTATGGAAGAATATTTCATGCATTTAATATTTCCATTTTAATATATTTATTTTCCCTTTATATTTTTAATAATTATGTTCTATGTTTATTTATTGTAATGACTTACAATGTTTTATTTCTATTTTTTTATACAATTTTACCGTGATGCAATAAATAATTGTTCATTTTTTCATTTTTTATATGATACATGTTATTATATTATAACACACATGGTAGTTATATAAGGAAAATTAGTGGTAAAATATTTTGGAGTTAAAACCCCCTCCAAAATAATTACAACCTCAAAATTACTTTACATACATGGTAATATATTGGAGTAATTTTTCTTCACTACATATTGGGTACACATATCATTTCCATGTACTTATGATTTCACCACAAATAATTGATTGGGTGATATTTAATTTTATATTTATATAACTGTACTATTTACGATCTTAACTTGTTATTCCATATAAAATAGTTCATTCTTCAGTTATGTAACAATCAAATTGAGTACATGTGATGGATCTAGTATTTACGTCCTCACATGTGATACGTGGAACATCTTTTGTGCTTGTGAGGTGTTTTCTGAACAAACCCTTTATTAATATATGGTTATCAAATTATTCTGAATCTAAAAGGGACTATTAAATAAAAGGATTAGTTTTTTATTTTTTCTATATATTTTTACTATTTTTAATGGTGATATTCAAAAGAATACTTTTTAATTGAAATTGAACACAAAATATCAACAATAATTATATTCATAACTCTTCTATTTAATTTTTATTATTTTAATATATAGATTAAGGTCTTGTGTATTCTCTATTATTTCTTAAAAAAAATTGGTCATAGAAAACTCATCTATTAAACATATTCATAGAAAGTCAATGTTCTACATCTCTTCCCCCAAAAAGATACATATATTTCAATTTGTTTTCATGAATGGAATTAGAATGTGTGAGTTTAGCTAGTGGAGGATGTTGATCATACCGTTCATTTCAATTCATTGAGAAATATATATGTATATCTTCTAAATTAAAAATAGACATTTTAGATATAATATTAGTTTGAATTTAATAAGTAGTACAAACATTCAGTTCTATAATTAATTATTATTAAAAAATCCAAAACATTGAAGTAAACCTCTTATCTTAATCAAATATAATTTAATGTTGAACGACATAATGAATTACCACTTCTTTTGTATATATCCTGGTATTATTATCTTGTAATTTATATTCTCAAATTTATTAAATTGATTCATATTTATATTTTACTCAATATTAATAAAAATTGGGTTATTTAATTTTGAGTTTATGGGTGACCTATGATGAAATCCATGGTGATGTTTTTCCACTTTAATGTGGGTATGAGGTAATGTTTTCATCATCACTTTATACAAATTTAATTGTACACTAATGTGATGGAAGGACACAAATCTGGATGTATGATTTCTAGTGTCTTTGGGATGATGATTAGGAGTCACGTACATGTTAATCGTACATCAAAAACACTAGATCAAATCTAGGAGTGAGTGAATTTTCATAGGCACTATAGAACATTAGCAGTGTGGTTATTATAGTAGGTATTATAGAGGTGTACTATAGATATATTAATATTCCCACACAATGTTATTTTGATCTATAAAAATATCCCTCTTGGATATGGGTCCTCTAGTCCATCAATGGAAATTTGGATATAGAGACTATATATAATGGGGTAGATCAGGTTCAACTATACTAGAGAAACTATAGGAAGTATAATTAGAGTAATAATAATCAATGAGTATATCCAGATAAACACAAACATGATGGTGGGATATGGTAGATGTGCCACTAAGTTTAGTCCCCATATAGCATTTCAAGGTGAAATTCTAGTCAACTGCATCATCTTGTAGTGAAACATGAATAGACATTGAAGGAAGGTGTTGGGGTGGGGATATTTCAATGTAGTCAGTTCAAATATTTTTTAATATATTTATTTGTCTAAGACTTTAGAAAATGTAATTATATGTACATTATTCTTTAATAAATTTGGTTTTTGTAAATGTCCTCTCTCAACCCAGTAAAAAAGTGGGATTATGATAAATAAAAAATATGACATTTTTAGTCATATACTTACATTTTATTATAACTCATTATATTGTCCCAAAAAAAATTCTCTCAGATATCTTTATAAATATCTAAGCTTACTGGGTGAATGAACCAATATGATCCACATGAATTAACAAAATGATCCATCAATTATGGAATGGATGTGATACATATTTTTGTTCCAAATATTATCACACTATCTTTGTCAAGGTTTAACACTTGATCATTTCTTATTATTTCATAAATTATTATGTCATCCTTTTTTAAATCGTTGATCTTAACTTGGATAGATAGTTTAGAAATTATTTGCGAAAGGTAAAATCATCCCAGACGATTTTCATGTACATCCTTTATATATCCTTGAGGATTACATCTCTTCCAATCCTTATCCTGGGTAAGGTAATGGGGTCATTTTTATTATGATCATTATGAACCATGTGAGCCTTCCTAAGATTGTAATGTATTGATAATTTATAATCCATGATTAATTTTAAAATTACCATGGGAAAAGTTTTATTTACCTATCTCTTAACATATAATATAATATTTTTATGAGTATAAACATTACACTGCCCATAATTTAGATAATTGCTTTTTATCTTTAATAAAAATATTACAATTACTAACTCAATATCATGTATTGGGTATTTATACTCATAGTTCCTTAATTGACATGAGAAATATCATATTGTTGTATCATTTTTCATGATAACATAACACAAACATTTTTTGAAGCGTATTGTATATTATAAACCCTTTTTCACATAAGGTTAGTGTGGGTATAGGTGAAGTGAACAACCTCTTATTAATCTCCATGAAGTTTTCTTTACAATATTCTGTCATGAAAATTTATAAAACCTTTTTATTTTCTTGGTTAATGGATAGTAAAATATTCAAAAATACTCACAAATAATTAATAGTACTCTATTAATCCTATAAAACTATATATTTTTATCATATTAGTAGTTCTGGGTCTTTATTCTATGGAATTTTGGGACATCTTGAACCCATTTCACACAAAATAAACCAAGCCCGACTAAACACATGACCTAAATTATGCATCCCAATATGCTAGAAATTATCTCATAGAATAAAGGGTCTATTGTGGAATAGTAGAGAGACTATATCCTCATAATTAGAGTGTATCATAGTGTAATAATCATATCAAAATATAGTAGAATCAGAAATGATAACCAAACAACATAATAGTAATCATCCCTCAGATAAATAACAAAGTAATAACATCCATTAATGTCATATAAAAAAAGATGATAATGGAAGGCTCTAAAAAAAGAAATATACTATGTGATCAGAGGAATAAGCATATATAGAATTCTATAAAAAAATGAAAAAATGAATCAATGTTATCACTAGTAGAATATAAATAATAGGTTCAATACTCTTCCCCCATACACCATCCTAGAAAGGTAATCGAGGATCCATGATAGGTCTCCTTCCCTAGTACCTACTTGGTCCCAAGAAGGTTGTTCGGGTACCCATCAGTGACCCAAAAAGGGTGTTAGATATACCTTGCTATCAAAAACCAATGGTTTCTAATTCCATCTAGTTTATGATTATATAATATTAAATTTGTAGATAATAATAAAAACTACAAATGAAATGATGTAAATAAATAACCTACATAGGTCTTAGTTCCCACAGAATGCATGTCTTCTACTAGTTGATTCAATCTAGGCTATCATATCTATGAACCCATAGTTAGTTATGATTAATTTTATAATAAATTCATATGACCTAGATTGTATAACAATTTTCCTCTATAAATAATAACTAAACAAGATATGTATAATATGTCCATTATAATGATGTGCGGATTTGAGCAAATTCGAGCTTATTATTTGTCTTGGAATCCGTGTTGTGTAATTAATTCATTATGATTAAAATTATTCCTAATACTACATTTGGTTTTCATAATTTGTAACCTAGGTATCTCTCCAGGTATATCATGAACCCATCTCATTATAATCCCATCCTTGGAATTATTCAATGGAAACCCGGTATCTCTCTAGGTGTAGTATAATAGTCACTGGCCTCTAATTTCATCTTTGGAAGTCTAAAATGGGAGCATAAGTGTCACTCATGGTGTATACAATTATCTTCCCTATGATTTTTCCTTGGTATTCTCTAATGGGAGTCTATCTATCACTTTTTTTTATATAAATTTCTTCTCTTTGATTCTTTCATAAGAAGTCTACATAGTGAGTCCAAGTATAAGTCTGTCATATATAATCCAGCAAAAAAATGAGTCATTCTATTAAATTAATATGAGAACCCATGTGTCACCAATGGTGTATAACAATCTCATTTTTAATTTATTTAATTAAATGCAACCTTTGAGTTTGTTCAAGTAGTTCTGATTTGGAAGCCATGTATCACTCGACAAAAAAAAATATTAACGGTCATGTGACCAATGTATTTGAATACCATTTATGTTCACCTTTATTTCAATAATTTATTTAAAATATATAATAAATTAACTCCCCTAATAAGTTGGATCAAAATATAGCCTACTATTAAAAGTCCTAGCATCTCATGAATCTTCTTATTCATTTAAATTGGTAATTTCAGTTTAAATAATGGATCATGCCTATTTGAGAATGTATGATATCCAAATGCATAGGGAAATGGTATTTCAATCCCACTATAAAATAATATAATTAATATTTCAATCATTTCATTTTAAAATACCAAGGAAAATGGGTAAATAAAAACACCATAAAAGGTTAAAATTTTTCAAATTCGACTCATGGTGGTTTAAAATAATTTTGCATTACACGCAAGGGGTGGTTCAAAACAAGGTTCTTAAACCTACAATGCTATATAAATGGATTTATTGTATCATATTGGTAAATTAAACAAACATAATTTTAGAATAAATCTATTTAATACACATCTTTTGGGAAAGTCTGTTGTGATACACCACATCATAATATATAAATTGAAATAAATTAATAGAAAAATAGAAGACTACCTACATAAGATTTCTAGTCGAATTCTCATCTCTTATTTTCCTCAAATATAGGATTGAATAGATGAAATAAAGTAAATATAAAAATAACCTAAAAATATGAAACATTATCTCCAACCAAATTAACTTCATCGATATTGAGATAAATGATAAAAGGATCATGATAAAATGATAGCATATTTGTATGCATCCAATAAAGCATATGGAAATTGTTTTGGAGTTTCGATGGAAAATTTACCTCAATGCCTAGGAGGAATCCATGGGATAGTTGTAAAATGAAGGGAATATTGTGTGTGGGAGAGAAATAATATATGGGTGTGTTATTAAATGGAAATAGGGGAAATCGTTATTTTTACCAAAAATTTAAAGAGTCTCATAGTATGACTACATGGTTGGAAAATCCTTGCACCAACGTTGTATCCATTTTTGCATCATGACACCCCTTACATGATCTAGGTACACAGTTTGACTAATCATGTACAACCCGAACAAAATCCCTCATGTATGGTACTTCCAACTCCTTTAATGTCATGTGTATAGGGATTAGTTTCTAAGAAAAACCATGTTTCCCTAGACATATCATTGAACTACCACAAACAGTATGATCAAACTGTGAAGAATAGAATGTACGATTTCTACTAACCACGTGTCCCACCAAATTCCCCCAAAATTCAGGGGTCTAGGCTCTTTACAAGCCCAATACATTTCTAATGATCTTTAACCACATTAAGAATTCATACAAGGTAAAAATTAAAGAATTTAAAGGAAAATAATGGTTCCATACATTGAATAAAATTAAGTGTCATACAATATTCTCTCTTAATGAAACGTATCCCTATGTTTTTCTTCTAAGGGTGGAGATGTACCATATAAGAATATCTTAGGCCACTAGGCATGTATTTTGGCCACCCACTACCAAGTATCATCATGTACTAGACCATGATTCCATATAAACAATACTAAAATAATGAACAGGACATAGAGAACCATATTTCCTCGATCAACAACATTAATAAGATGCCCCTCAAAGGATGCATCAACCTTCAATTCATCTCATTGGTATGAATAATATGATATAGATCTAAGTTATATTGGTTAATATGAGATACGTAGAAGACATTTTACATAGTCTGATACCTCTGAGGAAACTTAAATTGATAGGCTATCAGCCTGAATGTCTCAAAAATCATGAAGGGACTAACGTAGTGAGGTTATAACTTCCCTTACTTCAAAATATGCCAATTTTTGGTGTAGGTGAAATGCATAAGAAAAAAAAACTACCCCACCACAATTATTAGTGGTCAAATATTATTATAATCATTTGTTTTATACATATACTGATCTTTATACATCCACTCCCTATCATAATGAACCTTCTTATAAGTATCATCAATGCGATGAAGACCCAGTTGCACTACCTCTCCTACCTCTTACCAACATATAGGTGATTGTGGTGGCCAAATGTATAGGGCCGCATAAGTATCCATCTGTATAGTCTCTTGGATTATGTTTTTATATGAAAATACAGTGATAGTTATGTGTACCTCAAATGAACTTCTAAAATCAAGGATGCATTCTTAGAGAATTTCCTTCAAAACAAGTATCATATGTTCGGATTGTTCAGCTATCAATGAGTGATAGTTTGTACTAAGAAGTACCTATGAACCCAATTCTGTCTAAAACCACTTCTACTATTATGATGTAAAATGATTGTCTCTATCAAATATAAAATAATGTGGAACTCAATGAAGGCATATAATCTTATAAATGTAGATCCTCCCAAAATAATTAATTGGAAATTTTTCATGACTAGATAGAAAATGGGGGACTTCTTTTAATATTTTTATGATCTTCCATATGTTGTCACTATCCTAATGTGATCTAGGAAATCATATCACAAAATACATGGTGACTTCATTCCCCTTCCTCTTAGTATTATTTAATGGATATAAAATTCCCACTAGTCGCTAGTGTATAATATTCACCTACTGAAAGGTGGAAAACCGAGTACCAAATCTAGCTATCCCACTTTTCATCCTTTTCCAATAGTATTTGTAGTTTAATTCATAATAAATATTGGTAAGATTGATATATTCTTTCCATAAAATGAGATAATACTCTCACATCAACTCCTCTCATACGTCAGTAGGAACTCATATACATCCATGAATGCATAATATCTCATCCTCGTCCATGATCCAACTAGGCCTTGGTTCATCACCTACAACTCTCTCTCATAGTATCAATCACTCTGAATTTCATATTTGCCTCATATTAACTCTCACTAAAAGTAATTATTTCACGTATAAATATTCCAGTAAATACTTTCTATGATAGACGGGAGAATCTATGTGAATCTAAAAAAATTGGGACATAAGTTTCCACTTGATACTAGCCTCTTGAATAGCTTATTTCTAAGAATTCATGCTCATATAACATATAATTACATTTCCTTTTTTGATTTTATAATCATTATCAAAGATGAAGTACTAAGGATATTCAGCCCACCTTCATTTGTAGATATTGAAGTCACACTATGTAAATATGTACTTGAGGATTTTTTATTCTATATACACAATAAAAACACTCCTAGTAATAAATTCCTCCAATAGCATAAGGCATAAATAATAGAGGCTAACACAAGATCATGTTTCACATAGTTCCATTCATGAGGAAAAAATCGAAGAGTCTTGAATACCATGAGTCACTCCTCCTTAATCAGAATAGAACTTTTCCTAACGCATGATACATCATAATAAAAAGTATAAACTCATACATGATCTTGTAAAATCATAATTATTTTGATGTCAATCTCCCATTCATCCCTTGAATGGCTTTATTAGAAGATTTTGAGCATGTAAACATTACACCCTTTATTATCAAGCCCGTAAGAGGTGCTTCTACACATGAAGTTTCCTAAAAGAAGTTCCCATAATAACCATCTAGAACCAAAATTCTTTTTATAATAAAGATTTTCATTGTAGACTCCTATGAATATTTATCTCTCACCTTCTATGGGATGAATGATACTCCAACATTTGAGAAAATGTGAACTAGGAGGTGAATTTTATAAATCTAAAGTGGAACTTTATAAATATATAATATAATTGATTCTCTCTCAAGGAGTTAAATATGAACTTAATAATTTTGGAATGGTTTAATCAAGTGTGACAAAACACAAATATATTATCCATGAAGACCACAAAAAAATCCATAAACGGGTGGAAAACACGATTCATTAGTTCCATGAAAATAATTAGGGAAATCATTAGAATGAACAAGAATACTAAATAATTATATATGATATATCTACTATAGAATATCATATATGATTTGTTCGATGTTATAAAATTAACCTAAGGATATCATTATATCAAAACAGTCTTATAAGAAAACCAATATATTTGGATATGGTCTAAGAGGTAATCTATATGGGGTAATGGATATCAATTATTAACTATAAGCATGTATAACTGATATTAATCCACACGAATCTTTAGGGTTCTATCAACCTTATTGGAAAAAATGACCGATGAACCCCATGATGAATAACATGGTTGTATTAAACCCTTAGCTTCTTAATCTTCTATCTGCCTCTTCAGTTCATGAAACTCAGTAGTATACTTCTTGTATGAAGTGATGGGTACTAGTGTAGCTCCAGGAACTAGTTCAATGGAAAACTCTTCCTCTCTCTTGGGGGATTTTCTAGAAATGTATTCCAAGGAAAAATATTTGAATATGACCCCTAATGAATTGAAATCATCCAAAAGAATTCTCAAATTATATATATAAAATCGAGAAATATTGGTTTTTATCCAACCCATACAGTGACGCTTGAGTCTATATTGGATTTCATAGACATCCCATTAATCCTTGTGAAAAAAAACCCACCCTCTAGAGAAGTGAATGTAAGCCTTTTGTGATAGTAATCAATATTATGATGGTAGGTATTTAACCAATCCAACATGAGAATGATTTCATTCCATGTCATCTAAGAGATAAAGGGGTAACATATGAATCGAAACTCTCCTATATCAAGGGATAACTCCCTACAATGACATACACTCTCTTATTGAGTCCCCAAAAATGTGTTGAGTGTAATCATGAAACAAGAAAATGAAACATCAAGCCAGAGGATATCTACAATAGAAATATATGTGAATGAATGGAAATCACCTATTTCAAAAAGTTTATATACTAAATTAGAAGATATTATATTTGTACGGAGGACTATAGATTGCCTAGTTCTCTACTTTTATGGCATCGACTGCACTACATATATATATCGTGATCTTTATTCTTGAGATATATTTTTGCTACACTATGTAGGATCACACTACCGGTGTTTTATGTCTAATTTCTACCTACCATATCCATGAATCCCACCTCAGCTTGATCAGCCGATTTCAGTCCTTCTCCTAGCCTAACGATAAGTTGAAGTCCCATATCCGGAGATTGGTGTCAGTGTAGACCCTATATAACTAACTACTGGTGACGATATATTCCAAAATGATTATTATAATACATCTTTTGGTAAGAATGAAAATGGAATGGGTCCTTGGTACACTAGGGGTTTTATGCCTCAGTTTACCATATTGATCACACATAACATGGTTACCATAGGGTTCACCATGGATGCTAATATCCTGACATTGAAGATCCAAACGAAACTTGATACAATTGGTTTAACCATTTATTGATCTGGGTGCTGACCCACCATGGATCACACCCCCATAATTTCTCAGGATACACTCCATGATAAGAACACAGTCCACTATCCAAGATAAAATAGTTATATGAAAGGCATTCACATGTGATCATATTTCATACCTGAGGCCATCCACGAATGACCTATAATTGGATAAATTTTCATGTAAATTAAATTGTGTAATGTACTAGATCTTTATCAAATGGGAATAATTTTCCATGACTGGTAAGATACACTACTCAATGTGTATGAACTCTCAAGCTCTATCGACCATCAACATCTCGATATAGAAATGGTCATAGAAGGCCATATAAAAATAATTCTAAGAAAAATCCCAATGATGATCCTTCTAAATAATAATTTCTCACCATAGTTTGGTATAATTTTGATTCATATACAAACTGAGCTTCAATCTTCCCTCGAGAGGTGTATCAAGGTACTCAAAAATTAATATCATAGAATCTAGACATTACTACACAACCTGTGGAAAAATATCCCCCCAAAATGTGGTTGGATTATTCTGAAAAAAAATTATGTTTCAACTCATCCATAGTCTGGGACCGTCATGGAGATATTTGAATTGACTACATAATGTATAGGAAACCCTATCAAAATTGGGAAACAGCTACCAAATCAAGTATAACTAGTGATGACTCAAGTGTCACTACTGATGGTTTTACTGGTATCCCTGGGCCCACCACCTCTATATGATGGTCCTCACCAACCTATGGGTTCATTACTGGATGTCTACACGGTGGCATGTATTTATAAATACCAAACACATTATTTAATACAAGACTATTTAACTACTAGAATCATACAAATAATAATAGGATAGGTACAAGACTCCATATATAATATCTAGAACCCTATTTTTACTCATAATTCATAGTTTGGTTGATAAACAAATCATAACAAAAACAAGAAATGTTGTCTACTACACACAACAATGTTTTGGAAAAGTTCAAGTTCTCTACTATAAGTAAGAGTCCCAAGTATATAGATTGTCAATTTCGTGTAATAGAGGAAAACAACCTTTATGTAGTAATTGGAATCCCAATTTAATGGTTTTCATTTTATTTTATAATTCAAGTTCAGTTCAATTATCAAGGCCCAATTATGTGGAATTATATTCCAAATTTAAAAAGTCACATACTATTTTTTACTTTTGTATTTTCATACATTCAATTAAAACCAATATTAATCAATCCTGATATTAATTGTTCAAAAAATTTCATTTACATGTCAGTAACGTAACCAATACATGCTACATACAAAGGATAAAATAATATAAAAATTCCATCTAATATGCGTGATTTATAAATCCTAAAGTGCGTATATTGATTTATGATGACATACTTCCTTTCCAAATTACCCATAGATAAAAATACATAGACATAAAGAACATAAAACATCATCTGCATCACTAAATAGTGAAATCAAAGAATCTATAATAATTACAATCGAGAACAACATGTCCCATCATATGTAATTTATATTTTCATTATAAGTGGGATAGCTATCCATAATAATAGGATAATTTCAAAATCTAGAAACATACTATTTATCATTTATACCATACCAATATGTAAGGAATGAAAGGAAAATAGACTGACATGATACCACATTATGACATCCCAGATGTAGATCACTCAAAAGTGTTGGTCAGAGTAGACTACTCAAGAGGGGAGGGGTGAATTGAGTAAGTATAAAAATTTATGTAAAAATTATTTCTAAAAATGTTTCCCTAAAGATTAAATACCTACCAATTAATCAAGGTTATACTTTTATAAGATTTTGACTGTTTAAATAACTTCTTATAAGATTGATTAATTTTCAGTTATCTAAATTTGTGTTATTAATATTACTTTTGATGTTCTTCTACTAAGAAAATTCTGGTATAACTTGTTTCCAAGACTAACTATAAAAGTGAAATTAGTGATTTCTAAATTATATAGCAAATCAATAAAATAGATAAGACTAATTTAGGCAACGTTGTGGATATGAAACAAGTGGTTCAGTATCAATCCAAGACTTAATCCACTCCACTTGGTGATCACCATCCATCAAGCAGTTTATATAAATAAACATTGATCCACACCCTGGATTGGGGTTAACAATAGTGCACAGACTGTCTAGCTCACACAGGGACCTCTTCTATATTTTTTGTGGGGACAAAATACCAGGCCACACAGGGACATCTTCCACACTTATCTATGGGTATACACAAGAGTAAGAGAAATTGTTTGTAAGGATATCTTGTATCCTTCAGTTTAATGAAAGAAACAGAGTGTTTTGTTCTATAGGTACTCACTCTTCTTGAAAGGTAATAAATAGATACACAACAGAGCTGAAATTTGGAGATGGGTTTAGAGATTCTCTGAGTGTTTGTCTTTGTAAATTTGGACTTCTGAGATGAAGTAGATGCAATGTTTGAGTTTTTGTCTGTAAAACAGACTGTTGCAATGAATCTTGTGTTATTCGTAAGGTTCTACAGAGCGAGGATGTTCTCTAAGATTCAAATATGCTTCTTGTGTTCTTCAGTACTGTCGATTTTCATGTAGTGGGCCTTTCTTTTGAAAATTTTTCTATGTATGTTCACCGTTATCTTGCTCACGGCCTTGTTTTTCATTCAGTATTTCTATCTTTTATTCTTGGTCACACTTTTCTTTCATCGTGGAAGTGCGTGTGTTGGAGCTGACAGGTTGCATGTATTCTACAACTCGTACCTCATACTGTCTGATTATATGTCTATAAAGAAACATTAATTATCTCAGTGCATTAAAATCATCAAATATGACCATTAGAAATTAAATTTAAAGATGAAAAAATAGTTTTAAGAAATAGTGTCACAGTAAGTCATGGAAATAGTGTCTCATTCACATGGTGTCCAGATTGATCACAGTGTCGGAGTATCACAATGTCTTCTTCATGGTGTCTTATTCATGGTCTCTACTTCATGGTGTCTTTTTCACAGTGTCTGCTTCACGGTGTCTTCTTCACGGTGTCTTCTTCACGGTGTCTACTTCACGGTGTCTTCATCACGGTGTCTGCTTCACAGTGTCTTGTTCGCGCTGTCTGCTTCACGGTGCCAGAAAGACATAGCCAGTGGCAGACTCACGGTGTCTTATAATTTCCAAAGTAACTGTGTTCATAATTAATTAATGATGATAATATAATGGATTATACTTATTAATTTGTCAAATAAGGTATTATGAGAGTAGATTAAAGACAGTATAATGTAAGTAAACTGAATATAGAGAAATTATGATCTTCCATGGCTCTTCTTGAAGCATGATAATACATTAAACATTAATATACATGATTTGATAAACGTTACAGGATTTAACATGGTTGAATAATATTTTTGATCATTAAAACATGATTAATACATGAGGATTCCAACAATATTCCACTTTTTATGATCAAAAATCATGTAATGTTAAAGTGTATATTGGACTAAACTATAGAGATAAATGGATAACATATAGAGATTTCTTCTTCTTTTGGGATTATCAAAAATATAGAGTAAGAGAAGCCAAAAAATCACATTCCATTAAGAGTAAACAATGTTCAATATAAAACAAAAGAGAAAGAAAAAAACAAAAAGCATCCCTATCAATAAAAGAGTAATCATTGTTCTTTTTTATGGGTAGGCCTTCTCGTTGCCTTTAGCAGAAATAGTGGAAGAGGAAGCCATCAGGGTAGAGGTTGAGGTAGAATAAGGTAGAGAGGTGGTTCATAAATAGTGTTAGGGAAGGCCTTCCAAGACTGATGGAGCCAAGGTA
This sequence comes from Viscum album, assembly GCA_963277665.1. Taxonomy (NCBI): domain Eukaryota; kingdom Viridiplantae; phylum Streptophyta; class Magnoliopsida; order Santalales; family Viscaceae; genus Viscum; species Viscum album. The sequence goes on from OY728126.1 coordinate 1,747,835,090, forward strand.
GGGGAAGTAGAAGATCTAGGCAGTTGTTGATCAAGAATCACATGCTTGATCTGAATTAGTTCTTCGCCAACAGACATGGTGGTTGAGGCCAGGGAAGAGGTGAAGGTAGGTAGCCCAGGTATTAGAGGTGTAGCTACTGGGGAAATAATGGTCGTACTCTGGACATGAATATAGGGTCTCAGGAGTTCGATGAAATCTATAATTATCTCTCCACCATACTGCCTGGATTTTTAAAAATCAGCCTTGTTCTCCATGAACATGTCCAACAATCGAGTAAACTCTATGATATTCTGGACTTGGGTCTTGAAAGCTTGAGTCACAGGAAGAATTCATAGACTTTCTACAAGGTACTTGAAATGGTTTGTCATATCAGTCTTGGAGAAGATTTTGTTGAACTAGAAATTCACTTTCATGGAAATCTCTTATTGAGCATTATTAGAAAATTTGGAGTGGATTTTTACTAGGTCATGAAATCTATCACTATTCTTGACCACTTCAGATAATGAATCCATATTGAAACCACTAAGTATATTTTGAAGCTCTTCTTTGACTACAGTTCTAAGAAGATCATTTTCCAAAGAAGGTTTAGAGGATTAACCAGAGGCTTTGACAGTTGTGGTTATTGATTTTAGTTGATTCAGCACCTTTTAAAAACACCTTGTATACTCATCAGTGAGTTTATTAAGATTGGAAACAAGATCTTTCATTTACTTCACAATTTTTTTGTTCCTTTCAGTGATATTTTCGTCTAAAGAAGCTAGATAAGGTTGAATCTAAGACACAACAAACTGTGGGAATTGAGGAGAAATAGGCTCAGATCTCAAATGAAGCTCTCTCTGCATGTCTTCAACCATACTTCTTAGGGTCTTCACTTCATTACTGAGCATCATATTTTCATCTCTTGCATCTTGAATATCATGAAGTTTCTTAGGATGTATTTTCCAAATAATTTTATCCAATAATAGTTAGGTATCTCTCTCACTTAAATTTGTCACATGATGAGGTTGGGTATTCATGAGTTTCTCAACTCAAGATAAGAGAATATAACCAAATTATTTCAAATAATCCTTATAAAATATGGTTGTTTAGATAAGGGTTCAAAAGTAGGAACTCTTACAGGATCAGGTTCCTTCTCAGGTGCAATATTGGAGACTGATTTCAACTAAAATATAGAGGAAAGGTCATGTCCTATTGCTGTAACCTACTAAGAGTCATCCACATCATAGATACTAGGAAATTTATACTGAGTGTCTATAGGACTTGACTTTGTTTGATGTGATGCTTCAATAGACTCAAAATTCGGGGTTTTATCCCCCTCAACAGGTGCCTTAATCTCAGGACTGAGAGGCTTAGGATCTTGATATAATTCCACAGACTCAACTCTATGTTCCTCACCCATTTCTTGTCTAGCCAGCTGAAAGGCTAGCTCCATCCATTCTTCAGCTGAAGGAATGATTTCAAGAACATATTGTTTTATAGGGAGTTTCTCAATATTGACCTCTTGCAAAACAGGTGGCTCTTCCACTATAGTCTCTTCCATGGCATGCTTTTTAGATTCTTTGACTACTGATTCTATTTCAGCATCGGAATGAACTTACAGATTAAAAGCTTCTTCAAGAGTAGGGACTTCTTCTTCAAGAGCTTTAGGAGGAGTAGTTGTCATGTTTTCCTCAAAAGCAACAACTTCTTTAGGTGGAACTATATCCTCTTCCTTCTCTTCTTCAGGATACTCAATAATCTAATTTTGTTCCAAACTAGTATCAGAAATTTATTTTGGTCTTGAGAGATAATCCTCAAGATTGAATTTCATATAAACTCTATCATTATCTTCCACTAACTCATTTTTCCCATGATTCTGGTTTATCTTCATTCCTTTGATAGTGTCTTTTGAGAGACATTACTCACAATCCTTAATTAAATTCTCATTAGGTCCAACCATACCTTCGGAAAGAAGCATGGATGAGATTAGATGAGAGTTAAATAGAGAAGTTGACTTGGATGTGACTTTGATAAACTCACAAATATTGTATATGATATACTTCCATAGTTTGATCTTATGACCATTTTTTATGAGGTGAGTCAGAAATACATCATGATATTTTAAAACAAAAAAATGACATTTTCTCGGACTAACCATATTCTGTATAAACTTGAACAGAAGCCTTGATTCTCCATATAATTTAGTAGTAGTGGCTCTCTTCTGGGTGCCATTTCTAGTCATGGTTTTCAGGGAATCTTCTAAATCAAATAATTCGATTGAAGGTGGAGGTCCTCTCTGATAATCCTAACATATGTCTTCTTTAGGTATCCTTAGACATGCATCCCATAACCACGATGAAAATGAGCATCTCTGGCCATTCAACCAGCTTCTTACAAAATAACGATCACTATAATCGAATGACAATTGTACGTACTAGTAAAACTAAGCCACTAACCTAGGGTAGATGGGTCTATCTTCCTCTGAGAACCACTCTAACTAGCCTTGTTGTTCTAACACATTCAATATAAGATATTTACTAGACAGAATCCATTTGGGGAAAATCTCTTTCTTTGGTACAACAATGCGGTTTACCATATTCAAATTTAGTGGTCCTTCGGGTGTCATCTTAGGTGCAATCTACTTGTTCTTTGAGATGTGCTTCTCAGGTGTCGACGATGAAGGACGTTTCATTATTGGCATTCACTGAAGGTTCGAGTGAGAGAATTATTTCAGGGATGAAGAAGGGTTAGAATAGAGTAAGTAGAGGAAACTTCAAGTGAATAATCGAGTGATACTTTCTTTGTTTTATCATTTTGGAATACCAAACGTCGCAAAAATAAAAACGTGGGGAAATAAAAAAGGTGAAAAGGATAATTATCATTATATAGGTTTAATGAAAATCGTAAAGAATTTTTTCAGTGAGACAGTGTTTGGTCATTACGGTGAGAAAGTAAACGATCTTCACGGTGGACCATGAACGAACTTCTCAGTGTGTGTTACGGTGAGATAGTAAATGTCAGACAGTAATTATAAAACACTAACTGTGAGACCGTAAACATAAAACGTTACGGTGAGATAGTAAACATGAGAGATAGTAACTGAGAAACTGTAATCATGATACAGTAATATATAACACAGTAATATATCGAATAGTAAGACCTGAAACGGTAATAAGTAAGGTATCTATTTGAGATTTATCATTCCTAGTTCATGTATGATGTTGTCAATTCTCTTAGAATTTGATGTTTTGGTGAATATATCAGCATGTTGATATTTAGTACCAATGAATTCCAAAGGGATGTCACCTTTTTGATAATGATCTCTCATAAAGTGATGTCTTACATCAATGTGCTTTATCCTAGAATGTGAAAAAAGGATTTGTTTTTTGAGATGTTAATAGCACTTGTGTTATTACAATTTATAGATACATGTCTGAATTGATATCCACAATCTTTTAATTTGTGTTTCATCCACAAAATTTGTGCACAACAACTGCCAGCGGCAATGTATTCGGATTTTTCAGTAGATAATGCAACAGAATTTTGTTTCTTATTACATCATGATACTAGTGACTTGCCTAAAAGGTGACATCTTTCAGAGGTTCTTTTTCTATCTAACTTATTTCCACTGAAGTCAGCATTAGATTAACTAACTAATTCAAATGATTTTCCTTTGAGATAAAATTGTCCTAGATTGGGTGTATGGTTGAGGTATTTAAAAATTCTCATTACAGTATTTAAATGAGTTTCATTAGGGTTTTATTGAAAATGGCCACACATACACACACTAAGCATAATATCAGGATGACTAGTAGTTAAGTAGAGTATACTTCCAATCATTCCTCTATAAATGTTTTGACCAACAGATTTTCCATCTCCATTAAGATCCCACTTACAAGTGGTACTCATGGGAGTGTCACTACTTTTAGCGCTATCCAATCCAAAGAGTTTTAGATGATCTCTAGTATATTTACTTTGGGTTAAAACAATTCCATCATTATTTCAAAAATTTTGAAATCCAAGAAAGAATTTTAGTTCACCCATTTAACTCATTTCGAATTCGTTTTGCATCATTTTAGAAAAATCAATACATAAATAATTCTTTGAAGATCCAAAAACAATGTCATCTACATAGATTGGAACAACTAAAACATCATTAAAAATTCATTTTATAAAAAGTGTAGGGTAAATTATTCCTTTAGTAAAACCTTTTGAAATAAGAAAAGTACTCAATCTGTCATACCAAGCTCTTGGATCTTGCTTTAAACCATATAAATATTTTGATAGTTTAAAAATATGATTTGGAATATGGGGCTTTGTAAATATACGAGTTTGTTCAACAAAGTCATTCTCATCTGTATAACCATTTATGAATGCACTCTTAACATTCATTTGATGTAGTTTGAAATTCAAATGTGCAACATAGGCAAGCAGGATTCCGATGACTTCAAGTCTGCCTACTAGTGAAATGGTCTCCTCATAGTCAATTACTTCTTCTTGACTATAGACTAGTAAAACTAATCTAGCCTTGTTTCTAACTATGTTACTAGATTTATCTACATTATTTCTAAACACCCATTTAGTGCCTATGGTGAATGTTTCCTTGGGTGTTTGAAAAAGTTTCCAAACTTTGTTCCTTTTAAACTGATTATGTTCTTCTTGCATATGCATCACCCAAAATTCATCATTGATAGAGTCATTAATGTTTTTAGGTTCAAGGTGTGACAAGAAGACTTGATGTTCAACCATATTTCTAAGAGAAGCTCTAGTTTGAGTTCCTTTGCCTAAGTCTCAAACAAAAACATCCAAGGGATGGTTCTTAAGGGTTCAAACAGTTCTAGAAAAATAGAGTCTAATGATTTCAGGTTCATCAATAGAGTCAAGTTCATTGTGACTTGATTCTAGGGAATTTTCAGAGTTGGTTGTTTTCACAGATTCTTTCATAAAAGAATTTGAGGATTTTGAATTGATGTTCAGATTTGATACATCATCCTCCGGATTCTCTAGGATGGTTTTAGGATCCTATGGATCAGTTTCATCAAATTTGACATGAACAAATTATTCCACACATTTAGTTATTTTATGGAACACTCTATAGGATTTTCTAGACATGGAATATCCTAAAAATATACCTTCATCAATTTTGGATGAAAATTTGTCAATATTTTCTTTGGTATTAAGAATATAGACTTTGAAACCAAAAACTATGAAGTAGATAACCTTGGGTTTTCTATTGTTCCATAATTCTTAAAGATTCCTATTAGGAATATGCCTGATTGACACTCTATTGATTATGTAACACGTTGTATTAAAATCTTTAGCCCAAAAATAAATAGGTATGTCATATTCACTAAGAATTGTTCTAGCAATTTTTTGCAGGGTTACATTTCTTTTATCTACAACTCCATTCTGTTGAGGTGTTCTAGGGGTAGAGAAATTGTGATTATAACCATTTTTGGGGAAAAGGATTCAAACTCTTGATTTTCAAACTCACGACCATGATCACTTCTTAAAGATTTTATTCTAAGTCCACTAATATTTTCTACAGACATGGCATACTTAGTAAAATAATATCAAGCTTCACTTTTGTGAGACATAAATAATGTCCAAGTATATCTAGAATGGTCATCTACAAGAACATAAACAAAGTGCTTACCATTTAGACTACAAACTCTAGATGGTCGAAAAAAATCCATTTGAACCAATTTGAGAGGTTGAGAAGTCGACACTTCTTTCTTTGGTTTGAAAGAATTATTGTTTTGTTTTCCATTTTGACAGGGATTACACACTTTTTCATTTGGAAACTCAACATTGGGTAAGTCTTTAACTAGGATTTTTCTATATATCTTTCTAACGGAGTGAGTCTTTCAGTGTCCTAGTATCTTATGCTCGAGCCAAGATTCTTTATGAAATATACAAAATCATGAAGCATTTTCAGAGGCTAAAGAATCTAAATTAACAGAATAAACATTTTCATTTCTTAATGAAGAAAATACTAACTCATCTTTAGAATTAAAAACATTACAAGAATCATTTTCAAATCTTAAAAGAAATCCATCATCACATAATTCTGAGATACTAAGAAAATTATATTTTAAACCATCAACAAACAGTACTTTAGAAATTAAAATTGAGTTAGAGTTACAGATTTGGCCTAGGCCAATCATTTTTCCCTTGGAATTGTCACCAAATGTGACATGTCCTTCATATACTTTTATCAGGTTCTTGAAGCATGAGTATTTTCCTATCATGTGTCTTGAAAATCCACTATCCAAGTACCATTGACTTTTGCAGGATCTCTTTAAGCATCATTCCTACAAAATGATTAGCCAAAACAAGGTTTGGTACCCATACTTCATTGGGTCCAGTAATATTAGTAATAAGTGCTTTAGGAACCCATATTTTTTTCATGGGATTATTATAAGAATTTTGTAATGTATTTGAAAAATAAACTATATTTGTTTCATGAAATCTTGAAACAATAGAACATGTATCATGAATTGAATTAGATGATTTAAGTCCAGAGCTGGGAGTAAAACTATATGTCCTATATCTTGAAACAAACATTGTTCTACCAAGATTTCTTCTACCAAGTTGATAACCAATGTTAGTGTTGTATTTAAGGGAAATCTATTTTCCTAGTATTTGGGTAAGGGTATTTTTCTCATTAGTAAGAATTTATAAATCGCCCTTTAATTTCTCAATAGAAATTTTTAACTCATTGTTTTCTTTGAGCAGTTGAGCATTTTTATCCTTTTCAGTAGTAAGTTTAGATTAAATATTCATAGTGAGATCTTTTTGTTTCTTCAATGATTTATATTTGTCTTTTAGTCAATTGCATGTCTCTTCAAGCATGTTAAAATATTCAAACAGTTCATCATTAGTCAATTTTTCAGAGTCACTTTCATCTTCATGGTAGTATGAGTTTTGTACAGAAGATTCCAATGTTACCTCAGATGTGTTTTCATAAAAAACATATTAGGTTTGTTATCCTGTTCATCATGTGATGTCTCTGAGTCGCATGAACTATCCTTAGAAGCACTCCAGGTTTCTTTCATTACCTTTTTGTACCTCCAGTCCTTGTCATCATATTTCTTTTTTTACTTGATTATTGGACATTCATCCTTTATATGTCCTTTGCACTTACATTCATAGCAGACAATTTCATTAGTTTTTTCACTTATTTTGCAGTCCTTATTCTGGTTTCCTTTTTAGTCATATTTTCCCTTGAAGTTATGGATTTTGAAAAACCTATTCTTTTGGTAAAATCGTTTGAATCTTCTAGCTAGTTGAGCTATCTACTCATCACTATCAGATGATGATTATTCACTGGTGGATCTTTCTACAGAAGTATCCAATTTCCATTTGTCTTTGTGTTTAGAGGTGGTGGTCTTTAATGCAACAGATTTCCTCTTTGGTTCATCCTCCTCTTTATTGACTTTATGCTCTTTTTCATACATCATCAGTTTCTCAATGAGTTATTTTATAGGTAGTTTGATGATGTCACACGATTCTCTAATGGAGACAGATGTTCCCCTCCATCTGTCAGGTAGACATCTAAGAATTCTCATGATCTGTTCCTTGGTAGTGACTTCTATTTCAAGATAAATCATTGTGTTGATGATCTTGTTGAACCTAAGATAGATGTCAGAAATAGGCTCATCAGGTTTCATTTTAAAATTATAATATTTTATGGTATAAGTATTATGTCTCATTTCTTTTACACTAGACGTTACTTCATGTGAGACAGACAGGGTATCCCAAATTTCAGGGGCAGTCTTACTAGTAGAAATTCAATTAAACTCTACATCTCCTAAGGAGCAGTATAAAGCATTCATAGCTTTGCAGTTGTTATTATAAGATGTTTTGGTAGGTTCATCTCATGTGATTCTATCAGTAGTGAGAATTTGGTATTCATCTATAATGGATGACCAAATTTCAAAACTCATACTCTCTAAATTCATTTTCATTTTAATTTTATATTGAGCATAATTGGTTCCATTAAAGAATGGTGATATGTTGGTTGAAACACCTTCCAATCTATTATCCATAATAAATTATGACTTTAAAAGATCTATAAATTTATGATTAACATAAATTTATAGATCTTTAAAGTATAACTACAATCACAGTTGAATAATATTAAACAGATTCCTAATAATAAACCTTTGATACCTAATGTTGGTTGGAGTAGATTACTCAAGAGGGTAGGGGTGAATTGAGTAACTATAAAAATTTCTATAAAAATTATTTCTAAAAAGGTTTTCCCAAAGATTAAATACAGCCTAGTAAATCAAAGTTATAATGTTATAAGAGTTTTACTTTTTAAATAACTTCTTAGAAGATTGAATAATTCTCAGTAATCCTAATTTTAAATATTAAGATTACTTTTGAAGTTATCCTACTAAGACAATCCAGGTATAACCACTTTCTAAGACTAACTATCAAAGTGAAATTAGAGATTTCTATATTATATAGTAAAGCAATAAAATAGATAAGACTAATTTAAGCAATGCAGCTGATATGAATCAAGTGGTTCAGTCTCATACCACGACCTAATCCACTCCACTTGGTGATCACCTGCCACCAAGAATTTCATATAAAAAAACTTTGATCCACACCCTGGATCGGGGTAAACAATAGTACAAAGAATATCCAGGTCACACAGGGACCTCTTCCACAGTTTTTGTGGGGACAAAATACCAGGCCACATTAGGATGTATTCCACACTTATCTATGGGTATACACAAGAGTAGGAGAAAGGTTGAGTAAGGATATCTTGTATCCTTCAGTTTAATTCAATAAATAGAGTGTGTTGTTCTATAGGAACACACTCTTCTTGAAAGGTAATAATCAGATAAAAAACAGAGCAGAAATATGGAGATGGGTTTAGAGATGCTCTGAGTGTTTTTATTTTCAACATTGTACTTCTGAGATAAAGTAGATGAAAAGTTTGAGTCCTTGTTTGTAAAACAAAGTATCGTGATTCATTGTGTGTTATTTGTAAGGTTATATAGAGTTAAGATGTTCTCTTAGCTTCAAATATTCTTCTTGTGTTCTTTAGTAGTGTAGAGTTGCATGCAGTGGGCCTTTCTTTTGAAACATTCTCTAAGTATGTTATTCGTTATCGTTCTCATGACCTTTTTTTTAAATCAGTATCACCTTCTATGATTATTGGTTACAATTCACTTTGATCTTGTAAATGCATGTGTTGGAGCTGACATGTTACATGTATTCTGCACCTCGTACCTCGTACTGTTCGATGATATGTCTACAAAGAAACATTAATTATGTCAGTGCATTTAAATCATCAAATATGACCGTTAGAAATTAAATTTAAAGTCAACAAAATAGTTTTAGGAAATTGTGTCACAGTAAGTCATGGAAATGGTGTCTCCTTCACATGGTGTCATGATTGATCACGGAGTCTGAGTGTCACGGTGTCTTGTTCACAGTTTCAAGTTCACAGTGTCTGATTCCTGGTGTCTTGTTCATGTTGTCTGCTTCGGGGTGTCTTGTTCACGGTGTCTGCTTCACGGTGTCTTGTTCACAATGTCTCCTTCATGGTGTCTTGTTCATGGTGTCTGCTTCATGGTGTCTTGTTCACGATGTATACTTCACGGTGTCTTGTTCACAGTGTCTGCTTCACAGTGTCTTGTTCACAGTGTCTCCTTCACGGTTCTAGAAAGACATAACTAGTGGCAGACTCACTGTGTCTCAGACTTTTCAATGTAACTGCGTTCAGACATAAGTAATGATGATAATAGAATGGATTAGACATAAGCATTTGTCAAAGAAGGTATTATGAGAGTAGATAAAATATATTACAAACTAAGTAAACTGAATATAGATAAAATAAGATCTTTCATGGCTCTTGTTGAAGCATGAGAATACTTTAAACATTAATATACCTGATTTGATAAACTTTACAGGAGTGAACTATTTTGAATAAGATCTGTGATCATTAAAACATTATTAACACATGGGGTGTCCAACAATCTCCCCCAAAATCAGGTTGTCCACATGACCCCAATCATGCCTCCTTGTACACTAGAATCTTCTAAATAGTAGTGAGGGTCCATAGTGAAATTGTGGAGAGATTATACCCCCATAATCAGAGTGTGGAAAATCGGTATTATCATATCAAACTATAGAGGTAGCATAAAAAATAACCAAACCGCATAACATTATTCCTACCTTATATAAATAACTATGTAAACATACCCATTGATGACATATAAAAAAATGATGATCATGGAAGGATATACAAATAGGTAAATATATGGGGTTTATGGGAACAAAAATAGAAACCATTCAATACAAAAATGAACAACCAGCTCAATGATAACTCTAGTACAATATCTAGCATAATTTTGTTCCTCTTCCCACATACACCATCTAGGAAAGGTAATGAAGCATCCATGATAGGTCTCTTACCCTTATCCCTACCTTCATTCATGATGTCTATATAGGTAACCAATAGAGGCTCGAATAGTGTGTGAGATATACTTATTTGGTCACCACCAATGATGTATAATTCTATCCAGTCAGTGATTATATAAGAACAAGTGTGTATATAATAGTAAAATTGATGAATTAAATGTGGTACATAAATGATTCCCTTGTGTCCAACTTCTATGGAATTCCCGTACTATACTACTTACTTCTATCTAATCCTGAATATCTCTAAACCAACTATATTCCATGATAAAATTTGTAATAATATCTCATAATCTAGATCATATCCAAAAGATCCCATGTACAAAATTTAAACAATATATGTATAATAATTCCTTCATAATCATGTAAATCTCTAAAAAATTCAATCTTATTTCTTATCTTGGTAGTTATGTCCTATAATTAATTCATCGTTATTTGAAATCATTCTAATCCAACCATTGGTGTTTGTAATTTGGAAACTATGTATTGATTCATGTGTAACATGAATGCATCAACTTATAATCCAATCCTTGGAATTCCTTATATGAACCCTTGTATTTTTCTAGGTGTGGTATAATAGTCATTGCCCTCTATGTCTGTCAGTGGAAGCCCAAGTGTCACTCAGGGAATAGAAAATGAACTTCCCTCACTTCTTCCCTTGGTACTCTGCTATAGGATTCCATGTATCACCCAGTTTTATATAAATGTCTACCCTTGGAGTATATCCTTCGAAGTCAACAAAGGGAGTATAAGTATCACTTGGATGTATTTAATCCAGATTAAAAGTGATTATTTCTATTTAATTCATATTATAACCCATGTTTCACCAATGGCACATGATAATCTCAATTTTAATTCATCAATATAAAAAACATAATGAGTTTATTCATAGCATTCCGATTTGGAACACATGTGTCACTCTACAAGAAAATATGAATGTTCATGGGCCTGAACTCTAACCGTAAAAATTATGTTTTATATTAATTAAATTTTTTATTTATATTATATAACCAATTAAATAACCTTATAAGGTGGCTAAAAATATATTATATTCTTAAAAGTCCTAGCAACACAGGAATCCACTCATTCATTTAAATTTTTTATTTTAGTTTAAGTAATGTTTCAAGCCTAGGAGAGATGGTATGGTGGGAAAAGGTATAGGGATGTGGTCTTATATTACATCTTTAACATAATTGAATTTAAATGTCAATAATTTCATTTCAACATCCCAATGGAAGGGGGTAAAGGAACACCCCATAAAAGGGTAATCAATTTCAAATTCTACCAATGGTCATTTTAACTAATTTAGAAACACACAAAAGGGGGATACAATTCAAGGTTCTTAACATCCACTGATATATAAATCGGTCTCTAGGGTTATATAGGGAAGACCTACACAATTGTTTTAAGAATAAATCTATTTAAAAATAATTACTCAGAACATCAAGTGTGTGACACAATGGGATGATACATAAACCCCAAGTCATTAAGAGAAAATTATAAGATTGTCTACCATATTGTAGTAGTTTAATCCTATCTTGACCTATCCTATATGGGCCCATGCCATGACTACCCAAAGCTCACCTACAATAGGTCAAGGGGTGGAGACTATCATCGAGTAGGTATATGCAATAAATGGGAGGAAATTTCATATGTAACTAGACACACAGACACACACACACATCTCCAATCCAAATATAATGAAATATAAAACACTAAGTAAATAAGCATACATACCACTAAGATATCAACAACAGAGTGAGACAGTAGAATAATGGAATGTAGAATGGGTTAGAATACAAGCCCACCAAAAAAAGAGTCTACAAAAGGGAACATAAAAGTTCCTGAAACACATATGAAAAAAACATTACTTGATGGGTAGGTATAAGGACAGCTGTATAAAGTTGCATGAGAACACCTCGACTATCTTTTCACTCTATGAACCACCTTGTCCTAGTCTACCTTGGAATACATAAAATAATCAATCATCTTTACAAGTCATTTCATGGGTGGTCAAAGTCTGTGAAGGGCTGAGTAAAAAAACACTTAGTAGGACACCCCAAAATCATAAAGGAATACCACTAAGAAATACACGATGTAAACCACAAAAATTATATAGATTATACACCAATGAAATACACAATGTATAAACAACATAATTATTTTATGTAGACCACTAATAATTAAATGAATTATATCATTAAATAATATAAATAGTTATCTCACATATGTATAAGTTTATAGCATGTTTTTTAGTATAACCAGATGTAGTCCATAAAACACACAATATTGATGATACACGTAGTAAAAATGAGACACTTTGTCAGGATAAAAAAATTTAGTCTTGATAAGGCACATAGTATACGTAAGACATGTAGTCTCATAATTACACATAGTATTAGTAAGTCACATTGTCTCAAAGGCATGTAGTCTCGGGGTTACAGCTACCCACTGGATTTCACTTATAAAGTGCTAGTTCTGTGAGAACCTACTACTCAATATAATATGTATTATGTAAAATTTTACAAAAACTCAATTAGAGTTTCTTAAAAGTTGTATCTCATCACAAGGGTCCCAACACCACAATCGTATCATCAAACGGACACACGGTTTTGATGTTATAACCGTTTTTAGTGATAATGTCAGACCCGAGTTCGGTCCGGGTCTAATCTGACCAGACAAACCAGACCCATCCTGGTTCGGTCTGGTCCAGCCCAAACTGGCCTGACCCATTTGGCTTAGCCCCCTCGATTACTAGAGAATCTCGACTCCCCTAAATCCATCCTGCAGTATGTGAGATGGCTTCGCTCGTCGCTTGTGGTCTGCCCTAACCGTGTTCCCCACTTGGTGTTGTAGTGCCACTACGTCACATGTGGTCATCCCATCACCTTTTCATGTTCCCTGCACATTGTGCTTACCCAACAGGCATTCTAAAACCACGGGCTCTATGTGACCCACCTTCCATGCATGCATACTTCCCACCACTGCACGCACCGGTCAACGTCGTAGCCGTTTATCACGATCCGCATTGCCGTCACAATTTCATGACTCCACCCTTCCATATTCAATCTATGATGTAAATCGGGGTGGGGGCCTCACCCTACTGGCTCACCATCCATATGTATCCATGTTTCTACTCTCCTAGACCGGCTAGAGCTTCCACCTCCACCCGCCTTTGTGTGGTATTGTCCTAGGAAAATCATGTCTCGCCTTTACTGTCGCACCTCCACTGTGGATTTATAGGGTCAGATCTTCAATCTCATACCATTGTTCCATGAATTAGGGAGGAAATGATAAATTGTTCATATAGGTCATTCAATGTTCTGGGGGAATATTAAGAACACATGAAGAACGTGAAATATTGAGAAGAGATAATAAATGAACTTGAACGTCGAAGAATGAATCTTGTCTGTTTGTTCATGTTGGACTCGATTCATCTTTATTAGAAGAAAGAATGAAGAAAGATAATCACAATGATATACCACCTATCTAAAACCCCAAAATTTAAACATCCTATAAGAATTACCAAATTTCTTATTATACTGATCATGGGTTGGTCTGAGATTTTCGAAGAATTTAAGAATGGGGAAAAATCAGAAAGAAACCACACCCTACCTCGAGTTTGGATTAATCATTGGTGAAGGGAAATTATTTTTCATCATTGTTCATCAATCCATTGATCTTAAATCAATGTCATAATCTCTTATCTATCGTATCCATCGAGATAATTCCCTTCTCATTTTTTTGAGGGATTTCTACGTTTATTGTGATGACCCATTGTTCCTGAAACACTAAAATAAATAGAAAACGAGTTGATTCATCGAAATAAAATATTTTTATTAAATATTTTATTGCTGATACATCTAAAATATACCTTTAATGGTTGACCCACATAGTTAGATGTTATGACTCCCTAAGGTAAACTCCCTGCTCTAACGCAACAGTGCTCTCGGATTTAAAATATGGGCAATCGTTTAGAAGATATTCCAATTTTTTGGAAAAAAACTAATTATTAATATTAAAAACTGAAATTTTTTCAAATAATTTTTATAAGACCACCGGGCCTAAGAACACATACTTTCCCATTTCATATTCCTTGAATTTTTCCATTTTTTTTAAAAAATTAATACATAGCATTTTCGAGATGTTACATTCTCCCCACTATAGGGCTTCACGTCGCAAAAATCTAAAACAAAAGGATATACAAACAAATGATATTACACAGCATGAATCTGAGACTCCTACTCCCATATTCTTTCTAGAGATTTTCATGTTTCTACAAAATGCACACCATTGGAATCGACCATCCCCAAAAGATCCTCTCCCATCGATCCTCAATCTCCACTTGGTAATATTTAAATGTCACCCCATCATCAAGGTAATCTCACCCCAATCAATGGCATGTGATGGATCATGAACATATCTTTTTAGACATGAAATGTGGAAGATGTCTTGAAACCACTCTAATTGTAGAGGTATGTCCATGTGGTACACCACCTCACCAATTCTACATAGTATCCAGAAAGGGCCAATGAACCTCAGAGATAGCTTGTCGCTCCATCCAAAAGTCTTTATCTCATGTCGATGATAGGCCCAAAGAATCACATGGTCTCCCTCATTGAACTCCAAATCCCCCCACACCTGTCATAATAGGAATTATTACGACTTAATGAAGTCTACATCTGTTCCAATATGACCTCCACCTTTTCTATAGTTGAATGCACCAACATCAGTCCCATGATTGTTTACTCTCCCTGGTCCATCCAACAAAGTAGTGACATGCAGGTTTTCTCATATAAGGCATCAGATTGTGCAATACTTATGGTGGAATGGTATCTATTGTTTTAAAAAAAACTCTATCAGGGGTAAATTATCCTCCCAACTACATGGAAAATCTAGGATATAAGTATGTAGCATGTCATCCATAACATGTATGGCCAAATGATTCTGGCTATTCATTTATGGGTGAAACGCTATGCTCAAGAATAGTTGAGTCCCAAATGCCTCATGAAACCTCTTCCACAGCTCGAGAGTAAAGTGAGCTATACAATCTGGGACTATTGTTAATGGAACTCCATGGAGTCGAACTACCTCCTTCATGTAGAGTCATACGAATCTCTCCTCTAAACTCTTCTACTAAATCTCTAGGAAGTGGGCCAACTTGGTGAGTAGGTCAACGATCATCCAGATGGTATTTTTCTCTATGGACATATGTTGTAACCCTATCATAAATTCAACTGATATCCCATCCCACTTCCACTTAGTTGACTCAAGTGGTTAAGTCAAACCAGCTAGAACATGGTGCTCAGCCTTCACTTTCTAACATATTAAACATCTAGAAATGTTGTCTTCCACTGACTTCTTCATCATTGACCACATAAAATAACATCAACGGTCTTGTAACATCATCACAGAATCAGTATGTACTACCAAAGGGGATGTATGGAACTCTCTCATGACATCCCTCCATAATGAAACTTTTAATAATGTGCATCCTATGAAATGGAAAACATTATCCCCACCAAGTGAATATTTATCAAGGGAATGTCCTATTAAAATATGATCACATATGGTCTCATAGTTGGTTTCTCCGAGCTGTACCTCCCTTACATGCTATAAGAGAAGAGGGGTGGAATCTATTGACTATATGTAAGCTGCACCAACTCCATCCATAATGGATATATTAATCAATCCTAACTACATTGACACCTCATTCAAAAACATAAAATTCAATCTCATTCTAAGAGAATCTTCCACCATGTTCCCCTTCCCAGAAGCATAGACAATCTAAAATTTATAATCCTTGAGGAAATATAACCATAACCTATATATCAAGTTAATATCCTTCGGATAGAAGATATAATTGGCACTCTTGAGGTTAGAGTATATGATAAATTTCTCACCCGTATGGTAGTGTCACAACATCATCAAAGTGCAGACTACCACTACTAACTCATGATCATAGGATTCATAGTTCTACTAATGTGGTATCAACTGGTAGAAAACATATGGAATTAGAACTTTCCCCTACATCAGGACACACCAAATACCATTCCATGATGCATCTTAGAAAACTATATATATGATTCCCTCCTCAGGTAATCTCAATATAGTAGTGATTGACAACATCTACCTCAGCTTCAGAAAGCATTTTATTTAACTTCTCTATCCACATGAAAGGCTACCCCTTGCATATCAAAGATTCCAAGGGTGTTTTTACTCTATAAAATCCATGTACAAACATCAATTAATACTCCCTCAATCCCAAAAAACTACATAACTTTGAAACACTCTTTTCTGGATCCCAAACAAGCACTACCTCAATAATCACTCATTCCACTGTAATACTAGTCTACAAAATGGTGTATACCATAAAATGGACCTCTCGTATCCAAAACTGACACTTAGAGAAATTAATGTAATGTCATTTCTCTCATAGTTTGTCCAGTACCATCATAAATTGTATCGTTTCCTCCTCCTGGGATGTTAGATATAATAGGATGTCATCAATGAAGACCACCGTGAGCCGATCTATGTAAGGCGGGGAGATCTTGTTCCTGTGTTTTGTGAACCCTAATACATATTTTTTCACCCCAAATGGAATCACCAAGTACTCATAGTGGTCTTAACAACATCAACAATCCATCTTTGTTATATTTGTATACCGTACTCAAAGCTGATGATAGACAGATATGATGTCAATCTTCAAGAACCACTACAACCCTTTCAACTGATCAAAGAGATCATCAACTCTCAGGTAGTGGATACTTGTTCTTCAAATTCACATGGTTCAGACACTGGGAGACCACACACAACCTCATGCACCCATCTGACTTCTTGCAATACAAAACTGGGGCTGCCTAGGGTGAAATCTGGGTCTCTTGAAGCCCTTTCATTTCAAGTCCTCAAACTTCACCCTCAACTCAGGAAGCTATGTAAGAGACATCTGATATATATGTTTAGAAATTGGTGTCTTATGAGGGTATATAAAAAAACTTATACCTCTATATGAAGAGGTAATCCTAGAGTATCCTCAAGAAATATTTTCTCATAATCCTCCAACACTACAAGAAACCGGGGACTCATCTCAATTGCAACGCTGATGGCTAGACCATAGAACTGATGTGTGATCAGCTGCATCCTGTTAGGAGTAATTACATCCCTCTTTGCATGAATTTCCTTTTCACCAACACAAGAAAACTTAGTCATTTCACTATTGACACACCGCACTCTATGAATAATACAATCAATCTGAGCATGAATTGTGGATAACTAGTACATACCAATAATGACATCGTAATTCCACAATGCCACTGCCAATATATCCCAACTAAAAATATTATCTCTAGGAGTATGGTCACACTATTTTCACTAGTGTGTGATCAAAAATCCCATATCGTAGAAGTATCTATGTGTGAGGGCCGAGTTAAATGTTCAACTGGAATATCTGAGTTTTGAAAAGGCTGTGTGGTACAAAAATATTAACTTGAACATGTGTCCATAAAAACATCTGGATGGGTGGAAATGACATAGATAAAACCTCTAATCCTACATATAGCACCCAAGTCATAATTATCTATCACCTATATCTATCATCATCCCTATCCACCATCTCCTTGAACCTTGTGTGGACAACCTAGGAATGTTGTCGGTAACACATTGAACCTCCACCCACCTCCTAAAACCCTTCCTGCTCAAATACCACATCTTCCACCCATTATAACACCATTTTTATTCTTATTCTTCTGTCTCAGAGGTCCCCCAATTTTATCCTAATTTATCAAACAATATTTTGCGTAATCTTGAACCAGATGCTCCCCAACCACCGCATGAGTAACACATCTTGTCCTTCTACTGACCCACTCTGCCACGGGTTCCCTACACCACTGATTCTGTGTCCTAGGGTCATCCATTAGAATGTCTAACCCAATTAGATCTATATGACTATTTTATGTTACCTACAGTGGAAGAATCAGTTACCTAGTACCTAGTGGTAGCTCCTACAGCTGGTGTCTGATCTGTTATAATGCTCTCCAATAAGAGAGCTCTCTCTAGTACCCCAACATATTTATGATTTATATGGGATATCATGGATTCCCTATTCTCATGGTGTAATATATTATCAAATTTATGAGCCCTAAATATTGGGTATATTACCATATCTATGGAGTAGCAAGAAATATTAGTAAATCTCTCAAAATACTTGGCCACTATCTAACTTCACTTCGACAGATGTAGAAGCTCTTATTTGTGCACTAATCACAACATATCTATAAAAAATCCTCTCATAAGAGACACATGAAGTATAACCAATAGATAGTCAGATCATTGCATGTCTATGTCATAAAGCTCCACCATCACCTCACTGACCCCTGAATAAGACTCATGATTAGGACCACAATATGGTCATAATGTGTCCTCATAAGGTAGTAGACATTTGTAACTTCCACTATAAAATCCTAATCGATATAGGGGTATATCTCATCCTAAAACCTTGGATTTAGATGCCTCTGTAAATCATGAAAATCACTCCTCCTAGATTCATCCTCAACTACTTGCACAAGTAGTAAGTGTTTCTCAATGATTGGTGGTATCACTGGTAAACCACCAGGAGGTGATATCTCTGGTATAGGCCCCTGTACCAATGTCTCGTCACTAGTAGTATAATACTAATAATCACATAATAGATTAATAGATAGATATATTCATATATACCTCCTAAAATAAAGCATCATGTACCATGGTCAATAGAATATACCTAGTGAGCTGACTTGAGGACACGAGAATACACCCAAAATCCTATCTGAAGCATCTTCCACTGTTTCCCCTACAACTAGTGTTTTCATGTACTGAGTCAAACTTGAGAATTCAGAGTCTTGCTGTATGGATACATCATCAATAGAAACAATACTAGATTCTCTAGCCTAAAATCCATACATGAAACACATAACACTATTTTCCAAAACCAACATCATAGACTCTCATTCCTTATGTAGATCTGACCCCTCTGATTCCACTCCATCATGACCCATCCCATAGGGTCCCATACCCTAACTACCCTAATAATTTATCCAATAGGCTAGGGGTGGATAATTTCACTAAGTAGTAATATCCCAAAAATGGTAGGAATTTTCCTTAGTACCTGTAAGCACACAAACACACATCTCCAAGCCCAAAATTCTATAAAGTAAAAACACTGAGTAAACAAGTATGCATACCACTAAGACATAAACAACTCATTATGATAGTATAATAATGGAATGTAAATAAGTCCATAATATATCCCTACCCAAAAAGGAGTCAGGAAAAGTGAAATTATGTCTTCTAGTAACTTATCCACAGAAAACCCAATGTGTAGTGTAGGTAGAAAGACAACTATCTGAAACAGCAGGAGCACACCTGAAATGTGCGCTCTCTCTATGAACCACTTGGTCCTAATCCAATTAAAACTCCATAAAAGAATATGTTATCTTCAAAAGACACAACACATGAGGGAAAATACCATGAATGGGTGAGTAAAATAATACCCAATATGACACCATAAAACCCCAAAGGAATACCCCTAAAAATAAACAAAGTACCTCAAAATGAAATAAAAATAGTATACCACAAATAAATACATGATGTATAATAAAAATAATTACACAAATTATAGAAATAATAATTACATGATTTATATCACTAGGAATATACATATTTTTCTCTCACATGGAGAAGTTTGTAGCAAAAATAGGCAAATTATCAGACATAGCCCACAAAACACCATGAAATGATGAGACACATAGTTTTGATGAGACACTTAGTCCAAATATAACACATAGTCTCAGCAAGACTCATAGTATTTATAATATATGTAGTGTATGTAATACACATAGTCTCATTAAGTCACGTAGTCTCAATGTCACATAGTCTTAATGTCATGTAGTGTCGAGGCCACAGCGAGACAGAGGAATACGGTCATATCATGCTCATTCTGGGAAAACCTACTACTGAAGGAATTAGGTAGTATGAACCCTTCCACAAAAACTCACATAGAGTATCTCAGAACTATTTTCTTGTCGTAAGGGTCCAATCTCCACAACAAATTCTCAAACAGACACACGGTTTGAGATTAATGGTCACTTTTAGTGGAAAGGTCTAACCTTGGTCTTGTTCGGGCCTGATCTGACCTACCAGACCCGACCCAGCCTAGTCTAGTTTGGTCCCACCAACAAGAATCATCCCATTGGGTCTTCTGAACTATGACACATTGGGTTACTGGGTCTAGCCCACTGGGGCATTGGAGAGGCCTAGGTCCCCCTGGTCCATCATGGCCTATGTGGTTTGGCTTTGCTCGCCGCACACAGTCTGCCAAGCCCTCATCCCCCACCTAGTGCTTTGGTACCACCTCATCCCACGTGGTTGGCCCGCCTCCCCCAAATGTTCATCATACGATGTGCCTACCTTATGGGCCCTACAAGGCCCACCTACTGCGTACAATGCCTCCCCTCTTCCATGTCCTCCATTCAATGTCGCGGCCCACATCGCCACCACAGCCCCAACACAACCCCATTACTTGTTTCATCTCTATTGGAATCCACACCGGTGGCTTTTCCCTACTGGATCACCATCCACAAGGACCTATCCCCTAGACCCACCCATCCACTTTCTCAAACAGACCAGAGCCACCACCTTGGGCAGCCTCCATGTGCTGCAAATGTGGGCCATTGTCCTAGCCAAATCATGATGCACAATCACCATTATGCCCTCACTATCACACCTCCATTGTTCCTTTATGTTGTCAGATCTTTGATCTCAATTCATTGTTCCATGAATCATTGGAGCAATAATCGATCATTTACATAGGGGTTTCAAAGCGTGGGGAGTAGATGAAGAACACATGAAGAACACGAGAAATTGAGGGAAGAGAATAAATGAACATGACATCCCAATGAAGGAATATTATCCTTTTTTCGTGTCTTCCTTGATTCATCCTAACAAAATGGAAGAAATAAAAAAGAGAATCATCAAGATAAAATCACCCATTAAAACCCAACTATTTAACAATCCCTCAAGAATGATCAAACCATGGTTCAACCTATTTGTGGGTTTTTTCTATGTTCATCATTGAATTTATGAATGAGTAAAGAGTCACAAGGAAAGTATTCCCTACCTAGTGATTGGATTGGTCATTGAAGAAGGGAGAAGTTGTGTCATCATTGTTTGTCAATCTATCAATCATCGATAAATGTACCAATCTCCAATCTATCATCACTATCAAGAGAACCTCATTCACATTGTATTATGGGAATTATATGGTTTTGGTGATGAACCTATATTCTGGAAAAACACAAATAAATTCCAAATGAGTCAATGTATCAAAAAAAAATTGTAAATATTTTTTTACTAAAATTCCAAAAATCTATCATTCACGGTCAAACTACGCTGATTGTGGATAGGCACCTCATAAGATAAAATTTCTACTCAGAACAGAACGATGACCTCATATTTATTATTTAGGTTTCCATTTAGGAGTTACACAAATTTTTTTAGAAAAATCACTCCTACGTGCTATTAAAAACATAACATTTTTCAAAAAATTATTCCAGGAACATCGAGCCTCAGAATCATACACTGTATTAGTGCAAGGTCTTAGAATTTTCCTTTTTAATTTTATAAAATATAACATAGAAATTGTGAGATATTAAAACTCTTCATCTGTTGTTGGCCTCTAATCTAGGAAATAATAGAAGAAATCATGTAAATGGACAAATGAACTGAAATTAGGTCATATTTGGTCGCACTAAAAGAACTACATCGAGAACAAGTTAATTGGTGAAAGGTTAAATAAAAATGGATAGAATAATGGTATAAATCTAATGAGACCTATAACAAGAAATCTTTAGTCGATATAGAGACGATACATCAGTGACATGGAGGATTATATGGGAGAGATCAAAAAAAATTGGCATGTTGTGCATGTGATAGAAAATAAAGAGTACGTGAGGTCATAAAGATAAAGACAACAAAATGTAGTATCATCCAAATTTTAAAGAGTTTTATGTGTTTTTCAAAGAATTATCCAATCCATGGGAAAATCATGCACTTATTTCTCCCTCTAGATACCCCTCACACAGTCTCAGAATACAGCTTGACAAACTATGTGCAACCATTATAAAACCCTTCAAGAAAGGGACCTAAAACTCTTGCATAGCTCTGTGTCTTGGGATTCTTGTTTGGAAAAAAACTATGTAGGCACATATATAGCACTAAAACACCCCACATGGATTTATCAAACTATGTATACTATGCTGCATGATTTCTTCTAACCGTTCGGCCCACTTCCTTCTCTAGAAATTTGGGGTTCTGGTCCCCATTCAAGCTCTTGACACCCCCAAATACCCCCATGACCTCATTATGAATTCATATTAGGAACATATTAATGAATTAATCATAAAAAATGTTACATACCATGATGAAAATATGGGATTAGATAAATTTATGTTTGAATGGTCCATATATTTACCCTTTCTTGTGATTAAATGATCCTATATTGATACTTTTTATTTAAAAAATTCACACTTGTAAATTTTATAATATAATTTATCCTATAAAAATGTATTAAGTATAATCCTAAAATCTAAAACACATTATTAGTTTAATTTTAAAATATATGATAATATCATCTATAAAGACTACATCAAATTTCTCAATGTAATCTATAAAGTCTCTATTCATTAAATCTATGATGGTTTTTAGAGAATTTCCATATTTGAAAGGAATCACTATAAATTAATTACATCCATATCAATTAAGTAATATTTTTCTAGGTATATCGATCTTTTATACATTTAATTGATGAAATATATATTTAAGATCCACCTTTGAGATTTATTGAACCAAACACAGATGATCATAGAATCAATTAATATGATTTAGTGGATACCAATTATTTACAGTAATATTTATCATGGTCCAGATATTAAACATAATGATTCATTGCCTCATTATTCATCTAAAAAGAGTAGATAAGTTCTTCCTATGGTGTATAAAATTATTTTAAAAATTATTTTATCCATAGTTTGTATGTTGAAATATTAATAATGGAATGGAAATGGAAAAGGTAAGGGAAAAGAAAAAAATAACTTCCATTTTATTGATCAGTATAACCTATAAATGGGATGGAACCATTAAAAAGGAATCAATATAAATAACAAATAAAAATTAAAAATACATCTCGACACTATGTCCCTTTTACAAATCAACAATCGTAGTAGGAAGGGGATGGATAGGAACATTGAGTTCTAGAGAGAAAAGTCAAAAATGTAGGATATTTTTGGGAGTTTCAAGTTTAGTCAAAAGGTATAAATGAATTCAGACCAAATATTGTTGGGGGGGTAACAGAAACAACTTATGGAATTATAGAGTATCCAATTAATAATGCAATAATTCTTCACGATTTTCAAGATGTGATGAGTGTACCATGTGACATTAGATCAGATGTTTCAAGGCTGGTATGATATCCAGTGTTATGGAAGTGTCTTGTATTATAGAGGTGTCCATTAATGGTAGGGTAATATCCAACATGGCATTATGTAGTAGAGAATAAGAGATTCATGAGCCGATGTAGGAATATATTTTTCTATATATACACTAGAAATGGAGTTTCTTGGTATATGGAAGGAAATGATATTTTCTTCTTAAATGGAAATGAATAAACAATTTCATTCAATTTCCCACATAATAAACATTAATTATTCATAATTCCAATTCCACTCCCATTTACCTCCCATAATGTCACACATAAAAAATTTTTCCTTATAGTTTCTTTTTAAATTAAATCAATATAAGTGGTGTCATTCTATAAGTGAAATTTAATTTAGGTATATCATTAGGTGTGGGTTCAATTGATAACTCTACCTTAGAATTTGGGAGAATTATAAGAGAATCTTAATGAAATTTAGAAAAACAATCTCATGAAATTTTTATATCCTCGATATTGGATTTTATCCAACCATTATAGATAAATATACCGATTTATTGGGTAGTAAGACCCATATTGAGTAATTAGTTGGCATAGTAAGTTCATGACCTTGTTTCCATCGATATAGGATCCTGAAATGATTTGACATATAAAATAAAACTTCCCCATATCATCATTTAATATTATCCCTATATAGAGATAACATAATGAACCTCCTATCATGTGGTGCTCAACAAATAATTTTGTGAAATCCAGTAAAATTTAGTTGTGGTGGGACTTAGGTTTGTCTCCGTAGAGGACTTCATTATGGGTATGTATACTTTTTTGGGTTGGTTAGGTATGTGAAAATTGTTCTAGAGATTGAAAAATATTGGTTATAAATTATATTTTAATAATGTTATCTAACCTTATATATCCCTTTATATACCTTGTTAAATCATTATTCCAATTTTCACATTATTCATTTCACTATAATCTACTAAAATCTCACATGATAACCCTCTCTTATAATTTTCAATTTGACTGAAGGTAAGAAATTATCACTGCATCCTCCATTCTCCCCTATCAGAATAATTATAGATGTCTAATTACCCTTAACACAACCCACTAATCAGAATCAAATGTATTGTAGAGGACCTAAGTAGCAAAAATATGTGATCTATAGAAGATTGGAAGATAAATTCCAAGTGAAGGATATAAGAAATCTCATAATTTTCACATCTCAAATACTATGGTCTTACTGTTTCATCCACAACATTATTATAAAAATAACTTGAATTAAATAATAAAGCAGTAGTACTAGTTTGTGACTATAGAAAGCAATCTCCACGAATTAACTCTTTTTTCATTGTAGTGAATAGTAAATTATTTATAAAATAATGTTCATATGTCCTCAACATGATTTGAAATTCTCAATATGAGAATAACATATTTTCTTCAACTTCATCTAGAAGGTTTCTTAATTTCAGTATTGAGAAGTTATAGATTATTCATTGGATGATTGACATGTATTTAGTGTTGAGTGTTTAGATGATTCAGTTACATAGAATTTCCATCCCATGATCAAGCCTATATAAGTTTTCGAACAATTGGAGAATAATTTTTTTTCTTAGTGGCACAAATAAAAAATGGGTGTTTCCTAGCATTCTCTATTGAAGAATTTTATGTGATGGAAATTGGTCCAGAATATTTAGTCCTTGGAAGTGGGTTTGGATGAACTAAGCTCTCCCTTATATAGGTGTGGATCCATATAAAACTCAACCATAACACTTAAATAAAATTTTTAACCATAGGTTAATGTGGTGATTTATAAGCTACCCTTATATAGTCTGTGTAATTTTATTATAACCTTAAACTACAAATTAGTTTCCCTTATGAAACATTGAAAACCCACTGGGAACCTTTAAACACCAATGAAATGACCTTTGTGAACCCATTAATATCTATAATTCAAGTCCCTCAACGACCCTTACCTATCCGATAGGATCTTATTTTACATTGCATAGCCATATTAGTGTAGTGAATATATGGTTTCCTAAGGAAAATTAATTTACTCATGGCTTCATCAGTGAGATTCAAACAACATGGTTCAGTGGATATTTGGTTACAATCTTGAGTTATTCTTTGGGAATTATGAGGTTCACCTTTTTTTTCAATTTATCAAAGGGAGTCGGTGGGTATGGTGTCATAGATGGAAACACCATTGACTTATGGTGGTCTTAGGAGTTCTTTATCATCCCCATTAATAGAGTTTGATTTCTAGTTCAGATTTACTCATGGTGCATCTAATTTAGCTTTGTTATATATCTTGTAGGTTGGTGTGGTTCTTCTTCATCCTCATTTAGTATTAGAGGATCTTTTAATATATTGTCTCAAGCATTTCATAAAAAAATATTATATCTTAATATGTGAGTTTTTAGTATATTCCATGAAAACTAATTCTGTAACGAAAAAGGTTTATGGTCTTTGTAGAATAGATACATTAGAATATTATTTAAGAACATTCTCCATCATCTCTCATGTTGTTCTTATAAAATTTTACCCTTCTTAACATATCATAATTAAAACATGTCTTCATAACCCGAGGAAATAATAAATAATAATGTGTGAGCTCGGATTCTTAGTAAGGGTAAACATGGGAGATAAAAATTGATGATCATATCAATAGATAAGATAATAATAAGGGTATAATATATTGAATGTAACATAAACGTTTAATACCCAATATATCATATATCATAAACATGATTCGAAGAATAAAACATTATAATTTCAAAACACATGATACATAATAGTTATAAGATATCATAATCAATCATATACCATAATATCATATAAAAATTATAAAAACATGTCATAATGGTGTGGAATCATGAGAGGTATAGAAACCATTAAATATGTCATGGCTAATTTCCATGACAAAAAATCATATTTGATCAAGAATCAACACTTGTTTCCTATATCATAATTGATCAGGTACCATCACTTATTTCCTATAGTGGATTGGGATCATAACCTATTACCCTAAGGGGTTTAATAACATTGACTATTTTTTCATATTAAATCCAGAAAATCAAATTGTTTCCCATAATTATCTCATCATATATAAAATTTTACACAATAAATTTAAGAGATATAGAATTTTACTCTCAACCATAACATAATTATAACTTTACATATGTGTTCCATTATATTATAAAACATTCATCATATCATTATAACATAACTCATGAAAATAAAATGGGTTTCATAAACATTTCAACGTTTTATCATACCATAACCCATTGAAAATAAATGGATTTCATAAAAAACACATCACCATAATCAATAAAAATATTGATAAATAATAATTATAGAATCAATGGATCATATCCACATAATATCACAATTAATATCAAAGGATGCTATAATAGATGAAAATTCTTTTAAAAGATAACTATAATATTTCTTGAGGAAAACACCCTTTACATTTTGAAATAAATAATCTAGTTTACAAAAATTATAAAATACTCAGGAAAAAATTCCCTTTGAAAATAACCATGTAGTATTATAAAAAAATATTTTATAAATTTATAAGTAATGAGTGTTTGATACTTTTTTCATATCATGTACATTAAAAAAAGATTCCTTTAAATTTTGGATAAATATTCAAAAGTGCCTCATTCATAAAATAACATGATAATTAATATTAAACCATTTTGTAAAAATTAAATCATGATTAAAAATTACTTTAAAAAAACAGGTGATTATAGTAAAAACATTCTTGATAACATTTTTGGAAAATACGGGCATAGAATAAAAATGATTTTTGATTGAATAGTAAAACATAGTAGGATTTCATTTAAAATATTCCTTCGGTCTCTTGAGTAATGAATATTAGGAAAATTAAAGGAAAACATGTAATATCTAAATAACCTATGTATAATAAAATTAAAATGGATTTATCAGATAATTATCATATAATTTCTTCAATAGAAATTCATGTATAAACCATCCAAATTAAAATTGGATTGTAATAGAAATCCCTTACTTCCGGTAATGTATTTCATTGTTCTCATTTGAAAATGATTTATATTAAATTTAGATTTATTTTACTAGTATTAAAATCCATAATAATATATACAATTTAATATATTATTTACTTATAACAAATATTTTTACCTATTTATTAACAATTCTTCATTAAAATCAATGATCTCGGTGATAACTGCTTCGTTTTTCAAACATATTTCAGTTGGGCAATCATGGTCCATATACATTGATGATGGTCAAATAATCTCTAGAATGTTAATCATAATATAATTATAATATATATTCATTATATATATTTATATTCATATATAAATTTTAAAGATAAAAAAAGAATTATAATATTTTTTGAGATCGTAAGTCATACATATGCATAAATGTTGTTTTCACATTTGAACTGAGAAAACAAAAAAAATGAAAATAATATTTCACCATAAGAGAATAATTATTATATAATTTATATCATATATTTCATATATATTTATTTAATTTACTATTATTATCATCCATATAAAATGGAAGTGAAAAAACAAATTTCATCTTGTTTTGAAGGTGGTAATCTACACTTACGTAGGAGTGATGTTATTATTTTCCAATAGATTAAAATAAGGTAAATAATAGTTGTTACATTATCATAATAACAATTAATAATATTTAATATATTTAATTATTTATTTTATATTGTATAAATATATTTATAGGAGGTATAATTTGAAATAAAATTCAAATTGGATGGTTAAGAATTATATCGCTTCATTGAGAAACATTATTTTTTATTACACCTTTTTTCCTGAAGGGCTTAATTGTTATTATGAAAAATAATATGGTATATAGATAGTGAATCAAGGAAGGTATTATGGTAGTTATTATCTAATATAAGAATCTTTAAATGTGTGAGGAAGATATGAGAAGATGTGTCATTTTATAAGTGAGGGGAGAGTCACTCTTGTAATTACATAATGTTTTAAATTAATATATATTAATATTTATAATAAAATTATTCCATATTTATATATTTATAATATATTATGAGTAAAATTTTAAATAACTCCATCCAATAAAATTTATAAAATTTTAATGGCTGTGTTAACCTTTAACTCTTAGTTTTAACCACTCGTTAACCCTTTTGGTAATTAACAAAATATCAAAGTTTTCTACCGTTTAAGGGTCAATAATGTTATCATAAAAGTAAAATATTCCCATAAATGGACCCCTTTTAATATTTTAAAACATATAACATTTTATTTTTATAATATATGTTTTTATGAATTTTAAATCATTTAATAAAATATTTTCCATTATAAAATTTCATTAATATCATTTTAGAACAATTCATTTAATTTGAATTTAAAGACTTTAATATAGTTATGGAATTTTAATCAATGAAAATCACTCCTCACTATTATATTATAATTATAGAAAAAATATATAGAACACAAAAATTTACCCAAATTTTATTATTTTTAATTTTTTTTAAAATGTTATATTGTTTTATTAATTGAAAAAAATATTATGTCTGTGTTTTGTAAGAATTTTATGTAATTATCCAATCACTATTAATTTAAAAAATGCAGTTATTAAAAAAAATCATATTTAAAAAACCATTAATTACCAAATTTGTCCTATTATATTCTTATGTAACAATATTATAGATATTAATGTTAAGAGAAAAAATATTATGTTCATCCTTTTTATAAATTAATATAAAGGTCATAATCAATGAAAATTAAACCAAATGTCCATATATTTGGTAATTAGATGTAAATAGATCAAATTAACCCATAATATATGATAAATACATGTGTGGAATAAATTTATTGTCTTATAGGAATGTTTTAACTCTATAATACCAATTATTCTGTTACTAGGTGAAAAAACATTATGATGCATTCTATTCATGTAGACCAAAAATAAATGGAACCAATTTAAAAAAATTGGACCTCCTAATTCCAAATATAGAATCAATTTACTAATATTGAATTTCTATAACTTGTATAAATTAATTTAAGATTAATATGTAAAATTTAACAACAAATAGTTTTTCAAAAAAAATCATTTTCAAGTGTAAAAATGTTTTTATACTAAAATTAATAATATATTTATTATAATGAATATAATGGTGATATTAATAATATAGTTGAACTAATTATACTTTTAAACCATTTTAATTCCAAATTTAACATTGATAATGATTGAATCAAAAAACATAGTTTGAAACAAAAATCAACTTTTTTCAATATTCAATATAAAATCAAACTTTTCAAAAAAATAAAAAAATCATAAAAAGAAAATTTTAATATGTTTATTTTAAAAATGATATCATTTTTATAAAATAATATTTCTAATAATTCCAAAAAATATTTATAATAAATTGTCAAAAAACCATTAATCCTTTTTTGAAGAAAAAGAATTTTTAAAGAATAAAATGACTTTACTAAAAGTTGAGTTCTTATATATTATTCAATAATCAATAAATTTTATTATGTAGAACCATTATATATATTTCATAATGTTTTTAACCCTATCGATACCCTCCAATTAAATGGATAATAGATAAATGTCACATTAAATAATAATATTTCAATAGTGTATCATTTTTTATTTGAACTCGAGGTTGACTGTAAAGCATGTTGTCAAATAAATATAATTTATTTACAGTGACCCCATGTAATAAAATCTTTGTGTGTTAAATTATACCCCAATTAAAACTAATTTCTCCCTAAAAACACCATCACTATGAAACAATCAATTGAAGATATCTTCATTTCATCACATCCTAGGGGTCTTGCATAGATTCCACTAATTTATGGTGTCACCAAAATAACAATGACTAGGTGAGTAGTCCCACTATAATTACACCTTCATATCACTATAAATATTTCTATTTAAATTATGAATAGATAATCTTGCAATATGTTCTTTATCCAATTTATTGTTCCTATAATATGGTACCAATGGAACCCATATGGTTCTTAAAACTAATCAGTCTATAAAAACCAGCTTTAAAATCAATAATATTTCTCAACTTATTTGGAAGCTCTACATCTTTCTTCTACGCCTCTTTTATCTTTACATAGATATATGGTTGAACATTCATCTAAGATAGATTCGATATGTCCCATTTCCTAAATATTTAAAGATCCATATATTACAAATCGATAAGTATTAGATCTCTTTAAATCATCATTAAAGACAAAATTGCATGTTTCTTATGACTCAAAGCAACATCAACCATCTTCTCCTTCCCTGGGTGGTAATGTATTAAGAATTCATAATCTTTAGTCAACTCCTACCATCTTCTCTGGTGCATATTTGACTCTTATAGAGTAAATATATACTCTAAACATTTATTATCTTTGTATATGTTAAACCATTCACCATAATTATAATGTTTCTATATATTAAATGTTTAAATTACCAATACGTTATCAGAATCATGATTCGATTAGATTTTCACGTGTATTTTCAATTGGTATGAGGAATATCTATCTCTATATCACTTCTCAAGTGGTAATATACCAGTTCCATATTGGATTCATCACTATAGATCACTAAACCTTATCCACTATAGAGGAATGTGAGTATAGGTTCTCTGATCAAAATTCTCTTTAGCTCCATGAATCTATCCTCAAATTCTCTTATCCATATGAACATAACCCAATTTCAGTTATAATTGATGATTATATTTGATAGTCCTGAGAAATATCTCACATATCATTGCTAATATCCATAAAACCCAATAGGAATATAAATCTCAGTAACCATGGTTGGCCTGGTCAATTTCTTAGTAACTTTTATCATGGGAGGATCCACTAGTGAACCCTCACTTGAGATTATATGACGAAATTATGAAACATTCTGAAGAAAAAAATCACCCTTTTTAATTTTTTCATACAAATTATCCTTCCTCGGGTATTCATCACAATTAATAAATAATATTCTTGTTGTTACATTATCTATTAATATATAAGAATATCATCTCCAAATACCGAAAGAAATATGTTCAAGGTAGTCTCTAAATAATCCATTCATTAAATCCAAAAACACATCATTTTCATTAATAAGTCCAAATTGAACCGCATCAAATCATAGTGTCTATATCTTGTACAAAATGTTTCCCTCAGAATATCCTTGTTCTTGACTCACAATTTATGACATCTATAATGATTTCCAATCTTGTAAAAGTATTTAAATCCACATTTTTGTCAAGAAAATCATCAATACATGGTATATGAACTTCTTCTTGATAGTGATCCTGTTATGCTTCAAATAATTGATGTTCTAGGAAGGCATCATTTAATCCTTTTGGTGTAATCAGATTATAAATTTATACCTCCAACTGCACTCATCTACTATGGTCTAGTAAGTGAATTTCCAAGTTCTAACCCAAAATTACAACTTGTAGAAAATAATCCTAGTGGTAAGAACGTATTTTGTTTGATTCCACATGTTAACACTCCCTGGTTTGGATTTTATTAACCTACGATGCTATGAATTTAATATCAAATTAAAGAAAGGGTTTGGGGTAAATTTTTGGGTATTGGAAAAGGGTAATCCAAATTCTATCATAGGGTATAACAGTAACATATGATGAAAAGTGTTGAAAAAAGAAACCAACTAATCTTGGTTCAACTAATTGGATAAACCCAAGAAAGAAACTACTCCCTGATCTAGATTAATTGGAAACCAAAGTGTACGAAGCTTGGATTCTAGTAAAAATTATTCACATGTTATTGTTCCTAGACTTTTTAACTCAGACTATGAAATTGTCTTTAAATTATTGTTATGATGGCCAGGGTAGGTGTAATTAAATGAAATGGAAAGTTGTTTCAACCCTATTTACAGGACATAGGGTTACCTATTTTTTAATTTATATATTCATTAGGTTAAAAAAACCAATACACTTGACCACTAAACCTAAGTTGATTAACCGCACATGATGAGGTTAGATGAAATAGATAAAGTGTGATACATTCATTTAATAATCCTAAAAAAATTGAAGTAATAAATCCACAACTAAAAAAATAATATTCAATCAAAAACATTCTATGAATGAAGAAACAATGCAATCATTGAATTCGAAAGGTGATTTGTATCAAAATGGGAATTGAAATGTAAGGCGGAAATAAATAGACAAATAATGGACATGGAATGATAAGAAATTAAAAAGAATTGATAAAATCAAGAGGCTGATGAATAAAAAAGAGTTTATAGTAAACATAGGATATCAAAATTAGAAAAAAAGAGAATGAATGTATGTTTTTACCTCTATACACGACAAAGATTTCCAAACATTTATTACCTCTAAAAGTAAAAAAAGCACAAATTATTCAAAACATGTAATGGATTTAAGTGGATTCTATATTGATATATACATGATGTGTAAGTGTTATTAATGGTGTGTACTTCATATCTTCATTCCTATCAAAAAATTCATAAATCATTAGAAATCCAAGGAATCTATCTTTGATATGATGAGATCTCAGTCATTTCAATTAATATAAAGTCTACGCATCATGTGTATAATTCCTATTTTGAAGTTTTAGAGGGATACTAATTTTCAAACTGTCATTATGTAGAATGCATGTTCACATCATTTAATATCTTCAAATCATGAAAGTTTTCACAAACATGCTTGTGGATCCACATGCATGTTGTGTATGATGAATACATGCATTGAACTCCCTTCACAATGTGTAATTAATATTTTTTTTATTTTCATAAACTATTCTTCTAAATATTTAATTATAATTTCCTAAAAAACAAACCAAAAACCATTACATTATAGAAAAAACACTATTGAAAATTAAATAAATGTATCAAAAACGGGTATATAAATTAGTCTTAACAAATTCCCCACACATGAACATTTCCTTATCCTAGAGAGAAAATAATTTCAATATGGATTCAAAATGAAACAACTTCTATAGAATAAACCTTCACTACAATCAGGAACATAAAATTGATTGTAAAAAAATTATTTCATCTAAAATCAATAGTGTAGACAAAATTAGTCATGCCCCATAGTCAATTTTTTTATTCAGATTTTTTCTTCCATTACATTAAATTTTATAAATTTTTCGTTTAAAATATTTAAATTTTGAAATTTATATCATGATTATATTTCTCTCATCACTCAAGATAAATATTACTAGATTCATTGTCATACACTGATTACATGATCCTAAATATAGTTTTGTATTGTTTCTATCATCTCTACATTGTAAATAGAAATGAAAATTTAATAAGGAGGGATTCATCAATAATGTTATAATGTGTTTGAGGTTGAGGAATGGTTGGTAAATATTGAAAATGAAACTCATAATGGAGGGTAGGCTCTATAGTATAATATAAGATAACCGTGAACAATTCAATGAAGTAACTACTACCATAAAAATTGTTTCCAAGCTCTAAACAACTCAAAGTGAATTCATAAATATTTCAAGTCAATACAAAGAATGTTCCTTGTTCAATTATCTTTTCCTTTTATTTATTTTTCACAAATCATGTCTATTATAGGTCTCACATTCAATACCAAACCACACATGATCATTCATAATATTCATAAATTTGGAAAATTTTGATTTTTTACTATCCTAATACACAACCTATATATATTAATATATATACATATATTTCCTTTTTTCAAATGAATATGGTAATCATAGAAAATTAAAAAATTAATAGTAAACCAAATTATATCAATTTGGTAAAAGTACCCCCATATGTCTCCTTAGTATCAAAATCCCATGTATGGTGGAGATGAAAAAGTCCCTACATTTTTTTAAAAAAAATCATGCATAATAGAAATATTAGGGTGGGAATGGATAATATGATTCAAATGGATCCATCATAACAAGGTTATTCAAATAAACTACATGCGAAATCATGATATATGTATAGGAGGGTATCAAGAAAAAATATCTTAAAAAATATTTACATACTCATTTTAATAGTGTATTTTTTTCAATCACATCCTTAATAATATCTCAATGAAAGTAATTATAGGTTTACATGCCCTAAGTAGCTCATAAGAAATATTCTCATAAAATAATATGACAATGTAGTTATATAATTCTCTCCTGAATGAGAGTATATAAAAAACCTGAAATCACTCAAGGAATAAAATCTAGTAATAATTCAATAAAAATCAATTGAAAGAAATCAGAATTATAATTAAATTACTCGACTTACCAATAATGATAAAAATATATAAACCGAAATAAAAATATTTTTGAAAAATTTATAAACTGAATTTTCCTTTTATTTATATAGGTGTAAATATTCTATATGTTTAAAGAATGATTTTAATGAAATATGTCTCTTAGATAAGTGAAAATTTGAAATCATCCACGTGAATTGATAATAATGTTCAAGAAATACTCCCACACACTTAAAAAATATAGTGTCCACACTATTCTAAAAAGTGTCTTGGGAGAGATATCAATAGTAAAGTAAAAAAATTAAATGAGTATTGATAAATTTTAAATAGAAAATTGAGGGATACATTTTTTGGAAGTAATTATTTGGGTAAAATATTTGGATGTTTATTTTTATTTATTTTACGTATAAAAATTGTTAGAAACAAAATACCTTCACAAAATAAACTACTAGTCCATAGGTATGAACTAATTTGTAAGAAGAAAAATAGGCAGATACATGTAGTTGATAGTATGAGAAAATAACTTAGATAGATGAAATAAGTGTCTATACATTGGTTTAGAAAGACCAATAGACAGAAAATTCTAGATGATGGAAAAAAGGTCCCAATAACACGACAAAATAAAGAATACAAAAAATATAAGTTACCTTCCATAGATAACTATGTATGATTTCATCAACTAGAAAGATTGAAAATAATATCAGTTAGTTCCATCCAACAACTTATAGGGCTGCTACCTCATGCAAGAACTTGTGGTGGTGTCATCGAACTCACATGAATACTTAAAGGGATTAACCACCTCAATAATTTATTTTCCCTAAATCGCATGCGGTCAGAATAGAATCCGGGAATGATATAAAGGGGACACCGTATGAGTAAAAATATATTTCCAAAGTGCTTCAACCTATATCTATAGGTCATCCAAATTATAATACATCTCAATGGAGATGCAAAATGATGGAATGATAGGATTGTTAGTGACAATAGACAATCTAGTGGAGCTATACATGGCTAATGTAATGCAATAGTAAAATGAAAACAAGTTAACCACAGTGAACCAAGAAAACCATAACTTATCCACATATATAAGAAATGATATATTATTGAATAAAATATACAATGGTAATAAAAAAATAAACACCTAAATTGTGTAATTCCAGGGAGGGGAGAATGACTTAACATGATAGTATAGACAATGTTTCCACTATCAGCATCAAGAGTAACCTCCCGAACACTGGATGATAGTGGTTGGAATTCCATATCAATGCCATCAATGGATCGTGGGGATAGTGGATCGATATATATAATATGAGTGATGGTTTTGGAAGCCTCCAGTATTGAGGATGGAGGGGGTAGGGTGGTGATCTACATTGAGAATATACATTTGGAACCCAAATAAATTAGAGGCACCTCGTAGGAATATATTAGAGCTAGGCCCTCTCTATGTTGTGCCTGATCTGTTAGATACTCCACTAGGTAGAAAGGATCATGCGCTCTGGTGGGAAGATCACAGGTCTTGAAGGTGGGGTGGGTTTGAATGTATAAATTTGGTCTATAGGTGGTTGTGGTTGGTAAGATTAAGGGGATAGTGGTGTGGTGGTGGTGGTGAAATGGGATGGGTGGGTGAAAGGGATGTAGATGTGGAGTTACATATATTCCTAATGCACTAGAGAATATACCATAAGTCTATGAGAATGGATGGGGATGGGGTGGTGGTATGTCAGTGGTATAATCAAGAGTATTAGATGAAGGTGGAGGAGATTTGGACACAAGTGAGGATGGATCAGTAGTGGTAATATGATCCTAAGTGAGGTCAAGAGGATCCTAAGTGGGGGATGGGGTAGAGAATTTTTCATGGTGGGTGGGTGTGTCATTTTCCTCCACTATGTACTCTAGAACCCACCAATACACACTACCATCCTTCCCCATATAATCCGATTTCTTAGGATCAGTATATTGATTGGCTCCATCTTCCCAACATATGAATAGGGATGAGTGGCATAAAGAGTGAAAAAATCATGGGAAATATGTGTAATGAAGTTGAATCCCATCAATGTTTGCCAAGCCCACCATACCTAGGTTTGAAAATTATGGTAGAACCCACTGGCTATGTTGATGGTGTGGCTACCCATGGACGAAGCTAAAATGATGACCTCAACATGTCTAATTCTACCAGGAACATATTATCGATCAATCGATGAATATACCAGATCAAATTGAATGTTAGATATGGGGACAACACATACCTAGGTACAAATTTTTTTTCATGGATCATAAAAACTATTCTGATATCTAATGATCAATGCATGAAGTCATGTTGTATCCACCTTTTTTAGCTCAATATATAAGGATGGGAAAAATGTGGCAAAAACAAAATTATCTAAATAAATTACCAGTTGAACAAAAATGACTTTGAGGGGGAGATACCATGCTCTAAATATGAACATAATGGTGAAGATAATGATGGATGGATCAAAGGTGGCTAAAAACTCATGAAGAGCTTGTGATAAGTCTCCTCACAGACTTGGGTAATGGTGGAATGGTGAAATCGGTCAATGAGGCCAAGGACCTCCCCCTGAATCAGAATCCTCTTTTGAATTGTGAGGTCCAAGGTTATATTTGACCTCATAGGATTTTCATGTATATGGAACAATGTAAAATAATGTTATTGAACAAATAAATTATGTCACTGGTGAAGGATCATGCATTGGTTAGCACCCTAAAACCCACTGCAAGTTCCCTATGAGCACATAGTGGGAGAAGGAGAGGTAAAGGCTAAATTGGAGATTGAAGTGGAAAGCTCTTAGAATTGTATAAGAGGAGTAGTAGGCCGAAAATTTGGTGGTGGTGGATCATCATTCTCAGGAACATGTTTGATGGGTGACGAACATGTGGTTTTGGTGCATTCCATTTTCGGATGGAGATGAATGAGTAGGGGGTGCAGAGTAAGGGAGGTTGGAATAGAATAAGAGAAGGAAGTGAGGTTGGAGGAGAGGGGAGGTGGAGATGTGGTTCGTAGATGGTTGTCATCTGCGGAAGGATAAATAATGGGGGTCGGTCATAGTCTTTAGGTTCACCTCATTTAAATTTTTCATGTAGTTTTATAGCATGCAATTTATGCACAATGTGCAAATCATGATTTAAAAAAATAGGAAAAAGAACATTAAATCATATCTAGTGTTATTAAACCTACCTAATTTTATAATCTAACCAAAAATATATTACCTCCTAATTAGTTCTATGTTTAATATTTTTATCTATACATGCTTTGGTTTAGATGATATTAAATGATAGGAAACACACCTTCTCTAATGGTTCTTGAAAACATATGCAATAAAAGGTGGGAATTCACCCATCGTGTCAGGTGAAATAAAATTCATTTGATTACAAGAAGTGTAACCTTTTTAAATGGTAGATAGGGTCTAGATTTCATATTTACTATACATATTGACATCATTCTTATCAGGAATTGAAATGTCATAAAAATATAATGGCTCACCCTTCTATATAGAAACAGTCATTAATTGAAGATAACATCTTCATTGAGGAGTCAGAATAAATTTATTACATGATTAACATCAATTAGTGCCTTCCCTGTGGTGATGAATGGTATCCATAGAATTATGGGGGAATCGACTTCTTCCTTCATAACCATCATGAGTAAATTATCTAGGAAAATGAATTTTACAACTTTTATGTAGATGTCATTGAGAAATGCCATAAAATTTATTGACTGATCATTATTCTAGTTAGAGCACCACTCATGTTGGTTTTAGTTCTCTGATCACCATATTATTTGAAACACTCATGGTCATGATATTAATACTTCCACCTAGATCAAACAAGGATCTTTCAAAATTGCATGTTCCTGAAGTTCAAGGAATTGAGAATCTTTTTGGATATCACATCTTTGTAAGTATATTTTTTTGAAAAATTGTGGATCATTATTTGTTTAATAAGGAAACACCAAAGTATCCCATTTTAATTTTTATTGAGATAATTACTTTAAATAATCTTTCATAAGCAATCACATAAAAAATATACTATATATTCTAATTATGGATTTCTCCCATAACATGTTCCATCCTTCCAATTCTCCATGTCCTTTTTCCTTACGTTTCATTCCTTAATTCCACCACGTCCCACCTACGCTCTCATTCTCTTCCATTCTCTCCCTCCCATTCCCTCTCCTGATCTCGATCCCACTCCCACTCGAGTTTCACCTCATCGTGACCGACATTCCCCACAAACCCCTACCTCCGTAGTGTTCGTTATCCCAGTTACATTGCACTCTATAATTATTCTTATCCATGTTTCTCCTTCTCCTAGATTTAAGTCACCTTTCCACTGTGTTTCGTATCCCACATCTGCTCTGGTTTCACTTCTATGCGACCTAGGGTTACCTGAAAATCCTCGTCTACATCGTCATCATCCCCCTAGTTTCCATACAGTTAGACATGATATTACTCTATCTTTATCCATCTCAAGGTTTGACCTCACCTCTTTGTCTTGAACCTTTTCCCAAATCTGATTTTCTTACAATTATCTCTAGCTCACAAGTTCGTTCAGATCCACTAAATTACTTGTTTCGCTTTCTTACCAAATGCCTCCTCTATTTGGGTTCCTGCTCATGATTCCTCAGATTTCCTACTATTGACGCATATCACTACCAGTGTCAGGCTACGACTATATCCTTCATGCTATTTCTATAACAAAATATCCAACAATTTTCATTCCCCGCTTCCATACCTTCCAGTGCATTGTATTTACTTCCACTGATCCTAGGGTTCCCACATAATATTGATGTCCCCTCCTACTAAAAATCCCTCAATTACAGAGTTGGCCTCCTTCTCGAGACTCCGCTCCTCTCATACATGGGATCCTACTCATGATTTGCCTCTTCACCTCCTACGGCTCCCGAATATCACAGCTAGCAACTTGCTCCAGGTAATTCCTTCAAATGATTTCAGTAACAACCAATAAAATTTCACTGCTTCCCCCATTGGATTCTATTCAGTTCTAACTTTTCCCGCAGAATAACCCTAGCTATATACTCCCGCAATATTTTCTAGAATTTATTCACATTTAACCTCTACAATTTCATTTGAATTAGCCATCTCTTCTACTCAATCTTCATACAGTAAATTTTTATTCCAAACTAGACTACACATTAAGAATTAAGAATTTTTTATATGTGTCCCCAATATTTATTATTACCCATTTCAAAAAAATTTTCCAACAGTTGAAACTACATATATGATTATTTTATTTATAAAAACTAAGTCAAATTCTTCTTGTCACTTTAAAAATTTTCATTCTGTACAAGATTTCACATCTTTATGCACTACCACATTATTATGTATAGCACTATTAAGAAAAAAATATTTTATTCAGTACATAACTGGACCTATTTCTATCATGCTTATTTTCAGTTCTAT
Organism: Viscum album; assembly: GCA_963277665.1. Taxonomy (NCBI): domain Eukaryota; kingdom Viridiplantae; phylum Streptophyta; class Magnoliopsida; order Santalales; family Viscaceae; genus Viscum; species Viscum album. The sequence goes on from OY728126.1 coordinate 1,747,875,600, forward strand.
TTCTATAAATCTATTTAATTATGTGTTTAATTACCTACATAGTCAACTTATTGGGACTATCACAACTTCTTATGCATGATCCTTCAATCCTCTATACTATGTATTTTTTTTATATTTCTTCTATAATAAACTGATCTTCTCTATGTTCCTGGTGTTATGTGTAAATAAATACAGGATTTTTTGATTCATTTATTCTCTAAGGTCAATTTTCTAGGATTTTTTCTTTCTTGTGGTTTCTGATCTGTGGAATTGATTGATTTTAGGAGATATGATCGTATAGAAGAACATGTTTTCACATCAATGAACATGTTTTCGAATATCATGTTTTCATAATATTTTGTAGAGGTTTGATCCTTTTATTTTTTACCAAATAATTATACTTCTTGATTTGATTTATGGTTAAGGACTCATAATGTTTATAGTTTTTACAACTCAATTGGTTAATGATACATTGATAATCACATAATTTATGAGTTTGACCTGACAGTACTTGAATTTGGCTTCAATGGGAAGGTATGAGTTGTTTTTGTTGTTTTTTTCTGGGCAGAAATGTTCAATTTATAATGTTTTTTTTCAGTGAGCAAGGTTTCCTTTATCATTCTTAAAACATAATGCTCCATTTACTTAGTTTTTTTGTTTTTTCTAGATTAAATTGAACCAGCTGAACTTGTTTGTTATACCCATATTTTTTAGTTTTAAGCATTTTAATCAATTTTGCTATCTTGGTAAATTTCAAACTATCCAGGTTATTTTATTTAATCATTTTTTAGATCTGTAATGAGGTCATTAGTTTTTGTTGTCTTCTCTCCCATTTTTTAAAATTTCATTGGACCATCATCCTCTTTAGTTGATCCTGATATTATTTTACCAACTAATACTTCATCTAGATTTGATTTATAGGGAACAACTAAACAATTTTATATTGTTTAAAACTCAATTGGTTGATAATATAGTGATATTATTTTTCTTCTTGAGTATGAATTAATAATACTTGAAATAGAATTAAACGATCATGTATGAGTTGTTTTGGTTGTTTTTACCTTTGCATAAATGTTCAATTTCCAGTGTTCACTGATTGATTTTTCATTTTCAAAATTTAATGCTCGCATTTTCTTATTTTTTATTTTATTATTTTATGTTGGATTATGTTGAACTTGCTAAAGACATTTGTTAAACCCAGTTTTTGTAGAATTTTTTTTTATTTTAATGAAATTGATAATCTTTTTTAATTTCAAATGATCATGGTTATTTTCATTTATCAATTTTTTAAATTTTAAATGTTTCCATTCATTATTTTTGTCTGATTTGCCCCATTTTTTGAAATTTCATTGGACTAAGGTACTGTTTGGTTGATCCCAGTGTTTTCTACCAACTAATTATTCATCTTGATTTTATTTATTGTTAAAGAATCAACAATTCTATATTTTTTACAACCAAAGGGGTTAATGATACAATGATTATCATTTAATTCATCAATTTGACTTGTTAATAATTGAAATTGACTTAAATGGGCCGGTATAATAGGTTTTGGTTGTTTTTCCTATACATAAATGCTCAATTACTAATGTGTTATTTCAGTATTAAAGGTTCCCCTTTGCATTTTCAAAACCTATTTCTTTAAATTCCATTGATTAACATTTATTTTATGCAGAATTATACTAAACATTATGAACATGTTTGATAAACCAGGATTTTATAGTTTTTAATCATTTTAATGAATTTTCATATCTTTGTAAATTTCACACTATCCAAGTTAAATTTCAAATCTGTTTTTCAGTATGAAAGGTTGCCTTCAGAATTTTAAAAATTTACTACTTGAATTGCCTTTGATTTATTGTTACTTTAGTTTGGCTGAAATTAAGCTTTTCAAACATGTTTAGTATACCCATATTTTATAGTTTTTAAGCATTTTAATTAAATTACATATCTTATCATGGTTATTTTTTTTAATCATTTTATATATTTTAAAGGTGGTCATTAAATATTGTTGTATGTTTTCCCATATTTTTTAAATGTTTGGACCAAGGTCCTATTTTGTTGGGTGGAAGTCAGTTTCATGAATTGATAGAAAAAAAGTTCAAAATATGTCTTTAGTTTATAATAGAATTTAATTTAAAAGATATATTACTGATTATAATTAGGTTCTCACTGAATATCAATTGATCTTTCCCTAAGACATGGTATTGGGCTAAACATTTGATTTGGATGCTGATTGTATTGTAGTATAGGATTGATTTTGATGAATATAAAGATGCTTATAATGTCAAGGAAAATGATGTTATGTTGATAATGAATATATTTTCTATTACAATAATTGTAAATGAATTATAATAACATCTGTTCAATGGATGATACTGATCATTGGTTACTACATCTCAGTCGTTCTATGATTGATCACACCGACCTGAGTTCTATTCACTGGATGATGATGATATTTGGTTATTCTGCCATATATGTTTCTTCTATATTTATCCACTTATTAACAAGTATCCTTTATTGATTTTTTTGTTTGAAAATTAAAATTACATTGATATTTTGATCAGTAGTAAGTTGTTTTGTTATTGATGTTTTCTGCAGCCATGTCACAAAACACATGTTGTAGTAACTGATTTTTGCATCAGTATCTTACACCTTAGCATCAATAAAAAAGGTATATTCTCCTTCATTGACTACCTCAATGAATCCAAGACTCACAATAACAGTCTTATATTTTCTTTTTAAAATATAAAAACTCCATCGCCCCTCTTACAACTAGAGGTTGATGTTGTGGATCTGAATTACCTCTAAACATGCATAGTGGATCCACTCCTGACATAAGAAAACTATTTCAACAGGTTGATTTGATATATTCAATTTGATATATATTTGAGTGTAAATTTGATAAATCTGATATAATTATATAATATCAATTAAAAACCCACAGGATTTCCAAGAGATTATAAAATAGTTGGATTCTGAAAAGGGTGGGCAAAACCTAGAATGGAAACCCAAATGGGTTTAATAGATGGGTCACAACTCATATAAAAAAATATATATCTATCTTAATAGTTATATTTAGTTTCCATTGATTTTCCATTAGTCATTCAAATATGTTATATTCATACTCTCTTCCTCTTCCATGTGTAGCATCATGTGCCTTGAGGTCAGCAACCCACCAATCACACGATTATTCAAAACCCAAAATCTATTAACCATTATATCAAAGGAAACCAACAAATAGTAATTATGGAAAATATGAACAACTAGAAATAGATTAATTTGATACAATTATTCATTAAACTCTAGGAGGGAAATTAGAATACACACCCATTTGATTTACGAGGGGACCATTGGGGCCAATAGAGATAAAAGGGAACGAAGGAAATTGTTTAGGGGAGTGAAATAAATAAAACACTCATTGACGTATGAAGTTGAACCAGATGGGTGATCATCCCACCAGTGGTCCATACTGGATGTTTGATGAGAAGGCATGGGTTCAAAACCCCTATAAAATCAACTTCATCTATATATACTAAAGCTGGGTGACTTCTTCAAACATTTCATCCAGCTATGATTCCATGTCACCGAAAAAAAGATATCCAACCTCCAAAAACCTAGAATGCCATGGCTCTCTTTAACCCACTAATATGCCCGATCGTGTTTTCATCCATGTCACAAACATTATTTCTTCTTCTTTTGTAGTATAAATGAGTATAAAACATGCATATCAGCTCTACTAACACCCACATTCAACTTGGGACAGTAATTGAGTTAATCTAGAATAAAAATATTGTAGTTAAGGTAGTTATGTACCAACCTATTTTCAATATCATATAAAATGATTTTAGCACCTCTAGTTATGTGCAAGTTCACGGGTGCATATGCAGCCATGTCTGAACCAATGTGCTTATTAATATATTACCTAAAAGGTATGTGATGGTTTAAAAATTTGGTGTCAGATGAAAACATTAATACATATCAACTTGGAAATTTTGAGAAGAATACAACCAGCATTGGTTCCTTCACTATCTAGTGTTTTTCTAATTCTTTTCACTATAGTATCTTCATTATTTCAGTTAAAAAAGGTTTTCTTATAGATGTAATTAATTTCGTTCATCATGTATTTTTTACTATCTCTTGAATGTTACTGTTTAATAGAAATTTATGTATAAAATGAAATATCCTACCTATTATTTTTGTTTATGGTTCCATAAAATTAATATGCCAATTCAATATGACTTTGTTATAGCATGCAATAAGTAGCCTTTTTTAGGTGTCATTTCAATATATGGGCATATACCTAGAATGTTTAACCATGCAACATTATGTGGTTGCATGTTTATAATTCTCTTTTATAGGCCTAAAGAAACTACAAATATTTATTATCATTCATTTATAGGGTAATATTAGTAATGTAACTCTAGAATAGTGTTGTTTTATAATATCTAAGTTGCACTGAATGTTTAGAAGTTATCCGCAACAATGATATTAGATTTGTTACAACAACAACAAATTTTTTCTCAACTAAGGTATTATGATATTTATCTTCATTGTCTTTTATTTTCATTACATCATATGAGTAGACATTAATGATTTTTTTTCACTTTCATTTTTAATGACTGTATCATTAAGACAAACTATATTTGTTCTTATCATTTCAAATTTTTAAACATCATATAGTCACTTTAATGATTATATATTTCAATATTTTTTTCTACATATTCATTAAAGTTAATTGTTGATGTAAAAAAATCTGTTGAGTGAGTGTGATGATGATGACGTGGTCCAACTAAATATTAAAGACTCTATAGATACTGCGACAAAAAAATCCAAGACAATGATGTGTATCCACATTTGAAGAAAAAATTAAACAAAAAAACCAATAAATTTACTGAAATGTGATGCTACAATTGCAAGGTAATAGAAAAACATTATCAACTCTCTTATGTTCAAATTATATGTTACATTTATACTTCATCATTTAACTCTACTATTATTATAGTATAAATTAATCTTATAATATCACTTATATGTCATTATTTTATCCTTTATACTGATAAATAAATGTACATAATTTTATCCTTTTTGTATCTTTTTACATCACGTTTTTTCCTTTTCATTCATTTTCATTTATAATTTATGAAACATGTTCTTAGTTTTTATTCCGTTTCATTATTATTTATCACTAAAGCTGTAATTATAACATATTTTTAACTACTTATCATTATTATCTATCACTAATGCTGTAATTTTAAAACATTTTTTACTAATTTGGGAATGGATCTGACTCATTTCAATATGATAATTCATGACAATCACTTATTTATTTCACTAATTTGGTGGGAATAAGATTTTACTCATGTAAATTGTTTTAAATTTTTCATCTATTCATTGCAATTCAACAATTTTTGGACTAATTTGTAGAATGTGGTTTTAGGTTTGTAGAATGAAAAATTGGGAAAGGACCACTCTCTAGAAATCTGTGCTAGAAACAAAAATCAAGAACCTCATGGAACAAGTAGATGAACTTTGAGAAGCAAGAACAGTGGATGCAGCATAGCCATGACTTAGAAATGTGAAGGTACTTAATACTGAGAAAACCCTACTAATTCAGAACTCTAGACTGACAAAGTATTGATGATTTCTCTAGAGAAAATGATGGATCTTTGTAAGATCTCTAGATCTTTTCTTGTGGGAAATTATGATACAAAGAGAACTCAATCTCACATCACAGGCAAGAAGCATATCAGTTATGTCATGGTAAGGGGTTTCATTATGGTGTAATAATTTTATGATTCTTTATGGCCTTAATATTATACTACAACAACAATAATGATTCTAAATGATGACCCTATCACACATATATATGTACATACATTTTTAGTTAAAGATTAGTATACCTAAAGATTCGTATATAAAATAATATGTATCTTCTATTTAGTAGGGAAACTGGTGATTCTACTATTTTGAACAATGAAAATTCCACTGGCATCTATTGAAACACGAATGTCATGTGGAGTCATACTACTTCCAGATAATGAATTTCCTCACATCCTTTATGCAAAGGAAATTACCAACATAGCAGAATCCTTTATTCCTATCATATCACTATACATGATAAATAATATGTGTTCTATAAGAAAATTAGTACTTTAGTTATGGTTTCTCTAACGATCTAGGTGTCTGGGTCCAACAAAATGAGAATCGTATATGTGATGTTTCTGTTTTTGTTGGTGGTATCTGGGAATATGGAATGATGAAAAAAAATCTAGTATAAAGCTTTGTGGGGATGTTGATGTTCTATTGAATGAAAACATCAAATTTTACAGTTCAAAACAAGTCACAATCATACTTTTACTATGTTTTTTAGTCTATTTCTATATGCATGTGGAAGTCCATTCAAATCACTTACACCTGTATGATTGAATCTATTTAATTTATATTCATCTGTGCATATCTTAAGTTCTATATAATGATTTCATCTTCCTATGTCCAATCCTCTTTCAATTCATATATCTTGACTTTTCCATTATTTTGATCTCAGCTGACGGATCCAAGAGTCTTTTAATTTATTTATGGGGTGTAAATTTACTTTGCAGTAGCAGGACAAACTGGAGGATCTGAATTTGTTTTTTTAGAAACAACATACCTTTTTGAGGAACTATTTCTGAGATGATAGAAGGGAAAAATGTGGGTCCCCTTTGCAATGTTGAGGAGATGTTGAAGATACTATAAGATCCAGCACAAAATCGCCTGCCATAGCCTCTCACTCCATTTAAGTGATTACTTTAGCAGCTTCTCAAGGACTGAACATAGATTCCTTATCATATTTAAATTTAAATATTTATGTAAATAAATAATTTCATATTTATATCTTATTATCCGACTATTTTCCTCCAATATTCTATCTTTTAGGCACACATTTTATAATATCCTACATTAACACTTTGTGATCTCTATATCCCTTGTCCCATATTATTTCATATACATGATGAATATCTTCACTATGTTTTCTTTTTTCCCGAACATCCCACTCATTCAATTTATTATTATTTTATTTATTATCATATTTCTAATTTTATTTATTTAAACCATTATCTTATCTCTGATCCCACTTTCATTTTTTATTTTAGTTCCCACATTTTAGTTGTTGTGAATGAAATTTTAAATGAATTCAAATCTTCTTCCTCAAAATTTAAAAATTCATATTATTTTACTCTTTTCTTTTTCTTTGTCAACTTGTTGAATGGTGTTTTCATATTCTATGCACTCTTATTCTATTATCATACTCCATTACATTCTAATTAAAATTTAGTCATCATTAATTTTTCTTCTCAACTTTTATAAATATTAATCTCTTATTAAATGAGAAACCATTTATCGATGATGACGTGCAATATCATGAGTGAGTACTAGTTTCATCTAAAAATGGGATGTTTATGTGTGATTTTATAAACATATCTTGATTTTTATTATTATACCTAATTTTTTATGTATTATTCTCAATATAAAATGGATAGGGGATAATATGGTGGTAATGACACATAGATATTTTAATTTTTAGGATATTATTATATGGGAGATTTTTCTGTTAGTTTTTCCTCCTATATTATCTCATGATTAGATTTACTAGAATCTTTTAATTTCTCTTTTATCTCTTCTGAGATAATGAAAGAATTGTATCTTTAAACTATTAAGAAATATAGTTTTAGCCTCCTCCCTCATATTATTCTTGATGTTAATATTAAATTTACATAGAAATATATGTGATAGGGTCTTAGAAAGATTCCCCAATTGATGCATGAGACTCCACATGGAAGCAAACTAGATTTACATCTCATTATCTTGGGATTTCAGCCATCAATTTTCATTTTTCATGAAGGTGGTAAGAAGTTTTTCATGATCAAATTTAGGAGTTTTTGATTTTTATGATGGTCTTAGAGGTTCTAATAAAAACTATTTTTTTTGGGCACCTGGAAACTATTTAGCTCTAATAAAATATTGTGAAATTTGTTTATATATTCAAGGAGTAGGAACATGAGGTGGGTACCCATGTGGTACTTGATTCTATTGTGGTACTTTTTTACTCCTTTTCTAATAATAACCCTTGTTTTTTTGTAGCTATTTTTCATTCCATTGTTGGTAGAATTGATGTTGGTACTATTCATGTTATTGAAACTTCTGATTATTTTGATTGTAATTGATGTAATTACAATCATGGAATTGAGGTTTCTCTATACATGTCCTATAGTCTTGGTACATTCATAGGCCTATAAAATTCATTCAATAATGTATCTCCATAAAAGGAATTTGTGGGGGTGATGCATGTAGTTAGAAAATTTAATGTTTTATTGTTAGGGATTCATCCTAGTAAATTATGTGGGTAGTATCTTTAATTTAAGGAATTTCACATTAGTGTGGTCCTCTTTTACTTTTAAAGAGGCTAGTATTATTGGATATCACTCATAAAAATGATCTATAAGCATTAGATATCTTTATTAAGATCTGAACTTTAGTGGTGGTGTCTATAAAAGTATGGGTGATGGGATAGAGTCACAAATCGAAAGTATAGAGTTTTAGCCACACATATAGTCAATGACGTTGAAACTTTTGGGTATGTTCCTTAAAACAGTCTTAGGCTTACCATATTGATTCTATGTTCGCATGATCAAAATTTTTAATTTCATTTCTTTGTTTTTAGGTTTAGATCAGTGTGAAATATTTATCAAGAAATTTATTTTCTAATTTTTCCCAATTCATTATTAACATGGGAGATTGGATATTTAGTAAATCCTTTTCTATGTCACAAAAAGATAATGGAGAAAATATTCTAGTCACATAAAATGGAATTATCTAGTTTTCAATGGTTTCATAAACCTATTAGAAATTTGAATAATATTCATATAATTCTTTTCTTTTAATTTCAGTGATTTACCCGTTTTTCTAGATCATATGAATGATTCTTGGTTATATGTCAACAATAATTCACCTGAATTGTTCGATGTACAATATAGTGTATAGAACCACTAATGGATGGAAATCAATTCTCCATTATGGTGAACCCCAATTGTTTATGTCACTCTACATGAAGTTGAAGTGGAAAATATTGATCATTCTATAAGTGTGGCAGTGTAATATTTTTTTTGTTCATCCATTTTAAAGTGTTAGTATGAGGCCAAAGTTCTATATATATCACGATTTATAAGAAATATCTCATATGCATCTAGACTGATGGAGTGAGTCAAGGGACCCTAGCGCAAGAACTTACCAAAAAATGTAGATGGAGGTTCTAGTCCATAAGAAACAAATATTGAAAAATGTAAAGGGGAAATAAAAATAAGAAAGGGGAATGTGTTAGGTGATATAATATTTTACAATATGTTATTATGCCTAAGAATAGCCCTCCAAGAAAAAAGTGAAAAATGATGTTCTCAAAATGTTTCATTGAATCCTCTAGGCATGACCAAATTAGAAATTTATATCCCAAACTAGATAAAGCTACTATGTTATAGTAAGAAGAACTATGTGGTCGAACCCACATATACCACTTGTAGAAAAGAAACCCATAGGTAAAAACCTATTGGGTAGAGTTCCTCATGTTCACTCTCTTTGGATTGAATTTCATTAAACTATGAATCTTGAGATTTAATATCAGATTATAGTAACGGTCCAGGGTAAATTTCAGGTTATAGTCAAATGGTAATCCTAAATCTTACTTGGGATAGACCAATGACATAAGCTCCAAAGTAGTGAAAATGAAATCAATTGATCTTTCTCCAACCAATTTGATCAACCTATGTTAGAAACTACTATTTATTCTAGAGTAGATTTCAACCTAAAGATAATAAGCTTTGATTCTAGGTAAAAGGAATCACACTCTATATTTAAAAAACATATCAACTCCAACTAGGTAATGGTCATTAAATTACACCACAATGGTTATAGTAGTTGAAATATAAAGAGATTGAATTTTTTTAAACTTGGTTACTAGCCATTGGTTTACCTAGTTTCAATTTTAAATATTTATTAGGCTAAGACAACCCTAAATCTCACACCCTTACCCAAATTATATTATCCATGCATAATAGGTATAAATAAAAGAATTTCTATCGGTAACATTCTTTGAATAAACATAAGAAATTTATAAATAATAAATACATTATAAAAAAATTTGATTCCATCAGAATCATTCATTACGTGATGAAACAATAAAGAAACATAGAACAAATTAAATTCAAACTATGATTGAATTCGAAACTTGTGTTAAAACATTAGGTAGAAATGAAAAAAAAATAAGTGACATGGAGTGGTAAAAAATTCCAAGGATTTGTTGAAATAAGGAAAGGAATAAATTACAGCTATTCATGATGGAACAAGGCCTAAGGAAAATAATAAACTCATAGAAAAAAATAAATCTAGGATTTAGTATGAATATAGATTATCAAACATATATAGGCCCAAAAATTACAAAACATCTAAAGTATTCACATTTTGTAGTGACTTTTGTGGATTTTGTCTCGACTTGTACACGATATTTAAGTGGGATTAAAGAGGTGTACTTCAGATCTGCATTCCTTTACCAAAATAAATAAATATTGCAAAATCCTTGACTAGTATATTGGAATAAATGAGATCTCAATAATTTCACATTGTGTAAAGTCTTAAAGTCATGTATTTGATTCATTTTTTCTTTTATATTGGGATTATAATTTTAAAATTTTCATGATGTATAATTCATGTACATATTATGTAATAGTTTCCTTCTATGTATTTATTCATGAGGTTGCCTATGGATCTATAGGCATGCTGTGAATAAGTAATGAATACCGTGAAATCCCTTAATGATGTGTAAATTGTTATATTTTTGAATTTTTTGTAATTCTTATTTTTATCATTAAATTCCTCTTTCCTGTAAAAAACCAAAATCAAGTGAATTAGTAAATAAAACATGACTACAAATTAAATAAATGTATTCACTATGTGTATATAAATTTGGATTATCAATAATAATAATACATACAAATAAAACCATCATTCTTCTTAATAAAAAGAACAGTTGCTCACTATGGTGACTCACTAGGGTTTATAAACCCCAAATCATGATTCTCATGGAGTTTCTTCTTTTATCCATGCAACTGAATTGAGTCTATTCTATAAGGATTATTTTAAATATGTATATAACAGTCTATGAGTTCAATTGAATCTCATATTATAGATTCTGAGGAAGACTGGGAAATCAATCTATTAATACACCAATAAACTCTCATATAATAAGAATATCCACAATGGGGTATTACTCCCAAACTATAACACCATGAGTTGTGAATCTTTTTTACAAATAAATTAATTTTTCATGATGCCATACATTTCATGATATAATAATTCAAATATTCCGTATATGATACACCAAGGTAATCAAACGCTACACACAACATTGACTAGGCTGACATTGCACACAACATTATGTTTCTACAAAACATCATTTTATTATTATATTTCTTTAATAGATATAGTCATTAACTAGTAGTAAAGCATAGTAATATTAATTGTGATAGATAATATCTAAATTTTATGTTTAATGGTTTCATATAAATAAAATATGTTTATACATAAATATATAAATTTTGGTACGACATTATATGTTCAAAAATGAAATTTTCCTAAAGGAACAGCTTCTTGGGTCATTTTGATATCATTAATAAAATTAATTTTAGATACAATTTGAAATTTTATTTGATAAGATAAACATAATATTTCAATTACCAATTTTTAAATTAGATTAGGCTGAAATTTTGATATTTCATCATAAAAACATCATTTTTGGATGAATATTTAAAATTACATAATTTTATTTCAAAACTGTTTTTCCTAATTTTTTTATAGATAAATTATATTTTAAATTATATTTAATGTTTAATTAGGTAAATTGAAAATCAATTAATTCAATTCAGGTAATTTGAAAATAAATAACATTGAAATACAAAAACATACAAAACCATTAAATATTTTTTCTAAAAAATTAGATGACATCATTCATCTAAAAGATTAATTGTAAATATATTTATGCAACTTATGTTATTATAATTTTGATAAATGGATTCCATATTTGGAATATATATATTTTATATCATGTGAAAAGTTAAAAATAGTTTTTTTAACAAAAACATTAGTGAAAGTGATTAAAATTAATTATAGTAATTAAGATAAAAATCAACTTAACAAAGTACTAAAATTTAAACACAAAGCCCAAAAAGACAAAGATAATTGTCCAAAATCCATTGGTTATACATATTTCGTCCATATTGTACCTTTTAATGTATTTTTTATTATTATATACACATTTCATAGTAAAAATGTTGGTTGAATTCCCATTCCAAAAATTTACTAGAACGCCACTCCTCCACCACTATAAAGAAGGAACTCACCCATCCAAATTATTCACACCTCGAAATCCATTTTTATAGCACAAAATATAATAATATAATCTCCAAAAATACCTCCGTTAATCCAACAAGATTCTCTTTTGGAACAATGGGACCCATGTAAGTTCTTTGGTAAAAACCAAAACAAGTTTCCCGAAAAAGTGGTAACATTCTTTAACAATCACCTTAATTTATTTCATTCTCCACTGCTTAAATTATCCTTATTATAGGCTCATATAAAAATATGTTTCCTAAATATATGGATATTTTTTTTCATTTTAATGGTTCCACCTTCACTTACACACACATTAATCTAATATGTTCCAAATTTATCATTCTTTTGTATGGAGAACTATAGCCTCACGAAACAATAATGTTCATTTTTATTTTTTCACCTATAATATTTGGGATTTATGATGAACTCTATTTTTATGCAATTTATGTTATATTTAAGATGTATTTATAATTACATAATTTTTATATAACACATATCTTTATTATTTCTAATTTTTGTAAAAGTGATAATTATATTTGTGGAAGAGTGGACTAAAATCACCTCAAAGTGATGGAATTCACCCACACAATACATGGAATTCATTAAGAATGGGTTATATAAACATAAATGATATATATGATGTAATAATTTAATTTTAATTACTAAATTTATATTTATACACATATATATGTAATTTACTCTCTTCCTTTCAATATGATTATTAAATGGAAACAGTGTTCATGCAGAACTACGGTTTACCATATCGAGGAACAATGTATTTCATTTCATATTTATAAGATTTATAGATTATTATAGATACATATATAATGAATATAAATGATATTTATATAATATTTTACATTCTAGATATCATGAAAAGTTTGAGGACGAAAAATATAAAAAATTAAGACACATGCGTAGAACATATTAGATAATACCTGAAATATATCATTAACATGGATGTGTTGAGAAGTAGGTGATATAAATCCATATATGGTATTAGATATAATAATATAATTATATGGTATATTTATTTTCAAATTAAATTTATTAAATAGTATTTTTTAATGATTACGATGAGAATCAAGAAAGATGGTAAAGGGATTTCTAGTGTCAATTTTATTTCTTTGAGAGTTATACCGTATTCAACATTTATTTCTTTTATATGGTGTATATAATAAATATTAGAAAATTCTAGTATTATTATCCTTAAACATATGGGTATTTACATATCCATTTTATTATCTTTATTTCATGAGTTTTATGTTTAAAAATATACAAAATCGATAATGTATTTTTGTCTCATTTTCATTCATGGAGACACATTCCATGATATAAAAAAACATGTTTTTAAAAATTATTTCAAAAATGTTATTAAAGAAAATATTTTAATATCTTTTTCAAGTGGAAACGTTTTTAAAAAATTTATTTATTGTTTTCAAATAATTCCTCATATGAATTCCAAATGTTTCCAAATAAATGGTTTTCAAAAACCTTTTAATATTTATTTATCTGTTTCCAAAGTGGTTTCAATGTAATAGTTTTTAAAAAAAATTCACGATTTCATTACATTTTTTCAATTTTATTTTCAAATAAAATGGTTTTCAAAAGGTTCTATGTTTTGTTAATAATTTCTCAAAAATTAATGTATATTTTCTTCAAGACATGTTTTTAAAAGATATTTCAAAATTATTTTCCATAAAAGATAACATCTATTGGTTTTAATCATTCTATTATAGGGGAATGATCGAAAATTTCAATTCATATTCTTTCCCAAAACAGTTTATGTTTTTATGGAATTAATTTTGTGAAACTCATTTATCTTTCTTGATTTGTATGATTATAAAACATGTTTATTTCATAGGTTGTTCTTTAATGAAATGATTATAAAAACTATAATTTTTCACATGATAGGATAATATTCCATGTTTATGACACCCATTTCATTTCATGGGTTATAATTTTTTTATTTTCTGGGACATTTATGTATAATTACAGTATTAGATTTTTGGGACTGATATCTCTCTTCAATGCATTGGGTAATGATTTATATCTTATAAGATAATAATGGGAATCAATTTAACATTAATAATCAACTATGGTAATATTGGGAAGACCAATCCACTAAGGGAATATGGGGAATCATGATCCACTATGGGAATATTGGGAAATCTGATCCACATTAGAAGATAGAAAAACATGATCCACTATTGGAAGATAGGGAAATCAGATCCACTATTAGATGATGGGGAATCCTGATACATTACTAGGGAAGGAATGTGACTGGGGATGGTGGAATGTCTCTCTTTATTGGGGTAGTACACATGAAGTACCCAATTATGTTTTGGAAATGTGCCTTTACTTATACAGAAGGATATGACAATTTATATGTTTGAAATTAATTTATTGTCTTATGCCTATGATATGCTCACGTGGTTAATATTCATGATTTTTATATAGTTCATTTCTTATGAAATACTAATATTTATTTAATTATAATATTTATGATCCTATATTTTCATGGTAAGATATTCTATTGTTGTGATAACATTATCAAAACATTATTCTCATTTTTAGTCCTATATATCTTCCTTGTTTACCATTACTAGGCATATGAGCCCACCCCTATACATGGTTCAATCCAAATGTTATGAAGATAATTATTATGAATGCTATATTTAAGAATTGTGCTAGTCATGATGAACATTATGGTTGATAATGTAACTATCTTATGTACCGGTGTATATGTTTCAATGTTTCCAAATGAACTATGTTAATTTAGACTTTGGGCGTCTATTTGTGTAATGTATTAGGTATTATGAAAACGTGATGTAATGATAATTTATGAAATGAGTGTGTCTCTATAGTTGTTATTAGATAAAATATTTAGTTAACCTATAGAAACAAGGATGAGAAAACAATAGTGATTACTATAAGGACGTGCCTAATGAAAAGTCTAAAAAATGGGAAAATATGAGAAAATGTCCTAGAATTTTGGTAAAGGATAGAGTGAGTGGTTTCCTTGTAGTATATCATTATCTAGATACTTCAAATAGATTTGGTTTTGTCCTAGATATACCAAATATGAATAACTCCAACAATGTGTGTTGGGCCAGACTAGAGCGTAACCGAGTATATGACATTGGTCCTTATTTTCCACCTAGTTTTACACTCTCATAGGTTGTGATTTCATAATTCATAAACTCCTCACGAACCATTTAAATATTAAAAAAAATGTTGGATAAATATAAACAAGGATAATCATAGGGTTTCATTGATAAAGGATGGTTTCATAATTTAGATATCATGTGACTATGTGGTTCCTTAATTTGAAAACTATTTTTATCTCTATGATTTTTGGTTTTAGTCAAAGGATATAACCCAATGGAACCACGTTAATGTTTTTTGAGATTAAAAATTCAATGATTTTTCTCCAAAGAATCTAAATGATATGGGAGATCGAATGACAAAAACTATTTACTATGCTCAAACAGATTTCTAAAGCTGTAAATCATAGGGAGCTTCAAAATGAGAAAATGTGTGAAAATATTCTTTTGAGTACATCGTGAGAATATCTCCATCTTATTTCTACTGGTCTTATTATCCACGTTTTTGTAAACATTATTAGTACCAATATAAATATATTCTTTATTATTCAGTGTTCGTATCATGAGAAACTCATTATGCTTGTTTATCAGTAAGAATGTGATGCCCACTATTGGTGGACTCTAATCAAGAATATGAGGATTAAAGATGAAATTAAATACATAGATTAATATGAGTTCAAAAACATTTTCTTTAATAAGTTCACTAGTGTCTTCTTTTTATGATGATAAAAAGGTAGTTCTGATCTACCTACATTGTTAATTTCACAAGACATGTAGGGTACACTTTTGGAATTATTATCCAAACCAAAGGTAAAGTTGATTGGGTCTTCAAAGGCTTAAATTCGTGTCTCATAAGGTCATTTTTCATAAAATACTATAGTATATACAAATATATTTTTCATTGTGAAATAAATGGCGAAATGTGTTTTATAGTTACTTATAAATCTCAAAATTTTGACAATAAAAATGAAGGAGTAGTTTAGAGGAAAATCTAAAAAACCATGAAGAGAAAAATATAATCCTTACCTTATACTCCAATTATAGAATTAATCATGTAAGAAATTGTCTTATGGGGTCTAATCAATATTTTATGTGCGGGAAGGAATGGAATCAAAAACATTATTGTGGAAATGATAGGAAGATGTTGGACAATTATTTTAATAGAGGGAATGATGAATATAATAAACCTACCACGCGTTAGTTCTTCAACTATAAGGAGGATGGTAATTATTCTAACTAGTTCCAAAACAAAAGATTTAGTGATGATGATCAGCAACAACAACCACATAAGCAAAGGGATAAGGGGACATATCATGCGATCACTATTTTGGATGAGGGGTGTGATAACAACACGGATAAATGTTCACATACCATCAACTCTATAACTACTAATTTCTGATTTTATTTTAGATCATCCCACTCTTCCATATCTAAATAATTTTATAAGGTTATTTAGATTCCATCCAAATGATTATCTATTTCATTTGATGTACAAACCTCTAATGTAATGATGATTTCATCTCACGTATATGATTCCAATCTAGTTGATTTTTATGGGAATATACATCTTTAAAATATTTTCATTCTCCACCTAGTAGTATTTGATGTTATCTTATGCATGGATTGGATTTCTATACATAAATTCTACACAAATTTTTATGGAATAGAAGATAAGTTTGATATTTCAAAACGAATTATAGTCATAAAACAATGTGATGGTAAGTATGAACTTCCTTTTTAGATTCTATCTACTGTATGGGTCTTAATTCTCATTAATAAGGGATTTTATCTCAAATGGTTGGGTGTTGAGTTGACCTATATGATATTATTTTTTTTATAGAGATTATGGATTTCTTTCTAGAAGACTTTCTTAGACTTCCACCAAAACATGAATTTGAGTTCTCAAAAGAACTCATATCTGGTTCCGCAAAAATTTTAAATTATTCTTATAGAATATCCCCAATTGAGTTTTTGAAATTGAACCAAAAACTGTATTAAAATGTTGATGAGGGATTCATCTGGCCAACTATGCCACCTTGGTGTTCAGATGTTCTTTTCAGGAAAAATTATGATGGACCAAGGTGAATTTTCATTGACTATTAGGAGTTGAATAAAATCATGATCAAGAAAAAGTATCATCTTCCCCGTATTTATGACTTGTTTGGTCAAATGTGTGGAGATCAATACTTTTCAAGACTAAAATTCAATCTAGATATCACTAACTAAGGATCATGAAATATGATATACAAATTATTGAAGTTCATATAGGGTTTCGACCCAATGAATATATAATGAGGCCTTTTGATCTTACTAATTTCGCTTTTATATTCATGTATTTGATGAATATATTCATTAAAGATTAACTCTGTCAGTTTGTGGTAGTCTTTATAAATGTTAATATTATCTATTAAAAGAGAAAGAATTAGTATTAAGACCACTGGATAATGGTAATTAATACCCTAAGGAATGATAATATGTATGAAATAATTACAAAGTGTAAACATTGGATGAAAAAGTTTTCATTTTTGGGTCACATACTCTCAAGAGATGGTATATCATTAGATCCATTAAAGATAAATATTATTAAATGTATCCTTAGACCAACTGTGATGATTAAGATCCATTTTTTTCTTGGATTATCTAAAAACTATTGACGATTTTTTTTTGAATTTATAAGGAAAAGTGATTCTTATTAACATTTTAACATAGAATAGTTCCATGTTCCTCTAGATAGAAAAATTTGAAGAAAATTTCAATGAACTAAATTGATGGTTGGTCAACACATATATGCATACATTACCATGTAGTGGATAATTATTTTTAATCTATAGTGATGAATACAAAAAGGGATTTGGATGTGCTCTAATTCATAATAAAATGGTTATCACTTTTGTAATGTTATATTTGAAAATCCACAAGAAAGATTACCAAACTCGTGATTTAGTGTTTGTAATGGTAATTATTTCATTAAATATATGGATACATTATCATAGTGGGGAAGAGTGTGATATACACACTGATCATAATATTATAAAATATATATTCATATAGAAGGAGTTGAACATGTTCCAGAGAATATGGTTAGAGTTGGTAATCGATTTTGACTGCTTAATACATTATGACTCTGGGAAATAGAACTAGGTGGCCAATGATTTGATTTGAAAGTATCCCTCTAGCTTATCAATTATGAGGACCACAAAAGATCAAATATTTTGTAATTTGAAAATGATATATGTAGAAATATTGAAGTTCGGGGGTAAATATTATCATGTTCAATTGAATGTTCAGCCTTATATCCAAATGATGATTAGAGAGGTGCAGAAAAAAATGTAGAGATGAAAATGAATGTTATAAATGTTCATGAGTTTAATCATGAAAAATATTAAATAATAAACTTCAAGAACCGTGTCTTTGTTTCTTCGTTACCAGATTTAATGAATGAGATTCTAGAGGAATTTTGTAGTTCATCATTCTCTATTCGTCCAGGAAGTAGGAAAATGTATAGGGACTTGAAGGAATAATTCTGGTGCGATGGAATTAAGAGGGTATCATTGAATTTGTATCTATGCACTTAGTATGTTAGTATGTTAAGGATGAAATAAAAATTTCTTAAGGAATTTTCCATCCATTCCCCATACCAAAATCGAAATTGGAAGACGTCACTATGGATTTTTTCATTGCACAACCCAAGAACAATAAAGGGTTTAATGTTAAATGGGTGGCAGTCGATCACCTTACTAAGTAAACACACTTCATACCTACTAGAAAATAGTTCTCTCAGGACTATCTTGTATGATTTACTTTAATAAAGTGAGTTGTTTTCATAGATTACCACATTCAATTGTATCTAATTGGTATCTTAGTTTTTCCAAAATTTTGTGGAAAATTATTAAGTAAAAACCTGATATAGAATTAGGTCGCAACAATATTTATGATCCTCAGATAGGTGTTTGTTTTGATAGCACAACTCAAACATTAGTGGATATATTGAGATATTGTTCATTTTATTTAATAGGTGGTTGGTATCAACACCTTCCTACAGTTTTGTTTTCATAAAACCATAGCATTCACTAAAGAAGTTTGATGGATCCTTATGAAGCCCTATATGGGATGAAATGAAGAGCTCCAATGTGAAGGGTTAAATTTGTAGAATGAAAGCTTTTGGGACTTGAGATAGATTAATAAAAGGCCAGGAAGGTTTGAGCCATTCAACAACATATCAAGGTAGATAAATGTTGACATAGAAGTTATGAGGATAAATATAGACCTAATATAGAATTTTAATTTATTGATAAGGTGTTTCTAGGAATCTATCATAGGAAGAAGGTTATGAGGTTATAGAAGAAAGGGACAACAATTCATAATTATATCAGTCCCTTTGAGATTCTTGATCATATCAGGAAAATATAATATAAATTGGAACTTCATCCAAATCTTTCTCAATTATAAGATTTGTTCTATATCATGTAAGTATATACTTAAACCATAATGTAACACCCCGACCCCAGTTACCTAGAGTCGGTACATTATTACATAACATTGGCATGATCACAAGAAAGATCAAATCTCGAAAGACCGATTGGTTTAGTAGCCTTGGAAACACTAGATATATTCATAATGTTTTACATTACATCATAAAGTGAAACACTATTACAAAAACATATTGTCTCCATAGTCCACACTATTATCGCCTCATAATATCCCTTCAGGTCATTCATAATTTACTCTTCACATCTAGGGAAAAATAAAACATAGAAAAGGGGTGAGCTCAAATGCCCAGTAAGGATAACAATATAAAGGAAAATTTTATAAATAAAAATAAACATTTAAGGAAGTGTATAACTAAAAAAAGCCTTTTAATCTTGAACTTCAACATAGTATGGAAAAAATAAAATGAAATAATTCCATTTACTTATTCACATTGATATTCTACTTATCGAATAATCACATGCAATATCAATAACTACTTTCATAATGATGGAATGCATAATACCAGAGTATCATAACCACATAGCCAAGGCCTTGTTCCAAGACACTAGTTTGTCTCATGAGACCTACCGATGAATCGAGGAGCTATAATGGGCTCAACCCATCACTTATTAAGTCCAATGCATTCCCATATGAAAAGGTTTAAACATAACATAAACATTCGTATTAAAACTAGCAAACAAAATCTCAATACATTCCCCATAAGCCATGAATGGTATAGAAATAGCACCTCCACATTCAAACATATCACAAAACCTTCAATACAATATAGAAGTTTTGTATCATAATAAATCAACTTCAAATAAGCGTAAAATCCATCAAAGGATGTTGACATAGATGAAATCAAAACTCTTTTTAGAGAAATATCTCTTTCTATTTTGAAATCATTTAAGAGTCATATATTTATAAAATAAAACATTTTCTTTGAAAATATAATTATAATCTTGTAAGGGAAGCTTCAAAGAATTTATAATGGCATAAAATAGCCGTAGCCGCCGTATAAGTTAAAAAAACATTCTTACCTTAATTCTGTCAAAAAGGATAAAAAGGACCTTGTTTGGAAAACGATGGAAAGATTCTTTTATAAACCACTTATAAAAGTCAAAAAGGGTATAAATGAGTTTATACCATAGTCTTTAAAATAGAATGAATGATTTGAAATACATTTTTAAGAATCATGGATGTGGATGATAATGAGGTCCCAGTAGATAATCACGTATAAACAACCTCAGATACTGAAGAGATTGGGAAATAAACCCTTACCTTGTACTTTTCCTTGGATGGGGGTAGGTTAACCTCCTGAATAATGGTGAAATAAATGTTTTTAAAATATAGAAGAATCATGTACATTAATATGATATCATATATGATCTTTTAACATTGATTTGTTAATAATATCTTAGTATTATCGTTGTTTCGGGTGTTAACTTACTCGTTTTCTTTTATATGTTTTGTTATGTAAGCCATGTTTTTAATGGATATGTTGTATCTTATTCATATCCAAAATGATATCAAGTCCTTAAACATTATTTCTAAATCATAAAATGATAATTATACCTGAATGGATACAATGGAGAATGAATCTCATCGTGTTCGTGGAGACGGTAGTCCGTACGTACGCACGAGCGACAATATCATTCTCTTGATATTAAAATAATATATAATTGGATGGTATATCATATATACATAATTATTATCATGTTATATTTATTATTTAAGTGAATTATAAATCATTATTATACCCATCCAAATAATAATTTATTGAATAACAATTACACCACGACGTGGAGACGGTAAGCCGTATGTACGCACGTATGGTGACATGTTATTCAAAGGATGTATAGAATACTGAATATGGTTGTACCATATTTATAATAACATAAAAGTATATATAGGATACTGGAGTTATTATTTTATAATGGTAATAACAAAGGAAGAAGAAGTGGAAGAAGAATGGAACTTGGATAAGGGTGGTGAAATCATTACCTCTTCTTCGGGTTCTTCCTTTTGATTTGATCAAAAGGGCTCTTAGGTTGGCTTTTTGATTAAAGGAAGGCCTCTGGGATGAAGTGAGGAAATTTGAGAGAGTATTTGGGCCGAGTTTGGACAAACCAAAAGGCTTTGAAGGTGTGAGTTAATGAGAAGGGGGAGTGCCCTTTTATAAGAGGGGTCAGGGGCACCTTTGGAAAAGCTAGAAATATTATTTTATAATAAATTCATATTCAGTTTCTAATGGCTCCAAAAAGGATTATTTAAATTTTAAGGTGGGGATAGGTCGAAAACCACTCAACCAATCGAATTTAGACAGGTTTGGGTAATTATACTAACCTTATCTTTAAGTATTAACTCTTACTTAATTAGTTTCACTTTTACAATGTCTCTTTTTATTTTTATATTATATGGTTAATAAACATACTATATACATCCAAGAGACCCCCAGGTGGTCCAATAATTACACACCTATCATGATATAAGTCTGTTGGACGAACCATATATTTTTAGGAATTTAATATCAATTAATAATATAATATTTCTTTTAAAAACTCTTTTATGTCAATTTTGACACTATTCAATAATATAATTTTGTAAAAATCATAACAGAATTATTACTTCGAAAAAAGTTAATTAAATCAATCCTAACATATAATATTAACCTATAAAGTTAGTTTAGTTCATAAAAAGTCTCAAATTATATTTATTTGAGTATCTACAATATCAATCATTTTAATTTTTCACTATTATGGTAATTACTGCATCACCATTGTGTCATATATAAATTAATATATTTAATGTCTAAAAATTATAAATAAAATACCATTATGTATGAAATCTTGTTATATTTCTAATTAATATTTATAGTCGAAAATCCAACATATATAACCCTATGTAAAAAGTGGTTTTCGAAAAGATATATGTTTATGTCATTTTTGTATTCATTTTAACTTAAATAAAATAAAGTGTCCCTATCACTTACATGTAGAACCATGGGGTCCCAAAATAGACCCTAAGATGACCATGGTTGGACATGTATCAACCAATAAGGATAGGACACGTTTTAGGGTAATTTTTTATTATTATAATATTATTTTCTTAACCATTATTTACCGGATTTACCCTTTAACCATGGTAAATAAAATATTTACTGAAGTAATTATTCAAAACGTCTAAACATAAAAGTTACCTATTTACACAATTTGTACATCCTGATTCCAAATATGGAATGCATTTTTCCAAAATCAAAACACATAAGTGGCATAAATTAATTTAAAATTAATTCCCGCTGTCAAAACAAAAAAACGTGTTTTTAAGATATAATAACTATCAAAAGATTGATACTTGTTTATGTTCGGTTTAATTGTGAAATTATGTCCAATGGCCAAAATTGTATTAAATGGTAAAAATCTATTATAATTATACTTTAAAACCACTCAAATTCATAATTTATCACTATTAATTATTTTGATTAAAAAAAGCTGTTTTTAATTAAAATTAATTAATTTTCACTATTCATCAAAATATTAATGTTATCTGAAAAGTACCAAAATTTCACCTTAGGCTAAATTCGATACTCCGAATCCAAACATGAAGTCCATTTTGAGAGATAAAATTTATAAAATTTCAAAAAGTAGGTATTACTATTCATAACGGCTAGTTTGATCGGTTGTGGTGTGTGTTAGAACTCGATGTTGCGTACAACACACGCTATTACATTATTCAAAGAGAAGCGTACCGTAGAAGCTTGGGGTGTTAAATTCTCCCCTCCTTCAAATAATTTTATCCTCGGAATTTCTAGAATACTACCGCATGAAAAGACTCATGTGGTTCTTCATCATAAGTTCCTCGGGTTCCCACGTTGCCTCTTCCATCTTATGATTTCTCCACAAAACATTTACCAGACGCGTCATCTGGTTTCTCCGTACTTGTTCTCTCGTATCAATAATCATGAAAGGTTCTTCACAATAAAACAGATCGGGTTCCAATTCTAATTCCTCATAGGTGAGTACATGCGTTGGGTCAGGCATGTATTTTCTCACCAGAGATACGTGGAACACATCGTGAACTTTGGAGAGACTTGGCGGCATTGCCAATCGGTAAGCTACAACCCCAATTTGTTATAGAATTTCAAAAGGTCCGATGTACCTGGGACTCAATTTACCTTTATTACCAAAACGTATGACTCCCTTCCATGGAGATACCTTCAGGAAAACGTGATCACCGACTTGAAATTCCAAATCCTTCCTTCGATTATCAGCATAGCTCTTCTTCCTACTTTGAGCTGCTTTGATGTGATTTTGGATTACCTTCACCTTTTCCATCGTTTCCTCCACCAGTTCTAGGCCTACATGTTTTCTTTCACCAACGTCATCCCAACATGTTGGTGTACGACATCTCTTTCCATATAATGCTTTATATGGTGCCATCTGAATACTCGAATGGAAGCTATTGTTATAGGAAAATTCTACCAGAGGTAAATATTGATCCCACATACCCTGAAATTCAAGTGAGCAGGATCACAACATGTCTTTTAAGGTTTTAATAGTTCATTCTGATTGTCCATCTATTTGAGGGTGGTAGGTAGTTCTCAAATAAAGTTCAGTATCCAAGGATTTCTGAAGACCTTTCCAGAATCTTGAAGTAAAACGGGGATCATGATCAGAAACAATCGATAGGGGTACTCCATGAAGTCTCACAAGTTCATCAATATATATTCTTGCTAGACTTTCCAGTGGTAGATCTTCTGTTATAGCAAGAAAATTTGCTAACATGGTAAGACGATCAACAATGACCCATATTGCATCATTCCTTCTAGGAGTCTTTGGTATCCCCATGACAAAGTCCATCTTAATATTGTCCCATTTCCACTCCGGTATGGGAAGATGTTGCATGAATCCTCTAGGTTATTGCCTTCCAGCTTTCACTTGTTGACAAACCATACATCTTGACACAAAATCAGCAATCTCCCTCTTCATGTTTTCCCACCAAAAATGTTCCTTCAAATATCTATACATTTTGGTGCTCCCAAGGTGTATAGAGAAATTGGAACTATGAGAATCATCCAGTAATTCCCTTTTTAGATCAGATATATCAGGAACACAAAGTCTCTTCCCGAATTTAAAAATTCCATCTTCATACACAATGTATCTCAATCTCCCATCATTCATAGCTTTAATCTTCTTTTGAAATTAATCATCATCGGTCTGAGAACTCTTAATCCTTTCTAGTAAAGATGCTTTGGAAACCATTTGAATAAAAATTGATGTTTCACCTTCCCTGGTTATTCCCATGTCCATATTCACTAGATCCATGAAAATTGGATCCCTTTCAATTCTCATATTGTTCAAAACTCCATGGTATTTTTTTCTCAAAGAATCTGCCACCTTGTTTGCCTTCCCCGGGTGGTAGTGTATCATGCAATCATAATCCTTGAGGAATTCAAGAAATCTCCTTTTCCTCATGTTGAGTTCTTTTTGTGAGAAAATATACTTCAAACTCTAGTGATCAGTATAAATCTCACATTTTTCATCATAGAGGTAGTGCCTCCATATCTTCAAAGAAAAGATCACAGCTGCTAACTCGAGAACATGAGTATAATAGTTTTACTCATGAATTTTCAACTTTCGTGATGCATAGGAAATAACCCTATCATTCTGCATAAGGACACACCCATGTCCTTTATTCGATGCATCACTCTAAATAACGAACCCATCATTCCCTAATGGTAGAGTCAATATAGGAGAATTGACCAATCTTATCTTCAGTTCTTCGAAACATTAATCACACTATTTTGTCCAAACAAATTTAACCCCTTTACATGTGAGCTTCGTTAATGGGTTAGCCAATCAAGAAAAATTCTAGACCAAACGTCGATAATAACCTGCCAAACCAATAAAACTGCGTACCTCAGTTATACTCATCGGTGGTGGCCATTCATGGATTGCCTTGGTCTTAGAAGGATCAACAGTGATTCCATCTTTAGAGAAAATATGGCCCAGAAAAGAAATCTCCTGAAGCCAGAATTCACACATGCTAAACTTCCCATATAATTCATGTCTTCTCAGAGTCTTCAGGATAATGCGCAAGTGATTTTCATGATCTTCGTAGCTTTTGGAGTATACAAAGATATCATCAATAAATACCACCACAAATTCATCGAGATATTCCTTGAAAACTCTATTCATCAGATCCATGAATACAGAGGGTGCATTAGTCAATCCAAAAGAAATTATAGTAAACTCGTAATGCCCGTACCTGGTTCGAAATGCTGTCTTCGGAATGTTTTCCTTCTTTACACACAACTGATGGTATCCAGATCGAAGGTCAATATTTGAAAAGTATTGACCTCTATGCAGTTGGTCAAATAAATCATCAATGAGAGGTAGGGGATAATTGTTCTTTATTGTTATAGCATTGATCTCCCTGTAGTCGATACATAACCTCATAGATCAATCATTCTTTTTAACAAAAATAACAGGGGCTCCCCATGGAGAAACACTATGGAGAATAAATAATTTATTACTCAATTCCTCTAGTTGTTTATTTAGTTCGACTAATTTTACAATGTCCATTCTATAAGGGGTCCTCGATATAGGCCTTGATCCAGGAATTAAATCAATGGAAAACTCAACTTCTCGTTCTGGAGGATGTCCAGGTAAATCTTCCGGAAATATATCTACATATTCATTTACAATATTTATATCCCCTATTTGAACATTACTTTCCTCACCCACAGTCATTTAATTCTCTTCCTCCCCAATAATTGAATTTAGTTGAGCAACTTGGGGTGGATCTAGATAAGAATTAGGTGGTGATGATTCTGCTCTAAAGATAAGGTGTTCCTTATCTTCATCATCAAAAATCGTAACCTCCTTCTTCTTACAATAAATCTTCACATCAAAATCCGAAAGCGAATCCATACCGAGGATTATATCAAATTCAATCATATGTATAACGATGAGATCAGCGGATAAAGAACATTTATGTGATCTAATGGGGACTTATTCACAAAACATTGTTGCAATGATACTTCCCTTAGGAGTTTTTTACTGACAACTCCCTTGTTAAATCAAATTGGAAATATCTAATTTTCTTAGTAAAATGGGTAGATATGAAACAATGTGATGATCCAGAATCAAATAATGCATTTGCTAAACTTGTGGAAACCATTAAATTACCTTCCCCCACGTCTTTTGGAGCTTCTACCTCAGTAGTAGTGATAGCAAAATCTTGGCCTTGATCCCTTGGCCTTTTCTGAGGTAAGATCCCCTGACAATTAGGACATTCATTTTCATAATGTCCCATATCCCTGAAATTGTAGCACTGAACATTGGTAGCTTCCTTCTTCCCTTTGCAATCATGAGCTTGGTGGAATTTTTCACCACATTTGTAACAGATGCCCATTCCCTTCAAGAAAGTACCGGGGTGTTTCTTCCCACATTTACCACAGGATGGATATTCAACCTTTCCCATATTCCCCTTATTTCCATTCCCAGATTGATCAGAAGATCTATTCTTCTCCTGATTTGCTTTAAAGTCATAAGACTTAGAGAATTCTTTTTCTGTGTTGATAGCACATGAGACAATGTCTTCGTACGATGAGAAGGATTGTGAGACTAATGCTCGAAGGAGAAATGGTTTTAACCCATCAAAGAAACGATCAATATTACTTCTTGGGTTACGTATATAATCTCCAGCATTCCTTTATAACCTTGTAAAGTTGGCCTCATACTTTGCGACATTATCATCCCCCTTTTGTCTCAGAGTTAGAAATTGTCTTTCCATATCTGCTCGATGGTCATGAGGAAAGTATTTTTCTAAAAATAGATCTTTGAACTCCCTCCATTCCATATTTGATACTTCATCATCTTCCTTACTGTTTTGAATCAATGACCACCATTGATCAACATCTCCAGTGAGGCGGTAAACTTCCATGATAACTTTTTCCCTTTCACTACTCCCCAAAGCCTGAAATATTTTCTCTAGGGAATTTATCCATTGCTCAGCTACTAAGGGATTTTACTCCCATTGAACGTTGGTGGTTGTTGCCTCATGAATCTATCTAACATTGATCCTCTACACTATGGATCAGGGTGCTGCATATGGGTAAGGTTATTATTCATAACCTGAGTGAGTTGTCCCAGTATGGTGATTAGCTGATCGGCACCAGTTGCATCACCAGCTCCACTAAAATTATCTTGAGCAGGAGGGAAATCCCTACATGGAGTGCGTGCATTGATACGGTTTCCATTTCATCCACTAGGCGCCATTTCTATACAATGGAATAAACTAGATCAGTTTATGAATCAAAATACATAATTCCATACTTATAAAACACTTAACATAAATTGAACTATTTATGGATATAATCCATAATCATAAAAATGTTTTCATTGAGTAAGTATATACTCATAAACACATCATAATGATTTGTAAAGAAAATGAGAGTTATCCTAAGCATATCTCCCGGGAGTTTCGTAACCAAGAGTGCAGCAAGGCCTGTTGTCGTGCACCAGTTCCCGTTTGAGTACAGCTCAAAGCGGTGTTTTCGGGTTTTACCCTTAGGTACATCTGTTCCAGAGCCGCCTCTACCTGCTCGTATCCAGACAGGGATGTATTTCTCGGAAAACTCACAAAATCTCTACAATACCAAAATTCTAGGAAGTTCTTCGATACTAATCCTCAAAGTCCATATTAGGTCTATCTGCTCTAATCAGAGTTTATCTAAATCTAGCTTCCACGGGTTGTACTAAACATTCTCTGATACCAACTGTAACGCCCTGACCCCAGTTACCTAGATTCGGTGCATTATTACATAACATTGGCATGATCACATGAAAGATCAAATCTCAAAAGACCGATTGTTTAGTATCCTTTGAAACACTAGATATATTAATAATGTTTTACATTACATCATAAAGTGAAAAACAACTACAACAACATATTGTCTCCATAGTCCACACTATTATCCCCTCATAATATCCCTACATTTCATTCATAATTTACTTCTTCAAATCATGGGAAAAATAAAACATAGAAAAGGGTGAGCTCAAATGCCCAGTAAGGATAACAATATAGTGGAAACTTTCATAAAGAAGAATAAACATTTAAGGCAGTGTATAACTAAAACAAAAGCCTTTTAAACATGAACTTCAACATAGTATGGCAAAAACAAAATTAAATAATTCCATTTACTTATTCACATTGATATTCTACTAATCGAATAATCACATGAAATATCAATAACCACTTTCATAATGATGGAATGCATAATGTCGGACTATCATAACCACATAGCCAAGGCTTCGTGCGAAGAATAAAAATAAGATTTTTCCAACGCCTTGTTCCAAGACACTAGTTTGTCTCATGAGACCTATTGATGCATCGAGGAGTTATAGCGGGATCCACCCGTCACATATTAAGTCCAATGCATTCCCATATGAAAAGGTTTAAACATAACATAAACATTCGTATTAAAACTAGCATACGAAATGTCAATACTTTCACCATAAACCATGAATGGTATAAAAATAGCACATCGACAGTCAAACATATCACAAAACCTTCATTACAATATAGATGTTTTGTATCATAATAAATCATCTTCAAATAAGCGTAAAATCCATCAAAGGATGTTGACATAGATGAAATCATAACTCTTTTTAGAGAAATATATCTTTCTATTTTGAAATCATTTAAGAGTTATATATTTATAAAATAAAACATTTTCTTTGAAAATATTCTTATAAGATTTTAAGGGAAGCTTCAAAGATTTTACAACGGCGGAAAATAGCCGCACCCGCCATAAAAGTTAAAAAAACATTCTTACCTTATTTCTGTCGAAAAGGATAAAAAGGACCTTGATTGGAAAACGACGGAAAGATTCCTTTATAAACCACTTATAAAAGTCAACAAGGGTATAAATGAGTTTATACCATAGTCTCTAAAATAAAAAGTATGATTTTAAATACATTTTTAAGAAACATGGATGTGGATTATAAAGAGGTTCCAGTAGATAATCTCATACAAACAACCTCAGATAATGAAGAGATTGCGAAATAAACCCTTACCTTGTTCTTTTCCTTGGTTGGGGGTAGGTTAACCTCCTATATAATGGTGGGATAATTGTTATTAAATTATAGAAGAATCATATACATTAATATGATATCATATATGATCTTTTAACATTGATTTGTTAATAATAGCTTAGTATTATCATTGTTTCGGGAGTTAACTTACTCGTTTTCTTTTATATGTTTTGATATGTAAGACATTTTTGGAATGGATAGGTTGTATCTTATTCATATACGGAATGATATAAAGTCCTTAAGCATTATTTTTAAATCATCAAATGATAATTATACTTGTATGGATACGATGGAGAATGAATCTCATTGCGTTCGTGGAGACGGTAGTCCGTACGTACGCACGAGCGACAATATCATTCTATTGATATTAAAATAATATATAATTGGATGGTATATCATATATACAGAATTATTATCATGTTATATTTATTATTTTCATTAATTATAAATCATTATTATACCCATCCAAATAATAATTTATTGAATAACAATTACACAACGACGTGGAGACAGTAAGCCGTACGTACACACGTATGGTGACATGTTATTGAATGGATGGATAGAATACTGAATATGGTTGTACCATATTTATAATAACATCATAGTTTATATAAGATACTGGAGTTATTATTTTATTATGGTAATAACAAAGGAAGAAGAAGTGGAAGAAGAATGGAACTTGGAAAAGGGTGGTGAAATCATTACCTCTTTTTCGGGTTCTTCCTTTTGATTTGATCAAAAGGGCAGTTAGGATGGCATTCTGACTAAAGGAATGCCTCTAGGATGAAGTGATAAAAGTTGAGAGAGTATTTGGGTAGAGTTTGGCCAAACCAAAAGGCTTTTAAGGTGTCATTTAATGAGAAAGGGGAGTGCCCTTTTATAAGAGGGGTGAGGGGCACCTTTGGAAAAGCTAGAAATATTATTTTATAATAAATTCATATTCGGTTTCTAATGGCTCCAAAGTGGATTATTTAAATTTTAAGGTGGGTATGGGTTGTAAACCACTCAACCAATATAATTTAGGTAGGTTTCGGTCATTATACTAACCTTATGTTTATGTATTAACTCTTAGTTAATTAGTTTCCCTTTTACAATGTCTCATTGTATTTTTATATTATATGGTCAATAAACATACTATATACATAAAAGAGACCCCCAAGAGGCCCATTAATGATACTACTATCATGATATAAGTCTCTTGGCCGAACCTTATATTCTTAGGAATTTAATATCAATTAATAATATAATATGTTTTTAAAAAACTCTTTTATTTTAATTTTGACACTATTCAATAATTTATTTTTGTAAAAATCATAACAGAATTATTACTTAGAACAAAGTTAATTAAATCCTTCATAACATGTCATATTAACCTATAGAGTTAGTTTAATTAATTAAAAGCCTCAAATTATATTTATTTGGTTATCTACAATATCAATCATTTTAATTTTTCACTATTATGGTAATTACTGCATCACCATTGTGTCATAAATAAATTAAATTATTTGATGTCTAAAAATTATAAATAAAATACCATTATGCAGGAAGTCTTGTTAGACTTGTAATTAATATTTATAGTCGAACATCCAACATATATAACCCTATGTAAAAAAGTGTTTTTCTAAAATATATATGCTACTATCATTTTTGTATTCATTTTAACTTAATTAAAATAAAGTGTCCCTATCAATTACAAGTGGAACCATGGGGTCCCAAAATCGACCCAATGATCCCCATGGTCGGACATGTATCAACCAATAAGGTTAGGACACTTTTTAGGGTAATTTTTTATTATGATAATATTATTTTCTTAACCCTTATGTACCAGATTTACCCTTTAACCATGGTAAATAAAATATTTACCGAAGTAATTTTTCTAAATGTCTAAACATAAAAGTTACCTATTTACACAGTTTGAACATCCTGATTCCAAATATGGAATCCATTTTTCCAAATTCAGAACACAGAAGTGGCCGAAATTAATTTAAAATTTATTCCCGCTGTCAAAACAAAAAAGCGTGTTTTTAAGATATAATAACTATCAAAAGATTGATACTTGTTTAGGTTCGGTTTAATTGTGAAATTATGTTTAATGACCAACATTTTATTAAATGGTAATAATATATTCTAAATATACTTTAAAACCACTAAAATTCATAATTTATGACTATTAATTATTTTGATTAAAAAAAGGTGTTTTTAATTTAAATTTAGTAATTTTTACTATTCATCAAAATATTAAAGTTATCCGAAAAGTACCAAAATTTCACCTTAGGCTAAATTCGATACTCTGAATCCAAAAATGAATTCCATTTTGAGAGATAAAATTTATAAAATTTCAAAAATTAGGTATTACTATTTATAACAGCTAGTTTGATCGGTTGTGGTGTGTGTTAGAACTCGATGTTGCGTACAACACACGCTATTGCATTATTCAAAGAGAAGAGTACCATAGAAGCTTAGGGTATTACATTCTCCCCTCCTTCAAATATTTTTGTCCTCGAAATGCCTAGAATAAGACCGCATGAAAATACTTGGGTGGTTCTTCATCATAAGCTCCTCGGGTTCCCACGTTGCCTCTTCCATCTTATGGTTTCTCCACAAAACTTTTACTAGACGCGGCGTCTGGTTTCTCAGTACTTGTTCTCTCGTATCAATAATCATGACGGGTTCTTCGCAATAAGACAGATCGGGTTCCAGATCTAATTCCTCATAGGTGAGTACATTCTTTGGGTCAGGCATGTATTTCTTCAACAGAGATACGTGGAACACATCGTGAACTTTGGAGAGACTTGGTGGCATGTCCAATCGGTACGGTACAACCCTAATTCGTTCTAGAATTTCGAAAGGTCCGATGTACATGGGACTCAATTTACCTTTCTTACCAAAACATATGAATCCCTTCCATGAAGATACCTTCAGGAAAACATGATCACTGACTTGAAATTCCAAATCCTTCCTTCGATTATCAGCATAGCTCTTCTACCTACTTTGAGCTGCTTTGATGGGATTTTGGATTAGCTTCACCTTTTCCATCGTTTCCTCCACCAGTTCTGGGCCTACAAGATTTCTTTCACCAACGTCATCCCAACATGTTAGTGTACGACATATATTTCCGTATAATGCTTCATATAGTGCCATCTGAATACTCGAATGGAAGCTATTGTTATAGGAAAATTTTACCAGAGGTAAATATTGATCCCACATACCCTGAAAGTCATGTGAGCAGGATCACAACATGTCTTCTAAGGTTTGAATAGTTCGTTCTGATTTTCCATCTGTTTGAGGGTGGTAGGCAGTGCTCAAATGAAGTTCAGTATCCAAGGATTTTTGAAGACCATTCCAGAATCTTGAAGTAAAACATGGATCACGATCAGAAACAATCGATAGGGGTACTCTATGAGGTCTCACAACTTCATCAATATATAGTCTTTCTAGATGTTCCAGTGATAGATCTTCTCTTATAGCAATAAAATCTACTGACTTGGTAAGATGATCAACAATGACCCATATTGCATCGTTCCTTCTAGGAGTCTTTGGTAGCCCCATGACAAAGACCATCGTAATATTGTCCCATTTCCACTCCAGTATGGGAAGAGGTTGCATGACTCCTCATGGCTGTTGCCTTCCAGCATTCACTTGTTGACAAACCATACATCTTGAAACAAAATAAGCAATCTCCCTCGTCATGTTGTCCCACCAAAAATGTTCATTCAAATCTCTATACATTTTGGTGCTCCCAGGGTGTATAGAAAAATTGGAACTATGAGAATCATCCAGCAATTCCCTTTTTAGATCATATATATCGGGAACACAAAGTCTCTTCCTGAATTTCAAAATTCCATCTTCATACACAAAGTCTCTCAATCTCCCATCATTCACAGCTTTAATCTTCTTTTGAAATTCTTCATCATCGGTCTGAGAACTCTCAATCCTTTTCTAGTAAATATGGTTTGGCAATCATTTGAAAAAGCATTGATGTTTCACCTTCCCTAGTTATTCCCATGTCCATCTTCACTAGATCCATTAAAATTGGATCCCTTTCAATTCTCATATTGTTCAAAATTCCATGGTCCTTTCTGATCAAAGAATCTTCCACCTTGTTTGCCTTCCCCGGGTGGTATTGTATCGTGCAATCATAATCCTTGAGTAATTCAAGCCATCTCCTTTGTCTTATGTTGAGTTCTTTTTGTGAGAAAATATACTTTAAACTCTTGTGATCAGTATAAATCTCACATTTTTCACCATAGAGGTAGTGCCTCCATATCATCAAAGCAAAGATCATAGCTTCTAACTCGAGATCGTGAGTAGGATAGTTTTGCTCATGAATTTGCAACTGTCGTGATGCATAGGCAATAACCCTATAATTCTCCATAAGGACAAAACCATGTCCTTTCTTCGATACATCACTATAAATAACGAACCCATCATTCCCCGATGGTAGAGTCAATATATGAGAATTGACTAATATTCTCTTTAGTTCTTCGAAACATTCTTCACACTCTTTTTTCCAAACAAATTTAACCCCTTTACGTGTGAGCTTCGTTAATGGGTTAGCCAATCGGGAAAAATTATGGACGAAACGTCGATAATAACCTGCCATACCAATAAAACTATGTACCTCAGTTATACTCGTCGGTGCTGGCCATTCTTGGATTGCCTTGGTCTTAGAAGGATCAACAGAGATTCCATATTTAGAGACAATATGGCGAAGAAAAGAAATCTCTTGAAGCCAGAATTCATACTTGCTAAACTTCCCATATAATTCATGTCTTCTCAGAGTCTTCAGGATAATGCGCAAGTGAATTTCATGATCTTCGTAGATTTTGGAGTATACCAAGATATCATCAATAAATACCACCACAAATTCATTGAGATATTCTTTGAAAACTCTATTCATCAGATCCATGAATACAGAGGGTGCATTAGTCAATCCAAAAGGCATTACAGTAAACTCGTAATGCCCGTACTTGGTTCGAAATGCTGTCTTCGGAATGTATTCCTTCTTTACACACAACTGATGGTATCTAGATCGAAGGTCAATCTTTGAAAATTATTGAGCTCCATGCCGTTGGTCAAATAAATCATCAATGTGAAGTAGGGGATACTTTTTCTTTATTGTTATAGCATTGATCTCCCTGTAGTCGATACAAAACCTCATAGATCCATATTTCTTTTTAACAAAAAGAACAGGGGCTCCCCATGGAGAAACACTAGGGAGAATAAATCCTTTATTACCCAATTCCTCTAGTTTTTTATTTAGTTCGACTAATTATACAGTGGCCATTCTATAAGGGGGCTTCGATATAGGCCTTGATCCTGGAATTAAATCAATGGAAAACTCAACTTATCGTTCTGGAGGATGTCCATGTAAATCTTCCGGAAATACATCTAAATATTCTTTCACAACAGGTACATCCTCAATTTTAACATTCCTTTCCTCACCAACAGTCATTTCATTATCTTCCTCCCCAATAATTGAATTTAGTTGAGCTAATGGGGGTGGATATAGATAAGAATTATGTGGTGACGATTCTGCTCTAAAGATAAGGTGTTCCTTATCCTCATCATCATCAAAAATCGTAGCCTCCTTCTTCTTAAAATAATTCTTCACATCATAATCCGAAAGCCAATCCATAACGAGGATTATATCAAATTCAATCATAGGTATGACAATGAGATCAGCGGATAAAGAACATTTATGTGATATAATGGGGACTGAATCACAAAACATTGTTGCAAAGATACTACCCTTAGGAGTTTTAACTCACAAATCCCTTGTTAAATCAAATTGCAAATATATAATTTTCTTTGAAAACTGGGAAGATATGAAACAATGCGATGATCCAGAATCAAATAATGAATTTTCTAAACTTGAGGAAACCATTAAATTACCTGCCACCACATCTTTTGGAGCTTCTACCTCATCAGTAGTGATAGAAAAATATTGGCCTTGATCCCTTGTCCTTTTCTGAGATAAGTTCCCCTGACGATTAGGACATTCATTTTCATAATGTCCCATCTCCCTACAATTGTAGCATTGAACATTGGTAGCTTCCTTCTTCCCTTTTCAATCATGATCTTGGTGGCCTTTTTCACCACATTTGTAAAAGACGCACATTCCCTTCAAGCAAGTACTAGGGTATTTCTTGCCACATTTACCACAGGATGGATATTCAACCTTTCCCTTCATACACTTATTTCCCTTCCCAGATTGATCAGAAGATCTCTTCTTCTCTTTCTTTTCTTTAAAGTCATAAGACTTAGATAATTCCTTTTCTATCTTGATAGCACATGAGACAATGTATTCGTACGACAAGATGGATTGTGAGACTAATGCTCGACGGTGAAATGGTTTTAACCCATCAAAGAAATGATCAATCTTACTTCATGGGTTACTTATATAATCTCCAACATACCTTTCTAACCTTGTAAAGTTAGCCTCATACTTTGCGACATTCACATCCTCCTTTTGTCTCAGACTCAAAAATTGCCTTTCCATATCTTCTCGATGGTCACGAGGAAAGTATTTTTCTAAAAACAGATCTTTGAACTCCCTCCATTCCATATTTGATACTTCATCATCTTCCTTCGTGTTTTGAATCAATGACCACCATTGATCAGAATCTCCAGTGTGGCGGTAAACTGTCATGATAACTTTTTCCCTTTCACTACTCCTCAAAGCCTAAAATATTTTCTCTAGGGAATTTATCCATTGCTCATCTACTAAGGGATTTGTAATCCCATTTAATGTTGGTGGTTTTTGCCTCATGAATCGATCTAACATTGATCCTCCACGCTGCGGATCAAGGTGCTCTATATGGGTAAGGTTATTATTCATAACCTGAGTGAGTTGTCCCAGTATGGTGATTAGCTGATCGGCACCAGTTGCATCACCAGCTCCACTATAATTATCTTGAGCAGGAGGGAAATCCCTACATGGAGTGTGTGCATTGATATGGTTTCCATTTCTTCCACTAGGCGCCATTTCTATACAATGGCATAAACTAGATCAGTTTATGAATCAAAATACATAATTCCATACTTATAAAACACTAAACATAAATTGAACTATTTATGGATATAATCCATAATCATAAAAATGTTTTCATTGAGGAAGTATATACTCATAAACCCTTCATAATGATTTGTAATGAAAATGAGAGTTATCCTAAGCATATCCCCCGGGAGTGTCGTAACCAAGAGTGTAGCAAGGCCCGTTGTCGTGCACTAGTTCCCGTTCGAATCTAGCTCAAAGCGGTGTTTTCGGGTTTTACCCCTAGGTACATCTGTGCCAGAGCCGCCTCTACCTGCTCGTATCCAGACAGGGATGTATTGCTCGGAAAACTCACAAAATCTCTACAATACCAAAATTCTAGGAAGTTCGTCGACACTAATCCTCAAAGTCCATCTTAGGTCTATGTGATCTAATCATAGTTTATCTAAATCTAGCTTCCAAGGTTTGTACTAAACTTCCTCTGATACCAACTGTAACGCCCCAACCCCAGTTACCTAGAGTCAGTGCATTATTACATAACATTGGCATGATCACAAGAAAGATCAAATCTCGAAAGACTGATTGGTTTAGTAGCCTTGGAAACACTAGATATATTCATAATGATTTACATTATATCATAAAGTGAAAAACTACTACAACAACAGATTGTGTCTATATGACACACTATTATCCCCTCATAAAATCCCTGCAGGTCATTGATAATTTACTTCTTCACATCCTGGGAAATATAAAACATAGAAAAGGGGTGAGCTCAAATGCCCAGTAAATATTACAATATAGAGGAAATTTTCATAAATAAGAATAAACATTTAAGGCAGTGTATAACTAAAACAAAATCCTTTTGAACTTGAACTTCAACATAGTATGGAAAAAATAAAATGAAATAATGCCATTTACTTATTCACATGGATATTCTACTAATCTAATAATCACATGCAATATCAATAACCACTTTCATAATGATGGAATGCATAATGCCATACTATCATAACCACATATCCAAGGCCTCGTGCCAAGACTACAATAAGATTTTTCCAAGGCCTTGTGCCAAGACACTAGTTTGTATCATGAGACCTACCGATGCATCGAGGAGCTATAACGGGCTCTACCTATCACATATTAAGTCCAATGCATTCCCATATGAAAATGTTTAAACATAACATAAACATTCGTATTAAAACTAGCATAAGAAATGTGAATACTTTCACCATAAACCATGAATGGTATTAAAGTAGTATAGCCACAGTCAAACATATCACAAAACCTTCAATACAATATATAAGTTTTGTATCATAATAAATCAACTTCAAATAAACGTAAAATCCATCAAAGGATGTTGACATAGATGAAATCAAAACTCGTTTTAGATAAATATCTATTTCTATTTTGAAATCATTTAAGAATAATATATTTATAAAATAAAACATTTTCTTTGAAAATATTCTTATAAGATTGTAAGGGAAGCTTCAAATATTTTATAATAGCAGAAAATAGCCGCACCCGCCGTATAAGTTAAAAAAACATTCTTACCATAATTCTGTCGAAAAAGATAAAAAGGACCTTGTTTGGAAAATGACGGAAAGATTCCTTTATAAACCACCTATAAAATTCAACATGGGTATAAATGAATTTATACCATAGTCTATAAAATAGAAAGAATGATTTGAAATACATTTTTAAGAAACATGGATGTGGATGATAAAGAGGTCCCAAAAGATAATCACGTATATACAACCTCAGATAATGAAGAAATTGCGAAATAAACCCTTACCTTGTAATTTTCCTTGGTTGGGGGTAGGTTAACCTCCTGTATAATGGTGAAATAATTGTTATTAAATTATACAAGAATCATATACATTAATATGATATCATATATGATCATTTAACATTGATTTGTTAATAATATCTTAGTATTATCGTTGTTTCGGGTGTTAACTTACTCATTTTCTTTTATATGTTTTGTTACGTAAGCCATGTTTATAATGGATAGGTTGTATCTTATTCATATCCAGAATGATATCAAGTCATTAAAAATTATTTTTAAATCATTAAATGATAATTATACTTGAATGGATACGATGGAGAATGAATCTCATCGCGTTCGTGGAGACGGTAGTCCGTACGTACGCACGAGCGACAATATCATTATCTTGATAATAAAATAATATATAATTGGATGGTATATCACATATGAAGAATTATTTTCATGTTATATTTATTATTTACATGGATTATAAATCATTATTAGACCCATCCAAATAATAATTTATTGAATAACAATTACCCCACGACGTGGAGATGGTAAGCCATACGTACGCACATATGGTGACATGTTATTCAATGGATGGATAGAATACTGAATATGGTTGTAACATATTTATAATAACATCACAGTATATATAAGATACTAGAGTTTTATTTTAGAATGGTGATAACAAATGAAGAAGAAGTGGAAGAAGAAAGGAACTTGGAAAAGGGTGGTGAAATCATTACCTCTTCTTCGGGTTCTTCCTTTTGATTTCATCAAAAGGGCTATTAGGTTGGCTTTCTGACTAAAGGAAGGCCCCTAGGATGAATTGAGGAAAGTTTCGAGAGTATTTGGGAAGAGTTGGGCCGAACCTAAAGGCATTGAAGGTGTGAGTTAATGAGAAGGGGGAGTGCCCTTTTATAAGAGGGGTGAGGGGAACCTTTGGAAAAGCTAGAAATATTATTTTATAATAAATTCATATTCGGTTTCTAATGGCTCCAAAGTGGAATATTTAAATGTTAAGGTGGGTATAGGTCTAAAACCACTCAACAAATAGACTTTACATAGGTTTGGATCATTATACTAACCTTATCTTTAAATATTAACTCTTACTTAATTAGTTTCACTTTTACAATGTCTCTTTGTATTCTTATATTATATGGTTAATAAACATACTATATATACATCCAAGTGACCCCCAAGTGGTACATTAATGATACAACTATCATGATATAAGTATCATTTCCTAACCATAGATATTGAGAAATTTAATATCAATTAATAATATAATATTTGTTTTAAAAACTCTTTTATGTCAATTTTGACACTATTCAATAATTTATTTTTGTATAAATCATAACAGATTATTACTTCGAAAAAAGTTAATTAAAGAATTCCTAACATGTCATATTAACCTATAAAATTAGTTTAATTCATAAAAAGTCTCAAATTATATTTATTTGGGTATCTACAATATCAATCATTTTAATTTTTCACTATTATGGTAATTACTGCATCACCATTGTGTCATAAATAAATTAAATTATTTAATGTCTAAAAATTACAAATAAAATACCATTATGTTTGAAATCATGTTATATTTCTAATGAATATTTATAGTCGAAAATCCAACTTATATAAACCTATGTAAAAATTGTTTTTGGAAAAGATATATGCTTGTGTCATTTTTGTATTCATTTTAACTTAATTTAAATAAAGTGTCCCTATCACTTACAAGTGGAAACATGGGGTCCCAAAATCGACCCAAAGAGGCCCATGGTCGGACATGTATAAACCAATAAGGTTAGGACACGTTTTAGGGTAATTTTATATTATTATAATATTATTTTCTTAACCCTTATTTACCAGATTTACCCTTTAACCATGGTAAATTAAATATTTACCGAAGTAATTATTCAAAATGTCTAAAAATAAAAGTTACCTATTTACACAATTTGAACATCCTGATTCCAAATATAGA
This sequence comes from Viscum album, assembly GCA_963277665.1. Lineage (NCBI taxonomy): Eukaryota > Viridiplantae > Streptophyta > Magnoliopsida > Santalales > Viscaceae > Viscum > Viscum album. Next base: position 1,747,916,419 of record OY728126.1, read on the forward strand.
ATCCATTTTTCCAAATTAAAAACATAGAAGTGGAAGAAATTAATTTAAAATTATTTCCCGCTGTCAAAACAAAAATGTGTGTTTTTAAGATATAATAACTGCCAAAAGATTGATACTTGTTTATGTTCGGTTTAATTGTGAAATTATGTACAATGACCAACATTGTATTAAATGGTAAAAATATACTCTAAATGTACTTTAAAACCACTCAAATTAATAATTTATCACTATTAATTATTTTGATTAAAAAAAGTTGTTTTTAATTAAAATTTAGTAATTTTTACTATTCATCAAAATATTAAAGTTGTCTGAAAAGTACCAAAATTTCACCTTAGGCTAAATTCGATACTCCGAATCCAATAATGAAGTCCATTTTGAGAGATAAAATTTATAAAATTTCAAAAAGTAGGTATTACTATTCATAACGGCTAGTTTGATCGGTTGTGGTGTGAGTTAGAACTCGATGTTGCGTACAACACACGCTATTGCATTATTAAAAGAGATGTGGAACGTAGAAGCTTGGGGTGTTACACATAACATGTAATAAACTCATAGGTCATACCGCTGGAGAGGGATCATTGTTACGTGGAATAAAAAGATGAAATTTTGTATCATACAAAGAATTTTCTACGAAACAATACCACTCATCTAGTTAATTTTTTTAATAAATCATTGATTATAGGAAGGTGCATGATAACTTTAGTGTATTATGACATATAAATATCCTTGTTTTTTTAGAATGACAAATTTTGAGAGAGAAATTAAATTAAATAGGTGTTGAATGTAATACCAAAAGTTTATATGAACATTTTTAATATGTTAATTTTATTTTATATCATTCATTGCATAATACATTAAGTCAAACCTTCATTATATGAAACACCATGTTATGCTTGATCTAGGTTCATTACTATCTTAGCATGTGTTACAAGAAAAACCAAGTATCTGTGAAAGATCATTTTCTTGTTACAAATATTTAAATGAGATAGTTATAACCAATCCATTAATATTATTAATATGAATAGTAATAATTACTTTTTAATTGTTATTTATAATGGTTTCATATAAATAAAACAATTAAAATGAAACATATAAAGTTTTATAAGTCTTTATAGTTATAAAATTACTATTTTCTTAAAGGAACATCATTTTATGTTCTTCTATGAATAATAATAAAATTAATTTTTGACTGTCATAGAAACTAAATTCGATAAAATAAAAATCATTTTTTAATTTCAAATTTAAAAAATATCTTAGGGTGATGTTTTATGATTTTTCAACAAAAACATCAATTTTGTATGGATAGTGAAAAATAATGAATTTTAATTCAAAAAAAATTATCTAAAATATTTCGATAGTTATATTTTATATTAATTTGTTTTTAAGGTTTAATTAGTTAAATTTTACATAAATCGATCCAATTTATGTCATTTGAACCAATTTAACATTGAAATTGGATATAAGAACATCCCCAAGATTTAGACATTTTTTCTAAAAAAACTCGCTATCGCGACATGTCTACATGATTAATTTTAAACTAATTTATTCCAATTTAGTGATTATAATTTTCAAACATTTATTCCATATTTTTAATAATTATAATTTCTCTTTTCTAGTAATTTCAACTTATTTTTTGACTAAAAATATTAGTGGATTTGATTAAAATTAATTAAAGTGATTAAGAGAATAAATGCTTTCCAAAGAACTAAACCATAAACATAAAGCCCAAAACGACCTAAAAATTTGGGAAAATAAATTTTATATTCATATTTATTCCATATAATCCTTTTTATTGGATTATTTCCACTGTTGGATCTAATTTTAATAGAAAAAATGGGGGTTGAATTCCCTTCCTAGAAAATTACAGGAATCCCACTACTCCACCACTATAAAAAGGCACTCACACCTCCTACTTATTTACACTTATCAAGAAATTTTTCTCAGACAAAATATACTCAAATAATATCCCATCATACCTTATATTATCATAGAGGCATCACTTTATCCATAAAGGTACCCAATAAGGTCCTTTTGTGATAACCAAACGGAGTTACCTGAAAAAGAGGTAAACTTCTTCCACAATCATCATAGTTTTATTTCTTCTTCAACTCCATAAATTATCCTTATTTCAAGATAATATAATAGAAATTTTTTAATAAATATACTTATATTTTTTTATTGTAATGGTTCGACCTTCACTTACACATACATACGTCTAATGGGAAACAAACATATTGTTCTTATGTATGGAAAACTAACGCCTAACGAAATGTTGTCATTGGATTTTCCATTACCACCTCTAATGGCTGAGAATTATGATAAAAATTAGATTTTTATATTATTTATGGGATATTAATTTTATATTTAAACATCTATAATTATTATATAATTCATACCTTCATGATTTTCATTTTGTTTAAATACGATAATTTTATTTGGGGAAGTGTGCACTATTATCTTTTCAAAGTGATGTGATTCATTCAAATCTTACATAGAATTTTTTAAAAATGGTTTTAGTAAATATATATGATATATATGAAATAATAATTATAATATATTTGTTATATATATACCTAAATTTCATTTACACTCTTCCAAAACAATAATTAAATGGACACAACAATTATGAGTATGTACGACCTACCATCTATGTGAATGGATTGTTGAATTTCATATTTCTATCCTTCATATATTATTATAAATATATATATTATGAATATAAATTATATTTACTGTTTTAAATTATCTAAATTATTATATATGTATGATAACCACAAATATAATAAATTAAGACACATGCGAAGAACAAGGCGAATGTTACCTGAAAAGTAACCATAGCGTCGAAGTGTTAAAAAGTGGGTGGTATAAAGATATGTATGGAATTATATATAAGAATATAGTTCAATGTTATGTGTATAATAAACATATTTTTATAATGTAGTAGGTTTTAATGAGTACGATTAGAGTCTATACATAAGGTAAGGGGAATTCTAGTCTCACTTTTATTTCGGTGGGATTTATGTCTTGTTGGCCACTAGTTTCTTTTGTTTGGGGTATATACTGCCCATGAATATGTTATATGATTATTATAATTAAATATTTGGAAATTAACATATACATTTTTTCTCTCTTTCATTGGTTTTATGTTACAAAAGCATCCAAACAAGTAATGAAATTTTTTCCCAATTTTTCTCTTTTGATACATATTCCATGATTTTCGAAACACAATTGTTTTTAAAAATATTTTAGAAAATATTTTTAAAGATTATATTTTAATCACATTTTCAAGGAAAATTGATTTTATAAAAATTATTTCTGGTTTTCAATGAATCGTTTATATTTTTTCAATGTATTTTTAAAGAAATAGTTTTCAATGCATTTTTCATATTTCTTTATATGTTTTCAAAGTGTTTTCAACAAAATATTTTTGAAAATGTTCTCAATATTTTTTATATGTTTTTGAAGATTATTAAACGAAATTATTTTCAAATCATTTTTAATATTTCTTTTTTATTTTTTAGTTTTTTCTTGTAAACATCTTTTTAAAATGTTTTATTCATTAAAAATATTTTTTGATGACAAAATGATATTTTCCCCAACAAATGATTTTAAAATATATTTTAAAATGATTTTCCATCTAAGATATCGTAAATTAGTTTTTACTTTTTTCTTTATGGTGAAATGATCCAAATGTTCAGTTCATGTTATTTACCTTAACATTTTAAGTTTTATGGAATTATTTTTATGAAAACAATTTCGATTTAATGAGTTATATTCTAATGAAACAAACTTATTTCACATTGAATTCATTGATGAAATGATTATTAAACCTTCAATTTTCTAAAGTATTAGATATAATAACATGTTTATGAAAAAAATATCATTTTTTGGCATATGATATTATTGGTTATTATTTTTTGGCACATATATGTATGAATACATCATGATATTGGTGGACCTATATATACCTCCAATGTATTGGGAAAATATTTATATCTCATGATATAACGATGGGAATAAAATCAATGGGATTGATCCACTATGAGAAGGTGTGGAAACCCAATCCACTATGTGAATATCTGGATACCTGATCCACTACGTGATAATGGGAAAACACAATCTACTATAGAAAGATAAAGAAACCTGATTCAAAATGGGATGATGGGGAAACCTAATACCTTATGAAGAATGGGAGATGATTTTAGATGGTGGCATGTCTCTCCCTATATGTGCAGTCTCCATGAAGTTCCATGTTAATTTTTGGAAATGTGTCACGAATTATAGGGAATGATGTTACATGATTATGTGTTTGCCACAAATTATATGCCGTATTCCTATGATATGATCACATGGTTCATGTTCTTTATTATATTATTATTCATGTCTTATTAACTACCAATATTTATTCCATGATTTTCATTTATAGTTTATGATATGTAGGCTATGATATTAAAATGATAGGATCACACTCTCATACCCTTATGCCCATGTTTCTACTTACATATCCCCCTTTTTTATCCTTATTGAGGATCTTTTATCATCCATTTTTATGTTTCATTCAAAATTTTATGAAGATATATATTAAATATGGTCTTTCTAATAAGGTTTCTAGTCATGAAGAAACTAGTGGGAGATAATTTATCTAACTTATGTACTAGTGTTTATGTTTCCATGCTTCCAAATGCATCCGGGTAGTACATTCTTTGGTAGTATCTTTAAGTAATTTATTATGTGTTCAAGAATAGTGATTTAATGTTAATGTATGAAAATAATTGTATTATAAAACAACCATTGGAGTCAAGTACGTTTCATGGATTGGAATTAACATCCATATGATAGAATTAATTTTTATTAGATGTTTGTATTCATCCTCACACCAATAATTTATCAAAAGTTCATTAAGAATATGAAATGTGACTCTCCTTCCTCATTAGTTGATATTGGATCCATGTAAATAAGTACAATACATTTTGAGAATAACATCCAATTAAACTAAAGATAGAATCAAAAAAAATTAGGAAACAATTTCCCACAAACAACCATTGGAGATGAACTATAGCCTTAAGATATGACCATCATACGTTTAGGAGTATTCACCATTAACTCAACATCTAATCATTAGGTATATAAATTAATATTCCTTATCACTTTTATAGATATATATTAATTAATATAACTATTTTAAAATAGGGTACTTCAATATTTTAGAATACACATTACACCTCAATTCTATCATTCTATAATTATTCACACAGGAAAACCAAAATGGTTAGAATTACTATCGGGTATCTTTGATCACAGTGATAAATAAATAAAATTCTTTCATAGGATGGATAAATAATGAAAAAATTGTCTTAATCTATGGAACTTTAGTTTTATCCTAGGTTATATCCATTTTCATTTCCAAAATTTTAGGATATTAACATATACATAGACTTATACCTAGGGTTTTCTCCAAAGTGTTTTATCCCTAATCTCTAAATATTAACTAAAACATAAAATGATACCAACTATAATATCCCAAAATTTCCTTAAGTAAATATAATATATTTTTAGTTGAATATTCATTTCATAACATTATAATACATGATGAAAAACCACTATGTTTTAGTGTCTTTAGAGACTAGATACATAAATATATTATTTATATACATTGTCCATCATCCCTCATGATATTATTCTCACATTGTAAAATTAATTACAGATCCTATATAAATCCTTTATTTATAACCTATGGAATGGAAACATAATAAAGGGTGAGATTATATGTTCAACATGGGTAAATATGGTAGATATCAATCAATTATCATATTAATTCATAAGATAAGAATAAGTAAAATAATATCATGAACACAAATAAAAAATTTCATTCCCCATATATCATATATCATAAACTTGATTCATTGAATAAAACAATATATTTTCAAAATATATGATTTATAAGTGTGATACAACATAATAATCATTCATAAAACTTATGTTCCAATAAAAATGATAAAATCATTTCATAAGAGTGTGGATCCATCAAACGTATAAAAACCATTTCATATGTAGTGACTAACTATAAAGGCTATAAAATCAAAATATATCAGGAACTAACACATGTATTCTATATCATAGTGTTCTGGCCATCATCACCTACTTCCTATAGTGGATCGGGTATCACCATCTATTTCCCATAGAAGATAAATTACATATAATATTTCTATATAATTATCTCATTAGAAATAAAAAATTACACAATTAATTAGAGGGATATATAATTCTTGACCCACTCATCACAAAATGAAAACAACACATATGTGTTCCATAAGACCATAAATATTTAATCTTGTCATTATAACATCACTTATGGAAATGAAAAGGGTTTTATAAACATTACATCATTTCATCATATCATAAACAATGGAAGACAAATGGGTTTCATAAAAATATCATCATTATAATCAATAAATATCGAAAGAAATAAGAAAAATGGTACCATTGCATCATATTCACGGTAGATTCTAATAGACAAAAAATAATGTTATTGAAGGTGAAAATTAAATTAAATTACCAGTAAAATATTTATTGAGAAAAATACCCATTTCCATTTAGAAAATATTATTTAAAATAATAATATTTCAAAAATATTTTAATAAGAGAATTTAATTGAGAATAAAAATATAATATTTTAAATTATGTTTCAGAACATTTAGTGTTCATTATAGAATGAAATTATGTTCACACAATATACGTTAAAAAAATATTTCTTTCACATTTATTTTAAAGAAAAGTAAATGTTACATTGTTTATAAAATGACTAGAAGATTCCATTTAGACCATTTTTTTAAAAATTGATAATAGGTCAAAATGAAATTAAAAAAATAATAGGACAATAGTAAAAACATTATTGAAGACTTTTTTTAAAACATTGACATGGAAGAAAATGGGTTTTGGACAAATTGTATAGCACAGTCGATTTTCCTTAAAGACGTTCTTCTAATCTCTTGTGTACATTAAGTGAGGAAATTTAAATGATAATATTTTATCTCTATAAATAACTATTGGAGGCTAATATTGATGGGATTTTTCATATAAATATCATACTAATTTTTTCAATTAAAACTCAATTATAAACAATCCTGATTAAAATGGTAATGAAACATAAATCCCTTAATTCAAGTCTCATCATTATTTATATGAATTATAACCTCATTTATAATAAATATAGATTTATTATGAATGATTTATATAATCATAATAATATGTATCCTTCCATATATGATTTAATTATAACATTTTATGACTCATTTATTAATAATTGTTTAATAAAATAATTATTTTCGGGGATAACTGGTTCCTTTTTCACACATGATTCAGTTCGGCAGACCAAGTCTTTATACATTGATTAGGCCTCCATCATAACCAAAATTTTAAAAAAAAATATCATATATATTCATTATGTATATGTATATATATATATATTCAGCTATAAAATATAGAGATTGAAAAAAAATGATTAACCATTAAATAATCATTATTATGTCATATATATAATTTATATAATATATATTAATTTAATTTATCCTTATTACCATCGAAGTAAAATGGATTAAAATTGAATCTTATCACTTCGTGGATGTGGTAGTCCACCCGTACACATGGGCGACGTAATCATTTTCCAACAGATGGGTATAATGTGGATAATGGTTGTTCCATTATCATAATAACAATTTAGTATATTTAATATACTAAATTAATTATTTTATAATTTATACCATATATTTAGAGAATTTAGAAAAATAAATAAAATTGAAAATACTTGAAAAATAATTATACCTCTTCATCAAGAAACCGTCTTTGGGATTACACCTTAATCATTGAATAGATTGTATTTTGGAATGAAAACACAATTTAGTACGTTTTGATGGAATATATAAAGGATGTATGACAATTATTTTTCATGATAGAAGGCAAAAAATTTCTGAGGAAGCTAGGAAATATGTTCCCTTTTATATGTGAGGGGTGGTGTGCTCTTGTAATTACTTAATGTATTAAAAAAATATAAGTTGGTTTTTATACTAAAGTGGTTAAAAACTGAAATATTTAAAATATAGTATATGGATAAGTATAAATAATCACGTATAATAATATTTATACATTTTTAAGGGATCTTTTAACTGTTGCCTATTATTTTTAACCAATTGTTAACTTATTTAACAATTACAATAGTATCAATGTTTCCTACTCTTTAAGTGTCAATATGGACACCATAAAAGGAGAAGACATCCAGAAATGGACCATTTATTATATGTTAAACCATGTTCCATTCACTAGGCATAATATAATATTTTTATAAGATAGAAATAATTTTTAAAAATATTGTTTTTTATAAAATATTAATAATGTTATTTTTGGAAGAATTCATTTACATTGATTTTAATGGCACCAATATATTAATAAATTTCAAATATAAACCTTCTACATGTCCTATATATTTAGTAATTATCAAAAAAAAACATTGAACATAATAATTCTCTCATATTATATTACTTTTAATATTATTAAAAACATTAATTGTTTTTTATTAATTTATATATATCGTATCGGTGTTGTATAAGATTTTAAGATAAATATTCAATCACTAATAAATTAATAATAATAATAATAAATAGTTATTTAAAAATTCAAAAAAACATTTATAATAAAACTATCCTATTTTTATCCTTACGTAAATATTTTTACATATTAGAGTTAAGAGAGTGATATTTTTTATTGATTCTTTTCTAACATTTATATAAAGGTCATCATTAATGAAAAATTGAAAAAATGATATGTATTCAAGAAATGGATTTAAATAGGAAAAATTAACCAAATAAATAGGATAATGGAATGTTTTAGTGAAATTTTAAAGCCATCATTCAATTTTTAACCTTATTTTACTCATTTTACCCTTACTGAGGTGACAAACATTTACTATGATTACTATTCATAGTAACCAAACATAAAATGGAAATATTTACAAAATTTAGATCTCTTAATTCCAAATATGGAATCCATTTTCCATAATTATATTCATTGAATTGGTAGAGCTATATTTATGATAAAAACACCAAACACAATGGGAAATGGTTTTTAAAAAAATTCCTTTTTAAATGTAAAAATATTTTCATACTAAATTGAACCATAAAATTTATTCCAATGAATATTATTATATTATTAATAGTATATTGGATATAATTTTATATTTAAACCATTTTAAAAGAAAATTTAACTCTGTAAATTTTTTAACAAATATTAAAATATTAATAAAAATCAATATTTATCAATATTGATAAAAAAATATAACTTTTCAGAAAAGCACAAAAAATTACACCATATAAAATTTTAATATAATGAGTTAAAAAATTATATCCTTTTAATAAAATATCATTTTTAAATGTTATATAAATTTATTATAATACTTTCTCAAAAAACCATTTTTATGAAAAATTATATTTGATGAATAAAATAAAATTACTAAAAATTATGTGTTTATATATTAATCATTAATAAATGAATTTATATTGTGTATAAAATTTATATATATATATATATGATAATGTGTTTTATCATATTTATTATTTCTAATTCAATGGATAGGAAATAAATGTCAATTAAATAATTATATTTTAATAGTTTAACAGAGATTGTGTAAACTCAGGGTCGCATGTAAAGAACGATATAAAAGAAATAAAATATATTTATAAATAACTATATCATAAAATATCATGGTGTTACATTTAATTTGTATCGTTCTCCCATGGAAGAAACTGATTTCTCCCTCGGTAAGAGATACTTTATTTCTTTAGATGTGATCCTCAATCATTAGCATTCAACCAAGGGGTCTCTTACGATTCTCAGGTTTCCCCCTACTATTATTTGTTGTTATATTCATTTGAAATCTTGTTGGGTTTTGGATCGACCTCCTCCCTTTTAGTGTGTCAAGTGTGGCATGTCTCTAATGTTCTCCATTATGGGGAAAATCTCAGGTTTCATCCGCACATGGATCGATGGATGACATGATATTAAAATGGGGGACTTCAGATCTATTATCATGGATGTGGTTTTAGGTATTGATAATTGTACTTTTTGTAATATTTCATATTATTTAGTTTCGAAATAAAATATACCTCATTTCAATCAATTAAATTTAATATAGTTTTATTTTTCTTTGTGGTAGCATAAGCTTTAGTGAAGATAGAATCACTAAGAAGATATTGTTGGTTAATTTTTTTTCTAGTAGCTTAAGATACCCTGAATATGTGTTCACTAACAATATGTGGTAGGTTAATAATGAATATATGTTTGATTATCCATAGTCTCTTAAGTGGTTTTGGAGAGTGGGGTTGTGGTAGATTATAGTGGATTATTCAAGTGGTCTGTTTCCATTTACTAAAATTCCCACTCTGGTTAAATTCAAATTGAACATGAAGTTATGTGGGAAGTGACCATGAGATGATCTTATTATTATGTGTCCCTATAAAATTAAGACAATATGGAGATGAATATATGGTTAGTTTATAGTTTCCCTGAGCAGTCACTTCAAGACATTGTCGTACTTCAACATGCTTTTAAAAAAATGACATTTAAGTGAAGTCCTTGTCTAATTAATGTGAGAAATGATAAACTAATGAGAATAATAATGTAATTCACTTAAATTTTTTTTCAAAACTATTATCAAATTAATTTCAAAATAAAAAACAACCAATTCGATTAATATTTTTCAAATCACAGGGCTTTCATCATTGACAATTAAAATTTTAAACCAAATTAAAAATATAATTTCACAATCGATTTCCATTAAATTAAAAAGGTAATGAATAATTTATAAAATAGACAATAAATCCCCTTTTAAAATTTTAGTTCCATAATCATAAAATTATAATTTTAAATCTAAAAATTCATGTTTGGTATTACAATTAATTCAAACAAATTAATAAATCCCTAAAAATATTATTTAATATATGTTATAATTTAAGTATAAATTTCTTAAAGATCACAGAATTGAATTATTTATACATGTTATTTAAAAATAATGTGGGTAATTTAATTTAATATTAAAACAAATCATCTCACATCACTCCCCCACACATGAACCATTTCACCCACATGCAATTTTAATTCAAATTTCAAAAAAAAAGATTGTTCACCCTATTTTTACACAAATTCAAATTAAAAAAGATAAAAAAATTCATCCAAAATATGTTCACGCCTTTTATATGAAATTTACACATAGTTTTACTTCATTGATATTAAATTTATAGTATCCCTAGTTATTTTGATTGATTTACGTGGTATTAAAAGTATAACAAGCAACACATCAATTTTTCCCTCATTTCTGAGCTTCTAAAAAAGAAATTTATTTTAAAAATTCATTGACAGATCATAAATGATATTTTTATAAGGTAGTTTCCCCTTATTTATAGTGATTCAATATTACCATCACATAAATAAATTCAATTTTTATAAAAATGGAATGTCATTTTTTATTTATTTAATTTTTCACTGTCTTGTATCTGAAGAGAACTATAAAAATACTCATTGATGTTTTTATTGAGGGTTAATCACACACCCAGTTTCATTATCCCAAAGATCCATTAAGGGTTCCAAATTTCCAATTTTACTTCTCGTTCATGTTACTTATATCTACTTTATTATGGTGGATCCCTGATATTTCATTCAATCAAAAAGGTTAGGTCACTCAATATTTAGTTTGAAATTATAGTAACTACATTTTATAATATCGGTTGAAAAATGAAATTTTCCATTATCACATTATTTCCCTAGTATTCAGTCATAATTTCCATATAGAAAGATGTAATGTTAACATAGTAATCATTCACATTCAATAATTTCATTATCAATATATCCCTAAAAAACTAGAATGGTATTTTAATTAGGTACAACACCATTGGAGCCCTATTTTCCTATCTCTTTTTTATTTTATTTTTATATTTTTTCACTCCAAAAATTCTAATTACATAAATCTATAGAAACTATATAAACTTTCCTAAAATAGTTTTTTTTTTCTATTTATTTAATTGAAAATCTAAAAAGGGAATTTACATCCTAAAACTACTTTTATTCTCTCCACCATTTTTAGTTCTAACACACATCAATTAAATTTCTAGCATAAATTTTAATCAAATAAAAATAGTAAAAAATAAATTCATTTAAACTATTGTGAAGGAAAAAACAATATTTGGATTTATTTACTCAATTGAATATGAGAATATTATATACTCCTTGCCTAGATCTGTCCTAAAATCATCATAAAATTGCTTCACTTGTTAAACATTAACTCGTAATGGGTTCGGTGACTCAGCATATTTCATCTAAACAACACTAAATGGAGATATATAATTAAACATATGTGGTCCAGTCTATTTGGAATGATTTTTTTAAATTATATTCTTCCTTGAGAAGTACAAAAATAGTTTTTCAACAATTTTAAAATATCATATCTAGAATAGTTTTCCAAGAACAGAGCATGATTTATCATTATACAATTAAGAATTATTATATTCTTCTCTCTTTAGCTCCTCTAAATCCATTATATGTAGTTTCCCCTACTCCACGTCTTTTCCAAAATCCATTTTTAAACTCTTTACATCCTAGTGTTATATTATAAACAAATCACCAACTAGTGGATGGTCTTTTTTATAAACTATTTTATAATGATTCGTACCAAAGGGGGTTTTATCTGTAGTCTTGTATTCTAATAGTGAATCATAAAGTCCTCTACTCTATTTTTTCTTATTGTTTTTCACTGACTTCTCTAGAATATTTTTTATTTACCTATTGGATACTTAATTCATCACATTGGTTTATAAGAGGCGGTAGGTTGTGGATGTTTTATGATGTAATCTATAGCAATTCATCTATGATCCCATATTGTCGTTGAAGAAGTATATTTCTTTGTAACTTATTACTACTCAGAGAACTCTAAACCTATAAAAAATTATGGATTTTTTAGATTCATTTATATTTTTTGAATCATAAATTCAATAATATTTTTCATCAGTCAACGTAGAAACATATGTCACTACTAACAAGATGTTTGAAAAAAATGAGATAAGAAATTTTCCTAGGAAATCAAACCCCCATAAATCAAATATTTCACATAAAATAAATGATTTTTATGTAATTTCATGTATTTTCAAAATCCCACCATTAAATTGGATGGTTGGATTTTTTACAAAAAGAATGTGAGTCTTATAAAATTGAGTCCCAAAATAAAATTGCTTATAAAACATACTTAGTTTTTATTTGATGTCCAAAATATCCCCCACAAGATAGTGTGTTGAAAAATGTAAACACATAATTAACCTATTAATAAAGGATTCACCTCTTTATTACTTGATCACTATTTATTTTTCATAAATATGGGTCTTTCCAAACATAGAATTTTGAATCCAATTTTAATTTAACTTATTACATTTAGAAAATGAATAATGTACTGTCGATGTGAATATAATGTTAGATATATCTACATACATGGGTTCTCGAGTGGATTCATTAAGAATCTCACCTATAAATGAGTCATCCATGTTTTATAAGATTGTGGACTTATCGTAATAGTTTTGCGAATTCTACTGTTTTAGTTTTAAACTATATTCATGAAGTAATTATTGTCCTTAATTTCTAAGTTGAATTATTTCATTAAAATCTCTTATCTCACTATATTTGGATTCAAATAAAATGTATATATAAATTAAATATGTATTTAATGATAAAAATATATAGTTACATTAATTCATAGAAAATATGTTCAAAAAAATTAAATGCAAAAAAATAGACAAAAACCGACTCATATTTGTTGTAAAATTTCTCAGATCTATGTCCAAGGAATGTGAATCATGGTATCATAGTTTTGAGGGTCCATCAATTTTCTAGGAGTTTAAAACTCCAACATATTTTTTGGAAGCATCGAAAATTATCTCAAAGGGTATTCCTTGGTTTGGTAGGAATTTTATCAGGAAAGTGGTCATCCAAACTTTTAGCTTATCAAACATTGTTCTACATGAACCATACAAAAACATAGTTTTTTTCTTGAGAAGAATATTCATTGGAAAATCAATATTACTAATGTCTCTAACAACCCTTTTAAGAAATATGGTATTCCCTAAAAAATGAAAAAATGTTACTCTTAGTGGTTGGGTAAAGAAATGTATAAATGAAATAAAATGTAACCCTATCTACTTCAATTCTATGTTTAGAAATTCAATAAACCAAAACATTTCCCTTTTATTTCCATAGAGTTTCATTTTAACAAAATTCAAACCATTTTTTCTCAAAAAATATTTTAAAAAAAAACCAAAACCCCCTAGAAATATTTGAAAACATGTACCATAGATAATGAATTCATGATCTAATTTATATAATTATCTACCAATATTGTCCAAGAAAACACTTATTGTGTAGAACTGAAAGATACCATGGGAATTTCAAAGAATGAATTGTATAATTTGTTATTAAAAATTACCGAAAAGAGATGTGAAGGTGTTATTATATTGGTCTTTTATATTGGATTTATCTTAATAATTCCAATAAAATCAATCAAGGAAATAACAGTGACCTTTAGTAGCTATCCTATTTAATATTTGTGTAAAATATTCTTTAGAACAAACTTATATGACTCACCCATTTAGAGTCTGATATGGGATAAATTATTCAATCTCATAAAAGTATTTCTAGTTATTTTTTTACTACATACAAAAGGGTTTTGTTAAGACCTATTTTGGGTTGTATCGCAAGTTTAGACTCGTTTTCCCACAAAATTATATGCCTAATGGTGGTAATAATAACAAATAGAATGTCCCCAAATGTCCATAATATTTTCATATTATTATTTTTTAATTTCTCAGAGATTTTACTCTTTCATTGGTTCTATATTATTTGAAATGATTAGTGTTGGTTTTCATTTTACTTTAAATATGAACATTTCAATTTTTATAAAAGAATTATCAATTCATGTTCAAAGGGGTTTTATAGTAATTGTTATATATCAATGTTTTCTATGTTGGAAGTCGACTCATATAATAAGAAGTAGCAGTAGTACTTTAGAGTGACTCAGGGAAATTACTATCATCAATCAAAACTACTTTTATATTAATCATATTTTAAAAAAAAGATTCATGAGAAATTTAAGTGTCTCTAATTCTTCTCATTATCTAATTATTTCATGAAATATTTTAATTTCCTTCTTAGAAGAACATGGTAATTCTAAATGTTTTAATGTAAAAAAATGTTTCTCCTAATGTGGGTATTTCATTAGGTGAGGGATAATAAAATTCATGGTTTCCTTAATGAAATCTGAGAAAATGGTTCTTAATTGACATTTATTAGGGTTTTATTGTCTTGTGTAATGTAATTCCTATATTTTGGAAGAGTGATATTTTCCATTTCATTCTTCTATATTTACAATGTTGAATTCAACAGAGAATGGAAATCCATGTGGAATTTCCAATATCTTCAAGAAAATAAATTAGGTTGGTTGTAGCTTGATTCGTGTATTATAAAACCACTTTGGTGGGTTTGAGTTCCCCCGTATTAAGAGAAGAATAAATGGATTATGTCATTACATTTATTGATTCTCTTAAATAACACAATGTGTTAGAAAAAGTATGTTACCTTATAGTATTGGGGATTGTGAATGAACATGGATCATGACATTTCTTACAAGTTTGTGGGGTAATAAGCGAAGAAACATTTGTACCCAATCATACAACCTCAACGCCTCATTATCTTTTTCCCTAATTCATATGTCTTTTATAAACTCTTCAAAAATTGGAATTTGGGGGATGGATTCCAGTACGTGGATATTAATATCCACTTTCTAGAATATTTATAGAATAATATATTATAGTGTTTCTTCTCAATTTTTCTTAAGAGGTTTACTCCTTCTAGGTAAATTTGGTTGGTATTGGTTTGAATCATCCATCTTTTCATTACATTTTTCTATCATCATAAGGGGTGTTTCAACTTGTGCATTAGCTTCATGGTATTTTTTAATGGGTAACTTCATTAATTTTAGTGGGATTTTCACTTCCAAATTATCTTTCAGATATTCATTCTTCACTGCATCTAAGATCTATGCCACTACATAAGATTATATAAATAAATTACATCTTGGGATTAGGAATTTACTGATTTTTATGTTAACTAGATTTTTTACTCTTTATGTAAATTATATTAGTCATAAAATAGTTTTATTGTACTTTAAGCTCTTTAATTGATGATCCATGGGTATTGAGAGTGATCTATTGAGTGGTGTGAGATACCAAAATATTTTTAAATAACACCTTTATGGGGGGTTCTTGATTCATTGATTATTTATAGCTTTTAGAGGCATGAGATGTGCCTCTATTAAATGTTGATGGTTGGAAGGATGGTTAAAACCCTTACTAGTAAGGTGATCGTTTCTACTGTTGGATTCCAACTCTCAATTGATAATTAAAAAATTCATTAAATATTTGGTTTTTTTTTGTTTCTTTTATAAATATCCCATGTAAATTTAATAAATAAAATTTATTCCTTGGACTTTAGTGTATCCAATAGTAAAGTGGTATTCAGGAAGAATATGTTTTATTACACATGGAGCTATGGGATATGATGTTTCAAAATAATTTTTCATGTATGGATATCTCAAAAGAAAAGTTAATTATTCAATTTTGTTTTCAATTAAATTTTAGTTACAAATTTTTACCTCATGTGCTCCTATTTCTATATATATTTTACCAAATTGTTAAGAATATTGGGATATCTTCTCAATTAGCTCACTAAAGTTAATGGGGGACTTATCAATTAATGATCCTCTAGATGAAGCATAAATATGATATGGTCATTTTCCATTAGACCATGGTAAAATAATACTAGGAATTATTAATTTTTACATGGTTGTTGTGGGAAATAGGATTTCAATCACTTCAATCTTCCCCAAAAAATCATAGAGAGTTTATCCACTTTATAGTTTGATACCATGGATCTATTTCCATATATAATTTATCCTTTAGGTAGGAAAGTACTTATGGACGAATGATTTCTACAACATACTCAATGTTGTAACTTCCCCATGCTAGAGAAAATAGATCCACTTTTTTTTGTCCCTTCCAGAGAGAAAGGGATGACCTTCCTAATCACATGATCTTACGAATACCTTCTAGGATTGAAATTACTACACATATTATAAAATACTGGTAGATGATAATTATAATCATCTCTTCAAAATTCATGAATATTTTATAAGAGCTGGATCAAGCATGATGCTTGTTAAAATTAAAATTTATTATTTGGTTATTGAAGTATGTTATCAACATTTAAATCATGTTTATAATATTATCTTAATGTAGGAATCAATTATTCAAAAATTATTTTCCATGTTCTCACTTAAGAAATAATGTTTGCTGGAATAAGAGGTAGAATATAGAGTGAATTTCAGAGGCCAATGAAAAAATAAATCTCCTCTTGTTTTATAATTTTTAAGGTTCAAATAATTTCCATAAATATTAACAAAACAAATAAATTATAACCAATGAGGTGAAATGAATAGGATCGAGTCACTTTTTGAAATAATTTTAAAAATAGAGTAAAAATAAATCATTGGAATCCTTATCAATGGAACCAGGCTTGATGAACCTCCAATCATGGGATGTGAAGAAACATAATTTTTTATCAGATTAATATGTATTAGTAATGGGACTCGAGTTTTCCTCTATAGAAGTCAATGTTATGGGTGTGTTCTATTTTTTGGTGGGTTTATTATTTCAGGATAGTTTTTTGTTGCAGAAATAGATTGGTTTTGAATTCAATTTTAAAAGAAATGTATTAACCTTTAATATCCCTTAACCTAACCTGTTAAATCATTATTATATTTTTTTAATATCATTTTCCCCCTCTAATCAAATGAAATCTCACTTAATTACAATGTCTTGGATTTTTTTTGTTGAAATGGTGATATGAAATGATCACTATAACCTCCAATCTCCCTAGTACAAGAAATAATAGGTCACTAATAACACTAAATTAAACACACGTCTCAAGATCAAAATAAATAAATATAATTTATGTCGCATGTGTGTGATATCTAGTAAATATGGGAACATGAATTCAAAGTACATAAAATATGAAATCACCTAATTTCAATAAACATTGTATAAATCTCGAGATAAAATTAGAAGAGATTAAAAAATTGAAATAGAGAATTCATTAACATGGGGACAGAGAGAATCTCATTAGGCCAACCACAATGGTATAAGTGCACCATCACCAAATTTTTTACAAAAATACATTTAATAAATATAGAATATAGCAGAAGTAGTGAAGAATTGAAAACAAATAGTATTTAAGAGAGAAAACATTTTTCAACATAGTTTATAGTAATTTATTTATTGAAGAATGATCTATGGTCCTTGGTATACTTCCAAATTATCAATGTGAGTAGCATGGATTTCCATTAACTTATTTTGTAATATTTCCTAATTTTAATGTCAGGTGACGACTACTAATTGGTTGGTTAATCAACAAATGTCTAGTATTGAGGGTTTGGATTATTTTGTTAGAGATATTCACCTTCCCACGATCATGCCCTTATAGGTTTGAGAATTATAGAAGAATAATTTTTTCTATTCCTAGTGGAACTAGTAAAAATTGGATTATTTCCCATCATGCTCACTTAATGAATGTCACATGCTGAAAATTGGATGATAATTTTTTGACCTTCATAGTGTGATCGGATGAACTAATGTTACCCTTACATTGGAGATATCCCATACAAAACTTGACCTTGTCTATTATACATGTGTGAAGAACCATAAAATGTTTATATTTAGTTCAAGTTACCATTATAAAGGCTTGGTCAGTTGATGATACCCTTAAAAAGTCCAACATTCACCCTTAAGAATCATTAGAAAAACATTAGGGGAATATACACATCAATGAAATGAAATTTACGCACCCTGGAATGACTCTTACCCATGCTTCTTTGCAAGGACCTAGACTTTTGTTTCAGGTATGTTTCTCTTTTTTCTGCAGTTTTTGAGAAAAAGAGGAGACTCTGGAAATTTTTTAAGTACACACCGTTTACTTTATATGTACATGCCATGTACTTTGATGCCGCGTGAGGCCGTGTGATGGTCGTGTCCGGGCCACACACACGGTCATGTGGGGTGATGTGGAGGCCGCTTAAAGTGGAGTACAAAATAGCCTAGTACACACTGTGTACTCCAAAAGTACATGCCATGTACTTTTTTTTTCATTAAACGCATATGTGTCGCGTCTTAACCCCATAACTGTCTTCTTCTAGGCATTCTTCGACCAGGAGAGACTGTATGGCCGTGAATCTTCTCCAAGCCCCCGAGCCTCTATCCCTTCTCCGAATCGACCATTGTCGATTGCCTTGGAACTACAGCGGTAAGTTCTTCATTTATCTAGATCATTGTTTTCCAATTAATCTTCTTTTGCATGTTATCGTGGGATGAACCTTTTGGGTTTTTTTATAGATCTACGACATTCTAAGGAGGTTCAAGCCTCTTGGTTCAAGTATATCTATCTCCTAGCATCAAGGTAGGTGGTTTGTGCCTTTCCGTTCGGAGTCGTTGTGTTTTATGTGCAATTTCCACCAATACCCTTGAACGGGGTATTGTGTGTTTTCTGTTTTTCCTCTGTTGTTTTCCTACCTTGCCTGTATGATATTGTAGAGGTAATTTTGTTATGTATGAGGATAATTTCTATGATTGGATTTTTTCCCATGCCTTGTTCTATTAACAACCTTTTGGTCTTGTTCATCCTTTGGCCATTATACCTGTTCTCCATGCCTTGGGACAATAGGATGGAGTGCAGTTCTCTAACATACTTTTTATTCTATAGACTGGTTAGCCAAGTAGCTCTATAATTTTACTTTTTCCTTATAGCATTATTATGTACTGACTGGCACGAGGTCGTGAGAACCTGGGGCTATAGACTATATGGGGATAGACCGAGTGAGCTTCCTTAGAGAGTCATGGACATTATAGACTATAGGGGATAGACCGAGTGAGCTTTTTAGAGAGTCTTGTATATTATAAACCTCAATAAGATAGACCGAGTGAGCATCCTCAAAGAGTATTTAGATTTATATACTATATGGGGGTAGACTGAGTGAGCTTCCTTAGAGAGTCTGTGTTTTGTTTGAATTTCCTTAAACCATTCCAGGCTATAGGAGGAATTGACCGAGTGAGCTTCCTCATAGAGTATGTGATCGACTTTAGGCTATAAGAGGAATTGAACGAGTGAGATTCCTCAGAGAGTCTCTAGACCTTGGGTATAAAAGGGGATTTGACTGTGTGATCTGCCCTAGATATTCTCTGACTACCATAGACTATAAGGGTAATTGACCGAGCGTGATTCCTCAGAGAGTCTTATTATTTTGTATGACCAAACAGAGGGGTTAGGATGAGTGTACTGCCTAGAGGGTTGTTGGTACTTCTTAGATAGGACAATAGGGGATGGCTGTGAGTACTTCCAGAGAGTTTTTCTATTGTGGTTAGCTGTTTACTTCACTTCTGCTTGTTGATCTGTGGATTGGTTACTCTTGTGTATCATCTTGTTTATTGTTTACTGTTTACTGCTTACTATACTATTACCTACCATATGCTCACTGACTGTTAGGAACAAATCTTCGGGTGGTTGCCTACTGGTATTTAGTCTCACACCCTATTTGGGTCATACTTTTGGTCCCAAACAGATTATATTGCCGTAGTTATAGATAAGGGAAAGGGCCCTTCGACTTGAGGTACTTGATTGCATTAGAGTAGGAGAGCATGGGACCAAGCCGAGGCTTGCGATGCTGAGGAGTTGCCTATCTGTTTCTCTTTTTTACTTTTGCTTAGTATTTTATTCAGCATTGGGAGTTGTTTGGATGCTTTCCTAGACATATGTATCATGCATCATTTAATATATATATATATATATATATATATATATGTGGGGGTGTGTGCTACAGTTTTTTATTGTTTTAGTCTTCCATTGTTTACTATTTTTGGTTATTTACTACTTCCGCTATTGTATGTGTTGATTACTTATGATGTGTACTCTCCCAATGAGGGTATAGATTCCCCACTAACACACCCAATGCCCTCGCTTCTAGTCGGCAGCCTCTGGCATTCGGGGAAATGCTGTTGAGGCCATGTGACTAACCGGGTACGGGGCGCCTCTGGGTTGCTTCCGAAACCGGGACGTTACAAAGTGGTATCAGAGGCTTTTTTTTCTCTTGACTTACTGTTTAGATCCTATAGCCAGGGGTAGGATGGAATAGGTACTTTGTAATAAGTTGTTCCCGGGAGTAGCTAACCTGTGTACAGGGAAAATCCATACTACCTCATTTATTGCAGTTTTACAGGTTTCCACTTTTAATGATGATTTGATTTCACCATTGGGTGATTCACATGCCTTGTGTTGTTACCGTTGTTGTTATTGCAGTTCTATTTCTGTCGTAACCCAATGAGATGAGGGTATTCAATCTCATGCATCATATAGGCACTTGTTAGAAATCACAAGCCTTTCAGTCTTGCCATGTAATTTAGGATGCATTAGTGATTTCATATTATTGTGATAGACATTGTGTAGATTATGAATGTTGTTTTGATAGATGGATTGATAGAATATCTGTTCTTTTATGGAGAGTTTGTTTGTATAATACTTTTCTTAAATGGAAACCAAACTTTGGTTCTTGAGGTGTTACTGTCCCTCAGGGACTAGAATTTGGTGGATAATTGCCTGGTTTACTTGTTATAAATTTAATAAAATGTCGAGCATTGATTCACGGGGATTATGGGCCCTCAAGAATTGGAATTGGGATCCTAACTCTTGTTTTCTGGGTTTTCTGGGCTTCAGAGCAGTTTCTGAGCTACTGCCCAGAAAAAACCTAGAATACACGGCGTGTACATTTTTAATACACGTCGGGTAGTTTTTAAACCGTGTCACTGACTGTGTGGGAAAAAACACGAGGTTGTGAAAAATCTACAGAAACACGTCGTGTACGGGACGTACAAGCCGTGTTGTAGTGACTGTGTGTCTACCCATGTGACCAATAATATGGATGGATGAAACATTGAAATTACACGTCGTATCCGGTTATCACATGTTGTGACATGTATCCTACGTACCCGGTAATTCATGTCCTCTTATCACATGTTGTTCCATGTATCCTAAGTACCTGGTCATGTCATGAATGAAACTGGTAGGTGTTATCCTTTTTTAGTACACGCCATGATTGTTTGGAACACACCGTGTAGTATAACCTGGGTGCACAGCCATGTCATGAACAACACGGGTCGGTGTTACTGTTTCTCATACACATCGTTTCCTCTTGGAATACATTGTGTGGTGTTAGCTGTGTAGCCATCCGTGTAACTAACAACATGGGTCGTTGAAACCTTTTCTAGTACACTATGTGTCCTTACTAAACACACTGTGTAGTCTAGGATTAAGAGGACCTTCTGGGTTAGCCATGTAAGGGAAATCGGGTAGGGGAATAGAGTTCAAGTACATTCTGTGTGTGGGGACAACACGCCCTGTGGTTGGGACGTTACACGACCAGTTGTGATAAAAGTACACACCCATGTGAATGGATTAAAAGAACAAGTCGTGTAGTTTTTATACACACCATGTTGTCGTGTTTTATGAAACTTGAATGTTTCTTTCTCATGTTCCTGACATGTAATATTGTGTTCTCAGTCTTTGATAATCTAAATATATGGTGTTATTTGGACCTTTCAGAGGTATGCCACAGAGACATCCTCTAGTTGTACATCAGCTGCCAGACAATGATCAGACACCGGATATGGCCGATTAGGGACCTCTTGCAGATCTTCTTGTTGTTCCAGTCTTGGCACCAGCAGTTATACCAATTTCAGGAACCGATGCATAGTTTAGGGAAGACATTATGAGGATGATGCATACCTTCCATGGAGCGCCGACTCCTGCCCCGTCGATGGCAGAATTGACGTGGGTGTTCCAGCAGCAGCATCCTCATAATTTCTTAGGATATGGAGGACCCTAGGCTGTAGAGTCATGGATAGAGGCCACACTGACAATTTTCAAGCATCTAAAGATACCTCTAGAGAAGAGGGTGAATTTAACTACCTATATGCTCCAAGACTCCGCCAAGAGGTAGTGGGAGGTGATCTCACAGTCAAGCTGCCAGTAGAGTATGACTTGGGATTAGTTTCGGCGCATCTTCTACGATTACTTCTAGCCAGAGACCTTGAGGGCTGATCGAGCTTGAGAGTTTATGAGTCTGGAGAAGGGTACTCTTACTATCATGGAGTACTCATCTCGCTTTACTGAGCTGCAGTGTTTCACACCGATTCCAGCAGGTGATGAGTTGTTCCTGGCTAAGAAGTTTGAGGATAGTCTCAGGCAGGAGATCCGTTCCCCGGGAAACATATTTAGTTTGACTTCGATATACTCTATTGTCAACCAGGCGCTGATCACAGAGCGCAATCTGAGGGATTCTAGAGCAGTGAGCCAGAGCGGTTCGACATCCAGAGTCAGTGTTCCTCCTACTGATAGCAAGAAGTGTTGTAGAATGTCATCTCAGGGAGATCAGAGTAGACAGAATGTATCTTCGGGTAGCTAGGTAGTATGATACCAATGCGGGAGGAGCGGGCATACTAGGCCTTAGTTCCAGGGAGACCTGATGGAGTGTCGATCTTGTGTCAAGATGGGTCA
This sequence comes from Viscum album, assembly GCA_963277665.1. Taxonomy (NCBI): domain Eukaryota; kingdom Viridiplantae; phylum Streptophyta; class Magnoliopsida; order Santalales; family Viscaceae; genus Viscum; species Viscum album. The sequence goes on from OY728126.1 coordinate 1,747,940,152, forward strand.
TCTTCAGCATTTTTTGTCAGATCTTCTCACCTACAGGTGGTGGTAGGGGTTCTTCTATGACCCCGCGTTTATGAGATGCATCGCTAGTTTCTCACAAGTCTGGGAACGGGAGTTCTTCCAGCTCTTCGGGCCGAGGTGGAGGTCGTGACCATGGTGGTCAGTCACCAGGTTACTAGCGACAGTAGAGTAGATCAGCTGAGAGTGGTCATCCTAGGTTGCATGGCCGCAGTACATGCCAGACTATATCTGTGGTGTAGACCCATTGGAAGCAGGGTCCAAGACCTTCTACAGTTCGAGGTACGATCTTAGTAGCATCAGTTTTATCTTTATATCATTTCGATACTGGTGCTATGCATAGCATTATCTTTATTGATGTTGTGGAGTGCCTTGGGCTCTGCATCTTTTCATCTGCCGACACTTTGACTCTAGACACACCGTTCGGGACTAGAGCGGTTAGCATACATCAATGTAGAGAGTTCTCTATTGAGGTTGTAGGGTGTCATTTCTTATGGGACCTCTATGTCCTAGAGATGATGATCTATGATGTCATTCTCGTAATGGACTGGTTAGTCCCCTTCCAGGCATTCGTCGATTTTTATCACCGCAAGGTGAGTTCCATATCACAAGAATGTGGATCTTTTCTTCATCAGGGTGAGTGGGATGTCCAGGAGAGTCGAGCAGGACTAGAGCATCATGGGCTAAGAGGAGTTACATCTCATATTGGTAGTCTTTATCCGGATGACCAGGGGACATCACATTAGACATTCCTCCAGTGGTGGATCATTTTAGAGATTTCATTGCAGAGGACTTTTCAGGTTTGCCTCTAGAGCAAGTGTTAGACTTTTCTATTGAGCTTGTTCCAGGAGTGGCACCAGTGTCCATTCCTCCTTATAGGATGGCTACACCTGAGTTTCATGTGCTCAAGAAGATATTTGAGAAGTTGCAGGAAAAGGGTTTCATCTGACCTAGTACATCTCCTTGGGGTTTGCATGTCCCGATTGAGAAGAATGCAGACGGTACCCTCAGGTTTTGTGTGGATTATAGGAAGCTAAACCAGTTGATGGTTAAGAACCGATATCCCTTTCCAAGGATTATTGATCTCTTTGATCAGCTTCGAGGAGCCAGAGTGTTCTCAAAGATTGATTTGGGATCCGGTTATCATCAGTTGCACATTAGACCATTTGATATACCTCTTGCATCTTTCTAGTGCAGGTATGGTCTGTACGAGTATATGGTTATGTCGTTCGGTCTCACGAATGCGCCTGCAGTTTTCATGGTACTAATGAACAGAGTGTTTCATCCATACTTGGAGTCCTTCGTGGTAGTTTTCCTGGATGACATCTTGGTGTACTCTCACACTCGACACGACCATGCTACCGATCTTGAGATCATATTGAGTACACAGAGAGAGCATCAACTTTATGCTAATCTCTCGAAATTCCACTTTTGGATGGATAAAATTCACTTCTTGGGTCATGTTATCTCAGAGAATGGAGTATCAGTAGACCAAGAGAAAGTGAGAGCTGTAGTTTCCTGGGAGCATCTGAAGAATGACTTTGAGGTGCGGAGTTTTCTAGGGCTAGCTAGATATTACATGAGTTTCATACATGAATTTTTGAGCCTAGCAGCACCATTAATATGTATGGAAATGAATGGGGAAAATTTCTTAAGTTCAGATTCATGTGAGTCATCCTTTCAGGAGCTGAAAGGGAGGTTGACGGCAGCACCAATACTAGTCTTTCCAAAGCCAGGAAACAGCTATACTATTTACTGCGATGCTTCAAGTTTCGGGTTGTTAGCTCTACTGATGTAGGGAGATGGAGTCCTTGTGTATGGGCCTTAGTAGTTGAGGCGACATGAGAGGAACTACCTGATGCACGATCCAGAGTTGGCAGTCATTATTCATGCCTTACGTTGTTGGAGACATTATCTTCTTGGATAAATTTTTTTGGTTTGCACTGACCACAAAAGTCTCAAGTACATCTTCACTCAGTGTGATCTAAATTTGAGACAACACAGGTTGGTCGAGTATCTCCATTCCTTTTACATTGAGCTTTCCTATACACCTAGGAAAGGAAATACAGTGGCTGATGCGTTGAGTAGGAGAACTCAGATACAAGCAGTTTAGGAGGCCAGTAGTGAGTGGCAGCTTATGTATATGTTCTCTGAGATGAATTTAGAGGTGCACGACAGATAGGGGAAGACCTTCCTATCTTCTGTAGTCGTTACCTCTACACTTCTTGATCAGGTACAGATGATGCAGCTATCAGAATCAGAAGGCCAAGTCTTGCGAGAGAGTGAGTAAAGAGAGGACCCTCTTCCTGGATGGATAGTTGGTGAGGATGAAATCTTTCCTTTCCAGGGATGTGTATGGGTGCCTAAAAACATACGCGAGGAGCTGATGTGGGAATTTCATTCCTCAATTTGGGAATTTTATCCTGGAATAACCAAGATGTGTCGTGATCTGCACCACCAGTATTGGTGGTCGGGTATGAAGAGATATATTGATGGTTTTGTCATGAGGTGCTCCTCTTGACTGCAGGTGAAAGCGGAGCATCAACGACTAGAAGGTCTTTTGCAGTAGTTACCCATTCCAGAATGGAAGTTGATTGATTTCACGATGGACTTCGTGACTAGTTTTCCGAGGTAACCTCTAGGGAATGATTCTGTTTGGGTTTCCATCGACAGGATTATGAAGGTTTCTCACTTCATGCCGATCAAGGATACCTTCAGTGTTGTTGATCTGGAACGGTTGTACATCCGAGAGATTGCACGTCAACATGGAGATCCACACTCCATTGTTTCAGACAGCGATGCACGTTTTACTTCTTGGTTCTGGAAGGGGCTTCATAAGGCTTTGGGTATATAGGTACTTTTGAGTACAACATACCATCCCCAAATAGATAGCCAGTCCGAGCACCCGATCCAGGTGCTTGAGGATATACTCCGAGCTTGCATTCTGGACTTTAGATGTTCTTGGGAGAAGCATATCCATCTTGTATAGTTCACATATAACAATAGTTTTTAGGAGACTATTCAGATGACACCTTATGAGGATTTGTATGGTAGGCCATGCCGATATCTCGTGTGTTGGATGGAGGCAGGAGAGGAAACTTTGCTGGGACCTTATCTTTTTTAGGAGACCTCAGAGAAGATAGAGTTGATTTGGAAGAGGATGGCTACGGCACATTCTTGACAGAAGTCTTTTGCTGATCAGTGGAGACGACCTCTAGAGTTCGAGGTCAGGGATCTGGTTTTCATGTGTGTCGCACCAAGTTTGGGACACAAAAGGATCCAGAGACAGGGTAAGCTTTCACCAAGATACGACGGGTTGTTTGAGGTGTTGGAGAGAGTTGTTCTGGTTGCCTATTGGTTGCAGTTACCTCAAAGGTACCGGGCTATGCATGATGTCTTCCACGTTTCTCAGCTCTGACATTACTTTTCATACATGTCTCATGTCTTTCAACCTAAGGAGGTTGACCTCAAAGTGGATTCATCGTTTGAGGAGCATCCAATTTGGATTTTTGATCATTGTATGAAGGTTCTCTTTGGACGGCTTCTTCCTCTAGTATGGGTTCTATGGAAGCATGGGTGAGAACAGAACAAGACTTAGGAGAGGGAGGCTGATGTATGATCGTAGTGGTCGGAGCTGTTCGGGGTTTCTTCTTCCACGCCTTGATAGGAAAATTCAGGGATAAATTTCTTTATGGGGGGATGTTTGTAAGAACCCAAACCATCGTTTCAGGTTTTTTTTCCTTTTTCTATAGATTTTGAAAAAAAGAGGAGTTTCGGAAAAAAAATTTAAGTACACGCCATGTAATTTAAAAGTACACACCGTGTACTTCGATGTCGTGTGAGGTCATGTGCTAGCCGTATCCAGGCCACACACATGGTAGTGTGGGGTGATGTGGAGGCTTCTTAAAGCAGAGTATGGAAAATCCTAGTACACACCGTGTACTCTAAAATTGCACATCGTGTACTTTTTTTCATTAAACGCACTGGGGTCGCGTCTTAACACCAGAACTATCTTTTTATAGGCGTTCTTCGACCAAGAGAGACCGTATGACGACAAATCTTCTCCAAGAGCCTGAGCATACATCCTTTCTATAAATAGACTGTCGTCGATTGTGTTGTAACCACAGAGGTAAGCTCTTCCTTCTTCTAGAGAATCGTTTTCCAATTTCTTCTATTTTGAAAGTTATCGTGGGATGAACATTTTGTGTTTTTTCTACGATCTATGACATTATAAGGGGGTTCAGTCCTAGTGGTTCAAGTATATTGATCTCCTAGAATCAAGGTAGGTGGTTTTTCCTTTCGATTCGATGTCATTGAGTTTTATGTCCAATTTCCACCAATACCCTTGAACGGGGTATTGCATGTTTACTGTTTTACCCCTATTGTTTTCCTGCCTTGCTTGTATGCTTGTGTAGAAGTAATTTGGTTATGTATGAGGATAATTGCTAGGCTTTGATGTTTTTTCCCATGCCTTGTTCGGTGTACAACCTTTTGGTCTTTTTCATTCTTTGGTTGTTATACCTATTTTACATGCCTTGTGATCGTATAATGGAGTGTTGTTCTCTGACATGCTTGTTATGATGTAAAATGGTTATCCAAGTATCTCTATATGTTTACTTTGTCCATATAGTATTATTATGCACTGACTGGAAAGAGGCCATGAGAACCTGGTACTATAGACTATAAGGTGATATAATGTGTGAGCTTCCTCAGAGAGTCATGGACATTATAGACTATATGGGATAGACCGAGTGTGCTTCCCAGAGAGTCTTGGATATTTTAAACCACATGAAGATAGACTGAGTGAGCTTCCTCAGAGAGTCTTGAGCTTTATAGACTATACGGGGGTAGACCGAGTGAGATTCCTTGGAGAGTCTGTGTTTTGAATGAATTTTCTTAAACCATTCCAGGCTATAGGAGGAATTGACCGAGTGAGATTCCTCAAAGAGTATGTGGTTGACCTAAGGCGATAAGAGGAATTGAGTGAGTGAGCTTCTTCAAAGAGTTTCTAGACCTTGGGGCTATAAGAGGGTTTGACCGTGTGATCTTCCCTAGAGATTCCCTGACTACCTTACACTATAAGGTGAATTGAATGAGTGTGCTTCCTCAGAGAGTCTTATAATCTCGTATAACCAAACCATAGAGGTTAGGATGAGTGTACTAACCAGAGTGTTGTTGGTACTCCATTGATAAGACCAGAGGGGAAGGCTGTGAGTACTTCCCAGAAGTTTTTTCTATTGTGGTTAGTTGTTTTCTTCACTGGTGCTTGTTGATCTGTGGATTGGTTACTATTTTGTATCATCTTGTTTACTATTTATTGGTTACCGATTAATGTACAATTTCTTTCCATATGCTCACTGACTATTAGGAATAGATTTTCGGGTGGTTGCCTACTGGGATTTAGTCTCACACCCAGTTTGGGTCATGATTTTGGGCCCAAACAGATTATATTACTACATGTATAGATAAGGGAAAGCGCCCTTCCACATCAGGTACTTGATTGCATTAGAGCAGGAGAGCATGGGCCCAAGCCGAGGCTTGCAGTGCTGAGGAGTTGCTTATCTATTTTTCTTTTGTACTTTGGTTAAGTATTGTATTCAGCATTGTGACTTGTTTGGCTGGTTTCCTAGACATATGTATCATGCATCATTTCATATAAATATGTGTGTGTGCTCTAGTTGTTTATTGTCTTAGTATTCTGTTGTTTACTGTTGTTGGAAATTTACTGCTTCTGCTATTGTATGTGTTGATTACTTCGGTTGTGTACTCTTACAATGAGGGAATAGTTTCCCCACTAACACACCCATGGCCCTCGCTACTAGTCGGCAGCCTCTGGCGTTCAGGGAAATGCACTTGAGGCCATGTGACCAACCGGGTACGGAGTGCCTCTGCATGGCTTCCAGAACCGGGATGTTACATTATTGTTGACCGTTATGTATTCAATAAACATATCTTAAAAAAGAATTGTAATATTTGGGGATAATAGAGAATTTTCATCATGCGGTGCAATTCGCTCATAGCTTAATCATGAGCTTTGGACTTCATGGGTCGATGGAGCTTCATTAGTTATCTTGAGTTCCTATTTAGGCGTAATGAGCTTCAGTTTTGTTTTAGTTTTCAAAATAGGGTGTCTGTTGGAATGGTTTTATAGGTGATTTCACCTTCAATTTCGAGAAATCTCAAGATTTATTCATCACCGCTGGTGATCGGGCATGATTTCGAGTTGAGATTCAATCATAGAGAAATGGATTCGGATTTTTTCAAATATAGAATGGTGGAATGAAACATCTTTATCCTTAGTTGGTGATAGAATAACTTTTATTTTGGATCATCCTCTCATTGTGGTGATTGGTTCAACCTCAGTAGTGAATCTCAATCTCTTCTAATGAATGATTCGATCTTCAACATTCAATATAGTGTGGCCTCACGTGGTGGAATATTTTCCTCAATTGTAAATATTTAATCAAATTCATTGGTAAGATAGTTGGGTTTGGGATCAAAAACATCCCTAATGGAACAGCAAGAGAGGAACATCTCTATTTTTCTCCCTCATAATAGTGAGATCTAGTTTTATCCTCACTCATATATATAGGATACACATGATTTGATAGGGATATTTAGATTGGGTTCAAGCTTCATAGACCTACCCTTTTAGTAATAGTATCTGGCAGGGAAAAAGGGTTCCTTTGGTAGTTTCAAGATCACTCTATTGTGTATTCATATCTCTATACCTTTGGATAGATCCATTTTTCTAGGATTATTTTTTACTTTTCGGTAGCTTAAGCTACTTTGAAGATGTGGTCCGTAAGGAGTTATGAAAGGTTAATTTTTTTCCTTCGCAATAGATTAAGATAAATTCCACATGTGGTCACTAGAAATATGTGGAAGGATTATTATGATCATTTTATTGGTTATCTATAGTAACTTAAGTACCCTTGGGTAGTGTTGTTGCGGTAGGTTGTAGTGGAGTCTTCATGAAGTCAGTTCCCTTTTCCATAAATTTCTGCACACTATCACTTAAAATTTGTATATATGGTTACATGGTAAATAATTGTGTGATAATATTCTGGTTAGTGGTCCACAGTCATTTGAGTGTCCATAGAGATGATATTCTCATCCATTTAAATATTTCATGAATGATCAGTTTGAGACTTTGTCCCATTTCAACCTCCATTTTGAAAAAAAAATCATATTTTAGTGCATAACTTTTCTAATTAATGTAAAAAATTATCACACAATAAAATTTAAAATTTAACGCATTTAAAAAAATATTTCAAAATAATTTCAAATTCATTTAAAATTTTAAAATCATTAAATTCAATTTATATTTTACAAATCTCATAATTTTAATCATTAAAATTTTAAATTTTAATACAAATTGAGAATAAAATTTCACAATGGATTTCCATTAAGTTTAAAAATTATAAAATTTATTGAAACTCCAAAAATTGAATCACTTTAATATTTTTTGTTCCATAATCATAAAATAATAATTGAAAATTTTAAAATTCAAGTGTCGATTCATATTTTACATCAAATAATCAATTAATCATTGAAACAATATTTAATTCATCTTACAATTTATGTCAGATTTTCATAAATATCACAAAAGTTAATGATTACTTAGGTTTGATTTAATTATTGGGGGTAATTTCAAATAATAACATAAAAATGGTTTCAAATTTTTATCTCACATAAAAACTAATACATGAAGAACATTTTAATTAATTTTATAAAAGGATGAACGACTAGATATATATGAAGAATAAAATCCCTACACAACTATTCTTTTTAATGAAATGACACAACAGAAAAATTTTCTATGGTTGAATAGGTAGTCTTAGAGATGGTAAAATATATAAATTAATGATTAATACTAGAATCAAATAATACATTCGTGGGTTTAAAATGTATAATAAGCATAGTTGTCTCTACTTTAGTTTCATGTTCTATATTGGTGGTTGTGATTTCATAATCTCTTCCTTATTCATTTGGATTGTGGGGTAACTAATATTGATTTTACCCATTAACCTTTGGTTAGGTACATTGGTTTGAATAACTCAAAAATTAATTATAGTTGTCACATAAAATCATTAGGAACAACTTTCTTTAACTCTATTATGTTAACTAGAATCTTCACATATTATAGAGACCTTATTCTTGTTAATATCCTTTAACACACATAAAACAATCTTTAGTTTCTATTATTTTTCCAACATGTTTTATATGTAACCCATTATAACACTCTTCATCCATTATTATTATCAAAAAAATTCATAAGCTCTATTTTAATTATTTTATAAAAAAATCTATAAGTACATTGATGGACTCTAGTTTTTATAGACACCATAAAAGAACACCAAAAAACGTCATCATACATATTAATATCTGTTATATATAATTAATTGTACAAAAATTATTTTAATCTACGGAAGAATCAGTCAATTTTTTTTCTTGATCAATGATAATGTCAAGTGGTCCCCATGAATGTCATATGAATTTTACTTTAAAGAAACTAATAAATTCATCCACTTTTTTCATAAGCTCAAGAATTTATTTCTTTATATTAAAAAAAATAATATGAAGAAAATATTTTATGGAAAATATTTTTATATTCACTTATCATTCATTGGAGTAAATTTTTTCTTTTTGTCTTGTGTTCTTAATTAGTTTTGAACACTAATATGTCTCGTGTTCAAAATAGAAAATTGAACAAAAAACATTTTATTCAACAAATTATTGAAAAAAGAAAATAGTTCGTCTACCATGTTGATCCATTATTCTCTAATACATTAATATAATGTAAGATCCATTAATGTATGGTTATCACTATCAGATGTTTTAATCAATAGTGTGTTGTTCCTTTATTATTATAGTATGATAATAAAAATTATTTTTGTTGTCATTCATATCATTAGACGCATGGGAAAGTAAAACAATGAAAATATTTACACCAAATTTTATCACATTTTTTTATTCTCTTAATGTTTTTTCTTATTTTATAAAAATATACATTCTATATTGGTGGAAACTACACATGCCCTGAACTAGAAATCATCTCACAAAAATACACCCAAATATAATAGAAAAATAGGCCCCAATCCACCAATACTACTTTAGATAATAACTAATAGAATTGTAAACAAAGAAAATAAAAATGTAAAAGAGAATCCCATAGTGGGTGAATAAGTCATACACCACTATAAAACAGTATCAATAACATTTTTGGGTGGATCGAGTAGACATGATGATAAAGATACACACTCTAATATATTTCCAATAACCAAATAGTTTTTATTATGGTATATAAGAAAAGTGTAAGAAAAAGAAAAATAATTAGTAAAAGAATAATAATGATAATAATAATAATAATAATTATAGGATAAATAGAATAATCAAGGTTCCTCAGTATCTCTTATTCAAACCTTATTAAAACTTCCCCAGCTATACTCTTCCATTCCCTTCACTATCACCCCTAATAAAAATTATAATAGAATCATCCCCTAACATTTTATTTCACATGGTCCTAGATGGTCCCCCCCAATAAACTTCCCTATCATATAACACTTTTACCCTAATAATGCAGTCCTCCAGAACATCATTCTCTCTTTGGATATCTTTCACTCATCTCCCCTAGGAAAACATTCATATACTCAAATCATAATTATGGTGTTGTTTCCTCTTTATCTTAGTCTACTTATCTACCCTTCTCAGTTCCCCTATTCATAATGTCATTGTCACTCTCTACTAACAGAAGCACCCATAGATTGGGATGTACACACCTATGAATGGGGATATAAGAACTATTTTTCTTGAAAAACATGCTCTTCTGTTATATTCCCTCCCACTCAAGGGGGATCAAGTGTTAAATAACCCACCCTCCAAAGGCAATTTGAGTTAGAGTCTCTCATTGAACTCTAGTAACATAGTCTCCCCATGTATATTGGGCTAGTGAATGGTCATGCTCGTTAGGGGTGAGTATGTTGGGTCTAGGGGTTTCTATGGTTATTCTTCATGTGAACCAATAAAATTACACAATATTCCACAATGTAATTAAGTTCCCAAAACTCCAATGAAAGTGACTTCCACAATCCAAGATAACAGCAACACTTGAAACAGAGTCTTAAGGTTATGGGTGTGGAACAAACCATGAATATAATAATTCATTTCATGAATGAAATACCTGATGTATGGTGTATTAGGACGGTGTGGTAGAAACAATTCCAGAAATTAAAATTTTTCAATATATTCTGGAACTGATCACTTTGGTGGAGATGTAATACCACGATTCCATAAGGGTTATGAAGTTCTAGGATAATATAATTTTTTTTATTATTGGGTGGTTAATTTTAATAATAAATACTAAAACCATTTTTAGTGTTTTAGAATCCCAAACTGAGTTTTTTATGGAGATTAAGGCTCAGTTGGATGCCCAGGTGTTCGGGAGACAATCAGTGAATGGTCCAGAGGTCGAACTAGTAAAACATTTCATCCTCAGTGTATTCATGGTGTGATAATAATGATCATGTTGTGATTTTTAATACTATTTTGGAGGGGTCCCTCTATCCAATTTTTTCATGAAATTAACATTATTCAACTTTATGAATCACTTTTGGGGTCTTTTTTTAATAACAATGTCGATCAATCCACTTTCTTTTTAGCTAACGGAGATCATGTAAGAGTAGGGTGTCAGATGGAGGTCCCCCACTCTCATATATAATTTGTTTATGGTTATTCAAAGTGATATCAGATGGAATTTCTAGGTAGTATTTTATGATACTCACCCAATATTATTTCATTTATGGTGTGTCATTGAGTTATTTTGTTTTCATTTAGGATTTTGATTTTGACTCCATCAGAGCATCTTTGAAATGGTAAATTCATATGCGGATTTTTTTTCATCCAATCTTGAGGGTGTACTGATATATTTTTTACAATATTACATATTATGTTTTAGTGATGTATGTTTTAAAATTTGATTTTATAAGACTTTTATTTTATGTTAATTTAATTTAGAAAATAACCAAGCATATCCTAATAAGAATTTTTCTTAGGATAATGTTGGGGGTGTGTTATGAACCCTCTAGGATGGGTTGGTTTTGACGACATGATGGTGTTTGATGATATTTTTGGAATTTATTCCACTTTTGGATAATTTAAATAATTAATTATAAATTTTTACCATTAAATATTGAATTTTTATGGCTTTTGGCAATATCTCGAGTGGCGGTACTAGGTTTGGTGATGGATTTCGAGCAAGAAAATTAAAATGAATGGAATTTGTTAATAATGTAGGTGGTTTTATGTACCTAACCTTATAGATTATGTTTGTTTTTATGTGCCTTGTAAAAATTGTTGTCCTTCCACTTTTTGTGGTCAGTCATTTTAAATTAACTACATTGTTTTCAATTAAATTAACTAAATGTGGATAAAACAAAGGGCCAAGTGAAATTTTGATCCGTTATGAACAAGATGTTTTTCCTCAATCACCAAAGTTTGAGGACATGGTTGTATTGAATTCCTTGATAATTATAAACCCAAAGGGTAGAATAAAAAAGTTAAATTAATGATATGTGGTGGACCTAGTGTTTGGTACCTTTGATATCTCCAAGTAGTGTTTATTGATGTTCCGGGATGAATGGCCTTGGGGTTGACCAAGTGAGACCAAATAGATCTCCTTAAACATTAAATCAATTTAATGGAAGTCATGAGGTTTCCATTTCCCAGTGAGACATGGTGACACAGGTGGCTAGTCCCTAATGTGTCAATAAGATATGTTATGACTTTGGACCAACCTAGAGTCATTTTGAAAGACATTGGTCTTGAGACCATCACCCTTATGATACTTTCCTAGGAGGATCATAACACTTCAGTGAATATTAATGATTTTGAGAAACATTATTCCCTATGAGTAAATATTTTTTACTCAATAAATGAGTTGGGGTTTAAGGGACCCTTATGAAGTTTCCTAACCATGATGATACCTATAGGACTCTAATGGGTGCCCTAGTAAAATATAAAACTAAATAAGAGATTGTGTGTGGAAAAGTGGGTAGTGAGAATAATGAGTGTCACCTTATAACCCAAATTTATGTTGTGATAATTATATGTATTTTGTAACCATTACAGGTAAATCTCTTGAGAGGATCACCTTTCCATGCAATTTGGTATTAAGAATATGGGAAATCCTAATGATATATTGTGGAACAAAATGATTCATTATGATATGTATATACATTTAGGAAATTACCTGGATGATATTATTCGATCTACCCTTCATGCATGTTGAGTATATAACACTCAATATTACCTTATATGTTTTGACATTGATGCCAGATATTTTGGAAGGAAAAGGTGAAAACCCTTAGGTTTGGTGTCCACACCTGATATTTTGGAATGTTAAGGATGATACTCCTTGTGTTTGATGATGACTCCTGATATTTTCTAATTAAATGGGAGATAGACCTTGGGTTTGGTGATGAAACCTTACGATTATTGATTGCATAGTATTTCGTATTAAGGGTAATCTTAGACCCTAATGACTATAAGATCCCCAAGATATCACATAGGGTTTAGAGATGATTCTTGATAAATTTTTTTGATTGCATGGGTTCACCCCCTCATGATTGGTTTTATTCTATATATTATGGTTCACAAAGGGTGATCTCTTACAGGTTGGAATATTATTCTTATTGAGAAGGCATGGATATATGAGGTGATCGAATACACTCTTTGACAAGATAAATCAGGATTCGATCAATTATGTTTTTATGATAGAACCTACAATTCAGTAGTAATTATTTATTTATTCTTATATAGTGTATTGTTTAATCCAATTTATCATTTCACATGAAAAAATATTGCCATTAATAGTTATTTATGAGACCATGTTGGAGGTTAACTATTGATTTAAACTCCAAACGTGCAAGTATCCCTGATAGTTAGGTACAGAAGCATACCTCACTTTTTTTAGGGTCAGGTAGTATATAGGTCTAGAGTTTCTTGATCGATCAAGTAAGATCAATAGGGATTGGATATCAGGATGATCTGAGGATCATAGATTTTAGTGGTGAATTAAGTTTTATTTATTTATATTTTTATTTACTCTTTATATCTGGTCGAACAAAAAGAAAATTGTTTATCCTTGTTTGTATGACTTGGATATTTGAGTTTTTATGTAGCATTATATTTATTATTGATGGTTATACTTAATACTTTTATTTTCTAGGATGATGGTTTCTATAAGATACTTAGTTATTTATTTCATGATTGAACACTATGGTATATGGGGAATAGTATCCCTACAATACCTCTTTATAACCCTTAAATTTGTCAACTAAGTCAAGTATATGAATAGGTGTGGCTATGTGCACATGAGGCCATCGATCTGGCTACTATTCTTAGTCAACATGGTCGGGATGTTACAAATTGGTATTAGAGGTGTATTTATTTTCTTAATATTTGTGATATGGTATCCATGTTAGGTAGGAATGTGTCAATTCCCATGATGGATATTTAACTGGTACAACATGAACACCTATTTTGATAGGAATTTCATGTTACAAGGGGCTTGGGATTAACATTCAGGGATTGTAGTGTTATGGTTATTAGTGATTTTTACTTTTTGTTATGTACATGATTTTTGAAATTGATGATGTATTATGGTATTTTTGGATCTCTGAATATATAAGAATGAGATGTATCATGAATTATTATTGGTTCCATATTATTCACATGGAGTGGAACCCAACTAGTGTATTTATTATCACTAATTGTTGAGGTTCATCTATTTAATGTCTCAAAAAACATCCCATACAGTGTTTTCCAACATAAGTTATTGGGGGATTTTTAATTAGTTTTATTGATATATATATATATATATACATTTATAGTGGAATGAAATGTGGATATATGGTGAGAAAAATTATGATGAAGAAGATGATGTTGTCCCATGTGCATGGGAGGTACAGTGACCCAAGTGTCTTCATTTATAGCTCGTATTGACACTCTACATAACCAAACTCTGTGATGGTGGTTCACTAGATACATATCATTATAGGGTGATACTGGTTATTTTTTATTCATGTTTGTTGAAACCAGATCTTCTAGGGTTCAATATAATGAATAGATTCTTAGAGAGTGGGGTGACCTAGGGGTTGGTCAGTAAAAGCATATGAAGTCATTGAATTAGATCCCATTTGTTTATTATCTTATATGTGATTTTATTGAATGATCTAGTAACATACTATATTGGGCTATCTTATATATCTAGGAATGGTATTATATCTAACTAATCCACATTTTTATGGTTCTTTGACACAAATAAATTACAGTGATGACATTATTTAGAAAAATTATGACTGAGGAGTTTGTGATTTTGGATTGAGTAGTATCATAAGTAGATTCACGGTGAGATTTAGTGTTCTAGTAGGATGATGACTTGATATGTGGTTTCTAATACATGTGTTTTTATGAGACCCAAAATTAATAATTTAGGCATGTTGGATGTCATGTTATGTTATAGATGGTATCACTGTAAATTCCATTTGCTTCATGGTCTATATGAGACCTAACTTTTGGAAAATGTGGGTGACCTAGAGACACTTATACATGACTCAAAAATTAGTGAAATAATCCCCTAGGTTTTAAGAGGGTATCCCATAAGAGGAGTTAAGATGAGATTATAAAAACCCATAATTATATTAAAGGAAATATTTATGATGGATTCCTTTTATTTATTTTTAGGAAATCACCATGAGTACATTTTATTTTTGTATCAAAGCTAGTTTTTTAGGGTGGAACTAGTTAAGTACCTAGCCTCTTGGAAATTGGATAACCTAAATTTCAAGGAGAGAATGGTTAATTCTTTATTTTTAGTATTATGGAGAATGGAGGATAACCATGTGGTTAACATGGCATATTATTTATATATTATTTTAAAAAGGAGTACTAAAACAACTCATGTTGGGTGAGACAAACATTCCCTGGAGCATGGTCATCGGTTTAGGTGTTCAAAAAATGTGTTAATAACGTGGGAATCATAGATTAATGAGTTAAATTTCATGATCGGTCAAGGTAAGAGTGTGTGACCCTTAGGTTTCAATCATATAGAAGTAGTACACATTACTTACACATTGTATTGATTGAAAATTAAATCGGTAGTAGTCATGTTCAATCTTAAGGATCATGGATTAGTGATGGGATGCATTGAGAATTGCATGGGACTAGTGACATGCATATGATTATGATAAACCACGATGGGGGATTTGGCTTGGGTTTACTAATGATGTTTCCATGAGCAAGTAATAGGATAACTGTGATTTTTTATGTTAAAATTAAGAAATTATTGATATGAACATATATAACCATTTTGTTTTTTGATAAATGGAAAATTGGATGTGAAGGTAAAAAATATGATCTAGAGATACAGAGATAAGGATTATCATATGGTGGGAGGAATCTCATCGGTCACTACCTTAAAACCTCTTGTTAGTTGTGTTGAAGATATTATAGATTATATAGTGCATATTCCCGATGGAACCAGATGCTAGTTCACAAATGAATTTAATTTTATCCAAACTTCTTGTTGAGTGAGGGATGTGAATCATAACATGTGTTGGTTGGATTTGGAATGTTGGAATTGGGTATGGTGTGATCTCAGTGTAACCTAAGAGTGATTTATGGGGTGATACATGATTCATGGAAATTTTCAAGAGATTAAACCTCATTTAAAAACATTTTCTAGGGGGGTGAAATTGAATCATGACATGTTTTGAGGGGTGAAATCCTATTTTTTGACATGGATCAAGGGGTGAAACTATTTTATGACATTATTCAATGGTGAAACCTAGTTTTATCGCAGCTTTTAGGGGATCATCTAGGTGAAGAATTGTAATTATGGTTTTTTTGGGGAGAATACACTTAGGAATCCAAGATAGTCAATTTATTATCTCTAGAATGAGTAGGGCCCTACAAATCAAGTATATAGTGAAAATTCCATTATTGTGGTGGAGTTTTTTTTAGGATGTGTTAAGGGGTTAGACTAAGAGTTTTGAGTATAATTTCATAAAACAGGTAGAAATTTTCTAATTCTAGAGAATTACACATAGTGATAGAAAAACTATGTCAGTGGAATCATGTGGAACATGGTTATAGAGTCATTGGACCTTTGGGAGTGCTTTTTCAAAAGGTGCATCCCACAGTGGGAAGCATCATGGTTAGGAATCATCCTTAGCGATATGGGTCTTATGGTTGGGAGAACTATTTGCAACAATATCAAAAGAATGAGAAAATTATAGAGTGTTAGGAGAGATAAGTGTGGTGTGAATCTTCTTGGTGTTGGTGATGAAAGTGAGAGGGTGACATTACATTTAGTAAACAATGTGTCTGTTCATTGGAGTTGTGATTCGACGTTTTATGGTAGAATGTGATGAATTAAACCTAGATTAGAAAAATGTATAGGTTGACCATGTTGATTTAATGAAAACATATACTTCCTTGGGATGATAATTGTTATGGTGGGGAGTTATAAGATCTCATTTCTAGATGAGTTGTGAAATTTTAGGGGAATTTAATCTTATAGAATGTTGGATAGATCATTTTAAAAATATGGACTCAGAACCAAGTTATGAGAATTTGAAAATCAATAATTGAATTTTTTTGAAGGAAATTAAAGATTTATTGGATGAACAAGTGTTTAGGTGGATATAAAAGAAGGTTCATGAGTTTGGGCTACTAAAAAAATACAACAGCATCACTTCCATGGTGTGACCATAATGGTTATGTTGTTGGTTTTTTGGGAAAAAGAGAGAGGCCTTTTTAATAGGGATATTCATGTCATAAAAATTATTTTTCACTTTGAAACCTTTCAAGTGTGTTTTTTCAATTAAAGGTGTAGGTTATATCCATTTATTTTTGGCTGATGGAGAGACTTTCTGGGGAGGGTCTTAGTCACCCCCAACATCTACCCTCTCTTGGAGGTGATTCCTAGTGAAATCAGATGATATTTCTAAGTAAGATATTACAAAAATATCCATTAATTATTTATTTTACGAGTTTTCACTAAATTATTGTATTTTCATTTAGTTTTTTTATTCTGATTCCACTAGAGCATAGTGTAATCAACCAATTTGATGCATGTTTTTTTCATCATATCTAGAGGTTGTCCTGGGATTTCATTTTCATACATCCACTTTCTGATTTAGTGAAGTATGTTATCATGGTGGGTTTTCTAATATATTTCTTAAAATTAAATTAATTTTTAAAGTAGTTGGGAATCATGTGATAGCCTTTTTTCATGGGGTAGTTTTAGAGGTCTGTGACAAACCCTTTGGCTGTGGTTGGTCAAGGTTACGATGACATGATAGTGCTCGATTAGTTGATTGGTGCTTATGCTACTTCAGGTTTAATTAAATGATAAATAAAAATTCTTTATAATTAATTATTTATATTTTTTAGATTTATCTTGGAGATTGGGTGGCTACACGAGTCCTAGAGATTCTTGGTATTATCTTTCGAGATGTGAAATTAAAAGTATTAGGTTGTGTTATGAAGGTAAGTGGTCATCCATACCTACCTTCATGATTTATTCCAATTTTTATGTGGAATGTGATATTTATGGTCATTAAAAATTTTTCCGAAATAATATTGAGGATAATTAAATTATTTTAATTTAAATTAGTTTTATATGGATAAAAAAGTTTCAAGGGCCACATTAGACCCTTTGGCACTGGTTGGTTTTTCTCGATTACCGATGACCGTTTCCTTTGGTGTATTATGTTCATTGATGGATATTGTATTTTATTTTGTTTCATGAGACATATAGACCCTAAGGGATAATAAACAACATAAATAAACAATATGTGGTGGCTTTATTGTTTTCTTACTTGGAAATATTCAGGTATAGTGTATTGATGTGATGGGATAAATGTCTTAGAGGTTGTCCATGTTAGACATAAGATATTCCCTTAATCCTTCTGAAAATTGAATTTAATTCAAGGTAGGGATTTTTCTAATTGATACATAGTGATTATAGTGGGTATCTTATGAAAATATGGCTGGATGGGATGGGTGTTCATACCAACCTAGAGTTATTTGGAAAGAGTGTGTGATTGAGGCCATCACCCTTGTGAAACTTTCTGATTCGGTCAGTTACGATTTGATAACTATTAAAAATTTTGAGTGTTTTTAAGGCCTTTGATTCATGGTTTTTGAATCAAGAAATATTTTTGGGGATGAGGGACCCAAATGATGTTTCCTAACTATGATGAGACCTATGGAACCCTAGTGAGTTCAACAATGATGTGTTGAACCTGTTAAGAGGATGTGGCTGGGAAAATGGGGAGTGAGGATCCAAGTTGTCACCGTATAACTCGAATTAATATGTTGTACCTTATATATTCTCATTTCCCACTGTAGGTCATGACCTGGAAACCATATCCTGGCTATGTGTGATGATATTGGGTATATGTACAACCCTGATGATATATCACAGGAGGATGTGCTTCCCACATAGATGAATTTACATATTGATGATTCTTTTGATGATCTCATTGGTCCTAAACTACATTCCAGATGACTATTGATTTCTCAAGATGACCTCTATGGTTCAATGTTGATGCCTGGTATTTTAGAATTACAAGGGTGATACACATTGTGTTTTGATGATGATGCCTAATATTTTGGAATTCCATGAGTGATACAAATTTCATTTGGTGATGACACCTAATGAATAATGATCGCATAGTATTACAAAATATGTTTTGATTTGGAGATTGATGACTATAGAGAACCCATGATAATAGTTGAAATTCTACAGTGATGCCTGATACTACTATTAAATTACATGGGGTCACGCACAAGGGATAAACTTTATTCATGACACTATGATCATATAGGGATGATCTCCTTAGGGTTGTATCATTCACCTTATTGGGTTTTCACAGACATGTTAAAGGTTTCAGGGTACAAAAATTAATAAGATGGTTCTTAGATATAAAATATCATCACTGATCAAAGTAACTAAGTCATCTTCAGTGATGTGTAGCCTATTCGAAAAGGCAAGGTTCTTGCATGATGATTTTAAGAAAAATAAATAAATTTAATCAAATAACATTATTGATTTGTGGGTATATTAGAAAACTATTCATTGGTTATGACCCTTTCTCAATGTAATCAAATTTGGGTCAATATAGATCATCTACATGTATATCAATGTTATATGGATTCCTCGAGCATCAAAATATGTGTGGTAGTGCAGATATCAGATATTACTTTGAAATCCTAATGATTATAGCTACATCAATCCTTTGATCCATGATGAAGAACTTGGATCTAAGGATTGTATCAAATTCATCTCGCAATAAAAACTGTAATAGAGCAGAGAGAGGCTCTCAAAATCATATTCTGATTAGTTATTTGAATGTGATCCTCCAAATCCTTATATATTGATGTTTCAAATACCGTCTCCTTGGAACCAGGATATGTATTACCCACTAAATAATCTAAAAATTGAATTTTATGACTAATGTAATATGTCAAAATTTTCATTTGTGTTTTTATCACTTATAATATAATAAACATATTTCATGATAAAATTGATCTATTAACGTGACTCATCATTCCATTAAATAATAAACAAACATTGAATTATAAAATAATATTTTTTTCCTATAATATTTTCTATTTAATCACTTTAACACATGTAAATACATTAAATAAACTCAACTCTAATTATTCTATACAATAATAATAATGAATTTAATTGTGTATAGTGATCAAATAAAACATTAACATCTCCTATACAAAATGTTTAGTCCCACCATGACCTAAACTTCTATTCACTTAAATAGGATTAACTTTTGAATACTCTTTGGCTGTGACCATCTAGGAACTAATCTCTATATTAGTGAATAGTATTCAATGAATATGTTTGTATTCTAGCAACCCATAAATTCTCATATGGGTCTAAGTAAAATTCATAGAAATGAATACCTTTCCTATGGAAAAAAACTTTGTAAAGACACGGGAAATATATGGTTATTCTTTGTGTATTATCTGATCTTTTACTAACCTTTTTGGTTTTGGTTAATGTCTAATCACATGGGAAATATATGGTTCATATTTTCTGGATCATTTTATTCTCTATATGTTGATTCTAGCACTTTATGTGTGATCAAGGCATCTTGAATACTCATCATTTAGAGAAAATATGAGTTTTTGGTAGAAACTTATTAAAGGATGAAGCTTTACTTGGAAAGAAAGTATACTTCCTATTGGATTTACTCAATATCATAAATAAACTCTATAACCTTATTAAATGAATCGTTAAAGAAAAATGTAGTCCATTTAAATTTTTTACTAGGAAACCAATGGTCTTTTAACATATCACAAGTTTGTGGTTTTTTTGGTGGTTAATATTATCCTGATCATGTTTTCTATCACTCTCCATTAGAAATGACCTAGTTTCTCCTCTATATCCATGTTTTCATGGAATCCTAGTATGGGATATCTGGGAGACCTTTTTACATCTCTTTATTTCATTAAAATTAATAGTTTTATTGACTCTTTTTCTGATGTGGGTCTTTTAATGATGTTTTGAAACACATTTTTAAAATAGTGAGGACGCAATTACCAAAAGGGGGGAATGATGTAACATCCCAGGTGAATAATGTATATTGAATTATAATATTTATTAATATTTGTGAACTAAATATTTATTTTAATTTAATGGTGATTCCATGTTCAATGGCATACCTGATACACAACAACGGGTTTCTTGGAAATCATATGTTACACACAACATTATGTTATACTGAAAAATAATATAATAATAGTATTATTTTAAATGGTAGTTAATGAATAGTTGTTGTATTAGTGGGAATTAACAGAACTAACTACAATATAATTATACATTTTTTCTAAATTATTTTACATTTATCCAATAAAATTTAGAAATTTAAAATGTGAATGAATCCAATTTTATGCATAAACACTCTAGTATTTTTTAAAAGATTGATTTACCGGCTTTTAATGAACCCTTATTAAATTTTTTTTTAACAATTCTATTTTCTACTTGAAAAAATAAAATTCTTCTTTAGAATCAGGACCTCAAATTTTACTTTGGATGAAATTTTGGTATTTTTCTAATAATGTTCATTTTTTAATGAATAGTGAAAAATGCTTCATTTTAATTCGAAACTGCCTTTTAATCAAATTAATTTACATTGTTAGAATATTATTTTAATTTATTTTAAAGTGTAATTGGATTATATTTTTTCTATTTAACCTAATTTTGGTCATTGTATGTAATTTCACTATTAAATTGAACATAAAAAATTGTTAATCTTTTGATAGATATTATTTCTTAAAAACAAGCATTTTGTTTTGACAACAAGAATTAATTTTAAATTAATTTCCACCACTTCTATGTTTTGAATTTGGAAAAATGGATTCCATATTTGAAATCAGGAGTTCCATATTTTGTGAATATGTACCTTTTATTTCTGGAAATTATGAATATTTACTTCAGTAAATATTTTATTTACCATGGTTAAATGGAAAATCTGGTAAATAAGGGTACAAAATAATATTATAATAATATTAAATTACCCTGACACATGTCCTAATCCTATTGGATGATACATGTACAACCATGTAAATTCATGGGTCTATTTTGGGGCCTCATAGAGCCACTTAGGAGTGATAATGACACTTTATATTAATCAATTTAAAGTAAAGTCAAAAATTACATAAACATATATCTTTTAGTAAATAAATTTTTATATAGGGTTTTATAAGTTATCTATTAAACTATAATTATTTAATTTAAAATAAAAAATTTCATACATCATAGTGTTTTATTTATAATTTTTAGACATCATATAAATAAAAAAATTTATGACATAATGATGATGCACTGATTACCTTGTTAATAGATGATTTAAATAAATGAGATTATAAAATTTAAAAAACTATCCAAAACATGTACAATTCTTTTTGGATTGTTTGATTTAGAAAAATATTAGTCGTATCTTCAATTATAATGAGTTTTTGACCTTTTGAAACTGAAAATCAATTTTTAATAAAATAATGTTTTCAAACATTCCTAAAGAGCCCCGCATCCCGGTTATAAAACGACATCACATCTAACCCATTAATCACACCTCTCAAGCCCTTTGGGTCATCCAAACTCTACCCAATTAAGCTACCCAGATACCTATATTCTTCATAAGAGCCTTATCATATGCATAATGCATTTCAAGGAAGCCATTTGGTTCAAACCAAATAGAGTTACCAAATTTAAAGGTAACATCTTCTCTTATGTTTTTTTATTTTACTTATCCAACCCCCTAAACACTATTTATTCCTTTATTTTATAAAAAAATAAGTATCTTAAATATACTTGGTTGTTTTTATGAGAATTATTCAATCTACACTTCCACAAACCTCCATCAAATGGATACAAATATTTTGTTTCTGTGGATAACGAAATACTGCCTCACGAAACATTGATTGTTAAAATATCTCCAACCGCCTTTCAGGGTGGACATTATGATGGAAATGTATTCATATATGATATATATTATGTTTATGTTTTCTCTATGCTTCTGTATTTTTTATTTATATAATAACTTATGATTTCCAAAATGGGTAAATACAATAATTTCATTTTGAAGAATTGCGGACGACCACCCTTCAAAGTGATATGACTCCGTCAAAAAATACATGGAACTTATGAAGGATGGTGTTAACGAACTTAAATAACATATATGAAATATTTTATTATACTGTAATAACAATATTCCTATTTATCATTTGGATTTCATTCCTTTTAAAATGAAAATAAATGAAATGGAAGTAGCGTTCAAGCGTACGTACGGCTTACTGTCTCGATGAATGGTGAATTTCATTTTCATAAAACCAAATGATATGGAATATTATTAATACATATATACTGAATATATATGATATATATTATATATAGATAATGAATATAATTCTATAGATAATGTAATTTCTACCATATGGACAATTTATAATTATAACAAGGACATTTTTATCTCTCGAACATCGACACAATGTCTGATATGAACTCAAATAATTTACTAATTTTTATATAAAAGTAATAAGTGATATAAAAGGAATAATAAACATGATTTTTTTTAAATCAAGTATAAATTAACTTAAAATTATTATTCAAGATTAATAAGAAACATACAAGACAAGTCGGACTTGAGGTAAGGGGTTTTCATCTCACATTTTATTCCCATGAGATTCATGTTATATTTTCCACTATTTAATTTTGTGTGGGGTATGTACTTCCCATGATTGTATTATTTGTCTAATATAATATAATTTATGATTATTTCCATTTTCATTTTATGGGCCTTCTTTCATGTGGTGTATGTTTAACAATTTATTAAACCAGAAAGGGAACCATTCATCCTCCTATTCTTTTCAAAGACTTATTTTATGTTATGTATTTAAATAGCAATTATCAAATGTCGAGGTATGTTCCTATATATCCTTATTTCTATAAATTATATTTCCGTGTTATGAGAGACACTTTTCTATCTCATCGACTCATTTTCTGAATTATAAAGCAACGCTGTTAGACTGTCAAATTTCTGTAAAAGAACTACTTAACCAAATTTCAATTCTTTTGGTTAAACATATACTTGTTGATTATGTCATTCTATGAATATGTGTGAATGAACTCTGATTTTTTTACAGTTAATATCCACTTATATTTGGTGTATTCTTATTTTTCACACATATTTATTTCATTGATTTGTCCTTAATCTACAGATATGATATTTCCAAGGGACATTTTCTCAAATCATATTCTATTGAAACTTATTTGTTGTTATACACCAATTCACTTTTATATGGTGTATATACTTCCCTTTGACATATTATATCATGAATATCCTTATTCTCATGATATCATAAGCATTGATTAATGGTATTCCTCAATGATTTGTATTCAATTGTCTGTCATTTAGTTAGGAACTCTTTAACAAAAATATCGTTTTCAATGTTTTAAATATTTATTCTTCTAAATAGTTAGCATTAATGAAAAAGTTTAAAAAATGGTTTTAAGAATTTATTTATATATACATGAATTTTTTGAAATTAAAATTTTCTTTCAAAATATTCAAAGTGGTATGGGATTCTTTGATTCAAAAATATATTTGTTAAAATGTTTTAAATGGTTTTGAAAATGGTTTTATAAAGAATTGATAATTTCAATATCATGAAATGATATTTTGTGATTTCAATATGGAAATTTTATTTTTCCTTTATGTTTTTCTTATGTATTATGAATTTTTTATGGATCTTGGGAATTGTTTACATATACGGGTGGTTCTGTGATAAATCTAGGGTGGGTGAGCCTGAGAAAGCTCTCCAATGCAATGGTTAATGTGACAGAGGTAAAATTTAATGTTTCTCTAAAGAGATTTAGGGAATATACTGTGATTGGTATTCGAAATGTAACTCCCTAAGTATATATGAATGTTATAATGTAACTATGATATGTATTCCATAAGTTACCTTTATAATATATGATTTCTGTGTGTTATTTATAAATATTATGATTTCATGACGTATGTTATGATTGAAAAGTATGGTTTCATTTATTTATATTTATAGATGGGATAATGTTTTCATTCCTTATTTTATAACCATTACTGAGCTTTTTATACTCATCCAACATTTTGAAATGTTTTTCATCAAACATAAAGATGAATAGGGTCCTGGATGGAATCAAGTAAAATTTATGTTGTCTAAAACATGGAACTATACATGTTCCTTTTTTAGGAGGTTTTATTTTATGAAAATAATGGAAACTGAGTAGAAGTGTCTACTTTGTAATTTTTGATATGTAATGTAATTGTTATGGCCTATTTATCTGAATCTCTAAACCTAAAAATATCCTCAATTTGAATTCTTGATTTAACTGAAGATTAAGTAATGTTTAAGGCTGGGGCCTTATAATTGTAGTCTTAATTAACAATATGACTAAATAATTATTTTCTATATGTTATCAAAAATATTTCATATGGAAAATTGTGGCACTCCCACTAACCACTTATAGAATCATGGATTCCAATTAAATATTAAATGATCTTTCTTCTTATATTGATCAAAATTTGTATTTTAGTAACTTGCACCCCTTATTTGAATTCTAAGGTGTCATGAAATTATTCTGTTTTCATTATATAGACACTTTCCTATAAAGATGGTCTTGAAATACAATAAAAAATAAAATTATCATTAAAGTTAGCTATGAAAAGAAACAATATAATGGATTTAGGCATGATGACTTCATATAACAAATGAAACCTTATTATTACCACTCATATACATCCCAAGTAATGTTTCTCTTCAATACCACTATAGAATTAATATTTGAAACATTCAAAATACTTAGAACATGTATTTTGATACATGGAATCTATTTCCTAAATTCATATAATATTTTAAATTTTAATCTCCCATGATCATGTACTATCTAACATAGTCAAAATGGGTTTGTTATGATACCTCATGAACACCTCCTCCTATGCCAAAGGATTTCGACTATAAGTCATGGTGCGATAAGTTTTGTGGGGAGACTATACCGCATAGATATTGAGTTAAAACACTACAAAAATAAACAATGTATATATTATTATAGTAGAAAAAAATAATCGATCACGATAGAATACAGCTGAGAAACAAAAAGATAAACTCTTATAGGATAATCCAATAAGTAATAAAGGAATAATGTAAAAAAATTCTGAAATTTAACTAAATATCATTCTAGAAATATTACAAATAAATGGCTAGATACCTCCAATAAAGACTCAAAATTCTAAAGTTATGAGCCCCATGTATGCCTCTTCTCTAAACATCAGTCTATCCAGTAAGAAACAATTAACTGTAAGGTCCCCTTAACTTGTCAAAACATTCATCCATTTAATCTACTTGTGTAAGAAATAGTGGTATGACTAGGGTGTGATTATAACTGAGTGGGTCGACACAGTTGTGTGTAAACCTAACCATCCTGATAATAATTTTATTCAATAATGCAATAAATTGGTTTATTAATTTATTAGACAATTAAGTTAATACCACATCAACCAACATTGGAACCATTTCTAGAATATCTCTAATCATGTCTCACAAGCTTTCCAACCATAACCATATATACACAGTATAACATAAGCGACTTCGGTTCCACTATAGAATATCTCTGATCATATGTTCCAACCATGGAAACCATAACCATATATCCTTGGAAAACATCACAATAATATGGTTCAATCCCACTATATAATAATTTAAAAAATAGATCAATGCCAAGACCAGTATATAATCATTTCAGAATGTATAAGGGATAAGTATCGTGTATGATAAATGACAGTATGTTTCAGGTCCAAGACCGATATGTAATAATTATAGCATGTATCAAGGCTATGTCTGGTATATAATCATTCCATCATGTATCATGTCCAAGTCTGATATATAAGAATTTCAGCATGAATCACTTGTTATATCCTGATATATAATCATTTCAGTAAGAATCAGTATGCATAGAAGCAAGGATATCCCAATATCACATCATTAGTCTCAATGGTTAATTTTGAAAATTACAATTTGTCTTTCAATTATAAAATTCATGTATCATTTCGTTGAAAACCAATAACATCCAATCATTTCCATAATCTATCCAATCCAATGGTGAATCTCTATCAAACAATCACCCAAAACTCAGGCCCTGCCAAACACACATTAATCCATTTATCAATTCATTTAAAATCAAGGGTTCACTCACCGAAATGGTATCCATAATCTAGTTCATAAACAATTAGATCCCAAAGGATTATAAGGAAAAAATCAAATTGATCATTCAATTAATTTTGTTTCATTTTAGGCTGGTACAATTAAAAATTACAAAAACATTGTAATTAAATAGACCATGGGTTTATGGTTAGTCCTCCTACCTTTGACAAGATATTAACACAACACTTCTATAGGGGTAACACCAATGAGGAATATGGTATATTAGATCACAAGATGAACCTTAGATCAATTCATATTAGGATTTATATCAAGCCCAAACTTGATCCAAGGATTACACTACCCAAAATGATACCAATGGAAGCGGAATGGGAGACCAAATCCACTGACATACAAGTTATAAATCACACAAACATGATCTCAGAATTATAGTATGGAACTATAAAATCACATGGGGATGTCCTAGGGTCCAAAATAATATGTTTTTAGTGGTTAAAATGAGAAATTAGTCGCACATAAACGTTAAAATTATTGATTAGTATATTAGACATTCTGTAATTAATTTAAATGTCATGTATTTCTTTCTAGATAGACACTCCATAAAACCCATAAACTTAGGTATATATAAATCATGATTTACTATTGAAATAGTTGTAGTTAAATTTCATTAAATGTATTATTTTCAGGAAATAAATGTTTTCACAAAATGTAACCATTCATGACTTTTTTCTGGTGACATTTATGGTAAAGTAATATATTTACATGTCATGTAAATGTTATACAAATATTTTTCAGCCTAATTTTTTCAACAGGGATCTGAAACACCTTCAAAACCTTCCCCTGAATACAACACCATCATAATCCCATTTAAAATTTTCATATACAAAATCCATTAATTTAATCATACCTAAATCCCTAAACATTATATCATTTTACACAACAAAGGATATCTATATCTAAACAAGACTCATGCACCAAGGCTCAAATTAAAAACTCAAAGGGGGCGTACCTCAAACAACTGATCTTACAACCTCCCGACCATATAACAACCCATCTTTAAGATTCCCCCAGATTATTTTTTTGTCTCAGTGAACAACTCTTTCCATTATGCTGACATATTAGACTCCCTCTCCCATGTCTCCTCCCGATCATTCCCTTTCTTACACTACTCTGAAACCAAAGTTATAGTACTAACCTAGATATACCTATCTATATGGTCTATAATTAGTATTGGATTATCCAAAAAGGTCACATATACCCCAAGATCGACAACTGTTATGTCCATCACAAGAAAAGTATCTAGTAATATCTTTGAATATGTTACACATGAAACACATCATTCATGGAACAGTAGAATTGTGTAAGGGATAATCTGTACACCATTAGACCAACCCTAACCATTATATCAAATGACAAGACAAACCTGGGTTCCAACATTAAATATTTATTGATATGAAATTTCCCAAACCTAGGCGATGTTTGAAGGAAAACAGAAAAACAAACCTTATACCTCATTAGCCTTCTTTGTTGGTCAGCGTAGTATTTCTTCCTACTTTGTGAGTCTACCAAACACCTCTTGATCAAATGAACCTTATTATATGTATCCTATAGGAGAATGATTGCAACATGCATTGAATCATGAAATTCTAACTGAAAAATACATGGATGAAATGAACTTCCAGTAAAATCATAAAAAACATTAATCTAGATCAAAACCTTTAAGATATTATTATATAAAAACATCGAGAGTTCCATATAATTCTCCCACGAACAACATAAATCCAAATGACAAGCTGGTGACATATCCTCAAGTACCCAAATAGTCTATTCACATTTACCATCAGTTTAGGGATTAAAAGACATAATCAAAAGAACCTATGAACCCATATCATTCTAAAGAACCTACTTGAATCACGATTTGAAAGAATGACCGCTATCTAAAATGTTTCTCTTCAGAACACCATGTAGTTGAACTACATCATGCATGAAAAGACTACCCAAATCATAAACTATTATGGTCTCCCTAAAAGTCAAGAGGTAATCTACTATCTTTGTTCGATCAAAAATCTCCTAATAAACACCATTATTATAGTTTTTCATCGGTAATATTTTCACAAAAAATACATAGTGACATCATTCCATTTCAACATAGGAATAGGAACTTGATGAAAAATCTCAGCTTGTCTTTGATACTTGACTTTCACCTATTGACAAGTGAATCATCTATCCATGAAGGTTTCCAAATCCTTCTTTATTCTTGAACACTAGTACATCCTATGGAGATCCTAATATATAATTAACAAACCACGATATACCGCCAATCTAGAATAATGAAACTCTCTCATAGGCTCCTCATAAAATCCTGTAAGAACTCATACATGCTCACATAATATAAGAGAATTTCCACTAATAAGAGATCATGCTAATGGTTTCACCCCACCATATAATCTATCTCTCAAAAAAAAGACCATAGGATTAGATAACTTCTCAATCTCAATATAATCACAATGTATGGGTATAACTGATGTTGAAATCAGAGCTATTTGACCCTATGACTCTGAACATCTAGATTAATGTTTAGAAAAAGTTCCATTATCTTCCACTAATTGAAAGAATCCAAAAAATCATGTGTATGTTTCTTCTTTATCATAGAATTATTAATGAAATTTCCTTTTCCTAGTGTATAATCCAACTTATAGTCGAAAGACAAAATATATTCGGCCCACCTCCTATGTTGAAGGGTCGGGTCCTTTTGAGAAAATTTGTACCTGAGGATCTTCTGGTTTGTGTATACTACAGAGCTCTCACACCAAAGATAATAACACCAATATCTTGGGGAATGTACCACTACTGCGATCTCCAACTTGTGAGTAGGGTAATTCCCTCATGTAGTCTCATCTATTTGGATCCATAAGATACAACTTGATCTATCTTCATTATAATTTCTCTGATTCCAACTCCAGATATGTCACATTTCGTAGTATATTATTTACCAATCATAGGTAAATTGATGATATGTATTGAGCTAATTCTATCATTTTTCTTCTAAAAAGAACTCTCTAAATAATTATTCCATCAAAATTTACCCCTTTCATGGTCATCCCAAACATCGGTACTACCAAATAGAATAAGTCATAGATATTTCACCAATAAAAACTATCTAGACCGAAAAAAACTATGAATTTCAAGGAATTCTTGGGTTGATCCCATGATACCATGTATGTAACCTTCATTGCGTCCACATACACTCTTGCCTTTGAGATGGAATATCCCAAGATGTGAATATTATCAATCCATAAATTTTATTTGGTTATAATGGTGTAACACTGATATTATCTCAATGTACTCTAGATGATGTCAAGATGTTTGGAATGATATTCTTTTGAATGGGAGTACACTACGATGTATTTTACCAAACCCCCAAATAATTTTCCAAAAAATGATGAACGATCTAATTCATCATGTCCATGAATGCCATAATTGAGTTAGTCAAAATAAATTGAATAACTATAAATACATACAATCCAACCTACTCTAAATATCATTCTGAGGAATGTATGATTGTCTCACCCTTAGCTATTGGGATCTTGATCTCATATCAATATTGGAGAATATCTTATCACCTGTCATCTAATCAAAGAGATCATCAATTTTCATAAGATGATACTAATTATTGAATATCATCTGCTTGAATCTCCAATAATATATAAATGACTATAGGGTACCATTGGCCTTCTTGGTAAAAAAATTGGACAGCCCCAAGGAGATGTACTCAGTCATATGAAACCTCCATCTTCTATATCTTCCAACTAAACGTTTAACTCCTGAAGCTCTGCTCATTCTATAATATAAGGTGGGATAGAAATTGGATCTTCTACCAGCACCAACAAAATCATAAACTTGATCTCTTACTTGGGTGGTAAGCTATATAACTCGTCATGCAAAAAATATAGAAAACATTTTACCACTTGACTCAAATAACCATGTTACATCCCACTATAATCTAGAAGAATATATACTATCCGATACATGATATAATCCAATCTATACTAAATTTTTCCTACATGATCAGCTTGATTATCTATCCCATCCAGGTGGGAATAGCTTCCTCCTTATAGAGATTTAAATGTAACATTCTTCTCGTAACAGTCGATATGTGCCTAGTATAGGGATATAAAAGTAATACCATGAATCAAATCGAATATTTTTATTTTAGTCACAAATGGTTCTAAAATGAAACTCTAACCACTGATCTCTAGAAAAAATAGCTTAAAACATTTGATATTCGATGATCGTACTCCATGTAGTGTATCGATGGTTAAAAACCCATCTAATATTTCCACATTGAACCCCAAAACATTTGAAAAAAGAGTAGTTAAAAATGAGTGTGATACTCTTGTATTAAAAAAAGTATATCAATGGTAGATGATATATGAAACATACCTCTGATACCATATGTTCATGTATCCACAATAGTCGGAGTAGTCTGCATAGTATGCAGTTGACTAGCCCAAATCCCTTGGGCTCTAGACTGACTCCCCAATGAATTTCAATTTTCCTAGTAGTGTCATTAATGAATTGGGGTTCCACATCTACTACACCAATTAAAACATCATATGGAACTCCAGATACCTTCCTTCTAAAGAGTATCTATGTCCTTCCCAGACACTGGTGATGGTCCAAATTCATTTCCATTTCATTGTTGTTGTATTCCCCAAATAAATATCTACAAGTGTCCCATTCTGCCCCAGGAATGACACCCCAAAGTGGAGTACAGACACTAAGGCCTCTTGTCGCTCATATTTCTACACTAATATAACTCTTATAAGAACATGATAATGATATGGATTCCCATTTCCCTGACTAATCTGACTATTTTTTCCATCACAAAAAATATTATAGTGAATCTTCTTTCCATAAGAAGAAGAGTCCCCCATTCTCCATATTAAACCACTACGATTGCTGCTTAGGGCCTCTCTTAGTTTCCCATCTATGATTACTTCTGAATTCATAATATACATAATATTTCATAGATTAAACATGTTCACTTATGCCCTAATCTCATAGTGAAGTCCATTTTAAAAATATTTCTCCTTGGAGATATCATCAGTATATAAAGATGGCACAAAGGGATGAATTTTAGTGAACAGTCTGGAAAAGTCCAACACTGACATTCCCTCCTATATCGGGTGCATGAACTCACAATCCTTCTCATCCCTCATTGTCTTAGGATATAAGTGGATCTATATCTCACCTTAATGTACTTACAAGATAACTCCTCGTGTTGTCTAATATAATATAGAATATCCCACTAATTCTTGGCAGGTCCATGCAGTATATATCTAGCTAGCTTCACTCTTCTATCATTCGATGTCTCAAAATGATTAAAGATCATCTGGACTGAATCAATTCAGAACTAGGATTCTGGGGGGCTCCCTCTATAGTGAAGAAAGGCAGATTCTATAGCTACAAATCTCTCATTAACTCATTTAATGAAGGCACGGTCAAACAAGATCCCCTTCCATAGATCAAATCACTCTTAAAAAGTTTTCAAAAATCTCAAAATCCATCTAATACTTAAGATATATAGGAATCTATCAATAATTTATTTTATTAAGGGGTTTAATTCAACATTCATGATTCTCTACACAATTATGAAAGGGTTGTATTTTTTATACAAGAAAAACACAATCTTTAGAACATTGTCTATCAATAATATCAACCTCGACATGTAAAAATAATAACTAACCACTAACTCCTAGTATCTCTAAACATGGATTACAAGTTTTTTATCTTGATTTATAAATTTATCTATTTCATTACTCAGATATAATAGGCATCTTATATAACTGTTCAAATTCGAATGTATATATCACATATACTAAATAAGTCCATATCATGAAAAATTAATATCAATATACATCCCTATGTTCCTACCATGATTCATGTATACTCATATCACACTATACTAAGACATGAGATCTCAATAAATGATAAAATTAAAAAAAATAAAACCCCACAACATGTGAATCACCCTATGTGAAATAACATCAGTTCTAAAAAAAAATACATTGTCAACTACAATCCAATCCATGGGAACTCAAGTTTTTCCCCCATACATGGGTAAGATACTCTCATGTGCCAACTCATTACCAAGTCATGACACATCATAGTCTCCTCTATTCCTTTCCGAAATATTAAGGAAATCGAAATGAAACATGTTTTCTCTGATAAAACATTGAAACATCACCTGAACTTGAACTCTCTTACATGGCCAAAATTAGTTGGTTATGAGATCTCAAGAGAACCTCCCCATCTGCAAGTGGTTTCTAATTAACAGTGAGGTTCGATTAAAATAAGAAGAAGTCTATACCTCTTGGTGGTAGAGTTACAACATAGTGGAAATAAATTTTATAAATATTATCAAAGTAGAAAAAATAGTGGAACTCAATAAAATTCAGTATAAAATCCAAGTAATAAAAGATAATTATATAGTCCAATACATTAAAAAGTAATAATGAAATGACATGATCAAATGTAACAAAATGTAATGTTAGAGGTAATACAAAAAATAGTCTAGAAGACTCAAATATTGTCTAAAAATTCCCTCGTCCCATTCCCAATTTTTGTCTCATATATAAACTCCAACCCATTCAATGATAAAATATCAAAAAAAAGGACTATTACCCTTGTCAAAACCTTCATCCGTGTAATCTGATTGGGTACCAAATGGCTGACTGAATAGGGTGTGAGTATAACATTGTAGGTCAACACCACCATGTTTAAATATAACCAATATAAAAATAAGTGCATGAAATAAAGTAATAAACTAGTGTACTGATTAATTATTTATTTATTTAAATACGACATCATCCTGCTTCGACACCATGCCAGAATATCTCTATTCATGTATCAAATTCATTCCAACCATAACCATACGTCCATGGTATAACATAACCTACTTCATATCCATGTCGGAATTTCTGTGAACAAGTCACACAACCATGTCATCCATAACCATATATCCATGTTATATATCAAAAATATCTATGTCAATACAAATATATAATCAATTTAGATGTATATTAGCTCCATTTTTGGAATATAAGAATTTCAACATGTATAAGGGCTAAGAATGGTGTATAGGAATTGCAGCATGTATCCGGGCCAGTCTCGATATATAAGTAATATAGCATGTATCAAAGACAATCCTAGTATATAATAATTTTAGTATGTAATAGGTGTAAGCCTAATATATAATCATTTTTGCATAAATCACTAGGAATATCACTCTATAAAAGCATTACAGAAATAATTATTAGGAATTTCTGTATAGATATCATAACATCTCATCATAAGGATCAAAGGTTAATTATATAAATTAATTTTTATCATTGAATTAAAAAATTCATTTATCATTTGTTCATGAAAAATAACATGTCTTTGATTTCCATAATCATTCCATTCTAATGGATAATCTATATCTAGATGTCACCAAAATCTCATTTCAGTACAAACACACATTAATGCATTTTCAAATTCATTTATAATCAACGTTTCTATCACCTGAAGGGTATCCATAAGCCTGCTCATAAACAATTTCACCCATATGTATTAAAATAAAAAATCCAATTCATTATTCAATCAATTTTGGAAAATTTTATATTGGTTAAATTGGAATATTGAACATGCATTTAAATTACATAGAATATAGGGTTAAGTTTTAGAGAGCCAACCATTAAGAGATGATTAACACTGCACTTCCAGATGGGTAACACCAATGGGGAAGAAGTTTTATAAGATGATAAGATGGAACCTAGATAAAATAATATCAAGATTTACATCCAACCCAAATTTGGTCAAAGGATTCCACCACTCTAGTGGAGAACAATAGAAAAATAATGGGAAACCAAATCCAAATACATACTAGGGATTGGTCACAAAAATGAGAAATCCAAAATAGATTATTCTGATCCAAAATCGCATGGGACATGTCCTAGGGTTGAGAAGAGGAAGGAAGACATAGATGGAAAGAAAAATCATCTGAATGAATCCTTTAAAATTAATTAACTAGAAATTAAATATCATGTAAGTAATTTACAAATTATGTATTTGTTTTTAAAGGGATAAACTAAAAACCCTATTACCTCGAGTTAATATTTATCTCAATTGACTATTACATGACTTGTTATTAAACTTCACTATGTGAATTATTTCCATGTTGTGAATCAGTTAATAGCATGTAACTATTAATGAAATGTGTCTGGTGACATTTTCAATTCATGTAATACATTTTGAAAGTGTGAAAATATTCTTCATAAACTATAGAACCTAATTTCCTTCATAGAAATTTGAAAAACCCACAAAGACTTCCCAAGAATGGAAACCCCTCATAAAACCATTTAAAATATAATATCTAGACACCATTATTTCTAAAAATCATACATCCATGATCTCTATATAATTTATCCCCCAAAAGGGTCACTGTATCCCAACAAGACTCAGCCACCAAGGATCAAATGAAAAACACAAAGATGTAAATACCTAAAACAAATGAGATCCTACATCAATGCTGGATTATATTCATATACTGGTTTCATATAGGATACATTATTCTTATTTGATAATATATCACCAGCTGTGGTGAATGAAAAACTACCACTATCGTTTTATCCATCCATTGAGGTATTAATCTCTAGAATATTCACATTCAACAAGCTCTTGTAGAATGTGTTGTTATTCCAACTACTTGGTCATATTTGACAAGAAAAAATCCACGTCAATCCGACTCCAACTATCTCAAATGGAGATGTGAAAAAATTTATATAAATATAGTATATTACTTGACTATAACTTTTATTTCATGGGAATGTTTAAAAATATCCTATATAAACATTTGGAAACATAAAATATTCACATTCTATTTTTATATAAGCATGTTTGTTTAAAAGAGAATCAAAATCATTGCATCCTAACACATTTTATTATGATATAATAGACTTATATCATACTATAACTCATATAATATCCATTTTTTGTTATAGTTGAAATATAGTTATGGGATTACATGACTATTTTTAAAGCATTTGTTGAAAAATTATTTAAATATCTACAATTCATATGAATATTTACATTGATTCCCCTTTTACATACATCAAGGTTCTAATGTGTATAACAAAATGAGTGTTTGTGAATTACTCCATGATATATTTTATTAATCATTTCTTTCATGTTAGACTCAACATTGATCATCCTTAATAACATTGTTACTTTTATTTTTAAAAGGAAATGTGTGTTTAGGAATAAATCCACTCTGCATTTCAGGAACAATGTATACTTGGTCAAGATATTCTTCATCACAAGAGCCCGAAGGTACTAATATTTTCTATCCATTAATATTATATACTTCACTTTTACATTTCTTAAACCAGTTGAAGGAATCTTATGAAGTATTTTAACCACTATATTAACTATATAATAGTTCATACTTTATATCTATATTAATTTAAATAGCGTTATGGCCTACCTATTTTTTTAAAGGTTTTTCTCAAAATATCAAAAAGTATTTGTGTCAATAATAACTAAGCTATTAAGATTAGAATTTTCTAAAACCATAATGGGATTATCCATATAAACAACTTATTTTTTTCTAGATAATTAATTTTGTTTCCATAAATGGGTATAATAGAGCCTTATAATATATACTCATTAGTTATTTCCAATGATTTAAGAATTACTAAAATATATGTTGAGTATTAAAAACAATATACAACATTCATTCAAAAAATTGAATAATGTAGACTTGTTTCCAATGTAATAATAAGATAAATGTTTGTGTGATAATTAATAAAAGTTCAAATAAAACTAATAATCATAGAAATTAGGAGTAGTGTGCTTCTCACCACTGAATAATGAATCACCCTTTCTCTATCACTTAGTGAAAATTCCATACTTCTTATAAAGATTATATACTTAAATTGTTTATTTATTAAAGTACTTATATATAATATGAATATTTTTTTAATATCTAGTAAGTATGATATGAACATTACATACAATGATGAATATACATTATGTGGAAGCCTCAGATTTCCTCTAGTTAAAATTTATTTAATTTAATCTTCCATAGAATTATCATATTACATGTTAAGAAAATAACCTATTGTATGATGATTATATTCTTTTAATTGAGGATATTATGAAGGTTCCTTTAGTGTTAAACTATTCACTTATTTTTCACCCTGTATTTCAACTTTTCCACCATAATAAATAATGATTAATCATTCCTTAGGTTTATATCTTCTTGGTGCACCTAACCCAAAAGCTAATGATGAATTTTTATCAATACTATTCATTTTGTAATCCTAAAAAAAATAGAGTAATTTTATGGAAATAAATTCATAAATAGATGTATTAGAAGATCAGATTTAGTTTAATTATCACCCAATTCATACCATTCTTCACTTTATCCTCACAATATTCTCCAAGATGAGACAACATGTGAAATAATTCATATATTAATGTTGTTTCTATAACCCATTGGAAATTGATGGTAAAAGTTTAATGTACACATCATGTTCTTCATGAATGAGTCTCTTGTAATCATTTTTCACACCCTCTCTTCCCGATGTGGCTGAACAGATAGTCTGTACTCGACCACATAAACATTATTATGTTATAGTACATATTTAAGCATCTATACTACTCTTGGAAACTCAAGCTAGTTAAGAAAAAAATTCCTGAATTTATTCATTGTGTACATGTGGTACTCTATCCATTATTCTTTCTAAAAAAATTAGATAACTACATAATATTAATTATTGGTTACACAATATTGATTAATTAAACAATTATATGTCTCCCATAATTTTATTAAATAATATTTTCCCTCACTACTACGTTCATAATACACAGTCTCTTGAGTATTCTTGTGGTGAGGATCCTACAAACCTCTATTCATAGTCCAAGTTATTTCTATTCCCCATATTAGAGAGTTTTGAGGTAGTATTTTGACTAGAAATACACATCAACTCAGGAATCATTGAATTTTTTAGTGAATTCTCATCTTACAAAAATCCTAAAGTTGAATTTCTCAATTCATTTCCTCTACAGATACAACATGTCATCAATGGATACTTATTTTCTACCATTTTTATTTAATTCAACCCCTCACTCTCATTAGAACATTCTGGTAGTATGATTTACTCTCTACTATGGCTAATGAGTACCTCATGCATCCATTTTTTTTCAAACTAAAACTACCAAAGGCATTGAGACATGAAATTTTTTGGAGGTTTTTTATTATTTCATGATGAATGAAAACAATTTCTATCAGATATACATGTAATACGGGATCACACTCACAACGTGACTATTAAGAAAACAGAAAACATTCATCAAATCTTAATTTGTTCTAATCTATCCATTTTAGTTTATTTTTTTTATATAATTATGTTAACTTTTATACTCAAAATAAAATAAATTATGAATAAATTAAATGACTGATATTGAGAATTTATTATTGTTTGAGCCATGCAATATCAGTGCATTATCCGAGACCCTATGGGTAAATACTTAAATCACAACTGACTAGTATCACAGTACCCACCCTGGTCCAATGTATCAATGTCTCATCTAGATTATTGCTTCATATTGGCTTGATTGACTCCATTATTCTCCTTCGTTATAATACATATATAATTGTATGTAGACAAGGGGTTCTTGGGAATGCACAATACAAATTTAATATAGCTCTCATTGACATGTAGGCCCTTATATATAAAATCATAATGAAATATGATGTCAAAACCATTTAATTAACTAATTAATTACTATAGAAATAACTATAGTCATTAATTAATTTATAAATAAATATTAAAAAAAATATGTTTCTTGGATACAACTCATGATCAGTCGCTACGTAAATGAAATTAATAATATAAATTAATTTCAAGATAAATTCATGTTGAGTGTAATTAAATCAAATAAAATAATTACACTAATTTTAATTCTTGTAATATATATATTTTCCCAAAATATATTTAATTTAATTAAAAAACCATTAAAAGTTGAAATTACATAAATTATTCATGGCCTCTAAGTAGCATAAAACCCCTATAAAAGGTCTTTTGGGCACCTACCAAACTTGAAATGGGTCAGGTAGGTCAGGTATTGTCTAACCCAACCTGCCTCAGGTTGGGAGAAACTAGCTTGGCTAGGGGTTGGTCGAAAGCTGGTTCCCCGGTGCAGTGGGAGGCTGATAGTGGGGTGGCAGAGTGATGTGGGGAAGGGTTGGGAAAAAATAAAGTTGTATAAGGAAGTATATCTTTCTGGTAGGATAGTGTTAATTCTAATGGGGGTAAATATGATGTGCTTCGATGGGGGCCAATAACTCATGTCTCATCGGTGACACAATAAGACACGGTAGGGTGACAGGAAGTTTTGGACCATGTCTAGCTAGTGGAGAGCCAATCATGATGGGGTGAAAAGTGGCATGGGTGGTAGCTCTGTTAAGGATCTCAATCTAGGAAGGTCATCCAAGAGGAAGTGGGAGGTGATTAGGTGTTACTTTTTCCATCCTCTTTTTGTTGTCTTTTGTAGGGAGTAGTGACCCCCTTTCTAAAAAAAGAGTTATCGTTTTATTGTCATCACTGGATAGACCCTCCCCCACCCTTATTTTTATTTTTATTGTTTTTTATTACATGCATGAACCAGTTGCATCCATAAATTAATATTTTCTTTGAAAAATATTCACATGGTATTAATAGATGTTTAATTTTTCTATAAATATTATGAAGAAGAACATAGTCGTAAAACACTGTTCTGACCACAAGAAAATGGTCAGAAAAAATTTTCGATGAAAAAAATCATCAACCACTGTATTCATCTGAAATTTAATAGAAAAACACACACACTCAATCACACACACATATGTATATATCATATAAACACTTATTTTAATCTGATTTAAATCTTAAAATGACCGCAACATTCTCTTCTGATGATGGATTAAATCTTTGTATGTGGAAATGAGACCATAAACACCACTTCTTCTAATTTAATGAAAATTTAATTTTAACTTGATAAAACATTCTAATTCTCCCTTGGATACCAATTGAAGTCATAAAGTCTTGGAAATGAAGATAACATTTTAGGGATTTAACAAATTCATCATTGATCGATGTAACTATGTCATCTCCAGTGATGCGCAGCCTGGTTTTAATGATGGGGATCTGAAAAAAAAAATTTAATCATGAATAATAAATTTTAAAAATATCATGATTGATTTTTATATACATTTTAAAATCATTCATTACTAGTGACTAATTCATGAAGTAATAGAATTCAAATCCCTTTAGATCATCCCTTGCACTTTGATAGTCTATGTGAGCATCGATAATTGAAATTTGGGTACTATAATCAATATTAGACGATTCCATCAATGTCCCAATGATTTCCTCTATTATAATACTTCAACCGGTGACTAAGAACGTGGATAAAAGCCTTAGATTGAGTGATTATCCCTCTAGGATATGGAAGAGAGAAGATAAAGAAAATAAAAATCATGTTTTGAATAGTTGCATGATTGATACTCTCCTCCTCCTTATATACTGTGGTTCCAAATACCCATAAATGGAACCCCACCCCCTAGATCTATATTAAACACTTAATAATCCATAAAAAATATTATATGTTTGACTTAATATGTAATAAAATTCATTTACATCCTTATTAGTTACTTGAAAAATAACAAATATGTTGTGTGATGAAGGGGATCCATTAACAAGACTCATTATTCCTGCAAATATTAAATGAACATAGAATATTAAATTAATATTATCTCATATAATATTTTCCAAAGTATTAATTTTAATACTTATAATAAAATTAAATAAATTCATCTTCAATAATTCAAACATGAATAATAGAGAATTTATTTGTTCTTGATGATTATAATAAACATAACCTTCTCGCAAACCCCTTGTTAGAGTCGACAATTTCATAAACACATATTCATTAAAATATGCCAAACATTTGAATATTATTAGGGTGTGACACTCTTGAACGTTATATAGATGGTAGTGAATACTATTCATATACTAGGAGTTTGGTCTAGCGACCCATCAAATCCCCAATGGCGATAAAGAAATGTCATATTAATGATAACCATTCTTATGAACATCTATCGTGCAATATAATATCTATATCTTATTAAATATCATAATGTTGGACAGACACTGTTGTAAAAGTGGGGACCCTAGTCCCAAAATTTTCATTACTTTTTATTTACCTTTACATGATTATAGTGAGTTATGAATGATGTACACTTATCATTATACTGATGATAGGTCTGTTTCGACAATTTTTATGGTAATATACAGAGATTATTTTCCCTATCAAAAGGATATAGAAGTTGTAATGATATAATAATAACCTAGAGATACATTGAGATTAATATTAAACATATGTATTTTTGTCAATATATATCATATTGGTTGGATAGATTTTATATCCTACTATCAGATGTTGGGGCCTTATAAGCATTGAGCCTTTTTTTATAAAATTCATACATGGAGATATCTAATAGGAGAGATCATGAGGAAAGACGTTCCAACAAGAACATCATGTGTTTCATCTCTCATTAGTTGTTGATATATATGAACATGTGTATTGGCCTCCTGAATATATATTATTATCATTGTGTTCCATTTGATCGTACAATTCAATGCAAGGAAAAAACCATGTCATTGATGTCATGGAGAGGTAGCTTTTTGGGTTTTTCATTGGTGCTATGGAATTAGTTGATTGGGTAGTATAGAATTTTTTGCTTATGAGATATAGAAAATATATCTTGGGATTAGTTAATGTGGATGGTAGTACCTTCATAAATCCTTGTACCAGGTAGTCGAAGGTACTTCTCTCCAATTATATGAAAAAATAAAACAATATTGGACAATTAAATAGGTGTGCATATTAATTTATGATATATCATGAAACAAAGATATTATATTACAAAATTTGTATTCATAGGATATTTTTTCATTGCTATGACTTTTCCTTATCTATTTAGGGGCCTTGTTGGTTTGCGATACTATGCACTTAGACTATGAATAATATTCACTGCTATTGAGATAAGGTCCTAGAGGGTCACAATCAATATCGTATTCAAAAATCATCCTTATTTTGGTAAATAGGTATATAAGACATGGTGGTACCCACTATGGGGTCTGATAGTTTCCCATGTATTGATGATCTTCAAAAAATAAATGAATTCATTACTATTCAACTATAAGAAAATTGGTTTCAACATATTTATTAAAATTATTCACAGAATGTGAATGTTAATTCAGGAAAAGTATAAAATGAAAAAATATTATTTTAATATTCAAGGTTTGTTTAATATTGTTGGAATTAGGAGTTTATTTAAATAATTTGGTTTATCATAGAGTGTATTAATTATATATTACATGTATGTGGTAAAAATATAAATGACAATATGTCTTGGTAAGTTCATCAACGTGTTTCATCTACTACTGATTTAGTGGGAGTTTTATTTCTGGGGTTCATGGAACCCTTTCCGTGTATTTGAGCCTCGGACCATATTAGTCAGAAAGTGGGATTGTAACACCCCATTATATTTCATTTAGGTATTTTTAAACTATTTATTTGTTTTACATTTTTGAAGGATGAATAATGTTTTGAGGGATTTGTGAGGATGCCTGGTGTTGGGCTCATCATGTTTGATCATGTTTTAATGATCACAAATCATGGAAATCGTTATAATTATGGTACTTATATTCTAATGAAGAATTTCACAAGATATGCTTAATATTGTTCTATTATGTTTTATTATACCAAAAGTTATGTTTAATCTATTCTGTGAATATTACTGATGAAAACTCTTTATATATATTTGGCTACGTCTGATAAACCGTATGTCTCACACCGGTTTTGGATTTTAGAAAAGTCCCAGACACCCTGAACCAAACACAGTGACCCAGACTCCGTGACCCAGATACTTTGACCTAGACACTATGGCCTGGACAACATGACCCTCACACCGTACTCCCAGATACCCTGACTCAAGCATCATTAAACGATTTAATAAAATATAGAAAACTGATACTAGAGAAACTATGATTCTGACACTACATCTGTGCTAATGGTTCCTGATCTCAATAGAGCTATGGCACCATAACTGTCTCACTAATCAAAGGCTAAAGAGAAGACACTGTTTCCAAGTTACACTATTTCAAGACAAACTGTGTCACTATTATTTAATAGTTTTTTTCCGTTTTCAGTTTAATTTCTAACGGTCATATTAAATTTATTAAATGGAACTGACATGATTAATATTTCTTTGTAGACATGCCACTGAAAGTATAAGGTACGAGGTGCATAATACATTCATCATGATGGCTTAAACATGTTCACCTCTAATTAAAAATAATATAAGTGTGGCTCAAAAATATGAAGAATCAAATAGTGAAAAAGTGAACTCATGCAAGCAAAAACATACCGCTAAAGACCACATGAATCACTCTCTATCCCTAAAGTATGAACTATCATTGGTTAGACACTTAAACATCTTCACAATAATAACTAAAATAGGAACACAAGCGACATAATTCACATCATTGAACTGGAAACCAGAGCACGAGACTTGTGATACTCTATTTTTCACAGGAGGACTCAATACATGCATATGCTTCATACTAAAAGTCCAAATCTATATATAATAACACTCATAGCACTTCTAATCCATTCTCATCATCTTTTCTCTTTTGTGTACTATTTTTAAATTTCAAGAGGTGTGTGTGTCTGTATTACAACACACACTCTCTCCTGTATTAAACTGAAGAATACAACATATCCTTCCTCTCAAAACTTCTTACATCTATTTACTCCCCCGGATAAGTGTGGAAGAGGTTCTTGTGTGACCTAGTAGGTTATCAAACAAATCACATTGGAAGAGGTCATGGGACTTAGACAATCATGTGTATTTTTGTTTACACTGATCCAAGGTGTGAATAAAGTTTATCAATATAAAATTCTTGGTGGAAGGTCATCACCATGTGGAGTGGATTAAGTCTCATCTAGAGACAGAACAACTTGTTTTATTCACTATTTCATTTAATTTAGTTTTTCTATGATTTAATGTATGTTTTAAAAAACTAGATTTTATATTTATAGTTATTATTGGATAGAATCTATAACTATTTGAACATTTTTTAACAACTTAAAATTTTGTATCAATAACTCAAATGAATATTACTAAGAATTAATAATTCTTCAAAAAATTTATTTGAATATTCAATCTATTATAACAGTATTACCTTGATTAACTGTCATGTATTCATTTTTATTGGGGAATATTTTTAAGTGAATTTTTCATATAAACTTTTATATATAATTAATTCAACACCTTCTTGAGTACTCTCTTCTAACCAGCATTTGGTATCATGGGAATTGGATCTTATTAGGGATCTATTTTTTTTTAAAAACAACTGTCATTTTTGTTGTTCCTTAATGATCTGTAAATTAATGTTAGTTATAAATTTCTAGATCATTAAAATTATTTCTTTAATATAGAAAATAGAATAG
Organism: Viscum album; assembly: GCA_963277665.1. Classification (NCBI taxonomy): domain Eukaryota; kingdom Viridiplantae; phylum Streptophyta; class Magnoliopsida; order Santalales; family Viscaceae; genus Viscum; species Viscum album. Next base: position 1,747,984,558 of record OY728126.1, read on the forward strand.
AAGGTGTCGCAGAAAATAGACCTCCATTATCAAAGGGAAAAAATTTTGACCAATGGAAAATGGAGAAGAAAATGCAATTAGAATGTATGGGTTATGAAACGTGGTCTTCAACTATAGATGATTATAAAATTACTACTATTCATAGAACTACTTGGGATAAACCAACTAGGACTTCTTATAACAACAATAATAAGGAAATAAAATCCTCATACTATGGCTTAGGATATGAGGAATTTAATAGAATTTCTACATGGAATACTGCCCATGAAATTTGGGATAATTTGTCTATTTCACATGAGGTGACCAATAATGTGAAGGAAATGAGACTTACCAATTATACTATTAAATACGATAATTTTAAGATGAAGTATGAAGAGACTATTTCTAATATGTATATCAGGTTCAACAAAATTTTCAACACAATGATCTCTCTGGGAAGAGAAGTTACAACCAAATAACAAATAATGAGGATTCTCGTCTACTTTATTTATAGATAGGGAGGAACATAAGTTTCTATTAGAGAGTCACGTGACATCAAAAAATTACATTTCAAAGAAATCATTAAGAAACTAATGATGTACATAGAAGAACATAAAGTCATCATGGAAGAGGAAAATAAACCCAATAAAAATTATGTGGCCTTTGAGACCACTAACTCTAAACACAAATAAAAATGGAAACTACCAGCCTCTGTAGAATTTTACAGTAGTGAATAATCATAACTCAACATTGATGAGTATATGTTTCAATTATCAATCATTCTTAAGAAATTTTACCAAAGGAATAAATTCTTCAGAAATCATAACTTCAAAGTAAGATATAATCAAAAAGGAATATGGAAGAAGGAATGGAAAATACATGACAAGTCTAATAAGATAGTTTGTTATGAATGTAAGAGAAAGGGACATGTAAAGGATAATTATCACCAACACAATTAAAAAAAGAAATATGAGGATAAATATAGAAAGTATAGAACACCAATGAAAAAAATTTATAGTTCTTCTGAGGAAAATTCAAGTGACTCAGAGTCTTCACATGATGAACAGGATAACAAATCCAACATGTGTTTCATGAAAAAAATATCTAAGGTAACCCTAAAATCTTCTACACAAAATTTCCATTATTCTAGAGATGAAATTTATTCTGAAAACATTTCTAAAAAAGATATTTTTGAGTATTTTAATATTCTTTAAGAGGAATGTAATGAACTAAAAGATAAATAAAAGTATTTAAAGAGACAGTATACTCTTTCATCCACTTTTCATTGTGAATTTTTTTTTAAAATAGAGGAAATGGTCATTACTCAAAAATAATAATAAATTAAATCTATCTAATAATCAATTGAAAAGGTCCATGAAAGGTTTAATAAAGATAGAGATATCATGGTAAAAATTCGTAGTAATCAGATTTTCCTTAAATACAATACTGGTATTGGTTATCAACCTAGTGAAAGAAATTTTGGAAAAACTATTTTTTTAATCTAGAACATATAGCTTTATTCTTAGTTTAGGAAAACATTGATCTCGATAAAACTGTGATACATTCTCTAATGTTTAATGTTTTTCTGGATAAAATAAATTTTATTTCTCAAATACATTACATAATGCTAATAGGACCCTATGAGGCAGATGCGGGTTCATGAAGAACTAGTTACTAATATCACTAGACCCAAACAAATATAGGTTCTAATGTAAGATTTTATTTGACTATTTTTTAGGAAAACTATTTAAAGAGATCCTGCAAAAGTTTGTAGTTCGTGCACAGTGGGTGTTCAAGAAACCTGCCAGGAGACTATTCATGATTCTAGAACCTAATAAATAATGATGGTGGGCATGTAACCTTTGGTGATAATGCTAAAAGAGAAATCATTGGCCTAAAAAAATTCAGTAACTCTAACTAAGTTTTAATTTATAAAGTAGTTTTTGTTGATGGACTAAAATATAATCGGCTAAGTATTTCCGAACTATGTGACGATGGATGTCATATAAAATTATAAAATGATGGTTGAAATGTTTTTAATTATAAAAATAAACTAGTATTTTCTACTTTATGAAATGAAAATGTATATTCTTTTAACACAGATTCTTTAGTTTCCAAAAATGATTCATGTTTAAGTGTATTTTGTAAGGATTTCTGGCTTTGGCATAGAATACCAGGACACTCCAATATTCACTACCTTAAAAATCTTACTAGAAAAATTATATTCAAAGATCTACCCAATCTAGAGTTTCCAAATGATAAAGTGTGTAATCCTTGTCAAAAAGGGAAAACAACACAAAATGTCCATCAAACCAATGAAAAAAGATTCAAATTTTCATCCTATTGAGTTTTTTCACATGGATTTATTTGGACCCTCTAGAGTTTCTTGTTTAAATGGGAAGCAATATGTTTTTGTTCTTGGAGATAACTTTTCTCGGTATACATGGGACTTCTTCTTTGCTCACAAAAGGGATTCCTACTCATATTTAAACATGTATGCTCAATTTTAGAAAATATTATTGAAAATAAAAATAAATCACTAAAATATGACCATGTTCATGAGTTTAAAAATCAAGAGTTTGAATCCTTTTTTCACAAAATGGATATAGTCATAAATTTCTCTACCCCTAGAACACCTCAACAAAATTGAGTCATAGAAATAAAAAATAGGACATTATAGGAAATTTCTAAAACTATAATCAATGAATATGACTTACCTATTTATTTTTGGGCTGATGTTGTTCATCCAAGTGTGATGAAGGAATCTTTCTAGGATATTCATCCTCAAGTAAAGGAACTATAGTTTTTAACAAAATAACTAAATATTTGTAGGAATATGTTCAAGTCATGTTTGATGAGATAGTTCCACATGAACTTGAGATCTCTCTATAAAATATTCCGGATGATATGTAAAATCTAGACCTTAATTATAAATCCTCTAAAAATCATGTAAAAGAATATGTTAAAACATTGAGTTCTAAAAATTCTCTAGATTGAAACCATAATAAACCAGAACCAAGTGATGAACATAAAATAACTAGCTCCACCTTTTCTCGACCAACTAAAATCCTTAAGAACCATCCCTTAGATATTTTAGATGGAGATCTAGATAGATGAACACAACTAGTGATTCTTTGAGAAATCAGGTTGAACATTAAGCTTTCTAATCCCAACTTGAACCTAAAAACATAAATGATATTATCAATGATGAATTTTGGGTGAAGTCTATGCAAGAAGAAATTAATTAGTTTTAACGGAAAAAAGCTTGGAAACATGTTGAAAAAACCAAATACATTTAACCTTAGACACAAACTGGGTGTTTAGAAATAAAGTATACAATGTTGATATAATAGTTCAAAATAAGGCTAGATTGGTTTCACAAAGATATAGTCAAGAAGAAGGAATTGACTATGTGGATACCTTTACACTACTATCTTGACATGAATCCATTAGAATATTTGTTTCATATACAGCACATCTGAATATTGAACTATATCAAATAGATGTCAAGATTGAATTATTAAATGGTTATATATCTGAGGATTTTTTTGAACAAACCACTAGTTTCAAAAATCCTCACATTCTAGATCATTTTTTAAATTATTATATGATTTGTATGGTTTAGAACATGCTCTAAGAACTTGGTATGACAAATTATTCATTTTTTGTTATTTCCAATGGTTTTACGGAAGGTATTGTTGTTACTTTACTTTTTATAAAATGAATTTCAAATGATGTTTTCGTAGATCAAATTTATGTAGATGGTATTATATTTGGATCTTTAAAAAATTATTTATGTATTGAGTTTTCTAAAATGATGCAAAATGAATTTGAAATGAGTTTAATGGGTGAACTAATATTCTTTCTTGGAGTTCACATATTTCAAAATTAAGATTTTATTATTTTAAATTGAAGAAAATATATTAATGATCTTATAAAATGCTTTGGATTGTACATCACTAAAAATTGTTATACTTCAAGGAGTACTACATACATGTTGAATCTTGATGAAGATGGAAAATCTATTGATCAAAAAACTTATAGAGGAATGATTGTAAGCTTACTATACTTAACTGCTAGCTGACCTAATATTATGTTTAGTGTATGTATGTCTGCTCTCTTTCAAGAAAACTTTGAAGAGTCTCATTTAAATGATGTTAAAATAATTTTCAAATACCTCAAACATACACCCAATCTAGGACTGTATTATCAGAGAGGAAAATCATTTTAGTTAGTTATCTATTCTGATGCTGATTTTGGTGGTTTTAAGTTATATAGTAAAAGAACCTCTAGAACATGTCATATTTTAGACAAGTCTCTAGTTTTATGGTGTACTAAGAAGCAAAAAATATATCGCGTTATCTTCTATCGAAGCAGAATACATAACTTATGGTAGTTGTTGTGAACAAATGTTTTGGATAAAACACACATTACTAGATTATAAATATCAATTCAGACATGTTTCAATAAATTGTGATAATTAAAAATTCTATTAAAAATTAAAATAATCATTTTTCACCCTCTAGGACAAAACATATCGATGTAATACATCACTTTTTGAGATACTATTATCAAAAAGGTGATATCACATTGGAATTCATTGGCAGTGAATATAAAATTCATGATATATTCACTAAACCATTAAATTCTGAAAAGATAAATTACATCATACATGAATTAGGCATGATATTTTATAAGTGAAATGCTTATGGTCTTGAACATTATTTCAGAGGTTACAGTTTCATGTTTATATTTTCATATATTACTCTCTGACATTCATTGTCTCGCTTTTATGGTCTCACATGATACGGCCTTAGAATTACTGTTTCACATTCACGGTTTCGAAAGTCACTGTCTTACACTTGTTGTCTCACCATTAAGGTCACAAAATTTGAAGTCAAACTCTATGGATGACATTGTGACTATCTATTCTGGTCTCCCCATGACTACTTGTTCCTATCTAAACGCAAAGACTCGGTTCTTCAATTTTCTTTAATTTTATTTCTCATCTCGATGTGTTGATTATTTTATTTTATATATTCATGATTTTTTACATAATTTGGACTTACTAAATGATAAAAATCTGATACTTTGCACTTTTATTTTCTGTAGAGCCTTCCTCTCTTGAAACTGAAGCCATTTACTTCTAAATGTCATGCCCTCCTTAAACTCTTTCATCTTCTGGAACCTGACGTTTAATGACCAGAATAAAGTGACCATCCTCGTTGACTCTTGAGAAGCGAAGGTCTCACAAAAGAATGAAATAAAGGTTCCATGAATAGTACCTAAAGGACCACTTAATCCTATTCTTGAAAATAGAGTGGTCGTGGTAGAAAAGGTAGTATGTCTGAAGTAGCTATTATCACGTAAGTCGCTACTCATGAATTTTCTGACTAAACAATGATGGTTAGATTGGTTTAATAAAGAAAAAACCCATTTATCTAAAAAATGTTTCTCTATATTATTAGTATATCCTGTTTTCATTCATTACTAATGATGGATTTTTTGTAAGAAGTTTGATTAATGGAAAAAAGGAGTACTTTTTCCTTGAGGTTATGGGTTTTGTTCCTAGTTATTCCTCATGAAAAATATGTTATAATCATCAGCAAGGACCTCCTCCTCATAGAGATATTGTCATCTTGGAAGAAGCATTAAGAATTCTAACTATAAATAAGAAGAAAATAATGGAAACAACTGGTGAGTTGGATGGTGAGATAAGGTTTCTATTAAAGTTTTTCTAGAATCTTATTGGAATAAAGAAATGATATTTTCATACTATTAAGTATCAGGATGTATTCTAGATGCATAATTTTAAAAATTGGAATAATATTAATATATGAAAGTATTTTATACTTAATATGTGTGAAATGATGAAGAAAACTTCGAAGTATACCTCTTTATTCTATTCAAGATTAATCTCTACAATGCTTTCAGCTAAAGGAGTGGTTGGACCGAATCAAGAAGCCATCAAAGATTATGAGTTCTTTATCTCAACGGATATAATAATAAGGATGAAGATAAGCTAGAATCTGTGTAAATAGTCTTGGTTAGAGGACAATAAAAGGATGTATGTAAAGTTCAATTCTATTTAAAATATCTCAAGGCCTATAGAAAATCATTACACATGCCTAGAATCTAACAAGCGGGTGGAATATTGAAGTCAAGAAGAAGAGGATGCAGAAGATTCATCTATGGACAGAACTGTATTAGAATAAGAAGACAGTGGCTTTCATAAACAACAAGTTGAGGAACAAAAAGTTTATGGAGAAATATTTAATGAATGGGTTGTTGATAAAGAAGGACATGTTTCTAGTTTGCAAGAGAAATATTTTCCTGAGTAACATCTAAAAGAACCTATTGTTGAAAAAAGCCCTACAATTGTGGAATGGTCTGACTAACAAGTTGATCCAGAATTAATCATAATAGATTTAGAAAGAATGGACTAAGCCTTTAGGAACGTTAGAATAGATATGGGTGAGCTTGGAATTGATCAAAGTCTCTAAATAGAGAAATAAACTGGGTCTCTCACTCTTAGAGATGATGCAAAAATTTAGGTGGAGAAAAACCACATTCTGAAAGTACTGAAGTACAAATCTCTATTAACACAATTCATACGGAAAATTTTTATAAATTTTCAAGCTATTTTGATGTCACTGTAACACCCCAAGCTTCCACGGTATGCTTCTTTTTTAATAATACAGTAGTGTGTGTTGTACGCAACTTCGAGTTCTAACACACACCACAACCAATCAAAGTAGCCGTTATGAATTGTAATAACCACTTTTCAAAATTTTATAAATTCTATCTCTTAAAATGGACTTCATTTTTGGATTCAGAATATCGAAATTAGCCTAGGGTGAAAATTTTGGTACTTTTCGGATAACTTTTATATTTTGATGAATAGTTAAAATTACTAACTTTTAATTAAAAAAAATTTTTTTAATAGAAATAATTAACAGTGACAAATTATGAATTTGAGTGGTTTTAAAGTATATTTAGAAAATATTTTTACCATTTCATACAATTTTTGTCATTGTACATAATTTCACAGTTAAACGGGACAAAAACAAGTGTCAATCTTTTGATAGTTATTATCTCTTAAAAACACGCTTTTTGTTTTAACAACGGGAATTAATTTTAAATTAATTTCTGCCAATTCTTTGTTTTCAATTTGGAAAAATGGATTCCATATTTGGAATCAGTATTTTCAACTTGTTTAAATAGGTAACTTTTATTTTTAGACATTTTGAAGAATTACTTCGGTAAATATTTTATTTACCATGGTTAAAGGGTAAATCCCGTGAATAAGGGAAAACAAATAATATTTTAATAATACTAAATTAAACTAAAACGTGGCCTAACCTTATTGGTTGACACATGACCGACCATGTTCATCTTTGGGTCGATTTTGGGACCCCATGGATTCACTGGTAAGTGATAAGGACACTTTATATTAATTAAGTTGAAATAAATACAAAAATGAAAAAAGCATATATATTTTAGAAAAACAATTTTTACATAAAGTTATATATGTTTTATTTTGGATTATAAATATTAATTAGAAAGATAAAAATATTTACTACATAATGGTATTTTATTTATATTTTTTAGACATTTAATAATTAATATTATTTATGACACAATAATGATACATTATTTTCCTTATTAATGAAAGAATCAAATAATTGGTATTATAAATTTTAAAATAAATATAATTTGAAAGTGTTTATGACATACATGAATTTTATTAGTTAATATGACATTATAGTATTTCTTAAATGAAATTTATTAGAATTAATAAAGTTTTTAATACTTTAACAAAAATCAATTATTGAATAGTGTCAAAATTGACATAAATGAGTTTTTAAAACAAATATTATATTATTAATTGATATTCATTTCATAAAAATCTAAGGTTTGGCCAAGGGACTTATATAATGATATTTGTATCCTTAATGGACAACTTGGGGATCTCTTATATGTATATAGTAATTTTATTAACTATATAATATAAAAATACAAAGTGACATGGTAAATGTCAAACTAATTCACTAAGAGTTAAAACTAAAAGATAAGGTTAATATAGTGACCCAAACCAGTCTAAAACCAATTGGTTGAGTGCTTTTTGACCGATCCCCACCTTAAAATTTAAATAATCCACTTTGGATCCATTAGAAACTGAATATGAATTTATTATAAAATAATATTTATATCTTTTCCAAAGGTGCCCCTCACCCCTCTTATAAAAGGCCACTCCCCTTCTCATTAATTCACATCTTCAAAGCCATTTGGCTCGGCCAAACCCTACCCAAATATCCTCCCAACTTCCCTAAATTCATCCTGGACAACTTAGTTTGATTAGAAAGACAACCTATGGAGATATTTTGATCAAATCAAAAGAAAGAACCTGAAGAAGAGGTAACGTCTTCACCACCATCTTTAAAGTTCCTTTCTTCTTCAACTTCTTATTTCTTTGTTATTTTCATTCTAAAATAATAAATCCAGTACCTTCTATATAATTTGATGTTATTATTATTATGGATCAAATAAATTCATTATTCTATCCATCCCTTGAATGACATGTCACCATACGTGCGTCTGTACGACCTACTGTCTCCACGTTGGGGTGTAATTGTTATTCAATATACTATTATTTAGATGGGTATAATAATGATGTATAATTCATGTAAATAATAAATATAACATGATAATGATTCTGTCTATATGATATACCATCCAATTATATATTATTTTAATATCAAAATAATGATATTGTCGCTCATGCATACGTACGGATTACCGTCTCCACAAACGCGATGAGATTCATTCCCCATCGTATCCATTCAAGACTAAATTTTATTGGATGATTAAAAATAATATTTACTAACTGAATATAATTTTGGATATGAGTATTATACAACCTATCCAAAACAAACACGTCTTATATAAAAGAAAACGAGTAAGTTAACACCAAAAACGACGATAATACTAAGATTTTATTAACAAAGAGATGTTAAAATATCAAATATGATATCATATTAATATATATGATTATTGCATAATTAAATAACAATTATTTCACCATTATACATGAGGTTAACCTAGCATCAACCAAGGAAAAGTATAAGGTAAGGGTTAATTTCACAATCTCTTCATTATCCGAGGTTATTTATACGTAATTATCTACTGGGACCTCTTTATCATCTACATCCTTGTTTCTTAAAATTGTATTTCAAAACATTCTTACTATCTTACAGAATATGGGTTAAAGTCATTTATACCCTTGTACAACTTTTTATAAGAAGTTTATAATGGAATCTTTCTGTCATTTTCCAAATAATGTCCTTTTTATCCTTTACGACAAAATTAAGGTAAGAATGTTTTTTTTAACTTATACGGCAGGTGCGGCTATCTTCCGATGTTATAACATCGTTGAAGCATCCCTTACAAGGATATAAAAATATTTTCAAAATCAATACTTTCTTTATGTTACTCTTAAAGGATTTCAAAATATACAGAGATATTTCTCTAAAAAAAGGTTTTTATTTCATCTATGTCAATATCCTTTGATGGATTTTAAGTTTATTTGAAGTTGATTTATTATGATACAATACTTCTATATTGTATTGATGTTTTTGTGATATTTTTGACTGTGGATATAATATATTTATACCATTCATTTCTTATGGTTAAAATATTGACATTTTTTATGCTAGTTTTAATAAAAATGTTTATGATATGTTTAAACCTTTTCATATGAGGAATGTATTGGACATAGTAAGTGACAGGTGGAGCCCGCTATTGCTCCTCGATGCATCGGTAGGTCTCATGAGACAACTAGACATGGAATTGGCCGAGGACCTTTCCCAATTTGATTTATGGTTTTGGTCGAGGCCTTAATCATTTTAGACGTCTTGGCCAAGGTCTTGACAAAATGTTTCAGAATGTCCGACATTATACATTCCCTCATTATGGAAATAATATTGATGGTTCATGTGGTCATTTGACTAGTAGAATACACATGATTATGATTTATTATGGCATTATTTACTCAGCTCATAATCTTTCCATAAAAGTATTCATGTTTATTATTAGTAAAGGCATGTGGTTTTCAATTATTTACCATGCTTAATATTTATGTCATTTTCCGCTGTATTACTTACCCTTACTGACCGTTTGAGCTCACCCCTTTCTTATGTTTTATTTTCACAGGATATGAAGAAGTTAGTTATGAGTGACCTGTAGGCATAATCTAAGAGGCTTGGATGCTTCTAATGAAATATATTATTGTTGTATTTCTCTTCAAGCTGTAAAGTGGATCATATGAATGAATCTTGTTTCCAATATTACTAAACCGATCGGTCTTTTGAGACATGATTTTACTTGTAATCATGCCAATGATATGTAATAATGCATTGACTCTGGGTAACTGGGGTCGTGGAATTACAGTTGGTATTAGAGGAAGTTTAGTACAAACCTTGGAAACTAGATTTAGATAAACTCTGATTAGAGAACATAGCCCTAAGATAGACTTTGAGGATTAGTATAAAAGAACTTCCTAGAATTTTTGTATTGTAGATATTTTGTGAGTTTTCTGAGTAATACATCCATGTCTGGATTCGAGCAGGTAGAGGCGGCTCTGGCACAGAAGTACCTAGGGGTAAAACCTGAAAAAACCACATTGAGCTTGACTCGAACGGGAACTGGTGCACGATAACAAGCCTTGCTGCACTCTTGATTACAACACTCCTGGGGGATATGCTTAGGATAATTATCATTTTCTTTTCCAACCATTATGAAGTTTTATGAGTATATACTTCTAAAAGAAAACTTTTTTATGATTATGGATTGTATCCATAAACTGTGGAATTTATGTTAAGTGTTTTAGATGTTTGGAATTATATATTTCAATTCATAAACTAATATAGTTTATTCCATTTTTATAAATGGCACCTAGTGGAAGGAATGGAAACCGTATCAATGCACACACTCCATGTAGGGATTTCTCTCAGGCTCAAGATAATTATAGTGGATCTAATGATGCAACTAGTGTTGATCAGCTTATCACCATACTAGGACAACTCACTCAGGTTATGAATAATAACCTTACCCATATGGAGCACCAATATCCACAGCGTGGAGGATCAATGTAAGATTTCTTCATGAGTCAACAACCACCAACATTCAATGGGAGTAAAAATCTCATAGTAGCTGACCAATGGATAAATTCTTTAAAGAAAATATTCCATTCCTTGGGGAGTAGTGAAAAGCAAAAAGTTGTCATGGCAGTTTATCGCCTCACTGGAGATGCTGATCAATGGTGGTCATTGATAAAAAACATTAAGTAAGATGATAAAGTATCAGATATGGAATGGAGGGAGTTTGAAGAGTTGTTCATAGAAAAATACTTTCCTCGAGACCATCGACAAGATATGGAAAGGCAATTTCTGAGTCTGAGGCAGAAAGAGGATGAGAATGTCGCAAAGTATGAGGGTGACTTTACAAGGTTAGTGAGGCATGCTACTGATTATATACATAACCCAAGGAGTAATATTGATCATTTCTTTGATGGGTTAGAACCATTTCTCCGTCGAGCATTAGTCTCGCAAACCTTCTCATTATATGAAGATATTTTCTCCTGTGCTATCAAGACAGAAAATGAATTCTCTAATTCTTATGACTTTAAATCAAAGAAAGAGAAGAAGAGATCTGCTAAACACTCTGTGAAAGGAAATAAGGAAATAGGGAAGAAGGGTAGAATTGAATTTCCACCCTGTAATAATTGTGGAAGGAAGAACCCTGGTGCCTACCTAAAAAGAAAATGATTATGCTACAAATGTGGACAGAAAGGCTATCTAGCTGGTGATTGTAAAGGAAATAAAGACGCTACCGATGTTCAATGCTACAATTACATGGATATGGAACATTATAAAAATTAATTTCCTAAGTGTCAAGGAAACTTACCTCAGAAAAGGCCAAGGGATCAAGGCCAAGCTTATGCTATCACTACTGCTGAGGTAGATGCTCTGAAAGACGTGGTGGCAGGTAATTTAATGGTTTCCTCAAGTTTAGAAAATGCATTATTTGATTCTGGATCATCGCATTGTTTCATATCTTCCCAGTTTTCTATGAAAATTAGATATTTCAAATTTGATTTAACAAGGGAGTTGTCAGTTAAAACTCCTAAGGGAAGTATCATTGCAACAATGTTTTGTGAATCAGTCCCCATTAGAGCACATAAATGTTCTTTATCTACTGATCTCATCGTCATACCTATGATTGGGTTTGATATAATCCTAGGTATGGATTGGCTTTCAGACCATGATGCGAAAATTTATTGTAAGAAGAAGGAGGTTACAATTTTTGATGATGATGATAAGGAACACCTTATCTTTAGAGTAGAATCGTCACCACCTAATTCTTATCTAGATCCACCCCCAATAGCTCAACAAAATTCAATTATTGGGGAGGAAGAGAATGAAATGACAGTGGGTGAGGAATGGAATGTTCAAATTTAGGATGTACCTATTGTGAAAGAATATGTAGATGTGTTTCCGAAAGATTTACCTGGACATCCTCCAGAACGAGAAGTTGAGTTTTCCATTGATTTAATTCCTGGTTCAAGGCCCATATCTAAAACCCCTTATAGAATGGCCACTATGAGATTATTTGAACTAAATAAACAACTGGAGGAATTGAGTAATAAAGGATTTATTCTCCCTAGTGTTTCTCCATGGGGAGACCCTGTCCTTTTTGTTAAGAAGAAAGATGGATCTGTGAGGTTATGCATTGACTACAGGGATATCGATGCTATAACAATAAAGAACAAGTATCCCCTACCTCGCATTGATGATTTATTTGACCAACTACATGGAGATCAATACTTTTCAAAGATTGATCTTCGATCTGGATATCATTAGTTGTGTGTGAAAAAGGATGACATTCTGAAGACAGCATTTCGAACCAGGTACGGGTATTTCGAGTTTACAATAATGCCTTTTGGCCGGACTAATGCACCCTCTGTATTTATAGATCTAATGAACAGAGTTTTCAAGGAATAGCTTGATGACTTTGTAGTGGTATTTATTGATGATATCTTGGTATGCTCCAAAATCTACAAAGATCATTAAAATCACTAGCGCATTATATTGAAGACTCTGAGATGACATGAATTATATGGGATGTTTAGAAAATGTGAATTCTGGCTTCCTGAGATTTCTTTTCTTGGCCATATTTTCTCTAAGGATGGAATCTCTGTTGATCCTTCTAAGACCAAGGAAATCCAGGAATGTCCAGCACCAATGAGTATAACCGAGGTATACAGTTATATTGGTTTAGCAGGTTATTATCAATGTTTTTTCCCGAACATTGCCCAGTTGGCTAACCCATTAACAAAGCTCACACGTAAAGGGGTTAAATTTGTCTAGAAAAAAGATTGTGAAGAATGTTTTAAAGAACTGAAGAGAAGATTAGTCAATGCTCCTATATTGACTCTACCATTGGGGAATGATGGGTTCGTTATTTATAATGATGCATCGAAGAAAGATCTTGGTTGTGTCCTTATGAATAATTATAGATTTATTACCTATGCATCACGACAACTGAAAATTCATGAGAAAAACTATCCTACTCATGATCTTGAGTTAGATGCTCTAATATTTTCTTTGAAGATTTGGAGACACTATATCTGTGGTGAAAAATGTGAGATTTATACTGATCACAAGAGTTGGAAATATATTTTCTCACAGAAAGAGCTCCACATGAGGAAAATGAGATGGCTTGAACTACTAAAGGATTATGATTGCACGATACACTACTACCCGGGGAAGGAAAATAAGGTGCAAGATTCTTTGAGTAGAAAGGATCATGGAATTTTGAACAAGATCAGAGTAGAAAAGGATCCTATATACATGGATCTAGTAAAAATGGATATGGGAATCACCATTGAAGGTGAAACATCAATACTTTTTCAAATGGTTGCCAAACCATATTTAGTAAAAAGGATAAAGATTTATTAGACTGGTGATGAAGAGTTTCAAAAGAATATTAAAGGTGTGAATGATGGGATATTGAATAAATTTTTGTATGATGATGGAATTTTGAAGTTTGGGAAGTGACTTTGTGTTCCCAAAATACCTGATCTAAAAAGGAAATTATTCGATGATGCTCATAGCTCCAATTTATCTATACACCCTGGATTCACCAAAATGTATAGAGATTTGAATGAAAATTTTTGGTGGGACAACATGAAGAGGGAGATTGCTGATTTTGTGTCAAGATGTATGGTTTGTCAACAAGTGAAAGCTGGAAGGCAACAGCCTGGTGGAGTATTGCAACCTCTTCCCATAACTGAGTGGAAATGGGATAATATTATGATGGAATTCGTCATGGGGCTACCAAAGACTCCTAGAAGGAATGATGCAATATGGGTCATTGTTGATCGTCTTACCAAGTCATCACATTTTCTTTCTATAAGAGAAGATTTAACACTCGAATGTCTAGAAAGACTATATATTAATGATGTTGTGAGACTTCATGGAGTACCCCTATCGATTGTTTCTGATCGTGATCCCTATTTTACTTCAAGATTCTCTAAGAGTCTTCAGAAAGCCTTGGATACTGAACATCGTTTGAGTATTGCCTACCACCCTCAAATAGATGGAAAATCCGAACGGACTATTCAAACCATAGAAGACATGTTGAGATCTTTCTCACTTGAATTTCAGGGTATGTGGGATAAATATTTACCTCTGGTAGAATTTTTCTATAACAATAGCTTCCATTCGAGTATTCAGATGGCACCATATGAAGAATTATATGGAAAGAGATGTTGCACACCAACCTGTTGGGATGACGTTGGTGAAAGAAAACTTTTAGGCCTGGAACTAGTGGAGGAAATGATGGTAAAGGTAAAGGTAATAAAAAACCACATCAAAGCAGCTCAAAGTAGGCAGAAGAGCTATGCCGATAATCAAAGGAAGGATTTGGAATTTCATGTAGGAGATCATGTTTTCTTGAAGGTATCTCCGTGGAAGGGAGTTATACGTTTCAGTAAGAAAGGAAAATTGATTCCCAGGTACAGCGGACCATTCGAAATTCTAGAACGCATTGGGGTTGTAGCTTACAGATTAGCAATGCCGCCAAGTCTCTCCAAAGTACATGATGTGTTCCACGTATCACTGTTGAGAAAATACATGCCTGACCCAACGCATGTACTCACCTATGAGGAATTAGAACTGCAACCCAATCTTTCTTATTGGGAAGAACCCCTCTGTATTCTTTATATGAGGGAACAAGTGCTGAGAAACCGGATGACTTGTCTGGTAAAAGTTCTATGGAGAAACCATTAAATGGAAGAAGCAACGTGGGAACCCGAGGATCTTATGATGAAGAATCACCTGAGTCTTTTCATGCAGTAGAATTTTAGAAATTTATAGGACAAAATTATTTGAAGGAGGGGAAATATAACACCCCAAGCTTCCATGGTACGCTTCTCTTTGAATAATACAGTAGTGTCTGTTGTACGCAACTTCGTGTTCTAACACACACCACAACCAATCAAAGTAGCTGTTATGAATAGTAATAACCACATTTTGAAATTTTATAAATTTTATCCATCAAAATGGACTTCATTTTTGTATTCGGAATATAGAAATTAGACTAGGGTGAAATTTTGGAACTTTTCGGATAACTTTTATATTTTGATGAATAGTTAAAATTACTAAATTTTAATTAAAAACAACTTCTTTAATCGAAATAATTATCAGTGATAAATTATGAATTTGAGTGGTTTTAAAGTATATATAGAATATATTTTTATCATTTAATACAATTTTGTTCATTGTACATAATTTCACAATTAAACCGGACATAAACAAGTGTCAATCTTTTGATAGTTATTATCTCTTAAAAACACACTTTTTGTTTTAACAACGAGAAATAATTTTAAATTAATTTCTACCACTTCTGTGTTTTGAATTTGGAAAAATGGATTCCATATTTGTAATCATGATGTTCAAAATGTTTAAATAGGTAACTTTTATTTTTAGTCATTTTGAATAATTACTTCGGTAAATATTTTATTTACCCTGGTTAAAGGGTAATTCCATTAAATAAGGGTAAAAAAATAATATTATAATAAAAATAAATTACCCTAAAACGTGTCCTAACCTTATTGGTTGATACATTTCCGACCATGGGAATCCTTGGGTCGATTTTGGGACCCCATGGATCCATTTGTAAGTGATAAGGACACTTTATATTAATTAAGATAAAATAAATACAAAAATGAAAAAAGCATATATCTTTTAGAAAAACAATTATTACATAGAGTTATATATGTTGGATTTTTGATTACCAATATTCATTATAAAGATAAAACTATTTCCTACATAATGGTAGTATATTTATAATTTTTTTACATTTAATAATTAATATTATTTATGACACAATAATGATACAGTATTTTCCTTATTTATGAAAGAATCAAATAATTGGTATTCTAAATGTAAAAATAAATATAATTTGAATGTTTCGATGACATCCATGAATTTTATTGGTTAATATGACATTATAGGATTTCTTAAATGAATTTGGTTTGATATAATTAAGTTTTTAAGACTTTAACAAAAATCTATTATTGAATAGTGTCAAAATTGTCATAAATGAGTTTTTAAAACAAATATTATATTATTAATTGATATTCAATTCCTAAAAATCTACGGTTTGGAAAAGATAATTATATCATGATAGGTGTATCATTAATGGACCACTTGTGGGTATCTTGGATGTATATAGTAAGTTTATAAACTATAAAATATAAAAATACAAAGTGACATGGTAAATGTCAAACTAATTAACTAAGAGTTAAAACTTAAATATAAGGTTAATATAGTGACCCAAACCTGTCTAAAACCTATTGTTTGAGTGGTTGTAGACCTATACCCACCTTAAAAGTTAAATAATAATCTTTTTAGCCTTTATAAACCGAATATGAATTTATTATAAAATAATATTTCTAGCTTTTCCAAAGGTGCCCCTCACCCCTCTTATAAAAGGGAACTCCCCCTTCTCATTAATTCACACCTTCAAATCCATTTGGATCGGCCAAACCCTGACCAACTATCCTCCCAACTTCCCTAAATTCATCTTAGAGGCCTTATTTTGATTATAAAACCATCCTAAGGTGCCCTTTTGATCAAATCAGAAGGGAGAACCCGAAGAAAGGGTAACGTCTTCACCACCCTCTTTAATGTTCCTTTCTTCTTCAACTTCTTATTTCCTTTTTATTTCCATTCTAAAATAATAAATCTATAATATTCTATATAATTTGATGTTATTATAATTATGGAATAAACAAATTAATTATTCTATCCATCCCTTGAATGACATGTCACCATACGTGCGTACGTACGACCTACTTTCTCCACGTTGTGGTGTAATTGTTATTCAATACACTATTATTTAGATGGGTATAATAATGATGTATAATTCATGTAAATAATAAATATAACATGATAATTATTCTTTCTATATGATATACCATCCAATTATATATTATTTTAATATCAAAAGAATGATATTGTCGCTCGTGCGTACGTACGGATTACCGTCTCCACGAACGCGATGAGATTCATTCTCCATCGTATCCATTCAAGAATAAATTTTATTGGATGATTAAAAATAATATTTATGGACTTAATATCATTCTGGATATGAGTATGATACAACCTATCCATAAAAAACAGGGCTTATATAAAATAAAATGAGAAAGTTAACACCCAAAACGACGATAATTCTAAGATTTTATTAATAAAGCGATGTTAAAAGATCATATATGATATCATATTAATATATATGATTATTGTATAATTAAATAACAAATATTTCACCATTATATAGGAGTTTAACCTACCATCAACCGAATAAAATTACAAGCTAAGGTTTTATTTCACAATCTCTTCATTATCCGAGGTTGTTTATACATAATTATGTACTGGGACCTCTTTATCAACCACATCCATGTTTCTTAAAAATGAATTTCAAAAAATTCTTACAATTTTACATAATATGGGTTAAAGTCATGTATACTCTTATTTGACTTTTTATAAGAAGTTTATAAAGGAATCTTTCCATCATTTTCCAAACAAGGTCCTTTTTAACCTTTTCGACAAAATTAAGGTAAAAATGATGTATTTAACTTATACGGTGGGTGCGGCTATCTTTCTCCGTTATAACATCGTCGAAGCTTCCCTTACAAGCGTATAAGAATATTTTCAAAATAAATATTTTCTTTATGTGACTCTTAAATTATTTCAAAATATATAGAGATATGTCTCTAAAAAAGGTTTTGATTTCATCTATGTCAACATCCTTTAATGGATTTTATGCTTATTTGAAGTTGATTTATTATGATACAAAACTTCGATATTGTATTGAAGTTTTTGTGATATGTTTGAATGCAGATGTACTATTTTTATACCATTCATTTATTATGGTTAAAGTATTGAAATTTATTATGCTAGTTTTAATACGAATGTTTATGATATATTTAAACCTTTTCATATGAGAAATGTATTGGACTTAGTAGGTGACGGGTGGAGCCTGCTATAGCTCCTCGATGCATCGGTAGGTCTCATGAGACAACTATATGTGGAATTGGTCAAGGCCCTTTCCCAATTTGATTTATGTTTTGTGCCGAGGCCTTAATCATTTTAGACATCTTGGCCGAGGCCTTGACAAAATGTTTCAGAATGTTTCGCATTATACATTCCTTCATTATGGAAATAATATTGATGGTTCATGTGGCCATTCGACTAGTAGAATACCCATTATTATGTTTTATTATGGAATTATTTACTCAGCTCATAATCATTCCATAAAAGTATTCATGTTTATTATTAGTAAAGGCATTTGGTTTTCAATTATTTACCATGCTTAATATTTATGTCATTTTCCACTATATTACTTTCCCTTATTGAGTGTTTGAGCTCTCCCCTTTCTTATGTTTCATTTTCCCAGGATATGAAGAAGTTAGTTATGAGTGACCTGCAGGAATAATCTAGGAGGCTTGGATGCTTCTAATGAATTATATTATTGTTGTATTTCTCATCAAGCTGTAAATTGGATCATATGTATGAATCTTGTTTCCAATATTACTAAACTGACCTGTCTTTCGAGACATGATTTTCCTTGTAATAGTGCCAAGGATATGTAATAATGCATCGACTATGGGTAACTAGGGTCGGGGTGTTACAGTCAAAGACTCTCAATTAGCCTAAATGATAATAATTTATCGTAAAAAATGTTTTTATGGAAATATTTTTCTCTACCTAGAGTAATTACTACTAAGGATCCTAAAGCTATTGTGGTTTTTGAACTAGATATTACACAAGAAGCTCCAAGATATGTTATCCATGAAGACATAAAAGTGATTGGTGAAAATATGTTGGATGGATTTTAGAATATTTTAAAAGCTCGGACTCTTCCTATAAACTCATCTATGTGAAAATGATGCTTGTATTATGTTGGAGAAACTTATTTATAAAACACAACCTCATATGATGCATGAAATTCAACAAGTAAGAATTGAAAATCTGAATCTATGTGAGGAAGTAAAATCTCTAAAGTCTATGGCGGAAGAACTATAGAATGAGTTTGAAACTGTTGAACATCATGTTGCTTGATTCAGCACAGAATATAATGAAATTACAGAAAAAAAATGTTTCAACACTTATCTAACCAAATATGGTCTCTATTTTTGAGAAAATAATATAAAATAATGAAAAGTTGTCATAATAAATTCGAAAATTGGCATCATAAATAAATTCCTTGTCGTGTATTTTAAAGATATCTATTGAAACTGTTTTCATGGGTCTTTTTTCACCATCAATAGGCATCTATACTCTTTCCTCTTGGTGATGCATGCCTAATAATCTTAGTTGATAGAAAGTGAAGTTCTGGGAAAGGTTTTTCAAGAATAGCATAAATCATTGAAAAGTCCATCTGTTCAAGAAAGTCTGTCCAAAATTGATTAAAGCAGTGAAAATTTCCCTGACATAGTTCAAATTTACTCTAAGAAAGATTCTACATCCTAAGATGAGATTACAGTGAAGGTGGATTTCTACATTAAAATAATTTAGAAAAAGAAACAATTGACAAGTCATTTCGAGTATCTTACATAGAATTTGAAAATGCCTCCTATGACTCAAGAATTTAAAGACAAATTAGAGAAAATAAAAGTACTGACACTTACCTTGGAGAAGTTTATTGAGAATAAATATTATTTCGAGATGGAAATGTCTTATGGGGTCGATTTCACCACTATTTTTATTAATTTACTAATACACTATCACAACTTGAAAAGCACGAATATAGAGGCTATTGTACCTACTCCCTTGATGCTGGGTTTCACCTCTTCTTCTCTGTCTACATTTTCCCTTTCTACCATGTCTTTCTCTCATAATCTATACTAGATTATAACTGTTATTCTTGAGAATTCTTAGCCTCAATCTACGAACAAACCCACACTTTCACCTTATGTTTTTTAAGGTGTTCCTCTTCCTTCTCTCGTCATTGGATCACTCTTAGCTACCACCTCCTCTTATTCTCCTATGCCTCATTCTTATAATTCTTCCAAGGGAAATGAGAAGTCTACTGCCTCTGAAGATAAGTGAATGATGTCTATTTGATAGGAATATTCTTGATTTATTCTTTTTATCCTATGGTTGTACTAGACCCTATCTTATTTCTCAATGTAATATTCTTTATTGTTTTTTGATATTATCCATACCCTTATTTAATGATTCTTATATTATTTTTTATTATCTCAAAAGGGGGAGAAATAAGAAAAATAATATTTATTCAATTTTTGGATTTATTCACTTTTTTTGATAGTTCATACATGTCAGGATTTGAGATCATAAAAAGGTGGATATTGTGGGATTCCTCTTGTTTGATCATGTTTTAATGCTCACAAATCATGATAATCATGATAATTATGTTACTAATATTTTTATGCATAATTTCACAATTTATGACTAATCTTTTTCTATTATGTTTTATTATAGAAAAAAAAATTTAATCCATTCTATGCATATTACTACTTACGACTGTTTAAAAATATTTGGATAAGTCTTAGAAACTATAAGTCTGACACCAGTTCTGGATTTTGGCAAAGTCTCAGACATCGTGACCCAGACACTATGACCCAAACACTGTGACCCTGACACAGTACTCCCAGATACTATGACTCAAGCACCATTCAATGTTTTAAGAAACTACTATACATCGATACCAGAGACATCGTTATTTTGACACTATATATCTGATACTGGTTCCTAATCTTAACACAGTTTTTGTAATGTAATTGTATCACCAACACAACGCTTATGAGAATACACCATTTTCAAGTGACACTATTTCAAGAAAAATAGTGACACCATTCATTAATTTTTTTGGTCGTATTCAATTTAATTTCTAATGGTAAAATTCACGTTATTAAATGGAACTGACATCATTAATGTTTCTTTCTATAAATTTCACTGACAGTATGAGGTACGAGGTGTAGAATACCTCCACCATGTCAGCTTCAACATGTTCACCCCTAATTAAAATGAGGATATGTGTGGCTCAAAAAATATAAAGAAGCGAAGAGTGAAAAATAAAACTCATGCACGAAAAAACATACCACTGAAGAACATGCGAATAACTATCAATCCCTGATGGCTAAACTATAATAGATCAACGCTTCAAGAATAATTGGATAACCAAATAAAATAATAACATGAGCTATATAGTTCACATCATCAAATTGAAAACCAAAGAACCATACTTTCAATAATCTATTTTTTCACACGAGTCCTCGATACTTGTATATGCTTCATCCTACAAGTCCATAGCTACATAGAATAAATCTCAGAGAACTTCTAATCCTTTCTCATAATCTTTTCTCTAATGTGTACTATTTTTAGAATTAGAGCAGTGTGTTTTTCTGTATTAAAACACTCATTTTCTCCTCTATTAATCCGAAGGATAAAATATATCCTTCCTCTCACATATTCATACATCATTTTACACCCATAGATAGGTTTAGAATAGGTACTTTTGTTACCTGGTATCTTATATCTACGAAGAACAGTGGAAGAGGTCTTGTGACCTGGATTGTCCTATGTATTGTTGTTTACCCTGATCCAGGGTGTGGATAACATTTATTAATATAAACTGCTTGGTGGCAGGTGATCACCAATTAGAGTGGATTATTTATCATCTTGATACTGAACCACTTGTTTTATCCATTGTGTCTTTTAATTTAGTTTTTCACTTCTTTATTGTATGTTTTATAAAACTAAATTTTACTTTGATATTTATTCTTGGATAAAAGTTATAAATATTGTTCCTTATTATAATATCTTCCAAAGGGGTATCAATAACTCACATTGATATTACAGATAATTAATCAATCTTCTAAGAAGTTTATTTAATAGTCAAACTATTATAACTTTATTACCTTGATTAACATGATTGTATTAATTTTTATTGGGAAATATTATTAAATAAATATTTGATAAGAATTTATATAGATACTCAATTCACACCCCGCCCACATGAGTATTATACTCTTCCCAACATTTGGTATTAGAAGAATTTGTTCTTGTTAAGGAATTGTTTAAAAAAAATCAACTGTGATTTTAGTTTCACTTTAAAGATATATAAATTTTTGTTAGTTATAAATTTCAAAATCTATAAAAGCATTTTATTTATTATGAAAAATAGACTCGAAGGTTATGAAACAAACAGACCTCTATTCATTAAGTGAACTAATTATTCCCAATGGAAAATTAAGATGAAAATTCATTTAAAAAGTATGGGTATTGAAATTTTCTCCCCATGTGTATGTGAGTATAAAATTCCCACTACTAATAAGACTACTTGGGATGACCCAACTAAGGTGTCTTGTAAAAACAACAGTAAATAAATTAATTCCCTATACTATTCATTATGATATGAGGAATGAAATATAATCTCTATATATAAAACAACCCTTGTAATTTGGGATACTTTGTTTATTTTACATGAGAGAACCACTAATGTTAAAGAAATGATACATAACACATATAATATTAAATATGATAATTTTATGATGAAACATGATAATCCTACTTATGATATATATCTCAGGTTCAAAGAATGTGTGAACCTAATGATCTCTCTAGGAAGAGAGGCTAAATTCAATGAATAAATAATGCGGATTCTCAAATACTTATCTGACATATGGAGAGTAACATCTGTCTCTATTATAAGGTTATGTGACATCAGAAAAAAAACCTATCAATGAACTCATTGGGAAACTAATGATGTACGAAGAAGAACTAAAAGTCAACAAGTAAGAGGAGGATGCACCCCAAAACAAAATATGTGGCATTTAAGACCACTACCTCTAAAGTCAAAGAAAATGAGAAACTTCAAGCTTCAATAGAAAGTTCCGGCATTGAACAATCATCACTCGACAGTGATGAGGAGATGGCTCGGTTGGGGAGAAAGTTTAATAAATTTTATAAAAGAAACAAATTCTTCAAAAATCCTAACTTGAAAGGAAGATATGATCAAAAGGGAAGTTGGATTAGGTATTGGAAAAATTATGACAAGTATTATGAGATAGTATGTTATGAATGTAATCAAAATGGACATGTAAAGGATGACTATCCAAGATCATGTACAAAATGAAATATGAGGACAAAGATAAAACGTATAAAATGGAAATGAAAGAAAATTGGAGTTCTTCTAAGGATAATTCAAGTGAATCAAAGTCTTCACATGATGAACAGGATAATAAAGACAATATTTGTTTCATGACAAACACATCATAGGTAACACTATAATCTCCTACACAAAATTCCTATTATTCTAGAGATGAAAGTGATTCTGAAAATATTCTTTGAAGAAGAAATGTTTGAGTATTGAAATAATCTTGAAGAGAAATTTATTAAACTAAATGATGAATAGATGTCTTTAAAGAGACAATATGCTCATTCCTCAACTATTAAATTCAAACTTATTATTGAAAGAAAGAAAAATGTTATATTACTCAATGAAAACAATGAATTAAAGCTATCTAAGGAGAAATTGGAAAAGGGCCTTGAAATCTTTACAAATGATAAAGTTATCATGGTAAAATTTCTAGGTAAACAAATTTCCCCTAAATACACTACTAGTATTGGATATCAACTTGGTGAAATAAATTCTCTAAAAACCAAATTTTTTCTAAATCTAGAACATACATCTTTATTCCTACTTCAAGAAAAAATTATACTAGTTTAAACTATGATACATTATCTAGTGTTTCTATTTTTTCCAAAACAAATAATGTTAATTTCTCAATTAATTTACAAAATTATTATACGAAACCTATGATACATATGTGGGTTCATAAAGCACTGGTTACTAATATCACTAGAACAAAATAAATATGGGTACCGAAGTCTATTTTTATTTGAGTATTTTGTTCGAAAACTATTTGAAGAGCTCTAGTAAAACATTGTGGAACTTGGAAAGTGGGTGTTCAAGACACCTAACATGAGACTATTCATATTTCTAGAACCTAATAAGGATTTATGTTGGGAATTTCCAAATTGGTGAAAATACTAAAGGAAAAATCATTTTCCTAGGCCAAATCATTAATGCTAACTCAGTTTTATTTTTGAATTACTTTTTATAGATGGACTGAAATATAATATGCTTAGTATTTCACAACTATTTAATGATATATTTCATGTTAAATTTGAAAATTATGATTTCAATGTTTTCAATGCTAAAAATAAACTAGTATTTTCTACATTAAGAAATTAAAATATATATTTTGTTAACATGGATTCTTTAGTTTCTCAAAATGCTTCATGTTTAAGTGTATTTCACATGGAGTTATGGATTTGGCATAGAAGAATATGACACGACAATATTAACTCCCTTAGAAAGGTAACAAGAAATATTTTAGTCAAATATTTACCCAAAATAGAGTTTTTAAATGGTAAAGTGTTCAATACATTTCAAAAGGGAAAACAACACAAAATTTCATTCAAACCAAAGAAATATGTTTCAACATATCAACCTCATGAGTTGGTTCACATGGATTTATTTAGACTATCTATAATTTTTAGTTTAAATTGAAAGCACTGTGTTTATTTTCTGGTAGATGAATTTTCTATGTATACGTGGGTGTTTTTCTTGGCTCTCAAAAGTGAAGCATGCTCCCATTTCACCATGTATGCTCAAACTATAGAAAATCATAGTGGACTTAAAATTAAATCTCTAAGAAGTAACCATGGTCATGAGTTTTAAAATCAATATTTTTAATCATTTTTCTCACAAAATGGCTATAGAAATAATTTCTCTGACCCTAGAACACCTCATAAAAATGGGGTCATAGAAATAAGAAACAAGACCTTCTAATAAATTGGTGGAACCATTCTTTTTCAATATTACATAACTATTTATTTTTTCGATGAAGTGTTAAATACCGAGTTCTATATTATTAATAGTATTTATTAGAACTATTCATAAAAGAACCCCATATGATTTGTGGAAGAATAGAAAATCCAAAGTTAACTACTTAAAAGTCTTTGGTTGCGAAGTTTATATCCTTAATATCGAGGACAACCATGAAAACTTTACATCCAAGAGTGATGAAGGAATATTTATTGGATATTCAACCTCTAGTAAAGCCTATAGAATTATTAAAAAAATAACTAAATGTGTATAGGAATATTTCCATGTCATGTTTGATGAGATAGATCCATATGAACCTAATATCTCTTTATAAAATCTTGATGATGATATTTCAAATCTAGGATTTAATGGTAAATCCTCTAATCCAATAAGGG
The DNA here is from genome assembly GCA_963277665.1 of Viscum album. Taxonomy (NCBI): domain Eukaryota; kingdom Viridiplantae; phylum Streptophyta; class Magnoliopsida; order Santalales; family Viscaceae; genus Viscum; species Viscum album. The sequence goes on from OY728126.1 coordinate 1,748,010,414, forward strand.
AATCTATGAAAACATATTGTTCTAGAAATTTTCCAGATTCAAGCCATAATGAACCAAAACCGTGTGATGAAACTGAAATAACTAGACCAACCGTTCCTAGAACAACTAGAACCATTTATAAACATCCCTTATATGATATTGTTTGAGATATAGATAGAGGAACACAAACTGGAGCTTCATTGTGAAATCAGGTTGAAAATCAAGATTTTTTATCACAATATGAACCAAAAAACATTAATGATGTGATCAATTATTAATTTTGGTTGATGGCTATATATGAAGAACTTAATCAGTTTGAAAGGAACAATGTTTGGAACCATTAAGATAGACCCAAATATATTTTTACCATATGTACTAAGTGGGTGTTTAGAAATATTGTATATGAAGCTGGAAAAATAGTTAAATACAAGGCTAGACTGGTTGCACAAGGCTATATTCAAGAAGAAGTAATTTACCATGAGAAGTCCTTTTCACCAGTAGCTAGACATGAAGCAATTAGAATTTTTCTATCATATGCAGGACATATTAATTTCATACTATATCAAATGGATGTCAAGAGTGAATTCAAGAATGGGTATATAGATAAGGAAGTTTTTTTTGAACAACCCCCTAGTTTCACAAATACTCACTTTCCAAATCCTATTGTTAAATTATCCAAAGCTTTGTATAGTTTAAAAGAAACACCAAGATCATAATATGATTGATTAATTTCTTTTCTTTTTTCCAAAAGATTTTAAAAAGGTATATCTGATCCTACACATTATATAAAATGAACTTAAAATAATTTTCTAGTTGTTAAAATTTATGTAGATGATATTATTTTTGGATCTTCAAAAAATTCTTTGTGTATTGGTTTTTCTAAAATGATGCAAAATGAATTTGAAATGAGTTTAATGGGTATACTAAAATTATTTTTTGGATTTCAAATCATTCAAAATAAATATAGAATTATTTTAAATCAAATAAAATATATTAATGATCTTCCCAAACATTTTGTCTTGGAAATCACTAAAATCGGTGATAATCCAATGAGTACTACTTCTATGTTGGATCTTGATGAATATGAAAAATTTGTTGATCAAACCACTTACAGATAAATGTTTGGAAGCTTATTCTTCTTAATATCTAGCCCCCCTTATATTATGTTTAGTGTATCTATGTGTGCTCTCTTTCAAGAAAACCCTAAAGAGTCTCATCTAAATGTTGTTAAAGGGATTTTCAAATACCTAAATCATACAACCAAGGTATGATTGATCTATACTAGAAAAAAAATAATTTTAGTTAGTTAGTTATTCTGATGCGGATTTTTGTTGCTTAAAGTTAGATATAAAAAGAACCTTTGGAAGATGTTACATTTTAGTTAGGTATCTAGTGTCGTGATGTACTAAGAAGAAAAATGTTGATGCATTATCTACCATAGAATCTTAATACATAGTGGCCGGTAGTTATTGTCCGCAAAATTTGTAGATGAAACACACATTACTAGACTATAGATATAAATTTAGACATGTTCCTATAAATTGTGTCAACACAAGTGCTATTAACATTTCAATGAATCCAATTTCATAGTTCAAGAAAAAACATATTGATGTAATACATTACTTTTTTAGACACCATTATCAAAAAAGGTGATATCAATTTGGAATTCATTGGCATTGAATATGAACTTCCTAATATATTCACTAAAACATTAAATTCTGAAAAAAAATATTACATCACACATGAATTAGGTATGATAATTCTTAAATGAAAGGTTTACATTCTTCAACTCACTATTTCAAAGGTTATAGTTTCAGGTTTACGGTTTCACAAGTTACTATCTCACACTCTCTATATCACTTTTACGATCTCACATGTTACAGTCCCAAAATTACTATTTCACTTCAGGGGTTTCACATTTCATTGTTTTAAACTTTTTCTCTCAACATTAAGTCCACACCATTTCAAGTCACACCATATGGATAACACCATGACAATCTATTCTGGTCTCACCGTGACAACCTTTTCCTGTCTCACCGTAAAGACTTGGGTTTTCTATTCAACTCAATTTTATTTCTCGTATTGCTATTTTTATTAGTTTAATATTACTTTTCTGTACATTTTATTTTGATGTTTGGAATTTCTAAATCATAAAAAAATGATATTTTTCACTGTTCGCTTTACTTATTCATTCGTCTCAAGAAACAAAATCCCTTTCCTTCCGAATCTCATGCTCTCCTTCAACTCGTTCGCCTTCAAAAACCTGAAGTTTTATGATGAGAATGAAGTGACCCTCTCCGCTGACTCTTTATAAGATAAGGTCTCACAATAAATCAAGAAAGGCACCGTGAATAGCACGTAAAGGACTATTATATCATGGTATTCTAAATTGAGTATTCATGCCTAAAAAAGAAGTATGTCTGAAGTGGATACTATCATGTAATTAGCTGGTCTTAAAAGTTCAAACTGAACTAGGTTGGTTGGATTGGCTTACTAAAGAAAAACAACCCATTTATCCAAAATATGTTTCTTAGTTTTATTAGTATATCCAGTTTTCATTTAGTGATGAAGATGACTTTGTTGTAAGAATCTAGATTAACAAAAAAGGTGTAATTGTTACTCCAGGTTATGGATTAGCTACCTAGGGATACCTCAAGAATGATTTTTTGAGGATTATAAGTGAGAAACTCCTCCTCCCAGTGATATTTTCATCATGGAAGAATCACTGGGAAGTATTACTGGAAATATCAAGAAAATATGGGCAACTACTGGTGTGTTGGATGGTGAAACAAGGTTACTATTTAATTTTTTCCTGAATATTATTTGTCTAAGGAAAGGGGATTTTTCTACTCTTATGTGTCAAGAGGTATTCTTGATACAACATTTGAAAAATGGTCACACAATTAATATATGTATGTATATTATACTTTATATGTTTGAATTGATCAAGACAACTTTGAAGTATACCTCTTTTTTCTATTAAGGATTATTCTTGGAAATATTGTCTACTAAAGGTGTGGTCAGACCGAATAAAGAATTCATCAATGATTATGAGTTTTTTATCTCGAAGGATACATTCATAAAGATGAAGATAAGATGGAATCTGTGGAAACAGACTTGGGTAGAGTACAATGAAAGGCTATATGAAAAGATCAATCCCATTGAAAATCCCTCAATGCCTAAGGAAAATGATGACCCAGACCTATAATCTAATGAATTTGTGGAATACTCATGTCAAGAAGAAGTTGATTGTGAAGATGAAACTATGGATAGAACTATATTAAAAGAATTAGATTGTGGATTACCTAAAAAACATGTTAATGAACAACAAGTTGATAAAGAAATAGTTGATGAAGGTTATTTTGATAAAGAAGGACCAGTTTGTGGTCTAGATAAGAAATATGTTGCTGAGGAACATCTAGAAAGAACATTTGTTGAGAAAAGTCATGTAGTGGTGGAATGGTCTAAAGAACAAGTTGATCCAATATTAGTCTAGTCTACTGAAGAAAGAATGGACCAAGCCTTTAGGCAAGGTAGAATATAGGTGGGTGAGACTGGCATTGATGCATGATTTAAAATATAGCAAGAGACTAGGTCTCTAACTCTTAGAGATGATGCAATAATTTAGGGGGGGGAAACCCCCCATTTTGGAAATTACACAAGTACAAAGCTCTGTTAAGACAAGTCTTATGGTCAATGTGTATAAATTCACTAGATATTTTCATGTCGTAGACTCTGAAGTGGAAACAATGAGAAGAATCGATCTTACAATAGCTTTTTAATTGAATTATTTAGGTCTACCTAGAGTAATACCAACTAAAGATCCCAAACATATTATGGTTTTTAAACCCGGGATTGTACAAGAAGCTCCAAGCTATGTATACAATGAGGACATAAAAGTATTTGGGGAAAATATGTTGTATGGATTTGAGATGATTTTAAAATATCAAACTCTTTAGGTAACTCATATAAGTGAACATGATGATAATATGCTTTTTGATAAACTTAGTTAGAAAACTCATTCTCAGAGGTTGCATGAAATTCAAAACGTAATAATTTAAAATCGGTACCTAAGTGAGGAAGTAAAATCTATTGTCTTTTGTGGAGAAACTGAAGAAATGTTTGAAACTATTGAACCTATAGTTTCTCGATTTTGCACAGAAAATGCTGACAAGATATCCAAAAAGGATTCAATGCTGATCTGACCAAATCTGGTCTATGTTGTTGACAAAATAATAGAAAACAATGACAAGTTGGCAGATGAAATCCAAATATTGGAATCAACAATATATGCGTTGACTTTTATATTCAAGGACTCTGTTGAAAAAGTTCTCATCAGTCTTCCTTCACTATATATAGTAATCTATGCTCATTCTCCCTTTTCCAAGCCTACTCAATCATCTCAATTGTTAGAAAGTCTAGTTCTGAGAAAGGTTATTCAAGAATAGGTTAAATCGTTGAAAAGTTTATCTGTTTAAGAGAGTCTCTCAATTGGTCAAAATATTTAACATATCCATGATATGGTGACACTATACTCAAAATAAGCTTTTATGGCCTATGATGAGATCACAAAAAAGGTGGATTTCTAATTTAAAAGAATTTATACAAAGCATCAATTGAAAAATCATTTCAAGTTTCTTACAGAGAAATTGAAAACGTCCCCTGTGACTCAAGCACTTAAGGACCAACTGTAGAAACTAAAAGAGTTCACACCTAACTAGGAAAATTTTATTGAGAATAAAGATTATTTCTATAAGGAAATGTCAGATGTTGGTGAGGCCATCACAGATTTCATCAATTTTATGAATCTATATCTCCACGTGCAAAGAACTGTGGTAGTGGCTCCTACAACTGATCCCTTGAGGCCTGCTTCCATCACTTCATCATTGTATGCATTTGACCATACTACCATGTCTGCCTATTAGGATATAATCCATATCAGACCTGTTATTCTATAGTAATCATTGCCTCATTCGTCATCCAAACCCACTCTAAAACCTTCTGTTTTTTATGGTGTGCCTCTTCTTTCTGCCACCATTTGATCACTCTCAACTACCACCTCCTCTTCTGCTCTTGTAGCTCCTCCTGCGGATTCTTCCAAGGGAAGGAGAAGTATTCTACCTCTAAAAAGAACTAGAGGAGGTCTATTTGATAGGAATTTTCTTCATTTTTTCTTTTTTAGCCTATGTCTATTTTGGATCCTATATTATTTCTCAATGGAAGATTCCTTATTGTTTTTTGAGTTTAGTGTTACCCTTTTTTCTGCTTCTTATTTTCTTTTTAATAATCACAAAAGGGGTAGAAATGGGAACAAAAGGCTTTGTTAACTTTTTTTATTTATTCAATTATTTGATAATTACTATATGCCATGAATTTCGATCATAAAAAATGGGGGGATTTTTGGTCTCCTCCTGTTTGATCATGTTTTAATGCTCACATATCAGGAAAATAATGATAATTATGCTATGCATATTCTTATGAATAATTTCAGAAGTTATTCATAATCATGTTTTATTATGTTTTATTATAAAAAAAATTATGTTTAATCAATTTTGTGAATATTACCGCTAAATAATAATTACATATATTTGGCTATGTATGAGAAATAGAAAGTCTTACACAGGTTTTGGTTTTGGCAAAGTTCCAAGCACAATGACTAAGACACTATGACCCAGACACCATGACCCAAAAACCATGACCTAGACACCGTGACCCAGACACTGTGACCCAGACACCTTGACCCAGACACTGTGACCCAGACAATATGACCCTAACACTATACTCCCAGATACCGGGACTCAAACACCATTCAATGTTTTTAAAAAAGGAAAAAGACCCTGCTACTAGAGCCACCATGATTGTGACACCAGATATATGCTACCGGTTCCTGATCTCAATGTAGTTGTGGAACCATAATTATCTCACCATTTAGAGGCTAAGGAGAATACACTATTTCCAATTGAAGCTATTTCAAGAAAAATTGTGACACCATTATTTAATCATTTTTGGCATTTTAAATTTAATTTCTAATGGTAATTTTCAAGTTATTAAATGAAACTGACATCATTAATGTTTCTTTTTAGACATTTCACTAATAGTACGATGTACGAGGTGCTGAATACATGAATCCTATCAACTTCAACATGTGAACCCCTAATTAAAACGAAGATAAGTGTGGCTTATAAATATGAAGATGCGAAAAGTGAAATGGCGAACTCATGTATGAAGAAACATGGAACTAAGGAACACACGAAGCACACTCTATATTTGAAGGATGGACTAACATAGATCAAAGCCTCAACTATCATCACAATACCAAATAAAAGAATAACATGAGATACATAGTTCACATCATCGAATTGGAAACCATAGCACTAGAATTTAGATACTCTATTTTCTCTAAGAGGACACGATACATGCATAGGCATTATCCTACAAGTACAGACCTGCATAGAATAACTATTAGATCACTTCTAAACATTTACTATCTTCATTTCTTATTGTGTACTATTTTTATCTTTCTAGTATTTTGTGTGTGTTTGTCTATATGAAAACAGGCATTTCCTCCAATATTAAACTGATGGCTTCACGATATCATTCCTCTAACTACTTCATATATCTGTTTACTCCCACAGATAAGTTTGGAAGATGTTTTTGTGTGACTTGGTAGATTATTCCCATGAAGAATAGTGAATGAGTTTGTGTGAACTGGATAGTCTTCTGTACTACAGTTTACCCCAATCCAGTTTGTGGATAAATATTATTAATATAAACTTTTTGGTGGAAGGTGATCACCCAGTGGAGTGGATTTTGTCTCAGATTGAGACTGAACAACTTGTTTTATAAGTTCTGTATTTTAATTTAGTTTTTCTCTACATTAGCTTATGTTTAGAAAACAAGATTTCATATTGATAGTTCGTCTTGGATATACATTATAATTGTTTTTCCTTATTATAATAGCTTAAAAATTTGTATAAATAACTCACATTGATATTAATGAGAATTAATAAATATTCTAACAATTTATTTGAATAGTAAAACATTTATAATTGAATTACCTTTATTAACTATCCTCTATTCATTTTTATTGGGGATTCTTTTTAAGTTAATTTTTAACAGACATTTTTATAGATACTCAATTCACCCCCCCCCCCCCCTCTTGTGTACTCTACTCCAACCAAGACCTGTAATAGTTATACTAGGGATTCGTGGGAATTTTCATCATAAAACCTACAATTTCTACAATCTATTATGGATTTACATGTCATGTAATAGAGTAACATAAACTATAATCATCACCTTGAATATTTAATGAAATGGGTACATAGATTTCAAGGTTACATGACATGTACACATTAAATTATATATGAATATTAAAATTTATACTTTTAATAAAAGGTGATTCATTTTTTTTATGTGTGACTCAAAAATTATACAACATGTAATCGGATTAAATTCCATATAAAATATGTTGTGTTTGTTTTAAGAAGGCGTTTTGGTGGAAATCATTATTTCATTCCTACAGTTTTCATTTCTCTCAATTTAGATTCTCTTCCTGGGAAATTTATGTGATCTCTGCTCCCTCAAGATCATCTATTGGATGATTGATTGTCATCATGGTTTTGGGGCATCTCTCTAGGTATGATGTCTCATTTTCTCTTCTATCTCTCTCTATTTATTTTTGAGATTTTGATATATCATATAGGGATTGGTAGATTTAATATCTATTTTAATGAATATTTTTTCTATGTCATTTTCATAGATATTAGGTGTGATCATTTTCCATTAGCGAGTCCCATTGTGGGTATTGTGATTCTATGAAAATGGTGGGTGGTTGTATATAATATTGTCCAATTGGTTAATTATTTTATTTATTTTGGTATGAAATTGAATTCAATTTAATTATGAAAACTCAATTGGATGTGAATTTTAGTTTAAATTGATTTGATATCGATTTTGGGTAAAACACCCAATTAAAATGAAGCTGACATTTTGGGTGATGATTGACATTTATGGAAATTATGAAATTATTTGAGAATATATTTCTAAAAAATTGGTCTAAATTGAATTAATAAAAAAAATAAGACATTTTTTAAAAAGGAATGAAATAATGGAAAACATATTATTTGGTTTTGGAATGAAAATTTCATATTAAAACTGATAATGGGGTAGTTATATTTTTGTCTGATTTTAAATGATTTTCCCAATTTTGATTATTTGATTGACTAAGAACATGAAAGCCTACAATATTTGTGGGTAATTTGGGACAAGAACTCTTTGATGGTAATTATATATCAATATATAGATGATTAAAACTATAACAATAACCTAGATCGTCATGACTATACTTATTGTGATATTGATGAGTCATATTCTGCTTGAGCCTAAAGGATGTTTGAACACATGTTTATCCATTATCACTGATATGAGATATGTGAGGATCTTATATCTAGAAAATATTGTACCACTAGGAAGATGACCATGGTGCATGTTGTGAAATTTGTTATATAAATTCCATTGATATAAAACTATTTTACTCATGTATATTGATTTATCTAAATTGGTTAATATAATTTTTTAATTTATTCAATGTTTGAAATGTTTTCCATCATTCTGAATTAATACATTTTTTGTTTTTAATTTGAAATTACACGGTCACTCATATTTTGATTAAAATGTAATGCAATATTTTTTTTTATAATTATGGAATCATATTATGGGACACACTATAAGACCTGCTCAGATTTTTAGCTAACACCCTAACTTTTCCTTTAGGAATTTATATATTATCTCTTTCTATGTCTGAGTAAAGGGAAGGTGGCTTTTGTAGGAGGTGTATGTTCCTGATCCCATAGGGATTAGTGTGATGTATATTTTGGGATATTGAATTTTTCTTGTCAAAGATTCAGTACATTGAATATTTTCTTTTTGGGTTTTTATATACCTATTTTGTTTCTGGAACTATCTCCTTTTATAGTTTTTTAATATACTGATATGTATCTTTATCTTCCATTTATTGTGAAAAATTGGTTCCTATTTTCATATTGAATGATTCTAGGTGCTAATTGCCAACTCAAGTGGATCATAATACACATCAGGCTATATCATATCTAGATCAGTTATCATGGTACTAGGGTATATGGCCTTGTTCATTACAAATTTGTATCAATGGTTCTAGTTGAGAATATTTTATTAATGTTATTATACATTTTGGAATATATTTTCGGGATGCATGAGGTAGTTTTATGTGAGTTCCTTGAATTATTCATCACAATTTTCGTTAAATAAACATGGGTGGGTTGGGAAAGGATTCTTGATGATTATTTGTAGTCTTTTCCATACATTATATTTGGATAGATATAAATACATATCTTTTTTATCTATCTGATGGGATTAATTTCCATATCGCTCTTGTTTGAGATGATGATATGAGTAATATTTTGAGGTCTTCACTATTGTTTTTTGATGTTATACTACATCATTATTTGGAGAAGTTGTGTTAATATGATCCATGAGGAAGCTAATGATGAACCAAAATTAGAAAATCCTCTTGTAAACCCAAATCTATTAGACTTTATTACGTGTTATTTCCATGCTCTTGGAAAGGCACCCGCACCTGTTCCGGTTTAGGCTCCATGTGTGGAACTATAGAGGGATAAATCATCGAATCAAGTTCTGGAGTTACTTTTCCAAAAAAACACCGATGTTCCATGTCTCTAATGATACTCAAGTTGTTGTGGATTGGTTGAGAAATAGTGGGTACCATTTATTTTTTGTAAACTCTCAAATATATAAAGGTGAAGTGTGTTTCCATTTATCTCGAAGGACCTAGTAGGAGATGGTGGGACTCAATAATGATTTAGAAGAAGCATGAGGGTCTAGAGTAGAACTTCCTTAAAGTTATTTTCACTATCCAATTCAATCAAGTGTATATGGTGATGGATTACTATGGATTGTTTCCAACTCTAACATGCCAACAATACCATGATGGCATATGAAAATTTTTTTTCTATGCATTTCAAGTATTCACTTGAAATTATATATAATAATAATTTTAAGTCTCAAAGGCTTGATATGGGATAATGATCTGATAATTTTTTTGCTTAGTTTTTTTTATTGAATCTCTCTTCATATGTTGAGGTGATGGATATGGAATTGATTATGTAACTTGATTTGGATGGTAATTCATGGTTAATAGGAGATAATTTTTCTCCCAGTGTATGTTTTTTGAGTTCCCATAAAGGTAAAGGAAAGCATGATAATTATCATAGAGTATTTCAAAAGTAGCGTTATTTTTGACCTCCTTCATTTCCTGGAAGGGGAGTTTTTTACTTGCTTCTAGTGTTCCCTAACAGGGAATTTGAAAATGTTTTTCACTAAAGAACCAATTATATGTGGTTCTTTTGGTCATTACGGATGCTTGTCGAAATTATGTTAGATTTTTTCTAACCCATTTACTGGAATGGGACCATCAGCACCAATAATTAATGAGGTGCAATTAGATGCTTCAAGATTAAAGGGGTTCCAACCACAAGAATCATGAACTAAGCATTTTGATGTAGTGGAAGAGTCCCCTGAAGAAGCATATATGGGTCTAGTTACTGAGAGAGGTACCATAACTATAGTATAATCTTTAGTGAAATTTGTTTTTAATAATCATGCATCTAACACATTTCTAAAAACTTATATTGTGACCATTTCTAAAAATTTTATAGATATTTTGGTATATGTGATGGATATTTCTATACCCCTCAAAATGAAGAGAGAGGAGGGTCTTCATCATCATGCTTCTGTTTTCTCATTATAACATATCAATCATACCTAGAATTTTTAGTTATTGAAATGAAAAATATTGATGTCATTTTTAGGTTGGATTCACTTGTTTCTAATAAATCCATAATTGATTGTTATATTAAACAGGACTTTTTTACTACACCCAATGGGCTATGTCATATCATTCATGGTGATTGTGAACAATGGTCGAGTAGATCTAAACACTCTTATCTAGAGATGTGGAAAGTTATATTAATTTGTTCTTTTGATCAATAATGATAATCATTAAACAATGATCTATATCTTGTTTTCATCAATTTTGATGATGCTTTTTCTTAGGAATTATCTAGTTAGACACTCATAAGAGAGGTAGAGTTTTTTATTAATTTTATTCTAGTTACTCAACCAGTATTTTTTCCTTTTTTCCGGATGGAATCATATAAAATTAAGGATTTGAACATTCAGTTTGATGATATGTTAGATTAAGGTTTTATACACCCAAGTGTGTCACCTTAGGCAGCTCATATTCTCTTTTCTAAAAAACTAATGGAAATATTATCTTATGTTATTATTACTGAAACGTCAACTTAGTTAGAGTGAATAAAAATATTTTTTTCCATCAATTTATGATCTATATAACTAGTTGATTAGGTTGGAGTGGTTTTCAATGTTTGATCTATGATTTATTTATCACATGTTTAGAATAATGTAATGTAAAATATATAAAATCACCTTATAGATTAGTTATGTCCATTATGAGTACCTTTTTCGTTCAATTTGTTCTATCCAATTATCCTATAATATTTATGGATTTGATGAATTAGATCTCACATTTTTATCTTGATACAATTTTTGTGGTCATTATGAATTAAATCCTAGTTTACCCAAGGTCCAAGGAGGATCATATGTCTTATTTGTGATAATTTATGGAACCATTGAGAAATCACCAACTTTGTGACCAAATATCAAAATGTAATTTCTAGATTTGTGATGTGAATTTCGTGGGACACGTGGTCTCAATATATGGTAATTCAGTTGATCTTTAGAATGAGAAAACTATTATGACATGAGAGAAACTAAGGAATATTTTCAAGATTCATAGATTCATGGGTTTAGGTAGATATTATCTTTAGTCATAAATGATTTCTCGAATATTTATCCTTTAATGATCTCTCTAACTCAGATGGGAGTGATGAATTCCAAGAATGATATATTTTAGAGTTATTTTGATGATTTGAAATTCATTTTGACTTCTATACCGTTTTTGACTCATCCAGAGGCCAATAAGGGATATGTGGTCTTATGTGATGCATCAGGATCAGGTTTGAGATGTGTTCTTATGTAGGGTGATCATGTCATTTCCTATTCCAGTCAGTAGATTAGGCCACATGAGGGAAATTATTTTTTCCATGACCATGAACATGTATCTATGATGCATTCACGTAAGAGTTTTTAGAATTTCCATTTCAAATAATGGTTCACCATGTATTCTTATCAAAATATTTTGACTTATAACTTTTATTAAATATATTTAAATCTCTTCCAGAGTTGATATATGGAGTACCTACAATGTTTTGATTTTTTTATTTCTTATACACTATTGAAAGTTAATGTTGTTTCTAATGTGTTGATATGGACACTTATCAGCCATAATCAGAAAGAATCACCAAAATAGTGTAATTTGATGGATCTTTTTTCATAGTTTTAAAATCTAGTTTATGAAATAGGGGTTCAGGTTATCTTGGACAATGTTTAGTTGAACTCCTATCTTCTCGAGATTCTTCTTAAAAAACAACAACTTGATGACAAATTTCATCTCATTAGAGACTCCCTTTATGGTGGGGATCCCATTTATGACTGGTCATTCTTCATGGAGGATGTTCTGTTTTATCTAAAAAAATTCAAGATGTTATATGTATGAAATGATGTTAGGTTAGATTTCTATAATTCCAAGCATGTTGTGAACTCGGGAACTAGAAAGATGTTTTATGATATGTCGTGATGATTTGGGTGTTTAGGTATGGTGCATGACATTGTTGATTTTGTTTTTTGTTTCTATACCTTCCAACGATTCAAGGAAGAGCACCGGATATGTTCAAGTATTCTTTAGCCACATCCAGTGCTGACTTGGAAGTGGAATGATTTTTTTATGGAAATTATGGTTGGGTTTCTATATACCCTGATAAATAATAATTTTATATGTGTTTGTATTGATAGGATGACCAAATCATCTCACATTATACCTATTTTTGATATAAACAATGTTGAGAATATAAGAATTATCTATTTTAAAGAGATTTCTCGTTTTCATAGTGTTCTCTATTATATTGTCGCATATAGGGATACCCGTTTTATTACGTTCTTTTGGATATTCCATAGGATGCCTTGGGATCATAGGATTATTTGAATATGGTATACTATACACATATGGAAGGACAGATAGAGAGAGATATATAGATCCTTAATAACATTCTTTGTATCTGCGTCCTCAATTTCTTATGGGGTTGGGTTGACCATTTGGGTAAGGTTGTGTTTTGTTTTAACCGTAGTTACCAATATGTGATCAGAATAGATCATTCTAAGGCCTTGAATGGAATTCTATATAGTTCTTAATTAGACATAGATTGATGAATATTCATTATTTAAACTGATCTTGGTTCAAGAGACAATTGTAATTATTCATATTATTCAATATAGGATGTTGATGGCACAGAGCTTGTATATATCTTATAATGATCAATGGTGTAGTCCATTGAATTTTTCATATGGTCACCATTTTTTTTATAAAATATTCATCTCATTTAGTTCATCAATGTATTGGGAGGAAAAGGAAGCCTTCTCCTAGTTTTGTGGGAAATTTTGTGGTTATTGAGTGGGTGGGGAGAGTGACATACCATTTATGCCTTCTTCAATAGTTTATGTCAATGAATATATTTTCCCATGTATCAAAGCAACAAAATTATTATTTGGGACTCAATAATTACACAACATGTAATTAGGTTACAAGATATGTAAAATCTTGATTTATTAGGTAGGTATTTCTACTAAAATTATTATTTCATACCTCTAGGTTTCCTTTATCTTGACCTATAGGCTCTTCTTAGATGATTTTGGTAAACTTTAATCCATTGAGATGATATATTTGGTTATTGATCATCATTTTAGTTTTGGTGAATATCTCTGGGAAATAGGACTTCATGTCTCTTCAATATCTCTCCCACTTTCCTCTTAGGATTTTGATAGATCGTATAAATATTTATGGATCTAAAATTTCTTTTATTGAATCATAATACTATGTTATGTTCCAAGATCTTATGTTCTTTCTTATTTTGATTGATAGTTTTTTAGCGAGCATTTTGAATAATAAAAAAAACTTGGGGTTCCATTTAAGATTCAATAATTGATTAAACCATTAATTTATTATTGATTGAAATTGATTTGCATTGAATTATTAAAAACCAATTTGAGGGAAATTAGAATTTATATTGATATGATATGGATTTTTTGAAAAGCCTCCATTTCCAATTGAATTGGAATATTTGGTGTGAATTTAAATTGATTGTAATTGTGAAATGATTTTAGAATTGATTTTGAGGGAAATGTATTAAATTGAATAGATAATAAACTACGATTGGTTTTGTTTTGGAAATGAGTGAAATGATATAAAACCAATGTTTTTTGTTTGGAAAGAAAATTAAAATATTGAAACAAAAATGGGGAAAGAGTGTTTTAAACTGGTTTTAAAAGATTTAACCATTATTTAATGATTAATTTATTGATCACATGAATCATGGGTATTGAGTGGGTTATTTGGTATAGTAACTCTAGGATCATCCTTTCCAAGAATTTCATTAATGATGAAAGGTCTAACAAAAACCTATTTAGGAATGATTATCAATGTTGGGATATCAATGAGTCCTATTAGGTCAATACATGAGGGATGTTTGCAAAAATTTATCAATAATAACCGATATGTTATGTGTGATTATCCTATAACTAGAAGTAATTGTACCATAGGGAATATGAACATGCTGCGTGTTGTGGTTGTTTTGATATATATTCTATTGATATATAACTATTTTACTCATGCTTATTTTATTATATAAATTGTTTTGTATAAATTTTTTATTTAATCCATGTTGGAAATGTATCTATCATTCTGAAATAAATCATTTTTAGTTATAAATATGATATTGTACATCCTTTCCTATATTGATTAAAATTAAAAGGTTGTTTTGTTTTATTGTTTTGGAATCTTGTTATGAAACACTTGGTGAAAGACTACTTTGAATTTTATTTCACATCCTAATTTTTCATTTGAAAATTTGTAGATTTTCCCCATCCAAGTCCAATTAATTGAAATGAACCTTTGAGAGGAGGTGGATATTGATAATCCCAGAGTGATTTGAGGGATGTGTCCTTTAGGATGTGTGTTTTTCATGTTAGAATTTGATTATTTGGATGACATATTGTTTTGGTTTTGATACAGCTTTTTGGATTCTAGTACTTTCTCCTTTTTTTTGTTTTTTATCATACTGATATATAGCATTATCTTCCACTATTTTGTGGATAATTTGTTATCATGTTCCTATTATATGATTTCGGGTGATAGTTTCCAACACATGGGGTTTGAGAATCCCCTCTGAGCTATGTCAGAGCTAGCTCAGTTATCACGGTACCATGGTATCTGAGCTTCTTCATGATAGAGACTCAATCCATGCATATTCACTCATTCAAAATTTTGAAATTCTCTCTCCTCCAACATCCTGGAGAGAAAAGGACTCACTCCGAGTGATCGAACCAAGAACCCCTTTAAAGTATTTATGGGATAGGATTGAGGTTATCATCACTATATTGATATAATCATAGGAGCTCTATATTAGAACCTAAAATTTGACGAATTGAATATGCATAAATTCTTGAAGAATGTTTGGAAAATCTAAAGGGTTTTGATAATGGATATTTCAGTCAACTATCTCTAGCAATGATATGTTATCTAACACAAAGCCAAAACAATTAGCCAATTGTCTGATTTTTTTTCACATTAAATTCACATGAGATCCTCAAACCACTACTATGACATGTATTACAAGAAACAACATATTTACATCTCATTGGAGATAAAAAATTTATATCCCCATCCCACTAGCTTCTGTTGTGCTCCCTAGTACAAAAATTTAGTATCAAAGTGAGCATGTTAATTTATTGAGCCTAGAATATTTTCTCATTCAATTAAGTATAGGGTTTAAATTTAGTCTCAACAAAACATGCCACACATCGATCCGATTTCAAATGGCCATGTTATGGCCATCCAAATTTTTTAATGTGGACCATTTACAGTTTGTTTGGGAGAATAAAATTCAATATCATATATATATATATATATTACATGAATATAGCTTCCAGGATGTTTTATACGCATCTCTAATTTCTATCCATTTTCATTGGTCGGAATGGTTTTGTTTTCAAGAAGAGCCAACATCCACACCACTGTGGAAATTTAATAATAATAACTATTCTAAATAAGATGTTTTGGTTTCTTATTTCAATAAATATTTGAATGTTTTTTCATAGAAACAAGGATAGATTATTTAGATAAAGAAAAAAATAAATGTTGGGTGGATCTTTTCGGCTAGCCAATAGTGAAAACAGTCAAAATAGTTAAATGTAGAAGGGGACATCCAGCCTTACTAGTTCAAGAAGATTGTTAAATAAAATTAAAAAACCTAATCTACACTTATAAAGGAAGATTAAAGGCATCCTCCCTAGGTTAGGCTTCACCCTTAGACTGGCTAGTATGGAAAGTCGGCCCGCTAAAACCATCCTACACCAAAATAACTACCACCTAGACATATCACCAGACTACCACCACCTAGTCACACCACCATGAGGTCACTGTCTCAACATCCTAGCTTCCCACACCCCGCACTTATCACTCCCCCTCAGTAATCCCAACTTTTTTATGTCAATGGGATGCACTCTAAGGGTGAACTGACCACCAGCACATCCCATTTGATTGAAGCTTTATCTATGACACTGCGTTATCTACATTATCTATCAAGACACGAGGTGGTGGGGCCCCAACTGAGTTTGGACTGGATCAATGACATGGAAAAGGAGAAAAGAGGAAGAGGTGACACCACCTTTCCCTCAACTCCTAATAAAAGAGTACCCCCTCTCCTCCCTTCCATTTTCCCCATCTCTTTTATTGAACCGTTCTCTCTCTAAAAAACTCATTTTCTGTGTGGTGGAGTCAATGGTCCAGTTTTTTGAAAATCATCATTTTTAGAGGGATTTGTTAAATTAATTTGTTGAATTTATTTAGTTATTAGAATTATTTTTAGTTCTAAATATTTCATTTTAATGTTGTTTTGTTTGTTCTAAATATTTTGAATATTAAGTTTTTTAATTAGTTATATATTTATTTGAACAATAACTATTATTAGTAAAGATTACTGTATATTATGTATAGATGAAATTAAGATTATGTATTGTGAAATATTGGTAGCATAATGATTATGTGGTTCTCTAGGAAATCAAATACATATCTGGATACAAACAGGTGGATGTCGCTCTGGCATAGATATACCTAGAGGTAAAACATGAAATCACCACTTTGAGCTAGAATCGAATGGGAATGGGTTCACGACAATAGACCTTGTCTCACTCCTAGTTTGACACTCTGTAGGGATATGCTTTAAGTGATTCATATTTTCATTATAAAATACTAGAATAAAAAATAAAAGAAAAATAAATTCTGTCTATTTATCAATGGTAAAATGCAAATTATGATGATATTGAATGAAATTGACAAGGAAAACAGAATTAAAGATTAAAAGTTATTATTAGTAATTTAATTATTTTTAGTTAGTTTAAAAATTTTATTTATTAAGTAGTCTAATTATTTATATATTGTTTTGAAATAATACTTACTATTAGTAAAGATTAATTATAGATTGATTAAAGAATAATTTGGATTTAGAAATGAATAAATAAAATTATAAGATAATAATAATTAACTACTAAATATCATAAGATTAATGACAAAATAAGGAATGATTATACAGTTATTGAATAATTATTATCAAATCATTAACAAATGATTAACTTATTAATAAATAACTTTTTATTAGAGAATGATTAACTTATTAAAAACTATACTATGAAACATTAGTATCATATTTTAGGTTATAAGAAAATGTTTTAAAATGTTATTATCATAATGATTGTATAGTTTAGAAATAATAGTTATTATTATTAATGATAAATTATGGATTAATTGAAAAATAAAATAAGATTAAAAAATGAATCCATATAATGATGAGCTAATTATACTTATTATGATATAAAGTGAAATGAAAAGGATAAATAGATTAAATAACACCTAAATTATTTACGACATACTAGAAATTTCTTAAAAATTTTCAATAGAATATGGTTTGGATGAGATGATTCACACCTCATACAGGAGGTAAAATCCATCTTATTTTTAATTAGAAACTTAATAACATCATCAAATGATACATACATTACTTTTGAACTTTTAAAAAAATTCTTATAATGACATCTAAGATGAAATCTAAGATATATCATTACAAGGTTGAAAGTTATTTATAGTTCAATAGTGAAGTACATATCTTTCAAAGATGTTATCAAGAGGTAAATTAAAAATAAGATGGATTTTACCTCATATCTGAAGTGTGACTCATCTCCTCCAAACCATATTCTATTAAAAAATGTCAAAGAATTTATGGTATGTAATAAAGAATTCATGTGTTATTTAATGTGTTTTTCTTCTTTATATCACTTTATATGATCATAAATATCATTTTATCAATGATAAATAAACTAATTTTTTGTACCCTCATCATTTTACCTCTTTTTCCAAAATATTTTGTGAATTATATTCTAATAAACTTTTATATATTAAAACATTAATAGAATATTTTAGTGTATAAAAAGGCATCCTAAAATAACATTATAATAAATATTATATAATCAACCATCATTGTTAATATTATTTACATTATGATAATCTTGATAAAAAAACACATTTTTTACATAGATAGTCATGTTTTTCTGTGTGTTCTACTACAGGGAGGTTATTGAAACTTAGAAAGGATTTTCATATATTATACAACCAATTACAGTGGTTAGTACAGCTGATTGTGTAACCCTAAGTGACCTTCTAGAAAAAAATTCGGTTTCATTAAATATGGGACCCGATCAAGAGATCAAGCCTATGAGCTAAAGAAATTTTCAATTCCCGAAAACATTATGCTATATAGCTTTTCCATTGGTTTCTGTTGTGCAGCGGGTCCAAGAAATAAATTTATTTTGTCAATGATCATAGGGTACCATTATGGAGTTATATGTTAATGTTTCTACTATACAATAACAATGTCCAATTGTAAGAAGATGTAAACATAAAAGGGTGGTTGAAGATAGTCCAGCGCAGGAAATTGAGCATAATCTAAATGATGCAAAAGAGGAAAACCTAGATGATCTATTTGATATAAATATTAATCTGACATTCGATGGTGTGTTTCATAATGATGTAACAAATGGGGACAATAGTGATTATGAGGAGGGACCATCAAGAAGTTAGGGTGAATGTTTCTAGAAATGCATTAGTTGTACGGTAGCCTCGACCTGCAATAAATCATCCACAACTATTTGTATCTTGGTCAAAATTAAGGACACATGTGCCTAAATTCAACAATAATGTTATCACACCCACAATTGAGTTTCCAAGAGTTGAACCAGATAATTTTACTGAGCTGGAAAACCCAATATATGTTGGAAAAAGATTTTCAATTAAAGATTCATTAAAAAGCACACTAAAGATATTTCACATTTAGAGGCACTGGAGATATATTGTTCAAGAATTAGGCTATATTAAATATCTCATATGGTTTGAGATGTATGTGGATGATTTTATATTCTACTTGGGAGGATTTTGAACATTCCATTTTAGGTTGGAGAATCTCAAGGATAGTGGCAGCTCATACTTACGTTCAGCCAAACCGGACACAAGATCATACCACATTAGATGCATTATTTATTCCATTCATTATCTTTGAGATGATTAGGACATGACAAGATATTATAATAGCCCTTTTTCAAGAGAGGATACAACAGAAATTCAATTATATGATTTCCTATAATAGGGCATGGATGGTGAAACAAAAGTCAACTATCAAGGTCTATAGAGATTGGTACGAATCGTATCAGATTTTTCCATAATTTCAATCCATTATGAGGCTCCATAATTAAGTTTTATTCCATATTGATAAAAACAATCATGTGTCTCAAGATTACTGACTTGATCTATCTCATGTCCAATTTCATCAGTTGTTATGGGAATTTCTCCAATGTTTATTTGTATTTCATTTGAGCAAAAAGTTCATTCCTATTGATGAAATGTTTCTATACAGAAAATACAAGGGTGTATGGTTGATGGTTGAAACCCAATATGGAGACTGTTCACCTCTTCCTCTTGCATTTTCCATTATAGATAATGAAAACATTGAATCATAGAGTTTGTTTCTATCTTGTATCAGCAACCATTTCATTAACATTTGAGGTGTTTTTTGAAATATAATCAGAATATGGGAACTAATGAGGTAATAAATGTGGATCCTGATACATTGAGATACCCAAATTCACATTTTTGGTTCTACATTAGACAATTTTCTAAAAAAGTGAATAAAAAATTTCACAATGAATCGATGAAGAATGAAATCACGAGGGTTGGTACACATTGTCTTTGTTATTTTATACTATTTCAACATAATGATAAAATCAATTTATGTGAAATATCATCTCTTCTTTGTAGCATATGATTTCGATCAATAGTGGTTTGTTTTTTTTTTAAAAAAATCATTAAAGCTAATGAAGGAGTTTATGATTATATGATGTGGATTCAAAAAGAAAAATAAAAACTAGCATATGTGGGTGGGAGTGGTATGGACACATGAACACAAACATTATGGAGTTCATCAATCATGTCATCAAAGGGATTAAAAAGTTACATATAAATTCCCTTTTTAAGGAGACATTATATCATTCTATGTATTATTTTTTTGATATAAAAAACTATCATCAGACAGAATGCATCAAGGGGTAAGGTCCAAAAGACACCTTCAACAAGAGATTGAAAAGAATATTAAATAATATTCTGGTTATCATGTCCACCTTTTTCGATGAGAAGACATTGGATTTGATGTTCAAGAGCATTCGTACTCCATCACAAATAGAATTAGTGAAAAAATGGTGGTATTACTAGAAAATGGAAATGTCAATGTTGAAAAATTCAGGACTTAAGGTTTCCATGTGCACATAACATTGCTGCATGTGGCTCTGTGAACATATCATGGGAATCAGATGTTGATCTAGTGTACTATATGGACACCATTTTTAAATTTTATGCAACAGAATGAATGCCTATTGGGGGTTTTATTATTTTCCAATCCACAAAAGCCAACAGATAGTGATACTTGACATCAACTGGTTGCGTCCCCATGGGAGAACGAAGGCCAGCAAAAAACAGAATGAGATGGAATCGCATCAAGAACAAGGGAATATTTTGAGATCCACCATATGTCATCAATAAGGTCATAACTGGAAACGATTTCCAAACATTGTTTGGCTGAGTTCACACTCTTAGCCACATTAATGTATTGCCTTCATTGTGAAATTCTCATATTGTAATTTATATGTTGTTATCTCTTCTTTTTTACCTTAGTTTTCATAAATCCCAATACATAAAATCTGTACACTAAATCGAAAAACATCTTCCATATACCGTAATCTCAAAATTCTAAAACACAAACCTTAACACCTATATTGTACCCTATAATTCTTAATCCCTAAAACCGAACAAAAAAATCATAAAACCAAAACCCAAAACACTATATCTGAAACCATAATACATAAACTGTAAAATCTAATTGATGAACCGTAAATATAAAAACCTATTCCCTATGACATAATATCAATATAATAAACCCTAAACATTAAAACATAAACCCTAACCCATAAATCATAAACCTAAATCCTAATACCTTACAAAAAAAATCCAAAAACCTAGACCCAAAACACAATATCTGAAAGCATAATATTTAAACCATAAAACTTAGAATATGAACAATAAACCCAAAAACATATTCCTTTTACCTTAGTTTTCCAAACACTATGTGACTGATATTATAATAAAAGTTTATATAACGAAATAATAGTATCATATATTATGGTATAAGAAGACATTATAAAATTTCAGTACAATAAAGATTATATGATCTTCCATCTTTTTCAATATTAGTTACACTATACGAATCATGATTGCAAAACATTATTTATGTATAGAGTCATGTATTACCTATGTGTACTACTATGGGGAGGTTATAAAAACTATGAAAGGATCTTGTTTTAGTACACAACCAACAAAAGTGGTTAATAAAACTAATTCGGTGACACTAACTGAACTTCATGAAAGAATTTTTGCGAAGTGAACCACATCGTAGGTGGAAAATTGACAATGACATCAGTGGTGGAATGAGTTTAATTCATCATCGTCTTCATTGTAAACATTCCTCATACTTCTTGGTTCATTTATTACAACTTTATTCTTCAATATTAGTGAGTGTTATAGAATGACCTGTACATGGGAGAAAATAATCATGAAACATACCATCATGTGCATAGTCATACATAAATTACAAATCACAGAATTTTCTAATAAAAATTTAACTAAATTTTTATATATATATATAAATATATAAAACATTATATTATAAAATACCCTTTTCTTTGCAAAAGCATATCTTAGTAACACATTAGTAATTTACTTTGAAAAACATGAATTAATTTCCCTTTCATTTGGTAAAAAGAATTATAAAATAATGTGAATAAAAAAGGCATTACTTTCATTCTAAAAGTCATAATATTATACAAACCATAATTTTATATTTATATTTTACACTTACAAATAATTTCATTTGTTTATATACAAATGGATGATACTATACTACTCACTCATCTGGATAGCCATGTTTCTCATGTCGTGTAAGATGGCGATGAGGATATATCTATCTGGGTGTGTCAAGCACACCATTGTCATCATCGGGAGCCTCCACATTCCATTAGACCATTCATACACCATGCTGGATTCTATGGAATTTTTTTATCATATTTCACATTTTTTGACCATCACCTAGTTGATTCCCTTGTGGAGATGTGGAGACCAGAGAGGCACACATTCCACCTACCTGAGAGAGAGATGAACACCACCCTCCAGGATGTGGCAGTCCTTCTCTATCTTCCTATCTAAGGGGAATCCATTATTGGACCTTCTAATGCATCTCAAACAGAACTTTCTCATCGACTGTTAGGCATCAACATTATGCCCAACCGGTGTGTTAAAGATAGAGAGTCGATATTTATGCCTTGGTTGGAGGTGTGATTTCAAAATTTACCTGATGATGCTGATGAGCAGACTATCCTGCATTATTCCCCATCTTATATATATTACGGCTCAATGGAGGAACAATGTGTACTGATCACTGTAGGATGCACATGTACATGATGTATCTACCCATGGTAGAGAACTTTGATCAGGCTGGGATGTCCATCTAGGGATCATCCTTCATGGAATACACATACAGAGCATTATACAGGCTATCCCATAGGGACTACACAATTCTTGGGGGATGCATAATCCTTATTTAGATATGGGAATGGGTGCACATTCCTACATTCCACCCTGAACATTCTGTCCTTCCAATCGTGATGGATGTGATTTATGATGCTCTGCATAGATGATGGTATGATCAGTAATTTCTATTGGTTTCTAATGGTAATAGGAATTATTGAATTTAATTTTTAATTATTTTTCACTATCGATGTTGTATTTTGTGGGTGGTTTCACAGACATAGTTTCCACAGTGTTTCGAAACAACATTTTGGTGTATATTGGCTCAAGTTGGACTATCTCTTACCTCAGGAGGTATTTATATAAAATATATCACTGTCTATACATTTTAATAATAAAATTAATTTTGGATGTTATTGAGGAGATTTTTTGAAAAAGGTCACCTGTGAATTCATATTTTGTGGCTTCCAAACCGAACTATTATTGACCAGTTTCCACCATACTACACAATTGGGCTTGAGGATGTTATGTATTTATTGCCCCACATTCACTTATTTATTATTGAGTGGTTTTAGCTTGACAGATTCATGTGTCATTTTTGTTGTGCCCAGCAGATTCCATTGTCGCCGAGATAAACAGAGAAGCTTCATGAGGGAAAGCTAGCATAGAACTAGGATGAGGACTAGGACCGAGTACATGTTGGATTTCTCTACTACTGGCATAGATGTAAATAGTATCTTATTCATATTCTACCTATGAATCAAGTAATTATTTCAAAGAAGGATGAGTATGATCCATGATATAGACAATATTCAATATTGTATCTTACACTACAAGGTAGAGAGATTCCAACGTTTGTAAGTCAATAAATTCCAATTTTTTGTTTATTAAACTATTTTAATTCATGTTTAATCTCTTTATAGGGTACAAACATAGAGCATATTGTTCACATGATTGATGAAGAGGGGGAGGGGGTCTTTATCCAGGTAGTTGTCCATGCTGAACTGCAAGATATGATGTCATGTTATTATGGGCTTTCTGAGAGAATATTTGAGAGTCTGGCCCAGAGAGAGGAGGTTCCTTCCCCGGAGGAACATCCTATAGTAGATACTAGTGTCAAGGAGCCACGACAATGATTATATAGACTGTATTGTGCTACAAGTGAGTCATCACATGTTCCATTGGCATAGGACAGCCTTCTAGTAGTCCAGCCTCATCCGATAGAGGATGTGCCTCAGGTGGAATGGGATCTATCTTTCTAGACAGGATATCCACAGTTCTCTCTATCTTGGAGTCTATATCCACCACAGCCTTGGTGTACAAATCCATCACAACCTTAGGATTTAGATCCATCACATACATGGGGTATAGCTTCATCACAGGTTGGGTTCCCCACTATGATAATGAAATGTCCTCCTACCACCCTAGTGGGATAAGGATCAAGAGCACAGTACCATATGCAGTTGATATCTCCTCCCACTAACACACAGGTGGAGGATGCGATAGTTGATATTTCACAACCCAAGGATCATCCCTTTCTAGGTCATTAGACTCAATAGTGAACTGGAATCCGACGTCCTATTCACAGACCACCATATGGGATGAAATCCCTTCACCATGGACAAACACATTTATTGTACATGTTCATTTATATGTTTTATGTCTTTTGATATGAAGATACTATTATTATTATCAAACCCTCTTATATATTTATCCAGTGTTTCAGTTTTCATTAATATTTTAGGCACATTTTATATTTGATGACTTTCAAAGTAGACTACTTGGAACATAGTAATAATTATTAAATTTAAAGTAGATAACTTTAAAATCATATAAAATATAAATTATCAAAAAAAATTAAACAAAATTAAAAATAATTAAAAATCATATAAAAATTTGTTAAAATTAAAGAGTTTCATAAATAAAATAAATAAATGAAAATGAAAGGAATGTAAAAAAAGTTACACAAAAGTGATATCAAAATAAAAAATGTTATAGGCCGGCAAAGTCACGTAATTGAAATATTTTTAGGTCTTAAGTTGGTGGATTACAAATATTATAATATTTTTTTCATCAACATTTTTTACAAACTATTTTTATTTTTAGCTACTTGTTCTATGTTTAATCAGTTTTTAAATTTGAATTTATATTGATCTTAGCGTTTTTATTTTATTGGCTAGAAAATTCACGTACTTAAAAAATTTTAATGTTTCAAGATGGTGGATTGGAAAGATTATAAATTATTTTTCAATAAATTTTTTTAGGAAATTATTTTTATCCTCGATTATTTCTTTTATGTTTAATCAATTTTTTTATTTTCATTTTCATTGGTCTTATATTATATATTTTATAGGCCAGCAATGTAGAGTACTAGAAACATTTTTAAGTTTCAATTTGGGGGACAAGAAATATTATAAATTATTTTTCATCAACATTTTTAAAAAAAATTATTCTTATTTTAATCTATTTAATATATTTTTAATCAATTTATTAATTTTCATTTATATTGGTCTAATATTTTATATTTTATAGCCTAGAGAAATCACGTACATGATACATTTTTAATTTTCAAATTGGTGGATTATAAATCTTATATATTATTTTTCTTCATCATTTTTAAGAAATTTTTTTATCTTTGATTGTATCTTATATGTTTAAATAATGTTTAAATTTTTATTTAGATTGTATTTATAATTTAAATTTTACATGATAACAAAGTTACATACTTGAAATATTTTTTTTGTTTCAAGCTGGTGCATTATAAATCTTATAAATTATTTGTCATCACCATTTTTTAAGAAGTTATTTTTATTTGGGACTATTTATTACATGTTTAATCAATCTTTTACTTTTCATTTATATTTTTATTATAGTTTATATTTTATAGTCTTGAAAAAACACATACTTGAATCATTTTTATGTTTCAAGTTGGTGGATTAGAAATCTTATAAATTATTTTTCATCAATTTTTTTAAAAAATTCATTTTATTTTCTACTACATATTATATGTTTAATCCATGTTATAATTTTCATTTATATTGGTCTTCTAAATTATATTTTATAAGATAGAAACATTACATACTTGAATAAGAGATGAATTATGTTGAAACATTTTTTTGATTATATTTATGTATATATTAACATAAAAATATTATATAGAAATTTAAAATTTTAAATATATAAAAAGAATATTTAAAATGGAAAAATAATTTTTTTTAGGAAAGGAAGTATAAATGATGATTCCTTTGAGGAAATATTTTTTTTTAAAAATTAACCAATATAATTTATTAAAACAAATTCAGAAAACATATTAAAAAAAACTTTCTCCCCTCACTGAAGACTATTGTAGCATGTCTCACTAAATCTTTGATAACTACAACCATGGCCTACATAGCTTCAACCACCATCGACCCTAGAGACACTACATCATGTGGGTCAGAATGAAACCTCGGAACGATATGGTCATTCTGTTCATCCCCTTAATCATGAATGGACCATCTTAAATGTGAAGAGGCCCCTTTCCTCTTCCTTCTAGTGACTTGATACCCTTACTATAGTTACTCTTGTCATGTTAGGGTAATTGGTTGCTAAAACAGGATCTTCATACCACCTTGTATGAGCCTAGAAGGATATTCCCTCCCTACAGAGGGCCAGGATTGGTTCAACCAACCCGAAATGGATTTTGGTGGGTTTTTCTATCCAATAATATACCTACATAGAGTATTTCATGCCTGAAATGGGCCTACACAAGTTCGTCCAGACCCACAACACCTTTCACAAGGTTCTATGGATCATAAAGATAATTAATATAATTCCAAAATAATTTATTAACTTTTCAATAAAAAACTATAAAAATTTAAATATTCCATAAATTAAATTAATTATCTATTAAAAACTATATAAATTGATTGATATATTTTTTTTGGATAAAAATTATATTAATTGATTAATTGAATTTTTTTAGTTAAAAATATAATTAATCTTGTGATTGAAGTAAATTAAATTATTTGAATTAAAATAATTTGTTTAATTTGTTTAATTTCCATCTTACTTAAATTTATTGAATTGTTTTACTATTTTATTTTACCCTTGAAGTAGTCTCAAGAATCGATCATGCATGTCTGGTTTTAATTATTTATTTATTAAAAAATAATGTGATGTTTTTAATAATTAGTTAATTTATATGATCATATGCACACTATCCTATTTTATTAAAAATGTATAAGGGAATGTATATCCATAAATGTTTCTATATATACATTATGCTTCCCAAGACCGCATCCCATATATGTGAGTACATTTTTATTTTGATAATGATTATGTAATATCTAGACCATTACAAGATGAGGAAGTTTCGGAGGAAAGAAGCAAAACACTAGACCAGGGGTGAGCAGCATCATGAGTCAAAACCTGAATCATGTATGATTCCCCTAGGTCACAGTTGATCCATTAAGTTTAAATAGATCAACCAATATTATATTCTGAAGATAGGTTGAGTAATTTTATTTCATTTCTGTATTTTTTTTTATTTTATGTATTTTCATATCTACAAGAAACACATAAAATAATAAATAGGACACATAAATTAAGAAATTATAAATTGTGTTCTATTAACACATATTCAGTGGTGAGAATCAAAACATTATATGAACATATTTAATAGAAATTGATTACATTCAACATATAATATTAAAAACATGTCAAATATATATTAATTTGTCAACATCTTTTGTTGCTCAATTTTGAACAAAATCAGTCGTACAAGGTGCCCATCTTCCAAAGTTGAGGGTGACCCCTACTTCCAGAATTTCATGTGAGAGTGATATGATGAATTAACTGAGGTTTTAATAAAATAAAGAGATAAATATATTTTTTGTAGCTCTATAGGAAAGCATTGAGTAAATCTTGTTTATGATTTTATAAACAGTGACTTCACTTAATAGATCAAGGATCTGCAACTGAATGTATTTGAACAACATAGTGCCTACCTTGAAACTATCTGTGTAGTGGCATAAACAAATATTATAGAAAATATAGAGAGTTTTCAACGATATTTTCTACTATAACACTCAAGAATTAGATTATTTTGATTCTAGTATAGTGAATATATTTAGTTTGATAATATAGTGAGTTATATTTAATGATTTAATTAATTGTTAATGTCTAATGAATAATAAAGATAAAATTACTAATCTTAATGTTTTTGTAGAAAATGGAAGGTTGTACCACAAGTACATTATGATTAAATATGGAAAAATTAAAAGTACAAACTATAATGAATATCTTATAGTATTATCATCACTTGTGAAAAGTAATACGATATAGAAAATTAAAGGTATTGGAGTCCCCAATTCCTATTAAGTAACCTCATTATGTTAGGGTGAGAAAAACTTTTATGGAAGGCTCATGTATAATGAATATTATTGTTTTTTCATAATGGAATCATCAACATTTGATGTGATTTGTGAATAAAAAATCCGGAAATTAATGATTTTACATGTTGTCACATCTATGGGAAACATGTGAGGATAAAGTGAAGTAAGATATGAAGGGATTATCATTACACTTGATATGTTAAAATTGAAAGATGGAACATTATCCTTTAATACATCCAATTCTTTTATCATTTTCACCCTTATAAAGAAGTATCATTAAAGAACAAAAAATGAACAGTATAGTTAAAATGCTACATTACGTTTTGTGTAATATCCACCAAGTAAATATGAACCTAAATAAAGTCTTAGTTCTTATGGTGTACCAGTTGAAAAATAATGAGCATAGTCTAATTGAAATAGTGATTCCAAATAAACCATCGTGATATACTTTAATGAAAACATTAAAGACATTAAATAAGAGGTTATATTCATTGAGATTCAAGAAATATGTCGATGAATATTGAAATGTAATGAATTGAATCAATCAAACAGGCAGTCACTTCTTCTTTAGGTATTCACATAAATATCAAATAAAATTTTCATTATAATTATTGGTTATTAAATACAATATGGAAATCACTTATGTGTAAATTAATTAAATGAACAAGTAAAAAAAATTAAACGTGAGAAAAAAGTAAGGTGCTTTCCACAAGTGGTTGAGAAAGGGAGGTTCCTAAGTCATCAGTGAGAATTACAAAACTTCTATATTTCCATGTTTATCGATTCTAGTTGATATTTTTTAAGTATTATTATAACATTAATCATTCATGTCCAATTAAGACAATGATCCCTTATTATAGCTATAGAATGAATGCTTTTTGGTGATTAATAATAAAAAAATTGTTCTATAATGACTGAATCAATTCTAATAAGTGATGAATATAATATTTATGAATTATATTCCTAGTTGTGGAAGTACAATACTTTGTCATGAGAAATTAAGTATCATTCAAATATATATCCTATATAATTTTTAACCCTTTTGAGTTAAACACCTTTGTTACAATACATATACTTATGTAATTAGTGTAATATAAATCAACCATAAGAAATAAAGGTAATACACAGATATTTAAGAGTTAATATAACTAGGGATCATAAACTATTCCAAGGGTAAGCTCGTAGAAAAAATAATTCATTGGATTCCATTATGTGTTTATTATGGACTGTCAAAATTGAGAATTGTATATTCATGGTTAGAAAATATGAGTAGCTTTGGGACCATGTTCTGCTGAATATTTTTACCAATCATTCATTAGTTAGTATAATTAATTTTTGAGTAATTACTAAATTCACATTACCTTATACATATCAATGAAATTATTAGAATAATGGGGATCGATTTTTAGTCTTTCATGTTAACATTGATTAATAAAATGTTTTGTGGAGCCATTTCTAAACACACATTACCATATACACATTAATGCAATGATTCTAGTTAAAAGGATTGATGATGAGTATTACATATTAACATTGATAAATAATATATAATGTAGATAAAATCCTACATGAATTTTTCTTTATACACATTATATTCATGATGTTAGAAAAAGTATAATCAATGATAACCTTTATTCCCATTGTTTATATTTCCATTGTTTTTCAAGACATGTATATCAAATAAAAATGTTATCCCACAACCAAATTCTTACAATAATGAATAATGGATATCATGTGAGATAGGGTATGATATAATACCATTATGTCTTAAGAACAAGTGTTTATATGAAATGTGTTTGTTAAAAATATAAAAAAATTTAAATCAATAAAAACACAAAGTTCATCTCAATTAGTATCCTAATGTTTTTATAGGATATTATATTCCTCTAATAGTAAAGGTAATAGTCTAGTGATAGATATTATTTCAATTAAATAGAGAAAATCTCTATTTGAGAAAATTGGAGAAAGATTGAATTTGGGTAAGTCAATTCCAGATATTCCGAAATTTTTGAAATAGGTACAAGGTCAACAATAATGTCTGTAACGGAATGTCCATAGACACATACTACAAAGGTAGGATAAAACCATGGTAATGGTGTGGTATTCACTATGGACAATGATATATTAGTGTTTGATAATAAAGATACCAACCAGTAATTATCATATGGAAATTAGCTAAGATTATTAAGACTAATTAAAATTAAATAATGGATTCCATGTATAAAATATTTAGGGGTTATTATTTTGAATACTACAGTGGGTATTCAAGTGAGACTATACAAGGATGCTACAACTGTGGTAATAGTAAGGATCAATTGGTAATACCAACTCATTATTCCATATCAATTAAAATATTACTTATTATAGTTAATTTATATGATTATTTTTGTGAACATTGGATGTAAAGACCACCATTCATGGAAGGTATCTATATGATTCAACTAGAAAGGGCTAGTGTCATAGTAGAATTCAAATAAGGGATGGAAGATACTAAAATTTGATTAAGAATTAAAGTAAACAATATGATCATAGTATATTCATTTAGAATGAATATTTTTCATGTGTCTACAATAGGTTAGTGGGAGCACAATTGTTTTCGAGTAAAATATGTTTCATAACAAAGGGAGTATATCTATTAGTCTTAAATTTAGTTAAGGGCAGGTATTAAAAAAATAACATGTTTAAATAATTTGATAGAGAATTGTTACAAGTATCACATGGAATATATCTCTCCAGGAAGACATGCATGGGGTATAGGGAGAGATTAATATGGTGAGTTTAATTATATATGCTTCTATGAGGAATCAATCACAAATTACATGATATTAAAAATAAAATATAATACCAACATAAACATTGTGGTTGGAAAATATTAGTTTTATCTTGTAATAAAACAAGGGAAGCAGTCAGAACTAATTGATTTTACTTAAGAATGTATAAAAGATATATACATGGTATGTGGATATGAAAGGATACTAGTTATAATGGGACATATAGAATTTTTTCTTTATATTGATATCATCTCATATCGCAATCAATATAAATAAATGAGAATGGATGGATAATTCAATAATGTGGTATCCATATCTACAAATACTGAGTGCATTATAGTTTTTGAGGATGCTAAAGAGAATTGAAGATTATGAAATTGTTTTTTATATATCATGGAATCATTCTTAGTAAGTAATGTTCTATCATAATATATATTATGATAATTATACCATAGTTACTTTCCAAGATGTCAATTTATGAATGTGGAAAAAATGAATACACTGTGGGATATAATATCTTGAGGACTCTTAATCAAATAGGTGAGTTCAAAAATAGAATATTATTCATAGATTATATATGTGGTAGGTGCGTCAATAAATCCATAAACTAGTAGAAAGATGATGTGGTCATATGTGTGATAAAAAGTAAAGTTTTCAAGTTGACTCCAGTGTAAATGGGAGTGTCATATAATTGGGTTCCCTAGACCAAAATTTAAACATACTATTTAATTACCTGATCACGTATACAACTAGTTATGCATGATGTACACTTACAATTATAGAATTTATATTTCCACATCCACTAATTAAATAGTAATTTTCTTATATTATTTATTGTAGCATAGAATTATATAGTTTACTAGGATATAATAGGAACATTGAGATATAGTTAAATTAATATTAATAATATGACTCATAGTCTAGATACATCATACTGATAGGAAAAAGTTGATATCAAACAATCATCAGATGGGGTCTCAAAATCATTTTGACTTCTTCTCATGAATTTCACAGTTCGTGAACTCTAGTATAAGAGATCATAAGGACTTTAAAATCAATAAGAACACCACATGTTTCAGGTGTCACTGGTAGTTTCTACCAATGAACTTGTGTACTGAACTCCTAACATGAAATCATTATCAATTTGTTCCATTTGATCATATACATTGATAAAAGGAAAAAATCATGATATTATTTTCTTTTTGAGGTAGTGTGTGTTGGGTGTATCATTAGTGGTATGACATTTGTTGAATGGTTAAAATAGAAGTTGTCACTTCTAAGATGATGAAGTGATATCTCGGGCCTTATTGATAAGGATGGTTGTACCTCCATGAATCTTTGGTCAAGGTATTCAAAGTTATTTCTTTCTAATTGGATCAATAAATAATAAATCAAAAATGTGTAATGAGGTGAGTGTGTGTCCTACTTTAAGAGATATTACAAGATAAAGAGATTATATTACACAGTGTGTGTTTGTAGAAAATATTATCATCTCAATAAACATTCCTTATCTCGTTAGGGGCCTTGATGGGTTGTTAGACTCTGCTCTTGGTATTGTATATTATTCACTGCTACTGATAAAATGTCCTAGAGGTTCACACACAATATCGTATTCATGAATTTTCCATATTTCTGTGAATAGGTACATAATAACTAGTGGTCCTGACTATGGGGTCTGAGAGTTTTCCCAGTATTAATAATCACCAAAAAATAATTAAATTCATTAATATTATATTATAGAATAATTTGGTTAAATTTTTATATTAAAACTATTCACAAGGTATTTAAGTTAATATAGAAAAAATATTATACGAATGGATGGTATTTTAATATTCAAGTTTCATTAAATATTGTTGGATTAATGATTCAATTTAATGACTTGGGTTTATCAGGTAATATATTTATTATATGTTACATGTAAGAGATAAAAATATAAATGATTTTATGATGAAGTCAGTTAACCATTACATGTCATTATCTACTTATTTTGTGGGTGTTTTATTTCTGGTAGCCTAGAACCCTTCCTAAGTATTTGATCCTCAAAATATATAATTAGAAGAGATAGATTAAATCCATGTCTATTCTATCATTCCGAATTGATGTATTATGTCTCCTCCCACATCCTAGAGAGAGAAAACCTCTCTTCGAAAGGTCAATCCCAGAATTCCGTTGAAACAACAAAGGTATGGAATTGAGGTGATTGTCAAGATGTTGAAGGAATCATAGGCATTCTGTGCTAGCATCCAGAATTCATTGTAGGAGATATGCATAGATTCATGATGAATGTGTGGAAAATTTAGAGGGGTTTTAGTTTAGATCATTTGATAAATGCTCCCCGATGATGAGATGTAGTGGAACATGCTTCTGAATTGAATGAGGTAACTGTTCAGTTTTGTCTCCCTGATTATTAAATTCTCACCAGATACTAATACGTCTACTAAAACTAGGATCTCTAGTAACTATGAAGTTTCATATATTCAGTGATAATTTTTTTAAATCCCTAGCCCATTGGTTTCTACGGTGCACCCTGGTACCAACACAAAAATCATGTCATCATCCTTTCTTGCTTCATTGATCTTTGAACTTAAAAGACAAACATACATTATTCTACCATAGTCCTAGATGTAGTAAAGGTACTACTATACTAATCAATTTTTCCTAAGATATCATTTTATTTTGGATGAATAAAATTCTATCTTGATTATTCAATCAATGTAATTCCACCAATGGCACACGAAATGCAAGAAACCTCGCCACGACATAAATGTCCTGGTTTTTTTCTTATATCAAAATATATAATCAAATAGTATACAGTGATAATAATATCAATTCAAGAGATAATTAGACATCTTTATAGATATGAACTACCTGTGACACATAAAAATGTAGTATTATTGGTTCAGTCCTCATGATTTCAACTACATGAGATCAACAAGTGAAAATTTTCATGAGAAGAAGTCTCAGTTATTATGATCCCACAACACATGATAGTCATTCATCATTTATTTCCATTAAATACAATTCATCCAGGCCATAATGGACCTGTCTAAGATTAATTTCATAACATATCAAGGATCTCATTATATCTTGGGAACTTCTATAACCTTTTTATAGGACAAATAATCTACACACATTATGTTGTAAATACTATATGCAGAAATATCAACACTATTATTATAAGTGTATATCTTGTACAAATCACTGTATACATGATATAGTAATAAAAAATAAATGTTGACGCTAGGATTAGGTACCCATCTATTACAACACTTGTGAGGTGCTCTAAGACACATGACACTAACCAAAAAAAGTTTGGGTTGATCAGGGTTCCATGTTAAATTTCGATGATAGGCAGTTATTAGTTATTTTCACTTCCCTAGTTTATTTATTTATTCAATTGATCATTTGACAAACACAAAAAATGATTTTATTGTCTATGTAAAAGACTGTGTTGAGGGTTTCTCATAGTGTTTTTCTCAAAACATATTTGGGTGGATATGAAACATAGGTACCCAAGAAAACCTCACTATTTTTAGGTTCAGGTAGAGAAGGGGTTTGAGTTTAATGATTGAGAAGGATATATCAGAAGATATTTAGAGATCATGATGATATAAGGCTTGGAGATTATATTGGTGTCTATAGGGTTTTTTTATTTTATATATTCAGACTTTATATATGGTTGTCCCATTTGGAAATCGATCAGACTTGTTTGGTTTGAACATTGGAGTTGGAATGTAGTATTTCATTTATAATTTATTGATATATTTACTACTTTTGTTTTCTATGATTATGTTTTTTTAATGAAACATGGTTATTTATTTTATGAATGTGAACTGTAATATAGAGGTATATTCTCACGACATTACCTCATTAAATGGTAAACCCCTTCCAAAACATGTTCATGAGTCCCCTATGTTAATCGTCAAACATGCATCGTCTAAAATTAAATTTTTTCCTTCCATTGGACCAGACTGGTCATGGATTGTTAGTGTTAGGCTAAATATATGTATTCCTACATAAAGGTTCCAAACTTGAACACTGAAATTATTATCATCAATTATAGGATTTTGAGTTGATGGTCCTTTCCAGCAGCAGTGTGTCATATGTGTTTCTTAACCCATTCAAGAGAGACTAATTTATAAGGGCCTATAGTCACAAATTTATGGAAACTAATAGTGTGAACATGAAAAATAAAAAACTATTATAGAAATAGAATGCTAGAGTCCCCAGGATATCCCATTGGGGGTTTCTAGAGACGACCTGGCTGGGCTGGGACGGGTTGGTTCTGTGTATGCGTAAAAAATTAGGATATTGGGTTATGTTGGATTAACTCATGCATGAGTTGGGTTGGGTCTTCTATTGGATAAATATAGACCCAACCCGAACAGATAGACCCAGTGAATGTATGGAAAAAATACCTCAATCGGTTTCCTCATACCCCCAGTCTGACACCTCCTCTCCCTTCCCTTGTGCTCACCACATCCTCCTCGTCCCTAAACCTCATCCTTACCTCATGAATGGTGAAACCCCAATCCATATGTATTTATCCTCTTATACTATTATCCCTCTCTTCTCCTACAACCTCTTCCTTCCCTGACCTTCCCGCATGATAAAACCATACACTATGACTCACATTCTAGTCTCTTTACCTCGCAAGAATACCCTACTAACTGATTCACCTCCTTCGTTATTTCACACCTTCTTTCACACCATAGTTAATTCACCAACCCAGATATAATATTCCCTCTTTCTCACCTCCTCCCTTGGCCTTCCCTTGTGAGCGGCAGGAGTACCCTTAATCAACTGGTTTGTCTTATCGTTCGGGTGTCGTTCATTCACTCTAGTATGTAGCTCTTTATTTTTTATTATTTTCATTCTCATTATCTTCTCTATTAATTGTTGTTATTTTTTTGATTCCCCCATATATAACTCAAAATCTATTTCTTCTTATACCAGGGGTCTTCCACATCCAAAGAAACACTAGTGGTTCATGGTTAAGAGTATTTTTTAGCTAACCATGCTCGGTAGACATTCATGGAAGGTGGTACAGTAAGAGGATTTAATATTCTATCTAACATTAGAAATAATATTTAGATGTGGTACACTCCAACATCCCATTAAATTACTGAAATAGGAGTGACTATTAATTGAATCCCAATTGAAGAAACATAGGGTAAGTGATGTCCTAAAATGGTAACAATTCTGATAGATCATGATTCAATAGTTTCTCAAGATTGTGATCATTTTCATAAGAAAAATGGTAGGGATATTTATAATTAATGGGGTAAATATTATTCATTCATGTTTAGTTAGTATGGAACTCGTAATTTTAATAGGAATTTGAAAAGGTGATATAAAAATCCTCACAAAAGTATTGAGAATTGTCACACAACTATTCTTCTTAGAAATAAGTGGGAATATGGGGATGATGGGATAGTTAAAATTTCAAAAGATAATTTTTATCATGATGTTTTCATAATAACTATTTTTAAAAGGATAATAATTAATTATTTATCAAATTAATATGTTTAGAATAAATGATTTAAAGAAATTATTGATGTTTTATAACCTCACTTTCATGTTACATCTAGACAAAAATTTGATATATATTTCTTGGCATTATATTTTAGTGAGAAATAAAAATTAAATTCTATGTTTGATATGTTCTATCATATGGTGTGTCTTACCACCAAAATGTCGACTTCAATTCAAAATCTCAATTATATTTATGTGACTGTAAATTTTATTATTGATAATTGGATCTTAAATAAAAGGATAATCAAGTTTTCCATGTCATGGATCATAAAGGGAAAACAATTTGCTGATTATTAGAATAGATATGTAAAAATGGGGGATTTATTGGATTAATATTGTTACCATTCAAAATAGTCATCCTAAATATATAAAAATCAGTTATCTAGTGCAGAGGGTTAATGATTATAATGGGTCTATTATTAAAGAAGATTATATGCATATGAGATGTTATGTAGATATTTTAAACCTTTTTTTTAGTGCCTGTATAAATGAAATATCAACATCAATTTCAATTTTTAGATTCCCTACGAGTTTTTGAGAAGGTCTCCTTCTAGATTTATTCATTTAATCGGCATCACTGAGGAGTTAAAAATTCTAATTAAACATTCTACATTTCTAGATTTTCTTACTAGGTTTAATTATTTGTAGTTTATATGGGATTTTTAAAATAACCAAGATAAAATATTTATTTTCTATGAGGAGGATTCAAGTTTTAGGAGTACTCTTATTATTTAAGGTGGGGCTCCTACAACATATGATTGGGAGCATGACCGTTTATTTATTATGTTTGTAAAAAAATTTTGATAGCACTGTTTAATTTTCTTGTTCTATTCATGTAAAAATTCACACATTATTTCATACTATTTCTGATATATATTGAAAAATATTTAAATGAATGGAGAGAAATGGTATTTCTATAATTGAAATTACTATTTTAATGATGGTTAAGATGGTCAATTATTGGGGTATTGGTTCCAATTTTAATTCTCTCTTACTTTTTGAAGTTGTTCTTGACCCCCAATATAAATTAGAATATGTTCAAGATAGTTTTAAAATTATTTTTTATGACAAAGGAAATAATTGGTTGATAAGTAAATTAATTGAGGTTTTGAATAATATCTTTTAGTTTTACAAATGAAAATATGTCATCCCTATTATCAATGTGAGTCAATTAATCATCATGATTTACATATTCATGATGATAGTAGATGTTGTGAGGATGATGAAAAATGGAAATATTGATATATATTAAAAAAATGAAAATACAATTGACACAAAAGGAATGAATTTAAATGATGTCTATATATTGATGATTATGAGTTTGATTTTGACGGATTTTTTGAGGATGGTGGAATATAAAAGAGATCATGTATCATGTTATCTCGTGAATTTACATAGATATTTTTAAAATTCCATTAACTAGGTTATATTTAGGGTCTATCTTTAGTACATAAGGATGAGTCCTTGATCCCTTCGTTATTTTTCTAAATCTCAATACCATTGAGGTATTAATTTTCTCTCAAAATTAGTTTAGAAATTAAAAACAACTTTACAAAAAAAAGTAATTATAGAAGTTTAATTTAATGAATTATATACTATTAAAATATTATGATTTCTTATAATTTTACATTTATCAATTGTAAACCTCTGTTTGAAAAATAAAAACACTAACATGTTCTTTTTTATTTTTTTAAGATATTCCATCATCCATGATTCATGATTAATTTTTCACTATATAAAATTTAAGAAGAACATATTAGGGATAATTATTAATAAAGGTATAAATTTATATTTTTTTTAAAAAATAGATCATACATTTCATGTGGTAGCTTTGTTATGGGTCCGTGTAGCTCACCAACCAATTTATAGTTCTGTTATCTAGAATTTTTTTGGAAGGCCAAATTTCCCATTATTTTTTTCATCGATCATAGTTATAAATATAATTATATATTTTAGTAAAAATATCCTTAAATTTTAAATTATTGTTTTGGCTTTAATGTATTTTTTTTTTTGAACACATGTTCTTAAGATAAATGTGATTACTTTAAATATAAAGGGAAATCATATTTGTGATCAATATATTATATTCCTAGAATTCACTAAATAATTTCCATCATGCAACAAATATGACTGACTTGTGATTATTATCTCAAGATATTTGGGTAACTATATTTTTTTTCTAAAAATTGATTTTGATTTTAAATTATTGTAAAACAATTTATGCTCTTAATTTTTCTTACCTCTACAATTACCTTGACCAATGGTCTATTATAAACCCCTAAAATTCATGTGTAAATGTTTTTTTAGAAAAAAAAATCACCCATAAACATAGGCCACACCGATTATAAAAATGTGGTAATTGTATTGTTTCTAAAAAAGTGTTAATTGGTTTGTTAAAAAAAAAGTTGTCTTTGTGATGTTTCTTAAAAACCATCCTACTTATATTTTCACATATATATAGATCAAATCAAATTTTTTATTGTATTTATTTAAACTAAGTGATTATATAAGATGAAACCACTTCACCGTGATTTTATTAGTTGTGATATCATACTATTTTGAGTAATTAATTAAATTTATTTTAAAATTTTTAATTACAAAATAATTCTAAATATGGTGATATGTGTGAACTGTGGAAGAACTAAATAAATTGTAAATTATTTTTTTTGTTTTTTAAGTGTTTGGTTATTATAAAAATAAATTTATGAGGACCATGGTCTAATTTTTTAGATTCTTTTCATCTTGAACACAACAAGAGGAATAAATGGAGTAATTGAGCCAAAAATGGATCAATTGTTTCATGCTGAAATGAAATGGTCTACTGAAAACTCCCTCATGTAAAATTTATTCACAGTAAAATTCTTATTAATATATGTTTTGATGTTATTTAGTCTATTCATGTATGATTTTCTAGGTTGGAGTTGTTGTTTCCATTACACGTGCTTATATTTTTGGATAACTTTCATTGATTCATTTCTGTAATTTTCTCCAATATTTTTCTCTTCTATACTAATTGACCTAGTTTTCATTGTTTACTATTATTCACCATCAAAGTTATTACGAGTAACATATGGTCTTAGATCATCCATTCAATTTTTAAATGTCTTCATGCCTCTTTCAATTCTCCCTACATTTTTATCAAAAAAAATTTGAAACTATATCTTCTTTTTAGATTCAATTATAATTTATTTTTAAGAGTTTTCATTAGAGTAAGCACTTAATCCCCATGAGGATCAATATTTTTTTCAAAATCCTTAATACAAGCATGGAATAAAATGGATACCATTTCTTGTTCCTTATTTATCAACATAAAAACTTCTCAATGATTGAATTTCTGATTCCATTAGAAGTAGAGTATGACCAAGAATAATATATTTATATTCACCAATTAGTGTTTTATTGTAGGTTAGTTATATAATAATGAGTTAATGGATTCAATATTTAGTGTAGTAGTCACATCCTTTAAATAAATATTTTAATATATATTAATTCCCACTTATGTATAGTAGCCCCATCCATTATATGACGCGTTGATTATTAGGTTGTGTAGATAAGTGGAAATTCAAATCTAGGTAGTAATATTTTACTTTAGAGTCGCGTTTCCAAGTAGGTTCAAAAGGAATTGTGGTTGTTATATGTTACCCTTGGATGTTTTCAAAGTGGTCAGAATAGACACAATACATTGGCTTCTAAAATGATTGGGTGGGGTACTCATGCTTTACATTATGAGAGTTATATTTTTTGTAATGTAATTATAGTTTGAGCATGACTATATATATATGGATAAGATGAATATGTTATGTTGTGATTTTCATGGTTTTTAATATGGATGTAGGTATTAATATATGTTAAATGTATTGTTTTTTGAGTGGTTTATCACTATATAATGTTTAAATTAAAAGTTTCAAATTAGGCATACTATTAATGGATAATATTATGGAATGGGATTGAATCTCAATTCAATGAATCATGTATGCCATATTCCCATTCCTTGAATGATATATTCAATTTATTTCTAACTCATTTAAAATTTCCAATAGTAAGTGAGGGTTTATAATGTTTAAATACATAGATTACTTGAAGTGGATGGGAGAGAACAGAGGTCATCCTAAGAGAAACCTAGATGTTTAGAATCCCGAACCAACACCATTATAGGACATTTGATTATGTTTTTTATATTTCTTATTTTATATATCACTATATCTAATTCATGCTCATCCAAGCTTACATGATTCACAATCAGAGGTTAGTCGATCTGATCGCTATTGGTCATACTGATACCAGGGGGAGCATGAGAAATAGTCAGATCCCTCCCTTCTCTTGAAACCATTAGTTAAATTACAATTATCCTTGATGATAAAAAATAGAGTAAAATCTAATCCTCTTAGAATTATATGTGATAAAATGAATATTAAGTGAACTATTATAGGACATCGGTGTGTTCTATGAGAGAAGTATAAGATAAATCATAGATATTTATAACAATAAGATGAGGAAGGGTAGAGGATTCTTGATTATTTTTTATGAGAGGAGTGGCTGGAAGACTTTAAGAGTTGTATGTGAAGCTTATATATTCTTCTTTTTCTCAGTTTCCTCAGTGTCTACCTCTCCAACCCTTTGAGTAAACCTTAATGTTTTTAATTATTTATCCTAAGTTTATTATCTAACTTTTATAAATTAACCACACTCTTATTTGAGAACAAATATAAAATACTACATACATTGATTTTAGTGAATTTTAAATGATTATACATAACTAAATTTTTAAACAGGCCTAAAACATAATGTTTTATTATCATTAATAATTAGTTATATTTTTTACACTACACTCCATACATTTCATTCAAAAAATTAATTATATACAAATATATGTTAAATATATAACCACACATGAAATACATTGGACATACATAAAAGATTAAAATGGTGATATAATTGAATCATATAGGGGAATTATATAAGATATTAATTAAATAATCATGTATGATCCGGAAGAATAACATAAATTAGGGAGGATATAACATATAGGAATAGAATAATAAACAAGAGATATGAAAAAATAAAACAACAAGATTAATATAATGAACATGAATAATGGAAACATAAATATAAAAAATAACATAGAAATTTGACATATACATAATCTTAATATATCATAATCAAAATTCTTGTCTATATGGAAACACATCTTATAATAGTGGACAAGGATTATTCCCATGTATCGTATATAATAATATTATTAGATTTAATCCTTTTCTAATATATTAGATATATATATATAAATATAAGACCAAATAAAACATAATAATAAACTCATACATATATATATATATCATATAAAAAAATAAAAATATCATATATCTATCAATTTTATAAGATGATTAACTCGGGAAAATAAAATGGGTTAGATAAGAATTTCTACTACATATTAAAACATTTCATAGAGTAGCTGGATTATACCAAGAATAAAAGTCCACATAGAAGGAGAGGAAATATGACATTTATTTCAAATGGTTAACATTAAATATTGTTGACATGGATGAGAAATCTGTCATTGGAAGAGATGAAATTATAAGGTAATTACGAGGGAATTTCCATAGCATTTTTATGTTTTAAAAAAAATAGGAAGTAGTGAAAGAATTATATATAAAGGTATAAGAGATGTACGATATCCAAATAATATGACATATATAATATTTAAAATTGAATATGTATAAATAAAATATAATAAAATGTGATATAGATAGACCCTAGAGAGAGATGAAAACAATCCTAGAGAGATATCCATTTCTAAAATCATAATTAAACCTCAATCAATATAAAGTTACATGGAGAAAATATTAAAAAATTTAAGGGTATAGAATATTCTCAAAAAATAATATATATAAAGAATAAAAAACATGGATATCAAAGAAAATAATATAATTAAAATAGATGTCAAAAAGAGTTCCCCTTGCCTTAATATCTGAATAGCCTGAACACATTCATTCTACCTATATAATAAATGTTATTTGATTAATTGAATATTTCAAAAAAAAAATTAATATTAATTTTCTTTCATATTAATAAAATATTTTAATTTATTTCGTATTTATTTGTTATCCATAGTTTATATTGAACATCATATGTGAGTAGTTTCAATTGTTCAATGTTTATTTTTTATGGTGGTCTTGATCGTCATTTCATGATCATAGTTTAATATTATACATAATAATAATGGTTTTATAATAAAAAAAATTTAATGAATAATAATGTTAAATTTTTATTTCATAAAAGCTATCAGTATGGTGTATAAGAAAGAAATTCATAATTCTATAATCTGAGGTATCTTTATCAACCATGAGTAGTTACTTAATAATGAAATTTAATTTATCTATTTCCATTTAAAATTGATAAAAATAAAACAAATAATTTTTAAATTCAATACATATCCAATGATTCTGATTTATTTACTTCCCATTTTGATAATTATGGAAATATAATAGCATCATAAATGTATATAGTAAAACCAACCCAAAATAATTCTATAAAGAAGAAATAAACATGAGTAAGTAATCAGATCCTCACTTAACAATCTTATTTGTTTGGAAGACCTTGGGATATTTAACTAGGGGATCCAAAACATAGAGAATATTTTAGGAGAGGTAAATTAGGAATATATTGTATAAAAATCTAAGTATTTGGGTTGTCTTGGAATGGATAGAGGAATTTCCCTTTTTTTGATACAATTTGACGGATATTTTTTCAAATTCTCATTCCTTAATAGTTAAGGAATTTCATTTTCTATGGAAAGTGACTCATAAATGAAAAAATAATTGTTTCAAAAATATATCATTCAATTATATATCATGATAAGTTTTTATTATTTTTATTATCTTATAATATATGTATATATATATATCATATTATTCATATTTACCCATGTAATTTCCTTATTCACTATGGGTACTATTTTTTCATTCAAAAATCAATATTTACCTTTTTACCTAATTTAAAAATTATAATTCCAAATAAAAAATAAATATTTTTAAATTTAAACAATAAATATGATAAATATAAATTTTATATAAAAACACATATTATATTGGAGAACAATTTTTAAAAATAAAA
This sequence comes from Viscum album, assembly GCA_963277665.1. Lineage (NCBI taxonomy): Eukaryota > Viridiplantae > Streptophyta > Magnoliopsida > Santalales > Viscaceae > Viscum > Viscum album. The sequence goes on from OY728126.1 coordinate 1,748,054,609, forward strand.
ACTACATTCTTGACTATAAAGGATTATTTTTCATTTCATATTATTACTTATTTGTTACTTAGATGTTGACTATTTATTTATGCATTTTAAAAATCTATTATTATTATTATTATTATTATTGAATTCATAAAAATAATTAAAATAAAATACATATAAAAATAATGTTTTATCACGTTAATAGTTATAAATTGAAAATATTCCAATGTCTAGTTACATAAACCCAAAATAAATTAGCCTAAATCTTAAGTGTTATATAATAAATGGTTGTATTTAATGTTGGTAATTCACCGAACATGGATATCAAATATCTCAATTAACTTCATCTTCCCTTGTTGATTATTCTATTCAAACTACATTTTATGAAGTTTGTCGTAGGTTTGGCCAAGGGAAAGCCTAGTGATGCTACTATTGAATGTGGACAAAAATAATATGATTTTGGTGCATGAATCTTCCTATGGAAATTTAGGTACATATATTTCCATGCAGTTTTATCAATTATAATCAATTATTAATGGATTAAATGGATTGTTTATTTATTTGATGGATTTGATGTATATATGATAATGGGAATATAAGTATATTGATGTTATGAATATTATTAAAACATTTACATAAATAATTTTTTTTACAAATGACTATATAAAGGGATAAGATCCTTCATTTTGTATATACCAATTATATTCAAGCCTCTAGATCATCTCATCCTCCTAAAACACTATTTGTCACTAGGTGAAGGTGTAAGCACCCCCTTTTCTATTTGGGATCCTCAAAAAAATTTACAATCCATTTTCCAGTTTAATCCTTTAAAATAAAAAAACATTCATTTTTTTGTTTCTAGATCATCATTCGACATGTTTTTGTGGATGAAAATAAGGAGCCATGATTTTTGAAATGCATTTGATTTTATTTATTTAAATTATACTTGTTGATTATCATAAGTATATTATGCTTAAATATTTGTTTCCTTCAACTTCTATGTTCATGTGAAGAAAACCGAAAACCCATATTTGATATCAAATTGGATTCTAAAGTGTTAGAAAATTCCTAGGAACTCTAAAAAATGAGTGGAGACTAAGTGAAGTTCTATACCGAAGAGCTCCATTAATGATGAAAATAGTTTTTTGAACCAAGTGATGGGGTAATTGAGGGCTTAAGAGGTTCATATGAAAGTCATCATAAAAGTTTCCATATAAGGTAATGTAATTCCCATCCATCAATGGTATCAGAGACTTATTCATTTTCGAATAAATTAGTTTCATTAAATGTTAAATGAAGAACATTTTAGGGAGAATGTAACTAGTTTTATCCCTATTTATGATAAATTATATGATAATTTAAGGTCATGAGAACCACTTCACAATTATGTTAACATGTTATAATAATATGGAGTGGGATTATTATATTGATTGATTTAATTAGATCATATAATAACCCATTTTAGTGGAAGAAAACACAAACACAGATGATATATCTCTAGGGAATGAAATGTTTAAATGTGTTAAGAAAATGTATCATAAAATGAGTGCCTGAAATGAAAAAATTTCAACTGCATATATTCTTATTCTTTAATATAGTTTTCTTGATAATGACCATGAGGAGAAACTAATGAATTCATCCTTCCTTATAGGTGTATTCCCTAGAAAATAGATACACTAACTCTTTATGAGGCATTTTTAATTCCTCAAGGTATGTTAACAACTCTAATAAACAATTAATGATATTTTTGAATGAAATAGATAATCAGATGGCTTGAAAATTATTTTTAACTATCACACATGAGACATCACTAACAGGGATTACATCATTTTATAGTCATATTCTATAATATTAATTCAATAAATAGAATTACTTATATTATATTTTTTGAGTCACATCACATGACACTCAAATGTTACACATGTTAGTTTGTTCATCCATTTAACACTTAAATGAATGAGGTGTGGCATCCAAAAATAAACAAACTACTTTATTTTTAACTAATGAAATCATGTAAGAGGTACACGACACCACAAATAAATCACATGAATTTAACAATAAGCATGGTCATTAACCATAACATTGCATTCACCACAACTGCATTATTGTGAAAATTTTAGTGTATCTCATAAAATAACTCTCTTTATCTAAAAAACCATAAGGGCTTTATAAATAAACCACAACTCCTTTAAAATATATCAAAACATATTTTGGATACAATTTTACAAAAATAACATCATTTTTGAAAATTATATATATCCAAAAAATAATCCTTATACAATTTCCTAACTATGTTACCCCATGATCCTTAATAGTTTTGACAAAAACAATTCTGAATTTCATATATGTTAGAAAAGAGATGCCTTTAGAAAAGTGTATGTACTACTCAAGATACTAAGGGGTCTGGTGTGATCACCATCAAGCGTACAAATATTTCTATATGAACATGTCCACGGTAAGATTTATCATATGCATTCTATGAATATCTATATAATAAATTTTTCAATGATATTTATTAACTACTAGACATAAAACATGTCCATATAGTATAAACCTCTCATAATTTATTTATTCTCCCAAAAGACTCGTCAAGTTGATGAATAAATCAAATGCCATTCATCTGTCTAATAAGCACATCACATGTAACCTATCTAAGTAGTTTATCATATCAAGTGTGAGGAAAATAATCATGTCTAGGAATGTATTTGTTCTAATTCAATGAAGGGATAAATTTACATTCATTACATAGAAGTGAACAAATCAAATATTAGTTTTTCTCCAAATGACAACATGTTCAACAACATACCCAACCAACCCATAATTATATATGTTAATATAATAACTTGTTTCAGTAGGGTATCAAATTATAAATTTTATTTTCCTATATATCTCACAAACCTCCTATAATAAGTATTGATAATAATCATGAACTCATAAGTATATCGATTACTTTATAACATTACATATGATATACTTTAGTGGATCAATACATGTAATATGTCTCTACTTATTACCCCATTAATAAATCTTCCATACCTAACACAAAACCACTTTTATTGTGTAAAATATTCTATTCAGGATAATCTTTTCATTTAATCACAGCCCATAATACTCCATGATGGACATCGATTACAGACAAATCAAAGTCATACATTATGGGGATATTATCATTCGAATGTTCAGGTAAAATAAATTGCAACACTCTTGAATGTATAATATTTTTTTATTTCCTTTATTACAATAATATTTTATATTTAATATTTTTTTCATAATTCTCTCATGTATGAAATACCAAGTGATTCAACATGACCCTCATGATTCTACCAAGAAAACTATTTGATAAATGGATCCATTGTATTATTCTCAATAACAAACCAACTAATATTTACCGCACCCATCTCAATGATCTATCATATGATATAGTATTATAAAAGTATGTTCTTAGTCTATTTGTGAGACTAGGGTTCCTTATCCTAAGAGAAATCCCCATTTTTGTGAGAATATTTCTCAATATCTCCCTCAATGCTTAGAACCACCCAATGTTTAGAATTTATATTCTTGATATAAATTGATTCCTTCACAAAATATGATTATGTGATGTATTCTAGATATATTTTAGATTCTTTAATTGGGGATTATTAAGAACACTTCTAATTAATATCTCAATTTTTCAAGAAAAAAAAATCTAGAGTGAGATTTTACATCATCATTTTTATATTGGGTACTAGAATATATATATCCCTTTAAAAAAATCTCATACTCTAATCTATAGACCAAGAAAATATATTCATTCCATTATAAGCAATTAATAATGATATTTACAAAAATTAAGTATCTCTCACAATTATTGGGTCGGTATTTGTTTTGTAACTCAAAGTATAAGATACATCATCTTATGTACACAAAATAAAAATCATGATTGAACCTATGGTGGACACATAAAGATAGTTATCCATCATTTAATACTCCTTAGAAGAATCATGAATCTTTAGAATATTGTTTTTATGAAGCATTGATATAAATACCTTTTGGAGGTTCTTCATTCTATAACGGCTTATCAATTAACCAATAGGTTTATTTTGAATGAATTTAGGCATCCTTTTAGATATATATCTATATATATTCATATTATGTTTCTAGGTAGTTTCCCCCATGTCTTTCATGTAGAAACATATACACATCCACTACATTAAAAAATGAATTGGTGGAACATTATTTATAATAATAAGTATGTAATCTAAATGTAGTATCAGAAATACATTGACACTATCACAAGCCCTATTATAAACATAACAATCATTATTTTCTTTACGAACCAAACTCTATGATAGAATAATCAAACATTATATTCTGACATTAAGAATCTAGATTCAATCCATAAATAGACCTCTAAAAATGAAATCATTTGTAGACACATTTAGATCATTAAATATGAATGGATTGTATCATATACATGTACATGGAAAAATTCCATATAAGGAATTCCATTTTTAAATTCATATTCCATATCTCATAATAATAATAATATGATATGGCTAGAAAAATATCAATGTACATTATCATTGTTGCAAGTATAAATTCTATTCATAGTCAATACCATGATTTTTGGTAACCGTTTTATACTATGAATGACTTATAGGTTGAGACTATACCATACATGTCATTTTTCAAAAAAACACCCATTTACACCATTTGAGTTATACCCTTTCTGTGTTTCCACTGTGTTCAAAACCTTGTTAGTGTACATGAAGTCTGTCTATGATTTCATAGATCTTATCCAATTCATATAATCAAAACTCACAATTTCTTCCTAATCAGTTGTATTTTTATCATCTATGCACATTAAATCATCAGCATATTCTACATATACTACGTATCTCCCAAGCTCTTGATGAATCCTACCATTCTATTAAGGTTTTTATGTAACTTGAGTCATTTCATATTTTAAATTTTTTTATGGAACCAGCTCAACCTCAATCATAGGAATACTTATTATTTGTTTTTGTTAAATATATCTATGTTCAACATTCCTCCCAGTAACTACTCAATCCATGTGTTATCTTTCTTTTAAAACACCATCTCAATTTATAATCACATTCTATCTATTAGGGTTCTATAAATAATATCCCCCAGTTTCCTTTTGATAACCAATAAATAATAATTATTTTGACTTATGATATATCTTTTTAAAATCCAATCATCACAAAATTGATTTGTTACCCCAATTACTCAACAAAGATTTAATTTAATATTCCCTAGTCTATATATAATATGGTGTCTTTTTTAATACTTTAGATAAAAAAACATTTTAGTAATAATGTGGTAGTTTCAAGTCCATAATCCAATAATAAGATAGTAAGGTCACATAGACTCATCATTGATTGCACCATTTCTAAAAAAAATTGAAATTCTTCCAATCAGATACACCATTACATATTGTTGTTCTGGGAGGAGTGAGTTTTGAAACAATTCCATAGTATCTCATATGTGTTATGAAATAATAGTTTAAGTATTCTCCACTATAATATCAATTAATTACATAAATACTTTTACCCAGTTGATTCTATACTTAATCAGTAATTTTTTTTATTTTTCAAGTGTTTCATACATAAATTTCATTGGAAACAAAAATCCATGCTGACTAAAGTCTCCAATAAAAGTTACAAAATACCTAAAACTCCTATTAGTGTGTTTTCTCATTAGTCCACATACATCACTTTGTATGAGAAGTAGTATCCCACCAAACCACTTATGTTATCAAACAAAAGGTTGATTTTTATTTTTTTATAATAAAAAATATCCAAAATTATTAAATGATTAATAATCAAATGATTTTAGCAATCCATCCTTATATAGTATTTTATGTCAATTCTTGTATGTCCAAGGAGACAATGCTCAAGTTAGGTTGGATTAGAATCAACCCTGGCCATTTTAGTTAAAAAAAATTAATAAAGATTATCCAAATCAAGAATATATAATCCATTAAAAACACTCCCATCACAATTGAACATTTACTCCATATATATAGAATGAATATTATTATTAATAATGAATGAAAATACAAACATGTCCAAATAATATAAAAAAAGTTCTATCTTATTAAGGGTAAAAAAAATAATTGTAAGATCAATTAACATGGTAAAACTAGGTCAGAGGTGTTAACCCTATATAAAATGACTATTTATTCACTACCAATGTGAATATCTACTTCAACCTTCTTCAGTTCCTTTCATCTTTATGTTTTTGTTTTTTAGAACAAATTATTGATGTGCACCTGATATCTGGTAATGACGATTCATGGTTTGTTGAATTGATCTCAGTAAAATTAAAATTCATTTACTTTGAATTAATCTCATTGAGAACACTTCTAAATACTAGATAACCATATTTAACAGTCTTATAGGTCATAACTCTTAGTGATATCAAAATTATTAATGTGATGTATTCCATAATCTACAAAAAATACATAATTAGTATGTGAGTATCATGTATTATATCTTTTAATTAAGGAATTTAAATGAATGTGCTCTAACTAAAATTGATGACCCTGGACATTATATCCATTTAATAAGACAAGAACCATATTTCACTAAGAAATACACTTTATTTGGTTTGAAACTCATTACTTAGTCATTTTGGATGGTATTTATCCAAAAATATAACAATTGCGATTATTGGATTATTGAGGGGATAAAAACATATCCCAATCCATCATATATATTCATTCAACTATGTTCCCCTAGTATCCCAACCCATGGGGTTTCCCAACTAAGTATAAAAAATGTAAAAAACAAAATAATTTATAAAATATATGTGAACCACACTTTGGAACTAAAATACATGGTTAAAAATCAGGGGTCACTCATTGCTTACATAACATACACAAGATTATACATGGCTTCCAATATTTGGTGTGAAACTACCCAATTGGATGATCTAGGTCTTGAAAATTACTACAACGAATAGAATCTCACATTTATTATTTTAAGGTTTTTATGGTCTCACCTATTTAATATGCATAATATGCATATTAAAACTATAACAATTACATCTTATGTAATCATTATTTTCTCACGTTTTATTCATTTTTTGGGTATTCAAAATTCTAATGATTTTGTTTTGGAATCCACGTTCTGAAAACCAAATTAATGTGTTTAGACCACATTAGGGTGTGACCCATTACACAGCCCACAAGGTTGGGTTACTTACCCAAAAATAGAAGCCATGTATATCAATAAGTATGAAAATTCATCACATGAATAATGTATATTTACTAATCATGTAAAGGAAGATAGTTATATGAAATTTATTATCTTAACATGATAAAGCTTCTAGTGACAAATAACCACCACATTCACCATTCTAGATAAGGATTATCCTCCAAGTCATTCGGTGGTCAGACCCCAAGTCCCTTTTCCTTGGGAGACTTTTCTCAAGTGATAATTCATTTAGTGATATCACTAACACCTAATATTCCAAAACAGTATTCAATAAATATTCTCAAGCTCATAAATATAATTAAAAACCATGGTCAAGGAAAATGAAACTAAATTTTATAATATCAAAAATATAATTACAAGTAATGCTCTATCTTTAAACAAGTTTAACATTTAAATTGTATCATACACTATATTCTAATTTAATAATAAATTTACTAAAAATTAATATCAAATTAATTTAAAAAATATATAAACATTTTATTTATTCTCCAAAACATGATACATTTATGAACTATTCTTAAAAATAATATAATTATAAATATTTTATTAATTAGATAAAACTAGAAAATAAACATTATACATTCAAAAATAATATTGAAAATTTCATATTATAATTATATGGAATTTAAAATATTATTTAAATCTTTAATCATATTAGTCATCAAAATCATTCTTCATGTGGTATGAATAATTTCATTAAACTTGATTTAACTATTTTATTTGACCCATTTAAAATTAATTAATTTTAAAAAATTATTTATTATAAATATAAACACTCTTATATTTTATCATTATAATTTATCACCATTAAAAATTATTTTCCATGATATCTAAATAAACAATTTATTTTTTGATAATAATATATTCAATATAAGTTTATAAATTTATTTTCAATAATAACATTTAATATTTTAGTAATATTACAAATGTTTCAAAAATATATATATTCTATTATAACTAATTTATAATTAATTAATTTATCAAAAATTTATAAATTAATATATCCTAGAATTACATTTACAGTTATTCATAGAATATTTATAAACCATTTAAATGAAAATGTTAAAAACAATTTTGAAAACATATTAAGACTCACAACCACTTTAAAAATGACATGGTGATGAAACTCAAGTCATTTAGCCTATAAAAAACACCACAATTTACACTACACCATTGTGTTCTATAACTGGATATGGTTCTAGGTGAATCTATCAAAGAATCACCACAATCATCACTACACCATGGATTTAGTTACTTGGGAATTTTGGAGTCTCCATGGACACACCAAGGCCATTTATAGGCCATGGTGATGGAACTTCCTTTCAAAAACAATGACCAAACGAATTTAAATCTTCAATAAACTCTCTATAATACAAATAATAGTTTTTTGAATTATCTAATGGATCTTTATAGTAGAGGAAAATCCAGAACCCTATAATCTATATCCATGGAATCAAATGTGTCAATGTATTTGAATAAATATATCCCAAAAGGTATACTGAGAACAACTAAATATCAATATTATCCATCCTTTTTCTTAGACTAATTTCTCTTTATAATGATCTTCAAGAGAAACAAATTAATTCCCCATTCCTTTGTGGTGTATTCATGTACCAATGGATATATGAACTCTTTATAAGGACTGGTAAGAACTTGGAGGGGTGATAGTTCATTCACCAATTGACAAACGATCTTCAATAATGAAATGGAGATTCATATCACTTGTGAAAAATCCACAAATATCACTCACACATGAATCCACCAAAAAGAGAAGGATCACATTATATTATAGGAATATTCGATTGACTTAATTCAATAAATTGTATCATTCATATGAAATTAATTTATTTTAGTCACATGACACTCAAACGTTAAACCTATTGAAGCTTTCATTTATAAAACACATAAATTATTGAGGTGTTTTTACCATAAAGAAACCATCTCTATGGTTCATAATCGATGAAATTTTGTGGGAGGTATGCGGAACTACACTTTCATCACATTAATGTCAAAATAATTGTGGTTTCAACCTGTGGAATCGCATGCACCACCATAACGTGGTGGTGCTTAATTTAGTGCATATACAATAGAGATTATGTTAATAAATTAAAATATTTTTCATCACCACCACTACAAAATAAAGAATCAAAATTTTAGGACATTAATAAATTATTTATAAATATTCAAATCATATATTTTGAAATATTTTATATATTTATAAAAAAGTTATAAAAAATAATTTATTATAAAATACTTATGGTTCATTGTTTAATTATTCTTTAAAAATTTATTATATTCCATTAATGATGAATAGTTAACATTAAGAATGTATTTGACCAATTTATATGATATATAATTTTTTTTTAAAATGACAGTTAAAGTATTTTGTGAATATTTTTTATAAAAAGTTTATAAATTAACTATAAATATTTTATAATTAATTATATATATATATATATATGAAACATTTATTTAATAAATAAATATTCCAAATATTAAATTTTAATGTTTAATATTTTTTAATAAATTATACAGTGTTCCTTTTGATCTTGAAATAAAGTTTTTAATTAGAAATTTTAATTTTAATTTTATAGTGAACTCATAAATTCCATAAATGAGGATAAATAGAATTAAATTTATATTTATAATTTTTTTGTTCATATTTAATTATTTCTAATTACTCTAATTAATAAAGGTGCTTTTGATATTTTAATTATAAAACATAAAAAAATTGAAGAAATTTTTTTCATGGTCTAAATAATCTTCAATATGTGATATTTAGATTATGTAAGTAATTTTAATAATATAAATTTGATTATAAAATGTTTAAAATTACTAATAATGTCAAAGATTCAAATTCAAAAGTTATGTAATTAGTAATATGAAAATTTTCAGAATGAAAGTGTATATAAGATGTTTATATCGAAGATAATAAAAATTTCATAATACGAAATGAGTTTATAATAAATGTGATGTATGTTATACTGGTATGAAATTTACTTTATAATAAAATTGATATTTTATAAATATGATATAAATGATTTTTTTCATCTTTATGACATTATTTTCTTATAAGACAGTGTTAAAGATTATGTTTTATATATTTATCTTATATTTTATAATTTAATTATGAATGATAAGTGTGTGTTTAATTAAAAATGTGTTTAATAAGCCTAAATTTTAAAATAAAAAATCATATTTATAACTCATGATTAAATAAAATGCATAGTTATTTATTTATTGTTTTATGTTATCCATGATTATAAAAGGTCTATAGAATATGAATAACATAAATGTTGTTCGGTATAATGATTTATAATTTTTGTTATAAAATGATGTTAAATATGATTTTTCATATTTTTTTCCCATGAAAAATAGCATATCTATTTAGTAATCATGAGTGTAATTTATAATGAATTTATAAATTAATTAGATAAGGATAAACTATAGTGTAGTTTATAATTGGATTTATGAATCTTTCATAATCAAATTAATTTGATTTGATCAAATTAAAAGAGTACTTATTAAAAATATTATTTAGATGACATCAAAATTGGTTTCATGATACATTTAAATATAGTCTAAATAAGGATTCATTTTATAATATTTAGATTATGAAAATAGTTTACATAATAAAAATTGGTTGATATAGTTTTTATAATTAAAAATAATATCATATAATATGATAGAGTTTTTATTGGAAATGGGATCTATTGTGTTTATACCCAAAAATATGTAATATTTATAATATTTATCTTTTTTATAAAATATTTATAGTAATATTTTATTTATGAGTAAGTCATATATTTTTATCTCATGTTTATATAGGTCATCATTATAGTGGGTGTGTTGGATGGGGAATTCCCATCTTTTCTTTTCATCATGATAGATGATTAGTCCAAGATTTGCACAGTGATAAAAAAATTTATCAATGAAATTGGATCAAAGAAAATAGGAAATGGATATATGTCTGAACCAAATCCTCGGATCATCGCATATTATTTAGAATTAATTCATGAAATTAAATAATAACCATGTGATAAATTCTTGATGGATATTAATAATTGCCTATATCATACCTTCAGTGAGTTGAATGAATCAAGAGTATATTCCATTTAGTGTTTATCTACATGTGTTCCATGAACCTCTTAACATTTTCGTCAAAATATCAGGGTCATAGTGTATAAAATACTCATGCTTGTGTTGTTTTACTTTGTTAACCCTGAAAATCACGTCTAAAATATTCTCATTGATATCTCATTAAAATCAAGATTAGAATGTGGAGGAAGATCGCTCTCAATTATTGAATGAATTCTAGGAAAAGGATATTTGTGGGGATTGAGAGGAATCTCTCTAGATGTCATTAGGCACCACACAAAATGAATTAAATATTTTATGAAAATAATTTATTTATTTTTATATTACACTATAGTTAGAAAATAATAATTTCACATGTTCCCTTTATTGTTTCCATAGTCCCTACAACACCTCATGTTTATAATAATGATATTAACATGATTTTTATTTACTGACATTCGCAAAACTCACAAGTATAATTTAATATTGTTTAATCAAATAGTGTTAAATGTATATTATATCTCACTATTCCATTAAACTTGGTCTGCCATTCCTCCAAATTATTTATCCATCCATGAATAATGAGTAAATTTTTAATAAATTAATATCACTACATTATTCACTAATAAATAAATTAAGATTATATATATTAAATAGAAATAAAATATTTTTTAAATATTCAACACACATAATATTATTTCGGGAAAATTCTTATGGGATATAAAATATCAAGAAAATATGAATAATTATTTAACAACATGTGGGAATAATATTTATTAAACTTTTTAAATAATATTACTATTTAACTCATATTTTAGATACACTTGCTATGTGAACCACTTAGACTCTTTCTCAGTGGCATTAGGAAAAGTATCCTAATTTACATGGACGTAACATAGAAACATTCCAAGGCACCCATAGAGAAATAATTTAATACCACAACAACATAATACCTAATACATATTCTTACTGTGTAATAAAATCCTTTTATCATGATATCTATAGTCAATATGGTTGCATACCGGTGCCATAAACCTATATACTTGATGCCTCTTTCATTGAATTTCAGAAAATTGAACCCTCCTATAGAACATCATTTACATGGATTTATTTAGGCTATATCATTTCCATAAAAGTGTATGAGATACGAAATTCCATTCAATAGAATATAAGGGACAAATCATTTCTCACATTATTTATTTATTAAATATTACTCATGATGTAGCCAACGCATCCTAAAATGTCTCAAACATATTTCATCAAGGGTTTAATCAATATATCAATTTGTGTGACTTATAATGCTTATTAATAATAATCATAACTTATAAAGATCAATACATATATACATATATAGTAAAATCCAATGACACATATAAATATGGTTTTACTACTAGCAGGTATCATTCACATAATATACTACAATAGATATTACCAAGGGCGTACACAATGATAAGGTGCCTCAAATACCCATGAGTATCCACCCCTGATAGCATGTATCATTTGTATACCAGAAATGATTTCATCTAGATATAAAACAAATATTTAAGAATACTTCCATGGAAACTCTTGGTTCCCATCATAATGGGGAATTGTTATGACCTTTCCGTGTGACAACAACTCTTAGGACATTATCACTTTATATGTTATGAAAAATAATAATCATTATATGATAAGTATTTTATTAATATTCAAAATACGGAATAAAAGTTATTATAAAATACAAGTGTGTTTGGTCTAGGTATCCAACTCTAATGGATTCCCCGTTACACTGGTTCCAACTATAAATAAAATTTAGTCTACTAGCTCTCACATGATACTAATACCTCTGATGAGATAGGACTTTAGTAAAGGGTCATGCCACATTTTCTTCTATGGGAACTATGGTTAATATAACATCACTTATATGAGAGAAATCCTCCAAGAGGAAATACTTCTATACTATGATCTTTGATCATTGGTCTGAACATTGATCCTTTTCAGGAGCCACTACAACATTATTATCACAACACATTGTGATAGGGTCTTACTGCTAGGTACCATATCAAACTATGGAAAATGTTTTGAATCATAACATATTACTTGGTTGTATCAGAAGATTCTATATACTAAGAATCCAATATATAATCAATTACAAATGGATAATTTGAAATCTTCAATCTAAAAAATCCTCTATTGAGATATAAAACATATCCTAAAAATGAATTAAGATCATTCCTATCTATTTGAAAACTAGAATATGTAAACCACATGATGATTGTCTGCTCGTCTCTTCTATACACCTAGAACGTATCTTTACTTTGTCTTAGATATGTTAGGATTATCTTAATAATAGACCAATGTTGTTCTACAAGATATTCTTGATATCAAACTACCATAATCAATTAATAAAATACAAAATTATTTTACATAACATGACATACATGATTGATCTTATCACTTAATCATAGTTGATCTTACTTGTTATCTCTTTCTCTAATTATGTATGAGGACACATTTTCATAGAAATTTGTTTACCATGTGACACTATAACTAATACCCACTTTTATTATTCCATACTAAATATATTTAGTATTTTTTCAATGTATTTACTTTGACATAGTCCAAGAAACCTTTTGGATATACCACAAAAGATCTTGATCCCTAGAATATAGACTACTTCACCTAATTATTCTGAGAATAATTTTATCTTTAATCATCCCTTAATAGAATCAAAGGTTGGAATTTCATTTATAATAATTAATATTTCGATAAAATATACAGCAAGAATAACAATTAATTTCTCATTAAACCTCTTGTAAACATAAGGGTCAAATTTATTCTTAATGAAACCAAATTGTTGTATATCTTCATTGAATCGAATGTTCTATGACCCAAATGCCAGCTTCTATCTATAAATGGATGTCTATAAATTGAAAATTAGTTTTTCATCACTTGGAGCCACAAATCCATATGGTTGTGTCATATATACATATTCTTGATGGTTCCCATTAAGGAAAAAGGTTTTGACATCTGTCTTCCAAATTTCATAGTCATGGTAAGAAGCTATCATATGTTGAATTCATATGGTCATAAACATGGAAAATAGTAAAAATGATTCATCATAATCAATTAATTGATGTTATTTAAACCCTTTATCCACTATCCTTGATTTATAGTTATTTAATTGATCGTACATTTTTAGTATTCTCTTAAATACCGATTTGAGCCCTATGGGATTTACATCAACCGGTGCATCGGCCAGAAAACAATCTTGGTTCTGGTACCTAGATTCCATTTTAAGAAATCATGGATTCTTTCCATCTTATAGCTTTAGAGATCTATATTTCCTATTTGTTGGAGATTGGTTCTTCATTTTCCTAAAATAATGAATCACCATGCTTGGTGATAGGAAAATAATATCTTTCTAGTTCTCTTACCTCTCTAGTCCTTCTACGTAGTAATTATTTTTTAAGAGCAACATATTCCAAGAGAATATATGAAATCTATTCCTGTACCAACTCTTATGCATCATGAGCATCAACTTCATGAAATTCAATCATTCTACGAATATACGTTTTATTGATGTTCCCCCTCTTAAGAAATATGGAATCTCCAGTAATGATAAAATTCATATATGAGGGGTTGTATATATATAGTATCACTTTTTTATATAGGATACCATATTAGGGTCCTCTTTGTGCCATGGGGTGCATGTTTTTTGGATGAGAAGGACTTAACAAATTTCTTACATACCCATACACATGTATGAGAAAAAACTAGTTTCTTCCCACTCCATAAATAAAATTGAATTCCATTTTCATCTTTAGTTAGTACTCGGTTTAGTGTGTATTCCACAATTTGAATCGTATATCCCTAAATGGATAATGAAATATCTATGTGACACATCATCGATGTTAAACTATACAACAAGTTATGATTCCTCTTTTCACTAACACTATTAAATTGTGGTTTTATGGTGGATTGAGTTGAGATGGAATCCTAAAATCTCATAAAAGGTTTATAGAATCTTGGCTATGATATTAACCACCTCAATCTAATTGAATTGTATTCATCCCCATTAAAATTTTATTTTATACTTCATTCTTGAATTGTTTTAATTTCAAAAAGGACTAGTACTTAGATTTCATCATGTAGACATATCCATATCTACTCAAGTCATCAGTAAATGTTATAATGTAAGAATACCCTTCTCTAGCATCTACTAAAAATGGTTCATGCACATCATTGTGTACCAATCCTAGAATCCTTGTGGCCCTTTCACCCTGTCAACGAAATAAAGGTTTGGTCGTGACATTTTTCAAGCAGATTTATATCAAAATATTGCAAATAACAATTTTGATAGAGATATTTCAAATGATTATTGTTCACATGACCAATATGGTTATCATATAATTGATTGTTATATTAGTCATATGAACATTATTCTTTATCTTTTTCTAATACTTGGTTTTTGAAATTTAATACATAAAACCTTTATTCAAATGTGATATACCATTAAATATGTTGTCTTTATAAAATAAACAACTTTTATATACAAAATTTAAAATAAACCAATTCGTATCTCATAAGGATTTATAAATAATGTTCTTACAAACCATTGGTACATAATAATAACATTTTAAAACAAATATCATTCATGTTTCATATTAAAGGTGGTGATGTCCAATGGAAATAGAATTCAACCGCTCACCATTGGAATCTCTCCATTCCACCTCTCCTCTAGCAGTTGTTCATAATATACTTGGTTCTTATATTTCAAAACAGATGTTAGAACCATAATATGTATCTAAAACCTGATGTTTAGATATTTAAATGTTACATTTCATAATGAAAAAACCTTTATATTCCCCTTACTTATGGGTGAATTTCTACTTTCGGTTTCCTTTCAAGCCACATTCCAAACATATTTCCTCTATTTCACATGCAATGTTACATATAATAACAATCATGATGTGATAATTAGTTTATTAATATTGAAAAAGCAATACGTTTTATCATAAATTACACAGAATTTGGTTCTAGGGAACCAACTCTAACCATTTAAATTTCTGAAATTTTCATACTCCATTCCTTTCTTAATTCTTGTTCATAAATTGTTTATAAGATATGAATAATTTTTATTATTTATTTATGATATAAATTTATTTAGGAGATTGATACATTCATTACATACTAGGTGAGAATCCATAAAATTTATTTTCTTATCTATATCGTCCTTAGTTTTTCTTATATACATGTTCTGTAGAACCGTTCACTACTGGAAACCTCGGTTTCACCAATGCTCCTATACCAACAGCTCATCAAAACCATTGGTATAGGAGGCCTTTACCAATGGTTTCAAAAGACCGTTGGTAAAGGAAGACATAGGTGATGATTTCGCAATGGTTTTATGAAAACCGTTGGGAAATAATTCCCTTTACCAACGGTTTTACAAAAACTGTTGGCAAAGGTTGGGAAATGTTTCCCTTTGACAATGTTTTAGACAAACCATTAGTAAAGATAATGTTTTCCTAATGGTTTTTAAAAACCATTGGGAAAAGATACCCAGATTTAGACCAAATCAGGCAGTACTACCTGCATTGGACAGTTCTCCTCCGATTTCATAATCCCCTCTCCCCCAATTTGCAGAAGCCTCGCACGCACCCTACTCCATCAAATCACTTACTCCCCAACCTGGTTATAAGTCAAAATCTTCATGTATTCTTGCTCATTTTCCACTTATCATTCATATTTATCCATTTATGAAGGTGGAAACCTTAAATTTGGTGCAATAATCATATTTTTTTAATTGGGGATTTGGTTTTTTTATTAGGTATTAGCTGTATGAGGCATTCCCCTTCCTATTATGGGTGTTTGTTATCAAAATATATGATGTTGGAACCATTTATGATGTTTTTGTCTCTGTTTAATCTCATTTTCCCTGACTTATCATTAAATTTTATATCACATTTGGTTTATGTTTTTTTAATTTCCATTTTAGTTATTTGTGGTTGATGATTTTCCCATGTTAGTTGTTTTCAATGGTTTGGTGTGGAAATTTTGGATTTAATGTGACTTCTTCAAATGGGGGTGCCTTGAGAATACTCCAAATATTTGTTAAAAATGATCAAAGGGATTTTATTATTTAAAATGGGTTTCGAAAGATATTTCAGAAATGATTTAATCATGAGGAATGTGTTTTATTAAAATGATAATTTTTTTAATAAGGATTTTGTAATGTAATTTGTTATAGTACACTTGTTATGTGACTATGTTTGGTATTTAGTAACACATGAGATAACTGGTGTGTGAGAATTTGTTGTGAAAGAGATTCCATGGTAGGTTCAAGATTATATTTACATTTTGAGCATATTAATGAGTTGTTTTAAAGATATATTGAGATATTTACCTTATGTTTATTATTGAAAACTGGGAGCTATAGAGGTGGTTCATTATTAAGACATATAATTACTGCAAAACATGTGGATAAACCATGCATAGTAGTGAATTATTGAAATGTTTTATGTTTTTAGTCCTTTTTTATTTCGATATTCTTTTGATGCTGATGTCTCTTATTGGTACCTATGATGGGAATTTATTTTTGTTTCTAAATCGACTGAGACTCACCCACCATGCACAATGTATGCAACATCTACCCTTATTTAATCATTCTATTTACACAGCCTATGTGACCTCTACCCTCATTTGATCAGTGAACTTAGGTCATTAATTCAATCCTTCATTCTCAATAGCATGTAAGAAATTGAATGATGTATACTCATCCTCACATGATTTATTACCTTAGATAGTGTCCAACATATAGAATACGAGCTTTTGAATTCATCAATTAACCAGGATCATATATTCCATTTCCCCCAATATGACTGTACTAATATAACTTTAGTGTCAATTAAATATGGTTCTCATTTTATGTTCTATATTAGGTGTCATTCTTGGCCAATACTCACTTTTATGAGGGTGGTTTTCTTTTCACTAGCCATGCTATCATGTGTAGACATCCATAAAAATGTTAGATAATTCGCAATTTTAATTTAGTAATGTTGTTATCATTGACATATTTTATTATTAATCTAAAATTTAAAAACAAATGTTTTTGTCGATACTTTATGAAATTAAATCTTTTTACAAGCCATGAAAATCCTATTAGTGTAGAAGCCTAAAATTTATTCACCCATGGGGTGAGCTTGACTTGGGGAAGTAATTGGGTAATGAAATGTATAACCATAGAGGTGGCAATAATGAGTTATTTAACATGAGTGAATGATTTGGGATTCCTATAACACATAATGGAACCTGAGGCATGTGCCTCTTATAGACCTAATGAAAATGAATATAAATAAGTTTTAATTTAATTTTCAAGGACTTGTTCTTTAAATTGTTTTAATATTTCACTACATCGACTAGAAACTTCTTCTTTTATTGTTTACTTAAATGTATTTTCTATTAATTCTCAATCCTATTGAATTGTTAATGACAAAATGACTTATATAAATTCTTTTTACATAATGGATAGAAGTCGGATGTATGAAACCGATCAGATCTCAAGCGATTTTCAAAAAAAATTGGACAGATTTATAGATTTTTCATTTCATAATGATTCAGATAGTGGTCTCATACACTGCCCATGTTCCAATTGTATTGGTAGACCTTGGTTGAGCTATGAAGAAGTCGGCTACCACATAACCAAATATGGTTTTCAAGAAAACTAATTTGTGTGGTATCATAATGGGGAGAAAATTATATCTCAAATTGGTGATGATCGAAATGGAAGGACTAGAATAGAGAATTTGTTAGATGATCGGTTTCCGTTTATTCATCATCATGAAAAAAGAAAAGATTTCGACTGAAGAAGACTTCAATACGAGGAAAGACGATGCATCTAGTGAAAATGATGATATTGATAGGGTGAAAAAATTTAATGATGCTTCCATTACTCAATTATATAGACAATGAGATAAAATGAAAAGGCTATAATTTTTAATCTGATTGTTTCATGGGAAAAAAATGTATGGGATTTCTAATACATTAATCGATTACATTCTTACCCTCTTGAAGTATTTACTTCTATATGATGCAGATGTTACCTCAAACCACTATATGGCATGGAATTTAGTTGAGGAACCTAGATTTTCAAGGGAAAAAATTCATGGTTTCCTGGAAGATTGCAGTTTATTCTGGGAGGAAACCGCTGAATAAAATGATTGTATAAAATGTAGGACATCCTGTTAGAAGTCAAAATATGATGGAACACCACCCCACATTCCATAGAAAGTAATGTGGCACTTTCCATTGATCCCCAGACTCCAGAAGCTTTTTATGTCTGATGAAATATCAATTAAAATGAGATGGAATGATACCGAGAGAAATAAGACTAATTATGAGTTGGTTCATCCTGCAGATGGATTTACATGGCATAGATTTGATGCTCGACATCCGTATTTTCTAGCTGAAGTGAATAATGTGAGGTTGGGTCTTTCATGCGACGGTTTTAATCTGTTTGGGTAGATGCTTACTTCACACAACACATGGATAGTTTTTATACACATTTATAATCTTCCCCCATGGTTGTGTATGAAAAAATCTTTCACTTTCATGAGTATACTCATATATAGACCTTATGATCCTGGAATTTATATTTATGTATACATGAAACCTTTAATAAATGATTTGAAAAATCTTTGGGAAGTGGGTGTGCGCACATACGATGCATGTTCAAAAGACATATTTTAGATGTGTGCTGCACTTATGTGGATGATCAATGATTTTCCAGCTTATGCAATGATGTCTGGATGGAGAACGAAGTGGAAACTATCATGTCCTTTTTGAATGAATAATACAAGATCCTGAAGACAAAAACATCGTTGTAGTTTCAATTTTATGGGACATCGACAATTCTTGCCAATGGACCATCCATATAGAAAAAATCGTCGAGGATTTGATAATACTATAGAGACCAATGATCCACCCCAGCATATGACTAGAACTAATGTTCTTAATGAATTGAAATATTTCATTTTTTCATTCAGGAAGGGTCAAATGAAATATGGAAAGAGAAATATTGTTTCCACTGAAACCTGTTACAATTGGAGGAAGAGGAGTATCTTTTTGATTTTCCTTACTGGTCGACCAATTTGTTACGTCATTGCTTAGACGTAATTCATATTGAAAAGAATATATGTGAAATGTTGTTTTCGATTCTTCTTAATGTCAAGGGGAAGAGAAAATATGATTTACGATCTCGGCGTGACTTGGTGGGTTGGGGCATCAGACCATAATTGCATCTTGTGCGTATCAGTGAAAATAAATGGAAACATCCAGGTTCTTCTTATGTGATGAAACTTATAGAAAAAAACAATATCTAAAAGTATTAGATACTATTAGAGTTCCTGATGGCTATTCATGAAACATATCTAAATGGGTCAACAGAAGATATTTGAAGCTAAAATCTGTAAAGATTCATGATTATCATATTCTTCTGCATGAGTTGCTTCCAATAACAATCCTTCATCTTTTGTCCAATAATGTAAGGGTGACTATTATTCTATTGTTCCATTTTTAGAGATCTGTGTGCTATGAATTTTTCCAATTATTTCTTGCAAAAAAATTTGACAGATGCCCCATTAATTTTGTGGGAGTTGAAGAAAATATTTCCTCCATCATTTTTCACATGCATTCTACATCTGACTGTCCATATTCCCACTGAAATACTTCTCGGAGGACCTGTTTCTTTTTTTTGATGTATCCAACTAAAATAAATATGTACACATTAATGTATTATGTCCGAAACAGGAATAATCCTAAAGGTTCTATCGTGAACGATTACTTGTCTCAAGAATGTATGGATTTCTGCTCAATGTATTTGTCTGATATTACTACAAGAATTAACAGACCAATGAGAAATGAAGAACAAGAGTATGAGAAAATTGAACCCATTTTCCTCCACTTCCTCAAACATGAGGAATTCTTGGATCATATACATTGAATACATTAAGCCATGAAGTGTGGGAGATGGCACATCACACAGTTTTGTTCAATTGTGATTTGTTCGATGACTATATCAGGTAACTAAATTGAAAATGTACATCTTACATATATATATCTATTAAACTATTCATACTTTTTATCTTTAGGGAACATAAAACAATAATAAATAGAAAGCTTCATTCTTTATCAAAGAGAAAAACGGAGGCTTTCAATAGCAAAGAGTTTCCTGCTTGGTTAAAATTGAAGGTAAAAATATTACTGTTTAAAATAATTAAATCAATATTTAATTAAGTTTAATAATCATTTATATTTTAGGTATTGAGTTTTTCTATTGACTCTGTCTTTGAGGAAATAAGATCTTTGGATTTTGGTCCTAATACTGTGGTTCGTGAATGTAAATCAATTGTTATCAATGGGTACAAATTTATTGCCCCTGAACGAGAAAAGAACATGAGAACACAACATGATGGTGTTATGGTTACTACCACAATAGATTGTTATGCCAGTGCATCAGATAGTAGACCACGGTTTAAAAATGTGGGTTATTATGGAGTCGTTGAGAAAATAATAATATTGGATTATTACTCTCATAGACGAGTCACAATGATGAAATTCCATTGGTTTGATTTGATGACGATACATGGCACATTTATTGATTATTGTGGATTTCGAGTATTTAATATTACTCGCACTCTTTCTACCGAAGAACCATATGTGTTGGAATCAATGATTAAACAAGTTTTTTATGTCAAATACCAACTTCGACCGGAATTTGTTGTCATAGTTGAAGTAATTCCAAGACATATTTTTGATGATGGGTATGATGGAATTGACACTCTTCCAACTACCATTGGAACCAATCCATTTATTTCTTTTGATGACTTCAATACCTCAATTTTCAGAGTTGATTTTGAACCTGAAGTTGTGGTTGAAAATATATGGAATCATTCATCCATGTTCTAAATTATTTTGGTTTACCTCGAGTTGGGTTGTTATGGTTGGTACTATTCAAATTGAGTTAGTATTGATCACAAATATGTTTTAGCTGACTTGACCATTATGTGAATTTTCAATGTTTATTGGTTGTAGTTTTATTTGAATTGTATTTTCTAATTTGTAATTTAACTGTATTCAAACCTAGTCAAACAATATTTCTAACATGGTGAACATTACAACTTGTATGATTTATTAAATACTTTCAAGATCTTCTAAAACAATTGATAGCTAAATTACCAATTCATCCCCCTATTCCCTCATATGTTTAGTTTTTTGGGTTACACATTTGTTTCATTTTTATAATTAATTACATATTTTATTTAAAAAGCAGAAAATGTAGCCAATTGAAGAGACACGAAGTAAAAAAATGATAGAGAACAATCGTTGAATGGCAGAGATGGGTGTTCCCCCATTAGTGCCTGCAGTGAGTACGTTATATCAAATATATATTTAATTAATATATACTATCATGTGATTAATTTTTTTGTAAACATTTTTATAGGATCCACCTATACGTCAACAGTTATTTAACGAAGAGCCTAGTACTTGTCATAGTACACAGGCTGATGGTACAAGGGGGTTCGTACTTGAGGTAGACGAGCAGCTCCGCCTACCCGACTAGACCCTTCCCCTCCCACTGACATGTCATCCTTCCCACATTCTGATCCCGTTGTGTCATTAGGGACACACAGGATATTTATGCCTCCCATGTTTTTCCCACCTTCTGCATCTTCTGACCCATCTTTTTCAAATCCCATGATGATTCCCACTCCCCAACCAGAATCCGGTCATACAGTTGTCCCATCTTCTTTTCCTTCTACTTCATTCTCTCCGAGCTTCTATATTCCATCATCATCGACTCCTGTTCCACCACAGGGTGTTCCATCAGTTTCTATGGATCTAGTGGCGCTCAGCGATCAGACTGGCGCAGGTATATTTATAGAACCCTAAAAAAAATTTATACAATTATATATTTTCATTATAACATGTTTTGATAAAATATTTTTTCTTCTTTCATAACAGATAAATATACTAACAAGAGGCGGGGAAGGGGATTACACGCATGCGTGTGGTGTGGAACTGCCGCACATAGGTAATGGTGGATTACAATTAGGACAACCAAATATTTGAGAAATCAGGGCAGCAATTTTGGAGTTTTTTTTCGATGCTTTCCAAATACTTCGACATCATTCCCGTCAGCACGCTATCATGGAGAAAGTTTCCACAAGAGGTCCAGGATAGAGCTTGGGCATATATATTGGTAAAAAAATCTGTTGTATTTAATTCCATGAATTATTTTTGTATTTATATAAATTAATATTTTGGTGTCAGCTTCGATTTAATTTTCTCGATGGTGAGGGTGCACGACCGGAATTTATAAAGGATTTATGTGAACTTTGGAGAGCCTATAAGCATTATTTTTATATTGGATGGTGTGCTAGAGTTGGAACTGAGTCAGAGGTGGTACAAGTCTTTGATGATTGTCCTATAGAGCAGTATCGGTAGATGATTACTCATTTGATGACTACTCAGTTTAAGTTATTAATTACATTTGAGGTATTTAAATAATAAAATTCATGTTTATCATTAATATTATCCTTTGAATTATCTAATTTTATTTAGGAATCATCTGGGAAAAATAAAAAAACATTGATGCAAAAAAATACCTCCACACACTAGGACGTACTACGATGCAAGATCATGAGAGGAAGTTGGTATGACAATTGTATATAAGTTTTATTTATGAATTACAGTTTCTTTTGTTTACTCAATTATTTAATCGTTTTATAATGTTTCCATATAACTTTAGTTTTCAATGTCACAGTAGAGGAAAAAACTAAATATTGAAGGACATGTGCCTCGAGCAAAACTGTTTTTCTCGAGTAGACAGAAAAAGGATGGAAGTGTCGTCAATGAACCGACTCAAAAGTAGATTGTACATTTTAATCTGTTGATTTTATATTTTAATATCTATTTTGTAACTTAATAATATATTTATATTTGTAAAAGTCTGGTTTAGAGGCCCTCGATGCCCAAGAACCAGACAATTTTGGGCCAACTGAGCACTTACATCAGGTGTTGGGAGAAGAGCATTCTTGCAGAGTACGCTGCCAACCTAGGATAGCCCCGAAGAATTATTGTCCCTCCTCAGGTATGAGTTGTAGTGCCACCAAGATGCAGCAAGTTAGGGAATAGGTAGAACATGCTTTCAAAAGGGCCATAGATATGGCAGAACAGTCTGCTAGGGAAAATAGTGCATTTATAAAATTTATTGAAGTTCTACGTCCAACACTTCCACCGGAGGTCAGCCCAGATTTTGTTGAATATATGTCTTCGATACGTTCTATATATAGTGGACCAGGTGGAAGTTCTAGTGGTGGTCAAGAAGATGTCCAGCCTGATGATGATTATGGTGAGGAGTTTTATGTGGAAGAGAAGGGAGAGGAGGAGGGCGAGGCAGAGGTGGAGGGCAAGGCGGAGGCCCAGGGCGAGGAGGAGGGTGTTGGGGAGGGCGGGGATGATGATGATGACAATGATGACCACAAGGATGAGGGCGATGATGATGGTGATGATAGTGATGGTGATGTGGTAAAAATTGATCCATTGCATTTTTGACTAATTTTACTCAGATATGATGTTTTATCTATTCTAGTTGTTGGTTTTGTCTAGACTCGTAGTAAAGTATTGGAGTTGATTTATTTTTATATAATGTCTATTTTGATGGATGTTGATGTCTTTTAGTGGTTGTGGTGTATCTGGAGCATGTTTTTAGAGTTTTGTCTGTTTGGGAACTCCCCAGACAGCCCCCCGGACAGCACCCCCACCCTTCTCCTTGGACCACGGACAGCCCCCAGACACCCCCCAGACACCCCCCACCCTCCTCCTTGGTCCCCAGACATCCCCCCCAGACAACCCCCGGACACCCCCCAGACAGCCCCCAGAATAGCCCCGGAACAGCCCCCCGAACAGCCCCCCAAAGAGCCTCTCGGATAGCCCCCCGGATAGCACCCCCACCCTCCTCCCTAGACCCTGGACAGCCCCCCCCCCCCCCCCCCCCCGACCCTCCTCCTTGGACTCCGAACAGCACCCCCCCCCCCCCCCCCGCCCACCCTCCTCCTTGGACCCCGGACAACACCCCAGACAGCCCCCACCCCCACCCTCCTCCTTGGACCCCAGACAGCCCCCGGAAAAGACCCTGCCCTCCTCCTTGGTCCCCGGACAACCCCCCAGACACCCCCCAGATAGCCCTCCGGACATCCCTCTGGACAGCCCTCCACCCTCCTCCCTGGACCCCGGACAGCCCCCCTGACTGCCCCCGGACACCCCCCAGACAGCCCCCCGAACACCCCCCGGACAGCCCCCCGAACAGCCCCCCCCCCCTCCTTGGTCCCCAGATAGCCCCCTGGAGACCCCCAAGATAACCCCCCAGACAGCCCCCCAGACAGCCCCTCCACCCTCCTCCCTGGATCCCGGACATCCCCCCATCCTCCTCCTTGGACCGCCAGACAGCCCCCCCCCCCCACCCTCCTCCTAGAATTCACATGCCTTTTTTTATTTCTCTGATCATTCAATGTTATTTAGTATTATTCCATTTTTGTATATCTTGAATTATATTAATGTCTTGGTAATCTTATTAGCTCATTCACATCAAATGCATGTGATGATAAGATTTAAATTGAATACAAAGCATTTTTGTACATTCTCCATGTTATGTGAATTATGCCTTGTTTGATTTGGTTTACTTCTCAATTGTTTGGATAATACATGGGTTACATGTTAAGGACTCATGGACGGACTCTTCATGCTCATGGAATTTAGACATGAAATTCCCGAATGAATTCTTTGGATTCTAGATGAGGGCTACCAGGATGGTTTCTATTACTCATGAGTGATATTGGTTCCTTGAAGATAAGCTAAGGACATGTCTGTTTTGAAATATGGTAATACCATGCATTATGTGATACCTGGTCCCCTATGTGAGATACTTGGCAAGCATGGCCGCCTAAATCCAAGGCATGGTGTGGCCGACAGCACTCAAGGTGACATGTACGAGTTATCCCCGTCAAAATCTGAGGCGTGGTGTGGTCGGGATTTTAAGTGAAAAGAACAACTGGCATACAGAAATCTGACTAAACGCATTCTAATTCTATTGATACTTTATCAAAACGATCCATGGGTAATATGTGACGTGTACAAGTCAACCCCGGCTCAATCCGAGTCGCGGTGTGGTCGGGATCACTCTAAGTGTCTCTCTTTTGTTTAAAATGGACAACATTTTAAGTCCATATGTAAAACTGACCAAACGGATTATGATTGTGTTGATACTTTAGTACAATGATCCATGGGTCATATGTGATGTGTACGAGTAAGCCCCGCATCAATCCGAGGTGTGGTGTGGCCGGCACCACTCATAGGGTCTCTCTTTTGTTTCAAAAGGACATCATTTATGTGAAAACATCAACTGGCATACGGAAAAATGACCAAACACATTCAGATTGTGTTGATACTTTAGGACAATAATCCCTGGGTCATTTGAGACGTGTACGAGTCAACCTCGTCTAAATCCGAGGTGGGGTGTGGCCGATACCACTCTAAATGTCTCTTTTTTTTAAAATGGACAGGATTATAAGTTAAAAGAACAACTGTAATATGGAAAACCTAACAACACATTCGGATTCTGTTGATACCTTACCACAACGATCAATGCATCATATTTGACGTGTATGAGCAAACCCGGGGTCAATCCGAGTTGCGGTGTGGCCAGGTTTACTCTAAGTGTCTCTCTTTTGTTTAAAATGGACAATATTTTAAGTACATATAGAAAACCAACCAAACGCATTCGGTTTCCATTGAAACATTAGGAGAATGATCCATGGGTCATATGTGACGTGTACGAGTCAACTTTTCCTCAATCTGAGGCACGGTGTGGCCGACACCACTCAAAGTATATCTCTTTTGTTTAAAATGGACTTTATTTTAAGTGAAAACAATGACTAGCATACGGAAAACCAACCAAACAGATTCTTATTGTGTTGATACTTTATCACAATGATCCATGGGTCATATGTGACTTGTATGAGTCAAACATGCCTCAATCCATGACGCGGTGTGTCCGAAACCATTCATAGTGTCTCTCTTTTGTTTAAAATGGACAACATTTTAAGTGAAAACAACAACTTACATACAAACAACTGACAAAACACATTTAGAATGTGAAGATGCTTTAGGAAAGAAATCCATGGGTCATATGTGATGTGTACGAGTCAACCCCAACTCAATCAGAGGCACGGTGTGGCCAAGATCACTCTATGTGTCTCTCTTTTGTTTAAAATTGACAACGTTTTAATTACATAAGGAAAACTGAACAAACGGATTCTGATTGTGTTGATACTTTATAAAAATGATCCATCGGTAATATGTGATGTGTACGAAACATCCCCGCCTCAATCCGAGGCATGGTGTGGCTGGCACCACTCAAAGTGTCTCTTTTTTTTCAAAAGGACATCATTTTATGTGAAAACATCAACTGGCATACGGAAAACTGACCAAACGCATTCGGATTGTGTTGATACTTTATAAAAATGATCTGTGGGTCATTTGAGACGTGTACAAGTCAACCCCATCTAAATCCAAGACGCGGTGTGGCCAGTACCACTCTAATTGTGTCTCTTTTGTTTAAAATGGACATGATTATAAGTGAAAAGAACAACTAGAATACGGAAAACTGACCAAACACATTCGGATTCTGTTGATACTTTATCACAACAATCCATGGGTCATATGTGACATGTATGAGCCAACCCGGGCTCAATCTGAGTCTCGATGTTGCTGGGATCACTCTAAGTGTCTGTCTTTTGTATAAAATGGACAACATTTTAAGTACATACGGAAAACTAACCAAACGCATTTAGTTTCCATTGAAACATTAGGAGAACGATCCATGGGTCATAAGTGACGTGTACGAGTAAACTTTGCCTCAATCTGAGGCGCGGTGTCGATGACACAACTCAATGTGTCTCTCTTTTGTTTAAAATGGACTTCAATTTAATTGAAAACAACAACTAGCATACGGAAAACCAGCCAAATGGATTTTGATTGTGTTGATACTATAGAACAACGATCCATGGGTCATATGTGATGTGTACGAGTCAACCCCACCTCAATACGAGGTGCGGTGTGGCTGGAACCATTCATAGTGTGTCTCTGTTGTTTAAAATGGTCATTATTTTAGGTGAAAACAACAACTGACATACGAAATACTGACCAAACACATTCAGAATGTTTTTATGCTTTAGGGAAATGATTTGTGGGTCATATTTGACGTGTACGAGTCAACTCCGCCTCAATCTGAGGCACGGTGTGGCAGGGATCACTCTCAGTGTCTCTCTTTTGTTTAAAATGGACAACATTCCAAGTACATACGGAAAACTGACCTAACGGATTCTGATTGTGTTGATACTTTAGAACAACGATCCATTGGTCATATGTAACAGGTACGAATCAACCCCGCCTCAATATAAGGCATGGTGAGGTCTGCACCACTCAAAGTGTCTCTCTTTTGTTTCAAAAGGACATCATTTTAATTGAAAACATCAACTAGAATACGGAAAACCGACCAAACGCATTCGGATTGTGTTGATACTTTAGGAAAATGATCCATGGGTCATTTGAGACGAGTAAGAGTAAATCCCATCTAAATCTTAGGCGTGGTGTGGCCGGTACCACTCTAACTCTGTCTCTTTTGTTTAAAATGGACAGGATTATAAGGGAAAAGAACAACTGGCATACGAAAAACTGACCAAACACATTCTAAATCTGTTGAAACAATATGAAAACGATCTATTGGTCATATGTGATGTGTACGAGTAAACCACGCCTCATTCCGAGTCGCGGTGTGTCCGGAACCACCCAAAGTGTCTCTCCTATGCTTAAAATGGACAACATTTTAAGTAAATATGGAAAACTGACCAAACAGATTTTGATTGTGTTGATACTTTAGAATAATGATCCATGGGTCATTTGTGATGTGTACAAGTCAACCCCACCTCAATCTCTAGTGCAGTGTGGCTGGAACCACTCAAAGTGTCTCTCTTTTATTTAAAAATCACATCATTTTAAGTGAAAACAACAACTGACATATGAAAAACCGACCAAATGCTTTCGGAATATGTTAATACTTTAATTAAACGATCCATGGGTCATTTGTGATTTTTATGTGTTAACCTCGCCTCAATCTGAGGCACGGTGTGGCCGGTATCACTACAGGTGTATGTATTTTGTTTAAAATGGACATCATTTCTAGTAAAAATATTTGGTATATGAAAAACTGATCAAATTGTGATTTGACTTTCGGATTCCACATATAATTGTCATCTAAATCTTAAATTTATTTCTAAATTAATTATGTATATTTATAATTATGTCATGAATTTTGATTTAATTCTGGATGTGTATAGTTCCAGGATGCATTATATGTTAAATGTGTATGAATTTGTTCTTTATATGTATGTGTTAGTTGGTTATTGCAGGTACAATAATTGTATATGTAAGTGTTAGTTGATTATTTCAAGTACAATAATTGGAAATGAGAGGGAATTGGAAAGGAGAGGGAATGGACACCTGTCTCTGTTCCTGTTGTGAAAATTGTAGGCTGATGTGCAAGTTGAACAGTATAGACTATGACAATGGTTTCAAACCATTGGCATAAGATGGACAATATTTTTTTTTACCAATGGTTCTCTATGTACCGTTGGTAAAAAACCATTCCCAACGATTTAGAAACCATTGGGAAAGAAGTCATATGGTTGGTTGTCCCAACGGTTCAAGCCAAACTGTTGGGAAAAACTATCCCAACGGTTGTGCCAAACCGTTGGGATAGGTTCATTTTTCTAACCTATCCCAACGATTCTATGTAAACCATTGGGAAAATCATTCCCAACAGCTTACTTACCAATGGTTTTCAGAACCGTCGGTATAAGATATACCAACGGTTCTGCCGGCTTTCCCAACGGTTAAAGACCGTTGGGAAATTGTCCATTTCCAGTAGTGGTTGTTGAATATAGTTTTTCCATTTTACAAACTGAAGATATCATCAATTTAATTCTTTCATGAGTAATATCTCACGAGGATGAGAGATTTGGAGTTAGACTATCAATGATCCTATAGTCTTTTAACTTATTATAGAAATGTGGGTGGTTTGATATCAATTATATAGGCTTATGATTATTTCAAGAGTAATAGAAGTTCCAGATCAGGCTTTCGTAACTCGGTTTTTTATAATTTATGATTAATCTGAGATGTATATGATTCTAAATTTCATGATCAAAAGAATTAAATCAATGAATATTGATGATATAAAACATTAAAACCAAATCTCATGATTATAATTTATTATTCGTAACTAATTTAAGAAATTAATGAATTACTATGACCTGAATTTTTTCTTCATTGATGTATATGGTAATGTCTATAAATCATATCTTAATTATATTACCATAATAAATAATAGATTACAACTAATGGTGATTCAAATTTATTAAATGAACCTTTGAACATCATCATTGGAATCTTTGAGTGATAGTATGATAGACCCATACACTTACATTATTCACCTTTGATTGTCTTTAGAATCACTTCAAGGAATGGTTATAGTGGATCTATTTACACTTGATAGTGGAGATAGAGGGGGATCTCTCTATTTTCTTATTAATTTTCAAAGATATAGATTACTCTAGGTCTTTGAGGGTAATCGCTCAAGATTTCCTTATACACAATACAAATTACAAAAAATTAATTTATTATTATCAAGATAATTTATGGGGAATGTGTGAAGAACAAAGTCCAACATACAACAAAGGAAAAAAAATAAAACATCTAAATAAAGACCAGACTTTTCTTGCCCCAGGATAAACCTTGTGAAAACAAAACTCACTAATTCATGATCACACAGCTAGTTATCCCACGCAAAGGTGGGCCTGGTAACAATGGTGTAGACATACCCTCTCAACTTACAAGTCCACATGGAATGAATCATTATGGTTTTTTTCTCTAAACCCCATCTGAATGAGATCCAAGAAATGTGTGATGTGTCACCACAAACAAACAAAAGCACACAAAAAACAAAACCAGAAGCTGACGAATCAAAAATTATCCTAACCCAAACAATAACTTTCACCACTTTAACCAGAGTAATTGAAAAGTAATTTGATATTACTAGACTCCTTTTACTTATAAAATATACATACAATAGATGTTACCTGAAAGTCTGGAGCCTCCACCACTAGATTATAAAATGCAGATCCATGCTTGTTCCATGATTGTATATACTCTTTGATGCTAATCTTCCTTTTTTGAAACCCCAGACAATAATGAGGTATTTTTTCACCAAAGCATATTGGTCCTCATTTAGGGTCACCCTTAAAGAACTCCCCATCATTTTGGAAACCTCCTCCTTAGAATCATTAAGAATTATAACTTACTCTACCACAACACAAATTAATTGTCTCTTTTATGGAAATAATATAATAGTGATTATATGACACTATTATTTGAAATAATTAATTTCACAAGTTCCCTTTATTATATCTTTAATACCTAGGGAACCCCATGTTTATAATAATAATATTATTTTTATAATTATAATTATTTAATATTTGAAAAGATATAGAATAAAATTAAATATTTTTATTGAAATAATATTCAATATATATTATTTTATACAGGACTAACAGACTCGGTCTGCAAGTTTTTCCACAATATTTTTTAGACATTGAATAATGACTATATATTTAATAAATAAATATCACTTTATTGATCATTAATAAATAAATAAATATTAAATACACTAAAATGAAAATTTGTATTCTTTAAATATTCCCTTAAATAAAATTCTCTTAAACAACCGGTGAACAAATATATACGATCAATCATACATGAATGATTATTAAACCAAATTTGTGAATAAAATTTATTAAAATTGTTAAATAATATTATTATTTAACTGAGGTTCTAAATACACTTAATTTTTGACCCTCTAGGCCCCTTTCTCTATGGCATTTGATGATGCAGCCCAGATTCCATGGTTATCATCTAGAAATATGCCAACGCACCCATAGAGATGGAAGTTCATGTTATAATGACATAAATCCAAATAAAGATGATTACTGTGTACTATAATCATTTTACCATGACATATCTAATCAAGAATATTGTATACTAGAGCCTTTAACTAATGTGATTGATGACTATTTCTTTTAAATTTTAAAAATTAAACATTCCTAATGAACACCATGACCATGGATTTATTTACTATGTATCATTTACATAAAAGGGACTGATATATCAACTTATATTATAGAAAATAATGGAAAAATCATTTATCAAATTATTCATTAATGAAATATTACTCATGAAAAACCCAACATATCCTACCTCTCCATGAACACATGTCATCACAATTTTCATCAATAAAAAGTATGTAACATATAATACTAATAAATAATAATAATAATAAAGTATACGGATCAATAAGAACATCCACATATAAGAACATTCAATGACACTTATGTATATATATATATATCGTACTTTCAGGACTCATTTTCATAATATCCTATACTGGATATTATCAAGGTCGTACACCATGACAAGGTTCCTTAAAGTCCAATGAGTCTCCACCCCTAGTATATTTTATCATTTGTGTCTCTAAAGGGATTGAATATGTTTATAGAATATATATTTAAGAATAATTTCATGGTTCTTCTTGGTTCTCATTATTATGGGAGAAGTTTTGTGATCTTTCAATGCAACAACTACTTTTAATGTAATTTTATGACCCCAAAATCCAATAGTCGGTGCATTGTTTTATTAAATAAGCATGATTTCAGGGAGTCCAATCCTAAAGTACTGATCAGTTTAGTAGTCTTGGAAATATATATTACATACATGATACATCTAATACATTGGGTAATGTTAAATAAAAATATGATACATAAAAAAAATAAACAACATCCTTTAACTCTTTTTCAAATATTTCTTCTTAATAACATGGGAAAAGGAAACATAATAAAGGTGATCTCAAATGATTTGTAAGGGTAAGTAATGTGGATGAAAAAATGAGTCAATATGAATAAATTCATGTGTTAAGGTAAATAACAGATAAGAAATTCCATTAAAATAACTAGATAAGTCAATACTAATTTGAAAATGAAATAAACTGAAACTCATGCCATTTAAATTAGTAAAACTCAGAATGAAATGTATCCATAGATATATTGATGCAAAATATAATGGGTGAATAATAAATTAATATAAATGAGGGAAATTCATAATTATAAGGCTCCCAGATTCCTAGGTACACTGAACCACTACCATTAAGAAATTTCACAAGACTGTCTAGCTATCACGTAAAAACCCATCTAATTTGTCCAATTATTTCAACTCATGAGACTACTGATGCATTGAGGACCTATATATAATTTGGACCCACCCATGTCCTAACAGTCCAAAGCACTTCTCATATATCAAATAAGTAATTTTCCCTATATAATATCTATTTTTAATAAATAATAATTATTTATTAGTAATAACTCAATGGAGGATATATAAAAACAAAAGTTGTTGATATTAAAATAGTCTTCAGGGAAAATAATATTTAAAAATTACAATGTGTCCTATACCACATTGAGAAAATTATAGAATAATTCCCAATGAATTATATGAACTTTATAATATCATGATAATAAGTACATTCATGATATAACACATTAAAATAGGATATATACACCAAATAAAAGTGGATTTTCATAATAAAAAATAAGTCTCAATGGAGAGTAACTTGAGAAAAAATCTCTTACATTGACCTCCCTTTTTGAGTGCTATTTATACACATGTATAAGGGTTTAAAATATTTTTATATCATATAACATAACCATATTCATGTTTATAATATCATATATTAATTTTTTATAAGATTTCATTACTTTTTTTTAATAAACATTTATTAATTTAACTATTTTCGGGGTTAATTGCAATGTTTTCTTGAGTAGGTTTTTGACTTAAGATTTTTTGTTCCTATTAACTAGAAAATGATTTCATCATCTCCAAAATGTAAAAAAATACTTAATTATAATATATATCCATTATATATATATTTATAGTAGTCCATGATATTTGGATATTCGAAATGAAGTGCATCATTAATAGAGACGGTAGGTCGTACGTATGCATGAACGCTACATTCATTTCATTCTCTTATTAAAATAATGAAAAATAAATGATACTTATGTAATGTATAATTAAATTATCAAATATATGTTATATTTTTTACATAATCTTGTTAAAATCATCCTTAATATGTTTCTTGTATAGTGTGAATGAATCACATCATTTCGTGGGGGCGGTAGTCTACACTTCCTCAAATGATTTTATCATATTAATATAAAATGGTGAGATTTAAAGGTATTTGATATAAATAGATTAAATAAGTGTAAATACATAAAATATTTCATATAAAATATATATATAAAGAGTTTCTATCATAATCTCCACCATGAGAGGTGTTAAATGAAAAATGAACAATCATCATTTCGTGAGACAGTAGTTATCAGTACACAGAAATAGTATATGAGTTACCGATTAGATAAAGGTGTGTTTAAGTGTAGGTATAAATTTTAAAATAAAACATAAAAGTATATTTATTATAAATTTTTTTTATAGAATCAAATAATAAATAAATTTTAGTGGGTGTATAACTGAAATGAAACTAGATAGCTGGAGAGAAGATGTTACCTCTTAATCAGGTAACCCCTTCTGGTTTGTACCAAAATATTCCATTTGATGGATTTTTTATAAAATTATATCTTATAAGTATATGGGAGGAATTTTGGGATACTATTTTAGGATATTTTTAACAATCCAAAGTGCCTTGATAGGTGTGAGGAAAGGGTATAGTGGTTTCCTTTTTATAGTGGAGGGGGAGTGGCACTCTCGTAAATACCAAAGGGTATTCCTTAATGGAAGGTCTAAATTAACTAGAATTCCTTAAAAAAATAAAAAAATAATATATTAATAGAGAATAATGTTTGATAAAAACCACCATTGAACAAAAATATCTGTACTTTAATAATTTGGTTCCTTAACTTCTAAGATTCCCAAATTCTATTATTTTGGTTTTTATTAAAGATTCCGGTTTTTTAATATATTTAATATAACCGTTAAAAATAAAACAAAGTTTTATTTATTATAAAATATATAGATAATTATTTATTAATAATATATCTAATTTATTTATTATAAATCCCATGTTTTTTCAAAATTAATTTTAATGCAAGCACATGTGACGCACGAAAACACTTCTAAAACCTGGACCGTGTTTGCAACATTTTTACAATATATGGGTCAATATATTAATTATAAAATAAAAATAGGTCCATTAATAGTCCATATTAAATATTTATTAACACTTAAAAATCACTTTTTTAAAAATAGTATTTTTATTTATATTAAATCATTAAATAAAAGTTCATTTATTGTAAAATAAGTATTATATCAATGTTGACTTTATTTATTTAATGGTAATTTTAAAATATCAATATCATGTTGTAATTAAAATATATTAGACAAAAAGATGTGTAACATTATATATTAATCTAAAAAATTAAATAAATACAATAATTAAATCAGTTAATTTCACATTTAATATTTATAGTACAATTTATTTTTGTTTCTTATTAACTAAATAATCACTACATTTTAATTTCTCAAGAATTTTAAGTATCTAAACAAAATTTAAACATTATTGGAAAAAATTTAGGATAAAAGTGACTCTTTTATCTTTCAAATTGATATTTAAAACAAAAAAAATATTGTTTTTTTCATTTCTAAAAGCATTATAAATGTTAATGGTAAGGAAACTTCCCTTTTTGTCTTTTTCCGTACATAAACTTTTATATAGGGAACATACATTTAATAAAATCCAAGTAAACCCTATAATTCAAACTAATTGGGTATATAGTATAATTATTAGAATAAAATGACTTCTGGATAAGTGTCTACATCATTTTCATCCTTAATATTAAGTTTTAGTCTCTTTTAAGCTTAATATTTCCTTAATCACCATAATTAATTTTAATCACTTTCACTAATATTTTTTATCAAAAAATAATTTTATCTTATTAGACAAAAAATATTTTATTTACTATAATTTTTTATATCCTTTTTCAAAATTCACAACATAGAAGTGGGATAATTAAGATTAAGGTTTATCCCGTAGACGTGGTGAGAAAGTGGGTTTTTAATGTTAAAAAATCCAAAACTTCAATAAGTATTTATATCTAATTTCAATATAAAAACGATTCTTATGGAATAAATTAGATTAATATATCTATAATTGATCTATTTTGACTTTAATTACCAATTTAAAATATAATTTAACACTAATATTTGTTGAAATGAGAGGAATGTTTTTAATTAAAACACTGTATTTTTTCTTTTCATCAAAAAATTAAATTTCTTAGAAAAATACCAAAAATTCACCATAAGATAATTTGGAGATTAAAAATTCCTAAAATTATATCTATTTTCATATTTAAAATTTATAAAAATTCAAAATTGTAATTCTAAAAAAGGTACACCATTAAAATCCGGTAAAACCCAGTCTTGTGTGAAACACATGATTAAAATGGTGTTGCGTATAAAGAGAGAGAAAATGATATTTATAATAACATGAAAGTATTATAATTTCTTGGGGAGTTCAATTCTTCTAAACTCGATTAAATTTCATCATAAGAATTTAACCATTATCTTTGTAATCAAGGGATTAGTGTTTGAAGATAAATTATTTTTTGAAAAACCATATCCTAATTTGGGTTAATAACCCATCTTATTAAAAAGAGGGAAACGAATTTAAAATGGTCACATAAATAGGTACCCTGGTAGGACAACATAGGTTGGAAATGAAAACATTGACATAGAAGAAATATATAAAAGTATTGTTATAATGGTGAGTGCTATAGGGCATGGTTGGCAAAATGTTATTAATCAGAAGGCCATAGATACACGATAATCTAAGGGGCCATTTGATTTATTAAAAACTGAGGTACTAAGAAAGCATTTATTTATTCAAAACCTATTTTTCTAGATTTATGAATTCATTAAATATAATAAGGGTGATCTCAAATATTCCATTAGTGTAAGTAAATTTGATGCAATAATGACTCAATTGGAATAAATTAACTTGTAAAGGTAAATAACTAATAACACATGATATTCAAATAACTCAGTATGTTAACATCAATATGTAAAGGTAAGAAACTGAAACTCATGCTATATAAATCAATAAAAAGAGAATGAAATGTATCCATAGATATGTCGACGTAAAATATCATGGTTGAATAATAATTGAATAAAAAGGAGGGAACTACTTAACTATTGAACTTTATGATTCCTAGGTCCATGGAATCATTGCTGTCAATACCATTCAAAAGACGGTTTAACTATCAGGTAAAAACCCATCAAAATTTTCCAACTATTTCATCTCATGAGTTTACCAATGCATCGAGGGGCTATCTAATATTGAGCCCCACCTTTTTCTTACCATTCTAGATAATTTCTCATGTATAAAATAAATTCTTTTCCATATCAAATATCCTTATTGAATAAATAATATCTATTTACCAATAATAACTCAGGGGAGGATATGTAACAACAATTTTTTTTTATATTAAAACATTATTTAGGAAAAATAATATTAAATAATTTTAATGTGTCACATATCAGATTGAAACATTTAAATAATATTTCTCCATAGATTAAATGAAACATATAATATCAATAGAATAATTATATTCATGATATAAATTGTCAAAATGTGATATATACACCAAATAAAAGTTAATTGGTGCATAACCAAAAATAAGATACAATGGAAAGTAACATGATACTAATTCCATGACCATGACAGTCCTTTTATCATGTGGTATTTATCCCCTCATATAGTGGTTTAAAATCTATTAATAACTTATAACAGAACCATAATAATTTTTATAATATAATATATTAATTTATTATTGTAATGTCCCGGATCCGGGTGCCACTAAACAGGTGCCCCGAACCTGGTAGGTCACATGACCTCAAGCGCATTTCCCCAAACGCCAGAGGCTATCGACTAGCAGCGAGGGCTCAGTTCTGATAGTGGGGAAACTATGCCCTCATTTTTCAAAGTGTAGCACAATAGTGGAAATATAAACATACAAAAGTGCGGATGTAGTAAACAATACTAAGATTAAAGGACAGTGGTAATGAAGAAAAAAGATAACCGATAGTTATATATATAATGATGCAATATGTCCTTATGTCTAAGAAAGCAGTCAAAATAGGATACACTGCAATCTGAAGCAATACAGTACAAGGAACAAATACAGAAAAGTAAAAAAAATGGCACAGCAGGAACTCAGCAGCATCGCAAGCCTAAGTCTGGTCCCATGCTCTCTTACTCCTATACAACAATCAAGTACCTGTATAGGGACCCTTTCCCTTATCCACACTCGTAGAAATATTATCTATTTTGGCCCATGAAATGACCCAAACAGGGTGTGAGAAATAAATCCTAGTAGGCAATCACCAATGGCATGTGCCCAATTGATAGTGAAATTTTGCAACAATGGTGTGAAAAATTAAATGCAGTAAAATAGAAAGTACTCAAAAGTAGCTACTCCTACCAATTCCATTTCCATTCAATTATTATTTAAAAATTCAGGATAAGTTAATTATAAAATTTCCAAGACTTATCCTTATTCGACAATCTCTTAACAGTGCCACAGAAAAACTACAACAAGTTATCTAACAAGTACAGGGTAAAAAAATACCAAGACTATGCTTTAGCTTGGTGGGTATAATATGTAAAATCATCCCAATGAATATACAAACTAAAAAAGTCCTTAGACATGAAAAACATTACCCACAGGTAAAAAGAATAGACACCCTTAGGTGATTTCCCTCAAGATAAATGAATACATCCCTCATGTACGAGGTATTTCCCTCATGCACGAAAGTACTGTCCTCAGACATATGAAATGTTGCCCTCAGGATAAATAAAATACTTCCCATAGGCTAATAGAACCCTGCCTCCCGGCTAATAGAATACTACCCTAATGTTAAAGGAACCGGGACAATCCCAAAGCATAAACATGGAATTTATATAAACTTTCTCTCAAGAAAATTCATTGCACTATATAATCATGGCATACCCTCGGGTATCCTGGCCAAACGGCTAAACAGAGGAATACACACCCGAGGTGGTCCTGGATCGAAGAAGTGATCCCAAATAGTAGTTTTAACTTATCATTAGATTATCCATACAATTCTAGATATCTTTTAGAAAAGGCCTCAGCCATACGACTCCCCAACCATAGGCGCATAGTACAACGGTAAAATATTTCAACACAACAGCTGAAAATAAACATTAGATCACCTACCTCGATCGTCTCTCATCGGTATACATGAAAGACGCTTCTAGAAACACCCAATAATAACGTAGATATGGGATAAATGTTCACAAATTCAACGTCAAATAATTTCACTTAGAGGAAGAATGGGTAAGAACCGTGCAATGAGAGGGGAGGGCTTACTTGTACGATCCCAACGTGATCGACGGAGGAAGAATGGGATTCCCGGTCTGCGATCGGGTGATCCTCCAAGGTCCGACAATCTCTCCTGGCTCCAAAACGAACTCAAAGCCTCCTATGCCAAATGAGGAAGCTACTTCCCATTTTAAGAGAAAAAAACAGACTACACGGCGTGTACTCTCGAGTACACAGCATGTAATTTTCATCATTTAACTATTCCTCTGGTGGCTACTTTCCATCGCGTCACTGTTCATCCGTCAACATGAGTACATGGAATGTATTCCTAATTACATGGCATGTACTATAGCTCCACTAGCGGCTACCTCCACCACCATACTGTTCACCTCCCGACTGATTACATGACCTGTAAATACATAGTACACGGTGTGTAGTCTGTTTTTACACCCTTCATCACCGACAGGCCTACACACCCTGTGTACTCATCCCACACTCCCAAAGTACACGAAATGTGGAAAAGTACATGCCGTGTACCCACAAAATTTGGGAGTTTTCCCTATTTTCCTTATTTTCTAAAAAACACTTAAGGAAAAAGGAAAAGAATAAACCTGTATTTCATGAATAAGAACTAGGTTCTTACAAACTTCCCCCATTAAAGTAATTCATCCTCGAATTTCCCTTCCAAGGGTGGTGAAGATAAAGCCGTGAACAACTAAGGCCACTGAGCACGTACATCTGTCACTCGCTACCATGTTTCATCATGCACTTGGCCATGCTGCCATAACACCTGTACGAGAAGAACTGACTAGCCTCATAGAACCATCGTTCTCCTATCAAGAATACAAATTGGATGCTCCTCAAAGGATGCATCGACCTCAATCTCAACCTCCTCAGGCTGAAAACGTGAGATGGGTATGAGTGATAACGGCACAGCTGAGATACATGGAAGACATTGTGCATGGCCTGGTACCTCTGTGGTAACTACAGCCGATAAGAAACCGTCCTGACTCTCTCCAGAAACTCAAATGGCCCGACATTCCTCGGTGAAATTTTATACTGTCTCTTGATCTGCCCGTGTCCCAACCTTGGAAAAACTCGAAAGAATACCCAATCCCTGACCACGAAATCCAAGGGTTGTCTACAGCGATCAGCATAAGATTTCTAACGAGACTGTGCAGTAGCCATCTGCTTCTGTATCAACTGGTCATGCTCTGATGTCTCCTTCCTGAGACATGGTCCCAGTAAAGCTACCTCACCTGCCTCCAACCAGCACATGGGTGATCGGCATGAGCTACCATATAAAGCCTCTTAAGGTTCCATCTCAATAGATGCCTGAAAACTATTATTGTAGGAAAACTAGACCAGGGGTATGTTCCTCTCTTAAGAGCATCCAAAGTCTAGGATGCATGCACGTAGCATGTCCTCAAGCACCTGTATCATACGATCTGACTAGCCATTGGTCTGAGTGTGGTAATTTGTGCTTAGAAGCACCTTTGTACCTAGGTCCCTCTAAAAACTCTACCAGAAACGATACATAAAATGGGAATCCCCATCAGAAATTATAGAACGGGGGAACCCAAGAAGACGTACTACCTCTCAGATATACAATTTTTCGAGCTCATCGACACTGAAGGTCTCCCTGGTCGGAAAAAATTGATCTACCTTCGTAAGCCTGTCCATAACAATCCACACATCATCACTACCTCGAGGTGACCTTGGAAACCCAGTCACGAAATCCATCCTGACATCATCCCATTTCCACTCCGGAATGGGTAACTGTTGTAACAGTCTGGCTGTCCTCTAATGCTCCGCATTCACCTGCTGACAGGTGGAACATCTTGTAACAAAACCATCTACCCCTCATTTCATACACATCCACCAATACTGACGTCTCATGTCACGGTACAATTTGGTAACCCCATGATGAAATTCCCCAGCTGAAGCATGACACTCTCTCATCATCTCCTCACCTATATCCCCTGGAACCCACACTCGTCCATGGAAATGCAGTACCTCATCATCTCCAATAGTCCATCCAGGAGGAGGGTCCTCACTTTACACCGACTCATGTAGAACTAGGCCTTCTGAATCCAATAGCTATCTCATATTCACTCTATCCAGGAGGGTAGAAGTCACACCTAAGAAAGAGAGATAGGTTTTCCCCTGACTATTGTGCACCTCCAAATGCATCTACGAGAAGAAATCCAAACGAAACTACTCACCACTAGCCTCTTTCACTGCACGTATTTGATTCCTCCTACTCAGTTCATTTTCTACTGCATTACCCTTACTAGGTGTATAGGCAAGCTCAATATTGAAGGAGTAATGGAATTCAACCCACCTCCGCTGTCTCAGATTCAGGTCACACTGGGTAAAGATATACTTGAGACTTTTGTGGTCTGTAAACACCATATAATGTTCTCCAAAGTGATAATGTCTTCAACAGTGTAATGCATGAACAACAGCAGCCAACTCGAGATCACGCGTTGGGTAATTACTCTCATTTGGCCTCAACTGCCGAGACCCGTATGCAACAACTCGATCACCATGCATCAACACTACTCCCATCCCAATACCTGATGCATCGCAGTAAATTGTATAGATTATCCCTTTCTCAAGAAGTATCAGGACTGGTGCTGATGTCAACCTTCCATTCAACTCCTAAAAGGATGTCTTGCAAGATTCTAACCCAGCAAACTTCACACCATTCTTAGTCAAACCCGTCAACAACGCTGCTAAGCGGGAGAAGTCCTATATAAAGTTCCTGTAGTTACCATCTATCCCTAAGAAACTCCATATTTAAAACACATTCTTAGGATGCTCCTAAGAAACTACTACTCTTACTTTCTCTGGGTACATGGAAACTCCTGCCTCTAAGATAATATGACCTAGGATGTGTATATGGTCCATCAAAAAGTGGCAGTTTGAGAGCTTATCATATAACGAATGCTCTCTCAGTGTAGTCAATACGATCTCGTGATGAGTAGCATGGTCATATCGAGTGTGAGAGTACACCAAGATATCATCCATGAAGACTACCATAAAAGAATCCAGATATGGGTGGAACACACGATTCATCAGAGCCATGACAACTATTGGCGCGTTTGTGAGTCCAAACAGCATAACCGATAACTCATATAGACCATATCTACTCTGAAAAGCTATAAGAAGTATGTCTGATGGTCTAATGCGTAACCGATGATATCCGAATCTCATGTCAATCTTCAAGAAAACTATTGCACCTCTATGTTGATCAAAAATATCATCAATCCTTGGTAAGGGGTATCGGTTCGTGACCGTCAGTTGGTTCAGCTTCTGATAATCCACACTGAGTCTGAGGGTACCATCTGCCTTTTTCGCAAAGAGAACCGGCGAGCCCCTTGGATAAGTAATTGGTTAGATGAATCCTTTTTCCTAGAACTCCTCTAACTGCCTCTTGTTCTCTTGAAAATCAGGTGTAGCCATCCTATAAGGAGGAATGGACACTGGATCCACTCATGGAACAAGCTCAATAAAGAAATCCACATCTTGTTGTGGAGAAAGACCTGAAAAGCCATTCAGGAAGACATCCCTGAAACGATCAACTAATGGAGGAAAATATTTATAACAAGTCCCCTGAGCATCCAAATATATACTCATAATCTAGGTTTTCACTCCACCTCGCCCACATTACTCGGGTCTAGCTCAGATTTCCTGGACATCCCATTCTCCCTTGTATAGAAACTCTCCACCCTCTGGTGACATAAAACTCACACTGCTACGATAGCAATCCACAAACGCTTGTAAGGGTACCAACCTATCCATCCTGAGAATGACATCATATCTCTTCGTCCCCAAGACATAGTAGTACCATAGAAATTGACACCCACCAACCTCTAGGGAGAACTCCCTACATTGACGCACACTATCCATTCTAGTACCCAATGGAGTGTCTAGCATCATAACATAAAAAGAAGAAGAAACACAGATCCCAAGGCTCTCTAAAATGGGAAAAGATATAAAGATATGTGCAGCACCCATATCAAAAATTACTAATGATAAAACTTAAGCTACTAGAATAATACCACTGACAGTATAAGGTTTGGGATCCTGCACATGTTTGGTATGTAGCACTGCATATGCCTGCCCAGTGTCACGGCCCTACGACACAACCTGCCTACCCTGAGTTGATCTACCCTGTTGTCTCTGAGATCCTGGTGTCTGGCTACAATGGCCACGACCACCACCTCAGACTGCATGCCCCGAAGTATTCAAATTTCTCAACATATAAGAAAAATGTTGGTCCTACTCCAACAAGAAGAGTCTGCACAGAACCCCTCTCACTAGACACTAGTGGAAACGCCCTGCAAAAGCATTGTAGATGACCCACCTTACCACAAGATCGGCACTCCAGTAGGTCACATGGAAACTGACGACTCTTAT
Organism: Viscum album; assembly: GCA_963277665.1. Taxonomy (NCBI): domain Eukaryota; kingdom Viridiplantae; phylum Streptophyta; class Magnoliopsida; order Santalales; family Viscaceae; genus Viscum; species Viscum album. Next base: position 1,748,098,866 of record OY728126.1, read on the forward strand.
GCCCTTCTTTACCACACTGGTAGCATATTACCTAGCCACCCGAATAATTTTTCTGGATTGTAATGCCACCGTGAGAGAAATATATCTGACTCTTCTTCTTACCGGTAGAATTAGTACCAGGAAACTGGTGTTGAACTACCCTGGCCTCCACCACTAGCTTCCCGCAGGTTCTGCTCAGTAATCAGTGCCTGGTTCACAATAGCATGCACTGTATGCAACCTAAAAATATTCACTAGAGCTCAAATGTCATATCAAAGACCATCCTCAAAGTGTATATCCCTCAGCGTCTCATCACCCACCATAACAGGTGAAAAACAATGTATCTTGGTGAAGCGGGCAGAATAGTCCATCACTAACATGGCGCCCTGCTACAGATTCATGAACTCTCGAGCTCTTTCTTCCCTCAGCATCTCTGGAAAGAAAAATTCATAGAATACTACCTGAAAATATTACCACGCCATGTCTCTGTGATGCTATGTCGGAGTGGTAACATCCCACCACCTCTTGGCGGAATCATGCAGCATGTTTGTAGAGAGAATGACCCTATGCCCTGGAGGCATCTATAGATGCTTGATGATAGTCTGCATAGAACCTATCAAAGAATCTGTAGCCTATAGTCCTCCATCCCTCGAAAACGTTGGCAGACGTTGCTGCTGGAATATATAGGTCAGCTCTGCCATAGATGTGGCAGAAGGTGGTGCTACCTGGAAGGTCTACATAAACCGCATGAAGCCTTAACAGAACTGCGACATCGCGCCTATGTCCGGTATAACAGTTGGCACCACATCAGGCTCTACTGGAGGATCCATTGGTAGCCCCTGGACTACCATCTTTGGAGTATAATCGTTGCTGCTCTCCTGGAGAACAACTCATAGCCATCTCAGCGGCATGACTCTACAAGGTCAAACACACGCCTGAGATTAATATCATCATGGACTGAAAACAAGGAGTGTAAGAAGGAAACAGGGGAAAGAAAACATTAATGTTTTTCTAAACAAGACTACACGATGTGTATAATAACTACACAATGTGTTCCCTTTAGTCTTTCATATGTGTGTGTAATCTGCCAAAACTGTTCGTGTAACACCCCGAACACATAGCTTTTTGCCTACATACCTGGTGTGTACTTGATTTTTCTTCCCCTGCCTGAGTCCTTCTACAAGGTTAAGCCACACGGCTCTACTAAACGAGACTACACGGTGTGTATAATAACTACACGGCATGTACATGAAAATATTTCATCAGCCAGTTTTGTTCTTCACATAGCCTGTGTGCTCAGGTCACACTAGACGGTATGTTCCAAAAAGACACGATGTTTTCAAAGAAGCCCCAGACTGACCTGTGTTGCCCGCTGCAAGGTCGACTACATGGATGGAACTACACATAATGTTCCAGGTGGACATTGTGTGTAATAGGAATGATAACACTGACCCTTGTTGTTCGTGACACGGTCGGGTACCTGGGTCAGACTACATGGCGTGTTCAAAGTAGACACGGCATTTATGTCTTAAGGTTTCCTATGTCTGTGTAGTTAGTTACATGGGCGGATACCAGGTCAACAATACACGGCGTGTACAACCCGTACATGGTGTGATTTACCAAGCCATTCCATAGCATGTGTCCCTACCCACACGACCTATGACATGGGTAGAAACTACACGGTGTGTACATATAGTACACAGCGTGTACTTATAAAGTTTTCATTTCTTCTCGAATAGAAGAACACACGGTGTGTGTCCAAAGAATTACACGACATGTATTCTAGGTTTTCTGGACATTAAGCCTCAAAAACCTCTCTAGAACCCAGAAAACACTGAACAACCACCTAAGTGCCAAATTTAGATCTGTGAGGGCCCATACTCCCCGTGAATCAAAGAATGGAATCTTATGCATGTTATAACAAAGTAACTCATCAATGATCCACCAAATTGCAATCATTAAGGGCCCATACTCACCAAAAAACAAAATTTGGCATTCATTCTACGAAACCTCACACAACAATACCCGATCAAATTGTATTTATTTATCAAAGTAGCTACCACAACAACATGCTTTTCTAGCATAATAATTATCGCAACAACATGCAATTTCTAATGCACCTATATGGCATGGAAGGAATGCATGACAAGTTATTTCTAACATGTTCCTGAATGATGAATGAGATGGAATAACCTCATCTCATTAGGTTGAAACTAAATAGAACCCAATATAAAAATATAAACAGCACACCACAAGTGCCTCACCGAATGATGAAAATCAAATCAACTGTAAAAGTGAGAAATCAGAAAAATTGCAACACGAGGTAGACTGTCTTTTCCCTGTACACGGGTTAGCTACTCCCGGGAACAGCTTATTACCAATTACCATTTCCATCCTATCCCAGAGTATAGGATACAAATATTAAGTCAATGAAAAGAACTCCTCTGATACAACTTTGTGACGTCCCAGATCCAGGTGCCACTCAACGGGTGCCCCGAACCCGGTTGGTCACATGACCTCAAGAACATTTACCCAAACGCTAGAGGTTGCCGACTAGAAGCGAGGGCCCAGGTCTGATAGTGGGGAAACTATGGCCTCATTTTTCAAAGTGTAGTGCAACGAAGAAAATAAAAACATACAAAAGTGGAGAAGTAGTAAACAATACTAATATTAAAGGACAAAGGTACTAAAGAAAAAGATAACCAACAATCATATATATAATTATGCGACATGTCCCTATGTCTACGAAAGTAGTCAAAACAGGTTACACAACAATCTGAAGTAATACAATACAAGGAACAAATAAACAAAGTAAAACAAAACAGCATTGTAGGAACTTAGCCGCATCGCAAGCCTAAGCCTGGTCCCATGCTCTCCTACTCCTATGCAAAAATCAAGTACCTGTATATGGACCCTTTCCCTTATCCACACCTACAAAAATAAAATCTGTTTGGGCCCAAGACATGACCCAAACAGGGTGTTAGAAACAAATCCCTATAGGTTACCACCAAAGGCCCGTGCTCAACTGATTGTGAAATTGTGCAACAGTAGTGTGAAAAAGTAAATACTTTAAACTAGGCAGTGCTAAAAATCATCCACTCCTAAATATTCCATTTCCATTCAATTAATATTTAACAATTCAGGATAAGTGAATTATAAAATTTTTGAGACTCATCCTCAGCCGAATATCTATTAACAGTTGCGCAGCAAAACTACAACAAGATATATAACAAGTACAGGGTAAAACAATACCAAGCCGGTGCATTAGCTTGGTCAGTATAACATGTTAAATCACCCTAGTAAATATAGAAACTAAATAGAGTCCTCAGACATGCCAAAAAGTACCCTCAGGTAAATAGAATCGACACCCTCAGGCGATTTCCCTGAGGCTAAATGAATATTGCCCACATGGATGAGGTATTTCCCTCGGGCACGGATGTACATTCCTCAGACATATGAAACGTTTCCCTCATGCTAAATAGAATACTGCCCATAGGCTAACAGAACACTTCCCTCAGGCTAATAGAACACTACCCTCAGGTTAAAAAAACCGGGATGAGCCCAAATCATAAACTAGAAATTTATATAAACTTTTTCTCAAGAAAATTCAATGCACAATATAATCATGGAATACCCTCGGGTGTCCTGGAAAAATGGATAAACAGAGGAACGCACCCCTGGGGTGGTCCTGGATCCAGGTAGGGATCCCAAACAACAGTTTTGACCTTCTATTAAATTGTCCATACAATTCCATATATCCTTTAGGAAAGGCCTCAGCAATATGACACCCCAACCATGGGCGCGTAGCATAACGTTTCACAATTTCAAAATAATAGTTGAAAATAAACATCACACCGCCTACCTTGATCGTCTCTGATCGATATACGTGAAAGAAACATCCATAAACACCCATGAATGATGTAGATCTAGGATAAACGTTCATGCATTCAACATCAAATAACATCCCTTAAGGGAAGAATTGGTAAGAAAAGCACAATGAGAGGGGAGGGATTACCCGTACGGTCCTAACGTGATCAACAGAGGCGGAATCGGATGTTCAGTGCGTGATCGAGTGATCCTCCAAGGTCTGGCCATCTCTCCCACCTCCAAAACGAACTCAAATCCTCCTCTATCAAACAGGGAGTCTACTACCCATTTTAAGCAAAAAAATAGACTACACGGCATGTACTCTCAAGTACACGGTGTGTAATTTTCATCATGTAACTATTTTTCTGGTAGCTACTTTCCACCACAGCATTGTTCTTCCATTGACATGAGTACACGACATGTATTCTTAATTACATGTCATGTATTGTCCCTCTATTGACGGCTGCCTCCACCACCATATTGTTCAACTGCCGACTGATTACACAGTGTGTAAATACCTAATACACAGTTTATAGTTGGTTTTTACACCCTTCATCGCCTACAGGCCTACACACCCTACGTACTCATCCCACACGGCCAAATTACACAGCGTGTGGAAAAGTAAATGGTGTGTACCCACAAAATATGGGAGTTTCCCCATTTTCCTTATTTTCTAAAAAACACTTAAGGAAAAAAGGAAAAGAAGAGACTTGTACCTCAAGAATAAGAACCGGGTTCTTACAATTATGAAATTTTATTACCTTTTTTTAACAAACTTTAATTAATTTCACTATTTTGGGGGCTAATTTCCTAGTTTCCTCGAGTAGGTTTTTGACAAGTGATTTATTGTTCACAATAATTAGATAATAATTACATCATCTCTAGAATTTAAACAATGACATAATTATCACATATATTCTATATATATGTATATATGTATATATAGTATTCAATAAAATTTGGAGATTATAAATTAAGTTCACTATTCATGGATACGGTAGGTCGTACGTATGCATGAACGCCACTTTCAATTATTTATCAGATAAAAACAATGAAAAATAGATTATAAATATGTATAAAATACTTCCATTATCATATATGTGTTATATATTTAACATATATTTATTAAAATTATCCATAATATTTTCCATGTATAGAGTGAACGAATCACATCATTTCGAGGGGGTGTTAGTCCACACTTCCTCTAATGATGTTATCGTATTAACGTGAAATGGGAAGTATTAAAGGCATGAGTTATAAAACGATTAAATAAATATAAATACATAATAAATATCATATATATATATATATTATATATAAATAGTGGCCATCATAATTTCCACCACGAGAGGTGTTAATGGAAAAATGAACAATCATCATTTTGTAAGGCTATAGTTCGCCGTACACGAAAATAGTATGTTCATTACCCATTACATAAATAAGTGTTTAATTTTAGGTTTAATTATTAACATTGCTAAATAATAGTATATTTAGGATACTTTTGTTATATAATAATAGAATATGTATATTTGAGTGTGTGGAGAATGGAAATTAAACTTGAGAGCTTGAGAGAAGATGTTACATCTTAATAATGTAACTCTTTTTTGTTTGTACCAAAAGGATTATTTTGATGGATTTATATAAAAATAGTGGATTATCTATCTAGGGGATTTATTTTTTAGACTATTATTTTAGATTTTTTACAATCAATTCTGACTTGGGAGGTGTGAGAAAATGGTAGAGTTCTTTTCTTTTTATAGTTGAGGGGGAGTAGCACTCATGTAATTACCAAAAGGTATTCATTAATGGGATGTATAACATAATTAAAGTTCATACAAAATGAAAAAATAATGGAATAAAGGGGAATTATGGTCGATTAAAATCTCAATCACCCAAAAAAAATTTCATTTTAATAATTTGGTTCCTTAACTTCTAAAATTCCAAAATTTTATAATTTTGTTTTTTATTAAATCATCTAGTTTTCTAATCAAATTAATTTAACAATTAAGATTAAAATAAAAGAATATTTACTATAAAATATATATAAATTGAATTATTAATATGATATATAATTTATAAAATACAAATACCTTATTTTTTGGAAATTAATTTTTAAACAATCACATATGACGTGCAAAAACAATACTAAAACCCAAACTTTGTTAGGAATGTTTTTACAATATATGGTCCAATATGTTAATTATAAAAGATAAAGTTAATTATTAATAGAAAAAATTTTATATTTAATAATACTTAAAATCAAAAGGTAGAATATAGGAATTTTATAAATTTTAAATCATTTAATAAAATTTCATTTGTTATAAAATAACAGTAATGTAAATTTAGACATTATTTATTTAATGATAATTTAAAATATTAATCTCATAATAGAATTAATATATATTAGGTTTAAATATTTTTAACAAGATATATTCATCTAAAAATTAAATAAATAAAATAATTAAATCAATTAACTTCACAATTAATATTTAGAGTATCATTTATTTTTGTAAATTATTAACTAAATAATCCCTACATTGGAGTTTCTTAAGAATTTTATGTAACTAAACCATATCCAAAAATTAATGATTGATTTTTATGATAAAAATAACCCATTTATATTTTAAAATTATATATATAATCAATAATATTATGTTTTCTATATATCTAAAAGTTTTATAAACTTTAAAGGTAAGAAAATTTCATTTTTTTATCTTTTTCCTTACATAAAAATTTATATAGGGAACATAAATTTAATAATATCCAAATAATCCGTATAATTATAAAAAATTGAGTATATGGTAGAATAATTTTTATCCAATGGGTTTTGGTCAACATTTCAATTCATTTTGATCTTTAACATTATGGTTTAGTCTGTTATTATTCTTAATCTTATATTAATCACGGTAATTAATTTTAATCGCATTCACAAATATTTTTTCTCAAAAATTCGGTGATATTATTATAAAAAAATATTGTACTGATTAGAATCATGTATGTCCAATTTTCAATATTCAAATCATAAGGGTTGGAATATTAATATTAGCACTAATCCCGTAGAGGTTGTGAGAAAGCGTGTTTTTAAATTGAAAATGTTCAAGAATTCAACAAGTGTGTATATCTAATTTCAATAAAAAATTTATTCCAACGACCAATATTGGATTAGTATATGTATAATAGATATATTTTCACTTTAAGAACCAATTTATCATTTTAATTTAACAATAATAATTATTTAAATGAAAATCCAGTTTTTAATTAAAATGTTATATTTTTACTATTACTCAAAAAAATACAACTTCTCATAAAAATACCAAAACATAATCTTGATATAATTTAGAAATTATGAATTCAAAAATTCAGTTTACTTTAAAAAATAAAATCTATAAAATATTGAAATTTATTGGGGTGTTACACATAAGAAATTATCACATGATATGTTATGTAGATGAAAAATCATGATATGATAAATAATTTATTAATAATCAAAATATTGATTACATGTTATCATAAGGTACACATAATTTGGTTCTAGGGAACCAACTCTAATAGATTACTCATATAGAGATTATAAATATCATATAACTCCATTATATTACATTGAAATTTCATTTACATTATGAATAAGATGCATTGGACATGTATAAACATACATGGTTTCTATTTTTGGGTGAGTAACACAAACATGGGTTTGTTTAAAAGTTACACATTAATATGGTATGAACACAGAAATTTTGTGGATAGAATATGAATTCTATGAACTAAATTATTAGAATCGTTCATAAAAATGTAATAAAACCTGATTATATAAATATTTTATTTAATAAAAATATTTATGAATTTAATATGCATATGATTTATATCATTATTTAGATGTTTAAAATGGAAACCTCTCAAATATTAAGTGTGATATTCTTTATAAAGTGGAACATTTCAATATCATGATTATCTAATGGGTAGTTTTGGGAAAAATACTGGTTTCCCTAGATTTTCATTAATAAGTAAAAATAATAATTAGGTTTATATAATCATTATGGCCTTATTGTGTAATTTTCATTATGTTATACTAAAAGGGAAACACAAACAATTATGAAACTCACAAGTGATACATTAACATCTCATTTGATGGGAAAGAGAGTGTATACTGGCGTTTTCAAAAATCATAATAAAATTTATAATATTGATTTTGATGAAATTATTATTTTATCATATATTTCATACATTTATAGGTGGTAAATTAGATTATAAAAAAAGTGATCTGTTAAGTAAATTACCTCCTATTTGAAATGATTCATTTACATATCCTCTAAAGGGGTCTAGGGTTGGACTTTAAAGAATACCAAAAACAATATATTCTATATATGTAAATTTAAATTATAATTTGTAAGATATTGGTCAACCTATAAGTCTCAATATAGATTAAATATGTGAGGGAGGGTTTCCATTTTTATAATTGAGGTAAGGGAACTTTTTGAATTTCTCAAAATATTAAATTATAATAAATTAATTCTCAAATAAATGCCAAAAAAATGGATAAGTATTAGAAAAGAATGTAGGATATGGTAGTAATAAAATCAAAATATAAAATTTATACAGGATGTGGTGTAATTTTAAACCTTATCATTTTGATTAACCCTCAGTTAACAAATTTTAATTTTTCCTATAGTGAAAACTCTTTCAATATTAAAGGGTTAAAATTTTTACTTATAAGGTTTAAATAGTACCAAAAAATAGTTCATTTACGAAACGTTATGCCATATAATATCCAAGTTATTTTATTTCAAAAATTTATTATTTTATAATAATATAATAATAGATTATTTTGATAAAATATCATTATTTTCATTTTTCACACTATTCATTTAATTTAACATTAAATACATTAATACGAAGGGTGAAATATAATATAATAATTAAAAACCTTCCCAATATTTTATATAAATCAATATTATTCATTTTTTATATTAACGCATTAAATTTATGTCATTTTTAATATTTTTAAAATTAGTTATTATATTTTTTTATTAAATGGATAAATATTGCATCAGTATTGTATAAGAAATTAAGGTCATTATATAATTACGAAAACATAAAAATAAATTTTGGTCATGAAAATAATTTTATTAATCTAAAAATGGGAACCTTTATTCATTTATAACTTTTTTTTATTCATACAGATAATAGATATGAAAAAAAGAGTGACATTTTGAAAAATTCATTTATTTAAATATTATATAGGTGATTTTCTCGTAAATGTATCCATTAAACTAATAAATTTAAAACCGAAGGTAATAAGGGTATAATTTACATCATAAAATTTTATTTGGAATGAAAAATTATGTCCTTGTCATTTATTTTAAATCTTGATTAACCTAATTTACCCATTACCGATCCGATACATTTTACCATGGTAACTATTCGTATTGACAAAAGAATAAAAGGTGACTATTTACCAAATTTGAAACTAATAATTACAAATATATAATTACTCTCATATAATTAAATACCTATTAATTTTATAAAATATTATTAATGTTAGTGCACAAAATGTGGAAAAGAAATATTTTATGGAAAACTACATTTTACGTATAAAAATGGTTTTATTATTATCCAATACCAAGAAAAATATTTTATTATTGTTTCAAAATATTAACAATTAAATAATATATACATTTCATTAAATTAATTTACCAATACATATTAATGTAATTTATTAATATAAAAATAATTGGTGTGCATAAAAACAATTTTTCAAACATAACATCAATTTTATTTACAAATATTTTTCGTTTTTAATTATAATCTTTTGATAATTAGTGAAATCATTTTATAAATTTCTAGACCATATATTTTTCATAATTTTTTAATTATTATTCATATCCACCAATCAAATGGTTAGGCGATAAATGAAACATAATAGTTTTATAATTTTAAATGGTTCATCTAAACTCATTATTTGATATAATGAAAGTTATCAGATAACTAAAATTATTTAACATGAAATATTTCCTACAAATATAAGGGAGTTACAATACTTCCAAAACCCTTTATTAGAGAAGAGTTTAATACTTTATATTATATCAATGAAAAAATAAGTTTTTTTAATAATAATTTAATAAACAGTATTTCAAATTGATAATAAATATTCTTAGAAAACAATCTTGATGTGAAAGAATGAGTTGAGACATAATGAAGTCATATATTCGAAGGATTTTAGTAAATATTTTTTTTACCATTTATCACATTATTATTATGGTAACATCAAATGTAGTGATTACGTAGTCTCTTCCATTTTTCCTTTGTTTTAGAGTTTTATTTTGTCAATCATCCTTGTAAGCCATTTGGTTTGTGAATTTTTCTAAATTGTGTCCAATATAACATATTTAAAACAATTAATTGTTAGTGTTACATTAGGAGGAACATAATTTCCCTCCATCTTGTAAACATAACTATTCATTTTTCCTTATAATTTTCTTTCAATATGTTTTTTTGGACACATAAAACACCACCATCTCCCATTTATAAATTTTCTTAGGTGATTCATCCCATGTTCTTGACATGTGGGAAGTTAAATCTTCTTTCCTCCATGGTTTTTGTGAGATCAAATTCAATGATATTATTTTTTTATCTTATTTTGTGTGATTTTAAATTTATCTATGTTAATGTTGTAAATTATAACTCATGATTTCTAGTTAGGAATAACCATAGCTATTTTCAATCCATCCCCTAACATGATTGGTTTCTCATATAGACAATAACTGCATTATCCATTTTACCAATTGTTAACTATGTTACTCATTACTACAACAATATTATGAATAATGTAATGATTATTATATTAATTAAATAATTTAATTTTAAATTGGAAAACATATGAACTTATAATAAAAAACTCGAAAATCTCATTTATACTCTAACTAATGAATCCTTGGGCTTCAATCTAGGTTATCCATGGCCATTTTCCTATGTGGTTCACTAACCTAATAAACTTTCAAAAATATTTTTAAATTATTCATAATAATTTTTAAATAAAATTTGAAACAACCAAGTATATATCCTTGGGAGTTTGAAACCATGTTAACAGTTAGGCCCACTTGTTCATCACAATGTAAAGATTTATTTAATACCTAGACAACTTTTTAGATATATAACACCAAGGTGTGTCATTTCCAAAGCTGGAATCCTTATGTTTGTATCAAGATTTGGATTTTATTTCTAGGAAACAACACACTCTATAAATTACCAAAATATTATGATATTTTCTATTTTTATAATTATCCCAAGGGTAATCACTAAAATTTTATAATAATAATATCCAACAAATAACAAAACCCTAATATGATACTAACACCTTATTTTTTGTAAGTTATTCAACATCTCTCACACGATTACTATGTAATACTTCCATAAACAAATAATCCTACATATAATTCTATAGGAAATGGAAAAGAAATATTGATCTTAAATACACAATAAGTTAAAATTATCAATAGGTTATGATAGCATAGATCATAAACTTGTTAGAAAGCCTGAATCATGGAAGAAATGCCGAATTGAGAGGAATTGGTATCATAATATATAATCCAAATTAATGAAATATCACAATATATCATGGAATGAGATAAAATATCCATAATGGAAACATTAACCATATACCATGTCTTGTATACACGTGCAAATAATCATAATCCATGGAAATATATCCTAAGAATATGGAATAACATATAAAAGTGGCATAAATGTAATCATAGGTAATCATAACATTTTTATAAAACCCAATATTGATCAATTTTATTATTTGAACAAATCCAATCATGTGAATACATTATAATATGAGTAAACCCAATCATGCTTACACATTAAGTTAGGAACAAACCTAATCATGTTCACACATCATCATTATATCATGAGAAATAGAAGTTTTACTAATAATTTATAAGATGATATAGGACCATATTAATCACATAATTATATACCATACATATGTATTCCACCTGAAAATAATAAATCATCTTATCAAGAATAAAACCCATGAAATTAAAAATGTGATTCATATTAATTCTAAATCAAGTCACATAATAAGACATCAAGATTATATATTTTTTCACTGAATTCAATATTCTATTATGAGTATAAAATAAACTAAATAGTGATTATAAAAATTAATTTATAATAGATATGTATTTTTTTGGTAGATATGAAAATTTATGTCAAATTAAAAAATATATTTTATTTATTATTTTACATTATAATTTTTAAAAAATATATGTAATTTTAATAATTCATTTTTTAGATGGGTAAAAATAAGATATTGAAAAATACAATCTTTTAATAAATATAATTATATAAACAATCAAAACTAGATAAATTAAATACAATAAATTCATAGTGGAAAATAAAATTTTATGTCTGAAAAAGTAGTCCCTTAATTATTATAAAATACCAGTATTGAAAACGAAATCTTTAAAAAAGATAAGAAAACATGTATTTAAATAATATAAATGGAAATATAAATATATAATTATTTAAAAAATATTTTCATTCCCAATTAAAAATGGATTATATTGATGGAATGACAAATATGGACATGGGAGAAAAAAGTTCCATTTGAAAGGGTAGGAATTATTCTTTCCAAAGTAACTTTTTTAGAATGGAGAAAATTGATCAAAGAATAATATTGTGATGAAAATTTTTACATTATCATAATAAAAATATAAAAATTCTTATATAATCATGAAATAATATCATAAAAAATAAAATTAATGATATTAGTAGCTTATGACTCAATAGAATAAGATTGAGTCTCTAAAACCATCACCTCAAGTACTAAATCACAAAGTGCATGTGTCTAACTCGAAAAATAAAAAAAATTAATATATTACACATAACATATTTAAATTATATTTCATTTTTAAGGTATATTTATTATTATATGTCTCTTATTTATATAGTTTTTTCTCTCATCCACCTCTAGGGATTTTTTGGTCAATTGCACTAAAACAGCTTCGGGGTGTAAACCATGGACAATGAAATTATATAATTGTTTCTAAATATAAAAAAAATTAGATATATATTTACATTATCTTTAATATATATACAAATAGTAATAGTTTAATAGGTTGTTAAAAAATATTCAAATTAAGAAAAAATTCTTAGTGAGCTCATTTTTAAGTGGTAAATACACAAGCACCATGTATTGTCAATATCATCAATAGAATGAACAAACAATATTTTAAGAACAATATTACTATAATAAATTTATTATTTATTCATTAAATTTATTTATATGACCATCCATGCATTATCGTGATGAAAAATGATATGTGTTGTTCATGGAGGCGGTAGTTCGCATGTACACACGAGCGACATTACCATCTTTAAATGTTTGTCTGTGAATGATGGTAAATAATAATATATATTTATAGAATCATAATTATATCATATGTATTATTTTTATTCATTAAATCCATCTTTATAATCTTCCATGATAGTACGTAATTAAAAATGAAATACATAACTTCATATAAGAGGTTGTCCATAATGACTTGCGAGCAACATTTTCATTTTCCATTCGACGGATGAGAAAGAGATGATGTTTCTTCCCCCAACATAATTTAATTTTATTATGATAATGATATTTATTTCATTATATCTTGATTATTATCAAATATCTATAGGGGTGAAATAAGAATAAAAACATGAAACCACTAGGTTTACATGATTACCTCTTCTTTGGACATACTCCTTTAAATTACTCCTTAAGTCTTCTCTGGTTGGTCTTTTCGTGAGAGAAAAACATATCGTATTTGTATAAATGCATTTATAAGTTAATTTTGTATATATTTTTCTTTTTGAGGTTCTAAAAGTGTGTGAATAAGTTAGGGGATGAAGGGATACTTTTATAAGTTAGGGGAGTGACACTCTTGTAAATACTTGTAATTTGAAAATAAAAATTAATCCATTTTTAAGGGAAAGTGTCAAAAAAATACACCCAATTAAAAATATTCTGATATATAGGTTATTAATCCACTCAAAAAATTAAATTTTTATATCTTATAGTGACAATTTTGACTTTATCTATAAAGTTAACCCCTCCCCATTTAACCCTTTTAACGTTTATCGTGGTGAAAAACTTTTATGATTATAACATATTTATATGCCAAAAAATTAAATAGACTTTGTTAAATAATATTTATTATGTTAATAATATATATATATATATTAAATTTTAATTTATTTAATTTATATATTTTTTTTAAAAAAAATAGCTTCAATGTAATTACACAATACATAATAAAAAAACTTTTTTACTATTCACTAAAAAAAATCAAGTTTTACAAAACATTCTTCAAAATTCAGCATAATATAATTTTGATATGGTGAATTTAAAATTTAATTTAAATTTATAAAATTATATTTATAAAATTAAATTTATATAATTTATGAATATCACTTTTAATTGAAATAATATAATACATAGATAAACTATTTTATTAAGAACCAAAACTATTCATTTTGTTGTGAGGGGTTACATTTATATTTCTTATCATCCAATAATTATTAAATGGATTATATTATATTTTTTAAAAATTAAAAACATTTAAATTTTATTATATTCTTATTGTAATTAATCATAATTTACCTATTAAATATAGAATTGAGAAAGTAGTTTTTTTAACAAACATTATAATCTATGATTACAACTGAATTTCAATGGCCATTTTACCTTTCTAATAATTATATTATTAAAATTTTATAATTATTTTATCATAATAAAACAATATACATAAGAGGAATTAGAATTTTTAATATTTTACAATTTTATTTTATTATAAAAAAATATAGTTAACGTATTTAAATGAAATTTATTACTAATAGAATATGTACAACAAACATGATAAACCATCACTAATAAATTGAATGAACTATAATGTAATTAAAAGTGGATGATAAGGTATTATCATATTGTGAAAATGATATCTAAACTTTCATCACATTTTTTTCATAAAACATTATATATGATAAATTTAAATGGTTATATGTGACTATGAAAATATATAACATAATTTTTTAACTATTAGAATACAATGAATTAATTACAATGATGATATGAAATTAATATTGTTAATAAATGTAATGTATTTTTTTAAAACAATAATGAATATGGTAATATATATCATTATGTGTGTATAAATTATGGAAAATAGAAGTAGTACATGTTGTAGGATAGTGGTATGAGTTATACGCTTGTCTCCATTAAACCTTATGTATGAGCCTCATGGACTTTCCAAACATTATGAGTTGTATCCTAGCCTGTGGGATTCCCATTGGCTAAAAACCCATTTTGATGAATAAAAATACCATTATACATTAAAAATATAAAAGGAAACAACTTAGGTGATATATATCTGTACATAAAATCTAGGATAATATTATTAAAGAAATGAAATAAAAATTCACTCTTTAATTTAAGAATAAATTTTTTGAGAAATATTCAGTGGAAATATAGAATGTTACAATATGAATTGATTGGATCCTGATGTAGAAGAATTAATAAAGGTATATCTAGATTTGTTTTGGAATTAAATCAATTAATATAATTTGATATAACTATATAATTAATATATCTTGGAATTTAACTCATAATATGAAATATTATAAGGATCATGTTACTCAATGTAATGTTTAAAGGATTTTTTATGGGTCGCATGAATTCATTACTCTCAAAGGATAGTGATTTATCACAATATTTATCAAGATCAGTGTTGTGGTAGTATGAATCTCTCATGTTCATTATATATATATTATAAATATGTTGAAGATTTATTAACATCCTTATATATTTCATGCACATATGTTTTATAGGTGGGTATTATATGTTTCCTTGTTGATATTATTTCCATGTTATTAGTGAGAAATCAATTTTATAATATTATATCAAATAAACTGATAATAAAAAAGATAAATTTAGAGATTAAAAATTATAATAATGGATTATGGTGATATTGTTTAATCATGATGTTGACTAGAGGCCATAATAGCTACTAGATATGTTGGAATATATATTAAATCATCACACGTGATTAAATGTATGAAGTATTTTATGGTTAAAAAGAATGATTATGTGTTTTGGGGAATAATTTAAGGTTTATTCAAAGTGTAAAATAACCTATGAAGTGTTGAATAAAATTTCCATAATTAATCTTATGTCTCCCTACAGGGTAGACTGACCGTGAGAGTAAAAAATGGGTTTGATAGATCTTTAGTATGCCATGGTGCATACTAAAAATTCATAGAGACAAGATGGTTATGGTGTAAAAGATTAATGGATGAGATAAACAGGTACAATAAAAAGAGGAAAGTAAAATAATCATTGATTATTTCATAGTTATAAAAATAATAATTATATTCCACACGTAGAACGGAATAATAATAGTGGTAGCCATTTTATGCAATAGATTAAGGGAATTATGGTGTACAAAACATCATTATATTATGATTATAGTTAAAGGTGTGATTGAGGGAAAAAAAGCTAGTATAAATTTGGGGAGACTAGAGTTATCTATCCATGGTTTTTGAATAAATCTGAGTTCATCTAGACTATGTCAAGGTATATCCAATATTGACATGTTCTAAGAAAATAGAAAATAATATAATTTAGAATTACCCGTATTTTATAAAATGACTATATACTTGTATTAGGATATTAATGTATCTTATTGGATGAATTAAAATTTTAATTTAGTATCTTAACACATGGTTTAAGATAAATAAATTTATTATTACAATATCATTCATGTTGATTTATGAAAATGTTGACATATAAAATATAAATTTAAATATATTTTTCAAGGAGTTTTACATGGAGATATTTGTCAGGATCATTATTTTTATAGACTGTAATTTGGATAAGAAATTTAAATTTTTACCTTCATATGCATTGAAGGGATAAAATGATCATTTTTCCAAGTATATAACCTGAGATAATTATTCTGACTACTCCATTGGTCTGGGAATAGGGTTTCTACCCTAGGAAATTATTTTGGTAGAATTACAAACCATTAAATTTTTATGGAATAATGAATATTTATTATATATTTAATTATATATTCACTTATTCACAAATGTTCGTTCATAGATATATTTTTAACATAGAATTAAATTGATATTTTTTATTTGTCATTGAGACTAGAATGGTGGATTTTTTCATAGTGGAGTCATAAACTTAAGTCTGATTTCGGGGTTGGGTCAAGCAGCAATTTAGTTTTTTTTTCTTTACTTTTTCTTCCATTTATTTTCCCTTTTTATTTTATTATTTCTCTCATTATATTCTAACGTACTCTCCCCTATGGGATTCCATTTTTATGTGACCAATAAAGGAATGGTAGGGGAGAGATAATTATAGATATGGAACAAGGTAGGTTTTATCATAGAGCTCAAGAGGATTTAGGTCATTAGGCGGTAGTTGTGGATCATTGAAATGGGTGAAGCATCCACAAATTCCACCCAATTGTAGGTCATTTTTTTTCTTAAAACTACATTGATATTTAATTTCATGTTTTATATCCTTATTATCACTTATTACGACCCATTTTTGGTTGATCAATACCTTTTGTGGAGAAAACATGGGGTTTGGGATGATTTTAGGGTGTTCTTATTCTAAAATTATGATCACATGATTTGTAGTTCAAGAACACAAAATGTGTTGTTCAAGAACACACACATTGTGTTATTCCTATTTTGGTAAGATGGAATTTTTATAAGTATACACCATTTATGGAGTATAAACACAATGTAGTGGGAATATTTAATGTAGCGGAGTACCTGGCTAAATTGCATGTGTAGGGGCACATAGCTATGTAGAGTACATGGCCAGACCGGTGTGGGTACCATTTCATTTATAGATACAAGACCAGAATATATTCATGTCCAGAAAATTGGTGGCATATAGGAAGGAACCGTGTTTAGTATAAACACGATAAAAATTAATTACACACTTTGTACTTGGGATTTTACAAACAAATTCTGGTTGGTGTACCCACCCAGGTGGAGATTTGAGTGTACATGTCATGTACTAAGTGTATATGTCTTGTACTACCCCCTTCCTCCCTTGGTTTTTCATACCATCAGGACATGGAGTTAAAATATGACACATGAGTATTCCATTTTAAGAATATTTTTGTGTAGATCACTTTTGTGAAATCCTTGAGGAGGTTTTAGAACTCTTATGAGGTGTTTCAGTATTTTTCTTAAATGGAAGGGTTTTCCTCTGAAAATTGAATTTAGTTGTCTACTAAGAGTGGGACCTTTTGATATGATAAGGTCCATGAGATATCTTTATTTTCAGATGATTTCATACCAAGTACCTTTAGTATTTTTCCCTTATATCCTATGAGCTCGGGAGATTAATTTTTTCCAAGGATCCCCACTAGGATGCCTCTAGTTACATTTTGACCTATAGGATTTCATGTTGCATGCATAGGCCTTTTTACTATTCTAGAGGGTCCCTTGTGTGATAACATTTCTGACATAGTGACCTATGGAATCCCTTATAAGTTTTCTTATCTATTTACTTCTTATGGGGATCCCATGTAGGATTTCTCTACCTATAAACACTTTTATTGAGGGTCTAATGTAGGACTCCTTTTAATTTTCACCATTCCAAGGATCCCATGTATGATTCCATTGTTTTCTTATGATTAGGGGATCTCATTTAGTATTACACCTATTATCCACATTTTTAGGATACCATGGAGGATTCCTCTATTTTTTTAAAACTTGAGGGACCCCATGGTTTCCCCAATGTTTGAATGACCATGATCAAGTCTGTTGGGGGTTTGGGAAGTGATTGTATAGGGTTTCACATTAGAACCAGTGCCTAACTTATAAGAATATGAGGCTATGATAATGGTGGAGGGATTTGGTATTCAGGTACCCTTAATCTTGTATTTATATCTTCAGTTATTTACTATTGGTGCATTTATTATTACCATAGTTTCTTCCTGGGTTCCTTCTAATGTACATGATGTTAGGTTTTTTCCTTATTGGTATGATCATATATGATTCCTACAATCTTTCTTATGACCCCTTCATTTTTATATTTGGATTCCAAAATGAATTTCTTGGGGTTATAATTTGTATCTTAGGTTTATAAAATTTGGGCATTACTTCCCTATGATTGAGGTGTTGGCCATGTCATCCTTATGCTTTTGATATTCAGGCATAGAATCCCTTATTTATGATATTTGGTCACGATGTCCTTTTATTATGATACATGGGTATGGTATACCTAGTGATATATACTCATAGATTATTATGATCTCTCATTCTATGGGATGGTTACACTCTCCTTAATCGATTACTAGATCACAGTGGTGGACATGGAGCTCCCCATCGTTGATTTGACATATACTTGATAGATAAATACACTCTCCTTGAGAGACACATTTGATTCTAACTAGGGTTGAGTGGATGAACAATTACTATATCAACAAGATTTATTTCCTAGGTATGGGGATATTTAGACATTTATATGAATGGATAACGATCATGTACTTGTGTACGAAGATAATTCCATTTACAGATCGCCTAAGGGACATACCCTTAGGTGTTATCTAAGTTGCAATGTCAGGACCGACTACACACTGAGACCTAGGGCTCAAACATTGGACTAGATTTACATGGAATGAGTGGAATGATTTCCAACTAATTGACCTCTTATATGAATTTTTGTTAGTGTAAAGAATCCTTTATTATAGTTATTGGAGATGAGTATGGGTAATCCCAGGGTTAGGATGTGTATCCACTTATGGACATTTGGCATTATGATGGATATTTCTAGACCTGACTGGAGTAGGAAATATTTATTAGGATTACAGACCCAGATGTAAAATTAATTATACATTACATGAGTGTTATGAAATCCAACTCAATACCATTTTAAGAGGATTTATAGACAATAGGGATTGTGGACCCAAGGATTGAGTGCTATTTTTATGATAATTTTCCCCTTACTCATGTATATTCGTATATATGTATATATATATGGTAATATATATATACACAAATAAATATCAATATACATGATGGAACCTTTCCTATTTGGTCATGATTACAAACTCGGGGATAACTATGGTTTCACATTATATGTTTTATCTGATTTATCATTCCTAGTATTTTGTAGCTAATTTGAGTATATTACATGATAATACACATATTTTATAGGATTTATAGGATCATTATTGTGGTGGAATACTGAGAGTATTTATCTCCCCTATTCATGAACCCTAGTGTGCACACTACACTTATATCTACATTTTATGTTGATAACAGGTTTCATGATGTATAGGGCTAAGGCCTGACATTTTATGATCAAGAAAAACCACTCATGTGGATTCCTATTATCAAACTGTTGTTGTTTGAATGTGTCTGGATATTGGGTATGTATTATTTCTTGGATTTATTTGGATATACCTATACATTTATTTCAATTTCATTTATGTACTCTTGCATGTATGGTCAGCCCAATGGTTGACTAGTGTTGTATATATTGCATGTCTTTTCATGATTTCACCTAATTTCATTCATTATTAAAGAATGTTTCTTTTTATTTATTTACTATTTACTACCACTTTTTAAATTATTGAGTGATATATAATTATTTATACTATTGTTTAATCAAGCATGAGGTGAAAGTTTCTCCATAGATGCAATATAATCCCTCACTACTAGTCGTTAGCATATGTCATGTGGACAGGTGTGCTTGAGGCCTTGTGAAAAACTGGCTTAGAGAACCTATTCAGTTTCATATAAAGAAATTACACATTGAATTTGAGAATGCAAACTCAAAAAATTAGAAATAGTATAGGGAGAGCAATATAACCTGTTCATTCTTGGTATAGTAACATTACACACAACATTCTTTAACACAGATTCATTTAAGGAAGATTGAGGAGGATCACACATGGCAGAAATATTTTTGATAATAATCATTAGACCACAAGGTTGTATCCACTTAATAACAAGAGTGAGTAAATCTTTTAATTTAATATGTCATGTGATTTACTTCATTGATATATATATCTTTTATCTTCATTATCACCATTCCCTTATTTATGGGATATTTTTTAACTAAGAAACATTGGGATATTTATTTTTATAAAATAGAAAAATAGAAAAAATGATCATTTTGAAAATACCCCATGGCTTCACCCCCCCCCCCCCACTCATTGTCTATTAATCTATAATTTTACCCTATGTCACTATAAAAAATCATTGTTTTGATACAACTGGAGACACTGATAATTTAGTAGATTTCCAATCTATTAATGGAAAATAAAGTTTAATAATTTATTATAAAATAGATTATTCATATTAGGATAGTGTATCTAATAAAATTAAAATGATGTCATTGACAAGTAATTTTGTAAAATTTATTTTCTAAAAATTAAAATGGTTGAAAAACATAAAAATCTATATAAGATTAATCTAAATATATGAGAATGTTTATACATTGATTATGGGTTTGGGTTATATTTATATGGGGTATTTTAATTTTCAATTAGTATACTAGTTTTCAATTGGATAGAGATTAGTGGAATATTTGATTTATAATTTTTCAGTTGAAACGCTTTAAATTTTTGTACAAATATTTTGGCAAAATGATCAAATTAATTAAATAAACACAAAGAAAATTATCTTATATACATTAATTAAAGTATGGGAAATATTTTATATTATATTTTTATCTTGACATATTTTATATTAATAAAATATATTTATAGAAGTAGATTTCTAATTTAGGTAATAAAACGAAAATTTTTCTTTTTTTAGTGGGTGTACTCAATTCAATTTTGTAGATAGATATGACAATTAGGTTTATTTAACTAAATATTTTTAATGTTGTGTTTTAAAAATTTCCTGAACATTAATTTTAAATGTGCATTAAATTTTTTGGATCGGATTAAACATGGGTTATGTATATAATTGATAAGAAATATACTGGTAATATTGATATAGATTCAATATCTTTTTATGGTAAAAGTTTTAGAAGAATGATGTAATTTTGGGGTCACACATACTTGAATTTTAACTATAATCCTTTATTGACTGATTTTATATTAATTTATCTTTTAAAATTACCCATGAATTTTAATTTTAATATTGTATCGATATTAAAAAATTTATATAACAGAAAATTAAATGTAATAAAATTGGATTTTAGAAAATAGGTTAATATATTTTTGAAAATTTTAATTGGATATTCATAAATTCAAATATGAATAAACTATATGTTGATATTCTTATAGCTTCTGATTGTGTTTTTTAAAATGAATTGAAAATATAATTTATAATCCATGATTTAAGTATAATTAATGATAATCTAAAAATATATATCTCCATATTTATTAAATAAATGGTTCACATAAAAAATAAACGCTTTTCATAATTTGATTTAGTCAAGGAAAGTTCAAAAATTAATTTCTTATTTTATGGTTCATAACCAAAGGTTGAATATTGATTTGGATATTTGGGGAAAATGTTTCTTATTTTTTTGTATATCAATGATTCCTTATGTGAATGTAATATTATGAAATATGGTATTACTTTTTTATTTTTTGATGAGGACAATTATATTATTTTTAAATTTTCCTATGCATATTATATAAATCATACTCTTTTTCCATAAACTCAGATAACACAACAGGACTAAATTAATTCACTAATATATTTATGATTCATTTGTATGATATTATTTATTTGGAAGTTTATATTATTATATATATTTTTACTATTATCTTCCTTCGTTTTAGAGTAAACTCGTAGTTTATTTTTCTCATTAATATGATTGAAATTATTTTTGTAGTATTATAGAAATAATTTTCTGTGTATTAAAAATTCTAGGATTTTTAAATAATATTCTCTTATGATTAATTTTATTTATATCAACATTATTTATACTAATTGATATAGTTTTATTTATAAATAAATAGATAATAACATTTATATTATTATTTGGTGGGTATAAATTATTTTAAGAATAATCACTAGAATAAAACAACACTGCATCCCTAGTTTTTCAAAAAAAAAATGTGTGGCTATAAACCCAACCTATAGCAATTGTTTTTTGAAAACAATGGCTATATGTCATTTTTTATTGGATATAGCCATGGTTTTATTAAAATGTGACTATAGGTAAGCATTAATTTGTTATAGCTATGGTTTTATGAAACTATGGATATAGCCCAAACCCATATACATAAATTCATAGAATCATGGATATATGGTCCTAATGAATTGGTTATAGCCACAGTTTAATTAAACACTGGCTATAAACCTTACCTATGTCCACGATTTTAAATAACTATGGCTATACGGTCCCCATGGATTGGATATACCCACATTTTTATGAACATATGGCTATATCCCATACCTATAATAACAATTTCAATGAAATGTGGATATAGGGTACCCATGGACTTTCTATAACCACTTTTTTTAAAACTATGGCTATAGTTTTCCCATGTATTGTCTATTTCCATGGTTTCACTTATATAGATAGGTATTTTAATTAAATATATAATTTAATTTAATTCAATATATATATCAAAAAATTTTGATAGCATAGTGGTTAAGATTCAGAGTACATGTAGAGGAGGTGCATGGCTCAATTCCAGTAGGTGTCATTTTATTTTAAATTTCTATAGCCATTGTTTCAAGAACTGTGGATATAGACTCTATTTACAGGGTGGAAAACTGTTGAAATGGCCCTTAAAACTATGGATATAGAACATTATATGGTGGACAACATAGATAGTTATTTCTATGGTTTAAGAAACTTTGTCAATAACTTTTATTTCCACTGTGTAAAACCTTGGATACAGATTCTATTTCCACATTAGGAAATTGTGGCAATATCCCTTGAAATCGTGGCTATAACATTGTATTATAACCACTCCAATGTGATCCACAGCCTACTCGAACCATATAAGATATAACTATGGTGTTGATGCCTATATACATGGTTTTTGAACATTGATATAGGTGAAATTTATAATTGTGATAAATTTTTAGATGTGGATTATACAATTTATAATATCTAAAGAATTTGACATAGTCATACCATTATTTTCATGGCGTTCAATATGCATTGTTTTAAAGAACCCAAGAATGGTGGAAAAATTATTAATATGTATTTTAAAAAAGGTTTAATCTTTTTTTAAATCATTAAACATAAAATACTAGTGTTTCGTTTAATCCATATATCATGTGAAATTTACTTGAAGTATGAATAATGAAATCAAAATGGTATGTTGTTTTAAAACATGATCTAGGAATTCTCTACTTATCAACATATCATAATTTCTAAAAATTTATATTGTAGACCCCTCTAGATAAAATATACATTGACCAAATCTCTTGGTACATCATTTTATAACCTTAACATACTATAATGAGATAATAGAGTGCATTATGATTCCCACATGATCCACAAAACAAATCAGGTTTGATCTAAGAGGGAGGAATTGAACCGTTCATATTCCTATCACTTTTTTCTCACTCTATAACTTAAGAGAAAACATTTTAGGGATTTAAATTCATAATAATGGTGATGGGAAGTTTTCATGAACTAAAATGGGTTTTTTATATCTACGTTAAACTTATTTTAATTTCATTTTAGTCTGTAAAGAAGTTAAACCTCTAAAAACTACACAGAAAACCACTAGAAACTTCTATAACATGTCATAAGTTTTATGAATATTTAATCACAAACTCATGACACTTTCATATGTCATGTGATGAAATAAAAAACCATTAACTCATCTTTCTCCCCTAAATATGTTTAATAAACCTTCAATAAATTATATTCACTAAAAAATAATTTTCTCATGATAACTTTTTATACAATAATAACTTGTTGATACCTTGAGAAATAAATTATATTAACATTATTTTAGGATTTTATTATATATTATTTAAATTAATTATTTATTTTCTAGTGATCATTCATACTCAAATGTTCACCCTCCAATGTAGGGGGGCCACTTTTTTCTAAATTCCAATTCATCCAAATTGGTAGAACATACAGATACACTTTGTGTGTGACCCTATAAGACATTATATTGATGTGAATGAGTCATTATCATAGAATAAGAATTCAATTTGGCAACACATAATGAACCTTAAATAGATAAGGATAATACATAGTTTTGACAACCTCGAATAATCTCTTGTTGTGTAATATGATCCAGTTGTCCTATGATATCTTATATAGTTGGTTGTATAGATTTTATCGTAATTCATTCATGATTTATTAATCTTTATATGTTTTTAATTTTTTTTAATTTCCATCATCTACCATTGAAATTTATCTAGTTAAGGTACTATCATCCTAGTCAAATGGCCAAAGATTACTTCACCCTTTATTATAAAGTGACAATTCTTATTATGATCATTAAATCAATATGATATCACCAATGACACCCCATAAATTTTATAGCATGATAAAAAAAATAATTTTTCCATAATTTCTATTATGTGAAAAAGTACACTATCCAATGATATGCATTAATAATGATCTCCGGTTGAGATATGGATACACATGTCTAAAAAGATGAATGTTAAATTACACCCAAATTATGTGGTGTTGCTATAAGAAATTTATTACACATGATATTCTATACTCAAGATCACAAATTTATAACTTCATAAGAATAAGCCTCAAATATTATGATCCCCCAACACCTGATAAATAGTCATTATATATGTTTCATCATTATGATGTATCTAGACCATAGGGCATTTATTTAAGATTATTGTTATTATATCATGTGGTTTTTATTATATTTAATGACTACTATAACATTTTTATATGAGAAATAAAAAAGGATATTACCAAGTAAATGGTGTATATAGAAGTAATAACACTATCATGGTAAGGTAAACCCATGTACAACTCCTTGTATACATGATATGGTAATTGAAAAGTACAACTAAATTTGTGTCTAGGGAACCCTTTCTCACATGGTTTGTATAATGATTTTATAGGTATTTACAAATCTATATTGTGTTTTACATGATTATATATCATGATTCATGGTCCCATGTATGGATATTTTGGCGACTCATATGGTGTAAGGAAGGGACCCTACTCACATATCTTATTTTTTATCATAGAGGATTACATGAGGATATCATTATCCCAATATATTAAAATGGTTCATAACGAGACAGTGAAGTATTTAATATATTTATTATCACCTACTTATGTTTTTATAATTTATTATACTATACCTTTTGTGGAATGTGTTAAAAATACACATTATAATTTTAAAAAAATCATAAAATATAAATTTATTTTTGGAAAATCAATTAGTTATATTTTTCATTTTTGGGGATGATAATATTAATAGGAGAAAATTAAATATCATGAATCAACATAATGTAAAAAATAACCATTTATCCAAAATTATCAATGGATTAATTTGTTTTGGGGGATTATAATTATTTTTCAACTTGAGAATTTTTTTCATAATATACTAAAACAATTAATAGGTCATAAAGGTATATCTTTTAAAAAATATTACATAATTTATATTGTTACTTATATTATCACCTATATTGTTTTTAGTATTTTATTCTTTATAAATGGACTCATGAACTTTTTAAAAAAAATTATAATTATATTAAAATCATAATTTTGATTATAAATATTCATGTGAGTAAAATAATTATTATTTAATGTAATAAATCCATTAAAACTATGAAAATAAATGGAATTAGAATTAACATTCTCTATCAGTTCAATAATGAATTCGTGTATTATTATATTTTGAATTTTTTTATTCCTTTTCTCACATTATTATAAAACATGTTATTTTTCATGTTCAATGTGATTATTTTTATTATACGATTCCATATACATGTAATGATATCTATGATGCATTTAAAGAGACTATATTTCATTCCAAACAGTTGCCTTCATCTTTGTATCATTTAAATATATGGAGTAAAAAATATTTATAAGAACCATTAATTAATAATTTAGTTATTTATAAATCATTGAAAATGGATAATAAGATTATATAGTTAAAATATAGTGACTTAATTACAACTTTTCCCCCAATTGAAACTACCTTACAGATCTGGAAGTAGTAATTTCATACTAAGAATAGAATTATTTGTCTTAAATTTTGTTCATTGTATTCAATTATAATATATACTATAAATTTTCATGTAGTGATCTTTTAGATTAACCAATAAGGTTATTTTATTTCTTTAATGGTTTCAAACCTCTACGAATATTTAATTTGATTCAAAAAATATGAAATGGGTTACTTATATCAGATAAAAAACTATAGTGAGTTAGGAAATTTTATTACATAGATTGAAAATTATATATTAAACTTTGGGATTATAATTTATCATGTTTTTCTACAATTTCATCTTTCTTGTTTTATATATACTTATATTCAACATGTATTTAATTGTTTCTTTCATTTTATAGGTCATATATATATATATATATATCAATTTTCATCAGAAGACTAAAAAACTAGGATAATAAAAGAATTATTTATCTTAATTTTAGTTGTTATGCAATCATGAATACAATACTTGTGGAGGGTAAGAAATTATTGTTAATATCTTGATAATTTTTCTCCCATTATATATTTCATTACTCATTTTCATCGTGATTTTTAGTTAGATTCTATTTTGTAAATATGGTAAAATATATAACACTATTACTAATATTTTTCTTTTAAAAAAAATTGAAATGTTTTCCCCATACATTATTATTATAAAACTTATTATGTTCTTTCTTCTATTATATTATTAAATAAAGGTGACCATGGATTGTGTGACTATTTGAGTTCTTCATAAAAAAATGCACACATGAGTTTTTAAATCTTCTTAGGGGTTAAAAAGGGTATTTTTAATCATACAATTGGAAATTTTATTTTATATGAGGAAAATCATTGTGCAATTATATTTTCATATAAATATGTAACATTATATAGATGGAAGAGTATTTATATTGGGAGTTTTTTTATTTTAGTTAATAATATCATTATGTAACATCTAAAACTATTTCTTGGAAAATTTTATTGAGTGTAAAAATGGGTTTAAAATATATAAAATCCATTACCTGGTAAAAATAAAGGCTTTAACATCAGGGAATTAACATTAGTTTCATATAATCCAATGTTAAAAGTGATGTGGCTATCTTTTAATGTTATGTTCTTATAAAACAAATTTCAAAAGTAATGAAAAAACACTTTAATTTTTATTTTTTAAAATATAGAATTTAAAAGTAATAAGAAACCATTTAATGTTGGTTTTATATATAACTAATGTTAAAATATTTATACAAGATGTGTTTTAATAATGGTTTTATATTTACCTGATGTAAAAAGTAAAATTTCAAACATACAAGTTCAGCATTTCAATTTTCTCACAACACGAATTATAATTTTTAAAATCCCACATAAATTTTTATACATCTCAACCACAAATATTTTCATTTATAATATATAAATTTGTATTCTCTTTATTTCATGATTTTGGATCTCTTAGATTCAATATCATTATCAATGAATATTTAATTGACGATTTGAACATGGTATTTATACTCACCATTTAATTTCATTATTATGGTTTTCCATCATCACAAAAATTATTGATAGTTTTTCTTATTAAATTTAATACATCTTTAGATTGAGTTATGATGATAAATCATCCTTATTAGGTTCACCAATTAAAGTAAAAAATCCCTTATCAATCACTATTTTTATTGATGCATGAGTTATTCCTTAAAAAGAAGAGAAATATTGAAAAACAACATATCAATTCGATGGAACCCTCCAAAAGAATTGAGATTAGGTCGAACCTTTATGTTTAATTTTTTCATTCAGTTTATATAATTTTTAGTTCATGTTTCTTATTTTTTTCATTGAATTGAGTAGTATATATATATGGTTAAAAACTTTCATGAACATTACATGATTATTATTTTAATAACTAACATGGATTGAAACTCTCAAATTTTAGTATTCCAAATAGCATACATCAAAAGATAAATATTTTACTTTTGATGTACATTATATTAATATTAGATATCAAAAGTAACATGGAATGATACTTTTGATTCTAGTTTTCCAAAAAACCTATGTCTAAAGATCAATATTTTACTTTCTTATATTGTTTTATAAAAACCAACTTCGATAGTCCCACTTTTAATGTTAGTGCCAAAAATCTTGTTTAAAACCCACTGATAAAAAATACCAAAACAAACTGACGTGAAAACACCATTTTATACTAGTGATTATTGTTTTTTGTTTCATAATTATAATTAAAAAATATGGGTTGTAGATTATATTTCTAATATAGTCATTTTGGAATCAAAATATTTGTGGGGTTATTTTGCCTATGTATTTCCTTCTATTACATATTTATTATTTTAAGGGTGACTTTTACGATCATTTATGTAATAAAAACCTATTTATTTAATTTTTATTAATGATTTTTAGTGGGTAATTTTATTCTATGGGTTTCCAATATAACTGGATATATCTTTTCATTCACTAAATTTGTATTTCATGATTGAGGAATTATGGCGTTGAAATTCATTGACCCCCTTTAAAATTATATAAATTATAACTATTGTAATTATCACCACCACCATTATTACCATGACTATCACTACTACTACTATTATTATTACTATTATCATTGTTATAATTATTAATTATTATTACCATAAGTATCGTAAAAATACATTAGCGTGATAGTGGTGAATTTATTTTAGTATTTTCTATAGTGGGGCACTATAGTAGTGCTATTATTCCTCAAAAATGGTATTTTGGTCTATGTAATTGGGAATTTGGTCCCTTGGACCTCTGAGTCACACATTACAAAAAAAGGTATGATAAAGTAATAGAATAAAGGCATAAAATGATGAATGATGGTGCATGATGGTCTGAAATGTGCGGTTGGATGGAAAAATCATGGTGTGTTGTGGTCGATGATGGAATGATTCTGTGAGATAATGTTTTGGGATTTAGAGGGAACTCGTGAGTGATTCAACCCACGCAAGCCGCTCAGATTCCTAATTTGGGATGATGATATTCCAAATTAGATATCATATTATGTGGATTTCTTAAGTATTATAGGGAGCTCCATGGAATAATAAAGGTACACCATGGGTTCTCATTAAAGAGCCTTTGTTGTAGGTGTGTGTCTTAGTTCAACATTGGAGGATACATGAGGTGCCTTATAAGAATAAATATGTCATAACAACAGGAATAATAACATTACCATGGGAATGGAAGAACCCATTTGTTAGTTATATAGTGATCACCTTAGTACCTTCCATGCATACCCTCAATACATTGTTGTGTGGTGTAGAGAATACTGATGCTAGGAAGGAAACCATGTCATGGAGACTAATTTCAGGAAAATGGATCAAAAAAATTCATATTATCCATTGAACATGATGGAATGATAATAGAAAGGAATTTATATGTATCATACCACATGGCCTTTACAATATCCTCATATTTTAAAATAACACTATCTTTAATATCATATGCAGCAACGAGCTTAAATAAACCATAAAATATTATTATTTTTTTATTATAGTTATAACTAGATGTTAAATTAGTGGGTATAAATAGGATTAACTAAATTAAGAAATAAATATCCTACTCAATAAAAATTCATTGATTAGTTGTTTATAAATACGCATTTCCTTTTTTAGTAAATATATTTTGGGCCTCAAAATTATGTTTTCCTCAAAATGGGTTTTAATTACTTTTTGTGAGTGAAGATAATAATTAAATTCTAGAAAATTTATAAAATTATATATGATAAAAACGATAAAATTTCTTAAATATTCATGTAAAAAATATCTTATAGTGATTTTTTATAATGTTCTGATATTTATTTTCAATGAATTCTGAAAAATATTTATTTCTATTAAAAAAAAATTTTGTTTAAAAAATTTACAAAGTTCCCTTTCAAAAAATGATTAATAAGAAAAATTAATTATATTTTATTATTAATAATATAATTATAATAAATTTAAAAAAAATTATTGAATTTTATATACAAGCATTTTTATACAAAAATGGCATTTTTTTGGAAAGCCACTTTTCATCGTGTTTTATAGGTTTAATTTATAATAAAATTATGACACTTTAATAAAATTTATTTAATAAAATTTATTATATATTAGGAATAATCGTAAATAATATTAGTTATTAGTATCAACTTAATTTTAGGTCAATGTGAACAGTAACCATATGAAATATTTATCACATTGGTAAGGGTAACATGGGTAAAACGTGGTTAAAATAATGAAATAAGGTCTCAAACTCAACACTAGTCATTATTTAATTTTATTGTATAAATTTTACTATATCCATATAAAATTTTAATATATGTATTTTTTGTGCCATTTTCCTTGGTAAGGATATTAATATTACTTTAGGTAAAAAAATTCCATAATATCACTCTTGATTTTAATATCATTAATGTTTTTAAATAAGGATTAAAAGAGGATAAGTTTAGTCATTAATTTTTATTTGTAAATTGAATTAATTTTTTAACATAGTAATTTTTTTTATTTTTTTTTCAAAATAAATATCTTAAATGCTTATGCAATAAGGGAAAAGTGCTTGTGAAAGTAGTAAAAAATTATGTAAATTATTTTAAAAAATCTAAAAAAAATTTGGGTGAGTTAAAGTGTTTCAAGAAGTTGAAGATAAATATAACATATTATTTGTTTTTAAATTATCATATTCTAATTTTATTTATTTTATGTTGTTTTAAAATTCAAATTATGTTACTAGTTTCAACAATGAAATTAATGATATTTTATAATATATAATATTTTTTAAATGATATAAATTTTATAAAAAATCATATATCCATCCAAGTGAATGTTAAAAGGTTTAAAATATCAAACATGTTCCAATTTTGGATGAAATTTTATTGTATAATAACTTTTTTCATCCAATGAATAACAAACATTGATATAATTGTAATTATTAAAAGGGTTAACGTGGGTTAAAATAAAGAGATAAGGATTAAAATATCACCTAAACTCAAAAAAACATTATGAAAATATTTAGACCCATTTTCATATTATAATTTAATTATATAAATTTAAATCCATTTCCTCATGAAACTTATTTCATAATAATTTAATACTTTATGTAAATTCAAGAGTGCCCCCTCCACACTCATAGTAGGGAAGATCCTCTACTCCCCCCATCACACATTTTAATCACTTTATCTCAGCCATTTCCAACCCAAATATATTAATAGTGTCCCTGAACATATTATATAGGTATTATTATGTGTATAATACCATCCTTAGATAGATTATGGTTTAATGTAATGGATATTGTTTGAAGAAGATGTATATCTTTTAACCGAATGTTTTAGTTTTATTTATTCGTCTACCTCCCTAAAAAAAATCAACAACGATAAAATATTGAAATTATTATATTAAAATATATAATATATTATTAAGTAAATGGAATAACCTATATCCATCTGCTCATGCATCAAATATGAAATGAAAGTATTATTCGTGTGTGTGGAGAACTACTAACTTGCTAACCTATTTAATTCATTTTCGATCATCACCTCTCAAAAATGGTTATAATAATGGATTTATGATAAATAAATTATATTCTTGACATATATATTGTTTTTTAAAATAAAATATATCCTATATTTTCTTACGTATCCATATTTTTAAAAATTATAATATCGTTAATCTGTAGGTGTGAATTACCACCTCTATAATGCAATGAGATTTATTTTTCATCACTACAACAGATGACTGATATATATAAAGTATTTAAAGATATAATATTATATTCATGATATAATAAAAATATTAAAAATAATAAATTAAAATACAGTTACATTATTTCTCTCATATTCATTGAAAAATGGAAACTTCACTCATGCGTACATACGACCTACCCTCTCCCTCATTATAACATAATCATATTTGATGTTTTGTTTTAAAATTTTAATTAATTTATAAAAATTATAATTACTTCATGATTATTATTCTGTATTTGATTTAAAAATAAACCCTTTTACCATGGAAAACACACTGAAACTATATTAAAATTAAGAATGGAACATCCTAAAAACACCAGATCTAGGCCTAACTCATTATGTAATTAATTTTTCATTAAAATAAATAAAATAAATGGTTTCTATGAATGATTTTAAGCATGTAAAATATTATTAAGAAAAAAAATAACTGACATAATTTTATTATAGAGGAGTTAAATGAAAAACAAGGCATGGTTGGACTCACGGTAAGTAGTTTCAACTCAATTTCCCTTTATTGAAGAATATTTTAATTTTAGGATCCTAGTTTTTTTATATGGTGTATATGTTTCCCTTTTATATATTTTATCCTTAATAATTCAAACTTCATGAAATGTTATGTAAAAATTCAAGTTAATTCATCTGATGGGATTTGTTTCAGAATTTACTAAAACATTAAGTGGGTTCTTTGCTCAATTTTCTTTTATTTGGATATATCACATGTTAATTTATTATATTATGTAAATACTATGTGTAAAATTGAATTTATTTTTTATTTTTTTATTTCAAATTTTAATTTTTTATTTACATTTATCACAAAAAAATATCTCCATTTATTAATTATCAAATTAATAATATAATCTCTATAAGGGTTATTTATCTCAAATTCTCATTCTTTGGGATATTAATTTGTTTTATGCACCTATTGTCTTTTGTGAGGTGTATATTATGAACCATTTACCTGTTATATCATTAACATATTTATATTAATGATATTTAAATATTAATTTTATATTATTATTTCTTGGGGCCTATGATTTAAATGTTACTAATGTTTTAAGGGGTTTGTATTTCGATCCCATTTTTAATCAGGATTATTTATACATGAATTATCATTGAGAAGTTATATGACAGTTATACAATAAACCCATTTCATATTATTTTACATTAGTTATTTCTTTATATTACTTATCTTCCTTTCATTTTTCTCTCTTTTTAAGAACTCGTGAATCTAAAATATTTATTTACGGAGAACTGACATAATATATCTCTTCAATCAAAAAAAAATATTCAATATCCATGTTCTCTAAAAAAATTTCTACAATGTTATTTTTAAAAAACATATATTTTTAAAGATGTTTTCAATTATGTTAGAGTTTATTTACCAATTATTTAAAATGAATATCTCTATAATTTTTACGAATTGGTATTTTTTGAATTTTTATAAAACTGTGAAATGAATGTTTTTTTAACATACATGGAATGAAAAAAATTTATAATCATCATGGATGATCTTTGATTTAAATATTACATTAACATTTTTTGTGTTTATTTATAAATAAAATATTTCTCCCAATATTTTATAAAATAATATAAAATATTAATCAAGTAAAGGGATATTTTCCATTATTTTCAATGAGATTTTTTAAATTTTCATTTAATGATATATTAATGTATGTCATTATCCATTAATTATTCTACTAATTCACAAGGATTGTGATTTATGAAACTATACTAATTATTTCTCTTGATTTTGTACAATTATTGTTTTAAATATATTTTCATAAGAACCATTTCATTTTCATCAGTTAACAATGCTATAAAGAAGTGATGGTTGCTTTCAAGGGTGTTATGTTGAATTTATAAATCTTATAAATGTTTTTTTTTTGAATGGTACATTTAAATTATTGATGATGATGGGTGATATTGATACAATATATTTGAATGTGTGATCCATATACATATTATATGAATGGGTGAGACTGATACTACTTATACAAATGGGTGAGCCCGATATAACTCTCTAATGCATTGGGTAATGATGATAGAGTTGATTAAATATAAAAAAATCATAAGGGGTAAAGGATTTAACCAGATAATTGTTTACACTTAAGAGATTATAGGTATTAACCAGATAATTTTGTCCCATATATAAGGTTTTTTAAGGGTTCTATAAAGATAATGTTCCATGATAGAAACACAATTTCATTGTTTATGGAAAATGTTTTTAATGGATCCATTAATCAAGATTGAAATTACATTGTTCATGATTATTGATTATTATGACTCTTTCCTTTCTTAAATTTTAATTCCATGTCTCGAGATTTATGGTCCATAATTGGTTGGAATATGTTTATTTATGTTATTCTCATACACTTTTGTATGTTATTCTACCCTTATTCTCATTTTTTTCTCATAGATAACATTTAATTTTAAATTCATAGGTTTACACTTAATTATAATCTGATCTTACCCTAATTATATTTCATTTCCTATTGTTTATGAATAATTTTTTAATTGATTTATATCTATAAATTTTTCTTGTGTGATGAATTTTATGGGAGATATTTAAGACTAAATATGTAAAATGAAGAGTTAGGTGTGGTGGTAAAAATGATCACATAAATACTTTGTTATTCTAATATAAAAGTTTTATGTAATTATCTAAAACTCTAAACCTATAAGGTACTTCAGTACGTAACTGATTAAATACTTATATTTTATATTATATGTTTTGGTTGGTTGAAATTTTTTCATATTTATCAGTATCAAATCTTAAAATGTAAAGATTATTATTTTAGCACCATATAGGGGAGTGAAGGTATAGGAAAATTATAACATTTGGGTATTTGACTTCAATGTCCTGAAAGGGCCATTGATATATAACAAAATAGTTTTATTGGGTGTCCTTAAATCCTTTTTGGGAGGGATGAGGCTGGAGCGACTAACGTGATTGTGCATTTCTGGTAGTTGTAATCCAGACTATCTAATATATATACTGTTATTAATTATGAAAAAAATTTATTATTTGATTTAAATGTAAAATATAATTTTAAAATGGAATGAAATTATTTGACACCATGTTTAGTATCCCTTTGAGTAAGAGACTTTAAAATTTTCTCATTATTCTAATCTTTTTTTGTCTCGATTTTATTTTTTAGATACCCAATCGACCATGCAAGAATACATAAGATAGGGGGTTGAATTATGTTTTGTCCAATTTTTTCAAATTATGATTACTTATTTTATACCTTTATAGCCCATTCAGGCCAAAAAAAATTAATTTTTATTAATCATATTGAATCATATAAAGTTTAACATAGAATTTATTTAAATTCAAGTAAGATAAGGAGTAAATGGATTTGGTATTTTTACAGGGTTTGAACCCTCTCAAGAAGTCTACTCCCTATCATTAGGGGAATGTTTAAGTTGCATTTTCATCACCATAATATTATCATCAATACTAGTGGAGTTTCAGGGTATCATTTTGAAACTAATCACATCATACTATAATATGTGATCAATATGATATCCCACTACTCTTATTTATACTGGTATCCCACCTGTTTCTCTTAATTTATTTCTTATTTTCATGATTTTGCTCAAAAAAAACTTTTTACCTATGTATCTATAGCTAGAATAATGATCTCATTCTTAAAAGTAGTTTTTTGAGTAACCTTATATCATCAATAATTTCATAAGTAACTCGGTCTCTAATCTTCTATGAACAACTTCTATAACTTCTTTAGTATTTATTCACTATACACTTTCTAAAACACACTTCTATAGAACATAGAACAAATAATATTTTTTGGATCTTATGATAGATCAAAAATTTTACTCAATTTATATGAATAATTGTATAGTTCATCTCTTACATTTATTGTTTCTTCAACTACTTCTCAGCTCTAGATCAATGATCAATTCATTGATTAATGGTGAAATCCTTCTTGAATCATCAGCTTCGATACCATGATAATAAAATCTCTTATTATAGGATTGGTATGATATTATTTTATTCTTTAGGGGTCCTTGATTTTATTTTTTGGTCCATTCCATTAGCTCTCATAGGGTTGGACTCATTCTATCACATTATTCTTCTTTTTATACACAAGTCACCTAAAATAAAATATATTTTATATACAAGAAATATAAAATAAATCTATGTGATTCAATTACCACTATGCATCTATCTTTTTTTCAATTTATCTGCATGTGAGTGTTCCCATGATCTCCATATTCTTTTTTACTCATCACCAATTGTGACTTATAAGTTTATATGAGTAACCTTGAATCTCTTATTTGTTCCCAACTATAGATATTTTTTATTATTCTTCTTCATCAGGCTAAATATCCTCTTTATATTCCTCTAAATGTTTCACTAAAATCCAAATCTTACTCAAATATCATGATCAACCTAATTATGGTATGATGTATTTTCTTTATGGAACAATACTCAAATAAGTCTTCAAATTTTTAGCATGAATAAGTTCTTAAATATGAAAAACACGAAAACTCATCTCTTATATCTTGAGATATTTAGTAGATGATCTATAATTTCATATAATATCTTATATCCGTATCAATTTCATATTAATTCTTCTTAAATAAAATTTTTATTTGTGATATTTATAGAAAATTATATCTTTACAGGCATCATTAGATTTATATTTAATTTTGATAACCAAAATATAATTTCAAATATATTCATTTGATATGTTCAAATAAAAAATAATGAACTTCTCTCACTTCCATATCACCTAGTATTTGTCAAACTAATCATGGAAAATGTCTCTTACAATAATCATGATTTATATATCTATTTATTAAATCATAATAATTATCTTGATTTACTTAATTTATATTCTATAAATTATTCATTAAAAATACATTTAAATATTCCAAAACATATCCATAGTTGATCTTCCATGAACACTAGATTTTCTCTAATTTAGTATTTCAATCACACACAATTACAAGTGTTTGTGATATTTAATATAATTTCTAATAGCCATTGCATCATCCCATTTAATTTCACCTTTAGAATATTAATTCTAGAATACTCGAGTTATAATCTATATCTTTTCCCAATATTTAACTGGGTTTCACATGATTGGTACACTGGAAAAGTTCACACATATGTTAATTTATTTAACACTAATTTCAAAAAAAACATGTATACTCTCTTAGATAACACATATGGTTATCACTTTTATAGATACACTGAACACCAATCAAACATAAGTTAAACGAAAAAAACTTATGTTGTATGTTCTTTTTCAATTTTAAACATTTGTTTCAGGTTTTATGGAACATAATTTGTATTGAAATAAGACATATATAGATTTATTTTTCTAAATATTTATTTCAAAACTCCAAATATCAAACTTAATCAAATTTTTTTTTAGATCCTTTAAATAAATTCCATCTAAACTAAAACATGTTAAATGACCTAGAACCATAATCCAAAATGATAGAAAATAGATTTCGGCATCCTTGGACCTCAAGTTTCTTTAGATAGATTCCCAAATCCTTTGGTATTCAAAATCACCAATTAACTAGATATATAAACTAATTATAATAGATATTAAGGATGTCCACATTGGATTCCTCTTCATTTATTATGGTACTCATGTAGATAGCACTTTCACACAGTAATCTCTAGTCTTTGATAAGAGCTATGGTTTAATAATCATCTAATTTGTTTTATAAACAACCTAGATTATATAAATATATATATGTGTGTGTATGTGTGTGTGTGTGTGTGTTTGTAAGAAATAACAACTTCCATTTATCCCCATTACACATATATGTATAGTCCCAACCTACATATTTTTCTAATAATATATAGATCTCATTTTCATGTTAATGTAAACCAACTAATTATTTTCCATAAAAAATTTAATTACATAATATTTGTGACAACTAAAATCCATGATTTTTTAAATACAATGTCACTTCAATCTCTGCATTTGGATATGTTACCAATACAATATTTTCTTCTGGAATTTGATGTATCTTCTCCCCATAATTAGTAATAAAGATAAAGGAATGTTCGTTACCCTTTAATAAAAAAGGCAGAGAAGGGTTTATCATTAATAAATATTTATTATAATCTATAGAAACAAATTTTCTCTATATTTTCTCATTATCATCCAAAAGTATCCATTAGTTCCATGAGATAATTGTGATACCGTATTCTATTTAGAGTTCCATCAACAACAAAACTCTAAGTCAACATGGGATAACCATTTATATAAAACATGACTGGAATGTTTAGAAGAAAAAAAATCTGCCCATAATACTATAATGTGGTACCAATATAAACATATATTTTTAAGCGTATTATTAAAAAAAATCAAGAATTTTTTAAAACCTATAGACACTTGAACACACACATGGAAAAAATTCATGAGCATGGTATTTCCCCATTCAGTTATTTAATCACTCCCCATTTATAAATTGATTAACCCCAATAAAAATAAGTATTTAGAGATTGGAAATCATGCCTCATATATTTATATTAATGTGGTTTTATATATTTAAAAATATAGAGAAAATGATGAGTTATAGTAATGTGTATTTTTTTAGAAGCTCTCCCCAATAGATTCTCTATATTCTTCACTGCCATCAATTACCAGATTTGGAGCAAAAGAAAAATGATTTGCAATAATTTGGATCCAAAAAAATATCTTCATCTTGAGAAACATGGATAAGATCTATTTCTCAATCCATTAGCTCCTTTAATTAATGGTCTAAAATTTCATTACCTTTTTATACTTCCACTATATTTAAATTTATTAAATCAAATGTCTCTTGGATGTAAGAAATCATTCTATTTTCTAATAGCCTTTTTAGTTAGAATGGATTATTTTTACTTGAGAAACTAGGCCAAGTTGATTATTTTAGAATTTATATAATTATGTAGAATTTTCTAATGGTCCAGGATATATGATTTATATATCTTTAGGCTCAATAAAAATTTTATTTTTGGGTGTTAACTCCATATTAATATAACATAGATTCATGAAATCATTACCACTATTATCTATATTTTATTCTTCTTCATGAATACATATAATGCACTTGATAGCCACATTTCAAAGCTTCTTGGACACATCACACACACTTTCACCAAATTTATATTGTACTCTATTATAAATCTTCTAATATTTTTCATAGGGAGTTTTAAGCATAAATAAAATCCAAGAATATCTCACTTATATAGAATAATTTCTTGATTTTGGACTACCCTATTTTTATTTTTTTATTCTCTCCCATATTTTAATAGTCCTTAATGTAGCCTACTTTGAAATAATTGAATCATATTTTACCAATGTTTTTTATCTCCTTATCAATATTATTATTTACGATGTTTTTCAATGTGGATGTCTCGAGAAATTTCTTTATAAATTTACTTGTTAAGGATAAAACACATTTTTTATTTAAATACATCACATTATATGGTGAATTAGTGTTATTTTCATCATAATAACGATATATAATAGGATTTTACTAGAATTAATTATTGAAATTACCACCAATGTTTCATAATTCATAGAAATTATAGATTTTTTAAATCTATTCTTCCTAGAAATGTTTCTCCTTTACTATATTTCCATATTCACTTTGACTTGTTTTATTCACTCCTTATAATTACTCCTCATGATTTTGGGCCTCCCAAACCTGTTCATATTAAAATATAAAACTAAAATAAATATACATATTCCCAAATCTTCAAAAACACCAAAATATTATAATAATTCAAATTCTTTTAATTTTGTATATAGTTTTTCCAAATTGAAAACCTTTCTATTTTTGGGTTTGACCCATTAAATTTTTTACACATTTTTGGGGTCAGTTTTTCATATACATTCTCACTTCCTTCCTTGATATTTTGTGGACTTTCCTTGAATTTTTTTCTTCTAAATTT
Source organism: Viscum album (assembly GCA_963277665.1). Lineage (NCBI taxonomy): Eukaryota > Viridiplantae > Streptophyta > Magnoliopsida > Santalales > Viscaceae > Viscum > Viscum album. Next base: position 1,748,139,502 of record OY728126.1, read on the forward strand.
TTATATAATTTTTTCTTCCTTTACATTTCACAAAAATAGATTAGATGAAAACTGAATTTGTAGAGTTGTGGGAAACCTTTTTGAATTATTAGGAGGTGGATGCTTCACAAAAGGATCTCATATTATCATTAATATTAACATGAATCCATTTAGATAAAAACCCATCCCATATTCTTGAGTTGAAACACTTTTAATATTAGCTTATTGATAAATATAATAGTAAGTAGTTTTTAGATTCCGCTGTATATCTTCGAACTAATGATTTTTAAAATTTAGGGTATTATTTTTTTCTTCATTTGATCTCAAAATATATTCCCATTAAATATTCACTTTTTTACATTATCTATATAATTATTCCCAATAACATGTATATAACTATCCATATTTTTATCAATTTTGACTTAAATTTAATCTGGTCACTTGTGACATCCATTGAGATATTATAAAACTTCTCCAATGAATATATCACCTCAATAAAAAAATTCATAAAAACCAAATTTTTACATTTATATCATTACAAGTCTTTATCATCCAGTCAATTTAATTCCTTTTAAAGTGTGATGATTTCTTTTTTAAATTCACAATCACTGTGAGGGTATTATTTCAACTCATCTTGTTCAGTAATGTTATCTATATAACATTGAAATTTTATTCTGGATATGAATCTTCATTATGAATTCCCTTAATAAATATTAATATGTATGAAAATAATTTAATTATAACATTATTCATATAATAATTAACCACAAGATAGAGTTATTTATAAGATTTAATGAAATCAGTATCATATCATGAAGATTTTTTATAAGAGGAATAATAAACAAAATAAAATTAACTGGTAAACACTTACCATTCTGATTAAATATATCTAATAGTGTTTCTTATTTCTTCTTTGAGTCTCTTATTTTATTTTTGGCATTCTTATTATTATTTTTTATAATATTTTATAAGACCTCCAAATCTATTTTGATAGGGATGGAAACCAAATTCTTTCTCTGAGGCTCTTCTTTAAACATTTAAAATCGTCGCACTATATATATATGAGGTAAAATCAATATGGTGAACAATGTATTAAGAACAAATCAGAGGAATCCTTGTTTTTTATTTTGTGATAGTACTATAGATCTAATTTATAAGGATCACATCATTTGATACTAATTGATGTATCTAGTTGATAGTGAAAACACTCCTAAGGGGGGATTAAGTGTTGTACAATTTTAACAAATTCAAATTAATTATTTTCATCATTTACAACCCTTTGAACCTGAACATGTGATGTTGGTTAATACTATTGGATATTAGGATTTCTAACATATCACACACTTATATTCAATATAGATAAGAAGTAAATGAGAAAAGTGTTTTTATAATGTTCATCCCCTCCTTGGAATCATAATCCTTTTTTACCTAGGATATGTAATTCATAGATTCTAAACTATAATATTATCATTAATAAATGTGAGTTATTCCATTTATCACCCTAAAATTGAGAACACTATACTACATAGGTTTGAGATTTCTATATTACACAAGTAATCACTGTATAATCCTACTAAACTAGTTTATACTGGTATCCCACCAGTTTCTCTTCAACTAATCATTATTTTCATAAATAAGATCAATAAAATGTATTGGGATGTATATGTAGAAATTAAAATGATCTGATTCCTCAAAATAGTGTCTTTTACTTCCATAATATCTTTAATCACTACTCTTGAAACATGACCATTGATCCTCTAACCACATATTCAAGAAATTATACATTATATATTTGTTGTAAACTTTATTATACTTCCTTCTCAAAAAAATATCCTAGATAATCTTCACTGGATCTTATCAATTTTGAAATGATTAACACAACTAATATGAACTACAATTACATCATTCTCTCACTCAGCTTCTTTATTAATCTATATATCAACATTATATTATTGATATGTTCACTGAATAATATAAAAACCTTTCTTAAATTTTCAGCATTGATACCCAAATGATCGAGTCTATCATTACAATATTGATATTCTAATCGTTTTCTTCCCCAATAGTCCATGATTATTGTTATTGACCAAATCACTTGGCTCTCATAGTTTTAAACTCATTCTATCCCATTTATTTTATTTTTATATATATGTCACCTCATGTATAATATAATTTTAATACATTAAATAAAATATATCTCTATGTGATTGATTTCCAAGTATCCTTCTCACATAACTTCGCATTATTTATACATGTGTCACCCCATGATCTACCAATTTATTTTTCATTATTAAGGGTTATGTCCTATAAGTTTCTATGAGTAACAGTTCTTATTTCATTTATTGTCAACCACATATATTCTAGATACATCCTCTTTAGTATTCTTAACATCCTCTTCAAATTTCTCAAAATGTCTCACTGAAATTTACAGCTTACTCATATATCACGATCAACATGCCTATGGGTTGAGGAATTTTATTTATGGTAAAACACTCAAGTGTTTCAACTTGATTGTGTCTTAATGAAGTGAACCATGACATAAAACTTAAAAAATCCTATCCTATATCTTAAGTGATTTAGTAGAACTAGAATAATTTTCTAGATGATATTTCCATTCATATAGAAACTCATATCCATATCAACTTTATGTTTGTTCAATTAGAATTGCAATATTCATTGTGATATTTACAATACATCACATCAACTCAGGAATCTCCAAATTTGTCTTTATTTTTGACCTCTAAAATAGAATTTCAAATTTTTTCATTTGAAACTATCAAATATAGAATATTAATTTTATCTGAAATACATCTCATGAAATCATTCTGAAATCAATCTTGTATTATATCTCTTATAAGTATCAGGATGTTTAGATGATCGTTAGGATAACTCAAGTGTTATATCAGTTTAATTTCATCAGATTATAGAGATTGTTCATTAAAAATACATTTCAATATTACATTATATATATTTATTTGATATTTCATAAAGGTATATTTCTCTTCAATTTAGTGACTAAATCACATATTATTTCAATTTTTTTTTTATTTAAATCAATGAGGAACAATCCTTACATCATCCCATTAAATTTCTCATATAGATTTTTAAATATTGAGTACTTGTGTTTTAGTCTAAATATTTTATCCATTTCCACTATGTTTCAAATGGAACATATACTTGGTTAGTCCACATGTACACTACAATATTTTAGACTTTTTCTTTGGCCATCACACATATGATCACTAGGATGACACCTGTGTTGACCACTTTGATGCATATGCATACCATTAATCACAAATATAATGATAGGATTGAACTTTATTTTATATAACAATATAATACATTATGATATTCCTATTTTTAAATAAATTCAATCTCTTGGATAGCTTGAAATACAAGAAATTCTGAGTTTAAACGAAATGTAATACTCTATTAAAATATTAATATTCAAATAAGAAAATTATAACCAAGATGTTGAGTTGGAAGGTATGAATTGGACTAATTAAATTATTATATATTTTATGGTTTACACATGTATAAAAAAATTAAAGGTTTAACTACTGATTAAAAATAAAATAAAAACCATTTGCAAGAAAAATAAATGTTCTCTAAAAATATTATTTTTTTAAAAGGTAGTTTAGTTTCAATTTGTACACATAATTTAAATTTAATATTTACTAATTTTATAAAATTTATTTTACAAAATAAAATTAATTTTGAACTCAGAATATCAAAATTATATTATGGTGATGTTTTGGAATTTTTTCTAAAAGGTTTCATTTTTTTATGTATACAGAGAAATAGTGATTTTTATTTGAACATACATTTTTTTTAATCATGTAAAGGTACGATTTTATTTATTTATATTTGAAATTAAAATTATTTCAATTATATATTTATTAATCCTAATTATTTCATTATAATTAATTTCATATTGAATTTTTATATAAAACTTTTCAAATTTTAATAGTTTTTTTTTGGAAAGCAGTTCGTTGAAACCATTATAGGTTTAATTTTTATCTAAATTGTTCCTTTTAAGTGTGTTGAATTTGAAAAATTAGATTCAATATTTTGAAATAAAATAATTTATATTTATTAATAAGTTCAACATAAATTTTTACCATAATAAATAGTGAAAATAGAAAAAAGTTATTTTCTGCAGTTAAGGTAAAAATGGGTTTATCGGGGGGCTAAACAAAAATATATAAGGGTTAAAAATGACCCAAACTTGTCTTATTCCTCTTTTTAGTCATATTTAAACCTTATATATTTTATTGATTCAAAAAAATCTATGTTTCATCATTTTATCATGAGAAAAATACGTGTGGAATTGATTCTTTTCAAAAATTCCATGTGTGTCCACTCCCCTACTTATAAAAGGAAACCGATCTTCTATCCTTCATAAAAATAAAAACACATATTTTCGGCCAATAAATGAATACTTATCTTCTCTAATTACTTATAATCATCCAATAATAATTTTTTTTGTCATAAATACAACCTTTGAAGGTTTTTGGTGCAAACCAAAAGAGGTTGTATGAAGAAGGGGTAACAACATTAACCAAGAATTTTAATTTATTTCTACCTCCAATTCATTAAAATATTATTAATACATGATGACATAATAAAATAATTATGTTAAATATAATTATTTTTTATTATGTTAAGATAATTACCTACTACCATCTTCCCCTTCATCAAATGGGAAATGAAACCATTGATCATGCATACAGCAGATTATCGCCACACGAACAGACAATATTGCTTTTCCATCAGTACTTATCTCAAATAGATAAAATGACGTATTTAATATCCATGTATTATATTTATAATATAATTATACTTCATTTATTATAATATTACATATAAATTCTAACTATACATTCTATATAGAATACGATAATGTTGCTTGCGTGAACGATAGAATACCACCTCGCGAAATGATGTGATTGATTTTTCACTTATGAATTAAATGGGAGGTAGTAAGGATTAATTAATTTTTTTCCATATATGATATTATTTAAATATAAATATATTTATAATATTAATATATTATATACATTCTTACATTACCATCAGTTGAATAAATGATAACATTGTTGGTTTGTATGGTGGACTACCGCATAACGAAGGGATGTGATTATCATTTATTAATACATCACATGGACGGTATGTGTAAAGGTATTTATAGATATAAAATGTTATTTATGATATAATTATAATAATTCTAAGTTTAATTAATACTTTACTTCTTTCAGTCATGGTATTTGAGAAATTCCATCTCAATGATTATACCGTAGTTCATTTTTCCTAACCATATTTCAGGGGTGGTTAAAAAAGAATAATTTATGTATAAAAATGATAATTATTTCATAGTTACCATTTTTTATATGTTTAATTAAAATTTTCATTGAACTTAATCAACATACCAAAGTGATTTTGGTCATATGGTATGTTTAAAATTAAAATGAACAACATAAAATTAATTGGATAATTAATTGAATATCATAAATAGTAAAATAAAATGAATAATAAACAATAAAAATATTCTTAACAAATTCTATATTACCATAATTTTATTATTTAGGAATATAAATAATGCATGTGACAAATCGAGTTCAAGGTAAGGGATCTTTTTAACCCACAATTTTCATCTGGTTTATATCTATTATCTCTTCAACTCACTTTATCAAACATCAAGTTGTGGAATGATTATAAATTCTAAAAATATATATATCTACAACATTTATACCCAGATTATTATCGATTCCTTTAATGTGGTAATACCTTTCTTATTACCATCTCTTAAATTTCTTAATTAAGGATTCACTTTTGATTATTTTATTAGACAAGATTATGAAACCTATATCTTTCCATGGGTAATTCGTATATTTTTTCCTCATGATTCACATACATATGTTGAACGCATATGCATGCACATGAAACAAATGTGAAAGGTGGGTCTAGAATTATATATCCCTTCAATGCTTTAAGTAATTTTTTAGTCTCTTGAGATTCCATGAATGATATTATGGAGTGAACCTAATCCATTATGAGACTTTTTATATCATGTGATGTTATCATGGAAGTTGTTCTTGATTTATGTTTATAACATTTTTATATCATTTTGACATTCCCATGTTGTTATGATTTTATGATACCATGATCCTTATATTATACTACCATTTTATTTCCCATGTTCCTTATCTTTTATGAAATCATTTTATACCTTTGACTCACGTGTTTTGATTAATTATCATATTTATTCCCTTACTGGTATTTTTAACTCACCCCATTATTTATATATTCCCTAGGTTATCCCAGGTGGATTTAGGAGCATGAACAGATTTTAGGGTATCACTATAGAGAATAAAATAATAATTCCATTTCTTAGTTTTCTTTAATGTATTAAGAAATAATTATTCTAAAGACAATAGACCTTTACGATCCTTGCGTTGTATTAATTGATATTTATGTTTAATAATCATGTAATAATATATGTAAAAGTCTTGGGTTACTATAATAGGTATTAAAGGAAAATTTTAGTTAATATTTAAAAAATAGGATGATAAAACCTTAATGATAACCATTGGCATATGTATAAGGATAAGTTTGTGGATAAGACTATGTATACAAAAATATCATTGAATCTTGGTGAAGTATAAAGTCAGTGGTTTCTAAGAAATGTCATCCTTATCTCAATACTATAAGTGGATGTGGTTCTATTACTAATGTACTTAGGGGTAATGATAAGACTAAATTTTATATATATATTTTATTTTCACTTTTCTATTATTTTTTATTCATTTACTGGATAACTCACGTGGTATATGTCCAATATTTCAGGCAATACATATTCACATGGTTACAAAGAAGAAAGGCAGAAAATCTAAAAAATGGACAAGTACATGTTGTGATGGCCAAGTTCATATCATGTGATTTATAATCACCGCCTGCATCAAGACATTAATCCTAAATCATGACCAACCATGGAGACTGAATAATTTGTTAGTTCACATTAGGAATCCCTCCTACAAATCGGGGCACTAGTCAAACCGGACGCTGAGAAATCCTCAAAGATTCAATGCCAAAAGCTTGCTATCCATGGGGTAAACATAGTAAAACACCTATACATGCGATGACCATGTTTGAATGTCATTAATATATAGAAGATCAACATGCCATTCTGGAGATCCTAGAAGAAATAAGGTGGATTAAGTGTTCACGAAGTTATGATTAAGTACACATCGTGACCATTTCCTTCTATATAAGGAGAATCTCGGCATCTCATTGGAACATGCTTGGATCAAATCTCTCTCCCTTTTAGAATCCCTTGGGAATTACCTTCTTTTTTCCTTCTTAAAACATATTAGTTATTTGTAATTTCCTTACATTTTCAATCAAAGATCCCTAGATTCATTTTTCTTCAACGTCTTCAATTACCGTGTTATTTCAATTCCATTTCATTAATTTAAAATAAGGTTTTATTTAATGTATTCTTGAATGTTAATTTCATATCATTACATGTTCAATTCCATTAGAATTGTTATCATGATTTAATTTATCCCTTTTATTGCTTTAATTACCATCATGAGAATCTAAACACATCAGAGGTAGAGATCAAGGTTAAATGTATCTATATGATTAATTTGAAATCTATTTATAAACATGGAAAGCCTAAATGTATTAGAAATTAGGATATAAACCAACAATCAAACCCCATTTTTGTGATTGTACCGTGACCATCGGACAGTCATGAAAATGAAACTACCCGAATTGAAGTAAACTATGACTATGACCATTAGCTTAGGGAACATTATTCAATAGAATCTGAACGTAATTCATCTAGAACTATATCTAGACTCCTAACCATGGATTAGTTACATCCTAGGAAGAACTAAGAGACTAGACCATGGTTTACTAGTGACTACAAAATTCTTCGTAGACTGAGAACATAAGACCTCAACAAGATTAGAACTAGAATCACCTTTATCTAGATACTCAGACATGATCCTGACCCCTCTTTTATCATTTGATTTAAATCCCAAAATTTTCTAAACTTTTCCCAAACTTTATTAAAGATTGTAAGGACTCTTACCATGGATTCATGATCAGATTTCTTTTCCTGACAAGAATAACACCCCCCCCCCTCATGGGATCGACCCCAGACTTCTACCATACTATGCCCTTGTAGTTAGTAAAGCCTGGGACACATATAAATTTCTAATTTGACTCATGCCCTAAGGAATTAATGACTCATTTTTGGAGGCCAATCAAAGTTTGGCACTGTTTCGGGGGAGGCAAAGCAGTTTCTTTATGATTTGGACTCTATTTTAGATCTTGGATTACATTTCCTTCACCCTATTTCCGTTTTTTCTAGACACACTTGCATCTTTTTAGGGTTTTCTCGTTCACCTCGTGCATGTTCCAATGTCCGTTGACTCGTTCAAGGAATCTTGAAGCACAATCTCTTTTTTACATTGATCCCGATATCGAAAGGCATCTCTATTCTCTTCGTTGGTCAGTAATGGCCATGCAATTCCACCATGCGGGACCAAACCTGCCAAACCCCAACCATCATGTCATTCATGGAGAGCACACAGTAATGAACCAGGATAAAAAGATCACAGACTATGGCTTTCCATAAATACATGGTGTGAATCCTATTACTGTTCATCCCACTATCCAAGCCCTCTCATTTGAGATAAAACCTGGACTCATTCATATGATCCAGAAAATGGGGAATTCTTGTAGTCTTTAGAGTGAGGATCCACATAAACATATTGCCAACTTCTTGAAAGTCAGTGATACCTTTCACAACTATAAAGTTTTGTCTAATGAAATAAGACTTTGTGTCTTCCAATTATCCTTATGAGACATATCCAAGGACTGGATAAACAGTCAATCTCCCAAGTCAATTATGACTTGGGATGAACTGGCCAAGAAATTTTTGGACAAGTAATTCTCAACCATCCAGACTTGGAAGCTCCAGATAGACATTAGAATTTTCATCCTAGTTTATGGAGAGTATTCTTGGGAAGAATTCTATTTATTTATAAAATTAATGAGGAAATGTCCACATCATGGACTAGATATGTAGATACAACTCCAAAATTTCTATCAAGGACTCCAGTCAGCGACATAGAATGTTGTCGATGTAGCCACTGATGGATGTATCATGTTCAAGACTCCCAAATCTAGAATAGCCATACTAGATGAAGTCTATCACAATTATAGCATATGGAAGAGTGATCGTGGACCACCACGGTATAGAATCTACAAAATTGATGATACCACAAGGCTAGTATTGCAAGTGGAATATCTCACTAAAATGTTAGAAGAATTTCAGATACCAACTACACAACCACCTTCAGCTCCTGTAGTGGAATTACAATCATGAAATATGTGCGGTGGCCCCCATTTATATCAAGACTGCAAAGATGGATTTGAATAACCGCAAAAAGATTGTAATTACATCAATTACAATCAACCAAACCATCCATTTCATTAGTAATAGTATTGTTAGTAGATGCATGCTTAGATGTAACCTCAGAGCAGTCAAAGTTATTCTCAACTGAGAGGAGGACAGAACCAATTTAGAGCTTAATAACCACTAGGATACCCTCTGATGAACCCGATAACAAGACCACAAGATCAACAATAACCATTACCTCAATGATCGAATAAATTTCATCAACCATAGCCAATACCTTACAAACAACCTATGAAAATCAATCTGGAAAGCCTCCTGACATCATTTGGGAAAAAATCTAATCAAAGAATAAAAACCCATGAGACAGATATACAAAACCAGAGAGCTGCTCTAAAGAACATTGAAGTGAAAATGGGCCAATTCTAAAAAACCTTATCAGAGATATTACCTGGTACTTTACCTAGTAACACTAAGACATACCCATGAGAAGAATCTAAGGATGTAATACTGAGGAGGGGAAAGAATCTAGACTTCCATCAACCTAATGAAGCAATTCCTTAAGAATAAGAGTTGAGAAAAAAACTAGTACCTGATGAAAAAGTCTATCTGACCATAAATCATGAAGAATTATAAGCTGAGAAGGAACTTATACCTAAAGAGAAGAAGGAACATGTGTATATTTTCCCACCTCCATACCATCCACATCGTCCCTATTAGGAGAGATCAAGACAACTTAGGCAAGAGACACAATAAAATAAGTTCCTAGATTTGTTCAAGTAATTACATATCAACATCCCTTTTTCCAAATTTGTTGCACATATGCCCATTTCATCCAAATTCCTATAAGACTTATTATCAAACAAAAGTAAAATAGAAGACCTATGAGTCATCTCCCTAAATGAAAAAATCTATGTTATAGTAATGTAGAAAAGTCCACCAAATATGTGAGATAATGGAAGCTTCTCAATCCCTAGTGAGATAGGCACAAGAAAATTTAGTAGAGCACTCTTTGATCTTAGAGAAAGAATTATCTTTATTCCAAGGATTATATTTCTTATGATAAGACTCAAATAACTTAAATAAACAAGGGTATATATAAAATTAGATGATCTCTCGGTCAATAACCCTAGAGGAATTCTGGAAGATGTGCTAGTAAAACTCATAAAGTTAATTTTCACATGTGATTTCCTAGAATTGGTCATGAAATAATTTGGAGATGTGCCTATTATACATGGAAGATGATTCCTAGAAACATGAAAGGAACTTATTCATGTGAATCAAGGATGTCTCATATTTAGAGTGGGAGAATAACAAGTTGTGTTAAACCGGATTAGAATTGTGAAACCATCAGATGACAACAGGGACTATAATGTCATATCTTTTACCCAGAATGAATCAGATTCGTTGGCTTCCAAGGAAGAAAGAGATGAATATTTTATATAAAAAGATGGAGGTTGTGAGTTAATTGAAGAAAACTTTGTTGGACCACCCACCAGAGATGCAGCACCTTCATTAATTTCATCAATCATTCATACCAGTACTTTAAAAAACTCATTTATAGGGGAATATTCTACCTTACCCATTATTGTACAGTCCAGATTATATATATATAGATCACCATAAAAAATAAATGATCATGGATTGAAGATGTTTCAGGAACCATTCTGTGAGAACTATGTCATCAAATGAGCCTTAACTGGGTCAAGCTTTCTAAATTAGATGAAGTGCTAATAGGGAGGCAACCCAGGTTGGGAGTTAGTTATGTTAAAATAAGACATGTCTCTTTAGAGTCTTCTTTTCATTTTAATAAAGAGGTAGGGAAATAATGGATGCACAAATAGAGGAAACAAAATAAAGTACACAACGTAAACCCACATGTCATGATGTAACCCTTTGCTTCACTGAAATCAAAATTTTCTCACCTATTGTGACATGACCCTAAGGTACAAGTCGTGACCTCGCTCAGGTTGGTTTTTAAAAATAACTGCCCCCCCCCCCCCCCCCGCAAACCCGAACCACTCTGATTTTGTGTGCGACAAATCCCCTCAACTCCTCACAACCTGTGATCCTTCCCCACTCCCATCCTCATGTCATCCTCAAACAACCCCCCTATATTCTTCATGCCTTGAACCTCCTTCTTATCCTTTCAATGGAATGCACAAAAAGACTGCAGCCCAATACATTAGATTATTCATCCACTTCTTATGCCTCCACGACTCACAACCTGCTGATAAGAACCTGCACACTCTCTCTATCTCAAACGATATGAGCTCCTCCCCTTATAGGGATGATAACTCTCATTTACACATGGTGCTCTACCTTGAAAACCCAAAGCACTAGGCTAATCTCCTTTAGATCTTGGAAAATTCCATACTGACCAGCAAGATACTAGATATGGTTGTGCATGCAAGGATGAACATCGTGGATACCATCCTTGGATTATTGGAGACACTGCGCATTAACAGCATCATTGATGTCATTGAGGAGATGTACATGGAGTTGTTCTCAGAATTCCTAGCCACCATTGACATTTATGTAGATTCCCTTCACTTCATTCAGGGTGGCAGGCTACACCATCTCACCATGGCCCAGTTTTTTGTAGGACTCTATATCTACATCGAGAATGTTTTGATCTCTGACAATCCTATGTTGTAGAAGAGGATTTCTTGAGAGGATGTGTCGATCCTTTGGCATTTATTTGCCTGTGACTTGTGGTCCTATCATGACCCTAGTCTAGTGAACCCCACATAGGTGAGGACTCCAACCCCACATATATTGCATCATGCCATGGAACACAGGTGGTTCACGCAAGGTGAGACCCATGGTAGTGTCAGCCAGCTCGACGTTCTTATCCTCACTAATGCCATGGGTGGACCTCCAATCAACATGGTTTTATAGTTCACCTCCTTATACATAGTACTAGAATAGAGAATGTGGGGCACACTTATGTGTAGATCATTCAACACAAGGTTGGCCAGATACCTCCACATTTTCGACAATTCCCAGTCTCCCACCTTAGTAAGCTTGGTCGGTTAGATTGATTGTGTGCTCCTACACAAGATGAGGATACTATTGAAGGAGAGAGACATCTATTTTTAGGTGCATATAGTCTATAAGCATGTTCCATCACCATATGTACCCCATGAGGCAAATCCCTAGGAGTAGCCATTAGAAAATGCAGTAGACCCTTCTACCCAGCCACCAGTAGCCCCACCACCACCCCATCCACCAAGCCTGCACCTACCCATCTCACTCCTTCTGACATGTGGGTACTCCTTCAATTCATCCTGGAAAATCACCATCATCTTGTTACCCGCCTCCACCATCCCATCATAGAGCCTTCCTCATCTAAACTTCCTCCCTCGCCCTCTCTGCCCTCCGATCAGCCTCCCGACTTCATGGACCCTACTACTCAGTAGAATTTTCTAAAGGAGTAGGCTCTGAATGGAAAGGGACTAGCCACTGACCCCACTCCCAATGTCTGTTTCATTGATCCGGCTACTAGACACACGGCAACTATATGGATCAGGGATTCACTACCACCCACCATGTCCTAGCTTACCACCTCCACTACACCCCCATCTACCTCATCCCCCATGAACACTACTGTTCCTACTACTACAGGTGATTTAGGTCCCTATTTAATTCCATATTTTTATGCTGACATGACCATGGAGGATATTTTTCTCCCATATCTTGCATTTTCATTTTCATACTTTTTGGGTTGTGGGAAAAAAATTTAGGGGCGTGCTATTATTCAATTCTTGTACTCTACATGGATATTTATATATAGTTTCATAACTTCTTTCAATCCTTCAAGTGTTTTTTATTTTTAGAACCTTTTTTCCCTTAGAAATGTCTAGCTCCTCTAAGTCGTCTGATGTTATCATTGGACCAACTCCTCCATCTATTATTCTGCACTGAGTAACCCAACATGTCACCAATATTTCCAATGAACTTCATGTTTTTTAATTGAAAATCCACCAATGCCCAAATCCACCCCCACCAATTATTCTATTTCTATCGCATTTAATATTCGGTCATGTTTCACCTGATTATGTGAATCCAGATAATATACCACACGAATGCGAGGACACGATGACCAATAGCTTCATGTGAATAAGGAGAAACTAAGTTAGTGGTCCCACTCTTTGAATTTTTGTTCCACCCATCTGGATAATGAAGATACGTTAGTTCATTATGGGAGGAAACCCATAATTTTTTTTAGTTTTGTTTGAGTCATTTATTTTTCAGTGTTTCATTGAATTACCTTGTACAAAATTTCATTCAATAAATAAAATTTTTATTGTTATTCCATATTTTTACACCTGTATGTTTTTCATCTGTTTAGATTTTTAAAACTATGGATTAACGTTTGTTTTATAGTGTAAAATATTTTTAACTAACATATTTTGTAGGTGCTTAAAACATCAATTTTAAGACAGCTCAAACACCCCCATGAAATACCACTTCATCTCAGGGAGATATCGATTCCATATTTTTATATTTATTAATCACTTCCATGTCAATTAAATAACAAAAATTCACTAACACGCCACTCTAATACATTATTTCATAGACAGTGGGGAAATTGTATCCTTTTAATTGAGGGGGGTCTTTCTCACACTTCCATAGAGATACACTTGAATTTTTGTTTGTTCTCACTATTCTAGGAGAAATTTTTTAAATTGATAAGCATGATACAAATTTGAAAACCATTATGCCCATGTGAATTAAATATAAATTTAAAAAGATAAATTTTAAGAACTATGTTTCACCCCTCCTTAGAAATTTAGAATTATTAGTGAGTTTAGAGGTTTAATTAAAATTTAAAATCTTGGAAATTATGAATAATTGACTCACTACATAGGATTTATGCCCTTTGTAATTTATAGTTTTTATTTTATTGTCATTACCCGAGAGGATTATAAGCATTGAATCTCATTTTACTTTCTAAGAATATTTCTTGAGAGATACCTAGGACATGGGAACCAACTATAACATGCACTAAGATCATATCAAAATGTTGACTGAACAAGTGTAATTTTAAAATTATTGAGGCATACTTTAATATCCATTTTACTTGAGACCCACATGACATTAATTCTTTTTTTATCCCATAGTTTCCATGAATAAATTGTTAAAATAAAATCTATTTCAATAATATTTCCTTTCCTACCCAACACTTTATACAATGCTTGATGATTATTTTTGAACAAGTGTGGGGGAGGCATTCAAACCGCATGGAATTATTTCACTTTATGATATGTATGGGGTGCTCACCAGATTACTAGGTTGTGATCCACATGCCTTTTTATTATATCTCATTCGTATTCTATTCTTTTGAAAAATTTAAAAGAAATTTTTTTACTAGTTGTGTTCTATACAGATCGAAAATCACTATTTTCTAGACTACTGAATCCCTCAAATGATCATATGTGGCTAGGTGATGGATGTGAGATATATCCTATGAATGAATTTCTAAATATAAAAAAGGAAAAAGGAAAATGGAAGGTACATAATCATTTCTCTATCTACTTACTTGTGATACATACGGATCCAACCTAAGATGATAGAGTATGGACCTGACTCGCTAGATAGAGGAATTTTGTCACACATACCTTGTTGCATCTGCATAATACTCTAGAGTTAACCATCATTTTGAGCCTCATTTTCACATTTTACCTACCTACATATTGCCTCATAGTAATTAGAAAATTATTGCTAAAAGAACTCGAGATTATTCTTATACTTGTCTTCATGTAGTGGATATGATAGAACTAGTACAATCCTATGGTTAGGAACACGGACTCAGGGTACGAGCATACCTTATGTACATTTTACCCTGAGTGATGATAGAAAATCATGGTAAGGTAAATTACAACTGGTCATATTGCTTAAGTAACATATAAATGATTATGATTAAAAGAATATAATTTGTTTTGAAATTAGGAACTATAAGGCATGAATAACATACTAGGTAGGATTAAAAGTGGAAAATGACAACTTTTCTACATACACTTAATTTAATTTCATGAACATAACATATATTTCTTGATTTTTAAATTTCTTATCCTTTTTTAAATCTTTTTTGATATATTTTTCTTGACGATAAGAAATGATTCATGTGGGGGGGATTTGATAACACTAAATGCTATACATATATTGATGAAATTTTTCTATTGTTCATTCATTCATTTACTATATAATTCTGGTGGTAGATGTCCAATATTGCAGTAAAAAGGGATTTACAGGGTTCTATAGAAGAAAGGAAGAAAAGATGCAATTATTGGACAAGTAGACATTGTGATGGTCAAGTTCACATTGTTTAATTGATAATCAAAGACAGAATCAAGCTGGGAAGCCTATGTCATGACCAACCATGAAGACTGGATAATTTTACAGTTCACGTCTTGAATCTCTCTTACACATCGTGACACCAGTCAAACCAGACGCTGAGAAATCCGTGATGATTCATTGGGAAAATCCAGCTAGACATGGAGTACACGTCATGAACCAACTTTATATGATGTAACCATGGAAAACCCTCATTGATTCACAGAATATCTTCATGCCACGATGGAGATCATGGACAAAATAATGTGGACTAAGGGTTCATGATGTTATGATTAAGTACACGTCATGACCAAATTTTTCTATATAAGGAGTAGCTCGGAAACACATTGTAACAAGCTTGGATAAGGTACCTCTCCCTTTTAAAGTCCCTTTATAATTCCCTTCACTTTTTCTTCTTAAAACACTTTAGTTATTTTTAATTTCATTAAATTTTCAATCAAAGATCTGTTGATTTATTTTTCTTTGACGCCTTCAATTCTTGTGTCATTTCAATTCCATTTCAATCCTTTCAAGTAAGATTTTATTTAATGTTTTCTTGCATGTTCATTTTATATCATTACATGTTCAATTTCATTATCCTTGTTATCATGATTTTTATATCCCTTTTATTACATTAATTAACATCAAGAGTAGCTAAACACGTCAAGGGTAGCAATCAAGGTTCTATGTATCTACGTTATTAGTTATACCTCAATTTCTAAACCTGGAAAACCTCAATGAATTAGTAATTAGAATATAAACCAATAGTCAAATTCCATTTGTGCGACTGTACCATGACCATCAAATAGTCAAGAAAATGAAACTATCCTAATTGAAGTAAACTATGACTATGACTATTAGCTTAGGGAACATTCTGCAATAGAAGATGAATGTAAAGAATCTAGTACTATAGCTAGACTCTTTACCATGGAATAGTCACATCCTAAGTAGAACTAGAAGGCTATATCAAGGTTGACTAGAAACTACCACTTTCTTTGCAGACTAAGAACTTAGGACCTTTCCAATATTAGAACTATAATCACCTTTATCTAGATACTCAAGCTTGATCCTAACCCCTCTTTAATATCTTGAAGAAAAACCCAATATTAGTTAAATATCACCCAAACATTACTCAAGCTTGTATGTACTCCTACAAATTATTCAAGATCAGATTTTGTTTCCACACAAGAACAGAAGCCTCCTTGTGGGATCGACCCCAGACTTCTACAATACTACACCCTAGTAGCTAGTAATTTTTGAGACACATATAAATTTACAATTTGACTCACACCATGAGGAATTAATGACACCTTTTGCGTGGCTGATCATGTAATAATTATGAAAAGGGAATGTCGGTCTGGACTCAAGCATTACCCAGTACAAAACAATGGTCCTTACTTTGAACCTAGTTTGAAACTCATATGGGATATGTTTTAGAAATTCATAAACTCTTTTCAAACAATTATAGATGGAAAAAAATGTGCATAAGTTTTTATATTAGGATATAGATCTTGGATAACATAGGCTGAAAACTAAAAATTCATAAGTTACGTAATATATTTCTGTTATGAGTTATCCCATTAATGTTCATAGTTTTCAATATTTTTGTTTAATAATTTAAAAATAATCACCCCTAATTATCCTATTATTTCAGTCAAATGGGTGGAAATAAGAGAAAATAAGTCAATAACCATTATAATCGGAAATGTGGAGACTTCTCCAATAATATTCCCAACCCAATGGAAGAAGAATTCAGGAACTACATGATAATACATTCTTAGTTAACTAAATTCTTGAAATGTGACATTAATTAGGTGGAATAACTGAATCAATCCAAAGAATATCAAGTTGAAATTAAAACTTTTATGTGATAAAGGCCTTCGATATTTAGTGGATCTTCTAATCCTTTTATTTTGTAAAAATCGATCAAATCCATGAAAATATATTATATATCCCTCAATTCAATGAACACGAGGTGGTTTCACCAGTTGATTGTCATATGGAAAGAAAATTTGATCCATGGTAGATGTTGATAAAAAATTTTGAAGTCGGTGGAAGATATCATGAGATGGAATGGAAGGAATTCCAAAAACAATTTTTCGATAAATGTTTTATTGCACTCTAATTTAAAATGGATATGGGTTTCCATAGAGAAAATAAAAATAATGATGAATATCTTAGGGTTTCTAATGTAAAATTCACAAGACATATGAGATACACTTTTGCATTTTGAATCTCCCATGAATGTAAAGTTCGCCTCTTATTTGGTGGGATAAATCCAATTATGTAAAAATATTTGGAAATTTGAGACTTCAAAAGATTTGAAGAAATTTTTTGAGGTGCACTCAAATGTGAGATTGAGATTTGTGAATATCAAGGCTCTAATGTGGTTATGAAGTAAAAAATCGTTTATAAATCTAGTTGTATTATATAGAAACCTAATGGTGTAATGAAATTAAAAAAATCCACATATCAAAAGTGTGGGATGAAGAATCTTGGAATTTTTTTGAAGGGGACCCAGAAGTGATCTAGGCATGGGAAGGAAACAAACCATTTTAGTGATTACTAGTGGTAGAATCCCAACAATGTGATGGAATAATGTTATTCTCCAACAAACCCTCAGCCTATTTTCCAATGTTACAACTACATGAATAAGGAAACTATGCGAACCAATACACTATGTTAAGGGTTGTTGATGAAAACTAGTGACAAAAAATTCTAAGGCCTAGAGACAAAGGGATTGCTTGAGAAATCACAACTACAAAGGTGGATCCCAGTAATGAAGTGATGAGAGGTATGGTAGTTATTCAATTGATAATAGTAAATTTACTTTTTTATTCTAATTTTATTCATTCTTTCATAACATTCATGTTTAGTAAAACTATTTAAGAAGCACCTAAAAACATGCAAGTTGAGTTATCAATGAAAATATTGAATGGGTTTATTATATAATCCGAATCATATGACTCATACCCTATCCATATTTGTGGGATTAACTTCCTAAAAAACCTTGTGATTCTTCTTTAATCGTTATTTAAGGAAATTATGGGAATGTATTTACTTTACTTATAAAGATCCAACTTAAGGTTATGATATAATTAAATCACCCACTGAATTGAGAATCACACTCCAATTAAATACAAGTGCAATGAGGTAGATAAATCTCTATTAGTATTATCATATAAAGCATGAATATATATTCTTTATGAGAAAGTGTATCTTACTTAAATTATTAAGACTAAGTAAACGATAATGCTTTAAGATATTCTCATTGTATGTATTATAAAAATGTATTTCCTAAAGAGTTTACAAATCATCCTCCTAGTGAAGAAGTTTAATTTTAAATTGAGATTATACCTAGAGATTTTCCAATATCAAGGAATCCATATAGAATAGAAATTATTTAACTTTAGGAGCTAAAGCAAAATCTATAGATGAATCTGGATGAAGGGTTTATAAAACCAAGTGAATCACTATGGGGTGCAGTAGTACTCTTAGTCAAGAAGAAGGATGTGTCAATGATACACTATATTCATTATCATGATATAAAATAACCATTATAAACAAAAAATAAACTCTGCCATAGATATATAACTTGTTTGATCAACTACATGGGGATCAGTATTTCTCCAAGGTGGACCTTCATCTAAAATATCACCAATTAATGGTGAAGAGGGAATATATTTCAAGAACCACCTTTCAAACAGTGTATGGAACCTATGGGTTCATATTGATCCCTTTAAGACTCGCTAAAACTCAATAAATATTTATGGATTTATTTTATTGATTCTTTAGGGATTACCTTGATAAAATTATGGTAGTCATTATTGATGACATTATGATACACTCTATGATCATGGAGGAGTATAAAGAGAATTTTAATATTTTTATAAAGGAATTGAGAAAGAATAAGATATATGAAAAGTGTATTAAATGTGAGATATAGATAAAAAAAAGTAAAATTCATGGGGTTTATTATCACCTCAAAAGGGAAATCTATGGACCCTTCTAAGCTAAAGGAATCAATGAGTGACCTAGAATATAATTTGTAATGAAGATTTGTAGTTTCCTTGGAATATCTAGGCATTACTGATAATTTGAGATTCTTTTCATGTTTATCAAACCCACTAACAAAGAAAACATGGAATTTAGTAAGGCATTTTGAGACAAATGAATGTGAACAAAGCATTAAAGAGTTTATAAAGAGGATTATCACAACACCATTACATAAGTTATCCTCGAGAGGGAAACTATTTTTGGTATACCGTGATTCCTAAAAGAATGATTTAGGCTATATAATATTGAAAAATGATAAATTGACTGGCTGAACCTCAAGGAATTTGAAATTTCACACATGATCTAGAATTGGATGCATTTATCTTCGAATTAAATATCTTGAGACATTATTTCTATGGGGAAATGCATCAAATATATACAGATCAAAGGAGCCAAAAATATTTACATACACATAGAAGGATATTAACATGTGCCAATGAAGAGTATTAGAGCTAATAGTGAACTATGACAGCTTAATCCATTACAATCCAAGTAAAGAAAATAGTGTTACATATTCTATAAGATGAAAGGATTTGAGGATTTTATCAATGATGATAATTTATAAATATATAATATTATTTGATTTAAAAATGTTAGATATTGGAATATTACAAGTATATACATCCTAAATTTCTCAAATAACTCTCCAGTATCCTTTACTGAGACGATCAGGGGGTCTTAGATAAATGTTGAGGTGATAAAATATGTATTGAATATTCTGGAGTTCAAGTTTACTAATAATGGGGTTATATGTTATGGAATTCATATATGTGACCCCATAAAAACTAGATCTGAAGAGTGATCATCTGGATGATGAACATATCCCATCCTTCTCTACTCATACTGGAATCACTCAGATATATAAATTTCGGAAGAGAAATATTTTTTGGGATATCCTGAAGAAGGAGACTGTATAATTTGTATCTCACTCTATGGTATTCCAAAAATTCAATCATAAACAATTAAAGTATATTGGTATGAGAAACCATTAACCCATCTGATAAAAAATGGTAAAAAATAACCATGGATTTCCTCATAGGACTCCCCATGACACCTAAGGGTAGTAATTCAATCTGTGTGGTAGTCAATAATCTCACAATATTGGCACAATTCATTACTATTAATGAATATTTATATACTAACCAAATTAATAAAATATAAATAATAAAAGTGGTAATATTTCATGTTATGATACACTTTATTTTATTTTACCATGATCCTAGTTTTACATCGAGGTTCTAGAAAATTCATGAGCAAACATTGGATATAGAACTCAATTTTAGTACTGCTTATCACCCTCAATTGGATTATCAATCTGACAGAACCATATATTCTCAAGAAAATATGATAAGGTCTTTTTCAATGTATTTAAAATAATATTGGGGTAAGAACCTTCCCCTATTAGAGTTATCAAATAATAATATTTATCATTCTAGTATTTAAATGGAACATTATGAGGATCTATATGGGAAGCTATGTCAAACTCTAACATTCAAGGATGAAGCTTGTGAGAGGAATATGATGAGAGCTAATAATTTCCTTGAAATGATGGAGAAATTTCAGTCCATTCAAAATTATTTAAAATTTTTGAAAATTAAACATAAAATCTATACATATAATCATTGATGAGTCCTTGAGTTTAAGTTCAAAGATAAGGTGTTCCACCATATTTCACCATGGTTGAAAGTCGTGAGGATTGAGAAGAAGTGGAATCTTAGTAGTATATACATTGGCCACTTTTAGATCCTTGATCACATCAAAGCAGTGGCCTACTGACTATCACTCCTACCTAGCCTATCTCAAGTACCTGATGTGTTCTGTGTATCCCTCTTGAGGATGTGCATACCAAACCCCTCACATGTATTGAATCTAGTGGTGGTACCACTAGATAAACGATAATAATTTTATGAGAATATGGTAATGATATTTTATTATAGAGATAGTTTTCTATGAAATAATAAAACTAACATCCTAAAAGTGTTGTGGTGAAACCAAAAGTTTGAGGAAGAAATATAGTAACTAGAAGATGTGGTGAAGGAGAAGTTCCCTCACCTATTTTCACCATAGTATGTAGTACTATATTTTGAGGGAAATTTATTTATAGAGAAAAGAATGTAACACCCTGATAATTTGTAATATATTAAATTTTAGATAAAATAAATCCTTTCAATAGATTATGATGTACCCAACAATAGGTTTAAAATAAACAAGATACTCTATTAAAATATTATTATTTAAACATGGTCATTATAACCTAGATGTGATGTTGGTGAGTATATATAGGACTAAGTAAATTTTTAAATATTATACGGTTTAAAATGTATAAAATCAGTTCATTATTTATCTACTGATTTTGAAAAAAAATAGGATCCATTTTAAAGAAAAAGATTTTTTTATGGAAAATAGTATTTTTCTAATAGGTTGTTTAGTCATGCATTGTACAAATAATATAAATTTAATTTTTAATAATTTTAGAAACATTGTTTTAAAAAATCAACCTAAT
The DNA here is from genome assembly GCA_963277665.1 of Viscum album. Classification (NCBI taxonomy): domain Eukaryota; kingdom Viridiplantae; phylum Streptophyta; class Magnoliopsida; order Santalales; family Viscaceae; genus Viscum; species Viscum album. The sequence continues at coordinate 1,748,161,809 of OY728126.1, forward strand.
TTTTTCAATCCTCATCTAAAAATGATCTTATAGTTAATTTTTTGAATTTTTTATGAAACGTTTCATTTTTTAACGAATAGTGAAAATACTAACTTTCATTAAAAACATCCTTTTAATTTAAAAAATTTAAAAGATAATTTTTTTTAAAATATTTGTTTAAAGGTAAAATTAGTTCAATTATATGTTAATTAATCTAAATAATTTTATTTTAATCATTTTAATCATTATAATTTTTAATTTTTATATTGAAATGTTTTCAAATTTATAAATTTTTTCATTTGGAAAACCGTTTTTTCTAAAAGTTTTTGGGTTTAATTTTAAATAAAATTCCACCACTTATGTTATTTTAATGTATAAAAATTAATTCCATATTTTTATAAATCATAATTTTTATTTATTAATAATTCCAACATAATTTTTTACCATAATGAATAGTGAGAATGATAAAAATTATTTACCACAGTTAAGGTAAAAACGAGTTTATTGGGGGTTAACCTAAATATATAAGGGTCAAAATGACTCAAAACTTATCTGATTCTTATATTTTGGAAATATATATACATTATATATTTTAATTATAAAAAATCATTTTTATCCTTTTAAGATAAGTAAAATATTGGTGGAATTCTTTCTTTTAAATAATACCAACTGTGTCCTCTCTCCCACTTATAAAAGGCCACCCACTATACAGTATTTTACACACATAAAATACACATTGTATTAGAAAATACCAAAATAAATCACTTATATACTTACCTAACCTAATAATATAATCCTTTTTTTGTTATAAATATATCCTAAGAATGCTCTCATTGTAAACCAAAAGAAATTATCTGATGATGTGGTAATATCCTTAACCGAGTGTTTGATTTTATTTTTTAGAACCCCTATTTCAAACAGTTTTAAAACATGATGATATAATAAAATTATTGTTTTAAATATACTATGTTTTTTTCATTACCAAAAATTATCTTATCCTCCTTCAAATGGGAAACAAAATCATTGATTGTGTCTATGACAGACTATTACCCCGCTAATTTATAAAATTTGTTTTCCATCACTACTTCTCATGGATAGATATAATGATGTATTTAATTTTAATATATTATTTTTATAATATAATTATACTTATGTAGTTACAATATCACATATACTTTATTAATTTTTATTTTTTAATTAATGTGATAATACCACTCATATATACGACAGACTACCACCTCACAAATCGATGTGAATCATATTTCAGTTATTCTTTTAATGGATGGTAATAAGAATAAATTTAAGTTTATGTATTATATTATTTAAAAATTAATAATTTTGAAAAATAAATTTATCATATACTTAATTACCTTACCATCCATTGAATAAATTATAATATTGTTCAAGTTCACGGCAGACTACCATTTTTTAAAAGCGGTGTGATTTATTTTTTATACCACATAACATATATGGTATGAATAAGTGTATTCAAATAAATTATATAATTTTTCAAATATAATTATAATACCTTTAAAATGAAATTACACATACCTTATTTCCATCATGATCTAACAAAAATTGAAATGTTACTCATTCATGTGTATGACCTACCGTCTCCATGATAGTAACGTAGTTTATATTTCATAAAAATATTTTGTGTTTGTTTAAAAAATAATAATTTGTGTATAAAAATGATAATTAAATCATGTATAACATTATTTTAATGTTTAATTAATAATTTATTTGCACTTATTTAACATACCAAACTAATTTTGGACCTATGATCTAATTATTGTTAAAACGTATGATGTAAAATTAATTGGTTATGTAATAAAATATAGTAAAAATTAATATAAAAGGATTAATAAAGTTGAAATTTTTTATTAATAAATTAATGAATTATCATAAATTTATAATTCATGAATATAAAGAACATGCGTAAAAAAATTAGGCTCAAGGAAAGGGGGATTTCTAACCTACCTTTTTCTTCGGGTTATGATCATTCTCTCTCAAAATCACATTCTCTATCATTATGTTATAGAATGATTCTATGTTATATATATATATATATATATCTATGTGTGTGCGTCTCTCTCTTAAATATATACCTATATTGTTCCCTCTTCCTTTTCCAAAGTAATACACTCCTTATGGTTATCTATAAAATACCTTCTTTACGGAATCTCTTTTAGTTATGTTATGAGATAATATTATGCTACCATTTATTTACAAAAGTTATTCTTATATTGATTCCTTTTGATTAATATCCTAATGTGTCATGTATATTCATTTAAATTAAATTAATGTTACAATTGATCTAAAAATTATATATCCCTTTTATTCATTGGGTAATTTTTCAGTATCATGAGATGTCATTTATGGGATTAGGGAGTGAACCTAATCCATTATGTGACTCTATTAACCATGTGATATTGTCTTAAATGTTAGTGTTGGATTATTTTTATAACATGTTTTATATATTTTCCACTTTACCAAGTTGATAACATCATATTATACAATGTCAAATATGTTATTCTCCCATTTTATTAATCATGTGCCTTCTATTTTATTATATCATTTTAGACCTTTGACTCAAATGTTATGATTCCATGTCATGTTTATTCTCTTACTATTATTTTTATATCATCGCATTATTTATGTTTTACCCAGGTTATCCCATGAAAATTTAGGATCTGAAATATAATTTAGGATCTCACTCTAGAAAATAAAATAAATATGCCATGTTAAAATTTCCTTTTATGTATTAATAACCCAGTTTTCAAATTACACTAGGCCTTTACAATACTTTTTTTGTATTAATGGATATTTATGTTTAAAAATAATGTAATTATATGTGTAAAAGTATTGTGTTTGTATGTTATATAAGTACTTTGTTAATTTTATGGATTTAGTTGACAGTTTATGACACATGTGTGGGGTCAAAATGACACCAACACAGATTGTATTTACCAAATTTTCACATAAAAACTCCAAATATTTAACTCCATAAAATAAGATTAGGGAACATTTAAATGAACACTATACATACTTAAACATATTAAATAACCTAATATAATCATCCAAAATCCTATGAAAAAGATATTAATAAACTTTAACCTCATGTTCCTTTATATGGTTTCCAAAACCCTTGGGTTTTAACTCCCTAATCATATATCTTTCAACATTGATTATAATATATCTTGAGGTCTTCCACTGAATATAGATCTTTATTTCATGTGGTGATATTGTAGAATTAATATTCAGACACTAAACACAAGTCTTTGACATTAGTTCTATTTTATAAATCATCTAATTTGCAGTATTTAAAACCTAGAAGCTATCCTTCTGGATCTTTATTGGTAGTAACCACTTCCTAAAATCTCCATTATTGTTGTATGTATACACAAACTCTAATAAATTTTCAAAAAAAATATATATCTTCTTTTCATTTTAATGATAATTGAACCTCTATTTTCCATCACATATTGACATTCTTCATATTGAAGAAAAATTATAATCTGATAATTTTCAATTCTAAGGTCACTTAAATTTTGGAATCTAGAAATAATTTTGGATTTGATTGAAGAGGAGTCTCTCTCATATATAGTGTATTTATAGTTTTAAATATATTCTACTGATACAAAATATAAAAATAAGAACTATGAATGATTCTATGCATGATCTAATCACTAATGTTTTCCATTGTACTAGTTGAATAATGGGAAAGCTATCCAAATTATTGTTGATTAGATAGACCCAAACTCCTAATTCTTAGATTAAAATTAATATTAATGGGGAAATTTTAAGTTCTTAAAAGTATTCAAGTTGTAGTTTTATTATTTATTACCTATATGGGATTTATTAAAATATATTTTTTTATCAATATCAAAAAAAAATCTCTTAAAGAATAGATATAGTACATGATAAATTCCATGAGATTTTCTACATGATATTCTGGGAGTATCTTTTAGATATGGATATACAATCATGTAATAGTTGGTCTTCTCAGAGGATGATCATAATTTATCCCATAAATGATCCTTCTTAAAAAACATAAATTATTATTTCTCATTATGGATATTCATGTTCACATATCTCATGTGTATTTAGAGAGAAATTGGGTGTCTGGTGACCTATCTAGGAAAATGGATGAATCCCATGAATCTTTTTTTATTTGAATATTCCTTAGCGGTTTTCTTCTTTTTAAGTCTTGAATATAATAGATGATATTTAGAGTCAGTTATGTCACTCAATATTTTAATATTTCCTTTATTTATAAATAAATATCTATGCTCAATGTTCTAAACCTAGTACCCATAATGTTTTAATCTTATTCATCATCATCATAAGCATTATTATTATTATTATTAGTATTATTATTATTATTATTATTATTATTATTATTATATTTTTCTAAAATTCCACTATGCTATTGGGTTATTTCATGTTTGGTAAAATAATATTGTAATTCTATATATGAAAATGGTACAAACCCCAGAATCCTCTTACAGGGAGAATTTATAGGTCATTTATGGTGGATAATTCATATGGTGATGCATTTATTGATCCATGGAGTGGTTTAAACCTAGGTATACGTTGATTCAAGTAGTGACATAGTGGATAATTATGAGACATCCATGCCATAAAATACGATGAGCCTTCATGCCATAACCACTTAAGCCTATCACAAAACCTAAATCCCAAGTTCATATAACATATAATTAGTGTTCAATAGAAGACATGGTGTGACTAGGTGAATAGTTCAGTAAAATAGTCCAGTAGTGCAGCATAGTGACACAAAAGTGCCACTAGGTGGGAAGTCCTAAAATAGGTATGGTCATACTATTTCATATTAACCATAATTCAATCCTAATGGATTTTCTATGTGGTAAAAAGTCATTTCCTACCACATTACTATATATATAGTGAGACTATTCTAATAACATGTCTTGAAATATAGGCAATGTGGTGGGGTAGCACATGGGAATCACTGGGAGGGATACTCCAAAATGAGATGTTTGGCTTCGAACCTATCATCTAACCATCTTAACACATGGTTTTCTAAGGTGGGATGGAGGGGTTTCCTACCATAGTGTTTTACAAGGAAACAAAATTCAATGATTCCTAAAAGGGGGTGATTAAATCCTTAAAACTAGTAACACTATGAAATGGATACTGATATAGGGATGGTGTGACATAAAGACTCGTGACACTAAATTATGAAAGCTACATACTCATGGCATTGGTTTATCTCCTTTATCGGTCTTCATTCCACATTTAGGTAGGTCGTTATGATATCAAGTGATTCACCCTTTAGGTTATTAATATGTAATAAAATAGGTCTAGTAGATGATATCAATTACATATATGGATGTATGATGATTGATCCATTGGGATTCCGTAGAGTATTTATTTTTTTAGTTTATAATCATTTATACATAATTTAAATTATAATAGTGAAAATAGTGTGGCATCCAATTCGTTCATCTCATCCCATTCACATCCTTGGGGCTAGTGTTAAAAACCCAATCAATCCCCCCCAACCATTTTATTTTGGCAGTGAATTTTCCATCGTGAATAGAAAATGTTTAGTAGAAACATGAAATGGAGAAGAGGGATGTTATTTTTATAGGTAATCCTCAATTAAAAAGAATTTCTAGGTAGGGAAATTCATAAAAACGGCATTGCCCTACTCTGGTATTTGGGAACAGAAATGTGGATATTAAGACACTATGTGTGGGGGTGCCGGTGGGGTCAGTTATAATTATTACTATCATTATACTCATATAATATGATTATAAGGCTATGTCATTTGGTAACTATTCCTTTATTGAATTCAATTTATGACCTTTGATACACCATTCAAAAACTTATTTGTCTTTTATTCCACCAGATAAACACTTCATTTATTTGAATAGCCATTATGGGTGATTTTAAATCCTAGTGGGGAGAGATGAGGCTTGAACCACTTTTATTCCTTGTGTGTATATGTTATAGTTTTTATTCCCATTATACTGATTATTATTATTATTATTATTATTATATAGAATGATTGTTGTGAAGTGGAGTAATGATCATTGAAATCTTAAAAATACCTCTAGGATTCATGATTCAATATCTACATCATCAAATGATTCTCAAACTATAAGACATAAATATTAAATAAATTTTTTTAATCCATAAAGGTGGTTTATTGGATATAATATTTCCACTAAAGTTAAGGATTTGATCATTAATGATTTTTTAGAATCATCATAGGTACAAGGTTCTTTCAGGGCCTTGATTAACTCTTTCTCATGAATGATTATTAATAAGGGGTCAAATACTCTTTCTAATGGTGATCCCTATGTGATTTATGTGGGAATAAATAATTGTAAATTCTCAATTGTTTCCAAGTTTATACTTTTAAAAGGGATGGAAACATGGAAATTCAATGATTTGGGGAAAATTATTTCTGGTAGTTGGGTATTAATTAATTATAGAATGAATACCATTTGTCATGGATACATAAATTTAATCTTAATAGATGATTATTTGAAAATAAGTGATCGGTAACATAAGGGCATTTCTCTAAAAACATTTTTCTAATTATACAGAAATGGAATAAAAATTTCTTCCCTTTTAATATAAATAATTCTCATTAATATGTATATATTTCTATTTATTGATTAAATTTTTTATATTTTTAACCCTAAAAAATTTTGTTATATTGCCTCATATAGGAAGATTCATATAAAATTGAATAGGTAAACATAAAATTCTAGGTGTTTTTATTTTTCAGGAATCCTTATTGAACATTTCTTAGAATCAATATTTTTAGAGGTGTTACTCTTCAACACTTTGGAGGATACAAAAATAATAATGATTAGATGTAAAAAACATACTACCTTTTGCTTGTATTAACTAATTATTTGGTATTTGTCCTATTAATATAGAACAAATAATATTAATATAACTTTTATAGGAAGAAATAATTATCTGATAAATATTTTAAAATGAATAAATTCATGTTAAAAGGGAATCAAAATATAGTTTATCAAAATCATTCAAGGGTTGGAGAGTTAAAACTTCTAGATAAAGGGAATGATAAGGGGTAGGTGATTATTTAATGATTTTTGATCCCCATCATATTCCCATGAACCTTTAATTTTTAAAACATATTTGGATAGAGTAGTCAATAAATATAAAATTATAGTGGACAATATTATGGTGAGTGTTGGTTATGTAACTAGGGTGAATACCATCACTTACTGGGAAGGAAAAAGTTCTGAATTACACTATTATTTAGATATATATTCCTAGTAATTATTCTAATAATACCAATGTATATGAAGATCTAAATGCATAAGATGTGGTTTCATTGTTTGGTGAAGTAATTGGGGGCACTAATGTTCAATAAGGTAGAAACATAGATAACACTAATAATTATAAATCTTTGAATGATTATATACAATGGGATGTGGAAAATGACCCAAAATATAGGAAGATCCTTGATAATGGATATTAGGATGATGCTCCCTTTTCCAAAGTAAATTAATATAAATTCTATAAGAATAAACTACTTTAGATTCAAGAACCTTGTATGAAAAATATTGAATAAAAATTTAGCTTATTCTCTAAACCAAAAATAAACTAGGTTGATGAGACGGAACGTGATGATAATACTAGGTTCCCATAAAATAATTACATAGATAATATAATATATACAATGAAAAAATATAATAGAAAGGGTAGGGTAGATGTAAACATACTAAAATAACTTATAATCATATCATAATGGAAACTCGTCTTGAAAAAATATATTTATTTGTGTAATTTTATGGGGTTAAGAAACACGGCTGCTTCATCAACCCAAAATAAATTCATTAATTTCAATAACCATTATTAAATTGCCACTGGTGAGGTCATTTTTTCCTCTAAATTGGAAAATATTCTTAATAAATATTCATTTATCTATGAGTTTTTTTATAATGTTAAATTAGTTTCTATAGAGACTTTATGGTTTCTAATTACAAAAAATACTGATATTTCTATTTTCCATATTATAAAGAAACATATCCTAGTTTCTATTAAATGATTCACCTCAACATGTTTTGTGAAACTCAACTATACTAATAGTGGTGATATTAATAGATAGGTTTATTGGGTGGATCTATTCTTATTCTCATTTGGCATACATTTTGACTATATTTTTTTAGGTTTTTTTACTCTATCTTAATCCATTTTGAGAATCTTGAAAGTAACTTTTTTAAAAATCCATCAGAATAATTTGAAGGATGTATTAATATTTTCCATCTTTATGAAGTTATATTTCTTGTATTGGGTTCCTTTATGTTAAATATACCACTATTGCAAATTAATCTAGTGGGGTTGATAATAATTTTATTACTCTGATTGTAAGGGGAAAATTATTTAATGTTACATGTAAATCTATTTACAGACTTCATTCAAACCATACACTAATTTTATGTTCTATTATATGTGAGGGAAGGATATCCTCACCTCTTTTTTAGGATAAATAATGTTTTTCTAGGTTTGGATAAAAATTACAGAATTATCTCAATGGAATAGAATGTGAAAGATATAGAAAATTCCATTCCTAATATTGCCTAAATTCTCAAAAGGATCAAACATTCTCTAAGGGTTTGGATCAAAATATAGTTATCTATACTTGATTATTAATTTAGGAATGACGAACCTGATTTTTAGTAATTCCATAATTTTATTTCACTCCATTATTTTTCTAAATAAGAATAAATAAAAATTTGGGATTAACTTGAGTATAATTTAAGGATATAATCCGTAAGATATAGTATAATTAATGATGGTAGAAGAACAATGGAAAAATATGAAATTTATTCAGTCACCTACATTGAGAGAAGAAATTCAAAAAACCTATATTTTTCCTAGATATTCGTGAGAGTATAATATAAAATGATGATGATATTTTTTAGAACCTTTTTAGATACTTCTCCAATGTCTTTAATGATGAAAAACAAATTGGTACTCAAAGAAGATTTTTCAATATCATAGATCGAGTATTGGATTAAATGTAATGTGATGTGATTAATACCCTCCACATTAAGGATGAGGTCAAGGGAGATCTTTTTTATATAGATGTGGATAACATAGATAGATATGATGGATTCACAAACAAATAATATATTCAATTTTGGGAAATTATCCTTCAGAACATCTATCATGAAATTAAGTGGTTTTTTCTACATAATTTTTACCAAAGGTGTTAAACTATCAATTAAATAATATAATTCTCAATAATTATCATTCCCTTTACATCAAGTACATAAATCCAATTATTATATATAAAACCTTATTTAATATCATTAATAATATTCTTGTTCATATTTTGTGAGTGATTGATTATAATGTTATGTTAGTAAACCAATTTAGTTTTATCCAAAGTAGTAAAATTTTGGAATTAATCTATATTACCTTGGAATGTGTAAATATCATGTTGAATAAATAATTTCATAGGGGTATAACCTTAAAATTTGATATATTAAATTACATTGATACTATTAGGTGGCACATCATTATGGATATCATCAAACGTTTTGTATCTGTGAAATTACATAGAATTATAAAAAATATCCTTTAAAGAAACAAAAAATATATTTTATAGTTATTGGATCTATATTGGGTTATTTTAAATTTCTAAGATGGGTTATTCAATTGAATTTCTTATCATGTATTCTTTTTTTTATATTAGAAGACTATTTAATAAAATACATTATTAAATCATTTGAATCATGAATGATTTCTCCCATTAGGGATACAAAGAACTTGATGACACACCAATTTTTTTGTATAGATGATATTCTCTTTGTTTATAAAGATGAAACCAATATAAATACTATAAATATTATATTTATTAACTATAAAAAAATATATGGTAATGTAGTTCAATGGGATTAATCCTTTTTAATTTTTAGAAAACTTATTTGTGTTATAAGAAAAAATTATACCATTATCTATTTAAATTTAAAATATGTTCCTTTTCCATTAAATCATCTAGGGGTTCCTGTTTTCTATGAAATAGTGAAGGAAACAAAAATTGAGTATGTTTCAAGAAAAATATCTTTATATCTATCTTTTAGAAAAATTAAAATTCTCTCACATGTGTGGATAAATTTCCTAGTTAATTTTATCATAGCATCAATGATTGTATCTGTTTTTATTAACAATAAATGGACTTATTATATCATTAATATGTTAAATTTTTTAATAAGTAACATAATGTAATAATATATATACGTGAGAATTAACTAATTACAATTTCGGATAATATAATTTTCAATCCACTAGACATAAGAGGTCTTAATATCCAAAAGTTGGAGATGTTTCATGATGCCCTGATTATCATCTTCCTTTAGAACATAAATTATAATTTAAGGAATCATTCAGATTTTGTTGAACTATTTTTATTTTTTTTATTATCAAGGTGAAACGTTTCTATCTTGATTATTATGTGTGGATGTCAATTCCTGGGGATTTTTATGAAATTAATTAGTATACCTTGTGGATTCCCTCAAGGCATTCGACTCTAAATTTATAAAATTTAAAATAGATATACTTAAATATTTATAATAATTATTATATAATTCATAATTTGGATAACATTTACATTTTAGATGCATTGGAAACATGAAACATTATTGGGGTTTATATCCAATATCAAATTATCAAAAAAATTAATGATTTCACTTTGATGATCATGTGTTAAATATTTATCTTCCTTATAGGCTGGGTAAACATAATATTAATATATATTATATATTTAAATGTGTTTTATCTAAATGTCCCTCATTGGATAAAGAAATTTACAAACACATTTATTCAACCTTCATACATGATCCTTATATGGAATATGTGTCAAGAGATATTACCCACTAATGTTGGGATTCAGGCAACAAGTATTCAAATTGTCTTGGCTTATTATTTTTCCTTCAAATCAATTAATGTTGTACTCAAATATTATTTAATCGTATATTTATCAACAACATTTTGAGGCATATCCTTGGTTTGATTCAAATTTTATATCTTGTTTTATATGATCTGAACTCATTTATGGGTATCATATAACATCTAAATCTTGGAAATCAAATAATCAACTGGTTGATGGTAATTATTGTTACATGTCTTCAAATTTTTCTAGATTTTGAGAAATAATATCTAGTTTTAAGGGAATATAAATACTAAAAATATAATTCTTATAGTTTTTATCGGTGATATCTAGAGGGATGCTAAGATAAAATTTTGATCAATGAACAACGACCTTATAGATCTCATTATCATGGAATCTCCTTGAACCAATGGTGTAATGAGGAAACCATCTAGGTACTCTTATGTGAAGTTAACCCCATCCTAGACTAAATAGATTAATTTAATCTTGATGGAATTTATTTAAGAGATATAGTATTTGTGGTATGTGGTGGATTACTTAGGAATTATTTGGGCTTTATCAAAGGTTTATTTTCAAAAAAATACTTGGAAAATTTAAAATATATGAATTTTGAATTATTAAATTTAAAATATATGTGATTGGTTATAATAAGAAATGTATATAAAATATTTTATGGATATATAGTGATTCTATGCTTGATGTAAAATCACTTTAATCCCATACACTTATCCTCCCTTATTCAATTATTAGAAACCATATTCATTGCATAAAATCACTAGATGGTATGCCTATCAAGATTATATATATATATATATATGTATGGAAACATAGTTATGGGATCACATTAGAAGAATGAAATGGAATTGTGTAACTCCCACAAGTCCTTTAATGTTTCAAAAATAATATGTGTAATCAAATCAATCAAATTGTATTGTTCACATCTGTGCTCAAATTAATCACTACCCTTTGTAGATATTTGAATTTAATTTTTAATAATTTATTTAGGTGTTGATCTTCTGACCAATGAAACTGGTTGTTTTTTATAATAACATTTATAATTATTATTGTAATTATTTTTATTATTATTTCTATTAGGTTATCCACTTGGGGGGTGGGCTTAGCCCAATAGGTTGTTCTACATCTGTGTTTATTATTTCATATTTTTATTCCCCTAAATAAATAAATAAATAAATATATATATATATTATTTTATGTAGCTTTCATATTAGAATCACTATATTCTTATTAATGATTATAATTATATTTTGAATAATAATATTAATATATATAATAATTATGAACAATAAATATTATATATAATAATGATGACAAGTCTTTTTACTAATAATAATAAATATATTTTTTATAATAATGTATAATAATTTGTTTATAAAAATTAAAATAATGAATTCGTAAACATGTAATTGTAAATATAATCACCTCCATTTTCATCATTTCTCTTATTATTAACATATGTTGTAAATAAAATGACTAAAGGTGATATCACAAATTAGAATGAAAACTAAGGAATCAAAATTATTGATAAACAATTAATACATTAAATTTAGTTAACATTCCATTATATAAAATTTAAATACATAAGGGGTTTAATATAAAGGGAAAATTAATATAAAATGATAATGTCCACAAAAAATGTATTTAGATTTAGGGATTACTTTATTTCATAAATCTTCCCATTAAATTAACCAATTAACTGATAACGAAACATTAAAAATTAATTACATAGAATTCAAAGGAAAAATCATTAATGATATAAAAATAATATCATAAGTATCATTTTCCATGATTATGTAATGTCTCCAAAATCATTCACCTCAATTAAAGTTATGTGTATCAAAAATATGTGTTTTGGTAGTATATTTGTAAAAATATTTATTTAATAATCTTTCTAAAATATATTAAAAATATCTACCATACAATTTTTCAATATTTTGTGTATATAAAAACTCATTAGATGAATTTTTTTAGTTTGATAACCCCTATTGTAACCACCTTTAATTTGTGAGATTAAATTCTAGTATCATCATTCAATGTGGTTGATCTATTATGTTTTATCAACATCCTTCACGAATTCATGATATATTGAATTATATAATATAACCATACACATTCATGACTATCCATGTGAATGGATAAAATAAATAAATATTTGGATGAGGTGTGAATGAAAAACTATTTTATATGTAACCATGACATAACAATATTACCATTTATAAAAATGTGGTTTGTCTATAGTAAATATTTATATGGTTCAAAAATTACCAGCCATATAATAGTTTAAAAATTCAAATTTTATCTTCCTAGGATAATTTAACTTAATATCATATGTTCTATAAAAAATATTTATATCGTCTCAATGTGTTAATATTGCAGTAGAGTTAAAACAAACATATAATGAAAAAATAAAATTAAATATTTGTTATAGAATGGTTTGTAAGATATAAAAATCATTATATAACATTAACATAAGGTATTTAATGTCTATGATAATCTTAATTATATTCAAGAGTATTAAGGACTCATTCTAAATATTAAGTTATCAAATGACCATCAATGAGATTAAGGGATAAGATTTATCCATTACAATTTCTTTCAATATTTTCTTTATATTGATTAATTTATGAGTTAAAATATCCCTAGAAAAATTCAAGCAACCCCATATTTTCACTCATAGATATATTTCTATAAATAAAATACACTCTAATCTTATTCTATTACCAACTCAGATGACCTAAAAACACATACATCATTTTAAACAGCATCTCAATATTAAAAAACACAATTGGGACACAAAGGTTCAGTTCATTTAGAGATTAGGTACATAACTATATTATTATACATTTATTCATTAAAATCCACCTTAAAATTATCCACATGTTATTCACTCCTAAACTTATTCTTTTATATAAGGTTTCATGGAAATAGGAAAACATATGAAAATAGTGAGCTCAAATGCCTAGTAATGAAAAAATTATATCATTGAGACATATGTAATTATGTCATAAACATGTGATAATGTATAAAATTCAGAGAAATACTTTATTAAGTAATAATATCATTGTAAGTGATTATGAAACACAATAACATAATAATAGATAAAAACATAGAAACGTATAACCATAATCTAAATCATTAGGTGTCTATAAATTTTAAAATTAAACTAGAAGGTGAAATGATATGAAAATAATCATGATCCCTAAGAAAATAGGAATAAAGATTAGTAATAGAAAAAATTATAGAAAATCATAATATTATACAAGTTAAACATTAATGGTCATCGTAACAGTAGATTAGGAATCGCTAACTATGTCTCGTAACCTAATGGATCAAGAATTATTTCTTTTATCCTAGAACATAATAGATTAGACATCACTAACTACATCCCATAATAATCTCATGAGATATAAAGAATTACCGAATGTATTGTAGGGATATACCAGACCAAAATTCCACTTAATTATAAACCACAAATGTGTTTACAACATGGAACAATCAAAATTCATACCATGATTTTTAATTACTCACTGATCTATATCACTGATCAGTGCCAAGATTAAAGGTCGTTACTATATCTCATGCATACCTCCCCATATTATAGAGGTTTCCAACAAGTATCTCATGTATAAGGTGGTATAATTGCGATATTATACCTACATATAAATGTAAAATAATAGAAAAAATAATAAAGTAATCATATAAAAACTGAAAAATAATAAATTAAGACAACATCCAAAAAAGTGATGATAATTAATAAATAACCATGAATTAATAAGTGATTTATAAATAATACATGTTGGGAAAAGAAAAGATAAATAGTATACTATACCATGCATCATAATAGAATAATATAAAATACTATAAAGTCAACCCAAAACAGACCTGAGTCCTAACGTCCTTTCAACACCCATGATTAGTCCTAATCACCACACAATAAACAACATCAGTCTTTTCCCAAACATATCCCTATAATGCAATTGTAATAGCTTTATAGGAACCCAAGTGTCATGGAATCTTAGGACACCTCCAATGATGTCCCTAAATAGTCATAATTCTAGTAAAATTGAAATAAATAAATAAATAAAAAGTTTGCAAATTTAAAAATTTATATGAAAATGTAGTACAACATCTACTGATCATTAGGTTTTGCAGTGACACCAAAATATATATCTAATACCGTCATTATCATGTGTATTTGTATCTATATCCATGTGTTATGATATTAAACATATTGTTTCAAGGTATACAATAAAAATTCCATAATCAAGAAATCACATGAAAATCTTTGGAGATACCATTGGGAATTCCAATTCAACTATATAATCCTAAATATACAGAATTCATTGATGGAATTATTTTCTATTTCATTTGGAAAATCAAATTAATACAACCTTAGCATTCTCTAACCTATGTCCAAGGGACCACATGTCTACAGAATTCAGAGTATTAGGCTTGATCGAAATCTAGGTCCACACCCATAGAAATCTATAACATACAATCATGTTGAATATAGGGAGACCATCCCATGACATTCACAGGGGTACCCCAAGAGAATACATGTCCTTAATACATTGTATTTAATACACAATACATCACCAAAATCATAGGAGGGTCCACCTTGAGGAATTCACAATGATGAATCACTGAATAACCCATGTTTTCTCATTCTATTCCTTATCATTGGGCATCCATGAATCTGATGAGGTATCTACTCATGGAATTAAAATGAATCACCTTACATAATACACACTCACTCATGGAAATCCTCCCATTTCATATCAAAAAATAAATCCAAGGGATGAAACTAAAGGCATTAAACATAGAAAAATAATTAAAATGAGATCAAACCATTTATCAAATGTCCAGACCATAACAGGATCCCATGTCATTTTGATACCTCACTTATCATTTCATATAAGCATTATCTTATTCTAACAGCTTGATTAAATAGGATTTCAATAAATATCTATAATTTAAACTCCTTATATTTTTCTTACTCCCACTCTATTTAACCAACACCATCCTTTAACAATTATTTTCAAAGGCCAAATCCTTTTTCCATTCAATTATCACAATCCAATAGGTACAATTCAAGGGTCCAAATCAATAAAAAATTATCTATGGTTGAGAAATTTAATTTCAAAACCAATTATAAAATGTTAGGTTCTCATTTAACCATTATAATTAGATAACCATTTTTCACACTAGTTCCATTCATGTTCAAAGCTAAAATTTGTTCAACCTATATAGAAGAATCATTTTTATAGTTTAAGGAATATAAAAAAGGGATAGATATGTAAGGAAACTAAATTTTAAAAATTTAATTAAATTGAGTCCATTAAATAATTTTCATCTTTTTCATAACAATTTTGGCATGACATACACTCATGCACTTAAGAAGAAAAATAGGTCAGACTATGAGTTAAATTTAAAAAAATATCATATCTAAGGTGTTTTGTATTCACTTTAGTTTTTATCACAGTAACTATCTTTTAAATCGTTTCAAAGACCAATGACCAACAAGAAAACCACTAGTGGTCCTATCTCACATCCAAAAAAACCCAAACTAATTAATTATTATCCGATTATAATTAAGGATCATATTATAAATAAATAATCAGCTCTAAGAACATAGGAATAAATGGATGAATACTAACTCAATGCTCCTGCAATTCTAAAACCAAGTCGAAAGATCCCCCAAAAACCCACACTAATCTTTAATAACTAACTAAAATACAAATCCTTAAATTTCATAAAATAAACCATTTGGTAAAATATTGAATTTTTTTCCAAAAACCCTTGAAAACTCACCCAAACACATATGCCCATCAAAAATATTGGTGATGGCATGAACACATTGTCTTGGAACATATTCAATATAAGAATCATTAAATCCCCATCTTCCTGAAATGATTCTACCATCATATGGTGGAATCACCTCCCAAATCCTAAATTAGGAGAATTAAAAAATCGATGGTGGGGAGGAGGAGAAGAATGGACATCATTGAATGGGGAATTATACGAATAATCACCAATAAATGAGACCAGAAACCAACCTAATTTGAGGGGAATCCAAAGGAAAAGTGTGGAGGGGAATATCCCTTGTCCGTGTGAGCCATGATAAAAGGGATAAGAGGGGTTACCCCTATAAAGATGTGATTTGGTAAAATTATTATTATTCTCCTTAAAACCCCATAAAGGATTTGGTAGAGGCCACCAATAGGCTGTTGGATTTAGGAAGGTTTTCATATCTCTACCAACCTCCACCTATATGTCTATGGAAACAAATTTAGGCCACCAGGTCCCCTGTATGGCCAGTGGGCTACCAGTGGTTGGATAATGGTTGTAGGATACAACCCCAACCACCCATACTTCCGGTGATACCTTCCCGCAACACCAAACCACCTTCTGACCCTAAAAACATATCCAACAACCAATAGGTCCAAGCCCTTGCAAGAATATACCAAACATCAGTTCTAAAAAATTACCATCCACTAAGTGAAAGATAAAATTTACCCAAAAATTAAACTCATACATATGGTCGGGATATTAAAAACTCACAACCATGACACTTATGAATCTCGAGATGTACATATAATAATCCAATTAGATCTTATAATCAATATTGGTCATCAATTTCAAATTAATGGCCACATTCCAATCCCGAATTATCAACATGCTTGCCAGTAACAACTTGGTTTTCATGTTATTATCCACTGAATACAATACACTCCATGAAATCATCACTAAAACATGGAGATGGAACTCACCTTCACTCTTCTAACCCAAGACTCCCATGGTGTATTAATCCAGTCAATGAAATTTCCTATGGTGCTCCCCACCATAGTACATACCTAGAGGATCATAATCTAATACAATTATACCACTATCATTGGAATTTCATATTAGATCATGGACTTAGATTTCCATAAAAGTCCATGTATTTCACAAAGAACTATTCCCAACAATCATAAAACCACTATCCTGATGTCAATATCCCCCACCACTCTACAAATATAAAAAGTAAAATAAACTTCTATCATCCAAAAATCATCTGAATAACGTGGTATCTTTCCTCAAAAATCCTTAACTAACATCAAAAACTAACCCATAATAACAAAAATTATGCCACACTCTTGTTTCTTCCCCAATGCATCTAATTACATGTGAGAACACAAGTCAAACTTCCTCTTGCTGACTCTTCAAAAAAAACACCCAACTTCACCTACCAACACACCATTATCCTACCTTTCCAAAAATCTATAAACCCTAAAAAAATCCTATAATTATATGAACACACCCATTGATGTTTGTACTTAATATTTGGTGGCATTAAAATGTTTTACCTTCAACCATGCATTTACATCATCACACCACACTATGAACACCAATGAACCACTGACCCGGTCATGTTCATATCACTACTACCAACCCAAGATTTTGATCAATCCACTTATAATGTCAAACCTCAGTTTATATTTGATATAAACCAAGGAGTTTTCTGAGCATGAACTCATATATTTATGATCATCGTAATTAAATAACAATCACCTAATAATCGCTATCAAACACCCATGGTCTCTTCCACACAAGTGTTTTTTCACCATGACCAACATCTTGCTCCCCACTATAGAAGCATCCATCTCATCACATCATTGAATTGTTTTCCAGTTTCTAGGGCCCACATTCCAACCATCATTGAACATGATGGTTGGGTGGGGTTAATAACACTCGCCTATGAGTATCATTTCAAAAGGAACACCAACCCGGATCAGGGATCAAATTTTTATTTTTCAAGAACATCACTGAAATACCCACTAATAATGTGGACTAAATCATTAAAAGATTGATGGTGTATTGAAAACCATATAAATCTTCCCTTTTCAACTCCCAAAGTGTTGACCCAAATAGGTATTATTGAAACCAAACACATTTCAGTCATCCCTATACATGTTGTTACATTAGGCACACCAACCCCCAATTATTTTGTTTAGAACCAGCATCCAGATCTATCATGCCACCACACTTGATCCTTCAATGTTATCATTTACATCAATGGAACATTAGACTTATCCTCATATAGCCTCAAGTCACCATTATGGAAATCCTCTCATCACACCGACATTGGTCCTCAATGTACCAATATCAACATTCTTAATTTAGGAATCATGGGAATATGCTCTTGTACCACCCAAACCATAATCCTCATGAAACAACACATTTCCAATTCATGTTTTCCTATAAGATTCCATTGAAGCTTAATATTGTATACACTCTTATGAAACCAAAACAAAAAAAATTACCTTAGACTCCATCGTGTCACATCTCAACAAAAAATGGATCGCAAGCCCAAGCCACTATCCATGACTCTTCCATAGGACAATATTAATATGTAAAGATCACCCTCAATACTCTCTAAACCAAATAATATCACCATTAAGAACCATTTACATGACCACTCAAATACAGATTGTTTTTATAAGGTCCCACTATGGTTCATTTACCCACTCACTACACTATTAATGGTGCATCCTTAGCCAACATGGCCAGACACTGAACTAGTCATGCCCTTAAAAATAAAAAGTACAACTAATGCACAAGCTCTTAGTGTACTTTAATTTAATAGTTCCAAAATTTTACATAAGTTTTAAACCATAATATTCCAAGGGTATTCCATTTATAGATCATCTCTCTCTCAAAATATTACATAACCACTAGGCCTACATCACCTGTACTACCATCCATAAGGCATCTCACATACCTAAAACAACATTCCAAATCACCTCTCATGATTATTCCTCAAAATAAGATGTTTAAAAACCCATAAATTTTTTCTATTATACCATCCATGGTTTTTATTAACCACCCATTAGAAACAAATATAGGTATTTAACAGGTTTGGGTTCCTAAACGATCGTTCCCTTACCAAAATGAGCCACAAGACTAAAAGAACCATCACACAAGTGACTCTTTTCAAAAATTAAATGTCATATAACATGCATATAAAACATGCTCAATAACACCCTTTATGCCAATTTGATAAATTGATACATCAAATCATACCTCACATACCCAAAGGTACTCACCATCTTTGTTGTTTACTCTTATGGGCGAGACCCATAAGTCACAGGTCACCAACTTCCCACATTGTTTTCATGAAAAAAGGTCTATAGGCTCTTCCACATAGTACATACATCAATCCACATATGGGTAAAAATAATGTGTGGAACTCATCTCCATCTCAAGGACATATGGAATCATCCATGTGAATACTGTTTTTAAGGCTCAAAACTCAGGCTCTCTTTATCCCCCTTTACCCATCTCAAGGTCAGTTTAGACACACCATAAACTACATTATATTATATTTATATTTTAAGTCCTAAAAATGTAAGGATATAACATAAATTGGATTCTTCTATAGCCTCAACTCCTCACACACAATGTCCACATTAGTTACTAACCAAGACCACAAATTATATAGAAATATTAACAACTCCACACTTTTACATTATAACTTATCTAGTATATCCATAATAAATATTAGATTAATATAATTTGAATAAAAATTTATAGAGTAAAACATATTATAATTTTTACATGAAGTAATATTTAGTCGTCATTTTATAAAACTCAAAATAATTAATTCTCAAATTTAAATTTAAGTATATACATTAACAAAATATTTTCACAATTGAGGATTAGTTAAATAATATGATAATTGAAAATCATAGAGGAAAATGATAATTAAGATTTAATAAGCATTAAAATTAACTTAGTCCACATTATAATCAAGTGAAAAGATCATATAATATGACTTCTATCCGTTTTTAGGGATCAGTTAAGAAAGATAACACCATACAATTATGTAGGAAAACAATATAAAATTGGATGTTGAAACATTAAATAACCAAACTAGATCATTGTCCAGGTAGTCATATAATCAATTATAGTCAATCACACAAATGATATATAAATACTATGTTCATAAAATGATTCATCCATACGCCCTCTCTTTATATACCAGTCCATGATATCAAATCCTAAAATTCAATAACCTCATAAACAAGTTTATCACTAGGGGTGACATAAAGTCAACAGTAAAAGAGAACAACATGAACAGATACACCATCAATGGAAACATGAACAATCCTCATATGTATGGTGGCTAGACCCAGGAAAAATATTCATAGCATGTCCTGAAACATTCTTATTCTCTGATCTATTATCCCTAAATATTTAAACAAAATAAAAATATATGATACCATTTGTAATTCCCTATAAACCCACACTACTAATTGGTTCCTAGACCAACAGTCTCTACTGTACCTCTGGTTTTCCTCCCCATACACTAGAGGCTTTTAACTAAAATCATGGTTCTACGGTTGTAAATCAGAGATACTATAAAAACATATTACAATAAATCAATAGTGAAAATAATAAATCAATTAAATATAACCAGAGATTATGGCTTTAGAATTATTTTCATGCAAGTGATAGTAAATAATAAATAAACATATAATAATAGATGAATGGTAAATAATAAATTTTAGGAAAGCATACATAAATATATGGATATAAAATATATCTCAATGAAAATATAAAATAATTGAAATTCCACCCAAAATGGTTTGAACTCCTAAAATAGAACCAACACCCATGCCTCATCTTAATGATCACATAAACAAAAAAGTAACCACTTACCCAACACTATCCCAATAATGAAATAGTAATAGTTACTAGGGTACCCAAGTTCCATGGACACCTGAGAACAATGTGAGTATAATTAAGTTTTAAACAACTAATTGAATCCCTAAAATAAAAAATCTAAAACCAATTTCATGAAAAAGTAAAATAAATGAACATTTAAAAAATTTACCAATTTATCAATTTACCAAAAAAGAAAATATATTAACCACTAATCCCTATGATCTATGGTAACACAATACATCAGTATAATACCTACTTTTTCTTATGTTAGTTTTTCTATATCAATAGTATGTGATATGTAACATTTGGTTCCAATTTATACCACTATGGAAACTAAAATCAATAAAACACATGGGAAACTGTGGGGGGATCCACCAGGTATTCCCATATAACTAATCCATATGTAATCCATGAAATTCATTAATATAATATTTCTCAGTTCCATCAAGGATAACACAAATAATAAAAACTTGGTATTATCTAAAGTAAATCTAAAGGGCCACATGTACAAGGAATTCATATTATCAAGCTCGGTTGGAATCCAGGTTCATACCCATGGAATTTTATTATACACAATCATGGTGAATATGGGAGATCATCCCACAACATTCACAAGGGTATCCTAAGGGAATCCACAACATTAATTTTTATAATTTAATACATAATATATTATATTTCAAGGGATATATTCCCTAAGGCATCCATAATGATGAATCGGTGGAGAATCCAAGGTAACTCGTGGAGTTAATTCGATTTAGACATCATTAAATCCAATGAGTAATCCTAACATGGAATTCAAGAGATCCCCTTAATATAAAACATTATCACTTAATTAATTCCTTCTATTTCATGTCCAAAATTGAATTCAAGGGATGACACATAAAGTATTCTTCACATATTAATCAATTACATAAAATGAACTCATTTACTAAGCACCAAACCCATAATTAGAGCCCATGTCATTATGCTACCTCACTTATCATTTAATAAAAACTTTATCCTTTTACCAAATCTTTATTAAATAATATAACATTACCAATTAATAAAGTAAAACATCTTATAGGTTTATTGTTGGTACTCTATTTAATCAATGTTATCATTAAACAAATCTTTTCGAAGGTTAACTCCTTTTCCATTCTAAGATCACAATCTAATATGTATAATTAAAGGGTCCAACTCATTAAAATATTATATATTTTTTGTAAAATTATATTTCAAAATCATTGATTAAATTTTAAATTCTCATTTATAATTTAAATTTATAAAAACATTTTCCACAATAGTCTCATTTAAGGTCAAACATCAACTTAGGTAACCCAATATGGAACTATACAATTCTATGGTTTCTAGCATATAAAAAGGGATATTTAACTAAGGAATCATAATTTAAAATAATTAACTAAACCAAGGACATTAAATAATTTTAGGACCATTCATGGGAATGATGTAATGTTATAAAACAATGCACTTTAAAAAAATGTGAGTCTTTGGGTTAACTTTAAAGAGAATGCGTACCTTAAGTTTATTCTCTTCACTTTAGTCCTTATATCAGAAACCCACTGTCTAAGCTCGTCCAAGACCAATGGTCGACAATAAAAACACCAATGGTCCAATATCACTTCCAAATCCTAATTTGATTTATTAAAATTAAACGATAAAAATTTATAAACTGATAAATAAATAATCGACTCTAGGAACCTAGATATAAATGGTTGAATAAACACATGACTCTTCTATGATACCCAAACTAATAGTAAAGATCATTTGAAGCCTCATCCCAAACTTATGTCACCCAATAGAGCCAAAGACTGATAATTTGGAACTCAAGATATAATAGAAAACATTTTAATTTATCCTAAAGACCTTGTAAAAATTACCCATCCACATAACTCAATAAAAATGATAGGTGATGGCATGTAGTTATTGTATCGGGATTTACTCAAGATGAGAAGCACAAAAGCTCCATCATCCCAAGATGATTTCTCCAACTTCTAGTTGAATTATATATCAAATCCCTAACTAGAATAACCAAAAATTAGATTGAGGGAATTAGGGGAGGAATAGAGATCATTGGTAGGATAATATTATCAATAATAACAAGGTAATAGAAATAAAAAACCTACCCAATGTGAGGGGGAACTAAAGAAAGAGAGGGTAAGCTCCTTGGTAAGCTCAAACCAAGAAAAAAGAGAGGTTACCGGTTAACCCTATAAAAATATTAGGGGGAATAATTGAAATTATTCCCCATTCAACCACCCACTGATGAAATAGTAGTTTCCGATGGCTAGCTATTAATTTAGGTAGTGCTTGATGCAACCATTAGCCTCCATTGATTGGTTGGTGTAGGTCCACTTGTTGGCCAGTAGGCCCCTTGGCCTGCCAATGGTTATAGGCTACAACCATGACCACCCAACCAATATTTTATTCTTTACTATAGTACACATCCAACTTATGACCCTAAAATCTCATACAAAAATACACTTTTGAGGGGTCCAAACACTTAGATTCCTCTCTGAAACCCTAATTATCAAAATGACCCATCCATTTAATGAAATAACAAAATTACCCCAAAAATTAAAACTCATTCAAACAAAATAGGATTTGACATGATTAATCCATAAAAATAAATTGGATAAATATAAATAAACCATGGGTTATATCTTGTTTGGATCTCGAACAATGATCACTAGAAGAAAATCCATTGGATGCTTCATGTGTGGAACAAATCTATGGAACTTCCTTGACTGGAAGAACCCCATGAAAGTAATGTACTATAACTTAGAATTTATGTTTCACTAAATCCACTATACATAGTTGACTCCATCACACATTCAGAAAAAAAAACTCATGGAAATAAACATTCAAGAAAAATAAAATTAAATGTTACAATGGACAACAAATATATATTTGATTCGTGATTTAGTCATAAATACTTGGGAGAACAGTATTTATTTCCATTATTTCATAGATGTTACAAGATTGGAATATCTTGTGGAAATTAAATTATAATATTAGATCATAAAATTAATTCAACTATCACAAGTACAAGTGGTCCCACCTGAACTTTGTGGCGATCTCTAGTTTATCAATTGGTTCTACTTTCCTCTAAATTTTAGGGTGATGTTCATTTGGATTCATAAGATTCTATTGTTTATGGCTCAACCAAAACAAATTGTGGACTTTTAATGAATGTGAATGTTACTATTACATATCAAGCTAATTAAACCTTATAAAACCCCTTTTCTAAGGATGTACTACGAAATTTTATTTACCATCATCTGTGGCCCTTATATATTCCATAGATTCTACTCATACAATATTCAAACCATTATCACACCTAATTTAAGAATACAAAAAATGAATCAATTCTTATTATATACATCTATTAATAGGAGTCCTTAGTAGGTTCAAACTTAATTTAAAAAGTTTCATCATCTAGACATTGTGAATTAAAACTAGTTTAAGACTTCCCATTCTCTAATAATATCACACATGAAGAATAATTATAGGTAAATCATAGAGACCACCAAAGAATATTTAAAAAAATATTCCTATATTCCACAAAAATACAAAAGAATATCTATTACACCATTAGATCATTCTAGTACCACAATGGTATAATGTTGCCTAAGAATTTCCTAGACTAAATCCTTGTTAAATATGTCACTCAGATTCCAGATTTCATCAATATTTTATAAATATTTCACTCTATCCTCTAGGAACATCATGATAAAATTAAATTTTAGGTAAATATGAATTTTTTTTGAGTGAAACACAATATTTTTATCCAAATTAATTTTAGTCTACCTATCATAGTAGAGAAATCCATTTTCAAGACTCCTTTCATGTTCCTCTAAAATAAATCATCCTTATTAGTTATTTCACTACCTCCATGAAGACCACGTATCCAACATGTATTGTGGATCAGGATTATAGTGGTTGAAACCTTGAAATATTTCTTTTGATCATTCATCTAAAGATAAACACATAACCCTTGAACTCTTCAATGTTCTTGTATCCCCTCTAAAATCGCTAAGACTTAACCCCATTGTAGAACATCAATTCTGAAACATAAATCTATATCCATTGGACCTCTGAGATACTGGATAATCTTTTTCTAATTCTTGTAGTTTTCCTTTCCTGGTTTCACTATACACCCACTAATATCTACCACTAAAAATACATTATATTTCACATACCATGATGTACATAAAATTTTATATCACTAATGAAAACAAAGATTTCATCATATAATTATCCTTATCTTGCATTTTAAAATATTTATCCTTTGATAAAATTAAATTTTTATCCAAAGGGGTTAAAACTATATTTTATATAGTAATTCTACTTTTATAGATTATCTTATGGGTGTACGTTTTCTAAGAAAAAACATAACCTCTGATCGTCCTATCATTCTCAATCTATATCCATATCATTTTATTTAATTCCATGATATATTTTTTCTAATGGGTTCTACAAAAACAATCATTTCCTCCATATTAAATTTAATTTCTAGACCTTATAAAATAATCTCATCCATATATAGAAACATAATGAAAAAATAGCATCCATGAAAAACTTTCAATAATAATAGTGATCTATGATGCTCCATAAAAACCCATTATTATCCATAATAGCATAAAACTTATATTCCCATTGTCTCCGTTCTTATTTCAATCCATAATTGATTCTTTTAAACTTATACAACAAGAATTTATTATGTTTACCTACAAAAACATATGGTTTATTCATATAAATTTCCTTCTTCAAATAACAATGAAGGTATGTTAAACCTATATCCATCTAATATATCTGAAATATTTTATAGGTAACAAAACATAGAACTATCTAAATATCTAGGTGTTAAAAATTTATGATAAAATTATATATAAGAAAACTTATAATTTCTACTAAAGTAATTTCATAACCAGCCTTAACATTCACCTCTTTCTATAATTAGTTAATTCCTTTAATTAGAAGACCCATTCCTTCTGTAGTTATTTCTCCATCTATGGTTATTCTATTATCTCCCATGTTTTATTTTGATTCAATGAATCTATCACATATTTCATTGAAAACACTAAAATTTTAAAATATTTAATACTAGTCACTTTTTCTGGTATCTCATGATCTTCTCCATGCATAAGAATAAATTGATGAAATATAGTTACAAACCTCTAAACTTTTCATATGATTTCGATATACCTCCAAAAAAACATACCATAGTTCTACTCTTAAGAGACCCAAAAAATCCAAAATTTCATGTTCTGTAAGACTTACCCAATATTCTATAATCATGAATATTTTATGTACGTCTTACTCTAGCCTAATTGATTCCTCCAAACATTCTATTCTCAATATCATTTTAGAACTTTTTTGTTGTATAACATCCAATTAGATCAACATGAATTTTTTTCATTTGTTTATTTATTCTCAACTCCATATTTCACCATGTTTTAGGTTTTCCACAATAACTTGTCATTAAATAAAACATTTCAACTTCTAATGATCTTCCAAAATTCATTATCCCAAAGATAAAAAACTAATTTTCTTATGAACATGTTCCATAAAGAACATTCTTGGGCCATAACTTTGAGTTTTTCATGATCCATATCCTCAATTTAAACGTATAATAATTTTTTAAAAAAATTATGTGTTTAACATTCATTATTTTTATAGATTAAGTATTTTCTAGAATCAACTGTCTTATTGGTTTGAAAGGAATCCTATTAAAAAGTGTGTTGTTCAATTGACTTCTTTCACCCAAATATATTTCAAAAATTTGGAATATTTATCTTACTATGATCCTTCTTAGTTAAATTATAATTTCTATGCTCTGTTATACCATTATACTATGTTATTATAGGTATAGTTTCCTTAAACCTAATTACTTTTATCTGTAGTAACATTAGGAACTCTCTGTTACAGTATTATCCACCATTATCATACCTTATACATTTTAGATTATTCAAGGTATCTTTCTCCACCATAGACCTCTATCAAAAAACAATTTCAACACCTATAATTTTTTTATTAGTAAGTAAAATCTATACTTTTCATATTCAATAATTTGTGAATATTACAACTTATATTGACCCACCATGATAATGGGAAAGTGCAGGGCCCCAAATATCCATGTTCATGAGATTAGACTTCTAAGACTTATTTATCCTTATATATATACTTAATTAAACATTTCTACCCTTTTTGAATATATATACTTAATTAAACCTTTATACCATTTTTGAGTATAAATGACTCCAAACATCCAAAATCCTGGTGATAGTGATCCATTAAACCCTTAACTACCAAGAATCACCTTTTATTTTCACTAATTCTCTCAAGATGATGGTTTCATAACTCAAAACATCCATATGTTTTGATTATATTAATTATTTATGTATCTAATCATAACTTCAAATCATTTTATTATCTTTTAAAACTCTATAAATATCCATCTAACTCTAAGTATTCTTCCATAATCAATTTTTGAAGTTACTTTGAAATCGTGATTTGTCTAGTAGACAAATGAAAATTATGTTCTTCAATAAACATGGTATGTGATGAAGTCCCTGTGACCCCAAGAAGCATTCATTTGATATTCCTACATTAACATTTCCCTTACCTATTATCTATAGATGATCATCATCATATATATAAATATTATCAACCCTTTTTGATATATAATTTTCTATAAATTACCTCTCAACTATGTAAGGGAATCCATCTATTGAATCAATGATCATTGATTCCGATGGAATGTGGACACTTGAGATTAAACTCCTTTAACATTTAGCTATAGAGTTGGTGAATCTTGAACTTTTTAAAGGACCCCATTTTAAATTATCTTTTTGATATTTATAATATCTATTTATGTTGCTTTTATTCTAGTAATTATACCATAAATCCCATGCCTGATATATTTACCACAACCATTCTCCCAGGATATATATTTTAATTTTCATTAACCTCTTCATTGAGTATAACATACTTTACCTTTTTTATTGAGTGTAGTTATATTAGGTTCCAATAATTATCTCCTTATGAGTTATTTATTTAGAATTAAATATATCACATCCTTAAAAACTAGGATGGTTCTCTCCAAAGAGTTACTTATTATAGTTACCATTACAATCTAAGATTCTTGTAGCGATTACAATAAAAAATCATACATGTCTTCTCTGAACATTACCTTAGATAATTCAATATGAATAGGAATCATTTTAAAGTCGTATAAATGATTACTTTTTAGTCTTCCATCTAAAATCCTCATGCAGAATAACCTCCAAAAATTAAACACTTCATTCATAGTTATTGTATTGTAATACATTTCCAAAAGATTATTCATTTTCTCCAATATGTTCTTTATCTACCAGATGGTATATGAAACATTTCATGTTAATTAAATCTAGATCAATCCAATAAAATTTCAATTGATCCATTTTCATTCCACTTTTTTGATTTCCTTTGGTTTTCCCATTTCAATATAATCTTAAGGTCCTTATAAAGTAGATAGTTTTCTATATATATCCTTTAAAAGCCAACGTACATCATGTTGAATTTTTCTATCCAGACCTTTACTTATTCCAAGTCCATACCATCTAAAAAATGTATCCAATTTATTAAAAAAACATCAATAAAATTTCATTAGCATATGATTTGGCTTCTATTTTATCTATTGATCCATACAAAACCATTAAATCTAATACCACTTCTTAGGATGCAATACACCACTCACAGGAAGCAAAACCATTGGAAGCTACAAGCATGGAATAAAACTCTAGATCATCCTATAATAGAATAACCACACAACATTTATATACTAAAACATAGAATTCAAGTCACACTTAATCCCTTGTATCGAGTCACATCCCTCAGACACTCAATAAACAAAACTCATAAAAACAAACATTCAAGAAAAATAAAAGCAAAAATAATGGACAACAAATATTTACATGGTTTGGACATTATTCCAACATCTATGGGAAAACATTTATACTTCCTATAATTTTATGGAAGTTACAAGATTACAATAAAAAATTAAATTAACCACCAATATTAGGTAGTCATATCAATTCAATCGACATATGTATAAGTGGTCCCACCCCACCATTATTGTGAGGTTCAACCTATCAATCAATTCCTCCCTCCTTAAATGTTTATGGTAAACCCTAAATTTTATAAGGTAACCTATGATTTCATATATCTCTCTAAGAAAATTATTTTAGCTTCCAATTAATGTGATAGTTTCTCTTACATATCAAACAGAAAAACCATTACACAATCATTTTTTCATTGAACCACTAGGAATATTTACATATCATCACTAGTAACCCTTACATATTACATAACATTCCCACATCCAATTTCAAGACAATATACACACTCAGGTTTTGAACCTATCATATAAACTACTACATTTTTTTGACTTTCCCTATCATTAGTCTTTATCGGGATGAAAAAGAACTTCCATAGTTTATCATTCCATGTGTTTTGAATTAGAACATGAAATAGAATTCACATATCTTAATAATAAAACAAAAATAAAAAATTATAGAGGATACCTAGGTAAATAAAACTCAACGAATATTATGAAGTAAAGGGTTTTTAGATTATATAGAATAAAATTTTATGGATATCATAATATATTCTCTCTATTTAATCAAAAAGTATGACTATCAAGGTGAATTATATTCAATTAAAAAAAAGAATAGTTGGGAAATCACAATGGAAAGGCATTGAAAAATAATTAATATTTATGAGAAGATATAAACAATAAATAAAAAATGTATTGATTGGTCATTCCCCTAATAGAAATTTCACTCCAAAATCACCATGGACATTTGGATAATGAATAAGAATATTATTTTATAATAAAATATGCTTCATAAAAAACTATTATTAGAGGAAGTATAACATAAATAATGTCTAAAGTGTGGAATATAAAATTTTACTAACATAGGCAAAGAATACTATAGAGTAATAAAATAAATTAAAAAAGCTTTGAGAATGCAATTAATTATCTTTTATACAACATTAAAATAAGTAAAAATAAGTAAATAAATGGATTAAATAACATTTTCAAGAAATTATATAAATATAAGAATATTTTTATATTTTTTTTAAATATATATTTGAAAAAATATATTAAAATTAAACATTATAACAAAGAGTGAAAATATAGAAAAAAATCAAAGATGGATTCCTCTATGTTTTTATAAGTTATCATCTAATCAATATTAATAGTGATTAGGAAAATAATTTTTTAGAAGGTAAAAGATAATTTAGATTACTATATTACTAATAAATGTTACTATAATGGAACCTTTAAATAAATAAATTTGGATAAGTATAAATATGTAGAAGATGATACAAAATATATAAAAATGGTAAAAAATACCTTTATTATTTTTTGAACAGTTTTATGTAATCCGCATCAATAAAATTAATATAACATTTATTTTTTAAAAAATAATGATAAATATGAATTGTTTATAATAGAATACATATTCATATCATAAAATAGTAAAATAAAAAAAATAGTAATATATAACATTGTTATAGAAGAAATTTTCCATTATAATGGATGTGAATTATTCTTAACAATATTTGTTTTAAGTATGAAATTAATCAAAGATGAAGATATTGAGAAGAAAATGTAACTTACTAAGAGAAAATAAAAAATAAACTATGATATTGACAAGGGAAAATAGGTATTAAACAAATATGATAATACATTAAAAATTGATTTGTATGACACAATAAAAATGAGATCGAGTCATGAAAAACCCTTACAACATAGGTAATATATGGATCAAAAGCCAATGAAAGGGAGATAAAAAAATATAATTACAATTCTAAAGAATAAAATGTAAATAATGATAAAATATATGTATGGGGTAGTATATAAAATGTATAAAACGTTCCAAAATAAAGGAAAATTGATACATAAAAACCCTTAACATTAATATTTTATGATATAAGAATCAATTGAAAAGGTGTTTATGAGAATGAAATGTAAACACCAAAATAAATATTAAATTAAATATAATTTAATAATATGGTATAATCAGATAAATATTTAAGTACATGGTTAATGAAGATGTAATATCACTTAATGAAGAGAGATCATGTCAAAAAACCCTTATCTTGTATTCCTGCTTACTTGAATATTCTCTAGATTTCTATATAATAATAATAGACTCATTAAAAATAAATTTAAGAAACTTATTCTTATTTATTATCTTATATATTAATATTTTATACTATGTTATTTAAAATTTATTACTTATTTTTAGTTTATATTGACCATCAGTTATTATTAATATCAATTATTCCTTGTTTGTTTTGGTATGACAGTCTTAGTCATCATTCATTATTCATGAGTTAATCATATACATAATAGTAAAGGTACCATAATATTTGTTCTAAATTTACTTCTAATTTTCCTTGTTCATTTTTAACACCTTGAGATTTTGTGAATTATTTTTTTCCCAAATTTATTTAACATTATTGATATTTTTCATTTCATGTAAGTCTGAAGAAAGTTTATTTTATATTAATGAAATATATTTGGATTTCATTATACGAAACACCAAGTTAATCATTCACTACACACAACATAAACATTATCTTTATCTATACATAATACTGAGTATATCTTGAGTTTTATGCAACAATTAATTTCCTCAATGGATTGTGTAACACACAAGATCAGGGGTTACCAAAGAATAATATATTTTAAAAATATTTTTATATTAAGATATAACCTAGAATTTAAATTAGAAGTTATGAATAAATAATTTAAAAATATTTATGTTTTACATAAATATAATATGAATTCATAGGTTACCAATTAATTATAAATGAATTTGGAAACCCATTGAATATAAAGAAAAATGTAAATATTCTATGAACACCAAGTTGTTTAACCCTGCTAAATTAAATTAATTATAATTATTGAGTGATATTAATATAATAGATATGTTATATATTCAAACAAATATTTTTGGTATTCATAAAATTTATTCGATATACATAATATAAGAGCAACCCCAATTTTATGCATAAAAACCTAGATTTTTTATAAAGGTAGTATTGTCTCCCTTTAATAGAAAAACCATTTTAAATCAAATTTTTTGGAACTTTTATAGATTTAAATTTCAAAATAAAATTTTTATTTATAATTTAAACATAAAAATTAGGTTATAATATTTTTTTTATTTTCTTATAATATTTTAATTTTTAGTGAATAGTTAAAATTATTGAATTTAAGTTCAAAACATCTTTTTCATCTAACTTATTTATAAGGATAAATTATATTTATAATTTGTTTAAAAGTTTTTATTAAATTATATTCTTATCAATTAATCCAATATATGTAATTTGAACTAATTTTACATTGAAATTGGATATAAAAACATGGAAAACATTTGAATGTTTTACTTAAAAAACTGTATTATCGACCTGATTTTAGGATTAATTTTAAATTAATATCTACCAATCATATAATTTGAATTCAGAAAAATATATTAAATATTTGGAAACATAATAATTTATAATTTATAATACATTCAAATTAGTTTTTTAGAAAAAGTATTAATAAATTTATTAAAATTATTTACATCAGTTA
Source organism: Viscum album (assembly GCA_963277665.1). NCBI lineage: Eukaryota > Viridiplantae > Streptophyta > Magnoliopsida > Santalales > Viscaceae > Viscum > Viscum album. The sequence goes on from OY728126.1 coordinate 1,748,195,069, forward strand.
ATGTAAAATTAAGCTTAACTAAAGACTAAACCTTAAATTTATGACCCAAAATGACAAATACACTTGTAAAACATGCATTTCATGGCCATTTATCTTCCATGAACCTTAAATTACCTATTTATCTTCGTTTTGTATTACTTTTTTAGTTTAAAATGTGGGTGCACCTAACCTGTTTTCGAAAATACCAAGTGAGTCATTTCCCTTCCTTATAAAAGAACATCGCATCCCCCTCTTCATTACACCTCTCAAACTTCTTATGATAGGACTATATATTCCCAATACACTTCCCAAAATCCCTCAATTCCTTCATTAATCCATCCTTTTTGTATAATGTATTCCAAAAAATCATTTTGACACAAACCAAAAGGAGTTACAAGATTAAAAGGTAACACCTTATTTCAAGCTCCTCTATTTCATTTTCCATATCCACCCCTTCCACTATATTTATTCCATGGCTGAATAAAATAACTATATCCTCAATATACTAGGACATTATTTGTTATATTGGTTAATACTACACTTACACACACCTCCATCTAATGGGTAATGAACATACTATTTATGTGTACGGTGAACTTCTGCCTCGCAAAATGATGGTTGTTCAATTTTTCTTACCATCTATCATGTTGGAAATTATGATGAAAAATAATTTTATATATTTTATATATTATATTTATTCTGTATTTATGATTCTTAATTAATCTTACAAAATATATTTTTTTACTTTCCATTTTATGTAAATGTGATAATTTCCTTTGGGGAAGTATGGACTACCTCCACCTCAGAGCGATGTGATTTGTTCACACACTGCATGAAATTAATTAAGGATGGGTTTAGTGAACTTATATTATATATATAACATATTAATTATATTTTAATTATATTTCATAAATATATTTAATTTTCTTTATTTCTTTCACTACGAAAATAAAAAATGAAACTGCATTCGTGCATACTTACAGCTTACCATCTCCATGAATGGTGTATTCCATTTCATTCTTATATATTCTATATATTATTATAATAAAAATACACCTGATATACATGATATTTATATCATGTTTTATATTATAGAATCATTATATATGTATAACTTCCAAGAATATAACAACTTAAGTCACATGCGAAGAACCAAGTGAATATTATCTAATGTGAAACCTTAACATATGATGGATAACAAGTGGGTAATATATTTTCATAATCAAACCATATATGGTATTAGATATAATAATATATTTATTTAAATTATTTATAATAAATTAATATTTATTGTATAGTTTTTCCTAATGATTATGATAGGATTCCATGAACAAGGTAAGGGGATTTCATCTCACATTATATTTCAGTGAGATACGTTCTTTATTCACCACTCACTTATTTGGTGTCATGTATGCACTGTACATGAATGTATTATATTTATATTATTATTAAATTTATTATTATATACATATATATTTTATGAAATTTATTTTATGGGTTTTCTGTTTTAAAAGTTACCAAATTGGTAAGACAACTTTGTCTCAATTCACCTTCGTTGAGACTCGTGTTTTGTTAGGCACATAAATCATTTTTCAAGATGTATAAACTTATATTTTAAATATTATAAAATAAAAATCCTTATTTTAATTATATTTTATGCTTCATAAAATTTCTTATTCTTACATGTAGATTTTGATCCAAAGTTACTAAGTAGTATGTATTTTTGGAAACAATATCATCTATTTCAAGATTTTTAATTACTATGGTTCCTTTGATGAAATATTGTGATACATCTATCAATAATTAACATGAGTTTCTTTATCCATTTTTATTTCATGATATATTCATGTATTGGTACTATTATTCCACTCTTTGGTACAAAAGATAATTAAGAATGTGTTCTTTAATAAAGCTTGAATATACCCTCTTCGGTCAAAAATCTATGATCTTTCCAAACCATATTTTCAAAAAAGAGTTTCCAATAATATTTTACTAGTCTACTATAATAATTAAATGAAATTGTTTCCCTTTATGTTGTTTACTAATATTTTCAAAGGAATCATCTTTTTTCTTTCTCAACAATTCATTTTTCTATCCTTTTTACCAGGAAAAATGAATGTTCTTTTTACATCATATGATAAGTGAATATTTACTTGCCATAATTTCTGTGAAGATTCTTATTCATTTTTAAAAGGCTAAATATTTTTAAAATGTTTCTGAAAGTTATTTTCAAGGAAAATTGTTTTCAAAAAAATTTCAACACTTATTTATAAGTTTTCTATGTATTTTGAAAAAAAATTAAAAAAATTTCAAACTCATTTAACGTTTTTAAAAGTAAAAAGGTCGTCAAAACATTTTCAAGAATTAATTATATGTTTTCAAAGTGTTTTCATTGAAAATGGTTGTTAATATGTTTTTAATATTATTTTAAATGTTTTTCAAGATTATTTCTAGTATTCTTTACAATTTTTCAAGGTATTTTCTAATAAAATAATTTTTAAATGGTATTATGTATCAAAAATAATTTAAAAAGGAATTAATTATGTTTTCCTCAAGAAAAAGTTTTGAAAGATATTTCAACATTATTTTCCATCTATGATGAAATCCATTGATCGTACTCATTCCATTCAGGGATATCATCTAAAGGTTCCAATAATATTTATTCTATGAATGGGTTATAATTAATGTCATGGTATTTATGAAACATGTTTATCTTTAATAAATTATATGTTTGTGAAATTTATTTATTTTTCATAGGTTATTATTTTAATCAAATTGATATGAGACTGATATATTTTTTCAAAGGTTACGATATCATCATCATCATAGTGAAAATTTTTATTCAAGGGGAAAGAAATACACTCAAAATCTTAAGGGGGTCTAAAGTGGTGAAGACCAAGGGTGTCTTCCTTAAAAATAATCCTACCAGAACGAGGTAGGCTATGTACGTCATGATAGAAGGTTCCCTCTAAATTAGGTGAGTCTCATGCAGATAGGTAGTCTAATGCCCTGTTTCCCTCACACCATGTGTGAGAAACCTTAGTGTCATTGTCAAGAATAAAGAGGCATTTGCGGATAACATGTTCAATGGACCAGGGCACAACACCAAGACCTTGAAGAGCTCTCGTCACAATCCAAGAATCTGTCTCAACCTCTGAAAGGATCAACCTACTTTGACGGCACATAGTGAGGCCCACCATCATGGCCTTATCCTTAGATAGAAGAGAAGTGATGTGCCCCAACTGAGAGGAGAATGCCAATATGGCCGAGCCAGAAGAGTCACAGATGATCCCCCCGCTGCGCATAGTGCCTGAGACACAAGAACCATCAATATTGAGTTTAATGCCCCGCGCAAGAGGATTCCATTTCGCCCAGTTACCAGAGTGTGTGTTGATGGTATAGGGGTAATTGAGTTGGGAGGGAAGAAGACAATGAAGAGTGGGAGCCTCCTTCAAGGTGTTGAGCACCCTGACCATGTCAATAAGGAGATATTTCATGCGAAAAATGGTAGCGTGCACTAGTGAAGTCACCCCCTCATGAAGATATCTATTCCATGCATGCAACATCCTCCAGTAGCCTGCGAGCAAAACCAGAGTACGTGCAATTTTCTCTGGGCCTTGATTTCCCGAGCCATGGAACCAGCGAAGGAGGAAGGGCTGATCCGCCATATAAGATACATAGAAACCGGTGAAGGCTCCAAAACACTCCCAAATCTCTCATTCCCAATCTCTCTCAAAGAAAAGATGGTTAGAGCTTTCCTCATGATGCCTCTTATGGAAAACACATCGGGAAGCCATGCTTACACTGCAATGTTTGATGTTCTCCTCCATGCGCATTGCTCTGTTTCGGATCCTCCAAGATAGAAAGTTAAATTTTGCGTGAATGGATTTATCCTAGAGAACCTCACCACATTCATCTATTATGACCTGCATGGTCTAGACCCGGAGAAAATCCTTGGATTAAAAGGAGCCCGAGGCAGACGGAGTGAACACACACCAGTCCGGTTTCGGGGTGATGTCAATGAGTTGAAACACATCCATCTTCTCCTTGGTGATGACAGTATTGGTAAGAGATGGGTAGTTATTGGCCTCCCTAAAGGAAATATTTGTGACAGGGCAGCTTGGATAATCGATGATCTCCCCGCACCAGTTATCGTGCCAAAATGAGAGATCCCCTGATCCGACGATCCATTGGGTATGAGGCCTGAGAGATTCCACAAGGGGATGAATCTCCATCCATAGGGGGTGTCTGCCTCCCGAAACCCCATCCCTAGTAAAGCTAGCATGCATGGTGATTCCCCACAAATTGTGCTTCTCCAGCACCTCCCATTCCATTTTCACATGCATGCATATTATGGCATTATCAAGACTACAGACGTTGATGCCACCTTCACTAGTTGGGAGATCCATCTTGTGCCAAGATACCCAGTGCTTCCTTCCCACAAAGTTTGGGTCCCATATGAAAGCAGCAAAAATCTTGTCCATATTATGGATAACCCCTTTGGGAACTCTCACAGCAGAAAGAGCGTGGATCCGAGTAGCCAGGAGAACATTGTTAATAAGAGCTATTCTTCCACCAAATGATAGAAAGCGGTTCTTCCAGTTCAGAACCCTTTCCTAGATTCTATAGGTAATGTGATCGAAATCGCGAATGCGAAGGGCCTTTGGGGAAATGTGGGCTCCCAGGTACTACATGGAGAGGATACCTCATTGCACTCCCAGAGAAAGAATCGCTTTAAGATCTCGGCTCTTAGTGCAGTTACAAGAGATGAAGAGAGTGCTCTTGTTCTTATTAATGATCTGACCACTCCAAAAACAATAGGCATCCAAAGCTCTATTCACACCTCGCACTAAACTTCTAGACGCATTGGTTAAGAGGAGGGTATCATCCACAAACATTAGGTGAGAAACAGAGGGGAGCCTCGACCTTCGGCGGAAGGGAATAATCTCACCTGTATTGATGCTGTGTAGAAGGAGGCGGCTGAGAACGTCCTGTGTAACGATGAAAATACTCAGGGAGAGGGGTTAACCTTGCCGAAGGCCACGTATAGATTTGAAGAAAACAAAGGTTTTTCCCAAGAAGGAGATCACTAACCAATCTGAACTGAAATAGAGGAAGATGATATCAGTGTTCGAGGGGGAGAGGCCCATACCTGAAAATACCCTATTGATGAAGTTCCATTCCACCCAATCATATGCTTTTCTCATAGCGAGTTTAAGTACCATGTTTGAGCCGCAGGATTTCATATTAAGATCTCTCATCATTTCCTGGGCCAAGACGAATTCCCCCTATATGGATCAAACTCTTACAAAGCCGTGTTGTTCCTTGGAAATGCACGTAGGGAGGGGAATGGATATCCTAGCATTGATGATGCTAGCTAAAATCTTATAAGCCACATTACACATACTGATCGGGTGATAGTGCTCAATAGAGGATGGGGATTTAGATTTGGGAATGAGGGAAACCGTAGTAGCACATGCAACTTGAGGCAGAGGAACCCCTTGAAGAAATATTTAATGGATGAGATTAAGTCCCCCTTCACGATGTCGCATAAAGCTCTATAAAAAGTTCCAGGGAAGCCATATGGTCCCGCCGCACTGTCCGGATTAATTTTTATCATGGCATCGTGAATTTATTCCTCTTATGGAATGGAACCCAGGGCTTCATTATCTCAGGTAGAGAATTTAGGTTGGATTCTATCAATGAACCTCATGTCTGTCCTTGTATACCCATTGGGAATGTTCTGGTTGGGACCAGTGAGCAAGGTGTGAAAGTGAGAACTTGCTAGCTCCCCAACCACCTCACAGTTATCAGAGAAAGAACCATCCCCCATGTCAAATTTCGGTTTTCTCTATCTTTCCCTTTCCATAATGTAGGCATGAAAAAATTTCGTGTTCTTATCAACCTCTTTAAGCCACTAGATTCGAGTCTCCTCTCTAGCCTGCCTCTCTTACTTCAGAAGTAAGTCTGATAGAAGCTCATTCATGTTAACAAGCTCCTCAAAGGACCGGTCGGACCATTCTTGTTTGAGGCTCCACTCGAGATGATCAACCTCTTATATAGCCTCATCCAATTTTTTGTTTCACATCTAGGAATCCTTTGTACACTCTTGGAGACTCTTCTTGAGCCGTTGTAATTTATTGTGGAAAGCAGTCCAAAAGTGACCCTGCGTAGGAGTGCCCGAGGAGTCCCTAAACATATCTTTATATCCTGGGAGACTAGCCTAGTGTAGATATAAACAGAATCGGGTATGGTGCACCTAGCCAGAGACTGGAGAGAGAAGAAGGGGAGAGTGGTCAGATAAGTTGTGGGCCAAGTGGGTCACCTGGGTGTTTCTGAAGGTAGAGATGGCGTTCAAGTTGGCCAAACATCTATCCAGGCGGCTCCACGGCCACTGGGAACTCCGCTGGTTATTGCACCAAGTGAAACTATCTCTAGTGAAGCCAAGTTCCATGAGACCTTTGCAAGCCATAAATTGAGAGAAATCCATAGTAGCCTTCCTGTTGAAAGGACCTTTTCCCCTTCTTTCCTCCGGGACCGCAACAACATTTATGTTCCCCCCTGATGAACCACGGGGTATTTCCAAGGTTGAAAGCAGTGAGAGCATTCCATATGGAGTCCCGTTGTTGGTGGTCGCAGCTACCATTGAGGAAGGATATGAAGAAAGATAGTGAGCCATTGGAAACCTTAATTGTGATTAACTGTTCTCCCACCTGGGTAAGGACCACCGAAACATGACGGTGCCAGAAAATCCAGATGTGCTTATTCATCGGCTCAGCATGCATGTAGCCAAGAGGTTTGTGCCTTCTGGAGAACTCAAGAATCTTGCAAGAGTGCTGCTTGTGCTCAAGGATGGCCACCCATGAGACCTTGTGTTTGGGAACCTCCGAAGCCAAGAAATACATTTTAACATGAGCTCCAATACCTTGGGAATTCTAGATGATCATAGGAGTCATTGGGTAAACAGGGATCTGGGACTGGCCCCAGATTGAACGGCCTTTTCAAAAAGAGAGGGCACCTGTCCTTTGAGTTTCATAGATTGAGATCTTGTGCATACCCCAATGACCATAGCTGAGGTTCCTTTTGAGGAGGGTTCAAGACCTTGACAAGGACTTTGATCACTCCCCCTTGTTTTCTGTAGGAGACTTGGATTCCCACTTCAAACCATTGGCCTTCCATTGCGGAGCTGCCGAACCATGCCCTAGGTTGGAGACAACATCAGAAAGGGACAGTGAGTCTTCATGAATGTAACGCAACGAAACTACTTCCAGGGGATGCTCAACCTCGCATAGATCACTACTAACCAGAGTAGACTCCTCATGGTGGGAGTTTTTACAGCCCAAAAGGTAAACAGGAGATGGTAGAGGAGCGCAAACCTGAACATGGGTCCAGCATCGCGGGACATAAGGCACTAAGTCCCAACAGGAATCATTGGTGCCCGCCAAGGGAAGGGAAAGTCTGGGGGCCAAGACCATCTGGGGAGGCGCCACCGGAACACCAGGGGCCAATTCCTCTAATTAAATCGCCTCAGGACAGACGCCTTTAGATGGGCCAGGAAGAGCACCTCTAGGATTTGCGGGGGGGCCGAGGATTCCGACCACCCTGGAGACTCTAGCGGCACACCTGCAAGGAGTGAGCATGAAGAATGAAGTGAGGGAAAAAGCTTGAGAACACAGGATAAAATATTTCTTGGACCCAAAAAAAGGAGTATTGCACCCGAAGATCAATTTTAGTCGACATTTGTTAAGAGAGGTCCAATTCCACGCATATATGGGCCACAGATGCCTCCGCACAGCAGCGGGTCTAGGGATCTGAGGAGAGGAAGCCACCCAGTGAGTCGCCAATGGATGAGAGAAACCTTTCATTATCGAAGGGTAGAGGAAGGCTCGAAAGATTGATCCACACAGCAGCGAGAGGACCCTCTTTATCAATATGGGCATCCATTGACCATTTGGAAAGGCTGAAGGACCAGCGACCCAAAGAGCGAGGATCCCTACACCACGCTTGAATGAAGTCCTACTGCGAAGCAAGGACGATGCATAAGCAATGACAGTGAATGGAAGAGATCTGCACTGGATGGTGGAGACCCCAGGAGTCCATGAAGCGCTGAAAACCCTCAACAGAGGGTTTAGCTACACTGAAACGGGCTATAAGGGTGAGGTGTAAGTAGGCTGATTCTTCCATGAATGTTGAAGATGGGATATCCAGGAATATCCGAGAGCCATCACATGAAGACTGAGACAACCCTAGGAGACTCCCGGGAAACAAGGAGGGACCGCGGAAGAGGAGGGGCCAAGAAAAAAATCATGAAACGAGGGCCAGGAACCATGGCCGAAGGCAGGAGCGATGGGGGGTATGGGGAAGCCAAGAGGAGCCTGCAAGGAGGGTCTGCAGGAGCTAGGGTCTTTAGGAGGATCCGAGGATTACGGTGTCGGCTCGACGGAGGAAGCCCCAACGGTTGAAATTTTTTGAAAAGAGGGCAGAGCGTGTGGCGCGTTCTTCATTCCTTGGGCCGAGTTCCACTATCACTCTACATATCCAAAGGTTATGATATAATTACATGTTTATTATACTCATTTAATTTAATGGGTTGTGATATGATTATTTATGATATTATAGGACATGTTTTTGAGTCAATAAAGCTTTACTTATGACTTTTCCATTCCTTTTCTTTTGAAAATCACAAACACCTTATACTTAAAAAAATCTACATTTTACTTCCCTAAGGAAAATTTCATTAATTAAAGGAAATTTACCCTAACCTAGATTTCCTTATACATAGAAATATTTTTCTTAATTATAAAAATCGGATTCATACCCAAAACCTCGGAATCATATAATACTCAGATATGTAGCATTCTGTTTTAGGATCCGAATTCTGGATATGAACTGTAATGAATTTCTACTCTGAATTCTGGATATGAACTGTAATGAAGTTCCACTCTGAATTCTGGATACGAACACTCATATAGTTCCACTCCAAATTCTGGATATGAACTCTCATATTGTTCCATTATGAATTTTGGATACGAACTCTCATATAGTTCCATTCGGAATTCTGGATACGAACTCTAACAAAGTTCGACACCGAACTTTTATTAGTTCTACTCCGAACTTTTACTGGTTCGACTCCGAACTTTTACTGGTTCGATTCCGAACTTTTATTAGTTCGACTCCAAACTTTTACAAGTATGACTCCGACCTTTTACAAGTTCGACTCCGAAATTTTACAAGTTCGACTCCGAACTCTGTAAGTTCAGATTCTGAACTTCGATGAAACCAGACTCCTAATTTCCTTAGAAATTCAGACTCTGTATTTCTACAGAATTCAAGTTCCAAATTCCTATAAAAAAGAATCCTAATATCTCTTTATTATATACTCTGAATTTCAAATTTGGTTAGACTCCGAACATTTATTTTCTTACATTCCCAACTTTTAGTTTTGCTTATACTTACACTTGTTTCATTATAAAATGATGTTGTGATTTCATTTACATATGTTTTTTTATAAAACGTTGTTGTCCATTATTTTTCTAACTGACTGTTGGTTAAGTGACACGTGTACAGGTCCCTCCGAAATTTAAGTAAAATATGACCATTGGAGGAGGGAGTCGACCGTTCCAACCGAGCCTATAAATAGGAGCTCATTTGAAAGAGCTCAACAACAAGTTTATCACTCTAGAGACCACATGCTGTTAAGGTGATTTATAGAGAGAGAATCTTTTCATGCCTTTTTCATACTGAACAGCTCATTCATATTTCTTCATGCGACTCCGATTGTTGGTGATTACAATCAAGGGCTTCTGGGGATAGGAAGAAAGAGGTTCCAACACCTTGAAGTTGAGGGATTTCTTGCCTAGGATGACCTTAGAATCCAAGACTTACCTTGACTAAGTGCAATGAAAGATCCTTCTTGGTTATGGCATAGAAGACTAGGTCACTGTAACCTTAGAAACTTACGTAAACTCTCTAAGAAGAAACTAGTTAAGGTTCTACCAGAGGTTAGATTTGATTCTTCTAAAGTTTTTGATCCTTGTCAATATGGAAAGAATCATAAATCTAGTTTTAAATCAATTGGTGAAGTCTCAACAACTGATGCATTACAGTTGGTGGACATGGATCTTTTTGGTCCAACACAAACTGGAAGCATTGGAGGCAAGTACTATGTATTTGTTCTAGTTGATGATTACACTAGATTTACATGGGTCTATTTTCTAGCAAAGAAGTCTGAAGCTTTTTCTTATTTCAAAAGTATTATTTCCCAAGTTAAAAATGAGAGAAACCATCCACTGAAAACTATTCATAGTGATCATTGAGGAGAATTTCAAAATTCATATTTTGAAACTGTTTGTAGTAAAAAAGGTATTACTCAAAACTTTTCAGCACCTAGAACTCCTCAACAAAATGGTGTAGTTGAAATAAGAAATAGAATTATTCAAGATATAACTAGAACCATGTTGAGTGAATATTATATAGCTAGACATTTCTGGGCTGAAGCTGTATGTACTACTCGTTATACTATAAATCGAGTTTTGATTAGAACTTTTATTAACAAAACACCTTATGAGTTATGGAATGGTAGAAAACCTAGACTTTCCTACTTCAGAGTTTTCGTTTGCAAGGTATTCATTATGAATACTAAAGATAACCTACACAAATTCACACCAAAATATGATGAAGGAATTTTCTTAGGCTACTCCACAACTTCTAAGGCTTATAGAGTTTTCAATAAAAACATTTGTACATTTGAGGAAATAGTACATGTAAAATTTGATGAAACTAATCCTTTTGTTTTTAAACCATCCCAAACTACATCCTCAGATGTGTTTTCAAAAACTGATTATCAACCTTTGATAGAAGATCCTTCTGATAAGGAAAATTTTCAAGAAGATACTTCTAAAACATTTACCCCAGAAGACTTTCTACCCTATGTTGATGAACATGTTTTACAAAACCCAAGTCAGGTGTTTCTAAAGAAACATCCCATTGAGAGTATCATTGTTGATGTCAATCAACCTTTAAGGACTAGAAATATTTTAAGGAATGAAGTAGAACATCTAGCATTCCTTTCCCAATTAGAACCAAAAATCACTGATGAAGCTTTAGGTGATGATTATTGGATTAATGCCATGCAAGATGAGCTAAATGAATTCGAAAGGAATAAAGTCTAGACCTTGGTTAAAAGACCTAAGGAAACTTCTGGTATTGGAGAAAAGTGGGTCTTCAGAAATAAGTGTGATGAAAATAGAGTCATTGTTAAAAATAAATCTAGAATTGTTGTTAAAGGCTATAATAATCAAAAGGGAATAGACTATGAACAAACCTATGCTCCAGTAGCTAGACTTGAATCTATTCATATCTTACTTGCCTTTGTAGCATTCTTCAATTTTAAACTTTTTCAAATGGATGTGAAATGTTCTTTCCTTAATGGTTATGTTCAAGAGGAAGTTTTTTTTTGAACATCCTCATGGATGTGAAGATACAAAACATCCTGATCATGTTTTTAGACTTACCAAAGCTTTGTATGGACTTAAACAAGCCCCACGATCGTGGTATGATAGACTTACAATATTTTTGCTTCAAAATAACTATGTTAAGGGAAATGCAGATCCAACCCTTTTTATAAAGAAAACTAAGAAAAATGTTTTGATTGTTCAAATAGATGTTGATGAAATCATATTTGGTTCAACTCAGCAATCTTTAACTAATTCCTTTTCGAATCTAATGAAATTTGAGTTTGAAATGAGTATGATGGTTGAGTTAACATTTTTTGGGGTTTTCAAATTTCTCAAAAACCAGAAGGAATCTACATATCCCAACATAAGTATATTAAAGATCGTATTAAAAAGTGTGGTTATGACAACACTAAGAGTATAAGTACTCCTATTGGAACCTCAAATACACTTGATCTTGATGATGTTGGGAAACCAGCAGATCAAACATCTTTTAGAGGTATGATAGGAATTCTACTTTACTTGACAGCTAGTTGACCAGACTTGATGTTTTCTATATTCTTATGTGAAAGATATCAATCCAATCCTAAGGAATCTCATTTAAAGGCAGTGAAAAGAATTTTTTGCTACTTAAAGGGAACCATGGATGTAGGATTATATTACTCTTCTAGAAATGATTTTGTTTTAAAAAGATATTCAGATGCTGACTTTGGTGAATGTAGAATGGACAGAAAAAGTACATATGGAACTTTTCATTTATTAGGAGATTCATTAGTTTTTTGGTAATACAAAAAGCAACATTCTGTAGCACTCTCCACTGCTGAAGCTGAATATGTTGCAGCTGGAAGCTGTTGTGGTCAAGTGTTGTGGATGCAATGCACACTCACAGATTATGGCTTGAGTTTTACTAAGACTCAAATTTTGTGTGATAACATAAGTTCCATATCCCTTAGTAAAAACCTTTCACATCACTCTCGTGCAAAACACATGGATATTAGGCATCACTTTCTTAGGGATCACACACTAAAAGGAGACATCATTCTTCAGTTTATCAGAATGCAATATCAACTTGCAGATATTTTCAAAAAATATTTACCCTCCGATAGATTTGAATACATTAAGCAGAAGTTAGGAATGCTAACCTTGAGTTAATCCTTCTTCATTTACTTCTTGATGAACAATTCTCCTTACAGTAATATTCTCATTTTCATAGGGGGGTACATTTTCTTGATAGCATAATCCAAATTTTCGTAGTGTTTTTTTAAAACTTTTGTAACCAAAATTTTTCATAGCCAATTTTCAAACGTTTGGAACTAAAATTTTCGGAATGGAAATATTCATACTGGAACTTTTCGTAATGAAATTTTTCGTACTCATTTTTTTCCTAGAAAGTTTTTTTTCTCTCATAGTAAGTTTTTTTGTAGTCTATTTTTTATTCAACAAGAATATTACGAATTACGAAAAAAAATTCTAGCCAATTTGAAAGGTATTATTTCCTTACTTAAGTCTTTGTAGTCATATTTTTCTTGCTGGTATTTTCTTATGTGTTTTAAAAAAATGTGGATTCTAGTTTTCTTAAATCCAAATGTTTTTTTAAACCTAAAAAGATTGGAGTCAAGTTTTCCTTGTAGTTTGTATCTCAACCGTTAGATCAAATCTCAATGTATCTCAACCGTTCGATCAACCGTGGAAAATGAACTGTCATCTCAACGCCTATATAAAGGGGACCCCTGAGGGTTGTCCCACATCGGTTTTTCAAAGCTTTCATGTCTTGAAGCCCTAAATCTCTTCTTGAGGGCCGTTCTGATCTTTCTAAATCCCATTATGAATCCTCCAGAAATCTCCATTCTGAATTTTTGTTGAAGCTACATCCCAAGATATGTCTACCTCAAAGCCAATTTCAAAATGGTTAGTTTACAGGGAGATATTAGTGCATCGTATTTTCTTCAAGTATGATTCTCTTATAACTAAGAATATCAGATTGAATGGCTGGGAGGAGGTTTTCTTATCGAAGCCTGAGAAATAGGCTCTGGTTTTTACAGATTTGCTTATTGAGTTCTGCGAGTCTGTTTCCTTCCGTGAGGAAGATGGCAGAAAGTTGTTTTCTTTCAAGTATTATGGGAAGACTTACAAATTATCCTTAACCAAGGCTGCAAGTTTGGTGGGTTAATATTATGAAGGTGAAGCTGATTTTTGTTTACATAAGCTTCTTGATGAGCAAGGAAGTTTCAACAAAGTGAAGGCATTATAATGCCTTGGACATAAAGATTCCAAGATAGCTAAGATTTCTCATCTCACTCCGAATAATCAGATTCTACAGCAGTGGGTACAAGGATTTCTCGTACAAAGAAGGGGTGACAAAGATAATCTGAAGAAGAGTGATATTTACATCCTAGATTTCTTAGTAAATATAAGGAAGATAAATCTGATGAGGCATATTTTGATTACAGTTAAGAATATCAAAGAAGGGAATCAGAAAGCTCAGATCATAATGTATCTGACCCTGATTTCTAAACTTATCATCAGATGTCTTAATTCATTCAAAGTTGCCTGCACTTCCAAGCAAAGAAATTGCAAGGTCATTCTGGTAAGTGATAATACATTAAAGAGGATGAAGATGGGTTTTTCTGATGAATCTGGAGAATTCTACCCTTTACCAGAAGAAGAATCTGAGACCATTTTGGAAAATGTGGAGAAGGTTGAACCAATGAAGAAAGTTTCCATGAAGAGGAAGCTTAAGGAAGTGGTTACTGAAGAAAAATCCCCCAAAGCTAACGAAACCCAATATGCACCACCCAAGCCGAAGAAATAGAAAGAATACCCAGATGAAGTGGCAGCTAAGTGGAGGGAAGACAAGGAGAAGAGAAAAGAATGGGATCCACAGTTTGGTTTAGACCCTGCTGAGGCTAAGGCCTTAAGATAAAGAGTTACAGATGAGTTAGAAAATCAAGAGAAAGAAAAGAAATTAAAGAAGAATATTTTAGAAGAAGATATTGTTCAATATCTTTTGAAAGAAACTGAAATATCCTCTAAGAAGATTCCCATTCCGAAAACCTTTGATATCCAATCTTTACCAGAAACCCCTAGAAAGAAATATCCAACTCTGAAAACATCCAAAGGGAAATAAGTTGTTGAAAGAACAGAAGAAGAAGTTTTTGAGAGAGTATAATAAGAAGAAGAAGAATAAGGAAGTGATTATATGGATGACATGATCAACCAAGTAGAATATTATCAAGAAAAGGCTGAATCCGCAAAATTTGTAACTCTGGGAAAGGGAGTTGAGAAAGAATATAGGAAGGATGATGATAAGAAAGAGGAAGAGGAAGAAAATGTTTTATATGATGAGGAAAAATACTTTGATAATAATTTTCTTGAGGAATGAGCATTAAAGGAGAAAATAGATGAAGACAATATTGTTCAATTATCAGAGAGTGAGGAACAATCTCCAGACGATCAACCCATTCCGAAAACTGATAGAGGTGAGAAAGTGCTCATGGATACACCAACAAAATATATCTTTAGGAAGAAAGAGGTTGGTGGTTCATCTAGAAGGAAGGTGGTGCAAATTGAGGAATAGAAATCTCCAATCAAGATCTCTGATTCGGAGTCATCAACACATGGTCATGACTTTGTTTTAAAATCTTTGAAAAAGTTGGCGGACACCCTTCCGATTTTTCCCACTATTGACTCTAGATGCTAGATGCTGCAACATATTTTGAAACAAAAGTCAGAATTTTTATCCATGATGATGGATAAGTGTGTGAAGATTGAATTTGGCCATAAAAGTTTTCTTATTAATTATGATATACACAGAAAATCATGCAGCAAAATCACTTTATGGTATAAGAATGTTGAATAAGACATGGCTGAGTATGATAATTTTCAGAATGAGGTAAAAGATGCCTTTGACACTGAGGATAACAAAATTAAGAATTTTAAGGATGAGCTGATCATTGAGAAATGTTCTTGGAGTCAACAAGTGAAGGAACTGAATGATAAGGATAATTCTCTTGCTCAAAATTTTATAAGGGATAGAGATCTCCTGATTGAGCTTGAGAAAAGACTTGAAAAGCAAGATGGGTTGTTGAAGATGTAGGAAGAGGCCATGAATGCTCAGGCAGAAGCTTTGAAATCACAAGATGAAAGGACAAAAGCTTTAGAAAGGCAAGATAAGGAGGATCAAAGAGATTTGAAGAAGCTGAAAACCTTGTTAAAGAAGCTGATCCCAAAGGAAAAGGAAGAAAAATAGACTCACTCCGATTTTTTGTTGCATTTGTCTTTCCTTGTAAATTTTTTTTAACTCTAATGAAATTTTGGGTGGTTGTATCTTGTGTTGTTATATACTAATGTTTCAGGTACTCTATTTCTTTTCCATTCCCTTAAATTCTTTTTGAAAATCACAAAGGGGGAGAAGAAATAAGAACTACTCAAAAGAGGCTATGGAAAAATTCATAATGGGGAAGGAAAAATTTCTAAGTGAAATATCCTTAAAGTAAGGTGGAGTTCCTCATTATAATGTTTTTCATTCCCATGATAATGAAAAATCCACTCCGAAAATTTAGAATACAATCCTTAGAGTTTCAATTCCAAAGGGGGAGTTAGTTGTATTCACTATCATTCATGAACAAAGGGAGATAAGTTTTAATTTCAAAGTTTAATGAAAATTTTCAAAGTCCTTATATTATTTTTCGTAAGGATGTTTGTGCTTTCCAAAAAGGGGGAGATTTTTGAGTCAATAAGGTTTTCCTTATGACTTTTCTATTCCATTGTTTTTGAAAATCACAAACACCTTATACTTAAGAAAATATATATTTTACTTCCCTAAGTAAAATTTCATTCCTTAAAGGAAATTTACCATAACCTATTTTTCCTTATACATAGCAATATTTTTCTTGTATAAAAATAAGATTCATACCCAAAACCTCGGAATCATATAATACTCAAATATGAAGCATTCTTTTTTTGGATCCGAATTCTGGATATGAACTTTAATGAAGTTCCGCTCCGAATTCTGGATATGTATTGTAATCAAGTTCCACTCCAAATTCTGGATATGAACTCTCATATAGTTCCACTCCGAATTCTGGATACGAACTCTGATATAGTTCCATTTCGAATTCTAGATACGAACTCTCATACAGTTCCATTCCGAATTATGGATACGAACTCTAACAAAGTTCAACTCCAAACTTTTACTAGTTCGACTCCGAAATTTTATTAATTCAACTTCTAACTTTTACTAGTTTGACTCCGAAATTTTATTAGTTTGACTCTGAACTTTTATTAGTTCGACTCTGAACATTTACAAGTATGAATCCGAACTTTTACAACTTTGACTCCAAACTTTTACAAGTTCGACTCTGAACTCTGTAAGTTCAGATTCTGAACTTTGATGAAACTAGACTCCGAATTTCTTTAGAGATTCAGACTCTAGATTTCTAAAGAATTCAGGTTCCGAATTTCTATAAAATAGAATCCGAATATCTCTTTATTATAGACACTGAATTTCAAATTTGGTTAGACTCTGAACTTTTATTTTCTTACATTCCGAACTTTTAGTTTTGCTTATACATACACTTTTTTCATTATAAAAAGATTTCATGCTTTCAGTTACACATGTTTTTCTATAAAACGATGTCGTCCATTCTATTTCTAACTAACCATTGGTTTAGTGACACGTGTATGGGTCCCTCCGAAATTTAAGGAAAATATGACCGTTGGAGGAGGGAGCCGACCATTCCAACCGAGCCTATAAATAGGAGCTCATTTGAAAGAGCTCAATAATAAGTTGATCACTCTAGAGACCACACGCTGTTAATGTGATTTCTAGAGAGAGAAGCTTTTCATGCCTTGTGTGTAATGAACTGCTTGTTCAGATTTCTTTGTGTGACTCTGATTGTTGGTGATTACAATCGAGGGCTTCCGAGGATAGGAAGACAGAGGTTCCAACACCTTGAAGTTGAGGGCTTCATTTCTGAGGAAGTCATAGGTTCCAACTACCTTGAAGTTGAGGGCTTGCAGGGATAGCAAGACAGAGACTCCGATCATCATATCGAAGGCTTACCCTGGTGTGGGTAAGAAAAACTTTCTTGAAAGTATAAATCAAGGGACCTTTATCCAAGGTTGTTGGATACCCTTCTCTTTGGTTTAAAATATTTATATCTTGTTACTTGTAGTTTGACTACTTGTTTTTTTGCTGCTTTTCATATTGTAAGGAAAGTATAATCTTCATATATTTACTTACACTTATACTCTAATTATTTTATATTCAATATGCTTTATGGTAGAATCTCATATTGTAAACATTAGTTGAGTTTCAATTTCCAGATCCATATTTCCGGAACCTGTTTTTGGAATCACTTTACAGATTTATGCAAGTACATAGAACTATAAGTTTGTAACTTAATAATTTGTCCCAATCTTTCATTGGTGATTAGAGGTTTTGTGAATTTTATTAGTTTAACATTGTTAAACTTAGATCTTTCCTTGTTTAAGGAAATTTTTACACTGTACAATTCACCCCCCCCCCCTCTTGTATATTGAGCATCTACATTATTATTTCGATCCTACACATGTATGTATGGTTTCATTAAGAGATGGGTGGGACCTATATCCCCCTTCAATTCATTCGTTAAATAGTTATATCTCATTTGATTGACTATGGTGGTATTTGGAATTAACCTTGAATACTAAGATTTCCATGGTAGTGAACCATGACTACGAATATGGTATGAGGAGTGAACTCATTCTTCTAAGATAGCCTTGGGAATGAAACATGACTACTAAGATCGCCATTGAAGTGAACCATTACTACTAAGATGGTATTAGGAGTGAAATCATGATAATAATATGGACATGAGAGTAATCAATGACTACCATTATGGTATGGGGTGATCCCATACTACAAATATAGTCTTGGTAGAAATTCCTTGGATACTATAGAACTAGTATTATAAGATTATGTGTCTACCCCAATTCCATGTTTTATAACTATGTTATTCATTCATGGTTTGTGTTCCTTATTTAATTATGATTCATGTCTTATGAACTACAAATCATTACTTTATGATTCATGTATATGGTCTTTGATATGAATGGTATGATCTTTTATTTTCATAATCATGATCCCATACTCATATGTTCATGATTATGCTTAGATATCACCCTTGTCTACCCTTACTGAGCATTTAAGCCCACCCATTTTTATGTTTCCTTTCCAAGGTTATGAAGATATTTATTATGTTTGATGTGTTTAAGAATGGTTCTAGTCAATAAGAAACTAGCAAGAGATAATGTATCTCAATTATATATCAGATTTTATCTATTCATGTTTCTAGCAGAACTAGAATAATACAGTCTTTGGTTGTTTTTTTGTATAATGTATTATGTATTTCAGAAACATTATTATATGGTGATGTTTGAAAAGAGAGTGTCCCTATAGTTGGTATCATAACAAAGGTTAAGTTATCCATTTAAAAATATGATGAGAAAACATCAGTGAGATCCCTATGTATACTTATAAGGATATGTCTAGGGATGTCTCTAATGATAAGTATAAGGATGAATTAACATTTAGGAAAATTACCTAGAATATTGGTAAAGGATAGAGTGAAAGTTTCCCTACAGATACATTCTTTTCTGGATATTATAAGTTGATATGGCTCTAGCAAAGATGTACCTTGGGTTAACATAGACAATATGTTTCAATTCTGACTTGGGATAATTTGGTACACAACAACTGGACTTGATTCACACCTAGTTGGACCCTTCGGGGGGATATTATTTAGAAATTCACAAAATTTTCATGAACCATCGTGAAGGATCAAAATATAAGTTGTCATTTAATAACCTAAGATTAATCTTTTATGTCATATATTAATGATGGTGTCATGATTTATGCATCCTATAAGTAATTCATTTCATAACTGTGTCTTTTTTTCTATGATAAGTAATTCCCACACTATTCATATTATTTTAGTAAATATAGGAAAATAAGAGGAAGTAGATTAACATTGAATATGATTAATGATTTTCAACTGAGAATCCAAGTGCGTTGACCACTGGAGTGAATTTTTATTTGATTATGACTAATCAATTTTCATAGAACATGATTAATAATGTGTACCTTAGCTAACTATTGGACACACTAATGAAGAGAAAGAATGATTTCATTAAGAGTTAGGTTAATGGAGACCATATATTTAATAAGATATTTTTTCTTTGAGTCGTGAATTTGGAAAGAAATTCCTAAGTTAATGTCTTATATGAATAAAAATATATTTTGACTATGGAAAACAAGGACACAAAGCATGTCACTAAAGGGGTAAATGAAGAGTTAAGTTAATAAAATGGATGATAATATTGTCCATCCTAAGGAATCATAAAAGGTTAAGTGTTATATGTGTGGAATAAAGTTTCATTATGAAACTAAACATCCCAAGATGAAAGATCCAAAAGCGGATTATCAAGGTGGTATGGTTAATGGTTAAAATTCTAATGATGAAGAGACTATAAATGAAATGTGAATGGAAAGAGGTATTATATAATAGGATGAGGTAGCCTTGCTAATGGAATAGTGATGAGGTGGGATAATGATTTTTTTATATATTTGGATTCAAGATGTTTGTTATATAAAAGGTGAAATATATAAGGATTTTTAGTTTTATGTTATTCTCTACGGATTTAAAAGAACCCATTGAATGGTTCTGATAGAATAGAAATTTGATATAATGGAATGGTTATGTCCCTGGAAAACACATGATTAAGGTAATGATAAACCTTAATATGTTCTTTATGTTATGATAATACTATTTGGATACATATATATGGAATATGGAATATGAATAAGTAATTTGGAAGGTTTTTATTACCTTGAACTAATTAAGGACTTTTTGACAATTAGTTTATGCTCTCATAGATGAAGTTTACAACTTCTTGTATTTTTGTAATATAAATAGTAATATATGGAATAATGAAGTATGCATGTTTTTCAGAAGTATTTATCATAATTGAAGTTATTACCATGGTTCAATAAAATCGATGATGAGGGTATTCACATGTTTCTAAAGTGAAAACCAAGATAAATTTGTTGATATATAGGGGAATCAATGCTATGTTTATTTTGTGAAACCCTTTCTAAAGTTATGTATTTTCATCTTTTAGAGGGGTTATATGGATAACTAGTCATAAAACTCTTATGTTAAACTTCAGAGGAAGTATCTATGCACTGAGTTTTCATTGAAAACCATAGTTAAAGTCTACATAGTGATTAACCTTATTTCATGGATGTCTATATTATTTATTTTGAACATTATATTATTATGCTTTTAGATTAGAATATAATTTATTTTGGGTGACATCCAATCATGTCTGGAAAGATTGTTGGTCTTGACCCCATTACCAAAATATGATAAGGGTTTCATGCCTACCACTGACCTACGAGATGTCCTAATTAATGTTTAATTATTTTCTATGAATAATTATTTATAATGAAATAGAAGTGTTACATTTTATTTTAGGAGGATAATTTATTAACCTTTTTAAATTTTAATAATATTTATAGATAAATAGATATACTTATAATTATTTTATGGGCATTAATGTCAACTAAATGTTTATTTTTGTGATTTAGGTATCATAGTTAATTTATAGACATCCATTTCTTAAATTAATGGATTAATTATAAATAATAAAAATAAAAATAAAAGATTGAAATTTTGTTAACCAAAGTATATCAGGTAAATATTTTTTCTTGGTCAATAAAAAAATTAATCAATGATAAGATTTTGACAACCCTACTTTTATTACAATCTTAAACATGATTTATTACATAAAATATCACTTGATACAACAAAGAAGATCGAGAGGTTTAGTGTCTTTGGGGATTAGGATCATTACATAAAAACTTAAAACATGAAATACAACATCTTTATTGAAAACTTCCTTTACATGACCACTACATTCCCTCGTACATAGCACTGCATGGGATAACCTGAGGACATGCATAAGAAAAGGGTGAGCTATAAAGCCCAATAAGGGAGTACACATGGAATAACATGAGGAGTAAAACACATGTTAGAAAATAGGCATATCAATAGAGAATAAAAGATACATGAGCATAAAGGAATGATAAAGCATGATAATCATAACATGGAAATGTGGCAACAACACTTAACATGGAATTAGCATGATCCAAGGCTCATTGCACATGGAGCATGATTAAATCCTCATTGAACATAAAGCATGAGTAAACCCTTGTTTCACTTGAATTATCATGACTCCACACTCATTTCACATGACATATCATGATACTATACTTTACCCAATGCATTGGAGCGCTATAAGGGCTCACCCTTCTTAAACATTTCATTTCATGCATATGTGTGCCACATGGATCATAAAACATGGATTCATAAAACGTAATCGTTTATTCCACGATAATGGAATGTTTAATTCATACATGAAACTTTGTAAAAAATAAGTAAAGGTGCATAAAGGTGGATACCCTTGATGGAGAAATGGGCATGGTATCCACTACACAATGGCATTGGCTTAGAAAATCGGTGCGATTTCTGCAGCGTAACGGCGTGACATAAGAATTCATAAAAAATGGATGATGAGAGAGAAATGGGATCCTCATATTATTTACTTGTAATGGACAGTAAGGAGGTCATATAGATACATGTCCCAACAATTGTAATGGAATTTAGATTCATGATACAAAATTATTGCTTGAATGTAAAAGAAGAGAGAGAACTTCCTTTCAGAATTTCAGCATAGTAACGGGTGTACATGGGAGGAATTTCATGAGTGAGAAAGGGGTCTCCCATCATTCAAACATAAATAGGGAAGTATGAGGGAGGTGAGAAACCATACCCCAACATTCGTAATTGAAATTAAAATGGAAAAACAACTTAAAGAAAACTGGAAAAAATTGAGAAAAGAAGAAAAACCCTTACTTGGAAGTGTGCTTCCAAAGGCTAGAGAGAGGCTTGTGAGAGGCTTCTTGGGAGCTTGGGGCACCTTGATAGGATTATAGAGAGAGTAGTAAAGAGGCTGGACGAACTACAAGGGCTTTTAGTGTGGAGGAAGTGGGAGCTTGGGTGTGTTTATATAGGAAAGGTGAGGGAATTCTTTATTATTTAGGTTTGGGTCCCCTTACATTAAATTAATCCAACACACAAACCATCCCATGGTTTTTGCCCATGGTTTTTGTAAAAGGGAAGATGAAAACAATATTTTATAAGGCCAAAGTCAGAACTTCTTAAAATATTAGGGTTGCTTATGTGGAGGTGAGTCACACTCCCATGGAAATTAATTTAAAAAGGCAAGGTGTTGAATATGTCTTGAGGGGTCCATTAATGCTTTGAAAGTAAGTCAAACAAACCCAAAATCACATTAGTTTAATGGTAAAACATATATTGGCCAAACATAAAGATTATAGTATTTTATTACATCACTATTGGGTCATTATGATGTCATAGAACACATTATATATTTAAACGGTATTTAATTTTGACACAAAAATTTGACTGTCTCAGAAAATTATGAAAAATTCACCGTTGGATAATTTCGACATCCTGATTCCAAAAATGACATTAATTTTATCTAAATAATTTCTAAATATTTTAATTTTTACTTTTAAAATAAAAACAAACATTTATCAAAAATTCACGGGTTTTGACAGAAATGGCTTTCAAACCTTAATAAAAAAATTTAATTGCATTCATAATATTATAAGATCATTTATATTTAATTAATTTATTTTATTAAAATATTATTTAATTCAAAAATCCCTTAATTTAATAAAATAGATTTCTTAATTAAATAATAACTAAAAACACCATTTGTACTTTAAAAACTATTTACAATGTATCAAAAATGACTAGAAATTATATTCATTATTATATACAAAAAAAATGTACATGAACATAGTACTACTTATTTGTTACATAACCCCTTAAATCAGCCGCATAAGACCTAAGGGTAAGGTGTGCGATGGTGACGGACTCTTGGGGTGGATCTGATAACATCGCTCGAGTGGTAATTTCAATCAACTTCCACTTTTCCCGTAGACGGTCACGTTCGAGCTTGAAATGATGAAGCTCAGCTTGGGATTGGTCAAGGGTGAATAACAAAGACGCCACCTCTTTTCCGAGCTCCGACAAATGTGCTTCGTATGGGGAAATTTTATTAGATGAGGTCATCGCTTCCTTTGTCTGAGTAAATTGGATTTGTTAAAGTCCTATATTTATACTAATCATGTGATCACTGTTCAATGGCTATATTAGCAATGGTCAAAATTCATAATATAAAAACAAAGAAGTAGACATTTTATGTAAACATAAAGATATATTTAATTAGATCAAGAGCGATTTCCATTAAGGAAACTTTGGGTCATTACAATATTCCCCCCTTAAGAAATTTCACCCTCCAAATTTTCCTTTTCCCACACTAAAAAAATGTGGGTAACTCAGATTCATCATATCCTTTGATTCCCAAGTCGCTTCTTCAAACTTGTGGTTTCTCCACAGCACCTTGACGAGGGACATTGTCATATTTTGTAGAACTTCTTCTCTACGATCTAAGATCTTCACTGGTTTCTCCTCATAAGAAAGATCATCTTCCAATTGTACCACATCAGAAGAGAGTACATGTGAAGGGTCTGGTATGTACTTCCTTAAGAGGGATACATGAAAGACATCATGTACTTTGGCCATGGCAGGTGGAAGTGCTAGTAGATAGGCCACATCCCCGACATGATCAAGAATCTCGAAGGGGCCAATGTACCTTGGACTTAACTTCCCTTTCTTTCCAAACCTCATGAACTTCTTCCATGGAGATATGCGTAGAAACACCATGTCTCCAAATTTAAACTCAAGGTCTCGTCGACGATTATCTACATTACTCTTCTGTCGACTCTGGGCTACCTTGATATGCTGCTGAATGGTTTTCACCTTCTCCACCATTTCTTCGACCATTTCTGGTCCAAGCAGCTTACGTTCACCGACGTCATCCCAACATACCGGTGTTCTGCACCTTTTCCCATACAGAGATTCATATGGTTCCATTTGGATGCTCGAGTGGAAACTGTTATTATAAGAGAACTCAACCAGAGGAAGATGTTGATCCCATCCTCCTTTAAAGTCCACTAAGCATGGTCTCAACATGTCCTCAATTGTTTGGATAGTCCGCTCGGATTGGCCATCAGTTTGAGGATGATAGGCCGTACTGAAGTTTAGTTCAGTATTCAGAGCATGTTGAAGACTCTTCCAAAACGTAGAGGTGAATCTTGGATCTCAGTCAGACACAATAGATAGTGGTAATCCAACCTTACCACTTCCCGGATATATATTTGTTCCAGTTGATCCAAAGATAAATCCTCCTGAATAGCAATGAAGTGTGAAGTCTTTGTAAGACGATCCACAACAACCCATATTTCATTGTTGCCTTTGGATGTACTCAGAAGTCTGGTGACAAAGTCCATGGTGATGTTATCCCATTTCCATTTTGGTATGGGAAATGGTTGCATCATCCCCTTAGACTTCTGCCTCTCTCCCTTCACTTGCTGAAACATCAGGCACTTTGATGTATATTTAGCGATCTCCTTCTTTATATTATCCCACCAAAATTTTTCTCAGAGATCTCGATACATCTTTGTGCTCCCTGGGTGAATAGCGAAATTTGAACTATGTGCATCATCCAAAAGTTCCATCTTCAGCTCCGGATTTGATGGAACACATAGTCTTTTCCTAAACATTACAATTCATTCTTCATTAACATTAAACTCTGAGGATTTCCCCTTATTGATAGCTTCCACTTTTTCTTGAATTCCCACATCATCCTTTTGAGCATCCTTTAACCTTTCTAAAAGATATGGTTGAGCGATCATTTGTGAAAGGATTGATGATGTTCCCTTCTTTATGATTCTCACGTCCATCTTCATCAAGTCTATGAAGATTGGATCCTTCTCAATTATCATCATTGATATAATTGTTGGGTCCTTTCTACTTAGGGAATATGCCACCTTGTTCGCTTTCCTTGGGTGGTAATGTATTGAACAGTCATAATCCTTGATGAGCTCTATCCATCTTCTCTGGCGCATATTAATCTCTTTCTATGTGAATATATATTTAAGACTCTTGTGGTCAGTATATATCTCACATTTCTCTCCATAGAGGTAAGGCTGCCAGATTTTCAAGGAAAAGATCACCGCCCCCAATTCCTGATCATGTGTTGGATAGTTTTGCTCATGGATTTTCAACTACCTTGAAGCATAGGATACCACTTTATCATTCTGCATTAGCACACAGCCTAAGACCTTCTTCGAAGCATCACTGAATACCACAAAAAGTTCCCCACTTGTGGGTAAAGTGAGCACGGGCGCAGTGATATGCCTCCTTTTCAACTCCTTGAATTTTTCTTCACATTCATCACTCCAAGAAAACTTTATTCCCTTCTGAGTTAGCTTGGTAAAAGGGTTGTAAAATCGTGAGAAATTCCTCACATATCGTCGATAATATCCAACTTACCCCAAGAAGCTACGAATATCCGTTACCGATGTCGGCCTCGGTCATCCCTCAATTGCATTTTGTTTTGGAGGGGTCCATAGATATCACATTGCTTGTGATGATATGGCCCAAGAATGAGACCTCCTTCAACCAGAACTCACACTTGTTGTACATTGCATAGAGCTTCTCCTTGCACAAAGACTCTAGTACAGTTTTTAAATGCTCCTCATGATCCTCCTTGGTTTTGGAGTATATTAGAATATCATCTATAAAGACTACCAAAAATTTGTCAAGGTAATCTCTAAAGACTCTATTCATCAAGTCCATGAATATTTCTGGAGCATTTATGAGTCTGAAAGGCATTACTATGAATTCATAGTGCCCGTATCTTGTACGAAAATCATTCTTGGGGACATCATCATTCTTCTCCCTTACTTGATAATATCCCAACCGCAAATTCACCCTGGAGAAGTATTGGGATCCACGCAGCTGATCAAATAAGTCATTGATTCTTGGGAGAGGATACTTGTTCTTTATCGTGATTTTGTTAATTTCACGATAATCGATGAAAATCCGCATTGACCCATCGTTCTTCTTGACGAAGAGGACTGGTGCACCCCATGGTGAAGCCCTTGGGCATATAAACCCTTTATCCAAATTCTCCTGTAGTTGTTTTTTTAGCTCTTCAAGCTCAAAAACAGCCATTCTATATGGAGTCTTGGATATTGGTAATGCCCCAGGTGTAAGTTCCATTAAGAACTCAACATCTCTTCTAGGAGGAAGACCAGGCGGTTCCTCGGGAAACACTTCAGCGAATTCCCTCACAATAGGAATTTATTCAATGATGGTTTCATCCTTGGACCCAATCATCTGAGCCAGATACGTGTTCTCATATGGCAGTAATATCCATGCTTGAGATGATGGAGCTAAAGTAGATTCATCTTCCTCCTTACACTTGTAAATAATCGGGGTTCGATTCTCCATATGGAGTGTGATTTCCCTCTCCCGACAATTTATGTTGGCTCTATATAAGGAAAGCCAATCCAGGACAATAATTGCATCAAATTCTACTAGAGGGAGTATGACGAGGTTCGCCGGGAAATTCAATCCATAGATTATAACAGGGGAGGACTTATATTCCTGGGATGCAATGATTGCCCCATTTTTCGTACTCACCGACATCTTTACTTCCATGATTTTTGGTGGTGTTGGGATTGTTCTACTAAACGTTTGAGATATAAAAGAATCTGTATAACCTGAATCAAAAAGTATGTTCTCTATTCTTGAATTAATAACTAGTGTACCTGTCACCACTTCGTTTTCGGGGTTCACTTCGGCAGAAGTGATGGAAAAAGATCTTCCTTGCTGCCTTGGGGGTTGTTGGTTGTCTCTGAAAACCCTTGGATTAGGGAACTGATTTGGAAAATGACCTAGTTCATTTCATTTGTAGAATTGAACAATGCGTTGAGGTTCAAATGGAGCGTTCCTCTCCTCTGTTGCAGCCGTGGGTCTTTCTTGCCGACAGTTAACAGCTAGGTTCCCTTCTCTTCCACACATGAATCATTTTCTCGTCCCCTTAAGGAAATTTCCAGGGTCCTTCTTTCCGCACTTTTAGAAAGTGTGGTGCTGGATCTTCTTAGCACCATTGTATTTATCCATCGGACCACCAGCATTGAAGTCCAACTTACGATTCTTGTACCCATGATACCCCTATGATTCCACGATCTGCATTTCAACCTTGAGGGCACATCAGACAATTTCCTCATAGCTGTCGAAGTCACAGATCTCTAATGCTTTCCACAAGCTAGGAATCAGTCCACCAAAGAAGCGGTCAACCATGCATTCGGTGGTAACGACAAAGCCGGAAGCGTATCATTCAAGCCTCGTGAAGTTTTCCTCATACGCTCCAACAGATTCTTCATATTTTTACTTGAGGGAAAATAAGTCCCTTTGCATCTTAATCTGGAGGGTGCGCGGAAAATATTTATCGAAAAACATCTTCTGGAAATCCTTCCAATCCAATGCCTCGATCTCCTCCGCAGGCTTCGAATTTTTGATCAACTTCCACCATTTATCAGCTTCACCCTCCATACGATAAGCCTCCAAGAGAACCTTCTCTTGTTCAAGACATTGGAGGATGGAGAAAATCTTTTCAATGGAGTTGATCCATTTTTCAGCGATCGTGGGATCGGATGATCTAATAAAAGTAGGAGGCCTTTTTCTCATGAAGATCTCGATAGCGAATTGTTCTTTCTTAGGGGGGTTGAATGTTCCTCTTGACCTGTGTTTCTATTCAAAACTTGAGTTAGCTGGGAGAGAAGCGTGACAAAGTTCGTGATTCCCGCTCCCATTGGATTGGGCATCTCATTAGTAAAGTCATCACACTGATCCTCACAACAGTTATTAGCCCGAGTCCTCCTACTACCGGCCATTGGATGGAATAAAAGGAATGTTTGGGGTAACACATAAAGGGTAATCCAAAGACAAAAGTTTATGACTTATAAATAAACTTTTATTTCCTAAACTCCTGAGTCTATAGGCTACAATCTAGGCTTTTCATGATCTACTTTCTAACATATATTCTTAGAAAATTTTTTATTAATTCCCTTAATAAGGGTTCATACTAATCTTGTGAATTTATAAAAACATATCCCTAGGGAGTGTCGTAACGAAGAGTGCAGCAAGGCCCATTGTCGCGCACCAGTTCCCATTCGAGTCTAGCTCAAAGCGGTGTTTTCGGGTTTTACCCCTAGGATACATCTGTGCCAAAGCCGCCTCTACCTGCCCGTATCTAGATAGGGATGTATTTGTTTGTAAACCACTTACCCAGTATTTACCAAAACTTAGGGATGTTTATTATACTTAGTCTTGTATCTAAGGCTTTACTAGTGTTTCCTAAGCCCAAAAATAACTAAACCTATCCTCTGATAACAACTATAACAACCCTGCTTTTATTACAAACTTAAACATGATTTATTACATAAAACTTCACTTGATAAAACAAAGAAGATCGAGGGGTTTAGTGTATTTGGGGCTTAGGATCATTACATAAAAACATAAAACATGAAATACAACATCTTTATTGAAAACTTCTTTTACACGACCACTACATTCCCTCGTACATAGCATTGCATGGGATAACCTGAGGACATGGATAAGAAAAGGGTGAGCTATAAAGCCCAGTAAGGGAGTACACATGGAATAACATGAGGAGTACAACACATGTTAGAAAATAGGCATATCAATAGATCATAAAAGATACATGATCATAAAGGCATGATAAAGCATGATAATCATAACATGGAAATGTGGAAATAACACTTAACATGGAATTAGCATGAGCCAAGGCTCATTGCACATGGAGCATGAGTAAATCCTCATTCCACATAAAGCACGAGTAAACCCTCATTGCACTTGAATTATCATGAGTCAACACTCATTGCACATGATGTATCATGATACTATACTTTACCCAATGCATTGGAGCGCTATAAGGGTGCACCCTTCTTAAACATTTCATTTCATGCATATGTGTGCCACATGGATCATAAAACATGGATTCATAAAACATAATAATTTATTCCATGATAAAGGAATGCGGAATTCTTACATGAAAATTTTTAATAAATAAGTAAATGTGCATAAAGGTGGATACCCTTGATGGAGAAATGGGCATGGTCTCCACTACATAATGGCATTGGCTTAGAAAATCGGTGCGATTTCGGCAGCGTAACAACGTGACATAAGAATTCATAAAAAATGGTTGATGAGAGAGAAAGGGGTTCCTCATCATATTTACATGTAATGGACAGTAATGAGGTAATATAGATACATTTCCAAACAATTGTAATGGAATTTAGATTCATGATACAAAATTATTGCTTGAATGTAAAAGAAGAGAGAGAAGTTCCTTTCTGAATTTCGGCATAGTAACGGGTGTACATGGGAGTCATTTAATGAGTGATCAAGGTGTATCCAATCATTAAAACATAAATAGGGAAGTATGATGGAGGTGAGAAACCATACCCCAACATTCATAATTGAAATGAAAAGCAAAAACAACTTAATGAAAATTGGACAAAATTGATAAAGGAAGAAAAACCCTTACTTGGAAGTGTGCTTTCAAAGGCTAGAGAGAGGCTTGTGAGAGGATTATTGGGAGAATGGGGAACCTTGGGAGGATAATAGAGAAATTAGGGCAGAGGTTGGACGAACTCCATGGTCTTTTAGTGAGGATGAAGTGGGATCTTGGGTGGGTTTATATAGGAATGGTGAGGGAATTCTTTATGATTTAGGTTTGGGTCCCCTTACATTAAATTAATCGAAACCACAAACCATCCCATGGTTTTTGCCCATTGTTTTTGGAAAAGGGAATAGGAAAACAATATTTTATAAGGCCAAATTCCTAAATTCTTAAAATATTAGGGTTGCTTATGTGGAGTTGAGTCACACTCCCATGGAAATTAATTTAAAAAGGCAAGGTGTTGAATATGTCTTGAGGGGTCCATTAATGCATTGAAAAGTAAGTCAAACAAACCCAAAATAACATTATTTTAATGGTAAAACATATATTGGCCGAACATAAAGATTATAGTATTTTATTACATCACTATTGGGTCATTATGATGTCATAAAACACATTATATTTTAAGACAGTATTTAATTTTTACCCAAAAAATTTGATTGTCTCAGAAAATTATGAAAAATTCACCATTGGATAATTTTGATGTCCTGATTCCAAAAATGAAATTTATTTTATCTAAATAATTTTATAAATAGGTTAATTTTAACTTTTAAAATAAAAACCGACATTTATCGAAAATTCGTGGGTTTTGACAGAAATGGCTTTGAACCCTTAATAAAAAAATTAATTGCATTCATAAAATTATAAGATCATTTATATTTAATTAATTTAATAATAATAAAATTATTTTATTAAAATATTATTTCAGTCAAAAATCCCTTAATTTAATAAAATAGATTTCTTAAGTAAATAATAACTAAAAACACCATTTGTACTTTAAAAACTATTTACAATGTATCACAAATGACTAGAAATTATATTCATTATTATATACAAAAAATAATGTACATAAACATAGTACTACTTATTCATCACATAACCCCTTAAAACAACCTCATAAGACCTAAGGGTATGGTGTGCGATGATGAAAGACTCTTCTGGTTTCTCGGATAACATCTCTCGAGTGGTAATTTCAATCAACTTCCACTTTTCCCATAGACGGTCACGTTCGAGCTTGACATGATGAAGCTCAGCTTGGGCTTGGTCAAGGGAAAAGCCCAAAGACGCCACCTCTTTTACGAGCTCTGACAAATGGGTTTCGTATGGGGAAATTCTACTGGATGAGGCCATCGCTTCCTTTGTCTGAGTAAATTGGATTTGTTAAAGTCCTATATTTATACTAATCATGTGATCACTGTTCAACGGCTATATTAGCAACGGTCAAAATTCTTAACATAAAAACAAAGAAGTTTACATTTTATGTAAACATAAAGAGACATTTAATTAGATCAATATGGATTTCCATTAATGAAACTTTGGGTCGTTACAAAGATAATAATCAAAAAAATGTCCTAATACATTAATTTTTGTTGAACTGATGGCCTTATAAATATTTATAGATTTATAAGTTTGTAGCCATCATATTTTATGTGATTATTCCATTATTTTAGAATAATAAACTAAATCACTCCCTATAAATATTTATGTATTTTCCTCATGTCCAATCTTCACTCATAACCAATGTTCTCTAGTGTGTAAACACAGTTATATGTTACATTGGATAACCGTTATGGTTCCAACATTCCCTTTTTAAGGGAAATTTTTGTGTTTATTTTTAAAATGTGGGTTTTTATGAGAATATTATAAAGTATTAATCCATTTTTAATCTAGACAAATTTGTAGGTAGAAATTCATTTTTAGTGGGTAGAATTTAAAACCCCTATATTTTTTTCATATTAATTTTACCTTTTTGATATTCTGCATTCCACACGATATAGAAAATAGTTTATTTTATATTCAATCACTATGTTAGTTATGTGTTATACACAAAAAAATGTTAATCATGCACTACACACAACATAAACACTATATTTATCTACATAGAACACCAAGGATAGCTTGGGTTATACATAAATGAGTTTCCATGATGGCTTGTGTAACATGCAACCCCAGGGGTTAGCAAAAAATAATAGATTTTTAAACTACTATTCTAATAAGATATAACCTAGAAGTTAAATAATTGGTTATGGTTAAATAATTTATGAAAAAATATAGTTTAGAAAAAATATAATATGAATTCATAGGTTACCAATTAGTTATAAATGAATATTAAAACTTATTGAATATAAAGGAAAATATAAATATTTTTATGGTCACAATGTTGATTTACCATAATAAATAAAATTAATTATTATCAGTAAATGATATTAATGAAATATATATTTTATATATTCAATAAAATATGGTTTGTTTTCATCCAATAGATTTGATAGAAATAAGATAATAAGAAACCCAATTTTATACATAAAACGCTATATTTTTTATTAAGGTAGTTCTACCACCTTTTAATGGAGAACCCATTTTAAATTACATTTTTTACACTTCTATATGTTTAATATGTCAAAATAAACTTTAAATTGTGAATCAGAACATAAAAATTAGGTTATGATGATTATTTTTTTCGAGAGGGTTTCAATTTTTTAATAAATAGTTAAAAATACTGAGTTGTAGTTCAAAACTGCTTTTTCATATAATTTATTTATAAGGATAAATTATATATAAAATTAGTTCAAAGGTTTAATTAGATTTTATTTTTATAAATTAATTTTGTATAGGTAATTTTAATAAATTTCACCTTGAAAATGGTTATAAAGCTTAGAAAACTTTGGAATTGTTTTACTTAAAAAACCACTATTGTCGACCTGAATGCATGATTAATTTGAAATTAATTTCTTCCAATACTATGGTTGGAATTTTTAAAAAGGATTATATATTTGGAATAAAAAAAATTAAATTTCTAATAAGTTTAAATTATTTTTTGACAAAACTGATTAGGGATATTATTTAAAATTAATTAAATAGATTAAGGTAAAATTAAGCCTAAATAAGGACTGAACCTCAAATTTATGACCCAAAACAAACTATTAACATGTACAACACACATTTTATTTCCATTATTTATCCATGAAACAAACAAAATTGAGTTGTTTTGGTTATTTATGACTTTTTAGTTAAAATTTGTGTACACCGAACTTGTTTTTGAAAAAACCAAGTGAGTCATTTCCTTTCCCTATAAAAGGCCACCACCTCTCCCTATTCATCACACCTATAAAATCACTTATTTTAGGAAAATATCATACCAATAAAAATACATATATCACTACCTTATTATTTTAGTCCTACATCTTGGAATTAAGTCTTCCAATGATTCCTTTTTGCACAAACAAAAATTAGTTTCCATATTAAGAGGTAACGCCTTCTCTCAAACTCTATTCTTTTATTTTACTTCTCCACCCCGTAAATCCTCATTATTTCGTGGTTGTATAATAAAAAAATGTATCATTAATACACTAGGATATTTTTTGAAAATTTTTCAATATAGAATTACACACACCTCCATCTAATGGGTAACGAACATATTGTTTATGTGTACGAAGAACTTCTACCTCACAAAATGATGATTGGTCAATTTTCCTCATCGCCTCTCATGGTGGACATTATGATGAAAAAATAGTTTATAAATATTATTTATTATATTTATTATTTTTTTAATCTTATTTATTTCTTTTAAAACACATTTCTTTTTTACTTTATATTCTGTGTAAATACGGTAATTTCATTTGAGGAAGTGTGGACTACCACCCACTCAAAGCGACGTGATTCATTCGAACACTACATGGAATGTATTAAGGATGTATTTAGTGAGATTATATGATATATATATATATAATTATAATTATAATTTAATTATATTATATAAACAAATACATATATTTTTTATTCTTTGTTTCTTTTAATACGACAATAAAAACGGAAACTGCGTTAATGTGTACGTAAGTCTTACCGTCTCCATGAACTGTGTATTCTATTTCATACTTTAATATTATATATATAATTATAATACCCATATAATGTATATATATTATATTTATATCATGTTTTATATTCATAAATCATGATATAATTATAAGTATCAATGATATAACAAATAATGACACATGAAAAGAACAAAGTGAATATTATCTAAAGTCATACCTTAACAAAGGATGGTTAACAAGAGGGTAATATAAGGTTGTAATAAAACCATATATGGTATTATATATAATAATATGTTTCTATAAAATATTTATAATAAACGTTTATTTATTTATAGGTGGTTTGAATGAGTACGTCGAGAGTTAAGACACAAGGTAAGGAGATTTAATCTAATTTTTTTTTCTGAGATACATGCTTTATTAACCACTCACTTATTTTGTGTGGTGTATATACTGAACGTGAATGTATAATATGTTTATTATAATTAAATTTATGTTTATTTACATATCCATTTTATGAAATTTATTTCATGGGTTTTATATTTCAAAATTTACCAAATAGTAAGAGAATTTTTTCTCGATTCACCTTCTTTGAGACTTGTGTGTTATTATGCACATAATTTTTTTCAATATGTATATACTTCCATTTTAAATTTTATATCATTGTCCCCATTATTTTCATTATATTATATTCTTAATTTAGTTTAATTTTCTTACTTGGAAAGTTTGATCTGATGTTACCAAGTAGTTTTTGTTTATTGAAACAATCTCATCATTTTTTGAGATTGTTAATGATTCTGGTTCCTTATATGAAATCTTTTGGTCCATATCACAAGAGAACTCATTTTTTCCTTATCCTATATTAGTTAAAGATATATTAATGTATTTTTACCATTATTCCACACATTGGTATATAAGATAATTAAGAATGTGTGCTTTATAAGAAAGCATGACTTTACCCTCCCTTTGGTCAGAAATATTTGTTCCATCAAAACCATGTTTTTTAAAATAGGACTCCAATAATATTCTACTAGTATCCTATAATATTTAAAATACATTTTTTCCTTTTTCATTCAATGATTTTTTAAAATAAATCATCTTGTCACTTTTTAAACGAGTCATTTTTCTACCCTTTTTACCGTGCAAATGGAACGTTCTCTTTACCTCATACGACATGTATGGATTTTCCTATTGTCAACTCTGTGAAGCTTCCATTTTATTTTTAAATGGTTACATTTTATGAAACTATTTTTAAAAGTTATTTTCAAGGAAAATTATTTTCAAAATGTTTTCAACTTTATTTTATTAGTTTTCAATGAAAATTGTTTTCAAAATTGTTTCCATGCCATATTTATAAGTTTTCAAAGTATTTTCAAGGAAATGGATTTCAAAATAATCTCAACCTTCTTTAACATTTTTTCATGTAAAAAGGCTTTCAAAACATTTTCTTAAAATATTTATATGTTTTCAATGATTTTTAAAAGAATGAGGTTTTCAAAAACAATTAATCTTATTTTATAGGTTTTCAAGGATAAATGATTTCAAAATGATTTCAAGTATTATTTAAAATATTTCATGGTAGTTTTTAAGAAAATTATTTTTCAAATGATTTAATTTAATAAAAATCCTTTTTAAAATATGATAGGATATTTTCCTCAAGAAAATTTTTTGAATGATATTTCAAAATTAATTTCCATTTAATATTACATCTATTAATGTTACTCATGGCCTTCATGGAAATTATATGAAAGTTAAATTTATATTAATTCTATGAATGGGTTATTATTAATGTCATGGTATTTATGAAACATATATATCGTTCATAGTTTATATGTTTATTAAATCTATTTCTTTTTAATGAGTTATTCATTTAATGAAATGGATATGAAATCTATAACTTTTTTCACAGGTTATGATATTTTTACGTGTTTATGTTACCAATTTAATTTCATGGGTTATGATATTATTTTCTATGATATTATGGATGATGTAATTATGATTTTAATTATGAGATGGGTGGACCTATGTCTCCCTCTAATACATTGGTTAAATATTTATATATCATGAGAAAGAATAATATTGTCTTGGTAATAAACATTCACTACTAATATGTCTATGGGAGTGAACCATTACTACCAAGATGGTCTGATGAGTGAACATCAGATACTAATGTGGCCTTGGGAATTAACCTTGACTACTAATATGGCTATGGGAGTGAACTATGACTCCCAAGATGGTATGGGGAGTAAAATTGTTCTACTATGATGGCCAAAGGTGTAAACCATGACTACCAAGATGGTGTAGGGATTGAACCCATACCACCAAGATGTTCTTGGAAGAGATTCCTTGTATACTATGGAAATCATATTATATGCTTATTTTTATTCTATAATTCCATGTTTTATCCAAATATTATTATTTCATGGATTGTGTTCAATATTTATTTATGATTCCTGTCTTATAAACTTGCAAGATTTATTTCATGATTCATGTATATGAACATTGATATGTAGGGTATGATATTTTATTTTCATGTTCATGTTCTCACACCCTTCTTCAAATGATTATGCTTACACATCTTGTCAGGACCCGTCCACCAGGGCCCATGCCATGACTACCCCAAACCCGCCTTCCATTGGCCAGGGGCTGGAGACTAGCACCAAAGGCATAAATCCATAAAACGGTGAAGGCATTGCCTTTATAAAGAGTAAACACACACAACAGAGTACATGCTAGTGTTGAGTCAATAAGGTTTTCCTTATGACTTTTCCATTCCTTCTTGTTTTGAAAATCAAAAACACCTTATACTTAAGCAAATCTATATTTTAATTTTATAAGGAAAATTTCCTTCCCAAAGTAATTTAACCCTACAATATTTTCATTACTCATATCAATATTTTTCTTAAGTATAAAAATCAGATTCATACCAAAAACCTCAAAATCATATAATACTTAGATATGAAGCATTCTGTTTTAGGATCCGAATTTTGGATACGAACTCTAATGAAGTTCCATTCCGAATTCTAGATACGAACTCTAATGAATTTCAATTCCGAATTCTGGAAAAGAACTCTAATGAAGTTCCATTCCGTATTCTGGATATGAACTCTAATGAAGTTCCATTCCGAATTCTGGATACGAACTCTCATGTAGTTTGCCTCTGAATTCTACATACAAACTCGCATGTAGTTCAACTACAAATTATGGATTCGAACTCTCATTTAGTTCGATTCTGAATTCTGGTTACTAACATATCCATGTTATGACTCTGAGTTCTCTGAATTCAAACTCCGAACTCTTATGAGTTCTTACTTCGAATTTCCATGAACTCTGACTCTGAACATTGTAAGTTCTGGTTCAGAATTCTAGTAAAACCAGACTCTGAATTTCCTTACAAATTTAGTCTCCGGATTTCTACAGAATTCAGGTTTTGAATTCCGACAAAACGGAATCCGAATATCTCGTTATTATTAACTCA
Source organism: Viscum album (assembly GCA_963277665.1). NCBI lineage: Eukaryota > Viridiplantae > Streptophyta > Magnoliopsida > Santalales > Viscaceae > Viscum > Viscum album. The sequence goes on from OY728126.1 coordinate 1,748,232,547, forward strand.
GAATTCCATTTTTGTTAGACTCCAAACCTTTTTTTTCTTAAATTCCAAACATTAGTTCTAATTATGCTTACACTTGTTCCATTACAAAATGATGGCGTTCTTTCAGTTATAGACTAACAGTTGGTTGAGTGAGATGTGTATATGTCCCTCTGAAATTCAAGGATAAATATGATCGTTGGAGGAGGGAGCTGACTATTAGAGCTTCGCCTATAAATAGGAGCTCATTTGAACGTGCTCAGTACTTTTGTAACTTTTGTAATTTTGGTGATCAGATCTTCCTGAAGTGATTTCTAGAGAGAGAGGCTCTTATCAACTCTCAAAGCTTCATGCGACTCCGATTGTTACTGATTACATTCGAGGGATTCCGGGGATAAGAAGACAGAGGATCCAACACCTTGAAGTTGAGGGCTTCCTTGGTGAGGAAGACAGAGGTGCCGACTACCTAATACTTGAGGGCTTGCGGGGATAGCAAGATAGACTCCGCTCTCCGTATCGAGGGCTTACCCTGGTGTGGATGATACAAGTTTTCTTGAAAGTATAAATCAAGGGACCTTTATCCAAAGTTGTTGGATACCCTTCTCTTTGGGTTAAAAGAGTTATTGTTTGTTACTTGTATTTTTACAACTTGTTTTCCCACTGCATTTTTTATTACAAAGGAAATTATAACTTTCATATACTTCCTTTCTTGTACCCTGATTTAGTTAGATTCTATACGCTTTATGGTATAATCTCTATCTTTGTAACTTTTGATATGTTTCATTTCCGGAATCACTTTTCTGGAATCTAGAAAGTTTTTAGTACTCATAGAGGTCTTGTGAATTATCTTGTTTAACTTTGTTAAACATAACCATCCAAAAAATCCCCTTAGGGAATTTTTCAAAGGTACAATTCACCCCCTCTTGTATCTGAGAATCTCATTCTTATTTCGATCCTATGTTTGGTATCACAGAGTATATCATACTCAGAGTGATACCATCCTAACAATTGGTATCAAAGGATGTGAACTCAAACCATGTACCAATCTAACTATTGCTTGTCATAGGATTTGGTTTAATCTGAATTAATCTCACGATTAGATTCAGAAGAGAATTCTCAGAATTGATTATCTGGATTCATATTTTCGGATTCATATTTTTGGAATCTATTGTTTCGGAATCATAGTTCGGATTCACTTTTTTCTTAGAGTTACAATTTTTTCTTTCTTAGAATATTTTCTCTTATTTACAGACTTATACTTCTAATAAGTTTGTGTGCCAAAGTTTTTATTAAGGATGGCAGGTTTAAATGTTGGTTCTATCGACAAATTAAATCCTACTAGACAACCTCTCTCTGATGGTAATGATTATGAATATTAGAGATATCGTATGAAGACTTTCATTATCAATACTGGAGTATATGACTTTTTCATGCTTACCAGTGGATACAAAATTCCTGAAAAGGAAGTTAGTGCTTTTACTAATCAAGAAAAGCATGAATACCAACTCGACTATAAGGTGCGAAATAATTTACTTTGTTCAATGACTAGGAACATATATAGCCAAATTTCTTCTTGTGAAACAGCTAACTTTATATAGAATAAACTTGAAGTTACTCATTTTGGTACATCTAATGTGATAGAGACTATAAGAGCCATGCTCGCAACAGAATATCATAGATTCAGTTTTCCTTATGCAGAACCAATTTGCAAGGTGAAACAGAGATTCATGAATATCGTGAATAGCTTAAAACATATGGTAGAGAAAGGTTTTTATGATGATGTTCTTGTTGACAAGATCATTGATATTATTCCCAATGAGTGGGAATAAAAAAGGACTGCAATTGGTGAGAATAGAAAGGTGACACAAATTTCACTTGATGAGTTGTTTGGAACTCTTCTTCAACATGAGACTAGAATGAAGAGAGATGCTGACAACATGAAGAATAATAATGGGAATGGTAGTGTTTCTTTTACTACAACATCAAATCGTACGAATGCCAAGACTTTTGAAAGAGTTACTAGATCCAAGTCTAATAAAGTTATTATCCAATCCAAATCTAGTGAGAGTGAAGTCTCAGAAAATGAGTTTTCTAATCTTGCTCGAAGGATGAACAAGATAGCTGGACATAGAAATTTCAAATACAAGTATAAGAAGAAGTAAAAGAAGGATAAGAAAGATTCATTGGTCACATGCTATGAATTCAAGAGAGCTGCACACATAAGACCTGACTGCCCTATGCTCAAAAGAAAAGAAAGAAAAGAGAGACATTCTGAAAGGAACAAAAAAAAGTATTACAAGTCCAAAGCTAAAAAAGTTCTGAAATCCAATGTCACCTGGAGTGCCAGTGGTGTTGAATCTTCAGATGAATCATCGGATTATGAATCTTCTAGACAAAAGAATCTTGGTCTTATCGCCAGGCTACCTATTGATAATCATTTCTTGATGGCTAAGGTACACAATGATGAATCATTGACCAATGTTTATTTAAATTCTAATGATATTAGATATTATAACTCTTATGATGAAGAATCTTATTTTGATGAAGAAAATACTCTACCTACCTATGAAAAAGATTCTAGGTTTGCTGAACTTCTTGAGATTGAGAACTCAAAACACATAAAAAATCTTGATAAGGAAAACTCTAGGAATATTATTCTTACTATGGAAATATCATATCTTTCTAATGATATTGATAAGAAAAATTCTTATTTTGAAAGTATTTCAAAAAATCTTAAGGAGGTATGTTCTGAGAAGAATAAACTTTCAAAAAATCTTGAAAACGTAATTTCTAAGAAAGATATTTTCGAGCCTAGCTCTAGTTCAAATGTTTTTGAAGATAAGAACTTAGTTATTAAACTCAAATCTGAAATATTTTCTTTGAGGAAGTATTTTTCAAACTTTACCCAAGGTAAGGAAAATATTGATAAAATGTATACACAAATTTGAGCTTGAAGGAATACTTCTGGTTTTGGTTACACAAGTTCTAAAATGATTTTTAGTAACAACTACTGTGTTCCTCAAAGTGATCCATTTTGCACAAAGTGTCAATGTGGTGGTCACAGGGAAAAGAATTTTTCATTAAACAAAACCCAATCTCTAGGATTTCATAAGGATTATTTTTATAAGAAGATGTGGGTACCCAATATTTTTCTTTCAGAAATTTCTGGATCCAAGCATGTCTGGATTCCAAAAAACTATCTTTTTCTTATTTTTATGAAAATAGGGAAAGTAACAACAACAATACTTGGTACATGGATAGTGGATGTTCCCGTCATATGACTTGTAACAAAATCTATTTTGACAACATTATCAAGACGAAAGGAGGAAAAGTAACTTTTGGAGATAATGCTCAGGGAGAAATTATCGGTATAGGTAACATTGTTCTTCTTTGAAAAACATTGATTTAAAATGTTTTGTTTGTTAAAGGTCTTAAGAACAACCTTATCAGCATAAGTCAGTTATGTGATGAAGTGAATTTTAGGAATGATAAGTGAATAGTAAAAAGTTCCAAGGAAGAATCTATTCTTTCTGCCCATAGGTAAGAGAATGTTTACACACTAAACATAGAATACCTTAGGAGCCAAGACCTACCTTGCCATAATGCAATGGAAGATCATTCTTGGTTATGGCGTAGAAGTTTAGGACACTGTATATAAGGACCCGGCCTTAAACATTACTTATTATTGAATTAAATGAATAATTCACATTGAGGATCTTTTCAGGTTTAGAGTTTTAGAGAATTAGGACATAACTATTACATCTCAACGATTACAAAGTAGACACATCTACCCAGCTTCCATTTTTTCCACAAAATAAAATCTCTTGAACAAAAGAGTCATGTCTAGTTCCTTATTTTAGATAGCATGAAATTTCCTTGATCCCATCCTTGACCCTATTAAACTTTATGTCCTGTGAAAAACATTTCAAAAAAAACTTGGGATGAGCATAAAAAGCTCAGTGAGGGTTACACAAAGAATGAAAATTGTTAGTTTTTAAAAACAACAAGTAAACCATGAATACTTTATCAAAGTAATACTTTTCACCTTTACTAAGTAATAAATACTCTTCATTGAATAAAAGATCATTACTTACCCTTTTGTAACCAAAACATTACCATAAAACCCATATAAAGATCACATAACATATAAAGGTAACTTGGGACATAAACAAACTTAAATGGAATAAACATCCGGTCGACTTCCACACATATCACTTAATGGAATAGCCATATGGCTGACTTCCATACCCAATGCATTGGAGGTTATAAAGTAACCACCCGTCCTGGTATTCATGGCACCACCCTTTATATGGTTTATCATGTAACCACCCGCCAAATGTCTACGTACCATTATAAAATCATAAGACATAAAACAAATATAATGGAAAGAAAACATTTTCACATTTCAATCACAATACATCACTTAAATATATCAACATAAAAAATAAATTACAAAAATAATTTTCAATACCAAAATACATAAAAGTGTATATGGTATTTATTTCATTTTAAAAACATTACAGCTTGTTGAAGAAACCAAAGACCAAATAATATTCGCAGCGGCGGAAAAGGTCATTGTCACTGCGTATGTTAAAATAAACATTCATTTTTGTCATTTAGTAAAAAGTTTCGTAGAAAAAGTTTCCCTTTAAATGAAATGAAAATTCAATGGTGTTTTATATAGCGTATAAAAGAAAGTAATGTATTAGAAAAAAAATATGCCTCAATGAAAGGATATTGAGACAATGTCCCTTACAAAGACGGTATCCTTAGATTAAGGATAAATCAATTACATAATTTATGTGTGACAAATATAAATACACCCAATATAAGTGGATATTAAGTGTAAAACAATCAAAGTCATTCACACATATTCATATCATGACATGTTCAAGGAGTACAAGTCGAACCCAAAGGATTGAAATTGAGTTAAGAAGTTCCTTTGCAAAAATTCGATAGTCTAACGACGTCACATTAAAATTCATAAAATTAGCTGATGAGATAGAAAATGGTATCTCATCACTTGGACATAAAATTTACATCAATAATGATATATAAGAACATATCCCCACATAATAAGATGTAAATTAAAAGACCAAACAAAAAAGAGTCTTTTAAAAATAAGAGGGTGAAAGGTTCCCTTACCGATTTGGGTAACTTTAGAAACGTACACCCCATGAAAGAAAGACCATAAAAAATTAATGTAAATACTCATAAATGAAATTATATTACACAAAGAGTAGAATAATGGACAGTACATACACCACTCAAAGGAAATGGTGGAAAATTTAGCATAAATCTCATGGTAATAAAAGTGAGATGAAAACCCCCATACAAAAACTCGGCAGCCTAACGGCGCGACTTAAAACTTCCAAAAATGGATTGATGATATAAAATAGGGTATCTCATCATATTAACATAAAAATTACATCAAGAGTAATATAAAATATCATCCCCCAACATAAGAAATGGGAGCTTAAAGTAAGTGACATAAAAGAGAGTACTTAAAAAGAAAGAGAGATGTAGGATCCCTTACCTCAAGTCTGACTTGTCTTGTTCGTTTCTTTGTATTCCGGAATAATAAACTTTGGTAAATTTATAATTTCTTAAGGACCTACTTTAAATATTATTATTCAGTTCATATCACATATTATAATTTTTTAATAATTGGTTAATAATGTGAGTTCAAATTAGACGTTTTTAACGATGTTTGGTACATGAGTAAAAAATGAACTTGTTTGAAAATGATTGTCCATGTAGTTATAAATAAATAATTTCCAGAATAGTATTAATTATTCAAATATAACATATATCCAGTAAATATTAATTTTATACTATTCCATAACATTTTGGAGATAAAAAATGAAAAGCACTGTTCATGGAGACGGTAGGTCGTACGTACGCATGAACGCTACTTTCATTTTTTTTGTCATATTAATGGAATTAAAGCTAAAAGAGAGATATATATATAATAGTTCCAGAATGATATCCATAATTTATATGTAATATATGACATATATATCCATTATATATATATGTACTTGTAATTGTACATAACATTTGGAGATAAGAAATGAAATGTACCGTTCGTGGAGACGGTAAGCCGTACGTACGCAATAATGCTACTTTCATTTCTTTTTCATATTAATGGAATTAGAAATAAATAAGATATATATATATATATACTATAATTACATTATAATATATATGTTATATAGGTCACATATTTTCATTAATTTTATTTTTTATACATTCCATGTATTGCATGAACGAGTCACATCACTTGAGGGGGCGCTAGTCCACACTTCCTCATATGAAATTATCGCATTTGCACAACATCTAAAGAATAAAGGTATGTTTTAAATATAAAATATATAAGCATATAGAAAACATAAATACCATATATATCATATATAAAATACATTTACATCATAATGTCCACATTTAAAGGTGTTAAAAGAATATTGAACAATCATCGTTTCGTGAGGCAGTAATTTGTCATCCACATAAACAGTATGTTCTTTAACCATTAGACGGATGTCTGTGTAAGTGTAGCTCGAATAATTCTTATAAAAACATCCTAGTATATTGAATATACTTGTGTTGTTACAAAAGAAAGGAATAAAAATATTTTAGGGGGATGGAGAAGAAAAATAAATCAAAAGAACACTAGGGAAGACTTCACCTTTAAATCGGGTAAATCTTTTTGATTTGAGCTCAAAGACTTCCTTGGAAAGACTTCTGTCCGAATTGAGGCTTCTAGGAGTAATAGAGGGATGTGTAGAGACAAAATTGGCATGGGGTGTCCGAGCCAAAGGCTTGAGAGGTGTAGGTAAGTTGGTAGAGGTGGGGGGCCTTTTATAAGAGAAGAGGAGAGGCACTATTGGAAGGTTATAAACTATTACTTTATTATAAAATGATTTTAGGATTTTAAAGGTCCCAAAAAGATATATTTCGAGGATAAGGTGATAATGTTTCGAAATACACCCATAAAATAGGTTTGTGACAAGTGTAAGACTTATATTTCACCCTATATTCTCATTTTATTTAAATCGTTCATTTATGAGGTAATCACTGCATCATCACGGTGTCATAAATTAATTTATTTATATAATGTCTAAAAATTATAAAACAAATATCATGATGTAGGAAATATTTTTATCTTTCTAATGAATATTTATAGTAAAAAATATGACTTGTATAACCCCATGTAAAAATTGTTTTAGTAAAACACTACATGTTTGTGACATTTTAATTTTAACTTTAAATAAAAAGTTATTAATGTCATTTTCCTACCAAAGTGGCTCCATGGGGTCCCAAAGTTGACCCATGGATTTTCTTGATCGTCCATGACTCATACAATAAGGGTAGGACATCTTTCAAAGTCATTTCATATTATTATAACATTATCTTTACCTTAAATTACACTAATTACCTTTAATCACGATTAATAAAACTTAAAAGTTACTATTCACCAAAAAATTATTATAATCTCATTGAACCAAATTTTACTTCTTAATGACCACCATGTATATCAGATTTTTTGAAAATAAAATCACATAAGTGGTAAAGTATCATTTAAACGAAATATTAGTTTCTTTAACTACCACTTAGTGGTTTCACTATTCATCAAAAATTGAAGTTTTTCAGAAAAATACCAAAAATTCACCCTAAGGTATATTTTATATTCCTAATTCAAAAATGATGTATATTTTACAAAATTGAAAATATATAAGTTTCATTAATTAATTTAATAATTCATTCCTGCTGCCAAAACAAATAGCGTGTTTTTAAGAAACAATATCTATTAAAAGATTGACACTAGTTAAAGTCCAATTTCAAAGTGAAATTAATTCCAATGACCACAATTGGATTATATGGTAAAAATATATTATAAATACTCTTTAACATCAATTAAAAAGATAATATATCCATATAAATAAATCATATTTAACGGAGTTTTTGAATTAAAATGCTACATTTTCACTAAAAATGATCTTTATCAGAAAGATAACAAAAATTTACACAAAGTAAATTTTGATGTCCAGATTCTAAAGAAGGATTTAATTTTGTCAAATAAAACATATAAAATTGTCAAAAGTATATTTAAAAAGGGTTCTCCATCAAAAGGCAGTTAATCGACTGTTTAAAGAATATTAGAATATTTATGCTTAAAATTGGATTCATTTGCATTTTAAGCCTCTAACATTAATTGGATAAAAGTAAAAATATTTGACAAACATATATAATCATTTTGTAGTTAGTTCCATTCATTCCCGCCATTAATACGGCTAGGCATTAACTACAATTTAAAATAAAATTATTTTATTATTATAGTGAAACGTAAGATTTCAAAGAAACTTGTTGTTGCGTATTGGGTACGCCATCGAGCATAGAATTCCCTTTAAAGTAATATTAATATTTTATTGAAAAATAAAGATAATTATGAAAATGTCGTATTCTTTATTTACCTGGGGTGTTACATCCTTCCCCAATATAGGAATTGCGTCCTCGCAATTTTAAAATTGGGCTTGGAAACTTCATTGAAAATCCCACATCGGAACAAGAGTCAGTAAATCTATCACTTTAAAATAAAGGAAGAGAAGTACAAAGGTCACCCGAGTTAACCCATACTAGGATTCCATATTGGAAAACATGGACATGGAGGAGAAAAAAAGGGTCATGTTCTGATGGAGAGTGATAGAAAACATGGTTAGGAGAATGTTAACCACAAGAAAATCACAAACTTGTGATGGGTTAAACGGTATTCGATTACCCAGTAGGAAAAATTAACAGACAACATTTTTGTTTTAAGTTACTTTTCATTGAGGAATTTATTTATGAGCTTAACTAAAATATAAGGAAACATACTTACTTTTCATGTTGACTTTCAACTTTTACTATATTTCTTACACGAACTCATATTTTCTCCAAAAGACGAGTATTTAGGATAACTTGTTCACAGTAAGACAGCTATAATCAACTTCTAGAGAATCACATAATCCACAAAAGAGAACTATATACTTCCCATGTCTTTAGACATTAACCAAAACTAAAACCAAAAAGATTAGTATGATATCAAATAATACCCAAAAAGGAAAATCCTTTATAAAAAATCTATTCTTAATCTCCAAAATTTGTCAAACAATACCAAAAGTTCAACAAAGACCATTAAATAAACTCTATCCATGAAATTCTTCAAAGTAATCAAAACTAAGACTGAAACCCAAATCTCTGAAGGATTTAATCACATAGTCTTCCAAGATTAACCTTAATATTTATCTCCAAATAACATCAGTTACTCTTAAAGTCTCATACTGAAAAGTAATTAACCTAATCACATATCCTCCATGATAAGTTAATAATTTCCATAGACAGTCGAAAATCAAATTATTATAGATTTATAAGATCATCTAACTAAAAATAATTAGTCAAACTAACCAGGGACTTCACGTAGTCCAGTGGTAGGTGATAAATACCAGTCGCACATTGCTTGTGGGTTCGATTCCCACAGATTTGTTCGACGCGACGGGTTGTCACACGGAATGTGTGTTGTCCTTTTTGCAAAACTATATAATCCTTAAAATATTCCCAAAAAAGAGATAAAATCTTCAAAAATAACCATAACATAATTTAACCTCATGTTTATCTCATGACATTCATTTTTCATCATAACATATAGTGACCCATAATTACCTCAAAATTAAGGATCATATAAACCATAATGGTTTCCTTTATAATTATCAACCGAACTTCCACATCGAGTTCGTTCTCTCATACATGATGCATTAGAGAACTCACCAAGGTTCAAGTGGTTGATCATGACTCCTGATAGTTGGTTTAGAATAACCATGAGATTTCTCATTGAATACCCCATTTCATCCAGTCTCTTAATCAGAGAACCACTACAGTTTCCTTCAAATCCATTGTCACTTTGGTGCCTGCTAGATCCATCCATTTACTAAAACAAAAAAATGTCAGTGTGAGTATATAAAAAAAATTATCAAGTACTAATGAGGAAGATAAACACTAAGATATACTTACTCATTCACTTTATCTAAAACTAGGACTCTTTCTGAAATCCTATCCATTATGGTAATGTCACTTATTCTTAGATAATACTATAACCTCTAAAGTTAACTAAACCGACCTCTGATACCAACTATAAGGACACGACCTTAAACATTACTTATTATTGAATTAAATGAATAATTCACATTGAGGATATTTTCAGGTTTAGAGTTTTAGAGAATTAGGACATAACTATTACATCTCAAAGATTACAATGTAGACATATCTACTCAGCTTCCATTTTTTCCACAAAATAAAAACTCTTGACCAAAAGAGTCATGTCTAGTTCCTTGTTTTAGACAGCCTGAAATTTCCTTGAACACATCCTTGACCCTATTCAACTTTATGTCCTGTGAAATACATTTCATAAAAAACTTGGGATGAGCATAAAAATCTCAATAAGGGTTACACAAAGAAGGAAAACTGTTAGTTTTTCAAAACAAGTAAACCATGAATACTTTATCAAAGTAATACTTTTCACCTTTATGAAGTAGTAAATACTATTCACTGAATAAAAGATCATTACATACCCTTTTGTAACCAAAATATTACCATAAAACTCATATAAAGATCACATAACATATAAAGGTAACTTGGGACATACACATACTTAAATGGAATAACCATACGGTCGACTTCCACACATATCACTTAATGGAATAGCCATACGGCCGACTTCCATACACAATGAATTTGAGGTTATAACGTAACCACCCGTCCTGGTATTCAGGGCACCACCCGTCATATGGTTTCTCACGTAACCACCCGTCAATGTCCAAGTACCATTATAAAATCATAAGACATAAAACAAATATAATGGAAAGAAAACATTTCCACATTTCGATCACAATACATCACTTAAATATATCGAGATAAAAAATCCATTATAAATACCACTTTCAGTACCAAAATACATAAAAGTGTATATGGTATTTATTTCATTTTAAAAACATTACGTCTTGTTGAGGAATCCAAAGACCAAATAATACTTTAGGCGGAGGAAAAGGTCGTTGTCACCGCGTACGTTAAAATAAAAATTCATTTTTGTAATTTAGTAAAATGCTTCATAGAAAAAGATTCCCTTTGAATGAAATGAAAATTAAAATGTTTTTTATACATTGTATAAAAGAAAGTATTGTATTAGGACAAAATCTCCCTCAATGAAAAGATATTGAGACGAAGTCCCTTACAAAGACGATATCCTTATATTAAAGATAAATCAATTACATAATTTATGTGTGACAAATAAAAATAATCACAATATGAGTGGATATTAAGTGTCAAACAATCAGATTCATTCACACATATTCATAGCATGACATGTTCAAGGAGTACAAGTTTAACCTAAAGGATTGAAATTGAGTTAAGAAGTTACTTTCCAAATATTCGACAGTCTAACGACGTCACATTAAAATTCATAAAATTAGTTGATGAGAGATAAAATGGTATCTCATCACTTGAACATAAAATTTACATCAATAAGGATATATAAGAACATATCCCCACATAAGAAGATGTAAATTAAAAGACCAAACAAAATGTAAGACTTTTAAAAATAGGAGGGTGAAAGTTTCCCTTACCGATTTGGGTAACTTTCGAAACATACACCCCATGAAATAAAGACCATAAAAAATTGATGTAAATACTCATAAATGAAATTATATTAAAAAAGGAGTAGAATAATGGGCAGTACATACACCACTCAAAGGAAATGGTGGAAAATGTAGCATAAATCTCACGGGAATAAATGTGAGATGAAAAACCCCTAACGAAAACTCAGCAGCCTAACGACGCCACTTAAAACTTCCAAAAATGGATTGATGAGATCAAATAGGGTATCTAGTAATATTAAAATAAAACATACATCAAGAGTAATATAAAATAACATCCCCCAACATAATAAATAGGAGCTTAAAGTAAGTGACATAAAAGAGAGTACTTGAAAAGAAAGAGAGAGGTATGGTCCCTTACCTCAAGTCTGACTTGTCTTGTTCGTTTCTTTATATTCCTAAATAATAAACATTGGTCAATTTATAATTTTTTAAGGAAATAATTTAAATATTATTATTCAGTTCATATCACATATTATAATTTTATAATAATTGGTTAATAATGTGAGTTCATATCAGACGTATTTGTCGATGTTTGGTACATGAGTAAAAAATGAACTTGTTTGAAAATGATTGTCCATGTAGTTATAAGTAAATTATTTCCAGAATAGTATTAATGATTCAAATATAATATATATATATTAAATATTCATTTTATACTATTCCATAACATTTGGAGATAAAAAATGAAAAGCACTGTTCATGGAGATGGTAGGTCGTACGTACGCATGAACGCTACTTTCATTTTATTGTCATATTAATGGAATTAAAGCTAAAAGAGTGATATATATATTATAGTTCCAGAATAATACCCATAATTTATATGTAATATATGAAATATATATCCATTATATATTTGTACTTATAATAGTTCATAACATTTGGAGATAAGAAATGAAATGTACCGTTCATGGAGATGGTAAGCCGTACGTAAGCATGAATGCTACTTTCATTTCATTGTCATATTAATGGAATAAGAAATAAATGAGATATATATATATATTATAATTCCATTATAATATATATGTTATATAGGTCACATATTTTCATTAATTTAATTCTTTATACATTCCATGTATTCCATGAACGAGTCACATCACTTGAGGGGGCGGTTGTCCACACTTCCTCATATGAAATTATCGCATTTGCACAACATGAAAAGAATAAAGGTATGTTTTAAATATAAAATAAAGAAGCATATAGAAAACATAAATACCATGTATATCATATATAAAATACAGTGACATCATAATGGCCACCTTTAAAGGTGTTAAAAGAATATTGAACAATCTTCGTTTCGTGAGGCAGTAATTCGCCATCCACAGAAACAGTATGTTCTTCAACCATTAGACGGATGTGTGTGTAAGTTTAGCTCGAATCCTTCTTATAAAAATATCCTAGTATATTTAATATACTGTTTTTGTTACAAAATAATGGAATAAAAAGAGTTTATGGGGTTGGATAATCAAAATAAAACAAAAGAACACATGGGAAGACATTACTTTTAAATCGGGTAACTCTTTTTGATTTGAGCTCACAGACTTCCTTGGAAAGACTTCTGCCAAAAGTGAGGCTTCTATAAGTAGTAGAGATATGTGGAGAGACAAAATGGGTAGGTTTTGGCCGAGACAAAGTCTTGGGAGGTGTGTGTAAGGTGGTAGAGGTGGGGGATTTTTATAAGAGAAGAGGAGGGGCACTCTTGGAAAGTTATAAACTATTACTTTATTAAAAAATTATTTTTCAGATTTTAAAGGTCCAAAAAGGATATATTTCGAGGATAAGGTGATACGGTTTAGAAACCCACCCATCCAATTGGTTTGTGAGAAGTTTATGACTTAGATTTCACCATATCTTCTCATTTTATTTAAATCGTTCATTTTTTAGGTAATCACTGCATCATCACAGTGTCATAAATAAATTAATTTATATAATGTCTAAAAATTATAAAAAAATATCATGATGTAGTAAATCATTTTATCTTTCTAATGAATTTTTATAGTCAAAATATGACTTGTATTACCCCATGTAAAAATTGTTTTATTAAAACACTACATGTTTGTGACATTTTAGTTTTAACTTTAAATAAAACGTTATTAATGTCATTTTCTTACCAAAGTGGCTCCATGGGGTCCCAAAGTTGACCCATGGATTTTCTTGGTCGTAAATGACTCATCCAATAAGGGTAGGATATGTTTCATGGTCATTTCATATTATTATAACATTATCTTTACCTTAAATTACACTAATTACCTTTAATCACGATTAATAAAACTTAAAAGTTACTATTCAACAAAAAATTATTATAATCTCATTGAACCACATTTTACTTCCTACTGACTACCATGTATGTTGGATTTTTTAAAATAAAATCACAGAAGTGGTAAAGTTTCATTTAAACAAAAAATTAGTTTCTTTAACTACCACTTAGTGGTTTCACTATTCATCAAAAATTGAAGTTTTTTAGAAAAATACCAAAAATTAACCCTAAGATATATTTGATATTATGAATTCAAAAATGATTTCTATTTTAAAAAATTCAAAATATATAATTTGCATTAATTAATTTAATAATTCATTCCCGCTGTCAAAACAAATAGCGTGTTTTTAAGAAACAATATCTATTAAAAGATTGACACTATTTTAAGTCCAATTTCAAAGAGATATTAATTCCAATAACCACCATTGGATTATATGGTAAAAATATATTCTAAATAAACTTTAATATCAATTAAAAATATAATTTATCGATATAAATAAATCAGATTAAAAGGTGGTTTTGAATTAAAATGAAACATTTTCACTAAAAATGATCATTATCGGAAAAATAACAAAAATTTACACAGAGTTAATTTTGAAGTACAGATTCTAAAGAAGGATTTAATTTTGTCAAATAAAACATATAAAATTGTCAAAAGTATATTTAAAAAGGGTTCTCCATCAAAAGGCAGTTAATCGACCTTTTAATGAATATTAGAAGATTTATGCTTAAAATTGGATTCATTTGCATTTTAAGCCTCTAACATTTATTGGATAAAAGTAAAAATATTTGAAAAACATATAAAATCATTGTTTAGTTAGTTCCATTCATTCCTACCATTACAATGTCTAGGAGTTAACTACCATTTAAAATAATATTATTTTATTATTAGAGTGCAACGTAAGATTTCAAAGAAACTCGTTGTTGCGTATTGGGTATGCCATCGAGCATAGCGTTCCCTTTAAAGTAATATTAATATTTTATTCACAAATATCGATAAATATGAAAATTTCATATTCTTTATTTACCTAGGGTGTTACACTGTAACCTTAGGAACTTATGTAAAGTTTCTAAGAAAGGTTTAGTTAAGGATCTACTGGAGCTTAGATTTGAATCTTCAAAAGTCTGTGAACCTTGTCAATATGGAAAGAAACATAATTCAAGTTTTAAATCCATTAGTGAAGTCTCAACCACTGATGCATTACAGCTAGTGCACATGGATCTTTTTGGTCCAACACAAACTGGAAGCATTGGGGGAATGTATTATGTATTTTTCTTGGTTGATGACTACACTAGATTTACATGGGTCTATTTTCTTGCAAATAAGTATGACTCTTTTTCTTATTTCATAAGTATTAGAGCCCAAGTTAAAAATGAGAAAAAACATTCATTGAAAACTATTCATAGTGATCATGGAGGAGAATTTCAAAATTCTGATTTTGAGAATTTTTGTAGTATAAAAGGTATTACTCACAACTTTTCACCACCTAGAACACCTCAACAAAATGGTGTTGTTGAAAGAAGAAATAGAATTATTCAAGAGATAAATAGAACCATGTTGAGTGAGTATTTTGTAGCTAAGAAGTTTTGTACTGAAGCTGTAAGTATTGCTTGTTATACTATAAATCAATATTTAATTTGAAATTTTCTTAATAAAACTCCTTATGAGTTATGGAATGGTAGAAAACCTATACTTTCCTACTTTAAGTTTTTTGTTTGCAAGGTATTCATTCTAAATACTAAATATAACCTACACAAATTCGCACCAAAATCTTGTGAAGTAATTTTTTAGGCTACTCCACAACTTCTAGGGATTATAATGTTTTCAACAAAAAACATGCACTATTGAAGAAACAGTACATGTCAAATTTGATGAAACTGATCCTTTTGTTTTTAAACAACCCAAACATACATCCTCAGATGTGTTCACAAAAACTGATTATCAACCATTGATATAAAATCCTTCTGATAAGGAAAATGTTTGAAAAGATAATTCTGAAACATTTACCCCAAAAGATTTCCTACCCTATGTTGATGAATGGGTTTTAAAAAACCCAAATTAGTCATTTCTAAATAATCATCTCAGTGATAGTATCATTGGTGATGTGAATCAACTAGTAAGGACTAGAAGTTTATTAAGAAATGATGTAGAGAATATAGCATTCCTTTCCCAATTAGAACCAAAAAGCACTGATGAAGCTTCTGGTGATGATGATTGGATTAAATCTATACAAGATAAACTAAATGAATTCGAAAAAAATAAAGTCTGGAATTTGGTTGAAAGACCTAAGGAAACTTCTATTATTAGAGTAAAATGAGTCTTCATAAATAAGTGTGATGAAAATGGAATCATCGTTAAGAATAAATCTAGATTGGTTGCTAAAGGCTGCAATCAACAAGAAGGAATGGACTATGAAGAAACCTATAATCTAGTAGCTAGACTTGACTCTATTCGTATTCTACTTTCCTTTCCAGCAATCTTCAATTTCAAACTTTTTCAAATGGATGTGAAATGTGCTTTCCTTAATGGTTATGTTCAAGAGGATGTTTCTGTTGAACAACCTCCTGGAATTGAAGATACGAAACATCCTGATCATGTTTTTAGACTTACCAAAGCTTTGTATGGACTTAAACAATCCCCTAGAGCGTGGTATGATATACTTACAAGATTTTTTCTTCAAAATAACTATGTTAAGGGAAATGAATATATGAACCTTTCTATAAATAAAGATAAGAAAAATGATTTGATTGTTCAAATTTATGTTGATGACATTATATTTGGTTCAACTCAGCAACCTTTAACTGATTCCATTACATATCTAATGAAATATGAGTTTGAAATGAGTATGATGGGGGAGTTAACATTTTTCCTTAGTTTTCAAATTTCTCAAAAACCAGAAGGAATCTACATATCTCAACATAAATATAGTAAAGATCTTCTCAAAAAGTATGGGTATGACAACACTAAGAGTATTAGTACTCCCATCGGTACCTCAAACACACATGATCTTGAAAAATATGGGAAACCAGTAGATCAAACATCTTTTAGAGGTATGATAGGAAGTCTACTTTACTTGAAAGCTAGTCGAAAAGACTTAATGTTTTCAGTATTCTTATGTGAAATATATCAATCGAATCATAAGGAATCTTATTTAAAGGCAGTTAAAATAATTTTTCGCTACATAAACGGAACCATGGATATAGGATTATTTTATAATTCTGGAAATGATTTTTTTAAAGAGATTTTCATATGCTGCCTTTGGTGGACGTAGAATGGATAGAAAAAGTACATCCGGAACATGTCATTTCTTCGGAGATTCATTAGTTTCTTGGTCATGAAAGAAGCAACATTCTGTAGCACTCTACACAACTGAAGCTGAGTATGTAGCAGCTGGAAGTTGTTGTGCTCAAGTGTTGTGGATGCAACACACACTCACAGATTATGGCTTGAGTTTCACTATGACTCAAATGTTGTGTGATAACACAAGTTCCATTTCCCTTAGAAAAAAACATGCACATCACTCTTGTGAAAAACACCTAGATATTAGGCATCACTTTTTTAGAGATCACGTACATAAAGGAGATATCATTCTTCAGTTTATCGAAACACACGATCAACTTGCTGACATTTTCACAAAATCATTACCTTTCTATAGATTTGAATACATTAAATAAAAGTTAGGAATGATAATCGTGATGTAATATTCCTTCATTAACATCTTTCTGAAAAAATCTTCTTATAGTAATAAACTTATTTTCATAAGGGGAGTACATTTTTCTGTTAGCTCTTTCAAAAATATTTCGTAATGAGTCTTTCAAAAAAAATTCATAATGATCCTTTCTAAAATTTTTGGATTGGAAATTTTGGTAATGAAATTTTCGTACTGGATGTTTTTGTAATGACGTTTTCATAACGAGAATTTTCGTAATTATAATTTTCGTAACGGGAATTTTCGTATTCATATTTTTTTTCTAAAAGTTTTGGTACTTAAATCTTTTGCAATAAAACTTTTTCGTAATGATTTTTTCATGGCCAAATTTTATTTAACAAGAATATTACATATTATGAATAAACTTCCTATCCAATATAAAAGGTATGACTTCCTTAATCATGTTTTCATAGTCATTTTTTAGTTGTTGGTAATTTCTTTCACTTATAAAATTTCCCAGATTCGTTTCTTCTTAAATCCGAATGTTTTTGTAACCTCAAAAGATCGGATTCAAGATTTTCTTGTGGGTATGTTTTCAACCTTCAGATCAGATCAGAGTGTTTTTTAACCATTAGATTGATTTTTTATGTTCAATGGTTAGCTCCATCGCCTATATAAAGGGGACCTCCAAAGTTGTCCCACATCGATCTCCAAGCTCCCGCATCCTGGAGCTTTGCATTAGTTCTTAAAGGCCATTCTTAATCTCTCAGAGCTCCTCCATTCTGAATGTTTGTAGAAGCTTCCTCTCAAGAAATTTCTTCCATGAAGCCAATATCAATGTGGCAAATATACAGAGAAAGGATGGTCCATCCAAACTTTTACAAGTACTATTCTCTCATCTCTAAGAACATCAAGTTGAATTGTTGGGAAGATGTATGTGTTTCTAAGACAAGTGTTCAAGATATGGTCTACTCGGAATTGCTTGTAGAGTTCTATGAGTCAGCATGCTTCTATGAGGAAGAGGGAAGTGAAAAGTTTTCTTTCATGTCTTATGGTAATACTTGCAAACTTACTTACACCAAGGCATCAAGCTTGGTGGGACTGGCATATGATGGAGAAGCTGAATTTTTCTCATATAAACTTACGGATGTACAAGGCAGTTTTGTTAAGGTGAAGGCCTTGGAGTGTCTTGGGCTTCATGATGTAAAGACATCCAAATTTTCTCATCTATCTCTTAATAATCGGATTCTTCAGTTGTGGGTACAAGTTGTCTTTGTTCCGAGAAAGGGTGACAAAGATACACTGAAGAAAAGTGATATATATTTCTTAGACTACTTGGTGAATCTAAGAAAAATCAATCTGATGAGGCATGTTCTTGTGACAATCAAGAACATCAAGGAAGGAAATTTGAGAGCTCAAATCATCATGTACCATTCCTTGCTATCAAAGCTGATAGTTCGGTGTCTGGATTCATTCAAGATTGCATGTAAGTCTAAAGCTCGAAATTATAAGGTTATGCTTGTTAGTGATGATACCTTGAAAAGGATAAATAAGGCCTATTCCAAGGAAACATGATATTTCTATAAGTTTCTAGAGGAATACGCTAAAACCAATGTGGAATATGTGGTGAAAGCTGATCCAGTGAAGAAGGTTGGTAAGTAGAGGAAATTTAAAGAAGTGGTTACTGAAGAAAAGACCCCCAAAGCTAAGGAAACCCAATCCGAACCTCCCAAGATGAAGAAACAGAAAGCATATCCAGATGAAGTGGCAGCTAAATGGAGGGAAGATAAGGAGAAAAGTAATGAAGGGGATCCACAGTTCGGATTGGACCCTGCTGAGGCTAAGGCCTTAAGAGAAGATGCTACGAATGAGTTAGAGAAACAGGACAAAGAGAAGAAGATGAAGAAGAAGATGTCTAAAGCTGAATTTGTATAGTCTCTTTTAAAGACACAAAAATAGCCTCTCGGAATATTCATATACCAGAATCTTTTCTTGTTGAGCCATTACCAGAGACACCTGGAAATAATTACTTCACTCCGGAAAAGTCTAAAGGGAAAGAGGTTGTTGAAGCAGAAAAGAAAGGAGCTGGTGAAGAAGTAGAGGAAGAAGTTGTTGAAGAAATAGAAGTATAATAGGAAGTAGAAGAAGAAGAATAAGTAGAAGAAGAAGGAATTGGTGATCTGGATGACTTGATTAATCAAGTGGATGATTATCAAGAGAAGGCAAACCTATCAGAAAAACTACCACTCCGAACTTCTGAGGTCGAATCCTCACAGCTTGTCTCTCCGGGAAAGGGAGATAAGAAAGATGGTAAGGAAGATGATGACAAGGAAGAAGAGAAAGAAAATTAAATTGATGAAGAAAGCTATGAGAATCACTTTCTTGAATAAGGAGCAGAGAAGGAGAAACCAGATGAAGATAAGATTGTTCAAGTATCTGAAAGCGAGGAAGAATCTCCTAATGAGGCAGTTGCGAAAGTTGATAAGAGTAAACAAGTGCTTATGGACACCACAAAAAAATATATAATAAGGAATAAGGATATTGGTGGTTCTTCATGAATAAAGTTGGTGGATATTGAAGAAGAACAATCCCCATGCATGGTGTATAATTTGGAATCATCAGCACTTGGTCATGATTTTGTTGTTGAGTCTTTGAAGAAGTTGGTGGACAGAATTCCGATCTTTCCCACCATAGACTCCAGATGCTAGATGCTTCAACATAGTCTAAATCAGAAATTAGATTCTATATCCATGGTGATGGATAAGTGTGTGAAGATTGAAGATGAGCATAATAATTTTCCTATCAATTATGATGTTCACATAAAATCATGCTGCAAAATCACTCTATGTTCTAAGAAAATTGATGAAGACATGGAAGAGTTTGATCAATTTCAGAATGATGTTAAAGAATATTTTGACACCGAGGATGCCACACTGAAATATCATCAGGATAAGATGATCCTTGAGCAAAATTCTCAGAATCAACAGGTGAGGGATATGAATGGGAAGCCTAACTTGGTTTCTCAAAACTGGAAAGGGGAAGGAAATCTCCAGATTGAGATCGAATAGAATATTGTGAAGCAGGATCAAATTCCTAAGGCAAAGTCTGAGGCTCCGAAGGCTCAAGATGAAAGGACTAAATCCTTATAAAAACAAGCTGCGGAGGACCATAATGACATGAAGAAGCTGAAAACCCTGTTGAAGAAGTTAATCCCCAAGGAAAAGGAAGACAAATTGACCAATCCGTTTTTTTTGTAATGTCTTTCCTTGTAAAAATTCATTCAATTCTAATTAAATATTTGGTTGGTTGTATCTTGTGTTATTATGTTCTAATGTTTCAGGTACTTTATTTCTTTTCCATTCCCATAAATTAGTTTTGAAAATCACAAAGGGGGAGAAAGGAAAAGAACTACTCAAAGGGGGAGAAGGAAAAATCTAAAAGGGAGAAGAAAAATTTCTATGTTAAGAACTTTCCTTAAGTGAGGGGGAGTTTCTCATTACGACGTTTTTAATTCGCATGATAATGAAAATTCCATTCCAAAAATCCAGAATACAATCCTTAGAGTTCCAATGCCTAAGGGGTAGTTAGTTTTATTCATCATCATCTATGAACAAAGGGAGATAAGTTTTAATTTCAAAGTATAATGATTTTTTTTTCTAAATCCATATATTTTTTATCGAAAATTTGTTTGTGCTTTCCAAAAATGGGGAGATTTTTTAGTCAATAAGGGTTTCTTTATGAAATTTCCATTCCTTCTTGTTTTGAAAATCACAAACACCTTATACTTAAGAAAATATATATTTTTCTTCTATAAGGAAAATTTCATTCCCAAAGGAATTTAACCCTACCATATTTTCATTACTCATATAAATATTTTTCTTCAGTATAAAAATCGGATTCATACCAAAAACCTTGGAATCATATAATACTTAGATATGAAGCATTCTGTTTTAAGATCTGAATTCTGTAAACGAACTCTAATGAAGTTCCATTCCGAATTCTGGATACGAACTCTAATGAAGTTCCATCCCGAATTCTGGATACGAACTCTAATGAAGTTCCATTCCGAATTATGGATACGAACTCTCATGTAGTTAGACTCTGAATTCTGGATACAAACTCTCATGTAGATCAACTAAGAATTATGAATACGAACTCTCATGTATTTCGATTCCGAATTCTAGTTATGAACTTATCCATGTTCTGACTCTGAGTTCTCTGAATTCAGACTCCGAACTCTTATGAGTTATGACACTGAATTCCCATGAACATTGACTCGGAACATTATAAGTTTTGGTTCTTAATTCTAGTAAAACCAGACTCCAAATTTCCGTAGAAATTCAGAATCTGGATTTCTAAAAAATTCAGGTTCTGAATTCCTACAAAACAGAATCCGAATATCTCTTTATTTTAAACTCCGAATTCCATTTTGGTTAGACTCCGAACATTTGTTTGCTTACATTCCAAAGGACAGTTCTACTTATTCTTACACTTTTTTCATTACAAAAAAATGTTGTTATTTCATTTATAGACTAACCATTGGTTGAGTGACACGTTTATAGGTCCCTCCGAAATTCATGGAGAAATATGACTGTTAGAGGAGGGAGTCGAGCGTTGGAGCTTCGCCTATAAATAAGAGCTCATTTGAACGTGCTCAATACTTTTGGATATTTTGGAATTTTGGTGATCAGAACATCCTGAAGTGATTTCTAAAGAGAGAGAGTCTCTTATCAACTCTCAAAGCATCATGCAAAAAGTTTCAACAGCTTGTTCGAACTTTTCCTTGTGCGGACTTTCTTCGTGCGACTCTAATTTTTGCTGATTACAATCGAGGGCTTCCGGGGATAGGAAGACAGAGGTTCTAACACCTTGAAGTTGAGGGCTTCCTTGATGAGGAAGATGTAGGTGTCGACTACCTGATAGTTTAGGGATTGCGGGGAGAACAAGATAGACTTCGATCTTTATATCAAGGGCTTACCCTGGTGTGGGTAAGACAGTATTTCTTGAAAGTATAAATCAAGGTACCTTTATCCAAGGTTGTTGGACACCCTTCTCTTTGGTTTAAAAGAGTTATTGTTTGTTACTTGTAGTTTTACTACTTGTTTTTCCACTGTATTTTGTGTTTCTAAGGAAAGTATAACTTTATTATACTTCCTTTCTTGTACTATGATTTAGTTAGATTCTATACACTTTAATGTAGAATCTTTATCATTGTAACTTTTGATAAGTTTCATTTGTGGAATCGATTTTCTGGAATCTAGCAAGTGTTTAGTACTCATATAGGTCTTGTGAATTATCTTGTTTAACTTTTTTAAACATAACCATCCAAAAAACCCCTTAGGGAATTTTTAAAAGGTACAATTCACCCCCCCCCCTCTTGTATCTGAGAATCTCATTATTATTTCGATCCTACATTTTGTATCACAAAGTATATCATACTCAAAGTCATATAATCTTAACAGCTGGAAGAAAAACACTATGTAAGACTATATAAAAAGTGTACTGACAGTAAAGGGGCCAGAATAAAAGCCCAATAGGAAGGTACAAGTACAACTGAAAAAAAGTACAACTCAAAACAAGTACAACTGAAGAAAGGTAAACAGATGTTGGATCGTCCACCAAGAATTCCTACCACAAGGGTAGGTAAAGATAGCCTTCTTAGCACTCCACATCCATTTGTCTCCTCTGTGTACCATCACATCGCGTGGTCCACCTCCGGGTACTATCCAGACATGGTACACTCCGCATCGGTCAACGTTTTCTGTCATCTGCATCCAACACAATGAGGTGCGGGCAAAGCCCGTGTAGAGGTGAGTATAACGATACTCAGTAGGGACCCTG
Organism: Viscum album; assembly: GCA_963277665.1. Lineage (NCBI taxonomy): Eukaryota > Viridiplantae > Streptophyta > Magnoliopsida > Santalales > Viscaceae > Viscum > Viscum album. The sequence continues at coordinate 1,748,255,952 of OY728126.1, forward strand.
AGGCCCTCAAGGTCTCAAAAAACCAACAAGGATAAACCCCATGTTATGAAATCGTAAAATAACCCCACTTAGGTATATTCCCATACATATACCTATGCTATCAAGTAATCCATCTCAATCATGTGGTAAACATTAAAGATACTGACTCAACTCAAACCAGGATTTTTATTCTAGGGGTAGAATCAAGTAAGATCCTCAGTCACACCTTCGAAACCTCAGTTGATGGAGAACTCATCCTCTACCGAGTATAGTGGGCTTTACACTCTCAAACAGAGGTGCTTCCCACTATCCTTGGACGGATAAGGTACTCCTCCTGTCGAGTATTGTGGGTCTGCTGCACTCACAAAGTGGCACTCCCCACCGTGGGTTTTCCGCGTCACATAGAGGCGCTCCCCCTCCAAGCCTGCTAAGGTACTTATCTTGTTGAGTACCGTGGGTCTTCTGCGCTCACACAGAGGTGATCCCCACTGTGGGTCTGCCGCGACACCAAGGCACTCCCCTCTAGGATAGTCGAATCACTCCGAGTCGAATCTGTTAGTAGTCATTAGGTCTCATCCATCTACTAGGTCTTTACACTATGCATGCTCATCTCTGAGAGGATTCGCTCCACAAGCTACTAGTCAATGCTCCAACTATTCTGAATACCCATGTAAGAAGTTTCACAACGGTCCTCCGCGTTATTGGGGTCTCAACGCAAAAGATGGCGCGTTAGTCAGACGGCCGGTCTGTAAGTTTTAGCCTTTTAGTCCTAGAGGCCTGGTTGGATTCGTGCATGATCCAACCTGACTATATCTCAACATTACCCATAACTCTAGTGGGGAATACTCAAGGGACCGTCGCGCGTGAAGAAAACCAGTGCCGCTGACGGTTTGTCAAAAGGGATTCTGGTGCCAAAGATATGGCCAAAAGAAAGTAAAGGGTTGTGGTGGTCCCGAGTCTAGTCCGACCCGGTCGGACCGACCAGGATCAACCCAGTATAGGCTGACCCGGTCTGGGTCGACCCAGTCAGACAAGTTGGGTCTGGCCCGGCCCATTGAGTGGGCCGGCCTGTTAGGTTCGGCCCGGTCCACTGGGCCCAGCCCAACTGTCCGTGAGGGCGATTCGGCTGGGGCTCAGGTTCGGTTCATCCCGGAGCATTGTGAGGGCGCATCCCGGTGCGACTCAGCCCAAAGGGCGTGTCCAGGGCGCCGTGAGGGGGCCGGGACACCGACTCGGTAGGGAGGCTGTTAGGGGGCCAGCTCGGGGAGGCATGTGCGGCGCGCAGAGGCTGGCAGGCGGGCCGGTTTGGGGAGGTGCACAGGGTGTATGTAGAGGCTGGCAGGCGGGCCTACGGCAGTCGACCGGGCTGGCCGGTTCGGCGCAGCTCGGGTCGGCACGGGAGGGTTCGGAGAGGCGTGTGGGGCACGCGCCGAGGCCGGTGGGCGGGCTGGCTACGTTCTGCTGGGAAGGATGGTTTGGCACAGCTCGAGCCGACGTGGGCTGGCAGTGTTCGGCTGGGTGCACCGGAGCGTGACGGGGGCGGCGCATTTTGCAGAGGCCGCAGGTAGAGCAGCCTTTGTCATCGCCGCCTTCGTCTTTCTATTGACTCATTGTCATGTGGAAGTTCATCATAAACAGGATCAGCGGAGGGTACATGCTATGTTGGTTTGGCCCACACCCTCCACCTTTAGGGTTGTATCAATTTGTTCATAAAAGAGTTACGATGAACACCAATTATTTTGAAATCTCTGCATCGATCCCTTCCAAACCGAAGATTGGAAAAGAAAAGGGATAAAACACAAATAAAACCCCCTACTTTTGATTGTTGGTTGTCGACGTAGAAGTCCCGGGAAGAAGATGAAGGAGTTCGTCATTCTTTGCGTCTGCCACATGCTTCTAATCCCATATTGCATCGGCTGTGGAAGATGCTCCATATCGGTAGGTGTCTGGGGAAAAATTCGAAGAAGGATCATTGATGGCGTTCTTCATTGGAAGAACGTGTTCTTCATTCTTCATTAATCGTTCTTCGTTGGAAGAATTCTAATCCTCCCAAGATCTCCTCTTCCCAAACTTCCACCTAAATGCCAAAGTTGTCCAAATAATAGATTAGAGTATCTATTAATTCGTTGGTAAGAATTCAAAAAGAATGAATTAATTACTTGGCTCCACCAAATTAATGTGAAAGTTTGGCACAAATTAATTAGGGGAGTTGGCACAATTGAATTAAAGGGAAGGTCAAGAGGCTCTCCCTTAATAATGAGGGTGAGTTGAGAGGTTTTACTCTCTTCCATCAATAGAGGGGTTAAGCCCCATGTGGTCCCCACATCGTAACCTCTCGCCGGAGGTTATGTTCGGGTGGGCACCACCACCATAACCTCTCATGGGAGGTTAAGGTGTGGTGGTCCCACATCCAACTTCCATTAGGAGGATTTAACCACCAATCACCCACTTGGAGGCTCAAATAAAATAAATTGAAGCTCACTTTATTTGATTACTTTCCACAAAAACCCAAAAAAATTATCTTTTATTCTCGACTCACCACTGTCGAAGTGAAAGTCTTCTTAAGAGAATATCGGCGCTGCGAGTTCAATGGTGATCTCAGATTTCAGTTCCAAGCACCTGTTCAAAAGTTATAAAATCTCACTCGTATGTTTTCTGAATGCAGCCAAACAAAACTTCAGATATTGATTCCGGGCACACTATGACTTGGAATCACGTGCCATCAGTTTTTTTGGACTCGTAAAATTCCAATGTATTTAAGAAAAAAAAATCCCCACGGAAATTCTGAGTCTTTACATTATCCCCACCTCAGGGCTTTACATCCTCATAAGCTATAACTCAAACTTATGGAAAAAGTGGGGGTATTGATCATGCATCTTAGCCCCCCGCTCCCATGTGCTCTCCTGGATGTTCTTGTGTTGCCAGCGAACACGCACTAGAGGTATTGATCATCCACATCGGACCCGATCCTGTCGATCCTCAATCTCAACTTGAACCTCCGTAAAATCCATCCCATTTTCGATATGCAACTCTCCATGGTCGATGATGTGAGAAGGTTCATGCATGTATCTCCTCAGCTGAGATACTTGAAAGACATCATGCACCCGGTGCAACTGAGGTGGAAGAACTAAGTGGTAAGCCACCTCGCCAACCCTACTAAGGACCTGGAAAGGTCCGATGAATCTCAGAGATAATTTTCCACCTTGGCCAAATATATTTATACCACATCGAGGTGATATATGTAGAAAGACGTGGTCACCATACTCAAACTCCAGAGGTCTCCGTCAACTATCAGCATACAACTTCTACCTGCTCTGCGGAATCATCATCTGCTCCTAAATGATATGCACCTTCTTCGTGGTAGCTCATACCATCTCTGGTCCCACTAGCGCTGACTCCCATGGGTCAGTCCAGCACAAGGGTAATCTGTATGGTCACCCGAATAATGCCTCGAAATGTGCCATCCCGATGGTGGACAGATAGCTGTTGTTGTAGGAAAACTCCACCCAAGGTTGGTGATCCTCCCAGCTGCAACCGAAGTCAAGGACATAAGCATGTAGCATGTCCTCGAGGTTCTGAATGGTCCTCTATGTTTGACCATCCATCTAAGGATGGAAGGATGTGCTCAGACAAAGAAGTGTCCTGAAATCCACTTACAACCCCTTCTATAGCTAGGAATTAAACCATGCATCACGATCGGAGACAATAGAATAAGGTACTCCATATAGCTGCACATTATTTCGCATATAAGGGAATCACAAGATCTCTACAGATCCCTACTCTCTGATCGGTAAGAAGTGGGCCGACTAGGTGAGTCGGTCAATGATCACCCAAATCGAGTCGTGACCCATGGATTTACGTGGAAGTCCAGTCACAAAGTCCATGGATATACCATCCCACTTCAACTCTAGGACCTCTAATGGTTGAACCAAGCCTGATGGTACCTAGTGTTCCACCTTCACTTGCTGACAAGTGAGGCATTGAGAGACAAAATCCACTACTGCCTTCTTCATACACGGCCACTAGTGTTTTCATCGAAGGTTCTGGTGTATCTTTTCCACTCTTAGAAGTATCACTAGAGGGGATGTGTGTAACTCCCTCAACACTTCCTCTTGAAGTGAAACTAGTACTATAGTACGTCCTCTAAAAAATATGACATGCTCTCCACATTCATAAAATCCATCAGGTGCATGTCCTGTGGATATCTGAGCATGTAGTTTCTTGCAGTCAGCATCCCCAGGTTGTGCCTCCCTAACTCGCTGAAGATGTGGGGGGGTGACTGTAAGAGACTATAGAAAGGATGCTCTATCTCTATCCAAAAATGGTATCTGTAAGGCAGCCACCTACTCTGTCGCCTCACCTAGTAGTTGTATACCAGATCTCCTGCTGAGTGCATCTACTACAACATTCCCCTTTCCAAAAGTATAGAATATCTCAAAGTTATAGTCCTAGAGAAACTCAATCCATCACCGTTGTGTCAAGTTCAAGTACTTATGAGAGAAGATATACCTAATACACTTGTGATCAGAGTACATGGTAAAACATTCACCCATCAGATAGTGTTGCCACATCTTCAAGGAAAATACCACTACTTCTAACTCCAGTTCATGGGTAGTGTAGTTCTGCTCATGTTGTCTCAGGTGCCGAGAACCATACACATTCATTTATCTCTCCTGCATCAGGACAAATCTGAATCTGGTCACTAATGCGTCATAATATACTACATACCCTACACCTTCCTTTGGAAGCCTCAAGATGGGGGCACTATTCATCCTCTTCCTCAGCTCCTGAAAGCTCTACTGGAATCTCTCCAACCACATGAATGGTTTCCCCTTCTTTGTCAAGGCTGATAGTGGTGCTACATCTCTAGAGAAGTCTGGAACAATCCTCTGGTAGTAACTATAAAAACCCAAGAAACTTTGTACCTCTATCACACTCTTTGGTGGCTCCCAAGAAAGTACTGCCTCAATCTTTGCTGGATCCACTACATCTCCTTCCTCCAAGATAACATGTCCCAAAAAGTGAACCTCTCAGATCCAGAACTAGAATGTAGAAATCTTACCATAAAGCTATTTCTCTTGGAGTGTGTCCAGTACTACCCGCAAATGGTAGGCATGCTCCTCCTCAGTAGTTGATTAGATCAAAATTTCTTCGATGATGACTATGATAAAGCGATCGAGGTATGGATGTAATATCATGTTCATGAGTCCCATGAACACTATTGGAGCGTTTGTTACACCGAAATCCATAACCAAGAACACGTAATGGCTGTATCAACATCAAAAACCTGTCTTCTGCACATCCTCATCTCAAACTCTCAACTGGTGATAGCCTGATCTGGGGTCTATCTTTGAGAACCACCGTGCTCCCTTCAGCAGATCAATGAGGTCGTCAATCCTTGGAAGTGGGCACTTGTTCTTCATAGTCACCTGGTTTAGGCGACGGTAGTCGACACAAAGCCTCAAGCTCTAATATGCCTTCTTGGCGAACAGAATCGGGGCTGCCCAGGGAGAAACACTGAGCCGGATGAATCCCTTCCCCTGCAAGTCCTCCAGTTATACCCACAGCTCACGAAGATCAGCAGAAGCCATACGATATGCTGGTATAGATATCGGTGTCGTCCTGGGGTACATGTAAATGTAGAATTCCACATCTCTACGAGGAGGTAGACAGAGGAAATCATCAAGGAAAACATCCGTGTACTAGTCCACCACTACAGGATAAGTCAGACTCTCCAAATCAACTACTCTGAGGGTAAGGCAAGACAACTGATGAGTGTTTGGTTATACTCTCCTACGGGAAAGTCCATCATGCGCTGCAAAGGCTCCCTTCGCACTAGTGAAGGTAAACCCGGTCCCATCCATGCAGACACACCACACTTTGTGCCTAATATAGTCGATCTGAGCATGGACTATAGATAACCAGTTCATACCCAAGATGAGATCGTAAGGCCTCGACACCGCTACTAGGAGATTCTAGCTAAATATCTAGCCTCCTAGAGTAAGCTCGCACTGCTGGAACTAGGGCGTAATCATCACGTCTTCTCCCGTTGGAGTATCTAGCCATAAGGATCGAGCCAATGGCTCCGTCAGAATCTCCATGCTCCGAACGAGGGAAGTTCCAATTAAATAGTGACGGACCCCTGTGTCTATAAGTACTATAGTTAATGTGGATTACACACATATCATACCTCGAATCATCTCTAGAGTGCCATAATCATATGCCTCAGCTACCTGAAGCTGAGCTCTCGCCTATCCACCTGCTCCCTACGGTCGAGGTGGACCTCTTTGTGGTGATGGTGGTAACACCTCAAAACATCGCCCACCCCCAGCTGCTCGACCAGCTCCTCTTCCACGTCCTCATGCTCCCTATGTACCACCTTTATCGAATATCTATCTCTTCATGGGTGGTTATTTGACCATCTGTTGACCATCTGATTGGTGGTTCGGACAGTCACGAGCCATGTGACCATGCCCGCCAAATGAGTAACAATTCCCACTCATGTCATGTGTGTCTCCGCCCCGGGTTCCCCGTACAACCGATCCTTAGTCATACAGTTGTCCACCCGTGGGTTTGGTCCTCTGGGACCTCTGCGACATCTATCTACTACCAGTTGTAGAAGACTCCTCTGCATGTCGGATAATGGTGGGTCTCGCTGCGAGAGAATGCTCAGAAATAAAACTCTCCACTAAGAGGGCTCGCTCCAACACCCCCGCCTACGTCGGGATGATGATGGAGATCGTCAAAGACCTGATATCTTGTATGAGCCCCTTATCAAAAGTTCGGGCCCTCAAGAATGGGTCCCGCACCATATATGTGGAGTAGTGCGAGAGTTCGATGAACCTTGCTGAGTATTATGCCACTATCATGCTATCCTGCTGCAGATGAAGTACCTCATGTATCCGTACTGCACGTAAGGTGGCTGGGGAAAGCTCTGCCCAAAACAGGCTCTCGAAGTCTACCCAGAGTAGTGTCGCCTCATAATGGACCTGGAGAATGAGGCTCCACCATCTTCCCACTACTTCCTGTAGAAGGCTGGAAGTAAGAATCACCATAAAGTCAGCTGGTGTCCCTACCAGTCTGAAGACTCTTAGCACAGCCTCCAGCCAATCCCCAACTGCTTACCGGTCTTTCTCTCCCCTGAACCTGGGCGGCCTCTGGTGCTGCAACTTCTGCAGTGCGCTCAAGCGGCCTGCATCATCTGCTGTTGGGGATGGTGGCTTCAATGGCCCAATGGGGAGTGGTACTCTAGTGCCTCTTCTAGAAAAGGGTCCTACATCGAGGCCTCGTCGCTCGGTGGGATATATTTGCATACAACTCTCGGAACTCTCACTGGTCGTCTGTAGGGAGGCATCCTGAAAGAAACAGATATGACATGGTCAAAGATTTATACCTAGTGAGCTGGCCTTGTTGAGCTGACTTAAAGAATGCTTTGAAAACACACACGCAATCAGTGTTTTTGTGCATTGAGTCAGAAATAAGAAGTCAGGGTCCTGTTGTATGGATACGTCGACCATCGCACCCACACTAGACTCCCTGAACTGAAAACCACACTCAGTACCCTTAACACTATTTCTTCACAGAATAAAAAGATCAGAGTCCTATGTTCTGTGGTATAAATTACTCCTCTAATACCAATTTGTCATGACCCGTCCCCTGAGGCCCATTCCATGACTACCCCAAGCCCGCCTTCGATAGTCTTGTGGATGGCGACAGCAACAAAGGCATAAATCCTTAAAACTGGGAAGTCATTGCCTGTATAAATATTAAACACACACAACAGAGTACAAGATGGAAGCAAAACACTATGTAAAACAGTATAACAAAGTGTACTGAAAGTAAAGGGGCTGGAATACAAGCCTAAAAAGAAGGTACAAGTACAGCTGAAAAACAAGTACAACTGAAAAACAAGTTCAACTAAAGAAAGGTAAAGAGTTTTTTGGATCATCCACTAAGAATTCCTACCTGAATGGTAGGTACAGATAGCCTCCACAACACTCCACGTATGTCCATCTCCTCCATTTATTGTCACGTCTCGTGGTCCACCATTGGGTACTGTCCAGACCTAGTACACTCAGCCTTAGTGAATGTTGTTCGTCATCTGCATTCAACACTACAAGGTGCGGGCATAGCCCGTGCAGGGGTGAGTATAACGTTACTCAGTAGGGACCCCGGGGCCCTCAAGGTCTCACAAAACCAACAAGTATAAACCACAATGTATGAAATCAAAATATAACCCCACTTAGGTATATACCCATACATATACCTAAGTTATCAAGTAATCCATCTCAATCATGATGTAAACACAAAAGTTACTGACTCAGCTCAAACAAGGATTTTTATTCTAGGGGCAGTATAAAGTAAAATCCCTAGTCACACTATCAAAACCTCATTTACTGGAGAACTCTTCCTCTATAGATTATAGTGGGCATGCCACACTCACATAGAGGCGCTTCCCACTAACCTTGGACTACTATGGTACTCCTCCTATCGAGTATCGTGGGTCTGCCGCACTCAAACAGAGGCGCTCCCCACCGTTGTTCTGCCGCGTCACACAGTGGCGCTCCCCATCGTAGCCTGCTGAGGTACTTCTCTTATCGAGTACCATGGGCCTGTCATGCTCACACTGAGGTGCTCCCCACTGTGGGTATTCCGCGACACCAAGGTGCTCCCCATTGGGCTAGTCGAGTCACTCCGAGTCGAATCAGTCAGCAGTCGTCAGGTCTCAGCCAGCTACTAGGTCTCTGCGCTATGTGCGCTCGTCTCCAGGAGGATCCGATCCACAAGCTACTGGATGATTCTCCAACTATTCTGAATCCCCATGTAGAAGTATCTCAATGTTCCGCCATGTCATAGGGGTCTCAACGCAAAAGATGGTGCGCCAATCGGGCGCTTGGTCTGTGAGTTATTAGAATTTTAGTCCTGGGGGCCCAGTTGGATTCGTGCATGATCTAACCTAACCATATCTCAACATTACCCCTTACTCCAGTGGGGTATACTCAAGGGACATTCGCGCTCGAAGAAAAATAGTGTCGCTGACGGTTCGTCAAACGGACATCTAGTGCCAAAGATATGGCCAAAAGAATGTAAAGGCTTGTGGTGGGCTCGGGTCTGGTCTGACCCGGTCGGACCAACCCGGTCTGGGTCACCTAGGTCTGGGTTGACCCGATCAGACCTGTTGGGTCTGGCATGACCCATTGAGCAGGCCATACTGTTAGGTACGGCCCGGCCCAGCCGGCCGCGAGGGCGATTAGGCCCAGGCTCGGGGCCGGTTCGGCCTAGACCGTCATGAGGGCGTGACCCAGTGTGGCTTGGCCCCGAGGGCGTGGCCGTCCTGATTCATCCAGGGCACCGCGAGTGGTCAGGGACACCGGTTCATCAGGGAGGACGCAATGATACAAGACACCGTCTCGGTTGGGTGGTCGCGAGGGGGTCGGCTCAGGGAGGCGCGCGGGGCGCGGGGAGGCTGGCAGGTGGGAAGGTTCGGGGAGGTGCACGGGGTGCATGTGGAGGCATGTAGGCGGGCCAGTGGCGTTCGGCCGAGAAGGGCACTGTCAGGTGGGTCGGAGGCCGGGATGGCCGGTTCACCGTGGCGTGGGCCGGTTCGGGGAGGTGCGTGGGGCGCCCGCATAGGCCGACAAGAGGACCGGCGACGTTCAGCCAGGCAAAGCGCGGCCTGGTCGGCTGTTGGATGGTAGGTGGCTAGGTAGGCTGGTTCGACGCGGCTCGGGCCGGCGGTGTTCGGTCAGGTGCACCGGAGCACCGCGGGGGCAGCGCAGTACACGGATGTCGTGGGTAGCGCGACCTTTGTCATCATTTCCGTCATCGTTTCGTTGCCTCATCGCCATGCTGAAGTTCATCATAAACAAGATCGGTGTAGGGGTCGGGCCATGTTGGTTTGGCCCGCACCCTCCGCATTTAGGGTGGTATCAATTGGTTCATCAAAGAGTTACAATGAACAACAATTATTTTACAATATCCGCATCGATTCCTTCCCAACCGAAGCTGAGAAAAGAAAAGGGATAGAACAAAAATTAAACCCCCTAATTTTGATTGTCGGTCTTCAGCGTGGAAGTCGCGAGAAAAAGATGAAGGAGGTAGTCGTTCATTGTGTATGATGCATGCTTCCAATCCCAAGTAGCATCGTCTTTAGAAGACACTCCACGGCAGTAGGTGTCCGAGGAAGAAGTCAAATAAGGATCATCACCGGCGTTCTTCTTTGGAAGAATGCATTCTCCGTTCTTCATTCTTCATATGGGGGATTCTAATCCTCCCAAGCTCTCCTCTTCCCAAACATCCACCCAAATTCCAAAGTTTTTCCAAATAATATATTCGAGTATCTATTAATTCATTGGCAAGAATTCAAAAAGAATGAATTAATTACTTGTCTCCACCAAATTAATTTGAAGGGTTGGCACAAATTAATTAGGGGAGTTGGCATAATTGAATTAAATGGAAGGTCAAGAGGCTCTCCCTCATTAATGAGGGAGAGTTGATAGGTTTTAATCTCTTCCATCAATAGGGGTTAAGCTAAATGTGGTCCCCACATCATAGCCTCTCGTGGGAGGTTATGTTCGGGTGTCCCCGACCACCATAACCTCTCATGGGAGGTTAAGGTGTTGTGGTCCCACCTATAGCTTCCATGAGGAGGTTTTAACCACCAATCACCCACATGGCAGCTCAAATAAATTAAAGTGAAGCTCACTTTATTTTATTACTTTCCACGATAACCCAAAAAAATATCTTTTATTCTCGACTCCCTGTCGTCTAAGTGAAAGTCTTCTTAAGCGAATACCGGTGTTGCGAGTTCAACAGTACTCTCCGATTTCAGTTCCAAGCACCAGTTCAAATGATATAAAATCCCGCTCATACATTTACTGAACATACCCGAACAAAACTTCAGAAATTGATTCTGGGAACACTAAGCCTCGGAATCATGCACCATCAGTTTTTGAGGACTCGTAAAATTCCCATGTATTTAAGAAAAAAAATTTCCTTAGAAATTCTAGGTCTTTACATTCTCCCCACATTAGGGATTTATGTCCCCATAAGATACAACTCGAACTAAGGGAACAAGTGGGGGTACTAAGCATTCTTCTGAGCCTCCCGCTCCCATCTGCTCTCCTGGAGGTTCCTGTGCTACCAGCAAACGTGCACCAGTGGTATCAACCATCCACATAGGAATCTCTCTTGTCGATCCTCAAACTCAAATGGAACCTCCGTAAAAGTTGATCCATCATCAACGTCTAGCTCTCCATGGTCGATGATGTGAGAAAGGTCGTCCATGTATCTCCTCAACTGAGATATGTGGAAGATGTCATGCACCCGGTGCAACTGAGGTGGAAGAGCAAAGAGTTAAGCCACCTCGCCAACCCTGCAATGGACCTAGAAAGGTCTTATGAATCTCAGAGATAATTTTCAGCCTTGGAAAAATCTCCATAGACCTCGTCGAGGTGAGACCCATAGAAAGATGCGGTCGCTATCCTCGAACTCCAGAGGTCTTTGTCTCCTTTCAACATATGACTTTTGCCGGCTCTGTGCAGTCTGTATCTACTCCTGGATGATCTGCACCTTCTCTATGGTAGCTTGTAGCATCTCTGGTCTCAGTAGTGCTGACTCCCCAGGGTTACTCCAGCACAAGGTTGATCTACAAGGTCGCCCATATAACGCCTCGAAAGGTGCCATCCCGATGTTGGAGTGATAGCTGTTATTGTAGGAAAACTTAACCAAAGGTAATTGATCCTCCCAAATATGACCGAAGTCGAGGACACAAGCACAAAGCATGTCCTCGAGGGTCTAAATGGTCCTCTCAGTCTGACCATCCGTCTGTGGATGGAAGGTAGTCCTCAGACGAAGTTGCATCCCAAAAGCCTCCTGCAACCCCTTCCATAGCCGAGAAGTAAACTGTGTGTCATGATCGGAGACAATAGAAGAAACTAATCCATGGAGCCACACAATCTGCTGCACATAGAGGAATACCAAGCTCTCTACTAAGCCCTGCTCTCTGATTGGTAAAACGTGGGACGAATTAGTGAGTCAGTCAATGATCACCCAAATCGAGTCATGACCCATGGATGTACGTGGAAGTCCAGTCATGGCGTCCATGGATATCCCATCCCACTTCCACTCTAGGACCTATAAAGGATAAACTAATCCTGTTGGTACTTGTTCCTCCACCTTCACTTGTTGAAAAGCGAGGCATCGAGAGATAAACACTGCTATATCCTTCTTTATACCTGGCCACCACTACTGTCGTCGAAGGTCCTGGTACATCTTCACCACTTCTGGATGTACCGCTAGAGTGGATGTGTGGAGCTCCTTCAACACTTCCTCCTAAAGTGACACTGGTACCGTACTATGTTCTGTGATGAGGATGAAGTTCTCCACACCTTCGTAAAATATATCAGGTTCCTATCCTGTAGATATCTGAGCACGTCGTGTCCCGCAGTCAGTGTCCCCATGTTGTGCCTCCCTGACTCACTGAAGAAGTGAGGGGGTGACTATAAAAGACTGTACAGAGGCAGCTCCATCTTTATCCAAAATGGATATCTATAAGGCATCCAGTTTCTCTGTCGCCTTTCCTAGTAGCTGTATACCAGATTTCCTGCTGACTGCATCTGCTACAATGCTCCCCTTTCCAAGAGTATAGACTATCTCAAAGTCATATTCCAGGAGGAACTCAAGCCATTGCGGTTGTCTCAGGTTCAGTTCCTTCTGAGAGAAGATATACCTGAGACTCTTTTGATCAAAGTACACGGTAAAACATTCACCCATCCGATAGTGTCACCACATATTCAAGTTGAAGACCACTGCTGCTAACTCCAGGTAATGTGTAGCGTAGTTCTGCTCGTTTTGACTCGGCTAATGAAAACCATATGTGATAACTTCTCGCTCCTACATTAGGACACATCCAAGTCTAGTCCCTGATGCATCACATTAGACTACATAACCTACACCTTCCTCTGGAAGCCTCAAGATGTGGGCACTAGTCAGCCTCTGCCTCAGCTCTTGAAAGCTATGCTGGAATCTCTCCAACCACACGATGGTTTTCCCCTTCTTTGTCAAGGCTGATAGTGGTTCTACAACTCTGGAGAAGTTTAGAACAAACCTCTAGTAGTAACCATCCGGACCTAGGAAACTTTGTACCTCTGTCACACTTTTGGGTGGCTCCCAAGCAAGTATCGCCTCAATCTTTGCTAGATCCACTGCAACTCCAGCCTCTGAGATGATGTCCCAAAAAGTGAACCTCTCAGATCCAGAACTGGCACGTCGAGAGCTTATCATAAAGATGGTGCTCTCAGAGTGTGTCCAGTACTACCCGTAAATGGTAGGCATGCTCCTCCCCGGTAGACGAGTATATCAGAATGTCTTCGATGAAGACTACGTCAAAGTGATTGAGGTATAGCTATAAAATCCTATTCATAAGTACCATGAACACTATTGGAGTGTTTTCTACACCAAAAGGCATAACCAAGAACTTGTAGAGGCAGTAACGACATCTGAAAGTCTTCTTCTGCACATCCTCATCTCTAACTCTCAACTGCTGATAGCCTGATCTAAGGTCTATCCTTGAGAACCACAGTGTGCCCTTCAGTAGATCAAAGAGGTCGTCAATCCTCGGTAGTGGGTACTTGTTCTTCACGATCACCAGGTTTAGGTGACGGTATTCAGAACAAATCCTCAAGCTCCCATCCTCCTTCTTGGTGAACACAATCGAGGCTGCCCGAGGAGAAACACTAGGCCAGATGAATCCCTTCCCCTGTAAGTCCCCCAGTTGTACCCGCAGCTCACGAAGCTCAGCAGGAGCCATCCGATATGCTGGAGTAGATATCAGTGTCGTCCCGGGATACAGGTAAATATAGATGTCCACCTATCTGTGAGGAGGTAGACCTGGGACATCATAAGGGAAAACATTCACGTACCGGTCCACCACTATAGGATAATTCAGACTTTCCACATCAACTACTCTGAGGGAAAGGGAATCCAACTGATGAGTGATTGGTTGTACTCTCCTCTAGTAAATCCCATCATGTGATGCAAAGGCTCCCTTCTTGCCAGTGATGGTAAACCTGGTCACATCCGTGAGAACACACCGCACTTTGTGACTAATACAGTCTAACTAAGCATGGACTGTAGATAACAAGTCCATACCCAAGATGACGTCGTAAGTCCTTGACGCCACTACTAGGAGATCCCAGCCAAAGCTCTTGGATCCTAGAGTTTTCTCTCACTGATGGCACCAGTGCATAATCATCAAGTCTGCTCCCGTAGGAGTCTCTAGCCATAAGGATCAAGCCAATAGATCCGTCGGAATCTCCGAGCTCCGAACTCGAGAAGTGGCAATAAAGAGTGACTGGAACCTGTGTCTATAATTATTGCAGCTGAGTTAGACTAGACCCAGATCATACCTTGAATCATATATGGAGTTCCATGGTCATATGCCTCAGCTACCTGAAGCTGAGCTCTCGCCTGTCCACCTTCTCCCTGCGGTCAGGGTGGAACTCTTGGTGGTGGTGGTGGTGGTGGTGGTAACACCTCGAAACATCACCCACCACCAGCTACTCGTCCATCTCTTCTGCCATGTCCTCCTGCTCCCAGCGGACCACCTCGGTCGAATCTCTGCCTCTGCCTGGGTGGTTCTTTCGACCATCTACTGATCATCTGAATGTCGGGTCAGACAGTCACGAGCCATGTGACCATGCCCGCCACATGAGTAACACTACTCGCTCCGGACATGTGTGTCTCTACCCCAGGTTCCCTATACAATTGATTCTGAGTCATGTGGTCGTCCACTTGTGGGTATGGTCTTCTTGGACCTCTACGACATCTGTCTACTGCCAGCTACATAAGACTCCATTACATGTCATCTAGTGGTGCTTCTCGCTGCTAGAGACTGCTAAGAAAGAAAACTCTCCACTAAGAGGGCTCGCTCCAACACCCCCACCTACGTAGGGATGCTGAGGGAGATCATCGAAGCCTTGATCTCTCGCCTGAGCCCCTGCTCGATGGTCCGGGCCCTGAAGAATGGGTCCAATAACACATCTGGTAAGTATTGCGAGAGGTTGGTGAACATTTTTGAGTATTGTGCCACCGTCATGCTACCTTGTTGTAGATGAAGTAGCTCTAGTATACGTACAACACCTAAGGTTTTTAGGAAAAACTCTGCCCAAAACAGGCTCTTGATGTTTTCCCAGAGTAGTGTCGCCTCGTCTTGGACCTGGAGCATCAGGCTCCACCATCTTCCTACTGCTATATGTAAAGGGCTGGAAGCAAGAATCACCATGAATTCAGCTAGTGTCCCTACCAGTCTAAAGACTCTCACCACAGCCCCTAGCAAATCCTCAGCTTCCGGTGGGTCTGCCTCTCCCCTCAACATAGGAGGCCTCTGGCGCTGGAACTCATGCAGCATGATCAAGCGGTGTGCATCGTCTGCTACTGGGGCTAGTGGCATCAGTTTCCCATGGGGATGGGTATCTGTGGTTCCTCTTCTGAAAAAGGTCCCTACACCGAGGCATCATCGCTCAGTAGGCTATTTATGCATACAACTCTCAGAACTCTCATTGTTCGTCCACGGGGAGGGATCCTGAAAGAAACAAATACGACATGGTCAATGATTTATACCTAGTGAGATGATGTGGTTGATTTTACTTAAATAAAACATTGAAAACACACACACAATCAGTGTTTTCATGCACTGAGTAAGAAATCAGATGTCAGGGTCCTGGTTTATGGATACGTCGGCCGCCACACGAACACTGGACTACCTGAACTAAAATCCACACTTTGTACCCTTAACACTATTGCTTCACATAAAAGAATGACTAGAGTCCTAAGTTCTGTGGTAGAACTGACTCATCTGATAACAATTTGTCATGACCCATCCCTCAGGGCCCATTCCATGACTACCCCAAGCAAGCATTCCATAGGACAGGGGCTGGGGACTAGAACCAAAGGTGTAAATCCCTAAAACTGGGATGGAATTTCCTTTATAAAGAGTAAACACACACAACAGAGTACATGTGGGAAGAAAAAAACTATGTAAAACTATATAAAAAATTGTACTAAAAGTAAAGGGGTTAGAATACAAGCCCAACAAGAAGGTACAAGTACTGCTGAAAAATAAGTACAATTGAAGAAAGGAAAATAGCTACGGGATAGTCCACCGAGAAGTCCTACCAGAAGGGCAGGTACAAATAGCCTCCACATCACTCCACGTCCATCCATCTCCTCCGTGTACAGTCACGGCAAGTGGTCCACCTCCGGGTACCATCTAGACTCGGTACGCTCTTCCTCAGTCAACATT
The DNA here is from genome assembly GCA_963277665.1 of Viscum album. Lineage (NCBI taxonomy): Eukaryota > Viridiplantae > Streptophyta > Magnoliopsida > Santalales > Viscaceae > Viscum > Viscum album. Next base: position 1,748,272,234 of record OY728126.1, read on the forward strand.
GTGCTTTATCTACATCCAACACAATGAGGTGCGGGCATAGCCTATGTATGGGTGAGTATAATGATACTCAGTAGGGACCCCGAGGCTCTCAAGGTCTCACAAAACCCACAAGGATAAACCACAGGATATGAAATTAACAGATAATCCCACATAGGTATATGCCCATACATATACCTATGTTACCAAGTATCCATCTCAATCACGAGGTAAACACAAAAGTTACTCACACAACTCAAACCAACAATTTTATTCTAAGGGTAGTATCAAGTAACATCCCCAGTCACACTGTCGAAACCTCAGCAGTTGGAGGACTCTTACTCTATTGAGTACAGTGCGCCCATCGCGCTCACACATAGGCACTTCCCACTAACCTTGGACTGCTAAGGTACTCCTCCTGTCGAGTACCATGGATCTGCCGCGCTCACAGAGAGGTGCTCCCCACTGTGGGTCTACCATGTCACACAGAGGCTCTCTCCCTCGTAGCCTGCTGACGTACTCCTCCTATCAAGTACCGTGGGTCTGCCGCACTCAAACAGAGGCACTCCCCATTGTGGGTCTGCCGCAACACCAAGGCGCTCCCCACTGGGCTAGTCGAGTCACTCCAAGTTGAATCGGTCAGCAGTCGTCAGGTCTCAACCAGCTATTTGGTCTATGCACTATGCAAGCTCATCTCAGGGATGATCTGCTCCGAAAGATATTGGTTAATGCTCCAACTATCCTAAAGCCCCATGTAGAAGTATCTCAATGGTCTGCCACATCATAGGGGTCTCAACGCAATAGACGGAGAATCAATCGGACGCCCGGTCTGTGAGTTATTAGCCTTTTAGTCCTGGGGCCCGGTTGGATTCTTGCACGATCCAACCTGACTGTATCTCAACATTACCCTTAACTCCAATGGGGTATACTCAAGGGACCATAGCACTCAAAAAAACCAGTGCCACTGATGGTTCTTCAAACGGACGTCCAGTGCCAAAGATATGGCCAAAAGAAAGTAAAAGGTCGTGGTGGGCCCGGGTCTGGTCTGAGCCGGTCGGACCGACCCGGCCCAACCTCCTCTAGGCTGACCCGATCTTGTTCAACCAGGTCAGACCTATTGGGGCTGGCCCGAACCATTGATCGGGCCAGCCTGTTAGTTTTGGCCCGACCCGCTGGGCCCATCCTAGAAGACCACGAGGGCGATTCGGTCTGGGCTCTGGGTCGGTTTGGCCAGGAGCGCCGTGGGGGCATGGCCCGGCACGGCTCGGCCCGGAGGGCATGGCCGGTCCGGTTCGGCCAGGGTGCCGTGAGGGGGCCAGGACATTGGCTCGGCTGGGAGGCCAAGAGGAGGCCGGGACACCGACTCTGCCGGGTGGCCGTGAGGGGGCCGGCTTTGGGAGGCTCACATGGCGCACAGAGGCAGGCAGGTGCGCCGGTTCAGGGAGGCGCGCAGGGCGCGCGGAGGCCGGCAAGCGGGCCGGTTTGAGGAGGTGTGTGGGGTGTGCGTGGTGGCAGGTAGGTGGGCCGGTGTTGTTCGGCCGGACAGGGCATGTCTAGGAAGGTTGGTAACCGGGCGGGCCAGTGTGGCGTGGCTTAGGCCGGCGCGGGACATTTCGGGGAGGCGTGTGGGGCACGCGTGGAGGCCGGCAGGTGGGCTGGCGGCATTCGGTTGGGCAGGGAACGACTGGGCAGGACGGTGGCCGGGAGGTGGCCGGGTGGTCCGATTCGGCGCAGCTCGAGTCGGCGCGGGCCGGCAGTGTTCGGCCGGGTGCACCCGAGCGCTATAGGGGTGGGGTGGTTTGCAGAGGCCATGGGTAGCGCGGCCTTTGTCTTTGCCGCGTTCTTCGTTATGTCGCCTCATCTCCATGCATAATTTCATTATAAATAAGATCGGAAGAGTGGTCGGGCCATGTTGGTTTGGCCCGCACCTTCCTCGTTTAGGGTGGTATCAATTGTTTCGTCAAAGAGTTACGATGAACAACAATTATTTTACAATCTCTTCATCGATTTCTTCCCAATCAAAGATGAGAAATGAAAAGGGATAAAACACAAATAACACCACCTATTTTTTTTTGTCGGTCGTTGATGTTGAATTTGCGGGAAGAAGACAAAGGAATTTGTCGTTCATTGCGTCTTCCGCATGCTTCCAATTCCAAGTGGAATCCACTGTGGAAGATGCTCCACGTCGGTAGGTGTCCGGGGATGAAGTCGAGGAAGGATCATCGTCAGCGTTCTTCACTGGAAGAACACATTCTTCATTCTTCGTTCTCCATTCTTCGTTGGGATAATTCTAATCCTCCGAAGCTCTCTTCTTCCCAAACATCCACACAAATTCCAATATTGTGCCAAATAATAGATTAGAGTATATATTAATTCATTTGCACGAATTCAAAAAGAATGAAACAATTACTTGGCTCCACCAAATTAATGTGAAGGGTTTGCACAAATTAATTAGGGGAGTTGGAAAAAAGGAATCAAAGGGAAGGTCAAGAGGCTCTCCCTAATTAATGAGGGAGATTTGAGAGGTTATAATCTCTTCCATCAATAGGGGTTAAGCCCCGTGCGGTCCCCACATCGTTACCTCTCGCGGGAGGTTATGTTCTGGTGGGCCCCACCACTATAACCTCTCATGGGAGGTTAAGGTTTGGTGGTCCCACCTCCAACTTCCAAAATGAGGATTTAACCACCAATCACCCACATGGTGGCTCAAATAAAATAAAGTGAAGCTCAATTTATTTTATTACTTTCAACAAAAACCCAAAAAATTTATCTTTTTTTCTCGACTCACTACCGTTGAAGTGAAAGTCTTCTTAAGCGAATACTAGCACTGCGAGTTCAACGGTGCTCTCAGATTTCAGTCCCGAGCACCGGTTCAAAACTTATAAAATCCCACTCGTATGTTTACTGAACATACTCGAACGAAACATCATAAATTGATTCCAGGCACACTGGGCCTCGGAAACATGCACCGTCATTTTTTCACCGACTCGTAAAATTCCCATGAATTTAAGAAAAAAATCCATGGAAATTTTGGGTCTTTACACATATCCCTTATTTATCCTTACTGAGAATTTGAGATCCTACCTTTTCATGTTTCCTTTCCCAGGTTATGAAGATATGTATTATTTTTGATTGGTCTGAGATGGGTTTTAGTCAAGAAGAACCTAGTGGGAGATAATGTAGCTAACTTATGTATATGTTCTTATGTTTCCATGTTCTCAAATCCACTAGACTAATAGAAAACCTTATGTATCAGTGTTTATGTTTCCATGTTTCCACATATCAGTGTGTATGTAATGTTTGTTTTTGAAACTGGAGGGTCACTATATTCATTCCATGGAATATTTTGGTACGATTCTCCGAGATGAAATCTATAACATGATTGTTTTGAAATATTTTATTGAACATAATGTGGTATAGTAATAATGAGTTAAATATTAATATTACCATTCAAGAACCATAAATACATCTTAATTATATTATTCATATAATTTAATAAAAACTATTTAGTTTTTATAACCATACATGATAAAAAACTATATCATCTTTCATGAAAGTGTTTAAACTGACCGAAAAAAGAACATACTATAATCATTTTATTAGTATGATTATGAAGTGGTTTTACAAAAATATCATTATTAAAAAATTATAATGATATTATTTATAATTTTTTTTTTATAATTTATATTTTTTTAAGGAATAAGATAAACAATAAATAAGTACAATAAGTCAATACTTACAAAGAAGAAATAATATTTTCTATTGGAATCCTTATTAGTTTTGACGGATTTGGGGATTACAAATAAAGAAAGGATGATAAAAATGAGGTAATATTATTAGGGAAGTAAATAATTTATAGTATAATGAAATATTTTTTTTAGGTTTGTTTTAGAAAGGTTGGTATGGAGGTGCTTTCATAAGTGAGGAGAAGTTAAAATTTTCTAAATAAGCATTACTTATTGTGTAATCCAAATAATTTTGCATATAAATTGACTCAAAATTATTTGTTTAATAAGGTAATAATATCATGATCTCATACATTCATTTAAGTGAACATTTATAGATATATTTTATAAATTTCTTACAATATTTTAACTATTTATATCATTTTACCCTTGACAGTGGTAACCATCTTTTACCAAGGAAAGTTATTTTTTTGCTAAAAAAATTTAAATTTCATTATTAATTAAATATTTAAAAATTATTTAAAATATTAATCAAATTTTATTAAATTTATTTTCTAAAATTTATTAAAATTAATTTTTAATTAAAAATTCTTAAGGAGTAAAATCAATTTTTAAAAAACTATATTTTAAGCATAAAAATAGATGTATTCTTATTAATTTTCAAGTAATAATCATTATATGTAAAGTCGTTTATTTGATCATATAAATGATAATTAAAATCACTCTTTAATTGTGATCAAATCAATTTATTAAGATTCAAATACAAAACATAAAAAAAATAATTCTTTGAAATATAATTCTTTTTTACATTGCTTAATTTAATTCTTATTTATAACCAATTAATAATCATTAAATTAATGTTAACTAATTTTATTAAAATATATTAAGAATAAATTTCATTAAATTATATACTCTAAAAATAAAAATTTATCATTCAAATAAAATATATAGTATATAGTAAAAGAAATTTTTTTAAATAAAACATTTTTCATTCACTATAAATCATTAATTTATTTTTCCTTATAAATAAATAATTATTTTTTATTTTATATTGAATTTTTTAATAAAAATAAATATATTTTACCACTTAATATTATTAAAATAACTCTTTAAAATTAATAAATTTAACTAAACTTCATAACTCATAAAATAAAATTCTTTAGAATAAACGTATTTTTATAAATTAATTAATGTCATCTTTTTCAATTCCAAAATAATTTACCCTATTTTGAGTAAATAATTTATAATGATTATATATATATATATCATCTATATAAACATAATTTATATCAACTACAAACTTCTAATTTCAAACTGGTAACATATTTACAAGTATTATACCCAAAAACTATATAACGTTTTATAATGGCCAAATAATGTATATATTACCCAATTACCATCTATGAATGCATTGCATTCTAAATTCTAAAATTACACTTTTAGTTCTATTAATAGTTTCTAAAAATTTTATAAAATTCTTGTTTATTTCATGTTTTTGTCTCATTATATGTTTATTTTTATTAGTTGTGATTTTCTATGGCAAAAATTATTCATGGGATTTTAAATTTGTAAAAATATTATTCTTATGGACTTATTGTCCCATTTTATTTTATGAACTTTTATGATATTTTATCATCCATGCTATGTAATAATCCATGATATATAATACATGGTGGCTTTTATTTTTATTGTAAATGTTAAATTATGAGTGAATAAAGTTTTGTTAATTTGAGTCATATATTTTATAATTAAATTTTACGAAATTTTATATTTATTAAAAAAACATATGGAAATAAAATTAATTTTTAAATTCATGATGTCATATTATTCTCCCTTAAAATAATTTTATTCCTCAAAATTTTAATTTTCTCAAATAGATGAAAATAGTTATGTTTATCCACATGATCGATATGATTAAATTTATATTTTTTAATTAGATATCAAACTCACTATCCTGGGTATGATTGGGGAACTCATTTTTCTATCATAATATAAATATATTGATATTTTTAATTTTCTTAATTATTTATTCCAACTATTTTCCCTTAGTTGGTTATAAGATATAGAAGTTTCTAGAGAGATACTGTTCATAGCATCATTTTCAGGATAATGTTTCCAACCAAATACAAAAAATGGTTATTGTGAATCATAATAATATTCCTTAAAATCAGAGTAAAATTTCATATGAAAATGGAAACCCATCACTTTAAATTATTACTATAGTACACCTCAATTTCAACCTATGAAATATTGATTCAACTATGACACTATCGGTTTATCCAATGTCTATTTTAGTTTATCATTTGAAATTATTTGGTTCATTCAATTCCACCTTATTTTATAACTTTTTTTAATCTATTTTATATTATTATATCTTTGACCCTAATCCTTAAAATAACTAAACCACACTCTAAAACTAACTAAAGTGACTGTAGATTTTAACTCTCATATTTAGAGATATAGATTAAAAAAAATTCAAAAGTACTCTAATACCAATTGAGATAACCCAAAAACACATACATAATTTTATATATCATCTCAATATTAAAATTCAAACCTATGAATCAAAGGATTTGTGTATTGATAGATAATATAAATAACCATATTATTACACATTAGTTTTTTATCTTCCCTTATAATATCCTCAAAACATGATTCCAAGTTAAACATTTTCATGTAAATAAGTTCTTGGATAATATGGGAAATATAATAATTGAGAGAGATAAAATGCTAAATAAGAGAAAAAGTGTATCCATGAGTTATATAGTATTATATCATAAAAAAATTTATATTACATCAACATGGGAGAAATATATTATTTTGAAATAATCTCATAGGAAGTGATTATAAAACATGATATAATAATCATAAAACAAGATATATAAATATATAATAATAATTTCAGTTTTCAAGAGGGACTATATTTTAACATTAAATTAGGATGTGAAATCATATGACTATAATCTTAAGCCATGCGAACATATGCATAGGGACACGACACAATGGAAATCATAGAAAATCATAACATTGGTCATGGTTAACAACCAATACCATCATAATATAGTGGATTTGAAATTACCCCATGAATCCCACAATATAATAGATCGTATATCACTACATGTGTCCTATAACATAACAGATCAGATATCACTACCTTACATCCCATCATAATCTCATTAGATATCAATATTTACTCAATGCATTAGAGTTTTATATCCGACCCACCTTTCAAATAATGATAAAACATATATATGTGTGCCATATGAGACAGTAAAAATTCAAACCATGATTAACATATTAAAATAAGTTGTCTACATATAATCATTTATGAGGTAAAACTTATCAAAATAATGATAAAGGGTACCTTGGTAAATATCATTGAATAAAAATAATGAATTAAATGGTATTCACAATAAATGGATTAAATGTAATATGAAAATGATAATAGATTTCATAGTCAAAAAAATTAATTCTTTCCTAATTGAATACCATTCAATAAAAATTAATAATAATGAGGTATTCACAATAGAAATGAATTTGTTTAAAGATTGTCTTTTTTCAATTATATTGATGCAACAATACAATGGTAGTGGTTGATCTATCCTCTTATATATATTTCATTTACTCATTTCCATAGACGTTTTGATAATGAATCCAAGGATTATTTTAGATTAAGTGACAATTGATAAAAATGTTTAATAAGATGAAATATAAAATAAATTATATTTATAGGATAAATAATAAAATATTATTAATATATATAAATAATACTTCATAGAAAGACAATAAATTATAGGAGGATTGAGAAATAAATTCCAAAAGATATTCCACAATAATAATATAAATATGTTTTAAACATATAATAAAAATATTATATTAAAATTAAATGTTATTATAAAGATAATTAAATGTACAAAATCTTTAAAAGATATTCCACTATGTTTTGGTAACATTTTAAAAAAAAGAGAAAATGACTATCCAAATAATAATTTCAAAAAGGTAAATAATAAATTTTTAAAAAATATTTTACTAATAATCATAATAATAGTGAAACCTTGAAATAAATAAATGTGAATAATTTGAAATATTTAGTTCATGATAAAATATAAAAAAATGGAAATAAATGACTAAATATTTTTAAACAATTTCAATGAAACCAAATAGATAAAATAAATATAACATTTATATTTGAATATATATATACATAAGTATTATTTATTAAAAAAATAATACATATTTATATTTCAAAATAAGAAAATAAAATAATTTGGAAAGAATCGACTTGGACTTGGAAAAAATATCCAATATAAAGGAAGAAAATTATTCATAAAACATTCAGATTTTTATGAAGTAATAAATTAATTAAATAATAAAATATTAATATAAAAATGAAATATACCCAAATAGAATATAAAATAAAATTTTAGATAAAGAAGGGGAAGAGGGTATCAAACATAAAATATCATAGTTAGAGGAGAAATAGTATAAGTCCATGAAAAAGAGATTGAGTCAAGAGAAACCCTAACGAATTAGGTAATGTATGAACCAAAATACAAAGAAAAAGTAATAAAAAATGGAATTAAAAATCCCATGAATCAAATTCAAAACATTATAAATTATTTTTTTGGGTTAATATATAAACAATTTAATTTAAAATATCAATATAAAATGAAACATGATTTAATTAAGATAAATAGAGGTGAAAACCCTTACAACATAATATTTTAGGAAATAATAATCAATTGAAAATATGTTCATGAGAATGAAATGTAAATAATAATGATATAATGTATAAATATAATATAATACAATAAAAAGGTATAATAAACCAAACTTTTAAGGGAAAAGTTAGTGAATAATGTGTATGATTCAATGAAAATAGATTGAGCCATCAAAAAACCCTTACCTTGGATTCCAACTTTCTTGAACATACGCTAGATTTTTTATATTAATTATAGACTCATTAAATTACTATTTTAGAACCTTATTCACATTTATTACCTTAAAAATTAATCTTTATATTCATTTATTATATAGTTATTATTTATTTTAATTTTATATTGATTATTGTTTGTTAGTATTTTCAACTATTCCTAGTCTATTTCAGTATGGAGGTCTTCGTCATCATTTCATAATAATGAATTCATAATCTCATGAATATTAAATGTCCTTCAATAATAGTTTTGTAATTATTTATTAAGTTCCATGTATTTTATTGGAACCAAACAAATGCTTATATGAAGAATCTAAAAAGATATAAGGGAAAAAATACATTTTTGGAATAAATTCAAAACACTCATGTAACTATGAGTTATGAATTTCTTTAAAAAGGCATGGAAAAAGTATAATTTCATCATGATTATAATAAGTTTCAAAAAAATAAAATTATATCACCATAGAACTCTATATCTGCAAAATCACACAATAATTATGTGGCCGCCCACCAACCATGAGATGGAGACCTAAAAATACATACTTAGCTTATCATTTTTAACATTTAGAATTTGGTATTACAACATTGAATCTATTATCTAATGAAACATGGTCCCCCAAATATTATCACATCCCCAAAACCTCATGGGATCATATTGGTAAGAATAAAATGAAAATTTACTCACATAATTCCTTCAATGTATTGGATAATGCTTGTTATGTTCCCACAAAAATTTATCCAATGAAGAACACACTTCTCACAAATTCCAAAATTAGGCATGCATCATTTTATCACATAATTATACTCTTGTGAGAAATATTTTCCTTTGAAATGTACTCAATTAAATTTTTTTCATATCTCACTCTTATAATAGTTTTGGGAATGAGGTTTTCATACCTATCTGAAAAGGATACTTACATTTAAAAACCATACGCACAACTGATATCATTAACTCTCTTCCTTTGAAAGATGGATGGAATAATATGCAAGGTATTCACCATTAATTTTACTAATAAGAATATGAACACCCACCCAAATACCATTTACACCATGTAGGTCTTGGGAAGTAACCATACATGTTTCTCCCAAGCATAGTCTATGTGGTAAGGAATATGTGTCAGTAACACTACTTATCTTTATTTCTCCCAAGATGGATACCAAGCCCCCTATTAAGTTTAATCCTCAACCATGTGATTAGTGGTGGTCAAAAACTTGGTCTAATTTGTGTTATATTCTCTCCACTAGGATGAAAAAAAATTAATTCCTACACCCTCCCTTGTTGTCACCCTATTCGCAAAACAAGTGTCCTTACCACATGATGTTAAAATGCATGCACATGCCCTATCAAAAAACATTAAACTGTGAACCTGAAAATACATAGGATTTAATACATGGTTCTAGAAGGATATGTGGGATTTCTATTTGATATTAAATCCTAATGTCCCCGCAATAACATCCTTCCATCTATATGTGGTATCTTCAAAGCCTTTTCATCTATATAGATCATACCAAAACCCTCAGTAAATATTTAAAAAGTCTCTATAAGACTTTAAATTATTGGGAATCCCCAATTTACATTAAAAAATTCCTTCCTTTATGTGAAAAGTATATTTGGATACATATCTAATAGACATTAACCTTTGTTTACCCTTATATGATGAGCCTAATTCGACTCCTTTCTTATGTGATGATCATGAGTTTTACTATGTGATGAGATGAGAACAACTGCTTCCTTGATTCATCAGAAACCCATTAATAGGTGATAATTCTTTTGAAACAAAGGTGATGATCCTGATATTCATCATGTGTTGAACATAAAAATCTTATGTGAAAATCAGAGGATCTTTTTTCCATTCCTTTAAGTGTGAGGATAAGATTCTTTCCCTGTGTGACCTATATTGGATAACATATGGGAAGAGTAATAGATTCCTTATATGATGATCAAACGAATCCTATGTAAAGAGGTTGGGAACTATTTATTCTACCCTTATGTGATGATCCAAATATTATACCCTTCCCTATATTATGGGCATAGGATTACTCATGTGATGAGCATATGATGACTTATGTGATGATCATGAGATGAATTAATTGTTGAGCCTAAGTTTCCATGTGTGATGAGAATAATATTCCTCATGTGATAAGCATGAGATATGATAGGTGACGTGAAAAGGTTTACATGAGGTAGAAACATAATACACTTTATGTGACGATTATAAGGTTCCCTTATAATATTGTTTGAGGAAGATATTTTTTTAGAGTCCCAATTTTTCCAATGCACTAATCAGCTCCAACCTTAATTTGGTCACCATACCATGACTAAAATAAATATAATTATAAATGTTCCACATGAGAATGGAATTTGGAAGATGATTCGACATCTTGTCTTAAATCTGTAAGGGAGAAATGGGCTATGAAACAAACTCCATAGAGTAATCCATGGAAGAAAAATCTAGTATCTCATAATCTCATCATGATCAAGGAGCCTACACCATCAAACCCAGTGGTTAAAAGCCACCTACATTCTTAAATTGGTAATATTGTACTTGGATCATGACCATCTAAGGCACAATATAATGGGAAAAAATTTTATATGGGAAGCATTGGAAAATTGAATGGTGAACCTAAATTAAAAAATATCTCCTGTAACATTGATTAGACTATTAATATTGGGAATGGTAAGTGACCCATCATTATACATGTAATGATGGTTGTTTCAAAAAAAATATCTAGAATTATATCCACCAAGCATTCCATGAATTTTATTCCAACCACAACTAGAATATATAGGGTTAAGATAATTGACCACGCACCAATAAGACATTCTTATAAACAATAGAAATCAATATCCCTCTATTATATCTTAATACACCTTATGTTATTTCATTGATAGATATTATAAAATATGTGGTTATCAATGCTCTCATTTTCCACTATGTGCATGAAGGATTCATTCCCACCTAAGAGATAGATCAATGTTACATATAAGTTATGGAACCACAATGACATTAAAAATATAGATCTCGTAGAGAACTCCCCCCCCCCCTCCATTACCATTTCAAACTACTATAGGATCCATTCCCCATCATTCATGGAAAACACATTCCACAATAATGGGGAGGTAGGGAATGTATAATTTGTACAATCCACAGCTACCACTAGAGAGTTTTAAAGGTGGATTCCCACAACTTTATTATTATTTCACTATAGGGGATACCAGTATATAGATGAACAAGTCAATAACATTAATATTATGGTTTTCCTAGTTTAATAAACATGGTTCCCATGCTATGGGAAGACATATATTTCTAATCAATGATAGGTTTCCCCTATAGTTGTCATCACATCCCCTATCATCCTCACCAAAATGTAGCAGAATGTATTTTCCAAACTAGGTTAAAGACCTAATCCACCCAATAGACATGTTATGTTGACTCTCTCATAAATTGTCCCTACCACTAGTCACAGTCAAGGTCCTCTCCATGATGAAGAGTTTTAATGTTGATTTCTTACCCATGATACCACCAATAGACATGAAGGTCAACTCTATACTGAAGTAGTTCATTATCCTAAATTTACTCCGAAGGGTAGATGAGATACCATCCATCTTAAAATTCCTCCCTCTGAGATCAACCACAACTCACATGGGAAGGATCCACAAGACTCTCAGAATCTTGTGATTTGAGAACTTTTTTACATGAACTAGAGGTAGAATAAAGGGCCTCAATTCTAGTTAAATCTTCATCTTTTAAAATCAGATGATTCAAAAGATACATTCCTACCTTCTATAAAAAAATTATGGTATAATCCCATAAATTTTTTATGACCAATCTGAAATAAAAGATACAAAAGGTCCTAAAATCCCCATGAAAATACCTATGTGTGGAGGGTGTCTTGGATTCCTTCTAAGATCTACACATGAAATCATCCACAATATCTTCAACATACCTTTTCTTCATTATATAATGGAATTAATAGATAAATAATAATCCATCCCAGTATTCTCATATTAGGAGAAATACCTAGTTGAGTCGCAGAAACCCATGCTCCCTCAAAAAGAGGAAATTTAGTCCCCCTCCTATATAGGAATATTATCGAATCCTAAGCCACATCTGTAGCATAGATTATTATCCAGGGGTATAGTGTCTGAGTGGATAGTACTCTAACCATGTAGTCTACAAAATATGTGGCCTTCATCACTCCATCTAGTTAATTCTAATTGATTCACCACCTTTGAGTGTGATTTCCCCTTAAAGTGAGGCAAATAGGAAGAAAATAGATTGTAGGAAGCCTTGGTCCCTTAACTGCTTTTGGTTGAGTTCACGCCACATGTGACCATATATATATATCCATCTCAAAGTTTATCTCTAATGATCATGTGTCCAATATCTAATATAAATATTTTTTGATGTACAATTACCTTCAATTTCATTTACTTACCTATCTATGAAGCACAAATACCATTCAATACCTCGACCAGTAGTTCCAAAAGGATGAAATTTATATACTTATAGTGGATCAAAATTCTAACTTCGGTGGATAATTCTAGAGTTTCTAGTTCGTATGAACTAAAAGTGTCTATGATTTGTTCTGGATTGTTGAAGATAACTCTCATTATATAAAAATTATATGTTTAGGGTACTGTGTCCCTATAAAATTCATTCATCACTTGTAGGGACGATAAATCACAAAATTGTTTTTACCAGATGATGTCATAAACTCTCTACCAGGGACCACCACTATAGTGATTGTCATCATCATCAATCCCCATGATATTTCCAATTGTTATAATGGTATACTAGTTCACGTGTACAATCCACCATAAGAAAATCAATAATAATAAGCACACATTCTCAAAGGTTTTATACCCATCTGTAAATACATATAATAGGACATGGAAATCCTTCTAACATGCAGTCTGAGACATCATTCATCAGAACCATGATAATGGAAAACGATGAGAAAAATCTTGTAGTGATTCCAAATCCATTAAGGAAACTAAAAATTATACCAAGATCACTAATTTAATCTAGTATATTTAGGTTTCAAGAGTTTAAATTTCGATCTAATTGAAAGATATTTTTATGAGCATGGGGATTTTTATGATGATCCCATCATGATCCTCAAAAAACCTAGAAAATTGATAGTACTTGAATGAAAAACTATAGCCAAAGTAAGTGGTTCCACATATCCAACCAGGACTAAATTTTTGGTCTCTACCCTCCCAATATATTTTTTAGTATTCTCTAAGACTCTTTATTTGGTGGATCATTGTGAATTACCACTAGCATATCACAGTCTCCCTACTTCACAGTTTATCTGAACATTTAGGGGGAAGAAAAATTTTGATTCCCATAAAGATGGAATAATTAGTGCTCTCATTTTTTATGGAATTCATAGAGACACAAATTGATTTATTTTAGCAAAAAATTACAGGGTGGATCATGTTCCCCCACCATAAATTTTGGAAGCTCAATCATCAACTAATTTCACAATGTAGGTGACCTAGAATAAAACCTTTCCTATTTCATCTGTCAGTGTGGATTGATGTTGGGATTCCCATAGTATCAGTGGCTAGTGAAACTCTATTGATATTTAAAAACTCTAGAAGGATGTTATTTAATATATTATAACCATATAGATCTAGGGTCTGTCACCAGTTGTTGGGATATACTCTGATAGTTCGAATATTATTTTTGTTCCACCATATATAGGACAAGTATCATAGACCTATCAACATGTAAAAAATGAGACAATGAACATGTTTCTAACTTCAATACACAATATAAAGAATATAAATACTTCTTTGATACTCACCTTCCCCTGGAGCATTTTTTGTGGATATGTGTGGAGCATGTTCAAGATTAGGTAATTCTAACCCTTATATCTATAAAATATCTTAGTAGATTTTGAGAATTTTCTAAGAGAGAAGAGTGCATATATGACACCATGTGGTACGCCAAAAAATGTATCACCTACTACCTAATGATCCTTCAAGAAATTGTTTTAGGGTTTAAAAAAATCTTATCACATAGACCGCATACCCTCATCCAATATGACTCTAGGAGGCCTATTTGAATAAGCCTTTGACAGGAAAAAAATTACACTGAGATTGTTTCCTAGGGACACTATCAATGATGATTATATATTTAATTTAAAAGTAAGAATAACAGATTCAAAATTATTTAAGTAGGATCTGGTCTCAAGATTCTTCATCTATGCCTTAGAGAATAACTTGCTCAAAATTTTAGAGATCAAAAATCCACAAGAGGTTCAGATGAAGAACCACACCAACTATTTTAACTTCCATATTTTCCTTCAATATACTATCAATGATTGTTTTATCTTCAAGTATTATATCTATGAAATGGTAGATAATGTAATAGTTGAATTATGTGATCTTTGAGAATAAGTCAAAAGCTTCTCTTCCACTCTTAATGATGATCAGCATGAGGGTGAATAATGAAATTCCCTAACATAGGTGTATATAAGTTAGATGATTATCTACCAAAAAATTCAATCACTCAATCAAGAAAAAAATTATTTTTTCCTAGATAAATCAACCATTACCCTCCCTTGATAACTATTCTGATCTAGTGGCATCGATTTCTCCACAACTCTATAAGGAGCAAATAAGCTAGTGTCGGGCTTTCAAGGATGATCACATGACTTTCATAGTGCCTAAGATAGAGTTCACCTTTTTTAAATTCATTCCCCCACATTGGGAGGATGTTTTATGATACCTAAAATTATATAGGACCCATATATTGATAATAAGGAGTATACCTCCTACAAATCCATCTAGTTCGTGGACCACTATGTAGAGCTCAGAGATAAAGCACGCTTTTCAGCTCCTCCAACCCCTCATTGACACACTCAAGGTAAGGGAAAATTTTCCTAATGAAATAATAGTGTCAGGGGTGTTAACTAGGAAAACTATATGCATGATGTTTATACCAAAGGATAAGAATTACCCAATGTTGTTCAAGAGAAACCCTATGCAGTGACATCCTCTAGAGTAGTTATGTATCCCATTAATTTCGTTGACTATTTTGTCCATCCATAGTCTTCCAAGGATCTACCACAACCACTTAATTGAAATAAAAAATAAAAAAAAAAGAACTATTTTAGAACCATCTTCTCAAACAACTAGAACCTGTACACTACCTATTAAAGAGATACCCCTAGTGGTTAATACAAATTACACTTTCATGGAAGTATGACATGTTCAATAACCCCACTAGTATCCCAAACATAGTCTAGATCCTTGACATAATTTTCCAATAAAAGGATATTTTTTATTCCCTCATTGATAACTTAAATTTCCATTTGTTGATTGAGACTATGGTGGATAATATTTGGGTCAATCATGTAGAGGAATTTGATCAAGAGGACTTTTAGGCCATCATGTCCTTATTTGGAAAAATGATGGTGAAATCATTCTAGGAAACATACACTCTCGCTACATCTTACAAAAGATCACAAAAATTGAAATTCATCATATTTTTTTCTATACAATCTCCGGGATTAATCACACCACAAAATAGATGTTGTATAAGTTGGGGTATATAGAGAAAGATCTAGTCTCATCTGTAACAACCCAATCCTTTATAATTAGAAATTCCATTTATGATTGAATTAAATTCCCTATTGTAGTTATAAAACATACGTTCAATTATTTGGAATATTATATCCTATTGAATTTAAAATATTGTTAAGCATCATAACCATTGAAAATAATGTCGTTAAACATTTATCATATTACTAGTATAAATATAGGGTTTTGATAAATCCAATTGACACAAAAAAAGTAAGTGATGGACTCAGCCAATAGGATTGAGCCCTATAAATCCCTTTATGGGATATTTTAAGGGATATAAAATCACTAGTCTTTCTTGTGACCAATCCCAAATCTAGATCCAATAACTAGTGCATGAGTGAAACTGTTTACAGGGGAATTTCAAGCTCATCGATATTACAAATAAACCACATATGTTGAACGTCCCCTTGAAAATCTCACTATCATTCCCCATACCAACAGAGAGTATACTACTGTAATAATGGTATATG
The DNA here is from genome assembly GCA_963277665.1 of Viscum album. Classification (NCBI taxonomy): domain Eukaryota; kingdom Viridiplantae; phylum Streptophyta; class Magnoliopsida; order Santalales; family Viscaceae; genus Viscum; species Viscum album. The sequence goes on from OY728126.1 coordinate 1,748,288,899, forward strand.
TATCAACAACCAAACAATGTCACTATTTGTTTTGTATTTTAAAAAAATAATGGCTATAATTACTACTTGTTTTCTTTATAAATGTGTTTTTTTAATACGTTAAAACCCAAATTGTGTTTTTGGGTAATATAACATTTTATTAAGATATTCCTTTTGATGAATTCATTAATTTTAAATATAAATGATATTTTAATAAAATAATATGGTTAAATAAATAAAATTAAATATAAATGATAACAAAAAATTTTTATGAAGTCAAATGTAATTGTTATAGGGGTTCAAAAATGGTTATTATGGAAAAAAACAACTTTTCTCAGTAAATATTGATTTTGGTTTTAAAATTAAAAATTCAAAAATTATGAAAGATATTTTGATAAAATAAATACTATTTTTGGAATCCAACAGTTGAAATTATCCAAAATTTAATTTTTTAAAATTTTCATAGACAATTGAATTTTCAGTTAAAAATTAAATAGGGTATAATTATACAATGTGTATTATGACATCATAATTAAGAAAAGGTAATTAAATAAGTTATTAAAAAGCGTATAAAAACCAAATATAAGTTTAGTATTTAAAATAATGCATTTTGAGGTTATTTTATTAATTTCATAATGCCTTTATGAATCCTCTAAAACCAATATTATATTTTAAGGTTTTAAAATCAATTTTATATAAACATTACTCACTTCTATATCACTAGGGGTATTATTTTGTTGATATTTTCCCTTTTACTTATAAAATAATGAAATTAATTCTTCTTTAGTAGAAAACACGGGATGTTTTTTTGTTTTCATTACTTTATTATATAGATTTTAAAACCTAAGTTTGTGAAATAGTAAAGAACTCCCCTCTCTTTTCCAATATAATCTGACCAAAGATATCAGTATTCTTCACTCAAAAACCTTTTAGCACATAATTAATCTACCCTAACCTATCTAAATTCCTTCGAAGGTGCCCCCCGGATCTTAATAATCTACTCCCATGCTTTTGGAATCACCCTCTCAAGGTAAGGAGCCTCTCTCTCATCTTTTTCAATTCAAGCACCTTCTTTGTATTTAGCATTTAGAATCTCAATTGGTTATGCTTTCATAAAGATAACTATATTATAAAATTTATTTCGTAATAATGATATATAATTTATCCCCTCTCATTGTAGCATTTACCAAATCAATTACTACACTGAAATTCAATAAGTGATAATCTTCATCTCCTCTTTATTTAAGAATGTTCTTCATTTTATGAATTTTCATTAAAATGGATAATTTTGGAATATGTTTTTACACTTCAATATTTATTTACTTTTTATTTAAAACAAATGATATCCCCTTATCTTTCTTATTAAACAATTTAATGAATATTTAAGTACTATTGTTTTTCTAGTGAAATTTCACTACGATTTTTCCATTCCAAACATTTTATTCTGAAAACCATTGCTATTTACACTCAAGAGTGTTCACCTAGAAATAGATATAATAATTTTATTTGGGTAATTCCATGTATGTATTCTATAACCCATTAACATTGAATTAAATGTGAATAAACATGATTAATTGTTGAATAATATATGTGCCACACTTAAGCATGTACATGATGGGTTCGCTCAGAATTATATATCAATCAAATGTATTTGGTAATATTTTAGTCTCATGAGATGAAATGTATGGTATTAGTGAGTAAACAAAATCCATTATGGGACTTTTTCCTCAATTTTATTGTTTTTTAGAAGTTATCCTAGACCAAGGTTTATGATTTCATGATTAATGTTGTATCCACATTACCATATAAAATGTATGTAATCATGTAACATCATGCCTAAATGATCATGTTTATGATTATAACCCCTTTGGTAACATTTATATCCCAATTATCTTAAAATTAATAAAATCTTCAAGTATTTATTTTTTATTCCTTTACTGGGCTTTATATATCACCCTTTTTTATGTATGTTCCAAGTTTATCTCATATAATTTTAGGAATGATGAATATTATGAGCATGTTAAAGAAGTTTTCAATAATGATGATGTACCCCTTTTTAAATTTTTTATGTATTGTACCTAATTAATCAAATACACTATAATTATCAATATTTTGGGGTTTAATATATGTATTCTTATGTAATAAATCATGAATTAATGTGTAATAAATAAAAGGTTTGTCATCATTGGTATCAAAGGGAGGTTTAGTTATTTTCGGATTAGGATTAATAAACTCTAGAAAAAGACTTAGGGGTAATCCTAAAAATAAGAAAACACTCATAAAATTATTTTAAGTATAGATTAAGTGGTTTCCAAGAAAATACATCCCTTATAGGATACTACAATTGGATGTGGATCTATCAAAGAAGAACCTAGAGGTAATAATCCTGAAAATGGTGATTGAGATGGACTCTATCACCATATACTGCATGAAAATAGGACTTATTATACACCTAGTTTGACACTCCTTGGGAATAATATTTAGTTAATTCTCATTATTGATATAAACCATTATTAAGGGAAAAAAGTTCCCATAAGACTGAATGTTATAAAACAGATCATGGATACATTAGATTGAACCCTAAAAATTCATATGTTATAGAATAAATGTAATTTATAAATTATCCTTTTAATTTTATTCGATCATTTCTTGGGTTTAAAATAGTTTATAACTAATCATCCTTATTTTTCCTTTATTCTATCCAATGGCTAGAAATAGGAGGGACTAAGTAAATAAGAAATATGAAGGACAATGTGATGACTGCCTGAATAAGATGCCAAACACCATCAGAGAATGAATCATGAAATATTTTATAATACACTCTCAGTTGAATCAAGTTATAAAAATAAACACGAATCAAGAGGAATTCCCAACCTCCCTAAGAATTAATAGGATTAAATTTAGAAATTTATGCAATAAATACCATTATCATTCAATGAATTATATGGTCCCTTAAGAGTGAAAAATGGATCAACTCCACTGAAAAGACACAAATAAAAAAGTAATTATTTTTTATGGGGTATTTCTGATGGGACACCATCACAAATAAGTAATTTCTAATGGGGACTATTTCAAATAACCCATCACCAAAAAAAGTTGTTACAAAAGGCATTTTTTATGAAAACTTTTAAAAAAACTACCTTTTTGGATGGGAGGGTGACCTGATGAAAATATTTTTTTACCAGATTATTTAAAAAAAGATTTCAATGGTTCGATTGACCGATCAAAAATAATTTTCTCTAACTGGACTAGAACACATCACAAATAATCTAAAAAAATAAAAAAAAATAAAAAATAAATACATAAAAATATAAAAAAAATTTTAAAAAACGTAATAAATAGAATTATAAATATCCAAAATAATAAAACTATAACACAAAATATTTATCTTCGAATGTAAATATAATAAATATGTATATCACTGTTGATGGGGATGGGGGAGGGTATTCTAGAATAGGAGGGTGAGAGAAATCCATCCCAACACCTGGATCCTGCCATCACATGTACTCCATCACCTGGTTATGTTGCTAATAGTGACATCATCACATCTCCTCCTGCTGTTATTGGTGTTGTCAATGGAGTTGTTCTTGTTCCATACACATGGAATTTTAAACCTCGATCTATGCTCATAGATAATATTCATACGATGAGGTCTATGATGAAAAATATTCGTTATCACCCTAGAGTTGGACTCCAGCCTTATAGCAGTACCATAATTACTTCCAATCATTAATCAAGAACTAATACAAACCACTAATATCTTCTTAAAAGCATACTGAGTTGTGTGTGTCCATGCTGCATCATTAAATCCTACCCCATCGATGTCCTAACTCACATTATAATCCTGAATCTTATCTTGTTTCATAGAAGTTGTGTACTAATATTGTTCCATCAATTGAAAATTAAAATAAAAATAGATAATTTTTTTTTTGTAAATTCTAAAACATAAAAAAAATTATACTAACCACAATATGATACTAGTGACCACCTGTAATCTCTCCAGTGATAGGATCATTTTATATTATCTTATAGACATCAAACTCTTTAATATCAGTCTGTTCATCTGCCTATATGAGTATAAAATAAAAAGTCTAAATTTAAAGTTTATTAAATTATTAAAAAAAAGTACATAAAATATATCAATGATGAGTACATAATGTATGACTACCAGCTCGATGCATCACCACTTACCTCTCTCGGTTCTTCCAACCTAATGATACCCTCCTCTAAAAACATTCTTTCACCCTATATAAACGCAATCCATTACAAACATAATATGATATTTAATATGGTTGGTGGGTTTATCGTGACTAACCTAAACCCCAGACTCATTCTTTCTTATTTTTATTCCTCCTCAAATTGAGAAAAAACTAACGAAAATGATCTCACATAAAGAACTCTTAGGCCTCCAAGATAGAATTTTTCATGCTATCATCTACCGGATACCAATAACCTAGAAAATAATTAATAATACCAAGACATGGATTAATAAATTTCAAAAATAATTTTATTTATTTATCTAACATTTAATTATAAAAACGTGGTGTCAAAATTCAATGGGAATCTAATCCCGCATCATCCATTCGCCATAAAAATTGTTCTATAAAATCGATCTCGCCTATTCAAAATCTTTAAGTGAAATACTATGAATAAAATATAAAAAATAATCAAATAATTAGTACATAAATTAATTAATTAAATGTAATGAAAAATAACTAAAATAAACAATTGAACATATCTCTATGTGTGTGGATCAAACTCAACACATGGATGTTGCTCAAGAATAGGGTCATGAGTCATTAATATCGCAATACCCCAACCCCTACGAGTCGACGACGAACCTCTAGGAACTTGAGTTTCATATGGAAAAGAATAAGTCTCATCACCATGTAGTCAAACCTCCTAGAGTCCAGGGAAAATATCGTCATAAGTCTCTTCAACCATCTAAAACATGAAAATAGTGATTTTAGTAAATTATTGCAAATTTTTATTATATATATATTGACAATACCTAATAAGTAATTATGCCATTATTTATCTCCATCCTTATATTTGTATAATATGGTGTCGATATCTTCATCTTCCTATTATGTATCATAAATTTCCATAAGAGTTTCATCTTTAACATCACTTGTAAATTCTTGTTCATTTGTTATATCATCAACATCATCACCACTAACACCACATAACTATGGGGTGTCATCATCTAGATTCATGTTACTTCATTAAAAATATGTATTTTGACTTTTCATTTGAAATTTCTAAATTTATTTCACTTGAATATAACGATATTTACTTTTCATAAACTAATTTCCATGGGATTTAATTTTTATAATACTCCACCAATCAATTTACTCTCTTAAGGAAACATAATAATTGGTATAATATATTTGGTTTTCTTGATGGGATAATAAAAATGGTTCATTTACTTCAATAAATATTTTATATTTAATATTAATGATTCCATGGAAAGGATGAGAAAGCAAGCCTCTATCAATATCAATCCAATGACATTTAAACATCATTACATAATTCGGTCATAAATAACATAGCTCATTTATTTTATCTAGAAATCCACAAAATTAAAATTCCCTTTCTTTGGGATGAGATCCTTTTAAGGGAAGACAAATATTCATTGTTTTATATTCACCATATGCACATGTATGAAATCAAAAAAATATTCACCACATATGCATTATAAGATTTAACCATTTTGGATAGTGGGATACTCAATACACACTATCAATTATCAAATTTATCAGCACGTTTTGATACCTAAAAATTTGAGAAACAATTAATAATATAACAAATAATAAATTAATTTCATATTTTAAACCATAAACAGTTTACTTTACTAGTCTTTGAAAACGGTAGTAAAAATTATGTTATTGATGTTCTTAAAAATAATATGATGTTATTTATATAAATTTTTTCTTCATATGTTTATCATATAATCAAAAAATAAAATTATATATTGTTTTTTGAAAAATAACATAATAAATATTTGGTTTTGTCACTCACTATACAAATCGTCTCATATCTTTATAGTTTAGAAGAACTTATGTATGAGCCATGTGATGTTCATCATCTGAAATACATCATTCTTGAGCAATACCAAAGTCAATATTAAGAAGATTAAAAACTGTTAATTGAATTTTTAGTGAATCTTAAATATTTCCCTTATTATAACCCATTCAGGAATGTTTTGAAATATATTCAGGAGGGAAATAATGGGAGAAGAAAAAAGAAATTTCCTCCAATAATTAAGATTCTAAAAGTAACCATTCAACTAATGCTTTGTTACGTACATTTTTATTCAGTTTCCGCATAAATATATCATTTGTATACATCTATCAAAAATGTATCGGCCCTCTAAATTTTTCTTCATGTCGTAAATTTAATATCAAATGTTTCATTGAGTTAAATATTATCAGTGGAAAATGTTTTTCCAGTTTATAAAAAAAATTAAAATAAATGTCTTATAGTCTACAAAGTGAATCACAATCCATTTTCCCCCCACATATTTCTTAAAAAATATGATATTTATGTTAGTGAGTCCCAAATTGAATAATTAAACAAACCTCTAAATCCAATTAATAGAATTATTTACAATATAACATGAAAATCATGAATTCTTAATCCAATAATATGATTATTTTTGACACATATATCCATTTTGAAAACCAAACAATATATTAGTCTTAAATTATCAATAAACTGAATAAATAATACATGGTTTTCATTGGAAAGAATATAAGCCAATTTTGGCTTCTTTAACTTATATGGTTTTTTATTTTCAAACAAATCATGTTTTGGTCGCCTAAAAATTTTGGCATGATCTAATCATGCATTTACATTATCTTTCATATTTCTAGGTGTGTCTGAAACTATATAAAATATATTTTCAAAATAGTTCTTCTCAATATACATGAAATCTAACATGTGACGGACCAACAAATCATATGAATAAGAAGATCTCAAAAAATAATTTGTTTAATCCAACTCTGATCTTTCCCAAATCCAAATATTTTTTGTTTATATATATTCGGTCCAAATGTAATGGGAGGTAATGAAGAGAAAATATATTTTAAATCAACACATGAGATCATTTTTGAATGAACATCTCATTAAAATGTAACTTTTCAGATATAATTTTTGTTTCTTTAGAATGTATGATCAATAATAATAAATATGCTATGACAATAAAAAAACAAGGTTTTATACTATTGAGAAGAATAAACACTTTGACATCACACAAATAGTAAAAACATGGATTTGGACCATCTTTACTCTATCCAGATAACATGGCATATGCTGGGAAGTCACTAATTGTCCACATTAATGCATCTTTTGTAATGAAATTTTTTTTCGCAACAACATCATATGTACTGACACCATTACTCCATAATAAATTTAATTCATCAATCAATGTCTTCAAATAAACATCGATATTATTTTTTTCATATCCTATAATTAATAATTTCAGAAAGATATATGGTGTATTCATCAACATTCAATGAGTTATATTATATGTATTTATAAAGACAGTCCAACAAGAATATTGACTGCCATAATAACCAAATGGATAGAAACCATCAATAGAAAGACCCAGTCTCAACTTTTGGGTCTTGGAGAAAAATATGGATGTACCTGGTCAATATTTGTCCATGAATCACCATCAAAAGGATGATTTAAGCTTTTACAATTTGAAATTTGGGTTTTGTTCCATGAAATTAGTGACACATTGTTCTGAGACATAAATAAATGATATAATCTGGGTGTAAGTGGGAACTAAACCAACCATTTAATAGCAATAAATGCAAACATCTCAAGTTGAGCCTCATTGTTCTTCAATTTTCCACATATAGGATAATTGAATAATGACACATTTTCACTATAATGTAAGATGAAAAAATTGAAATATACATGAATCTTAGGATAATTAAGACCCAAATTAGAAACAAGCTTCTTGCTCTCATAGAAATTTGTATGAAACACATATCCTTCAGTTAACATTTCATTAAACATATAGAATATCTGAACAAAACAACTATTTGAAATTTAATTTAATGGTTTAATATCCATAAACTTTTTAACCACTTAAAATTTTATTACCTTACAACTTGGATATAAATCATTCTTAGCAGACTTCGGTAACTCATAAAATCAAGATTGTTCTAACTCAAGAGTGATATCATTATCATCCTGTGTTTTATTTTTTTGAAAACATAGACCAGAAATATCATTTACTAAATTTTGAAACCAATATAGATCTATAACCAAATTATTCATATGTTATCTAGAACTGTGTTCACCATGATGATACCAAAATGAATAATATTTTTGAAAACTAAAACAAAATATATGACCCCTAAATTGAAAATTGTGTCAAACCTGTTCAGGTCATATTTCTTACGTGGACACTTAATTGTCCCTTTTGAAAAAAATTCATGTTTTGATGATGCAAATGATAAAAAAAGCTTCAACCCCCTCAATATATACCAGATTTGTACCAGAATAGTTTGGATTCCTGTGATGATTTATCTAATCATCATCATGTAATAAAGAATATTTTTGACTTCATTTTTCCATATTTCTATAAGAAATAAAAAATAAAAAATTATTTATGATTAATTTGGTATAAGAAAAAGAAAATCAAAAAAATATTACTCAACTGAAAAATTATAATTTTCATGGAAATATTATCAATTTTATCTATTTGAAACCAAATTTTACAAATTAGTTCTAATATTTACTAATTTCTATTTATTAAAACTAATTATAGGTAATTTTTACTAGTAATAGTTATTTTTAAGTAATCAGATATTACTAAAAATAAGTAATTCAATTTACCATTAATGATTACTAATTATTGTAAACTATTACTAATTAATGTTTTTTTACTAATTACTGCTATTTTTTCTTATTACAATTTCTTATTTGTAATTACCACTAATATTTAGAAATTATCCCTAATATTTAATTATTACCTCAAATTTTTACTAATTACCACTCTTTTAACTATTTACCACTAAATTTTACAAATTACAAATAATTTTTATCGATAAAAGATAATTTTTACCTAGTACCACTAATTATCATTATTTTTTAGTAATTACAACTATTTCTTACTAATTATTGGTAATTTTTTTATTAGCACTAATTACGAATTTTTTTAGTAATTACCTCTAATTATTATTAATTACCTTAAATTATTTATAATTACCCCTAATTATTACAAACTATCTCTAATTCATACTAATTACTGCTAATTTGTTATAATTATCATTAATTATTTTAGTTTTTTCTAATTTTACTAAGCGCCACTAATTTTTACCAAGTACTGCTAATTTTTTCTAACTATCACCAATTACTACTATTTTTTACTATATATCTCTAATTTCCACTAATTTTTACCAGGTAATTCCAATTACCACAAATTTTTACTATGTATCACTAATTACAGCTAATTTTTAGTAATAACCACTAATTTTTATTAATTATTGATATTTATTACTAATTTCTACTAATTTTTATTAATATATGTAATTTTTTAGCAATTACAACTAATTTTTACTAAGCAGTTCTTATTTTTACTAAGTACAAAAAATAATGCTATTTTTTATAATGTTCTGTTAATTATTTATGATTTTTACTAAGTAACATTAAATACTGCTATGTTTTTCTAATTATCAATAATTACAACTAATTTTTACTAATTGTGACTAATTTTTTTAAATTACCACTAATTTTTAGTAATTACCTTTAATTATCACTAATTTTTAAAAATTACCACTATTTATTTCTAATTACTGCTAATTATTACTAGTTAATTCTTATTTTTTACTATGTTTTTCTAATTATCGTTAATTAATGAATTTTATATAATACCTTTTTACTAGTTACTGCTAATTTTTACTAAGTATAGATAATTACTTCAATTTTTTTCTATGTACTTATAATTACCACTAATTTTAACTAAGAGACACTAATTACTGATATTTTTTAGTAATTACTCATATTTTATATTGTAACACCCCAAGAATTTACAAATAGTTTTATTATAGAATGCATGAAACATTGAGTCTCTACAAAACACCAATTTGTTGCAACCTAGTCAAGTAAACATAATTTTTCCACCTCTGTGATTTTAACTTTGAAAAACTGACATACATGGTTGTGTTTAGTAATATATTTAGAGTATGATAAGACAAACATAATTTTGGTGAATAGTAACATACCCTTAGGAATAGTGACAACCCCTTATGAATAGTAATGAATTGTAATTAATGGTAATTAGTAGTAAATCATATCAAAAAAATAGAAACTTTACCCAAGAATGTATAAAAACAATTTAGACATCTTAAAAGTGAAAAAACGATCGTAGTATAAGTATTGTTATTTCTGTATGACATAAATATTTCAATTACAATTTTATGATTAATTTAATAATTTAAAATCGAAATGTATTTTCATAAAATTTAATCACAAATAGTTACTTTATTGTCTTATGATTTTAAGATAATTTTATAGGGCCTTGATTAATTTCTCAAGGTCTTATGAAACTATATATAGTTTTAAAGTTATTTTTTTGAAAAAATTATGATTTTATTGACCAATTAAATTAAAAGTATTTAGAAAATTATTTTCAAAAAATATATTTCATTTTTGGATTCTACACATCGAAAAATGGTTAGGGTGAATTTTTTGGATCTTTCTAAAATACTTGATTTTTTCTTGAATAGTAAAAATACAGTTTTGAGTTTTTGGTAGTTTAATGACAACAAAATTATATAATAGTTAAAATAAAAGTCTAGTAAACTTTTTTATAGTAACATATTACATGAGGTGTCCCAAGTGGCTAAAAATAGTGGAAAATACCATGGGAAATCCCATGGTTTTGAAAAAACCACTAAGGAGGTGTCCCTTTGAAATTATTAAAAAACACCCTCTATTTTTTACAAATACACACTCATAAATTCATTTTATTTCATTTTAAATCCATAATATTCTAATAACTGATGGTTTTACCTCTCTAATAGTCCTCCCAATGTGTCCATAATCCCCCAAGTTCCCAACCATCATGTTATAGGAGTTACTCTACAAAGTAAAGGAACCTTTCTCCATCCTCTTTTAGTTAACACTTATTTTATGTTATAATTTTTAATTTACATTCCCATGTTTTAGGGTTTTATATTATGTATTCGTACTAATTTACTTTTTATGTACATATTATGAGATACCCATTTTCTGTCATCAATTAATTTTATGAAATTTTATGTGACACCGTTAAGCTGCCAAATTTTTATAAGGGATCTCTCAACTTTTCATTTATTTTCAAGTTCACCTCTTTTCTTTTTCTATCATCACCTCCTCTATACTAATGACCATGGTAACTCCAATATCATATATATACTGGAATTATATCATGTTAATTGAAGAATCATCATCAATATTCTTAATCCCTCCCTTTTATTTTTATAAATGAAATCAACGTCCACAAGGTTCCAATTTATAACTTTTATAGACGACGAAGTTCTGTTCTTCAATTTGTACTTAATTAATTTTCATGAAATAATTTTAATGGTTGAACCAGACTATGAATTATTTATTATAACCTTATCAATATTCATGAACTCGTATATGTACTCAATATTAAATCATATGACCCAACTAGTTCCTAATAATCAAAATAACGCTAAAATAATCTAAGTGAATGTCATTAATATTTCATCTAATTATTCATCATCATTCCACATAACCAAATGTTATAAAGGAGAATTAACAATTTTTTATGTTCATCAATAATATTTAATTTCAATTACGGATATTTACAACCATTCCACATGATCTCCATTACATAAAAACAAGTGAACCGATTATGAAAATCAAGAAAACGAACACTTTGGAACGACAGAATTCAATATAAAAACATATCAATAAGGAAATAAATAAACTAAAAAGAATTATTAAAAAATAAATACATGTATAATAAGTTCCAAAATAAGTTATTAATAAGTCTAATTACATATTCCATGACCTTAAGTTCAAGAGAGGAACACATTTGGATTTAAGGTAAGGGTTTCTTCATCTCACTTCCATTTTTGTGAGATTTTCCATATTCACTTCTAATACTTGTGTATGATGTATGTATATTGAAAATTGATATAAAATATCATTAATATCATTATTTTTATGGTTTTTAATATATCATTTAAATATTAATAATTTTGGGCATTTGAATCGATTGATTACAAAGTGGTAAAGGCTTTTTCACCCGAACCTCCATTTTCATTCAGGTTACTTTTATTGTCTAATTACCTCAATGAAACTCTTGTATATTATTATTTACACATCATAAATTCTTTGTTAGTTTTATATATATTTTAACCCACCATAATCCTTTCTTATTTTATGGATTGTTACATGTTTTAAAAGGAACATTCAAAATTTTTCGGAAATACAAATCTGATTCAAGGGATATTTTTAAATTCTTACCCATTTTCAAGTGTACACAAAAATCTATTTTAAGACATAATTAGTTTTATAAAAACAATAATTTTATCAGGAAAAATTATATTGGATCATTTCATTATTTAAGATAACAAATGATCTTTTCCAATTAAAATTTTCTTCAATCCTTTCTTTAAAATTCTTTAAAATGATTTATTTATAAAGAATCTTAACAACTCTTTTTATATGAATTCACTGAAGTGGGACATAATTTATGCCTAAAATATAATTTCAATTTCCTAGTTTTTTATTTTAATGGATATTCATGTTGAAAATATGATTTTATGGAAAATATAAATGATTTTCCCAAAATAATATTCTTCTAAAAGTAAAAAACATTTATCTCATCTCTCATTAACTTTAATGAGATATATGCCTTGTTCACAACTTATTTATTTATTGGGGTGTATGTACTACCCTTTGGTATATCATATAAAGAATCTCTTTATTCTGATGATATTATAAGGAATTATGATTTTAATTTTTTAAGGTGGTAAAGGAAACATCATAATGATTAAGTATTATTTCTTGAAGAATTTTTCAATGGTCTCATTAAAAAATATATTCGTCTACGTCAACATCCTTTATTGAATCTTGTACTTCACTGAGTTTTATCTCTTACAATATCATTAACCATGTTTTATTTAATTTTTTATGTTTATTTTTATAACCTTTGAATTAATAATTTAATTATTCAACATGGTATGAGACAAATTGAATAAGTGACATTTAATTATTAAAAGTGTTATGGGACACTTTCAATAAAAGACACAATTTAATTATTCAAAGTGGTATGGGAAACTTTGAATAAAATAATTTACTATTCATATGAGGAATGAATTTTAATTATTATATGACATGTGGGGCCTGCTATAACCCTTTGATGTGTCGGTAGGTCTCGTGAGACAAAATAGGTCATGGAACGAGATCTTGACAAAATGGTTATCTGGATCTTGGTACGAGGCCTTGAATGTTTGGTTATGATGTCTGGTATATGCATTTCCCTCATTATGAAAATAGTATTGATAGTCCATGTGGTTATTTATACTAGTAGAATACCCATGATTATGTTTTATTATGGAATTATTTATTCATCTCTTATTCCTATCGTAATGTGTTTATTTTTATTTTTAAAGGCATGTGTTTTAGTTATTCACCATTCCTAATTTTTATGTTTTTGTTATCTTCCACTGTATTACTTAACCATTACCGAGAATTTGAGCTCACCCATTTCATTTGTTTTTTCTTCCCTAGGTTATAAAGATGATATCATTTATTGAGTTTTCAAAGATGCAGTTTATTAGCATTCATTATGTATCAGTCCTCTGGGAATTGATTCCCTGAAATCATGCCAATTTAAAATAATACTCTGGCTCTGAGCTTCTAAACTCGGGGAGTTACAGTTGGTATCAAGGGAAGGTTAGTAAGAACCTTAGAAACTATATTAGAAAATGCAGATTAGGGAACAAATCCAAAAGGTAGTATTTCAGGATAAACATACAACAACGTCCTGGTATTTTGGTAAGTAATAGATTATGTGAAAATTTCTAGCAAATACATCCATATATAGATACAAATAGGTAGAGGTGGCTCTGGCACAGATGTTCTTAGGAGTGAAAACTCCGACAAGGATTTTCGGTCATGACTCGGGGTATCCTCGTATACAAAAATCGGCCTTACTGTACTCCTGGTATTGACACTCCCAGGGGATATGCTTAGAATAATTCACATTTTATTTACCCACCATTATAAATGATTTATTCCCCCAATATAACCAAATTATGTTGTTATAGTACTTATGATGCCTAAATTTATGCTATATGTTATAACATTTTTAGATTCATAGAGAGTTTATAATGTTACTAGATAATATATAATATGGAATTGATTTGAAATGGAGCCTAGAAGAAGGAATGAGAGCACCACCAATGTGTGTTATGTGAAGATTAATAAGGATCATATATCTAATGGTCTTAAGACATATTTTCAAAGTAATGTTGTCTCCAAAGTAACCTCATTACATGATGAAATAATATCATATGTTAACAAGGTATGTAAAGACTTCTCTATGTCTTATGGCATTAAAGGGAAGCAAAAGAATAAGAGGATGGAAGATATATATAATGATAAATGGGGGAAGGGAAAGAAGTGTTTTCCCATATCTGATAAATGTGGAAAGAATAACCCTGGTAAATGCTTGAAGGGAATGGGTGTTTTCTATAAGTGTAGAGAAAAATGACACCAAGTTCCTGATCGCAATGGTAATAAAATGGTTTCTAATGTATGATGCTTCAACTGTAAGGAGATGGGACACTAGGCGAATAAAAGTCCCAATCGTCAAAATAATCTACCCCAAATAATGATTTTGGATAATGATCAAGTTATGGTGATGCCACAGATGAATTAGAATGATTAGTATTCCTAGTCAGGAATCATTTCATTTGAATATTTTTTCAATATTGTACTGCTTGTAAGAATTATGAGATTTATAAGGATTATATTGTAGTACTATTTCCTTAAGGGTTTAGTATCATATAGTGAATGGTACAAAGGAAAAGTGGTTCAGTAGAAATTTAATCTTTTTAGAAAACATATGATTGAAGGAAAGACCACCCTTAATATATATATATATATCATGTTGAGATAATGGTGAAGAAATTATTGATTCAGATAAGTACTAACTACCATGGAACGGATTATTGATTTGTAAAGAAGTGGTCTATGCTATCATCGATGGAGTTTAAAAAACATTTGGATTTCAATAATATATACAATAACAACTATCTTACTTAAGGAATACAGAGGAATGCATGTTTCCGATAAAAGTTTTATGGTAATTCAAGTTATTACCATATTTTGAGATGATAGATGATGATGTTATTCACATGTTTGTGTTGTGAATTTTAGAGCTTGTTCTTGTTGATTAAGGTTTAATGATAAGTTCATCTTTTAAATTTAATGGCCTTCATTATAATGTGTTGAATAATTATATTTTGAAATTTTTAACCATTTATGAAATGGTTTATGTTAATCATTGTATGGGTTTTAGAGTTTAATAACGCTACATGATGGTTTGGTTATTTTTGCTTGACCATGTTTTCCAATTAGAATGCAATTTTTTTGTAGTATCCAATTCCTTTCCCTTTCCTCTTATTAATAGAATATTTAAACTATATTCTTCATGTGGTTTTCCCACAAGGGAATTTTCATGCTTCAACCATTACCTTTTTAAGATCAATTTCAAATTTCAAGGATGAAATTTTTGTAAGGAGGGAATAATGTAACACCTCAATAATATGAAAATAGATTTATTATATAATTCATTAAACATTTAGTCTCTACAAAACACCACTTTGTTATAACCTAGTCATGTCAACACAATTTTTCCACCTCTATGATTTGAATTTTGAAAAACTGACATACACGGTTGAGTTCAGCAAGATATATAGAGTCTAATAAGACAAACATAATTTTTTGTGAATAGTAACATACCCTTATGTATAGTAATGAATAGAAAATCATATAAAAAAATATTAACTTTACCCATTAATTTAAAAATACAATTTAGACATCTTAAAAGTGAAAAACGATCATAGTATAAGTATTAGTATTTTTGTATGACATAAATATTTAAATTATAATTTTCTAATTTATTTAATAATTTAAAATAGAATTTTATTTTCATAAAATTTTATCGCAAATTGTTACTTTATTTTCTTATGATTATAATATAATTTTATAGAACCTTGATTTATTTCCCGAGGTCTTACAAAATGAGTTATAGTTTTAAGGTGATTTTTTAGAATAAATTATGATAATATTTAAAAAATAAATTAAAACTATTTATAAAATTATTTTCGAAAAATGGATTTCATTTTTAGATTTTTCACTTAGAATAATGGTTAGGGTGAAGTTTTTGGATTTTTCTAAAATAAATGAATTTTTTGTGTATAGTAAAAATATAGTTTTGAGTTTTTAGTAGTTTAATGGCATCATAATGACATAATAATTAAAATAAAAGGCTTGTAGACTTTTTACAGTAAAATATTACATGATTTTTCCTAAATAGCTAAAATCATGGGAAAATACCAAGGGAAAGGCCATGGTTTGGCAAAAACCACTAATGATGTGTCCCTTTAAAATTATTAAAAAAACTCCCACTCTTTTCTATAAATACCCACTCATACATTCGTTTAAATTGATTCCAAATACCTCATCCTAGTATATCTAGTGTTTTTACTTCTGTAGGAGTCCTATTAAGTTGTCCATAATCCCTCAAGGTCGCAGCCTTCAAGTTATAGGAGTAACTCTACAAGGTAAGGGAATCTTTCACCCTACTCTTTTAGTCAACACTTCTTTTATGTTATCTCTTTGAATTTCCATTATAAAATGTTGGGGTTTGATATTATGTATTCCTCTTACTATAATTTTTTTGTATATATGATTAGGTACCTTTTTTCTATAAACTATTTATTTTATTAAATTTTATGTGATGCTGTTAGGCTGCCAAATTTTCATAAGGGATCTCCCAACTTTTATTTTATTTTCACGTTCATCTCTTTTCTTTTTCTCTCCTCGCATCCTCTATCCAAATTGCCATGATAACTACAGTATCATCTATATACGGTAAGTATATCATGTGAACGGAAGAACCAACATCAATATTCTTACTCCCTCCCTTTTATTTTTATAATCGAAATCAACAACCATGAGGTTCCAATTTATAACCTTCGTGGACGACGAAGTTTCATTCATCAATTTATCCTTCATTAAGGATAATGAAACCATTTTTAGGGTCTAACCAGACTATAATATATTTATTATAACCTAATTAATATTCAGTAACCCATATATGTACATAATATTAAATCATATGGCCAAACTAGTTCCAATAATCAAAATACCGCTAAAATAATCTAAGTGAATGTCATTAATATTTCATGTAATGATTCATCTTCATTACATGTAACCAAATTATGGAAATGAAAATCAACAATTCTTAATGTTTATAAAAAATATTTAGTTTAAATTCAGGAGATTTAAAACCATTCCACATGAACTCTATTACTTAAAAACAATCAAATCGATTATGAAAATCAAGAAAATGAACACTTCGGAGCGACGAAATTCAATATAATAACTTATAAATAATGAAATTAATAATATAAAAAGTATTATGATAAAAAAATGTCTAATAATTTCTGGAATAATTTTTTAATAAGTCTAATTTCAAATTCCATGACCATAAGTTGAAGAGAGGAACACATTTGGACTTAAGGTATGGGTTTCATCATCTCACTTCCATTTTTGTGAGATTTTTCGTATTCACTAGTAATAATTATGTATGGTGTATGTATATTTCCCATTGATATAACATATCATTAATATATTTATTTTAATGGCTTCAATATATCATTTTAATGTTATTAATTTTGGGGGATTTTAATCAATTGATTACAAAGTGGTAAGGGTTTTTCCACCCAAACCTCCATTTTCATTCGGGTTACTTTTACAGTTTAATTACCTCAATGAAACTCTTGTGTATTATTATTTACTCCTCATAAATTATGTTTTACTGTTATATATATGTTCACCAATTGTAATCCTTCATTGTTTTATGGATATTTACATGTTTTAAAATGAACATTCAAAATTGTTCTTGAAATACAAACCTGATTCAAGGGATATTTTCAAATTCCTACCCATTTTCAAGTGTACACCAGAATCTGTTTTAAGCAACCATTAGGTTTATAGAAACAATAATTTTATCATTAAAAATTATCTTGGATAATTTCTGGAATTAAGATAACAAATGTGCTTTTCTGATTAAAAATTCTCTTTAATAATTTCTTTAAAATGCTCTAAATGTTTTATTAATAATGGATCATAAGAACTCCCTTTACATGATTTCACTTCAGTGGGACATTATTTATAACTAAAACATATTTAAAATATCCTAGTCTTTTTTATGGTATATTCATGTTTAAAATATTATTCCATGGAAAATATAAATGATTTTCAAAAAGGAATCCTCTTTCAAAAGTAAAAGTCATTTTTCTCATCTCTCTTTAACATTAATGAGATATATGCCTTGTTCACCACTTATTTCTTTATTTTTGTGTATGTACTTCCCTTTGGTATATCATATAAAGAATCTCCTTATTCTCATGATATTCTAAGGGATTTTGATTTTAATTTTTCGAAGTGGTATGGGACACTTTGGAATGATTAATGATTATTTCCAATGGTCTCATTTAAAAATATATTCATCTATGACAACATCCTTAGTTGAATATTGTACTTCATTAAGGTTTATCTCTTATGATATCATCCACCATATTTTATTGAATGTTTTATGTTTATTTTGATAACTTTTGTATTAAGAATTTAATTATTCAACGTTGTATGGGACACATTGAATAACTGGAATATAATTATTCAAAGTGGTATGAGACACTTTGAATAAAATACACAATTTAGTTATTCAAAGAGGTATGGGACACATTTAATAAAGAATTATTATTCATATTAGGAATGCATTGGACTTCTTATATGATGGGTGGGGTCCGCTATAGCCCCTCGATACATAGGTAGATCTCATGAGACAAACTAGGTCATGGCACGAGGTCTTGAAAAAATGATTATTTATGGTCTTAACATGAGGCCTTGAGAGTGTGGTTATGATGTATGGAATATGAATTTAACTCATTATGAAAATATTATTGATAGTTCATGTGGTTATTTTGAATAGTAGAATACCCCTAATTATGTTTTATTATGACATTATTTAATCAGATCGTATTCCTACCACAATGTGTTCAAGTTTATTTTTAAAGGCATGTGTTTTAGTTATGTGCAGTGCCTATTATTTATGTTTATGTTTTCTTCTACTGTATTTCATAACCCTTACTGATAATTTGAGCTCGCCCATTTCATTTTTTCCTTCCTTAGGTTATAAAGAAGGGATCATTTATTGAGTTTTCAAGGATGCAATTTATTATCTTTTGTTATGTTTAATATTAAGATTCCTTTAAAATGTAAAATGGGTCCCATGTATATATAAATTTTCTTGAAGACTACTAAACTTATCAGTCCTTCGGGATTCAATTCCTTATAATCATGCCAATGTAAAATAATGCACCGGCTCTGAGCTTCTAGAGTTGGGGCATTACATTTAGTAATTACTACTAATTTTAACAATTTGCCACTAATTTATAGTAATTAGAACTATTTTTTGTAAATAGCTATAATTATCAAAATGTTTTACAAATTATTGCTAAATATTACTAATTACCATAAATTGTTACTATTTACCACTAATTTTTTTCTTCATACCACTACATTCCACTAAACTCTAATTTTTTATTAACTGACATTTTACTAATCACCACTAATTTTTAATAAGTACTAATAATATTTACTAATTATAGGAAACAAATTACTAAGAACCGCTAATTATCACAAAAGTTTTACAAAATACCACTAATTATGACCATTTCAAGTAATTACTTGTAGTTTTTTCTATCTAACACTAATTACTACTAATCACCACTAATTCTTACTAATTAACTGTAATTATTACTAATTACCACTAATTTTTATTAATTAAAGCTAATTTTTATTATGTACCAATTATTTTTTCTATGTACTGCTAATTACTCTTATTTTTTATGAAGTCACACAGGAAAACACTAATTATTTAGTGATTATCTCTAGTTATTAATAATTTTTTAGTAATTACTGCTAATAACCACTATTTTTTTATTAATTACTACTAATCTTTAATAATTACCACTAATTTTTAAGTAATTGCTGTTATTTTTTGGTAATTAAATCTAATTTTTACTGAGTACCTTTAATTTTTACTAATTGCTACTAATTTTTACTATGTACTGCTAATTTTTTATAAGTATATCTAATTATTTCTAATTTCTAGTAGGCATTTCTATTTTTTACTAATTCATGCTAACATTTAGTAATTACCTCTAAGTATTACTAATTTATACTAATTACTGATAATTCATACTAATTACCACTATATTTATCTAATTACATCTAATATTTAGAAATTACCTATAATTATAATTAATTTTTAAAAATTTATGCAAATTACCTTTAATTTTTACTAAGTACCACTAATTACTAATAAGTTTTAGTAATTATTGCAATTTTTTAGTAATTACCTCAAATTATCATTACTTTTTACTAATTACCACTAACAGTTACTAATTACCACTAATTTTTAGTCATTATCTCTAATTATAGTCTAATTTTAAAAATTACTGACAATTATTACTAATTATCGCTAATTATTACTAATTATCGCTAATTATTACTATTTACTGCAAAAAAATTTTGTAAATAAAGATAATTTTTTCTAATTATCGCTTATTTTTTTTGTAATTATCACTAATTGATAGTAATTATGGTCAATATATAATAATTTCTGCTAATTGATAATAATTACTATTGAATTATAATATTTACTTCTTATTTCTAATATTTACCATTAAAATCTAATAATTATTACTAATTTTTACTGATTGTCATTAATTTTTACTCATTATTTTTAATTTTTACTAATTTCATTAAAAATATTATTTTTTACCATCATTTATTAAAAATTAGAATTAATTATGACACATTATTAATTATTGTTAATTAATATAAACTACATTAAAATTTTATTATAAATTACTAATATCTAGAAATTATTAATAAGTTCTGTTAATTTCTGCTTGTTTCTGTTAATATTTACAAATTTCTGCTTATTACCGCTAATTTTTACTAATTACTAGGGTTTTTATACTCATTATCACTAATATATAATATTTACCGTTAATTTATAATAATCACATTTATTTAGTGATAATTAAAACTACATACCAGTAATTAAAACTATTTACTACGAATTTAAACATATTACATCTAATTAAAAATAATTTTTTATAATTAAAAATATATACATCTAATTTAAAATAAGTACTACTACTTAAAACTAATTGGTAAAAAATAACACCATGTAATTCTAATTTAAACTAACTATTTCTAAATAGAAATAATAATTACTAATATAAAAATATAAATTAACTAAAAATTATAGACATTAAATAAATATTTGAAAACATAACTTATCTAATGCAAATATGAAAACAAATTTCCCTGTAAAATTTAAAACTTTTACAAGATTAAGGAGTAGATGATGAGATTAGAGGAAGATAATAGATTTCAATGAAAGATATACTGAAAAAAATAATTGGTTGGTGTATATTTTTGTTAGATTATTAGTGACATGACAAATTATGATTAATTTCTCGTTGCAAATAGTCTTAGTTGTGATGAGACCCATCGCAATTGGTGCCCGCAATTAATATCCATTTAGGTGATTTAAAAAGTATTTATGGTGGGACTCATGGAAAATAAATTATCGGTGGAGAATTATTTTCGACGGGAATTAATACTTATCACAAATAATAATAATGATGGAAGCTATTTGCGATGGGGGTATATTCCCTTTGCAAATAATGTTTCCATGGTTTGGTGTGCTAGTTGTGCCAAAGGTATTTTTGATAGGCTGGTTTTCTATCGCAAATAGCCCATTGCAAAAGCTCATTTTCCCTATAGTGATATCTTTTTCATCCTTCAAGAGAATGAGAAGGTTATAATAATTATTTATCATATGGAGGGATAAGTTGAGGAGTGGTGGATATTGATAAAGAATACGAATCTTGAGAAAGACATCGAAGAGATAGGGTGGAAGGAATTCCAGTAAAAAAATTTCAAGAAATATTTCCCTCACACTCTCTTCCATAAAATGGAAAGTGATTTCCTTACCCTTATTTAAAAAGATGATGATTCCATTGGAGGCGTATAACGAAAAATTCCACAAGAATTTCAAAATATTCCTTTGAAATTATTGTCATCCATGAATGAAAATTTAAACTCATATTTGGTGGTATAAAACCAATTCTACGAAAACTTATAGGGATTCAATATGTTGATGGATATAAGAAAACTGTCTGATGTTCCCTCAATGTTGAAATAATGATTAGAAAATCAAAACGGTCTCATGGGGATAAGAAGCGGAAAGTGAGGTTTAATTATGTTGATGAAATAGAGAAATATAATGGTGGTAAAAAATATTAACATCCCACTTATTGAAAATTTAGAGAGAAGAACCTCGAAAGTTTCTTAAAGGGAAGGAGGAAATGATTTATGTGCGGAAAGGAAGGCATCAAGCTAGAAATTTCACATAGAAGAAACCCACCAATATAATTTTAGAGAGGAATTCTCCATTCAACCCTCATCATATTGTCTAATGTGTCTACTGTAAGGAAAGAGTAAATTATGTGAACCACTTCCCTAAGCCAAGGGTTATCAAAGACAATCAATGCCAACAACCCCCAAGGTAGAAATGGCGAGCATATTCCAACACAAACATTGATGTGGATCCCAATAATGAAGTGGTGGATGGTATGCTAGTTATTTATTCAATAATAGTGAACTGAACATTTTATTCTAGTTGTGTGCATTCTTTCATATCACAAATTATTAGTAGAGCTATCTGAACTCCACCAAAATTCATGGAAGTTGGGCCATTGGTGAAAATGAAAGATAGGGTAATTAATATATCCCATGTATATAACTCCTCCCCTATAAATATTTATTGGGTGAACATCCTAGAAAACCTTATGATACCCCATTTAGTGGAAATAAATTCAATTTTTGGTATAGGTTGGCTTTCCTTATATAGAGACAAGATAAATTTCGGTGAAAAGTAAATCACTCTTAGTATCACAAATCCTCCTCTGATTCTATTCAAGTACAAGGAGTAGGAAGAATATTCTTTAGCACCAACATCTCAAGAATGGATATTATTTCCTTGTGATTAGGCATATCTATCTAAAATGATTAAGTCTAAAGAAGAGATCATCCTTGATGACATTCCCATTGTGGGTGAATATGCTATTGTGTTTCCTGGAAAAATATTGTTCTTCATCCTAGCTGAGTGATTGGATTTTCAATTGAGATTATTCCTAGGGATCATTCAATATCCAAGTCTCTATATATAATGAAGGTTGTGGAATATGAGGTGTTAAAGAATCAAATACAATATAATCTTGATAAAGGGTTCATACACCCAAGTGCTTCACCTTGGGGTGCATCAGTCCTCTTCATAGAGAAGAAGGATGGGTAAATTATCCATTTCATTGATTACTGTGAGTTCAACAAGCTCATGATAAAGAACAAGAGTCCTTTTCTACGAATTTATGAATTTTTCAATCAGTTATGTGAATCCAAATAGTTCTCCAAGGTGGATCATTGGTTGGGGTATTATCAGGTTAGGGTGATGAAGGACGATATCCCCAAGACTACATTCTATACATTATATGAGCACTATGAGTTCATAGTAATTCCATTCAGACACTACAAGAAAACAGTTCTTTATTGGTGGTTTTTTCACAGTGGTTTTAAAAACCCCTATGAAATTTTTGATCGAAAAAAATTTAGTGGTGGTTTTTAAAACTGCCGTGAAAAAACCGTAGCTAATTTTTTTTATATTTTTAAGTTTTTTTAAATATCTTCTAGAAAAATCAATTTTTATAATGGTGGTTTTTTTAAAACCTCCACGAAATATCGATGGTTTTTAGAAAACCGCTGCAAAATTTTACAATTTTTTTTAAGAAAATTAAAAAAAATATTTATTTATTATTTTTTATTTTTTATTAATTATTTTTTTATTATTTACAATCAACTATAGTTTATTATGGATAATTTTATATATTTCTAGTGAGTCAATTAATTAATATTTTTAATGATTTGTTAATAATATTTTTAAACTATAAACAAATCATCAATAAGTAGAAGAAAAGATTTGGCATCAAATAACCGCAACTTCTGATCTAAGAGTCCATTTCAGCTCCAAAATCAGTCAAATAGAATTTTTTCAATTGAGAAAAAACCAAGTGAGACTAAAATCATGCGATAATCAAAGGAAAAAATATATTCAAAATTCAAAACTCAAAAATCGAACTCCATCTTCAAACGCCCATAACATTTAATATGTGTGTCTGTTTGGGCTCTACCACATATCAAATCGATGTCTGCGACAAGATTTATTTCACTTAGGTCTGGTACCAACTTTTTCAATATTGTACCCCTTTTTATTCTGCCAAAAAGGCCTAGAAGGCCTCCGAAACAGAGGTTTTAGTAATAGACACCTATTTCTGAAATTTCAAATGATTATAACTTTTGATCAAGGTGTACGTTTGGCCTATACCACAAGTCATATCGAAGCTCATTTCACAATATTCGATTTGACTAGTTGTGGCACTAAAAAAGAAGTCTGGGATCATATTTTATGGTAATTTTAGGGTTTTTAGGATTTTTCCAAGGTTCTTAACGTTTTATGATTTATTTATTTATTTAATTATTTATTTAGTTATTTAATATTAATTAATTAATTAATATTTATTTATTATTTATTTATCTATTTATTATTATTATTATTTATTTATTTATTATTTAGTTATTAAGTACATATTAATTATTAATTAATTATTAATAGTTTATTATTCATTATTCATTTATTTATTTATTATTTATTTATTTATTTTTTATTAATTATTTATAAATTAATTATTAATTATTAACTAATTAATTAATACTTATTAATTATAAATTACAAATTTTTAGTAATTATTTATTATTTATTATTTATTTATATATTTATCTATTTATGTATTTATGTATTTATTATTCATTGTTTATTATTTATTATTTATTCTATATTATTTATTATTTATTCTTTATTATTTATTAATTTATTTTTAATTTACTAAATATTAGTTTCTTATTAGTTTATTATTCATCTATTGTTTATTTATTATTTATTATTTATTATTATTTATTTATTTATTATTTATTTATTAATTACATACTATGTGTTTGTTAATTATTTATTAAATATTAAATAGTTCATATTTCATATTAAATATTAAAATTTAAATATTAATTATTAATTAAGAATTATTAATTTTATAATTATCAATTATTAATAATTAGT
Source organism: Viscum album (assembly GCA_963277665.1). Lineage (NCBI taxonomy): Eukaryota > Viridiplantae > Streptophyta > Magnoliopsida > Santalales > Viscaceae > Viscum > Viscum album. Next base: position 1,748,314,457 of record OY728126.1, read on the forward strand.
TATTATTAATAATTAATTATTACTTAATTATTATTTATTTATCTATGTATTTATGTAGGTATTTATTTATTTATTTATTTATTATTTATCTATTATTTCTTATTTATTATTTTTTATTTATTATTTTTTATTTATTATTTTTTATTTATTTTTTATTATTTATTATTTATTGATTTATTGATTTATTTTTAACTTACTAGATATTAATTTATTATTAGTTTACTATACATTTATTATTTATTTATGCAATATTCATTATTTATTAATTAATTATTAATTAATTATTAATTATTTGTAAATTTCGAAATATAAATTATTAATTATTAATTAATAATTAGTAATTATTAATTATCAATTATTAATTATTAGTTATTATAGATTATTAAAAATTAATTTTTTATTAATTATTTATTATTTATTTATTATTTATTATTTATTATTTATTATTTATTAATTTATTTGTTTATCTATTATTTATTAATTTTTTCTTAATTTATTATATATTTATCATATATTAAATTATTTTTTAATTAATTTATTATTTATACAATACTTATGTATATTATATGTTATATGTTATATATTATATGATATATATTATATGTTATATATATTATATATTATATATTATATATTATATGTTATCCATTATCTATTATCTATTATCTATTATCTATTATATGTTATATATTATCTATTACATATTATTTATTATATATTATGTATTATATAATATATAATATACTATATATATAATATATAATATATATAATATATTATATATATTATGTATTATATTTTATATTTTATATTTTATATATATTATGTTTTATATATTATATATAATATATTATATATTAGGTATTATATATTAGGTAATACATATTATGTATTATATATTATGTCTTATATATTATATGTTATATATTATATATTATATATTATATATTATATATTATTAATTATTGATTATTGAATATTGAATAATTATTATTAACTAATAATTATTGATTAATAATTATTGATTAATAATTATTTAGTGTGTATCTATTTGTTATGTATTACATGTTTTTTCGATTAATATATATATATATATATATATATATAAGTATATAAAATTCGATTTGTTGACCACGTGAAGAGCCTATTGGAGTGGTAAAGTCTTTGGAGAATAAGCAAGAGGTAAGGGACTCAAATCTCACCCAACATAGAATTTATATATATATCGCATGGGCATGTGAATGTTCATGGGCATGGGTTTGTCTATGTGCATGGGCATGGGCGTGAGCATGCGCATTAACATATACTTATGCATGGAGATGAGCATGTGCATGGTAATAATAAGTTAATATATATGTAAATATATGTATATTAAAAATATAAAATAATAAGGAAATAAAAATTAAAAAAATTAAAAAAATCAAAAAAATTAAAAAAAAATTAAAAAAAATTAAAAATGATTTTGCAACGGTTTAAACCGCCCCTAAAAACCCACCGCTAATTATTTTTTGACACACGATTTTGTAGTGGTTTTCCAAAACCGTTGTAGAATGATTTAGCTGCGGTTGAAACCACCACTAAATTCAATTTTTGGCATACTGAGAGTCACTAATTCTACAGAACTAATTGTAGATTTTATGGATACTGTCTTTATAGATTATCTTAGAAAAAAATTGGTAGTCTTTATAGATGATATTCTTATATAATTCAAAAGAAATGGGGTGCATGAGGATACTTCAAGAACTATTCTAAAGACCTTAAAAAAGAAGAATATTTTTTCTATAGTATAGAAAATGGATGTTTTGGTTGAAGTAAGTATCATTCCTGGGGAATCTTATCCGAAAAAAGGGATATATGTGGACCCTTAAAAATACATTCAATTGACTAAGGGACAAGACCAACCACTCTGATAGAAATCTATTTTTTTTATGGATTATCTGGGTGTTATCGTCGATTTGGGAGAAATTTCTTATGATTTTCAAACTTTCTAACCAATCTAACATGGAAGGGAGACAAGTTTTTTTGGAATAATGAATGTGAATAGTGAATCGTGAATTTGAAAAGAAATATTATAACTGCACCAATACTTATACTACCCACAACAATAGATCTTTTAGTGGTATAAAATTATGCTTCAAAAAATGTATTAGGTTATGTACTAATGAAAAATGAAAAAATGCCAGCATATGCCTCAAGGTAATTGAAATTTCATGAACAAAACTTCACAACACAATATCTAGAGTTGGAATCAGTAAATTTTTTATCGAAAATATTTCATCATTATCTCTTTGGGGATAAGTGTGAAATATATATAGATCATAAGAGTCTCAAGAATATATTCACACAGAAATAGTTGAATAAGAATTAGTGAATATAATTAAGGAATATGAATGATAAATAAACTATTGTCCTAGGAAATGAAATAATTTGGTAGATCCTATAAGTATAAGGGATCCGTAAATTTTATCGTCAATGAGAATTGATAAGGATGTTATCATCTTATACATTAAAAGGTTGGATAGGGGAATCATAAAGGAATGAAAATTATCAGTCCTTTCAAAAATGATTGCTCAACTATCCCTTTTAGATAAGATAAAGGATTCTTAAAGAGATGATGAGGAAATTTAGAATATGGTGTAAGCTATAAAAAATTTTAAATCCTCAGAGTTCAAAATTAATGAAGAATGAGGTGTAATATTTGGGTCATAACTATGTATACCATCAAATAATGAGTTTAAAATAGTGTTGTTGGATGATGTTCATATCTCAACCTTATTCATCCATATAATGTTAAAAAAGATGTATCGTGATCTCTAGGAGAATCATTAGTGTGACAATATGAATAAAGAGATCACGGAATACACATCAAGTTTTCTTTTATGTCTTCATGTAAATGATTAATGGAAAAAAATTCAAGGGGATACTAAAATAATTACACATACTTACATGGAAATGAAAAAACATAACCACTGACCTTTTCAAAATCCATTCAATAAAATCAAGAAGAAATAATTCTAAATGGGTTATGGTGGATAATATTATATAGACTTACCACTTATTACAATTCTAGAGGACTTCTCACTCAATAAAATTTCAAAGATATATATTATATAAGTGGTGAGGATGAATAGAACACCACTATCAATTGAATATAATTGAAACATAAGATTTAACTCCATGTTCTAAAAGATCCTATAATTCACTCTAAATATTGAGTTAAAATTCATCATGAATTATCACCCTCAAACTGATGGACAATCTGAGTGGACTATGTAGACACTTTAGGATATGTTGAGAGAATTCTCAGTGGTCCTTAAAGGAGGATGTTATCAACATATTTCTCTAGTCGAGTTTTCATTCAATTATAGTTTACAGTCAAGGATCAAAATGGATCCATAAGAAAAATTTTATAGTAAGATATGTGTAACACCTACATGCTAGGATGAAGTTGGTGAACACAAACTATCGGGTCATAAAATGGTCTATTAAATGTTTAAAAGGTAAAAACTATTTAGTAGCACAACAGTGATGCTCAAATTCAACATAAGATCTTTAAATGAAATCGTCGATAAGACATAGAGTTTGAGGTTGGAGATAAGGCATCCCTATGTACATCTCCAAGAAATAAATTCATGGTATTTTGGATGAATGGAAAGCTTATTCTAAGATACATAGGTCCTTTTGAGATCCTTTATCAAATTAGAGAAGTGTCATATCTACTAGCACACCAACCTAACCAATCTCAAATATATGATGTGTTCTATGTATCCCTCTTGAGAAATTAAATATCATTCCCCTCAAATGTGATGAATATAGAGTTAGTACCATTGGATAATTATCTTTCATATGAAGTTAAGAATATAAAAATCTTATATTATAGAGAAAATTTCTATGAAATAAGACAATTCACCTAGTAAAAGTGCCATATAGAAACCAAATGTTTTAAGATTCAAAGTGGGAATAAGAGGAGCTGATGAAAAATAATTACCCGTTTTTATTTTAGTGTGTGAAAGGAAAATATCAAGGGATAAATATCTAAATGGTGGATGGTTTTAATGACCTTAAATTTTATAAATAAACCTTACATTGGTGATGGAAATAAATTCAATATTATGGTAATAGAAAACACATGAAATTATTTTGAATATTATATCATATTGAATTTAAAATATAATTAAGAATCATAATCATTGATAATAAAATTGTTTAGTAGTGACCGTATGATTAGTATAAATATAGTGTTTTGATAAATACAATTGGTACAAAAAAAGGAATTGATGGTCTCGACTAGTTGGATTATTCCCTATAAAGCCTATTTATCATATATTTTAACGGAGATAAAATCACTAGGATTTTTCCTTGACCTAGACCAAGATGATATCTAATAACTAAATCAAGAAAAACTATTTACGGGAGAATTTCATTCTCATCAAGATTATGGCCCAACCCTTTTTCATCGAACCACCCCATCAAAATCTCATTTTTACGCACCCTACCCTTAGAGATTTTGTGGGTGTAATAAATAGATATTTATCAGGACACTAATAATATAAATATTTTATTTTATTATCAAAATAATAATGGTTGTGTTTACTTCTTATTGTTATTAATTTATAAATTATTTTTATTTTGATACGAAAAAACACAAATAGTATTTTTGTGTCATGACCTGTCCACGAGGGCCCATGCCATGACATACCACAAGCCTACCTCCCAAAGTCCATGTATTGGAAACTAGCACTTAATGCGCCAACCTTCCAGTGGGAGGCATTTTCTTGAGTACCTGTAGACACGCACACACATCCATATCCCAAAGATGGAAAACTAAACATTCATGTCACTAAACAACCACTGAACAACCACTGATTAAGTGTAAAAATTGTAGGTCAAATGGGCTAGAATACAATCCCAATAATAGAATAACTAGAAAATATAAAATAATAAGTATAATTTTGAACGTTATCTGCTATAAACCCGACCAAATGGGTAGGTGTAGAGTAGCTGCTGGAAGATGTAGGAGTAGGTCCCATTTTCTTGGTCTCACTGGGCACCATCAGGACCTGGGCCACCAAGTCCTCCTTTAAGGCGGTGGTCATCTACACCAGACACAACACATGAAGGAAAATACCATTTAGTTTTGAGTAAAAAAATACTTAGTAGGACCCCAAATTAACAAGGAAAGACCACAAGAAATCCATGAACAAACCACAAAGCATGATCACGAATCATGATCACGAAGTAAGACAACTCACACCATGTATATTCTAGAGTAGGAAAGTAGGTCCATTACTCACATCATCGAACACCATGGGATTCTGGAGAACTCCTACTCAATGAGTACATTGAGCATGTCGGGTCCCACATAAGATGCTTCCCACTAACATTTGGATTGATTGGTACTCATCCCTAATGAGTACCATGGGTATGCTAGGTCACACAGAAGCTTCTCACCACCGTGGCCTTGTTGTGTCACATAGAAGTTTCTTTCCACCTGTTTCCATACTAAGGTACTCCTCCTGTTGAGTATTTTGGGTCTATCGGGTCACGCAGAATCCACTCCCCACCATGGGTCTACCAGGTCACACATAAGCTACTTCCCACTGGTCCATAGTATCCGATCAACACAAGGTCTCTTGTTACCAGTCTATCCACACGTAGTAATCTTAAACTCGGGAGAACTTCACCACAATCCCTTCTTAGTATTTCAACATCCATGGAATGTTTCATATATTATTCCAAAAGATCTACCTCATCATGAGGGTTCCAAAACCACAAACGGATCATCAATCAGATGCCCGGTTTGAATTATATTGGTGTTTTTCCAAAAAAATGGGCTCGTTGGGTCTGGGTTTGGGCTAAACTGACCCGACCCAACCCAAGTCTACTGACCCAAGATGGACCTAGCCCCGTCCGGGTCCTATCTGTTGTGCTATGGGTCCAGCCCGGCTTGAGGGGGCGGGTCCGGGCCAGCCCGATTGGGTGATTCAGGCCCGCTGAAGTCTCGGTAGGAGGAGTACGTAAGTATGTCCATTGGTGAGAAGTAGTTGATATGGGATCTGGCATGACCATAGTGGAGAGTGGCTTCTATGTTACCCAGAATACCCTGAGTAATCATCATGGATGATTACCACAACACTCACAAGGTTAGTGGGAAGTGGCTTCTATGTGACATGGCATGCCCACTGTACTCATTGAGGATGAGTTCTCCCATATCCCATGGTGTTTGATGATGTGACTAAAGGTCCTACATTACTAATCTAGAATATATAATGTGTGAACCATCTTTCTTCGTGATTATGCTTAATGATCATTCATAGTGGATTGTTCTTGTATTTCTTATGGTCTTTCCTTATTATTTTGGGGTCCCTACTGAGTATTTTTTTACTCACCCCTGCATAGGTTTCACCTGTATGTGTTGTGTCTAGTGAAAATGAATGCTATCTTTATAGAGGACTTTTTGGCCCAGGACCCAGTGGCGCCCCTTGAGACCGTGCAGATGGAACATATTCTTACGGCTTCCTGTAGCAACTCTACACTTACCCATCAGGTGGGGTTTCCAGCGGATGGCTTTCAGAGTTTTACTTGTACTTTCCTGTTTTTTAGTTCGTCTTTTTTTGGGTCTATATTTCGACCCATTTTACCTACAGTTTGTACTTTACTCACTGGTTGTTCAGCAGTTTTTTAGTGGAATGCATGTTTACTTTTATATCTTTGGGACGTGGTTTTGTGAATATGCATATAGGTACTCTAGAAAATTCCTCCCACTTGTAGGTTGATGCCTTCAGCGCTAGTTGCCAACCCCTGGCCTTTGGGAGGCGGGGGCTTGGGGTACGTCCTAGCATGTGCCCCGGGGGATGGGTCATGACATTTTTGATAATATGAAATTTAAATTAAGATATCCCTTTTTAAGGAGTTCATTAATTTTAAAAATAAGTTTTATTTTATTAAATAAAAAAATAAATGTTTTTTATTAAATATAAATGATAATAAATAAAATTATGAAGAAAATGTAATTGTTCTAATGGTTTAGAACCTATTATTGTCGAAAAAACTATCATTTCCCAATAAATGTTTATTATTTTAAAAGATAAAATTCACCTATTTATAAAATTATTTTGATAAAATACATATTATTTTTGAAATTATAATGTCAAAATCATCCAACAATGAATTTTTTTTAATTTTCAGAGAAAATAAAATTCTCATGTAAAAAATTAAAAATGATATCAATATACATTTTTTATTATGAAATCATAATTACATAAAAGTAATTTAATAAAATATATAAAGGGTATAAAAGACCAAATTTATTTTTCCTCTTTAAAATAATTTGATTTTGAAGTTATTTAATTAATTTTATAAATCCTTTATGAATCCTCCAAGACCTATATTATTTTTTAAGTTTTTAAAATCAATTTTTTATAAACATGACTCACTTTGATATCACCAAGGGAAATATTTTATTTAGTTAGGAACTTGTCTATATAAAATAATGAAAAAAACATTTAGTTGGTAGAAACTTAGGTAAACCCATGAGAGGGTTTTTTGATTTTTATTAATCTATTATATGAATTCCAAAATCTATGTCTTGGAAATAATAAATAACTCCGTGATAGTTTCTTATATTAACCCACACAATATTCAATTAATCATCACTAAAAACTTGGGAACACATCCATAATCTTCTCCTCCCTCTCTATATTCCTCATAAGGGGCCCCATGCTCTCGGGAATCTCCACCCAAGCTTTTCGAATCACCCTCTCAATGTAAAGGACCTCTCTTTCTTCTTTTACAATTTAAGAACATTCATTGTAGTTATACTTTTTAATCTAAATTGGTTATGTTTTCATTACATTATAAAGATCACTATTATATAAAATTTATTTCTTTATAATTAGAGATCATTTATTCCCTCTCATTATATCACCTTCTTATGTCATTACTATGTTAAAATGTAGTTAGGGATCATCTCCTTCTCCTTTTTATTTAAGAATATTTTTTATTTTATGCCTTTAGTTTCCAATTCCTATTATTAATATATGTTTTTACATATCCATATTGTATTCCTTTTAATGTCAAAATTATTATCGAATCCTTTCTCTCTCCTTAAACCATTTTATAAATCTTTAAATACTGTCGTTATGATGATGAAATTTCACTATGGTTTTTCCATTACACACCATTGTATTGTGATTGCCATCACTATTTACAGTCAAGTGTATTCAACTAGAAATACATATAATTATTTTATTGGGGAATTACATGTGCCTATTCCACGTTTTTGGATCATTGCGGTAAATTTGATAAAGTATGATCCTATGTTGAAGGATCTATGTGGAACACTAATATATGTACATGATATGAAAGTGATGATTACTCTCAAAATTATAAAGCACTACAAAGAATTGGGTAATGTTTTAGTCTCATGATATATCATGTAGGAGATTATAGAGTGAATCAGACCCATTATGGTAAATTTTTCACCTTTTTATGATGTCTTGGTGGTTATCCTTGACCTATGTTTATGATGTTAGGTAAAAATTTGCTTCCACATGCCCATGTTTGCTTTATGTTATCATGTTATATCATGCCTTGTTGTCCATGTTTATTATTATCACCCCTTTTATGTCCCATTTGAATTCCTATTGTCAAACATGTAATAATTTCTTCTTCTTATTATTTTTTCCCTTTACTGGGTTTTATATCTTACCCCTTTTTTACGTATGTCCCTAGGTTATCCTATGAATTTTTAATAATTATGGAATATTATAAGCATGTTAATAAATATTTTAATAATTTATATGTACCCCTATTTTTAGTTATTATGTAATGTACCAAATTACCAAAAGACAAAATAGTTATTAATATAAGGGGTTTTATTTTGTATATTAATATGTAATAAATCATTATTTAATGTGTAATAAAGATATGGGTTGTCATATCATCCAACCTGATAATTCTGGGATATGAGAAGAGAAAATGGAAAATTATCAAAAATATCAAATTGAATACCCATTCGATATATTTTATATTGAATATATAATTCATGGATTTCTTACAAGAGACCACTTTCAACACCTTTCAAAAATTCCTTAGCTAATTTCCAAGAATTCATCCCCTCATTGTATCACCAGTGACTCAAATACTCCATTAATGGTAAACTGAGGGTACTACATGGTAAATTAACTCTATTTGACTCAAGTGAATCCTGATAACTTTATTTTAGGTATTAAAATTTTGGGGGAATGAAATCCCTTATCGAGGAACCCAATAATTTCAATGCTCTTAATTTCCTTCACTTGCCTCATTAGATACTTAGGGAGACATGAAGATTTGTTTCAATATACCCATTTAATAACTGGAATAAAAAACCCCAAACCTTGGGAACCATTTCATTATGACTAATAAAAAAGAGATCACTTAAAATTTCTCTTATTTATATGAAATAAAAGCACTGCTAGGTCCTATAAACCGCACACCTATTTTATGACAAAAATTATGATTGATTCTTGACAATAGGTATCTCCACCGTGTACACTAGAGACCAATATTAACCCACTAGTGCTTTACCAAATCATACTACTTTGACGTATTGGGATTCCAAAATAGGTGAAGATCACATGGGATACGATCATTAGTCTTATTAATAATGGTAATTTAGGTTTTAGAAGGATAATAATCTCCTTTTTAGATTCCTCCACTACATTGGACAATTATTACATATTGTAGCCACCTGTATTAGATAAGTCATATCCTCTATCTATTCACCATGATCCTATTGGAGAGGACTCAGATAAATCCTGTCTTTCAATATAATAATGATTATCCACAAAAACTGATGAGAAAATATAGTTGAACCTCAAAAGTGAGGAGGATTTCTGGAAAAACTAATCAGTATAATTGTGTCTCTTAATAAATAATAGAAGTAGATTATGTTCTTGAGGTAATGACTTGTTGTACTTTCGTGGAACTATAAAGAGGTGTTAGAGATCAATACTCAGGTTTATTTACACTATATTGTCCTTACTATTGGGATCCATTTATACAAAGAGGCTCCTAGAAAGATGAATACCACACATCGTTCCACGGTAGAGTCTAAAATTTATACTAATGTCAAATAAAAATTTATTTGGGATGTTTAGTATCGTTTATGGATGGCCAAAATCATCTAAATTAGGGATAATAATAGATATATCAATGTATGAATCTTTTTCTCAGAATCAACCCATAATTGGTCAAAGGAATACTTTATAATCATGATCATAGAGTTTCTAAATTAGGAAACAATCAGATTCCAGACCCTTTTCTTCTTGTATGTTAACTATAGGTACAATAAAATAAATATGGCACTTAATGGTAAAGTGTGAAAAATATTTAGTATTTCCTAGGGAACATAATTATAGTAATTCATCCCCTAGACCAAAATAATAATATAGAAACCACTAGTGTTATATGATTCACATCTTCCAGTCACTCCTCATAAGAATAGTAGAGTGTTAGGTGAATGATTTGGTAGTTCAATCCTTCTTGTGTTGAGACCATCTCAAATATATTGAGAACTTTTTCTACATACTCTATGCTCATGACTTGAAAATGAACCCCTAAAAGTGTGAATTCAAGCATACCTCAATGAAATTCCTCATCTTCATTTTCTATTATAGAGGCATAAATACAGACCCATAGAAGTTCAAGTCCATCATTCCAACGACTCATTGAAATAATCTATGGGATTTTGAGAATTTAAATTTTCAATAGAATATTTTGTATGTTTATTTAATATAGAGGTAAAGTTTAGGCCCTTTTCTATGTAAATGAAGAATTTTGCCTCTCATTAGTGGGATAAATAGTTCAATACCATGTTTGATGAAATAAATATGTATCTTCTATGTCCTCTCGTTATGATGTTTCATGTATGGAGGAAACCTTTTTCCTCTATGTGGCCACCTTGGAAGAGTCCATTGGTTTTGTTTCATCCTAAAACACCTAATTTCCTATACTATCTCATTCATGTGATTCTTGAAACTAAGACTAAATATTCTCCCATCAAGAATAAATGTATTGACTCAGTATTCATGGTCTAGAAATTCTATCGCTATCTACACCATCACGAGGACTAATTAATCTCCCATATTGAACCACAAAAGTAAAACCTAAACTATCCAATGATAAATAGATTATTATCATAATGGGAAGTAATAATTTATTATCTTGATATCAGGTTTGTCCATTATAAGTATAAAAATGGGAAATAACTAATAGATTCCCTTTTTAAACCGCCAAAGTTAGAGGAGTTTTTCATATATGTAATTTTTTTTAATGAGGCTATTATTTACATTGATGAAGTGACCCCATGTTAACAGATACAATTTGGTGGTTCCTCTTAAATCCTGATTAATAATATAATAAACAACCCAAACCTCAGTATGGGCAGCCTAGGAGTTATATTCATTACTCACTCAAAGGACATCATCCCATTATAATTTCTCATTTCATAAGGATGAAAAATCAATGAATATGAATACCAATATCTCATCATTTTCCTTTATATAGGCCTCAATATTGAGGTATAATGGTTGTAGGTGAATGTTATCTCTGAGATAGTCCACAAAAAATCAATTGTGACTACATTATAAGGAAATAAGGTCTTTTCCCCTTAATCAACTATAACTATAAGATGATTGTAAAATATCAGTCTGAGGAATGGTTTTTTATCTCACGAAATCCAAAAAATGATAGTGTAGATGATCTATAAATCTTGGCCACATCTCTCATAGAGTTATATCCAGATAAATTGGTTATCCATGTAGTGAATTGAAAAGTTATTTCACTCTTCACTCTAGATTGGGAGCATTAATAGGGGAATCAACATGCCATAAGATCTTCTTAGTTGGGTGCCTTAGATTCCTCCATCATAGAAGAAGAATTCTATTTCATAAATCCTTTTACCAAGTACTTCCAACAAGAAATTAAACCATAAACCTAAGATAAGTGAGATAAAATATATCTACATGCAGTGAATAATATCCTTTATGATGACCTTAACATAGAACAAGTCCTATATGGGTGTATCATTGATTTAACCTTTATCCACTACAATTAATAAAATAGATCTCATCATGTCTTATAATATTTTCATGTTAAGGCATGCAAGGTTCACCAGGGGGAATTGAAACACTCCCATTAGATTTGTAGATTTGGATAATTTTATCCCACCATGGTTTTTGACTATATGGAATACACTAAGAAGCCTCATGCATGCTAGATTCACACTGAATTTTTAAATCATCGACTATTACTTAACCACACTACCAAGTACTCTTGGGACTTCTCTATATGGGTAATTGATTCTATGGGTCCGTACCCATTTGAACATCTCAAAAGTGAAATATTATTATTATTTCCATATTTTTGTTTTCAAAATGGTGTTAAGACATTCAACTTAAGGATTTCAATACCTATTATTTCATTGAGTTTTTTAAATACCATATTATTCATCGGTTGATGTTACATTACACCATTCTCATGGACAATAGAGAGAACTTCTGAGCCTCCAATAGGAATAAAATATATGATAAATACAACATATAGTCCAACCACACTTCTTGATATAATGTTTTGGATATTTAATACATTGATTCATTCAATAAAATCCACTCTGACATTTTATAAAATGTGTTAGATTCCAAAAAAGATATATTTCCTAAAAATATCTCTATTTCATTATGGGAATATCAGAAGATGACTCTAACTTACACCTAAGTGACTCCTCACACACTTTTTTATAGAACAGAAGTAGTGTTACCCATTTTGGTCCATCTTCCATTTATTCAAATAACTTTCCATTTACAGTTGACATTTGAAAAGAGGTACCATGTTTTTATAGATTATCCAAAATCCCTTGATGAAAATATGATTTAACCACTACAAAATCTGAAAGACCATAAAAAATTGAGAGGCTCAAGTATTCTCTAAGATGGTTTTTCATCTCTCTTTCCAATATGGTGACTTATAGCTATAATTAAGAATAAAATTGACATTTTTAAGAAAACCACTAAATTTTGAGCTTAATTGGTAGCTCATATTATCTATTCATATGGGTTACTCTAATAGTGAAAGTTTTTTATCACCATGGATGGTGAGTGAATCACCTCCACAAGTGTGAGGTTTATGAAATGTAACTTCACATAACATAATGTAGAGTTTAGATTGTTCTCCTTACAAGACTTAAAATTCATAATTATGGTTTGTTTTTTGTGACCATAGACTACATGATTCCTATGTTTGAGTGCTATGACTCTAAAATTCTCATAAATTATGTACTCTTCATTAAAAAATTATCATAATCGGTCCTCATTTAAGAAACATAAAATGAATCTAATATGTTCATATATGTATGACCTTAATATTCATATCAAATCATCCTCACCATATGAATGTAAACTATGATATAAAGATCCTTTAATCATGATGTTAAAATATATTGTATTTGATCCTAGTTTTATATCATTGAACTGTGTAGTTTATGTATTTTTTATGATGCATAAACTATATAATTGGGTTGTGATATCCTCTCAATAGGATATCCATCCATAGGTTTTGGTCTCATACTATATCATTACCTAAGAACAATGCATTTCTTGATTCCCTTTTCGTGGGATATATAGGGATATTCAGAACTCTTATCTAAAGTTAAAATGCTATTTCCATATCATCACCTTCGCTTTCTCTTAATTATTAGTTCCCTCACATTAGGTTCTTTATAATCAACTAGAATTGAGAAAAAAATTCTAAAATATGATTGGTTTGACCCTCAACAGTAATGAAATTTCCCTACAATGTGCTCAATGAATGGTGGTATAACTTCTGAAGTGTTGAACTATACCTAACCATGATTTTCATCTCACCTTAAGACTTTAGGTCTTCCGTAATTTGTATCTTTATCAACCTATAATGTAAAATAATAATCCCATTTGGTTTTGGAACAACACTACAAAGACCCACCTCCCATCTAGGGTACATGTTTCAGGAGATTATTGGTAGTAACAAGACAGGTCATATGGTTTGAATACATGGTTAAAAGTTGACCCTATTTTCACCCCATTGTTGATGATGTTTCAGTGAAATCTATGTTTATAATATGATTAATAGTCATCCACAACCCATTTTTTGCTCATTTTTTATTCATATCCTGGAATTCAATATTTAATTTCCATCCACATCATTTTTTCTAGTGGAATTCTTACACCCTCAGCATTACCATTCTCATGAATCCATGAAAATTTGTAGATTGAATCTTTGTTGTAGGATTTTACACCTTGGGATAAATTTTTATTGGGTCACACTCAATGGTTTATACAGATTTTTTATCCTGAACCATTCATCTTTCTTGTGAACTTTGATGTGGCATGGGCATTCTTCTTCAAATCCATATTTACCAAAAAAAATTGAATTGTGTATACTTAAGGGTTTTAGTATATTTTTTCCTAACATGATTTAGGTACACCATATTTATGAATAGAAAAACCAATATATCCTAAAATAATGGCAATAAATTGCATCACCCATTTAGTCCCAAATAAAGTAATTTAAACTTACTAGCCTCCATCCAGTCCTAATTGCATGAATTTAAAATTCACAACCTTTTTATACTTACTATAACATGTTAAACTACATTTCAAATGTCATCACCACATGACGTTCAACTATATAATTTATTCCCCATCACATGAATTAGAATAATGTAGTGATTTTGATCCTTGCCTAATAAGAAACCTCTTGTGTTTGGTTGTTGGTCTCCTACCGTGGAACCTTATAAAACTACATGTTTCTTGATTCTAATTACATGAGATAAATGGTTCCATATATATCTCTTATTTAGTCACAAACATAGGATTTAAATCTATTCTTCCCATTTCTCCCAGTGATAAGATAGTTACCAACCCATGTTAGTTTTTATTCTTCCTTTTTCTCACTATAGAACCTATTTTTTTCCCTTATACTATATATGAGTTATATTTGGGTGAAAGTATCACAAAAAAACACCTAGATTGATTAATTGGTCATGGGATATTTATTATTGCTCAGATCTCCTAACATAGGACCAACAACAAGTCTCCTATCATCATTTCCTTATCTTGGTACTGAACACTCATTTTCCACTAACCTTTACCAAATTTGTATTAGGGTGGTTTCATACTCAAGGAGAGATGGTCTAATCCATGTGACCTTAAACAACATTCTACTGGTTTAATCATCATGACCATAAACATCATGTTCACTTGGATGAGTACATTTTTATAGGTATTGGGATCTCTAATTCATGTGGTATTTTCTCCCTATATAATGTTATATAGGTTAACTAAATGCCCATGGTATGTACTACAAGGACCCTAAACTCATAACAACCCTTTTGGTCAAAACATCACAATGATAAATAATATTTATTTTTTCCATGAGATAGTTCTTTATTATCTTTGTACATCCAAATAACTTTAGGATCACCCTAGATTTTTTTGCAATATTGATTATCTATCCCCTTGTTCCTAGATTAATGGCTGGAAAATGAAATCCCATACTATATGATAATCATAAAATCAATATTTATGTTTTAACCCCAGCGGTATTCTATATTGGCATTAGGATCTCTAATTAAAAACCCTAATGCCACGTAAGTTGTTTCAACCCCCCTCCCCCATATGAGTTTCATGACCTTAAACTAGGAAAAACCCTATTATAAGTTTTATGAACTTTAATATCATCAAACCCAATACGTCAATCACTTTAAACACAGATCCTTGGTCCACACATAATTACCTTAAACTATGTTCCTCTTCCCTTGATATTGTCAAAATTAGCACTAGTATTTTCACTTTTCATCAGGTTATATCCATATATGGTGTTATATAAATTTTATGAACTCTTGACTAAGAAATATGAAATCAAAATATAGTCAGGGTCCTGATGTATGGATACGTTGGCTGTTGCACCAACATAAGACTCCCTGAACTGAAAACCACACTCAGTACCCTTAACACTATTGCTTCACAGAATAGAAAGATCAGAGTCCTATGTTATGCAGTATAACTGACTCCTCTGATACCAATTTGTCACGACTCGTCCCCCAGGGCCCGTACCATGACTACCCCAAGCCTGCCTTCGATAGGCCAGGGGCAGGCGACTAGCACCAAAGGCATAAATCCTTAAAACTGGGAAGGAATTACCTTTATAAAGAGTAAACACACACAACAGAGTATTAGCTGGAAACAAAAAACAATGTAAAATAGTATAACAAAGTGTACTAAAAGTAAAGGGCCCGGAATACAAGCCTAACAGGAAGGTACAAGTACAACTGAAAAACAAGTACAACTGAAAAAAAAAGTACAATTGAAGAAATGTAAATAGATGTCAGATCGTCCATTGAGAAGTCATATCTGAATGGTTAGTATAGATAGCCTCCACAGCACTCCACGTCTATCTGTCACCTCCATTTATCTTCATGTCTCATAGTCCACCTTTCAGTACTGTCCAGACCTAGTACACTCATCCTCGGTCAACACTGTTTGTCGTCTGCATCCAACACAACAAGGTGCGGTCATAACCTATGTAGGGGTGAGTCTAATGATACTAAGTAGGGACACCGAGGCCATCACGGTCTCACAAAACCAACAAGGATAAACCACAAGGTATGAAATCAATATATAACCCCACTTAGGTATATTCTCATACGTATACCTATGTTATCATGTAATCCATCTCAATCATGATGTAAACACAAATGTTACTGACTCTGCTTAAACTAGGATTTTTATTCTAGGGGTAGTATCAAGTAACATACTCATTCACACTATCGAAACCTCGGATTCTGGAGAACTCTTCCTCTATCGAGTATAGTCGGCTTAGCACACTCACATAGAGGTGCTTCCCACTAACCTTGGATTGCTAAGGTACTCCTTCTGTCAAGTATCGTGGGTCTGCCATGCTCAAATAGGGGAGCTCCCCACCGTGTGTCTGCCACGTCACATAGAGGCGCTCCCCCTCGTAACCTGCTGAGGTACTCCTCCTATCGAGTACTGTGGGTCTGTCATTCTCACACCGAGACGCTCCCCACTATGGGTCTGCCATGACACCAAGGCGTTCCCCACTGGGCAAGTCGAGTCACTCCGTGTCGAATTAGTCAGCAGTCGTCAGGTCTCATCCAGCTACTAGGTCTCTGCTCTATGCATGCTCATCTCTGAGAGGATCCGCTCCAAAAGCTACTGGATGATTCTACAACTGTTTTTTAGTCCAACGTATAAGTATCTCAAAGTTATGTCACATTATAGGGGTCTCAACACAACATACGACGCGTCAATTGGACGCTCGGTATGTGAGTTATTAAACTTTTAGTCCCGTGGTCTCGGTTAGATTCGTGCATGATCCAGCCTAACCATATCTCAAAAATACCCCTTACATCAGTGGGTTATACTCAAGGGACCATCATGCTCGAAGAAAATAAGTACCACTGACAGTTCGTCAAACAGACGTCTAGTGCTAAAGATATGGCCAAAAAAAGTAAAGGGTCGCGGTGGGCCTGGGTCTGGTCCGACCCAGTCCGAGTCACCCCGGTCTGGGTTGACCCAGTCAGACCTATTGGGTCTGGCCTATCCCATTGAGTGTGCCAGCCTGTTTGGTTCGGCCCGACCTGCTGGGCCCAACCCAGCAGGTCGCGAGGGCGATTAGGCATGGGCTCGGGGCCGGTTCGGCCTCGAGCGTCGCGAGGGTGCGGCCTAGTGCAGCTCGGCCCTGAGGGTGTGGCTGGGCTAATTCATCGAAGGCACCGAGAGTTTTACGGGACACAGGTTTGTTAGGGAGGCCGCGAGGATTTCGAGACACCATGTCGGTCGGGTGGCCACGAGGGGGCCATCTCAGGGAGGCATGCAGGGCGCGCAGAGGCCTACAGGCGGGCTGGTTCAGGGAGGTGCGCGGGGAGCACATGGAGTCCTATAAGTAGGCTGGCAGCATTTAGCCGGGAAGGGCGCAGTCAGGTGGGCCGGTGGCCAGGAGGCGGTCGGGCTAGCCGGTTCGCCATGGTGCAGGCCGGTTCGGGGAGGTCCGTGGGGTGCCTGCGGAGGCCGGCAGGAGGGCCAGCAGTGTTCGGTCGGGCAAGGCACGGCCTGGCGGGCCGGTGGATGGGAGTTGGCTAGGTAGGCCGGTTCGGTGTAGCTCGGGCCGGCATGGGCCGACGGTGTTCAGAAGGGTGCACCGGAGCACTGCGGGGGCAGGACGGTACACGGAGGCCGCGAGTAGTGTGACATTTTTCATCGTCACCTTCGTCATTCTATTGCCTCATCATCATGCCAAAGTTCATCATAAACCAGATCGGTGGAGGGTTCGTACAATGTTGGTTTGGCCCACACCCTCTGCGTTTAGGGTGGTATCAATTGATTCATCGAAGAGTTACGATGAACAAAAATTATTTTACAATATCCGTTTTGATTCCTTCCCACCCGAAGATGAGAAAATAAAAGGGATAAAACAAAAATAAAACCCCCTACATTTGATTGTCGGTCGTCGATGTGGAAGTCACGGGTAGAAGACGAAGGAGTTCGTCATTCATTGTGTCTTCCACATGCTTACAATTCCATGTAGCGTCGGTTGTGGAAGATGCTCCACATCGGTATGTGTCCATGGAAGAAGTCGAAGAAGGATCGTCGACGGCCTTCTTCATTGGATGAATGTGTTCTTCGTTCTTCGTTCTTCATAGGAAGGATTCTAATCCTCCCAATATCTCCTCTTCCCAAACATCCACCTAAATTCCAAAGTTGTTCCAAATAATAGATTAGAGTATCTATTAATTCATTGGAAAGAATTCAAAAAGTATGAACTAATTACATGGCTCCACCAAATTAATGGGAAGGGTTGGCGCAAATTAATTAGGGGAGTTGGCACAATTGAATTAAAGGGAATGTCAAGAGGCTCTCCCTCATTAATGAGGGAGAGTTGAGAGGTTTTACTCTCTTCCATCAACATGGGGTTAAGCCCCATGTGGTCCCCACATCGTAGCCTCTCGCGGGAGGCTATGTTCGGATGGGACCCACCACCATAACCTCTCATGGGAGGTTAAGGTGTGGTGGTCCCACCTCCAACTTCGATGAGTAGGTTTTAAACACCAATCACCCACATGGAAGCTCAAATAAAATAAAGTGAAGCTCACTTTATTTTATTAATTTCCACAAAAACCCAAAAAATTTATCTTTCATTATCAAATCACTGTCGTCGAAGTGAAAGTCTTCTTAAGAGAATATTGGTGCTACGAGTTCAACTGTGCTCTCAAATTTCATTTCCAAGCATCGGTTCAAAATTTATAAAATCTCTCTCATATGTTTACTGAACATACCTGAACAAAACATCATAAATTGATTCTGGGCACACTGGGCCTCAGAATCACGCGCCGTCAGTTTTCACGGACTCGTAAAATTCCCATGTATTTAAGAAAAAAAATTCCACGGAAATTCTAGGTCTTTACATTCTCCCCACCTAAGGGCTTTACGACCCCATAAGATACAACTCGAACTAAGGGAAGATGTGGGGGTACTGAGAACACATCTGAGCCTCCCGCTCCCATGTTCTCTCTTGGAGGTTCTCGTGCTTCCAGCGAATGCACACCAGAGGTATCGACCGTCCACGTAGGACTCGCTACTGTAGATCCTTAATCTCAACTAGAACCTCCGTAAAAGTATCTCCATCATCAACGTCCAGCTATCCCTGGTCGATGATGTGAGAAGGGATATGCACGTATCTCCTCAGCTGAGATATATGGAAGATTTCATGCACCCGGTGCAACTGAGGTGGAAGAGCTTAGCGGTAAGCCACCTACCCAACCATGATGAGGACCTGGAAAGGTCCTATGAATCTCAGATATAATTTCCAACCTCAGAAAAATATCCGTAGACCTCGTCGAGCTGAGACCCGTAGAAAGACGTGGTCACCAACCTCGAACTCCAGAGGTCTCTGTCTCCGGTAATCATACGACTTCTTCCTACTCTATTCAGTCTTCATCTGCTCCTGGATGATCTGCACTTTCTCCATGGTAGCGTGTACCATCTCTGGTCCCACTAGTGCTGAATCCCTAGGGTTAGTTGTAAAGACCCTAAAATTTCAAGGAATATATTTTCTTAATTTCATTGGAATTTTACAAGTCTGTGGCTTCTAACAGCACCTGATTCTGAGGCCTGGTGTGCCCGAAACCAATTTCTGAAGATTAGCTCAGGTACGTTCAATTAAAGAATGAGCAGGTTTTTCTATCTTTTGAACCGGTGCTTGGAAAGGAAATCTGAGGGAATCGATGAACTCATAGCACTGGTAATTGCATAAGGGGACCATTACCACAGTGGCGTTTTAAGCGGGTTCAGATTTATTATTTGGGGAATTATTTTTAAATAAATAAAATTGTTGAACAATTTTATTTTGTAACCTTGGAAGTTAAACCCTTCCATGGGATGTTGTTGGTGGAGCCCACAACCACCCAATATCCCTTTTGTGGTTATATGAGAGGCGGGTCCCACACGAGCCCCAACCATTCATTTTCCCTAAACTCCCTTAAACCCATTCTTTATTTTGTTAACTCCTCTTTAATTGTGTAACTCTTCCTTTCCTCTCTCTCACTCTTTAACTCTTTCCAACACACCTTAATTAAAAATTTGAACCTATTCAAATAATTAATTAAGTGATTTAAATTTTTAAATATAAATTGCTAGTGTTAATAAAATAATAGGATTGGCCTATTATTTTACTTTGGCACTTGTTGGGTAGGGGATTTTGAGAGAGCTCTTGTGAAAAAGAAGAAGAAGAGAATTCCACTTTTGTTGAAGAAAGATGCCTCATCAACGAAGAACGCCGGTTCCACAAAGATTGATGACGCGCTTCCTTTTCTTCCTCCGCATCAAGGGATGAAATATAATGGCGAGGATCTCGCCAACGATGATGGTTCTTTCCCGATGTTGAAGGAGCGACAACGTTTTCTGCATCTACAACGAACGAACCATATTCGAGGTAGGGGAATCAAGTTCAATATTAATGGATTAAAATTGTGCATCGTTTGTCGTTGAACATTTTTCTTATCCAACCTTTTTCTATCGCTTAATGTGGAGGGCATGGGCCGAACAGACACGGCCCGATGACCCTCTGTTTGATTCTGTTTATTGATGGAATTGGCGATCAGAGGTGGAACACGGAAGAGGCCTGCGGCGCAAGGGCCGTCGTCACACACGCTAAGAAAAGCTGTGGCCAAGCAAGCTGTGGCGGAGGAAGCATGGTGCCGTCGCGCCATGCCGAGGATCTGGAACCCCGGATAGCATAGGTCGTGGGGGAGGAAGTTGGCACCGTCACATCGGTTGTGCAGGGGGAACCGCGGCCCACTTTGCGGGCCACTTCGGCGGAAGGTTCAGCCGGCCTGTCGACCGGCCGGGAGAAGGGGAGTCATGGCGCCAGGAGGGCGTCGTGCCGGAAGAGCTGCGAGCCGCCGTGCAGGCTGCTTGCGCCAGAAGGACGGCTGTCCTAGCCGGCTGGTTTGGGAAGGGCAGCGCCGCTTGACGCCGCCGGTTCAGACAGTCGAGGGGCCACACCCCTCGGACCGCTCGGCAGGCTGGCCGAGCTAGCCAGGCCGCGCGCCCATCCGGGCCGCGCCCAACCGAGCCACGTCGGGCCGGGCTGTGCCCCTTCGGGCCGGGCTGCGCCCCTTCGGGCCAGGCCGCGCCCCTTGGGCCAGGCTGTGCGACTCACCGAGCCAGTCCGACCCCTTTGTCGAGTCGGACCCGCCAAAACCGAGACGACTCGACCCGTCGGCCCATCGGGCCTAACAGACCGGGCCCTTTTTCACTTAAACATGAATTCTGTAAAGACCGCGTGTCCGATCGACATGCTATCTATAGCACTAAGACCCTTGCGACGAGGCGGTCCTCTTGCATTACTCTTAGTGAGTTTTGGATGAACTTGGAAAACAGTTGAGTTTGGAACGAGCGTAATTCCAACCGGGCCCTCAGAGTGGAACACTTACAACTTAAGGACCAGACATCTGATTGACGTACCTGTCGACTACGTTGGATTCATCTCGATGAGATGGTTCTTTTGGCATACTCCACTTGAGGTTTCGATGCAGTTGGAGTACGGTCGGGTTGGTTCGTAAACGAAACCAACCGGGCCCCCGAAACTGAAATGCAAATAACTCACAGACCGGGCGTCCGATTGACGCGCCGTCTGTTGAGTTGAGACCCCTATTATGAGGAGGTCCTTTGATATACTTCCTCGTGGGACTTCATGAAACTTGGAGTGTTGACCTATAGCTCATGGAGCGGATCCTCCCAGAGATGAGCATACGGAGTATGGTGACCTTGTAGCTGGCTGAGACCTGATGACTGCTTGTCTGATTCGTATCGGAGTGACTTGACTAGCCTAGTGGGGAGCACTACTGTGTTGGG
The DNA here is from genome assembly GCA_963277665.1 of Viscum album. NCBI lineage: Eukaryota > Viridiplantae > Streptophyta > Magnoliopsida > Santalales > Viscaceae > Viscum > Viscum album. The sequence goes on from OY728126.1 coordinate 1,748,336,911, forward strand.
GTGGCAGACCCACGGTACTTGACAGGAGGAGTACCTCTATAGGCTAGTAGGGAGAGTGCTACTGTGTTGGGGTGGCCGACCCATGGCGGGGAGAACTACTGTGTTGGGGGGCAGACCCATGGTACTCGATAGTGGAGGAGTACCTCAGCAGTCTAAGGTTAGTGAGTGACACCTCAGAGTCGTGATAGGGCTACTGCATTCGACAGAGGAGGAGTTCTCCAGCAGCTGTGTTTTCATCATCGTGATTAAAAATCCTGGTTTGAGATGAGTCAATGACCTTTGTGTTTTCCTCAAGATTGAGATGGGTTACTTGATAACTTAGGTATATGTATGGGCATATACCTAATTAAAGGTTATCTGTTGAGATCTTTCTTTATGGTTCATCCTTGTTAGATTCTGTGAGACCTTTGGGGTCTTAGGGTCCCTATTGAGTATCATTATACTCACCCCTACACGGGCTATGCTCGCACCTCGTTGTGATGGATGTTGACGATGAAAAGCGCTGACGGAGACCGAGTGTACGAGGACTGGACAACAACTTGGAGGTGGACCTCAGGACGATTTGGTACCTGGAGGAGGTTGACGGATGAGGGTGCTGAGGAGGCTATCTATACCTACCCTTTAGGTAGGATACGTGGAGAATGATCTAGGAGCTACGCTATCTATACCTACCCTTCAGGTAGGATCCATGGTGGATGATCCAGGAGCTTCTTGCCACCTTCCAGGTGTTTCGCCTTTTACCTTGTACTTTACTATTGGTCTTGTATTTACGACCGCTTATTTTCAGCACTACTTTTGTTTTTCAGTTCTACTCAGTGTTTTCTTCCGCTTGTACTCTGGTTGTGTGTGTTTACGTTTCATAAAGGCAATTCCTTCCCAATTATAAGGATTTACGCCTTTTGGTGCTAGTCTCCAACCCTTGGCCTAGGGAAAGCGGGCTTGGGGTTGTCACGACATGGGCCCTGAGGACGGGTCATGAAAAATTGGTATCAGAGGAGTTGCTTCTACCACATAACTTAGGACTCTGGTATTTTCTTTCTGTGAAGCAATAGTGTTAAGGGTACTAAGTGTGGTTTTAAGTTCAGGGAGTCTAGTGTTGGTGCGGGCGGCCGACGTATCCATACACCAGGACCCTGACTTCTGATTTCCAACTCAGTGCACGAAAACACTGATTACGTGTGTGTTTTAAAAAGTTTCTTTTTAATCAGCTCAAACCAGTTCTGCTCACCAGGTATAGTCTTTGACCGTGTCGCATTTGTTTCTTTCAGGATGACTCCCCGCAGACGACCAGCTAGGGCCCCAAGAGTTGTACGTACTGACATCCCGTCGAGCGACGATCCCTCAGTACAGGGCCCTCTTTCTGTTGAGGCCCTAGCGGAGGCACCAGCGGTACTACCACCTGTTGGGCCACTGATTCCACCAACCCCAGTAGTAGGAGATATACGCTTCTTGAGCGTGCTGCACGAGTTCCAGTGCTAAAGGCCACCAATGTTTCGTGGATAGAAGGACCCACATGCGGCTGAGGATTGGCTGGAGGCTATGGTGAGAGTCTTCAGGCTAGTAGGGACACCAACAGACTTTATGGTGATCCTTCCTGCCAGCCTCCTTCAGGTAGTAGCAAGAAGATGGTGGAGCCTGATGCTTCAGATACATGACGAGGAGACACTTCTATGGGTAGACTTCGAGAGCCTATTCTGAGCGGAGTTTGTACCAGCCACCCTTTGAGTGGTGCGTATATAGGAGATACTGCATCTTCAGCAAGGTAGCATGACGGTGGCGCAGTACACATCGAGGTTCACCGACCTCTCATGCTACTCCACTGATATGGTACAGTACCCATTCTTCAGGGCCCGGACCTTCGAGCAGAGGCTTAGGCGAGAGATTAGAGCTTCATTTGTTTCTCACAGCATCCTAACGCATATAGGGGTGTTTGAGAGAGCCTCTTAGTGGAGAGTTTCCTTGATGAGCAGTCACCAGCATCGGGACCCACCAGTAGCTGGCATGCGGCAGAGTCTTCTACAGCGTGTAGAAGACATATGACACAAAGGTTTAAGAGGACCAGACCTACAGGTGGTCGACCGCACGACTTAGGATCGATAGTGTGAGGCACCCAGAGTAGAGACAGAGCCAGACCTACCATCCTTTGTTACACATGCGGAGGATTGGGTCACATGGCTCGTGACTATCCGACCCACCACTCGGATGATCAGCAGATGGACGAAAGACCTCCTAGGCAGAGGCAGAGGTTCGATCGAGGCGGACTGCAAGGAGCAGGAGACTGAGGCAGAGGAGCTGGCCATGCAGCTGGTGGTGGACGACGCTTCGAGGTGCTTCCACCACCACCACCAGGAGGTCCAGCACGACCACAGGGAACACATGGACATGGAAGAGCACAACTTCAGGCATCTGAAGCATATGACCATGGAACTCCGTAAGTAGGTGGATGGTATCAAGACTAGTTCCAGGCATGCAGGCCTTTGTTCTTTTTGCTTCTAAGCTTCCTTGTTTTTGTTGTTTGTGGTTGTTATGTGTATTTTTACTTTTAGATGCAGTAACAAAAGACACTTTTCCTTGTGACGTTAGCTTTCCTTCCTTTTGTGTGGTTGATACTAAGAGGTTCCGGTTGAAACTGTTGACTTGACCCTCACTTGCGAGATTTCTACTGGAGGAGACCCAATAACCATGAAATGATGCTGATAGTGTGACTCAACCCATGGAGGTGAGAGTAACGTTTGGATCTCTTAGTAGTAGTATTGAGGCATTACAACGTCATTCAAGACATGAATTGTACCATTCATGTCGAGATTAACTTTATTAGGCAAAGGACGTGGTTCATCCAGGGGATGAGACCAGATTTCTCCTTTCGGTAAAGGGGAAATCTTAGCATCTTTTATAAGGCCAGAGATGGTTCAGTCTACGATGGAGAATTTATAGATCATCCAGAAGTGGATGAAGACTGCACAGAGCAGAAAAAAGTCCTATTATGATCGGAGACGGAGACCACTGGAGTTCGAGGATGGAGAACTTGTCTTTATACGGGTCTCACCTTGACAAGGTCTAAGGAGATGTGGCTTAGGCGGTAAGTTATCTCTGAGGTTCATCTGACTTTTCCAGGTCCTCAGTAGGGTGGACGAGGTGGCTTAGCGATGGCCTTTCCACCTTAGTTGCACCGGGCGCACGATGTTTCCCACGTATCTCAGCTGAGGAGATATGAGCACGACCCATCCCACACCATTTACCATGGGGAGACTATCACAGAGGTTCTAGTAGATATTGAGGATCGGCAGGATTCGGTCCTACGTGGACGGTCGATTCCTTTGGTCCACAATCGCTGGGAGCACAAGAACCTCCAGGGAAGCACATGGGAGCAAGATGCTCAGATGCATGCTCAGTACCCCTTTAGTTTCCCTAGTGTGTGTTGAAGCTTTACGGGGATGTAAATCCATGAGGTGGGAGTAATGTAAAGACCAGGAAATTTCAAGGAATTTTTTTTCTTAATTTCTTTGGAATTTTAGGAGTCTGTGGCTTCTGACGACACCTGATTCTGAGGCCCATTGTGCCCGGAATCACTTTCCGATGTTTAGCTCAAGTATGTTTAGTGAACGAACGAGTGGGTTTTTCTATTTTTTGAACCGGTGCTCGGAAATGAAATCTAAGGGCACCGATGAACTCGCAGCACCGGTAATTGCTTATGGGGACCTTTACTGCAGTTGCATTTTAAGTGGGTTGAGATTTATTATTTGGGGAATTATTTTTAAATAAATAAAATTGTTGAACAATTTTATTTTGTAACCTTGGAAGTTAAACACTTCCATGGGAAGTTGTTGGTGGAGCCCACAACCACCCATCTTCCCATGTGTGGTTATATGAGAGGTGGGGCCCACATGATTCCCAACCATTCATTTTCCCCAAACTCCCTTAAACACCCTTCTTTATTCTGTTAACTCCTCTTTAATTGTGTAACTCTTCTGTTCCTCTCTCTCCCTCTTTAACTCTTGCCAACACACCTTAATTAATAATTTGAACCTATTAAAATAATTAATTAAGTGATTTAAATTTTGAAATTTAAATTGATAGTGTTGAAAAAATAATAGGATTAGCCTATTATTTTACTTTGGCACATATTGGGTAGGGGGATTTTGAGAGAGATTTTGTGAAGAAGAAGAAGAGGAGAATTCCACTTTCGTTGAAGAACAGAGCCTCATCAACAAAGAACGTCGGTTCCATGAAGATCGACGATGCACTTCCTTTTCTTCCTCTGCATCAAGGGAGGAAATATAATCACAAGGAACTCGCCAATGACGATGGTTCTTTCCCGACATTGACGGAGCGACCACACTTTCCGCATCTACGACGAATGAACCTTATTCGAGGTAGGGGAATCAAGTTCAATTTCAATGGATTAAAATTGTGCTTCGTTTGTCGTTGAACATCTTGCTTGTCCAAACTTTTTCTATCTCTTAACGCGGAGGGCACAGGCTGAACAAACATGTCCTGACGACCCTCCGTTTGATCATGTTTATTGATGTAATTGGAGATCGGAGGTGGAACACGCAAGAGGTCGGCGGCGCAAGGGCTGCCGTCGCACACGCTAAGAAATTCCATGGCCAATCAAGTCGTGGCGGAAGAAGCACAGCGCCCTCGCATCATGCCAGGGATGTGGAACCACGACCAGCGTAGGTCGCAGCGGAGGAAGCCGGTGTTGTCGCGCCGGTTGTGTAGCGGGAACCGCGGCCCGCTTTGCGGGCTGATTCGGCAGAAGGACGGGTCGTCCCGTCAGCCGGCCGGGTGGAGCAAATCAGCGGACCCAGGAGGGAGCCACGCCGGAAGAGTCGCGGCCCACCGTGCGGGACGCTTGCGCCAGAAGGCCGGCCGGCCTAGCCGGCCGGTTTGGGAAGGGCGACGCTGCTTGGCGTCGTCGGTTCGGACATCCGAGGGGATGCGCCCCTCGGACCGCTCGGCCGGCTGGCCGAGCCAGCCGAGCCATGCCATGAGACTCACTAGGCCGGTCCGACCCCTTTTCCAGGTCGGACCTCCCAAAACCGAGACGACCCGACCCGTCAGCCCATCGGGCCTAACGGACCGGGCCATTTTTCACTTAAACGTGAATTTCGTAAAGACCGTGAGTACGATCAACATGATGTCTATACCACTAAGACCCTTGATATGGGGAGGTCCTTTTTTGTTTCTTTTAGTGAGTTTTGGACGAATTTGGAAAATGGCCGGGTTTGGAACGACCATAATTCCAACCGGGCCCTTGGAGTGGAAACGCTTACAACATAAGGACCGGATGTCTGATTGACGTACCATTGACTACGTTGGATTCCTCTTGATGAGACGGTTCTTTTGGCATACTCCACTTGAGGTTTGGATTCAGTTGGAGTACAGTCGGGTTGGTTCGTACACAAAACCAACAGGGCCCCCAGAACGGAAATACTAATAACTCACAGACCGGGCGTCCGATTGATGCACCGTCTATTGAGTTGAGACCCCTATTATAAGAAGGTCCTTTGAGATAATTCCTCACGGGACTTAGTGAAACTTGGAGTGTCAACCTATAGCTCATGGAGCGGATCCTCCTGGAGACGAGCATACGGAGTACGGTGACCTTGTAGCTGGCTGAGACCTGATGACTGCTTTTCCGATTAGTATCGGAGTGACTTGACTAGCCTAGTGGGTAGCACTAATATGTTGGGGTGTCACACCCATGGTGGGGAGAACTACTGTGTTGGGGTGGCAGACCAACGATACTCGACAGGAGGAGTACCTATGTAGGCTAGTAGGGGGATCGCTATTATGTTGGGGCGACAGACCCATGGCGGGGAGCACTACTGTGTTGGGGTGGCAGACCTGTGGTACTTGACAGTGGAGGAGTACCTCATCAGTCTAAGGTTAGTGAGTGGAAGCTCGGAGTCGTGACATGACTACTTTTCTTGACAGAGCAGGAGTTCTCCAACAACCGTGTTTTTTCATCGTGATTAAAAATCCTAGTTTGAGTTGAGTCAATGAACTTTGTGTTTTCTTCATGATTGAGATGGGTTACTTGATAACTTAGGTATATGTATGGGAATATACCTAAGTAATGGTTATCTATTGAGATATTTCTTTGTGGTTTATCCTTGTTGGATTTTGTAAGACCTTTGGGGTCTCGGGGTCCCTACTAAGTATCATTATACTCACCCCTACGCGGGATATGACCGTACCTCGTTGTGTTGGATGCAAATGATGAACAATGCTGAAGGAGACTAAGTGTAAGAGAACTGGATGACACCTGGAGGTGGACCTAACGACGAGTCGGTACCCGTAGGAGGTTGACGCACAAGGTCACTAAGGAGGCTATCTGTACCTACCCTTCAGGTGGGATCCTTGGCGGACGATCTAGGAGCTGCGCTATTTGTACCTACCCTTCAGGTAGCATCCGTGGTGGTTGATCAAAGAGCTTCTTGTCACCTTCCAACTGTTTTGTCTTTTACCTTGTACATTATAGTTGGGCTTGTATTTATGGACCCTTACTTTTAGCACTACTTTTTTTCAGTTTTACTTAGTGTTTGATTCCGCTTGTACTCTGGTTATGTGTATTTATGTTTCATAAAGGCTATGCCTTCCCAGTTATAGTGATTTATGCCTTTTGGTGCTAGTTTCCATCCCCTAGCCTATGTAAGGAAGGATTGGGGTAGTCATGGCATGGGCCCTGAGGACGGGTCGTTACATTAGTCCAGCACAAGAGTAATCTGCAAGGTTTCCCATATAACGCCTCGAAAGGTGCCATCCCGATGGTGGACTGATATCTGTGGTTGTAGGAAAACTCCACCAAAGGTAAGTGATCCTCCCAGCTGTGACCGAAGTCGAGGAAAAAAGCACGTAGCATGTCCTCGAGGGTCTAAATGGTCCTCTCAGTCCGACCATCCGCCTGAGGATGGAAGGCGGTGCTCAGACGACGCTGCATCCCGAATGCCTCCTACAACCCCTTCCATAGCCGGGAAGTAAACCGTGTGTCACGATCGAAGACAATAAAATAAGGTATTCTGTATAGCCTCACAATCTACTACACATAGAGGCATCCCAATCTCTCTATTGAGCCCTACTCTCTGATCGGTAGGAAGTGGGCCGACTTGGTGAGTCGGTCAACGATCACCCAAATGGACTCATGACCCTTGGATATACGTGTAAGTCCAATAATTAAGTCAATGGATATCCCATCCCACTTCCACTTTGGTACCTATAAAGGATGAACTAATCCTACTAGTACTTGGCCTCCATCTTCACTTGCTGACAAGCGAGGCATCGAGAGACAAACACTGCTACTGGCTTCTTCATACCTTGTCACCAGTGCTCTCGTCGAAGGTCCTGGTACATCTCTGAAACTTCTAGATGTTCCGCTAGAGGGGATTTGTGAAGCTCCCTCAAGAATTCCTCCTGAAGGGAAAATGGTACCATAGTACGTCCTCTGAATAGGATGACATTCTCCCCACCTTCAGAAAACACATCAGGTGCATATACTATGGATATCTGAGCACGTCGTGTCCCAAAGTCAACATCCCCATGTTGTGCCTCCCTGACTCGCTGAAGAAGTGGGGGAGTGACTGTAAGAGACTATAGAAAGTAAGCTTCGTCTCAATCCACAAAGGATATCAGTAAGGCAGCCAGCTACTCTGTCACCTTGCCTAGTAGTTGTATACTAGATCTTCTACTGAGTGAATCTGCTACAACGTTCTCTTTTCCATACGTATAGACTATCTCAAAGTCATGGTCCTGGAGGAACTCAAGCCATCAGTGCTATCTCAAGTTTCGGTCCTTCTAATAGAAGATATACCTGAGATTCTTGTGATCAGAGTACATGGTAGAATGTTATCCCATCTGAGAGTGTCGCCACATCTTCAAGGTGAATACCACTGCTGTTAACTCCAGGTAATAAGTAGCGTAGTTCTGCTCGTGTTGTCTCAGCTACTGAGAACCATACATGATCAATGTTTTCTCCTACATTAGGACACATCCATGTCTGGTCCCTGATGCATCTTAGTAGACTAAATACCCTACACCTTCCTCTAGAAGACTCAATATGGGGGCACTAGTCGGCCTCTACCTCAGCTCATGAAAGCTATGTTGGAATCTCTCCAACCACACGAAGGGTTTCCCCTTATTCATCAAGGATGATAGTGGTGGTGCAACTCTGGAGAATTCTGGAATGAACCTCCAGTAGTAACCATCTAGACCCGGGAAAATTCGTACCTCTGTCACACTCCTGGGTGGCTCCCAAGCAAGTACCGCCTCAATCATTGTCGGATCCACTACAACTCCAGCCTTCGAGATGACATATCCCAAAAAGTGAACCTCTTGGATTCAAAACTGGCACTTCGAGAGCTTACCATAAATCTGGTGCTCTCGGAGTGTGTCTAGTACTACCCAAAAATGGTAGGCATGATCCTCCTCAGTAGTCGAGTTGATCAGAATGTCATCGATGAAGACTATGACAAAGAGATCGAGTTATGGATGGAAAATCATGTTCACGAGTCCCATGAACACTTTTGGAGCATTTTTTACACTGAAAGGCATATCTAAGAACTCATAGTGGTCATACCGACATCTAAAAGTTGTCTTCTGTACATCTTCATCTTGAACTCTCAACTGGTGATAGCCTGATCTGAGGTCTATCTACGAGAACCACCATGCTCTCTTCAGCAGATAAAAGAGGTTGTCAAAACTCGAGAGTGGGTTCTTGTTCTTCACGGTCACCTGGTTTAGGTGATGGTATTCGACACAAAGCCTCAAGCTCCCATCCTCCTTCTTGGAAACATAATCGAGGCTGCCTAGGGAGAAACACTAGGCCAGATGAATCCCTTCCCCTATAAGTCCTCTAGTTGTACCCGCAGCTCATGAAGCTTAGTTGGAGCCATCCGATATGCTGGTGTAGATATCTGTGTCATCCCAGGGTACTAGTCAATGTAGAAGTCCACCTCTCTATGAGGAGGTAGACCTAGGACATCATCATGGAAAAAATCCGCGTACTGGTCCACCACTACAGGATAAGTCAGACTCTCTACATCAAATGCTCTGAGGGTAAGTCAAGCCAACTGATGAGTGACAGGTTGTACTCTCCTCTGTGAAAAGTCCATCATTTGCTGTAAAGGATCCCTTCTCACCGGTGAAGGTAAACCTGGTCACGTCCCTAAGAACACACCAAACTTTGAGCCTAATACAGTCGATCTGAGCATGGGTTTTAGATAACCAGTCCATACCCAAGATGACGTCGTAAGTCCGTGACGCCACTACTAGGAGATCCAAGCTGATGCTCTTGGCTCCTAGAGTAATCTCACAATGTCGTCACTAGTTCATAATCATTGAGTCTTCTCCCATAAGAGTCTCTAGCCGTAATGATTGAGCCAACGGCTCCGTCGGAAACTCTGAGCTCTGAATGAGGTAAGTGGAAATGAAAGAGTGACTTACAATTGTGTGTATAAGTAATGCAGATAAGGTGGACTAGACAAAGATCATACCATGAATCATATCCGGAGTTCCATGGTCATATGCTTCAGCTACTTGAAACTGAGCTCTCGCATGTCCACCTACTCCCTACAGTCGGGGTGGACCTCTTGGTGGTGGTGGTCATAACACCTCGAAACATCGCCCACCGCTAGGTGCTCGACCAATACCTCTGCCATGTCCTCCTGCTCCATGCAGGTCGCCTCAATCGAATCTTTGTCTCTTCCTGGTGGTCTTTCGACTGTCTGCTGATCATCCAAATGACAGGTCAGACAGTCATGATCCATGTTATCATGCCCACCACAATAGTAACACTTCTCGCTCATGGAATCTGTGTCTCTACCTTAGGTGCCCCGTACAACTGATCCTGAGTCATGTGGTTGTCCACCCATGGGTCTGGTCCTCTTGGACCTCTATGACCTCTCTCTACTTTCAGCTATAAAAACTCAATTTCATGTTTTCTAGTGGTGGTTCTCGCTGCTGGAGACTGCTCATCAAGAAAACTATCCACTAAGAGGGCTCGCTCCAACACCCCCACCTGCGTCGGGATGCTGAGGGAGATCATCGAAACCCTGGTCCCTCACCTGAGCCCCTGCTCAAAGGTCCGGGCCCTGAAGAATGGGTCTCGTACCATATCTGGGGTGTAGCGGAATAGGTCGGTGAACTTTTCTGAGTACTGTGCCACCATCATGCTACCCTACTGCAGATTTAGTAGCTCCTATGTCTGTACTGCCTGTAATGTGTCTAGGAAAAACTCCGCCCGAAACAGGCTCTCAATGTCTTCCTAGAGTAGTGTCTCCTCGTCAAGGGACTAGAGCACCAGGCTCCACCATCTTCCCGCTTCATCCTATAGAAGGTTGGCAGCAAGAATCACCATGAAGTCAGATAGTGTCCATACTAGTCTGAAGACTCTCACCACAGCCACCAGCCAATCCACAGCAGCCTATGGGTCCGTATCTCCCCTAAACCTAGGAGGCCTCTAGCACTAGAACTCATGCAGCATGCTCAAGCGGCATGCATCATCTGTTGCTGGGGTTGGTGGCATCGGTGGCCCATGAGGAGGGGTACCGCTGGTTCCTCTACTGGAAAAGGGACCTGCAACAAGGCTTCATTGCTCGATGGGATATCTGTGTGTACAACTCTCGGAACACTCATTGGTCGTCCGTGGGGAGGCATCCTGAAAGAAACAGATATTACATGGTCAATGATTTGTACTTGGTGAGCTGACCTGGTTGAGCTAACTTAAAGAAACTTTGAAAACACACACGCAATCAATGTTTTCTTGCATTGAGTCAGAAATTAGAAGTCAGGGTCCTGGTGTATGGATACATCAGCCGCTGCACCAACACTGAACTCCCTGAACTGAAAACTACACTCAGTACCCTTAACAGTATTCCTTCACAGAAAAGAAAGATCAGAGTCCTAGGTTCTGTAGTAGAACCGACTACTCTGATACCAATTTTTCACGACCCATCCCCCGGGGCCAGTTCCATGACTACCCCAAGCATGCCTTCCATATGACAGGGGCTGGCAACTACCACCAAATGTGTAAATCTTTAAAACTGGGAAGTAATTTCCTTTATAAAGAGTAAACACACACAATAGAGTATAAGAGGGACGAAAAAAACTAAGTAAAACTGTATAAAAAAGTGTAATGAAAGTAAAGGGGCCAGAATACAATCCCAACAGGAAGGTACAAGTACAACTGAAAAACAAGTACAACTGAAGAAAGGTAAATAGCTACTGGATCATCCACCAGAAAGTCCTATCTGAAGGGTAGGTATAGATAGCCACCACAGCACTCCACGTCCGTCTCTCCCCTCTGTGTACCGTCACGTCGTGTGGCCCACCTCCAGGTACAGTCTAGACTTGGTATGATCTGCCTCAGTCAACGTTGTCTGTCATCTCCATCCAACACAATGAGGTGCGGGCATAGCTCGTGCAGGGCTGAGTATAACGATACTCAGTAGGGACCCTGAGGCCCTCAAGGTCACACAAAACCAACAAGGATGAACCCAAAGGTATGAAATCAACAGATAATCCCACTTAGGTACATGCCAATACATATACCTAAGTTATCAAGTAATCCATCTCAATGAAGAGGTAAACACAAAAGTTACTGACATAGCTCAAACCCTGATTTTTATTCTAGGTGTAGTATCAAGTAACATCCCCAGTCACACTGTCGAAACCTCAGCTGCTGGAGAACTCTTCCTCTATCGAGTACAGTGCACCTGCCGCACTCACACAGAAGAGCTTCCCAATATCCTTGGATTGATAAGGTACTCCTCCTGTCGAGTACCGTGGGTCTTCCGCACTCACAGAGAGGTGTGCCCCACAGTGGGCCTACCGTGTCACATTGAGGTGCTCCCCCTCATAGCCTGCTGATGTACTCCTCTTGTCGATTACTGTGGGTCTGCCACACTCACACAGAGTCTCTCCCCACTGTGGGTCTACGGCGACACCAAGGCCCTCTCCAATGTGGGTCTGCGGCGACACCAAGGCGCTCCCCATTGGGCTAGTCAAGTCACTCCGAGTCGAATCGGTCAACAGTCGTCAGGTCTCAGCCAGCTATTAGGTCTATGTGCTATGCACGCTCATATTAGGGAGGATCCACTCCATAAGCTACTGGTAAATTCTCCAACTATCCTGAAGTCTCACGTAGAAGTATCTCAATGGTCTTCCACGTCATAGGGGTCTCAACACAATAGACGGCGCATCAATCGGACTCTCAGTCTATGAGTTATTATCCTTTTAGTCCGAGGGGCCCGGTTGGATTCCTGCACGATCCAAACTGACCATATCTCAAAATTACCCCTAACTCTAGTGGGGTATACTCAAGGGACCATCGCGCTCAAATATAACTTCTGCCGCTAACGGTTCTTCAAACGAACGCCCGGTGCTAAAGATATGGGAAAAAGAAAGTAAAAGGTCATGGTGAGCCCGGGTCTGGTCTGACCCGATCAGATCGACCCGGCCCAACCCATTATGGCCCATCCCGGTCTGGGTCAACCAGGTCATACCTGTTGGGGCTGGCCCAACCCATTCAGTGGGCCATCCTGTTAGGTTTGGCCCAGCCCAATAGGCCCAGCCCAGTAGGCCACGAGGGCGATTCGGCCTGGGCTCGGGGCCGGTTAGGCCTGGAGCATCGTGAGGGTGCGGCCCTGCGTGGCTTGGCCCGGAGGGCGCGGCCAGGCCGGTTCGTCCAGGGTGTCATGAGGGGGCCTGGAAACAGGCTTGGCCGGGAGGCCACGAGGAGGCCGGGACACCGACTCGGCCGGGTGGCCGCGAGGGGGCCAGCTTGGGAAGGCTCGCGGGGCGTGCAGAGGAGGGCAGGTGGGCCGGTTCAGGGAGGCGCTTAGGGAGCGCGGAGACCGGCAGGTGGTCCGGTTCGAGGAGTCTCGTGGGGCGCACATGGAGGCTAGCAGGCTGGCTGGTGGCGTTCGGCCGGGAAGGGCGCGTCCAGGCATGCCGGTAGCCGGGCGGGCTGGTGCGGTGTGGCTTGGGACGGCGCGGGATAGTTCGTGGAGGTGTGTGGGGTGCGCGCAGAGGCCGGCAGGTGGGCCAACGGTGTTGGTCCGAGCAGGGCACGACTCGGAAGGCTGGCGGCCGGGAGGCGACTGGGTAGGCAGGTTCGGCATGGCTCGAGTCACCGTAGGGGTGGTGTGGTTCGCGGAGGCCACGGGGGGTCCGACCATGTTGGTTTGGCCCGCACCTTCTGTGTTTAGGGTGGTATCAATTGGTTCATCAAAGAGTTATGATGAACAACAATTATTTTACAATCTCTGCATGAATTCCTTCCCAACAGAATATGAGAAAAGAAAAGGGATAAAAAACAAATAAAATCCCTTACTTTTGATTGTCGGTCGTCAACATTGAAGTCTTGGGAAGAATATGTAGGAGTTCGTCGTTCGTTGTGTCTGCCGCACGCTTCCAATCCCAAGTTGCATCGGCTGTGGAATACGCTCCATGTTGGTAGGTGTCCGGGGAAGAAGTTGAAGAAGGATCATCATCAGTGTTCTTCGTTGGAAGAATTCATTCTTCGTTCTTCATTGGGAGAATTATAATCCTCCCAAGCACTCCTCTTCCCAAAATTCCACCCAAATTCCAATGTTGTACCAAATAATATATTAGAGTATCTATTAATTCGTTGGCTTGAATTCAAAAAGAAGGAAATAATTACTTAGCTCCACCAAATTAATGTGAAGGGTTGGCACAAATTAATTAGGGTAGTTGGAACAATTGAATTAAAGGTAAGGTCAATAGGCTCTCCCTAATTAATGAGGGATATTTGAGTGGTTTTACTCTCTTCCATCAATAGGGGGTTAAGCCCCGTGTGGTCCCCATGTCGTAACCTCTTGTGGGAGGTTATGTTCGGGTGGGCCCCACCACCATAACCTCTCATGGGAGGTTAAGGTTTGGTGGTCCTACCTCCAACTTCCATGAGGAGGTTTTAACCACCAATCACCCACACGGTGGCTCAAATAAAATAAAGTGATGCTAAATTTATTTTATTACTTTCAATAAAAACCAAAAAAAATTATCTTTTATTCTCGACTCACTGTCGTCGAAGTGAAAGTCTTCTTAAGCGAATATCAGTGCTGCGAGTTCAACGGTGCATTCATATTTTAGTTCCAAGCACTGGTTAAAAACTTATAAAATCCCGCTCATATGTTTACTGAACGTACCCAAACAAAACTTCAAAAAATTGATTCTGGGCACACCGGGCTTCGGAATCACGCACCGTCAGTTTTTCGTGGACTCGTAAAATTCCCATGTATTTAAGAAAAAAAATTCCACAGAAAATCCGGGTCTTTACACATCTCCATTATTTATGCTTACTGAGAATTTGAGCACACACCTTTTCATATTTCCTTCCCCAGGTAATGGAGATATGTATTATATTTGATTGGTCTGAGAAAGGTTTTATTCAAGAAGAACCTAGTGGGATATAATGTAGATAACTTATGTATCAGTGTTTATGTTTCCATGTTCCCAAATCCATTAGATTAATATAACACCTTATGTATCAGTGTTTCTGTTTCCATGTTTCCACGTATCAGTGTGTATGTAATGTTAATTTTTGAAACTCTAGGGTCACAATATTCATTCCATGGAATTGTTTGGTACGATTCTCCGAGATGAAATATATAACATGATTGTTTCGAAATATTTCATTGAACATAATGTGGTATATTAATAATTAGTTAAATATTAATATTACCATTCAAGAACCATAAATACATCTTAATTTTTTATTAATATAAATTAAAAAAAATTATTTAGTTTTTATAACCATCCATGATAAAAAAAACTATATCATCATTCATGAAAGTGTTTAAACTGACCCAAAAAAGAACATACTATAATCATTGGATTAGTATGATTATGAAGTGGTTTTAAAAAAATATCATTATTAAAAAAGTATAATGATATTATTTGTAATTTATTATTATTTTTTTATAATTTTTAATTTTTTAAAGAATAAGATAAAAAAATAAGTACAATAAGTCATTACTTACAAAAAAGAAATAATATTTTCTATTGGAATCCTTATTATTTTTGAAGGATTTGGGGATTAAAAATAAAGAAAGGACGATAAAAATGAGGTAATATTATTAGGGAAGTAAATAATTTATAGTATAAGGAAAGATTTTTTTTAGTTTTGTTTTAGAAAGGTTGGTATAGAGGTCCTTTCATAAGTGAGGAGAAGTTACATTTTTGAAAATAAGCATTACTTCTTGTGTAATCCAAATAATTTTTCATATAAATTGACTCAAAATTATTAGATAAATAAGGTAGGAAAATCATGATCTCATACATTCATTTAAGTGATCATTTATAGATATATTTTATAAATTTATTTCAATATTTTAACTATTTATCTCATTTTACCCTTGACAGTGGTAACCATCTTTTACCAAGGTAAGTTATTTTTTGCTAAAAAAATTTAATTTTAATTATTAATTAAATATTTAACAATTATTTAAAATATTAACAAAATTTTATTAAATTTATTTTCTAAAATTTATTACAATTAATTTTAAAATAAAAATTCATAACGAATAAAATAAAATTTTAAAAAACTATATTTTTAAGGATAAAAATAGATTTATTCTGATTAATTACCAAGTAATAAAAATTATATGAAAATTAATTTATTTGTTCATAAAAAAAATAATTAAAATCACTCTTTAATTGTGATCAAAAAAATTTATTAATATTCAAACACAAAACATAAAAAATAATTTTCTGAAATATAATTCTTATTTACATTGCTTGATTTAATTATTATTTACAACCAATTAATAATCATTAAATTAATGTTAACTAATTTTTTAAAATATATTAAGAATAAATTTCATTAAATTATATACTCTAAAAATATAAATTTATCATTTAAATAAAATATATAATATATAGTAAAGAATTTTTTTTAAATAAAACATTTTTCATTCACTATGAATCATTAATTTATTTTTCCTTATAAATAAATAATTATTTTTGATTTTTTATTGAATTTTTATAATAAAATTACATATATTTTACCACTTAATATTATTATAATAAATCTTTAAAATTAATAAATTTAACTAAACTACATAACTCATAAAATAAAATTCTTTAGAATAAACGTATTTTCATAAATTAATCAATGTCATCTTTTTTAATTCCAAAATAATTTACTCTATTTTGAGTAAATAATTTATAATGATTATATATATATATCATCTATATAAACAAAATTTATATCAACTACAAACTTCTAATTTCAAACTGGTAACATATTTACTAGTATTATACCCAAAAACTATATAACCTTTTATAATGGCCAAATAGGGTATATATTACCCTATTACCATCTGTGAATGCATTTCCTTCTAAATTCTAATATTTCACTTTTAGTTCTGTTAATTGTTTCTTAAAATTTCATAAAATTCTTTTTTATTTCATGTTTTTTCCTCATTATATTTTTATTTTTATTAGTTGTGATTTTCTAGGGTGAAGATTATTCATGGGATTTTAAATTTGTAAAAATATTATTCTTATCGATTTATTGTCCCATTTTATTTTATGAACTTTTATGATATTTCATCATCCATGCTATGTAATAATCCATGTAATATAATACATTGTCTCTTGTATTTTTATTGTAAATGTGAAATTATGAGTGAATAATGTTTTGTTAATTTGATTCATATCTTTTATAATTTATTTTTTACGAAATTTTATATTTATTAAAAAAAATATTATTGAAATAAAATGAATTTTTAAATTCATGATATCATATAATTCTCCCTTAAAATAATTTTACTTCTCACAATTTTAATTTTCTCAAATAGATGAAAATAGTTATGTTTATCCACATGATAGATATGATTAAAGTTATATTTTTTAATTATTTATCAAACTCACTATCCGAGGTATGATTGGGGAAATAATTTTTCTATCATAATATAAATATATTAATATTTTCATTTTTATTAATTATTTATTCCAACTATTCTCCCTTAGTTGGTTATAAGATATAGAGTTTTCTAGAGAGATATTGTTCATAGCATAATTTTCAGGATAATGTTTCCAACCAAATACAAAAAAATGGTTATTGTGAATCATAATAATATTCCTTAAAATTAGAGTAAACTTTCATATGAAAAATGGAAACCCAACACTTAAAATTATTACTATAGTACACCTCAATTTCCACCTATGACCCATTGATTCAACTATGACACTATCGGTTTATCCGATGTCTATTTTAGTCTATTATTTGAAATTATTTGGTTCATTCAATTCCACCTTATTTTATAACTTTTTTTAATCTATTTTATATTATTATATCTTTCACCCTAATCCTTAACATAACTAAACCACACACTAAAACTAACTAAAGTGACCATATATTTTAACTATCATATTTAGAGCTATATATGAATTTTTTTTACAAAAGTACTCTAATACCAATTGAGATAACCCAAAAACACATACATAATTTTATATATCATCTCAATATTAAAATTCACACCTAGGAATCAAAGGATTTGTGTAATGATAGAAAATCTATATAACCATATTATTACACATTAGTTTTTTATCTTCCCTTATAAGATCCTCAAAACATGATTCCAAGTTAAACATTTTCATGTATATAAGTTCTTGGATAACATGGGAAATATAGTAATTGAGTGAGATAAAATGATAAATAGAATAAAAGTGTATCAATGAGTTATATAGTATTAGATCATAAAAAATTTATATTAAATCAACATGGGAGAAATATATTTTTTTGAAATAATCTCATAGGAAGTGATTATAAAACATGATATAATAATCATGAAACAAGATATAAATATATAACAATTATTTCCATTTTCAAGATGGACTATATTTTAACATTAAATTAGAATGTGAAATCATATGAATATAATCTTAAGCCATGCGATCATATGCATAGGGACACAACACAATGAAAATCATAGAAAATCATAACATTAGTCATGATTAACCACAAATACCATCATAATATAGTGGATTTAAAATTACCCCATGAATCCCATAATATAATAGATCATACATCACTACATGTGTCCTATAACATAGAAGATCAGATATCACTACCTTACATCCCATCATAATCTCATTAGATATCAATATTTACCCAATGCATTAGTGTTTTATATCTAACCCACCTATAAAATAATGATAAAACATACATATGTGTGCCATACGAAACAGTAAAAATTCAAACTATGATTAACCTATTAAAATAAGTGGTCTACATATAATCATTTATGAGGTAAAACTTATCAAAATAATGATAAAGGGTACCTTGGTAAATATCATTGAATAAAAATAATGAATTAAATGGTATTCACACCGAATGGATTAAATGTAATATGAAAATGATAATAGATTTCATAGTCAATCGAAATTTATTCTTGTCTAATTGAATACTCATTCAATAAAAATTAATAAGAATGAGGTATTCACAATTGAAAAGGAATTGGTATAAATTTTTTCTTCATTCAATTATATTGATACAGCAATATAATGGTAGTTCTTGATCTGTCCTCTTATATATATTTCATTTACTCATTTCTATGGACTTTTTTATAATAAATCCATGGATTATTTTTGAATAAGTGACAGTTGATAAAAATGTGTAATGAGATGAAATATAAAATAAAGTATATTTACAGGATAAATAATAAAATATTATTAATATATATAAATAATACTTCATAGAAAGATAATAAATTATAGAAGGCTTGAGAAATAAATTCCAAATATTTTATGTTACATTTAAATAATTAAAATTAATGAAATAACTAGTTTAAACATCATTTTAAATAAACAACCTTTATATAATAATATTTCCACAATAATAATTTAAATATGTTTTAAACATATAATAAATAAATATATTAAAATTAAACATTATTATAAATATAATTAAATGTAAAAAATCTTGAAAAGATATTCCACTATGTTTTGGTAATATTTTAAAAAAAAACAAATAGAAAATGACTATCCAGATAATAATTTCAAAAAGGTAAAAAATAAATTTTTTTAAAAAAATATTTTACTAATAATCATACTAATAGTGAAACCTTGAAATAAATAAATGTGAATAATTTTAAATATGTATTGCATGATAAAATATATATAAAATTTGAAATAAATGACTAAATATTTTTAAACAATTTCAATGAAACCAAAAAGATAAAATAAATATACCATTTATATTTGAATATATATATATATATATAATTATTATTTATTAAACAAATAATACATATATATCTTTCAAAATAAGAAAATAAAATTGTTTTGGAAATAATCGATATGGACATGGAAAAAAGAGCCAATATAAAGGAAGAAAATTATTCATAAAACATTCAGATTTTTATGTATTAATAAATTTATTAAATTATAAAATATTAATATGAAAATGAAATATACCCAAATAGAATATAAAATAAAATTTGAGATAAAGATTACTTAGAGGGTATCAAACATAAAATATCATAGTCAGAAAAGAAATAGTACATGTCAATGAAAAAATGATTGAGTCTAGAGAAACCCTAACAGATTTGGTAATATATAAACCAAAATACAAAGAAAAAGAAATAAAATATGGAATTACAAATCCCATGAATAAAATTTAATACATTATAAATTATTTTTTTGGGTTAATATATACACAATTAAATTTTAAATATCGATATAAAATGAAACATGATTTAATGAAGAGAAATAGAGGTGAAAACCCTTACAACATAATGTTTTAAAAAATAAGAATCAATTGAAAATATGTTTATGAGAATGAATTGTAAATAATCATAATATAGTGAATAAATATAATATAATACAATAACAAGGTATAATAAACCAAACTTTTAATGGAAAAGTTGCAAAATAATGTGTATGATTCAATGAAAATAGATTGATCCATCAAAAACCATTACCTTGGATTCCCACTTGCTTGAACATACTCTAGATTGTTTTATATTAATTATAGAATCATTAAATAACTATTTTAGAACCATATTCACATGTATTACCTTAAAAATTAATCTTTATATTAATTTATTATATAGTTATTATTTATTTTTATTTTATATTGGTTATTGTTTGTTAGTATTTTCAACTATTCTTAGTCTGTTTCAGTATGGAGGTCTTCGTCATCATTTCATAGTAATGAATTCATAATCTCAGGAATATTAAATGACCTTCCATAATAGTTTTGTAATTATTTATTAAGTTATATGTATTT
The DNA here is from genome assembly GCA_963277665.1 of Viscum album. Classification (NCBI taxonomy): domain Eukaryota; kingdom Viridiplantae; phylum Streptophyta; class Magnoliopsida; order Santalales; family Viscaceae; genus Viscum; species Viscum album. The sequence goes on from OY728126.1 coordinate 1,748,357,168, forward strand.
TATTGGAACCAAACAAATGCTTATGTGAAAGATCTAAAAAGATATATGGGAAAATATATATTTCTGCAATAAAGCCAAAATTCTCATGTAACTTTGAGTTATGAATGTCTATAAAGAAATTCACAGAAAAAGTATAATTTCATCATGATTGTAATAAGTTTCAAAACAATAAAAATTATATCACCATAGAACTCTATAGTTTCACGATCACACAAAAATTATGTGGTCTCCCACCAACCATGAGTTGAAGGCCTAAAAATACTTACTTAGCTTATGATTTTTAACATTAAGAATTTTCTATTATAACATTGAATCTATTCACTCCTGAAACATGGTCCCCCAAATATTATCACATCCCCAAAACATCATGGGATCCTATTGGAAAGAATAAAATGAAAATTAGGTCACATAACTCCTTCAATGTATTGGATAATTCTTGTTATGTTCTTACACATATTTATCCAATGAACAACACACTTCTCACAAAGTCCAAAATTATACATGCATCATTTTCTCACAGAATACTACTCTTGTTAGAAATTGTTTCCTTTGAAATGTACTCAATTACATTTTTTTCATATCTCAATCTTACAATAGTTTTGGGAATGAAGTTTTCATACCTATCTGATAAGGTTACTTTCATTTAAAAACCATACGCACAAGTGATATCATTAAATCTCATCCATTGAAACATGGTTGGAATAATATGCAAGGTAGTAACCACTAATTGTACTACTAAGCATATGAACACCAACCCCAATACCATTTACACCATGTATGTCTTGGGAAGTAACCATACATGTTTCTCCAAGGCATAGTCTATGTGGTAAGGAATATTTTTCAGTAACACTGCTTATCTTTATTTCTCCCAAGAAGGATACCAATCCCCCTATTAAGTTTAATCCTCAAGCATGTGATTAGTGGTGGTCCAAAACTTGGTCTAATTTGTGATATATTCTCTCCACTGAGATGAAAAAATTTTAATTCCTTCACCATCCCTTGTTGTCACTCTATTCGTAAAACAAGTTCCCTTACCACATGATGTTAAACTGCATGCACATGCCCTATCAAAAAACCTTAAACTTTGAACCTGAAAATACATAAGATTTAATACATGGTTCTAGAAGGATATGTGGGATTCCTATTTGATATTCAATCCTAATTTCACCACAATAACATCCTTACATCTAGATTTGGTATCTTCAAAGCCTTGTCATCTTTATAGACCATACCAAAACCCTCAGCAAAAATTTAAAAAGTATCTATAGGACTTTAAATTATTGGGCAGCCCCAATATATATTAAAAACTTATTTCCTTTATGTGAAAAGTATATTTGGATACATATCCAATAGACATTAACCTGTGTTTTCCCTTATGTTATGAGCCTAATTCGACTCATTTTGTAAGTGATGATCATGAGTTTTACTATGTGATGAGATGAGAACAATTGCTTCCTTGATTCATCAGAATCCCATTAAAAGGTGATAATTCTTGTGAAACATATGTGATGATCCTGATATTCATCATGTGTTGAACATAAAAATCCTATGTGAATATCATAGGATCTTTTTTCCATTCCTTTAGGTGTGAGGATAATATTATTTCTTAGTGTGACCTATATTGGATAACTTATGTGAAGAGTATGAGATTCCTTATATGATGATCAAAAGAATCCTATGTAATGAGGTTGGGAACTATTTATTCTCCCCTTATGTGATGATCCAAATATTATACCCTTCCCTATATTATGGGCATAGGATTACTTGTGTGATGAGCATAGGATGACTCATGTGATGATCATGAGATGAATTAATTGTTGAGCCTAAGTTTCCTTTTGTGATGAGAATAATATTCCTCATGTGATAAGCATGAGATATGATAGGTGACGTGAAAAGGTTTACATGAGGTAGAAAAATAATACACCTTATGTGACGATTATAATATTCCCTTATAATATTGTATGAGGAAGATATTTTTTAGATTCCCAATTTTTCCAATGCACTCATCATCTCCAACCTTAAGGTGGTCACCATACCATGAATAAAATAATTATAATTATAAGTGTTCCACATGAGAATGGAATTGGTAAGATGATTCGCCAGCTTGTCTTAAATATGTAAGGTAGAAATGGGCTATGAAACAAAATACATAGAGTAATCCATGGAAGAAAAATATAGTATCTCATAATCTCATCCTGATCAAGGAGCCAACACCATCAAACCCAGTGGTTACAAACCACCTACATTCTTAAATTGGTAATATTGTACTTGGATCATGACCATCTAAGGCACAATATAATGGAAAAAAAGTTTATATAGGAAGCATTGGAAAATACAGTGGTGAACCTAAATTAAAAAATATCTCCTATAACATAGATTAGATTATTAATATTGGGAATGGTAAGTGTCCCCATCATTATGCATGTACTCATGGTTGTTTCCAAATTTTTATCTAGAATTATAGACACCGATCATTCATTGAATTTTATTCCAACCACAACTAGAAGATATAGGGTTAAGATAATTGACCACACACCAATCCCACATTCCTATGACTGATAGAAAAAAATATCCTTGCCTTAGATCTTAATCAACCTTATGCTATTTCATTGATATATATTATAAAATATGGGGTTATCAATGCTCTCATTTTTCATTATGAGTATTAAGTATTCATTCCCACCTAAGAGATAGATCAATGATATATATAAGTTAAGGAACCACAATAACATTAAAAATATAGATCTCGTCGAGAACTCCCCCCCCCCCTCCATTACCATTTCAAACTACTATAGGATCAATTCCCTATAATTCATGGAAAACGCATTCCACTATAATGGGGAGGTAGGGAATGTACAATTTGTACCATCCACATCTACCACTAGGGAGTTTTAAAGGAGGCTTCCCACAACATTATTATTATTTCATGATAGGGGATGCCAATATATAGATGAACAAGTCAGTCATATTAATATTATGGTTTCCCTAGTTTAATATACATGGTTACCATTCTATGGGAATAAATATATTTCTAATCAATGATAGGATTCTCCTACAGTTGTCATAACATCCCTTATCATCCTCACCAAAATGTAGTAGAATGTATTTTCCAAACTACGTTAAAGACCTGATCCACCCAATAGACAAGTTATGCTGACTCTCTCATCCATTCTACCTACCACTAGTCTCAATCAAGGTCATCTCCATGATGAAGATTTTTAATATAGATTTCTTCCCCATGATACCACCAATAGACATAGAGGTCCACTCTGTACTGAAGTAGTTCATTATCCTAAATTTCCTCCCAAGGGTAGATAGGATATCGTCCACCTTATAATTCCTCCCTATGAGATTAACCACAACTCACATAGGAAGGATCCACAAGACTCTCAAAAGCTTGTGATTTGAGAACTTTTTCACATAAACCAGATGTAGAATAAGGGGCCTCAATTCTAGTTAAATCTCCATCTTTTAAAATCAGATGAATAAAAAAATACATTCCTACCTCCTCTAAAAAAATTATGGTATAATCCCATAAATTTTATATGAAAAATATGGAATAAAAGATCCAAAAGGTCATGAAATCCCCATGAAAATACCTATATGTGGAGGATGTCTTAGATTACTTCTAATATCTACACATGAAATCATCCACAATATCTTCAACATACCTTTTCTTTATTATATAATGGAATTAAGAGGTAAATAAAGATCTATCTTAGTATTCTCATATTAGGAGAAATATCTAGTTGAGTCGTAGGAACCCATGCTTCCTCAACAAGAGGAAATTGAGTCCCCATCCTATATAGGAATATTATCGAATCCTAAGCCACCTAAGTAGCATAGATTATTATCCTAGGGTATAGTGTCTTCATGGATAGTACTCTAACCTAGTAGTCCACAAAATATGTGGCTTTCATCACTCCCTATGTAACACCCGAGACTTTTATGAGAAATATTTTGTCTTTATGTTATATAAATCATCAAAGGAATCTTTCACTACATGCAACACTTGCTTGTCTTGCATTACACACAATCGCGACCTTCCTCGATAGCGTGTGTAGTACGCAATATCGAGTTTCACTAAACAACGATATGCTATTAAAATATTATTAAAACTAGCCGTTATGAATAGTAATAACCACTTTTTGAAATTTTGTAAATATTATTTTTCAAAATGGACTTCATTTTTGGATTCGGAATATCGAAATTAGCTTAGGGTGAAATTTTGGTACTTTTCGGATAACTTTCATATTCTAATGAATAGTGAAAATTACTAAATTTTAATTAAAAACAACTTTTTTAATCGAAAAAATTAATAGTGATAAATTATTAATTTGAGTGGTTTTAAAGTATATTTAGAATACATTTTTACAGTTTAATACAATGTTTGTCATTGGATGTAATTTCACATTTAAACCAGATATAAACAAGTGTCAATCTTTTGATAGTTATTATCTCTTAAAAACATGCTATTTGTTTTGACGACGAGAATTAATTTTTAAATTAGTTAATGTAACTGATATGTTATGAATTTGATAAAATAGACATCATTTTTGAATTCATAATATCAAATATATCTTAGGCCTAATTTTTGGTATTTTTCTGGAAACTTTCATTTTTTTGATGAATAGTGAAACCACTAAGTGGTAGTTAAAAAAACTCAATTTTTCATAAAACTTAATTTCACCGCTTCTGTGAGTGGAATTTCGAAAATCCGCGAGACACAGTTAATATCAAGGACTAAAATGTGGTTTAATGAGATGAAAATAATTTTTGATGAATAGTAACATTTTACTTTTTTTACCACGGTTAAAAGTAAATAGGGTAATTAAGGGTAAATGTGTTATTATTATTACCCTAAAACATGTCATAATTCTATTGGATAAGTTTAATTCGACCAAAAACAACCTTAAGAATAAAATATGACCATTTAGGCCCACTTGGATTAGATTAGTACATTTATTATCAATTTATTTAAAGAAGGGTTAAAACAGTTAAAATCAAAGTTTAATAAATAAATAATTTTTAATATAGGGTTATACATAAGATAAATTAGACTATAAATATTCATTAGAAAGATAAAAAGATTTCCAACATAACGGTATTTTATTTGTAATTTTTAGACTTAAAGTAATTTAATTTATTTATTATACAATGATGATGCAGTAATTATCATATTAATGAAATATTGACATAATTGATGTTATAAATACCCAAATAAATGTAATTTGAGACTTTTTATGAATTAAAATAAATTTCTAGGTTAATATGACATGTTATTATTGATTTAGTTAACTTTTTTCGAACTAATAATTCTGTTATTATTTTCACAAAAATCAATTACCAAATAGTGTCAAAATTGACGTAAAATAGTTTTTAAAACAAATATTACATTATTAATTGATAATTTATTCTTAAAAATCTAATGATCGGAAAAATGACTTAGATAAGGTTATAGATATTAATAATAAACAATTTGGGGTTCCTTTGGCTTGTTATACTATGTTCATTAACCTTATAATGTAAGAAAACAAGAAGACCCGGTAAAAGTAAAAATTATTTAACTTAAGGTTAAATCTAAATGATAAGGTTAAAATAGAAACCTAAACTTGTCTAAATTCTATTGGATGAGATTATTTCGACCCATCCCCACCTTAGCTTAGAAATAACTCAATTTGGAGCTATTAAAAACCGAATATGACTTTATAATAAAATAATATTTTTAGTTTTTCCAAAGGTGCCCCTCTCCTCCCTTATAAAAGGGCACCTCCTCCCTCTCTTCCTCACACCACTTTGAGCCTTCAAGCTCGGACAACCCCTGAAACATTCTCTTCTCCACTTCCCTAGAAACATCCTAGAGGTCCTGGTCATCTTCAAAGACCAATTTTAGTGCCTTAAGAGGAGGTCTCAAAGAGGCGCTTCAAAGAAGAGGTAATGTCCATTACCAATTCTTTCAACTTTATTTCTTCTTCCACTTCTTCTTCTTAGGTTGTTTCATTATGAAGTAATAACATCAGTTTCACTCATATACGGATATGTTATTATAAGTATGAAACAACCCTATTTCACCATCTATCCATCCTAAGGAAAATGAAATCACCACGCGTGCGTACGTACGGAATACCTTCTCCACGCCGTGGTGTAATCTACTTTCCACCACCACCTTACTTGGATGGGTATAATGGTGTACATAATAACTATATATGATTATTGTAAAGTGATATTGATTCTGAAATAGTATAAATACACTCCAATATAATTCCACGATCATGAGAACGATATCATCGCTCGTGCGTACGTACGGACTACCATCTCCACGACGTGATGAGATTCATTCTCCACGTTAACCATTCTTGAATGTTTATAAGTTATATATAATAAGTAATCATGAAATATATGACATAAAAATGATACTGGATTTATGTGTATATATATGTATGTCATATACTTAATTCCATTCAACTCAATAAGGAAATTAAAACAGCGTTCATGCGTATGTACGGCCTACCGTCTCCATGAACGGTGTATTGCTTTCCATTTACTGATTTATTATATATATGTATATTCTGAATATATATTATATATAAATCATGTCTTATATTCTGGAATTATGTAATCATGATCTAAGTAATCATATTAATAATTACAAGTCAAAACACGGACGACAAATGACACGATTTTACCCAAAACGCTTTTTAACATGGAATTTACAAAAGAACGGGTAATATAAAGTCATAAGTGAACCATATATGATATCATAACAATGATTATGATTCTGGAATAATTCAATGACATTATTTAAATCATTATACATGATTTTCGAACACTTACGAAGCAAATCAGACCTAAGGTAAGGGAAAATATCACAATATCATTCTTATCTGAGATTGTTTATACTTTGGTATTTACTAGGGTGTATTTTATCATCCACATCCATGTTTCCTCAATATGTAATATTTTTTCCATCCACCTACAATTTTTTAAATCCAATTTTACCCTTCGGTGAGTTTTTAGTAAAATATATAAAAGGAATCTTTTGTCGTTTTTCGTACGAGGTACTTTTTGACTTTTTCGACAAAAGTACGAGAAGAATGTTTTTTTTAACTTATACGGCATGAATGGATTTTTAAAACATTATTTCCAAGAAGATTCCTTTACAAGTTTTCAATTTTATTTTTAATCAACTTCTTTTAGTTTAAAATTGTATGACATGTTAAGAAAGGAAAACGTTTTTGAAGTAGAAAGGATATTTTCCTCAAGAATGGAGTTCAACTGTTTTATCAAAATTATTTTCCATCTAAGATAATATAGGGTTCTGTTTCTATCCCTATTATTACATTTATTTGATTATGTTGTGATGGAATTATTTTTATGAATTCCTTTATCTTATATGAATTGTTTTATTATGTCATGTTGTTTAAGAATCCCGTTTTTATTACATGGGTTATGCAAGGATGTATGATTTATGATTTTGTGGAACACATATGAATGGTATCATTATGATATGGGTGGGACCTATATCTCCCTCCAATGCATTAGGTAATGATTTTATATCTCATGAGATAGACATGGCTGGAACGTCAGGTTAAACCGGTTCAGGGAAACAGGGCTGAAATGAGGAATGAACTCGGTTCAGAAATGGAGTTTGTCCACTAAGATAGTCTTGGAAATGATTCTTGACTAATAAGAAATGATTATCTATTATTATGTGTGTATGCCATAAAGTTTTATGTTTTAAGTTATGATTATTGGGATTACATTTCACTACTATGATTTATCCCATGTTATGATATTATGATCTCTTTTGTAGGTTAAGATTTCCAAAATGTTATGTTCTTATGAATATGATGTGATTGATATTTCTTTTGTTTACCCTTACTAAGCATTTGAGCTCACCCTTTTATGTTTTCTTTTCCCCAGGATATAAATAAAGGTTTTAGGTAAAAAAAGGAAGTTATTTATGGGAGATGTTGATGATCTTTCACAATGATTTGAAGATTATATTCCGAGTTTCCAAAGACACTAAACTATTACGGTCCTTGTGTGTCTGTTTTTCTTATGTATTAAGTATTCCGCAAAAGTAATGTAATGTCCATGTACGTCAAGCTTCGGGTCTCTACAGTTGGTATCAGAGGAAAGGTTTAGTCAACCTTTGGAAACTAGGATGCGAAAACTATAGTGAGATCCCTAGAGATATTTCTAAGGTCTGTATAGGGATGTCCCTAAGGATAAGTATACGTATTGGATATAGACCTAGAACTACGGTAACAATCATAGAATTTAACCTAAGATTTTAGATATTGACGGTACTTCCCCTTTACTATGTTGTTTTCCCCATCATGATTTTTTCCTCTCACACTATTCTTTTTGGGTTTTAGAAAATGGTTGGAAACAAGATGATTCACGATAATGGAGGATATGATGGACAATGGAATGATATTCTTCATGAGCAACCAAATGAAATGGGATTTGGAAGTCCAAACATCATTATTATGCCGAATCAGCAATCTCATAATATGATCAATAAACTCAAATTTGGTAAGTTTCCTGACTCGGCTAATAAGAGAAAGATGGAGTTTCATGATGCTCATAGAGGAAATAAAGTTAAATTTCCCCCATGTAAATCATGTGGGAAGAGGCGTCAAGGAGAATGTTTCAAAGGAACTGGAACATGCTTTGGGTGTGGAAAAGAAGGACACAAAGCCAGTAAGTGCAAAGGAAAAGTTTTAGTTAACACCAGGGATGAGGATAATGGTACTGCTATGACATCAACAATGGTTAAATGTTTTAAATGTGGAATGTAAGGGAATTATGCAAACCAATGCCCTAAGGGAAAGTCTCATGAAGAGAATCAGTATGGTCGTATGGGTAGTATATATATTGATGATGATGAAGAGACTACAAATGATATGTGAGTTGAAATAATTGTTGAAGCTCTATCAATGGTTTAAGAATGTAGTGGAATGATTACATGTTTATCAAGTGTAATGTTGTATAAGTAATCTCATGGTACTATGGAATAAAGAGACATTTAAGGATTGTTACACTGTTTTCTTTCCTTAAGCTTTGAAAGTGTATGCTGAATGGTACCAGTAACCATGAAAGGTTATTCAGATATTTTTGGAAAGTAGATGATATGCGCATAATGAAGGGATAAGGAGAAAATTAAATGTTTGATAGTATTCATGAGCTCATGACTGATATAAGGAAATAGTTATGTCATGGTTTGAGTATATAGAATTTTGGGGTTTTGGTATGTGGAAAGAGTTAACTTTTGACAGTACTCATGTTTTCACTAAGGTTCAATGGGTATTCATTTTTCAAGACAATACATGATTAAGGCCTTCGAACATTTGGAATGTGACCAACAAGAAATATCTTATGATATATGGGGATCAACGATGGTATTAACATGCTTGTTATATGAAATCTATTGTAATTGTTTTCACTATAATATGACAATGGACTGCAATATTATGGATAAGACTAAAGATTGGAATGGAATATGTTGGACATAAGTTAGTATTTTTTAAGGATACAAACTTTTTTGATATTATTGATGGGATGATATAGTAATTTAGTTTTAGAAAAAGGACAACCTGCAGGATGGGCGACAGCCCATCGCGTCAGAAAAGGCTGCGGGAATCGAACCCACAACCGAAGTGCGACTGACCTTTATCGCCTACCACTGGCCTACAAGAAGTCCCTGTTTAGTAGAAACTACTTTTATTATATTAAGCAGTATGATATAAGAAGTATATGTCCATTTTAGGAACCATATATGATTAATCTCACTATAGATGGACTTATATATTTTTTGATAACTTTTCTAACCTTTTGTTTGAGACAGATGGAATAACCCATCATTCTATCACATGATCTGCTAACACATCACGAATGACAAATTCAACTTCATTTCTTTAAGAGATGAAGTGTAAATTGTCTAAAGAACGACCAACCGTGAGACTATACCAAAATCACGAAAGTATTTCTTCTAATTCCAATTTCATCAACTTTAGGGAAATGATCTTGAAAACCAAAAATGTTTTCCTAGTGCTCTTATATCTGATGAATCAAATGGTACCTTAGATTGTCACAAATTTATGGCTTTGTGATTGTTGGCTTTTTCGTAGCTATGTTCTCTACCACTCTCCATCAGAACTTGATGGTTAGATTTTTCTTCCATATCCATATTTTCACCTATGTTCTCCTACGTGAAAACCCAGTGATGACTTAATTTGGGTAACTGTTACGTTTCATACTTTAGTTTATAAAGCCATGTTTTGGTATTCCTTTTTACGATGTGGGTTTCTATTAAAGAAACATTCGATTAGTAAACCATTTATAACCCCGACGAATTTCGAGAGCGAAATTCATTTTAAGGGGGCTAGAATGTAACACCCGAGACTTTTATGAGAAATATTCTGTTTTTATGTTATATAAATCATCAAAAGAATCTTTCACTACACACAACACTAGCTTGGTTTTCATTACTTGCAATCGCGACCTTCCTCGATAGCGTGTGTAGTACACAATACCGAGTTTCACTAAACAACGATATGCTATTAAAATATTATTAAAACTAGCTGTTATGAATAGTAATATCCACTTTTTCAAATTTTGTAAATTTTATTTTTCAAAATTGACTTCATTTTTGGATTCGGAATATAGAAATTAGCTTAGGGTGAAATTTTGGTACTTTTCGGATAACTTTCATATTCTAATGAATAATGAAAATTACTAAATTTTAATTAAAAACAACTTTTTTAATCGAAACAATTAATAGTGATAAATTATTAATTTGAGTGGTTTTAAAGTATATTTAGAATATATTTTTACAGTTTAATACAATGTTGGTCATTGGATGTAATTTCACATTTAAACCAGATATAAACAAGTGTCAATCTTTTGATAGTTATTATCTCTTAAAAACGCGCTATTTGTTTTAACGATGGGAATTAATTTTTAAATTAGTTAATGTAACTGATATGTTTTCAATTTGATAAAATAGACTTCATTTTTGTATTCATAATATCAAATATATCTTAGGCCTAATTTTTGGTATTTTTCTGGAAACTTTCATTTTTTTGATGAATAGTGAAACCACTAAGTGGTAGTTAAAAAAACTGAATTTTTCATAAAACATAATTTTACCGCTTCTGTGAGTGGAATTTCAAAATTCTGAAAGACACGGTTAATATCAAGGACTAAAATGTGGTTCAATGAGATGAAAATAATTTTTGGTGAATAGTAACTTTTTACTTTTTTTGCCACGGTTAAAAGTAAATAGGGTAATTAAGGGTAAAAGTGTTATTATTATTACCCTAACACATGTCCTAATTCTATTGGATAAGTTTAATTCGACCAAAAACAACCTTAGGAATAAAATATGACCATTTAGGACCACTTGGATTAGATTAGGACATTTATTATCAATTTATTTAAAGAAGGGTTGAAGTAGTTAAAATCAAAGTTTAATAACTAAATCATTTTTAATATAGGGTTATACATAATATAAAGTCGACTATAAATATTCATTAGAAAGATAAAAATATTTCCAACATAATGATATTTTATTTGTAATTTTTAGACTTAAAATAATTTAATTTATTTACGATACAATGATGATGCAGTAATTATCCTATTAATGAAATATTGACATAATTGATGTTATAAATACCCAAATAAATGTAATTTGAGACTTTTTATGAATTAAAATACTTTTTTAGGTTAATATGACATTTTATTATTGATTTAGTTAACTTTTTTCGAACTAATCATTCTGTTATGATTTTCACAAAAATTAATTACCAAATAGTGTCAAATTGACATAAAATAGTTTTTAAAACAAATATTATATTATTAATTGTTATTTTATTCCTAAAAATCTATGGTTCGGCCAAATGACTTAGATAAGGTTATATATATTAATAATAAACAAGTTGGAGTTCGTTTGGCTTGTTATAGTAAGTTTATTAACCTTATAATGTAAGAAAACAAGAAGACACGGTAAAAGTAAAAATTATTTAAATTATCGTTAAATCTAAATGATAAGGTTAAAATAGAAACCTAAACTTGTCTAAATTCTATTGGATGAGAGGATTTCGAACAATCCCCACCTTAGCTTCGAAATAAATCAATTTTGAGCTATTAAAAACCGAATATGACTTTATAATAAAATAATATTTTTAGTTTTTCCAAAGGTTCCCCTCTCCTCCCTTATAAACGGGCACCTCCTCCCTCTCTTCCTCACACCACTTTGAGCCTTCATTCTCGGCCAAACCCTGCCAAATTGTCTTCTCCACTTCCCTAGAAACATCCTAGAGGTCCTGGTCTTCTTAAAAGACCAATTTTAGTGCCCTAAGATGAGGTCTCAAAGAGGCGCTTCAAAGAAGAGGTAATGTCCATTACCGATTCTTTCAACTTTATTTCTTCTTCCACTTCTTCTTATTAGGTTGTTTCATTATGAAGTAATAACATCAGTATCACTCATATACTGATATGTTATTATAAGTATGAAACAACTCTATTTCACCATCTGTCCATCTTACGGAAAATGAAATCACCACGTGTGCATACGTACGGAATATCGTCTCCACGCCGTGGTGTAATCTATTTTCCACCACCACCTTACTTGGATGGGTATAATGGTGTACATAATAACTATATATGATTATTGTAAAGTGATATTGATTCTGAAATAGTATACATACACTCCAATACAATTCCACGATCATGATAACGATATCATCACTCATGCGTACGTACGGACTACCGTCTCCAAGACGCGATGAGATTCATTATCCACGTTAACGATTCATGAATGATTATAAAGTATATATAATAAGTAATCATGAAATATATGACATAATAATGATACTGGATTCATGTGTATATATATGTATGTCATCTACTTAATTCCATTCAACTCAATAAGGAAACGAAAACAGCGTTCCTGCGTACGTACGGCCTACCATCTCCATGAACGGTGTATTTCTTTCCATTTACTGATTTATTATATATATGTATATTCTGAATATATATTATATATAAATCATGTTTTATATTCTGGAATTAATTAATCATGATCTATGTAATCATATGAATAATTTCAAGTCAAAACACGGACGACAAATGAAACGATTTTACCCAAAACGCTCTTTAACATGGAATTTACAAAAGAACGGGTAATATAAAGTCATAAGTGAACCATATATGATATCATAACAATTAGTATGATTTAGGAAGAAGTCAATGACATTATTTAAATCATTATACAGGAGGTTTGGACACTTACGAAGAAAATCGGACATAAGGTAAGGGAAAATATCACAATCTCATTCTTATCCGAGATTGTTTATACTTTGGTATTTACTGGGGTGTATTTTATCATCCACATCCATGTTTCCTCAATATGTAATATTGTTTCCATCCACCTACAATTGTTTAAATCCAATTTTACCCTTCAGTGAGTTTTTAGTAAAAGATATAAAAGGAATCTTTTGTCATTTTTCGTACGAGGTACTTTTTGACTTTTCCGACAAAAGTACGAGAAGAATGTTTTTTTAACTTATACGAAATGAATGGATTTTTAAAACATTATTTCCAAGATGCTTCCTTTACAAGTTTTCAAGTTTATTTTTAATCAACTTCTTTTAGTTTAAAATTGTATGACATGTTAAGAAAGGAAGATGTTTTTGAAGTATAAATGATATTTTCCTCAAGAATGGAGTTCAAGTGTTTTATCAAAATTATTTTCCATGTAAGATAATATAGGGTTCTATTTCTATCCCTATTATTACATTGATTTGATTATGTCGTGATGGAATTATTTTTATGAATTCCTTTATCTTATATAAACTGTTTTATGATGTCATGTTGTTTAAGAATCCCATTTTTATTACATGGGTTATAAAATGATGTATGATTTATGATTTTGTGGAACACATATGAATGGTATCATTATGAGATGGGTGGGACCTATATCTCCCTCCAATGAATTGGGTAAATATTTTATATCTCATGAGATAGACATGGCTGGAACGGCAGGTTAAATTGGTTCAGTGAAACAGGACTGAAACGAGGAATGAACTCGGTTCAGAAATGGATTTTGTCCACTAAGATAGTCTTGGCAATGAGTCTTGACTAATAAGAAATGATTATCTATGATTATGTGTGTATGCCACAAAGTTTAATGTTTAAAGTTATGATTATTGGGATTACATTTCACTACTATGATTTATCCCATGTTATGATATTATGATCTCTTTTGCAGGTTAAGATTTCCAAAATGTTATGTTCTTATGAATATGATGTGATTGATATTTCTTTTGTTTACCCTTACTGAGCATTTGAGCTCACCCTTTTATGTTTTCTTTTCCCCAGGATATAAAGAAAGGTTTTAGGTAATAAAAAAAAGGAAGATCTTTATGGGAGATGTTGAAGATCTTTCACCACGATTAGAAGATTATATTCCGAGTTTCCAAATACACTAAACTATTATGGTCCTTGTGTGTATATTTTTCTTATGTATTAAGTATTCCACAAAAGTAATGTAATTTCCATGTATGTCAAGCTTTGGGTCTCTACACCCTATAGTTAATTCCAATTGATTCACCACCTTTGAGTGGGATTTCCCCTTAAAGTGATCCAATAGGAAGAAAATAGCTTGTAGGACTCCTTGGTCCCTTAACAGCTTTTGGATGAGTTCTCTCCACATGTGACCATATATATATCCATCTCAAATATTCTCTCTAAATATAATGTGTCCCATATCTAACGTAACTATTGGGTGATGTACAATTAACTTAAATTTCATTAACTTACCTATCTATGAAGCATAAAGAACATTCAATACCTTGACCAGTAGTTCCAAAAGGATGAAATTTATATACTTATAGTGGATCAAAATTATAACTTCAGTGGATAATTCTGAAGTTTCCAGTTCCTATAAACTAAAAGTGTCAATGATTCGTTCTGGATTGTTGAAGAGAACTCTCTTCATATAAAAATTATATGTTTGGGGTAGTGTGTCCCTATAAAATTTATTCCTCACTTGTAGGGATGATAAATCACAAAAATTGTTTCTACCAGATGATGTTATAAACTCTCTACCAGTGACCACCACTATAGTGAATGTCATAATCATCAATCCCCATGATATTTCCAATTATTATAATGGTAAACAGGTGCATGGGTACAATCCACCATAATAAAATCAATAATAATAAGCACACATTCCCAAAGGTTTTTATACCCATTAGTAAATACATATAATAGGACATGGAAATCCTTCTGAGATGTTGTCCTGAACACCATTCATCATAACCTTGATAATGGAAAATGATGAGAAGAATCTTGTAGTAATTCCAAATCCATTAAAGAAACTAAAAATTATACCAAGATCAATACTTTAATTTACTATATTTAGGATTCAAGAATTTAAATTTTGATATAATTGGAGGATATTTTTCTAAGCATGGCGATTTTTATGATGATCCCATCATGATCTTCACAAAACCTAGAAAATTGATAGCGCTTTAATGAAAAACTACAGCCAAAGTAAGTAGTTCCACATATCCAACCAGGACTAAATTTGTTGTCTCTACCATCCCAATATATTTTTTAGTATTATCTAAGACTCTTTATTTGGTGGATCAATGTGAATTACCACTGGCATATCACAGTCACCCTACATCACAATTTATCTAAAGATTTATGGGGAAGATGAATGTTGATTCCCATAAGGATGGAATAATTAGTTCTCTCCTTGTTTTTATGGAATTCATCGAGACACAAATTGATTCATTGTAGCAAAATAGTACAGGGTGGATCATGTTCCCCCACCATAAATTTTGGAAGCTCAATAATCATCTCATTTAACAATGTAGGTGACCTAGAATAAAACCTTTCCTATTCATCTGCCATTGTGGACTGATTTTGGGATCCCCATAGTATCAATAACTAGTGAAACTACATTGATATTTACAAACTCTAGGAGGAAGTTATTTAATCTAGTAAAACCATATAGATCTAGGGTCTGTTACAAGTTGTTAGGATATACTCTGATAGTTCGTATATTATTTCTATTCCACTATATGTAGGACAAGTATCATAGACCTCTAAACATGTAAACAATGAGACAATGAACATGTTTATAACTTCATAACTCAATATAAAGAATTTAAACACTTATTTGATACTCACCATACCCTGGAGTATTTTTTGTGAATATGTGTGGAGCATGTTCAAGATTAGTTAATTCCAACCCTTATATCTATAAAATATCTCAGTAGATTTTTGGAATTTTCTAGGAGAGAAGAGTGAACATATGACACCATGTGATACACCAATTAATGTATCACCTACTACCTAATGCTTCTTCAAGAAATTATTTTAGGGTTTAAAAAAATCTTATCACCTAGACCACATACACTTAGCCAATATGACTCTAGGAGGCCTAGTTGAATAAGCCTTTGATAGGAACAAAATTACACTAAGAATGTTTCTGAGGGAGACTATCAATGAGGATTAGATATTACCTTTAAAAGGAATAAGAATAGTTTCAAAATTATTTAAGTATGATCTAGTCTCAAGATTCTTCATCTATGCCTTAGAGAATAACTTTCTCAAAATTTTAGAGATCAAAAATCAACAAGAGGTTCAGATGAAGAACCACCTCAACTATTTTACCTTCCATATATTCCTTCAATATACTATCAATGATTGTTTTATATTAAAGTATTGTATCTATGAAATGGTAGATCATGTAAAAGTGGAATTATGTGATCATTGGGCATATGTCAAAAGCTTCTCTTCCACCCTTAATGATGATTAGCATAAGGATGAATAAATAAATTCCCTAACATAGGTGTATATAAGAAAGATGATTGTCCAACAAAAAATTAAATCACTCAATCATGAAAAAAAATTATTTTTTCATAGATGAATCAAACATCACCCTCCCTTGATAACTTTTATGTTCTAGTGGCATCCATTTCCCCACAACTCTATAAGGCGCAAAGGATCCAGTGTCGTGCTTTCAAGGATGATCACATGACTTTGATTGTGCCTAAGATAGAATGCCCCCTTTTTAAATTCATTCCCCCACATTGGGAGGATGTTTTATGATACCTAAAATTCTATATGACTCATCTAACGATAATAAGGAGTATACCTCCAACAATTCCATCTAGTTCATGGACCACTGTGTAGATCTCTAATATAAAGCACGCTTTTCAGCTCCTCCGACCCCTCATTAAAACACTCATAGTAAGGGAAAATTTTCCCCACGAAAGAACAATGTTATGGGTGTTAATTAGGAAAACTATATTCATTATGTTGATACCAGAGGATAATAATTACCCAATGTTGTTCAAGAGAATACCTATGCGGTGACTTCCTCTAGAGTAGTTATGTATCCCACTCATTTCGTTGACTATTTAGTCTATACATAGTCTTCCAAGGTTGTACCACAACCACTTAATTGAAATAAAAAATAAAAAAATAACTATTTTAGAACCTTCTTCTCAAACAACTAGACCCTCTACACTACCTATTAAAGAGATACCCCAAGTGGTTAATACAGATTACACTTTCATGGAAGTATGACAAGTTCAATAACCCCACTAGTATCCCAAACAAAGTCTAAATCCTTGACATAATTTTCCAATAAAAGGATATTTTTTATTCCCTCATTGATAACATAAAGTTCCATTTGTTTATTGAGACAGTGGTGGATAATATTTGAGTCTATCATGTAGAGGAATTTGAGGAGGAGGACTTTTAGACCATCATATCCTTCTTTGGAAAAAATGATGGTGTAATAATTATAGGAAACATACACTCTCGCTACATCTTACAAAAGATCAAAAAAATATAAATTCATCATATTTTCTTCTATACAATCTCTGGGATTAATCTCCCCACAACATAGATGTTGTATAAATTGGGGTATATAGAGAAAGATCTAGTCTCATCTGTAACAACCCAAACTTTTATAAATAGAAATTCCATTTATGATTGAATTAAATTCCCTATTGTAGTTATAAAACATACGTTCAATTATTTGGAATATTATATCCTATTGAATTTAAAATATTGTTAAGAATCATAACCGTTGACAATAATTTCTTTGAGCATTGATCATATGACTAGTATAAATATAGGGTTTTGATAAATCCAATTGACACAAACAAAAGGAAGTGATGGCCTCGACCAATAGTATTGTGCCCTATAAATCCCTTTATGGGATATTACAAGGTATATAAAATCACTATTCTTTCCCTTGACCAATCCCAAATCTAGATCCAACAACTAATGCATGAGTGAAACTATTTACAGGGGAATCTCAAGCTCATCGAGATTACATCTAAACCATGTATGTTGAACGTCCCCTTGAAAATTTCACTATCATGCACCATACCAATAGATATTTTACTACTTTAATAATGGTATATGTATCAACAACCTAATAATATGACTATTTTTATTTTATTTTAAAAAAATGGCTACAATTACTACTTTTTTCTTCTTTTTTAATTTGTTTTTTTAATATGTTAAAACACAAATTGTGTTTTTGGGTAATATAATATTTTACTAAGATATTCCTATTGATTAATTAATTAATTTTAAATATAAATGATATTTTAATAAAATAATACAGTTAAATAAATAAAAATAAATATAAATGATAATAATAAATTTTATGAAGTCATATGTAATTGTTATAAGGGTTCACAAATGGTTATTGTTGAAAAAACCAACTTTTCTCAGTAAATATTGATTTTTGTTTTAAAATTAAAAATTAAAATATTTAGAATATTATTTTGTTAAAATAAATACTATTTTTGGAATCCAACTATTGAAATTATCAAAAAAAATTAATGTTCAGAGACAATTGAATTTTCAGTTAAAAATTAAATATGGTATAAATATACGACGTGTATTATGAAATCATAATGAAGAAAAAGTAATTAAATAAGTTATTAAAAAGGGTATAAATGACCAAATATATGTTTATTATTTTAAATAATTCGTTTTGAGGTTATTTTATTAATTTCATAATGCCTTTATGAATCCTCCAAAACCAATATTATATTTTAAGGTTTTAAAATCAATTCTATATAAACATGACACACTTCTATATCCCTAAGGGTATTGTTTTGTTGATATTTACCCATTTACTTATAAAATAATGAAATTAATTCTTCTTTGGTAGAAAACACAGGATGTTTTGTTGTTTTCATTACTTTATTATATAGATTTCAAAACCTATGTTTTTGAAAGAGTAAAGAACTCCCCTCTCTTTTCCAATATAATATGACCAAAGATATTATTATTATTCACTCAAAAACCATTTAGCACATAATTAATCTACCCTAACCTCTCTAAATTCCTCCCAAGGTTCCCCATAGTTCTCAAGAATCTACTCCCATGCTTTTGGAATCACCCTCTCAAGGTAAGGAGTCTCTCTCTCTTCTTTTTCAATTTAAGAACCTTCTTTGTATTTAGAATTTAGAATCGAAATTTGTTATGATTTCATAAAGATAACTATATTAGAAAATTTATTTTTTAATAATGATATATAATTTATCCCCTCTCATAGAATTTAGCTATTCAATTACTATACTAAAATTCAATAAGTGATAATATTCATCTCTTATTTATTTAAGAATCTTCATCATTTTATTCATTTTCTTTAAAATTAATAATTTTGGGATATATTTTTACACTTGAATATTTATTTACTTTTTATATAAAACAAATTTTATCCCACTTTATTTCTCATTAAACCATTTAATGAATATTTAAGTACTATTTTTTTGCTAGTAAAATTTCACTACAATTTTTCCATTCCAAACATTTGTATTGTGAAAACCATTGTTATTTCCACTCAAGGGTGTTCACCTAGAAATAGATATAATAATTTTATTTGGGTAATTCCATGTATGTATTCTATACCCCCATTAACATTTAATTAAATGTGAATAAACATGATTAATTGTTGAATAATCTATGTTCTATACTTAAGCATGTACATGATGGGTTCACTCAGAATTATATATCAATCAAATGTATCAGGTAATATTTTAGTCTCATGAGATGAAATGTATGGTATTAGTGAGTAAACCAAATCCATTATGGGACTTTTTCCTCCATGTTATTATTTTTTAGAAGTTATCCTAGACTAAGGTTTATGATGTCATGATTAAAGTTATATCCACATTACCATATAAAATGTATGTAATAATGTAACATCATACCTAAATGTTCATGTTTATGATTATAAAGCCTTTTATGTAACATTTATATCCCAATTATCTAAAAATTAATAAACTCTTCAAGTATTTATTTCTTATTCCTTTACTGGGACGTATATATCAACCTTTTTATGTATGTTCCAAGGTTATCTCATATAATTTTAGGAATGATGAATATTATGAGAATGTTAACGAAGTTTTCAATAATGATGATGTACCCCTATTTAAATTTTTTATGTAGTGTACCTAATTAGTCAAATACACTCTAATTATCAATATTTTGGGTTGTAATATATGTATTCTTATGTAATAAATCATGAATTAATGTGTAATAAATAAAATGTTTGTCATCATTGGTATCAAAAGGGGTTTATTTATTTTTGGTTTAGGATTAAGAAACTATAGAAAAAGACTTAGGGGTAATCCTAAAAATAATAAAACACTCATTAAATTATTTTAATTATAGAGTAAGTGGTTTCTAAGAAAATACATCCCTTTTAGGATACTACAAGTGGATGTGAATCTAGAAAAGAAGAGCGTAGAGGTAATAATCCTGAAAAGGGTGATTGAGATGGACTCTATCACCATATAGTGCATGAAAATAGGACTTATTATACACCTAGTTTGACAATCCTTATGAATAATAATTAGTAAATTCTCTTGATTTATATAAACCTTTATTAGGGGAAAAAAGTTCCCATAAGACTGAATGTTAGAAAACAGATCATGGATAAATTATATTGAAGCCTAAAAATTCATATGTTATGAAATAATTGTAATTTATAAATTATCCTTTTAATTTTATTCGATTATTGCTTATGTTTAAAATAGTTTAAACCTAATCATCCCTATTTTCCCTTTATTCTAGCCAATGGCCAGAAATAGGAGGAACCGAGTAAATAAGAAATATTAAGGACAATGTGGTGACTACCTGAATAAGATGCCAAACCCTATGAGAGAAAGAATCATGAATTTTTTTTATAATGCACTCTCAATTGAATAAAGTTCTAAAAATAAACATGAATCAAGAAGAATGCCTAACCTCCATAATAACTAATAGGATGAACTTTAGAAATGTATGAAACAAAGACAATTGACTTTCAATAAATTATATGGTCCCTTAAGAGTGAAAAAATGGATCAACTCCACTGAAAAGACACAAATAGAAAATTAATTATTTTTTATGGGGTATTAGTGATGGGACACCATCACAAATAAGTAATTTTTAATGGGACCAATTTCAAAAAACTCATCAATAAAAAAGGTGTTGCAAAAGACATTGTTTATGAATTGATTTTTAAAAAAACTACCTTTTTGGATGGGAGGGTGACCTGTTGCAAATATTGTTTTACCAGATTATTTAAAAATAAAATTTCAATGGGTCGAGTGACCGATCACAAGAAAATTTTTCTGACTAGACTAGAACACATCACAAATAATCTAAAAAAATAAAAAAAAATATGAAAAAATTATTAAAGAATTTTAAAATATATAAAAAATTTTAAAAAATGAAATAAATAAACCTATAAATATCCAAAATAATAAATATATAACAAAAAATATTTAACATAAAATGTAAATATAATAAATATGTATATCACTGTTGATGGGGATGGGGGAGGGTAATCTAGAATAGGAGGGGGAAAGAAATCCATCCCAACACCTTGATCCAGCCATCACATGTACTCCACCACCTGGTCTTGTTGCAAATAGTGATGTCATAACATCTCCTCCTACTGTTATTGGTGATGTCAATGGAGTTTTTCTTGTTCCCTACATATGTAATTTTAAACGTCGATCTATGCTCACAGATAATCCTCATACGATGAGGACTATGATTAAAAATATTCTTTATCTCCCTATAGCTGGAATCCAGCCTTATAGCAGTACCATAATTACTTCCATGCATTAATAAAGAACTAATACCAACCAATCATCTCTTATTGAAAGAATACTAAGTTGTGTGTATCCATGTTGCATCATTAAATCTGACCCCATCGGTGTCCTAACTCTCACTATCATCCTGACTCTTATCTTGTTTCATAGAAGTTGTGTACTAATATAGTTCCTCAAATTGAAATTTAAAATAAAAATAGATAAATATTATTTTTAGTAAAATCTAAAACATAAAAAAATTATACTGACCATAATATGATTCTGGTGACCACCTGTAATATCTCCAGTGATAGAATCATTTTACATTCTATTATAGACATCAAACTCTATAATATCAGTATGTCCATCTGTCTATATGAGTATAAATTAAAAAGTCTAAATTTAAAGTTATATAAATTATTAAAAAAAGTACTTACAATATATCATCGATGAGTACAAAATTTATGACTACCAGCTCGATGCATCACCACTTACCTCCCTTGGTACTTCCAACCTAATGATACCCTCCTCTAAAAACTATCTTTCACCCTGTATAAATGTAGTCCATTACAAACCTAATATGAGATTTAATATGGTTGTTGGGTGTATCATGACTGACCTAATCCCAAGACTCATTCTTTCTTCATGTTTTTCGTCCTCAAATTTAGCAAAAACTAACAAAAATGATCTCATATAAAGACCTCTTAGGCCTCTAAGATAGAATATTCCATGCTATCATCGACGGGATACCAATAACCAAGAAAAAAATTAATAATACCAAGAAATGAATTAATAAATTTCAAAATAACTTTTATTTATTTATGTAACATTTAATTATCAAAATGTGGTGTCAAAATTCAAGGGGAATCTAATCCCACATCATCCATTCTCCATAAAAGTATTTCTTTAAAATTGATCTCCCCTATCCAAAAGCTACAAGTAAAATACTATGAATAAAATAGAAAAAATAATCAAATAATTAGTACATAAATTAATTAAATGTAATGAAAACTAACTAAAATAAACAATTTAACATACCTCTACGTGTGTGGATCAAACTCAAGACAAGGATGTTTCTCAAGAATAGGGTCAAGAATCATTAATATCGCAAGACCTTGACCCCTAAGAGTCGACGACGAACCTCTAGGAACATTAGGGTCATATGGAAAAGAATAATTCTCATCACCATGTAGTAAAACCTCCTAGATTCCAGGGAAAATATCATCATAATTCTCTTCAACCATCTAAAACGTTAAAATAGTGTTGTCAGTAAATTATTGAAAATTTTATTATATATATTGACTATACCTAATAAGTAATTATGCTATTATTTATCTCTGTCCTCATATTTGTATAATATGGTTTCAATATCTTCATCTTCCTCTTATGTATCATTAGTTTCCATAAGAGTTTCATCTTCAGCATCACTTGTAAATTCTTGTTCATTTGTTATATCATCAACATCAACACCAATAATACCCAACAACTATGGGGTGTAATCATCTAGATTCATGTTACTTCCTTAAAAATATGTATTTTGACTTTTCATTTGAAATTTATAAATTTAATTCACTTGAATATAACTATATTTACTTTTCATAAACTAATTTTCATCGGATTTCATATTTATAATACTTCACCAATAAAATTGCTCTCTTAAGGAAACACAATAATTGGTATAATATATTTGGTGTTCTTTATGAGACAATAAAAATGGTTCATTTACTTCAATAAATATTTTTATATTTAATATCAATGATTTCAGGGAAAGGATGAACATGCAAGCCTCTATCAATATCAATACAATGACATTTAAACATCATTACATAAATCAGTCATAAATAACATTGATCATTTATTTTATCTAGAAATCCACAAAATTCAAATTCACTTTCTTTATGATGAGATCCTTTTAAGGGAACACAACTATTCATTGTTTTCTATTCACCATATGCACATGTATGAAATCAAAAATTATTCACCACATATGCATTATAAGATTTAACCATTTTGGATAGTGGGATACTCAATACACACTATCAATTATCAAATTTATCAGCACGTTTTGATTCCTGAAAATTTGATAAAAAATTAAAAATATAAAAAATAATAAATTGATTTTATATTTTAAACCATAAATAGTTTACTTTACTAGTCTTTGAAACCGGTAGTAAAAATTATGTTTTTGATGTTCTGAAAAATAATATGATGTTATTTATATAAATGTTTTCTTCATATGATCATCATATAATCAAAAAATAAACTTATATAAATTTTTTGGAAAAAAATAATAATAAATATTTGGTTTTTCACAAACTATACAAATCATGTCATATCTTTATAGTTTAGAAGAACATATGTATGAGCCATTTGATTTTCATCATCTGAAATACAACATTCTTGAGCAATTCCAAAGTCAATATTAAGAAGATTAAAAAATGTTAATTGAATTTTTATTGAATCTTCAATATTTCCCTCATTATGACCCATTTAGGCATGTTTTGAAATATATTCAGGAGGGAAATAATGGGATAAGAAAAAAGAAATTTCCTCCAATAAATAAGATTTTACAATTAACCATTCAATTGATGCTTTGTTACATACATTTTTATTCAATTTCTGCATAAATATCTCATATGTATACATCTATCAAAATTATATCGGTCGTCTACATTTTTCTTAATGTGGTAAATGTAATATCAAATGTTTCATTGAGTTAAATAATATCAGTGGAAAATGTTTTCTAGTTTATAAAAAATTTAAAATAAACGTCTTATAGTCTACTAAGTGAATCATAGTCCATTTTCCCCACACATATTTCTTAAAAAATATGATATTTACGTTAGTGAGTCCCAAATTGAATAATTAAACAAACCTCTAAATCCAATCAACAGAATTATTTAGAATATAACATAAAAATCATGACTTTTTAATCCAAAAATATGATTATTTTTGACACATATATCCAATTTTAAAATCAAACAATCTAATAGTCTTAAATTATCAATCCACTAAAAAAATAATACATGGTTTTCTTTGGAAATCATATAAGCCAGTTTTGGCTTCTTTAACTTATATGATTTTTTATTTTCAAACAAATCATTTTTTGGTCGCCTAAAAATTTGGGCAAGATCTAATCATGAATTTACATTATCTTTCATCTTTATAGGTGTTTCCAAAACTGTATAGAATATATTATCAAAATATTTCTTCTCAATATACATGAAATCCAACATATGACAGACCAAAAAATCATATAAATAAGAATATCTCAAAAAATAATTTGTTTAATCCAATTCTAATCTTTCCCAAATCCAAATATTTTTTGTTTAATTATAGTCGGTCTAAATGTAATGGGAGGTAATAAAGAGACAATATATATTAAATCAACACATGAGGTCATTTTTCAATGACCATCTCATTAAAATGTAACTTTTCTGATATAATTTTTGTTTCTTCAGAAAGTATGATCAATAAGAATAAATATGCTATGATAATAAAAAAAGGTTTTGTCCTATTGAGAAGAATAAACACTTTGACATCACACAAATAGTACAAACATGATTTTGGACCATCTGTACTCTATCCAGATAACATGTCAAATGCTGGGAAGTCACTAATTGTCCAAATTAATGCATGTTTCATAATGAAATTTTTTTTTCGTAACAACATCATATGTACTGAAACCATTACTCCATAATAAATTTAATTCATCAATCAATATCTTCAAATAAACATCGATATTCTTTTTTTCATATCCTATAATTAATAATTTCAGAAATATATATGGTGTGCTCATCAAAATTCAATGAGGTATGTTATATGTATTTATAAAGACAGTCCAACAATAATATTGAATGCCATAATAACTAAATGGACAGAAACCATCAATAAAAAGATGTAGTCTCAACTTTTGGATTCTGAAGAAAAATATGGATGTACCTGGTCAATATTTTTCCATGAATCACTATAAAAAGGATGATTTAAGCTTTTACAATTTGAAATTTGGGTTTTGTTCCATGAAATTAGTGACACATTGTTCTGAGACATAAATAAATGATACAATATGAGTGTAAGTGGGAACTAAATCAACTATTTAATATAAATCAATCCAAACGTCCCTAGTTGAGCCTCATTGTTCTTAAAATTTCCACATGTAGGATAATTGAATAATGACACATTTCCACTATAATATAAGATGAAATAATTTAAATATACATGAATCTAAGGATAATTAAGACCCAAATTAGAAACATGCTTCTTACTCTAATAGAAATTTTTATGCAGTACATATCCTTTAGTTAATAGTTCATTAAACATATAGAATATCTGAACAAAACAACTATTTTATATTCAATTTTACGGTTTAATATCCATAAACAGTTTAACCACTTCAAATTTTTTTATCTGACAACTTGGATATAAATCATTCTCAGCAGACTTCAGTAACTCATAAAATCAAGATGGTTCTAACTCAGGAGTGATATCAATATCATCCTGAGTTTTAGTTTTTTGAAAACATAGAACAGAAATAACATTTACTAAATTTTGAAACCAATATAGATCTATAAACCAATTATTAATGTCTTATCTAGAACTGTGTTCACCATGATTATACCAAAATGAGAATATTTTTGAAAACTAAAACAAAATAGATGACCACTAAATTGAAAATTGTGTCAAACCTGCTCAGATCATATTTCTTACATGGACACCTAATTGTCCATATTGAAAAAAATTCATGTTTTGATGATGCAAATGATAAAAAATGCTTCAACACCCTCAACATATACCAGATTTTTAATAGAACCGTTTGGATTCCTGTGATGATTTATCTAATTATCATCATGTAATAAAGAATATTTTTGAATTCATTTTTCCATATTTCTATAAGAAATAAAAAAATTAAAAATTATTTATGATTAATTTGATATAAGAAAAAGACAATCCAAAAAATATTACTAAATTGAAAAATTAAAATTTTCATGGAAATATTATCAATTTTATCTATTTACCACCAACTTTAACAAATTAATTCTAATTTTTACTAATTACTATTTATTACTAATAATTATAGGTAATTTTTACTAGTAATCATTATTTTTTAGTAATCACATATAACTACTAATAATTAGTACAATTTATCATAAATTATTAAAAATTATCGTAAACTATTACTAATTAATGTTTTTTTACGAATTACTATTATTTTTTCTAATTACCATTTTTTTTGTAATTACCACTAATATTTAGAAATTATCACTAATATTTAGTTATTACCTTGACTTTTTACTAGTTACTAATTTTTTAACTATTTGCCTCTAAATTTTACAAATTTACACTAATTTTTATCAATTAAAGATAATTTTTACTTAGTACCACTAATAATCGCTGTTTTTTAGAAATTATGGCTATTTTTTACTAATTAATGGTACTTTTGTTTAGCACTAATTACGATAAATTTTTAATAATTACCTTTAATTATTATTAGTTACATCTAATTATTTCTAATTACCCCTAATTATTACGAATTATCGCTAATTCTGACTAATTACTGCTAATTTGTTATAATTATCAATACTTTTTTTAGTTTTTTCTAATTTTTACTAAGAGCCACTAATTTTTACCAAGTACTGCTAATTTTTTCTAACTATTTCCAATTACTACTATTTTTTACTATATATCTCTAATTACCACTAATTTTTACAAGGTAATTCCAATTACCACAAATTTTTACTATGTATCACTAATTACAACTAATATTTAGTAATTACCACTAATATTTATTAAATATAGTTATTTATTACGAATTGATACTAATTATTACTAATTATTGTAATTTTTTTAGCAATTACCACTAATTTTTACTAATCATTTCTTATTTTTACTAAGTACAAAAAAATAATGGTAATTTTTACAATGTTCTACTAATTATTTATGATTTTTACTAAGTAACATTAAATACTGCTATGTTTTTCTAAGTATCACTAATTAATAATAATTTTTATTAATTGTGGATAATTTTTTAAAATTACCACTAATTTTTAGTAATTACCTTTATTTATCACTAATTTTAAAAAATTACCACTATTTATTTCTAATTACTTCTAATTATTACTAGTTAATGCTAATTTTTACTATGTTTTTCTAATTACCATTAATTAATGATTTTTATATATTATCTTTTTATTAGTTATTGATAATTTTTACTAAGTATAGATAATTACTTTAATTTCTTTCTAAGTACTTCTAATTACCTCTAAGTTTTACTAAGAGACACTAATTACCGATATTTTTTAGTAATTACTGCTATTTTTTAGTGTAACACCCCAAGAATTTACAAAATAGTTTTATTATAGAATGCATGAAACACTGAGTCTCTACAAAACACCAATTTGTTGTAACCTAGTCAAGTAAACATAATTTTTTCACCTCTGTTATTTGAATTTTTAAAAACTGACATACACTGTTGCTTTTAGTAAGATATTTAGAGTCTTATAAGACAAACATATTTTTGGTGAATAGTAACATACCCTTAGGAATAGTGACAAACCCTTATGAATAGTAATGAATAGTAATTAATGGTAATTAATGGTAAATCATATCAAAAAATTAAAAAATTCCCCCATGAATATATAAATACAATTTAGACATCTTAAAAGTGAAAAACGATCATAGTATAAGTATTGTTATTTTTGTATGACATAAATATTTCAATTACAATTTTCTGATTAATTTAAAATTTTAAAATAGAAATTTATTTTCATAAAATGTAATCACAAATAGTTACTTTATTTTCTTATGATTTGAAGAAAATTTTATAGGGCCTTGATTAATCTATTAAGGTCTTATAAAACTAGTTATAGTTTTAAAGTTATTTTTTTGGAAAAATTATGATTTTATTTAAATATTAAATTAAAAATATTAAGAAAATTATTTTCAAAAAATATATTTCATTTTTTGATTCTACACATTGAAAAATGGTTACGGTGAATTTTTTTATTTTTTCTAAAATACTTGATTTTTTTTGTGCATAGTAAAAAATACAGTTTTGAGTTTTCGGTAGTTTAATGACATCATAATGATATAATTATTAAAATAAAAGTATGGATGACTTTTTTATAGTACCATGTGACATGAGGTGTCCCAAGAGGCTAAAACGAGGGGTAATACCATGGGAAATCCCATGGTTTTGCAAAAACCACTAAGGAGGTGTCCCTTTGAAATTATTAAAAAACTCCCTCTATTTTTTACAAATACCCACTCATCAATTCATTTTATTTCATTTTAAATCCCTAATATTCTAAGTTCTGATGTTTTTACCTCCCTAAGAGTCCTCCCATTGTGTTCTTAATCCCCCAAGGTCCCAACCATCAAGTTCTAGAAGTTACTCTACAAAGTGAAGGAACATTTCCCCCTCCTCTTTTAGTTAATAGTTATTTTATGTTATAATTTTGAATTTACATTCCCATGTGTTGGGGATCGATATTATGTATTTGTATTACTTTGATTTTTATTTCCATATTATGAGATACCCATTTTTTCTCATCAATTAATTTTATGAAATTTTATGTGAGGTTGTTAGGCTGCCAAATTTTCATAAGGGATCTCTCAACTTTTCATATATTTTCAAGTTCATCTATTTTATTTTTATCTCATAGCCTTCTCTGTAATAATGACCATGGTAACTCCAGTATCATATATATACTTGAGTTATATCATTTTAATGGAAGAAACATCATAAATATTGTTAATCCCTCGCTTTTATTTTTATAAATGAAATCAACATCCACAAGGTTCCAATTTATAACCTTTGTGGATGATGAAGTTCTGTTATTCAATTGGTACTTAATTACTAGTCATGAAACTATTTTTTGGTTGAAATAGACTATAATATATTTATTATAACCTAATTAATATTCAAGAACCCATATAAGTACACAATATTAAATCATATGACCCAACTAGTTCCAAATAATCAAAAAACGCTAAAATAATCTAAGTGAATGTCATTAATATTTCATCTAATGATTCATCCTCATTCCACATAACCAAATGTTATAAATGGGGATTAACAATTATTTATGTTCATAAATAATATGTAATTTCAATTATGTATCTTTACAACCATTCTACATGATCTCCATTACTTAAAAACATGTGAACTGATTATGAAAATCAAGAAAACGAACAGTTCGGAACGACAGAAATCAATATAAACAATTATCAATAAGGAAATAAATAAACTAAAAAGAATTATGAAAAAAATAAATACATGTATAATAAGTTCTAAAATAATTTATTAATAAGTCTAATTTCATATGCCATGACCTTAATTTCAAGAGCGGAACACATTCGGACTTAAGGTAAGTGTTTCTTCATCTCACTTCCATTTTGGGAGATTTTCCATATTCACTAATAATACTTGTGTATGGTATATGTATATTGACCATTGATATAAAATATAATTAATATCATTATTTTTATGGTATTTAATATATCATTTGAATATTAATAATTTTGGGCATTTGAATCGATTGATTACAAAGTAGTAAAGGCTCTTTCACCCGAACCTCAATTTTTATTCAGGTTACTTTTATTGTCTAATTACCTCAATGAAACTATTTTATATTATTATTTACACCTCATAAATTCTGTTCTAGTTTTCTATATATGTTCACCCACTAGAATCCTTTCTTATTTTATGGATAGTTATGTGTTTTAAAATGAACATTCAAAATTGTTTCCAAAATACAAACCTGATTCAAGGGATATTTTCAAATTCTTACCCATTTTCAAGTGTACAGAAGAATATATTTTAAGACAAAATTGGTTTTATAAAAAAAATCATTTTATCATTAAAAATTATATTTTATAATTTCAGGATTTATGATAAGAAATGAGCTTTTCTAATTAAAATTTTCTTTAATCCTTTCTTTAAAATGTTCTAAAATGTTTTATTTATAAAGAATATTAAGAACTCTTTTTACATAAATTCACTTCAGTGGGACATAATTTATTCCAAAAATATAATTTCAATTTCCTAGTCTTTTATTTTAATGGTTATTCTTGTTGAAAATATTATTTCATGGAAAATATACATGATTTTCCCAAAGTAATCTTCTTTCAAAAGTAAAAAACATTTACCTCATCTCTCATTAACTTTAATAAGATATATGCCTTATTCACAACTTATTTATTTATTGTGGTGTATGTATTTCCATTTGATATATCATATCAAGAGTATATTTATTCTCATGGTATTCTAAGGAATTATGATTTTAATTTTTTAATGTGGTAATGGTCACATCAGAATGATTAAGTATTATTTATTGAAGAATTTGTCAATGGTCTCATTTAAAAATATATTCGTCTGTGTCAACATCCTTTTTTGAATCTTGTAATTCATTGAGTTTTATATATTATAATATCATTCAACACGTTTTATTGAATTTTTTATGTTTAGTTTGATAAATTGTGAATTAAGAATTTAATTATTCAATGTGGTATGGGACACATTGAATAAGTGAAATTTAATTATTCGAACTGTTATGGGACACTTTCAATAAAAGACACAATTTAATTATTCAAATTGTTATGGGACACTTTGAATAAAAGAATTTACTATACATATGAGGAATGAATATTACTTATTATATGATGTTTGGGGCCTGCTATAACCCTTTGATGCATCGGTTGGTCTCATGAGACAAACTAGGTCATGGCACGAGATCTTGACAAAATGGTTATTTGGGTCTTAGAACGAGGCCTTGAAAGTTTGGTTATAATGCCCGGTATAGGCATTTCCCTTGTTATGAAAATAGTATTTATAGTCCATGTGGTTATTTATACTAGTAGAATACCCATTATTATGTTTTATTATGGCATTATTTATTCATCTCTTATTCCTATCGTAACGTGTTCATGTTTATTTTTAAAGTCATGTGTTTTAGTTATTCACCATGCCTAATGTTTATGTTTTGTTATCTTCCACTGTATTTCATAACCATTACTGAGAATTTGAGCTCACCAATTTCATTTTTTTCCCTCCCCATGTTATAAAGAAGATATCATTTATTGATTTTTCAGGGATGAATTTTATTAGCATTCATTATGTATCATATTTTGTTTCCTTTCCAAATGTGAAATAGCTCCCATGTATGTATATAGTTTCTGAAAGACTACTAAACTGATCAGTCCTCTGGGAATTGATTCCATATAATCATGCCAATGTAAAATAATGTGATGTCTTTGAGCTTATAAAGTCAGGGTGTTACAGTTCGTATCAGAGGATGTTTAGTAAGAACCTTGGAAACTAGATTAGAAAATATAGATTTGGGAACAAATACCAAAGGTAGTATTTTAGGGTAAACATACAAGAACGTCCTAGTATTTTGGTAAGTAATAGATTATGTGAAAATTTCTAGCAAATACATCCCTATCTGGATACAAACAGGTAGAGGTGGCTCTGGCACAAATGTGCTTAGGAGTGAAAACTCCAATAAGGAGTTTCGGTCATGACTTGGGGTATCCTGGTACACAACAACCGGCCTTACTGTACTCTTGTTATTGACACTCCCATGGGATATGCTTAGAATAATTCACATTTTATTTACCCACCATTATAAATGATTTATTCCCCCAATATAACCAAAGTATGTTGTTATAGTACTTACGATGCATAAATTTATGCTCTATGTTATACCATTTTTAGAGTCATAGAGAGTTAATAATGTTACTAGATAATATATAATATGGAACTTATTTGAAATGGAGCCTATAATAAGGAATGAGAGCATCACCAATGTGAGTTGTGTGAAGAGTAATAAGGATCATATCACTAATGGTCTTAAGCCATATTGTCAAAGGAATATTGTCTCCAAAGTAACCTCATCATATGATGAAATAATATCATGTGTTAACAAGGTATGTAAAGACTTCTATAAGTCTTATGGATTTAAAGGTAAGCAAAAGATTAATAGGATGGATGATATATATAAGGATAAATGGAAGAAGGTAAATAATTGTTTTACCACATTTGATAAATGTGGAAAGAATAACCCTGGTAAATGCTTGAAGGGAATGGGTGTTTTCTATAAGTGTAGGGAAAAGGACACCATGTTCATGATTGCAAAGGTTAAAAAATGGTTTCCAATGTACTATTATTCAACTGTAAGGAGATGGGACACTAGGCGAATCAATGTCCCAATCGTCAAAGAAATCTACCCCAAATAATGATTTTGGATAATGATCAAGTTATTGTGTTTCTCCAGATGAATTAGAATGATTAATATTCCTAGTCAATAATCATGTCATTTGAATATTTTGTCAGTATTGTACTACTTTTAATAATTATGAGATTTATAAGGATTATATTGTAGTACTATTTCATTAAGGATTTAGTATCATATAGTGAATGGTACAAAGGAAAAGTGATTCAGTATAAAGTTAATCTTTTTAGAAAACACGTGATTGAAGGAAAGACCACCCTTAATATATATATATATATCTCTCATGTTGAGATAATGGGGAATAAATTATTGATTCGGATAAGTACTGACTACCTTGGAACTGATTATTGACTAATAAAAAAGTGGTCTATGATATCATCGATGGAGTTTACAACACTTTTGAATTTCAATAATATATCCAATAACAAGTATCTTACTTTAGGAATACAGAGGAATGCATGTTTTCGATATAATTTTTATGGTAATTCAAGTTATTACCATATTTCAAGATGATACATGATGATGTTATTCACATGTTTGTATTGTGAATTTTAGAGCTTGTTCTTCTTGATTAAGGGTTAATGGTAAGTTCATATTATAAATTTAATGGCCTTCATTATAATGTGTTGAATCATTATATTTTAGAATTTTTAACCATTTATGAAATGGTTTGAGTTGATCATTGTATGGGTTTTAGAGTTTAATGTCTCTACATGATGGTTTGATTATTTTTCCTTGACTATGTTTTCCAATTAGAATGCATTGTTTTGTAGTATACAATGCTTTTCCCTTTCCTCTCATTAATAGAATATTTAAACTATATTCTTGATGTGTTTTTCCCACAAGGGAATTTTCAAGCTTCAACCATTAACTTTTGAAGATCAATTTCAAATTTCAATGATGAAATTTTTGAAATGAGGGAATAATCTAACACCCAAATAATTTTAAAATAGATTTATTATAGAATTAATTAAACATTGAGTCTCTAAAAAACACCACTTTGTTATAACCTAGTCAAGTAAACACATTTTTTCCACCTCTGTGATTTGAATTTTGAAAAACTGACATACACGGTTGCGTTCAGTAAGATATTTAGAGTCTAATAAGACAAACATAATTTTTTGTGAATAGTAACATACCCTTATGTATAGTAATGAACAGAAAATCATATAAAAAAATATAAACATTACCCATTGATGTAAAAATACAATTTAGAAATCTTAAAAGTGAAAAACAATCATAGTATAAGTATTTGTATCTTTGTATGACATAAATATTTAAATTATAATTTTCTAATTAATTTACTAATTTAAAATAGAAATTTATTTTCCTAAAATTTAATCACAAATTGTTACTTTATTGTCTTATTATTATAAGATAATTTTATAGAACCTTGATTTATTTCCCAAGGTCTTATAAAACGAGTTATAGTTTTAAATTTATTTTTTTAGAATAAATTATGATAATTTTTAAATATTAAATTAAAACTATTTATAGAATTATTTTTCAAAAATGGATTTCATTTTTGGATTTTTCACTTAGAAGAATGGTTAGGGTGAATTGTTTGGATTTTTCTAAAATAAATGAATTTTTTCTGTATAGTAAAAATATAGTTTTGAGTTTTTAGTAGTTTAATGACATTATAGTGACATAATAATTAAAATAAAAGGTTTGAAGACTTTTTATAGTAACATATGACATTAGGTGTCCTAACTGGCTAAAATCATGGGAACATACAGTGGGAAAGACCATGGTTTTGCAAAACCACTAATAAGGTGTCCCTTTAAAATTATTAAAAAAAAAACTCCCACTCTTTTCTATAAATACCCACTCATCCATTCATTTACATTGATTCAAAATACCTAATAATAGAATATATGGTGTTTTTACCTCCCTATAAGTCCAATTAAGGTGTCCCTAAGCGCTCAAGGTCCCAACCTTCAAGTTATCGGAGTAACTCTACAAGCTAAGGAAATCTTTCACCCTACTCTTTTAGTCAACACTTATTTTATGTTATCTCATTGAATTTCCATACTAAAATGTTGGGGTTTGATATTTTGTATTCCTCTTACTCTCCTTTTTATGTCTATATTATTAGGTACCTTTTTTCTCTCATATATTCATTTTACTAAATTCTATGTGAAGCCGTTAGGCTGCTGAATTTTCATAAGGGATCTCTCAACTTTTATTTTATTTTCATGTTCATCTCTTTCCTTTTTCTCTCCTCACATACTCTATACAAATTTCAATGATAACTCCAGTATCATCTATATAATGGAAGGATATCATTTTTATAGAAGAACCAACATCAATATTCTTACTCCCTCCCTTTTGTTTTTATAAATTAAATCAACAACCATGTGGTACCAATTTATAACCTTCATGGATGACGAAGTTTCATTCGTCAATTTATCCTTCATTAAGGAACATGAACCCATTTTTAGGTTTTAACCAGAATATAATATATGTATTATAACCTAGTTAATATTCATTAACCCGTACATGTACATAATATTAAATCATATGACCAAACTAGTTCCAATAATCAAAATTCCGCTAAAATAATCTAAGTGAATGTCATTAATATTTCATGTAATGATTCATCCTCATTCCATATAACCAAATGATAGAAATGAAAATAAAAAATTCTTAATGTTCATAAAAAATATGTATTTTAAATTCTGGAAATTTAAAACCATTCCACATGAACTCTATTACTTAAAAACAAGTGAACCGGTTATGAAAATCAAGAAAATGAACACTTCAGAGAGAAAAAATTCAATATAATAACATATAAATAAAGACATAAATAATATCAAAAGTATTATGATAAACAAAATAAATGTCTAATAAGTTCTGAAATAAGTTATTAATAAGTCTAATTTCATATTCCATGACCATAAGTTGAAGAGAGGAACACATTCTGACTTAAAGTAAGGGTTTCTTCATCTCACTTCCATTATTGTGAGATTTTTCGTATTCACTACTAATAATTGTGTATGGTGTATGTATATTTCCCACTGATATAACATATCATGAATATATCTATTTTCATGGTATTCAATATATCATTTTAATATTATTAATTTTGGGGAATTTTAATCAATTGATTACAAAGTGGTAAGGTTTTTTCCACCCGAACCTCTATTTTCACTTCCTATTACTTTTACAGTTTAATTACCTCGATGAAAATCTTGGTTATTATTATGTACTCCTCATAAATTATGTGTTATGGTTATATATATGTTCACCAATTGTAATCTTTCTTTGTTTTATGGATATTTACGGGTTTTAAAATGAACATTGAAAATTGTTTCTGAAATACAAACCTGATTCAAGGGATATTTTCAAATTCTTACCCATTTTCAAGTGTACACCAGAATCTGTTTTAAGAAACCATTAGTTTTATAGAAACAATCATTTTATCATGAAAAATTATGTTGGATAATTTCTGGAATTAATATAACAAATGTGCTTTTCCAATTAAAAATTCTCTTTAATACTTTATTTAAAATGCCCTAAATGTTTTATTAATAATCGATCTTAATAACTCCTTTTACATGATTTAACTTCAGTGGGAAATAATTTATAACTAAAATATATTTTAAATTTCCAAGTCTTATTTATGATATATTCATGTTTAAAATATTATTTCATGGAAAATATAAATGATTTTCAAAAAGGAATCCTCTTTCAAAAGTAAAATGCATTTTTCTCATCTCTCTTTAACTTTAATGAGATATATGCCTTGTTCACCACTTATTTCTTTCTTGTGTTGTATGTACTGCCATTTGGTATATCATATAAAGAGTCTCCATATTCTCATGATATTCTAAGGGATTTTGATTTGAATGTTTCTAAGTGGTATGGGACACTTTGGAATGAGTAATGATTATTTCCTCAAGAATTTGTCAATGGTCTCATTTAAAAATATATTCATCTATGACAACAACATTTGTTGAATCTTATACTTCATTGAGATTTATCTCTTATGATATAATACAACATATTTTGTTGAATGTTTTATGTTTATTTTGATAAATTTTGTATTAAGAATTTAATAATTCAACATAGTATGGGACACATCGAATAACTGGTATTTAACTATTCAAAGTGGTATGGGACACTTTGAATAAAATACATAATTTAATTATTCAAAGTGGTATGGGACACATTGAATAAATGAATTATTATACATATTAGAAATTCATTGGACTTATTATGTGATGGTTGGGGCCCACTATAGCCCCTTGATACATAGGTAGATCTCATGAGACAAACTAGGTCATGGCACGAGGTCTTGACAAAATGGTTATTTATGGTCTTAACATGAGGCCTTGCGAGTGTGGTTATGATGTTTAGAATATGAATTTACCTAATTATAAATATAGTATTGATATTTCATATGGTTATTTTGACTACTATAATACCCCTAATTATATTTTATTATGGAATTATTTAATCAACTCTTATTCCTGCCAAAATGTGTTCAAGTTTATTTTTAATGGAATTTGTTTTAGTTATGCACCATGCCTAATGTTTATGTTTATGTTATCTTCTATTGTATTTCTTAACCCTTACTGAGAATTTTAGCTCACCCATTTCATTTTTTCCTTCCTTAGGTTATGAAGAAGAGATCATTTGTTCAGTTTTTAAGGATGCAATTTATTATCTTTTGTTATGTATCATATTTTGATGCCTTTAAAAATGTAAAATGGGTCCCATGTATATATCTAGTTTCTTCAATACTACTAAAGATATCGGTCCTTCAGGATTCGGTTCCTTGTAATCATGCCAATGTAAAATAATTCACCGGCTCAGAGCTTCTGGAGTTGGGGCATTACATTTCATAATTACTACTAATTTTAACAATTTACCACTAATTCATAGTAATTAGAAATATTTTTTTTAAATATCTATAATTATCAAAATGTTTTACAAATTATTTCTAAATATTACTAATTACCATAAATTGTTACTATTTATCGCTAATGTTTTTCTTTGCACCACTACTTACCACTAACCTCTAATTTTTTACTAAGTGAAATTTTACTAATTACCACTAATATTTACTAAGTAATAATAATATTTACTAATTATAGAAAAAATTTACTAAGAACCGCTAATTATCACAAATTTTTTACAAAATACCACTAATTATCACCAATTTTAGTAATTACTTATAGTTTTTTTCTATCTAACACTAATTACTACTAATTACCACTAATCGATACTAATTAACTCTAATTATTACTAATTACCACTAATTTTTATTAATTAAAGATAATTTTTACTATTTACCATTTATTTTTACTATGTACTGCTAATTACTGTTATTTTTTATGAAGTGACACCGGCAAACACTAATTATTTAGTGATTATCTCTAATTATCTCTAATTTTTTAGTAATTAATGCTATTTACCACTATTTGTTTAATTACTATTAATCATTATTAATTACCACAAAATTTTAAGTAATTAAAGTTATTTTTGGTAATTAAATCTAATTTTTACTAACTACCTCTAATTTTTACTAATTACTACTAATTTTGACTATGTACTGCTAATTGTTTTTATGTATCTCTAATTATTGCTAATTTTTAGTATGTATTTCCAGTTTTTTACTAATTCTTGCTAACATTTAGTAATTCTCTCTAAGTATTACTAATTTTTACTAATTACTGATAATTCATACTAATTACCACTATATTTATCTAATTACTTCTAATATTTATAAATTACCTATTATTATAACAAATTTTTAAAAATTACTACTAATTACCATTAATTTTTACTAATTACCACTAATTAATGATATTTTTTGTAATTATTGCAAATTTTTAGTAATTACCTCAAATTACCATTAATTTTTACTAATTACCACTAATAGTTACTAATTACCACTAATTTTTAGTCATTATCTCTAATTATAGTCCAATTTTAAAAATTACTGACAATTATTACTAATCATCACTAATTATTACTATTTACTGCTAATTTTTTGTAAATATAGAAATTTTTTCTAATTATCGCTTATTTTTTGTAATTATCACTAATTTCTAGTAATTATAGTCAATATCTAATAATTTCTGCTAATTGATAATAATTAATGTTGATTTATAATAATTACTTCTTATTTATAATATTTACCATTCAAATCTAATAACTATTGCTGATTTTTACTAATTATCATTAGTTTTTACTCATTACCATTAATTTTTACTAATTTCTTTAAAATTATTATTTTTTACCATTATTTATTAAAAATCTGTATTAATTATGACACATTATTAAATATTTTCAGTTAATATAAACTACATTAAGATCTTATTATTAATTACTAAGATCTATAAATTATGAATAAGTTCTATTAATTTCTGCTTGTTTCTGTTAATTTTTACAAATTTCCTCTTATTACCGCTAATTTTTACTAATTACTGGGTTTTTATACTCATTATCAATACTATATAATATTTACCGTTAATTTATAATAATCACATTTATTTAGTGATAATTAAAACTGCATATCAAT
Organism: Viscum album; assembly: GCA_963277665.1. Lineage (NCBI taxonomy): Eukaryota > Viridiplantae > Streptophyta > Magnoliopsida > Santalales > Viscaceae > Viscum > Viscum album. Next base: position 1,748,397,070 of record OY728126.1, read on the forward strand.
AATTAAAACTATTTACTACTAATTTAAATATATTACATCTAATTAAAAATAATTATTTATAATTAAAAATATATACATCTAATTTAAAATTAGTATTACTACTTAAAACTAATTGGTGAAAAATAACACCATGTAATTCTAATTTAAACTAACTATTTCAAATTAGTAATAATAATTACTAATATAAAAATATAAATTGACTAAATATTATATACATTAAATAAATATTTGAAAAATTAACTTATCTGATGCAAATATGAAAAAACAATTCCCTGTAAAATTTATAACATTTACAAGATTAAGGAGTAGAAGATGAAAGTAGAGGAAGATAATAGATTTCAATGAATGATATACTGTAAAAAAATTGGGGTGGGGTATATATTGGTTAGATTATTAGGGATAGGACAAATTATGATTAATTTCTTGTCTCAAATAGTCATAGTTGTGATGAGACCCATCACAATTAGTGCCTACAATTAATATCCATTTCGGTGATTTAAAAAGTATTTATGACGGGACTCGTGGAAAATAAACTATCGATGGAGCATTATTTTTTACGGGAATTAATACTTGTCACAAATAATAATAATGATGGAATCTATTTGTAATGGGGGTATATTCACTTTGCAAATAAATTTTCCATGGTTTGGCGTGCTAGTTAGGCCAAAGGTATTTTTGATAGGCTGATTTTCCGTCGCAAATAGCCCATTGCAAAAGCTCATTTTTCTTCTAGTGATATCTTCTACATCCTTCAGTGTTCTAAGAATGAGAAGGTTATAATAATTATTTATCATATAGAGGGAGAAGTTAATGAGTGGTGGATATGGATAAAGAATACGAATCTTGAGAAAGACATTAAAGAGATGGGGTGGAAGGAATTCTAGGAAATGTTTTTCATGAAATATTTCCCTTGCACTCTCTACCATAAAATGGAATGTGATTTCCTTACCCTCATGTAAAAAGATGATGAATCCATTAGAGGCGTATAAGGAAAATTCCACAAGACTTTTAAAATATGCCTTTGACTTTGTTGTTATCCATGAATGAAAATTTGACCTCATATTTGGTGGTATAAAACCAAGTCTACGAAAAACTCTAGGGATTCAAGATGTTGATGGATATAAGAAAACTGTCTGAGGTTCCCTCAAATTTGAGATAATGATTAAAAAATCAAAAGGGTCTCATGGGGATAAGAAGCGAAAAGTGAGGTTTAATTCTGTTGATGTAATAGTGAAATATAATGGTGGTAAGAAATATTAACATCCCACTTGTTGAAAATTTGGAGAGAAGAACCTCGAAAGTTTCTTGAAGGGGAGGAGGAAATGATTTATGTGAAGAAAGGAAGGGCATCAAGCTAGAAATTTCCAATAAAAGAAACCCACCAATATAATTTAAGAGAGGAATTCTCCATTCAACCCTCATCTTATTGTCTAATGTTTCCACTATAGAGAAAGAGGACATTATGTGAACCACTTCCCTAAGCCAAGGGTTATCAAAGAAAATCAGTGCCAAAAACCCCCAAGGTAAAAAGGGTGAGCATATTCCATCACAACCTTTGAGGTGGATCCCAATAATGAAGTGGTGAAAGGTTTGCTAGTTATTCTAGTTTTGTGAATACTTTCATATCACAAATGTTTAGTAGAACTATCTGAACACCACCACAATTCATGGAAGTAGGTCCATTGGTGAAAATAAAAGATAAGGAAATTAATATATCCCATGTATATAACTCCTCCCCTAAAAATATTTCGGGGGTGAACATCCTAGAAAACCTTATGATACCCCCTTTAGTGGAAATAAATTCAATTTTGGGTATAGATTGGCTTTCCTTATATATAGACAAGATAAATTTCGGTGAAAAGAAAATCACTCTCTGTATCACAAATCCTCCTCTGATTCTATACAAGTACAAGAAGTAGGAAGAATATTCTTTAGCGCCAACATCTCTTGCATGGATATTATTTCCTTGTGATCAGGCATATCTATCTCAAATGATTAAGTCTAAAGAAGAGATAATCCTTGATGACATTCCCATTGTGAGGGAATACGCTATTGTGTTTCTCGGAAAAAAATATTGGTCTTCCTCCTAGCCGAGTGATTGAAGTTTCTATTGAGATTATTACGAGGGATCATCCAATATCCAAGTCTCTATATATAAGGTATGTTGTGGAATATGAGGTTTTGAAGAATCAAATACAATATAATCCAGATAAAGGGTTCATACACTCAAGTGCTTCACCTTGGGGTGAATCAATCCTCTTCATAGAGAAGAAGGATGGGTAAATGATCCTTTGCATTGATTATTGTGAGTACAACAAGCTCATGATAAAGAACAAGAGTCCTCTTCTACAAATTTATGAATTTCTCAATCAGCTATGTGAATCCAAATAGTTCTTCAAGGTGGATCTTTGGTTGGTGTATTATGAAGTTAGGGTGATGAAGGAGGATATCCCCAAGACTACATTCTATACATTATATGTGCACTATGAGTTCATAGTAATTCCATTCAAACACTACAAGAAAACAGTGTTTTAGCGGCAGTTTTTTCACGGCAGTTTTAAAAACCACTGGTAAATTTTTGATCGAAAAAAATTTTGTGGCGGTTTTTAAAACCACTGTGAAAAAACCGGATCTAATTTTTATTTATTTTTTATTTTTTTAAATATCTTCTTAAAAATTCTATTTTTTAACTGTTGTTTTTTTTAAAACCGCCATGAAATATCGATGGTTTTTAGAAAACCGCTGAAAATTTTAAGAATTTTTTTTTAAGAAAATTAAAAAATATTATTTATTTATTTTTTACTATTTTTTATTAATTATTTTTTTATTATTTACGATAAAATATAGTTTATTATTGATAATTTTATATATTTATAGTGAGTTAATTAATTATTTTTTTTAATTATTTGTTAATAATATTTTTAAACTACAAACAAATCATCAATAAGTAGAAGAACAAACATTGGCATCAAATAACCACAACTTCTGATCTGAGAGTCCATTTCAGCTCCACAATTAGTCAAATCAAATGTTATCAAATGAGAAAACACCAAGTGAGATTAAAATCATGTGATAATCATAAGAAAAAAATATATTCAAAATTCATGTCAAAAATCGAACTCAATCTTCAAACGACCATAACTTTTAATCTGGGTGTCCGTTTGGGATCTACCACATATCAAATTGATGTCTACGATGAGTTTTATTCCGCTTAGGTCTGGTACCAACTTTTTGTGTATTGTACCCCTTTTTATTCCAACAAAAAGGCCTAGAAGGCCTCTGAAACTGAGGTTTTAGTTACAGGCACCTATTTTTTAATTTCAAATGATTATAACTTTTGATCGAGGTGTCTGTTCAGCCTATAACACAAGTCATATCGAAGCTCATTTCTCAATCTTCGATTTGACTGGTTGTGGCACTTAAAAAGAAGTTTGGGATCATATTTTATGGCAATTTCAGTGTTTTTAGGATTTTCCAAGGTTCTTAACGTTTTATGATTTATTTATTTATTTATTTATTTATTTATTTAATATTAATTAATTAATTAATTATTATTTATTTATTTATTATTTTATTTATTTATTATTTATGTATTTATTTATTATGTACATATTAATTATTAATTAATTATTACTAGTTTATTATTCATTATTTATTTATTTATTTATTATTTATTTATTTATTTCTTATTAATTATTTATTAATTAATTATTAAGAATTAACTAATTATTTATTATTTATTAATTATAAATTATAAATTTTTAGTAATTAGTTATTATTAATTATTAATTATTAATTATTTATTTATCTATTTATCTATTTATCTATTTATCTATTTATTTATTTATTATTCATTATTTGTTCTTTATTATTTATTATTTATTATTTATTATATATTATTTATTATTTATTAATTTATTTTTAATTTACTAAATATTAGTTTATTTTTATTTTATTATTCATCTATTTTTTGTTTTTTGTTTTTTATTTTTTATTATTTATTTATTTATTTATTATTTATTAACTACATATTAATTGTTTGTTAATTATTCATTAAATATTAAATATTTCATATTGCATATTAAATATTAAAATTTAAATATTAATTAATAATTAATAATTATTTATTTTATAATTATCAATTATTAAAAATTAGTTATTATTAATAATTAATTATTACTTAATTATTATTTATTTATCTATGTATTTATATAGGTATTTATTTATTTATTTATATATTTATTATTTATCTATTATTTGTTATTTATTATTTCTTATTTCTTATTTCTTATTTCTTATTTCTTATTTCTTATTTCTTATTTATTATTTATTATTTATTGAATTATTTTTTATTTACTAAATATTAATTTATTATTATTTTATTATTCATTTATTATTTATTTATTCATTATTCATTATTTATTAATTATTTTTTAATTATTTATTAATTATTTATTAATTATTTATTAATTATTTGTAAATTTCAAAATATAAATTATTAATTATTAATTATTAATTATTAATTATTAGTTATTATTGATTATTAACCATTAATTTTTTATTAATTATTAATTATTAATTAATTATATATTTATTTATTTATTATTTTTTTCTATTATTTATTATTTATTATTTATTATTTCTTATTTATTATTTATTATTTTTTTGTTTATTTATTTATCTATTATTTATTTATTTATTATTAATTTGATATATATTTTTCATATATTAAATTATTATTTTTTTATTTAATTATTTATACATAACTTATGTATATTATATGTTTTATGTTATATATTATATGTTATATATTATATATTATATATTATCTATTATCTATTATCTATTATCTATTATCTATTATCTATTATCTATTATCTATTATCTATTATCTATTATATATTATGTATTATATAATATATAATATATTTTATATATTATATATTTTATATTTTATATTTTATATATTTTATATAATATTTTATATTATATATATATTATATATTATATATTATATATTAGGTATTATATATTAGGTAATACATATTATGTATTATATATTATGTCTTATATATTATATAATATATATTATATATTATATATTATCTTTTAAATATTATATATTATATAATATATAATATATATTTTATATTATATAATATTTATTATATGTTATATGTTATTAATTATTGATTATTGATTATTGATTATTGACTAATCATTATTAATTAATAATTATTGATTAATAATTATTGATTAATAATTATTTAGTGTGTATCTATTTATTATGTATTACTTGTTTTTCCGACTAATATATATATATAAGTATATAAAATTCAATTTATTGACCACGTGAAGAGCCTATTAGAGTGGTAGAGTCTTTGGAGAATAAGCAAGAGGTAAAGGGTTCAAATCTCACCCAACGCAGAATTTATATATGGGCATGGGCATGGGCATGGGCGTGGGCATGCACATGGGCATGGGCATGTGCATGTGCATGGGCATGGTCATGAGCATGCGCATTGACATAGACTTATGCATGGAGATGAGCATGTGCATGGTAATAATAAATTAATATATATCTACATATATGTATATTAAAAATATAAAATAATAAGGAAATAAAAATTAAAAAAACTAAAAAAATCAAAAAAAATTAAAAAAATTTAAAAAAAAATTAAAAACATGTTTTCAACAGTTTAAACCGCCACTAAAAACCTGTGGCTAATTATTTTTCAACACACGATTTAGCGGTGGTTTTCCAAAACCATTGTAGAACCATTTAACGGCAGTTAAAACCACCACTAAATACAAATTTTGGCATACTAAGAGTCACTAATTCTATAGAACTAATTATAGATTTTATGGATAGAGTCTTTATAGATTATGTAAGAAAAAATGGGTAGTCTTTATAGATGATATTCTTATATAATTCAAAATAAATGGGATGCATGAGGATACTTCAAGAACTATTCTAAATACCTTAAAAGAAGAAGAATATTTTTTTTATAGTATAGAAAATTGATGTTTTGGTTGACGTAAGAATCATTCATGGGGAATCTTATCATAAAAAAGGGATATATGTAGACCCCTAAAAATACATTCAATTGACTGATGGACAAGACCAACCACTATAATAGAAATCTGTATTTTCTATGGATTATCTGGGTATTATCGTCGATTTGGGAGAAATTTATCATGATTTTAAAACTATCTAACCAAGCTAACTTGGAAGGGAGTCAAGTTTTTTTGGAATAATGAATGTGAATAGTGAACCGTGAATTCGAAAAGAAAGATTATCACTGCACCAATACTTATGCTACCCACAATAATAGATCTTTTAGTGGTATAAAATTATGCTTCAAAGAATGTATTAGGTTGTGTAGTAATGAAAAATGAGAAAATGACAGCCTATGCCCCAAGGTAATTGAAATTTCATGAACAAAACTCCACAACACAAGATCTAGAGTTGGAATTAGTAAATTTTTTGTTGAAAATCTTTCATCATTATCTCTTTGGGGAGAAGTGTGAAATATATATATATCATAAGAGTCTCAAGTATATACTCACACAGAAATAGTGGAATATGAATTTGTGAATATAATTAAGGAATATGAATGATCAATAATATATTGTCCTAGGAAATTAAATAATTTGGTAGATCCTATAAGTATAAGGTATCCGTAAATGTTATCATTGATGAGATTTCATAAGGATGTTATCATCTTATACTTTAAAAGGATGGACAGGAAAATCATAAAATAATGAACATCATCAATCCTTTCACAAATATTTTCTCAACCATCCCTTTTAGATAAGATAGAGGATTCTTAATGAGATGATGAGGAAATTTAGAAGATGGTGTAAGCTATAAGAAAATTTAAATCCTCAGAGATCAAAATTAATGAAGAATGAGTTGTAGTATTTGGGTCACAACTATGTATACCATCAAATAATGATTTTTAAATAGAGTTTTTGGATTATGTTCATATCTCAACCTTATTCATCCATATAAGGTTAAAAAAGATGTATCGAGATCTCTAGGAGAATGATTAGCATGACAATGTGAATAAGGAGATAAGGGAATATACATCAAGTTTTCTTTTATGTCATCAAGTAAAGGATTAACGGAAAAAATTCAAGGGGATACTAAAATAATTACCCATACCTACATAGAAATGAAAAAACATAACCATTGACCTTTTCATAATCCATTTAAATAAATCAAGAATAAATAATTCTAATTGGGTTATGGTGGATAATATTATATATACTTCCCACTTATTACAATTCAAGAGGACTTCTCACTCAATAAATTTTCAAGGATATATATTATATAAGTGGTGAGGATACATAGAACACCACTATCAATTGTATATAAATGAAACATAATATTTACCTCCATTCTCTAAAAGATCCTATAATTCACTCTAAATATTGAGTTAAAATTCATCATGACTTATCACCCTCAAAATGATGGCCAATCTGAGTGGACTACGCAAACACTTGAGGATATGTTGAGAGAATTATCAGTGGTCCTTAAAGGAGGATTTTGTCAAAATATTTCTCTAGTCGAGTTTTCATACAATTATAGTTTACACTTGAGGATCAAAATGGATCCATAAGAAGATTTTTATAGTATGATATGTGTAAAACCTACATGCTAGGATGATGTTGGTGAACACAAACTATCGGGTCATAAAATGGTCTATTAAATGTTGAAAAGGTAAGAACTATTCAGTAGCACAACAATGATGCTCATATTCAACATAAGAGCATTAAATGAAATTGTCGATAAGAAATAGAGTTTGAGGTTGGAGATAAGGCATCCCTATGTACATCTCTATGGAATAAATTCATGGGATTTTGGATGAATGGAAAGCTTATTCTAAGATACATAGGTCCCTTTGAGATCCTTTATCACATTAGATAAGTGTCATATCTACTAGCACACCAACCTAACCTATCTCAAATATATGATGTGTTCTATGTATCTCCCTTGAGAAAATAAATATCGTTCCCCTCATATGTGATGAATATAAAGGTGGTACCATTGAAAAATTATCTTTCATATGAAGAGAAGAATGTAAAAATCTTATATCATAGAGAAAATTTCTATGAAATAAGACAATTAACCTGGTTAAAGTGCCATATAGAACCCGAATGTTTGAATATTCAAAGTGGGAATAAGAGGAGGTGATGAAAAATAATTACCCTTTTTTATTTTAGTGTGTGAAAGGATAATTCCAAGGGATAAATTTCTAAATGGTAGAAGGTTTTAATGACCTTAAATTTTATAAATAAACCTTACATTTGTGATGGAATTAAATTCCATATTATGGTAATAGAAAACACATGAAATTATTTATAATATTATATCATATTGAGTTTAAAAAATCATTAAGAATCATAATCATTGATAATAAAATCGTTTAGTAGTGATCGTATGATTAGTATAAATATAGTGTTTTGATAAATCCAATTGGTACAAATAAATGAATTGATGGTCTCGGCTAGTAGGATTCTGCCCTATAAATCCTATTTATCAGATATTTTGAGGGAGATAAAATCACTAATATTTTTACTTGACCTAGACCAAGATGATATCTAATAACTAAATCATGAAAAAACTATTTACGAGAGAATTTCAAGCTCATCGAGATTATGTCCCAACCCTTGTCCATCGAACCACCCCATGAAAATATTATTTTTGCGCACCCTAACCTTAGGAATTTTGTTGGTATAATAAATAGATATTTATCAGGGCACTAATAATATAGATATTTTTTTTGGTTTTCAAAATAATAATGGTGTTGTTTGCTTCTTATTGTTGTTAGTTTATAAATTATTTTGATTTTGATACGAAAAAACACAAATAGTATTTTTGTCTCATGACCCATACACCGGGGCCTATGCCATGACATACCACAAGCCTGCCTCCCAAAGTCCAAGTGTTTGAAAATAGCACTGAAGGCATCAACCTTCCAGTGGGAGGCATTTTCCTGAGTACCTGTAGACACACACACACAACCATATCCCAAAGCTGGAAAAGTAAACATTCATGTCACTAAACTAAAACTGAACAACCACTGATTAAAAGTAAAAATTGTAAGTCAAATGGGCGAGAATACAAACCCAACAATAGAATAACTAGAAAATAGGGAAGTATAAGTATAAGTTTGAAAGTTATCTACTAGAAACCCCACCAAATGGGTAGGTGTATAGTAGCTGCCAGAAGATGTATGAGTACGTCCCATTTTATTGGTCTCACTGGGCACCATCTGGTCCTGGGCCACCAAGTCCTTCTTTAAGGTGGCGGTAATCTACAACAGACACAACATATGTAGGAAAATCCCATGTTGTTTTGAGTAACAAAATACTTACTAGGACCCCAAATTAACAAGGAATGACCACAAGAAATCCATGAACAAACCACAAAGCATGATCATAAATCATGATCACGAAGGAAGACAACTCACACAATGTATATTCTAGAGTAGGAAAGTATGGACATTACTCACATCATCGAACACCATGGGATTCTTGAGAACTCCTCCTCAATGAGTACAATGGGCATGTCGGGTCCCACATAAGCTGCTTCCCACTAACATTTGGACTGCTGTGGTACTCATCCCTAATGAGTACCATGGGTATGCTAGGTCACACAAAAGTTCTCACCACTGTGGCCATGTTGTGTCACCTAGAAGTCACTTTCCACCTGTAGCCATATTGAGGTACTCCTCCTATCGAGTATTGTGGGTCTATCGGGTCACACAGAAGTTTCTCCCCACCATGGGTCTACCTGGTCACACAGAAGCTACTCCCCACTGGTCGATAGTATCCAATAAACACAGGGTCTCTTGTTAGCAGTATTTCCAGATGTAGTATGCTTAAACTCGGGAGAAATTCACCCCAATCCCTTCTTCGTGTTTCAATATCCATGAAATGTTTCATATATTATTCCAAAAGATCTGCCTCATCATGAGGGTTCCAACACCACAAACGGATCATCAATCAGATGCCCGGTTTGAAGGATATTGGTGTTTTTCCAAAAATTGAGCTTGTTGGGTCTGGGTCTGTGCCGACCTGACCTGAACCACCCCAGGTCCGTTGACCCAAGATAGACCTAGCCCAGCCTGGGTCCTGTCTATTGTACCATGGGTCCATCCCGGATTGAGGGGGCGGGTCCGAGCTAGCCCGATTGGGCGAGTCAGACCCGCTGCAGTCTCGGTAGGAGGAGTACCTCAGTATGGCCATTGGTGAGAAGCAGTTGATATGGGATCCAGCATCACCACGGTGGGGAGTGACTTCTATGTTACCCAGAATAATTCTAGTAATCATCATGGATGAGTACCACATCAGTCACAAGTTTAGTGGGAAGTGGCTTCTATGTGACCTGGCTGGCCCACTGTACTCATTGAGGAGGAGTTCTTCAGTATCCCATGGTGTTTGATGGTGTGACTAAGGGTCCTACTTTCCTGCTCTAGAATATATATGGTGTGAACCATATTGCTTCATTATTATGCTTCATGATCATGCTTAGTGGATTTTTCCTATATCTCTTATGGTCTTTCCTTGTTATTTTGGGGTCCCTACTGAGTATTTTGTTACTCACCCATGCACAGGTTTCACCTGCATGTATTGTGTCTGGTGAAAATGAATGCTATCTTGACAGAGGACTTGTTGGCCCAGGACCCAGTGGTACCCAGTGGGACCGTGAAGACGGAACCTATTCCTATGGCTTCCTGTAGCAACTCTACACATACCCATCAGGTGGAGTTTCCACAGGATGGCTTTTAGAGATTACTTGTACCTTCTTGTTTTCTAGTGAGTCTTTTGTTGGGTCTATATTTCGACCCATTTGACCTACAGTTTGTACATTACTCAGTGGTTTTTCAGCGGTTGTTTAGTGGTATGCATGTTTACTTTTATAGCTTTGGGACGTGGTTGTGTGAATGAGTATATAAGTACTCGGTAAAATGCCTCCCACTTGCAGGTTGACGCCTTCAGTGCTAGTTGCCAACCACTGGCCTTTGGGAGGCGGGGGCTTGGGGTATGTCCTGGCATGGGCCCCCGAGGATGGGTCATGAAATATTTAAAAATATGAAATTTAAATTAAGATATCCCTTTTTAATGAGTTCATGAATTTTAAAAATAAATTTTAGTTTATTAAATAAAAAAATTATTTTTTTATTAAATATGAATGATCATAAATAAAATTATGAAGCAAATGTAATTGTTCTAATGGTTCAGAACCTATTATTGTCAAAAAAAACCATCAATTCCCAATAAATGTTGATTATTATTTTAAATTTTAAAATTCATCTATTTATAAAATTATTTTGATAAAATACATATTATTTTTGTAATTATAATATCAAAATCATCCAATAACAGATTTTTTTTAATTTTCAGAGAAAATCAAATTCTCAAGTAAAAAATTAAAAATTATATCAATATACATTTTTTATTATGAAATCATAATTACATAAAAGTAATTTAACAAATTATGTAAAGGGTATAAAAGACCAAATTTATTTTTCCTCTTTAAAATAATTTGATTTTGAGGTTATTTAACTAATTTTATAAATCCTTTATGAATCCTCCAAGACCTATATTATTTTTTAAGGTTGTAAAATAAATTATTTATAAACATGTCTCACTTTTATATCACCATGGAAAATATTTTATTTAGTTAGGAACTTATCATTATAAAATATTGAAAAAAAACATTTATTTGGTAGAAACTTCGGTAAACCCGTGAGATGGTTTTTCATTTCTATTAATCTATTATATGAATTACAAAAGCTATGTCTTGGAAATAACAAATAACTCCCCGATAGTTTCCTATATTAACCCACACAATATTCCATTAATCATCACTAAAAACTAGGGAACACATCCTTAATCTTCTCTTCCATCTCTATAGTCCTCATAAAGGGCCCCATGCTCTCGGGAAGATCCACCCATGCTTTTCAAATCACCCTCTCAATGTAAAGGACCTCTCTTTCTTCTTTTACAATTCAAGCAGATTCATAGTAGTTATACGTTTTAATCTCAATTGGTTATGTTTTCATACCTTTATAAAGATCACTATTATATAAAATTTATCTCTTTATAATTAGATATCATTTATTCCCTCTCATTATAGCACTTTCTTAAGTCATTACTATGTTAAAATTTAGTTAGAGATCCTCTCCTTGTCCTCTTTATTAAAGAATCTTCTTCATTTTATGCCTTTAATTTCCAATTCCTATTATTAATATATGTTTTTACACATCCATATTACATTCCTTTTGATGTTAAAATTATTAGAGAATCCTTTCTCTCTCATTAAACCATTTTATAAATATTTAACTTCTATCGTTATGATGATGAAATTTAACTATGGTTTTTCCATTAAAACCCATTTTATTGTGAATGCCATCACTATTTACACTTAAGGGTATTCAAATAGAAATACATATACTTATTTTATTTGGGGAATTACATGTGTCTATTCCATATTTTTGGATCTTTGCGTTAAATTTGATGAAGTATGATCCTATGTTAAAGGATCTATGTGGAACACTTATACATGTACATGATATGAAAGTGACGAGTACTCTCAGAACTATAAAGCACTGCAAAGAATTGGGTAATGTTTTAGTCTCATGAGATATCATGTATGAGATTATGGAGTGAATCTGATCCATTATGGTAAGTTTTTCACCTTTTTATGATGTCTTGGTGGTTATAATTGACCTATGTTTATGATGTTAGGTTAACAGTTGCTTCCACATGCCAATGTTTCCTTTATGTTATCATGTTATATCATGACTCATTGTTCATTTTTTTGATTATCACCCCTTTTATGTCCCATTTGAATTCCTATTGTCAAACATGTAATAATTTCTTCTTATTAGTATTTATTATGCCTTTACTAGGCTTTATATCTTACCCATTTTTTACGTATGTCCCTAGGTTATCCTATGAAGTTTTAATAATGAAGGAATATTATAATCATGTAAATAAATTTTTTAATAATTTATATGTACCACTATTTTGAGTTATTATGTAATGTACCCAATTACCATAAGACCAAATAATTATTTATATAAGGGGTTTCATTATGTATATTTATATGTAAAAATCATTATTTAATGTATAATAAAGATATGGGTTGTCATATCATCCTACCTGATTGTTTAGGGATATGAGAAGAGAAAATGGAAAATTATCAAAAATATAAAATTGAATACCCATTCCATATATTTTATATCGAATATATAATTCAGGGGTTTCTTACAAGAGACCACTTTCAACACCTTTCTAGGAAGTCCATGGCTCATTTCCAAGCATTCATCCCCTTGTTGTATCACCAGTGACTCAAATACTCCATTAATGATAAACTAGGGGTGCTACATGTTAAATTCACTCTCTTTGACTCAAGTGAATCCAGATAAATTGATTTTGGGTATTAAAAATTTGAGGAAATGAAATCCCTTATTGAGGAACCCAATAATTTTAATGCTCTTAATTTCCTTCACTTTCCTCATTGGATCCTTAGGGAGACATGAATATTTGTTTCAACATACCCATTTACCAACTGGAAGGAAAAACCTCAGACCTTGGGCACCATTTCATTATGACTAATAAGAAATAGATCACTTATATTTTCTCTTATTTATATGAAATAAAAGCACCTCTATGTCCCATAAATCCCGCACCTATTTTATGCCAAAAAGTAGGATTGATTCTTGACAATCGGTATCTCCACCGTGTACACCAGAGACCAATATTAACCCACTAGTGCTTTACCAAATCATACTAATTTGACGTATTAGGATTACCAAATAGGTGAAGATCACATGGGATACAAGCATCTGTCTTATTAATCATGGTATTTTTGGTTTTATAAGGATAATAATCTACTTTTAAGATTCCTCTACTACATTGGACAATTATTACATATTGTAGCCACCTGTACCAGATAAGTCATCTCCTCTATATATTCCACATGATCCTATAGGAGAGGAATCAGATAAATCCTTTCATTCAATATAATAATGATTCTCCACAAACACTGATGAGAAAATATAGGTGAACATCAAAAATGAGGAGGATTTCCAGAAAAAATAATCAGTACAGTTGTGTCTCTTGATAAAGAATATAAGTAGATTATGTTCTTGAGGTAACAACCTGATGTACTTTCGTGGAACTATAAATAGATGTTAGAGATCAATACTCAGGTTCATTTACACTTTATTGGCCTTACTATTGAGAGAAATTGATACAAATACACTCCCGGAAAGATGAATACCACACATGGTTCCACAGAAGAGTCTAAAATTCATAATAATGTCAAATAAAAATTTATTTGGGATGTTTAGTACTATTTATAGATGGCCAAAATCATCTAAATTAGGGATAATAATAGATATATCAATATATGAATCATTTTCTCAGACTCAACCTGTCATTGGAAAAACAAATACTTTATAATCCTGATCATAGAGTTTCTAAATTTGGAAACAATTAGATTCCAGACCCTTTTCTTCTTGGATGTTAACTCTAGATACAATAAAATAAATATGGCCCTTAATGGTAAAGAGTGAAAAATATTTAGTATAGCCTAGGGAACATAATTATACTAATTCATCTTCTCTCCCAAAATAATAATAGAGAAACCACTAGTGGTATATGATTCACATCTTCTAGTCCCTCTTCATAAGAATAGTAGAGTGTTTGGTGAATGATTTGGTGGTTCAATCCTTCTTATGTTGAGACCATCTCAAATATATAGAGAAATTTCTCTATATACTCTATGCTCGTGACTTGAAAATGAACCCCTAAAAGTGTGAATTCAAGTATGCCTCAATGAAATTCCTCATATTCATTGTCTAATATAGAGGCATAAATACAGACCTAGAGAAGTTCAAGTCCATTATTCAAACGACTCATCCAAATAATCTATGGGATTTTTGAGAATTTAAATTTTCAATAGAATATATTGTATGTTTCATTAATATAGAGGTAAAATTTAGGCCCTTTTCTATGTCAATGAAGAATTGTGCCTCCCATTAGTGGGATAAAGAGTTCAAGACCATGTTTGATGAAATAAATATGTATTTTCTGTGTCCTCTCGTTATGATGTTTCATATATGGAGGAAACATTTTTCCTCTATGTGGAAACCTTGGAAGAGTCCATTGGTTTTGCTTCATCCTAAAACACCTAATTTCATATACTATCTCATTCATGTGATTCTTGACACTAAGACAATATATTCTCCCATCAAGAATAAATTTATTGACACAGTATTCATGGTCTATAAATTCTATCACTATTTACACCATCATGATGTCTAATTAATCTCCCATATTGACCCACAAAAGTAAAACTGAAACTATCCAATGATAAATAGATTATTATCATAATGGGAAGTAATCCTTTAGTGTCTTGATACCAGTTTTATCCTTTATAAGTATATAAATGGGAAATAACTAATAGATTCTCTTTCTAAACACCCAAACTTAGAGGAGTTTTTCATATATGTAATTTTTTTTGATGAGGCTATTATTTAAATTGATGAAGTAACCCCATGTTAATAGATACACATTAGTGGTTCCTTTAAAATCCTGATTAATAGGATAATAAACAACCTTAACCTCAGTATGGACAGCCTAGGAGTTATATTCATTACTCACTTAAAGGACCTCATCCCATACTAATTTCTCATTTAATAAGGATGAAACACCAATGAATATGAATACCAATATCTCATCATTTTACTTTAGATAAGCCTCAATATTGAGGTATAATGGTTGTAGGTGAAAGTTATCTCTGAGATAGTCCAAAAAAATCAATAGGGACTACATTATAAGGAAATAATATATTTTCCCCTTAATAAACTGTAACCACAAGATGATTGTAAAATTTCACTTTGAGGAAGGGTTTTTTATCTCACTCAATCTAAAAAATGATAGTGTAGATAATCTACAAATCTTGGTCACATCTCTCATTGAGTTATATCTAGATAAATTGGTTATCCATGTAGTGAATTGAAAAGTTATTTCACTCTTCACTCTATATTGGGAGGACTAATAGGGGAATCAACATGCCACAAGATCTTCTTAGTTGGGTGCCTTAGATTCCTCCATCATAGAAGAAGAATTTTATTGTATAAATCCTTTTACAAAGTACTTCCAACACGAAATTACACCATAAACCCGAGCTAAGTGAGATAAAATCCATCTACATGCAGTGAATTATATCCTTTATGATGACCTTAACATATAACAAGTACTATATGGTTGTATCATTGATGGAACACTTCTCCATTACAATTAAGAAAATACAATTCATCATGTCTTATAATATTTTCATGTTAAGGCTTTCAGTGTTCACTAGAAGGAATTGAAACACTCCCATTAGATTTAGAGATTTGGATACTTTTATCCCACTATGGTTTTTGACTATATGGAATACACTAAGAAGCCTCATGCATGCTAGATTCACATTTAATTTTTAAATCATCCACTATTACTTAACCACACTACCAAGTACTCTTGGGACTTCTCTATATGGGTACTTGATTATATGGGTCCCTTCCCATTTGAACATCTTGAAAGTGAAATATTATTATTATTTCCATATTTTTGTTTTTAAAATGGGTTTAAAAGGATTTTAATTCCTATTATTTGATTGAGTTTTATAAATACCATATTATTCATAGGTTGATGTTACTATACACCATTCTCATGGACAATAGAGCTATCTTTTGAGCCTCCTAGAGGAATAAGATATATGAAAAATACAACATATAGTCCAACCACACTTCTTGATATAATGTGTGGGATATTTAATACATTGATGAATTCAATAAAATCAACTCTGACATTTTATAAAATGTGTTAGATTACAAAAAAGATATATTTCCTAAAAATATCACTAATTCCTTATGGGAATATCCGGAGATGACTCCAAATTACACCTAAGTGACTCCTCACACACTTGTTTATAGAACAGAAGTAGTGTTGCCAATTTTGGTCCATCTTCCATTTACTCAAATAACATTCCATTACCAGTTGACATTTGAAAAGAGTTACCATGTTTGTATATATTATCCAAAATCCCTTGATGAAAATATGCTTTAACCACTACACAATCTCAAAGACCATCAAAAATTGAGAGGCTCAAGTATTCTATAAGATTTTTTTCATATCTCTTTCTTATATGGTGACTTATAGCTATAATTAAAAATAAAAATGACGTTTTTAATAAAACCACTAAATTTTTTGCTTAATTGGTAGCTCATATTGTCTATTCATAAGGGTTACTCTAATAGTGAAAGTTTTTTATCACCATGGATGGTGAGTTAATCACCCCCACAAGTGTAAGGTTTATAAAAAGTAACTTCACATAACATCATGTAGAGTTTAGATTGTTCTCACTATAAGACTTAAAATGCATAATTATGGTTTGTTTTCTATGACATTAGACTACATGATTCATATGTTTGAGCTCTATGAATCTAAAATTCTCAAAAATTATGTACTCTTCAAAAAACAATTATCATAATCGATCCTCATTTAACAAAAATAAAATGAATCTAATATGTTCATATATGTACGACCATAATATTCATATCAAATCATCCTCACCATATGAATGTAAACTATGCAATAAAGATCCTTTAATCATGATGTTAAAATATATTGTATTTGATCCTAGTTTTATATCCTTGAAATATATAGTTTATGTATTTTTTATGATGCATAAACTATAGAATTGGGTTGTAATATCCTACTAATAGAACATCCATCCAAAGGTTTTGGTCTCATACTATATCATTACCTAAGAACAATGCATGGATTGACTCCCTTTTCATGGGATATGTAGGGATATTCAGAACTCTTATCTTAAGAGAAAATGCTATTTCCATATCATCACCTTTTCTTTATCTTAATTATTAGTTCCCTCCCATTAGGTTCTTTATACTCGACTAGAATTGAGAAAAAAATCTAAAATATGATTGGTTTGACCCTCAACTGTAATGAAATTCCCCTACAATGTGCTCAATGAATGGTGGTATAACATTTGAAGTGTTCAACTATACCTAACCATGCTTTTGAGTTCACCTTAAGACTTTATGTATTCTGTAATTTGTATCTTTATCAACTTATAATGTAAATGAATAATCCCATTTGGTTTTGGAACAACACTACAAAGACCCACCTCCCATCTAGGGTACATGTTTCATGAGATTATTGGTAGTAACATGGCAGGTCATATGGTTTGAATACATGGTTAAAAGTTGACCCTAATTTCAATCCATTGTTGATTATGTTTCAGTGAAACCTATGTTTATAATATGATTAATAGTCATCCACAACCCATTTTTTACTAATTTTTTATTCATATCCTAAAAGTCATTATTTAATTTCCATCCACATCCTTTTTTTCTGGTGGAATTATTACACCCTCAACATTACCGTTCTCATGAATCCATGAAAATTTGTACATTGAATCTTTGTTGTAGGATTTTCTACCTTTTGATAACTTTTTATTGGGTCACACTCAATGGTTTATACAGATTTTGTATCCCGAACCATTCATCTTTCTTGTGAACTTTGATGTGGCATGGGTAATCTTCTTCAAATCCCTATTTACCAAAGAAATTTTGAATCATGTATCCTTAAGGATTGTAGTAGATTTTTTCCTAACATGATTGAGGTACACAATATTTATGAATATATAAACCAATATATCCTAAAATAATGGCAATAAATTGCATCACCCATTTAGTCCCAAATAAAGTAATTTAAACTTATTAGCCTCCATCCAGTCCTAATTTCATGAATTTAAGCTTCACAACCTTTTTATACTTACTATAACATGTTAAAATACATTTCAAATGTCCTCACCACATGATGTTCAACTATATAATTTATTCCCCTTCACCTGACTTAAAACAATGTGGTTATTTTGATCCTTTCCTAATAAGAAACCTCTTGTGTTTGGTTGTTGGTCTCCTACTATGGAACCTTATAGAACTACATGTTGCTTGATTTCAATTACATGAGATACATAGTTCCATATATATCTCTTATTTATTCCCAACCAAAAGATTTTAATCTATTCTTACCATTTCTCCCAGTGATAAGACAGGTACCAACCCATATTAGGTTTTATTCTTCCTTTTTCTCACTAGAGAACCTATTCTTTTTCCCTTATACTATATATGAGTTATATGTGGGCGTAAGTCTCACCAAAAAAACACCTAGATTGATTAATATGTAATTCGATCTTTATTATTGCTCAGATCTCCTAACATAGGACCAATAACAAGTCTCCCATAACCATTGCCTTATCATGGTACTGAACACTCCTTTTCTAGTAACCTTTACCCTATTTGTATTAGGGTGGTGTCATACTCAAGGAGATATGGTCTAATCCATGTGACCTTAAACATCATTCCATTGGTCTAATCATTATGACCATAAACATCATGTTCACTTGGATGAGTACATTTGTATTGGTATTGGGATCTCTAATTCATGTTGGGTTTTCTCCCTACCTAATGTTACATAGGTTACCTAAATGCCCATGATATGTACTACAAGGACCCTAAACTCTTAATAGCCCTTTTGGTCAAAATATCGCAATGATAAATAATATTTATTTTCCCATGAGATAGTTCTTTATTATCTTTTTACATCCAAATAACTTTAGGATCACTCTAGAATTTATTGCTATATTGATTATCTATCCCATTCTTCCTGGATTCATGACTGGAAAATGTAATCCCATACTATCCGATAATCGTGAAATCAATATATATGTTTTAACCACTGAGGTATTCTATATTGGCATTAGGATATCTAATTTGCAACCCCAATGCCACGTAAGTTGCATCAACCCCCCCCCCCCCCCCCCGATATGAGTTTCATGACCTTAAACTAGGAATAACCCTAGTAGAGGTTTTATGAACATTAATATCATCAACCCCAATACATCAATCACCTTAAACAAAGATCCTTGGTCCACACATAATTACCTTAAAATATGTTCCTCTTCCCTTGATATTGTCTAAATTAGAACTAGGATTTCCAATTTTCATCAATTTATATCCATATATGGTGTTATATAAATTTTATGAACTCTTGACTAAGAAAGATGAAATCAAACTATATAACAGAAAATACAAACCCATCCCTCCTTGAGTTCGGACTAAACCATTATCATGTCTCTAGTGGGTTCATCACTCCATTTGTATTGGTGCATCCAATTGATATATTTGACACATGACTGTGTAGAGCTAGAATGTTCATACCCCCCTTAAACATTTTACATCATCTCTATACTCTATTTCCTAAAAGTTATAATTATCCCTTTATCCTTTAATCTATAAGTATCCTGTACTCTAGTGAGAACACAATGCTCTAAAATCCTATGTCCCATCCAGGTTACACATCATGGATGAATCCATTTCAACAGTAACATAATGACCCCCCTGTTCTAAATACATGGTCAATGGTTAACCCTATCTAAACATACCATATCACCCTATGTTCTATGTTATAAAACATTAAATACTAACAACATCAGGGTATAGGTTCCGTGGAATTAAATAAGTAACAACTGCATGGTCCACACTATGTGACCATAAATGGCTATCCCTTATTTATCCAAATTTTTATGACCCTAAACATAAATAACCTTTTGATCCTAGTTTCCTAATCTTAAAAGTCACACCAATAGTCTAAAATATGAATCAATAAAATAATTAGCCCCCATTTTGTTCAAATATATGAAACCATAAACTATGAAAAAATCATGCTACCTTGGTCCCCTCTTTAAGAATGTTCAAATCCTAATATTTGGTATCACATTAGATATATTTTTTTGGAAAATATTCCTCCAGGATTTCTATTTTTTCTGGTAAACCCCATTAATATGTTTAATGGAGGATAAATTTTCCAAAGAGTGTTTAAACTCTTACCGAGCATCCCTCTCTTTCACAAGAACACTTTTTTTCCTATATATAAGATTGATATCCACTATTATGTCCAAAATTTTATCCTATAGTGATGAAATAGTTCTCTAATAGCCCACAACCCATCTAGGTTACATTCCCTTATAGAACCAATTTAATGGTATCAAAAGGGACTCCCTAGTTGATGGAACATTACTCCAAAATCCTACCTCCCATCCTAGGTACATGTCCAGAGAGAAAAATCCTCAAC
Source organism: Viscum album (assembly GCA_963277665.1). Taxonomy (NCBI): domain Eukaryota; kingdom Viridiplantae; phylum Streptophyta; class Magnoliopsida; order Santalales; family Viscaceae; genus Viscum; species Viscum album. The sequence goes on from OY728126.1 coordinate 1,748,418,298, forward strand.
AGTAGATAAGTGGATCCAATTTTTTAAATTTGGTTAATTTTTATCCTCAACCTATCTTCCTCTTTCATCTATCAATTTAGACTCTCATAGTCACAATTTACCCTTTGCACAATTTACCTTTGCTTATGTGGAATTATAAATCATTTATTGTTTCACCACATGTATTTTATATGTTGATAAAGAATCAAACCCTATGAATCACTCTGACCAGATTCCCCCATCCACAAGGGTTCCAAATGGTTATTGATACAACATTTTGATCCCAACACATAAATCCCTATCACATACTCTTTTGTAATTCTAAAAACTTCTATTTATCTCTTGTTTTTCACACTGATAATATCTCACACAGTCTTATGTTTTTTAGTAGGTTATTTCATTAACATGTTTGAAGTTTATAATTCAAAAAATATTGAATATTAAAAAAATTATACATTTATTGGATGAAAAAATGAAGAGTTCTATCCATATATTATATCATCTCCTTTGTAAAAAAAATTCCCCATATAGCTCTTCTAATGAGATAAATAATTTAATCTCAGCTTTCCTCTTCTATGATTATTATATAATTTGTTTCATCACATACATCTCCATTATTTCCTCTTATTATGGGTGCACCTTAGCCGCCTACATATGAATCCTTCCATGAACGACCCTACACTCTTCTGTTAAAGATATCACTTAGGCCAACTTATCCATGACCATAAAAAATTGTACTTCTTAGTGTCTGATGGTCTTGTACCAGGTAGAGAAGATTTCATATTATTGATGATCCTCCTTGTCTAATTAGGAAATATTATGTTTGACTACTTGAAGAGTTTTTACAAAATCAAAATCTACTCATTCCTAAAAGTTTAAAATTGTCACCACTACAAACACACACACACACACACTCTCTCTCTATATACCAAGAAGTATTAGGTTAGTGCATGGATTGAACGATAGTCAATTCAACCATTTCTCAGAATCACCAACCAATAGAAAATGGTTTTAATCTGGTCCATCACCTGGCCCAATAGTGTTTGAGTGATGAATTTATAAACACTTCTCCACTCTTTACATTGGATAACACTATTTACATCAACAAAATATATTCATGAGTTGTCCATGTCATTAGGATTGGGCATGTACTTAGTAAAATCATCGATTAGTTTAATAACAGGATCAACTTCATGAAAAAAACATTGAGGGGTTTGGATCGATGTCATGAGTAAGACTTGAATCACTAAATACTTCCTTACAAGTTTTCTACCCTACTATTAACTCGTCCACAAGTGATAGCTCCACCATTTCTTTAAATATTTTCTTTGGAGTATTTATCTACTCATAAAAAGTTGAATAAAGTTTATCTATATTATTTATAACCTCCATAAACTACTTCATCACTAAAATGATTGTGTACTCACTATTAGAAGTAGTTGGAACATCAGGTGAACACCCTAAACACATAATCATTAGTGGGGTGACATATTCTGCCTAGCCCACTAGATCACAAAGAACCTAATCAAATGGGTGACCCACCACCTTTGAGTACACTTTTATAGGAAAAACTGGGCATTGTCACAAATTATGATAGTAGTGTAATCAAGAAATAACTATAGGATAAAGACATATATCTGTCATAATTAATTTCGAACTCTCTCTCTTTTAGAGTGATTGGACCCCTGAAGGCCTCACCCTATCTATTTTTTATATCAATAGGTAGGTTGGGATTTGGGGAGATAAAGGAAATGTCCACTATTGGAGACACCATGATCCCAGTGTACACCCTATTAGTCACCATGGTGTGATCCTTAGCCTATCTTTATAGTTTTTTGAATGAATAGATAGAAAATTCCGTATATAATACTAAATAAGTATTCATAAGAAAAGGAGATGGTTTATATTAACCTGATGACACCTGAAAAATGTAGATGATTAGTTTCTTAAGACATTTAACCTCTTCAGTAGTCAAATGTTTCCTTGTACCATCATAAGATATCATATCCTGGACTCCAATGGTGGTGGAATAGTAAGGGAATATGAATTCCTTATACCAATCACCCAATGACTGTTATCCATCTTTCTTTAAAGGTTCACTCCACTTTGGTTGGTGGAGATTTCCCTTTCCTCCTCAATTATTGATTGATACAAAACACGATAAAAAATATCTATGTGATTTAGATTTGAAAATTAAGAGTTAATATATAGGCATCAAGGATTACCTCACTTGGTATGATTTTTTTGAGTTATCTTTAGGTAGAGTCTTCATGCTATCAAATGAATAATTATCCACCTCAATGGTTCTTTCCAAAGAGTCTTTATCATCAAACTTCTTGGGCACTACCTCCTGGTTTTGTACGTCACCTCCTTGGACTCTGATTAGTTTCCCACTAAACATCACATATACTGAGAGGGTAAAGGGTTCTCTTTCAATACACCAATATTCCAATCCCTCCATACCATGGATATAACCCATCCTTGCCACACAGGGTGTCAATGGTATGATTAAAAAAAGAAAAAACTCAAAAAAGAGTATCTTACCGCCTATCATCTACTATCATAGCCGGTCCATGGTTAATTTTAGTCATATTTTATCCTATATCATTAAAATTTTAGATAGTATATAACACATGGGAATATTACTGATGTTCTAAATAAATTTCATGATATCCATTATAGATATAGCTTAAGTAATCTTAGTATATTTTACATGGTCATAGACATGATTATAAAGGAGATTTCCACTACCAAATTCACCTATATTGACGGGCATTCCCTGATGATGAGAAGGAGGCCTCTGAGCTCTCGCAGCAATATGCATATCCTCTACATGAGATCTTCTTATTAGATGAAATTATCTTCTATATGTTGCATTTCTTCTACATAAGAACCCTTTATCCTAATTCTATAGATCAACCTAAACCATTGGCCACCATAACACCACCATATGATTCATGTATATATAGTGTAATGAATATTTGTAGAGTATTTTGATTGGATATTGAATTTTTGAAAAGTCAATTTTTTTCATTGGTTCCATATCGAGTCAGCATGCACTAAAGATGCTAAATATCCATTAGATGATGCTTTTGGTTAACTTTATTTTACACCTTTGTGGTCTTCCACTGAATGTAATAAAACTGGAAGGATAACTTGTATGGGGTGTATGGTGTACATATTATGAATCCATCGATGCATTTGACTAACATCCCACCTCATAAATCCAAAACAATGATCAATACTATATTCCCCATATCTTTAATTCATAATAACCCCAATAGATATGTGTAATGGGTGGAAGTTGAATTTTTTTCAAATTGATCATATTCATGGACTAGTAGGTGAGACTATCAATGATATTAAGAATTGATGAATTGGAGTCGGTGTCTATGACTAATGTCAAACTTTTACAGTTATGTAATCTAATATATGTGACCACACACCCATGAAAAAATTATATTAATCAATTAAAATAATTTAGTGAGTTTCCTTTGTTAATATTCCTAAGGAATTCATAAATCTCAGAAAGAATAGAGACAACAAGGTTGATCTTTTTTCTTTACATCAGTAATTGCACCATTTTGAATGTCTTCAAACTCACACCCATGAGGGTATCCATAGTTGATATCATCCAACCACTAAGGATACTAGGAATTCTCCAACCAGATCTCATGGTAGTTCTAATGCTTTTCCTTGAATAACCACTATTCATAATAATCATTTCCTAATAATTTATTGTATAATAAAGTATTTCCATATATATCCATCCTCATGAACTTTTTGTCCCATTATTGCATCTAAACTCTAATCCTCCAAATAAATTATTAAAACCAGGTCATGAATGGAGTGAATAATTGAATAGAGTGTTCTCATTCCTCTTTTCCCCTCAAAACTCTTAGTTGTTCCTTGGTTGGAATTTGGATTTTCTCTACATTCTACCACATGGTTATCATTGGTAGTAATTCATCATACATTTTCCCAAGAATAGGAATCCCTCTAATATGGTAGATATCCAAAAAATTGATCCCAACCCCACCATGATGGAGGTGAAATTTATTGGTCTTGGGGTCTATCTTCTTAACATCTTTGACATTAGATCTGACTAGAGACAGATGTGGGACTGTGAGACACACACCACCTCATATAACTCAACTCGCTATGGAAGATCTATAAACTCTATGAAAATCTATTGAACTAATAACTCTTAAACCTATTCATTATTAAATCTACCCCTTATGAAAATATCTCACTCCTTAGTCCACCTATCACAACTATATTTTAGTATTATATGTGTGATACTTTGATATCCATTTATTCAATGTTGATGTTTCAGATCGGGTTCTGTTGGGTAAATATTTTTTTAAAATTACGGTCCCTGATAGCATGAAAAATAGTGGAAATGATAATCTTGAGATACCCTAGTGAACTTATCAACAAATAATTTGGATATTGAAGTATGACACTTGAGGTGGAGACATCCTAAAAAATATTAAATGCATATATAAGGATCTTGTTGTAGATCAGATACCCCCTCCACTCCAATGTTATAAAATCCAAAAGATCTATGGGTATTTCTTGACTAGTATGAACCTTGGGATCTTTATTATTTCATTCATATAAATAGTGTTATCCTTAGTACCTTCAGTGTCCATTTTATGAGTTCCTAAAATTTTCACACAATCATGTCATGAAACTTTGTTCCAAAAAACTACTCTCATATAAGTCCAGAATAAATATTTTTCAAAGTCCATCTAAAATAATATATATTATAGAATCTATCTCATGTATTTCCATTTCATGGAAATAGGTTATTGTAAGATTATGTATCATGAAATATAAAATATTAGCTACCAGGTGTTATGGGAAATGTTGAGTTTCAAGAAAAGAGAAAAATGAATCAATTTTGATAAAGATCTCATCTTTACCTTATAGGTTCCCCTATTTATTGGAAAAGGAATTATCCATGTTGTATAAAAGTAGAACTAAAATTTTCCAAACATCATCATTTTCTTCATAATTTTATCATACGCTTCTTTATCAAGACCTATTTGGAGGTGATAATTTATTTTCATAAAAAAACATGTTTGAGATGGATATGAGAAGAAATAAAAATGTAAAAGTCATTTTTGTATAAAATTTAAAATTCTTGTGCAACTGAAAGTTTCATGAGATTATCACAAAATGCATCAATAATGTAAACTTTTCATGTAAACTCATGAAGTTACATGAAATGAATATAAATTTCAATCACAACTCTATATTTTCATGATCATGCATGTATTCTATTATCTCCCACCTATTAGGATCATAATTCCAATAAATACACCCTCATCTCTCCTTTTTAGCATCTAAACTTTAGGATTCGATCAATGAATCTCTCATCTCACACAGCATAGTCTTCTGTATATTCATGAAACCCAAAATCCTAATGTATTATAATAGGTGATTATCTAAAAACATTCTTCATGAAATACCTTTAGTGTATAAGATTATTCTTGATTCTTGGAAAAATACCTCTGTTGAATAACACACTTTGTAAAAATCCAAATATTTCACAAAATTCATGTTCTCATAAAACACAAATGTTGTGAAAAACGTGTGCCTTATCCATCCACTTGATTCCATTCTTTCATGAAACTCACCTTCATGAAAGTAAAGGGAATGAGGGATTTGTACTTTTATAATTCAAATTCTTATGTGAAAAATCCAAATGAATGATTCATATCATCAAATCTCATTCCTAGAAAATTTTCATCAAGAATTTGTTGGGAAGTCTCCTTGCCATTTCTCATAAGCATGTTACTCTAACCCTTGACCCTTAAAATTAAATAGTTGTTGAGTAGAATTCACTCATATTTATACCAAGAATAGTTAGGAGGGATAATACTATGTGTAAGCCCCTCCACATATCCTTCTTTCTCCCCAGTAGAACCCTGATTCTCCTATTAAGTTTAATCATTTTCCATGTAATCATTGGAATTCAAAACATTGGTCTACTAAATAAACTATTCCCCCAATGGGTATCAAAAATCATAATAATAACACCATCCCTTGTAGTTGTTCCTTTAATGACACAAACATCCTTACCATGAATTGTAAAACTGAATAGATCAGTCATGTCACATGAATATAAATCATACACATCAAACTACATGGGTTTCAATTCCTATTTCCAATAGGATATGTAGGATTCCCCTTTTATGTTAAATCCCAATATCACCATTATTAAATATTCACCTTAGGAGGATGTATTATTGATGCTTAATAATCTTTATAGATCATGTTAAATCCATCAAAAAAACATCCAAAAATCCTACATAGTATATTAAACCATGGGATGTCCCCACTGGTTATTAAACCTATGTCTACTCTTATGTGATGAGCATACATGGATCTATCCCAAATGAATGTTAACATATTCCTACCCTTAGGTGATTATCCTAAGAAGACTCATTCCTTATGTGTGTATCATGAGGTTCCCTACATGATGAGGATATGACTACTCCACCCTTCCCATAGTTGATGAGTCTAATATTCTTTCTTTATGTGACTATCAGTGAATGCTCCCTGTGAAAAGTAAGGTATTCCTTTTGTGAAGAACATAATAATTCTATGTGATGAGCATGTTATATAATCATCATCACCTCAAGTGAAGAGACTATCAGAATACCCTTTCCTATATGATGAACATAACATGCATTGTATGCTGTACATAGGATGCCTTATGTGATAATCATTTGATTCCTTAGGAGGTTATCCTAATTTTCCTTGTGTGATAAACACAAGATACCTTTTTTGATGAGTAAGGGATACCATAGCTTATGAGAATAGGTTACCCTGAGTTAAAACTATAAGAATAATTATGTGATTAGAACAAGATACCCTTATAATCTTACAGGAAGAATATATTTTCTAGATTCTGAACACAATAATAAACTCCAATCGCTAAGTGGTTACCCCATGACAATAACAAGATAGATAATTAGTTGATGACCATACGAATATGGAATTGAGAATTGAATTCATGATATTATTTTAAATTTTTAAGAGTGGTTGAGAATAAGAAACAATATTTATAGAGGAATCCATGGAAGAAAGGGTTGACATCCCATTATCTCCTTACGATCATGGAGCTAACACCATCAACTACAGTGGTGACAAGCCACCCACATTTTGAAAGTATAAAAGGTGTGGGACATATCATAACCATCAAAGTCATTTTCCGATGATAAATATATTTATAAATATAATGTGTTAAAGACCATTAATTTCCTTGATGTTTTTGGTACGGTTCTCTAAGATTAAATCTTTAACATGCATGTTTTGATAATTTGTAACGAATATATGGAAGCTTGATAATAATGTGTTAAATATTAATATTTCCATTAAAAAAATATATAAAAAATTATTTCCTTATTATTATCATATATTAACTTTAATTAAGTTTTCATAACCATCCATGATAAAAACATATAGAATTCTCCATGTAGGTATTTATACTAACTCAAACAACAAAATGCTATAATCAAAGGTTGAGTATCATTATGAAGTGATTCTACTAAAATATCATTATTGTAGAAGTATAATGATATTATTTAAATTATATTAATGGGATTAATAATAATTGGGAAGTAGTATAAGAAGAAGATAAATTAAAATTAATTATAAGAATTCAATACTTAAAAAGAATAAATTGTATATTATCTTGGACGCCTACTTAGTTTTGAAGGTTTGGAGAATCCTATTGTGAAAAGGCAATAAAAACATGAGGGAGGATTAATAGGTATGTTAATATGGTATAATATATAAATACATATATATTAATTATAATTTTAGGTTTTGTTTAGAAAGGGGGTGGATGGATCAATTTATAAGTTAGATGGAGTGTCATTTCCCAAATAATCATTCATTATTGTGTAAAAATAAATATTTCATTGATATAAAGTGACTCAAAAAAATTTATGGAATGATGGTAAGAAAATAACACTATAATACACACATTTAACTTGTAATTTGTGAATATATGTATATATTACATTAATTATTTATCACATTTTTCCCTTTACCATACTAACTAACATTTACCCCAGTAACATATTTTTTCCAAAAAATGAAATTAAAATTATTAAATAATTTTCCATTATGATTTAAAATTTGAAAAACATTTCATTATACTAATTTCCTAAAAGTGATTAAAATTAATTTTAAAATAAAAATAGATACAATATAAATATAATTTCTAGAAAAATATAATTTTAATTATATAATTAGATTTATTCATATTACATACCAACTAATAATCATCAGATTAATGATAATTAATTAATTTATTTATATATATAATTTTTTTTATTAAAATAATTCTTTAATTTTAATAAATTAATTTTATTATGATAAAAAACACAACATAGATAATAAATATATTTTTGAAAAACATATCTTTTAAAATTAAATGATTTTATTCATATTTCAAACCAGTTAATAATAATTTCATGACCTAGAATTCATTTTTTAATATATATAAAAAATATATTTAATTAATTCTTTTACTCCAAATATAGAAATTTGTCTTTTAAATAAACTCATATAATATGTTATAAAAATAATGTTTTTAAATAGAAAAAATCTATTGACCATGTATCATTAAATTATTTTTTCTTATAATTAATTAAATATTTATTAGATGTTAATTACTTATTATACTAAAAATTAATTGAATTTATAAAATCATTTTTACTTGAATCATTATATAAGTGTAATAAATTTAATAAAAATTCATAACTCAAAAAAAAATTTAGAATTAAGCTAATTTCACAAATTAATTAGTATTAGCTGTTCTATTCAAAAATAATTTATTTTATTTCATTTAAATTATTTATAATTAATATATGTATATTTAAATATTAAATAAACTTAATTTATATCAACTATATATTGGTAATTCCAAACTTGTAACATTATTACTAGTGTTATACCTAATGGTTATATACCATTTTATAATGGTCAAATAATATCTATATTTCCCCTATTACCATATATAAATTCTTTATATTAAAAATTATCAAATCACAATTCCTATTACATTAATGTTATTTTATTATTTAAAAAAAATATTTCTCTTTTCATGATATTTTTTCTTTTTGTGGGTTTAATTATAATAAAAATTATTCTCAAAGGTGAAGATGATTCAAGAGATTTCTTATTTGTGAGTATATCATTATTTTTTATTTATTTTATAATTTTATTTAATTCGATTTTGAGGGATATAATGATCCATGAATTGTAATAATCCATGGTATGTAATAAATGGTTTTATGTACTTTTGTTTTGATGTTTCATTATGAGTTAATAAAGTGTTATTAATTTGATTAATATCTCCTATGATTTTTTTCTACTAAAATTTCTCTTTATTAGAAAGAATATAAAATGTTTCTTAGAGAATGAAAATGTTTTTTTTAAATTGGAATGTTAAAAAAATGTTCTAATTGTAAAACAAGAAAATTTCTTGACTTTCTAGTATTTTTATCCTATATTATTTCATCATTAAATCATTCATCTTAAAAATATCATAAAGATACCCAACTATATTTATTTGATCAATATAAACTTTAATAATGATAGATATCTTTGTGATACTATGGATTTCATATCTCATGGATTTTAATTGCATGTTTTATGAATTTTAAATATTTTATGTATTTTAATATATATATATATATATATATATCCTTCCAATAAACCATATAAATAATTTTGTACTAAATTGGTCAAAAAAAATTCAATCGCCTCCTTAGATTTTTGATAAGAAAACTAAATCTAACAGCATCGATAATTATATAAGTTCATTTTTTACAGTCTATATATATCTATTCTAAGAAACTGTATGAGAAAAAATAAGTTCCTCATATCTTATAATTTCATTAAACTCGTTTCTCTTTTAAATTATTACCCATTTATGTTCAACATCATTAATATTATTTGGAGTTGAAACTACTCGTCAAAATCACCATACATTGAAATAATGAATTTATTTTGGAATATATTTATTCCTTTAATCATATTCAATCATTATAATACCTATAATATTTAATTGGATGATTATCAATATTATTATCATTTATACTTTTTAAATTAAATGTATATGAAAAAATGATCGACAATTCCATAAATTAAATTAGATACCTTATAAAAATAAATAATCCTTTAAAATTAACATTTACATTTAATATGATATTTATTGACATATTATAATTTTTCATTTTACTAAAAAAATATTTTTTTTAAATCCATTTCATTTATATTTTTTAATTTCAAAAAAATTGAATCATCACAATAATAATATAACATTATAGATAAAAAAATATCACTAGATGATGGTTCAAGATATATAATGTTTATAGGTGAATAGATATAAATACATGTAGTTCATTAAATCCCCATATTGTTTATTTTATTAGGTTCATTGGGAACAAATAAAACACATATGAATTTTTAAAAATGATATATATTCAATTAATTATTTCAAAACTATTTATAGGTAGAATTGATTATTTGTGACTAATATAACTATAAATAAAAGGTTACTTGCATAGATACAAGAATCTAATTAGAAATCATGAGTTCTATCCTAGTAATTACTAATTTAAAAATGAATATAAATTTTTTATGAATGATTCTACTATATAATTTTGTTTATTATCATGTGAGACAATATTTTCAACATGAATTATTATAAAAATATATATATCAACAAGATTTTTTTATAAAAATTACACCAGAATGTTTCAAGTGAAAAATGATATGTATTTAGTAAAAATAATACGAAGTTTAGTGATTAAAATAATATTTTTATTGTGTAAAAGTTTAATATTTTATATTTATGTTATGATTATAGGTAGTAAAATTTAAACAACCCTAGGTTTTATGTTAGTTTTTATAATTATTTTTAGTTTCTTTTTATTTAGTTAGGTATATTTTCAATTGTAATGTGATATGGAGAAAGTTATAATAATAAATAATTATCAAAGGAAGAAGGTTGAATATAGTATTTTAGAGTAAGAATACCCCATAACAGTAGAGGTAAATATTTTATTATACTTATACATTATGATTCTAGGGTGTTTGGATAATATGGAGTAATCGTGAAGGTGATTAATATAGTAGAATTAGGGTTTGAGATGACTATTTTAGTAGTTAGGGGTTGGATTTGTGGTAAAAACCTCATAAGTCTCCATGAAATACCTGAGTTCAAATCAATGGATGGGAAAATTTTGGATTGATTTTAGTAGTAACTATAGTATTACTATATTAGTTATACTATTCACCTGAACCAGGCCTTTGGGATACAGAATTCGGCCTTTAGGTCATAAAAACTTTGGGCCATCCACGAGAATTTTAGATATAGGGCCTATGATCCAATATGTTCAAGGAATTTATTCCATGGGGCCCCCAATCCCTGAAGAAGAGTCGGTTTGGCATACTAGATCAAAAATAGGGTAATATATCAGAGTAGAATCAGTCATCAGATGGAGGAAACCAAATCCATGAATGGAGGGATATGGCCCCTGCCATTAGCCAGTGAATATCTACACAAGGGAAGTACAATCTGTTCTGAATTTTAGGTGGTGATATGATGAAGAGTCTAAGAGGTGTTGGGGAGGGTCATTTTTAGTGTAATTAATCCATAATTTTGTAATTTTTTTGTGTCACTAGGCTTCTGAGCCATGTACTTTAGGATTTTTTTCCCTCTAGTCCTTATTGAAATGAAGAGGTTCCCTCTCAACCTAGTTAAATATATGATTATATAAAAATAAAAAAATAAATACCTTCACGACATTTCATGCATGAGGTAAATTTTTTAGTTAGAAAAATCAAACGGTGATGTATTCTCAATGTATCATGATTTATTATCTATCGAATATATAAAATACTAGTTTTCTCTATCCATTAATGTTTATCATTTGTTGAATGATTTTTTAGATTATATCCTGAGGCGTTTCATTATGCCATGAATATTTATGGTTTTGATATTTTGGTGTGCCTTCAGTAGATATGAGAAATATTTTATTCTATAATTTTAGTTCATGGAATAGGTAGAGATAATTTTTATGTCATGCTAGTTTTCTTTTCACTATGATGTGTCTTAGTGGATATCAAGTTCTAGGGGATCGACCTATTTGGGGAATGAAGAGGGGTGAAGACTACATAATAAAATTTAGAGATATTATAATTGCAGTATGATAAATTCCCTTAATCTAGGATGTTAAATGATATCATTTATTTTGAATATTCATTAACTGTTATTTTTATAGAGGTTCATGTTGTGGTTTTAAAAAATTAAATTTAAAATACCATGATACTATATGATTCTCTATTTCTTGATATGATGTTTTCTACCTAGATTTTTATTATAAATTTAGGTAGCTTATATAATTTTATTCAATTCAATTTTATTAATTCAAATAATAGTAATATTGTGGATAAATTATGGTGATAATTTTAAACCATAGTGGTCTTTTATGTACATGGTTTCTTGATTTTGATCTCTTACATTTTAAGTGATTTGTCTCTCATCTTCTCATATTGTTTTGTATTTCTTCTTTCTTTATGAGTTTAAGGAAGTGACTAGAGTTCTATTTTGGTGAATTTTTAATATAAGAATGATAAAAGATAATGGATTGTTGGTTTTTGTGGGGTCTCTTATATGTTCATTAATATTTAATCTTAGTTTTCCTATCGTCTCTTAGAATAGAGTTATTCAAGATTCATCTATGGTAAGTGACTTCTAGAATATTCTTTTATCACTTAAAATTATAATATTTATTAAATTTTTATATTTTCATCTAATGATTTCCTTCCAACCTTTAATTATTTAGATCTTTTTTTACTCATTGATTGGATTCAAGTGATGGATTATTTTTGGATTTACAATTTTTTTATTTTTTAAAATGGTATTGTAATTCGATGGGAATTGTAGTTGTAAATACAAGTCTTAGTGTAGGGTTTTTAGGGATAATATGTTACTTTAACTTGGTTCTTGTTTTTTGGGAGTTTTCTATCTTTTTAATGATACATATGGATTTTTTTTGTAAGGTTCATTTATGATATTCTAATGTTGGGGGAAATTAGTGGTGAAAAATGAATGATTTTGGTTGTTTATGTAATTCCCTGACCCTAATCGACTGATCTAGATCAATGATATACATGACCTCATGTGTATCTCCCTATACATAAAATATTTTTAACTAGAAGTGAGGGTTCAAATGGTAAAATGGAAACCCTTAGTTTCAATAGCCATATACTCAAATAACAATAAGAATTATAATAATCCAAAAACCACTCTAGAACTAAAGAATAATAATAATATAATAGATGACATTTCATGTAACTCATATTCAGATAACTGAATACCAAAGACCCCCAATGTGGTAGGTAAAACTGATTTATAAGAAAGCAATATGAAAATAAATAAAGATATCAAGAAATCACTTTGGACTCCATCTTGGTACCACCTATGAGCACCAATCTCCATCTCCTCAACTCCCCATTATTGGACCCTTTCCCTTTCCTAGATCCCTAATTATGAAATCTTCACATACATCAGGATTCTTTTTCATGTAGTCAGTATAAGCCACTAGGACACCACCAATTCATCCTTAACAAAACTGTACATGCATAGGAGTTCTACTTCATGAAAATAAGTAAATTCGCAGTAGTGTACCAATGAAACATTTTTCAATACATCATGTGCTAACTAATCCACCTTGAACCCTAGATATACCTACATTGCCTCCATGCTATAGGTAAAGTCCTAGTGAAATTCATAATCATGGTCAGACATAAGGACACCATATATCCCTGAACAACTATATGAATAAAGAGTCTTGGTTTAAGCAAAAATACCATCATTCCCCATATCTAACATAGTTTAGGCCATAGAGACATCATACCCTATCTATATATCAGGTTAAGAAACAAGGCCATCATATCCTATCATTGATGTGGTTCAGGTATCAATGATATCATAAACATGACCTTTGTCTACATGCATCATCATCATCATCATCGCATGCCACACATCCCCCCCTGTAAAGGCTCACCAAGACATGAAGGTCTAATTTTCACATGATACTAGGATAAAAACATTCATAGGCCATATATTCACACCAAATAGGGAATAACCAATATAGGAATAATATTTAATATCAATCATTAGATTCAACAACCATACGCAGACATGCGATCATTATAAAAAATTAGTCCCATGAGCAACACACATGAAAAGATTAAATCAATATCAAACATGGGTATCATACGATATACCTACACACATTTATTTTTATTATCAACGAAAAACCATTATACAAGGGTTATATATGGTAAGGAACATCTAACCACAATCATATTGATTCCAAATATCAAAAACCACCAAGAGTCATCACAAACTATGCTTGTGTACTATCTAGATTATGTCGTCACACCAGTATCCCAAGATCTAATCCAACTTTATCATAAAATTAATTCTATAAAAATAGTCAAGAAGGTGATGTAGAAATAGTATTATAACTTATTAAACATTACCAATGAAATCCATTGTCAATGGTATATCTATATCTTTTCAACCGAAGGGTGAAAATTCCCTAGATTCGGCTTCCTATCCAGTGAATAAATAAGAAACTCTTCATTAGATCACATTATAATTCATATGTCTAGCCCTTATAGAATATATATTTGATTCCCTCTATTAATAATAGGGGGTTCAAAGAAAAATATAAATAATATTTTAAGTACAGACTCTTACCAAGAATCCACATGAGTCAAAGACTCTAGATTCACTAGATTTTGAGTTTAAGTGGAGAGGAAATGGAAATAGTGGCCACTAGAGTCCCTAAAATTTATATACCTAATAATGGGGTAAATAATTTAGGGTTTTAGGGTGGTTTTGGATAATAAAACAAATTTTAGAATTAATAAAATGAAACTCATGGTTTGATAACAAGGTTTACTAAACTACGCGATAATCATGTGAGACTTACTATCACTTCTAGGCACTCAAACTATTTTGATTCGTAGTTTGGTAAACCATGTTCCAACTATGAATTTTTACTCTATATCGAGTCATATTGTTTCATAAATAATGTAACATGGTTATGACTAACTATTCTCCAACTATGAGACTTCATTTTTCTATCTCCAATAGGTTATACTATTTCCTAGGGAGAACCAAAAAGTATTTCCAAATGGTTCCTAAACCATGACCCCCATTAAAGGACTCTAAATTCCATAAATACTCTCCAAAATCTACCTAATATTTCAACAAAAAAATAATATATCATAACACCATTAAATAATCTCTAAAACAACTAATAACACGGTTGTAAAATTATAGGTTGTTATAATATCCCCCCATAATGAGTTTATGTCCTTGAAAAGTGTCTCTAGAGTTCCTTCTCAAATAAATCTATACACTAAGCTCACACATAATATTCCCTCTCCAAATTATCATATTGTATATGATCATGTTATTATTAAATTTTTACAATGGTAACTAACTTACATAGTAGAAAATTCTTACGCCATTACACAATCTAAACCGATCACTCCATAAATGATGAATTTGGTTCTAACTTAACATCCTCACTATCAAACACATGTATAGGATCAGGATCATACCACCAAAGCTAAGAGACATAGAACATTTTATGCATATATCAATATTCTAGAGGAAAAGAAAATTGGTAAGACACTACACTAATATGTTTGATGATCTCAAATAGTCCTAAAATCCATGGTTTCATCTTCTCGTGCTTCCATAATTGGCAATTCTCCAACTGAGGTGACACTCGAAAGAAAAACCTTTTCACCTGCAATATACTCTATGGTAATATACTCTAATTGGAATATTATTATTATCTAATATGATTGGTAAAAAAATTGATCAATTATAACCTCTTATAGGTCTCCTACAACATACTCATCCCAATGATAGCTACCTCGCCTACCTTGTGCCAACACAACAGTGATCAGTATAGCCAAACATAAATAGCCTCAAAAGGTTTCCTATAAATAAAATCATAAAAACTATTATTATATTATAATTCCATTATACCCAAATAATCATCCAATTATCTACAAAAATAAAAAGTGCATTCCCAAATCATATCCTTTTTAATTTGGATTGTCCGCTAAGATTTTCTACCATTATGCAGAAGATATTCCATACTTTGTTTTATCTGAGTTCCAAAATCCATCTGTAGAATTTATAAATGTTTCATGTAAATTAAATTTACCTATTAAATAAACTAATGGAAGTAATTACAAATAGTCAAACTGCAAGAACCCGGTTCTTATTTCTAAGGTACGGGTTTCTTCTTTTCACTTTTCCTTAAGTGTTTTTGAGAAAATATGGAAAATGTGAAATATCATAAATTTTGGAAGTAAACACCATGTACTTTTGCACACACTGTGTACTTTTGGCCGTGTGGGATGAGTACACGGGTCGTGTGCCCATGTCGGAGACAAAGGGTGTAAAGACCGACTACATGTCATGTAGTGGTCCCTTACATGTCGTGTAGTCAGTCGGTAGAGGAATAGTAAGATGGTGGCTAGCTATGTGATAGACCATGTCATGTGCTCAAGGAGACACGCCGTGTAGTCACGTCGGCAGGTGAACAGTGTCACGCTAGTGGGAAGCCGCCAGAGGAACAGTTAAAAAATGGGGAGTACACACCGTGTTCTTGGAAGTACATACCGTGTAGTTTGTTTTTTCCCTTAAAATGGGAATTAGCCTCCCCTTTTCACAGGGAAGGCTTAGAACGGGAAGAGGTAGATCAGGAGAGAAGGACTAAGCTTTAGAGATCCGTTGGGCATTCGTCGGGAATCCGTTTCCGCCTCGGACAATCTCATTGGAACCGCGCGGGTAAGCCCTCTCATCTCCTGGTGTGTATCTTGTCCATTATTCCCCTAATAGAAGTTATTTGTGTTTAAACGGTGTTTCTTCTTTGTCAGATCTACATAGTACTTGGGCGTTTCTGGAATCAGTGTTCACGTATAACGTTCGTTGACGTTTAAGGTAGGTGGCTTGTTGTTTATTTTCCAACTATTGTGTGTTTTTGTGCCACGAACCCATGTTGGGGTGTCGTGAGGCTAAGGTCATGGCTAATTTAAATACCTATAATTATATAGATGATTAATTAAAGTTGTAAACTGTTTTTTGGGATAAGTGCTTGGATCCGAGACCACCCCCGGGGTGCGTTCCTTTATTTAGCCGTTTGGCCAGGATACCTGAGGGTATGCCTTTAAAGTAATGATTGTAGAATTTCCTTGAGAGGAATGGCTTGTGAATGATTATTTACATGTTTGGAATGGACCTGTTACTTGCGCCTGAGGGTAATGTTTTACTTAGCCCGTGGGAGTTTTTTTGCTTAGCTCGAGGGAAGTTGTTATCTTACCCTGAGGGAAACTTCTTCCAAGCCTGAGGGCAATCGGCTCTGTGCCTGAGGGCGACACTACCTACGCCTGAGGGAAAAATCTGTTATGCCTGTGGGAAATTACCTACAGGTTGGATACTCTTTACCTGAGGGTAGGGGTTTACGTATTTGAGGACATTAGATGTTTACTTAGAATATTCACTATGGTGATATTTTAAATTAAAGGATTAAATGGATATTAAAATGGAAATATAATTGGTTAAGTTAGTTACTTTTTATTACTTCTTACTTTATTACAATTTACTGCTGCACACTATTGTTGCATGTTTTACACACAGGTGAGAACATGCCTTTGGTGGGTGCCTACTAAGATATATTTCTCACACCCTATTTGGCTCACACTTTTTGGCCGAAACAGATTACATTTCTGCAGGTGTAGATAAGGCCAAGGGTCCTTATACAGGTACTTGACTGCTGCTGGGGTGTAGGAGAGTATGGGACCGAGCATTGGCTGTCAATGCCACAGGCTGTTCTATTTTTCTTTTCTTTACTTGTACTTCAGTTGTATTGTATTTCATTATAACATGTTCTATCTATTTTATAGAATAGTGACATGCTACATATTCATATATATATGACTGTTGGTTTCCCTTTCTGTTATCAGTTATCCATTTTAGTTATATGTACTGTTACTGCCTCCGCTGTTGTTGTATGTTTATTCAGCTGTTCTACACTTTGACAAATGAGGGCATAGTTTCCCCACTATCAGACCTGGGCCCTCGCTTCTTGTCGGCAGCCTCTGGCATTTGGGGGAATGCGCTTGAGGTCACGTGGCGAACCGGGTTCAGGGCACCCGTTGAGTGGCACCCGGAATCAGGACGTTACAATGTGATATAAGAGGAGTTCTTTTCTTTGACTTACTATTTGGAGCCTTAGTTGGGGATAGGACGATAATGGTATTTGGTAATAAGATGTGCCCGGTCATAGATAACCCATGTACAGGGAAAATCCAATTTACCTCGTATTGCAATTTTTCTGGTTTTGCAATTTTACAGTTGAATTGATTTTCACCGTTGGGTGACGCACTTGTGATTGTGCTATTTATATTATATCTATGGGTTCTATTTAGTTGCAACTCGATGAGATGAGGGTATTCCATCTCATGCATCATTTAGGCACATGCTAAAAATCACATGCCATGCATAGTTTCCATGCCATGTAGGTGCATTAGAAATTGCATGTTGTTGTGATAGTTGTTGTGCTAGAAAAACATGCTGTTGTGATAGCTTCTTGATAGATACCTGCTGTTTGATAGGGTATTATTGTGTGAGCTTGTTTATAGAATGGATGCCAAAATTTGGTTTTTAGGGAGTATGGGCCCCCATTTACTGGAATTTGGTGGATCATTGACTACTTATTATGTTATAACACAGATAAGATGTCAAACTTTGATTCGTGGGGAGTATGGGCCCTCACGGATCATAATTTGACACTTAGGTGTTGTTTTCCGGTATTTTCTGGGTTTCGAGGAAGTTTCTAAGGCATACTGTCCGGAAACCCAGTATACACGCCATGTAGTACTGTAGACAAGTCGTGTATGTTCTTCTGTTCAGGAAGAAAAATGAACATTTTGAGTACACGTCGTGTACCCAGAGTACAAGCCATGTAGTCTCTTCCCGTGTCACAAACTGTGTGGGCGGTGACACAGGGAAGGGAAGAGCTTGGGGCGAACATGTCGTGTACCGGATGTACATGTTGTATAGTGTTGACCCGGAGACCCAGTCGTGTAACTAACAAACACGGGCCTGTGTAGTCATTTCTTGAACACGCCGTGTCAATGAAGAACATGTCGTGTAGTGTGACCTAGGGACCTGGCCGTGTAACTAATAACACGGGTCGGTGCTATCCTCTTGAGTACATGCTGTTTAAATGATGAACATGCCGTGTAGTGTGAGCCGTGTGTCCGACCGTGTACTCACAACATGGGCCGGTAAAGCTCGTCTAGAACATGTTGTGTACCTTTAGGACACGTCGTGTAGTCTTTTCCAAGGAAAAACCATGTAGAGTAAGTCGTGTGGCTAGGAAACGAGGTGGTGTACACGCCGTGTGTGGGTGTAACATGCCGTGTAGTGTTAAGCCGAGTAGTCGGCTGTGTCACAAACGACACGGGTAGTTGGAAATTTTCACCATACATGCCATTTAGATTTTATACACGTCGTGTAGTTTTGTTCAAATTGGAGTCATGTGGCTTAGCCGTGCAGAAGGAACCGTGCAGGGGAAGGGGAGTCAAGTACATGTCGTGTAGTCTATACACGCCATGTAGTTTTGTTCAAATTGGAGCCTTGTGGCTTAGCCATGTAGAAGGACCCGTGCAGGGGAAGGGGAGTCAAGTACACACCGTGTAGTTAGTACACACGCCATGTAGTCTTGTTTTGAAAATTTTGAATGCATTCTTCCTCCTGTTTCCTTTTGGGTTTCTTCATTTTCGGTCATTGTTAACCTTGTTCTAAGGCATGTTTTTGACCTTGTAGTGTCATTCCACTCAGAAGACCGCGCGTTTTTCTCCAGGAGAGAGGCGGAGACTATACTCTAGAGATGGTGGGCCATGGGCTACCAGTTCATCCTCCAGCAGAGCCAGATGCAGCGCCAGCCGTTATACTGGACACAAGCATAGAGGCGCAGTTCCGTGAAGGCTTATTGCGGTTCTTGCAGACCTTTCAGGGAGCATCGCAGGCTGCCACATCTATGGTCGAGCTGACACATATCTTTCAGCAGCAGCATCTGCCTACATTTTCAGGGGATGGCGGACCACATGATATGGTGTCTTGGCTAGGATCGATATAGACTATTTTCGATCACTTAAAGACGCCTCTAGGGAAGAGGGTCAAGCTCGCGACATACATGCTGCGTGATTCCACCAAGAGGTGGTGGGATGTTACCACCTAGTCAGAGCATCACAGAGACATAGCGTGTGAGGATTTTCAGGCAGTCTTCTATGACTTCTTCTTCCCAGAGATGCTGAGGGCAGATAGAGCTCGAGATTTCATGAATCTACAGTAGGGCGCTATGTCAGTGATGGACTATTATGCTCACTTTACCGACCTTCAGCGTTTTTCACCTGTTCTTGTGTGTGATGAGATGCTGATAGCCAGACGCTTTGAGGATGGTCTTCTTTATGACATTTGAGCGCTGGTGAATGTTTTCAAGATTCCTATTATACATTCTATTGTGAACCAGGCACTGATTACAGAAAGAAACCTACGGGAATCTATTGGTGTGGGCCAGGGCAGTTCAGCACCAGTTACTGGTACTATTTCTGCTGTCAAGAGGAAGAGGCAGATGGAATTCTCTCAGGGTGGCAGTATTAGCCAGGCAGTTTCTTCAGGTGCTCTAGTAAGGTGTTACTAGTGTGGTAAAGAGGGGTACAAGATACTTCAGTGTCCACGAGACCTAGTGGAGTGCTAAGCTTGCTGCAAGATGGGTCATCTGTAGTGTTTTTGCCAAGCATTTCTACTAATAGCTAGTGAGAGGGGTTCTGTGCAGACTCCGCGTGTGGGAGCAAGACCAGTGGCTTCTTACCAGTCAGGGAACTGGAATATTTCAGGGCGTGCAGGCAGAGATGGTGGTCGTGGCCATGGAATCCAGACACTAGGATCTTAGAGGCAGCAGGGTGGGACAGCTCAGGGTAGCCAGGTTTTGTCGTAGGGCCGCAGCACTGGGCAGACATATGCAGTGCAACAGACCCCGCAGGAGCAGGATCTCGGACCTTCTACAGTCAAAGGTACTATCCTAGTAGATTATGTCTTATCTTCAGTACTTTTCAATACGGGTGCTACACACAGTTTCATATCTGTACCCATAGTGGAGATCCTTGGGCTCTGTGTTTCTACTTCTTCTGATATCATGATGCTAGAAACACCATTGGGGACTAGAAAGGCTAGTGTGTGTTAGTGCAAGGAGTGCCCCCTTGAGGTTGGTGGGTGTCACTTCCTTTGGGATCTCTATCTCCTAGAGATGACAGCTTATGACGTCATTCTCGGGATGGACTGGTTGGTTTCGTTTCAAGCCTTTGTAGACTGCTATCGTCGCAGGGTGAGTTTCACATCACCAGAGGGTGGAGAGTTTCTATACAAGGGCGAGTGGGATGTTTAGAGTCGATCTGGAGCAAAACATCGTGGGTGAGGTGGAGTCACCGCCCAGGTTGCGAGCATATATCTGGATGACCAGGGGACTTGTCAGACATATTTCACTCCAGTGGTTGATCATTTCATGGATGTCTTCCCAGAAAACTTTTCAGGTCTTCCTCCATATCGAGAGGTGTATTTCTCTATTGATCTTGTGCCAGGAGCAGCACCGGTGTCCATTCTACCTTATAGGATGGCTACACCAGCGTTGTAGGAGATCAAGAGGCAGTTAGAGGAGTTATAAGCAAAGGGTTTCTTCCGAACGAGTACTTATCCTTGAGGTTCTCCAGACCTTTTTGCGAAGAATGCAGACAATAACCTCAGACTCTGTGTGGATTATCGGAAGTTGAACCAGCTAATGGTCAAGAACCGATATCCCTTGCCGAGGATTGATGATCTTTTTGATCAACTTTGTGGAGCACGAGTGTTCTCGAAGATTGACTTGAGATCAGGATATTATCAGCTGTGTGTTAGACCATCTGATATACCTCTCACGACTTTTAGGAGTAGGTATATTCTATATGAGTATACGGTTATGCCGTTCGGACTCACGAATGTGCCAGCAGTTTTCATGGCTCTGATGAATCCTGTGTTCCATCCTTATCTGGACTCTTTTGTGGTAGTATTCATGGAAGACATCTTGGTGTACTCTCACACTCTACACGACCATGCTTCCCATCTTGAGATCGTATTGAGTACACTAAGAGAGCATCGGTTATATGATAAGCTCTCAAAGTGCCACTTTTTGATGGACCAGATACATTTCCTGGGTCATATCATCTCGGAGGCAGGAGTTGCGGTAGACCCAGAGAAGGTGAGAGCAGTAGTTTCCTGGGAGCATCCTAATAACGTGTTTGAGATATAGAGTGTCTTAGGGCTGGCTGGTTACTACAGACATTTTATACAGGACTTTTCCCTCTTAGCAGTGCCGTTGACGGGCTTGACTAAGAAGGGTGTGAAGTTTTTGTGGTCAAAAGCTTGCGAGACAGCCTTTCATGATCAAGGGATTGGGCTAGGAGCTGTGTTGATGCAGGGTGACTGAGTAGTTGTGTACGGGTCTCTGCAGTTGAGGCCACATGAGAGGAATCACCCGATGCATGACCTCGAGTTGGCTGCAGTTGTGCATGCGTTGCGCTATTAGAGACATTATCTATTGGGATAATGTTTTGTGGTTTTCACGGACCAAAAAAGTCTCAAGTATATCTTTACTTAGCGTGACTTGAATCTGAGGCAGTGAAGGTGCGTCAAATACCTTCAGTCCTTTGATTTTAAGCTTGCTTATACACCTTGTAAGGGTAATGCAGTAGCTGATGCACTGAGCATGAAGACTCAGACACAGGCTGTGCAGGAGGCTAGTGATGTGTGGAAGCTTATGGCATTGTTCTCTAAGATGCATTTGGAGGTGCATGACAGTCAGGGGAAAACTTATCTTTCTTCATTAGTTCTGACTTCTACCCTCCTGGATAGAGTGAGGATGAGACAGCTATCTGATTCAGAAGGCCTAGTTCTATGGGAGTTGGTGGCAAGCGAGGACCCTCCTCCTGGTTGGATGATAGTCGATGATGAGGTATTGCATTTCCATGGACGTGTATGGGTTCCGGGGGATATATGCGAGGAGATGATGAGGGAGATTCATGCTTCATCTTGGGCAGTTCATCCTGGGGTTACCAAGATGTACCGTGACTTGATTCTTCAGTACTGGTGGCTGGGTATGAAGAGAGATGTAGCTGGTTTTGTCACGAGGTGTTCCACCTGTCAGCAGGTGAAGGTGGAACATCAGAAGCCAGCTGAACTATTACAGAAGTTACCTATCCCGGAGTGGAAATGGGATGATTTCATGATGGATTTCATGACTGGGTTGACGAGGTCACCTAGAGGCAATGATGTCGTGTTGGTTGTTGTGGACAGACTCACGAAGGTAGATCACTTTTTACCGATCAAGGAGACTTTCGGTGTTGACGAGCTCTGGAAGTTGTATATCTGAGAGATCGTAGGTCTTCCTGGGGTCCCTCGTTTTATCGTTTCAGATAGGGACGCCCGTTTTACATCTCGTTTCTAGAAGAATTTTCAGAGGGCACTGGGTACACAGGTGCTTCTGAGCACAGCTTACCACCCTCAGACTGATGGCCAGTCAGAGCGTAGTATACAGGTGCTTGAGAACATGCTTCGTGCATGTGTACTAGACATTGGGGGCTCTTGGGAGAGGCATATTACCCTATTTGAGTTTTCCTATAACAATAGTTTTCAGGCGACTATCAAGATGGAACCATAAGCGGATTTTTATGGTAGGCCATGCCAATCACCTTTGTGCTGGTTAGAGGCAGGTGAGGCAGCTTTGTTGGGACCACGTCTCGTGCAGGAGACTTCTGAGCATGTCCAGTTGATTCAGAAGTAGAAGGCTACCACACAGTCTTGTTAGAAGTCTTATGCTGATCCATGTAGGCGAGCTTTGGAGTTCGTGGTCGGGGATCATGTTTTCTTGCGTGTTTCGCCAAGGCTGGGACACAAGCGGATCAGGAGACAGGGTAAAGTTTCACCAAGGTATGTAGGTCTATTTTTAATTCTGGAGAGAGTCGGGTTGGTTGCCTATCGGTTGCAGTTACCGCAGAGGTACTGGGCCACACACAACGTCTTCCATGTATCATAGTTGTGCCATTATCATTTAGACTTGTCTCACATTTTTCAGCCTGAGGAGGTAGAGCTCGAAGTAGATGTGTCCTTTGAGGAGAATCCGATTTGTATCGTTGATAGGAGCACGAAGGTTCTCCGAGGCCGGTCAGTTCCTCTTGTATGGGTGCTATGGTAGCATGGCTGAGTGCAGGACAAAACCTGGGAGTGGGAAATTGATGTACGTGCTCAGTGGCCGGAGTTATTCACGGCTATATCTTCTCCACCCTTGGAAGGGCAATTCGGGGACGAATTTCATTAAAGGGGGAAGTTTGTAAGAACTCGGTTCTTATTTCTGAGGTACGAGTTTCTTCTTTTCTCTTTTCCTTAAGGGTTTTTGAGAAAATATGGAAAATGAGAAAAATCATAAATTTTGAAAGTACACACCGTCTACATTTCCACACGCCGTATACTTTTGGCCGTGTGGGATGAGTACATGGGTCGTGTGCCCATATCGGCGACAAAGGGTGTAAAGACCAGCTACACGCCATGTAGTGGTCCCTTACATTCCATGTAGTCAATCGATAGGCAAATAGTAATACAGTGGCCAGATGTGTGACAGAACACGCCGTGTGCTCAAGGAGACACACCATGTAGTCACATCGGCAGGTGAACAGTGCCACGCTGGCGGGAATCCGCCAGAGGAATAGTTAACAAATGGAGAGTACACGCCGTGTACATGGAAGTACACACCGTGTACATTGTTTTTTTTTCACTTAAAATGGGGAGTAGCCTCCGATGTTCTTAGGGAAGGCATAGAACGGGAAGAGGGAGATCGGGAGAGAAGGCCGAAGCTTCGGAGATCCGCCAGGCGTTCGTCAGGAATCAGTTTATGCCTCGGACGATCTCATTGGAACCGCACTGGTAAGCCCTCTCATCTCCTGGTGTGTCTCTTTCCAATTCTTACCCTAATGGAAGTTACTTGTGTTTAAATGGTGTTTCTTCTTCGTTAGATCTACGTCGTTCATGGGCTTTTCTGGAATCGGCGTTCACATATAACATTCGTTGATGTTTAAGGTAGGTGGCTTGGTGTTTATTTTCCAACTGTTGTGCGTTTTTGTGCCACGAACCCATGTTGGGGTGTCGTGACGCTGAGGCCATGGCTAATTTAAATACCTAGAATTGTATAGTTGATTAATTAAAGTTATAAAATGTTGTTTTGGATCAGTTCTTGGATCCCGGACCACCCCCGGGGTGCGTTCCTCTATTTCGCCGTTTTGCCAAGATACCCAGGGGTATGCTTTTAAAGTAATGATTGTAGAATTTCCTTAAGAGGAATTGCTTGTGAATGTTTATTTACATGTTGGGCATGGCCCGGTTACTTGTGCCTGAGGGAAATGTTTTACTTAGCCCATGGGCGTTTTTTTCTTAGCCCGAGGGCGCTTGTTATCCTAGCCTAAGGGAAACTTCTTCCAAGCCAGAGGGCAATCGACTATGTGCCTGAGGGAGACACTACCTACGCCTGAGGGAAAAATCTGTTATGCCTATTGGAAATTACCTGCGGGTTGGATACTCTTTTCCTGAGGGTAGGGGTTTACATGTATGAGGACATTAGCTGTTTACTTAGAATATTCACTATGGTGATATTTTAAATTATAGGATTAAATTGATATTAAAATGGCAATATAATTGGTTAAGTTAGTTACTTTTTAGTACTTCTTACATTATTTCAATTTACTGCTACACACAATTGTTTCATGTTTTACACACAGTTAAGCACGGGCCTTTGGTGGGTGCCTACTGAGATATATTTCTCACACCCTGTTTGCATCACGCTTTTCGGCCCAAACAGATTATGTTTCTACAGGTGTAGATAAGGGAAAGGGTCCTTATACAGGTACTTGATTGTTGTTGGGGTGTAGGAGAGCATGGGACCAAGATTGTCTCACGATGCTACTGGATGTTCTATTTTTCTTTTCTATACTTGTACATCAGTTGTATTGTATTGCAGTGTAACATGTTCTGGTTGTTTTATAGAATAGTGACATGTTGCATCTTCATATATATATGACTGCTGGTTTCCCTTTCTGTTATCAGTTATCCATTTCAGTTATATGTACTGTTACAACTTCCGCTGTTTTTGTATATTTATTCCACTGCACTACACTTTGTCAAATGAGGCCATAGTTTCCCCCCTATCAGACCTGGGCCCTCGCTACTGGTCGGCAGCCTCTGGCGTCTGGGGAAATTTGCTTGAGGTCACGTGGCGAACTAAGTTCGGGGCACCCGTTGAGTGGCACCTGGAATCGGGACATTGCACAAACAATAACCTAAACATAAATCTGGCCCGACTCATCTAAAAAGTGAGTCTCCTGAATCAGTAATAAATGAGATAATTTCATCATCCAATCTACTAAAAACCACACAACATCTTGGATTATTAGTGTCATAGGAAACCCCGTAAAAATTACATACTTACATGATCCAAATTACAAATCATCATGGGAAAAGGATGAAGTAAATCACATTGTCTTTGATACTTACCCGTAAACCTATCATAGTTAAGACAATGAGAGAAAAAACTGGAAGTGTCCCTCATCATACATGGCCATCAGAACTGTTATATGATATCATAATACACCTCCATCGACCTACGTGCACTACCTATTACAAAGAATAAAATTACCTTATCATATTTTCTCTCATGGAAGAATAAACCAAAACACTACCATGAAAATATATTAAATAGTCTCTATTTAATGAAAATTATGGAATTGTTCCATTCCCCACCAACCATTCATGCATCACCAAGATTTCAAGATCTAACTAATGGATAGAATTTACCTGGTACACCAATGTCGACTTGGTAACCAAGGGATCACATACCATCACTTCTTAGTTTTAATATTCATCCACCAACTATTCATCAAATAATCTTATCCACTTCCACTATTTTGTGAAAACATCACCATCCATGTTATTTTCTCCAATCATGGGGTTTACAACATGCTCTTTTCTATAATCCTATCACTACGGTTTAGTATTTCATAGGACTCACCACATTAAATATTTATCAATAAATCTAACATACTTTCCCCAATGTGATAAATTCTTGGTCTCACCTCACCAATAGTTTAATAACCCAAATATAATTTGGCTAATCCTTAGTCGTTATCACCATCCAATTACAAGGGCCACCAAAATTCAAAACAACTCCATATAAAAAGAGGAATTAAAACATGATTGAAATCTCCAACAGCTGACCCACTCATCCCAGGAGATCACTAAATTTAACCATGGTCTAATGAAAAAGGCACCAACATGCCTTACCATCATCAGCCAATGAAATGTAGACACATAAAGGCCCTACTTCATTTTAATGAATCTCCACAATTTTTTTGCATCATTATATCCAAGCTGGTTGCTTCATATTTATTTTAAAACATTATGGATGTTCTAAACTATTTATGAACTAGACATAGGTTCTATAGGAATCATATGATATGTCATTACAATCCTCTTCTAAATACACCAATAAGAGATATAAAGACTCATAGAAAACCCACTCCTAGGGTAGTTTACAAAGGAATATTTTAATTGACACAATATAAACCAGACTTAACATTCTTAAAATAGTTGCCTAATAGCATTGTATGATAAAATCAACCATACACCTAATGGCCACTATCCAGTGATCCTTTTGGAAATACAAGGTTTCTCGTACCTTGAAAATCCTAGACCATATTAATTTCTACATTTTTCTCGAACCTGAATATTTTATGATGCTTCAAGACCGCCATGTCTCACCCAATATCTACCTTCCCAAGGAAAAACAACCTCAACCCACATCAAGGCCTAGATTTTATTTCACTACCAAAACCTTAAGTTAAACCTTATTAAGAATCTTCCCAGGGGAACTTTCATGGACTAGATTCCTAGTTCACTTAATAAACCACAACTGGAAGTATCAATTCAACTATTGATTGGTCCAAATTCCCAAACTCATCTTTGAACTAACACCAAGGTTCTGAATAACTCTCTCAATTAATGCACTATTACATTAATACACCACCAGACAAGCTATATTGTTGGTCTTATATTGATCGAGAATCACCGCCTAAGGTTCTCACAACCTCCTTCATACACTACCACACACCTAGAACCACCATCATAGATCACTTTCTACTCAAGGTAAGGAGAAAAACATAATCTCATACCACCATGTCTTGTGAAACCTGATTGTTCAACTAACTAGTACATAATGAGTGGTCATTGAATTGAATCATCATACTTACTCCACTACTATCTCATATCCCACACCTAGATCCACATCTCATTAGTCTAAGGGAACATCAAAAATCAACTCATATAACCAATATGTATTTACCCAAAACAAAACCCCATTATCTCATCTACTAAAGCGGTTCATTTCTCACATAAAATTCACAAATGAAATTATATCCCAAAACCCCATTATACTAACTTTAGAGGGATTCATATATTCATTAAATGCCACAGTACATGATAAATACCCATTTAAAGGGTCCATTTCTATCATAAACTTCATATAAACCATTAAAACACATTTTATTTCATTCCCTAAGGTGGATACCTTCGAAACACCCTTTCATAACATCGCTACTCTGTCCAAGTTCCAGAAAATGAAACATTCCATTTTTCCACAACCCAAATCAGGAACAACATCAAGATGAATTTAAGAGGGTATATCATGAATATTATAAAATTTTAGTTTAAAATTGAAAAATGGGCTTCACAAAATACCAGTTCGGTATACTGATCCATTTATACCTTTGAAAAATATATTTTAAAATTTTAAACCAATTTCTTTTTTGGAAAACACATTCAAACTATTTAAATACATAAACCCTCTTCACTTGAGAATCCATTAAAACCACACATTTATTTTTACCCATTTTTGGGCTCCAATGGGATTAAACACCCTTTTTAAAATCACAATTCTTTTTTCATTCAAACACATTAAGAAAATATAACAATTTTCCCTATAATAAATCCATTTCATCATCACTCATAATTTAAAAATCACTTAGAACCAAAATCATTTTAAAAAATTTCAATCCATTTTACAATGGGGGATTTTTATCCTTTTAAAAAATTATTAAAAATGATTCAACTACAAAATAAATTCCATAAGGATAATAACAAAAAATTATTACCACCTTCTCAAGGATTAAGTTTATGTCATTAATACTTGCTTGTTATTCATAGTCTTATATATATATATATATATACATATATATTTGTGTGTGTGTGTGTAAAAAAACATAGTATACACATGTCCAAATAATTACCTATCAGTAACAACATATCAAGAAACAAAAAACATGAAAATTATAACTGGATTATAATTATTTTAATGATAATATTATATGAATCACATTTTCACCTATGTTAATAGTCCTGATTCATATACACAACGTTATCCCATAAAATATAATAAGATTAAATACTTAGGATCAACATGAAACCATAAATCCACAACTATAATAGTAGTCCCATCACTGGCATCTTAGAGGCACATCACATAATAGTTTATCCAGGAACATACGTGACTCCACAAACTAAGTTCCATAAAACATATATCTGGTATACCTTCCCCCCAAACACATTAAATAATAAGAAAAGAATCCCTACTTTGATACCACTTTGAAATTTCCCAAACCAAATCACCTGGTCCAGGCTGGTGATTTACAAGACCCTATGTGTGTCTCCCCATACAGAAAAGGTTGTTAACATGAAATGAAGGTCCAAGAAATACAACTAGGAGAATACACCCTCCGTATCAATGGAAATATACCATAATAAAAACTATAATATTAATAATCCAAAAAGGTATTGTGGAACTAAATAATAAAAATTCTTTAATAGATGACGTCTTAGGCATCCCAATGACATATAATATAAAACAAAGGACCCCAATATGGGAGGTCAAATAATAGTATAAAAAACAATGGGAAAATAAATAAAGATATTATAGCAACACTCTGAATTTTATCCTAATACTACCTTAAAAAACTAAACTCCATCTCCACAACTCTCTACTGTTGGACCCATTATCTTTCCCAAATCCCTAATCAAGACGTCTAAAATTGCTTCGAGATTCTCATATAGTGTGTGAGTATAACCCGGTAGGACACCATCAACGTGTCCGTAAAAAAATTCCACACGAATAAGAGGTG
The DNA here is from genome assembly GCA_963277665.1 of Viscum album. Taxonomy (NCBI): domain Eukaryota; kingdom Viridiplantae; phylum Streptophyta; class Magnoliopsida; order Santalales; family Viscaceae; genus Viscum; species Viscum album. The sequence continues at coordinate 1,748,448,718 of OY728126.1, forward strand.
TATTTCATGTCAATAAGTAAATTCAAAAGAACATATCAACCAAAAAAGTTTCAAGTGATCATTCACTAACTAATACACCCTGAACCCTAGTTGTACCTACTTTGGATCTATGTTGGAAAGAAATTCATAGTAGAATCTTTAACTATGGTAGATCACAAGGCCATCTTGTATCTCAGAACATCCACATGGATAAAGATTCTCATGTCGGGCCAAAAGATCATGATGCCTCATTATTTCCATGGGTTAGGATACCAATCTATCATACCACATATCTAACATGGTTTTGGAAATAAGGTCATCATGTCTCATTGTTGAATTGTGTCAATAATCAAGGCTACCATACCCCTTTCTTATCTCTAGGTCCATTGTCTTCATCATCACATGAAACACATTATACCCCTCTAAGTTCTAACTAATCCATGATGTTTCTCATGTAATTTTATTATAGAATGAAAAAATTTACAAGAAATATATTAAAATATAGCAGGTCATTAAACATATCATCACAAAATATAATAACAATCATGTATTTTGATATCTATTCACATATGCACACATGTGATCATTACGAATCATGAGTCTTGCGGGGTGAACATACACAATCATGTAATAAATATCACACATAGTTCGCAAAAGCTACAAAATAATATTGTAATTATCCATGAAAAAACCATATACAATGGTTCAATATGATAATGAAATTATTACCTCAAGCACATTGATGAAAATTTTCAAAATCTACCAAGATTCATGACTAAACTATGACCACAGACCAACTGGTTTAATCATGTACACCAAGATCCCTAGAACAAATTCAAATTCATCACAAAATGAATTCTAGACAATTATTAAAGAAGGAGATGGAGAAATAGGCTATGAACCAATTAAACATTCCAAATTAGATCTTACTCCAATGGTATATTTAGATTCGTTCAAGGGAAGGGTGAAAATTACCTAGATCTACCATCATATCTAATGAATAAATATGAAATTCCTCATTAAACTACATTAGAATTCAAATACATTTCCATGATATCCAAGATATATGATTTTTTACAAGAATATGAGATTAGATCTAGGAAAACATTAAAAATAGTGGAATAAAAACTTCATGACTTGAATCAACATGAGGAAATTCCTGTACAACCAATGAATTTGGAGTTTTGGAGGGAGTAAAAATTCCAAGAACAACCTCGGATGTACCTAGGCTCAAGATCCCTTGGGTTGGGAGATATAATAAAGAGTTTTTAAGTGTTTTTAGATTAAAACAAATTTTTATTTTAATCAAAATTTTATGCCTGGTTTGGTCACATGGTTTACTAAACCATTCACTATCCTTGTGAGGCATACTTTTCCTTTTGGGAACTCATATGGTTTGGCTATATAGTCTGGTAAACCATGTAACAAAAATTATTTTTTAATATTTCCTAAGTCACAATATTTAAACATTAAATTCACATTGATATCTCTAACCATGTTCTATATTATATCCCTCTATAAAAAGTTCCATGGTTTCATGGGGAGAACTGTATGGTTTTCCCAAACCATGATCAAACTACACACCCACTTAAAGGACTCTAGAACCATAAAAAACCATTTATAAGATACAAGATACCTCACCCATGAAAATATTAGCTCAAAACCCCATTAAATAATGGATAAAACAAGGTGTAATGTTCCTAGAAAATCTATGGACATTATAGTTTATGTCTTGATATAATGGATAGATTTGCACAGTTGAAGGAATGTGGTTGAAATTGGGCCTTGGGAATGGGGTGTTTTTTATTCTCTATTCTCAAAAAATATTTTTTATTTTTTTTGGAATTACTATGTATGAGGTTAAAAAAATAAAAAATTTAAATTGAGAGGTTGTGTTATAAGAAACGATAATTGGGTTGTAACCAAACAACATGGGTTGACCTGACACATCACCCAATAAAACTCATCACAAGGCCAAAAAATTGTTACAAATCACCTCATGTTGGTCAAAAGAACATGGGTATCAAAAAAATACCATTTTAATGATTTCACACTAAAATATAACACAATGTGTTTCATGTATAACATGATAAAGATAAACTACTAGAGTACAACATGGGATTTGAGATGCACAACCATGATACATATCAAAAAAAATTAAAATGGTAAATGGGTTACATAAAAAATCAAAAAAAAAGTCTTTATGTGACCATCCATCCCCACCAACCTAACCAAACATGAAGACGACATAAACCAATAGAATATGGTGACCTACATGACACCATTTCTTATACTTGTATTCTATAAAACTAAATCTGCATATTCCGAAAGGCATATGAAATGTGTGAATAAATTTCTCATCATATACCACCATGAATCTATAAAAAATTATTATGAAACCATTAGTTCTGTATTTAGAAAATATAATGAGTTTATAAACTAATTTCAATTGAAAACACTTTATATAAATCATTTCTCTGATTTTCCTTCTTACAAAAGTCCATATCCCAAGACTTATGAATAAGAAAAACATGTTTTATTAAATATATTTAATAACCAAGAAATTGCATTTATATTGTAATAAATGGGAAATTAAATCACAAGAATATGTGTAATGTCTACTAACATCATGCAAATGGGCCACCAGACAGGGTCTATGATACTATGATATCCAAAGCCACCATAGATAGCATAGTGAATACCTTGGTCTCTATAACAACATGTATCCCATGGTCTTTAACAAGATATAATTTTTACCATTATATTCAAGGGAATAAAATCCCAATATTTTTAAATTTATCATTTTGTAATTTAATTAAACACTTAATGTTATTGAAATTTTATTTAAATAAATACCCTTTAAAACAATTATATTCACCACAAAAGATAAAATAATAGATAATAGATTTTAATTTACTCCTTAAGAACATCAAAAAAATCCTATTAATATTCCTAAATCAATGGATTTAACAAGAACAGTTGATTTTTACATGGGAAAGAATCTGTTGGATAGAGACACCTACCTTTCCAAAAGAGAAAGACCTAGTTGCCTTTGAAAATAGAGATTGGAATCGAAGAGATTTTGTCCTTATAAACCTATATCCATATGAAAATCTTCAATTCCCCATAAAACCATATATATCCATAAATCAAATACCATTAGCTTTCCAATGAAATAATGGGTATAGGGATCAAGGATAAATCTAGAACGAGGAAAGTAGATCAGGTGGAAATCAGAACATTCCTTAAAAATAAACACTATTAATAAAAGAAAAAGGATACAGATCCATGGAGAACCCCTCTAGATAATCATGGTATGGTTGGATTGAAATAATGTGAGGTTAGGATGATGTTAGAGTTAAAAATAACAAAATTTTTCAAGATAAATTTATATTTTAAATAATCCTACATGGATTGAAAGGATATAAAAACCATACAACAGCTATTATCCATTGAAAAATGAAGCAAACGATTTCTTGGGAATTGATGTATAGTTTATACAAACAGTTCACAAGAAATGTAACAACCTCCATATCCAAATACATTCATATATATTGTTTTCATGAAGAGTTTCATGGTTATAAAAATGTACTCAAATAGTGAAAATATCTATAGGAACAGGTATAGTCATTATTTATTATTACTAATAATTGTGTACAAATTGTGCACCTAGCCTATTTCTACCAAAACTCCATCTTCTTGAGCCCTAAATCTCGAAATCATTTAAAATCTCAAGTGAGATTAACTAATAATATAAATTAAACATTCCCAATACCTAGAGGGCATTACAATTCTCCTCACCATGAATCTTTCTTCCCCTAAAAACACTCAAGATTCTAGAATCATAAAAATATAAGTCCAAAACTACGTTATCAAAGATTCCTACTCCCACATCTCAAGGTTAGTCCTTCCACACTGCCAACAAACATAGACCAAAGGAAATTTCTTTCCATGAATCACCTTATCATGATGATCTATAATAAAAATCAGCAACTCAAAAACTAAGGTATCAGGTTCAAGATCAACATCTTCCCATTAAATAACAAGAAAATGGTTCGGTAGCATCCCATGTTTTAGAATGGGTGGAATTTATAATGAAATTTAAAATTTTCTTTTCGAAGATGGGTCATTTTAAATTTCAGAAACTATAGTAAGGTTTTGAGAGTTTCAAATTCTGTAAATTATGTTTTTAGATGTAGTTTTTTTAGTGGAAGTCTTGGGGGTTTAGGTAAACACTGGAGGAAGAACGAATGGCCTCTTTGCAGAAAATAGTAACTATGAGTTTTAATGTTGTGTGTCTTTTTGTATTCATGAAATGAAATCTTGGGGTATTGTCTCAAGTAATACATGATGTTTATATATTATACGTTGTGAAACTATCACAAAATGAGTAAAAATTAGACTCCATGTAATATGTGGGAAGACTTTTAAAAAAGGGAAAAATAGGGGTGCAACCCCTCATTTCTTCATACATAGGATGGCAGCGCTCAGTAACGCCCCATCCCCTCTCTAAGGGTCTTATAAACATCTTGTGTTCGGTGTCTGATTCGAATGCCATCTGATTTGATGGAATCCTTTTAGTAAGTTATCAGATCCTTTTTCTATCTTCCATCATTTATCTTTTCATCTTCATCATTATCATGGTGTGATATTATTTTCCTTATATTCACCGAATTATTCTGATCTTTTGTTTTCTCTCAAACTAGATCAACTCAATCCTTGATATAGGACAAGTGGACCATCCTGAGTATTAATTAGTCAGTTAATAGTTTTTTCCTTTAGTTTTGTTTATTTATAAATTACATTGGTGTTTTGTGTGCTGATATTTCTTTGTGGTGCCTCTTAAAATGTGAATTTAATTATTGAGAACGTAACTCCAAAATTCCAATGTCCCTTGTATGTTAATTGATATAGTGTAGGTTGTTTTCCTGTACTTGAACCATTCTCATGGGGTGTCTCACTTACATTTAATGGCCTATGTTTTGTTTAATGGGTTAAACCAACCTTATTAGGTGTTGTGTTAATACTTGTTATTATGTTTCATTTCTTATACTGTTCTTATCCATGAGGTTTGTGTAATTAAATCTCATATAAAAGATGTATAAATTGTATTAAATGAATGGTATTTCAACTATGTCCATTTTTATAATAAAACCACCTATTAGGTGCACTGTTTTCTCTGATAAATATGGCCTATCAAAAATGTAGTGATGAAAGATGAATGTAAAGATTAAGTACATGGCCTTTATTATTTTATACTTCAAATGGTGAATAAACATGGACCAATTTTGTATACTTGATTTTTGTTATAAAATTCTTATGAAAATTTCCTCTTGAGTGATTGAACATTAATGATTAAATAAATTATATTATGCTTCGAGAGATACTTGGATTCCCATGTGAGAATTACTTGGATTGGGTCATAGGTGGTTTCAGATTATAGTACCATTGAATGATACTTGGTCCCTTAGTGGAGTACCTTAGATGGGATCAGTGAATTGTGTTGTTATTCGATGCCATGAGAAAAAATTGGTTCCCTATATAGTATACCAAGTATATTCTGAGAGGTTTATACCTTATTCTTATAGTAACTTGAGTGATAAATGGTTCCCTAGTGTTTTACCTTATATGGGCTTAGTATAAAATGTTGTTATACTTTAAAATGAGTGATACTAAGCCCATATATGGTATACCTAGGATGTGATCAGAGTTTTACAAAATAATAATATTCCATGAGAGATACTTCAATTTATTCTTTATAGAACACCGTGGATGGGATCATAGGGTAGATGAATTTCTTCATGCCCTAATAAATACTTGGGTTCTATATTATAATAATCCATGGACTGGCTTGGTGGGCAATGGGAAGTCATTAGAGATACTTGGTTTTCCTTTTAACAGAAAACCAAGGAAAGTCTCATTAAGTAAATGTAATTATTTGATTCCTTGATAAATACCTAGTTCCCTAGTGAATTATGTTATACAGGATCTAAAAAGATCAAGTTATATCATGCATAAGATATTTTCATATGAATTTTGTTACCAAATTATGATAGTATTTATGATAGGTAACTTTTGAGATGTACGTCGGGTCCTTTACCAATAAATGGTATTATGGTTTTATTCCTATGAATACCCAAATTTTCTCATGGTTTATAGACTTAATGGATTGATTCCTGAGTTATGCCTCAGGTCCTGGATAGATGTCCATAACTTTACATGTGTATTTTCATAAATAGTAAACATGTATTTACATAAACCTTGTGTATTTTTACCTACTCACTTGAGGACACATGTTCAGAAATATTCTAACTTAGTCTAAATAATTTATGGTCATCTAGGTGTCCCTGATGAACCTGAACATGACATGGTTACATTTATTCATTTATTTACTTATTTACCACATTACCTCTCATACTATCACATTGTTGTATAAACTATTCCCAGACTGGATTATAATTTAAAAACCATTTGTGGTGGCCTACTTAGTATATCTCACACACTTCATGGACCTCCATTTCAATAGGGTACCTGAGCATACATAATGTTTACAGGTCTATGGTTTATGCTTGAGATGTGTGGTGTACATGGGATTTTAGGAACATAAGAATAATCTAGAACTCATGTTACTCATGGAAATTTCCCTTCGTATTTGTCATCCTTTTATTTATACATGTATTGTACTATATTGTATTACCTACTATATTTTTCATACATTAGATTTTGTATCATCACATATGCATGTGTGGTTATATATTTAGCACAGGCTATTTTATCAGTAATCGTTATCTTTTTTACCATGTCATTTATCTATAACACTTACACTATTTATTGATATATTTATTATTATACTGCTATTCTAATATGACCATGAGGGTATATTATCCTCACCATAGCATCATTAGATCCTCAATGCTAGTCAGAAACCTGTGGAATATGGGGAGGCATGATTCAGGCTATGTGACTGACCGGATTGGGGTACTGTTTCAGTGACTCCTATGTTGGGATATTACAAAAAGGTTTTTGAGTGGTTTTCTTTTCCTCTATCTTAAAATTTTTTATTGGTGTAAAAGTGACTAGGAATGTGTTTATTCTTGTAAAATTGTCGTGTATGAGAGAGATCGACCCATGCATGGGGAAAATACCAATAGGATATGGGTGGGATTGTTTTTCATGTTTTTTATTGTTACAGTTTATTTTTATTTAACCTTAAGTGATTGGTTTACTTTTTCTTCTTATTGATCTATGATATTTTTGGTATTAAACCCTTGGCTTGATATGGAAAGGATTTATTGATACATGCATCATTCTAGGAACATATAGATTTACATTCTATGAATATTCCATTCCATGTAGGTTTTATTATACTTATGATATATTCCTTGTATGATTCAGAAGAATTCTTGTTTTTTACACCATGTTTAAGTGATTATATATCATGTTGGACAATATTTATTGCTTTGTGATTTATTTATAGAATTTTTATATTCCTACCATGATTAGGTAATAATTTTAATATTTTTATATAATTATTTCTTAGGATAGCATAGTTATTTATAATTTTGATATACAGTTGGTGATTAAAGTGTCAAAATCAACCTAAATGATTGGTTCCCCCATAGATTGATGGTGGAACCTTATCTAACCAATTATGATATGTTCTATCCATTGACCATCAATTTAATGGGATGAATCATTTATGGTTGCAATTAAATGGAATCAAATTTTTAATTTATAAAGTGTATAGGTGATTTACAAATTAGGATATGGTAACCCATATATTTGAACCATTGTATATGATCTTTTAATACAAATAGACTATTGTGTAAAGAATAAGTTTTTAATGCTTAAATCATAAATGAATTGGTCTATTATGCACCTTATTCTTGGCTTGGATTGAATAAGAAAGCCTTGGATTTTTATGCTTATGTGATGAAACCACTAAGGGTGGTTCAGATTTTTAGTGATTTAAAATGTTTCAGGTTGTATTTAGATAAACCCATAATGGAATAATGGGACCCTTGTAGGTCACCATTATTTTTATATTCCTTAGTACTTGACCCTATGGGGGTATGATTATGCTATATAGGGATGGTTATTTAAGTTTCTGAAGGAACCTATATGGGTTCACATATAGATATATGGTAGCATTTTACTTGACCATCCCCTCTTGAAATTTATAAAAGAACCATTGTCTACTTCTGATCTATTCTTATATGAGTTTGTAGTTAATTAAAATAGAAATTACAAACTAAAGGGTTTTTCCTCTATATATTGAAACTGAAATTTTCTTTTACTGATTCGATTTGTGATAACTCTGTGGATAAATAAAATGGATAAAATAAATTCATGTGATAAATTTATTAAAATGTGACAAGATGTTAGTGAAATAAATAATTCTATAAAATAATTTTAATAAAACCTTCATGTGAGTATTGTGGTGTTGGATAAATAAATTTTCTATGTACATTTTTCCTTCTAACTTGAACATGATGTTTTAAAATGATCATTTAAAATTTGTAAGCATCAAATTAAAAAAAATAATAGTAAATGAAAAATTAAGGTGGTTTATTAGATTTTAACCTCTTTTAAGGATGATCTAATGTTCCATGATATTTCCTTTCAATAGAAATTTAAATATTTCCCATAGGCATCTTTTAACCAATATAATAGGTGGTGGGTCCTAGTGACCTTTTTAAGTGTACCCACTTATAGGATTTATGCTTTATGTTTAGGTAATGGGGATGGTCTAAGGTAGGTAGAACCCTAGAAACTTCAAAAATAGTGGTGCATGCTCATGATGAGTTTCTAATGTATGGTACTATTTAGGTGTCATTTGTCCCTAATAGGACTCTTAGTTTCAAGAAATGACACATGATATGGATGGGTGATCATTTCGTAGTTTAAACCTTTTAAGAGTAGGAGAATCATGTGATGCTTGTTTTTAGAGGTTTAGACATGCCTAGGTCATGGTCATCTATTGAGTAGGTCGTGTGTCCCTTCTACTTATATAGTGGTTTCAGACTCAGAAATTCATAACCCAAATTATTTGTCTTATAAAATAATATGACTATGGGATAGTTATTTTGATGGGACATCGAATACTAGGATTTATAGGGCCGATAGGAATATGGATATAATAAAGGATGTGTTGTTTTTTTATAAAAATATTGATGTAGTATGTGTTGATAGATGAGGACCTGGAAAGTAGTTAAAAAGTTATAGCAAATTGCATGAGTTTGGTGGTACTCACTTAAACCATGAGGTATTTTCCCAAGTTAACAGTTCACTTCTAAGGTATAGAGATCTGGATTTAAAAATTTTGAGTTATCCTGGAGCTGGGGGATGATTTAATAAAAAGGATCGGGTGTTCTGATACCACCAATCAGTTTGGTTTGTCTTATATTCCTAGTGTCATGGCACATGTGTACATAACTAGTGAGTATTTTCCCATGTATTTACAAATTAAATCTAATCTAGCACACCTTATAGTGTTTATTTTTTTACCTCTTTTGGTTAAATGATTGTTGATGCACATTGGTCAGGTCCAGGACTTGTAGTTCGTGGTCGATAGAATATGTTCCATGGGATGAGTTCCATTTTTCACTAAATCTGATGATAAGGAAAATCCTAAAGTGGGGAGCAACACATAAATCATAGAAAATGTGTGTCCTTCCAAGAATAAGGAAAAAATATAGGACTACTTGAATTTGGTCAATACTGATTATTAATGACCATGAAGTTGGTGGTATTTTAAATGCATAAGTGATTGTACGGAAGCGCGACCCTGATATGGTTATCTTATTACCAAACCATTGAAAGACATTGTTGTTCATGGATGGAGTTTAGTGGTTTTGATTAATTAATCACGATATGTTGCAGTAAAGATGGAATCATGTCCAAGATATGACAAAATGTTGGTAGGAACAATGATATTCTTCAAAAGGGGCAGACTGAGGTGTTTTGACTGCTATTTCCTTTACATAATTGAATTAAATATGGTTAATAACTGTACGGATCCCTTCATTTTAATGTATCAAAAGTTTATAGGGGGTTTTTTTTGTAATATTTTAAGCTTTATTAGTGTAACATTGTCTTAATTATGATCATTTTCCCTATCATAACATTATCCAGACACACTGAGAGAGCGTCGGTTATACACTCAGCTGAAAACATAAAACTTATTTCTCTTTCGGTAAATATAATATTTGGTGTTTCACTCCAAAAAAATGTTAGTTTAGGGAGGAATTTTTAGTCTTGATCGATACTTGGGTTCCCATGTAATAATTCTTTGTACGAAATTAGGGAAACTAGACTTTTTCCTTTCACTTTACCTCTAGGTGGATTCCACTTTGGGCATAATTAGTGTTATTGAGATGTGGACGTTTTGGATTTGTACCAATATCTCACTTGTAAACGTGTAGTATGGAATACCTTGGATTATCTCCATATACTCTATTTTATTATTATGAGGTTACCCTAGTCTCTGGTTGGGCTCAAATGATATTTTTAAGGGTGATTATCCAAGTGTGCTGGATCGTTTCTATACCCAGGTTCATGTTAAGGTATAACTAATTAAATGAACAGGTGATGGTTCACCCAAGAGAAGCTATTGGGAGTCGAATACGAGAATTAGTGAACACTCAAGGGATGAATGAAAAGTTTTTTGGGAGAATTAATTGAGTTTTGTGTTGTGATACAACAGCCGTATAAGCTGAGTGTTTTGAGAATAGTTGGTCAGAAGTGACGCATCTTGTTTTATTTCTTCTCAAGGAATGTGTTCGGTGAGGACCCACATCTGGAAAATCATTTGAATGAGGTGATTGTAGAGAAATTTATATGAGAATTTTTATTAAAGATTGATCTCGAAAAAACTAGTGAGTTTTATTAAAATTCTATCATTTGATCAAGCCACACTAGAAGCATCATTAAAGCACATAAGAAGTGCTTTGGTAGAAAATTTTTATAGTAGAGAGTATTGTGTCTTGGGATCAGTCATTATAATGATGGGATCCTTGGTTGTATGTACCATAGTCTTGTTAATGTAAAGAAATGATGATGTTTTCATTACTCAGCTTAGATGGGCTTGCGTAAGCTCTGTCTAAATGCTTTAGTTTTGGAATATGATTGTGGCTCATGTTTTAACGTCTTATATATTGTGTTTTTAAAAAATGGGCTTAGTGGTGCATTGGGTGTTGAAAAAACAACACAACCATTTGAATGGAACTTCATGACCCTAGTTGGTTGGTTTTTTTCATTGATCCACAAGGATTCTTGTAGATTAGAAGTTTTAAGGTGGGGAGATAGTAGAGTCTCATGTTTTGGACTGGATAGAATTTCCAAAGGAATTTAATATTTTTCTTTGGGGGAGTATTCATTATAGATTTTAGGAAATATAGTGATTTTATGAGGGTATGAACATCCATAAATACTATTTTCTATCATAGTTTATGTTTTAGTAGAAGTCCTGATGGTTTAGGAAAACAGTAGAGGAAGAATAGATGGCCACACTGTAAAGAAAAACTAATACAAGTTTTACATGGAATGTAATGGTTTCATGGGGTGTGTCCTGATGGATTTATGATATGAAATATTGGTAGATTACCCCCAAAGAAAACACAATGCATATCTGTTACACATCGTGAAACTGTTACATGAAATGTAACAATTACACATCGTCTAATATGTGGGTACCCTTTTAAAAAAAGGGAAATAGAGGCTCAGCCCCTCATTTCTTCATGTGTAAGAGGGAACTTCTAGGTACTGCCTCCACCCATATCACATGATATTAGGGATCTCCTATTTTTGGTTTCCAATTCAAATTCTATCAGATGCGATCAAATCCTCTTGGTAAGTGATCAACTCCTCTTTCTCCCTTGCCTTTATTATCTCATCATCTTTAGTGTTTTCATGGTGTGAGCTGATTTTCCCTATTTTCAAGGAATTTTTCTAATACTCTATTTTCTATCTAAGTGTGTCAATTAAATACTCAATATTGTATTATTGGACCTTCCTAAGTACATGGTAAGTGTTCTATATCATTTTACTTGAGTTTCATAGATTTATAAATTATATCGTTGTGTAATGCACTGGTATTTTCGTGTGACCATGTGGAAACATTTTTTTAGAACCTAATGAATTCATTATAGTATACCATATATGTTAATTATGTCATTGGAGGTTTTTTACCTTGACTCAAACCATCCCCGTGGGGTGTATCAATTACATGTTGTGATATATGTTTTTTTGATAGGTTAAAATTGCCCTTCTTGGGTGTTGTGTTAATACGTGTGATTATGCTACATTGCTTATAATTTTGTTATGATTCAAGTGTGTTAGATTAACTCTCATGTAATATATATTTAAATTTTTTAAAATGAAATATTATTTTAACCAATCCTAGTTTTTTTAATATATCCACTTTTGAGGTGTTCTGTATTATCTAAAAAATTTGGGCTATAAAAAGGTAATGATGAATGATGAATGGTGTGATTAAGTATATGGACTATATTATTTTATACTTAAAATGGTGAATGGGAATGTACCTCTTTCATAAAATTTATTTATGTCATTTAGTTTTTAGGAACATGACCTCTTGGGTAATTGAACTTTAATTATTAAAAAAAATTATTACATATTGAGTTATACTTGGATTCTAATGTAGTAATTCCTTAGACTGGGTCATAGGAAGATTGATATTATAGTACACTTGAATGATACTTGTTTCATTAGTAGAGTACCTTGGATGGGATCAATGAGTAGTGTTGTTATGTTATTCCATGATAGATACTTGGTACCCTATGCGATATATCATGGATGTGTTCAGAGGTTGATACCTTATTCTTATGACACCTTGAGTAATACTTGGGTTTGTAGTGGATTACCCTGTATGGGCTCGGTGGACAATGTTTTTATACCATTAAATGAGAAATACTCTTCCCCTTTCTGATATACTAGGGATAGAATCATATATTTTCTAGATAATATTATTCCTTGATAGATAATTTGGTTTCCTCTTTATAGAACTCCATGGACGATCTCATGGACTAGATGAATTTCCTCACACTCTAAGCAGTACATGGGTTCTTTATTATGGAATTACATGGATGAGCTCAGTGGGAAATTGGATTTCATGATCGATACTTGTGTTTAAACATTATGTAATTCCAAGGATGGGATGATTAACTAAATGGAATTGCAAGAATTCGTGAGTGATACATGGTTCCCTATTGTACTACCTAATATGGGCTCATAGGATGATCGAGTTATATCATGCATGATAATTTTTTATATGACTGGTGTTACCTCTTTATGAGAGTTGTTATGCTAGAAATACTTGGTGATATTCCTTAGATACTTTTCCAATTATTGTTATTATGTTTATATCCCTATGACTAAGTGGATTTTCCCATGGTGGATAGAATTAATGCATGTACGCATGAGTTAGGCGTCAGGTCCTGGATAGAACTCCATATCCTTACATATGTATTTTTTTTAAATATAACACCCGTATTTACATATACCTTATATATTAGTACTGACTCACCTGAGGTCACATGTTTAGAGATATTTCATCTTTGATAAAAGCATATATAGTTGGAAATGTGTCCATGTGGAACCTGAGACCGGCATAATTATCATTATTCATATATTTATTTATTTACCTATTTATTTTTCATACCTACACACTGTTATATTTTATATTCATAGACAAGATAATAATTTATAGATCATTTTTGGTGTCTAGTTGATTCTATCTCACACCCTTCTCATGCATACATTGCACTGGGGTACCCAAGCAGACCTCATGTTTGTAGGCCAATGGTTTATTCTTGCATTGTGTATTGTGAAAGCGAGTTTAGAGGCACAATACTGAGCTAGTACATGGGATTCTCATGGAGATCAACCTGGGGATTTTGGTTTATTTTATTTATATGTGTAATATAATTTATTACATAACCTATTTTACATTTCCTACTATGTATGTTGAAGTATCACATGGACATGAATGAATTTTTGTATATTTTTCTCTGGCCATTTTATCAGTTATCATTATCTTCCACTGACATATATTTTATCTATATTCTTCCACTATTGATTGATGTATTTATTATTATGCCAATGTGATAATCTGAACATGAGGGTATATTCTCCTACACTACCATTATTAGACCCTCACTGCAAGTTGTAAGCCTCTAGAATATGGGGAGGCATGCTTGGGGAAATGTGACTAACCAACTCAGGGAAATATTTTAGTAGATCCCATGTTAGGACATTACAGATTTAGTTGATACCTCCAAAATTTAAGAAATATAAATCACATCATGAATCAATGTCAAGTGAGATGGTAATTCCAAATTATAATTCACCTTTCCATGTCATTTGATGATCTTGAAATACAAATAAAAACCATGGTGCTAGATTACCCTACTTATCCCAATAAGAATATCCAACCAAAATGAGATCCTATGATAGGGAACCAATAACCTACCAAAACACTAACATAAAATGACATTGTTCTACATAAAATTTATTTTGGATCGTGAATACTTTCCCCCTTTACAGTTACAACCACACCATCTTCATATCTCTTATACATGACTTAGTCCAACAAAAACCCATTCACCTACCCGATCCTGACATCAAGGAGGTCCACAAGACCACCCATATGACATAGTGTGTATCATTCGTTGAATCATGAAAAAAAATTTTATACTAAAAATTTATCCTTGGATAGGGGATAAATCTCAAAAACCATTAAAATAGAGCATTCGTTCCTAAACCATATCATCATGAATTTAATGATTCATCCAATCTGAAAATCTATTTAAAGACTTCACATCATGATTGACTTCAAACAATAATTAATCACATTCAGAAATTTCTTCTGATGAATGGGTATCTATCTGATATGATAACCATAGGCCCACCATGAGGCTTAACAACCACCCAACAACATACAAATGTTCAAGATCTTATACCATAAACATATAATTATAGTGAAATTTATTTAATTATGTCATGAATTTGTTAATTGTTACCCAAATAATATATTTTCTATTACTAGAATTATGTGGTAGTCCAATTATGAGGTCCATGTATCATTTATCCAACTTACATAATGGAATGGCTATGGAGAAACCAAACTTGCTACTTTATGGTGTTTTGATTCACTTTTCTTGTAGTCTATGAATCATGAAGTAAAGTCTTAAAATTACCAGCTCATTATGGGCCAATAACATCAATTTATTAAGTCATGACATATCTTGGTAACTTAAAAGTATACAGATCGAATAGACCTACATTCGTTATCTATAAATCATTGACTTATATAAACTAGATAAACCAGTTGTCTCTAAATAAATAAATCACCATCATGATACCTAAATAATAAACCTAAGGGATTCCATAATAAAAATGTTTCATTAAGATAATTCTAACTTTCATTATCTGGTTACATGATCTGAATATGATTGTAAAAGGGAGAACCAACATTCCCACAAACTGATAATATAATAAAAATTAATTCCTTTATTATAACCAATATCATTTCTATAAATATGTTCACTAAAGACCCCACTTCCTTTGGTTCATTCACAACATGTGTTAGTAATTCCATGCTCAAGGGTTTTGTGACCATACAACCTTTTTCAAGAGTTGGAAAATAATCAAAATCAGAGATTTCAGGTCACTTAGCTTATTATTTATATTATAATATCAAATTCCTCTAGGTAAAAGTACACTTTAGGATGATATGGTTGGAATATATCACAAATTTCTCTCTAAGGGAATAGTTTTACCAAGTTCCATGATCATGTGAAACTATTATCAACTCTAGGTCATGTTGAGATAGATTCTTTCCATGAGGGAATAAATGGAGAAAGCCTTAATCCATCATCCGTTTTATAGCATCAAAATATATCCAAAAACCATGTCTGAGGCTACATAGTAATATTATCATGAACCAACCTGGATTATCATAAATCAATATTGTAGCTAATGTTAACCACACTTCTATCCTTCTAAAGGAATTGTACAATCTATATTATCCAGAACAAGTTTATAATGTGAATAGATACCTAACAAGGATTTTCCCACCATTTAGATTTAATATAAATTTGTGTGACTATATGAAAATATAACAATATAAAATAAAATCATTATGAAAATTGAGGTTTCATGTTTCACCCAAATAAAACACCCATGATTTCCATCCATAGTAAGGAAAATGAAATATTATCACCAGGTACAAAAAACTAATAAGAAATTAGATCAATCATATGAAAAGAAACTATCCCCAAGAAATGTTTAAAAGTACATCGAGTTAACCCTACCTTATTATTATTAAGAAGATGCAAGTCAGAGCACCAGACCTTCCACATATCTCACAACCATGATACGGTTCAAACAAAGACATGAATCAACTTGAAAAGATATGGCTTTATTTTTGGTTCATGAAACTGCATTCATGGAATCTTGGGTTTAGAGGATTAAACCTAATAGAACACACAGTCAAACTAATAACATGCATATCTCTGATGGATTCATGATCCTGTCTGAAGACTAAACCAAACATAGTTACCCATTCACATAGAAAAGGGTCGCTATTTTTTTAATGCTAATCCAAAACTAATTGCATGGATTTTGAAACAAACTAGTTATATAAATATTGTTCACAAAGTGAAACAAAGTAATGAGGAATGAAGAAATTAGAGATGTACACTAATCTCAATAGAAAAACCCAAAAAATATATCAAATATCATTCCTATACAAGGCTATCCCAAAACCAAAATTTTTATAAAACAATAAAATTAGAACCCAAAAGGATTAACATCAAGATCATAGGATACACCCAAGATTCCACTTCTCTTAAGGAACACTAGGAATATGAGAAAATTGTTCCTTGTCAACCTAAATTCCCAACATAACTTATACAGTCCTCCAGTCAAGCTATAAAAAAATTGAGAAAAGATAATTAATTCCACTCTATTGAGATTTGGGGAATGATTGAGGATATGAGGGAAATATCACTCTCAAGGAAAGTATCTCGCTTAAACTCATAATCTCTATGAAATAATTAATCAAGCCACATAAGATAATAAATCCTTCTATTCATGTCCTTTAAATTAGATCATACAACCTCTATATACAATAAATGGTTAGGAAAAACATAAAATTAAAAAAATCAATATAACACTTTTTGAAAGGTTTTAAAACAAACCCATTTAAATAGAAAAAATTTCTTAGAAAAAATATTCATTTTGAAAACCCCCAAACGCCATTATAAAGGAGTTATAAAAACCATTTGAGAAGTAAACATATTCCATTACATTAGAAAACTTTAAAATTGGAACATTACACAACCCTTCGATTATAAGATGGATCCTCTTACCTTTCATGAAAAATAATTAAACAGGATTCAATTATTATCTTGAATTAAATTATATTTTTTAAAAATTATTTTAAAGAAACCACCATTCAGGTTACAAAACTAAATTTATTAAAAATTAGTAATCTTATTTTTAATTATCATTCCACTTTTAAAAATCATTTTATCTTTTTAATTACATGTTGAAAAAATCAATATTTTCCCCTTAAAATAACAAAACCACCACTATATAATTTTTTTGTCAAAAAAATTACTTTAAAACATGTATTCCTTATAAAATATATTTTTAAAGGGTTTATGATTCTTAAATATAGAGTATTAGTTGGTTTGAAAATAAAAAAAATCTACACTTTCATTATTAAATGACCATTTATAATTAAATAAGATATAAACTAAGCATCATTTTTAAAAAAACATTAAATCTTCACCTTTCAAACTAAAAAATATATTTTAGATCCTTTTTCACGCATAAAATTAGTTACATTACACGTGGAAAAATAAAATAACGTCATAAATATCAATAAAAATGATTCTTAATATCAACATGTCCCACTAACCACCATGATTTTTTACCCATCAATGAGAGTCACTCAATGAATCTAATAATAATGGGTTATCAAAAAAATGGAAAAGGAATGTGGATTCATTAATGTTCTCTACACATAGTTGAAAACCATGTTCCAAAAATGAATCAACTACCTTAATAATTACAAAAACAAGTGTTTGGTCATTGTATAGTTTTTTTAGAGATACAAGTCAACCTCACAACTTGATTTGTTTTTTTTTGTTTACACAAAAAATCTAGAACAACCCCCAGGAAAACCAATGTAATCCAATGAGGATCGTAGTTTTTCATATCAAATCATGAATCAAATTAATCATCAAATGGAAATAAAATCCCATATTATCATGGTAACTAATGTAGAATCATGACATGTGGTGATCAAGAACCTACTCAAAAGCTACTCCTTACACCCAGACAAGTCCTATCTCTAATCTTCCAGTCCATTGACCAAACCCAGGCAGTGTTGCTAAAATTTCTTCGGAGTAGTAGATCTGATACAATTTTTTAATGAACTAACATTATTCGACCTTCCAAATCACTTGATATATATCACAATATGTCCTGAATGTCATTATCAATCACTATGGGCTGGATATAAGCTCTTAGGTATCAATATACAATACTAATGAAATGATTGTTTCCTAAAGTATATCACAAAATTTTTCATTTATAATTGGATAGATATGAAATAACATAGTACCATGTAGAAGTTATAGTAAAAAAGTATGAGAAATATAAAACAAGACAAAAGAGTAAAACAGATACAGAAGAAAACTGAATCCATGTCTCCATATTACCATCTATCACCACTCTCCCAAACCACTATGAATACAACATCGAACAAGAGAATCATGAAAATTGCATGATTCCCTTTCATATACACTTATCCCACATGACTAAATATTTATATAGAAAATTTATTATATAGAGTGTGAGGAAATTTCAAGTAGGATATAACTATAAATATTCATAAAGTATTTCAGTATGAAAATATTATTTTTTCTCTTTAAAAAACAAAACAATTTTACAAAGCTTTTTCATTTGAAAACATTCATTTTATTTTCCTTCTTAAAAAATACATATCCCAAGAGTTAAGAACATTCCTGTAAAACATGGTTTATTAAATAAATACAATATCTATGAAAATCCATGTATATAAAAACAAATGGGAATGTAAATAAAAATCATCCATGTAATGTCTACTAAATTTTTTCCAAATGGGATACTAGATGGGGTCTTTGATTCCAAGACATCAAAGATCACCCTAGCCAAAATAGTGAATTATTAGGTCCCTAAAACAATACATATATCAAGGTCTTCTCTAAATACCAATGTTTACCATTATATGAAATAGAATACAATACAAATATTTTCGAATTTATCTTTGTGTAATTTAATTAAATACTTAATGTTCCTAATTTTTTTTAAATAAATGTTGATCCCTCTGGAAGATTGTTGATTTCATATCTATGATTGATGTTTTAATAATCACAAATCATCACATACCATTAATGCTTAATCTGGTTTGATTTCTCATAAACTTAATTACAATCTGTGAATGAATCTGTTATCATGTTTTTGTCTATGCTTATTGACTTACAAAGTATTTTGGAAGTCTTCTGGTTTCAACAGACATCGGAAGCACCGATCCAATATCAACAGACATCGGAAGCACCGATCCAATATCAACAAACATTGGAAGCACCGATCCAATATCAACAAACATCGGAAGCATCGATCCAATATCAACAGACATCGGAAGCACCGATCCAATATCAACAGACATCGGAAGCACCGATCCAATTTCAACAGACATCGGAAGCACCGATCCAATATCAACAGACATCGGAAGCAGCGTTCCAATATCAACAAACATCGGAAGCACCGATCCAATATCAACAAACATCGGAAGCACCGATCCAATATCAAAGGACAACGGTCGCACCGATCCGATATCAAAATCTGACTCACCGATCAGATGACAGACCGATGCGGATCAAAATGACTCACCGATGCAAAATGACTCACCGATGCAAAATTACTCACCGATGCAAAATGACTCACCGATGAAAAATGAATCACCGATGCAAAATGACTCACCGATGCAAAATGACTCACCGATGCAAATGACTCACCGATGCTGATCTATCTGAGTCACTGATCATTACTCACTAATGCTGATGACCTACCGATCACTTGATTATTCAATAGTCATAAACAACTGTTTGAATTTCTTTATCTTTATTTTATCTAACCAACGGTCATATTAGGTATATTTTAATGCTCTGTCAATTAATTAATAAAGGTTGTCGGATGTCAGGAAACCGTACCTCGTACCTGCGGAAAGGAAACTTTTTCTGTCTTCCGAAGCACGTGACATAAATACAAGAAGACTCTGCTGAAGAAGATAGTGGACGGAAGAACACAAGAAGAATATAGAGGAAAGAAAGAAGAGGAAGAACCAAGCAAGACAGAACCTCATACACAATCAACCCTACTCAAGAAGAGTTATGTGCATACAAAAGAACATTGAAGAACTTCATCGACTACATCTCACTGCCTTTGAACCTGAAGCATACGACACTCTTCCTCTCAAACAAAAACGAGAAGAGGACTCAGAATAAATTCTGACCAAATACAAAAGAGTCCTGAGCTACACTGAAATCACTAGAGCCATTTCTAAACTCTACATCTCTGCTCTATGATACATCTGTTTTACATCTTGAGCAGTGTGTGTTATCTGCTGTATTAAACACACACACTGACTCCTGTACTTTCACTGGAGGATCTGTAAATCCTATGAAAACATTTTTACACTTCATTTCCCACTGTGGATAGTGGTAGAGGTCGTGAGAGACCTGGATAGCTCCAAGCTGTTGTTTGTTTCCCCACGTAGAACTGTGGTAGAGGTCTTGTGACCTGGACAGTGTGTTCACTGTTGTTAACCCCGATCCAGGGTGTGGATCATTTTTATATAAACTTTTGAGAGGACTAAGTCTCGGCTTGAGACTGAACCTCTTGGTTAATTCTCTATGTTTGTAGCTACATACTATATCCATACTACATATTTATTTCATATTCCGCTGCTATTACTTTGAAATATAATTTGTCTTCAAAGCTACTTTGATAGTTAAACTCGCAAGTATTTATATTTATTATAAATCAGTAAGTTAGTTTCAAAAGTTAATTTAATCATATGATTAAGTTAACTGAGAACTAATCAATCTTTGAGAAACTAATTGAACCTTTATAATCTGTATAAATTCACTACAGTTTAATCTGTTTTTGAAATAGGGGGATTTTAATAAACATTATTTTTAACAGAAAATTTTAATTGGAACTCAATTCACCCCCCTCTTGAGTATCCACTCCGACCAACATTTGGTATCAAAGGTTGGAAAATATTTTCTAAAGTACCCTGGTTTTCAACTGTGATTTTAGTTGTATTTTAACGTTCTTAAAATTTCTGTTATTTCTAAATTTTTATCTCTTTAAAATTATTTTTGTGATATCATGGATTATAGACTTGAGGGCACTGCTACTAACCGGCCACATTTCTTTAATGTAAACAACTATGCCCAGTGGAAACTTAAAATTAAAATTCATCTAGAAAGCATGAGTTTTGATATTTGGACTGCTATTGAATCTGAATACAAAATTCCCACTACTGATAAATCTACTTGGGATGAACCTACAAAGACTGCTTACAATAATAATTGTAAAGCTATGAATGCCTTGTACTGTGCTCTAGGAGATGAGTAATTTAATAGAATTTCTGCATGTAAAACTACATATGAAATTTGGGATACCTTAGCTGTTTCTCATGAAGGAACAACAAATGTTAAGGAGATGAGATTGAATACCTATAATATTAAGTATGATAATTTTAAGATGAAGCCTGATGAACCCATTTCTGATATGTATCTCAGGTTCAATGAAATTGTCAACACAATGACTTCTCTGGGAAAGGATGTTCCAGCAAAGGAACAAATCATGAGAATTTTGAGATGTCTACCTGAAAGACGGAGAGGAACCTCTGTCTCCATTAGAGAATCGTGTGACGTTGGAGAACTGCCTGTCAAGGAACTAATTGGTAAGTTGATGATGTATGAAGAAGAAATCAAGGTAAACAAAGAAGAAGATGATGAACCTAAAAGAAAGTCTATTGCCTTCAAGACTACAACCTCAAAGAATAAGGATAAGGAAAAGCCTCAATCTATCAATGAAAGTTCAAGCAGTGAGGAAAGTGAGAGTGATTCTGACAGTGATGCTGAGATGGATCACATTGTTAGAAGATTTAAGAAATTATATAGTAAGAAGAAGTTTTTCAGAAAGTCAAACTACAAAGGCAAGTATGATAACAAAGGACACTAGAAAAAGGATTGGAAGAAGTCTGATAAATCAGATGAAGTTGTCTGTTATGAATGCAAAAGAAAAGGACACATAAAAGCAGACTGTCCAAAGCTGAAATACAGAAAGAAGTATGAATACAAGGATAACGAGTACAAGAAATCCATGAAGGCTACTTGGAGTGCTTCAGAAGACAGCACAAGTGAAGCTGAATCTTCAGACTCTGAAAGGAATCGAGCCAACATGTGTTTCATGACAAACACTTCCGAGGTAACATCAGAAACTCCTGCTTTAAATTCATATTATTCTGGAGATGATTCTGAATGTGATAACATGTCTAAATCTGAACTATTTGAATATTGTGATATGCTTGAAGAAACCTGTAATGAGCTTAAAGATAAATATAATGGTTTAAAGAAACAGTATGCTTTAAGTGTTAAGCATAAATCTGATCTGGATATAGAAGTAGAAAAGAATGCCCAGTTGCTTAAAGAGAATACTGAACTAAAATTGTCTAATGAGCAACTCAGAAAAGACTTGGAGAAGTTCACAAATGGCAAGAATACTCTAACACAAATGCTAGGAAAGCAGGTTGCACCTAGATATACTACTGGTATAGGATACCAACCTGGGAAAAGAAAAGTTGCCAAAACAAGATTCATTCCTAAATCTGGACAGAAGATAGTTAATTCTGGAACTTCATATGCCTCAACCAGTTATATTAATAGCTATGGATCTAATAAGTTTTATCTTTCAAAGAATGTTAATTATACAAATTATATGAGACCCATTAGACAAATATGGATACCTAAAGTATCATTGGCTAACATGTCTGGACCCAAGAAGTTCTGGGTACCAAAATCATCTTCCATCTAAATCTGTTTTGTAAGAGACCTGCTTGAAGAGCTGTCATAAGAAGATATGGTACTTAGACAGTGGATGTTCAAGACATATGTCAGGAGACTTTTCATGTTTCAAAAGCTTAGTAAAAGTTGATGGAGGCTTTGTCACTTTTGGTGATAATTCAAAAGGAAAAATCATCGGCTTAGGCCAGATTGGTAACCCTGATTCAATCTTGGTTTCTGAAGTTCTATTTGTCGATGGACTTAAATATAACTTGTTAAGCATTTCTCAGTTGTGTGATGATGGTTTTTATGTGAAATTTAAAAATGATTCTTGCAATGTTTTTAACTCAAAAAATGTTTTAGTATTTTCTACTTTAAGAAATGAAAATGTTTATGCTATTGATTTAGATTCTTTAGCTAAGAAGAATATTCCTTGTTTAAATGCTTTTCATAAAGAGTCTTGGCTTTGGCACAGAAGATTAGGACACTGCAATGTACACTCTCTTAGAAAACTTTCTAGGAAGAACTTAGTTAGAGACTTACCGAAACTTGAATTTCCAGCAGACAAAGTTTGTAATCCCTGTCAAAAAGGAAAGCAACATAAAGTTTCTTTTAAATAAAAGAAAGAAGTGTCAACTTCTCAACCTCTCGAGTTGGTTCTCATGGATTTATTTGGACCTTCTAGAGTTTCTAGTTTGAATGGGAAGCACTATGTCTTTGTTCTTGTAGATGAATTTTCTAGATATACTTGGGTATATTTTCTAGCTCACAAAAGTGAAGCTTGTTCTTACTTGGTTAAATACTCCAAGTCTGTAGAAAATCTTAGTGGACTCAAGATTAAGACCCTGAGAAGTGGTCATGGTCGTGATTTTGAAAATCATGAGTTTGATACTTACTGCTCACACAATGGCTATAGTCACAATTTCTCTACCCCTAGGACACCCCAACAAAATGGTGTAGTAGAGAGAAGGAATAGAACCCTGCAAGAAATAGCTAGAACTATGCTCAATGAATATGAACTGCCTATTTACTTTTGGGCTAAAGCTGTAAATACAGATTTTTATGTCATTAATAGAGTCTTGATCAGACCAGTTCTTAAGAGGACCCCTTATGAGTTGTGGAACCATAGGAAACCTAAGGTTAACAACTTCAAAGTTTTTGGCTACAAAGTCTTCATTCTCAATACTAAATACAATCTTGACAAATTTGCATCCAAGAGTGATGAAGGAATTTTCCTAGGTTACTCTATCTCTAGTAAAGCCTATAGAGTTTTCAATAAAAGAACCAAATGTGTGGAAGAATCTGTTCACATCAAATTTGATGAAACTGATCCACATGAACCTAAAATCTCTCTTGAAGATGATCTCTCTGGGTTGAATCTCAATGATAAAGACAATGGACCTATAGTTAAAACATCCAGCTCTAGAAATTCTCCAGAACCTGCTTCTGTTGAACCTCAATCTGTAGATGAATCTGAAATCTCTAGCCCTATATTTTCAAGACCATCTAGGACTCTAAAGAACCATCCTTTAGATGCTGTTGTAGGAAATCTAGATAGAGGAACACAGACTAGAGCTTCTCTAAGAAATCAGGTTGAACATCAAGCTTTTCTTTCACAGTAAGAACCTAAAAATATCAATGATGCTATCAATGATGAATTTTGGGTAATGGCTATGCAAGAAGAACTAAATCAATTTGAAAGAAACAAAGTCTGGAAATTAGTAGAAAGATTTAAGGAAATTTTGACCATAGGCACAAAATGGGTGTTTAGAAACAAAGTTGATGAATCTGGAAACATCATTAGAAATAAAGCAAGGCTAGTTGCACAAGGTTACAATCAAGAAGAAGGAATTGACTATGAGGAAACCTTTGCACCTATACCTAGATTAGAGGCTATTAGGATCTTACTTGCCTATGCATCACATCTGAATTTCAAGCTATATCAAATGGATGTCAAAAGTGCATTTCTAAATGGTTTTATTGTTGAAGATGTTTTTGTAGAACAACCACCTGGTTTTTTAAATCCTCATTTTCCAAATCATGTTTTTAAACTTTCTAAAGCTTTATATGGTTTAAAACAAGCTCCAAGAGCTTGGTATGAAAGGCTTTCAAACTTTCTTATCTCAAAAGGATTTACAAAAGGAGTAGCTGAACCCACTCTTTTTATAAAAAGGATTTCAAAAGATGTATTAATAGTACAAATCTATGTTGATGATATTATTTTTGGATCTTCTAAAAATTCTTTATGTACTGATTTTTCAAAGATTATGCAAAATGAATTTGAAATGAGCTTAATGGGAGAGCTTAAGTATTTTCATGGTCTTCAAATTTTTCAAACTAAAGATGGAATTATTTTAAATCAAAGTAAATATACAAAGGATCTTTTAAAACGTTTTGGATTGGATAGTATTAAGGAAAGTAAAACACCTATGAGTACTACCTGTAAATTGGATACAGATGAAGCTGGGAAACCAGTGGATCAAACCAATTATAGAGGTATTATTGGGAGCTTACTTTATCTTACTGCTAGTCGACCAGACATTATGTTCAGTGTATGTATGTGTGCTAGATTTCAAGCTAATCCTAAAGAATCACACTTACTGGCTGTTAAAAGGATTTTTAAGTATCTTAAGTATACTATAAATTTAGGTTTGTTTTATCCAAAAGGACAATCATTTAACCTAACTAGCTATTCAGATGCTGACTTTGCTGGATGTAAGTTAGATAGGAAGAGCACATCTGGAACATGTCATTTGCTTGGAAAATCCCTAGTATCATGGTGTAGTAAGAAACAGAACTCAGTTGCATTGTCTACTGCCAAGGCAGAATACATAGTTGCTGGTAGTTGTTGTGCACAAATTCTGTGGATGAAACACACTTTATTGGATTATGGATTTGATCTTAAACATGTTTCAATTAACTGTGACAATACTAGTGCAATCAATATATCTAAGAACCCTGTGTCTCACTCTATAACTAAGCACATTGATGCCAGACATCACTTTCTA
Source organism: Viscum album (assembly GCA_963277665.1). Lineage (NCBI taxonomy): Eukaryota > Viridiplantae > Streptophyta > Magnoliopsida > Santalales > Viscaceae > Viscum > Viscum album. The sequence goes on from OY728126.1 coordinate 1,748,474,855, forward strand.
AGAGATCATTATCAAAAAGGTGATATTTCTTTAAAATTTATTAGTTCTGAACATCAATTAGCTGATATCTTCACAAAGCCTTTATGCTCTGAAAGAATGAAATTTATTAAACAAGAGTTGTGTATGATCGATCTGTGAAACTGATCTGTGAAACTGATATGTGAAACTGATCTGTGAAAGTGATCTGTGAAACTGATCTGTGAAACTGATCTGTGAAACGGATCTGTGAAACTGATCTGTGAAACTGATCTGTGAAACGGATCTGTGAAACTGATCTGTGAAACCGATCTATGAAACGGATCTGTGAAACCGATCTATGAAACCGATCTGTGAAACTGATCTGTGCAACCGATCTATCATACCGATCTTTTTTTATTATATTGTAATTAAATAGTAAATTTCTTTTATACTTTTTATGGGAACCCTAAATGATAAAATAAATGATACGCGGCTATTTATCTTCCCTAAACCTTTGACCTTTCATTTCCCGCCGAACCTTTCAACCTCTCTTCCCCTCTACTTCGAACTTTCGAACTCCTGCCTTCCCAAAATCCTCGAATGGCTAAGAAAAAGAGACCGATCAAAGGACTGGATAGCCCTGTACCTTCAAAGCGTGCTCGAGGCGAGTCGAGTAGTACCTCTCAACGATCAGTAAATCTGAACCTGGAAACTCGGATTGTTGCTGTAGAAAGAGAAGTCAGCTCTGCGTGGATTTTGTCAAGTAAGTCACTGTTGCTGCAAGTTCTTGAATCGCAAGGATGGATAGACTGGTTTTCTGACAACTCTCAAATAGTCTACCCGAAGCTGGTACATGAGTTCTATATGAATCTGGAAATCACTTTAGATGGTGTGGAGGCTGCCAGGATGTCGTCTGTGGTAAAAGGAAAGAAAATATCCTTCTCATCTAAGCAGTGGGCTGAGTGCTTGAATGTACCTCATGAAGGTCGGTATGAGGATTATGCTGGGAATATTCCTCCAACATCTGATTACTTCTCTTACGAATTAGCTTTAGAGCTTCTGACTGGAAACAGAGAGTCACGGAGAATCACAGCTTCAGAATTAGATGGTGAATGTAGACTTCTTTTCAAGTTTATTCAGCACCAACTTTGCCCTAGGAGAGGAGATTTTGCTGCTATAAAGTACCAGGATGTTTTCCTGTTGTTTCTTCTGAAAACACATGAGAAGATCAATTTGTGTAGATATGTGATGGTGCACATAGCTGGAATGGTAAAACCATCCAAGAAAGCCACTGCCTTGTTTTATTCAAAGATGATATCAACCATGCTCAAGAATCTAGAATGTATTGATAAAGATGATGAAGTTTATGAAATAGATCATACCTTCTGTCTCAACAAAGAGATCTGCAAAAGGATGAAAATCAATTGGAATCAATGGAAGAAGTGATGGGTTGCAGATGAAGATAAATTGTATGAATCCTACAATCCCATAGATCATGGAAAGAGGCCAAAGGATTTGAGAGACCCTGGCTTGAAACCAGATGAGGAACCGGTTTATTCTGATGATGATGAGCAAGAAGAAGGAAAGGATGAGGCCACCAAAGCCCAAGAGCAAGAAGAAGCTGCGACTGAGGAAGGAAGTATGTCATCTCCTGATGATAGGAGTGATCCTGACACTACTAGTCCCAAGAGAAGAATAGAATTTGGACCTGCTAGTCCACCCTTAGCCCTACCAGAATCAGAACCCATTCTTGGTGATGAAGAAGATTCTGATACTGAAGAATATCACAGTGAAGCTTCTGAAAAGAGTGATGATGGACGTGTTGATGATGCTGAGGCTGCTGTTGATGGTGATAACAGACCAGTGGATGGTCTTTCTGAAGATCAAATAGAATCACCTCAGTCAGAACAAGAAATACATATCAGTGGAAAGGTTGATTCACCAAAAATCAGTGGAACAACAAGCTATGAGAAACCAAAATACACCCTGTGTTCTGCTGTTTGGGATGACTACCCTGGTTATGCTGTGTTGGGCTTAGAATATTCTGAAGAAGAAGAAGCAAATCCAGAATCTGCTGCAGGTGTGAAGAGGAACCTCCAAAGAGAATCAAGGTATGTTCCTGCTGTTGATCCTACAAATGTTAATTTACCTGGTTCTGGAATCTCTCAAGCTGATCTTAATAAGTTTAAGATTGAATTGCTAACCGCTGTGAGAGCCACAGTTAGAGAAGAAATTTCTAATGATCTTACTCAAGTGTCTCTACAAGTTTCTGAAAATTCATTGGAATCCTTCTCACAAAGAGTATCTAAGGCTGTGAAGCCAGACCTGGCCAATACTGGTGAACTTATTGGCAGGAACATAGCCTTTTTGAATCAGACTATGAAGGATCTTCACACCGGCTTGGTATCTCTATCCAGCGAATTACGATCAACCATCTCTGGTATGATGGAAGTTTTGAGAAATTTGATTGAACATCTCAACAAGTATGACCTAAGGAAGTTGAAAGCCAAGTTAACTCACATAGTTGGCCAAGCCAGTACAGGCAAGGTAACAAAGATCACTACCCGTGAGCTAGAAGCTCTAAGAGAAGTTGTGCATGATGAGTTAGCTGCTGTTAGACAAATTCTTGATTTAGACTCTTTGAGGAAGATGAAAGAGCTCTGTGATAACAGTCATAGGATGGAATTGGTGTATTCAGAAGATGCTATGAAAGATCTGCAAGAGATCAAAGAGAAAGTTGATAATTACTTTTCCAAGATTTATACAAAGCATGAAATGGCTACAAACTTCAAGGTGTTGGCAGAGAATCTGAAATTACCTCCAGTCACTCAGGCCTTCAAAACTCAAGTTCATCAGTTGCAAGATTTTACCCCTTCCTTGGCCCAGTTCATGGAGAATAAAGATGATTTTGAAAAAGCTATGAAGTATGGGGCAGAAGTCATTCAAGACTTCATTCATCTTTTGAAGCCCTATTTGAATGCACCGACCACTGCAATAGTAGTTCCTACTTCTGAACCTCTCAGTGACTCTGATGTAGCTCCAAATCAGCTATCTGTTACTCAAGCTTTATCTCAGTTAAGACCAGTCCCTCAGCAAGCTTCTCAACCAGCTCCTGTTTCTCAACAACAACTCTCTGCGGCACCTGCAACTACACCTTCCCGAGTTGTCCTACCACCACTTCAGATTCGCCAAGTCCAGCCTACCTCCAAGCCTTCAAACTTACCCACTATTGATCCCAAAGACAAAGGCAAATCCCCTTTGTATCCCAACAAATAGTTGTGTATTGTTTTTGATAGGGTGAACAATGTGATGCTTGTAATATTCTGTACTTTATCAATTTTTTTCCCCTCTCTACTCTATGCTGACTGCTTTCACTTTCACTTTCACTTCTATGTTTTCCCTCCTTTTTTATTATCCCAAAGGGGGAGAAGAAAACGAATGATATATGGGAGAATAGAGATATATGGGGGAGAAAAGATGTATATATCTATGGTGAGGAGAAAGATCTATATATATATGAGAGATGTATCTATCTCAGGGGGAGAAATCTGTATAATATATATGGGAAATTTAAATTAAGGGGGAGATTTATATATCTCTTTATATTTATTTTCTTTATGGTTCAATTCTCATTATGTTTTTATTTATGATAAAGATTTGTGATTATCAAAAAGGGGGAGATTGTTGAGCCCTCTGGAAGATTGTTGATTTCATATCTATGATTGATGTTTTAATAAGCACAAATCATCACAAACCATTAATGCTTAATCTGGTTTGATTTCTCATAAACTTAATTACAATCTGTGAATGAATCTGTTATCATGTTTTTGTCTATGCTTATTGACTTACAAAGTATTTTGGAAGTCTTCTGGTTTCAACAGACATCGGAAGCACCGATCCAATATCAACAGACATCGGAAGCACCGATCCAATATCAACAAACATCGGAAGCACCGATCCAATATCAACAAGCATCGGAAGCACCGATCCAATATCAACAGACATCGGAAGCACCGATCCAATATCAACAGACATCAGAAACACCGATCCAATTTCAACAGACATCGGAAGCACTGATCCAATATCAACAGACATCGGAAGCACCGATCCAATATCAACAGACATCGGAAGCACCGATCCAATATCAACAAACATCGGAAGCACCAATCCAATATCAACAATCATCGGAAGCACCGATCCAATATCAAAGGACAACGGTCGCACCGATCCGATATCAAAATCTGACTCACCGATCAGATGACAGAACGATGCTGATCAAAATGACTCACCGATGCAAAATGACTCACCGATGCAAAATGACTCACCAATGCAAAATGACTCACCGATGCAAAATGACTCACCGATGCAAAATGACTCACCGATGCAAAATGACTCACCGATGCAAAATGACTCACCGATGCAAATGACTCACCGATGCTGATCTATCTGAGTCACCGATCATTACTCACTATTGCTGATGACCTACCGATCACTTGATTCTTTAATAGTCATAAACAACTGTTTGAATTTCTTTATCTTTATTTTATCTAACCAACGGTCATATTAGGTATATTTTAATGCTCTGTCAATTAATTAATAAAGGTTGTCGGATGTCAGGAAACCGTACCTCGTACCTGCGGAAAGGAAACTTTTTCTGTCTTCCGAAGCACGTGACATAAATACAAGAAGACTCTGCTGAAGAAGATAGTGGACGGAAGAACACAAGAAGAATATAGAGGAAAGAAATAAGAGGAAGAACCAAGCAAGACAGAACCTCATACACAATCAAGCCTACTCAAGAAGAGTTCTGTGCATACAAAAGAACATTGAAGAACTTCATCGACTACATCTCTCTGCCTTTGAACCTGAAGCATACGACACTCTTCTTCTCAAAAAAAACGAGAAGAGGACTCAGAATAAATTCTGACCAAATACAAAAGAGTCCAGAGCTACACTGAAATCACTAGAGACATTTCTAAACTCTACATCTCTGCTCTGTGATACATCTGTTTTACATCTTGAGCAGTGTGTGTTATCTTCTGTATTAAACACACACTGACTCCTGTACTTTCACTGGAGGATCTGTAAATCCTCAGCAAACCTTTTTACACTTCATTTCCCACTGTGGATAGTGTTAGAGGTCGAGAGAGACCTGGACAGCTCCAAGCTGTTGTTTGTTTCCCCATGCAGAACTGTGGTAGAGGTCTTGTGACCTGGACAGTGTGTTCACTGTTGTTAACCCCGATCCAGGGTGCGGATCATTTTTATATAAACTTTTGAGAGGACTAAGTCTCGGCTTGAGACTGAACCTCTTGGTTAATTCTCTGTGTTTGTAGCTACATACTACATCCATACTACATATTTATTTCATATTCCGCTGCTATTACTTTGAAATATAATTTGTCTTCAAAGCTACTTTGATAGTTAAACTCTCAAGTGTTTATATTTATTGTAAATAAGTAAGTTAGATTCAAAAGTTAATTTAATCATATGATTAAGTTAACTGAGAACTAATCAATCTTTGAGAAACTAATTGAACCTTTATAATCTGTATAAATTCACTACAGTTTAATCTGTTTTTGAAATAGGGGGATTTTAATAAACATTGTTTTTAACAGAAAATTTTAATTGGAACTCAATTCACCCCCTCGTGAGTATCCACTCCGACCAACAATAAGTATCCTTTAAAATATATCTCTCCACCACCAAATACCAAGTAGAAATCATGGGTTTTAATCGATCCCTAAAGAACATCAAACTAGTCATTTTTATAATACTAAATCAATGGAATTCACAATAATATTTGATTTTTCCATGAGAAATAATCCATTAGATATAGAGAACTACCTTTCCAATGGAGAAAACATATTTTTCTCCAAAAATAGATATTTGAATCAATGATATTATGTCCCCACAAACCTAGACCCATAAATCTTCAATTCCCCCTAAAACCCTCTATATACAAAAAATCCTATCCCATTAGAGTTCCAATAAATCAAGGGAAATATGGATCAAGGAGATATCCTAAAAAGTGAGAATCGATCCGGTATAAATAAGAACATACCTTGAAGAGATCCACTAAGAGTGAATGATAAATTCTAAGATACCAAGGGGATAACCCTATAGAGAATTATAGAAAGTCTAGGTTGAGATAATGAGAGATTATGAGGAGATGATATTTTAAAATAACCAAGGTCATTAGGGTAATTTTCTATTTTTATGAAACTCACATGAGTCACATGGTTAGGCCACATGGTTAGACAAATTTTGTGATAACCATGTAGAATTTATTACCCTTTAAATATAAAATGACATGACTACATGGGAGTAGATGTATAGTTATAAAAACTATTCACATGTCATAAAAATGGATTTGGACCCAAACCCTTTCATCTATATAGTTTTCATAGAGAAATTCATGGATATATAAACTATTATTAAACCTTGGAAATCCCCACTAGAACTTACAAATCCATTCCACATGGTTACCACATGGTTACTACTAACCATGCCCAAACTGTGTGTCTAGACTATTTCTCCCAAAACTCTAAATTCTCAATCCCTTGCCCCCAAAATACTTTATAACATTAATAAGGATAAAATATAATTAAAAATTAAACATAATTGTGACTCAGAGGAATTTATATGTCTTTGAATTAAAAGTGACTAGTTTAGAATGTGAAGTGGTAAGGGATTGTGTTTGGTGTATCAATAATGTTCCATATATCATTATTATTATGTTTCTATATTTTGTGAGTTTTTTATTTGTTATAAAGAAAGGTGGGTTGTGAAGTTAAGGTTTTCATCTTTTTTTGAGATTTTTAAGTCTATAAGGATGTATAGGTGAGAGTTTTATATTTTAATAGAGAGGTAGTTCAGTTTTATCCTACTATACAGAATCCTTAGTGGGGAAAATTGATGTATTATTTGAAATTTGTTGAGTTTATTATATTATGTTATTATTTATTTGGTTATTAATGTTGTGGTAAAATGATAATAAATGTTTCTTCTATTTATTATTATTATTTTACTTATTTATGGTGTTGTGTAAGTGGTTGTTTTATGATTTGGTGATGGTGTATGAATAAGTGTTGTTAGGATGTAATAGGGGTGTTCAATGGAGACATGGAGGTGTAAATGTTGTGAAGTATATAATTTTGGGGTACTTTGGTTTAGGTGTGGTTATGTGTTTGTGAGGGTAATTGGTTATTTAGTGGTATGTTATGATATATAAATATTATAGAAAGTGGAATAATGATGTTGATAAAGAGGAATGTGATGGAGTATTTTATTTGTATGGTTCTTAAATGTGGATGTGAAGATGTGATGATTATGGTGTAATTGTTTTTATAGGTTTTCTTATTCTTGATCAGTTAGTAATGGGTTTTCATACCATTTATTACTACCCTATGTTGAGTTAGAGAGATTTTTGGATTAATGGTTAAGATAAATAATAAATTATTGGACCAATATTTATTTTATTGATTTTAATTATATATTATAATTTTATAATTTTCCTTTTACATGGTGAATTCATATTATTCTATGATATTTCAAAAGCTTTGGTTTCAAATTTTTTTGAGTTTTTTTATTGATTAAGTTTAATGTTTTTTTCACTCTTGCACTTGTGACTAAGGTGTATGAGGTGTTGGAGCAGGTTATGGTTGATGGTGTGGTAGTTGTAGTTTGACTATTTTTTATGGTTTTATAATGATGTGGATACGGGTGGTTCAGTAAGAGGTAATGTTTGTGGAAAGTATAAAGGAGGTTGGGGTTTTTATTATGTCATATTTTTTCTCTGATTTTTATTTTTTGGTTTGTTTCACACATGCCTATACTTTAATATTTATTTCACATGGATGAAAACTTGTTACAAGAATAATCCAAGTGTGTTATCTTTAAGGATCACCCCTTAAAGTTGTTATTTAAATTGTTTTGGCAAGTAAATGTTAAGTAGCTAAGTTGATAATACTCAAGTATCACATATTGAGTGTTATGGATGTATTAAAGGTCAAATGTGATTGAATTTTAATATTTTATATTGTTAAAATTTTAGAAATTATTATATTATGGTACTGGGTTATGGTAATTATTTATTTACTGAGGAATTTGGAGGTTATTGGTGGATTTCATTTTATTTTACATGGTCTTATATGGGTAATTACTCCCATAATGTGAGTTTTCATCCTTGGAGCTATTTTTTAATCAATAGAATAATAGAGGTAGGATTATAGGGTAACTTATATCTTCATTGATATCTTATAATGGTTTTAATGGGTTTAGGAATTCATATAGTGGTATAATAGATTTTATTTATGAGTTAGGTTGGAACTTTGATTTATTCTCAAAAGAGGATTGCACTGATTTAGTAGGACAACAGTATAATTTCATCTTATCATGTGATATAGGCTAGTTATACTAGTTTAGATATAAATGAATCTTTCAATCCAATAAAAGTAAAATGACATTATATTAAACATTATTAGGCTCAAGTGTACTAATTTCATGGTAAATACTTAAGGTGAGGAACATGCATCATCATCATCAATCTTACTTCTAGATTATTATTATTATTACTTGTATTAAATTATGCTTTATTGGTGTTGAGGTTTTTATGATTACAGACATTTTAATCACATATAAATTAAAATTAAATATAGTGTTAATTGAACATTTAGAATTTCCCATTCAAATGGTTAATAAAAATTCTTATTATTAGATTATAACTTCTACTTTTTTTTATTATGTGGATTTTTTTTCTTAGTTTACATTTTATATTAATACATAATGTATTGTTAAATTGTGAAATAATTAAAATAATAAATAGAATTATTTTAGTACCATGGATTTATTTTTCAATATTCCTTTCTATGAAAATTTTATTCTATATGTTATGATATAATTATGATTCAGAATTTTTGATGCATGTTGATTTTAAATTTCATGATGTAGAAATAATTAATTGGATAATATCATGTTGGAATAATTAATTATTGTTATTTATATTATATGAATTATTTAAATATTAATTTTATTATGTATTGAAGTATGAAATGAAATATTTATGAGTTATTGATGTTACATGTTTATTATAATAAGTAATGAATTAGTTGTAAATTGACTTTTTGAATAAATTTCTTAAGAATCTTCTAAGGTGTTTTATAACTTTTATGTGACATTAATATAATAAAAATAGAATATATGATTTGATAAAGTGAAAATTTATAACTTCAATGTTTGTTAATATTTTTTATAATGGCATGCTAAGACATGATATGTTATATTATTACAGTATTTTAGTTTGAATGGTTTGAACTTTTTATTTCATGGAGAATGTTTTGTTGTTAAAAATATGTTTTGAAAATATTTAGGTTTAATCATGTTATGCATGAAATATGGGATTCATGCATGCCTTGTTTATCTCTTTGAATATTTAAAATCATGTTTAAATAATTTTAACAAGTAAATAAGAAATAAATTATCTTTATTACCATGAATAACAATATGATAAGCTTTAATATAAATTGTAATGTTAATGATGTATAATTTGGGATCATTTATTTTATTAGTTTTAAGTGTTGACATGTATTTCTGGTAAAAATATTTCAGGGATAAAAAAATATTTTAAAAAGATGGTATGTTGATTTTACCTTTCATTTTAAATAATAAAAATATTATTAATAGTAAAGTGGGTTTCAGTGTAAAATGGTTTTCTTCAATATTGTCTTAAAAGTAAATTATTTAAAATTAATATAATTGACATGTTAAATATTTATAATTATGTGTTGGATATTGTGTGATTTAAATTTTTTTATCATTTCTACTAGTTTCCATACTAGAATTGTATTGTTTTTTCATTTAGTGGATATGGTTAATTTAAATAAATTGAAATTTTGGTGATTTTTTGGCTTCTGGGATATGAGTTTTTGGTAGTTTTAAAGGTTTTGTACATCATTCATGGTTGATGGGAATGGGTTTGGGTGATGACTAGATCAGTATATGTAGGATGTTTCTACAAAGTGGGGTGTGAAGAGTAGTGGTATTCTAGAGAATATGGTATGGTTCACTATGATATATTTTCATTTTAATGTAATTTTTAGGAGTTATTTGTATTGAACATATTTATTTTGGTGTTTGAGTTAAAGATATGTCACTGAAGCATCATAGGAATGTGAGGCGTGAGAAAATGAAGGAGGAATCATTGGATAAAGGGTTATTGAAGTTCCAATGCCATGTAGTTTTAATTTTTTTAGTGGGGTGTCAAATCATGAATTTGAATAATGGATAGAGTATATTGAAGTCCCTTTTAGTTGGTGAAGACCACACCTTAATTCTATGTTTCCTTGGTAGTGGACTGGTTTCAAGAGGTGGCTCATGGATGGTGGATAATTAAGAATGGTCTCTAAAATGGGATGTATTGGGGATTTTCATGATTTATTCAAGAATAATATTATTCCCCAATGTTCTTATATAATGATTTTAATAACGATAATAAAGAGGTCCAGTCAAAAAGAAATAGCGTGCATGGTTTTTAATATTATATCTTGGGATTGATTTATTTATTTCTATGTTTTTTATCCATTTGGTATCAGTAAACATTTAATTTTGAGTCATATTTGGGGATAGATATCTATCAATTAGTTATTTATGTGTATCTTATTTCTTGGATGGAGGTGGGAGATTTTTTAGAGGATTAAGTTAGAGGTTTATCCATGATAGAAGGATTTAATAGAGGTTTCTATCATTTTTTCAATAAGGTTAAGATGTATGACCAATATTTTGGGTATCATGGTTAATATAATAAGAGAGTGAGATGGTTCTCTAGGGTTCAAACATTCCATATAGCTTAGTGTATGAGAAGTTTTAGGTGTACTATGTTGGGATATTTGATCATTTTTTAATGTAATACCATGGGATATCAGTAGAATGAATATTTATAGCTTTAGCATGCTTCCCAGACATTAATGGGTAGTTAATCAGGGTTTGGGTATTGAATCATGTTGTAGTTGGGTGACCTTAATTATTTAAAATGAACCTCCAATGTGGTTTTTTATTTTGAATTGGAATATGTTTTGATTATTTATGTTGACGTGTGTTTTTGAATTTTAAATTAAATATTTCCTATAAAGAAAGTAAGAATGGTTTTCATATTTTATTAAATATTTTAAATGGTGTCTATAAAACACATGGTTTTGTTAAGGGTTTTGTTTAAAAAAATTATAAATTATTTTTAAATTTAATTTTTTGGTAAAAATGGTGAACTACTTTAAAATTGGGTTTTCACAAGTTCCAAACTCATTTTGTAAATGTGAAATAAGAAAAGGTGGTTCACTATAGGTTTTAGTGGTTTGTGTTGTTCTTGTCTGTTGAGATTTACTTAGTAAATAAAATACTATTTTATAGGTGTATCACAATGGTTATGGTTATATATGGTATGTTTAATTTGATATGATCGAATGTTTTAGTAATTCCTTTCTGGAATGGTGTTTCTGGTGTGTGTTTTTTTTTGTTTGAGGGGTTCCTTACATAGTGGTTATGCTTGGTGACATTCTTATTATGGTTTTATATGAATTATTAATTATTTGAATTGATTAATAGTTATCTAATATAGTGGAACAAATTTTCCTTGTACTCTACCTTTTGATTTAGGGGTGTTGGGAGTATATGTAGTTAGTACATAGGTAAGTGGTGGGGTAGAAGTAAGGATATAGATGAAATTTTCAACTGAAAACAAAATCAGATCATGGAATCTTCTCATTGATCTAGGATTTTTTTATCCATAAGATCTATAGTAAAAGTGTAACCTCTAGCTATTAGGATATTCCCATTAAATAATTATTCTTTAAATTCTACCTTCAAGAGTTATATTGCAACATGAATCCATATTTTTGTGTAATTTTCGTGTGCCTATGGTAAATGGGAGTAAAGATTTTCACCTTGATTTTAGACTTTGTAATCATAGAATTTCATCATTTCTATATGGTGGTGATCATTTCACCTTGATGATCCTTGGTGGATATCAGGTTTTGGTGGATCGATTAGTTAAAATAATGAATGTTGACTGGGGTTACATCATGAATGTTAGATATGTGATCACGATGGTGTGATGAATTCCATTACAATACGATGTTCCCTGATATCATTGATTATGAAAGGATTGTAATAAAGATTTATAAGGGATATTATCATAGTTTTTTTTGAATATGTAGTTGAATTGACACCATTTTACTATAAATTTATATGTCATTTCATGATTTCCCTCTATATTTTTATTATAAATTCAATAACCTTCTCAAATTCCATTCAAAAAATTTATCTTTCTTAAAATACTAAGAATCACACAGTTTGGTTTTGATTATATTTTGTGACCTTTGTTATCCTTTATTCCATCTTTATGTGGTTGATCTACTGTGGTATAAGGTAATCTTTTACAGATTTTATTCGTTATTTTTTTTTGTTCTCGAGGAAGTTAGGTAGCAGTTGGATTCTAATTTTAGAAAATTTTGGTCATAATAATGACGAACAATGACTTTTTACCTTGTTAAAGGGTATATTATAAGTTATTTCAAATTTGATCCCATATAACCTCTCTTATATTTTCATGGTAATTTTCAAGATTTCATTTATATAGGGGAATCTTGGAATCTTCCTCTATAATCAGAAATTATATTCATGGTTGACATTTTTTTTTGTAATTATTTTTTTATATCCTTTATGATGTATCTATTTTTTATTATTTTATAACTTCTAGTAATTGATTATGTATTGATCTATTGGTTTATTATTTTTGTAATGGTAGGATAATTATATGGTAATTGTATTTTGGGAAGTCATATATTAGTGTGGGATATTTTAAAGATGATTTTTTGTTATTACTTGACAATTGATATTGGGAGGTATTTTCTTTCATGGGATTTATAAGGATGGTTTGGTAGTATTTATTTGTCTTATTCTATTACTGGGATAAATAATTTTTAAAAATGAGGAAATATTGTGGTGTTTGATGTCTTGTTGAATTATCTACAGATGTACTATAGAGGGGTTGTGTTTGAATGTAGGCCTTGTGAAAAGGGGTGTTTCTTTTTTTTCCCTTCTATAAATGCCATTTTAATTGTTTTTAGAGTTGGGAAATATGAGTATATTCAAAATTAAAAGGGTGAATTGGTTTTTTATGTTGTAAAAAGGTATATTTGGGTTTTCTTCGAATGTGTAGAGTTTGGAAAGTAAAATTATTAGAGATTGTGTTTTGGTATCATTCTTGTTTCTTATTTTACCATGGTTATGTTTCTGTATTTGGTTTGTTTCATGGATATTAGAAATAAATGGAGTTTTCGTGTAAATTTTTCAATATAGTGTTGAGATCTTGAAGTCCATTGGGATAGATTAAGGAGGGGTTTATGAGTTAATATATTTTCTTTTCATTAGAATCTTGGTATGTGGAAGTCTTTACAGGGTAAATGGATACAGTACATGATTTTTATTGACTTAATTATATTATTTTCTTATTCATATGGTTATATAAGTGGTGGTTAAATTATAATAAACAGTATCAATAGTATATTATGTTATTTAGTGATTTTGAGGTGTTGTATAAGTTTTTTTAATGATGTAGTGGTGATTTATGAAAAATGTGTTGTAAAATCTTTGAATTTCAATGTAAATTTTTTTATATTATATAGAATTATTTTTAGACTACACACTCGGACAATACATGATTTTGAGGCTCGATGATCCCAAAACAGAATTTTGACCTTTTTAAAGGTACATTCATTAAACGTGCAAGTGGTTTTTCCTAAATTTTTAAATTGTGGTCATATCAAAATTATGAGGGCACCGTTGAACTCAGAACACTGAGATTTTCTTAGAAAGGACTTAACTTTGGCCGGAAAGGACAAAACAAAAAAGTTAATTTTTAGAATTTTTAAGAAAAATAAAAAAATAAATAGTTATTTTATTTATTTTATCACTGGAGAACGACAACATGACGACGTTGTGGTGTAGTGACAAGGTAGGGGCGAGGTGCATTAGTGGAACTAATTAATGGCTCATTAACATGTAACATAACGATGTCTTAATGACACGTAATAGCGATGTTGTTTCCTAAATGAAACAGTGTAACGATGTGACATTGCAGCTTAGTAGAAATGATACGATGTATTTTCTTTTTAATAGCTAAAATGTTGGTGGAATGAGAATTAAATGATGAGGATTCTCTAAAAACCTCTCATGGGTTTCATACCCAATGAGGAATGACGAACACCAGTGGGACTTCCTCGACTTGAATTTACTTAGAAGAATGAAAAAGGCCATCGATCTCTTGGACTGTCAAGCATGAAATGCTACGGAAACAAATTTCTATGGGGTAAGGGTTTGTTTTATTTTGAAGTTCTTCCCCATTCATATTCTAACTGTTGAACGCAGATCAACCCATGAACAGGTTGATCTGATGATCGTGTGTTCTTGTGAGAGGGTGATGTTTCTTTTGGTTTTTTTATATGCTAGATTAAGTTATTACTTTGTATGTTTGAAAATATTCCCCGAACATCCCCCTGTGTTTTGGAATCCTAACGCGAATGGTGCGGGAAGACACATACAAGGCCTAAGCTCCTTTACCATGTGTTTTCTTCATGGAAAATCATCTAAATCGATGGCGAGGTGGGTTTGAGACCTTCTTAGTGAAGAGAACATTTCCCAGAGGTCGTAGTTGTAAGCGGCATAAGGAAGGAACCACTAATGTGCATCCATTGGTCCACCAAATATTCTGTCGACATGCAGTGATGCCAGCTTTATGTTGGACAATGGGATAGCAGGCCACCAGCCATGCCACCAACCGGGTGCAGCGGCACAACGAGGCAGCGGAAGCTTCAACCGACATGGGTCGCATCGCTGGAGACTTGTGCTGCCAGCCTGGCCCTGCGTTGATAGGTCAAACCTGTAGACAGACTCTGTGGGTGACATAGAGGGGGCAGTCATGACAAGGCCACCCGGTCGAGTTGGTAGTCCTTGTCACTCAATCGTAGTAGGATGAAGACCCTATGAATGAACCACGGGGCAGGCGGGGAGCCAGATGTGGCAACCAGCCGCATCCAGACCCAAAACACACCACCAGACCACTTCTATAGGTCCAAGATCTAGTTGGTGGACCGCATCCCTAGATAGTGGGCCAGGCCGGACTTGTGCCGGCAAGATGGACCCACGCTGGCAGGCCGGATTTGCACTGGTACACCGAACCTATGCCCTTTGGGCCAGGGCAGATGAGATAGGTTCGATAGGTGAACCGGCGGGCTGGACCCCCAGCCAAACTGGGTCGGGCCCAATAAGGCCCATTGGTCCTGGCTCACTGACTAGGCCAGACTAGATCAACCCAAACCAGGTTAGGTCGAAAAAGATGAATTAAACCTAGGTATGTAGGACCCTCAGGCCGGGTTGGACGGGTTAGTCAGACCGGGTTAGACTGTTCCCATACTCAAATGGGCCCTGATTACTAAAAATATAATATCCTATAGACCGGGCATTCATTTGATGCATCATATATTGCGTCGGAACCCTTACGACGAGATGTTCCTTTGGGTTATTCTATGTGGGATTTTGTGGTGGTTGATATATGACTGATGGCTCAAGCAGAAGCCATTTGGATACTTAGTGGCCTGGTAGACGACCATTAGCCGTGTGTATCCTTAGTGGCCTGGCAGACGAGAAGCAGCCGTGTGGATCCTTAGTGGCCCGGTAGATGAGAAGTGATTAGTCAGGGATAATTCCCTCAAAAGTACGAAACATTCATCACTGTAGACTATGAACCTTCTTTCTATCCTTTAGATTATCCCTAGTGTGATTTGTCCTTACTTTGTGGATTTTATTTGTGGTTTCTTTGTGGTATTTCTTCTTAGTGGACTAGGGTCCCCAACTGTGTACGGTGTTACTCACACCTGCATGGGCGTCTCTCACACTTGTATTGACTTATGTCGACGACAAACATTTCAACGAAGGACTCGGTGGCATAGGAGTAGGTGGGGCCCAGTAGAATCAAGTGTACAAGACGTAGTACCTCATTTTCTAGTAGCTACACTTCTCTTACCACCAAGAGAGTTTTTTAGCAGATGGCTAAATGATTCCATTTGAACTTTCCTATTTTCATTTCTTTTGTTGGGTTTGTATTCTGGCCCACTTTTTTTAGTTGTACTAGTATACAACACTGGTTTCACAATACATTTTTCCCCTTTTAGTTTGTGGAACATGGTTGGGTGTGTGTGTGCGTACAAGTACTAAAGAAAATTCCACCCACTTGCGGGTTGATGCCTTTCGCACTAGTCACTAACCCCTGGCCTTCAGGAGGCGGGATTGGGTTATGTCACATCACGGGCCCCGGGGGACAGTTTGTGACAAGTGTTAACATAGGTGGCCGATCCTACCTCCGAGACCGAGAGTCTGTTGTTTTTGTTTTAGGGAAATAATGTTAAATGTTGTGAGTCTGACTTTTAGAATCAGGGATACTAATGTTGGTGCGGCGGCCAATTTATCCACACACGAGGACATTGAATTATTCTTTTCGGCTTAGTGCATAAAAACACTAGTTGAAATAGTGTCTCTTTATGTTATTTTTTATAAGATTCATCTCACCATGTCTAATCTATTGATTTTGGACCATCTTGATCAATTTCAATATTCCTCTACGTAGACAGCCAGCTAGAATTCCAATACGTGGACAGGAGGATAGTTCTCCTAGTGATGTAGTGTCCATTCAGGGACTAGTTCTCGAGATGGCCCCAACAGGTGGTGCACCAGGGTTACCACCACTCGTTGGTCAGTATCTACTACCAGCGGTACCGGCTGAAGACATGCGCAAACTTAGTGCCTTGAATGTGTTTTAGAGACAGAGACCTCCTAGGTTTAGGGGGGAGATAGATCCTTAGGTCATTGAGGATTGGATGGGGCTGTTGACGTGGTTCTTTCACTTAGTGATGACAACGCTTAACCAGAAGGAGATCTTAGATGCGAGCCTCCTTCAGGGATTAGCTGGAAGATGGTGGATTCTGATGATCCAGATGCATGATTAGGTAACCCTCACCTAGATGAACTTTGAGCAGCTTTTTTGGTAGTATTTATTTCCCATGAATTTGTTCTCGGTGTGCATTCAAGAGCTAATTCACCTTCAGTAGGGAAGAATGATGGTAGATGATTACTTGGTGAGGTTCCCCAAGATTTCCCTCTACCCTACAGACATGGTTTGAAACCCTTTCTTTAGAGATCGGGCCTTTGAAAAAAGACTCGGGTGGAAGATCTGGGCATCGATGATGTCTCTAAGCATCCCCATGTAGGCTGGAGTGCTGTAGAGAGATCTACAAGTAGATAACTTTCCCACAAAGTTGGAACCGACTGTGGGTTCCACCACCAGGTGAAAGGTAGCTGAACCATCCCTGGCAGGCAGCCAACAGATGGTGCAGCAGTCCAAGCGGGCCAGATCCTCCATTGGATGGCCCAGGACTCAGGATCGTTGGTGCAACGTTGCCAGGATTATGGTAGAAGTAAGAGGATCAGGGTGTGCTACTTTTGCGGTGGGTGGGGACACATCTCTCATGACTTCCCAACCTGCCAAACAGGAAATCTTTAGATGATCGAGGGACTGCTGAGACAGAGGAAGAGGTTCGAGCGATGAGGGCCGCAGGGTGGCAGACATGGTAGGGGAGTAGGCCGAGCATCAGGTGGTGGGTGACCGTTCGAGGTATTACTTCCACCACCTCTAGGTGGTCTTCCAGTCCATTGACCAAACCCTGGCAGTGTTGATACAATATCTTCGGAGTAATAGATTTGATACCATTTTTTAATGAACTAACATTATTCGACCTTCCAAATCACTTGATATATATCACTATATGTCCTGAATGTCATTATCAATCACTATGGGCTGGATATAAGCTCCTAGGAATCAGTATACAATACTAATGAAATGATTGTTTCCTAAAGTATATCACAAAATTTTTCATTTATAATTGGATAGATATGAAATAACATAGTACCATGTAGAAGTTATAGTAAAAAACTATGAGAAATATAAAACATGACAAAAGAGTAAAACAGATACATAAGAAAACTGAATCCATGTCTCCATGTGACCATCTATCACCACTATCCCAAACCACTATGAATACAACATCGAACAAGAGAATCATGAAAATTGCATGATTCCCTTTCATATACATTTATCCTACATGACTAAATATTTATATAGAAAATTTATTATATAGAGTGTGAGGAAATTTCAAGTAGGATACAACTATGAATATTCATAAAGTATTTCAGTATGAAAATATTATTTTTTATCTTTAAAAAACAAAACAATTTTACAAAGCTATTTCATTTGAAAACATTCATTTTATTTTCCTTCTTACAAAAATTCATATCCCAAGAGTTAAGAACATTCCTGTAAAACATGGTTGATTAAATAAATACAATATCTAAGAAAATCCATGTATATAAAAACAAATGGGAATGTAAATAAAAATAATCCATGTAATGTCTACTAAATTTTTTTCCAAATGGGATACTAGATGGGGTCTTTGATTCCAGGACATCAAAGATCACCCTAGCCAAAATAGTGAATTATCAGGTCCCTAAAACAACACATATATCAAGGTCTTCTCTAAATACCAATGTTTACCATTATATGAAATAGAATACAATACAAATATTTTCGCATTTATCTTTGTGTAATTTCATTAAATACCTAATGTTCCTAATTTTTTTAAATAAATATCCTTTAAAATATATCTCGTCACCACCAAATACTATGTAGAAATCATGGGTTTTAACTGATCCCTAAAGAACATCAAACTAGTCATTTTTATAATACTAAATCAATGGAATTCACAATAATATTTGATTTTTCCATGAGAAATAATCCATTAGATATAGAGAACTACCTTTCCAATGGAGAAAACATAGTTTTCTCCAAAAATAGATATTTGAATCAATGATATTATGTCCCCACAAACCTAGACCCATAAATCTTCAATTGCCCCTAAAACCGTCTATATTCAAAAAATCCTATCCCATTAGAGTTCAAATAAATCAAGGGAAATATGGATCAAGGAGATATCCTAAAAAGTGAGAATCGATCCGGTATAAATAAGAACATACCTTGAATGGATCCACTAAGAGTGAATGATAAATTCTAAGATACCAAGGGGATAACCCTATAGAGAATTATAGAAAGGCTAGGTTGAGATAATGAGAGATTATGAGGAGATAATATTTTAAAATAACCAAGGTCATTAGGGTAATTTTCTATTTTTAAGAAACTCGCATGAGTCACATGGTTAGGCCACATGGTTAGACAAATTTTGTGATAACCATGTAGAATTTATTACCCTTTAAATATAAAATGACATGATTACATGGGAGTAGATGTATAATTATAAAAACTATTCACATGTCATAAAAATGTCTTTGGACCCAAACCCTTTCATCTATATAGTTTTCATAGAGAAATTCATGGATAGATAAACTATTATTAAACCTTGGAAATCCCCACTAGAACTTACAAATCCATTCCACATGGTTACCACATGGTTACTACTAACCATGACCAAACTGTGTGTCTAGACTATTTCTCCCAAAACTCTAAATTCTCAATCCCTTTCCCCCAAAATACTTTATAACATTAATAAGGATAAAATATAATTAAAAATTAAACATAATTATGACTCAGAGGAATTCATATGTCTTGGAATTAAAAGTGACTAGTTTAGAATGTGAAGTGGTAAGGGATTGTGTTTGGTGTATCAATAATGTTCCATATATCATTATTATTATGTTTCTATATTTTGTGAGTTTTTTATTTGTTATAAAGAAAGGTGGGTTGTGAATCTAAGGTTTTCATCTTTTTTTGAGATTTTTAAGTCTATAAGGATGTATATGTGAGAGTTTTATGTTTTAATAGGGTGGTAGTTCAGTTTTATCCTACTATACAGAATCCTTAGTGGGGAAAATTGATGTAGTATTTGAAATTTATTGAGTTTATTATATTATGTTATTATTTATTTGGTTATTAATGTTATGGTAAAATGATAATAAATGTTTCTTCTATTTATTATTATTATTTTATTTATTTATGGTGTTGTGTAAGTGGTTTTTTTATGATTTGGTGATGGTGTATGAATAAGTGTTGTTAGGATGTAATAGGGGTGTTCAATGGAGACATGGAGGTGTAAATTTTGTGAAGTATATAATTGTGGGGTACTTTGGTTTAGGTGTGGTTATGTGTTTGTGAGGGTAATTGGTTATTTAGTGGTTTGTTATGAAACATAAATATTATAGAAAGTGGAATAATGAAGTTGATAAAGAGGAATGCGATGCAGTATTTTATTTGTATGGTTCTTAAATGTGGATGTGAAGATGTGAGGATTATGGTGTAATTGTTTTTATAGGTTTTCTTATTCTTGATCAGTTAGTAATGGGTTTTCATACCATTTATTACTACCCTATGTTGAGTTAGAGAGATTTTCGGATTAATGGTTAAGATAAATAATAACTTATTGGCCCAATATTTATTTTATTGATTTTAATTATATATTATAATTTTATAATTTTCCTTTTACATGGTGAATTCATATTATTCTTTGATATTTCTAAAGCTTTGGTTTCAAATTTTTTTTAGTTTTTTTAATGATTACGTTTAATGTTTTTTTTCACTCTTGCACTTGTGACTAAGGTGTATGAGGTGTTGGAGCAAGTAATGGTTGATGGTGTGGTAGTTTTAGTTTGACTATTTTTTATGGTTTTATAATGATGTGGATACGGGTGGTTCAGTGAGAGGTAAAGTTTGTGGAAAGTATGAAGGAGGTTGGAGTTTTTATTATGTCATATTTTTTCTCTGATTTTTATTTTTTGGTTTGTTTCACACGTGCCTATACTTTAATATTTATTTCACATGGATGAAAACTTGTTACAAGAATAATCCAAGTGTGTTATCTTTAAGGATCACCCCTTAAAGTTGTTCTTTAAATTGTTTTGGCAAGTAAATGTTAAGTAGTTAAGTAGATAATACTCAAGTATCACCTTTTGAGTTTTATGGATGTATTAAAGGTCAAATGTGATTGAATTTTAATATTTTATATTGTTAAAATTGTAGAAATTATTATATTATGGTACTGGGTTATGGTAATTATTTATTTACTGAGGAATTTGGAGGTTATTTGTGGATTTCATTTTATTTTCCATGGTCTTATATGGGTAATTACTCCCATAATGTGAGTTTTCATCCTTGGAGCTATTTTTTAATCTATAGAATAATAGAGGTAGGATTATAGGGTAACTTATATCTTCATTGATAGCTTATAATCGTTTTAGTGGGTATAGGAATTCATATAGTGGTATAATAGATTTTATTTATGAGTTAGGTTGGAACGTTGATTTATTCTCAGAATAGGATTGCACTGATTTAGTAGGACAACAGTATAATTTAATCTTAACATGTGATATAGGCTAGTTATACTATTTTAGATATAAATGAATCTTTCAATCCAATAAAAGTAACATGACATTATATTAAACATTATTAGGCTCAAGTGTACTAATTTCATGGTAAATACTTAAGGTGAGGAACATGCATCATCATCATCAATCTTACTTCTAGTTTATTATTATTATTACTTGTATTAAATTATGCTTTATTGGTGTTGAGGTTTTTATGATTACAGACATTTTAATCACATATAAATTAAAATTAAATATAGTGTTAATTGAACATTTATAATTTCCCATTCAAATGGTTAATAAAAATTCTTATTATTAGATTCTATCTTCTACTTTTTTCTGTTATGTGAATTTTTTTTCTTAGTTTACATTTTAAATTAATCCATAATGTATTGTTAAATTGTGAAATAATTAAAATAATAAATATAATTATTTTAGTACCATGGATTTATTTTTCAATATTCCTTTCTATGGAAATTTTATTCTATATGTTAAGATATAATTATGATTCAGAATTTTTGATGCATGTTGAATTTAAATTTCATGATGTAGAAATAATTAATTGGATAATATCAAGTTGGAATAATTAATTATTGTTATTTATCTTATATGACTTATTTAAATATTAATTTTATTATGTATTGAAGTATGAAATGAAATATTTATGAGTTATTGATGTTACATGTTTATTATAATAAGTAATGAATTAGTTGTAAATTGATTTTTTGAATAAATTTTTTAAGAATATTCTATGGTGTTTTATAACTATTATGTGACATTAATATAAGAAAAATAGAATATATGTTTTGATAAAGTGAAACTTTATAACTTCAATTTTTGTTAATATTTTTTATAATGGCATGCTAAAAAATGATATGGTATATTATTACAGTATTTTAGTTTGAATGGTTTGAACTTTTTATATCATGGAGAATGTTTTGTTGTTAAAAATATGTTTTGAAAATATTTAGGTTTAATCATGTTATGCATGAAATAAGGGATTCATGCATGACTTGTTTATTTCTTTGAATATTTAAAATCATGTTTAAATAATTTTAACAAGTAAATAAGAAATAAATTATCTTTATTAACTTGAATCACAATATGATAAGCTTTTATATAAATTGTAATGTTAATGATGTATAATTTGGGATCATTTATTTTATTATTTTTAAGTGTTGACATGTATTTCTGGTAAAAATATTTCAGGGATAAAAAAATATTTTAAAAAGATGGTATGTTGATTTTACATTTCATTTTAAATAATAAAAATATTATTAATAATAAAGTGGGTTTTATTGTAAAATGGTTTTCTTCAATATTGTCTTAAAAGTAAATTATTTAAAATTAATATAATTGACATGTTAAATATTTATAATTATGTGTTTGATATTATTTGATTTAAATTGTTTTTATCATTTCTACCAGTTTCCATACTAGAATTGTATTGTTTTTTCATTTAGTGGATATGGTTAATTTAAATAAGTTGAAATTTTGGTGATTTTTTTGGCTTATGGGATATGCGTTTTGGTAGTTTTAAAGGGTTTGTACATCATTCATGGTTGATGGGAATGGGTTTGGGTGATGACTAGATCGGTATATATAAGATGTTTCTACAAAGTGGGGTGTGAAGAGTAGTGGTATGCTAGAGAATATGGTATGGTTCACTATGATATATTTTCATTTTAATGTAATTTTAAGGAGTTATTTATATTGAACTTATTTATTTTGGTGTTTGAGTTAAAGATATGTCACTGAAGCATCATAGGAATGTGAGGCGTGAGAAAATGAAGGAGGAATCATTGGTTAGAGTGTTATTGAAGTGCCAATGGCATGTAGTTTTAATTTTTTTAGTGGGGTATCAAATCATGAATTTGTATAATGGATAGAGGATATTGAAGTCCCTTTTAGTTGTTGAAGACCACACCTTAATTCAATGTTTCCCTAGTACTGGTCTGGTTTCAAGAGGTGGGTCATGGATGGTGGATAATGAAGAATGGTCTCTAAAATGGGATGTATTGGGGATTTTCATGATTTTTTCAAGAATAATATTATTCCCCAATGTTCTTATATAATGATTTTAATAACGATAATAAAGAGGTCTAGTCAAAAAGAAATAGTGTGCATGGTTTTTAATATTATATATTGGGATTGATTTATTTATTTCTATGTTTTTTTATCCATTTGGTATCAGTAAAAATTGAATTTTGAGTCATATTTGGGGATAGATATCTATCAATTAGTTATTTATTTGTATCTTATTTCTTGGACGGTGGTGGGATATTTTTTAGAGGATTAAGGTAGAGGTTTATCCATGATAAAAGGTTTTAACAGAGGTTTCTATCATGTTTTCAATAAGGTTAAGATGTATGACCTATATTTTGGGTATCATGGTTAATATAATAAGAGAGTGATATGGTTCTCTAGGGTTCAAACATTCCATATAGCTTAGTGTATGAGAAGTTTTAGGTGCACTATGTTGGGAGATTTGATCATTTTTTAATGTAATACCATGGGATATCATTAGAATGAATATTTATAGCTTCAGCATGCTTCCCAGACATTAATGGGTAGTTAATCAAGGTTTGGGTATTGAATCATGTTGTAGTTTGGTGACCTTAATTATTTAAAATGAACCTCCAATGTGGTTTTTTATTTTGAATTGGAATATGTTTTGATTATTTATGTCGACGTGTGTTTTTGAATTTTAAATTAAATATTTCCTATAAAGAAAGTAAGAATGGTTTTCATATTTTATTAAATATTTTAAATGGTGTCTATTAAACACATGGTTTTGTTAAGGGTTTTGTTTAAAAAAATTATAAATTATTTTTAAATTTAATTTTTTGGTAAAAATGGTGAACTACTTTAAAATTAGGTTTTCACAAGTTTCAAACTCATTTTGTTAAAGTGAAATAAGAAAAGGTGGTTCACTATAGGTTTTAGTGGTTTGTGTTGTTCTTATCTGTTGAGATTTACTTAGTGAATAAAATACTATTTTATAGGTGTATCACAATGGTTATGGTTATATATGGTATGTTTAATTTGATATGATCTAATGTTTTAGTAATTCCTTTCTAGAATGGTGTTTCCGGTGTGTGTGTTTTTTTTTTGTTTGAGGGGTTCCTTACATAGTGGTTATGGTTGGTGAAATTCTTATTATGGTTTTATATGAATTATTAATTTTTTGAATTGATTAATAGTTATCTAATATAGTGGACCAAATTTTACTTGTACTCTACCTTTTGATTCAGGGGTGTTGGGAGTATATGTAGTTAGTATATAGGTAAGTGGTGGGGTAGAAGTAAGGATATAGATAAAATTTTCAACTGAAAACAAAATCAGATCATGGAATCTTCTCATTGATCCATGATTTTTTTATCCATAAGATCTATAGTAAAAGTGTAACCTATAGTTATTAGGAGATTCCCATTAAAGAATTATTCTTTAAATTCTACCTTCAAGAGTTATATTGCAACATGAATCCATAATTTTGTGTAATTTTCGTGTGCCTATGGTAAATGGGAGTAAAGGTTTTCACCATGATTTTAGACTATGTAATCATAGAATTTAGTCATTTCTATATGGTGGTGATCATTTCACCTTGATGATCCTTGGTGGATATCATGTTTTGGTGGATCAATTAGTTAAAATAATGAATGTTGACTGGGGTTAAATCGTGAATGTTGGATATGTGTTCACGGTGGTGTGATGAATTCCATTACAATACGATGTTCCCTGATATCATTGATTATGAAAGGATTGTAATAAATATTTATGAGGGATATTATCGTAGTTTTTTTTGAATATGTAGTTGAATTGACCCCATTTTACTATAAATTTATATGTCATTTCA
The DNA here is from genome assembly GCA_963277665.1 of Viscum album. NCBI lineage: Eukaryota > Viridiplantae > Streptophyta > Magnoliopsida > Santalales > Viscaceae > Viscum > Viscum album. The sequence continues at coordinate 1,748,500,140 of OY728126.1, forward strand.
TGATTTCCCTCTATATTTTTATTATAAATTCAATAACCTTCTCAAATTCCATTCAAAAAATTCATCTTTCTTAAAATACTAAGAATCACACAGTTTGGTTTTGATGATATTTTGTGACCTTTGTTATCCTTTATTCCTTATTTATGTGGTTGATCTACTATGGTATAAGGTAATCTTTTACACATATTATTCTTTATTTTTTTTTGTTCTCGAGGAAGTTAGGTAGCAGTTGGATTCTAATTTTAGAAAAATTTTGTCATAATAATGACGAACGATGACTTTTTAGCTTGTTAAAGGGTATATTATAAGTTATTTGAAATTTGATCCCATATTACCTCTCTTATATTTTCATGGTAATTTTCAAGATTTCATTTATATAGGGGAATTTTGGAATATTCCTCTATAATCAGAAATTATATTCTTGACTGACTTGTTTTTTTTTGTAATTATTTTTTTATATCCTTTATGATGTATCTATTTTTTATTATTTTATAACATCTAGTAATTGATTATGTATTGATCTATTGGTTTATTATTTTTTTAATGTTAGGATAATTATATGGGAATTGTCTTTTGGGAATTCATAAATTAGTGTGGGATATTTTAAAGATGATTTTTTGTTATTACATGACAATTGATATTGGGAGGTATTTTCTTTCATGGGATTTATAAGGATGGTTTGGTAGTATTTATTTGTCTTATTCTATTACTGGGATAAATAATTTTTAAAAATGAGGAAATATTGTGGTGTTTGATGTCTTGTTGAATTAGCTACAGATGTACTATAGAGGGGTTGTGATTGAATGTAGGTCATGTGTAAAGGGGTGTTTCTTTGTTTCCCCTTCTATAAATGCCATTTTAATTGTTTTTAGAGTTGGGAAATATGAGTATATTCAAAATTAAAAGGGTTAATTGGTTTTTTATGTTGTAAAAAGGTATATTTGGGTTTTCTTCGAATGTATTGAGTTTGGAAAGTAAAATTATTAGAGATTGTGTTTTGGTATCATTCTTGTTTCTTATTTTACCATGGTTATGTTTCTGTATTTGGTTTGTTTCATGGATATTAGAAATAAATGGAGTTTTCGTGTTAATTTTTCAATATAGTGTTGAGATCTTGAAGTCCATTGGGATAGATTAAGGAGGGGTTTATGAGTTAATATATATTTTTGCATTAGAATCTTGGTATGTGGAAGTCTTTACAGGGTAAATTGATACAGTACATGATTTTTATTGACTTAATTATATTATTTTCTTATTCATATGGTTATATAAGTGGTGGTTAAATTATAATAAACCTTATCTATAGTATATTATGTTATTTAGTGATTTTGAGGTGTTGTATAATTTTTTTTAATGATGTATTGGTGATTTATGAAAAATGTGTTGTAAAATCTCTGAATTTCAATGTAATTTTTTTTATATTATATAGAATTATTTTTAGACTACACACTCTGAAAACACATGATTCTGAGGCTCGATGATCCCAAAACAGAATTTTGACCTTTTTAAAGGTACATTCATTAAACGTGCAAGTGGTTTTTCCTAAATTTTTAAATTGTGATCATATCAAAAATATGAGGGCAGAGTTGAACTCAGAACACTGAGATTTTCTTTGAAAGGACTTAACTTTGGTCGGAAAGGACCAAACAAAAAAGTTAATTTTCAGACTTTTTAAGAAAAATAAAAAAATAAATAGTTATTTTATTTATTTTATCACTGGAGAATGACAACACGACGACGTTATGGTGTAGTGACAAGGTAGGGGCGAGGTGAATTAGTGGAACTAATTAATGGCTCATTAACATGTAACATAACGATGTTTTAATGACACGTAATAGCGATGTTGTTTCCTAAATGAAACAGTGTAACGACGTGACGTTGCAGCTTAGTAGAAATGTTATGTTGTATTTTATTTTTAATAGCTAAAATGTTGGTGGAATGAGAATTAAATGATAAGGACTCTCTAAAAACCTATCATGGGTTTCATCCCCAATGAGGAATGACGAACACCAGTGGGACTTCCTCGACTTGAATGTACTTAGAAGAATGAAACAGGACATCGGTCTATTGGACTGTCAAGGATGAAATGATATGGAAACAAATGTCTATAGGGTAGGGGTTTGTTTTATTTTGAAGTTGTTCCCCATTCATATTCTAACTGTTGAACGCAGATGAACCCATGAACATGTTGATCTGAGTATCGTGTGTTCTTGTGAGAGGGTGACGTTTCTTTTGGGTTTTTTCTAGGCTAGATTAAGTTATTACTTTCTATGTTTGAAAATATTCCCCGAACATCCCCCTGTGTTTTGGAATCCAAATGCGGATGGTGTGGGAAGACACGTACAAGGCCTGAGCCCCTTTACCATGTATGTTCTTCATGGAAAATCATCTAAATCGATGGCGAGGTGGGTTTGAGACCTTCTTATTGAAGAGGACATTTCCCAGAGGTCGTAGATGTAAGAGGCATAAGGAAGGGACCACTAATGTGCATCCATTGGTCCACCAAATATTTTGTCGACATGCAGCGATGCCAGCTTTGTGTTGGACAATGGGATAGCAGGCCACCAGCCATGCCACCAACTGGGTGCAGCGGCACACCAAGGCGGCGAAACCTTCAACCGACAGGGGTCACAGTGCTGGAGACTCGTGCTTCCAGCCTGGCCCTGCGTTGACGGGGCAAACCTGCAGACCGACTCTGTGGGTGACATAGAGGGGGTGGTCATGAAAAGGCCACCCGGTCGAGCTGGTAGTCCTTGTCGCTCAATTGTAGTAGGATGAAGACCCTATGAATGAACCACGAGGCAGGCGGGGAGCCGGATGCGGCAACTGGCCGCATCCAGACCCAGAACACACCACCAGACCACTTCAATAGGTCCAAGCTCCAGTTGGTGGACCGCGTCCCTTGCTAGCGGGCCAAGCCGGACTTGTGCCGGAAAGACGGACCCACGCTGGCAGGCCGGATCTGCACTGGTACACCGAACTTATTCCCTTTGGGCCAGGGCAGATGAGACAGGTTCGACAGGTGAACCGGTGGGCTGGACCCCCAGCCAAACTGGGTTGGGCCCAGTAAGGCCCATTGGTCCTGGCTCACTGACTAGGCCAGACTAGATCAACCCTAACCCAAACCAGGTTAGGTCAAAAAAGATGAATTAAACCTAGGTAAGTAGGACCCTCAGACCGGGTTGGACGGGTTAGTCCGACCGGGTTAGACCATTCCCAAACTCAATTGGGCCCTGATTACTAAAACAATAATATCCTATAGACCGGGAATTCATTTGATGCATTGTATATTGTGTCGGAACCCTTAAGAAGAGATGTTCCTTTGGGTTATTCTATGTGGTATTTTGTGGTGGTTGATATATGACTGATGGCTCAAGTAGAAGCCATTTGGATACTTAGTGGCCTGGTAGACGACCATTAGCCGTGTGGATCCTTAGTGGCCTGGAAGACGAGAAGCAGCCTTGTGGATCCTTAGTGGCCCAGTAGATGAGAAGTGATTAGTCAGGGATAATTCCCTCAAAATTACGAAACATTCATCACTATAGACAATGAACCTTCTTTCTATCCTTTAGATTGTCCCTGGTGTGATTTGTCCTTACTTTGTGGATTTTCTTTGTGGTTTCTTTGTGGTATTTCTTCTTAGTGTACTAGGGTCCACAACTGAGTACAGTGTTACTCACACCTTCATGGGCGTCTCTCACACTTGTTGTGTCTTATGCTAGGGACAAACGTTTCAATGAAGGACTTGGTGGCTTAGGAGTAGGTGGGCCTAGTAGAATCAAGTGGACAAGACGTAGTACCTCATTTTCTAGTAGCTACACTTCTCTTACCACCAAGAGATTTTTTAGCAGATGGCTACATGATTCCATTTGAACTTTCCTATTTTTAGTTCTTTTGTTGGGTTTGTATTCTGGCCCACTTTTTTCAGTTGTACTAGTATAAACACTTGTTTCAAAATAATTTTTTCCCCTTTTAGTTTGTGGAACATGGTTGGGTGTGTGTGTGCGTAAAAGTACTAAAGAAAATTCCACCCACTTGCGGGTTGATGCCTTCGGCACTAGTCACTAACCCCTGGCCTTCAGGAGGCAGGATTGGGTTATGTCACATCATGGGCCCCGGGGGACAGTTTGTGACAAGTGTTAACAGAGGTGGCCGGTCCTACATCCGAGACCGAGAGTTTGTTGTTTTTGTTTTAGGGAAATAATGTTAAATGTTGTGAGTCTAACTTTTAGAATCAGGGATACCAATGTTGGTGCGACGGCCAATTTATCCACACACAAGGACCTTGAATTATTCTTTTCGGCTCAGTGCATAAAAACACTAGTTGAAAGAGTGTCTCTTTATGTTATTTTTTATAAGAGTCATCTCACCATGTATAATCTATTGATTTTTGACCATCTTGATCAATTTCAATATTCCTCGACGTAGACAGCCAGCTAGAATTCCAATATGTGGTCAGGAGGATAGATCTCCTAGTGAAGTAGTGTCCGTTCAGGGACTAGTTCTCGAGATGGCCCCACGAGGTGGTGCACCAAGGTTACCACCACTCGTTGGTCAGCATCTACAACCAGCGGTACCGGCTGAAGACATGCGCAAACTTAGTGCCTTGAATGTGTTTTAGAGACAGAGACCTCCTAGGTTTAGGGGAGAGATAGATCCTTAGGTCATTGAGGATTGGATGGGGGCTGTTGACGTGGTTATTTCACTTAGTGACGACAACACTTAACCAGAAGGTGATCTTAGATGTGAGCCTTCTTCAGTGCTTGGCTGGAAGATGGTGGATTCTGACGATCAAGATGCATGATGAGGTAACCCTCACCTAGATGAACTTTGAGCAGCTTTTTTGGTAGTATTTATTTCCCATGAATTTGTTCTCGGTGTGCATTCAAGAGCTAATTCACCTTCAGCAGGGCAGCATGATGGTAGATGAGTACTTGGTGAGGATCACCAATATTTCCCTCTACCCTGCAGACATGGTTTGAAACCCTTTCTTTAGAGATCGAGCCTTTGAAAAAAGACTCGGGTGGGAGATCTGGGCATCGATGATGTCTCTCAGCATCCCCTTGTATGTTGGACTTCTGTAGAGAGCTCTACATGTAGATAGCTTTCCCACAAAGTTGGAACTGACAGTGGGTTCCACCACCGGGTGAAAGGTAGCTGATCCATCCCTGGCAGGCATCCAACAGATGGTGCAGCAGTCCAAGCGGGCCAGATCCTCCAGTGGATGGCCCAGGACTTAGGATCATTGGTGCAACATTGCCAGGATTGTGGTAGAAGTAAGAGGATCGGGGTGTGCTACTTGTGCGGTGGGTGGGGACACATCTCTCATGACTGCCCAACCTGCCAAATAGGCAATCTTTAGATGATTGAGGGACTGCTGAGACAGAGGAAGAGGTTCGAGCGATGAGGGCCATAGGGTGGCGGACATGGTAGGGGAGTAGGCCGAGCAGCAGGTGGTGGGTGACAGTTCAAGGTATTACTACCAACACCTCTAGGTGGTCTACCCCAACCTCATGGAGCAGGTGGATAGGGGAGATCTTAGCTTCAGGCAGTGGAGGCTTGTGACCACGTTTCTCTATAATTGATTCAAGGTATTATCATTGTCTTCTCCCCCTAGATGCAGTTTTTATAGACACAGGTGCTAGTCATGCTTTCCTTGCCACAGCTCTTATTTGGAGCTCGAAGATTTTGGTGCAGCCATTAGCTCTATCATTATGGTTATAGACTTTTATGGGAGAGGATTCAATAATTACACACTGGTTTCGGTAGTGTGAGATAATTCTAGGAGGTGTGTGCTTTGTCTGGGATCTCCTAGTAGCAACGTTGAGGCCTTACGATGTCATCTTGTGTATGGATTGGTTATCCACATTCAATGCTCGGATCGACTATTTTTGGCACAAAATGATGTTTGTTTGTAAGTGTGGGACTAGTTTTTCCTTCACCATAAAGAAGGAATCCCTTTCAGCACAGGAGTAACTTTCTCGACAAAGGGTGCGGCCGATCACTCACTAGTTGGATAGCCTCACCCTCAAGTAGTGGATGAATGGATTCAAAGATTTCTTTTAGTGGTCGATGAGTATGAGGATTGTTTTCTGGAGGATGTTCTGGGACAACCTCCTTATAGAGAGGTAGGATTTTTCATCGACATGTACCCCAGGACAGAACTTATATCCACACCGGAATATCGGATGGCTCCCACAGAGCTTCACGAGTTGAGGGTAGAGCTAGAGGAATTATATGAGAATGGTTTTGTAAGGCCCTGTGTTTTCCCCATAGGGAGACCCAATGATTCTTTCCAAGAAGGAAGATGGGAGTTTGAGGTTGTGTGTGGACTCCCGGTGCCTACACCAGGTGACTGTGAAAAACATGTATCCACTTCTGAGGATGGATGACATCTTCTATCATCTAAAAAGAATGAGGTGGTTCTCAAAGATTGACCTCATATCAAGCTATCATCAACTTTGGTTTTGGGATAAAGACTTTCCAAATATAACTTTTATATTCTAGTATGTACACAATGAGTTCTTAGTGATTCCCTTCAGCATGACCAATGCCCCAGCTGTGTTCATGGTACTCATTAATAGTATCTTCCATCCTTACCTCGATCATTTAGTTGTAGTGTTCATTTATGACATCTTAGTGTACTCAACATCGGAGGAGGAGCATGCTACACACTTGAAAATAGTCATAGATACACTTTGACAGCTCAAGCTTTATGGTATGCTCTTGAAGTTATAGTTCTAGATTCAGGAGGTCCACTTTCTAGGACATGTCATCTTGGAGGTTGTAGTTGCAGTTGATCCATCGAAGATAGAGGCAGTGCTCGCTTGTGAGCCACCCAAGAGCATGACTGAGGGGCGGAGCTTCTTGGGGTTGGATAGTTACTATCAGAGGCTTGTGCCTGACTTTTCCAGAGTGGTTGTACCCTTATCATCTTTGACATGGAATGGACAGCCCTTCATGTGGACAGAGAAATACCAGTAGAGTTTCTAAGAGTTAAGGATGAGACTAACTAGTGCCCCCATCTTGAGACTACCATAGGAGGGGGTTGAGTAGGTAGTTCTCTACGATGCATCGGTGACTAGTCTAGTTTGTTTCCTGAATGAGTGAGGGGTGATCACCTACGGCTCACAGTAGTTGAGATAGCATGAGAAAAACTATGTGACCCCTGACCAAGAGTTATAAGTAGTGGTCTTTTCCTTGAATATGTGGAGGAACTACATTATTTGTGAATAGTTTACAGTCTAATTCAACCACATGAGTCTCATGTATATTCTCTCCTAGAAGGACTTGAACTTGAGATAGCGGTGATGGATAGAGTTCCTCCAAGAATATGATTTTAATTTAGTCTATATTCATGGGAAGGGGAAAGTGGTAGCAGACGCGCTTAGCTAGAGGACTGGTTTGTATCTTGTGAGTGAGGAGACAGAGTAGCTAGCCGCATTGCAAATATCCTTCATGGATGATGATGATGCATCTTACCTTCAATTAATGACTATCAATCCTCCACTTTTACAGTGAGTTAGGGAGGCACAATTTGTGGATGTTGACTGGGAGGCCCGACGTGCTCATATATCATCAAGATAGGCTCTGGATAGATTTTCTATAGTTGGGGACCATGTTATCTTTTTAAAAGGATGCACCATAGTACCAGTGATTTTATGGTAGGAGGTGTTGAGGGAGTTCATACTTCCCATTTGGTGGTACATCCTCTGTAAGGCCCCAGCCTTAAACCTTACTTAATCTTGAGTTATTACAAGATTACACGTTAAAGATCTTTTCAGGTTTAGAGTTTTAGATAATTAGATCATGAAACTTGCATTACATTCCACATTTAAACAAAGTGGTTACATAAAAGACAGTATTCATTCTTCCCATCAACGGAAACATATTTAAAATAAAACATGGATTCTTTCTTGACACATCCTTGACACTATCATCACATCATGTACCTTTCCCTTGACCTGTGAAAAACATTTCAAAAACTTGGGATGAGTATAAAAATCTCAGTAAGGGTTATAAAAATATGGAAAGGAAACATGAGTTCATATATACATAAGAATGAAATCATACTTTACCCATAAAACATAGGCACTTTAACATACCTCATCAAATCATGAATAAATCATAGAAGTCATAAGACATAAAAGTAACTTGAGGCATTCATAACATTCTTACGTAGGGAGTAACCCTCTTGGTTACGTTTGCAATACCCATCACAATATATTCCCTAAATCTCTTCGGAGAAACCTTAACGTTTCACACCTTCGCGTTACCCAATGCATTGGAGAGCTATATCGGGCTCACCCACCCTTAGTTTATCACGGAACCACCCGTCTTCATAATAATTCCCAAGAACCATAACATAATTGTATCACATAAAACATACATAAAGGAAACATAACATTTCCACATTTGAATCACAAGATATCAATAAAACACATTGATATAATAAAAACATTATGAAAACCGTTTTCAATTCCAAAATAAAAGAAAATTAAAACATGGTATTTATTTTTCTTTTAAAAAGAAGGTATGGCTTGTAGAGGAAGCCGAAACTCAAATAACGGTCACGGCGGCAGAGAAGTCGTTGTGGCCTCATACGTACGAAAAAAACATTCTCTTTCGTCGTTTAGTAAAACGCTTCGTATAAAAAAGATTCCTTTTGGATAAACGTAAAAGTCAAAGGGGTTTATACACCGTATAAAATAAGGTTGTGTATAAAACAAAATATGCCTCAATGAAAGGAGATTGAGATGAAGTCCCATACAAAGATGGTATCCTTGGTTTAAGGATAAATCAATTAAATAATTATGTGTGACAAACGAATACACCAAATATAAGTGGATATTAAGTGTAAAATAATCAAAGGTCATTCACACATATTCAAAGGATGACATATTCAATAACTATATGTTGAACCCAAGGAAATCGAAATTGGGTTAAGAAGTTCCCTTGACAGCCTAACGGCGTCACATCAAAATGAGTTGATGAGAGATAAAAAGTGTATCTCTTCACTTGGACATAAAATTTACATCAATAATGATATATTAGAACATATCCCAACATAACAATATGTAAATTAAATGACCCAACAAAATAAGTCTTTTAAAAAAGAGGAGGGTGAAAGGTTCCCTTACCGACTTGGGTATCTTTCAAAACATACACCCCATGAAAGAAGGACAATAAATCATTGATGTAAATACTCATAAACGAAATTATATTACACAAAGAGTAGAATAATGGGTAGTACATACACCACTCAAAGGAAATTGTGGCAAATGTAGCAAAAATCTCACGGGAATAAAAGTGAGATGAAAGATCCCTTACGAAAACTCGACAGCCTAACGGTGCCACATAAAACTTACAAAAATGGATTGATGAGATCAAATAGGGTATCTCATCATATTAACATAAAGTTTATAGAAAGAGGAATATAAAATAGCATCCCCCAACATAACCAAGTGGAGCTTAAAATAAGTGACATAAAGGATAGTACTTAAAAAGAAAGAGAGGGGTTAGATCTCTTACGAAAATTCGGCAGCCTAACGGCGCCACTCAAAACTTCCAAAATGGATTGATGAGAGAGAATAGGGTCTCTCATCATATGAACATAAAAATTACAGTAAGAGTAATATAAAAGAACATCCCAATAACAAGAAATATGAGCTTAGAAGTAATGACATAAAAGATTGTACTTAAAAAGAAAGAGAGGAGTAGGATCCCTTACCTCAAGTCCAACTTGTCTGGTTCGTTTCTTTATATTCCTGAATAATAAACTTTGTTCAATTAATAATTGCCTAAGTACCTCCTTTAGAGATTATTATTCGTTTCATATCACATATTATAATGTTATAATAATCGTTTAATAATGTTAGTTCATATCAGACGTTTTTGCCGATGTTTGGTAGATGAGTCAAAAATGAACTTGTTTGAAAAAAGATTGTCCATGTAGTTATAAGTAAATAATTTCCAGAATAGTATTAATGTTTAAAATATCATATATATCCATTAAATATTAATTTAATACTATTACATATCATTTGGAGATATAAAAACGAAAAGCACCGTTCATGGAGACGGTAGGCCGTACGTACGCATGAACGCTACTTTCATTTTTTTGTCATATTAATGGAATTAAAACAAAATGAGATATATATATATATGTTATAATTCCAGAATTATATCCATAATTTTGATGTAATATATTACATATATATCCATTATATATATGTACTTATAATATTACATAACATTTTGAGATAAGAAATGAAATGTACCGTTCATGGAGACGGTAAGCCGTACGTACGCATGAACGCTACTTCCATTTCTATTTCATATTTAATGGAATTAAAGCATAATGATACATAATATTATTTTAATTCCAGTATGGTATCATATATAATATAATTAAATATATCCTTTATACGTACCACATATGGTATTAACGAATCAAATCACTTTGAGGGGGCGGTAGTCCGCACTTCCTTAAATGAAGATATCGCGTTTACCCATAATGGAAACCATAAAGGTATGCCCAAAATGAAAAATTAAGAAGCTTAAGGAAAACATAAACATATTATATATCATATATAAATATAGTTTCATCTTAATGTCCACCTTTGAAGGTGTTAGAAGAATGTTGAACAATCATCGTTTCGGGAGGCAGAAATTCGCCATCCACAGAAACAGTATGTTCTTTAAACATTAGATGTAGGTGTGTGAAAGTGTAGCTCTAATCCTTATTATAACAACATCCTAGTATATTTATGATACTGTATTTGTTACAAAATAAATGAATAAAAAGAGTTTAGGGGGTTGGAGAAGCAAAATAAAACAAAAGGACTCAAGTGAAGACATTACCTTAAAATCAGGTAACTCCCTTTGGTTTGAGCTCCAAGGCTTACTTGGGAAGACTTCTGCCCAAAGTGAGGCTTCAAGGAGTAAGAGAAGGAAGTTTAGAGACAAAATGGGCAGAGTTTGGCCGAGCCAAAGGCTTTGGGAGTGTGAGTAAGGAGGTAGAGGTGGGGGCCTTTTATAAGAGGAGAGGAGGGGCACTCTTGTAAAGTTACAAAATGTTACTTTATTTTCAAAAGAGTTTCGGATTTTAAAGGTCCCACATTGATGTATTTAGAGGATAAGGTGATAAGGGTTCTAAATAAACTCATCCAATAAGTTTTGGACATGTGTAGGTCTTAGATATTACATTATCTTTCCATTTTATTTAAATTGTTAAATAATGAGGTCATCGCTGCATCATCATGATGTCATAAATAATTTAATTTATTTAATGTCTAACAATTATAAAAAACTACTATGATGTAGGAAATAGTTTTATCTTTCCAATGAATATTTATAGTCAAAAATCTGATTTGTATAACCCCATGTAAAAATTGTTTTAGTATAACATTTCATGTTTGTCTCATTTTTACTTTAACTTTAAATAAAAAGATATAAATGTCATTTTCCAACCAAAGTGGCTTCATGGGGTCCCCAAGTTGACCCATGGGTTGTCTTCGTCGGCCATGACTCATCCAATGAGGTTATGACATGTGTCAAGTTAATTTCATATTATTAAAACATTATTTTTACCTTAAACTACTCTAATTACCTATAATCGCGATTAAAAACATAATAAGTTACTATTCACCAAAAAATTATTTTTATCCCATTGAACCACATTTTACTTCTTAATGAAAACCATGTATGTCGGATTTTTGAAATTCAAAACACAAATATGGAAAAATTTCATCTAAACAGAAAAATCAGTTTTTATAAGTACCACTTAGTGGTTTCACTATTCATCAAAAATTGAAGTTTTTCAGAAAATTACCAAAAATTATCCCTAAGCTATATTTGATATTCCGAATTAAAAAATGAAGTCTATTTTACAAAATTCAAAAAATATAAGTCACATTAATTAATTTAATAATTAATTCCCGCTGTAATGACAAATAGCGTGATTTTATGAAACAATAAGTATCAAAAGATTGACACTAGTTTAAGTCCGATTTCAAAGTGAAATTAATTCCAACGACCACTATTGGATTTAATGGTAAAAATATATTATAATTTCACATTAAAACCAATTAAAAAGATAATCTAATCATATAAATAAATTATATTAAAAAGAGGTTTTGAATTAAAATACAACATTTTACACTATTCATTAAAAAAATGAACTTTATCGGAAAGATACCAAAAATTTACACAAAGTAAATTTTGATGTCCCGATTCTAAAGAAGAGTTTTATTTGGTCCAATAGAATGTATAAGAGTGAACAAAACTATATTTAATGACGGTTCGCCATCAAAAGGCGATAAGTGAATCTTTAGTGAAAACTAGGGCATATACGCCTAAAATTGAATTCTTTCCGTATTTTAAGCCTTTATCTTTTATTGGATAAATGTAAAAACATTTAAAAACATATATAATCATATTTTAGTTATTTCTATCCATTCTCGCCAATACAACGGCTACATGTTAACTGCCATTTAAAATAATATTATTTTATTATTAGAGTGCAACGTAAGATTCCCAAGAAACTCATTGTTGCGTGTTGGGTACGCCATCGAGCATAGTGTCCCCTTTAAAGTCATATTAATATTTTATTCACAAATATGGATAAATATGAAAATGTCATATTATTTATTTACTTGGGGTGTTACATCCTTCCCCCCTTTTGGGAATTGCGTCCTCCCAATTTTAAAAATTGAGCTTGGGAACATCCTTTAAAGTCCCACATCGGAACAAGAGTCGGTAAAACAATAACTTTAAAATAAAGGAAGATAAGTACAGAGGTCACCCTAGTTAACCCATACTGGGATTCCATGTAGAAAAACATGGACATGGAAGAAAAATCAAAGGGTCATGTTCTTGAGGGAGAGTGATAGTAAACATGTCTAGGAGAAAGTTAACCATAAGAAAATCACAAACTTGTGATGAGTTAAAGGGTATTCGATTCCCCAGTAGGAAAAGATAATAGACAAAATTTTTGTTTTAAGTTACTTTTTATTGAGGAATTTATTCATAAGGAAACATAATCACATATCTTGTTGACTTTCAAATTTTACTAGATTCCTTAATCAAACTCATATTTTTTTTCCAAAAGACGAGTATTTAGGGAGACTTGTTCGCATTAAGAGTACAATAATCAACTTCTAGAGAATCACCTAATTCACCAAAAGAGAACTATATACTTCCCATGTCTTTAGGCTTTAACCAAAACCAAAACCAAAAAGGTTAGTACAAGGTCAGATAATCCAGAAAAGGATAAACCTTTAAAAATAAAATCTATGCTTAATCTCCAAAATTTGTCCAACAAAACCCAATGTTCAACGAGGACCATCCGATAAACAATTTGTCCATAAAATTATTCAAAGTAAACCAATCTAATATTGAAACCCAAATATTTGAAGGATTTAGTGACATAGTCTTCCATGTTAAATCGTAACATTTATCTCCAAACAAAATCAATTTCCCCTAAAGTCTTGTATTGAAAAGTAATTAACCTAATCACATATCCTCCATGATAGGTTAATAATTTTCATAAATAACTCAAAATAAACTTACTCTTAATTCATAAAATCATATAACTAAAGAGAATCAGTCAAACTAACCAGAGACTTCACGTAGTCCAGTGGTAGGTGATAAATACCAGTCGCACTTTGGTTGTGGGTTCGATTCCCGCAGCTTTGTCCGACGCGACGGGTAGTCACACGGTCTGCGTGTTGTCCTTTTTCCAAAACTATATATTTCTCAAATCATTCCCCAAAATGAGATAAAATCATCAAAAATGATCATAACATATTTTAACCTCGAGTTTATCTCATGCCTTTCATTTTCCAGCATATCATATAATAACCCATAATTACCTCAAAAGTAAGGATCATATAAACTATAATGGTTACGTTTATAATTATTACCTAAACTTTTGTATAGATTGGTCATCTCGTACATGATTCATTACAGAACATACCAAGGTTCAAGTGGTTGATCATGACTCTTTGATATTTGGTTTAGAACAACCACGAGTTTCCTCATTGAATCCTCCATTTCATCTAGTCTCTTAATCAGAGAACCACCACAGTTTCCTTCAAACCTGTTGTCTCTTTGGTGCCTGCTGGATCCATCCATTCACTAAAAACAGAAATGTCAGTGTGAGTATATCAACAAAACCATCATGTACTAATGAGGAAGGTAAACACTAAGATATACTTACTCATTCACTTTATCTAAAACTAGGACTCTTTCTGAAATCCTATCCATTATGGTACTGTCACTTATGCTTAGATAATTCCCTAACCTCTAAATTTATCTAAACTGACCCTTTGATACCAACTGTAAGGCCCCAGCCTTAAACCTTACTTAATCTTGAGTTATTACAAGATTACACGTTGAGGATCTTTTCAGGTTTAGAGTTTTAGAGAATTAGATCATGAAACTTGCATTACTTTCCACATTTAAACAAAGTGGTTACATAAAAGACAGTATTCATTCTTCCCATCAACGGAAACATATTTAATATAAAACATGGATTCTTTCTTGACACATCCTTGACACTATCATCACATCATGTACCTTTCCCTTGACCTGTGAAAAACATTTCAAAAACTTGGGATGAGCATAAAAAGCTCAGTAAGGGTTATAAAAATATGGAAAGGAAACATGAGTTCATATATACATAAGAATGAAATAATACTTTACCCATAAAACATAGGAACTTTAACATACCTCATCAAATCATGAATAAATCATAGAATTCATAAGACATAAAATTAACTTGAGGCATTCATAACATTCTTACGTAGGGAGTAACCCTCTTGGTTACGTTTGGAATACCCATCACAGTATATTCCCTAAATCTCTTCGGAGAAACCTTAACGTTTCACTCCTTAATGTTACCCAATGAATTGGAGAGCTATATCGGGCTCACCCACCCTTAGTTTATCACGGAACCACCCGTCTTCATAATAATGCCTAAGAACCATAACATAATCGTATCACATAAAACATACATAAAGGAAACATAACATTTCCACATTTGAATCACAAGATATCAATAAAACACATTGATATAATAAAAACATTATGAAAACCATTTTTAATACCAAAATAAAAGAAAATTAAAACATGGTATTTATTTTTCTTTTAAAAAGAAGGTATGGCTTGTAGAGGAAGCCAAAACTCAAATAACGGTCACGGCGGCGGACAAGACGTTGTTGCCGCATACGTACGAAAAAAACATTCCCTTTTGTCGTTTAGTAAAACGCTTCGTATAAAAAAGATTCATTTTGGATAAACGTAAAAGCCAAAGGGGTTTATACACCGTATAAAAGAGGGTTGTGTATAAAACAAAATATGCCTCAATGAAAGGAGATTGAGACGAAGTCCCATACAAAGACGGTATCCTTGGTTTAAGGATAAATCAATTACATAATTATTTGTGACAAACGAATACACCAAATATAAGTGGATATTAACTGTAAAATAAAAAAAGTTCATTCACACATATTCAAAGGATGACATATTCAATAACTACATGTTGAACCCAAAGAAATCGAAATTGGGTTAAGAAGTTCCCTTGACAGCCTTATGGCGTCACATCAAAATGAGTTGATGAGAGATAAAAAGTGTATCTATTCACTTGGACATAAAATTTACATCAATAAGGATATATGATAACATATCCCAACATAAAAATATGTAAATTAAAATACCCAACAAAAGAAGTCTTTTAAAAAAGAGGAGGGTGAAAGGTTCCCTTACCGACTTGGGTATCTTTCAAAACATACACCACATGAAAGAAGGACAATAAATCATTGATGTAAATACTCATAAACGAAATTATATTACACAAAGAGTAGAATAATGTGCAGTACATACACCAATCAAAGGAAATTGTGGCAAATGTAGCATAAATCTTACAGGAATAAAAGTGAGATGAAAGATCCCTTATGAAAACTCGGCAGCCTAACGGCGCCACATAAAACTTAAAAAAATGGATTGATGAGATCAAATAGGGTATATCATCATATTAAAATAAATTTTATAGAAATAGTAATATAAAAGAACATCCCCCAACATAACCAAGTGGAGCTTAAAAGAAGTGACATAAAGGAGAGTACTTAAAAAGAAAGAGAGGGGTTAGATATCTTAGGAAAATTCGGCAGCCTAACGGCGCCACTCAAAACATCCAAAATGGATTGATGAGAGAGAATAGGGTCTATCATAATATGAACATAAAAATTACAGTAAGAGTAATATAAAATAACATCCCAATAACAAGAAATATGAGCTAAGAAGTAATGACATAAAGAGTGTACTTAAAAAGAAAGAGAGGAGTAGGATCCCTTACCTCAAGTCCAACTTGTCTTGTTCGTTTCTTTATATTCCTGAATAATAAACTTTGGTCAATTAATAATTTCATAAGTACCTCCTTTAGAGATTATTTTTCAGTTCATATCACATATTATAATGTTATAATAATTGTTTAATAATGTTAGTTCATATCAGACGTTTTTGTCGATGTTTGGTACATGAGTCAAAAATGAACTTGTTTGAAAAAAGATTGTCCATGTAGTTATAAGTAAATAATTTCCAGAATAGTATTAATGATTAAAATATCATATATATCCAGTAAATATTAATTTCATACTATTCCATATCATTTGGAGATAAAAAACGAAAAGCACCGTTCATGGAGACGGTAGGTCGTACGTACGCATGAACGCTACTTTCATTTTTTTTTCATATTAATGGAATTAAAACAAAATGAGAGAGATATATATATATGTTATAATTCCAGAATGATAAACATAATTTTGATGTAATATATTACATATATATCCATTATATATATGTACTTATAATATTACATAACATTTTGAGATAAGAAATGAAATGTACCGTTCATGGAGACGGTAAGCCGTACGTACGCATGAACGCTACTTCCATTTCTATTTCATATTTAATGGAATTAAAAAATAATGATACATAATAGTATTTTAATTCCAGTATGGTATCATATATAATATAATTAAATATATCCTTTATACATACCACATATGATATTAACGAATCAAATCACTTTGAGGGGGCGGTAGTCCGCACTTCCTTAAATGAAGATATCGCGTTTACCCATAATGGAAACCATAAAGGTATGCCCAAAATGAAAAATACAGAAGCTTAAGTAAAACATAAACATATTAGATATCATATATAAATATAGTTTCATCTTAATGGCCACCTTTGAAGGTGTTAGAAGAATGTTGAACAATCATCGTTTCAGGAGGCAGAAATTCACCATCCACAGAAACAGTATGTTCTTTAACCATTAGATGTAGGTGTGTGAAAGTGTAGCTCGAATCCTTATTATAACAACATCCTAGTATATTTATGATACTGTATTTGTTACAAAATAAATGAATAAAAAGAGTTTAGGGGGTTGGAGAAGCAAAATAAAACAAAAGGACTCAAGTGAAGACATTACCTTAAAATCGGGTAACTCCCTTTAGTTTGAGCTCAAAGGCTTACTTGGGAAGACTTCTGCCCAAATTGAGGCTTCAAGGAGTAATAGAGGGAAGTGGAAAGACAAAATGGGCAGAGGTTGGCCAATCCAAAGGCTTTGGGAGTGTGGGTAAGGAGGTAGAGGTGGGGGCCTTTTATAAGAGGAGAGGAGGGGCACTCTTGTAAAGTTACAAAATGTTACTTTATTTTCAAAAGAGTTTCGGATTTTAAAGGTCCCACATTGATGTATTTCGAGGATAAGGTGATAAGGGTTCTAAATCCACTCATCCAATAGGTTTTGGACATGTTTAGGTCTTAAATATTACATTATCTTTCCATTTTATTTAAATTGTTAAATAATGAGGTCATCGCTTCATCATCATGATGTCATAAATAATTTAATTTATTTAATGTCTAAAAATTATAAAAAAAATACTATGATGTAGGAAATCGTTTTATATTTCCAACGAATATTTATAGTCAAAAATCTAATTTGTATAACCCCATGTAAAAATTGTTTTAGTAAAACATTTCATGTTTGTCTCATTTTTACTTTAACTTTAAATAAAAAATATAAATGTCATTTTCCAACCGAAGTGTCTTCATGGGGTCCCCAAGTTGACCCATGGGTTTTCTTGGTCGTCCATTACTCATCCAATGAGGTTAGGACATGTGTCAAGTTAATTTCATATTATTAAAACATTATTTTTACCTTAAACTACTCTAATTACCTCTAATCGCGATTAAAAACTTAATAAGTTACTATTCACCAAAAAAATTATTTTTATCCCATTGAACCACATTTTACTTCTTAATGACAACCATGTATGTCAGATTTTTTATATTCAAAACACAAAGATGGCAAAATTTCATTTAAACAGAAAAATCAGTTTTTATAAGTACCGCTTAGTGGTTTCACTATTCATCAAAAATTGATGTTTTTCAGCAAATTACCAAAAATTCACCCTAAGCTATATTTGATATTATGAATTCAAAAATGAAGTCTATTTTAAAAAATTCAAAACATATAAGTCACATTAATTAATTTAATAACTAATTCCCGCTGTCATGACAAATAGCGTGATTTTATGAAACAATAAGTATCAAAAGATTGACACTAGTTTAAGTCTGATTTCAAAGTGAAATTAATTCCAACGACCACTATTTGATTTAATGGTAAAAATATATTCTAATTTCAGTTTAAAACCAATTAAAAAGATAATCTAATCATATAAATAAATTAGATTAAAAAGAGGTTTTGAATTAAAATACAACATTTTACACTATTCATTAAAAAAATGAACTTTATCGGAAAGATACCAAAAATCTACACAAAGTAAATTTTGATGTCCCGATTCTAAAGAAGAGTTTTATTTGGTCCAATAGAATTTATAAGATTGAACAAAACTATATTTAATGACGGTTCACCATCAAAAGGCGATAAGTGATCCTTTAGTGAAAACTAGGGCATATACGCCTAAAATTGAATTCTTTCCGTATTTTAAGCCTTTATATTTTATTGGATAAATGTAAAAACATTTAAAAACATATATAATCATATTTTAGTTATTTCTATCAATTCCCGCCAATACAACGACTATATGTTAACTGCCATTTAAAATAATATTATTTTATTATTAGAGTGCAACGTAAGATTCCCAAGAAACTCATTGTTGCATGTTGGGTACGCCATGGAGCATAGTGTCCCCTTTAATGTCATATTAATATTTTATTCAAAAATATGGATAAATATGAAAATGTCATATTCTTTATTTACCTGGGGTGTTACATCCTCATGTGGAGAAGATTTATTAGGACCACCAACTTCATTACTGGTGGCTAGGGATGAAAAAGTTGGTGGTAGAGTTTGTTTCAAAATGCCACACTTGTTAGAAAGTGAAGGCCAGGAAATAGGTTCCAGTAGGCTTGGATCATCCACATGAGGTACTGGAGTGGAAATTGGATGGTATATCGATGGAATTTATGGAAGGGTTACCACATACATCTAAAGGCCATGATTCTATTTGAGAGATCACTAACTGACTCACAAAGTCATTTCACTTCCTACACATCAAAGAGAAAGTACCAATAGAGGGATTGGAATGGCTCTATGTCCAAGAGATAGTGCAGCTTCACGAGGTGCCTTTAATGATAGTTTTAGACTGTGATGCATGATTTACATCCTGGTTGTGGAAGGTATTACAGGATGCGTTCGAGACTCAGCTATGCTTGAGCGCAGCTTTTCATCCCCACACAGATGGTCAGAAAGATTGGACCATACAGACCTTGGAGGACGTGCTTCATGATTATATATTGGTTTTGGTCATAGTTGGGAGGACCACTTGACACTGGTGGAGTTTGCATACAATAAAAGTTATCACTCCACCATTGGCATGGAACCATTTGACGCCTTGTACGGTCGGCCATGAAGATCATCTCTATGATGGACAGACCCAGGGGAGTCGTCACTCATGGGTCCAAGGTTGTTATGGGATACCACTAAGAAGGTTAAGGTAATCCAAGATTAGATGAGGACTACATAGAGAAGACATAAGTTTTATTCTGACAAGAGACAGAGACCCTTGGATTTTGATGACGGAGATCATGTGTTCCTTTTGGTCTCACCCCAATGATGATTTCAGAGATTTGGACGGGGTGGCAAGCTATCTCCGATGTTCATTAGACCTTTTCAGGTCCTGAGAAGAGTTTATGAGGTGGCATATCACCTAGCTTTTCCCCCATAGATGCACTGGGTGGATGATGTTTTCCCAGTGTCACAGCTGAGGAGAAACATGAACGGTCCATCACATGTCAGCGACTGGGGAGAGGTGGACATTGATGATGGGGTGACATTTGTGGAATTTCCAATGGAGATAGAGGATTGATAGAAGTAGGTACTTCATGGGTGTTTTATTCCTCTGATTCACATTCTGTGGCAGCATGAGAATCTCTAGGAAAGCACATGGGATTGGGAGGCTCATATTAATGCTCAGTACCCCCCATTCGTTTGATTAGCCCCTGTTTTGGCTTTTGAGAATGTAAAACCTTATTGTGGGGGAGAATGTAAGATCTCTGAATTTCTATGTAATTTTTTTAAAAAATTATATGGAATTATTTTAAGACTACACGCTCTGACGGCACGTGATTTCGAGGCCCGATGAGCTCAGAAAAGAATTTTGGACCGTTTTAAGGTATGTTCAGTAAACGTGTGAGCAGGTTTTTCTTTTCTTTTGAATCGATGATTATATCAAAAATCGGAGGGGATTGTTGAACTCCAAACACCAGGATTCTATTATAAAGGACTTAACATCGGCCGACAAGGGATGAATGAAAAATTAATTTACAGACTTTTCAAGAAAAATAATAAAATAACTTTAAAAGTTATTTTATTTCTTTTCTCACTGACGAGTGGCGACACAGTGACACTAAAATGTAGAGACGAGGTGCATTAATTGAAATCATTAATGGCTTGTCAACACATAGTGTAATGATTCTTTAATGATACGTAATAGAGAAAATGTTTCATAAATGATACAGCATAATGATGTGACATCACCGTGTAGCAGAAACATTGCAACTTGTTTTCTTTTTAATAGTTGACGTGTTGGTCGAATAAAGATTAAATGGTGAAGATTATCTAATGAACCTCCAAAGGATATCCTCTCCAATGAATAATGATGAACACCATCAGGACATCATCTACTACGACATACATCAAGGAAAAAAGAACATCATCAACCTCATTGACCCTCATGGAGGAAATGTTGTGGAAATGAGCATCAATGAGGTAGGGGTTTATT
Organism: Viscum album; assembly: GCA_963277665.1. Lineage (NCBI taxonomy): Eukaryota > Viridiplantae > Streptophyta > Magnoliopsida > Santalales > Viscaceae > Viscum > Viscum album. The sequence goes on from OY728126.1 coordinate 1,748,521,448, forward strand.
TTATTTTGAAGTTATTCTCCATTCTTATTCTAAAAGACAAACGCTAATCAACCCATGAACAAGTTTATCAGTGGACTGTGTGTTCTTGCGATAGGGTGATGTTTTTTTGGTTTTCTCTATATGGTATTAAGTTATTACATGCTATGTTTGAATATCTTCCTTGAACCTCCCCAATGTTTTGAAATACTAACACAGAGGGCACAGGCCAACACATACAAGACCTAAGCCCCTCCGCTGTGTGTGTTCATTATGGTCAAGCATCTGAATCGATGGCAATGAAGGTCTAATACCATTATAGTAAATAGGACATTCCTCAGAGTTTGTAGGTGCAGGTGGTGCGATGAACGGACCAATCGACTACGTCTGGTGGTCCACCAAAGATTCCACCAATGCTGGCCACGTGCCGGACGGTGGGACAATAGGCTTTCAACTGTGTCGGCGACTGGGTGGGGTGGTGTGCCGAGGTGGCGGAAGCTGTTGCTGATGTGGGCTACTACACTGGAGACATGTGATGCCATCCTAGAACTACTTTGATGGGTCAAACCCAAGAACTGAGTGTGTGGGTGATGTGGAGGGGGAGTTAGTGACCAGGCTTCTCAGGTGATCTAGTAGTTGTGGTCGATTGACCGTGGTGTGATGGAGGCCCCATGGGGCAGACAGGGAACCGAAGGCGTAAACCAGCCGCATCCTGGCCTGTCATACACTATAAGCACGCTTATAGTGGGTCGGTCTTCAACTGGTGGGTTGCAACCCCAACCAGTGGATGAGCTGGGCCCGCAACCACTAGACCAGACCCACACCCTACAGATCGGACCCACACCCATTGGACTGAGTTGGACGAGATCAGGTCACCAGGTGACCTGGAGGACTTGACCCTCGGCTAAACTGGGTCGGGTCCAGCAAGCCCCATTGGGCCTAACCCACTAGTCTGACCGGAATAGACCTACCCTAACCTGAACCAGGTCAGGTCAAGCCATTCGAATTAAATCGGGGTATGTGGGACCCCCATGCCAGGTTGGTCGGGTTGGTCGGACCGGGTCAGACCGGGCCGAGACTCAATTGGCCCCTTATTACTAAAACGCTAATATATTACAGACTGGTTGTCCATTAGAAGCACTGTCTATTGTGTTGGGACCCTTAACACGAGATGGTCCATTGGGTTATTCTATGTGGGACTTCCTGGTGGTTGATTTACCACATATGGATCGAGCAGTAGCCATTTAGATCATTAGTGGCACGACATACAAGCAGTAGTCATGTGGATCCTTAGTGTCCTAACAGACATGTAGAAGTCTTGTTGATCCTTAGTGGCCCAACATAGAAGAAATATCTATGTGGATCCTTAGTGTCCCGATAGATGAGCTACAACGGTGTGGAAACTTAGTGGCCTGACAGACAAGCAGCAGTTGTGTGGATCCTTTGTGTCCTGGAAAACGAGGAGAGATTCATCAGGGATAAGTCCCTCAGCAGTAAAAAATGTTCATCACTATAGCCGATGAACCTTCTTCCCATTATTTATATTGTACCTGGTGTGGTATGTCCTTACTTTTTGGTTTTGATTTGGGGTTTATTTGTGATATTTCTCTTTTTTAGACTTGGTTCCCCTACTGAGTACTATGTTACTCACCCATGCATGGCCTTATCCCGCATGTGTTATGTCTTGTGCAGATGAAGGATGTTTCGACGAAGTATATGGTGGCCTAGGAGAAGGCAGACCTAGTAGATCAGGAGGAGAGGACGTACTACCTCAGCTTCTTATAACTACACTAGTCTTACCATCAGGTGGGGTTTTCATTGGATGGCTACCTGATTCCCTTTGTACTTTCATATTTTTAGTTCTTTTGTTGGGTTTGTATTCTGGCCCACTTGTTTTCCGATGTAGTTATACTAAACACTTGTTTCAATATACTTTTTCCTTTTCGGTTTGTTTGATGTGGTTGGGTGTGTGTGTGTGTGTGTGTGTGTGTGTATAAGTACTCTGGAAAATGCCTCCCACTTGTAGGTTGATTCCTTTAGTGCTAGTCTCCAACCACTAGAATCTGGGAGGTGGGCCTGGGGTATGTCACGGCACTAGCCCCGGGGTTGGTTCAGGAGATGTTTTGATGATATGAGATACCTATTAAGTGGATATGTGTAGTTGGTAATTTTATTAAGTATATAATTTTGGGGTGTTTTGGTTATAGTTTGGTTATGGGTTCGTGTGAATTTATGGTTAAATGGTGGTATGAAGTGATTCGGTAATATTTTATGAAGTGGAATATGGAAGTTGATGAATAGGAATATGATTTAATGTTTATGTGTGATGTTTTATATGGATTGAAATGTGGATACATGGGGGTTATGGTGGTGTGGTTTTTATTTTTGGGGGTTCTCATATTCAAAATGAATTAGTGAGGGGTTACCCAATCGTAGCTCTCTACCAAGTATTTATTTAAAGTGGATTATAAACTAATAAGTAAGAATAATGATAGATTTTTAGGACCATATTAAATTTACAAATATTTTTTATGTTTTAAATTTTATGATTTTTTCATGGGGATTTTCTTTTATTTATGATATTTTTAACTATTTGGTTTTGGATTTTTTTTTGAGGTTTATTATTGATTTTGTTTGATGTTATTTTTAACGCATCTATTGTGGTTGGGGTGGATAAGGTTTTGCATGGGTTATGGTTGAATATGGTGTAGTGGTTTTGTATTCACCATTTTTTATGGTTTTGTAAGTATTTGGACACAATAGGTGTGTTGAGATGGAAATTTTGTGGTTAATATGGATTAGTTGTGTGAATCTATTATATAATACTTTTTTTGAATATTTTTCTATTTTAGTAAATTTCACACATGAATACACATGCATATTTATTTGGAATGGATATTGATTTGTTTAGAGTATGATTTTACTGAGTACTAAACATTTATCACCCCCTAAAGTTTTGATTTGAGTTGGTTTTGTAGGTTAGTGTAGAGGATATTAGGTGCTGCTATTGAGATTTCTCAAATAGAGTCTAGTGGATGTTTTATAGGGTTTGTGTGTTTGAATTTGCGTATTTTAAATTTTTTGGTAGTATATATTAACATATAGTAGTTAATGGGTTATATTAACTTACATTTAATGAGTACTTTAGATTTTATTGGTGGATTTCGGTCTTATTTTATTTTATATGTGTAAAGCCTCTCATAATATGATTTTACACGCTCGGTGAAAGTTTCCAACACATGGTTTATTAGAGGTGATATTTAAGTGTCTATATTGAATAAAATATCATCTTAATAGGGGTTATAGTGGGGATAATGATGATAATAACCCTGGTAGAAATCACATGAAGTATATTGATCCAGGGAATGGTTATTGCCTTGAATTTTTTGTCCATTGAGTATTTTTAGAGGTATACCACAGGTATGACTACAATTTTACCTCTTGTGATAGGTCAATATAATTTTAATAATATCCCCAAAACCAATTATTTAATAAATAATTTTAAATATTTTCATTGTAATTTTTATAATATATTCCTTAGTACTTTTACTCTATACTCAAGAGGCAATTTATAGAGGTCGTCACCTCTTTTTCTCACTTCTCCATCACTCCTTTTCTCTTTAAAATTTATTTATCCTACCAATTAATTTACATCTATAAAATTTAATTATATATATTAATATATATAAATCTAATACTTATAATTTTGGATGTTTTTTCATTAGATTTTTTTATATTTTGGTAGACCCTCCTTCTTTGATGCCTTTCTGAATATATTTTTTATTTAATACAATTTATTATCATCCAAGGGGTGATATTATTATATAGTTTTTGGTACATATTATGTTAGGTGGTTTTAACATTCCATAATTATTTCTTAATGTCTATGTGGTTTGGGGTATGTATAGAAATGGGTAAATTGATACAGGAGATCCAATGAGGGAGACAAAGAGTCTCAGTGTGGAATAATTATTATAGCATGGGTGATACAATCACCCATATAGAATTTTGAAAAAAATATAAAAAATAATAATGGTACCCTTGGGGAATTTGACATGAATTAATAGTGTTATAGAGATGATACAATAGATTTTATGATTTATTTTCAGTGTTATTATGGGTGTCTTAATCATGTTTTTTTATCATCAATTTTATGTTCATTTATTATGAGTTGTATACCACATGACTTTGTTCTATATTATTATAATTATTGATTTATAATTCACTAAAATTCATCTATTATAAATTTTTGAGTTCTTTTATTTATCATTTGTGACAAGAAATTTTTTTTTCATTTTTTGGTGATGGATATTAAGACCTAATTAAGGTATGAGATTGTAGGTGAAATGGCATGAGATTATTTCCCTCAATGTATTACTCTCAAAAAGGTCCATCTTGATTCATGAGGAATTTTTTCTTAGGAATAATCCATAGGGTATATATATTGATATTTTTCTATAAAGTTTTGTCCCTTTAAAATGTACTTATTTATTATTGAGGAGTTTTTCCTTAATGTGTGACCATCAAGGATGTACAAGCTGGTTCTTTCTCTCGAGTTAGACTCAATAACTGTTTTATTTGTTATGGTATCTTTTTTTAATGATTATTTTTTATTTATATTAAAAATTTTCATGTCATCATGTGGGGTGCATTAAAGTGTAACATAATCTTTTATTAATGAAATTTCTTAACCATGAACTTGATATCATGGTAATAATTGTGGGTTGGGTTGTGAGCTAATATTTGGAATGTTATACTACCACCCTATAAGTACACACTTCATGTATTTGTACACTTTATTTTAAATGATTTAGGTAAGGTAAAATACCCATTTGTTGATAGTTAGTTATCTTAGACAGGTTGATAAGGAAATGGGATGATGTAGAAGGTGGTGAGGCTAGGATATTATGGGATTAGGGTCTTCTTTTTTATTCCCTATTTTTTGAATCTTTTGGGCGCATTTTTTTACACATAATGGGGACTAATTTTTTTATATTTCTTTACCTTTCAGTTATCTTCATATATAGGTTCCTATTAATGATAAATTATAGAAAATATCATTTATAGATATTCTATTCTGGATGATATATTTACCATGTTTCACTTTATATGTATTTGTTATTAGTACCTAGGTTGTTCTGTGCTGAAAATGGAGTGTGGTTTGTGTTTTTTCCAATCCTCTTTTGATGTTCAAGACGTTTTCCAGGAAAGGGATCATATAGATCAAGTTTGAAATAGTATTTAAGGAGGCATCGTTTCTTAGTGTTTTCTAAATTTTATGGTCCATAAATTGGAATATGAAGAAAAATGTTTTTGGCATAGAGAGTTGCGTACAAGATTGAAGGGTATTTGGAAACTTGTGCACAAGTCTTGATTTGGGATTAGTGCAACAAAATGTGTCCCCATAATAATTTAACTTCCCCAAGGGTGGGATCATGGATGATATCAGTCAATTTTTGTCGATCTAGTGTATGAAATATAGTGCCTGCTATAGGAATATTTTAGGTCATTGTACAGCACAATATTAAATTTGATGTGGGTCAACATGTTGGTATAATAAACTGATAGATAATGGTCTTCCATATTACTATTGATACATTGATTCAGATGTTTCAAACATACATACCAATGGACAATATAATATATCTTGTTTTTATGAGTGTTAATTTACATTGAAGATGGGAGTGATGTTTTTCTTTAAAAGAATAAGGTGTTATGACCAATAATTATGAGACAGATTTTTATAGAAAGATCTAACTATTATAATTAGTACTTATGAAATTATTGTTTCATTATGGAGGAAGTAAGTATATATAATGTATAGGACTTTCTATATTCATTAATGTGTGTGGTTTTTTTATTGTTTATAGTTTATTCAGTGCATGTCTACTTATCAGTGAAATATGAGGTTTCATAGAAGAATCTTAGACGCCTAATGTGGCCCCAAAAGGGTTTTTGCACACTCAAAAATAATCTTGGGCACACTGACAATGATACATCAGAAACATGTGTGTAGGGTCATTGAGGCTTATAAATAGGTAGCTACTCCCATGGAAGAAATAATAATTTTCCAATCAAGATCCCATTTCTCTTTCATGAGAAATATTTTCACATGAAATAATTGTATAGAGTTAATATTGTGTGTAAGGTGTTATTATAGCCTGAAAAGACCAAGTGAACCCCATGGTGTAGTTTCCTGAAAGATAAGCATTTCATGGAAAGTAGGAATTCCCTAACGTCATCGTGCATGAAAAATCCCAAATCTTTCATGCAAGATAATGTGTTGCGCACATGTGTGGCTTTGAACATCTAACAGGCTTTTGAAATCTGAATTGTTTGATTTGTTCTTTCAAGTGTTTAAATTCAATAATTTGATTCAAGAAGTGTCTTATGCTAGATAGAAATAAATACTTCAATGAAAATCTATTAAAGATACCCTAAATTCGATAAACTAAGTAAGACTTCTCCTAATTAAGTGATCTAGGGGGGTAAATGGAAGAGGGATGTAGTGAGTTATACTCAATTTATTTTAAAGGTAGTGTTCCTGGAATAGATTGGTTGTGATTGAACATTTGTATTCTATAATTAGTGAAAATTGGTGTATTTTGGTGTGATAAAAACGTTGTTAGTGTATGCTCCTTGGACTTGGCCCTTAGTGGTGTACCAAGTCAAAGTATTGTGTTGTCTATTTTTATGTGAATTTTTTATTACTACCCAAATCCCTCATACATGTTTAACATGTTTCTACCAACATGGGAATAAGATCCATCACCTTAAAAGGAAAAAAATTGACACCCTGATTTACCCCTCCCCTCTCAGGGTGTTTGAGGTTCTTACAAGTGGTATCAAAGGGAGGTTTATGGTGTTATATTTTTTTCTTTATTATCATGGAAAATTTATTCAATGTTACGGGAGTCCCCCTCTTTGATTTAAGATACTTTCATATTTGGAAGTACTAGATGAGATCTTATCTAAGATCTCTTGGAAAAGAAGTCCTTGTTTCTACTATGTAAGGAATATAAGTCATTGATCCAATTAGGATGTCTATGACTGATATAGATAGGAAAATTATTGATATAGATTCTGAAGCACATAATAATCTCACTACAACTCTTGATGATCATATTGATCTAAAGTTAATGAGTTGCATATCTTCCAAGTCAATGTGGGTGAAACTTGAAAATATATATGAAAGAGACAAAAAAGTGAAGGAGGTGAAACTCCATGTTTTTTCACAGTAGTTTTGATAATCTAATTATGCACCCTAATGAAAATATAGATTCTTTCTTTAATCAAATTACTGAAGTTGTGGGATAAATTTTTGGGCATGGTGATGAGATCAAATACATTTATATTGTAACGAAAATATTGAGAATACTTTCACCTATTTACAATGAAAAGGCGTCATATATTGAAGAAAGGGATCCCTATAATCTTTCATTGGATGATCTGATGAGAAGTCTAGTGGCATATGAGATAAGAGTAAAACCATAAAATGCAACAACTAGAGTATTTATGGAAACAACATTCAAATCCATGGATAAACTTGAAATTTTAAGATATAGTGATGATGATGATAATGAGGAAAACAAACTTCTTTCACTCATTTCAAAAAAATATATACTAGGGAAAATGTAATTTAAAAGGCAATTTACCTCTTTCTTGATACCATTGTGGCAGAGTTGGGAACATAACCACTCAGTGCTCACGAAAGTTAGATGATGAAGAGAGCGAATATGGAAACATGAAGAAGCCTCAAAGATGTTTTTTCAAAAAGGAGGACTTCAAAACTATAAATACAGAATAGAGGGAGAGTTTTTTTATGAAGATAAAGGTAATGATAATTAATTATTTGATTAAGAAGTACCAGAACTTAAATTTGGAACCCATACTTTCAAGATGGATACCATTGATAAATCAAAACCATCATGATATAATGCTAAAGATAATCAGCTGACCATTGATATTGATCTCAGGATGTAACTTATGAATCTTCTTGGTAATATTATGAATAAATGTAATAGATATAAGAGGTGGAAGGAAGTTGTGGAAGAATCATCAAAATATGTTGATCAACCCAAGGTAAGAAATGAATGAATTGAAGAACTAGTGAATGTTCAATCATCAATCCTTTAAAGTACATCAGACATAGTGGAACAAAATCTCATAATTGGTGAACAATAAAAGGTCATCAATGACCATACCTCAAGACCGGATGAGAAGACAAAAACAGTTGAGGGACTCAATGAAGAAGTTTTTTCTCTTAGAAGTAAACTCAAAAGTTAATTGAATTCAAAAGAAGCAGAGAAGAAAATACAATTTGGAACATTCTCGGATGCTGAGTTGCTGAGAAGAGAAAAGCATGGTTCTGATGGAGTTGAAAATATTTTGAATGATTAAATACTTACAAGAAGGGGTAATAGTGGAATTGGTTTTGATGTTGAGACATCAAATGATGGAAATAAAATGAGCCAGAATAACGGAATTCTGAAAGCTAGGAATGTTTAAAAGTTACCTGAAGAGCTGAAAAGGAAACCCTCAACTCAAACAGAAACAAGAACCGAAAACATTCCTCAGGAAACTAGAAATCATAATTTGAAATTATACTTTCCTATGGAAGGATACGTGATGTGGAATTTAAATTAGAAGGAATTTCCACGTACGAAATTTCAATTTTGTGTCTATCTGTGCCACACCATGTCATATTGGGAAGTGGAAAGGATTTATCTAAATAGGGAAGATCTAGAAAGTCAAAAAATGATAAAAAATTCATATACTTCATATTATAGAAGAAATAATTTATTTGGATATTTTTTTCATTATTCTAAATTTGTTCTTAAAGTTGATAATTGCACGAAGAGGATAGACATGAATAGTATTCACAGAACTCGGAGACAAGTAAATCCTTCTCATCTAGATAGTGTTTCTCTCCAAAAAATGTTTTCTCCTCTAAGAGAAGAGTATGGGAATGAAAAACCTGATTACATGGAAGAGATAATTTCAAGGCTATTGAAGTCCCATACTAAATCCAATATCTCATAGAACTAGAAGAAGAAAATAGAAAAATTTCAACCTTTCAGAAGTAGCTCTCAAATCTAAAAAGAGCAGCATCACCTGGATTCTTGATAGCATATTCTCATCTCATATGACAAAAAATGAAAACCTCTTAAATAATATTAAAAAAAATTGATGGAGCAGTAATATTCGAAAATGACGGTTTATTAGAGATTAAAGGTATTAGAAGAATTGAAGTATCTAATGGATAGATGAAGAAGATTGATGTTATTTATATGGATGGGATACATCATAATATCATCGATGTGTGGAAAGTATGTGACTCAAGACTTATAGTGAGTTCCAATCATAAAGGTTGCACTATAACGGTAAAGATGGGGAATTATCTCATGAAAGGTTGCAGAACTGATGGAAACTGGTACCAAGTTGATAGCAGAGAGAATATTTGTTATATAATTGTTGAAGAAGAAAATGACTAGTGGAACTGAAGGTTGGATAACATTAATTAATAAAACATGAAAAACATATCTACACAGAATATAGTCAGGGATATTCATAATTTGAAATGTGAACATGAAAATATGTGTGATTTATGCATATAATGAATGTTGGTCAGTAATTCATATCATCCAAAGAAGAAAAAGGCATAAAATCTTCTTCATCTCATCCATACAGATGTATGTGGGTCAATAAATGTTTTTGGAATTCAAGGAGAAATGTACTTTTTTCTTTTCATTTATGATTATAGTATAATGTTGTGTGTTATGGTTATACATAGAAAATGGAAGGTTCTTGATTTCATGAAAACTTATTGTTGATTCACTGAGAATGATACTAGATGAGTAATAAAAGTTCTACAGTCTCACAATGGGGGTAATACACATCCATTGAGTTTGAAAATTACCTAGAGAAGCATGGAATACAACATGAGGTGGAGGTTGTGAGAACCCCATAGAAAAATGGATTGGTTGAGCATATGAATCGACAAGAGAATAATATGGCCAAAACTATGATGATTGAGAGTTGTATCCTTTAACATTACTTGAAAGGGGTTGTTAAAGCTACAGTGTATATTCAAAATCAAATAGGGATATATATGGAAGAAACCAAGACACCGTATGAGTTATAGCACGGAAAGAAGATATATTTGATGTATTTCTACGTTTTTAGAAGAAAATATGTAATCAGAAACAAAGATGGAAATAAGAGAAAATATGGTGATGTAGCCAATGAAGAAATATTCCTCATATATTCAAAGAACATCAAATACTACAAGTGTTTCAATAGGCATCTCAGAAAAATTCTGGAAATAAGTAATGTTAATAAAGTTGAAGATAAGTCAACAAATACCTTGAGGGGGTCTTATACTGATGTAATAGAAGATAAAAAATAGTTAATATAGAACAGATTCAAATAAAGAAGTATAGAAAGGTGTGAAAATCATTTAGAGGTCACAAAATAATGTGGATTCAAATGAAGAATCGGACGAAGAGACTATGGCTGAAGAAAATCATCCTGAACCTTATAAGAGAAATCAAAGAGAAAAAATTGATCAATCCAATATCATTGGGGATTGGATAGCTCCCACTTAGACAAGGAAAATGAGGAATAATGCACAATATTCTTTCCTATAATTTTGGAACCATCCTCATTTATAGAATCTATAAAGAATGAATCATTGGTTATTTCCAGGAATGAGAAGTTGGATCAAATCAATAAGAACCAAAAATGGGATCTAGTCATGAGACCCGAAGGTCACAATGTTATTGGTAAAAGGTGAATTTTTTAGATTAAGTATGATTAGAATGGTAATGTGATTAGAAATAAGGAATAATTGGTGTGTAAAGGATACTCATAGATTGAGGGTGTTGATGATGAAGAAACATTTTCATCAGTAGAAATACTGGAGTCGATTAGGATTTTCATCACTATGGAAATTCGAATTTAATAAAAAGTCTATTTGATGGATGTCAAAATAGCATTCTTAAAAGGTTTTCTTGGAGAAGAAGTCTATATAGAACAATCAATGGATTTTCTAATTATAAATAATGAAATGAAGGTTTTTGGACTGAAAAATGCTCTCTATGGTCTAAAGCAGGCACCAAGATCTTGTTATTCTCATCTAGATTCCTATCTGAAGAACCTCTAATTTAAAAAGAGGAGGTGTCGACCGCATCCCCTATATGAGGAATTCAAAGGAAGATCAATTTATGGTATTAGTTTATGTGAAATATATTATATTTTTCAAAAGTAGGTAAAGATCAGTTGATGAAATTTTCAGTCACATGAATTTTCAATTTTAAATGTTTATGATTGTTTAACTCCAATATTTCTTGGGGTTGAAAGTGATTAAAAATAAATACTATACGTTTATATTTTAGAAAAAGTATATAAGTGTGGTGCTAAAGAAATTTAATATGCATGACTCCAAACCAATGTCGACTCTGATTGCAGTTTGAACAAAACTAGAAAAACATGAGGATGAGACATCTCTATATCCCACAATATATAGGAAAGTCATTGGACACTTACTGTAACAGATAGCGGAATGGACATATATTGTATTTGCAAAATTCTTAGAGGCCTTCCTTCAAATTAATCTGAATAAATGAAATATGGAGGCATTGAAAAGAATCATGAGTTACATTCAAGGTAGTTAAAATTATGGATTATATATTCCTAAAGGAAGAGATAGTGAACTATCAATATATTTTAATACTGACTGGGATAGATATGTAGTGGAAAGAAAGTCCACAAGTGGTGGAGAATTATTTATTGGAAATAAATGTGTGGTATGGTTAAGTCAAAAATAGGAATGTACTTCTCTCATTACAGATAATTATGAGTATATCTCTACTACAAAGGCATGCACTAAGATACTATGGATAAATAAAAAACTGGTGGATGATAGTGATGTGGTGAAATAGCCAATGATGATTCACTATGATAATAATATCATGATCAATCTCACAAAGAATCCTATTCAACATTCTCATATGAATCATATTGAAATAAGATGCCACTTCATCAAGGAAAAAGTTGAACTAGGTGTGTCTAAACTGGATCATGTGGAAACTGATGAGAAAGTGGCTAATATTTTAACCAAGCCACTAACATCAGCTATGTTTGAGAAATATCAGTTTAACATTGGTGTTCAACCACCTCCTAGTTCTTGAGTAGGTCACAAAAGTTCCACTCTCCCCAATTATGTTAACAATTTTCCATCTTTTTGTGGAAGTGATGTAGGTTTATGGGGGGAGATACAATCCAGGGGGAGTGTTCTTTGAGATGTAAAATGTATAAATACTTGTATATGAGTTTATTTCTACCAAGGTAGAATGAATAAATGAAATGGTATAAATAGGTGGATATAAAAATTTTTCTGGTTATAGGATAATGTATAATAGAGAATGATGAGCATTCGGTGTTATGAGGAAATAGTTTCGAACATGTAATGTTTTTATTTCATGATGAGTATTTTGTGTTAGGAAGAAATAATTCAGGGCATGTATTGTTTCTGTGACACGGTAAGGGAATATCTTGGATGTTTTTAAGAATTCCAAAACATGGGAACCCAATTCAATCGTCCCCTCTTTTTCTCTACACTGAGTATTTCTTATATAGACTTAGCGTGTTGGATGTGTTGACTCTTGCATATCAGGTTTTGATAGTGGTTGGTGTTATATTGAGTTTATCTAGAGATTTTAAATAGACCCAACGAGGGAGATTGTTGGAACCAAGAATGTTCTCTAATGGAAATGGACAATGCTTTTTGTTTATTTTCCAATCCTCTTTTTATTTTTAGGAAGTTTTCTAAAAAAGGATCATACTGTTCAAGCATGCAAAAATATTGAAAGTGGTATCATTTCCCAGTGAGTTCCAAATTTTTGGGTCCAAAAATTTGAATATAGAGAAAAGTGTTTTTTTTTTCAAAGAGAGTTATGTGCATGTTTGAAGGGAGTTTTGAAACTTGCACGCAAGGATTGATTTAAGATCAATGCATCAAAATATAGAATATGGAAAACTTTCCCGCAAGATATATATATTCATGAAATATGAGGTTGCGTGGAAGAATATTATGTGCCCTATGTGATTTCAAAAGGGGGTTTTCATGGTCAGAAATAATCATGAATGCATAAACAAAGACATGTTAGAAACTTTCACGCATGTTCATGAAGGGATATAAATTGGTGGCTATCCCCATGGAAGAATTAAGAATTTTTTAATGAAGATCTGGTTGCTCTGCCACTCAAAATATTTTCATGTGAAATAATTTCAAAGAGTTAATCATGTGTGTAAGGTGTTCCTTTAGTCTAAAAAGTCCAAGTAAACCTTTTGGTGTAGTTGAATGATAGATAAGGGTTGTGCAGAAAGTAGGGGTTTCTTGAAATTCATCTTGTGTGAAAAAACCCAAATATTGCATGCAAGATCTGGTGTTGCGCAAAATTATAATGTGATGCTTTTAATAGGCTTTTGATATCCAGTTTTTTTATCATTACTTTAAAGTGTATCAATTCAGGACATTGATTCAATCAGTGTCTCATGCTGGACAGAGATGAATTCTTAAATCCAAATCTATTGAAGAGACCTTTAAGTTGATAAAAAGAGTAAGACTTCTCTTAAAAGAGTGAGCTAAGGGAGTCGACGTAACTATTCTGAGAGATGTATTGAGCTATCCATGAATTCTTGTAAAGGAAATGTGCTTATAATAGAGTGGTTGTGACCAAACTTTTGTATTCCACAGCTAGTGAAGATTAGTGGATTTTCATACGACTGACATATTTTCAGCGTATAAACCTTGGATGTATCCCTTAGTGGTGAACCAAGTAAAAGTTATGAGTTTCCTATTTGTATATAAATGTTTGATTTCTAATCATATCCATCATACAGGTTTAAAAAGTTCCTAATGATGTGGGAACTAGATGCATCACATTAAAACAAAATAATTTGACACCCTGATTCACCCCTACCCTCTCAGGGTGTCTCTAGGTCCTACATTAGGGATATTACCATTTTTTATCTTATTTAATATTTTATCTTCAAAAGTGAAGATTAATCCCTAATAGGAATTTATTCCTTGGAACTAATTTACAACCACTAGTGATCAGGGAGTGTATCTAAGACTTTTTAGGGGTCAAGGTAAGTTTTTGGGTAACTCATTATAATTCATTATAAAATGTTATCATATAATTTATTTTATTTTATTTATTAATTTTAGGATATTGGTAGGTTAGTGATGGGATCATTAAAACTTTGGGGAGTGTAAATATATCTATTCAATATAATTATTATAAAAACTAAGGTATTCAAAGGAATTAAATTCATATTATTTATAGATTAAAACTTTATTTAAAATTGTTTTTATATGTCACATTCATCTTATAGTTACACTTACAATATATATGTGTGTGTGTGTGTGTAAAGTGTGTGTTTGTGTGTGGTTATTTATAAATATATAAATATATTATTTATTGATTTTGGAATTTTTTTATTAATTAAAATGTCCCTAATAAATATTTATAATGGTATTAAATAATTATTTTTGGAACATTATTTAACTAGGGTGTGATGATTATACTATAAATACTTTTCATATTGATTTATTCTTGGGATATTAAGTTTTTATTAATATGTTCTTATAGTTTTATTAATTTATGAAATTGTAAATGTTGATATAATTAATGGGAAAATATTTAAGAAAATGCCTATTTTTAATTTGGTTCATGAGAGGTGGATTGAATGATTAGTGAGAGGAATGTGGGTTTTAAATCTTTTAATTTATGCTTTATTTTGGGTTGAGGTTTTAAAAAAATGTTTTTTTAAATTATATTTTGTAATTGTAAAAACAATTATGTCTCGAAGTCTACCCATGATGATTTAGGAGGGTGTAGTGAAACATGGTTCACCAATGGGACTGGCTATAGATCTGAAGCTTCTGGAGGGTTAATCAATGGTTTTACAAACTGTGGACTACATTATTCCTATAAGATGGTCCTGAATGACCAATGTAACTTGGTATTATCAACCCGATCATACCCTAATATATAAATGAGATATCATAACTCAAATGTGGGTAAAGTGTTCAGATGGAATCTTCATGATGATAGAGACATCAATTGGGTGACTGTTGTAGTTGGTGACCATTTGGTGAGAGGGTCCTTATCCAAGTGATAGACGAATACAGTTGTGAATAAGAAAGTGTATAAGTTTTTTACATGGGAGGGGTTTGAATAAAAATTATGAGTGATTATAAATTGAAACCTTATTAATGTAAGTAGATAAAATTTCTATTGATTTTAAGAAAGGTGGTATGATTTTGATTATTGAATATTCTTTATTGACCCCATTTTATTTTCTCCCTACATAGGTGATGATAATTCTATTTCATATCTTCATTTTCATATTAATTTTATATGTTTATTTCAAACAGATTTAATTTTTTCATCTCTCTTTAATTATACATGGGTGTTAAATAAATCCATTCACATGGACTCTATATTTCTAGAAAGAAAAGTATCATATGTATTTCAATTAGTTGGATGTTTAGGTAATGTTATTGTTAGTAGAATGATGTGTTAAAGTGGTGAATCTAGATAGGTAAGTGGTAAATAGAGTAACTAGGATATATTTTTTCTTAACATACTCTTAGGTGAGTGATATATATGGATTAATTTTAATATGTGTGGCCAGGTAATGTTAATGTATTGTGATTTTCAAATTTAAATAAGTGTCTATGGTGTAGATAAATGGGTAGTGTATTAAAATTTTTGGGTAACATACCATCAATGTGATGATTAGAGGTAAAATAAAACTAATAAATTATATATAAAGATCATGAGTTTCAAAAAATCAAGGATTTTCATCTCTTGAGTAAAATCTATATAGGGAGATAGATCATATGATCATGGTTAGCACCAAGTTATTCATGATTCTACCCAGAGATTAAAGTAGTATAATCAAGGAGGATATCTAGTAGGATTGTTATAGTAGATAATAATACTAAATATGGTGGTGAGGTGTATTTGAAAATGATAGGTATTATCATAGTCACCACTACCCTATATCGTTTTTTATATGATATTGAGGATATGATAACTTTAATTTAGGCATGAAAAGGTACTATATGGTATTAAAAGTAGAGGAATTCAATAATTACATGAAAATTAATACACCTATCAGATAGAAAATATATTTAATTTGAATATGTACAATATTTCCCATAGATTTAGGTGCCTATATTAATTTATGAGACTTATATAGCCTAGATATGACTGTTTTTACGTCATATTAAGAATAGAAAAGTTGAATTGGTGTATGGTGCACAGGGATTCCTTTTATTCACCTATAAAATATTACTCTACTTTTGTGTGAGAGTTAAATTTTTAGGTAGTCTAGATAGGATATGAATTGTGGAAAGTGAGATCTCCTACCTAAGGAGTAAAATATTCTTGCTCATAGAAATAAGGACCAGGGTATTAGAAGAACCACCTACAATAGAAGACCGAATTATTTAAAACATTGGAAGTTCCATTTATAGATGTAACAAATGAAATTTATTAGGAATGTGGTGCCATAATCAAGGATTTTAGTGGACCTAGAGAGTGTGGTTTTTATAATCTCTTGGGAGTCACCTAAGAAAATGTTTAAAATAAAGAGATTTCCTGAAACATCAAATATTTTAAATAAATAATTTATAAATTTTATTCATTAAAATAAATATATCTTAATGTTTAAGGAATTTATTCACTCTTTCTTTTAAATATATGAACCTATCATACATAATTATCAAACAAGACGTAATGAAATTTTATGAAATAATAATAAAATAATTAAATCTTATTCTAAAACATCATAATAGGAATTTTATTTTTTATATTTATATTTTTTAGAAATTAATATAGTATCTATTGGTAAAATTACATGTAATAATAATAAAAAAGATTTTTTAATTAAAATTTATTTTTATGAATAATAATTATTAAAAATATAATTTTATAAAATATATTTAAATGAATTTATGATTATTTTTTCTCATATAATTTTATTTTACTAGTACATTAATACTCTTATTAATTATTTTATTTTCATATTGATATTTAAATTGTAATTTATTTATTGAAAAATAATTGTTAAAAAACTATGATAAATGTTTTCATAGTTATGTAATTATGACATATAATTATTCAAAGCATTGTAATAATTTTTCATACCAAATAAATTTTTATATGCATCATATGATGAAAAAAATATTAGTAATATTTTTACACTAAAATAATATTTTATGGGGTATTTTTAATTTAAAAAAATTTAATTTAATGTTTAAATTATTGGTTCACTATTTTAAAACTATAGAATTGTTTTTAAATTAATAAGTAACATTTTTAACATTGGAATAGTACTATGAATTATTTAATATATTTAATTAAAAAACATAATTTCCCATTTATATAATTTTTCATTATAAAAAACATTAAATTTGGATAATTTAATCATTTATATAAATAATATAGTCACTCATATATTATTGTGACTATAATGTATAATATTTATCTAAACATTATTTTTTTGAAAGTTATTTAATTAAATGATAAATTTAACATAATTTAAAGATGAACTTTATAAAATGGATATTATTTTTAAAATATATCAAAAATTAATTATCAAATATTTAATGATTAATTAAAATAATAAATATAAATGTAATGACTCATAAGAAATAAATTTTTTCATTTAAAAGAAATTATTTTCTATATAATATATGATTTTATTTAAAAGTACAATTTTTAATATTAAGAATTTGAATTTGATAAAATATAATTTATTTATTTAATCATCACATTGAAATTATCTCAGTCTTATACTTTGGTAATTTTTGAAAATAGTTTATTTTTTGGTGAATATTATAAAATATAATTTTTCTGTGTTTTGTAATTTTTATGGAATCATCATGATATAAATATGGGTGAAATTTTATAAAATATTTTCAATGAATTAAAATGTATTTAATAGGTAATATATCTCATTTGAAATATAAACATAGTTTCTAAACTAATAAATAATATTTCAATACCTAATTAATATTACATTCGAATAAGAAATTATATTTCATTCCATACTTTATATAAAATATTTCCAAGATTTATTTTGATTTTTGGTGTGATAAAATATAAAAAACCCACTTTTTAAGAATAAAATACTAATAAAATTCATATTAATCAACACTATTCTTAGTATTTTTCCTAAATAATAAAAAATCAATGCTTTATTCTAAAATACCTCTGGCTATATAAACACCCCTCCTCCAATAATTTTCATCACATCCAAAAAAACATTACTTTGTTGAATATATACAAAAATAATTCTCTAAAAGTCCCTATATTAATCCTTAATCACTTTTTTTATCAAAAAGTCCTTCCTTTGAAGGATTTATGCTTAATCCAAAGAAGGTGACACAATGAGTGATGTAAGTGTTCCTTGTTCCCCCTTTCATTTACAAGTTTTATTTTAAAATATCATATTAAAAATCATATTTATATACATTTATTTTTATAATTATTTATTATTATCGTCATTTTGACCTATTATTCATGATATATCATACATTCCCTCTCATCAGTGCCTTTTTCAAAATCCATTACTATGTCAAAGTAATGGTTCTCGAATCTCTTATTCTTTTCATATTTATGATTATTTTTAATTAAAATATTTAAATATTATCATTTTATTTCTTTCATGCTTTTATTATAATGGTATCAACATAATTTTGATCTATAATTTATTATTGAATGTGCATTAAATCACACTAAATCTATTTTACAAATTGTAACTATGCCAAAATACGGGTTTCAAAACTCATGTTTCCTCCTTTCAATTCTCCTATTACATATTATATAATATAAGTTATCAGATAAAGTAACCATAAAATAATTGTTTTATTATAATATTATGTTTCTATAAAACTCATAATTATTATTTTCATTACTTTTAAACTCTTTTAGAAAAACAATATTTAATATGGTGATTTTATATTACCTAAGTGAATGATGATGTATTATTTTTACTTATTAATTTTATGGATACTCTTCAAAATTAATCATATAATTTAATATATCATTAATAATAAAATAATATCATTTTTGTGATCCTAGAATGATATTCATGAAAATAATGATTTCAAAAGTAAATAATCAAAGTCACTTAAATTATGAAAAACAATTTTATAAAGACACACTTGTCCATCTAGACCTATATTTTTAATATATTAAACTTTTAAACTCTTATGATTTTATAATAACATGAACACTTGGTGAAATTGGTGTATCTAGGATGACTCACAGTTTAGCATATGGAATTTCTATCTATTGGTTGTATAGAGATTCATGGTTATTAATATTTATAATTTTATTTTATATAAGATGGTTTTGCGGTAGTTCCTAGATTTGGTTTTTTTATTTCGTATTTGTTCTTGTTTCTTGTTTTTGGTGGTTCCTTGTTGGATGAATATTTTATTCTTTTCTTAGTTCAACTTTTATGAGGAATTATAACTGGATCCCCCTTAACCTTAAAGGGGTTTTTGAATATATTTTTATTTACAGACATAAACAATATATCTTAAAAATTATAGATATTATGTTATTGTTAGACAATGGCCATCAATAAAAACTATTACACTAAAGAAGTTTTGGAAATATGAGTTAAACAACCTTAAAATGATCGATGAAAGAAAATTTAAACTAATAAATTTATAATATATAATAATGAATGAATAAAATAAATAATAATGAATAAAAAATAATATTTCTAAATGGACTTAATAAATTTATTTTAATCATTCAAGACGTTAGAGAACATATAAAGAAATTTGGGACTTAAGGTAAGGCTTTCTTTCTAAACCTATATTATTTTCATGTATTGTTCCTCTATTTACTATATTTTCTTCTATATATCTTATCTTGGGTTTTTAATAAATAAATTTTTGTATTGCCAATATTTTTAATGAATTTATATTCTCCCTTTTATCCTTATAGATTTATAATTTTAAGATACATTGTTTGTAAGTGTTATTTCTCATTTGTTTTCATTATTGAGTTCATGTTATCTATTTTACTATATATATCTCTCTTTATTACCCTTTATATCATTTTCATATATTTCATTTGTGTCATTTATTATTATTTTTTTCTTCCTTTTCTAGGGATATGAATGTCTTTATGGTTTCCTTTCTTATATTCCATTAAGTTAGTTTATACAATGTTTTTAGTGGATACTTTTATGTTTTTCTTATCTTATTATTAAGGTCTATTATATTTTAGATATAGTTAATTTCAAGGTTCCATTATAAATAAATTTTATTATTAAATTAATATTTTCAAATCATTTATACCCCCTTTAGAAAAATTATCTCTAAATGTGATTTATTTATCTATTTTTTATGAAAACATAAAAGAACGTTATAAAAACTCTTTTTAAATATTTCCATTCCATTTACACTCTATTATTATTAAGATTATTTTTTGAAGATATTATTTATATTTCAATCCTTATTCATTTTTAAAATATCATTTTCTTTATTTTTTGTTATTCATTAAAAATAATGTTTTCTTTTTTATTTCAACGTTGTGTAAATAAATAAGGAATTTCTTTCATAAAACATATTCAATTTATTATCTTCCTTTGAAATATTTTCATATATCACAGTAATATTTCATATTTCACTATTTATAAATTTATTATATGTTATTTTTTTTTGAATGGTATCTTTTTTCATGAATGAATAATGAGTTAAAATAATCCATTTATTCACTATCTAAGTTCGTATGTGAGTGTGGTGTGGTATAAATAAAATTACAATGATAAATATAATTCATAACTGCTTTTTTATTAACTTATCATCAACTATAGATAATTATAACATTTATACTAATTATTTTTCTTTATGAATATCATGTGTATTTATATTATAATTTATGGGTGTTCACCTAGATAGACATATATTCAATTGACTAGGGGAATTTTTTTAATTGTTTGTATACTATTTATATGATATGTTAGGAATACCCTATACCTTATTGTTTATATTTAGGAGATCTACCAAAATATCTAGATTATTTATTTAGATTCTTGTATTATTTATATAGGTTAATAATGATATTATTTTCAGGGATTTGTCTTTATTTCATATTCACATAGTACATATATGTAATGATATACCATTATGATGATAAGTGGTTGTAAAATTATATATCCTTATATAGTATTTGGTAAATACTTTCATCTCATACGATATCTATGGTTATGGAAATGGAGAGTAAATATAATCCAATATGTTATGATGGTCTTGAAAGATATACTTGACATGTGTTATGATTTTCAATGCTTATGTAAGTGAGATATTCTTATGTAGTTAGAAAAGGGTTTTCACTAGGGATAATGGTAAAATCCTCACCCTTTATTATAATTCACCCATAGAGTGCTCAGATAGGTATAAGTTATTATTTCAATGTCATTTTTTTAAAAATTTACTCCATGATATATGATTATTCTCTCATTACTCATAATCAATTTTAATGATTACATGTTCTTATTACATTATTCATGTCATTTCACTCATGATCATGTATCATACTCTTTTATTATTTATTAATAACTTCTATATGAATCATTTATTATTTTCACCCCTTACTAATAATTTGATATCACTCTTTTCATGTGTTTCCCCATTAACCTAGGTGATGATAGATGACTTTGTGATTTTTATCAGATTATAAGGAGTATAAGATGTAGGATTTCATTAAATTTTTTCGGTTTCTGATGAAATATATACATAGTTATAAAAGACTCCCAAATTTTGATTATGGGAGTTGTTTTTATTTTAATTTATGTTTAAATAGCATGTATATGTATCATTAGATCCGAAATTACAGGTCCATGGTGTTTAATTCCATGGATTGGATGGTTACTCTATTAATTTATTAGGGATTTCCCTCATCTGAATCCACCTAAGAAAAATTTATAAAGTAATGGGTGAAATTATTATTTATTATTTAGTTTGATTAGTATTTTTAGAAACTAGGAATGATACTTACTTATGTTCCTATTTTGATCTTACCTGAACCTAGTAAGTAGTGTGTGGTGTATTGTAATGCATTGACGATTGGTATGAGTTTCATTCTGATGCATGATGATTGAGTTTTTTGGATTATTAATCTTGATATATGATAATATATGAGAAAAAATACTTAAATTATAACCTTGATATGTTAACCATGAAACATGCTATTAATTTATTGAATCAAGAATTTTTCTTGAATGGTGTAAAGAACTACGTTATTACAGGTTGATAAAAACATGGGGAAATTTGAATTTTGGTCCAAGAATAGGGATCATTTAGATAATAGGGGGTTGTATCATGAAATTTAGAATTATAACATCATTATGAGATATATATTGGTGTGGTTAGAGACCAGAAAGGTGCCTCAGGTGCTCTTGTAAAAATTGGAGAAGGTTCAATTGGATATTATGGTTATATTGAAATGGTTTTTTGGGTTTTACCATAGTCGATCATGTTTAATGGGACATGGTAGTGCTATCAGAAGAATAAAAATTGGTTAATATTCATGTTTTGTAAATTTTTCAGGCTCGATGCCATATTTTTCTACAATTTTCACTTGTGAAGATGTTGAGGAATCATTTGAATGTACTTAAATAAATTATGATGGTTTGATTAAATTTTGGTATTTTTTAGTTTCAGAAAATATTACAAAAATAAATTAAGTTAATAACCTTATGTAAAAGAATAAAATATTATATACATGATAAAAATGTTAGGCATAGAGAAAAATATATTACATTTTTTAAAATATATACTAAATATAAGGGAAAATGTTATTTATGAAAAATATATATTATAAATGGATTGAGTATATTATGTAATTTTTTTCATCTAAGGTAAAAAAAATACATATGGAAAAAAAATATTATTTATAGGTAAAAAATATTACACATAGAAATATATCTAAGTAATATATATTACACAGAAAGAGTATATATTAGAAATTGAATAATAATATTATGTATTAAGGTTTTCTTAGGGAAAATATATTATGCATGAAGAATAATATATTACGCATGGAAATAACATATTACATATGAAGGAAGTTATTACAAATATGTTTTTTGTATAGGGGATAGAACCTTAATCTATAATAAATATATTTTTTATCAGTAAAAAATATTAAATATTGAATTATAATAAATGAAAATAATTTTCCAAGTAAGATATATTTCCTATGGAGTAATGTATTATACATAGGAGTTTTCTGAAGGGAAAAACATTACACAAGGGAAAATATATTACATATGAATAAAATATACTATGTATGAGGTAAAATATATACATATAGAGTTTTCTATAAGGGGGAAACCTTACAAAAAGATAAAATATTATATATTGATAAAAATATATTATGTATTGAATTTTGGATAACTAAAAAACATTACGTAGAAGAAGATAACAGTACCCAGAGAAGGAAAATATTATTTTCCAAATACATATAGTTTTTAGGAAATATGTAAGGTGTTTTATAAATTATATAGTTTTAATAATTTTTTTGTTAAATTTTCAATATTTTCTAAAATAGTAAAAATTTATTAAATGAGATAAAAAATGTTTTAGGCCCCTCAAAATTTAGTGAACCTTCTCAGACATCCCTTTGTTCCTTTTTTGACTCTAATAAGGATCTTCATTGGTTCTTGCTGAATTCAACAGTCATTTTTTCCGGGTAATAGATAAAGGTAGATCTATCACCCCAGTTCATTTATTCCTTAATTTTATTCCATTTTATTCACTGTGGATTTTTTGTAACCTTGAATTGGATTTTGGTAATGATTCTACAAAATCATATTGTAATCATCTCAATATGATAAAGATTTTTTTGTCTTAAATTTTGGGGATCCTAAGAGGATGATCACACTATATTTTTTATGAATTTATTAAGGTGTTCCACTGAAATTATTTATTAATATATTTCCATCTATTTTGTTGAAATGGATGGATGGATTAGAATGAGAGGTTGGGACTTTTATGTGTTAAAATTGTTTGTGGATTCCCAAAGGTCGCGGGCATCCATATTCTTAAAGATTTATATTGTTAGAGATTTATAGTGAAAATTTAATTGATTATTACCCATGTGTTAATTATGGAATAAATAATTTTTTACATGTAAATTAATTATAATTTCTTTATAATTAATTTGAGTTGTATTTGATGGAGTTAAAGCCTCATGTTTATGGATGATGGAAAAATGGTCTTATAAAATATTTAGTGATGGTGGAAGAGCCTTTATCATAAAAGTAATGACTCCATGAATGATATAGGTGGCCTCTTAATATCTCTTTAGTGTTTACGCAATTGTTTATGTAGAAACTAATATGTTTTCTTGAAACTTTTTTTATATTAACATTATATTTAAAATAAAATGTTTCTTGTAGAAAACCATGGAAATAAGGTAATTATCTAGGGCTTTAATGGACCCTAGGAGACTATCCTGATGCCTTGATAACCTATGGATGAGGGCATAAATTTACACTTTGACCATGATATAAAAACTTCATAGGAGTGTAAATGAAAAAAGTGAAACGTGTTGGACATTAATAGGGGTTCTCTTAGTTGACTCCCTATAAAAGAGAGTGATATATTTGAAATGGTTGTCCTGGGGATATGATATATTGAAAATTAAGACATCTTATAGCCTCTTGGATAAATTTTGTTTGTCTGTGTGGGGTGAGCATTCCTCATACACTTATGTGTGAGCATATCTATGTGGTTATTCCAAATAATATACTTTACATATAGTTTAGTTAGGATGAAAGACCAACATAGTTTGACATTTGAAGTGATATGGGGTTATTTCCATATATCTAATGTGATTTTTATGTTGTATCACAAGTATAGATTATTAGGCCCTGATACGATAATGTTTATGTTGAGGGAATCTATTCATTTTAATTGATGAGTTTTGGTTCTAGAGTTGGAATGTGGTAGTGGAACCTGTGTGGGATTTCAAAAACATTGGGTGAACTAGGGGACCACCATTGATGCCATGTTTTTGTTGACCCTAGGGAGTATTCTTACTTGTGGGATGGCATGGTTGTAGGATAGTGTAAATATGGAAGTGGTAATGAGTTTTGTTCTGAGATTATAACATATATAATGTGTTTGGAATTTAAAAAAGTGGTTAACCCATGTTATTATGATATATGAGGTCCTGAGGAAAGAGTAATCCCCCGAGTGTATAAGAAATGAGGCTCCTAAGAGATGGTGTTCCTCAGGTGTATGTGAAAAGAGATTCTAGGATGGGGTGTTATTCCCACTTTATGTTATGATATACATTTCTAGGGAGGGGAATTATTTCTCTGATGATATGATATGTTTTTTCATGGGAGATAGTTATTCCCCATGCTTATATAATACATGTTTCTAAGGTCATATGTTTTCCCCCATGATGATATGATATATGGTTCAAAGGATCAAAATTATTTCCCATGATGATATGATATATGTTTCTATGTATGTTCATTATTCCCCCTTATAATATGATATAATATTTTAGGGTGGGTAATATTCCCCCTGAGGATATATAGTGTGTTATTTTAGGGTGGTCAATATTCCCCTCGATGACATCTGATGAAATTATGGGTGTATATTTATCTAACCATTTTTTTATTATTACATGAATTACTTAGAGGCATTCATCACTGGATAAATAAGACATGGTTAACCCCATGTGGTAACTTAGAACTGAAATATCGATAGTGGTCATTCTATTATATTTCCACTCTTTATTTATCTATTTTGTTCATATAAAATTGTTGAAATGCTTTTAATATTGGTTATGTTAGATATATTATTAGTGGTGGCCTACTGAGTTTTACTGAAACCCTACTTATAAGGACATACCTTTTAGTTACTGAGTAGACCTCATGATTGTACGATCTGATAGGGTAAAATCCCATTGTTTGATGGTTCTGCTGGTTAATTTGGGTAGAGTTAAGAGATAGGAACATGTTGGGAATCAGGGCCAAGGGGTGTTATTTTTATTGTTATTTTTATTGGTTTGTGATGTATATGATCTTCCCATGAGAGATCTAAAAATTCCTTCCTATATCATGTGACATATTTGATATATCATTTTTTATAACATGTGGTGAATTGTTTATTTGGTTGGCTTGGAATGTGTAATTTATTTATTCTCATGGATACTGTGATAACAGGTTGTCCATTATTTAAAAAATAATAATACTTTTATATGAGGGTATAGTCTCCACATGGTAAAAAATTAGACCATATATTCTAGTTAGTAGCTTATTTTTTAGAGGGATACATTCTTAAGGTTACACTACACTCTGGTCTATTTATTCTCGAGTGATCTAGGAAAATTATTTTCAATGTGTTATTAAAGATTTTATTTATTTATATTACTATTTTTGATATGGTAGAAAATAAATAGAATTATTTAGTATTTTAATGAATTATATATTTTTTTCTAGTCAACACCCACTTGATTTTCAGTACAAAATTATAGGGAGTTGGGATTGATGTTTCTTATTTTTCAATGTTGCAGTTAAATTGATTCTTGTTCAAAATGATGTTTTAGATTTATTGATTTATGGTTTTGATCATGGACTTGGGTCTAAAGGGATTTTGAATAAATGAATCAAATCAAGCACATATATTCACATGACATGTTCATTCTTGTGTGTGATTGTAAAACGAGTCTTGAAAAATAACAATAAATAAAATAGGGTTTGTTTATTTAAAGGGTCAATAACAACCAGTATATTGATTTTTCATATATATTCATGGTTGAATTATATATAACCCAACCACATGTATATGAATACTTCTAGAAAAATAAAATTATGATATAGGTTTTAGTTATTTAATGTGCCAACAATATCTAGTGTTTTACTAAAAGAATTATTATTAATAATCCACTTAATAGAATCAAATAATTTAGATTTTGTCAATACGAATCATCATAGGATGATTTCATTATATTCACATGTATGTGAGATTATTACTTGAGGAGAAGTCTGATATATGGATTCCCGATGAGGATTACTAAAAAATTGGGCAATATCTTAGTTACAAGATGCTTGATAGAGTTATATGTATATTATTACCTAGAGTGGGTGTGTTGGCATGTGAGTTGCCTTGTAATGGCCAAGATAAGAGTGTATATGATGCTTTGTGAGTTGTGACATATTTATGGTATAGTTACATATTGGGTGAGAGTACCTAGTGATGTTGAGAAGAAACTCATGATACTAGTGAGTCAGGTTTTATGATTGTATAACATGATGATTTTTTCATTATTTTTACAATGATGTTTGAAATACAAGGGTAACCCAAGAGATGGGTTAGATTAGTTCTATGAGTTCCATAATAAATTTAAAATATGGGTGAATTATTTGTTCATGAGTTTGATGAACGGGGGTTCAATCAAATGTGAAGTATAGGAAATAAAATGGCTTAGTTATTGTGTTTATGGAAGCATGGGTAATGCTTGTGTTGTGACAGGTCTGAAAAATGTTAGATAAATAATCAATTGTTTGAATATGAATTAAATACTAGGATTAATGATATATGACTCAAAATGGTATGATCAGAGTGGTGTGGTAGGGTAACACTAAGGTCCATGCCTTCTTGGGTATTCTTAGATTAGTAATAGGGGTTGTTGATCATCATTTTGAGATTGGTAAGATGGATACTATTTTACCAACTATAATGATAGTGAGATATTTTTTAACCTAAATGGTTGGTAAATTAGTACAACCAGTTAATATTTTGAGAAAGGAGATTTTACTACTTGGTTAGTCATGAATGGCCTTGGTGACATGTGAGACAAGTCAATGGGTGAATTTTGAAAAATTTATAGAATATGGAGATATAGTTTTTTGGTGGAATGAAACCTAATTCTAATGGTTCTATAAATTGGTTCCACCTAAAATGGATCTTGTATTCCATGATTCTAAAAAGGTTTGATGTTATTTGAGGAAAATGTGGTTTAAAGTGTTCGTTGTAAATGTGGTTGGGTTTTGGAAAGAGAAGAACGATATAGGATATAGATTTTGACAACTTTTATTTGATAAAAACCCTTATATATATAGGGGTTCTTGTAAACTTGGTTGAGTCTTGTTGTTTATAAACTTTTTATGCTAGCATGAGAAATAAATCAATGGATATATAGGATATGTAAAAAAAATTTCCATAGATTGACATAGACAGGCCTAGGTGATCGAGTGGTAGGACCTGGAATAAGTGAGATGATCTAGGCTATTGAAAGGGAATAACTAAGGGTGATCTAAGTTATATGGGATTTAAGTGATGGGTAGCATTATCATGTTTGGGGTACACGATTCTATGTTCATTAGCATTTTACTCATTGAAGCATGAGTTCCAATGTGCCATTGGGTTGTACAAAAGCATAAACCCATTAGGTTATGTAAGATCATGATTAACAGTGATAAAGAGCCTATTATAGGGTTATTTATAGGTTTCATATATTTTTAGAAGAGTAAATTGAGTTTTTCCTAGATTTTGTTAAAAACCTCAATGTGCACGTGCATGTGCATGCTGATTATGCATGTTTACCATTTGGTATGTTTATTAGAGAATGATCATATACAGTTAAAAGACTAATGAATTTGATGAGAAACCTATGAGAAAATATTTCCAAGGTATTTATGATAATTTTAGCTATACATATATAATGATATGAGTCATCATAAATGAATGTTCCTAGTCAGATTATTGTATCACTGAGAGGGAGAGGGGTGAATCTGTGATACTCTTTATCTTTTATATTTCTATTCAATTGAAACAACCTTCACCTCTTATTAAAGATTTTAATTCCATACAAAAATAAAAATCAACACACATCCAAGGAAAACAAGGATGTACAAGTTTCTCTATTCAATAACAATAGATACATCCTTGGTATGGTTTGGAAATGATATAATACCATACAATCCACAAGAAATCAATCCTTAGATTACAATGAGTAGAATGTACCCTTACACTCATGTAGAAATATGAAATAATAAAAATAGTGCATGTCCACCTGCTTAGCACAATAGGGTAATATATTAGTTTTGTAACATCTCATGTTACCCATGATTCTTTTAAATTCACCAAATGTATTCAATTGCAAAACAAAATCTACTTTTCCTTACCCAGATGAATGGTAAGAACCTATTGGACTATATAAAACAATCAGTATGACTACCCTGAGTACGATGCTCCCAGTCTGATTCTTCTCAGTCCGATATTTCAATTGAATATTATAGAATAGAATCAACACCACTATGATACTTGCATATAATTTTTAAGACAAATAGAATCAGCACCACTTAAAAACATGTATATAAGAGTTAATACAAATAGAATCAGTACCACTTCAAAACTTGTATGAAATAGTAAAGACAAATAGAATTGGAACCACTTCAAAACCTCTTCTTCTCTCTCTAAAACTCAGAGCTTTTCTCTCCTCTATTATGAACAATACTCATTGTCAGAAAGTACATAGTACCTATTACATTTATAGGTGAAAATTGGTGGGAATCCAAATGGTTTTTCAGCTCACTCAAATTTTCCCAAATTTTAATTTCCCCCTGAAATTATGGGATACATTTTTCCTTCTTCACAGTTTCTCAAAGCTTCTCAAATCGTTTCGAAACTTCATCTCAATCTCTTTCTCTTTCATTTGTAATGCCATACCCATTTCTTATTCCAAAAAACCAAAACAATTTTTCTTTTAGAAAATAATAATTTTGGGTACAATTGTTGAGTATTATTTTTTCTGGGTATGATGGTCTTTAATCGGAACCATCTCTTTTCTATCACTTTCACCTGTGAGTCTAATGTAAAAAAATTCATTACCCTTTTGGAATTACAGGAATCATCTCTTCACTTTCTATTTTTATCAGCACAAATATTTCCTCTTTTACATCATCATGACTATTTCCATCGTCACGACTATTCCCATCGGCACGAATATTCCCATCAGCACGACTATTCCCATCAGCAAGACTATTCCCATCAGCACGACTATTCTCATCATCACTATTGTTCCCATCTGCATGATTATTACCATCAGCATGACTATTCCCATCTGTACAACTATTACCATCAGTATGACTATTCCATCAGCATGACTCTTTTCTCTTTTCCATCGGCATGACTCCTTTATCTTTTTCATCAGCATGACTCTTTCTTCTTCTATCGGCATGACTACTCTATCGGCACAACTATTCCATCGGTATGACTCTGATTCCAATGTTAAACAAAGTCATTACCATGTCATTATGACATGCATTATCTCTTCTTTCATCGGCATGACTATTCCGTCAGCATGACTATTCCATCGGCTCAACTTTGAGTATGATACAAAACAAATTCAATACCCTTTCGGCATGATAGGAATCATCTCTTCACTTTATCTTTCCATCGGCACAAATCTTTCCTCTTTTCTATCGACATGACTATTTCCATTGGCATGGCTATTTCCATCGGCACAACTATTCTTATCAGCATGACTATCCCCATTGGCATGACTATTCTCATCAGCACAACTATTCCCATTAGCACGACTATTCCCATAAGAATGACTATTATCATTGGCATGACTATTCCCATCTGCACAACTATTACCATCGGCACGACTATTCCATCGGAAAAACACTTTTATTTTTTCCATCGGCAAGACTCTTTTCTCTTTTCAATAGGCACGACTCTGATTCCGATGTAAAACAAAGTCATTAACATGTCGGCATGACCAACATCATATCTCATTTCATTACTATGACTATTACATCGGCAAGACTATTCCATCGGCATGAGTATTCCATCGGCACGACTCTGAGTCCAATGAAAAACAAATTCATTACTATGTCAACATGATAGGAATCATCTTTTCTTTCATCATTAAGACTATTCCATCGACATGACTATTTCCATCGTCATCTCCATTCACATTTTTTCAAAATTCACCACCATTCATAGTTTTTCAATAGTCACCACAATTCAGAAATTTTCAATAATCAAAACCATTAAATGATTTTAAATAGTCACCACCATTCATAGCTTTTCAAAAGTCACCACCATTCACAGATTTTCAATAGTCACCACCATTCACATATTTTCAACAGTCACCACCATTCACAGATTTTAAATAGTCACCACCATTCAAATATTTTCAATAGTTACCACCATTTACAGCTTTGAAGTAGTCACCACCATTCATAGCTTTTCAATAGTCACCACCCTTTACATAATTTACTTACCCCATCCTTACATCAATATTGCATCATAAGTTCTACCACATTAATTATGATTTATGACAATTCCAAAATAGAAATGCATCATCACATTTAACAATATAAAGTATCATAACATTCCATCCATTCAAGTTTCTTTCTTTCCTTCTCATCCTGATTAAAATCTTTCTAAAAACAAGAGTCCGATTCATCTCAAAACAAAAACCCAAAAAAATTGTTTCCAGAACAAAATGAAGTGATTTATTTTCTTCAAAACCAACCTTGAAAACAAAAGACAAATCTTAAAACCTTCATCTCTTTTATCATCATCTTGGTCCCAACAATCCCCCCATTTGTATTTTTTTTCAACCAAGTTTCACAAATCACTAAACTTTGTAACCTTAAGAAATGGATTATATATCAATAATTCTAAGCCTGTGTGAGCTAACACTTTGTAGGAAATAATAATCATTAATAAAAAACCATGATATCTGAAAAAAAAAATGAACATAACAACCTCTTTCTTTTCATCATTATTCCAGGAAAAAAATCAATTTCTTTTCTTACAACCACTCCAACAAACAGTTTGAATAGATCAATCAAAAAACAATACTGAATTCAAAAAACAATTCTGAATTTACATTTGACCCACTACTCTATATTTTATATAGTATATTTATGAAAAAAAACAATTCTCCCCCTTGAAAAAACAATCTAAATGTAAGACTATAGAGGGTACAGATACACATACATCAACATTAAAGAGAAATCGGTTGGACACCCATGTTCAACCTCATTTTTTAAAATCATTCCTTCAATAATGGTTTTTTGAAGATATCAGCAACTTGTTTTGATACTGGAACATACTCCAGTTTAAATTAATTATTCTCCACATTCTCTTTGATGAACTGTTATTTTATATCAATATGTTTCGATTGTGAATTTTTCACAAGATTCTTGGTGAGATTGATTGTACTTTTACTGTCACAGCCCAATAGCAAGGGTAACTTCACTTCTACAAGTAAATATTCCAATTGATTTTTCATCCATATAAGTTTAGTAGTAGCTTGAGTAGCAGAAATATACTCAGCTTCAATCATACTGAGAGTAACTGAGTTTTTTTCTTTGAATTCTAACTAACACAATTCTTTCCCAAAATTAATACCCCATGAGATTTGGATCTTTTATCATCAACATTTCCTGACCAATATGCATTCGAACACCCAAACAATTTAATACAATTTGAGTTAT
This sequence comes from Viscum album, assembly GCA_963277665.1. Taxonomy (NCBI): domain Eukaryota; kingdom Viridiplantae; phylum Streptophyta; class Magnoliopsida; order Santalales; family Viscaceae; genus Viscum; species Viscum album. Next base: position 1,748,554,007 of record OY728126.1, read on the forward strand.
CATTATTGATTCAAATTTTTTTTGTGCATTTTATTTATCTGAGAATAATTTTTCTATAAAGTAAATGTGATTCCTTTGGAGAACTTTGAAATCTTGCACATAAGGTAATAGCATACACAATGTCGGTTCTTGAAGTAGACAATACAATAGAATTATAATCATATTTCGATACACTTTTTGATCATATTCTTTTCCTTATCCATCCTTAATCAACTTTGTTCCCACTAAAATGGATGTGGAAATAGGTTTTTAATTTTCCATGCCAAATCTTTTGAGAATTTCATTTGCAGAATTTTCATGGGATAGAAAAATCTATTCTTTCTTTTACTAGATTTGTAACCCAAGAAAGTATTTAATTTCTCCCATCATGGAAATTTCGAATATATTCTCCATTTCTTCATAAAATCACTTATATCTTCCTTCATCATTCCTAGAAAAGATAATTTGATCAAAATAAACAATTACAATGAGGGAATACTCTTGAATTTCTCTGATGTAAAGATTATTATCCACTCTTCCATTGTTAAAATTCATCTTTCTTAATCATGTATCCAATTTGGAATACCATGACCTCAAAGAATGTTTTAGGCCAAACAAAGTCTTTTTGAATCTGAAAACATAACCTTCATCTTTTCCAATATAAAATCCACGATTTTGTTCAATATAAACCTCTTATTATATATCACTATTTAGGAATACAGATTTAACATCGAGTTGAAAGATATTGTAGCCTCATTGTGAATCAATAGCAAGAAGGATTCTAAGTGTTTAAATTCTTTCCTCTAGAGAAAAGTTTTCATTAAAATCAATACACTTAATTTGTGAATACCCTTTGTAAACCAATATTGATTTTTTTATTATAACTTCACCCTTTTCATTAAGCATGTTCTGAAAAAAAACCATTTTTTGCTAATGATGTTTTTGTTTTCAGGCTTGGGTATGAGTTCCCACTTATTATTATTTTCCATTTGATCCAATTCTTCATTCATGGATTGAACCTATTCTAAATGCTCAAAATCTTCTTTCACATCATTCAGTTCCACTTTTGAATACAAAGAATTATGTATAATAGAATTAGTTTTTCTTCTTGTTTGAACCTTCTAATATTGATCACCAATTATATTATGTGCTTCCACATGTTTCCTTAGCCTTGGATAAGATTTTTTATTATCTTCCTCTTCACTAGAAATATCTGAGTCTGATTCTTAACCTTTATTGGGATTACAATCATTTGTATCCTTATCAGAATTATCATCTTCCACAAGATTAACTTCATTGCCCGCCTAAACAAGTTTTTCTTTATGATATAATTCAATCACTTTTACATTAACCAAATAAATAATTCTGTTTGTTTCTTTGTAAAATCATATATACCCTCTTTCTTCTAAATAATATCCAAGAAATAATCCATCCTCACCTTTCTACTCAATCCTACCATATATTCCACCTTTATTATTTATAATAAAAGGACTCAGGAAAACTCTAGAGTGATTTAAACCTGGAGTTTTTATATAAAACAATTTATAGGGAGTCATACCTTATTGAGGATTATAGAAACAACGATTCTGAATATAAACAGCAGTACTCCTGGATTGTCTCCAAAAGTAATTAGAAAGACCATGCTCAAGTAATATAGTTCTTCCAATTTCCACCGGGATTTTATTATTTCCTTCAGCAACCCCATTTTTTGGGGAATGTATGGAGAGCTATACTCATACCGAATTCTATTATTCTTAAGATAGTATTCAAATTATTCACTTCTATATTCAGCATAATTATCTATTCTCAAATTCTTCATAGAATACTCATATTCTTTCTCATCTTTTCTTCTGAAACATTTAACCATTTCAAAATTATCTGATTTGTGTTTTATGAACATAACACAAGTAATGAGGGTAAAATAATCAATGAAAGTAATGAACTACTTATCTCCATTTTTTTATTGTTTTCTCATTGGTCCACATATATCAGAATGGATAAGCACTAGGGGTTGTTCAGAACAAATATCAACTTTCTTTTTCACAACATTTATAATTTTTTCTTTTTGGTAGATAGTGAAATACCAATATCTTCTTCTTGGAATATTAGGAATGTCTCAAACACTATCTATTTTAGATGAATTTTTCATGTTTATTTGATGCATATGTTCAAGTCTTTTATTTCATAGCTTATTCTCTTAAACTATACACTTCTAACAAGAGTTTTGTGATCACCAACCTCAAACAAATTTTCATTCGTACATTGGAATCTTGTGACAATATTTCCATATTATTCAATTTTTACAAAAAAATCCATATTTCATGAAGATAACCTTGTTACCATCATCACAAAATTGTGAAACACTTAGCATGTTGTGGTTTATCCTATCAACATTCAATTTTTTCTTAGATTTTATCTTTTCTTTTCCAATAATGGCTAAATGAACACCTTTGATTTTCAACAATTCATCATTCCAAAATGTCATTGTGACTTCTTTATAGTCTTTCACATCCTTGAATAATTTCAAATCTCCTATATTGTGAGAAAAATATCCCCTGTCAATTATCTAGGGTCTTTCTACTTTCATGGATTTTAATGTAGTTTCTACAAAAATTTCCTTTTCTACATTCTTATCATTATTCACCTTCAGATTATAAGAATTGAGAATCGTTTGTAGAGTCGATAACAAAATAAGACATCCTTTTTCAAGGTTTCAAGGTTGATCACATCTCTCACAAATAGTTTCCAAGCGTTGGAACTTATTTTGAATCTTTAATTCATTATTTTATGATTTTTTCATGACAGCATTCTCATTCTTCCTTCTTTGAGGATATTGACTCCCCCTCTTTCTATGACTATCATAACCTATGGGATAATAGTAATGTTGTTTATTTAACCAACATATACTTGTTGTGTTTCTGAATCCCCCACAATACCAGAAATACTTATAGAAAGAGTATTTGCCTCTGAAACTTCTATATTGAACATAATTGTGAAATATTTCTCAACCGTCTTCTTTTTACTTTAAATTGAATTATTCTTTTTTATTTCCATCCTTGATTGGAACAGAAGTATTTGAAACTTTTTCAGATCTAGATAAAACCTTTTCTTACTCAGGATGTTTTGTAACTTTTGAATTATTCACTTTTACCACATACATAACTTCCCCAACATTCTTCTTTTCATACACAATTCCATTCTTAGTCTCACCCTTTGAAGGTATATTTTGTTGAACCTTCTCAAGTATCTCATTATGAGAACATTCAATAACTTTAGTGATCGAGTTTTTGAAACATAGATCTTTCTTTTTAGCTTCAGATAGTTTTTCTTAGACAAGTTCCAACTCTTCTTCTTTTCCCTTTAACTTCACTCACAAACGCACATTATAATTCTTTTAATCTAAAAAATACTTTTTTAGATCATAAATTTATTTAAAAATATTTTATTTCTCACCATAAAAACATTTTTTTTTTCTTGATCATTCAACATTAAAAAAATTATTTTCATGACTTCTGATCTTTCTCATAAATTCTTTCAACTCTTCTTTAAAATTCATTTAAAGTTGAGTTTCTTCTTCTTCAGAACTACTGATTTTGAATTCTTCATCATTCACTATTGAAATGAAAGTATTTTTATTACCATACTCAGTTTATTTTTCTGATTCAGCATCACTCTCTTCTTCTTCTTCATCTTTGGACAAGAAACTTCTTCTTTTTTATTTGAAGAAGTTTTTTTCTCTTTATTTCTCTCCCTCTTTCTTCCATGATCTTATTTTATTTATTTCTTCAATATAACTATCCACTTATTTCTTTATTATTGGATAATTAATCGCAAAGTTACCAAAACCCCCACATTCAAAATATTTCAAGGTATTTTTCCCTTTGTATTTTCTTATACCTCTTTTCACACTGTTAGAGAATAATGATAGGATTTCATTGATATTTTTACATTCCTCATTTACAGATTCATAATCACCATCTTCATCTTCAATAACAAGCTTCTTTGACTTTAATTTATTCATAGCCTTGAAAGTAATTTCTCTATCAACCATTGGTTTTCTCTTCATAGCATTTTATCTTCTCATTTCATATGTGATAAGAGTGCTATGTAAATAATCAAGAGATAATGTTTCAGGATATATATTCACCAATGAAGAAACTTTTGCATCAAATTTATCAGGTATGATTCTTAATATCTTTTCAAAAACTTTAGTCTTTCACATTTTCACCAAGACATCAGATAGTTATCACAATGTCATTCACCCTTGTAACGAATTCCCTGACATATTCATACTCACCCATATTCAAATATTCATATTTCAATCTCTATATTTGTAACTTTACCTTATTCACTTTTTATTTACTTCTTATATGTTTTTCAATTTATCCCATATACCTTTAGTTGTGGAAACACCTTTCACTCATAGTAATTCACTTTTATAAAGTGATGATAATATAGCATTCTTGTCCCTTCCATCGTTCTTAAGAAACTTCTTGTCAATAGGTGTAAGTAGAGAACTATCATCAGTGTAAGGAAACCCAAATATTGCAGCTTCAAAAACATCATAACTGATAGACATAAGATATGGAAACATTCTATCTCTCCAGATATGATATTTTTTTCCATCAAATAATGGTATACATTTACTATTCACACAATTCATGTTCTCTATCAGCAAAGAATAATGAAGGGAACCTACTCTGATACCAATTGAAAGTTCCCAGTCATAGTATTGTATCAATGAGAGGGGGGTGAATTAGGGATACTCGTTTTCTTTTGTATTTCTATTCAATTAAAACAACATTCGCCTCCTGTTATATATTTTAATTCCCTGCTCAAATACAAATCAACACACATCCAAAAGAACATAAAGAATAACAAGGCTCATTATTCAATAAGAATAGATACATATTTTGTATGGTTTGGAAATGATCCAATACCATAAAATCCACTAGAAATCAATACTTGGATTACAATGAGTAGGATGTACCCTTACACTCATGTAGCACTTTAAAACAATACAACTTGTGCATGTTCTCCCTCTTAGCACAATAGGGTAATACATTTGTTCTTGTAACATCTCATGTTACCTGTGCTTCTTTTAAATTCACCAAATGTATTCAATTGTAAAACAATTCTTCTTTCCCTTACATAGAATAAATATAATAACCTCTTGGACTAGGTGAAACAATCGGTCTGATTACCCTGAGTACGATGATCCCAGTCTAATTCTTCTCGGTCTGATCCTTTAATTAAATACAATAGACTAGAATCGACACCACTCTAATTTTTTATAAAATAGTCAAGACAAATAGAATCAGCACCACTTCAAAACAGGTATATAATAGTCAATACAAATAGAATCGGCCCCACTTCAAAACATGTATGCAATAGTCAAGACAAATAGAATCTGTTCAACTTCAAAACCTCTTCTTGTCTCTCTAAAACCCAGAGCTTCCCTATCTTAGGCTACGAACAGTAGCCATTGTCCTAAAATACAAAGTACCTCCTCCTTGTATAGGTGATAATTATAGGGAATTTAAAAGTTTTTCTTGATCACTCATATTTTCCCAAATTTTAATTTCCCTCAGAAATTATGGGATACATTTTGACTTCTTCACAATTTCTCGAAGCTTCTAAAATATTCTCGAATGTTCATCTCAATATTTTTCTCTTTCATTTGTTACGCCATACCAATTTCTTATTCCAAAAAACCAAAACAATTTTTCTTTTAGAAAACCATAATTGTGGGTACAATTGTTGAGTAAAATTATTTCTGGGTATGATTGTCTTTAATCAGCACCATCTTTTTTCTTTCACTTTCACCTATGAGTCTAATGTAAAACAAATTCATTAACTTGTCGGAATGACATGCATCATCTATTTACGTTATATTTCCATCAGCATGAATCTTTCCTATTTTCCACCAACATGACTATTTCTATTGTCATGACTATTTCTATCAGCATGACTATTCCCATCGGCATGACTATTCCCATCGGCATGACTATTCCCATTGGCATGATTGTTCCCTTAAACACGACTATTACCATCGGCACAACTATTCTCAGATGGATGAATGTTACCATCAGCAGAACTATTCTATGGGCAAAACTCTTTCTTCCTCCATCGGCATGACTACTCCATCGGAATGACTATTCCATCGGTACGACTCTCATTCCAATGTAAAACAAAGTCATTACCATGTCAGTGTGATATGAATTATCTCTTCCTTCATTAGCATGGCTATTTTATCAGCTCAACTTTGAGTCTGATCTAAAACAAATTCATTCCCTTTTTGGTATGACATGCATCATCTATTCACTTTCTCTTTCCATCAGCATAACTCTTTCCTCTTTTCCATCGGCACGACTATTTCTATCAGCTCGACTATTTCCATCAGCACGATTATTCCCATCAGCATAACTATTCCCACCAGCAAGAATATTCCCATCGCCACGACTATTCCCATCAGCATGACTGCTCCCATCAACACAACTTTTACCATTGGAACAAATCTTCCCATCTACATGACTATTTCCATCAGCACGACTCCTTTCTATTTTCCATCGGTAGGACTCTTCTCTTTTTTCCATCAGCACGACTCTTTTCACTTTTCCATTAGTATGACTCTTTTCTCTTTTCCATCAGCAAAATTCTGATTCCAATTTAAAACAAAGTCATTACAATGTCGGCATGATAGGAATCATCTCTTCTTTTATCATTATGACTATTCTATCAGCACGACTATTCCATCGGTATGACTCTGAGTCCGATGAAAAACAAAGTCATTATCATGTCATCATGAAAGGGATCATCTCTTCTTTCATTGGCATGACTATTCCATAGGAATGACTATTCCATTGGCATGGCTATTCTATTGGAACGACTTTGAGTCTGATGAAAAACAAAGTCGTTACCATGTCGGCATGACATGCATCATCTCTTCTTTCATCGGCATGACTATTCTATCTACACGACTATTCCCATCATCATCCCCATTCATAGTTTTTCAATAGTCACCACCATTCATATCTTTTCAATAGTCACCACCATTCAAATATTTTCAATAGTCACCACAATTCACATATTTTCAATAGTCACCACCATTCACATCTTTTCAATAGTCACCACCATTCATAGATTTTCAATAGTCACCATCATTCACAAATTTTCAGTAGTCATCACAATTCAAAAATATTCAATAGTCCCCAACATTCAGAAATTTACAATATTCACCACCATTTATAACATTGAAATAGTCACCACCATTCACAGCTTTTCAATAGTCCCCACCATTCACAACTTTTACTTACCCATTTCTTCCATCAATCTTGAATCATAATTTCAACCACTTTAGTGATGATTTATGATAATTACAAAACTGAAATTCATCATCACATTTAATATTATAAAGTATCATAACTTTCCATTCATTATATATTCTTTCTTTCCTTCTCATCCTGAGGAAAATATTTCTGAAAACAAGAGTCTGATTCTTTTCAAAACAAAAACCCAAAACAATTGTTTCCAAAATAAAGTAAAGTGATTTATTTTCTTCAAAACCAACCAAAAAAACAAATGACAACTCTTGAAACCTTCGTTACCTTTATCATAATCTTTTTTCTAATAATAAATTGATTATAGTTCCATGGTATGGTAGATCTAATCATTGTCCTAGAGATGAGTCTCCAATGATGGGACGATCATGGATCAGGAGGAGTGGCATGCTTCTATTATTGTAACTTGATGGTAATTGTGTTAAAGGAACAATAATAATGAAATTACTATAAGTTTTTCACACCATAGGTAATCTAAGTTCATGGATCTTGTATTTAGTAGTTTTTAGCAATGTTAAGAATGGCATGTTAGTGGAACTGACCAAGAGGTGGCCATAGTTTTTTATGACACTTAAATAAAATAATCTATTTAACAACCCAAATAATTTCAATAATAAATAAATTTCATTACCGATTAATTTTTATAAATTATATTTTCATTGTTATATTCTTGATAATAATATTAAGTGATTTTTTTTTCAAAAATAATAAAAATTAATTTCTAACAAAATTGGGTATTCATGCACTATATGGGTTTATTTAAAAAAATTATCACCAAAATATAGAATTTAAATTTGAGAAAAAATAAATTTATTTATGAATCTATCTTTTCAAAATTATATCGGTATGTATTTTTGTATATTTTTTTAAAATTGTGATTTTTGAAACAAGAATGAAAGATAATGATTTTTATTGAAAACTGTATATTATTTTCAAGTATCTACAAAGTCACATTATATTTTATATATGTTTTAAAATTTTATTTGTTCATTTTTATTAATAAAAACATAATAAATTTTATTGGAATCATCGTTATATTTTTATTTGGTATAAAAATATTTTTATACTTAAAAATCAATTTTTATAAAAAAACCATTTTATCATCTCGTTATTTCGAATTAATTTTAAATTAAATTTACTGAATTTCATCAATTTAATTTGATAAACTTGATTATATATTTTGAATTTATATAAATAAATATTATTCAATAATTTCAATATATTTTTTTCATAATGAATAGTAAAAATATGTTACCACAATTATGGTTAAAATAGGTTTATTATAGGGTTAAACTAAATAGATAAGGGTTAGAATTACTGAAAAACATGGATTTATCATATTTTATGAGTTTTCTTGACCAAATATATATTTAATGGGTTAAATAATGTATTTCATTTCAATTTTGGAACAAAATATTGAATTTTTGATAAGTTAAGTAATATTTTATTCAAATTTGAATCTACTTTTGTGTCTTTTAAAATAATATAACATTTAGAATATTAAATTCTATTTTAGATTTATAAGAAATCTAAAAACTTTCATTTTTTAACTAAAAAAATTAATTTAATATAATTTATTACGTGATTTCAAGGTAAATTTATTTTTATGCTTAAACTAGATATTTTCCTCAAAAAAATCATACGTTTTATATTATTATATTATAATTAATTTCATACACCTTTCAAATTGGACTTTTTACAACGGATTAAAAATTATAACCATCATGTATAAAAAAAATTAGAAGTTCATATTTATTCTTGGTCATATAATTAAGTTATCGTGGTAGAAATTTAAGCTACCATTATTAATATTAAAATGAGGTTAAATTGGTTTAACTATTATATAGGGCTAAAAAATGTATCCAAAACATGTCTAAATGTCCTTGTTTGAGTTCTTTTGGACCCTATAACACCTTATATTCAAATTTTGGGTGCCTTTTTTCCATTTTAAATGATTATGATATATATATTATTTAATATTCAAAGTAATTCCAAGTGTTCTCTTTCCCACACATATAATAGAGTACCTTCTCTCCTTTATTCATCATTCTTTTTAAGCACTCTAGTTCATCCAATACATACCAAAGTATCACAGAAAAATCCACCCCTCAAACAAGTGTTCATGGTCTCAGAAAAAGACCAAAACTATAGGGCTTAAAGTTTAAACTGAAGAGGTTATCCAAAAAGAATGTATAAGTCTTAACCAACCAATTTCAAGTTTATTACTTCTTATACCTTCTACAAAAACTATTAAATCATTATAAAATAATATAATTTTTATATTACATATAATTAAATGTTATTATCTTAATTTTTCGACATATATCAATATCCCCTTCCACAAATCATTAAATGAAACCATCATCCTTTTGTATAGTGGACTACCGTATCGCAAACTAATGTAATTTTTCTTCTATCACTGCCGTTCATGGTTGGTTATAATGATGGATTTTGAGTTTATATATTATATTTATGATATTATTTTAAAATTTTAAATATAATATATCATTTATATTCTTAACTTTTGATCAATTGAAAAAATGTTAATATCATTCATAAGTACTTATGGATTACCACCTCCACAAAGTGATATGATTCGTTTTTCAGCACCAAATCACATGGTTGGTATATATAAGTGTATTTGAGATATAATATTATATTTATTAAATAATAATATAAATATAAATATAAAAAAGGTATATACCTAATTTCCTTTGTGTTTCTTGAAAATGGAAACATTAATCATGTGTATGCACAGCATACCATCTCTATGATTGTAAAATAATTAATTTTTCAAACCCATAACCCTAGGATGGTTTTAAAAGTATAATTATTGTATAAAAATAGTAATTATTTAATTATTACTATTATTTATGTGATCTAATAATAACCTATTTCACCATAGTCAACATACCAAAATCATTTTTGATATATGAGTTGATAATATTTAAAGCATCAAATGTGAACTTAATTGATTAAGTAATTGCATATAACATAGTAATAAATAAAATAAAAGGAATAATGAACATGAAATATTTTATTAAGTAATAAAATAATTAACATAGTTTTATTATTTAGAAGAAAAATAATGTACATGATGATCTGGACTCAAGGTATATGAAATTTTACCTTGAAACCCTTTTTAAATGTTTTAAAGATGTATTTTGAAAATATTTTCCTTCCCTGTCCATATTCATAAAATTATATTATATAACAATTTATAAATATGTAAATGAATTATAAAGGATATTTTATGTCACTTTTTAATTTATTTCAATGGTTTTCAAAAGGAATGTTTTTACATATTTTATACGGAATGTTTGGAAAACAAGGAATAAAGAACGTTCTATTTTAATATATACAGAATAAACAGTATTTCCTATAATAATAACATGTATTTTATGTTCAGATTACTTTAAAATATTTCATTTTTTATTCAATGAAAAAACCTCATTTATTTTATCCATGGTATTTTTAATAATTGTTTTAAATGGAATAGATATTTCAATATCTGAAAAAGTTTTCTTATGGGTGAAAATAATATTTTTTGAGTATGATGATGGAAATGAAATCATTTAGGTATTAAAATTTTTTTATGGTTCATGAGAAATTTTTATGATGTCTTGTGATCCAAATATTACTCATGGTGATTGGTGAGCCCAATATTTTTCTATGATGAATTGGGTGAAGGGATAGGGTTAACTGGTTCTGTTTCTCTTAATATATTATTGGAATTTACTAGGTAGGTTTTTTCATTTGTGAGAGTGATTGTACGAGTGATATAAAGATGATATACTAAGTTATATCTATTATTTATCTTTGATTTTTATTGTTTTTTATATAAAATATATGATTTCACAAGGTTAGTTGATGAGCTTGTGTTAAAAGGGAAGTTTATGCAAATTCTTAAAGGTGAAATATATAACTTATTGAAAAATATCTCATAATTTTTTCATGATTGCAAAGAAAAAATTATGAGTTTTATTTTTCCTTTAATATTTCTTATGAAATATTTTATGAAAATCATTTATAGTGATGTTGACTTCTTGTGTAATAAAATATTTATTTCGAGCTTAAAGTTTAAGTATCATCCTTAAACATTACATATTCAAATGAATGTAAACTAGAATTAATTTTCTTACATACCCAAAGATATTTTAAGTCAAGTTATTTACAAATTTATTTCATAACATATAGATAAAAATCTCTTATATATATATATAATTTTCACACTTCAAATTAGAATCCATTTTTTCCAAAATTTAAACATTTAAAATAAAACATGATTTCTTTTCAAGAAAATTATTTACGACTTTCAACTTAACTTCTTTCATTCCCTTAACTATCCATAAACACTTTGAAAAATAGTCTATAAAATTGGATGACTACAAAAATAATAGTAAGGTACATGGGTGGAAAAATATATTAGTCTAGTGAAAACACATGAGAAACTTATATTTTTATCTTAAGAGAGAATTATTTTTCCCTTAAAAATATCATTATAACTGGATGACGTAAAACTATCTAGATACACCCACTGTATAATTTATATCTCTCTCACCAATAATATATAATGGGGATCCACCCTTCATAAATAATTTCCATGTTCTATACCAAAACTAAAACACTTGATAACTCTTTTTAACATATGTGCAAAACACATTCGAATATAAAAATACCCCCATTTTTCTTAAAACCATTTTCAATACCAATATACCCAAAAAAAGAAATGGGTTTTTATATTTTAACAACACATTAAATATTTTAGTGGAATACAAACTTAAAATAATGGTTATAGTGGAGGGAAAAGTCATTGTCACTGTATACATTAAAATAGAACATTCCTTTTGTCTTTTTTGAACAATGTCAAAACATTATATAGAAATATTCCTTTTGAAAACCATTAAATTAATTTCAAATGAGACATATAATTTCCTTTATAAATATTTTATTTACATATAAAAACATACATAAAATAACTTTAAAAATATGGATGTGGAAAAAAATAGTGTTTTAAGGGAAACATTGAAATATTTTTTTATATGAAAATCTTCTAAATCAAGTCTGAATCATCATGTATGTTATTTATATTCATTAATAATAAATTAATGTTAATTATTAACTTTCTTCATAACCTTATTCATGTTTATTATTCCTTTCATTTAATTATTTAAGTTCATGTTGGATGTTTGACGATATTCAGTTCATACGTCCAAAATGACATTAGTAGGTTGAATATGGTAAAAGAGGTCATTATTAAATCATATAAATAATAATAATCATGAAATAATTATAATTTTTATAAATCAATTATTATTTTAAATCCAATCATTAAATATGGTTATGAAAAACGAACTATGTTACCATCATGGAGACAGTAGGTCATACATAAGTATGAGTAATATTTCCCTTTTTAAACCATCATAATTGAAAGAAGGTAGGTATTATTTTATCTTTAAATAATTATAATAATATCATAAATATTATATTATTTCTTTAAATATACATATATATATCATCCATGTGATGTGGTGATGAAAAACAGATCATGTTGCTTTAAAGATGTGGTAGTCCACACATATCCATGAACGACATTATCATTTTTCAGTTAACGGAAAGAAAGAAAGTAAATGATATATTAAATTTTTAGAATTATAAATATTACATTAATATCATATATAAATATTAATTCAATCATTATAATCCATCCATGAGATATGTTTATGGGAAATGAATTACATTGGTTCGTTAGGTGGCAGTTCGCCATACACATGAATAATGGTTTAATTTACAATTTGATGGAAGACGGGATGGATATAGGTTTTGAAATTAGCATTAAAAACCTAATTATATACAGGATACTATTTTTATTATAATATAATAGTTAAGTAAGATTTTAATTATGTGGAAGAATAAATAAAATAGAAATGATCAATAAAAGATTATACCTCTTCTTTAGACAGCATCATTTTCATAACACCTTAAGAACGCTAAGGTTGGTATTGTTCCATAAATAAAGCCTCTATAATATGGTTTGGTATATTAGGAAGGTACTTGGATATATATATTCAGAACATAATGGATTTTTAAGTGTTAATTAATGAGATTAATATATTCCCTTTTATAAGATGGGGGAGGGGCACTCTTGTAGTGTTTCAAGATATTAAATTAAAACAAATTAATTTTACATTCGAAATGGAAAAAAGCTAAATTATTTATGATATAGGATAATAATGGATATAAATAATCTAATAAAATAAAAATGTGACAAATTTGTATTACATTTTTACCATTATTGTTTTTGAACCTCTTATTAACCCTTTCACACTAACAATGACAACAAAGATTTCTTACTATATGAGGGTTGATATAGTAATTATATATGAATAAAATGTGCATAAATTAACCATGGTTGATATTATAAACCATTTTATAATCACTTGATATAATAAAATATTTTTAATAATTTTATATCATTTAATAAAATTTTATTTATTATAATATATCATTAATATTACATTTTATAAATATACATTACTTTGATTTTATTAACATCAATAAAACAAGGAAAAAATTAAAAAATTTATTTTTATACGTCTATAACATGTCATTTTAATATATAAAATTTATTTATTACATTAATTATCTGAAATTATATTAATTTTAATATTTTTAATGTTTATTAAAAAAAATTAATTAATTGGATAATTGTAGTGTTAGTGTTGTGTAAATGTCTAAGATAATTATTTCTTCACTAAAAATAAAAATAAATTATCATGATAAATATAAGTAATTTATATTTGAAAATAATATTTATAATATAACATATACTTTAGTTTACCCTGTTTTAAAAATATTATAGTTATTAAAAAAAGAGTGTGGCGTTTTTTACTTTCATTAAATAGAATATTATAAAGGTTATAATCACATAGAAATAAAAAAAAAGTTATATATAACTAAATATTGGATTATTATGGACTAAATTGACTCATAAAATAAAATTAATTCAAGTTTTATAATCATTTTATAATCCATATCATTTTATTTTTAAATTTAATTACCTAATTTAGCATTTACCATGGAAGAAAAAATTATAAATGTTTTTATTCGTATTGACAAAAGGGAACTATTTACTACATTTTTACTCACTAATTATAAATATGTAATCCATTCTATAAAATTCAAAAACACATAGGTGGAATAATTTAATTAATAATTTTACATGAAAAATGTGATGGAAAACATTTTTTCAAAAAAAATCCCTTTTAATATGATAATGTTTTTATACTAAATTAAAGTTTTTAATTCATTTTTAAATTATAATTATTGTATTATTTTAAATATAAATGAACTAATTAAATTTTAATACTCAACAAATTTATTTTTTTACTTTGAAAATACTTTAAAATAAATAAAAAAATTAATAAAAATATCATATTTTTCCACTATTCAATAAAAAAAATTCAAAAAAATATAAAAAATAAGTCATATGATAATTTTGAAATTATAAATTAAAAACTTGAATCCATTTTTTCAAATTAAAATTATATAATTTGAAAATATAATTTTTAAATATAATCTTATAAGAATCAAGTGTAATAAAACTATTCCCTTTTTTTCTTAAAAAAATTGTTAACATTTTTATAATGAATATGACACTATAATATCTAAGTAATGATTATTTATAAAACATGAAAATTATTTATTCAAATATTACCTGTGTTGTTACATTCTTTCCACTTTTTTTAATTTTTTCCTACAAATTTTATTTGCTTATTAATCAAGTGAGGATACATTTCCCTCTTAACATTTTAATACACTCAAGTTGCTTATTTAACCATTTGGTTTTTTCATAAATCCTTAACATGGTAAATTACCTTATTCGGCGAAAAATTCTCTCTATAGTCAAGAATCTGAATAGGCTGTTCCTCATAATATTTGTCATTTTCCAACAAAAATACATCGCGGCTCAAAAACATGATATGAATCTTGCATGCACTTTTTTAACATCAAAACATGAAAAACATTATGTTCTGTGGATAAACTAGGATGAAAATCCATTCAGTACAAAACTAATCCAAATTTATCACGGTCTTTATATGTTCTAATGAACCGTGGACTTAGCTTGCCCTTTTTTCCAAATGCATAAATTTCTTTCATGTAGATTGTTTAAAAAACATGATCACCTACTTCAATAGAAAGTTATTTCCACTAGTTTTCCACATAACTTTTCTACATTCTCAATTATTTTCTCATATTTTTTTCAATAACCTTCACCTTCCAAACCATTTCTTCTATAAAATTGGGTCACACGAGCTTCAGTTCTCTTACTTCTCCTTAAATTTTTTGAGTCTGACATGAAATTCTATATAATTCCTCAAAAAGTTCAATCTGTATACTAGAATGAAAATTGTTTTTAAAATAAATCTCAACTAAAGAAAGATATTGATCCCTACTTCCCTAGTAATCCACTGAAAACGTGTTAAACATTTTATTCATATTTGGAATTGTTAATTCAAACATTCCATCAAATTGAGCATAAAATTTTGAAATAAAATTTAATTCGGCACTGAATAACTTTCAAATTCTTTTCCAAAAAATTGAATTGAATCTAGGATCACAATCATATATGATGGAGAGGATAACTCCATCTAACCTAACAATCTCTTTAAGATACAATCAAGAAAGTTTATCCACATATATATTGTCTTCAATGGGATGTAAATTCACATATTTATTTAATATATCAAAAATAACCCAAATCACAATATTATATCGAGATGTCTTTGGAAATCCTAATACAAAATCCATGGATATATTTTTTAAATTTCCACTCTTGTATAGGAAATTGTTGAAGCATCCCCTTCAATAATTGTCATTTTTCTTAAACATGTTGAAAATTTAAACATTTCAAGGTAAATTAAGCACACTATTGGAAAACTAACTATTTTTTATATGTTATTTTCAATGGGTTCCAATTAAAAATATTCATTTATGATAGAAACCCATGGGAAATATCCCAAAGCTAAAAAACATGTCACAAAAGATAATTTTTCTGATGACCCTTCGCAAAAAGATTTCACTAGTTATATATATTTTGGAATCTAGGATAATATCCTTCACCAATATTAAGTAATTTTGAAAAATGGAAAAAAATATTAAAATATTAAAATATTTAAAAAATTAAAAAATTAAAAAAAATTAAAAAATTAAAAAAATAAAAATATTATAAAAACTAAATATAAATTTTTAGAGATATGAATTAAAAATTATATTTTAAGTAATAAATTCATTAAATTATTTATAATAATAAATTTTTCAAAGAAACTCATCGATCATTGAGGAGGAGGAGGGTCATCTAGAGGAGTTGGTGGAGGGAACTCCATTCACATACCCTACATTATGTGTCATATGTACTCTATCATATTCCCATGTTGATGTTCCTATCATTACCTTCATCCCCTCCACTTCATGTTTCACTAACTCCCCTTAGTCGACCTTCTTTTACTACTTATTGTTAATTTTGGTGATTTTTGGTCAATTGTGATTAATTGTGGTTAATTTTAACCATTTTTACTAATTACCGATAATCATTAATAATTTTTACTAATTATCACTAATTGCTTCTAATCTTTACTAATTACCCCAATTTACAAATAATATTTTCTAATTACAGCTAATTTTTAATAATTATCACTAATTATTATTTATTTTTCCTAATTATTTCTAATTGCCTGTAATTTTTACTACTTGTCTCTAATTGCTTATTTTTCTTCTAGATTACAATAAATTATTTCTAATTACCCATATTTCTTATAATTCTATCTATTTTTCCTGATTACCACAAATTATTTCTAATTATGCCTATTTGATGATAATTTCTTCTATTTTTTGCTAATTTTTCTATTTTCATTTTTTTTCAAATCTAATCTATTGAGCACACTTTTTTTCTATTTAACTCTAATTTTTTTTAATTACCAATAATTAATTATACTTTTTTCTAATTATCACTAATTTTTACTTATTGCCTCTAATTACCACTAATTTCTACTAATTACTGCTAGTTTTTACTAATTACTCCTATTTTTCACTCATTACTGTTAATTACTATTTATTTCTTCTCATTACCAATGATTTCCGCTATTGTTTAATCATTACTGATAACTACCGTAAATTTCTACTAATTACCTCTAATTATTACTAATTTCTACTAAGTGCTACTAATTAATGCTAATGTCTACTAATTACCACTATTTTTTACTCATTACCACTAATTAAAACTATTGTTTACTCATTACCTCTAATTACTTCTAATTTTTACTCAGTACTACTAATTACATCATTACGGCTCATTGTAGCGATGTTTTATGAATTACCACTATTTTTTACTATTTGTTCCTATTTTTTACTAATTATAGATATTTTTTACTAATTATCTCTATTTTTTATTAATTACCAACATTTTCTACTAATCACCACTATTTTCTACTAAATACCGCAATTTTTTACAAATTGTTGTTTTTTTACAAATTATCACTATTTTTACTAATCATCACTATTTGATCAAATTACATATACTTTTTCAAATTATCACTATTTTTTTCTAATTACCACTAATTTCCACTAATTTATGCTAATTGCTACTAATTATAGCTAATTTGTATTAATTTTCACTAATTACCACTACTTTATACTAATGGCGGCTAATTTCTACTAATCCCTGCCAATTTTTACAAATTAACTATGATTTCTGCTAATTTCCTCTCTTTTTTACTAATTATTGAAAATTTATACTAATTAATGCTAATTTATAATAATTACCACTAATTTTTACTAATTATCTATAATTTTTACTCATTATCATTAATGTTTACTTATTACAACTAATTATTTCTAATTGTCTTGAAATTATTTATATTTACCATTGATTACTAAAAACTTTTCTTAATTACTACAAATTACTAATTTTTGTTAATTATTACTAATTAATGTAAATTATTATTTCTTATTACTGAGACATGTTACTTATTACTAAGTTATGTTAATTAGTATAGTTTATTTATCAATTATAAGTAGTTACTGCTAATTACAACTACTTACTTCTAATTAAAACTAATTACGGCTAATTTAAAATAATCAATTCTAATTGAAAATAATTATTACTACTTGAAAATAATTATTTATAATTAAAACTAATTACTACTAGTTAATAATACTAATTTCTAATATAAAATAAAATAGATAAATTAAAAAAGTAAAAAAATTGCACAAAATTTATGCTTTATCAAATGTGAATATGAAACTATTCCTTCCCTATAAAAATTAAAATTTTTAAAGGAAGAAATGAAGAAGTGGATAAAAGAGGATATGAGAGGTGAGGAGAGGTGAGGAGATGAATGTGAGGGGGAAATCGGTTGGGGCATATATATAGTATAGATTAGTAGAGATGGTACTTTTTGTGATGGGACTCCCTTCTTAAATAGTTTCATTTGTGAAGGAGCCCATCGCAAATTATATATACCATAAATAAAGGATTCCGTGATAAAAATTTTATATGCTTTGGGTTCCATTGAAAACATTATTTTCTAAACATATTATTTGTGATGTGTTATAAATTTCTATCGAAAATAACTATATGGTCGAATTTTATTTAAGGTAGGAGAAAATTCTCATAACAAATAATGGTTCCCACTATATGGCATGATTATGTAGAAAATGTATTTGTGAAACGAAACCCATACTGTCACAAATATTCCTTATAATGGGGCAATTTACAAAGGGCGATGGTCTTATCATAAATAACCCATCGCAATTAATAATTTTCCCATAGTTGAAATATCTTTTTTCATTGTATCTAACAAGTAATACTCTTGGATTTCTTTGTTAATCTTAGTACATGCAAGATGAATGGAAAATAGGGAACTATGAGCTTTACCCAAAAATTATTTCTTCAACTAAGAATCATAAGTCACACATAATAGCTTTCCAAATATCAAAACACATTATATATCAATATTAAATTCATGAATCTTACACTTCTTAACAAATTCCATCTTTTCCTATAACCCATAATCTTTTTTATGAGCTTGCTTAACTCAATTGGTCAAAGATGACAACACTAAATCCTAAAACAAAATAGAGGAAGTTCCTACATTCACAAATTCTAGGATAAAATTCATCAAATCATTAACTAAAGGGTTGTGTTCTAAATGTAACATGGATGATATAGCACTATTTTTCTAGCTCAAAGAATTGACTACTTTGTTTTATTTTTTGAGATGATAAATAATCTTACAGTCATGATCCTTAATCAGTTCTATCCATATTATTTGTCTCATGTTAAATGAGTGAATTTATACATCAAAATTTTGTGACTAGTATATATTTCACACTTGGCCCCATATAAATGATCCCTCTAAATTTAAAAAAAATCCACAAAATCTAATTATTGATCATTTGTAAGATAATTTATCTCATGATATTTCAGTTGATGTGAAGCATAAAAAATTACCTAATCATTATTTGTTATGAAACAACCAAGACCCTTTAATTCAGCATCATTATTATTGATAGAATCACCATATCTTGCTAGAAAATCCAAAACTAGCACATTCTCTGGTATTATTTTTGAATTTATAAAACAATCATCTCATTCTTCCTTCGAGATTAAGTTAACTACATTTCAAGTTATCTTAGTTTATGGGATAGATAATTGAGAAAATATTTAAAACAAATTGTGGTAGTAACCTATTAAATCAAAAAAAATAAGAATCTATATAAAATTGGTAGGTATTTTACCCTCTTCAACTACTTTAGTTTTAGTTGGGTCAACAATTATGCCATATTTAGAAACAATATTCCAAATAATAGAAATTTATTACAACCAAAATTCACACTTACTAAATTTTAAATATAATTTATTTTCTTTAAATGTTTTCAAAACAAACATTAGGTTTCTTTGATGATCCTTATTACTTATAGAATATACCAATATTTCATCAATAAAAACAACCAGAAATTATCAAAATATACATAGATGATTCTATTTATAAGATCTATAGATAAACATGGTGCATTAGACAACCCAAAGGCCATATCTATAAACTCATAGTCCCCATATCTAGTATGAAATGCTATCTTTTGAATATCTTCCTCCTTCGAATTAAATTGGTGTTATCCTGACCTAAGATTAACATTCAAAATATACTACACTTCATATAGTTATTCAATGAAATCATTAATATATGTAAAAGGATAATTTTTCAGAATATTTATGTTATTTAAGGATTTATAATCAATGAAAATCCTCAAGAAACCATATGTATTTTTAATGAACAAAATATTTTCACCCTAATATGAATTACTTGGATTAATGGAACCTTTATCTAGAAAATCCTACAATTTATTTTTAAGTACTAAAAGTTCACCTTGATCCATTTGATATAAAAGTTTTGAAATCAGTCTAGAATCAAGTATTATGTCAATAGTAAACTCAACCTCTC
This sequence comes from Viscum album, assembly GCA_963277665.1. NCBI lineage: Eukaryota > Viridiplantae > Streptophyta > Magnoliopsida > Santalales > Viscaceae > Viscum > Viscum album. The sequence goes on from OY728126.1 coordinate 1,748,574,828, forward strand.
GATCTAGAATAGAACCTAGTAAATCATCAGAAAAAACATCCATATATTCATTCATTGGTAGGAAATCACTCATATGTATAACTTATTTATTTTAAACCACATGTTCTAAGTAACTTTCACTATCATTTCAAATCTATTTCTCATCTTCTTGGTAGGTTATAAAAGGTATGAAATCATTGAAAAAAACCTTGATGTCTCTATAATCTATCTTATCATGATAAAATAAAATCTAATATTTACCAAAAATAAAAAAACCAATGCAATGGGAAGTTCAAAAAAATTTGTTGGAAAGGTAATTAAACTAATAATAATAGAAATATTCATATAAAACTTTCTTTCATTAATATTTCCATCCATAGTTTTCACCATAAGTTATATCATACATTCATGATGTTATAATCCTGATATTATTACAAATTTCTTTGAAATTAATGAATGAAAAGACCTATAGTCAAACAAGGTATTTGTATAATTAAAATAAATAAGTAACATACCTGACACCACTTAATTATATGTCCTTACACCAACCGTAGTAGTAGAAAAATATCTTTTCCACACTTTTCCACAACTTGCCTTGATGATTTCTATCCTAAGAAAATAACCTTTGACACATGTTCACATAAAGACCCATGTCATTGGAACTAAAACATCTCATTGATTGGTTTTTATCAATTACCTCATTCTTTGATTATTCGAGAATCTTTTCATTAAAATCATAATTTATGTGACCAAACTTACCACATTGGTAACACTTTTCAGAATCTACCAGACAGTCCCTATGATTAATTTTACAGTACTTATGAAAAGATGATAACTTGATTTTATTATCTCCATGTTTCTTTGATTAATGTTTCCCCATTTTCTTCAATCCAAAACTTTTTTTCTTATTTTCATGGAATACATGATCATCAGTGAACTCCATTCCTAATTTCTTGGTACAACAAACAATTTTACCATAACTTTTGAATTCATGGAAAGTTAATTACCTTTGATGTCCTTTTTTCAAACCTAAGTCAAAACAATTAATCTTTCTATTAATATCTCATATAATATATCATACATTCCTAGCCAATATTGTAAAATTTTCTTCATGCACAACTATAGAATCTTCATCCTTTTTTCTAAATTCTAATAATTGTTTCTCAATCTGGAGTCAAAAAAAATTAATAATATATTTCTAAAGTAAGATAATCTTAAATGTGTCTCATTCCATGGGCTCAATCTTATATCTAACTTTTTAATTCTTAATAAGAGACCATAATAGATTACCATCACATTCAAAATGATAAATGTAAATGATTATCTTTTGATGCTAAAAAAACCCCATTGAATTCAAATATCTTTTTTAGGGAATTAATCTATCCTTCAGAGACTATTGGGTCAGAAGATGCTCTAAATACTGGAGGAAGTTATTTCCTAAAATTCACTACTATCACTAAATTCTTTTGTGGTAGATATGGTTGCTCTCTAGAATGTATTCCACCATTATTTATAGCATGTGTCAACTAATCCATCACAGTAACAGACTATTCAATTCTAATTATGACCATTCAAGGTTGTTTATTTGGAAGGATATCATCCTCTTAGTGCCTTCCAACTTTATCCTCTATATTTTCTGTATAAAAGACTATTCTAAATAAACATAGTTTAGTCATAGAAATGTGGTAATTAACAAATTAAATATCTTTTTAGCTTAACCATTATGTAAAATATTTTAATAGTATTCTATTATCATTTTCCTAACCTATAAAGTCATCTAAACTTTTCTATGATACCAACTACAAGGACTATCCTTACAAGTTTCATATTCTAGTGACGTTAAACTATAACACACTTTCTTACATTCACAAAGTTCATTTATGTTTTTAGATTTTGAGATTTACGTAATAAATATTACATTAAAAACCCATATATATATATATATTAGACATTTTAATGAGTATCCATTTTTCTAACAATATAAAAAATTTAAAATAAAACATGATTACCTTTCATGAAAAATATTCCTTACTTTGAACATGACTTCTTGATTTCTCTTACCCATCATTAAGCCCTGTGAAAAAACATTTCAAAATGTTGTATGTGAAAGAAAATCAATAATGGATATAATAAGAAGAAATATTTTAGTCTAGTGAAAACCCAGGAAACCCCATTTCTTAAAAACATACCTTTTTATCTGAAAATAGCATTATTTTTCCATTAAAATGATTTTTATCATACCTTTTAAAATCAAATTATTTCCATGAAAACTCGTTAGTAAGCATAAAAATTCAAGTAGGTGACTTGGTTAATCATCATATTAAAACCCATACAAAAACCTTATAATTAGAATAACCATATGGCTGACTTCCAGTCTAATTCTCCAGATAAAATAATCATTACCTTATGTATTGGAGTGTTTTCTGCCATCATAAAAGCTATAATGGGCTCACCTAGTTCTATCTAGGATCACCCATCATATAATATATATTAGAATCACTTGTGGGATATAATGGGGCTCAAACCTTCATAAAAAATGTATATGTTCCATATTAAGAATAAAACCCTTGAAAAACTCTTTGAAACCTATGGAAAAAACACTGACAAATATCACAATACCTCATTTTTTAGAAAAACCAATTTAGTTAGAAATTTTTCTAGAAAAGGTAAATATTTTTTTTTCTTTGAAGAAAACATGAAATATTTTATAGGAATCCAAACTTCAAATAATGGTTATGGTGGTGGGAAAATTCATTTTTTCTCTTTATATATTAAAATAGAATAATCCTTTAGTATTTAATAGAGAAATTCAAAACATTTTATAAGAATATTCCTTTTTAAAACGATTAAAATAAATTAAAATGATACATAAACTTTCCTTTATAAATATTTTTTGACTATATTAAGAAATCCATTAAATCACTTTAAAAATATATATGTGAAAGAAAAATAGAGTTTTAAGAGAAACTTTAAAAGATGGTTTTTAAAATAAAATATATTAACTCAAGTCTGACTCATCATGTATGATCTTCACATTCTTGAATAATAAAATAATTTTAGTTTTTTACATTCATGAGAACATTATCATGTTTATTATTCCATTTATTTAATTATTTATGTTCTCATTGAATATTTTGATGATATTCTTTTCATAATTCCAAAATAACATTCGTAGGTTGGCTATATTCAAAGAGGACATTATTCCATCATATAAAAAATAATAATCATTTAATTATTATTATTTTTATACATAAATTATAAATTTAAATCCAACTATTAAAAATGGTTATGAAAAATTAAATACGTTGCAATCATGGAGACAATAGGTCATACGTACGCATGACTAACGTTTCCATTTCTCAACGATCACTATAGAAAAAAGGTAAGTATTATTTTATCTTTAAATAATGATCATAATATTATAAATATAATATTACTTATTTAAATATAATCATATATATCATCCATGTGATTTGGTGATGAAAAAATGAATCACATCGCTTCCGGGAGGTGGTAGTCCACACGTACGCACGAACGACGTGATCATTTTTCAATGAATGGAAAGGTAAGAAGCTAAATGATATATCATACTTTAATAATGATAAATATTTAATGAATAAAATATATAAACATTAATTCCATCATTATAATCTATCCATGAAAGATGATGTTGGAAAACAAATAATGTCGATTTATGTGACTATAGTCTGTTGTACATGTGAACGATGGTTTCATTTCCCATTTGATTGAAGAAAATATGGATATGGGTTGTGAAATTAACATAATAACACCTAAATATATATAATATACAGGTTTAAATTTTTTAATCATGGTTAATGAATATTTTAAGGAGGTGTAATAAGAAATAACACCAAAACCCTCAATTAAAAACACTACTACTTTTTCTGAAAACCTCTTTTTCATAACACCTTAAGACCACTAAGGTTTGTATTTTTTCTTAAATAATTCTTCAATAATGTGTTCAGGGATATTATTAAGGTATTATTCTATAGATTTTACAAAAAATGGGTTTTAAGGAATGAATTCAAGGGAATAAGAGATTCCATTTTATAAGAGAGTGGAGGGGCACTCCTGGAATTTATCAAAATATTAAATTAATTTCAATTAATTTCAATTATAAATGGATAAAAATTAATTTATTTTTAACATATAATGATTATGGATCTAAATACTCTCATATAATAAAAATTAGACATATAATAGAGTGAATTAATAGATTAAAACTCATTATTATGTAATGTTTAAGGTTGGTACCGTATAGTGGGTTTCAGAGAAAAAGTTTAGATAGTTTTAGAGTTTTGGATAATGTAATAAGTACCCTTAAGAGACTCTAATTTATGTTTATCATGATATAGTATTTAAATATTTCTATGTTTTTTTCAACTAAATTTTGTTTGTTCGGTTTGGTTTTCCATAGAGGATATTGGTAATCTGAAGTAGGAAGGCATCAAGAGGACAATATCCTTCCAACTCAAAAACATAGAATGGTTGGAATTAGATTTGAGAAATTTTTTGTTGTGATCACTTAGTTGATATGGGATATATATATTGGTGCAATCCATTATAGAAATAATTTGAATCTACTATAAATAAATATTTCGATAGTGGAGCATTTTATGAGATATCACCCTCTAAAATTTAGTGGATATTCTAACCTAGTGGTAGTTAAGAGATGGATTAAATCTTTATAAAATATTTTCAAACTCATGGGTTTTTTGTAGCATAAAAGTTAACTTTATTTATTTACAATTTTTAGGGTGAAGTTGGTCAGTGGTGGACAGTAGCTAATAATAATAGAGAAGCATAAGAGAAAAACTATATAGAATAGGATAAATTTAATAATATTTTCTTCGAGAAATATTTTCCTAAGGTTTTTCAACATGGGATAAAATAAAAATTATTAAAATTTTGGAAAAATGAAGAAGATTCAGTTGCCATGTATTAAGTAAAATTTACCTAATTGGAAAGGTATGAACCAAATTGTATATAGGGTCTTCATAGTAAAATTAATCAGTTTTACTTAAGATTAAATCCAAGGTACTAAAGTTATTTAGCCTCCCCTAAATTTAAATGTTTGAAAAACTTGTTTTATGTGTGGTGGTGATAGAAATATAGTTTTTCAAATATCTTATGTCCTATGAAAACAAGTAGAAAAAGGGATTTATATAGAAGTAAAATGGTAATAATAAATAAAAGAAATATACAGGTAATAAAATCAAGTTATCGTCTTGAGAGAGGTGTGGTAAAATGTGAAATAGGGAATATCAAATGAAATTTGTTATGTGATTATAATGTGTTCAGTTTTGGTATGTGGTTCATGATTGAAAATAAAACGATATTAGTAGTGGTAAGATCAATTTTTATAATCATGTTTTAATGTTTTTAAAATTTAATGATATGTCTTATTATACATATGTATATCCAAAGGGGAGCACAAATGATGGGAGGTAGTATTATTATAAAGATAAGGGTGTTGTGAAATTAAATAAAACTAATATAGTAGATGTTGGGATATCAAATGATGTTGTAATAGGTACTGTAATTGTTTATTTAGATTATTATAATTCCTTGATTGATTTTGGGTCTACACATTATTTCATTTTTATGAAATTTTCTGGTAAAATTAAAATTTCAACTCAAAAAATGAAGTCATTAATTTTTGTAAAAAACATTTAGGTAGTATTAAGGAAAAAATAATTTACAATGATCTTACTATTATCATCTATTGAAGGGTTTTCCCAATAGACCTTATTATCTTTCACATAGTATAATTTAATGTTATTCTGGGTATGTATCGCCTTTCAATTTATCATGATAAGATAGATTATAGAACCAGAAGAAGTTACTTTATAAATGAGTTTTATTTTGTATATAAGAATAAATTCATACCTTTGATAACATATAAAGAAGATGAGAAACTGTTAAGAGATGGAAATCAATGTTATCATGGTCATATTTTTTAAAATAAGAAAAATTTTCTGATTAATGATGTGTCAACAATAAAAGAATATATATGTGTTTTTTCTAATGAGTTACCTTGTATTATACCTAATCTAGAAGTTGAATTTACTATTCACTTAGGGTTATATGATATAAAATTTCAAAACACCCTTATTGAATAGTTCAAGTAAAACATATAGAATTAGAAAATCAGTTACATGAATTTATTAATAAAGGCTTAATTTATCCTACCACTTCATCATAGGGTGTTCTTATTTTTTGTTAAAAGGAAAGATGGTTTTATGAGGCATTTCATTGATTATAGAGGATTTAAAATCATAAATGTTAAGAATAAGTAGTTTTTTATATCAATTAATTTTTTTATCAACTCTAGGGAGATTAGTATTTTTCAAAGTATGGTCTAAGGTTTGAGTACCATTAGATTGAGGTGAAGGTGGATGACATCTCTAAGACTAAATATTATACTTGGTATGAGAAATATGAGTTTTTTTATTATTCTTATTGTTTTTATGTATGATCTTGTTGTATTCATCATTCATATTTATAGATTTTTTCATGAATATTTGTAAAAATTTATGATTGTGTTTGTTGATGATATTTTGATTTATTCTATAATTTATGAGGATCATGAAAGACATATAAGGATTTTCCTAAAATCATTTAATGAAAATAAGTTAGAAGAAAAATTTAGAAAATTTAATTTTATGTATATGACATTTTCTTCCTCTAAAATATCATAAATAAAATAGCATAACTATTTATTCTCATAATACTAAAGTGGTTGAGAAGTGGAAAATAACTAATGATGATTTTGGTATTGATAGTTTTATTATATTATTATGCCATTATTATCAGTTTTTTGAATGATTTTCATAGTTATATATCCCACTAACCAAGATAAAATGAAAATGATTTAGATTTATCTAGAAAAAAGAATGCGATGAATGTTTCCATAAATTCAAAATAAGATTAGTGAAATCTCTAGTTTTTCCCTACCATCAAGAAATAGTAACTTTTATATCTATAATGATGCATCATTTAATGTATTGGGTTTAATTTCAATAAATAATGACCAAGTAATTACTTATTCATCACATCAATTAAAACCTAATGATTAAAATTATCCTACACATGACCTTGAACTGGAAGCTGTGGTGTTTTTATTAAAAATTTAGAGACATCATTTATATTGAGTAAAGTGTAAAAAAATTTATGATTTTAAAATTTTGATGTATGTATTCACTTAAAAAGAGTTGAATATGAGACAAAAGAGATGTAAATAATTGATAAAGAATTATTACTAAAAAATTATTTACCATCTAGTTAAGGAAACCCAAGTAGCTGATTCTTTGAGTTTGAAAGATAATGCTAAATTAATTAGGCTTATAAATTGTGTATGTAGAAACTCCTTCTATTTTGTTTTAGGTGTCAATTCATTTTTCCTAATTGGATAGGAAGTATCAAGATCATAATGAGGAAAATGTTTGATATTAAAAGGTAGAATTGGTTAATAAAGGTATGTTTCCAACTTTTAATATTGAATAATAATATGTTCTAAAATTCAAAAAAAGGTTGCTTATTTCATGTGACCACCAGTTGAAGAAAGAACTATTGAGTGAGTAACATATATCTTTATTTTTATGTAATCCTAGAAACAAAAAAAATTATAGAGACATTCAGTAACATTTATTGTAAATTAATGAAGAAATATATTGATGATTTGACTATAAATTTATTAAATTATCAATAGGTAAAATCTAAATGATAATTATCAAAGGGGATGTTTCATCCTCTTCTAGTGCTAAGATGGAAATTCTAGAAAATATTCACGGATTTAATGGTTGTATTACCAAAGATATATCAATGTAATAATTTGATTTGGGTAATTAATGATCGATTAGATAAATATTATTATTTTATTCTCATTCAAAATAAAGCTTATTTAGATCAAATTTCTTAACTTTATATTAAATAGATTATTATATTACATGGATTCCCTCTTTTTATTGTATCTGGTCATGGTCACATATTTACCTCTAATTTATATAAAGGACTTTAGAATTAATTGGGTACTGAATTAAAATTTAGTATATCCTTTAATCATCTGAATGATATATAGTAAAAGAGAATAATCAAACTTTGGAGGATATTATTTGATATTGTTCAGTGAATTATTATGGAATTTTTTGTCAAAATATGACTTTGGTTGAGTTTTCTTACAATAATAGTTGTCATTCAAATATAAATATTGAACTTTTTGATGAATTATATGGAGAGTGGTGTCAAAATACAAATTTTTGGGATGATTTAGTGAAAGAATGTTGTTGGGACAATAATTGGTAGAATAAATGTCTATAAAGGTGAATATGATTCAATGGTATATGATGATACCTCAAAGTAAGTAGAAACTTTATGTGGATAATAAGATAAATGATATTTTATTCAATGTATGTGAACATGTTTTTATTAATGTGGGTTCATAGAAAAGTGTTATGTGTCTTTATAAAAAAGGAAAGTTGAGTCTGCACACAGACAAACCTATTTTTTTGTATTTTTCAAATAGACAATTTTTGGGTAAGTGTGAACTATAAAAAAAGAGCCATTTTTCCCGCATACCCATATCAACATAAACCACTCCACACTATATACAACATTAAAATTTCAAAAAAAAAATTCAGAAAACCTCAATAATTGTAACGTTTCGACCCAGCTCCCCCCTAAATTGATGGCTATAATTTTCATCACATGACCTCGAGGGAGTCTCCCTGTATTCCAGAGGCTACTGACTAACACTAAGGGTATGTGGATAGTTTGTGGGGAGAATATATTATATTATCATAGTAAAAAAATAGTGAACAATATCATAAAATGGAGGAAATATTGTGAATAACTATAATGTAGTGGAAGGCATAATTTTATAAATCTTGTATAAAAAAAATGGCCAATGCCATTGTTATAAAATTCATTCATGTTATGATGGTACAACTATGAAAGCGATAAAAATTTCATCATTCTTTACATATCAATAAAGAAATAAATAAATTATGACTCAAGCCCCGAGGATGATCTCCTCAAGCATCTCAAGCTTTTTCTCAGTCTTCTACTCTTATCTCCCAAGTATAGGAAAACAGCACAACCCTGTAACCAAATAGAATATACTAGGGTACCCCAGTGCAATAGAGGCTCGAGTAAGGTGTCATGTATAAATCTCATTATTTCCGGACCATCGGTGTCTACCCCAAATCTAGAAAATCAAAAAGTAATTTAAATAGTGTTAAGGCATGTATAAATAAAGTAAGTAGTACAATGTAACTATATACCCAAGTACATAATTCATTACTCAGTTGGTGTCTGAACCTGCATTATACATTTCTCACACATACACAACATTCATCACACATTCATTTTTAATTATCAATTATTCAACCCTCGTTAAATTATATAAGCCTCATTAATTGATATTCTTTATTTAACTAAATAAATACATGGGTTACTCTATACACCCCTAACATAATACATGCCTCGGTCGTGCTGGGGTCTGAACTATTTTTTATATTCAATCACAAATCATTACATTACACCGTCTTTCATTAACCATTTAATTATGTTCATGTACGACCAATTGGACCCACGGTCCAATGTCAGTTAATGGGTGTAGAATATCATTTCTAGAACCCTCATGAGTATTTGGAGCATCAATCGTTGTCTCACAAACAATGGGTATTTGGAGTATCAGTCTCTATCCCATAATATAATATTTTCAGGCAAGCTTAGTGTAGAACTCCATGTATTGCATCCCGTGAGTATTTGAATCATCATAACCTATCTCACAACTTTTTTATCAATCATACATATATATATTTATAATTGGTGTAGAACGCCTTGTCTAACACCCCAAAAACATCCATTAATTAATTCATAAATTAATTAATAAAATTAGTTAATTAATTCAACAACTAATTAATAACATAAAACTTTTGTCAAATAATTCTACAATTAATTAACCATTAAACATCTCAATAGTTTATAAATAATTAACAATTAATTGTTCTTAACCACAAGCAAGACAACCAGATAATTTACTCAACATTTAATTATCCTAATTCTTTAACTGAAAACATGATAATTAATTTACCAATCAATTATCCTTATTCTCTTACTAATCAAATCGATTAGTTTAATATACCAAAACTATTAGTTAATGTAAAAATTAAGTAAACATTACCATTAATTAATCCTTTAACTAATTAATCAACAAAATATATCACATCCCCAAAATAATTTTCTAAAAAAATAATTATCTCAATCTAAAAATTATCTCTCCATAATTAATTTTTACAGTTATTTATTTAAATCAGTCACAACAAAATTACATAATTAATTAACAATTAATTACATCAATTTATCCAAAATGAATTATCACATTAATTAATTTTAAAAAAAATTAATTTAGCACATCATTTCAATTTAATTAATTCACAATTAATTAACATGTTTCATCAAGGTCAACATCCCTTCATTAATTCAACAATTAAATATTCATTCAATGGATTCAACCCATCATATATCATTACTAATAAAAAAATATATGGAATACTCAAACCATAAGAAAAATATATATAACACTACCACTACTTTTTGGTTTGAAGGCAGTGCACCTCGATCGAAGGGTTTTATTACAAAATATCAATATTACGTATCACACAAAACAACTATTATATTTATCATTTTAAATCATTAAACATGCTAAATTTACATTATGAGGCATTATATATAAATACTTCACAAATGGAATAAATTTATAATAAAAGTATAGTACGAAATTTATTAATGCATTTATAAAATTGAGGACTTAAAAAAGGGACCCTTTCTCAGGGAGGAACCAGATTTAATATGAAGCCCTTCGATTTACTTGGCAGAAACAAGTGGAAATTGGCATGCAGTCACACATACACACCCCTAACAGACACCCATAAAAATAGTGTGGTTGGGACCAACGCACACCCAAAATATTAACCGCAATACAAAAACACCATAAGCATCCAAATCATGGAGTGATAACCCAAATAATGGTTTAAAAACTTACCCAAATTGGTAGCAATGAACCGAAACTGAGCCTAAACCCTTTTCCCTTGGCGGAGGTTGTCGGAAAATGGACCAATGGGTCATAAGGAGCCCATTGCACAACCATAGAACCGAAAAAACAAGGAAACCCTATTAAACCATAGCCTTGGGGTTTCATACAAGGAAAGAGGGTGAGAGATGAGTCAAATGGACAACGAGAATCAAGAAACATACACAGAAAGACTCACATTGGCGAGGAGGAAAATATTCATAAAGACACTAACAGGATTTAGGCACACAAAGAGGAGATGGCAGGGGAGTGTAACATGCCTCATAGGGGGTGGTGGCCTAGTGTGTGTCGCTGCTCCTACAGTGCGCCTCCTCCTTCATTATATCTTAATCAACTAGTTAACACCATACTAAACTAATAGATATAATATAACAATAATAACATTTATTATTCTCATTTAATATAACATTTCATTATTAATTAACCTTTAAATAAATCTTTTATAATTAATTCTAAAATCCTCCAATAATCATCCAATTAAAATCTTGTAACATTTATTTAATTAAATAAATAAAATAATAATAACATCCTTATTATTGTTATTATTAAATATTTCTTTTATTTAAATTAAATAAAAACACATTTTAAAAATTGGGTATCTACACAGCTGATCCACACTATTTGAAAAAACGTGTACAGCCTGATATCTATATTTAAAATGGTCCCAAAGTGATTTCAAATTCAACTTAACCATGAATTTAATTAAATAAAACCACTATTTCACATCAATTAATTAAATTCCTCATTACCTTGAATTTAGTTTAATTAAACCCAACTCCACATTTATTCCTTATTTAATATTACCATTTAATTTTTCCACTCTTTGATAACACCCAACTTTTCATTTACATGTCTTTTAATATTACCCTTCAATGATAACCACCAACTCCACATTAACAAATTATTTTATTAAATTCATTCAAAAAATTTAATTAAATAAATTCCCCACTTCATGTTATTTAATTATATTCTCTCAAAGAAATTTAATTAAATTAAAATCTCCAACTCTTCGTTATTTACTTAATTCTCTCAAAACAAATTAATTAATTAAAACCTCCACCTCACAGTGATTAATTAAATTCTTATTGACCTAGAATTTAACTAAATGAAACCCTAAACAACTCATTTAATTAAATTCATTTCAACCTCAAATTAAATAGATGAAACCGCCATAATAATGACCATCATTATTATTATCATCAAATAAAACTATTCTTTGATAAAACCCAAAAATACCTAATACACATCATTTAATTAAATTCTATTTAACTCAATTTAATTAAATTAAACCACTATTTTGAAACAATTAATTATATCCCCCTTTTGCTTTTATTTAATTAAAAAACATAATATCTATTATTATTAATCATTATAATAATAATAACAATGATAATTAATAATTTAATTATACTCATAAAACCATAATAATAATAATAATAATAATAGAATTTATTATTATTATTCCACCTTAGATAAAACCCAAAACCTCTATTAAATAAAAAAACTTCTTTATTAATTCGGAAACTCCTTATTTAATTAAACGCATCTTCATTAAATCTGGAGCTCCTCATTTAATTACACATGACAATTACTCCTCATTAATTATTCAGTTCAAACACTTTTAACATCAAAATAATTTAATGGATTCCATAATAATAATAATAAAATTATTATTATTATTAATACGTTATTTTATTTAAACAGAAAACTCCCATTTAACAATATTTAATTAAAAGAAATAAATTTTTAAACATGGTAAACTACACGGGTTAGACTCCAACCTTGTGTAGCCCGTGTAGATCCTTTCAAGTGGACTTCTCTAGATTCTATGCTCTTGAGATTCGTTGGGAAACTCGAAAAAATTATCGGGTATTTACCCAAGTCCAAAAATGACAAATTTAAGTGTTTCAACACTCAGGAATAAGTTTTGGATCTCAGTTTAACTAAGATGACTCGTCAGTAGACCAAAAAAATTTAAAAATATTCATATTTTAACCTAGTTCAAAAACACTGGACTTTATAATCTACCCACCATAAAAACTTTTTATCCTTGATAATTCATTAGGAACTAGTACAACATCATCCAACCAAGGTCAAAAAAAAATTAATTGAACAACCACATTACGTTTCCAAATGTAGAACAAACATTTAACCAAAACCTATTCTCAACCACTTAATTATTTAAAACTCAATCCAAATATCCTCAAAATGGAGCATACATCTGAGATCATTATAGGGACCTCATCATAGAAAAAGGTTGAATCTCAATTAACCAATAAAAACTGGTTGTACATGATTTTCTGGAAATACATTACGGTCCCAAAACCCACAATCTCCCTTAAACTGGTGATGTGACATTTAAATTTATTACATCACCAACTATATTTGCAAAGATGTACTTTCCTGACCTCAGGTGGAATTCCCATGTCAATACATCACGAGGCTATTTAAAAAAACTAATGTGACCCAGCATGAATGAAGGCATAGCCAAAAGAAACCATGCATCACACGTACAACCTAGATGACAAAAACTCATCAAGCCCAACAACATTTAAAACATTATCATGGTGTAACACAGATGTTATCTTAGTGTCTCCAAGATGAGGTCAAGATTAGGGACATACTCGTATCATTAAAAAGATCACACTAAGAGAAAACCCAGGTCTCTAAATGATCAATCGAACTACTACCACATGACTCTGTTCAAAAAGATTGGTGTCACCTGCAAATAGGTTTACCAAAATTGATGTGACACTACCCACCTTAGGATTGTTCATCTCATCACAAGAAAAGATCAGTATCTCACTAGCATGCTATTTCAAAACACCTTAATTCATGCATGTGACGTTCCTCGAACCATGGTCACCATGTTAAGCATTGATCATAAAATCAAAATGAACATTCATTTAACATTTTAATAAGGTGCCCATACCCTTTATTTCTGGAATTCGGATCCTATTTATCACAATGAACATTCATTTAACATTTTAACTTTAGCATCCCTTTCACACATCAAAACATCACTAGCATATTATCAATAATAGTAACACAAAAACATGCTATAACACAGAAGCATGGCGTAATAGAAAAACATGCTAATAACTAAGGTAGTATGGCATATAATCACTCAATCATGGAAAATATATCACTGAAACTTGATATCTATAGAGCAATGCTAAAGAAGATCAAAACATAGAATTGCACCCAAGGCACACAATCCAAATTAGAAAGCATCATGCTGATGCAACTGCATGGAATGTTATAATCATGGTATGTGAATCTCTACATGACTATGATGATGAATGTATGCTAATTACTTGCCTTATCATGCCAAGGTAATTTTTTTTATAAATTTTCATAATCAATTAATAGAAGAAAATACACCAGTAAATCAAGGTGAAATCATATCAACTGAATATAAAACAACATGAACAACAATCCAAACCCTGGACACTTGGTATTTTCCCATACGTGGGGTGATCAATCCCAAGAATGACTATAAACCCAAGAACTGACACATTCCTAGTATCCTATCTACAAACCCCAAAATAGTAATAGAAAGGAAGAGAAAACTTCCTCTAATACCACTTTGTAACTTCCCGACCCATATCACCCCTGAACTGGTGGCCAGACCAGTCACCATGTGAACACAAGCATGTCTCCCCATATGACAGAGGCTGCCAACTAGTAGTGAGGTACTATGGATAGTTAGTGGGTTGACTATACCATCTTATTAGAGTAAAAAACAGTGGACAATAACAGAAAATGGTGGAAATAGTGTGAATAATGATTAAGTAGTGAAAGATATGATTTTATAAATCTTGTGTAAAACAAAATGGCCAACACCGATGTTATACAATTCATCCATGTTATGATAGTATAACTATGAAAGTGATAAACAATTCTGCATGCTTTACATATCAATAGAGAAATAAATAAATTATGACTCAAGCCTCAAGGGAGATCTCCTCAAGTACATGAAAATAGGACAACCCTGCAACCAAATAGAATCTATTCAGGTACCCCAGTGTAATGGCGGATCAAATAGGGTGTGAGATATTAATAAATGTAAGCCGAGACCACCAATATCTATCCCAAATCTAGAAAAAAAAAATTAAATAGTGTTAATGCATGAATAAATAAAGTAATTAGTACAATGTAACTATATACCCAAGTACCAGCTTTATCCCTCAGTAGGTGTCTGAACCTGCATTATACATTTTCCAAGTATACACAACATTCATCACACATTCATTTTCAATTATCATCTATTCAAGACTTGTTAAATTATATAAGCCTTGTTAATTAATATTCATTATTTACCATCATAAATCTTTGGGTTCCCCTAGACACCTGTAACTCAATAACTTCCTCAGTTGGGCCGGGATCTGAACCCTTTTCCATATTCAATCACAAATAATTACAGCACACTGGCTTTCATTAACCATTTAATTTTCTTCATGTATGATCAATTGGACCCATAGTCCAATATCAATTAATGGGTATAGAACATCATTTCTAGAACCCTTGTGAGTATTTGGAGCATCGTTCCTTGTCTCACAACCAATGGGTATTTGGAGCATCAGCCCATTAAAAGAATATTTTCATGTAAGCTGGGTGTAGAACATCAGGTCTTGCACACTGTGAGTATTTGGAGCATCAATCTCTATCTCACAACCTATTTATCAATCATACATATATATTTATCATTAGTGTAGAATGCCATGTCTAACAACAAAACACCATCCATTAATTAATTCATAAATTAATTAATCAAATCGGATAATTAATTCAACAACAAATTAACAAAATAAAAATCCCATAAAATAATTCTATAGTAAATTAACCATCCATCATCTCAATAGTTAATAAGTAATTAACAATTAATTATTCGTAACCACAAGCAAGTCAACCAGATAATTAACTCAACTTTTAATTATCCCAATTCCTTAACCGAAAACATGATAATTAATTTACCAATCAATTATCTTGATTCCCTTTTTAATCCAATCGATTAGTTAAATATACTAAAACTATTAGTTAACACAATAACTAACTAAGTAAACTTTACCATTTATTAGTCCTTCAATTAATTAATCTACAAAACAAATCACAGCCCATAAATAATTTTCCAAAAAAATTAATAATCTCAATCTAAAACTCATCTCCCCATAATTAATTTCCATAATTAATTATTTAAATCAATTACAACAAAATCACATAATTAATTCACAATTAATTACCTCAATTTATCCAAAATGACTTATCAAATTAATTAATTTCAAAAAAAGTTAATTTATCACATCATTTCTATTTAGTTAATTCACAATTAATTAACATGTTTCATCAAGGTAAACATCCCTTAATTAATTTTGTAAATAATTTTCATTCAATGGAATCAACCCATTATATATGGGTACTAACAAAAATATATATGGAAAACTAAAACCACAAGTAAAAATGATATAACACTACCACTAATTTTTGGTTTGAAGGCAGCTCACCATGATCGAGGGGTTTTATTACAAAATCATGATATTACCTATCACACGAAATACTTTGGAAATTTAGAATTTTAAATCATAAAACATGGTAAATTCACATTATGAGGCATTCAATATAAATACTTCAGTACATGGATTAAATTTATAATAAAAGTACAGTTATCAATTTATTAATGAATTTATAAAATTGAGGACTTGGAAAAGGGACCTAGCCTCAGGGTGGAACCATATTGAATACGAAGCCCTTTGATTTACTTGGTGGAAACCAGATGAAATTGGCATGCATTCTCACATACACACCACTAACCAACACCCATAAAAATATTGCGGCAGGGACCAATGGACACCCAAAATATTAACCGCAACAGAAAAACACCATAAGCATCCAAATCATGGGGTGTGAAACCAAATAATTGGTTTAAAATCTTCCCAAAAATGGCGGCGATAAATCGAAACTGAGCCTAAATGCTTCTCCCTTGGTGGTGGTTGTTGTAAAATAGACCAAGAGGTCTATAGGATCCCATTGCACAACCCTAGAACCGAAGAAACAAGGAAACCCAATTAAACCCAAGCCTTAGGGTTTCGGCCAAGCAAACAAGGTGAGGGAGGAGTCAAATAGACGATGTGAAAAATGAAACATAGAAAAGCATACTCGCCGTGATGAGGCAGACAATATTTATGAAGACACCAAGAGGATTCGAGTAGGCAAAGAGGAGACGGCAAGGGGCGTGTAGCGCACCTTGTAGGGGGTGTGGCATAGTGTGTGTCACTTCACCTAAATTGCGCCTCCTCCTTCACTCTCTCTCAATCAACTAGTTAACACCCTATTAAACTAATAGATATAATATAATAATAATAAAATTTATTATTCTCATTTAATATAATGTTTCTTCATTAATTAACCTTTAAATAAATGTTTCATAATTAATTTTGAAAACCTCCATTAACCATCCAATTAAATTCTTGTAACATTTATTTAATTAAATAAATATAATAATAATAAAAACATCCTTATTATTATTATTGTTAAATTTTTATTTTATTTAAATTAAATAAAAACACATTTTAAAAACAGTGTATTCACGTATCTAACCCACAATATTGGACTAAACATGTACATCCTAATATCTACATTCAAAATGATCCCAAAGCGATTTCAAATTCAACATAACCATGAATTTAATTAAATAAAATCACTATTTCAAATCAATTAATTAAATTCATCATTACCTTGAATTTAATTAAATTAAACCCAACTCTACATTTATTCTCTATTTAATATTACCATTTAATATTACCCTTCTTTGATAACACCCAACTCTTCATTTACATGTCTTTTAATATTACCCTTCGTTGATAACCACCAAATCCTCATTAACAAATTATTTGTTTATATTCATTAACAAAATTTAATTAAATAAATCCCCCACAGAGTTTTATTTAATTAAATTCTCTCAACATAATTTATTTATATTAAAAAAAGCAAATCAATGTTATTTAATTAATTCTCCCAACACAAATTAATTAAATAAAACCTCTGATTTTTAGTGATTAATTAAATTCCTATTGACCTTGAATTTTAATAAATGAAACCCCAAACAAGTCATTTAATTAAATTAGTTTCAATCTCAAATTAAATAGATAAAACCACCATAATAATAACCCTCGTTATTCTTATAATCAAATAAAATGATTCTGTGATAAAACCCAAAAATCCTGACTACACATCATTTAATTAAATACTATTTAACTGAATTTAATTTAATTAAACCACTATTTTGCAACAATTAATTATATCCCCCTTTTTCCTTGGATTGAATTAAAAAACCCCAAAATCAGTTATTATTATTCTTCATAATAATAATAACCACTATAATTAATAATAATTATTATACTCAAAAAACCATGATAATAATAATTTCATTTATTATTATTATTCAATCTTAGATAAAACCCATTACTTCTATTAAATAAAAATTCTTCTTTATTAATTTTGAAACTCTTTATTTAACATCTTCATTAAATTTAGAACTCCTCATTTAATTTCACATAACTGTTACTCCTCATTAATTATTCAATTAAAACTCTTTTAACATAAAAATAATTTAATGAAATCCCTAATAATAATTATAATATTATTATTATTATTAACCCTTTATTTTATTTAAACACAAAACTCTCATTTAAAAATATTTAATTAAAATAAATAAATTACTAAACTGGGTAAACTACATGGGTTGGACTGCAACTTTTTGCATCCCGTAAAGATCCTTTAAAGTGGACTTCTCTGTATTCTGTGCTCCCAAGACTCATTGAGACACCCAAGAAAATTATCATTTATTTACCCAAGTCAAAAAACGATGCATGTAAGTGTTCCAAAACCTGGATATAAGTTCTGAAGCTCGGTTTAAATAAAATAACTCATCAATAAACCAAATAATCTCGAAAAAATTCATATTTTAACATGGTTCAATAACAAAGTACATTACAATAATCCACCTCGAGCCACAATAAAACCCACCACAATCTACAAAATCAACCATCGTGGAGAAAACTCAAACAAAGAGGTCAGTCAAATTATCATCGTCATCCATATTCAGTACCATCATCACCACCGTCCACCTCCAAAGAATGTAACTGAAAACATTCGATGGAATACACTTCATCAAGATCCATCACTAACAACAGAAAAATCACCACCTTGAGGTCATCAACCATCCATCACAAAAACTTGAAACAAAGAAAAACATAGAAACCATAAACAACATCATGGATATATCCAACACTACCATCGTCATCACTTTCTGAACCTCACCAATCTATCCTCAAGCAAATCAACCACAAAAGATGGTGGAGCAGACAAACCAACACATAAAATCATAACTTACCACATGAGTAACATTGTAGGCTGAAAAATCCCACCTTCTAAAGCCTCTAAGGAACCACTGCTTTGGGAACAGAAGATTTATTTTTGAGAAGATAAGTTATATTTTATTCAAATTAAAAAATACTTTGTGCCTTTGCATTTAAGGGAATGGTTAGAATATTCCATTATGTTTTAGATTAATCCGAAATCTAAAAACCATTATTTTTTATTATTTAACAAAAAAATTAGGATAACCAATTTGTTACATAATTTGAAGGTATAATTATTTTTACACTTAAATTGTGTATTTTCCAAAAAAAATCAAGTGTTTTATGTTCTTATATTAAAAGTTAGTTAATCAATATATAGAATCTCAAGATTATAAAATGGATTCCAAATTTTAAATTATCATTCAAAAAAATTTCTCTAAGGATTATTTTAATTTTTTTCATATAATTAAGTTATCATGGTAAACAATATTTATCAAACTTATGGTTAAAATGAGTTTATAGTGGTTTAACAAAGAGATAAGGATTAAAATGTATCAAAAAATTTATAAAAAATATTTTTGAGCATAATTCAACCCTATCACACCTTATTTTTTAATTTAAGTTTTCTTGGTTCTAATTTACATGATTAATATATATGTATATATTATTTAATATTTTAAGTAATTTCAATGGTGTTATTTACCTCACTTTAAAAAGGGAACCCCATAAAATCTCTTCCTCACACCTTTTGAGAACAATAGTTTAGTAAATCCCCACTACATTCTCTCTCCTAAAGCCTTAAATATTTTTTAGATGCATTGGAATCACAAAAATACCTATCCTAGAAGTCATAGGGTGTAATCTAAAGAAGTTATCTGAGAAAAGGGTACAATTCCTAACTACTCTATATCAAGTTTATTTCATTTTCTACCTTATTTAAAAATTATTCAACAATGATTAAATAATAATAAAAATTATCTCATATATAATTATATGTTATTATGTTAATAAAATAACTTTTATCCATATCCTCTTCTATAAAATGGAAAATTAATCCATCATTCGTGTGTATAGTGGATTGTCGCCTCGTGAACCGATGTAATTTGTTTTCCATCACCGCCTCTCATGGATAGTTATGGCGATGGATTTAAAGTATATATATGATATTAGTGAAATAATTATAATTATATAAGGATAATATATCATCTATTTTCTAAATTTTCTATCCATTGAAAAATGATGATGTCACTCGTGCTAACATGTGGATTACAACCTCCAAGAAACGATGTGATTTATTTTTCATCACCGCATCGCATATACAGTATATATATGTTTATTTAAAGATATTATAGGATATTTTTTATATAATAAACATTATTTAAATATAAAATAATACTTAACTTCTTTCCATCATGTTCATTGAAAAATTGAAATGTTACTCATGCATATGTGTGACCTACTGTATCTATAATTGTAACATAATTCATTTTTCATAACCATATTTCATAGTTGGATTTTGAAGTATAATTTATATTTAAAAATTATAATTATTTCATGGTTATTATTCTGTATATTATAGAATTATTACTACTTTTACCATAGTCCACCTACCAAATTCATTTTAGACATATTTGTTGAATATTGTCAAAACATACGATGTGAACTTAAGTGATTAAGTTATTGTACATAACATGAAAATAAATAAAATAAAAGTAATAATAAACATGAAATGGTCCTTGATAATTTAAATAATTAATATATTTTCATTATTCAGAAAGATAAATAATGTGTGTGATGATTCAGACTCTAAGTAAGAGACACTTTACCAAAAAAACCTCAATTTAATTGTTTTAAATAATTATTTTATAAATCTTTTTATTCCATGTAAAATTCTTAAAATTATATTACGTAAGTATTTATATGGACATAAAGAAATTATAAAGAATATTTTATATATATTTTAACTTTTTTCAAAGATTTTAAAATGAAATATTTTTATGTATTTTACACCGAAAGATTTGATTAAAAGTAAAAAATGAATGTTATATTTTAACATATATGGAGTTAATGGTTTTTACTGCTATAAAAACCATTATTTAATGTTTGGATTTATTTATAATATTTCACATTTCTTTCAAATATAAACATTGTTTCCTTTTATTCAGGGTATTTTTAAAAAGGTTTATAAATGGAATGGATATTTTAATATCTTAAAATGTTATCTTATGCGTAAAAAGAATATTCTGAATAGTATGATAATAGAAATTAAATATTTCATGTATTATGATTATGTTTTGTTTCTTAAGAATTGGTTATGATAATGGGTGAGCCTGATATAGCTCATGATGATGGGTGAGCCTGATTTAGCCCATAATGATGAGTTAGCCTGATATAGGTCTCCAATGAATTGAATAAAAGGATGAAGTTAACCAATTCCTTGTATCCTATGAGATTATTAAAATTTACCATGTTGGTTATTATATTTTTCAGATTGATTATAATAATGATATGAATATGATTACCCAAGTTACCTATATTATTTATCTATATTTTCTATGGTTTTTATGGAAATATTATGATCTCATAAGGTAAGCTAATGAGATTAAGTTTAAAGTAATGTATATGATACTTCTTAAGGGTGAAATCTATATCTTTATGAAAATAAAAATCATGAATTTTTTTATGATTACAATGAAAATTTTTTAATTTTATTTTTTAATTTAATATTTCTATTGAAATGTTTTATGAAAATATTTGGGTAGTGAAGTTGATTTATTGGGTAAGAAAATGGTTATTTTGAGAAAATGTTTTATTTTCAAAAAGGAAAAGTATTATTAGTATTCAAGGAATAAAATATTTATTTATTTATTTTTATATGTCCCTTACTGAGATTTTTGTTCTCATCTAACATTTTCAGAAAAAAATTATCGAGTAGGATGATTAAGGAGAAGGATAAGTTCAAGAAGTAAATTGTAATGATATTTCTTAAAAATAAAACATGTTATATCATAAAAGTTTTTTATTATTAGAAAAATGGAAACTTATCAGATGATTCCACTTTGAGAAATAATATTTAATTATGTAAGGATTATTATCTAATTATCTAAACCACTCAACCATAAAGATCTTAAAAATGTAAGAGTGAAATTTCTTGGTTTAAAACTATTTTTTTTGTAATTCTTAAATCCGTGTCCTTATAGACCGCGTTATCTGTACTAAATAGGAAATACCCATATATGGGTATCGGTCAATATAAATTGAGTTGGTTCAGTATTATTAGTATCTAATAGCTGTTAGTGGTGGGCTGAGGTACGGGTAGAATTAATGGGTATGTGTTTCAATAAATATACCGATAGAGTAATTGATTATGTTGAATATTAGTGATTTTGGGAAGAAAATTGACATGAAAAGAAAGTTTTTCCTTTTATTTGGGATATAATATTAAGAAAAACATAGTAAATTATGATGAGAATAACTTATTGGTGATTAGTTTTGGCACTAAGAGTGTGTTCAACTAATGTAGACCAATAGCATCAACTGATGGTGGTGACATTGGTAAATTTTTAATTCATTATTTTCATTGGGAGTAAATCATTATTTTTGAATTGGTGGAAATAATCAATGGCCTTATGATCTGGATGGATTTGTTTTGAAGAATGGAGCAGCTTTGGATGTGGTGTTAGAACAATTATCATCGATGGATGATATGTGATTTTGGTCATTAATATGGTATAAATGGATAATATGGTTCTCGTAGGATTCATAGTGAGACTTACTAAGGATTAGAAACATTAAGGTAGAGAAGTTGTAAGAAAAAAATTATTATTGTTTGGTAAAAACGTATAGAAATTTTAATTATGGCCCTAAATCAGGGGGTAACATTAATAATTTGTGTTTATATCAAGAATCCAAGAATTGTAACATCTTTATAAGATGTTTTTCTAAGTGGTTAGAGACTTGATAAGTTTCTCAAGTTCATGGGTGAAGGTTAGATAAGGGTTAGTGTAATGGATTGATTATGTGTAAATAGTGTTTTGGGTTGGACCTTGGGTTGACCATGTGTAATGAGACTCAATTGTGGGGTTTAGAGTGTTGAAACTAGTAAGTAATAGAGTCTCCAAAATTATCCTATCTCAGGGTTATATTTCACCCTAATTTTTAGTTGTGTATAGTTTCTAGAATGATCTGAATGATCTAAATTAAATTGGGATAGTTTGAGTGAATTTGGGTATTTTTGAGTTGTATTATGTTTTTGAAAGTATTTTTATTTTAAAAACCCTTTGCATGTGAAGAAATTATTATATATAGGACAAAAAAATATCATGTATGAAAATATATTAATTATGGAAAATATATATTATACAAGTTTGTAATTCCTATATAAAAATCATTTATATATATGCAAATGTATTTTATATTGGTTAAAAATATTACAAATGTAAATCTTATCTCAATAATATATACTACACATGAGGAATATATGTTACACATTAAATAAAA
Organism: Viscum album; assembly: GCA_963277665.1. Classification (NCBI taxonomy): domain Eukaryota; kingdom Viridiplantae; phylum Streptophyta; class Magnoliopsida; order Santalales; family Viscaceae; genus Viscum; species Viscum album. The sequence goes on from OY728126.1 coordinate 1,748,598,783, forward strand.
ATATCACATATTGATATTTTCCTAAGTAGAATATATTATATATAAAGAATAGTATTTTATATATAGAAATAGTATATTATGAATGAAAGAACATATTATATATCAGGGTTTTAGATAAGGAAAAACCTTAAGCTACTGAAATATATTATGTATTACTCAAAAATATTACATATCAAATTGTGAAAAGGGAAAATATATTATATAGAGGGTAATATATTTTGTATAATATTTTTTCCAAGTAAAATATATCTGTGAAGTAATATATTACACATGGGATTTTTCTTAAGGGAAGAACCTTACATGGGGAAAATATATTCCATATGAATAAAATATACTACCGATGTGGTAAAATATATTACATGTAGAGTTTTTTCTAAGGGAAAACCCTTACACATGGAGACAACATTACATGTTCAGGAAAATATTTTACACATTAAATTTTAGATATGAGAAAACCTTACGTATATGGAGAAAATGTTCTTTAGATATGAAAAAATTTATGTAAGGGATGTGTATGTTTTTTTGGTGATAACTAATATTTTTTTGAAAATCCTAATGTTTTTTCAAATTTTTAGTTTATAATTTTTATAATATTTTTCTAAAATATTAATAAATTTATTAAAAGTGATAAGAGTGGGTTTTAAGATACTCAAAATGAACTTAACATACCAAGGCCTCCCATAATTCTACTCTTTAACATTAAAGGGGATAATCATTAGTTCTTGATAGACTGAAGATTTATTTTCCCTGAGTAATAAAAAAGGAAAATTTGTCACTCATCTTGGATTCTTCCTTAGTTTATTCCACATTTATTCACTACTCATTTTTTCAACCCATGATAGGGATTTAGTGACAATTAAACCTTAAGAATTATTGAATCATATTAATATAAAGGGGGTTTGTTTGACTGATTTAAAGGGGATCCTGGGAGGATTATTACACCAGATTTTTTTATTTATTATATTATGTAATTCTATTTTTTATTTATAGTTTTCAATTTATTTGGGTAAAATGTGGGGATGGATTATAATTATTGGTTGTTTATTTTTTATGCTAAATATATGGGTAGATTTTGGGGTGGTGTGGACCAATTTACTTAATGATTGATGTTGTCAAATATTTCTAGTGAAAGATTATTTTATTATGCTCTAAGAATTAATTATGGAATAAATATTGTTTTAATGTGAAAATTAATTATATTTTTTTATAAATAATTTGAGATATATTTTATGGATTTAAATCCTAATGTTCATGGATGGTGGTATGAAGATATTATATAAGCATCATAGATTATATCCAAACCTTACTTATAAACGGAATGACTCTGTGAATGAGTAGGTGGTCCCTAAATATAAACCTAAGGATTGTGATTTTTTTTATTTAGTATGTTATTTGTGGTATCACCACTTATGTGTGATTGAACTTAAATATAAAATTAATTGGTTATTTTTAAACCCCATACAAAGAATGGAATTTCTTAGGGCCTTTATAGACTATTATACACTAACATTATACCTTGTTTACTAATAGTTTAGGGCATAGCTATAAATGTGTTTCTTGATATAAACAAAATATAGTGTTATAAATTAAATAAGTGAAACACAGTGGACCTTAAGATGGATTTCATTAGTTATATCTTTATAGGGGAGAGTGATAAATTTGAAATATTTTTCCAAGGGATAGGCTACATAGTAAATTGAGATATTTTAGAGTCTCTTGGATATATGGTGTGTGTTTATTTTGGGTAAGTGTTCCTACTATATTTATGTGTGAGCATATCTAAGTGGGGAAACTATGAAAAGGGATTTACATATAGTTTGGGTGTGAGATAACTATCCTAGTTTTCTATTACAAGTGAGATGAGATTATTTCTATCTCTCTAGTGTGATTACTATGTTGTATTTCTAGTATAGTCGATTAGACCATGATAAGATCATGGTTTGTTGATGGATGATATTCCCTATGATTGATTGGTTTCATCCATATAGTTGGAATAAGTTAGAAGAACTCATGTGGGGTGTCTGAACATTTGTGTGAGCTAGGGGACCATCATTGATTCCTAGTTTATGTTTTCTTTGAGGGATAATTTTACTTAATGTATATCAAGGTTGTATAGTAGAATAAATGTGAAAGTGGGAATGGTTTGTTTTCTTGAGAGGCCAACCTCGATAATGTGTTTTGGGTTAGAGAAATTGTATAAACCATGTGATTATGATATATATGGCCTCAGTGAGAGATTAATCCCCCTTGGTGTATAATACATGTGGAACTGGGACTGAATATACACTTAATGTATATAATATGATATTCCAAGGAGGATTTTTGTTCCACTAAATGATATGATATATGTTTACATGGTCATACCTTATTGGCCCTAATGATATTATATATGTTTCCATGGAGGAGTGTTATTCCCCTCGGATGATATGATATATGTTTCTTGGTATGTTCATTATTCCATTAATTATATGATATATGTTTCCAAGGAGGGGATTAATTCTCATTAATGATATGATACATGATTATGGGGAAAGTTCTATTACCAATTATGATATCTGGCATGTGATTCTAGGGTGGGTGTTATTAACTGCATTGATATATGATGATATTATGGGAAGACACTTATACAATCCTTTAGTATGATTATGTGACTTAGTTTGAGATATTTGGCACTAGATAAAGAAGGTATGGTCAACCTCATATGTCACCATAGAACATGGTGATCAACGATGATTATTTTATTGTGATTCCACACTTTATTTATTATAATAATATAACATTGTTTATACACTATTTATACTTTATATATTAGGAAGGGAATTTTTGGATCCTAGATGAATTTTACTCACACCCTGCTTTACCAGCCCTCTCACTTTGGTACCATAGAAAACCTCATGATTGAAGCTTTAAAAGCTAGGATAAGATCGGAACTCGGCATCTAGTGGTGTTATTTTTATTTTTATTTATGTTATTATAGGATGTATATGATCTACTAATTGGAGATCTATTAATGTTAACCTAACTTATGTGAAATGTTCTATAGCTAATTTTCTATAACATGTGATGTATTTATTTTTTTCCTTGTGTTATGTCATTTCTTTTATCATATGGATACAATTAATATATGTTTTATGTTATTTACATTTTTTTTAATCTACTCTAATATGAAGGTATATTCTCTCTATGGTAACGCCTTGGATCCGAACTACTAGTCAGAAACTTCTAGTGTTCGAGGAGGCACAGTTGCGGTTGCATTTCTCTTAGGTTTGGTTACTTTTGAGTGAGTTGGGTCGGGGTGTTAAAAATGGTTTTTGATTTATACTATCCAGAAAAAACTCAAATATATTTTTTCATAATGATATCATAACCTAAAATATAGAGGTTTGGTTCGTTATCTTCATTGATTTACCTTTAAGATGACATATATTCCTAGTAAAGGTAAAATCTTTGTTGATTCCCAGAAGAAGAAGTTCATATCTCAAGTAGCATAGGAATAAAAAGGAGAATAAAACATAGTGTTTGTATTTTTATTTTTTCTTTTATATGTGATTAAATATTGTGTATTATTAAATTTTTAATATTCATGCCTCACATACACATTAGTGGGGGTAAGTTATGGTCAAATATTTAATCATAACTATATTGTGATTCAAGATACTCTTAATGGTGGGGAGATCATAGGATTGTCTATATAATATAACCACTCCTTTCATTACTTACATATAAGTCTATTCATTAGTACATGTATACAAGAGATGTTAATAATGAATTTTCATTATTATAATTGGGTTTTACCCTCTATTTTCACAAAGATATGTCATGTATATGAAAAATATTTTGTTTTTTGGAATGAAGTGAGATATAAAAGTATTTTCATCAAGTTATATTACCTATTATGAAGTAAAATCATAATATCAGTAAAATTTCGGGACTTTATTTCCTTTTCCCATCTTTTACTGAAACTAGAATATAATAAATATGTATTTTTTATTTTATGTTAATAGATAATCAAGGTGTTGGGTTTTCATATAGGTGATTTTGTAAATTCATATTAAACTAGTGTAGTTGCTTTTTATTAAGGAGACAGTGTCAATGGATGATCTTACAAAGGTGTATAAGAAATAAATAGTGAAACTATTATAGTTTCTATATGTATTGTTTTGAATAGGGACCCAAGATTTACTTCTCGATTCTGATGGGGGTTTTAATAGGCTCTAGGTACCTAGTTATAGCTCATGATGTCTTATTATCCTTATACTAGTAGGTATTCAATGTGTATAATTTATATAATTTGGATAGGCTTCATACATGCATCATAAATTTTAGTGGTCCTTGGGATAATCATATTATGATTAGTAGATTTTTTTTATAATAATATTTTATAAAAGTTAATTCATATAGATTAATTTAAATTTCCATACAATAAATCATGTAATCCTCCACTCTATTGGATAGAATTAGAGACACCTCATTGATTGGGCCAAATATGATTGAGGAAACTATTAAAATTGGTGAAATTGATATGAAATTTATTAAACGCTACCAAGAGTTTCCAAAATTGTATAATATTTATGTTACAAACTATTATAATTTTGTATCAAGGATCATGTTTTACTTTTTGTATTTCCTCTGATAAACTACCAGTGCCTGGTAAAATAAGTGAAATTAACACCACACTTTAGGGGGATATTCTAGATTATGTAAAATTTGGGTAACACACATACTAATTAGTATTAAAATCTTGGTTTAATGTTATTTAGGTTTTGATTAATATATATTAGTAGAAGAAATATGATCATGTCCCATCTCATGTAATTTTAAATTTCTTGAGAGCTGATAAACCACTGAGGGGGGTGAATCAGTAGTGGTTTTTTTTTGTAATTTTATTTTATTAATAATAAACATATGATTCTGGTTAATACATAACCCACTAAATATATTCACTTATCCTTACACATATGAAATAAACAAGAAAAAAACATTTCAGAAGATTTTTTTAATGGTTTGAACCCTATGTGGGTTTTTACTCTTTACTATGTTTAGCTCTTACCAATCCATGGTTTCTCTACCAAATTTATGTTATCACATATAATTGGTTAGTACAGGTATCATCCTATAGCATTGGTCATTATCATCCCATTGGTTAAATAATGATTAAAATCACATGATAAATATGTATTGAGAATATAATTTCTTTAACAAATGTTTAAAACCCCCCGCTTTAGCTGTCAATATTGAAATAATAATATGATCACTTAGTGTATATTTAGATAATGATATTATATTTGAAAATTAGTCTAAGATTTAATTCGAATCAATGATTAAGATCAAGTAGAATATGATAATAGATTATTAATTTTGAACTCTAGACTCTCTTATACTTCTCTTAGTTTTTTATTCTCTATTGTTCTTCAATATACACACCCACGTTATCTCTATTTGATAGCTCCTCATATTCCATATTTTCAAAACTCCTATATTTAAATTATTTCATGAGAAATAAATTCCATATCATTATTGTTGAAACATTATTTTAAAAAAATCATGCCACATTATCCTAGTTTATTTCCTTATTTGATTAATCTCATGTTCATATCCCATTATCTTGGAATATTCCCTCTTTCATTTTGAAACATGTAGACAAAGAAATTCCACTTCTCTACCTTATCTTATTGTTTATCACTAAAAACTATTCAAGAATCTTATCCATATTTGATCACTATAAAAGAATAGTTTGAAAATAAATTATTTTTTTAATTCTTGGAATAGCCATTATCTTTTTATCATTATCACAACTTGAAAAATAATATTCTTATATATTATTACATGATGAACTTCTCAATGATACAAACCATAGAAACTTGTCAATTTGAGAATTCATACTCAAAAAATCAGTTTTAATAAATGTATTAATTGATACATGTGGTTATTTTAGCCACAAACAAGTTCATAATTATCACATTAACATTCCAAATTTAATATCTAAATATTCTTCTTTATTAAACCTCATATTTGAATTCTATAGAAAAATCCTTCTTGAAAGAAAAAATAAATATGACCTGTGATTCTCCATTTTAATTTATCATATAAAATAGCTTGAATCGCATTTTTATGGGATATTTCAAGAATTGGATATCAATTCAAAAACCATAATATTAGTTTCTCCTTCATCATAAATGATTTACAGCTTCTCAATATACCCTTATGAAACCATTGGTTTCTTTTAACTACTATTACATTGGTCTAGATAACCCATACATAACCATTAAATTTTTATAGTTATCCATATAAAAATGTCATGTGAACCTTAAATAGCTTTTGAGTTACCATTAAATAGGTAGTATGAACCAAATCTTTGACTTGTGTTTATCCACAAAAGACATACGTGGAAATGAAAAGACATATGTGAGGGAATACTTAAGCTCGTCACTTCTAAAGAATTACTCTCGAAAGACTTGAACTAAAGTGTTATGATCTTCAAAAGTTCTATTATTGGTAAAAAAGTACTATAATTAAAGACTTATAATGTAGAGTTGTATGTTCAATTTATATGATAGAGACTTAATATGTAAATTCAATGACATACCTCAGATCCCAAAGAATTATGCTCAACCAAAGGCTTATGATTTATTCATAAGATTTATACTCAAAAGTAAAATATTAAAGTGTTATGGATATAATCAAAATCATATGATTCTAGAATTATTATAATAAATACATATTTTGGAACTCAAAAACATATAATATGATGAAGAGTCCTATAATTAGCCAAAAAAATAATACAATAGACTCAATAAATTCCAAAAAACTTCAAGAAATTATAGAGCTATTTTAATATCACTCAATCCATCTTTAACCATCTCAAAAAAATCAGAACAATCTAATAACATATCAACAACATAAAATAATGATTTTTATATCTTCAATAATATTGAAAACAAATGAAAACCAATAACCATTTCATCATCAACATTAAAGGTAATTCAATTTTCCCCTTTTTTAATTGTTTGAAACATCACTCAACTATTCAAAATAATATCTTTTCTATCTAAAAATTATTAAATTATCATGAGAATCAACAAATAATAACCTATCTCTCATGATAAGAGTCTTTTAACACACAACCAGATGAGAGTATGTTTTTGATATAGTTACATACCTTGTGGACAAAAAATTGTATCCAAGTTTCCTATATGAAATCCCCCTAAATTTAATACAAACATAACTCACTTCCATTACATAATTTCAAAAACAAATATCCCATGTTTATCATAATCCATAACTTTAAATAACAAGGTAGTGCACACTCCAATTTCAAACCTCAATTCTCTCCCCCTTTAATAAAGAGTTGTGACAAAATTTATCCCTTTTTTCAATAAAATCCAAATAAATGTTGTGGTGTATGGCTTCCACACATCATTAGGTAAGATGAGAAGATTTAAAAAGATGTTTCATCCTCGAATCTTAAAACATCACTCTTGGAATTTTCTTAATAATTTGTTTTGCAATATAATGCTTTGTGTAAAGGTAATGAAGCTTTGTATCACTAATTTCCACTCTTTATTTGATAAAATTGTACTTGAAATAAATATTATTGGATATTTATTTGTGTATTATTAATTAAAATATATATGGAGGTTATGTTGTCCTGAGAAATACATATTGGTTTGTCAGTAAGTAATTTTAAATAAATTATCCACACTTACATCCATTCAATCTATATACAATAATGTGTAGTGTTAATATACTATAACTCAAATATAATTAGATCATGTGACTATTATTTTTCTTTTTATTTTGAATCACACAACTCTCACCATTAAAAAAGGCTTCACCCAATGTGGAATTCCTATCATTAAAATCTCTTTCTTAATCTGTATCGGTGTACCCATATAGACTTATTTTCTATACAATAAGCCATTGTTGACTATTCCCATAACATATCTCAAAATATTATTTGATACCATAATATGTGAATCTCTTATATCACTCTAAAATATAGCACATAGATTCTATAAAAAAGAAATCTAACCTTTATATTGTGAGGTATATCATATTACTAACAATTATTTTAAATTATTTTTGATTGACACTTTTTCCATCCTTATATTTAGTCAATTTTCTCCCAATAACAAAGGGAGTAGAAAACTCAATTGAATCCTTCATTTAAAAAAATTTCTATTATTCTTTAATATATTTTAATTAAGATGTAATTATGTAATCATCACCTTGTAAAATTTGTAAGAATGATAAATAAATCATCCCTTCCAAAAAAACATCTCAAAATACTGCTTCGTCTACATGGAAAAGTATTCATAGAGATAATATTGATTACATTAAAATATTATTTCATAAAAATAAATTACAAAAATGAGATTAACTATGGTGAATTATTTCATATACAAGATTATTTTAAATTTTTATTTTTAAAATATCCAGATTCTTTAAGAGTCCATATAATTTTGAGTACCAGGACCTTGGGGATTATTTAATTCCAAAAAATAAATTATTAAATTGAAAAAAATGTTTAAAAATTTATAAAAAAAACCTTTATTATAGTTAATATAAAATTCATATTAAAATAATTATTAGGGAAAGAATACTTCAAAAATATTTGGTAAAATTTTTATTTTCTGTAAGATGTCAATTCTAATAGAATCATGATGGATTCAAGAATTGAAAGAAGAGAAAATGGGTTTTCAAAATACATTCCTTCCATTTGAGTGTATCACCTTCAAAACAATTAATATTTTCTCCTTGATTATTCTAATTTCTCATTCAGTTTTTCTCTAAAAACTCACTTGTTGTCTATGACCTTTTATTTTCAGGCTATGGAATAAGCTCCAAAGTGGAGTTATTCTCAGTATTATTAGGATTATAATTCATATAACTTATTCATTATTTATTTTCAACTACATTTGAAACTAATTTTTTTCAATTTACTATGGAAAAAATGTTATATAGTGTCATTTTTAACTTCCTCTAAAAGGTTTCGTGGTAGTTTATAAAACAACTGCAAAATGGTGTGTCGTTGAATATTTAACATAAATTTTAATTTTCATATGATACTTTTTTATTTGATCATGAAATTTATATTTATCTATTTTTTTATTGTTTTTGGTTTTCTATGATACAAAATATAGAGTAATGTTTTCTACATAAAAAAGTTTAGTTGTGGTTTTAACTACCATTATTTAAATCACAATCATTAACAAGGCTAGTAATGAAATTTAAAAAAGGATGGTTTTGATGGTCGCATGATCTACTAAAAACCAATACATAATAAACATATAAAAAAATTGGTTAACCGATATAGTATAACAAAAATAATAACTTACACACATAAATATACATTACATTACATTTGTTGGGAAAAATACCTCAAGGAATCCTCTCGGTGTTTTTGGGTGTGGTTGTGTTTTTTGAAAAATCCATATGACCGTAAATGAGTATGGTTATTTTTTTCAAAAAATTTGGTCCTCAAAATCAGAAGTTTAATATTTTAGTGAAGAAATTTTTTCTTCAAGGGAGTTCGTAAAGCATGGTTCATGGGCCACAAAGCATAGTTCACAAACCACAAAGGGAGTACACAAAATGGAGAAGGAAATTAGAAAAGTGAGGATTTCCACATAGCATCGCTATACGGTCTTCTAAGTTTGGTATATGGACAATATAGGGGAAATAGTTCACATAACGATTGTAGTTTTTAGAAGACTTGTGGTTCACATAAGGCTGGAATTTTGCAGGATGTCTTGTCATTTACAGTTGAGAGGTGGTATTCCGAACATGGGATAGCCATTATTTGTGTCTTAGAGGTGGAATTTTAGAGATCCTAAAATTAATTTTTTAATATAATAGATCATTCACTATGATGTATGAAAGGTGCTACATGGACCACATGGGGAAAATAGTGTGTAGGAGGAGCACAATTTTTGGTAAAGGTTTTACCATATAGAAGATTTGAGTAAAATGGATTAGAAAATTTTTAGGATCTATTTTCTATATAAGGACCTATAATCCCATCATTACCAAGAGATAATTTCATTAGAGAAAATCATCACACCGGGAAAAAATTCATCAATGTACAAAGTGGTTCGTGAGGGTGGATTCTATGAAAGAGAGAGTTCACGGGGAAGTGATTCCCTGAAGGGTGAAGTAGTTCAAGGAAGAAATTTCGTGAAAGGGTTTTCTAGGTCACTGTAGCCTTCAAAGTAAGAAGTGTATGTGGATGAGAGTTAGTATGTGGGACATTCTCCATCCACAGAGGATATTTTTTCACGGAAGAAGAATCTCTCTGCAAAGTAGGGATCGTCCGCAGAAGGAGAGGTGGTCCGTGAAATATGTTTTCCATGCGGTGTAGTGCAGTTCGCGGAGAAAGTAAGAAATTCCCCAGAGGACTAAATTAAGTTCATGAAAGGAAAAAAATATTTTACAAATACAATTTATGATAACTAATATTATGTGAAAAAGTGTATTTCATCTATGGTTGAAAACAAGACATCAATATAGAATCTACTTATAGCTTAGGATGCATGATTTCATTAAAATGAAGGGACCTACAAGTATATAAACTATTATTGGATCCCTTACAAGAGTATTGATAAAAGGAAGAGTAAGATAGTGATTCTTTCCACCGACAGTGATCTAGAGAAAAATAAATAGGGATTGGCCCATGGTAATTTAGTTATAATACCTTAAATCTTGTAAAGGTAGTGAGAATGGGAATAGAAGTAATTTTATCCTGAACCTTTTAATTTTGTAGTGAGCCTTTTTGGATTTGGTACATCGACACATTGTCATTGTATGCTCTTTAGATATAGCCCAGAAAGGGTGAACCAAGTAAAAATAGTTTTTTATCATGCATGATTTCATTTCTATTCATATATTTGTTCAAGAATAATAGAGAAGGGTGTTTAGTTTAACAATAAAAAATATCTAAAGGGGAATTTATTTTATGTACCATACATGATTCATCCCACCCCCACCCCCACCCCCTTAGGGTATTTAACCTAATTAGGATAACAAAATTTGATACAAAATTAAATTACATAATAATGTACAAAATTTCATGCATTAAAAAATTTCAACACACACATGATTTTTGGCTACTCTATCGAGGTGAATGCATGTCACCCTCTAGAACTTGGACATGTTTTGGAGAATCATCTCCTTCCCCACTTCCTTCCACTAGTGCCTACATTTAAATTAGTTAAACACACATCATTAATTAGAATATTCAATTAATAATAAATGAAGTAAAATTAAAATTATATATGATTCGATCTATATTCATTTTAAGTAATGGTACAGTAATGAATAATTTGTATCCAAGCATATGGATTGAAAATATAATGAACTATTATTTTATGAATGAGACTTAATACTCAATTCAACCAATTGTAAAGATCTAATAGTTAGTTCTTGAATTATTTTATCTCATACTGAATATTTCAACACTAAAAACAAACTCAACCATAACTAGAACTATATCTACTATAAAATCCTATCAATGAGAGTCTCTACTATTAAAATTGGAGAATTTCACCATCCCATGGTGAAATTCCATCGTATTAAGAAAAGTATGAGCTATATTTACATACATAAATATATAAAATGAAATTAAATATATATATATATATATATTCATTTGATGTCAACAATTGAATCTAAAATTTTAAATAATAAAGGACTTGACCAAACCTTTAAAAACATATTATTTTGGACAATAATGTTTTGTATTAAGAATATTTTTCAATATTTACTGATGAAAAATTAACTAGTAATATAAAGAACATAAGTGTAAATTTATGAATGTTACCACTCCTACACCCATGATGAGTGCTTCTATTTCTTCAAGAATACTTTTGATCATATTTTGAAACACAATATCATACACACTCTCTAATGATGAGACCCAATCATTATGTGTTTTAATAATTGTTTCTAGATATTTAACAGAATTCTTTAGTTCATCAATTTCCTTTTGTTCACTAGGATAACCAAAACCTATAACCCCCTCTTAATGACATCATTGATAAAGATATATATTCCCTACCAAACACCCTTGATAGAGATGGCCCAAAACCCATCCCACTGACATGACCAGAATGAACATCTCTAAGAACTCAAGCCATGACATCCTTCGAGGATAATGAAACAGACTAGAAAACATTAGTTTCCCATACTTCTTTTAGTTTATTTTTTAAAATGAGTTATATTATATTATAATGTAATTTAGTAATAGAAACTAATAATAAATTTTTTTTACCCATATGTTTTATTTAGGGTTATTAACATAACAACCATATTTTTTTGTTGGAATCAAACCATAACTCCATCTTTCCCAGAGAATTTCCTACATCCTCCACCTATTTCAAAAAAATTTATAACTAATATTTTTTAAAATTTATTTATTTATTTGTTATATATGTCAATTATATTAAATTTAATGTATTATTTTAATTTTATTTTTGAATGAATATTAACTATATAGAAGTGTAGGTAATCATTTTCTCCTCTTAATTGATATAATTTCTCATACAAATAAGCAGAAGAAATTATAGATCAAAAAAATTAAAAAAATTATTAATTTTTTTTAATATACTAAAATTTGATAAAACACCATATGTGATTTAGCATAATGATGGCAAATAAAAAATTTCATTGGTCTCTAGGAACTTCTTCAAGGTCCTTCTCATACATCTGTGGCACTAACAAATATTTGTCATTGAATTAATACGACAATCACCTCTTGAAATGTTTCCATTTTTTGACTAAATTTTTTAATTTACATTGATGTGAAATTAAATTAGGAACATAAAAATGGAACATTGTCTATAAATAAATATATATAATACATAAAATTATTATCTCATTAAGTAAAATTTTTTAATTTAATGATATATGAATACATAATAATAATGGTCCTTTATTTGAAAATAAAACAACAATTTTTTATAGGATAATGGAATGTGCCTCGAATTTAAATAATAAATATAGATGGATTCCACATCACATGATAAATTCCCTAGTTACTACTGAAAAATTCATACTCCATCATAAGTGGGTACCCTATATTCATCTAAAGGAAAAAATAACATTACGCTAGTGAAATAAAAAAAACACCATGACTATTGATGTTTTTTAACAAAATATTATTATTTTCATCTATTTATCATTAAAAAATAAAAAATTATTATCAATATTAAATAAAGTAATTTTGTCACATTTAATTACATATTGATTATGGTTACCTAATAATAACCTCTAAAAAGTAACTTATCATCAGGTATATTACTATAAGGATACATCATAGGTGTCATATCTGATTTCTCAACATCATAAGTAGAAGAAATACCGATGAATAAAATAATGTTATGGTAAGATGAAATTGTATCGAAAAATGTGTGCAAGGTATGCGATGAAGTTTACCTTGTGTCGTATAGGGAGAGTGAGAATCACATGATATAGAGTGGGTATTGTCACTAAACCTTATCTATCATGGAATTATAGAAATAAAATCTTTCATTAATTAATATAAAAAAATCCTTCCATTTATTAATATCAAAAAAATCACTCATTTAATTTATTAATATATCAAAAATAAGAAAATTATATTTCATATTGTTTATGTTTTTATCAAGTTCCATTGTTAACATTATTTCTTATTATTGTGTTTATTATTTTTCTACTTCACTCTCCCTTAAAAGACCAAAATTTTCAATGTCATCAAGTATAAATAATTATGTATTTTGATATTGATGGGTTTTATTGTAAAAAAATTACTTCACCTTCATCACCCATGCCATACATGTCTCTCAGTTTCATGTCACTAACAACACTCCACCCATAATTCACTATATTATCAACATAATATTCCATGTTTTCTGAGGAATCCAAAATATATAGATCATGTTCTTTGTAATCTATAGTATTTATCGACCAAGAGAAATTTGAATAACTGAATTTTGAAGAATCTTTCTATATAACCATATTAATATTGACCCAGTTACATTAAAATAATACAACTCAAAATTTCCCATGATAATTTGACTCAATAATATAAACCAAATTTAAATAGTTACATTGATTAATAACTATTAATATAACACTATTTTTTGTTTCTAGGCCTTCCTCATGATCAACAGTAAAAAACTTCAATCCCGAAATATTGTAAGCATTGAATCTCTAAGTATGCTTCAAATGACCTTGAGTTAAAAACATCAAATCTTCAGATAGTTCAACTCAATTATTATCATTCATTACATGTACAAGTTGATATAAGAAAAATTACATAATTTATAACTTTTAAACATATTCAAAAATGTATTAGATTAATAAATTACACGATGTTAAAATTGTTCAATAATTTATTTGGTAACACATTTTTTGTCTCCGTCTCATTTTGAGTTCAACTCCGAAGGTAAATTTTCATTTGTATCCTTAATTATTCAACATAGGGATAAAAATATCAGTATTTAGTAGAACATATATGTGTTCTTATCTTAACTGTATAACTATTAATGAAAATTAATACACTTCCAACTTCTTGACCTAAAGTCGGAAAAATTGATGAATTGTTATTATCCTAAAATTGGATGGGATTGTCATTAATATGTCCCACTTTATTGAATGTTCTCTTTATAGAATTATAAGAACATTAATTTAAGGTTATACACTCTTTGGAAAGGTAAAATTTGACAATAGATTCTTCTGGATGAGCTATATGTTTCACATAATACTTTAAATGACCAAGATATATAATGACACAAGGTAATAAAATAGTAAGTAAATTTTTTAAATTTTGAATAATAAAACTATAATATTTAATTAAAAATATGAAAATAAGTTAATTAATTATGGGATATATCCATCAATAATATTTAGTCCCTCTAAATTTAGCTTCTTTAGACAAATGAACCATCAGATAATTAATCATGGTAAAAAAGGAAAGTGGAAATAACATTTAAAAATGAAATAGTTTATATAAAATCATTTCTTAAAGTTTATCTAATTCATTGGGGTTTAATTAATTATTATAAATCTATCTAAAGAATATGAAACCATTGATTATAATGGTTATTGTTTTTTTAGGTAAAAAATCATGCATTACCAAAGGTAGCTACTACTACAAAAATAAAAGTGAGCCATGAAATTTTAATCCATTTATCTTATGGTGATTCAAATCAACACGTGTTGAAATATTACTATAATATCCATTAGGATCTTTAACATTTTTTTATTCTTAAATGAAAAATAAATTTCTGATGATTTTTAATTGTAAAAAAAGTTTTTGGATACATATAATTCTAATTTTTTTAAATATCATGTTGAATATTGATTGCTTCTATGTCCTTAAAATCATTTAAATGGTCCTTTTATTTTTATTACTTATTAATCAAAGTAAACAACTCATTATAACAGAAATTTTTCTCAATTTTTATAATGAAAATATTATGATGTAACAAATTGAATTCCTAATATGGAGGTTTAAAAAATATTCTCTTTTTATTCCATTTTTGTGATCTAGTTGTTTTTTATAGTGATATAAATCTTATTCCACATTCATTATATTGAAAATATTTTCCCAAAATCTATACCAAAATTTTATAATTGTGTTAAAATCAGTGATCTCAATAAAAAAAATTTGGATTTCTCAAATCATTTTTCCATTCAAATGTGATTTTTTTTCTGAAATATATGATTTATATAAAGGAAGAAATAATGGCACATGAAAAACCAATTTCCCCTATAAGGTATCCATTAATACTAAAAATTGCATTTAAAAATAGGATAATACATACTACTTTGTATGTTTCAACTGGAAACATTTCCTAGTTAAGGAAACTCACTAATGGGATATATAATGGGATCATGTATTTTTAAAATTTTCAAAATAGGTGAATCGTATATTTCTATTCCATAATTCCATAACTATTATAATTCTAGAATTAAAGGATAAAGGTAGAAATCAATTTCATTTCTAAGAATTTTATTTCTTGGAATAATAATCGATATTATGAATGAAGTATATTATATACGCATATGTGGTGGTAGATTATAAGGGATAAAAAATAGAAAAATATTGTAGAAACTACTAAAATTCATAAAATTATTGAATCTATAATATGAAAATCCCAACCATATATTTATAGGATCAAAATATAAATCTAGTTGTTATGAATCAAAGGTATTCCATGTTTCTAAATCACTTATATATCTCATGAATTCATCATTTTTATTATGAAAATAATTCCACTTCATATGCTTAGTGGTTTTAAATGAAATAAATAATATTTGAAACCATGGTTTTAATGGGAAGTAACATAAAACCTTCACATAAATTTTCATTTTTAGTTTTTTTTTCATAGTATGTAAATTAAAATTAACATCATTATTTTTTGATTTTTATCTATAATTACGGTATGTTTTTTACTATACTCTATTAGAATATTCATTCCAATAAATAATAAATCATTGTGACATGAATTTTTCTTCATATAGTTGATTGTAATATTTATTATAATATTATTTATCTAATAAAATTATACTTTGTTCTTAGATTTAGTAAATTCATCACACAAAAAATCTAATATCATAGATATTGCTTTATTTTTAATTCCACATAAATATTTGATGTGGTATAACTTTAGTGAAAAAAATCATATTTTAAACATACATTATAAAATTCATGATTTCCATCTATAAATAATTTAGTAAACTCATTTGTTTTCTCTGTTGAGTTTTACCTTTTATTAGTCTCATCATCATCCATTAATATTTTATCATCTTGATCAGTTCATCCTATAGTTCTAAAATAATAATTAATATATTCAAAATTAATAAGTTAATAAACAAATGTTTTACATTATTATGGGTGATTACCTATTATGAAGAAATAATTATCTATCATATTTTTAATTTCACTATCCACTTTCAGAGATTTAACTTGTTAATTTTGACATTGTATATAACTCTTAGAATTTTTTGTAACATTTGGTTCTCTATAACAAATCCAACACAAAAAAAGAAGATTATATTTTTTCAATATCAAGTTCTAAAATATTTCAACTCTCTTAAACCATCTTCTAAATTTTCACTTAGGACATTGACATTTGAATCTTCCATCCACAAATCAATTTTTAATTGAAAACTCCAAAAACATGTTCAAACCCAAAACATAATGAGATGTATTCTGAGTTAAGTTAACCCAAATTTTATCCACATGTACTTGATTTTCTAAACCATGAAATATAAAATATAAATATATTATTATATATATAAATAAAATACATTTAATTTCAAAAAGAATAAAATTAAAAAATTTAAATTATAATAATCATATAAAGACACATAATTTAGTAATTAACATGAAATATTATTTATAAATTTATAAAAAAACATTATATTACCAATAAAATATGAAATAAATATAATTTTAGAATTCATACATATAATTTATACCCAAACAATCATTTCATGATTTATTTCACAATTTATAACAATACAACGCACTATAATAAAACTAAATTGCACAAAAATGATTTAATCTCACATATAATTGTTGTTAAATATTCTAATAGAGTTAACATCTATTTCATGAATTATTTCACTATTTACCCACTTAAGCATATTTTTTACATGTAATTTTATTATACTTTCCTTAAAACAATTTCGTATGTATTGTTTATCACTTATCAAATCATGTAAAATAATTCTCAAAAAATTGAACTCAATTATTAAATCATTGTGTTAAAACTATAATTAAAACATAATATGCCTTTATATTTTTTAAAAAAATATTGAAATAAATATCATAGTGTCTAATAGGTTACCTATATCATACTATAAAAACAATCAACACCAATAAGGGATCTCAAACATCCCCTCAAAAACCAAGATTTCATGAAATAATATACCTATGATTAGGGTGAAATGAATATTCCAGGGAATCAGAGAGGCTTTGAGATCACCAACAATCATTATGAGAGTCCAACAGCATGGAAACTGAGAGGGAATCATAGAGGGGGATCCAAATTGAGGCTAAGAGAGTAGACAACATCAATTTGAAATATATAATCTTAAAGTAGGGTGTCAGAGTGGAGTCAGCATCAAGATAGGTTTCAAGTGGTTTTTTGGGGTCTAGGTGTTCTTTAAAAAATATAGTAGTGGTTTTAATGAAATTGTCACAAAATAGTTTTTTAAAATTATATAGTGGTAGTTTTAAAAAAACACCACTAAATAGAAATATTATTGAGGCTTTACATAATCAATATTTAAAGAGGAGTTGAAATATATTTTAATGATTTATAAATGGTTTTAAAACCATCATTATTATTTTCAATTTAATACAGTTATTGAATTTTTCAAAATGAGAGTAGTGTGGTTTTCAATTCTCAACTATCTTATAGTTTGGACTAGTGCCTCTTGATTACTAATAATATTTCCAATATCAACATGCTTCATCAATATTTTATTCCTCATTATATAACTATCATTATCCTCTTCATCATTAAAATTTTATTATAAATCAGTAACTTTAAAATTTTAATCATTTTATGTTTATTTGATAATATAGTTTTCAAAATTATTTTCACTATTAGCCTCTTAAAAAACCATTTTTCACTAATAAAATCCACTATCTTGGGATATTTTTCAATTATTTTAATATCATAATAGTAATAATGTTTATATATCTTTTTTCTCCAATGCTTGTAGCCAAATCCATTAGAAATGAAACCCATAAAAATAAATTTATCTTCATCTTATTAAAATTTACCCCAATGGATAACTTTGATCTTAATGAAACATGAACAACCAAATAATTTGAAGTATTTTCTTTTAGGATTCCCATATAACCAAATTTTGTAAGGTTTTGTTTCACCTCAGGTCTCTTCAAGCATAAATTCTGAATATGGTACACAATAAATACAACATATCCCAATAAAAACCTAGAAAATTTATTCTATGTTAATATTTCCCTACCCATTTCAATTATACTTATATTTTTCCTCTCAAAAATACCATTTTTGTAGTATAGAGTTTAATGAATAAATGATTAATTCCATTATTTTATATATAATTTTCAAATGAATTACATGTAAATTCATTGAAATTATAAATTCTCGTCGTCAAAATGTATACTCCCAACTACTTATCAACTTGTCATTTATAGATTTTGAATTAGTTTACTTCATTATAATTATGTTTCTTAAACATGAATAGAGTCATCCAAGTGAAATCATCAATTAATGTAATTAAATACAAATCATATTTGGAGATACTAATTCCTCATATGACCACACAAATCCAAATTATTGTGTTCAAGTGGTCTTGATAAATATATCTCTATTATTTTATGAATATATTGAACCATATTCCACTTTTGAAATATCTCAAAAATAATATCTCTTTAACTTTTGAATTTTTTAAGGTCTATTATCATATCATTCTTTTATATTTTACTTATAATACTTTTGTTATGATGGCCAATTCTCATGTTTCGTAATTTGTTTTCTTCCTTGGCACTCAAGTAGAATATATAAATTAGATCACTAATTTGGAACAACATGCCACTAGTTATTTATCATCTTGTGATAACAATTCCATATTTAGAATTTTTTATGACATATGAGTTATTATTGAATAAAAATTCATTTTATTCATCACATTGTAGTCTAAAATTTAATGGATTGTTCTTAATCGCTTCCACAAAAATAATATCCTTGAAATTGAGATTATATACTTCATTTTCAATAGAACCAATTATTTTAATTCTTAGATAACTATAATTTCAAAAATTTATTACTCCACAATCATATCATCTAATATTTTTAAAATTTTGGTACCACCTAACTTGTGTGAAGAAAATGCACTATACAGGATCCATGAATTTCTTGTCTTACTTGGCTTCTAATAGACTTCAGTGATAAAGTATTTTCTCCATGATCTTCCTTTAATTATCCTTCCCCATATTCATTGTATATTATTTTTCTAGTAAAACTAATCATGAAATATTAATCTATATAACCTTGTTTGTCACATATTTCTTATACGTCATCAAAGAATTCATAGCTATTTTGGGTGGGAGGAAAAAATATTCCCCTACAATTAATTTTCTTCTTCAGTAAATTTCTCTTTATATTATCAAATTTGTTATCCATTTATTCATTCCTTATAACATATAGAGACATGTTATTCCATCATGAATAATATTTATAATCAAAAATAATAAACACAAGTAATATTTATTAATTTTAGTTCTTCCATAATAATAATATCTCTAGCCTTAATTTTGATGTGATTGGACTAACATAGATGTTTCTTGATTTTTCCTTAAAGATATAAGTTTTCAGGGGATTTTTATCTCCCTTTTAAGTGTGGGGGATAATTTATATCCACCCTTTTTGGTATAAAAATAATTATATCTCAAATTTAAACTTAAATTATTTGGAAAATTATATTTACAATGAGGCATAACAGGTGGATATTTTACCAGCTGATGTGAGTTCATGATTCCAAAATACTTTTTAAAATCAACCTTGAACTGTACGAATTTATTATAACTATTTCATAGCATCTTCAATTCTTTGTTAGATTCTAGGTATTAAGATCAAGTATTGTAAATCTCCTCTTATTTAAACTTTAGTTTTTTCTCGATGTCCTTCATAATATTTTCATTTTCTATAACTTTGAAATTGAAAATTTTAATATCTTCAATACATGCAGCTTCCTTCTTGACACATCCATCATAATCTTTAGATTTATTTTCAACCACTTTCATTAAGAGTTTAATTTACTTATTGAGTTTTTATTATCATGTAATAATGATTCAAGTTCATATATCAGCATATATTCCATGTAAGAAACTTTATATTCTTCACCTTTACAACTAGAAAATTCCTTATGTCTAACTACAAGATCCATGAAATTTTTACATATATTTACAGCTTCTTCGACTAACTGAATATAATAGGAGACTTAATCCTACACCTTCTTATTTAAAAAATTTATTCTTTTTATTCTCATAAACATATTCTTATTTTTAATTGTTTTTTAGGATTATTTTGTGTTCTTTACCCATATCGTATTTTGATGATTAAAATCCTTAGAATCATATTATCCACTTGTCTTATTTGGATAATTAATTGAAAATTTAAAAATATAACCACATTTGAATCATTTAAATGAGTTTTTACCTTCGTATTTATCTTTTATTTTCTTGATGTTCCTTGTGATAAGTGACATGATTCTCTTATTTTTGTCAAATTTCTCATATTCGCTATTAGAGATACTTGTTTCTTCTGTTTTTTCATCATTAATATTCAGTTTCCTCATGGATTCAAATGTTATTTATTCTTTTTATTTATTTTTAAATACAATATCCTTTCTCATATCACATGCAATGAGAATTTTTTGGAGCTCGTTAATGGGAAATATCATTTCCCTCTTCTGTTGATAAAATCTTAGTATTAACATATCTAAAAATTTTCTCAACATGTTCTTAAAAATCTTATAGTCATCTAGATTCTCAATATATCCTCTCTTGTTACAAGAAATTCTTGTTATCCTTAAAAATAATTCATTAATATTTTCATTTTAATTTATCTATATGTATTCAAATTTTCTCCTCTATATTTTTATCTTAGATTATTTGAGTTTTAAATTATCATCAAAGATGATCTCAATATTATCCCATATTTTCTTCATAGTTTCTATGCTAATAACCCTAGTGTAAAATTTTTTAGTAAATACATAAGAATTGCATTTCTTACCTTCCCAATAGTCTCTAAATTTCTCATATCACTAAGTCTTGTCTTATCATTTCTTTTAAATTGTGAGACAAAAATTGTGACTCCACAAATAACTTCTTATTTAGCTGATGGAAGAAAGGGAAGTATTCTATTATTATATACATTTTAGTTCTATAATTAAATGTTTCACTCCATTTTTATTAAGTAAATTAATATTCTATATAATATGATAATCATAGATCTGATATAGGGATACTAACTACTCTGATACCACTTGAAATTCCTCAAGAACTGATGCACAATTGAGACGGGGGGTGAATCAATGGTTGTTTTATTTTAAAATTTCTTTCAATTTGGATTGAACTTATGATACCAGTTAATAAATTATCAACTAAATAAATTTACCAAGCACTACCCATAAGAAATGAATAAGGTAAAAAGATAATTAAAAATTGGTTTTTACAAGGTTTGGACCTAGTGTGGGTTTTAACTCCTTATCATGTTAAACTCCCACCAAGCCATGGGTTCTATACTAAATTTTAATGATCAAATACAATTTATTAGTATAGGTAGAATCTTATATCCTTGTTAATCATAATTTTTCTAAAATTTATATATCATGTCACTAGTTACAAAATTATTAGAAAAATATGATAAATATCTCTTACTAAAATTGTTAGTTCAAAAATTATTGAAAATCTTCCCATAAAGCCTAAAATAATTATAAAAAATATTACCACTTAGTGCAGAATTATATGATGACATTATTTAGTAAATTCATACTCATTCTTAATTCAACTAAAACATTGAGATCAAATAGATGATGATAATATCTTCAAAACTTTGGGCTCCATAATATCTTATACTTCTCTCAATTTCTTGATTATCTATTTTTATATAACATGCATACCCACATTCTATCTCTTCAATAGATCCTTATATTGTACATTTTCAAAAAAACCATATTTAAATTAATATATGAGAAATAAATTTTGAATCATATTTATCAAAATATAATTCAACAAAATAATTAATTAAAATCCTCAATTATTTCCTCATTCAGTTAATCTCAAGTTCATGTCCTATGATCTTGGAATATTCACAATATTATTTAACAACCTATTGATAAGGAAACTACACTTATTAACTTACTATCTTAAGGTTTCTCACCAAAATCCAATAGATATTATTATTATTCTTCAATCAAAAAAACATAATAATTAAAAGTTAAATTATTTTTTGATTTCAAAGAATTCCCATCATATTCTTATTAATGCAAAAACTCAAACTCATTTTCTTATAGATTATTACATGAAAACCTTTTCCATGGTGAAAAACATAGAAAATATTCATTCTGAACATTCATACTTGAAAAAATCATCTTAAATCATTACATTGACTAGTTCATGTGACTATTTGAACTAAAAACTATTATATCATTTTCACATTGAATTGGTATATTTAATATCTAAAGGTTCTTCTTAAAACAAATATCATATTCAAATTAAACAAAAACTCATATTGAGACTTCAAATATATAAAATCAGATAATCCCCCCTTTAAATGCCTTATTAGAAACAACTTTAATCACATTTGTAATGTAATTTTATATGAATTTAAGATTTGTTAAATCACTATTAGATTGATTATAATTCAGAAAAAATGAATTTTGGATTCTCAAAACACCCTTATGTGGCCTCTAGTTTCTTATAATTACTCTTAAAAATGTCCAAATGAACTTTACATAACCTTTATAATTTCTATGTTACCCACAATGTGAAAGGAATTTGACATTTACATGAGTACTAGGATACCTTTATGTTGGTAGTGAAAATCATTGATTTTCCTTATCCTTATCCAAAAAACACTTATGCATATAGAAAAATACATATGTGAGAGAATAATTATTCTCAACATTTCAAAAGACTTATGCTCAGGAGACTTCTGTGAACGTATTATAATCAACTAAAGTTATAGAATCTATATATAAGCCTTATGATGAAGGACTTATGGAGAAGATTCATAAAATGAATTAAATTATAGAGACTTATGTAGTAACTTAAAATACTTAAATCAACTTCCAAATAATTATTCTTAACCAAAGGCTTATATGGGATTCAAAAAAATTACACTCAAAATTTAAAGGGTGAAATCTTATAGTGTGCATCAAATTCATAATATTTTAGAAGACTTATGATAAATATTTACATTGGGACACAAAATCATGTTATATGATATAGATTCATAAAATAATCCCAAAATATCGTATGATGAAATCCAGAAATTATTTAACCCTTCAATAACTTGTATAACTTATTTAATATAATGTCGTCCATATTCAACTATCTCGAAAAAATCAACAAAAAATATAGTAACATCCTAATAACTTCAAATACCTCTTCTCGCCTCTATGAGAATGTTGAAAAATTTAAAAACTAATAATCACTTCATAAATAGATCTAATGGAACATTATAATTATTTTTAATAAGTGGAGTTATAGGTATATAAATTCTTTATAGAGATTTAAACATGTATCATAGAAAACCAGGAGAATTTTTTTGTGGAATATATTTTTCTATAATGTGAGTATGATGGAGGAATGATAAAAAATGGGTAGAATATTCATAACATCAATTTGATATGTGATCTTGGTAGAAATATTTATTCACTAGAAATGTTTAATAATGATTCTTGTGGAAATTAATCCAAGTAATGGGGATTTTTTAACAACCATGATTTTTCAATTGAGTTTCTTTTATTTAATATTGGATTTCTAATATTTAATTATGTTTATTTTCACTTGAAATGTAATTTGGAGAAATTTTTATGGGGATAGAAATACATTAGTAAGGAGTTCAAGTTTATTAGGCTATAGTAGAAACCGATTGAAATATGTATATAATCCCATAAAAAGTGTTATGGTCAAGAAAATAGCTACAACTTGGAATTATTCTTCCATTGGATTTTCTATAAAAGTACACCAGAATTATAGTGTACCACTAGAACTTATATTATGGTTCAATAATGTTTTGATGATAGTCCTGACCTTTATTCTTAATTGGGAAAATTTAAGGATTTATTTCATTATTTTATAAAATATTCCTCATCCATTTTTCTCCCCATTCATAGAATATTATAGGAATTCTTTCTCCCCATTTTCTCTATTCTCCATCACACTTTTCCTCTTAAAATTTATCTATAATTCTATAAATTTTGGATCCATTGAAGCTAGTTATCTTTGGCCAGCTAGTGTGAGGTAAGACTGAATATTTGAGTATATTATTTATTATAATTATAATTTTTTGTTAATCTCGCTCCATTAATATATTTTTTAAAGTTTTATTGATTTATTATGATTTACTATAATCCAAAGGGTGATCAACTAAAATAATATTTGGTATAACTTAAGTTGGTTAACCTAAATTTCTATCATGATTCCTTTATTTTTTTTATGTGTCAGAGTGAATTTAAGAATGGGTAAACATACATAGGAAACATAATGGGGGAGCTAATGAGATTAGATATAGACAAAGGATTATGTCATAAGATATTTTATTACTTATCCTGAACATATACACCTATAGGTATATTTTAATGGTCATAAGGTGATTTAACATTTTTTAATAATAAGGAATATATAGGATATGGTCTTTGTGGCTTGATTTCCATTTTTATTACAATATGGTTCATTGATTATTGACTTTATAATCATTTTCCATGATTTTTATATCTCATGAATATATTCTATGTTATCGATGATTGATATATGTGTACTTTATATTTTTATATTATGCCTCTTAGAGTTTTTATTATTTATCATTCATGGTGTGATATGTATTTTATGTTGGTTGGAAATGGGTAGTGGGATATGATTAAGGAATGATATTATGGGTGATATGACATAACATTATTTCCCTTTTATTATCTCACTCTATGAGGCCTATCTAGATTCTCTAGGAATTTTTACTAACAGTATGGATATAGAGGATGATTAGTAATCATTTTCCCACATGGTATATTCCTTGAGGATGTAATTTTCAATGATTGAACTTTTTTCTATTAGGGTACAACCATAAAAGATGTTCAGATTGGATTTTTTTCTCTTGTTGGACTTGACGTTGTTTTAATTATAATAATAAATTGGTTAAAAAATTGTTTTCAAGTTTATTTATAGCAATGTGAATTTTTTCATTTCCGTATTATCTTGATGGGGGCATTGAGATATAATATAATCATGCATTTATGACATTACACAAACATGAACTTAGTATCATGATGGTAATTGGTGTTGGGTATAGACCTCCTACTTGGAATGTTATAATCACACCATACACATACACTCTTTGAATATTAATAAAATTTATTTTATGTGATCTAGGTAAGGGAAAATCCTACAAGGTGGATGGTTTATGGGCTTAGGTTGGTCAATGAAGGGATGAGAAGTATTATCCAGTAATGAGAATGGAATATTGTGGTATTTGATTATTCTTTAAGTTTTATTTTTTTATATCATTTATAATTATTTAATAACCCATAGGGTTTATTACTTTTTGATATTTTAGTAACTCACTTTTTATCCTCATATACATGAGCATATATTTTTTATATTATGTAAAATGTAATTTATGTATATGTAAGTGTGGGATGATATTTTTACTGTATTTTAAGTTATATTCATAAGTTATATTACCATTCATTATTATTTTATTAGATATTGTGTGTCATAAATGAGAAATACATTCCCTAATATATATTTATCCTTTAGAACTAGTTTATAGCCTCTAGTGATCAAGGAGTTCATCTTGGGATTTAATAGTGATCTATATTTGATTTTGGGTATCTTGGTCTATGTTATTATAGGAAAATCCACAAAATTAAGGTTTATTCTAGAAAAAACATAGTGATATGAGTCTATCAAGAGTATTAGAAGAACCATGATTAGTGAAATTGGTCTAATATAAGATGTTGTAGAGTTTGGAAACATGACATGAGTTGAGAAATAATCTTATCATTGAGCATAATATATGAGACTTATAGTTCATTCACTTCATAGGGTTAACTCCAATTGTGATGAAAATGTGGCTAGTGATGTAAGTTAATTATAGAGGAGACATGGTAAGTATATGTGAATGAAATTTCATGAATCATATAGAATATATTGATACATGAAAATGTATTTCATATCAAATATATAGGTGGTGATAAGATATATCAACAAGATCATGTTTTGGGTGAATAGTGGAAAGGAATATAATATAGACAGCAATTTGGATCATCATTGGGGTGACTTAGGAATAGGGAATATTGATGGATACAACTTGGTTATATCTCTCTCTATGGCTATATCTCATAAATTGATATGAATATCCAAGTGGTGATAAGTGTGATTGTAGACAGAGAGAGAGACTGAATTTATCATTGTGTAAGATCATACTATAAGAAGTGATTCACATGTGGTGATATAGTATAAATGATTATATAAAATTGTTTCTATAAAAAAAATAATGAAGATTTTGGGTATGGGGACCCATATGATCATGTGTTATAAAATATAGATAAGTTAATATAATGAGATAAATGTGGCTTCCTAAAATGATGGAAGATATAAATGGAGCGATCTAAGTTCCCTCTTGTACATTTGGAAATTAGAAAATAATAGGTTAATTAACATATGGTTGTTTTCTAGGAAAATATTGATGAAGTTTTAGATAGGTCTGAGATAGAAGAAAAGAATAAGGGATTTGATTCAGAAAGATCAATTACTATTTTGGTGATATAATATTTAACCTTCACATGTGTTTTTTATAGTATGGAATTGATTCATGTAATTTTTTATGGTAAGTGAGAATAAAGTATTTATAATGTTGGGAACATGTATTGTCAACTATTAATAAAATTATAAGAAATTCACAATTTATTTAATTTTATATTTCAATATGATATCCATTATGATATATATTTTAAAACCTAGTATATGTGTTAATGATCTAATAGAAAACAAAGTATCATGACTGAATGGCCCAAAAACAGAAATATTTATTGATTTTAGATAATATCCCTTTTAAGGGTAAAGGGGGGGAAACCAATACTTCAAGGACATCAAGACTTTAACAAAAATCGAGAAACAAGGGGGTTGAAAACCCAAACAAAACTATGAGGGAGTAATTTAACCCAGCATCAACATCATAAAGGCACGCCTCCACTAAAGCATGGTTGCTTAGAAAACAGTCTAGTGCAAGAGTGAAAGGGAATAGTACTGATGGTTGCGCCATACACTCTCAATCTTTAAAATCTGAAAATTCATGCACAGTGAAGACAACCAGCTCTATCTTCATCTGTCATTGTTGAAGATGCTGACACTGAGTACACAGCAGCCTTGATGGAAACCCGAACAAGTAGAGAAAGCTGACAATGAGAACTGGGCCAACAGCAATAGTCGCAACAAGATCCTGAGGTCCTAGAAGGATCCATCACTAAGCCACTCAGAGCCATATCTAGGACAAGATCCCAAAGCTGGACCACTCGGTGTTGCAAGACGACGCTGAGCTAAGAACCTGAATCTAGGGACACTGAGGCCGTCACTGAGTGCACCAGAGCCGACGACAAACACACCATCGCGGAGGCAAGAACCTGAAGCCGAAGAAAAGATACCGATAGGCCCAGATCAAAGCCGAACCAAGAAGATTCTTCAACCAACAAAGCTAAGCTGAGAGGAGACCACCATCGCCAAGTTCAGCCCAATCCGGAGGAAAGGATGAGACATATTGAAAGGAAAACCCAAGTCATGCGAGAGAGGGGGGAAATCCACCTCTCAAAGGCTCTTCGCCCTGATTTTTCAAAACCTGTGTAAGGTTAACTCTCGACTATCACTGAGGGGGGTCCACCAATCCCCAGAGTTCATTGCATGTTCCCCACCTAGACAAATGGCTTTGAATTTCTATGTGCATAATACACACAATCTCTGAGTCTAGAAGGACTCGAGCCTGGGCCAGTTCCTACGGAGAGCGACGGGTACTACTCGGCTAACATCCCATGGGCTAGAAAAAAAATTATCATTAATATATATATATATATATATTCAATTTAGAATAATTGGTTGTGATTTTCCAAAAACATGTATAAGATTTATCAAACTTGATATTATACGAACATTAATATCAGTTGATGATAGTTGTATAAAAATTTTTTGTGCATAATGAACCATATGGCTAGTCATACTATCAACCTAACATATATCATTCTACACATTATCAATTTTATTTTTGTTAATTAATAAATAAAATTAAATATTATCAAGAATTATAATAAAATTTAAGAAATATATTGATTGTTTAAAAATAATAATAATAATAATACATTATTGAAGACCCATTTTTTGGTTGATGATGAATTAAAGAGAATATGTAATTTTTTGTTTTATTTTTATTAGTGCATCATAAATTTGATAAACTAAAATTTTAGAACATCATAAATAATATTGGGTATATTTTATTGTGATTGTTTTTATAGTTTGGATGATAAAGATAATGGCATATGGTATTATTGATTAAGAATCCATGAGCTAAAGATGACTCCAAAATAATGTGTATAAAGGTGATTAAATATAATGGAATGAATATTTTCATTAATGGAAATGAGAAATAAGAGTATTAATAAGAATTTTTATGAATAATATGTCATAATACAATGTATAATATAATTGAGCATTATCCCATGGAATAGTTATAAGAAAACAAAATGTACTCGGTGTGTATTTTTATTAAACAAAATATTTTTAAAGTTCCATAGAATACTTAAAAGTTACATAATAAATGAATTATGTATAATATTTTTAAATAACTATGGAACACTAAAATTATATTGATAATGGAATTAAATTAATATATACATAAAACTTGAGTTTCATATATCATATTTTATGGTCAAAAAACATGAGTCTCATAGAAAATTACAGATAATGCAAAAAAAATCTCATAAAACATTTGGTGACACGTATTACTTTCTCTGTTATTGGATAGAACACAAGATGATGACTTCTTAAAGTGAAGTTGTATTTGGTATCAGTAATAATAATAAAAAATTCATAGAACATTAGATGTCCACATAACATGTATGTTTTATTGTAGAAACAATGTGTACTATCATATTATACAGGTTCTATATGTTTATTTAAATATTTTTTAGAGGACTAGATAAATTCATGATGTTAATAATGTTAATAAAATTAATTTCATATAACATATGATTCAAATTCCCATAGTATATATCCTTGTATGAATATTGGTTGTGGAAGGACATAGAATATGTGTTATGCATTTATAATCAATTGTTGATTTGAAGATCATTTAGAGATAAAATCATAGAATTTTATATCTAGTGTAATGATTATTTTATTATTAGATATATATTTCAGTATTTACTACAAAATATGTGTATTTAAAATGATAATTATTATACAAGAAAAACATCTAGATCCACAAAACACTTAAATTTTCATACACAGAACATGTTATTGAAACATAAGTATATCAAAGGAATAAAAAATGAGTAGCGTAAAATATATAACTAATATCATATTTTATATAATAGAACATGTAATTTATATATAGTAAATTTATCCACAAGATATTTTATGTATATAAAAAATTTGGTTCAGAATATTTTCTGTGGAAGAAAATTGATGTTTTGAAATAGAAAATTTGAGGTGTTGAGAAGAAAAACAGTTAAAGAATATCATATAACATGAATCAATGAAACATAATAGTTTTAATGACTTAATTATATATATTATATAATATATATCCTATATAACATTTGAGATTCTATACTGATAACATTTATGATGAATAAAGTGTTTTTTATGATATGAATATGGATAAAACATGTATATTGACACATATAACTTTCAATACCATAAAAAATTATTTTCGATATATACGAAACATATCAACATTGAATAATATTTCAAGGTGGTAGAATTGTGGTTTGACTAAATTCTATAAAATATCAATTAGGGGTCATGTAGAGCGGCGTAGGGTGGGGTAGTAAATGCATGTGTGTGACTGTTTTTATTATTGTAATCTACTCATCCTGTAATATATATATATATATATATCATGAATTAATAAAATATTCAATGGGTATAACATTTGAATTATTCTGTGAAACATTGGAAGTATTTCAATCTATAGAAAATTTAAAGCATGGATAGAACAAAAAGGATTTAAAAGAATTTTTTCAAAAAACCATTTTTATAAGTGGTTTCATAAAACATAAATAAATGAGAAAAAACATATTCAATTATAAATTTTCATAAGTATATATTTAAAAAAATTATAATGGATATTTTTTAAAATAATGAGTAAAACATATCTCACTCAATTGAATAATTTTAAATTTAAACCATAGTAGAAGAACATAATCACATAACATAAACATGTGTATAGGAAAATTTTTTAATAAGTATTAAAAAAATATGTTAAGTTTGGTGTTATAGTTATTTTTAAATAAATATAATATTCTTTGTGATATTATGAGAAATAAGTAATTCCAATAAAATTTCATGAGTGCTCTTATTGAGAGTTGAAATAGTAGAAGATCATCAAGAATCCCCATTATTCGTAATTAGCATTACATAATGATAATGAATATTTTTTTGTTGAGAATATGATATTTTATCTTTTATTATTGAGTTAATACTATAACACCCCATATTATTACATGGTTTGAATTCCTTTATATTTTCACTAAACCATATGTATGTTTTCTAATTATGGGTGTTTGTGGTTTTATTAGGGGATCATGGGCTTATTTTGGGGAAATGGGTTGGATTTTAGGACATCTTTCCCATGTTAAATTCTACAAGGTACCTCATGGATTAGTAATGAGTACTTGATGAGTGAGGTAGTGGATTCAATGCCTTTAGGTGGGTCATCAAGTTTCTAGTGACCCAAGGTCAGGTTCCCAGTGGATGGAAGGCATGTACCAGGTGGTTACTTAGTTGTTTTTTAAATTTTATTTTTATCAATTAGTTTTTTATATTTTAAATTCTTTTTCCTAATACTCCTCTCTTATTATACCATTCACACTCCCCACTCATACTCCCTCTTTTCTTCTACTTTAATTATTGTATCTAATTTATTTCTCATATAATCGATTATTTATCTATCATAAGAGGTCATATGGGGAGTCTATTCCTCCTATTACATATATTATATTTATCTAATTATTTTTCATATCTTTGTTAATATTATTAATTTCAAGTATTTTTTCAATTTATATCATTTGAGTTCATTTCACCCAAATAAATGCAATGAAAGTCATCTCTTAAGCCAACATAGGTGGTATTTATTATTTACAAAGGATTATTAAGTTATAAATGTGAGATTTATATACCTAAAACATTGGGTACATGTTTTAATAAAACATGTAATGATATAATAAACAATTTTTCATATTTATTCAAATGAATTATATCATTACATTAGTTATAAAAATATAAAGAAATTTTTAATCAAAAAGGAAATAATTTTATTAAAAACTTTTCATATAAAGTTTTAATTAAAATATTAATTTATAAATTTAAAATTAATATCATATTTTTAATAATAATATCAAAATTTACTTTGGGTGAAATTTTGATATTTCATGGAAAATATTGTTTTATTAGTGAATAGTGAAAAATATCGATTTTTGTAAAAATTCGTTTCTTTTTAATAAATTAAGTAATTTAAAATTATTTATATGTTTTTAAGTAACCTAAGTATTATTTAGGTATATTTAGTCTACTTATGTACTTTTTAATCAACTGTATATTTTTTTAAAATATAAGTTTGTTTTGGTGTTTAATGACGGGTTTTTTGAAAATCAGCTTTAAAATGCATAATGATTCATCTTTTAATTAATTAAAATAATATATAAAGGGGAATGTTTTAAATGATATTTATAAACAATATATCATTAAATATTATTTTATTTTCATCCAATGAATATATTTAGTCATGAAGTTAATATAGAATCATCTTTTTCTAAAAAAATACTCTTCTTCATTGTTATTCAATGGATTAGCATATAATTTGGGATCAAAAAAATGTATGAGTTTTCTTATAATAATATATTTCATTCCAGTATATAAATGAAACCATTAGAGACCATATATTGAAAGTAGTGTAGGAAACTAGATTTCTGGGATGGAGTTGGAGAAAACAATTTTAGGGGACTAAAGTTGGTAGATTAAATGGCTGATAAGGTGCAATTGATTCTATGAAAAATTATTACAGCTTAGTGTAGGTAGAAAATTTATGGGAATAACTAGAGGAAATATATTTTTTTAGGTAGGTGATCATGTCTTTCTAAAATTGTCTCTATGGAAATGTTTGATGTTTTTTGGTAAGAAAGGGAAGTTGATTCAATGGTTCAATTTGAGTATATAAAATCCTATATAATGTTGGATAATTTTCCTATCAAATGTATTTTCCTATGATTTTATCTCAGGTACACAAAATATTTTATGCTTCAATGTTAATTAAATATTTGTCGAATTCATCTTCTGTTTTAATCCCTGAAGTAGTTTAGTT
This sequence comes from Viscum album, assembly GCA_963277665.1. NCBI lineage: Eukaryota > Viridiplantae > Streptophyta > Magnoliopsida > Santalales > Viscaceae > Viscum > Viscum album. Next base: position 1,748,632,112 of record OY728126.1, read on the forward strand.
GGAAGGGAATATTTCTTATAAAGAAAATTCAATTCAGGTTCATTACCTAATAGAGAATTTGTTTTAGAATAATTTTATTCACCAGGTTTAAGTTTTATGGAAACCCCATATGGTTAAATAAGCAGCATGGGAATATAAAAATGATAGGAGAGAAAGTTATCCCTAATTGTTTAATAAGTGAATAAAATTTCAAGGCTGAAATTTATAAAAGGGGTAAGGGTGTAAAAACCTAGGTAATGATAGATTAAATAATTTAATATTTATATATGTGAATTATATATCTACATTTCTTATAAAATATTAATTAATTTTTAATCAAAAAAAATATTTTAATGAAACACTTTTATTATGAGGTTTCATTTAAAATATTGATTAATAAATTTTAGAATTTGAATTTTATGAAATTAATATCATTTTCTAAATCATAATATAAAAATTTACTTTGGGTTAAATTTTAGGATTTTTTAAAAAATATTGATTTTTTAGTGAATAGGGAAAAATATCGATTTTTATAAAAAAGTCATTTAATTTTCAAAAATAAAGAAATTTTACAATATAAATATTTTTTCAATATATTTTTAATAAAAATAAATATTATTTAATTATATTTATTTAACTTAATAAATTTTTAATCAACTTTATATTTTTTTATTATAAGTTTATTTTGGAGTTTAAAGGTAAGATTTTTTTAGAAATGTTTTAAAATGCATAATTTTTAAGTTTTTAATTAATTAAAATAATCAATAATGTAAAAAAATTAAATTAGGTTTATATAATATATATCATTAAATATTATTTTAGTTTTATACAATTATTTTATTTAGTCATGTATTTAAAATAGAATCATCTGTATCTAAAAAAATATTCTTCTTAAAAACTCATTGTCTCACAACAATCGTGGGATTAATATTAAAATTTATTTTGAAACTTTTATGTATTTAATTTAGAAAAATTTATTCCATATTTGAAATCATAATAATTTCCAATTTATAATAATGTCAAATTAATTTTTTACCAATGTTATTAGTGAAAATAATTAATATTAATCACAGTGATTATGGATCCTTCCAAATCCTTTTTTTTGTATTTTCAAAAACCACTTTATGGATTAAGTGGGAACCTCACATGAAACATCCAACTGGGTTCAATCCAAACCTCCACCGAAATACAAAATTCAAAAACCAATACAGAAAAAAACCGCTAATCCCAAATCACCCATCCCAGGACACAAAAGAGCAAAACCATTAAACCCAGTTTGAAATTCAAAATGCAGAAGATCTATATATCCTATCCTCGGGTCGCGTAGTCTTGAGCTACAGCCTACCTTTCACACCCCCCGATGTCACCACTACACTGACGATTATCCCACAATGATTATGGTAAAAATGAGAATTATCAAGTGACTACACTTTAAGATTAAGGGTCAAAATAACCTAGAAACATATAAAGAACCCATTTTATATCTATATTTAGTTATTATACCTTATAGTCTCTAGTTTTTTAAATTATTGGATTTAATGGGAATGGAAAAATGTGTGTGGAATTTCCTCTTTAAAAAATTACAAGTTTTCCACTCACCTCGCTTATAAAAGGCATATGCCTCTCCTTATGTCTTCACACCTCTAAATCCCTTTGTCTCGGAAAATAACAGATCAAATAACTTATCTTAATTCTTCATCTCATTCTAGAAGCCTTAATTTTTTTATAAATCCTACCATGAAATTCCTCTGGTCAAAACCAAAAGTAATTACCTAAATAAGATGTAACGTTAATCAATATGCATTTTTGTTTTATTTATTTATCCACTACCTTATATTTTTCTTATACGTTAATCATATAATAAAATAAGTATCTTAAATATACTTATAAGTTTTTATGTCATGTTTTTCACCTACACCCACACACACTTCCATCAAAGGGGTTGTGAAATCATCATTCATGTGTATGGAGGACTACTACCTCACGAAATGGTGTCGTTCAATTTTACATTACCACCTATCATTGTTGGAAATAATGATAAATATATTTTTATATATGATATTTATGATATTTATAACATAATTATATCTCTAGAGTTATTTTATCATATACTCCATTTTTACATTTCATATCATAAGGGATACGGTAACATCGCTTCTGTGTACGGTGGACTACTACCTTGCAAAGTGATGCGAAGCGTTTCCCACTAAATTGTTACATGGAAGGTAGTAAAGGTAACAATAATGAATATATATTATATAAATGAAATAATTATGATATTAATGAAATAATTGGATTTCTTTAAATATAATATATATTTTTAATTTTACCTTTTCTCACACTAAAAAAGTGATAATGTCGTTCGTGGATGTATGGACTACTGTCTCCCCGAAGTGATGTGATTCATTTTACCTCACAATAACTATATATATATAAGTATATATAATAAAATATAATTTCATTTATTAAATAATGATCAATATATAAATAAAAATATTACATACCTTCTTTCCATAATAATCATTGGAAAAATTGAAATGTTACTCATGCATACGTATGACCTACCTTCTCCCTGATCGTAATGTTGATTAATTTTTCATCACAATTTTTCATGATTGGTTTAAAAATTATAAATTACATATAAATATGATATTTATTTAATGATTATTATTATTGATGTGTTTATATAATAACCCCTTTTACCATATTTGACCTACCAAATTCATTTTTGACACAAATCCAAATATGGTCAAAACACCCAACATAAAATTAATTGATTATGTAATTGTATATAACTTTATAAAAATGTAATAAAAGTAATAATAAACTTGAAAAATATTCTCAAGAAAGTAAATAATTAACATATGTTTGTTATTTAGGAAGATAAAGACATGCATGATGAATCAGACTCGAGGTAAGGGACTTCATCTCAATATCTTTTCATTGAGGCAATTCTTGATTTTATGCACATATATTATTTTATAAGGTGTATACGTAGTCCATTTTACATTAGATATCAATAATATATCTATTATCATGATATTTACTGTTTTTTTTAATTTCATTCTTTAATTTGTTTATGATTCAAGTGTTTCTCAAGTGATAAGGGGATTTTCATGGATAAAAATACACTTTTAATGTTTTTCTTCAAACTCCCTTTCTCTTCCATGTCCTTGTTTTTAAAATTATATTTAAATGTTTTAATATGGTCATGAAATATTTATAAATTTCATTTTATGTATCTTAATTTATTTAAAAGGTTTTAAAAAGGATTCTTTTTATGATTTTTAAAAGGAATGGTGGCAATGACTTTTCCTACCACCGTGACTATTATTTTATTTCTAGCTTCATTTGTAAGATTATGTGTTTTCTTAAATTAAAAACCATCTTTCCATTTTATTGGGTATTTTTCTATTGAAAATGGTTTTTCAAAATAAAGGTGTATTTTGTATTGAAAATTCACTTTTGAAATAAAATTTTATTTTAATATCTAAAAGTTATTTTCATGCATGTTTAAAAGCATTTTTAAAATTATGAAATGGTTTATTCATGTTGGGGTTCTTAGAAATTATATATTATGGGTAAAACCAGATATTTTTAGATGATCCCATTATAGCTTAAATGATTGGTTCATCTAGAAATCAATACATTTATTGGGTAATGATTATATTCTTTAGATTATTATATTGGAAGTTGTTTTTATGGTAATTAAAATTTATAAAGGTTATTTAAGGGTTTTATAATGGTCATGTAAGGGTTCTATGAGATGATGTACTAAGATGCCTACATAAATTTATTATTCCTTTTAATGAGTTTTGATGAAAATCATCTTTTAAATGGTAAAATAAATTTTATTTTTAAATTAATTATGTTTCCCTTTTATGAGTAAAATGTTATGTTTTCAAAAATAGGTTTTTATAGGTTTTAATGTTTTTTACTAAACTAATGGTTTCCTTCTTTTTTATCCCTTACTAAGCTTTTTTTTCATTACCAGTTATAAAAAATTATATTATTTTAGGATAGGTAAGGTAAAGGAAGAGTTCAAGTTGAAATTCATGAATATTTTTCATGAAAATAGATAATTATTTATTTTAAATGTTTTATATTATGTGAAAAATAAATAGTAACATCCTGATTTTTTAAAACGAAATGTTTTTCTGAAAAACTATTTAAATGAAATAAGTGAGTTTATAAATCATTCTTTATGGATATTTTTAATTAAATATATATATAATATTTATTTTAATATTTAAAATTCATATTATATATTTTCTATAAATTATATAAGAACAAATTAAATTTCTCAGATAAAAGAAATATTTTTCAAAAAAATAATGTTTTATCGCCTTTTGATGGAGAAACCTTTATAAATCTAGTTTTTATTAAATTTATATATTTTATTTAAAAAAATAAACTACTTATTTGTAATAGGGGAATTAAAATTTTCTATGGTTTAAATTTTTTAATTTTCGAATAAAATTCATATTTTAGTGAAATGTGAAAAATACTGCATTTTAATTCAAAACTACCTTTTTTTATAATATATTTGTATTGTTTTATTATAATTTTATTGGATTAAAAGTATATTTAGATTATTTTTTATTATTTAATCAAATTTTGTTCATTGTAAATAATTTCAAATTGAAATTTTATATAAACACAAGTTAATCTTTTGATGGTTTTTACTTTTTAAAAACTCGTTTTCTCATTCTGACCACAGGATTAATTTGTAAATTTCATTTTTTCCACTTCTATGAATTTACTTTTCAAAAACTAACATACATGGTTTTATTTACTATTAAAATTTTGGTTTAGTAGGATCAAAATATTTTTTTATGAATAGTAACTTTAGTATTTTATTTACCACGGTTAAAGGGTAAATGAGGTAAGTAATGGTAAAAATAATATCATAATAATATAAAAATACCATAAAACTTTTCCTAGTATTAATGGACTAGTTATGGAGTACCAATAAAAATCTTGGGACAAAAATTTGTCCTTTTGAAGCCACTTGGGTTTCATTATGACATTTATAACATTTAGTTTAAAGTAAAGGAAAATATGTCATAAACATGTATCTTCTTACTTAAAAAAATTTAATATGGGGTTATGCAAGTGATATATTTAACTATAAATATTAGTTATGAATCTAAAAAATTACTTAAATCATGGTTATTTATTTGTAACTTTTAATAATTAAATAATGAAATTTAATTATGACACAATGATGATGCAATAATAGATTTATAAAAGGAAGAATCAAATAAATGTTATGAATAATATTAAAATAAATATAATTTGAAATATTCAATGCAAGCCATGAATATTTTGGATGCATATGACATATTATGGTTGATTTAATTTATATTTTTAATCAATAAAGTTTTTATGATATTTTAAAAAGATCATAAAATGAATAGTGTCAAAATTGAAATAATTCATATTTTAAAAAAAATATTTAATTAAATGGTATAAAATTCTTAAAAATATAATATTTTTACAAATAGTTATTATATTTCTAAAACATCCATTAATGATTCCTTAATTTTAATTTTGTTTTTATTTGTTAATTCTTTTGACCCTCTAAGTGTAAATTACTTGATAAAATAGTAATAGTTAAAAGGGGTTAAAACAAGACGATAAGTATTAAAAAATATTAAAACTTGTATAATTTTTATTTAAAAATGGGGATTCAACCCAAAATCATATTATATTATTAATAAATTATTTTGGGACCATTTTTAATAGAAATGGAAGTTTTATTAATTAAATATTTTAAGAGTTTCCAAGGGTTCCCCTCCGCTCTCCTACCAAAAGGTACCCACTGTTATCTAATAGTCACATTTCAATAATCATTTCATTCAGAAACTATCTACACAAATACCTTATTATAATACCTAAAAACATTATGTATGCCTTAGTATAGAAATAAAACCCTCTATAGAGGTGTTAAGGTGTTCTTCAAAGGTGATTAGTAGAAGAAGAGGTATCGTTTTCTTTATGTATTTCTACTTCATTTCTTCTTCCACTTCCTTAAAATATCTTACAACCATGATGAGATAATAACTCCAATATAATTAATATACTGAGATGTTATTATATTAATATCATCACCTAAATATATCCCCACTCCTATTAAATGGGAAAGGAATTAATAGTTCGTATGTACGTGTGAATTATCACCTCCACAAACCGATCTAATTTATTTTCCATAACAACCTTTCATATGTGGTTATAATAATTTAATTAATGCTAATATGTTATATTAATTACATATTAATCATTATAATATAATAATATATTAATTACATTCTTACTTCCATGCGCATAAAAATGATAACATTGTTCATGTGTACATGTGAATCATCACCTCAACGAAGCGATGTAACTCATTTTTATTCATTATATCACTTTTATGATATATATATATTTATATAAGTATATATAAGTTATTAATATAATATTAATGATTATATTAACATTATGTAAATATTAAATAATAATTACCTTACTTTCATAATGATCTATGAAAAATGAAGACGTTACTCATGCGTACGTACGACTAATCATCTCTATGAATATAATGGTTTTAATTTTTCATAAATACTCTTGATAGTTTGATTTAATTGTATAAATTATGTATAAAAATAATAATAATTTCATGAATATTATTCTGGAGATAGTGGACTTATGAACACATGGACTAGTGACATCAAACCATGTTTATTTTCGACTCAAGTACCAAATATCAACTAAACATTCGATATGAACTTAAATAATTATGTAATTTTTATAACATGGTAATAAGTGAAAAAAATAAATAATAAACATAAAAAAATTTCTAAATAAAGTATAAATTAACCTAATTTTATTATTCATTAAGAATAAGTAACATAATTGATGAATTGAACTTAAGGTAAGGGACTTTGTCTCAATCTCCATTCATTGAGTCATTTCTTAAAAATATGCACCTGTATTATTTTATAAGGTGTTTATACAAATACTTTTACATTTCATATCCATAAATTATGTATAATAATTTTATTTCAAGTTTTGGTAAATGTATTAATTCATAAAGATTAAGATTTAAATTTTTAAAGTGGTAGAGGACACCTTGAACATTTAAAGATTTAATTATCAAATCATCTTCTTCATGATATTAATTCTACATATTTATTATATTGATATAAAGGATTATTCAAGACATTTTATTTCTATGTTAAATTTATTTCAAAAAAATTTCAAAAGGAACATTTTTTACATGAATTATTTTACTGAATGACAAAATAAATATTTTTAATGTATGTGGCGACAATGACTTCTTCATCGCTGTAACTGTTATTTGATATTTGGATTCCTTTATAAGCCTTAGTGTTTTTAAATGGAAAATAAATCCTTTATTCCATTTTATGTGTATTTTGGTATTTAAAATGGTTTTCAAAAAGGATTGACTATTTCAATATCTTGAAATGGTTTCTATTAACTGGAAATAAAATTTTATGAGTGAAATGTTTATAATTGAAGTATTTTATGTGTTATGATTATCTTATGGTACATAAACAGTTAATGGGTGGTTACATAATAAACCAAATATGGATGGTTATGTGATGAACCAAATACATGTGGTTCCATGATAAACCAAGGACGATTGGTTACATTATAACCTCCAATGCATTGGGTATGGAAGTCGGTCGTATGACTATTCCATTTGTAAGAGCTATATGTGTAGAAGTTGACCGTATGGTTATTCCAATTAAGTATAATTATTTCCCAAGTTACATTTATTTGTTATATGTGCTTTATATGAGTTTTATGGTAATATTTTCATTTTAAAAAGGGTAACAAACAAGTTTATATTTATTGAAGAGTATTTGCTACTTAATAAAGGTGAAAAGTATTAATTTATGATAAAGTATTCACAGTTTACATGTTTTCACAAGACTAAAAGTTTCCCTTTTTTGTGTATCCCTTACTGAGATTTCTATTCTCATCCCAAGTTTGGAATGTTTTTTATAGTATTTAAAGTAGAATAGAGTCAAGGTTGGGGTCAAGGAAAAGTTATTATGCTTAAAATGAAACAAAACCATGTTTATTTTTTTAGATGTTTTTGTTTTATGAAAAAAAATAGATAGTGAGTAGAAGTTCCTACTTTGTAATATTTAAGTTGTTATATATGATTTATGACCTAATTATCTAAATCTATAAACTTGAAAAGATCCTGAATGTGAATTAATTTCAAATTATTGACTTCTCTCAAGATTTTTTAATGTTTAAGGTTAGGGTCATATATGGATACTAATCAAAAGTGTCCAAATTGTATTTTATAGTTTTTTTATGTATGATTTACAACCTAATTATCTAAAACGATAATACTGAAATGATCCTCAAAGTGAAAGAAATTAAATTCCTACCTAAAACTAAATATTAGATAATTCTTAAGGATGGTTCACTATACATTTTTAGGTCTCGTAATGGAACAGGATGAGGTTTATTGGATTTTAAACAAATGAATTAAAATTTAATTTGTATTTTAATGTTTCTTTAAGACCATTATTAGAGTTTGTTCCCCTAATTTATTTTAAATTTGATGATATGTTGTGGAATTGAATAGGGTGGGTCCCATAAGGGGTGTATTCTATTATAGCTTGACCTAGTGGACTATTTTAGAAACCATAGTTATAATTTAATAAAGGGAAGTATGAAATTAAAGGTTAACATGTTAGTTTCATTGACTGAAATAGGAAATCATTGGGTGTATAGAGGCCATCCTAATATTGAATATAAACCAAAGTTGGGCAAGTTACTATCCCTTGATAACCATTATCCACTATGTGTGTTATTGGAATAATTTTTTATTAATTACCTTCTCTCTATAAAGAGTTGTATATGTATGGAATTTATTATGAATGGATTGTGATATGGATTAGATATATGTATAGGATTGTGTGTAACACCAAAATTGTGTAACTTGATAAGGTGGATTAGGTTTAATTAAAACCATGGGAATGAGTGATGGTAATTTGTCTTTATATTGATTTTTGATGGCCTATATGGGACAAGTTAGGTGTAATGGTATCCATCAAAAATTGGTAATCGGGTCAGCTGTGATTTCAATCAATAAAATGGATAGTGACATTGAGTTGGGTGTAATTCTAAATCGATATTTGTGGATGGTTATATTTTTCGGGTTAACTATAATTTCATATTAGGTATGGTTATGGGTTTGGGTTTGGCATAATTCCAATAGTGGAAATTATTTTTTAGGTGAGATAAATGTCATGGAATTATTACTTATGATGGGGTGTGAAAATGGAAATTATGCTAACCCACAGATATTTTGTGTGAAATTTTTTGACTCAATACTATAAAAGGATAAATATGGTATGGTCTATCCTAGGTTCTATGGTGTAACTTGAGGACTAATAATAGTCTATTTTATTATATTTTATTTTATATATATTATGTCATATTATCATATGTCTACAAACTAGATATGTTTAGGGATACAGTCGATGGTGGAATGTTGAGTTATACTCACACCCTACTTGGTAACCCTGAAACCTGAGAAGACTTCATTTTTTATGACCTAAGTAAATCCAAAGGCCTTGATTCTATGGATGGATGAGTTTTTGGAGTAGAGTGTGAGATGGGTGATGGGACCGAGCAAGGACTAGAGACTAGTTTTGGGAATCTTTAGTTTTTTTATTCATTTTTTGTGTTCTTTTTTTACTATTATATTCACATGAGAGAACTTTTAAGACTTATATGAATATAGTGCATTTTGTTATTACGTGGTGGAATTTATTTATTCTACATCACATAACTATGATGCTCCTTTATTTTATTTATATTATTATAGTGACTATTATTGGTGTTACTTATATTCTTATTTAGGGTGACCTACTCCAAGGGCATTGTATCTCTAGATCATTATTAGACCACTATATCTAGTTTAAAGAATCTAGTATAGAAGGAGGTTTTCATGAGGTTCATCCATTTTGGTCATAGTAAAGGTGAAATAAAGTGGTAATTTTATAGAGTTGTATCAGAGGCTTGTTTATTTTATTTTTATTTAGTATTTTGTACATGGTATATTGGAGATAAGATGTGTTCAAAACCTGAGATAGACCTTTTGTTTCAGTGTATCTAACCTACGTATTGGGAAATTCCAAGTTAGCAAGGAAGAGATTTATATTCTTGGTTTTTGATCTTTATGATTTTGTGACTTCAAGGGATGTGATGCATGATTTATGATTTATAACACTTTTACTCTTAGAATTGTGTAAAAATATTTCATATATTCATGCATAATATTTAACACATATGATTCACATGACATTTTTGTGCTTTCCTATATTTGATTTGTTTTTTTATGTTATTGGGTTTGGTCATATAAAGTGTCAACAACAACTTATATAGTATCTCCTTGTATAACTTGATGGTGGAACTCTAATTTAATGAGATCATATTCTAGTTTTTTTCATTAATTATCTCGATCCTATATGATGTTGAAATAGATAGTGGGTGGAAGGATCTAAAGATAGGACCCAATTTGTGATACTTTTATGATGTGGGGTGTGTATAGAGTAGTGGAATTCATTTCCTATTACTGTTTCCCCTAAATTGTGATGTATAGTTATGATATATGTGTTCTAAGATTTGTTTTTGGAATTTTTTTAATATTTCACCATGACATCCTCTAGTGGAGCACCAGAGAGGAGGGAAAAAGCATTCCCTATCAGTAGTTGAGATGGAATCCCCTGTAGCTCTAGTTATAATGATAGATGAGAATCTCCAAGAGAGTATGTTGTGGTTTATAAATATTATGGATAGGGAAGCCCAATATGTTATTTATTATATGTTTTAAAAAACTTAGGAGTTTTATATACATCATCAACCCTTGTTTACAAATAGGTTTTATAAAAACCCTCATCATTGAGGTATGCCCTTTATTTAATTTTAAATCCTTAGTTTGATTTTGAACATGTTTTGTTGTTTTTTTAGGGGTTGAGGTGAAGATAAGAAAATGGGGAAGAATTTAGTGGTAAATTTTCTTGGAATTAACCATAAAAGGTCAATGGGTATATAATTATAGGGTTTCAAGTATCCATCAATTGATCCAGGGGAGTCAATCTGCTGGAGCTACCACTTGATGCCCAGTGGGATTTCATCAAGTGTCTGGTGAGATATTAAGTGGATGATGATGCCCAAGAGGGTACCCGATAAATCCCATGTATTTTTAAAATGAGGGGTAGTTTCATATTTTCTTTAATGGGTACTTGGTTCTTAACAAGAGTTTCCTTTGAATTAAGGATCATTTGGATGAAATTTGATGGACTTTTAGAGACCAAAATCCATCTCTTAATTATACATATTTAAGCATCGATTCTATCTTTTTTTATCTAAAATTTAAGATTTGATTTGTGTTTTGGATTCATTACCTTAATTTATTCATTAATATTACCTTTTAATGCAATTTCAATTGGTTTTAGAACACTATATGATTTTAATTCTATTTCTCTTTATATTAGTTTTTTGAAATCTATAATTGTTGAGTTATTGGAGTTGTTAAAGGCTTGTTTCTTGGGCTGATTTCTTATCATCCATGTGGTAGGTGACCTATTTCTTCCTAATGGATTTATATTGGTTTTATATATTAATTGTGTACTTCTTGGTGATTTTGAATTTATTATATTTGTTGTATTCCTTGGAAATTGGTCTAATATTAGGGAGATGGTTTTACTTTTATTTATTCGATAATAAACATGAACCTAATGTGATGTATTAGGGATATAATTTTAAATTATCCTTGATTTAAATTTCAAATTAGAAAAGTAAATAAGTAAATGAAATATAGAAATAAAATGGATATTTTTATAGTAATTTTAGATGGTTAAAAAATGGTGGAAATTATGAGAGAATGAGATAATTATATATTAAAATGTAAAACACCAAATTATAAATTCTTGTTTTGTGATAATGGAACATATTATGTGTTTAGTGATGATTTGAAACTATTTAGTGTGTAAAATGGTTGGAGTTATTATTGTAATGGCAATATTCATGTTTGAATATCGAGTAATTAATAGAAATAATATGACATAATTACCTAGGTAATTATCCCTATGACTTTGGGGTTAAGTGTATTTTTTCCAAGATAAATAATGGTAAGTTAGATCTTGAAATGGATTTGGGTGTCCATGCTGATTATATATGTTATGTTGTAATAATAAAATTGCAACATGAGTTTTAAAGAGCTTAAACTAATATGTTGTGTTATGATTTAAGTTATGTGTAATCTATTTATCACTAACCAGGATGTGCTATGTTAGATCCATGATAATGATCACTTGAAATATGATTATGGTAGTCCAATATATGATATGACTAGATATGGAATGGTTGGAACTAAGGGACTGGATTTATATATTATTCCATGATATTTCATAGTTATCCTTGAGGGGATAGACATATGATATGACATAATATTGCATGGTTAGCCCTAACGGGATAGATAAATATGATGTTATAGTCTACGGGTGACCAGATGGACATCATCAATGTGTATGTTTGGTATTGGGGGATTTTAATATTTCATGATGAACTGCAATCATGTTTCTTGATCCTCATGTATCAATATTAGTTATAACAAGTATGACTTTTTTCTAACTTAGTTCCACCTACTATTTTGATTTTATTTCTAATTCATGGTAATTTAATAATTTTTTTCATTACACTATTATATATATATATATATATATGTATTCACATATGAATTCCTTGAGTTTGAAGGGGTGGAATTAGTTTTAACTGAATATTTTATTATCACCTTTTCTATATACACACTCTATGTAGACAAATTACATTAATGATGTTTTAGGTAAGTAACATAAGCCTCTATATCTAGTATTTGGTGTCTCGTTATGCTTATAATTTTATCTTTGAGTCTCATATAGTTTTTGGAGTGGGTTATTCACACATTTTTCATCGTATCTTTTAGTTTTGTTTCATTCATTTTAGTATGTATGAATTTTTTATGAGTTTTATTTGGATATAAGACATATGTGGCGTTTTTTAAATTTTATTTTGAGTTTATTTACATAAAAAATATATTCTTTTATATTAATTTATGTTATATTAATTATTGGTTTTTTGTTTGGTTTGATAGACCATTGGAGGCAAAATCACTCCCCAAGTTGTATCTTCGACTATTGGTATTAGTTATTAGTGTTTTAGAACCAGGGATGAGATGTTACAAAATTATAACACCCCATTAAGTTAAAGGGTTAAAAGGATATAAAAATCTCATGTTAACAATGTGATCCTTTATTTTTGGGAGCCTACCTATTTAGAACACCATGGTTAAGAGAGATTTGTCCTAGATTAGTGTTGGGATAGTTGGCCTCATGGTAAGTTTCACAAGTTGTGTTTGTATGAGTAAAAATAACACTAAAAGAACATGTGTTAGAATACGGGGACACCCATTAATCCGATGATATATTTGGCTATGTAGATTGGCCCCAAGTAGGGACCATATATATATGTGGGGGGGGGAACTAGTGGTTCCTGGAGGGCTAGGGTGAAATGTCCATATTAAAAGGTAGGGTGTCTTTGCTATCAATGGGGCCTAGTTATTATAATGTTTTCAGAGCTGGTACCCATCCAAAAGTGTAGCATCAATGATTGGGTTTAAATGTAAGTTCTACAATGAGATGTTATTCTCTAAATAGGGGTGAATATAACAACACAAAAAGTTAAATTGTTACAAGTATAAATGTGTATATCAATTTAAACAAGGTGAACCATTCATTTTGGAATCTTACCAGATTAGAACTCCAAAATTAAAGTTGAATTTTCCTAAATTAGTGTTATGATACATGACCACCTAGGATGTTTCTAGGGGTGTTTTGAGTGAGGAAAAATCACACTAAAATAACATGTGTTTTCATGTGGAAACATTCATTTTTTTGATGATCTATTCAAGAGTATGTGGGGGCCTTGGGTAAGGGACCATGTTTCTGTGGGAAAACTAGTAGTGTCTGGAAGGATAGTCCAGATCTCCATATTAAATGGAATGGTTCTTATGCTATCAAAGGTTCCTAGTTGTTAAAATAATTGTATCAAAGTATTTCATTCTTGGAGTCTTGATATATGGGCTATAGTAGGGTGGAGTCTAGGAGTTTGGAATTAATATGAAATATATTTTCAGGTGCTCATTCATCATTACTATAGTAGAATGGGAAAGTTATCTAGGTGTATGGGATTTTATTTTTTCAATTTAATAAATATTTTTGGATTGATACTCGCTCGGTTGAGGGTGGTTAGTGTGAAATTCATTCATCATTCATATCACATAAAATCATGACATGTGTGTGTGTGTGTCTGTGAAATTACTTATTATGACTAACCACTTCAAGAAAATGTGTAGGATATGATGTGTTATGTCTATGTTAAATGTGAACTTTTTTTAATTTTTAATAAGTGTATTTATTTTTTTAAATAATTATGAAATCAAGAGTAGATTTGATGAAAATCTTAATAAGGAGGTGGAATGAGAGTTATTGGGTGAGGGGTTTAATGATATATTAATAGTGGATATTCCCTTTGAATCTAAAATGAATACCATAGTGGTAAATAAGATCATCCGGATCTTGTTGAAGGTGATCTAGTGTATAAAAAGATTCCATCCTATGAAGTGTTTGTGGTATCAGATGTGGTCTATGATTTTTTAGTATAAATCTTTTCTATTTTTAGACGTGACTCTAGGACTCAAGGATCTGAATAGTGGATAGAGTATATATATTTGATATAGTAATTTATCGATGATTGAGATGTTAAAATAGTGAAGATAACTATTTTCATGCTTCAAGGTCTAACTCGACACTGGTGCGACATTATGGATCAATCTAGGAGGACCAATGGGTTGACTTGGAATCATTTCTTGGATCTCCTTATGAATTAGTTTTATACTTGGACATTGATGATGTATATGGTGTAGAAGTTTATAGATATTAAGTAGGTAAATATTTGAGTTCTCAATTATGCTTCCATGTTCATGGAGTTGCTTTAGTTTTTTCTACCCTTTATAGGAGATGAGATTCTATGGAACATCGATTTTAGTATGGATAATGGTTAGAGATTCATTGTAATGTTTGTCTCTTTTGTTTTCATACCTTCATGAAGGTGGTAAACAATACTTTTACAGCTAAAAAGAACCATGAGGAAGAGAGCTGGTGTTAGTGGGATTTGGTGGATTTGGAAATTGTAAGAATAGGAAATGAGATGATTTTTAAAAAGATTGAATATTTTTATGGGGTTGGGGAAAACCTTCTCATATCTTTATTTTAGAGGTAGGGAACCAATTTTATACATTTAATGTGCCCAAAAATTTCCATACTCGGTATTTTTATTCTTTTAAGTATATGTAGTGTCGCTCGAGTGGTAAGATAGGACATATTCAAAAGTTATTTTAGTGAGGGTATTTAGAGAGTTTAATGTTCACATTATACTCAGGAAATATGGTAATGTGACAGTTCACCATAGAAAAGTACATGTTGTATTCCATCATGGAGGATATATTGATATGGTGGTATAGGATCTTAGGGGTGGTCTTATTGTATTGATGAAATATAGGGGAACCATGTAACTCAAGGGTAGGGTTATGGTTCCAGTTGTGGTAGTTGTTTGTAATTGAGAAGATATCAGTGGATCATTGTGGGTGTTATTATATCATCATGGGTATTTTATTATTTACCTCTATCCTAGATGGTGTGTTGTTTCGACTTGGAGTATATCATTCCCTTATTTCTGTGTCCCATTTTTATAACACAAATTTAGTGGTCGGTCTGCTTTCTAAATTTTTTTCATTATATACCCCATTGGGGAGGATGGAGGAACGTATTAAGAGGTTTTTATCCTGAATTTTTTATATCTATTATTTTTCTCATCTCTTTGATTTCATTATTATAAATATAATTGGTTTTTATGTGATCATCATAATGGATTGTATATCATATTTTTAAGTACAAATTGATTATTACTAATAACACATGAAATTAAATCCTTCTAGTGACGAGTCACATATATTTCTAAGGGAGTTTTATTATCATTCTAGTAGGAAGGGTTTTGATTTAGGTCATCCAAGAAATATTACAACTTAAGTGGTGAGGATGTATCTTTATTTGACTATGTGTTTTTCTATTTATATGTTTCCTTATATAGTTGTCAAGTATCAAGGTGTATTTAAAGAATATTTCTTATGGTTAAAACCTGAGTAGGAGGTGAAGTTTCTGATTTAATTTGGTTCATGTACTAAGATGTTATTTATTCCACCATATTAGATGGAACTAGTATATCCTTTAGAGTTAAATTGTAACACCCCGAGATTTTATGAAAAATATTCTTTTTTTAATTTCATTAATGTCTTGTGTTGTACGCTACACCAAAAGGAGCTTGCACAACACGCATCCTTGACTTTCCTTTCATTATGCGCAATCGCGACCTTCCTCGATAGCGTGTGTAGTACGCAATACCGAGTTTCACTAAACAAAGATATACTATTAAAATATTATTAAAACTAGCCATTATGAATAGTAATAACCACTTTTTAAAATTTTGTAAATTTTATTTTTCAAAATGGACTTCATTTTTGGATTTGAATATCGAAATTAGATTAGGGTGAAATTTTGGTACTTTTCAGATAACTTTCATTTTCTGATGAATAGTGAAAATTACTAAATTTTAATTAAAAACAACCTTTTTAATCAAAATAATTAATAGTGATAAATTATTAATTTGAGTGGTTTTAAAGTATATTTAGAATATATTTTTACAATTTAAAACAATGTTGGTCATTGGATGTAATTTCACATTTAAACAAGACAAAAACAAGTGTCAGTCTTTTGATAGTTATTATCTCTTAAGAACATGCTATTTGTTTTGACGACAGAAATTAATTTTTAAATTAATTAATGCAACTGATATGTTTTGAATTTGGTAAAATAGACATCATTTTTGAGTTCATAATATCAAATATAGCTTAGGCCTAATATTTGGTATTTTTCTGGAAACTTTCATTTTTTGATGAATAGTGAAACCACTAAGTGGTAGTTAAAAAACTGAATTTTTCATAAAACTTAATTTTACCGCTTCTGTGAGTGGAATATCAAAAATCCGAGAGACACGGTTAATATCAAGGACTAAAATTTGGTTCAATGAGATGAAAATAATTTTTGGTGAATAGTAACTTTTTACTTTTTTTTACCACGGTTAAAAGTAAATAGGGTAATTAAGGGTAAAAGTGTTATTATTATTACCCTAACACATGTCCTAATTCTATTGGATAAGTGTAATTCGACCAAAAACAACCTTAGGAATAAAATATGACCATTTAGGCCCACTTGGATTAGATTAGGACATTTATTATTAATTTATTTAAAGAATGGTTAAAATAGTCAAAATCAAAGTTTAATAAGTAGATAATTTTTAATATAGTGTTATACATGAGATAAATTCGACTATAAATATTTATTAGAAAGCTAAGGAAATTTCATACATAATGGTATTTTATTTGTAATTTTTAGACATTAAATAATTTAATTTATTTATGACACAACGATGATGCAGTAATTATCTTATTAATGAAATATTGACATAATTGATGTTATAAATACCCAAATAAATTTAATTTGAGACTTTTTATGAATTCCACAAATTTTTTAGGTCAATATGACATGTTAGTATTGATTTAAATAACTTTTTTCGAACTAATTATTCTGTTATGATTTTTAAAAAAATCAATTACTAAATAGTGTCTAAATTGACATAAAATAGTTTTTAAAACAAATATTATATTATTAATTGTTATTTTATTCCTAAAAATCTAAGGTTCGGCCAAATGACTTAGATAAGGTTATATATATTAATAATAAACGACTTGGGGTTCGTTTGTCTTGTTATAGTATGTTTATTAACCTTATAGTGTAAGAACAAAAAAAGACATGGTAAAAGTAAAATTATCTAACTTAAAGTTAAAACTCAATGATAAGGTTAAAATAGTAAACTAAACTAGTCCAAATTCTATTTTATGAGATTATTTCGACCCATCCCCACCTTAGCTTCGAAATAAATCAATTTGGATCTATTTAAAACCGAATATGGCTTTATAATAAAATAATATTTTTAGTTTTTCCAAAGGTGCCCCTCTCCTCCCTTATAAAAGGGAACCTCATCCCTCTCTTCCTCACACCACTTTGAGCCTTCAAGCTCAGAAACCCCTGCCAAATTCTCTTCTCCACTTCCCTAGCAACATCCTATAGGTCCTTCTCTTCTTCAAAGACCAATTTTAGTGCCCTAAGAGGAGGACTCAAAGAGGCGCTTCAAAGAAGAGGTAATGTCCATTACCGATTCTTTCAACTTTATTTCTTCTTCCACTTCTTCTTCTTAGGTTGTTTCATTGTGAAGTAATAACATCAGTATCACTCATATACTGATATGTTATTATAAGTATTAAACAACCCTATTTCACCATCTATCCATCCTACGGAAAACGAAATCACCGCGCGTGCGTACGTACGGAATACCATCTTCACGCCGTGGTGTAATCTATTTTCCACCACCACCTTACTTGGATGGGTATAATGGTGTAAATAGTAACTATATATGATTATTGTAAAATTTAATTGATTCTGAAATATTATACATACACTCTAATACAATTCCACGATCATGAGAACGATATCATCGCTCGTGCGTACGTACGGACTACCCTCTCCACGACGCGATGAGAATCATTCTTCACGTTAACCATTAATGAATGATTATAAAGTATATATAATAAGTAATCATGAAATATATGACATAATAATGATACTAGATTTATGTGTATATATATGTATGCCATCTACTTAATTCCATTCAACTTAATAAGGAAATGAAAACAGCATTCATGCGTACATACGGCCTACCATCTCCATGAACGGTGTATTTCTTTCCATTTACTGATCTATTATATATATGTATATTATGAATATATATTATATATAAATCATGTTTTATATTCTGGAATTAATTAATCATGATCTAAGTAATCATATGAATAATTACAAGTCAAAACACGGACGACAAATGAAACGATTTTACCCAAAACGCTCTTTAACATGGAATTTACAAAAGAACGGGTAATATAAAGTCATAAGTGAACCATATATGATATCATAACAATGAGTATGATTATGGAATAAGTTAATGACATTATTTAAATAATTATACAGTAGTTTCGGACACTTACGAAGCAAATCGGACCTAAGGTAAGGGAAATATCACAGTCTCATTTTTATCCGAGATTGTTTATACTTTGGTATTTACTGGGGTGTATTTTATCATCCAAATCCATGTTTCCTCAATATTTAATATTATTTCCATCCACCTACAATTTTTAAAATCCAATTTTACCCTTCGGTGAGTTTTTAGTAAAAGATATTAAAGGAATATTTTGTCGTTTTTCGTATGAGGTACTTTTTGACTTTTCCGACAAAAGTACGAGAAGAATGTTTTTTTTTAACTTATACGGCATGAATGGATTTTTAAAACATTATTTCCAAGAATATTCCTTTACAATTTTTCAAGTTTATTTTTAATCAACTTCTTTTATTTTAGAATTGTATAACATGTTAAGAAAGGAAAAGTGTTTTTGAAGTAGAAAGGATATTTTCCTCAAGAATGGAGTTCATGTGTTTTATCAAAATTATTTTCCATATAAGATAATAAAGGGTTCTGTTTCTAACCCTATTATTACATTGATTTGATTATGTTGTGATGGAATTATTTTTATGAATTCCTTTATCTTACATGCATTGTTTTATGATTTCATGATGTTTAAGAATCCCTTTTTTATTACATGGGTTATGCTATGATGTATGGTTTCGGCTTTTGTGGCACACATAAGAATGGTATCATTATGAGATGGGTGGGACCTATATGTCCCTCCAATTAATTGGGTAAATATTTTACATCTCATGAGATTGACATGGCTGGAACGGCAGGTTAAACCGGTTCAGTGAAACATGACTGAAACGAGGAGTGAACTCGGTTTAGAAATGGACTTTGTCTACTAAGATAATCTTGGAAATGAGTCTTGACTAATAAGAAATGATTCTTTATGATTATGTGTGTATGCCACAAAGTTTCATGTTTTAAGTTATGATTATTGGGATTATATTTCACTACAATGATTTATCCAATGTTATGATATTATGATCTCTTTTGCAGGTTAAGATTTCCAAAATGTTATGTTCTTATGAATATGATGTGATTGATATTTCTTTTGTTTACCCTTACTAAGCATTTGAGCTCACCCTTTTATGTTTTCTTTTACCCAGGATATAAAGAAAGGTTTTAGGTAAAAAAAAGAAGATCTTTATGGGAGATGTTGAAGATCTTTCACCACGATTAGAAGATTATATTCTGAGTTTCCAAAGATACTAAACTATTACATTCCTTGTGTGTGTGTTTTTGTCATGTACTAAGTATTCCACAAAAGTAATTTAATGTCCATGTACGTTAAGCTATGGGTATCTACAGTTGCTATCAGAGGAAAGGTTTAGTCAACCTTTGGAAACTAGAATGCGAGAACTTTAGTGAGATCCCTAGAGGTATTTCTAAGGTATGTCTAGGGATGTCCCTAAGGTTAAGTATAAATATAGGTTATAGTACTA
Organism: Viscum album; assembly: GCA_963277665.1. Taxonomy (NCBI): domain Eukaryota; kingdom Viridiplantae; phylum Streptophyta; class Magnoliopsida; order Santalales; family Viscaceae; genus Viscum; species Viscum album. The sequence continues at coordinate 1,748,652,805 of OY728126.1, forward strand.
GAATTATGGTAACCCAAGATGTTAGATATTGAAGGTACTCCCCCTTTATTATATTGTTTTTCCTAGCATGATTTTTTCCTCTCACACTATTGTTTTTGGGTTTTAGACGATGGCTGGAACCCGAAGGAACCATTTTGATCAATGTAATGGACAATGCAATGATTGTCCTCCTGAACAAACAAATGTTATGGGAGATGGAGTGAAAAATCTTATTGCTATACTTACACAATCTATGAATCATTATGGACTTCCAAATGAGCAGAGAAGGGAACAATATTCTATTGATTCCTTCATGAGGTAATGTCCACCTTCTTTCAGTGGGTCTTATGATCCACTTGTTGCTGAATAATGGATCAGTACTACTAAAAAGATATTTTCAGTTATTCAATGTTCTGAACATGATAAAGTCATCTTAGCAGTGTATCGTTTGGAAGGTGATGATGATCAATGGTGGAATCTTATCAAGAATACGAGGCCAAGAGATGAAATTGAGTCCATGGAATGGGACAAGTTCAAGAACTTATTTTTCAATAAGTATTTCCCTCATATTCTTCGAACAAAGATGGAGAATGAGTTTCTTGAACTAAAGAAAAATGATGATGAATCTGTTGGTATATATGAAGAAAATTTTACAAGGCTTTCAAGGTATGCATCTGGATTTATCATCCAACCCGAAAGTAAAGTTGATCGATTCTTCAGTGGCTTAAAACCAAATCTTCGAAGGGAATTAGCTATAAGAGACTTCAGTAGCTATGAAGAAATTGTGCGTTGTTCTATCAAGGTAGAAATGGAAGTTGGTGTTACTTATCCATCTCATAGTTTTGACAAGAAACGAAAGATGGAGTTCAAGGAGAAATCTTAGAATAATGGTGAAAATAATATGAATGTTTCCTTATGCTCAAAGTGTATAAAGAAGCATGGTGGAGATTGTCTTAAAGGGACTATAAAATGTTTTAAGTGTGGAAAAGAAGGTCATCGAGCAGCTGAGTGTTGAAGTAATGGAAAAAGGGTTTCTAATGATGTGAATAAAGAAAAGACGGCAGAGAATGCACCACCAACACTTCAATGCTTCAAGTTCAAGGAAATGGGGCATTATGGTAATAAATGCCCGAATCCAAGGGTTAGTGATGATCGACATGAGCAACCACTTAAGGCAAAGGGAAAAAGGGAAGTCACATGCGATCACTATTAGAGATGTTGAATATGACAACGATGTGGTGGAATGATTAATTTTTTATGTAATGGGGTTCCAAAATAATGTTGTATATAGTATCGTGGAATATTGGAATATTTTTGTATTGGTCTATTGTGGTTTTCAATGGTACCAGTAACCATGGAAAGTGATTGAGATATTTTTGGAAAAAAAGTTGATATGCGCATAATGAAGGGAAAATGAGAAAATGAAATGTTTGACAGTATTCATGAGCTCATGATTGATATAAGGACTAAGTGATATCATGGTTTGAGTATATAGAATTTTGAGGATTTTGGTATGTGGAAAGAGTTAAATTTTAACAGCATTCATGTTTTCAATAAGGTTCATTGGGTATTCGTTTTTTTTCAAGAGAATACATGATTAAGGCCTTCGAATGTTTGGAATGTGACCAACAAGACATATCTCATGATATATGGGGATCAAAAATGGTATTAACATGCTATTTGTATGAACTCTTTGGTAATCGTTTTCACTATAATATGAGATTAGATAGTATTATTTTGGATAAGCCTAAAGATTGGAATGGATTATGTTGGAAATAAGTTAGTATTGTTTAAGGATAGAAGTTTTTCCAATATTATTTATGGGATGTTATAGTAATGTAGTTTTAGAAAAAGGACAACTTGCAGGATGGGCGACAGCCCATCGCGTTGGACAAGGCTGTGGGAATCGAACCCACAACCGAAGTGCGACTGGCCTTTATCGCCTACCACTAGCCTACAAGAAGTCCCTGTTTAGTAGAAACTAGTTTTATTATATTAAGCAGTATGATATAAGAAGTATAATTCCATTTTAGGAACCATATACGATTAATCTCACTATAGATGGACTTATTTATTTTTTGATAACTTTTCTAACCTTTTGTTTGAGACAGATGGAATGACCCATCATTCTATCACATAATCTGCTAACACATCACGAATGACAAATTCAACTTCATTTCTTTAAGAGATGAAGTGGAAATTGTCCAAAGAACGACCAACGGTGAGACTATACCAAAATCACGAAAGTATTTCTTCTAATTCCAATTTCATCAACTTTAGGGAAACGATCTTGAAAACCAAAAATGTCGTCCTAGTGCTCTTATATCTAATGAATCAGATGGTACCTTAGATCATCACAAATTTATGGCTTTGTGATTGCTAGCTTTTCCATAGCCATGTTCTCTGCCACTCTCTATCAGAACATGATGGTTAGATTTCTCTTCCATATCCATATTTTCACCTATGTGGAAACCCAGTGATTAGTTTATTTGGGTAACCGTTACATTTCATACTTTTGTTTTTAAAGATTGGTTTTGGTATTCCTTTTTATGATGTGGGTTTCTATTAAAGAAACTTTCGACTAGTAAACCATTTATAACCCCGACGAATTTCGAGGGCGTAATTCATTTTAATGGGGGTAGAATGTAACACCCTGAGATTTTATGAAAAATATTCTTTTTTTAATTTCATTAATGTCTTGTGTTGTACGCTACACCAAAAGGAGCTTTCACAACACGCATCCTTGACTTGCCTTGCATTACACGCAATCACGACCTTCCTCGATAGCGTGTGTAGTACGCAATACCGAGTTTCACTAAACAAAGATATGCTATTAAAATATTATTAAAACTAGCCGTTATGAACAGTAATAACCACTTTTTGAAATTTTATAAATTTTATTTTTTAAAATGGACTTTATTTTTGGATTCTTAATATCGAAATTAGATTAGGGTGAAATTTTGGTACTTTTCGGATAACTTTCATTTTCTGATGAGTAGTGAAAATTACTAAATTTTAATTAAAAACAACTTTTTTAATTGAAATAATTAATAGTGATAAATTATTAATTTGAGTGGTTTTAAAGTTTATTTAGAATATATTTTTACAATTTAATACAATGTTGGTCATTGGATGTAATTTCACATTTAAACCAAACATAAACATGTGTCAATATTTTGATAGTTATTATCTCTTAAGAACATGCTATTTGTTTTGACGATGGGAATTAATTTTTAAATTAATTAATGAAACTGATATGTTTTGAATTTGGTAAAATATAAATCATTTTTGAGTTCATAATATCAAATATATCTTAGGCCTAATTTTTTGTATTTTTCTCGAAACTTTCATTTTTTGATGAATAGTGAAACCACTAAGTGGTAGTTAAAAAACTGAATTTTTCATAAAACTTAATTGTACCGCTTCTGTGAGTGGAATTTCGAAAATCCGAGAGACACGGTTAATATCAATGACTAAAATTTGGTTCAATGAGATGAAAATAAGTTTTGGTGAATAGTAACTTTTTACTTTTTTTTACCACGGTTAAAAATAAATACGGTAATTAAGGGTAAAGGTGTTATTATTATTACCCTAACACATGTCCTAATTCTATTTGATAAATGTAATTAGACCAAAAACATCCTTAGGAATAAAATATGACCATTTAGTCCCACTTGGATTAGATTAGGACATTTATTATTAATTTATTTAAAGAAGGGTTAAAATAGTTAAAATCAAAGTTTAATAAGTAGATAATTTTTAATATAGGGTTATACATAAGATAAATTATACTATAACTATTCATTAGAAATCTAAAAATATTTCCTACATAATTTTATTTTATTTATAATTTTTAGATATTAAATAATTTAATTTATTTATGACACAACGATGATGCAGTAATTATCTTATTAATGAAATATTGATATAATTGATGTTATAAATACCCAAATAAATGTAATTTGAGACTTTTTATGAATTACAATAATTTTCTAGGTTAATATGACATGTTATTATTGATTTAAGTAACTTTTTTAGAACTAATCATTCTGTTATGATTTTCACAAAAATCAATTACTAAATAGTGTCAAAATTGACATAAAATTGTTTTTAAAAAAATATTATATTATTAATTGTTATTTTATTCCTAAAAATCTAAGGTTCGGTCAAATGACTTTGATAAGGTTATATATATTAATAATAAACAACTTGGGGTTCGTTTGGCTTGTTATAGTAAGTTTATTAACATTATAGTGTAAGAACACAAAAAGACACGGTAAAAGTAAAATTATCTAACTTAAAGTTAAAACTAAATGATAAGGTTAAAATAGTAAACTAAACTTGTCCAAATTATATTGTATGAGAGTATTTTGACCCATCCCCACTTTAGCTTCGAAATAAATCAATTTGGAGCTATTTTAAACCGAATATGGCTTTATAATAAAATAATATTTTTAGCTTTTCCAAAGGTGCCCCTCTCCTCCCTTATAAAAAGAAACCTCCTCCCTCTCTTTCTCACACCACTTTGAGCCTTCAAGCTCGGCCAAACCCTGCCAAATTCTCTTCTCCACTTCCCTAGAAACATCCTAGAGGTCCTGGTATCTTCAAAGACCAATTTTAGTGCCCTAAGAGGAGGACTCAAAGAGGGGCTTCAAAGAAGAGGTAATGTCCATTACCGATTATTTCAACTTTATTTCTTCTTCCACTTCTTCTTCTTAGGTTGTTTCATTATGAAGTAATAACATCAGTATCACTAATATACTGATATGTTATTATAAGTATGAAACAACCCTATTTCACCATCTATCCATCCTACATAAAACGAAATCACCGCCCGTGCGTACGTACGGAATACCGTCTCCACGCTGTGGTGTAATCTATTTTCCACCACCACCATACTTGGATGGGTATAATGATGTGAATAATAACTATATATGATTATTTTAAAGTGATATTGATTATGAAGTAGTATACATACACTCCAATACAATTACACGATCATGAGAACGATATAATCGCTCGTGCGTACGTACGGACTACCGTCTCCACGACGCGATGACATTCATTCTCCACGTTAACCATTCATGAATGATTATAAAGTATATATAATAAGTAATCATGAAATATATGACATAATAATGATACTAGATTTATGTTTATATATATGTATGTCATCTACTTAATTCCATTCAACTTAATAAGGAAATGAAAACAGCGTTCATGCGTAGGTACGGCATACCGTCTCCATGAATGGTGTATTTATTTCCATTTACTGATCTATTATATATATGTATATTTGGAATATATATTATATATAAATCATGTTTTATATTCTGGAATTAATTAATCATTATCTAAGTAATCATATGAATAATTACAAGTCAAAACACGGACGACAAATGAAACGATTTTACCCGAAACGCTCTTTAACATGGAATTTACAAAAGAACGGGTAATATAAAGTCATAAGTGAACCGTATATGATATCGTAACAATGAGTATGATTCTGGAATAAGTCAATGACATTATTTAAAGCATTATACAGGAGGTTCAGACACTTACGAAGCAAATCAGACCTAAGGTAAGGGAAATATCACAATCTCATTTTTATCCGAGATTGTTTATACTTTGGTATTTACTGGGGTGTATTTTATCATCCACATCCTTGTTTCCTCAATATGTAATATTATTTCCATCCACCTACAATTGTTTAAATCCAATTTTACCCTTCGGTGAGTTTTTAGTAAAATATATGAAAGGAATCTTTTCTCGTTTTTCGTACGAGGTACTTTTTTACTTTTCCGACAAAAGTACAAGAAGAATGTTTTTTTAACTTATACGGCATGAATGGAATTTTAAAACATTATTTCCAAGAAGCTTCCTTTACAAGTTTTAAAGTTTATTTTTAATCAACTTCTTTTATTTTAGAATTGTATGACATGTTAAGAAAGGAAAAGTGTTTTTGAAGTAGAAATGATATTTTCCTCAAGAATGGAGTTCAAGTGTTTTATCAAAATTATTTTCCATCTAAGATAATAAAGAGTTCTGTTTCTATCCCTATTATTACATTGATTTGATTATGTTGTGATGGAATTATTTTTATGAATTCCTTTATCTTATATGCATTGTTTTATGATTTCATGATGTTTAAGAATCCCATTTTTATTACATGGGTTATGCTATGATGTATGGTTTATGATTTTGTGGCACACATAAGAATGGTATCATTATGAGATGGGTGGGACCTATATCTCCCTCCAATGCATTGGGTAAAGATTTTATATCTCATGAGATAGACATGGCTAGAATGGCAGGTTAAACTGGTTCAGTGAAACAGGACTGAAACGAGGAGTGAACTCGGTTCAGAAATGGACTTTGTCCACTAAGATAGTCTTGGAAATGAGTCTTGACTAATAAGAAATGATTCTTTATGATTATGCGTGTATTCCACAAAGGTTCATGTTTTAAGTTATGATTATTGGGATTATATTTCACTACTATGATTTATCCCATGTTATGATATTATGATTCTTTTGCAGGTTAAGATTTCCAAAATTTTATGTTCTTATGAATATGATGTGATTGATATTTCTTTTGTTTACCCTTACTGAGCATTTGAGCTCACCCTTTTATGTTTTCTTTTCCCCATGATATAAAGAAAGGTTTAATGTAAAAAAAAGAAGATCTTTATTGGAGATGTTGAAGATCTTTCACCACGATTAGAAGATTATATTCCGAGTTTCCAAAGACACTAAACTATTACGATCCTTTTGTGTGTGTTTTTGTTATGTACTAAGTATTCCACAAAAGTAATGTAATGTCCATGTATGTTATGTTATGGGTCTCTATAGTTGGTATCAGAGGAAAGGTTTAGTCAACCTTTGGAAACTAGGATGCGAGAACTTTAGTGAGATCCCTAGAGATATTTCTAAGGAATGTCTAGAGATGTCCCTAAGGTTAAGTATAAGTATAGGTTATAGTACTAGAATTACGGTAACCCAAGATGTTAGATGTTGAAGGTACTCCCCCTTTATTATATTTTTTCCCTTGCGTGATTTTTGCCTCTCACACTATTGTTTTTGGGTTTTAGACGATGGATGGAACCTGAAGGAACCGTGTTGATCAATGTAATGGACAATGCAATGATTGTCCTCCTGAACAAACAAATGTTATGGGAAATGGAGTGCAAAATCTTATTTCCATACTTACACAAGCTATGAATCATTCTGGACTTCCAAATGAGCATAGAAGGGAACAATATTCTATTGAGCCTTTCATGAGGCAACGTCCACCTTCTTTCAGTGGGTCTTCTGATCCACTTGTTGCTGAATAATGGATCAGTACTACTGAAAAGATATTTTCAGTTCTTCAATGTTCTGAACATGATAAAGTCATCTTAGCAGTGTATCGTTTGAAAGGTGATGCTGATCAATGGTGGAATCTTATCAAGAATACGAGGCCAAGAGATGAAATTGAGTCCATGGAATGGGACGAGTTCAAGAACTTATTTTTCAATAAGTACTTCCCTCGTATTCTTCGAACAAAGATGGAGAAGGAGTTTCTTGAACTAAAGAAAAAGGATGAATAATCTGTTGGTATATATGAAGCGAATTTTACAAGGCTTGCAAGGTATGCATATGGACTTATCATCCAACCCGAAAGTAAAGTTTATCGATTCTTCATTGGCTTAAAACCAAATCTTCGAAGGGAATTAGCTATAAGAGACTTCAGTAGCTATGAAGAAATTGTGCGTTGTGCTATTAAGGTAGAAATAGAAGTTGGCGTTACTTATCCATCTCATAGTTTTGACAAGAAATGAAAGATGGAGTTCTAGGAGAAATCTCAGAATAATGGTGAAAAGAATATGAATGTTTCCTTATTCTCAAAGTGTGGAAAGAAACATGGTGGAGATTGTCTTAAAGGGAATAGAAAATGTTTTAAGTGTGGAAAAGAAGGTCATCGAGTAGCTGAGTGTCGAAGTAATGGAAAAAGGGTTTCTAATGATGTGAATAAAGAAAAGACTGCAGAGAACGCACCACCAACACTTCAATGCTTCAAGTGCAATGAAATGGGGAATTATGCTAATAAATTCCCTAATCTAAGGGTTAGTGATGATCGACATGAGAAACCACTTAAGGAAAAGTACAAAGGGAAGTCACATGCGGTCACTATTGGTGATGTTGAATATGACAACGATGTGATGGAATCATTAAGTGTTTATGTAATGGGATTCCAAAATAATGTTGTATATAGTATCGTGGAATATTGGAATATTTATGTATTGGTCTATTGTGGTTTTCAATGGTACCGATAACCATGGAAAGTGATTGAGATATTTTTGGAAAAAAAGATGATATGCGCATAATGAAGGGAAAACGAGAAAATGAAATGTTTGACAGTATTCATGAGCTCATGATTGATATATGGACTAAGTGATATCATGGTTTGGGTATATAGAATTTTGAGGATTTTGGTATGTGGAAAGAGTTAACTTTTAACAGCATTCATGTTTTCAATAAGGTTCAATGGGTATTCATTTTTTTCAAGAGAATACATGATTAAGGCCTTCGAATGTTTGGAGTGTGACCAACAAGACATATCTCATGATATATGGGGATCAACAATGGTATTAACATGCTAGTTGTATGAACTCTTTGGTAATCGTTTTCACTATAATATGAGATTAGACAGTATTATTTTAGATAAGCCTAAAGATTGGAATGGATTATGTTGGACATAAGTTAGTATTGTTTAAGGATAGAAGTTTTTCCGATATTATTTATGGGATGTTATAGTAATGTAGTTTTAGAAAAAGTATAACCTGCAGGATGGGCGACAGCCCATCGCGTCGGACAAGGCTGTGGGAATCGAACCCACAACCAAAGTGTGACTGGCCTTTATCGCCTACCACTGGCCTGCAGGAAGTCCCTGTTTAGTAGAAACTAGTTTTATTATATTAAGCAGTATGATATAAGAAGTATAAGTCCATTTTAGGAACCATATACGATTAATCTCACTATAGATGGACTTATGTATTTTTTAATAACTTTTCTAACCTTTTGTTTGAGATAGATGGAATGACCCATCATTCTATCACATGATCTTCTAACACATCACGAATGACAAATTCAACTTCATTTCTTTAAGAGATGAAGTGGAAATTTTCCAAAGAACGACCAACGGTGAGACTATACCAAAATCACGAAAGTATTTCTTCTAATTCTAATTTCATCAACTTTAGGGAAATGATCTTAAAAACCAAAAATGTTGTCCTAGTGCTCTTATATCTGATGAATCAGATGGTACCTTACATCGTCACAAATTTATGGCTTTGTGATTGCGGGCTTTTCCATAGCCATGTTCTCTACCACTCTCCATCAGAACATGATAGTTAGATTTCTCTTCCATATCCATATTTTCACCTATGTGGAAACCTAGTGATTAGTTTATTTGGGTAACTGTTACGTTTCATACTTTTGTTTTTAAATATTGGTTTTGGTATTCATTTTTACAATGTGGGTTTCTATTAAAGAAACTTTCGAGTAGTAAATAATTTATAACCCCGACGAATTTCGAGGTTGAAATTCATTTTAAGGGGGGTAGAATGTAACACCCCGAGATTTTATGAAAAATATTCTTTTTTTAATTTCATTAATGTCTTGTGTTGTACGCTACACCAAAAGGAGCTTTCACAACATGCATCCTTGACTTTCCTTGCATTGCATGCAATCGTGACCTTCCTCGATAGCGTGTGTAGTACGCAATACCAAGTTTCACTAAACAAAGATATGCTATTAAAATATTATTAAAACTAGCCGTTATGAATAGTAATAACCACTTTTTGAAATTTTGTAAATTTTATTTTTCAAAATGGACATTATTTTTGGATTCGGAATATCGAAATTAGATTTGGGTGAAATTTGGTACTTTTCGGATAACTTTCATTTTCTGATAAATAGTGAAAATTATGAAATTTTAATTAAAAACAACCTTTTAAATCGAAATAATTAATAGTGATAAATTGTTAATTTGAGTGGTTTTAAATTATATTTTGAATATATTTTTACAATTTAATACAATGTTGGTCATTGGATGTAATTTCACATTTAAACCAGACATAAAGAAGTGTCAATCTTTTGATAGTTATTATCTCTTAAGAATACGCTATTTGTTTTGAAGACGGGAATTAATTTTTAAATTAATTAATGCAACTGATATGTTTTGAATTTGGTAAAATAGACATCATTTTTGAGTTCAGAATATCAAATATAGCTTAGGCCAAATTTTTTGTATTTTTCTAGAAACTTTCATTTTTTGATGAATAGTGAAACCGCTAAGTGGTAGTTAAAAAACTGAATTTTTCATAAAACTTAATTTTACCGCTTCTGTGAGTGGAATTTTGAAAATCCGAGAAACATGGTTAATATCAAGGACTAAAATGTGGTTCAATGAGATGAAAATAATTTTTGGTGAATAGTAAGTTTTTACTTTTTTTACCACGGTTAAAAGTAAATAGGGTAATTAAGGGTAAAAGTGTTATTATTATTACCCTAACACATGTCCTAATTCTATTGGATAAGTTTAATTCGACAAAAAACAACCTTAGGAATAAAATATGACCATTTAGGCCCACTTGGATTAGATTAGTACATTTATTATTAATTTCTTTAAAGAAGGGTTAAAATAGTTAAAATCAAAGTTTAATAAGTAGATAATTTTTAATATAGGGTTATACATAAGATAAATTAGACTATAAATATTAATTATAAAGATAAAACGATTTCCTACATAATTGTATTTTATTTGTAATTTTTAGACATTAAATAATTTAATTTATTTATGACACAACGATGATGTATTAATTATCTTATTAATGAAATATTGACATAATTGATGTTATAAATACCCAAATAAATGTAATTTGAGACTTCTTATGAATTACACTAATTTTATAGTTTAATATGACATGTTATTATTGATTTAAGTAACTTTTTGTGAACTAATCATTCTATTATGATTTTCATAAAAATCAATTACTAAATAGTGTCAAAATTGACATAAAATAGTTTTTAAAACAAATATTATATTATTAATTGTTATTTTATTTATAAAAATCTAAGGTTCGGAAAAATGACTTATATAATGTTATATATATTAATAATAAACAACTTGGGGTTCGTTTGGATTGTTATAGTAAGTTTATTAACCTTATAGTGTAAGAACACAAAAAGACACGGTAAAAGTAAAATTATCAAACTTAAAGTTAAAACTAAATGATAAGGTTAAAATAGTAAACTAAACTTGTCCAAATTATATTGGATGAGAGTATTTAGACCCATACCCACCTTAGATTTGAAATAAATCAATTTGGAGCTATTTAAAACCGAATATGGCTTTATAATAAAATAATATTTTTAGTTTTTCCAAAGGAGCCCCTCTCCTCCCTTATAAAAGGGCACCTCCTCCCTCTCTTCCTCACACCACTTTGAGCCTTCATGCTCGGAAAACCCCTGACAAATTCTATTCTCCACTTCCCTAGAAACATCCTAGAGGTCCTATTCTTCTTCAAAGACCAATTTTAGTGCCTTAAGAGGAGGACTCAAAGAGGCGCTTCAAAGAAGAGGTAATGTCCGTTACCGATTCTTTCAACTTTATTTCTTCTTCCACTTCTTCTTATTAGGTTGTTTCATTATGAAGTAATAACATCAGTATCAATCATATACTGATATGTTATTATAAGTATGAAAAAACCCTATTTCACCATCTATCCATCCTACGGAAAACGAAATCACCGCGCGTGCGTACGTACGGAATACCGTCTCCATGCCGTGGTGTAATCTATTTTCCACCACCACCTTACTTGGATGGGTATAATGGTGTAAATAATAACTATATATGATTATTGTAAAGTGATATTGATTCTGAAATAGTATACATACACTCCAATATAATTCCTCGATCATGAGAATGATATCATCGCTCGTGCGTACGTACGGACTACCGTCTCCACGACGCGATGAGATTCATTCTCCCCGTTAACCATTCATGAATGATTATAAAGTATATATAATAAGTAATCATGAAATATATGACATAATAATGATACTATATTTATGTGTATATATATGTATGTAATCTACTTAATTCCATTCAACTTAATAAGGAAATGAAAACAGCGTTCATGCGTACGTACGGCCTACCGTCTCCATGAACGGTGTATTTCTTTATATTTACTAATCTATTATATTTATGTATATTTTCAATATATATTATATATAAATCATGTTTTATATTCTGGAATTAAGTAATCATGATCTAAGTAATCACATGAATAATTACATGTCAAAACACAGACGACAAATGAAACGATTTTACCCAAAACGCTCTTTAACATGGAATTTACAAAAGAATGGGTAATATAAAGTCATACGTAAACCATATATGATATCATAACAATTAATATGATTCTGGAATAAGTCAATGACATTATTTAAATCATTATACAGGAGGTTCGGACACTTACGAAGCAAATCGAACCTAAGGTAAGGGAAATATCACAATCTCATTTTTATCCGAGATTGTTTATACTTTGGTATTTACTGGGGTGTATTTTATCATCCACATCCATGTTTCCTAAATATTAAATATTATTTACATCCACCTACAATTTTTTAAATCCAATTTTACCCTTAGGTGAGTTTTTAGTAAAAGATATGAAATGAATCTTTTGTCGTTTTTCGTACGAGGTACTTTTTGACTTTTCCGACAAAAGTACGAGAAGAATGTTTTTTTAACTTATACGGCATGAATGGATTTTTAAAACATTATTTCCAAGAAGCTTCCTTTATAGGTTTTCATGTTTATTTTTAATCAAGTTCTTTTATTTTAGAATTGTATGACATGTTAAGAAAGGAAAAGTGTTTTTGAAGTAGAAAGGATATTTTCCTCAAGAATGGAGTTCAAGTGTTTTATCAAAATTATTTTCCATCTAAGATAATAAAGGGTTCTGTTTCTATCCATATTATTACATTGATTTGATTATATTGTGATGGAATTATTTTTATTAATTCCTTTATCTTATATGAATTGTTTTATGATTTCATGATGTTTAAGCATCCCATTTTTATTACATGGGTTATGCTATGATGTATGTTTTATGATTTTGTGGCACACATAAGAATGGTATAATTATGAGATGGGTGGGACCTATATCTCCCTCCAATGCATTGGGTAAAGAATTTATATCTCATGAGATAGACATGGCTGGAACGGCAGGTTAAACCGGTTTAGTGAAACCGGACTGAAATGAGGAGTGAACTCGGTTCAGAAATGGACTTTGTCCACTAAGATAGTCTTGGTAATGAGTCTTGACTAATAAGAAATGATTCTTTATGATTATGTGTGTATTCCACAAAGTTTCATGTTTTATGTTATGATTATTGGGATTACATTTCACTACTATGATTTATCCCATGTTATGATATTTTGATCTCTTTTGCAGTTTAAGATTTCCAATATGTTATGTTATTTTGAATATGATATGATTTATATTTCTTTTGTTTACCCTTACTGAGCATTTGAGCTCACCCTTTTATGTTTTCTTTTCCCTGGGATATATATACAGGTTTTAGGTATAAAAAAAGAAGATCGTTATGGGAGATGTTGAAGATCTCTCACCTTGATTAGAAGATTATATTCTGAGTTTCCAAAGACACTAAACTATTATGGTCCTTGTGTGTGTGTTTTTGTTATGTACTAAGTATTCCTCAAAATTAATGTAATGTCCATTTACGTTAAGCTATGGGTCTCTACATAAATACCTAGTTATAGGATTTATAGTCCAAGGAATTCATTTGGAATATTTTATCTCTTTGGGGTCCTCTAGTTATTTTATCTAGAAAGGATGATGGGAGTATGTGGTTTTGTGTTAATTATCATAGGTAGAACTATCTAACCATCTAGAATGAATATACTTTACCTCAAACTGATAATCTATTTAATTAATTAATGATATATCTTTGGTTTTCTAATATTTATATTTGTTTGATTTATCATAAATAAAGTGTAAAATTTGAGGATGTTTTTACTATGGATTTCAAGACAAGATATAGTCAATATAAATTTCTAGTGATGTCGTTCAAGGTGATTAACACACCACTAGTGTTTTGGGCACTAATGAATTATGTATTCCATCCCTATCTGGATTTCTTTATGATCTTTTTTATGATATTCTAGTATATTCTCAAAATTATGAGGAGTAAAGATTTAATTTGATCTTATAATTAATAGCCTGAAATCTCCTCTCTTGTATAGAAATATATCAAAATACCAATTCTATATTTGAGGCTTAAGTTCATTGGGCACATTTTTTTAGAGTCAAGGATATGAGTAGATCCTAAAAATTAGCTATTATGATGTATTGGGAGGTTCTTAAGAATTTGTTTGGGATTTAGAGTTTATCAAACCTTGTATGATATTTTCAAAAATTTATCCAGGACACATCTCACAAAACTATACCATTGATGTCATTGAATACAAAGTGAGTGAAGTTCTAGTGGTGTGTTATATATGACCCTTTTTTCCTAGAGATAATTTATATATAGTATCATCTTCTATTCTCACTTTATAAAATCTTGGGAAATGATATGAGGTATATTATGATGCTTCAGGTATGGTTTTGGGTTTTTTTGTTGATAAAAAATGATTATATAGTGTTATATGATTATCGGTAGCTTAAGACACATGAGAATAATTACCACTCTCATGATCTAGAATTAGAATTGGTTATTCATGTGCTTAAGAGTTAGATGAACAATCTTTTTGGGGGAAATTTATGGTATTCACTAACCATAAGAGATTGAAGTATATATTTTTTCATATGTATCTAAATATTTGGAAGAGAATATGGGTTTAGTATCTTTAATCATTTCACTTTTAGATGATATATACACTAAGGAAATGGAATGTTGTCATGGATTCTTTTAGAAGGAAGTCCCAAGTGGGTTTTGTTCAAGAATCCAAAAATGAGTAACATATTATGAATATCTTATCAAGGATGTATCTTTATATAGATAAAAAAGGAATCTCATGTTGTTATTGTGCATTTATCTATCACCTCATATTTAGTGGATTGGGTGAAGTAATTTCATAGTTTAGATTTTGAGTTTCGGGCTTATAAAAAAATGTTATAGGGTGGAGAGTAGATGCTCAGAAGGGTTAATAGAGATAATTCATCCTTGTATTTCCATGTGAAACATTATATTTCTATGTATTTTAAATAGGTGTTGAGGATATACTTTCATATGACTCAGTGTTCAGTTTATCCTAGACCTAATAAAATATATTATGGTATTTAATAACACTTCTGATATCTAGTAATGATGTGGGATATGGTTGGGTTTATTTCTAAGTATTTTACCTATCAATGAGTTAAAGTTAAGAAATATAGGATGGTATTTGTGACTTATTCCATTCCGATTCCAGAATAAAATTGTGGAGAAGTCACGATAGATTATATAATAGAATTTTTTAGGTCATGGAAGTAGAAATATGTGGTATGGTTTGTTATTGATGAGTTGATTAAATTTTCCCATTTATTTTCAATAAGGGAGGTCTATAGTTTCTAGAGATTAAGAAGATCTATATTGATAAGGTATTAAGACATTATGATACACCCCTTAGAATAATGACATATGACAACATGAGATTTATGTCACAATTTTTGAAAGGCTGGAAAAAATATTTTGGCTTTCAAGTGATTATGGGTATAGATTTTTCATCTAAATATGAACATCTAGTCTCAACATACCATCCAAATCATTGATAATATTCTTATAATGTGTGTCCTTGAATTTTTTGGTGTGTATGAGGATCATGTACCTTTAGTGGATTTTATTTATAAAAATAGCTACCATGTATGATTTATATGGAACTATTTGAGGATTTATATGACATGATTTATCAGTCTCTTTTGTGATGGATGGAATGTGTATAAGCATCCTTGGTTATACCTAGCATGGTAAAAGGTAATTTTGATTGTGTGTAGATTATTATAAAGATATTGATTATATCTGAGAGTAAATAGAATTCATATGTAAAAAATAGGTGTTGAACTCTTGTGTTTATGGTTGGGGTTTATTTTTTCCTTCAATTAGCAACCCGATTGGGGAATAATAGAATGGATAACTAAGGACCTTTTAATCCATATTATTTTGGGACTTTTTATATTTTGAAGAGTATTGGGAAAGTTTGCTACCAGTTGTCACTACCTCTAAAGTTTGGTGGTATGAATAATGTATTTGATGTATCTTAATTGAGCAAGTATAAAATAGATCCTTCTCATGTAATTAAATGTGAGTATGTAGAGCTATAGATAGATACATCATTTAAGGATAAACTAGCGTGGATAGTTTTTCATAGTAAGAATCAGTTGTGGGTAAAGGTTGTGGATCATATATGAGTCTTATGGAATCATGGAAATGTATATGAAGAGAATTTAGAATAATAAGATAAGATGAGAACCAAATTAATGAAGTTTTTCAATGTATATTATCTATTACTCATTCCAACGATGAGAATCTTTAAGGTGGGGAGGTTTTGTTGACATGCATTATTAAGGTATTTCCTTTATTAAATTTTAACTCATTGGTTTTTTTAAACCTATTTTGAAATCTCTTTTGGGAGTTCAGCTGAAGAGGAGGAAAGAGGAAAGATGTTGGAGGTGCATTATATGGGGATTACCTAGAAATTGACATCGAGTACCCAGTTATGGGGTTTTGGGTACACTCGAGGTGATCTATGGGAGAAATTCCACTAGACCTACCACTGGTTTCATGGCGGGCTTTCGACAAGTTCCTAGTGGGATACCAAGTAGGAAGTGATGCCTATGTGGGAACCTAGTAGAGCCCAGATGTCTTTTGGTAATTAGGGACAATTTAATCTTTAATTGGTATAGTAATTGGTTATTAATCTAGGTTTCCTTAAAATTAGAGATCATTTGGATGATATTTGATGAAATTTTAGAGACCCAAATCCTTCCCTTCATTCCCCATCTTCATGCTTTGATTCTAGCTGCTTTTGAGCTTGAATTTGAGATCTTATTGGTGTGTTGGATTCATCTTGGTATGTACTTCAGGAATATTACCTTTTATGTAAAGATTATAGGGTTTATATTGTTGTGTGATTTTAATTCATTTTATATTACTTTCATTTCATCGAAATATATAATTCTTAAGTTCATAGAGTTTCTAGAGGTGTGTATCTTGGTTGGATTTATTATCATTTTAATAGTAGGTGGCCTCTTTATTTCATATGTATTTAACTTGTTTTTATATATGAATTTTGGACTATATGGTGATTTAAATTTCTTTTATGATTTCATTTTCTTGGAAATTTTTCTAATTTTTGATTGATGAATTTATTTTTATTTATTAAAAAAAACATGACACTAAAGTGATGGTTTGGGGATAGAATTGGGAATTAACTATGCTTTAAATGTTGATTTGGTAAGGGAAAACCTAAATGAAATTTTGTTATAAAATGAATTTTAATGTGATAGTTTTGGATAGATAAATAAGGTTGTAAATTATTAGATAATGGGATAGTTATTGTGTTAGATGATACACACTACCTTATAAATTCATGTAATGTGAGAATGGAATAAATTATGTGTTTATGGATAATTTGAAACAATTTAGTTTTCATAATAAGTGGAGTTACTAATTTAATAGGTGTATTCATGTGTGAATATAGAGTAATTAATTGGAATAAGGTAACATTGTTACCTGGGGAATTAACCCCATGCCTTAGTGGTTAAAATGTGTGTTTTCAAAGATGAATAATGGTAAAAGAGATCTATAATTAAAACTTTAATTGGTTAAAGGGGTTAATTAGTCATTTAAGGTTGGGTAAATATCATTGGTATGAAATGTTAGATATTGATACCTTTATAGAGGTTCTTTATGTGTGTTTTCATGATGAAATTATGAGTTTTGATTCTGAAAATAGATTTTCTTGTTTGTACGGATTGTATATGTTATACATGGGAGAATGTCATGAAAAAATTTGTTTTTATGTGATTAAAATGATATGTTTTGTTTTTATTAATATGATGTGTGAGATTTTTATTACTAATCATGTTGTTTTATTTTTTATCAATGATAATGATCTCGTATATATGTCTTATGGTTGTCTAATATATGATACTTCATTATATATAATGGTTTGGCCTAAGGGGATGGATATACATTATTTCATAATAAGGAATAGTTTTACCTAGGGGGATCTAAAATATTCCACGATATTACATTGTTGAATATTATGGGTTGGATTTATAAGATGTTATATGTCATGAGTTCCTAAATGGATTTATCCCATGTGCATGTTTGGCCTTAGGTAAGTCTATGATTACAAGATGATTTATAATTATATTTCTTGATCCTTGGGTACCAGCATTGTAAAAATAAAGTATGACTTTTTTAGTTGATATGGTTTAACCTACTCTTTTATCACATTTCTAATTGATATTAATTGAATCATTTTTACATTACACTATTACATATATATATATTCACATAATGACTCCTTGAGTTGGAAAAAGTTTAAGTGGTTTCTACTAAGTATTTTATTCTCACTTACTATACATGCACACATCGTGTTCATAAATATTACATGAATGACATTTTAGGTAAGGTAAGAGGGGCCATGTAGCCAGAAGTTGGAGTTTAGGGACACTTTGAAACTTAGTTTAGGGGATTGAAATGTCACATCCTTTTGTCATCTTTTTCAATTATGTTACTTTTTTTTTGGAATGTATGGATTGTTTTTTAGTTATTTTTTGTTGTATAAAATATGGGGGCCTGTTAGGATATTATTTCAATCTTATTGAGTTAAATTTTATGTCTTACATCATTTTTTTATGTTTCATTGTTTTTTATTTTTTTATTATACTCAATGGACCATTAGAGAAAAAATAACTCCCCAAGCGATATCTTAAACCCTTTGTGCTAGTATCCATCCTCTAGTAATAGGGGAATATAATAAAATCCATGTGGTATTTTTCATGGTGGTGTGGTCTCCCCAGAATGAGATATTACAAGGGTGTCCCTTATACCATCAATATTTGGGTTGAGTCGATGCAGGATATTTTTATAATCTTGAGACACCCCCTGGGAGAAGGGTGATATTGGAAACTTATATATTGTTATAATAAAATTATAATTTTGTGGATTTCCTAATGTAGGTAGACTGGTATTTCAAGATATATTGGGATAATTTTCATCCATGGTTTTATGATATTTTCATTTTGGAGATTTTGAGGGTTGATAGAGCCTAAGAATTCATACATATTACCCAAAAAAATATGTCAGAAATGGATTATGTATCTTATATCATTTAGATTCAAAAAAAATATCAGTTATTAGTAATGGATGAGATAGTTAGAGGTGGGTTAATTGAGGATGGTTTGGGGTAAGTGATTCATGTTTAGGTAAATGAGTCTCGCTTATTATTATTTAATGAGGTTGTGAATTAGTCCCTTATATTTGAGAAGAACCAAAATAATTTAATGGTCTCTATGTATATAGATTATATTAAGAAGATTAAAACATGACATTATGACAATAAAAAGCACATGTTTGATGGTTCATTCTAGGGTGGTGATCAGAAGAGTAGCCTAATTGGTGGTTCATCTTTTCCACCCTAGGGATGAAGTCCAATGGAGTGTTACTAGTGTAATAGGCAATGTCATGTGAGATAATAATTTTATTATTATCCATTTTAATGTTTATCTAGTGGAAAATTTTGGAACTTACATTATTTTTATAGGAGTTCTACACAGTCATCTAGTGGAAGGGGTTTTGATCAGACATAGGGATAAAGATAAAGAATAAGTATACCATAATAGATTGGTAGTTGGGGTTACTCAATATTTTTGATCCATGTAGGTGAATTTGATTCCAAAGGATATGGATAGTAGTTCCAATATGGTGATACCCCTTAGATAATTCAAGCTATAACAGTTCAAGGTAAAGTCTCAGGCTATATGGATGATCATGATATGACTCGATCCAATAATGGCATTGAGACCTCAAAATATTTAGATACAATATTAATGAAATATACCATATCTTCAGCTTTGTATAATATTATTTCATCACACTCTTTTATATCTTCTTGTTTTGTTGATGGTTTAGGATTCACCATAGAGTGTTTGTATGGTGTGGTGTCTATTGATATGCCTATAGTGGTGTAATCCGATCATATTCGAATATTTTTGTATGTTCTATTATTATTAGTGGTTATAGGGTCATTTAGGATTTATTTATGACATATATTTGTTATAACACCTCTATATTTGAAAATAATTTTATTCATGATAGTGTGTTCAACACGAAACACTGAGTTTAAATGAACCGCAATAACATATTAAAATATTATTATTTAAGCATGGCCGATATATCCTATACATTAAATTAGAAGGTATTAATAGTATTAATTTATTTATAAAATATATATAAATTTAATAATAAATATATATTTATTTACAAATTTTTAGTAAATAATCACTCAACTTTAATAAAGATATCATATTCTACAAAAAACATTTCCTTAAAAAATGATTATTAAAGGTTTTATGATAAAATATTTTTATTCATTTATAGAATATTTATAAATATGATTCTACAAAATGAAAATAGTTTTTTAATTTGGTATATATATATATGTATTAACTTAGGGTGAAATTTTTGGATTTTTTTTGAAATATTGACTTCTCAATGAATTGTGAAAAATGTCGATTTTTATAAAACAATTTTTTCTTTTAATAAATTATTTCATTAAAAATTACTATAATTATTTTAATTTTATTTAAAATTAAATTAAGTATTGTTTAGTTTTATATAATATAATAAATTTAATTTAAATTACCTTTATTCTATATTTTAGTACAAGTTTATTTTTAGGCTTAAAACCCATTTTTCTTAAAACTGTTTTAAAGAGCATAATGTTCATCCATTTTAATCAAATAAAATAACAACTAATAATGAATTATTTAAATTAAATTTATTTATTATACATATAAATTTATGTATTAAAATTAATATAATTAATATTACAAGTTATAGAGTTAATGTAAAATCATATTTTCTTGAAAAATGCATTTTTTGGAAAACCTTTTTTTCATTATGCTTGTAGGTTTTATTTTAAATTGAATTATTCTAATTATATTAATTTAATTTGATAAAATTTATTCCATATTTTTAATAAGAATTATTTATTTTATATAATATGTTCAAATTAACTTTTTTTCATAATTAATAGAAAAAACAGTAAAAAATTGTTATCTTGGTAAAACATTAAAATGGTAAAAGTGAGTAACCTTAGAGGTAAAGAGGGTAAAATGTTTAATGAATTTTTGTTTTTTTTTATATGTTTTTTTCATCCTTATATCCCATCCACTAATTCATTTTTTAATTTTGGAGGCCCTTGGATTGAGAGTGACTTCCCATTATTGAATGGTTTTCGGTATTTAACAAAATAAATGTCACTCCCTTCACTTCTTCACACCTCTAAATCCATTTTGTCACAAATAAATACCAAAATATATAAAAAACATCCTAATTCACATTATATATCTTATTTTATTTCTAAAATACCAACATTGGGGTTCTTAATAAGATATATGTAGGAGGTTCTTCAAAGTAGAGATAATCGTCTTCACTGAGTTCCTTCTTTTTATTTCATCTTTTTCCACCTTCAATTATGTCTTAAAAATACCAATATAATAACACAAGTATCTAATATATATTTATATGTTATCGTTTTGATGTTATAATATTTATCCATATCCTCCTATATAAAATGGGAAACGAAATCATCGTTTGTGTGTACAGTGGACTACCACCTCACAAACCGATGTTATTCCTTTTCCATCATATCCTCTAATAGATATTCATGATAATGGATTTAGATAAATAATATTATATTTATGACAGAATTATCATTCTACAAATGAAAAATACTTACCTTATTTCCATCATGATATTTGGAAAATGGAAATGTTACTTAGGTATACGTATGACCTACTGTCACCAAAATTGTAACGTACTTCATTTCTCATAAACATATCTCATGATTGGTTATAAAATTATAATTAATTTATAAAATTTTAATTATTTAATTATTATTATTCTATATATTATGGAATAATGAACCCTTTTCCATGTTCAGCACAACAATTACATTTTGAAATTATGAACTAAGCTTCCTCAAAACACCAAACATTTACATAATTGATCATGTAATTTAATATTTCATTAAAATAAATGAATTAAACGGTTTGAGTATATTATATTTAACATATAAATGGTTATTAATAAAATAAATAATTTACATAAGTTTATTATATATAAAATAAAGGACATTTATGAAAAGTCTGGACTCGAGGAAAGGGATTTCTCATTTCACTTTTACTTCCACAAGACTTATGCCATATTCGCCACTTATTTATTTTTTGTTGTGTATACACTTCCCATTTGAATTTTATATAATTAATATATTTATATTCATAGTATTTAAATTTTCCTTTTAAGTTACTTATTTCATGGGGTTATGATTAAAAAGATTCCAAAGTGGTACGGGTTCATTTCATAATCTCATCCTTATTCATGATTGTTTATGTTTATGTCTCTCTTGGAGGAATTTTCTGATATTTATACCTTAAACCAAGTATATTTTATTATAAACTAGTTATTAACACACTTTTCATTTAATATTACCATTATATTATCTTTGGTACTTAAAATTATTGATAATTTTATTAGGAAAAAATTACTTTATTTCTCTCTTCGATCGAAAATGTTTTTCTTCCATATCCATTTTTTAAAAATATTTTCAAGAATATTTTTAACATTCTAAAAAAATTTATTAAAACAATTCCCCTTTTTTTCTTTTTTATAAAAGGTTTTGAAAGTAATCTTCTTTTCATTATTCGAATGAAGTACTTTTTATCCTTTTTAAAACAGTGTGAAGGGAATGTTTTCTTAATCTATATAACATGTATGGATTTACCCTTATTCATGACCAATGAATTATTTTGATCCTCCTATATAAGTTTCCATGGTTATTTTAAAATAAAATATTTCTATAATATTTTATAATTGAATATATTTTTAATAAGTGGTTTCTAAGTGAAATGGGTGTTTTCCTTAAATATTCCATGTAATATTTTAAAGACATTTTCATTAGTGAGGAAAACATTTGATGATATGGTTTTCTTATAAATTATGTTTATTTTTATATCAAATATATACCTAGCTTATTTTCCCTTACATTTATGGTGTAATACATTCCTTATTCTCATCTTGAAAATTCCACCATTATGAAATTTCTTTTGGTTATGATATGAGATAATATTATTGAACACATTTACTTCCATGGGTAAATCTTATATTCATTTCATATGAATGATATAATTTTATTTAAAACATAATAATGAACATGTTATGATTTTTGTGTCCAAATTTTACTCCAATGCATTGTGTAAATGTTTAGTCTCATGAGGATTCATTTATGGGAATAGGGAGTAAACCTAATCCATAATAGGAATTTTTACACCATATGATATTCTCTAGGAAATTATCCTTGACTCATGTTTATGTCATGTTATATATTACTTCCACATTTCCTAAATTATATGATATTGTTCATTATGTTATGACCACATGTGATCACTCTTGGCCTTATCTTTTATGATATCATGTTATAACTTTGATTCACAAGTTATGGTTCCTTTTCATGTTTATTCTGTTATGAGATTTTTAACTCACCCTATTCTTTTATGTATTTCTCCATGTTATACCATGTAGTTTAGTAGCTCAAAAGGATTCAAGAGATTTTTTTATTTAATAAAATAAAATAAAAGTTTATTTTATTCTCACTTTGATGTATTATGAACCTAGTACTCAAAGGCATTGGGCCTCGGGATCTTTGGATTTTAATTAATGGATGTTTATGTTAAAATTCAAGTAATAATATGTGTAACAGTTTTGGGTCTCAATATAATTGGGGTTTGCCCAAGTGAAATAGGAATCCCTATAATAATACATCTACCTAGGATCAAAACCAACCAGCCCCAATATTTTGGTGATTGGAACGAAGGGGTGGTGGGGTGTGTGGTGCGAAGGCATGTAGTGTGTAAAGAAGGTGGTGGCAGTAGGGGTGTAAGAGGAGGTGGATTGATCAGAGATAGTAGATGGTTATTTATGGGAGATTATGGGAGTCTTGATGGTTAGCGTGGTTAATGGTCGATGGTTGGATGGTTGGATGGGATGTAACGCCCCGATCCTAGTTACCCAGAGTCGGTGCATTATTACATAACATTGGCATGATCACAAGAAAGATCAAATTTCGAAAGACCGATTGGTTTAGTAGCCTTGGAAACACTAGATATATTCATAAAGTTTTACATTACATCATAAAGTGAAAAACTACTACAACAACATAATGTCTCCACAGTCCACACTATTAACCCCTCATAATATCCCTGTAGGTCATTCATAACTTACTTCTTCACATCCTGGGAAAAATAAAACATCGAAAAGGGGTGAGCTCAAATGCCCAGTAAGGATAACAATATAACGGAAACTTTCATAAATAAGAATAAACATTTAAGGCAATGTATAACTAAAACAAAAGCCTTCCAAACTTGAACTTTCAACATAGTATGGCATAAATAAAATGAAATAATGCCATTTACTTATTCACATGGATATTCTAGTAATCGAATAATCACATGAAAAATCAATAACCACTTTCATAATGATGAAATGCTTAATGCTGAACTTTAATTTCTTTGTCAAGGCCTCGTCCCAAGACCTAGGGGCTAACTGTAACGGGAACCCAACCCGGAGTGCCTCTAATAACCGGACACCAACCCGGAGTGCCTCTAATAACCGGACACCAACCCGGAGTTCCTCTAATAAACGGATACCAAACCAGAGTTCCTCTAATAACCGGAGACCAAACCGGAGGTCTTACTTTTACCGGTCCCCAACCCGGAACATACTTGTCTAACACATTCATCTGAATGAAAGGTTGAAATATAACATAAACATTCGGATTAAAAATAACTTATGAAATGTAAATACTTTAAAAAAAACCATGAGTGACATAAGAATAGCTTATCCACAGTCAAAAATATCACAAAACCTTCAATAAAAAATGGATGTTTTGTATCATAATAAATCAACTTCAAATAAGATTAAAAGCCATCAAAATATGTTGACATAGATGAAATCAAAACTATTTTAGAGAAATATCTCTTTTTTTTGAAATCATTTTAAAAGTAACATAATTATAAAATAATACATTCAATTTGAAAATATTCTTATAATCTTGTAAGGGAAGTTTTGACGATTTTATGACGGCAATAAATAGCCTCACCCGCCGTATAAGTTAAAAAAACATTCTTACCTTAAATTTGTCGAAAAGGATAAAAGTGCCTTGTTTGGAAAACGATGGAAAGATTCCTTTATAAACCACTTATAAAAAGTCAAACAAGGGTATAAATGACTTTAACCCATATTCTTGTAAATAGTAAAAATGTTTTGAAATACATTTTGAAGAAACATGGATGTGGATGATAAAGAGATCCCAGTAGATTATTACGTATAAACAACCTCGGATAATGAAGAGATTGCGAAATAACCCTTACCAATTTGGTAACTTATGAAACATACAACCAATGAAAGAGGTATCATACTATGAATATGTAAATACACATAAATTAGAGTGTATTACACAACGAATATAATTATGGGCAGTACATACACCACACAAAAGGTGATGGTGGCAATATGGAATGAATCTCACGGGAATAAGGAGTGAGATGAAAACCCCTTACCTTGTACTTTTCCTTGGTTGGGGTAGGTTAACCTCCTGTATAATGGTGAAATAATTGTTATTAAATTATACAAGAATCATATATATTAATATGATATCATATATGATCTTTTAATATTGATTTGATAATAATATCTTAGTATTATCGTTGTTTCGGGTGTTAAATTACTTGTTTTCTTTTATATGTTTTGTTATGTAAGCCATGTTTGTTGTATCTTATTCATATCCAGAATGCTATCAAGTCCTTAAACATCATTTTTAAATCATCAAATGATAATTATACTTGAATGGATACGATGGAGAATGAATCTCATCGCGTTCGTGGAGACGGTAGTCCGTACGTACGCACGAGCGACAATATCATTATTTTGATATTAAAATAATATATAAAAGGATGGTATATCATATATAAAGGATCATTAACATGTTATATTTATTATTTACATGAGTTACACATCATTATTATACCCATCCAAATAATAATATATTGAATAACAATTACACCACGACGTGGAGACGGTAAGCCGTACGTACGCACGTATGGTGACATGTTATTCAAAGGGTGGATAGAATACTGAATATGGTTGTACCATATTTATAATAACATCACAATATATATAAGATACTGGAGTTATTATTTTAGAATGGTAATAACAAAGAAAGAAGAAGTGGAAGAAGAAAGGAACTTGAAAAGGGGTGGTGAAAACATTACCTCTTCTTCGGGTTCTTCCTTTTGATTTGATCAAAAGGGATCCTTAGGTTGGATTTCTGATCAAACTAAGGCCTCTAGGTTGTAGTGAGGGATGTTGGGAGAGTATTTGGGCAGAGTTTGGCCGAACCAAAAGGCTTTGAAGGTGTGAAGAAATGAGAAGGAGGAGTGCCCTTTTATAAGAGGGGTGAGGGGGACCTTTGGAAAAGCTAGAAATATTAATTTATAATAAATTCATATTCGGTTTCTAATGGCTCCAAAGTTGATTATTCAAAGGTTAAGGTGGGGATAGGTCGAAAACCACTCAACCAATAGAATTTAGACAGGTTTTGGTACTTATATTAACCTTATCTTTAAGTATTAACTCTAAGTTAATTAGTTTCACTTTTACAATGTCTCTTTGTATTTTTATATAATATGGTTAATAAACTTACTATATACATCCAAGAGACCCCCAAGTGGTCCATTAATGATGACCCTATCATGATATAAGTCTCTTGGCCGAACCTTAGATTTTTTAGGAATTTAATATCAATTAATAATATAATATTTATTTTAAGAACTCTTTTATGTCAATTTTGACACTATTCAATAGTTGATTTTTGTGAAACTCATAACAGATTGATTACTTCGAAAAAAGTCAATTAAATCAATCCTAATATATCATATTATCCTAGAAAATTAGTTTAATTCATTAAAAGTTTCATATTATATTTATTTGGGTATTTATAATATCAATTATTTTAATTTTTCACTATTATAGTAATTAATTCATCATCACTGTGTCATAAATAAATTAAATTATTTAATGTCTAAAAATTATAAATAAACTATCTCTATGTAGGAAATCTTTTTATATTTCTAATGAATATCTATAATCTAAAATGAATCATATATAACCCTATGTAAAAAATATTTTGCTAAAAGATATATGCTTGTGTCATTTTTGTATTCATTTTAACATAATTAAAATAAAGTGTCCCTATCACCTACAAGTGGCACCATGGGGTCCCAAAATCGACCCAAAGATGCCTATGGTCGAACATGTATCAACCAATAAGGCTAGGACACGTTTTAGGGTAATTTAGTCTTATTATAATATTATTTTATAACCCTTATTTACCGGATTTACCCTTAACCATGGTAAATAAAATATTTACCGTAGTAATTATTCAAAATGTCTAAAAATAAAAGTTACATATTTACACAATTTGAACATCCTGATTCCAAATATGGAATCCATTTTTCTAAATTCAAAACACAAAAGTGTCAGAAATTAATTTAAAATTAATTCCCGCTGTCAAAACAAAAAGCGTGTTTTTAAGAGATAATAACTATCAAAAGATTGACACTTGTTTATGTTCGGTTTAATTGTAAAATTATGTACAATGACCAAAATTATATTAAATGGTAAAAATATATTCTAAATATACTTTAAAACCACTCAAATTCATAATTTTTCACTATTAATTATTTTGATTAAAAAAGTTGTTTTTAATTAAAATTTAGTAATTTTCACTATTCATCAAAATATGAAAGTTATCCGAAAAGTACCAAAACTTCACCTTAGGCTAAATTCGATATTCCGAATCCAAAAATGAAGTCCATTTTAAAATATAAAATATATATAATCAAAAATTAGGTATTACTATTCATAACGGCTAGTTTGATTGGTTATGGTGTGTTAGAACTCGGTGTTGCGTACAACACACGCTATCACATTATTCAAAGAGAAGAGTACCGTAGAAGCTTGGGGTGTTACATTCTCCCCTCCTTCAAATAATTTCTTCCTCGAAATTTCTAGAATACTTATCACATGAAAAGACTCGGGTGGTTCTTCATCATAAGTTCCTCGGGTTCCCACGTTGCCTCTTCCATCTTATGGTTTCTCCACAAAACTTTTACCAGACGCGTCGTCCGGTTTCTTAGTACTTGTTCTCTCGTATCAAGAATCCTGACAGGCTCTTCGCAATAAGATAGATCGGGTTCCAGTTCTAATTCCTCATAGGTGAGTACATGCGTTGGGTCAGGCATGTATTTCCTCAACAGAGATACGTGGAACACATCGTGAACTTTGGAGAGACTTGGCGGCATTGCCAATCGGTAAGCTACAGCCCCAATTCGTTCTAGAATTTCGAAAGGTCTGATGTACCTAGGACTCAATTTACCTTTCTTACCAAAATGTATGACTCCCTTCCATGGAGATACCTTCAGGAAAACATGATCACCGACTTGAAATTCCAAATCCTTCCTTCGATTATCGGCATAGCTCTTCTGCCTACTTTGAGCTGCTTTGATGTGATTTTGGATTACCTTCACCTTTTCCACCGTTTCCTCCACCAGTTCTGGGCGTACAAGTTTTCTTTCACCGACATCATCCCAACAGGTTGGTGTATGACATCTCTTTCCGTATAATGCTTCATATGGTGCCATCTGAATACTCGAATGGAAGCTATTGTTATAGGAAAATTCTACGAGAGGTAAGTATTGATCCCACATACCCTGAAAGTCAAGTGAGCAAGATCTCAACATGTCTTCTAAGGTTTGAATAGTTCGTTCTGATTGTCCGTCTGTCTGAGGATGGTAAGTAGTGCTCAAATGAAGTTCAGTATCCAAGGATTTCTGAAGACTTTTCCAAAATCTTAAAGTAAAACGGGGATCACGATCAGAAACAATCGATAGGGGTACTCCATGAAGTCTCACAACTTCATTAATATATAGTCTTGCTAGACGTTCCAGGGGTAGATCTTCTCTTATAGCAAGAAAATGTGCTGACTTAGTAAGACGATCAACAATAACCCATATTTCATCGTTCCTTGTAGGAGTCTTTGGTAGCCCCATGACAAAGTCCATCGTAATATTGTCCCATTTCCACTCCGGTATGGGAAGAGGTTGCATGACTCCTCCAGGCTGTTGCCTTCCAGCTTTCACTTGTTGACAAACCATACATCTTGACACAAAATCATCAATCTCCCTCTTCATGTTGTCCCACCAAAAATGTTCCTTCAAATCTCTATACATTTTGGTGCTCCCAGGGTGTATAGAGAAATTGGAACTATGAGCATCATCCAGCAATTCCCTTTTTAGATCAGGTATATCGGGAACACAAAGTCTCTTCCCGAATTTCAAAATTCCATCTTCATATACAAAGTCTCTCAATCTCCCATCATTCACAGCTTTAATCTTCTTTTTAAATTCTTCATCATCGGTCTGAGAACTCTTAATCCTTTCTATTAAAGATGGTTTGGCAACCATTTGAAAAAGAATTGATGTTTCTCCTTCCCTGGTTATTCCCATGTCCATCTTCACTAGATCCATGAAAATTGGATCCCTTTCAATTCTCATATTGTTCAAAACTCCATGGTCTTTTCTTCTCAAAGCATCTGCCACCTTGTTTACTTTCCCCGGGTGGTATTGTATCGTACAATCATAATCCTTGAGAAATTCAATCCATCTCCTTTGTCTCATGTTGAGTTCTTTTTGTGAGAAAATATACTTCAAACTCTTGTGATCAGTATAAATCTCACATTTTTCACCATAGAGGTAGTGCCTCCATATTTTCAAAGCAAAGATCACAGCTGCTAACTCGAGATCATGAGTAGGATAGTTTTGTTCATGAATTTTCAACTGTCGTGATGCATAGGCAATAACTCTATCATTCTGCATAAGGACACAACCAAGTCCTTTCTTTGATGCATCACTATAAATAACGAACCCATCATTCCCCGATGGTAGAGTCAATATAGGAGCATTGACTAATCTTCTCTTCAGTTCTTCGAAACATTCTTCACACTCTTTTGTCCAAACAAATTTAACCCCTTTACGTGTGAGCTTCATTAATGGGTTAGCCAATCGGGAAAAATTCTGGACGAAACATCGATAATAACCTGCCAAACCAATAAAACTACGTACCTGAGTTATACTCGTAGGTGCTGGCCATTCTTGGATTGCCTTGGTCTTAGAAGGATCAACAGAGATTCTATCTTTAGAGACAATATGGCCAAGAAAAGAAATCTCCTGAAACCAGAATTCACACTTGCTAAACATCCCATATAATTCATGTCTTCTCAGAGTCTTCTAGATAATGCGCAAGTGATTTTCATGATCTTCGTAGATTTTAGAGTATACCAAGATATCATCAATAAATACCACCACAAATTCATCGAGATACTCCTTGAAAACTCTATTCATCAGATCCATGAATACAGAGGGTGCATTAGTCAATCCAAAAGGCATTACAGTAAACTCGTAATGCCCGTACCTGGTTCGAAATGCTGTCTTCGGAATGTCTTCCTTCTTTACACACAACTGATGGTATCCAGATCGAAGGTCAATCTTTGAAAAGTATTGAGCTCCATGCAGTTGTTCAAATAAATCATCAATACAAGGTAGGGGATACTTGTTCTTTATCGTTATAGCATTGATCTCCCTGTAGTCGATACATAACCTCATAGATCCATCTTTCTTTTTAACAAAAAGAACAGGGGATCCCCATGGGGAAACACTAGGGCGAATAAATCCTTTATTACTCAATTCCTCTAGTTGTTTCTTTAGTTCGACTAACTCTATAGTGGCCATTCTATAAGGGGTCTTCGATATAGGCCTTGATCCAGGAATCAAATCAATGGAAAAATCAACTTCCCGTTCTGGAGGATGTCCAGGTAAATCTTCCAGAAATACATCTACAAATTCTTTCACAATAGGTACATCCTCTATTTGAATATTCCTTTCCTCACCCACAGTTATTTCATTCTCTTCCTCCCCAATAATTGAATTAAGTTGAGCTACTGGGGGTGGATCTAAATAAGAATTAGGTGGTGACGATTCTGCTCTAAAGATAAGGTGTTCCTTATCATTATCATCAAGAATCGTAACCTCTTTCTTCTTACAATAAATCTTCGCATCATAGTCCAAAAGCCAGTCCATACCGAGGATTATATCAAACTCAATCATAGGTATGACGATGAGATCAGCAGATAAAGAACATTTATGTGCTCTAATGGGGACTGATTCGCAAAACTTTGTTGCAATGATACTTCCCTTAGGAGTTTTAACTGACAAATCCCTTGTTAAATCAAATTGGAAATATCTAATTTTCTTAGCAAACTGGGAATATATGAAACAATGCGATGATCCAGAATCAAATAATGCATTTGCTAAACTTGAGGAAACCATTAAATTACCTGCCACCACGTCTTTCGGAGCTTCTACCTCAGCAGTAGTGATAGCATAAGCCTGGCCTTGATCCCTTGGCCTTTTCTGAGCTAAGTTCTCCTTACGCTTAGGACATTCATTTGCATAATGCCCCATCTCCCTACAATTATAGCACTGAACGTTGGTGGCTTCCTTCTTCCCTTTGCAATCACAAACTTGGTGGCCTTTTTCACCACCCTTGTAACAGACTCCCATTCCCTTCAAGCAAGTACCGGGGTGTTTCTTCCCACATTTACCACAGGATGGATATTCAACCTTTCCTTTCTTCCCCTTATTTCCATTCCCAGATTGATCAAAAGGCCTCTTCTTCTCTTGCTTTGCTTTAAAGTCATAAGACTTAGAGAATTACTTTTCGGTCTTGATAGCACATGAGACAATGTCTTTGTACGATGAAAAGGATTGTGAGACTAATGCTCGACGGAGAAATGGTTTTAACCCATCAAAGAAACGATCAATATTACTTCTTGGGTTACGTATATAATCTCCAGAATACCTTGCTAACCTTGTAAAATTGGCCTCATACTTTGCGACATTCTCATCCTCCTTCTGTCTCAGACTCAGAAATTGCCTTTCCATCTCTACTCGATGGTCGCGAGGAAAGTATTTTTCTAAAAACAGATCTTTGAACTCCCTCCATTCCATATTTGATACTTCATCATCTTCCTTCGTATTTTGAACCAATGACCACCATTGGTCAGCATCTCCAGTGAGGCGGTAAACTGCCATGATAACTTTTTCCCTTTCACTGCTCCCCAAAGCCTGAAATATTTTCTCTAGGGAAAATATTCATTGCTCAGCTACTAAGGGATTTGTACTCCCATTGAACGTTGGTGGTTGTTGCCTCATGAATCGATCTAACATTGATCCTCCATGCTGCGGATCAGGGTGCTCCATACGGGTAAGGTTATTATTCATAACCTGAGTAAGTTTTCCCAGTATGGTGATTAGCTGATCGGCACCAGTTGCATCACCAGCTCCACTATAATTATCTTGAGCAGGAGGGCAATCCCTACATGGAGTGCGTGCATTGATACGGTTTCCATTTCTTCCACTAGGAACTATTTCTAAACAATGGCATAAACTAGATCAGTTTATGAATCAAAATACTTATAAAACACTTAACATAAATTGAACTATTTATAGATATAATCCATAATCATAAAAATGTTTTCTTTGAGGAAGTATATACTCATAAACCCTTCATAATGATTTGTAAAGAAAATGAGAGTTATCCTAAGCATATCCCCCGGAAGTGTCGTAACCAAGAGTACAGCAAGGCCCGTTGTCGTGCACCAGTTCCCGTTCGAGTCTAGCTCAAAGCGGTGTTTTCGGGTTTTACCCCTAGGTACATCTGTGCCAGAGCCGCCTCTACCTGCTCGTATCCAGACAGGGATGTATTGCTCGGAAAACTCACAAAATATTTACAATACCAAAATTCTAGGAAGTTCTTCTATACTAATCCTTAAAGTTCATCTTAGGTCTACGTGCTCTAATCAGAGTTTATCTAAATCTAGCTTCCAAGGTTTGTACTAAACTTCCTATGATACCAACTGTAACTCCCCGATCCTAGTTACCCAGAGTCGGTGCATTATTACATAACATTGTCATGATCACAAGAAAGATCAAATTTCGAAAGACCGATTGGTTTAGTAGCCTTGGAAACACTAGATATATTCATAAAGTTTTACATTACATCATAAAGTTAAAAACTACTACAACAACATAATGTCTCCACAGTCCACACTATTAACCCCTCATAATATCCCTGCAGGTCATTCATAACTTACTTCTTCACATCCTGGGAAAAATAAAACATAGAAAAGGGGTGAGCTCAAATGCCCAGTAAGGATAACAATATAACGGAAACTTTCATAAATAAGAATAAACATTTAAGGCAATGTATAACTAAAACAAAAGCCTTTCAAACTTGAACTTTCAACATAGTATGGCATAAATAAAATGAAATAATGTCATTTACTTATTCACATGGATATTCTACTAATCGAATAATCACATGAAAAATCAATAACCACTTTCATAATGATGAAATGCATAATGCTGAACTTTAATTTCTTTGTCAAGGCCTCGTCCCAAGACCTAGGGGCTAACTGTAACCGGAACCCAACCTGGAGTGCCTCTAATAACCGGACACCAACCCGGAGTGCCTCTAATAACCAGACACCAACCCAGAGTTCCTCTAATAACCGGAGACCAAACCGGAGTTCCTCTAATAACCGGAGACCAAACCGGAGGGCTTACTTTTACCGGTCCCCAACCCGGAACATACTTGTCTAACACATTCATCTGAATGAAAGGTTGAAATATAACATAAACATTCGGATTACAAATAACTTATGAAATGTCAATACTTTAAAAAAAACCATGAGTGAGATAAGAATAGCTTATCCACCGTCAAAAATATCACAAAACCTTCAATAAAAAATGGATGTTTTGTATCATAATAAATCAACTTCAAATAAGATTAAAAGCCATCAAAGGATGTTGACATAGATGAAATCAAAACTATTTTAGAGAAATATCTCTTTTTTTTGAAATCATTTTAAAAGTAACATAATTATAAAATAATACATTCAATTTGAAAATATTCTTATAAGCTTTTAAGGGAAGTTTTGACGATTTTATAACGGCGGTAAATAGCCGCACCCGCCGTATAAGTTAAAAAAACATTCTTACCTTAAATTTGTCGAAAATGTTAAAAGTGCCTTGTTTTGAAAACGACGGAAAGATTCCTTTATAAACCACTTATAAAAAGTCAAACAAGGGTATAAATGACTTTAACCCATATTCTTGTAAATAGTAAAAATGTTTTGAAATACATTTTGAAGAAACATGTATGTGGATGATAAAGAGATCCCAGTAGATTATTACGTATAAACAACCTCGGATAATGAAAAGATTGCGAAATAACCCTTACCAATTTGGTAACTTATGAAACATACAACCCATGAAAGAGGTATCATACTATGAATATTTAAATACACATAAATTAGAGTGTATTACACAACGAATATAATTATGGGCAGAACATACACCACACAAAAGGTGATGGTGGCAATATGGCAAGAATCTCACGGGAATAAAGAGTGAGATTAAAACCCCTTACCTTGTACTTTTCTTTGGTTGGGGTATGTTAACCTCCTGTATAATGGTGAAATAATTGTTATTAAATTATACAAGAATCATATATATTAATATGATATCATATATGATCTTTTAATATTGATTTGATAATAATATCTTAGTATTATCATTGTTTCGGGTGTTAACTTACTTGTTTTCTTTTATATGTTTTGTTACGTAAGCCATGTTTGTTGTATCTTATTAATATACATAATGATATCAAGTCCTTAAACATCATTTTTAAATCATCAAATGATAATTATACTTGAGTGGATACGATGGAGAATGAATCTCATCGCGTTCGTGGAGACGGTAGTCCGTACGTACGCACGAGCGACAATATCATTCTTTTGATATTAAAATAATATATAAAAGGATGGTATATAATATATATACAGGATCATTAACATGTTATATTTATTATTTACATGAGTTACACATCATTATTATACTCATCCAAATAATAATATATTGAATAACAATTACACCACGACGTGGAGACGGTAAGCCGTACGTACGCACGTATGGTGACATGTTATTCAAAGGGTGGATAGAATACTGAATATGGTTGTACCATATTTATAATAACATAAAAATATATATAAGATACTGGAGTTATTATTTTAGAATGGTAATAACAAAGAAAGAAGAAGTGGAAGAAGAAAGGAACTTGAAAAGGGGTGGTGAAAACATTACCTCTTCTTCGGGTTCTTCCTTTTGATTTGATCAAAAGGGATCCTTAGGTTGGCTTTCTGATCAAACTAAGTCCTCTAGGTTGTAGTTAGGGATGTTGGAAGAGTATTTGGGCAGAGTTTGGCCTAACCAAAAGGCTTTGAAGGTGTGAAGAAATGAGAAGTAGGAGTGCCCTTTTATAAGAGGGGTGAGGGGCACCTTTGGAAAAGCTAGAAATATTAATTTATAATAAATTCATATTCGGTTTCTAATGGCTCCAAAGTTGATTATTCAAAGGTTAAGCTGGGGATAGGTCGAAAAACACTCAACCAATAGAATTTAGATAGGTTTGGGTACTTATATTAACCTTATCTTTAAGTATTAACTCTAAGTTAATTAGTTTCACTTTTACAATGTCTCTTTGTATTTTTATATAATATGGTTAATAAACTTACTATATACATCCAAGCGACCCCCAAGTGGTCCATTAATGATGAACCTATCATGATATAAGTCTCTTGGCCGAACCTTAGATTTTTAGGAATTTAATATCAATTAATAATATAATATTTGTTTTAAGAACTCTTTTATGTCAATTTTGACACTATTCAATAGTTGATTTTTGTGAAACTCATAACAGATTTATTACTTCAAAAAAGTCAATTAAATAAATCCTAATATATCATATTATCTTTTAAAATTAGTTTAATTCATTAAAAGTTTCATATTATATTTATTTGGGTATTTATAATATCAATTATTTTAATTTTTCACTATTATAGTAATTAATTCATCATCACTGTGTCATAAATAAATTAAATTATTTAATGTCTAAAAATTATAAATAAACTATCTCTATGTATGAAATATTTTTATCTTTCTAATGAATATTTATAATCTAAAATCCAACATATATAACCCTATGTAAAAATTGTTTTGCTAAAAGATATATGCTTGTGTCATTTTTGTATTCATTTTAACATAATTAAAATAAAGTGTCCCTATCACCTACAAGTGGAACCATGGGGTCCCAAAATCGACCCAAAGATGCCTATGGTCGAAAATGTATCAACCAATAAGGCTAGGAAACGTTTTAGGGTAATTTAGTATTATTATAATATTATTTTTTAACCCTTATTTACTGGATTTACCCTTAACCATGGTAAATAAAATATTTACTGCAGTAATTATTCAAAATGTCTAAAAATAAAATTTACCTATTTACACAATTTGAACATACTGATTCCAAATATAGAATCCATTTTTCTAAATTCAAAACACAGAAGTGGCAGAAATTAATTTAAAATTAATTCCCGCTGTCAAAACAAAAAGCGTGTTTTTAAGAGATAATAACTATCAAAAGATTGACACTTGTTTATGTTCGGTTTAATTGTCAAATTATGTCCAATGACACAAATTATATTAAATGGTAAAAATATATTCTAAATATACTTTAAAACCACTCAAATTCATAATTTTTCACTATTAATTATTTTGATTAAAAAAGTTGTTTTTAATTAAAATTTAGTAATTTTCACTATTCATCAAAATATGAAAGTTATCCGAA
Organism: Viscum album; assembly: GCA_963277665.1. Classification (NCBI taxonomy): domain Eukaryota; kingdom Viridiplantae; phylum Streptophyta; class Magnoliopsida; order Santalales; family Viscaceae; genus Viscum; species Viscum album. The sequence goes on from OY728126.1 coordinate 1,748,689,986, forward strand.
AAGTACCAAAATTTCACCTTAGGCTAAATTCGATATTCCGAATCCAAAAATGAAGTCCATTTTAAAATATAAAATATATATAATCAAAAAGTAGGTATTACTATTCCTAACGGCTAGTTTGATTGGTTATGGTGTGTTAGAACTCGGTGTTGCGTACAACACACGCTATCACATTATTCAAAGAGAAGCGTATCGTAGAAGCTTGGGGTGTTACATGTGAGATGTGAGGTAGGTGGTGGAATACTTCATCAATAGTCGGGGTGTAACGGTGATAAGATTACCTTAGTGAATGGCTAGGAAAGTGGCAGCTCAACATGGGAAAGGTGGGTGACGGTGGAGGGCTTTGGAGATCACAAGACCTGCTTGGATGATGGATGGATAGGTGAAGGCATGGAGGTTTGGTTAAATGTCCATCATTAGGATTCAACTGGGTGGAGTGCATTGTGATGTTTCATCTGAAGGAGTGGGACAATGCGGGCTTCAACAAAAAAATTATTTCAAGCATAAATTTGGGTAACTTATCAAGATGAATTCCCATATTATGATTTAATTCTATCTCCATCAAAGACCCTCGGTTGGTGATTGGAGACTTTAATGTTATTCTTTATCCCAGTGAGAAACTTTGCCCTTCCCATTCTCACATCTCTTCCAGGGAGTTCTGAGCCTCAATAGAAGACTGCAACCTGGTTGAAATAAATATTACAGGTTCCAAATTTACTTGGTACAGAAGACATTATAACATGATTGTTTCTAGTAATCTTGATAGGGATCTCGTGAATATCTTGGCTCTGGATGCCTGGGAAACCATCTCTGGCATCACCTTACATTAGTTAAACTCGGATCACCATCATATTCTGGTTAATTTCCACTCTAAAAATAGAAATCCTATTATTCCTTTCAAATTTAACAATGCTTGGTCAGAGGACTTGGAATGCTCTAATCTCATAAAAAAGTTTCTGTAATTCTATGAGTCATTATACGGATGATTTTTCTTTTATGAAAAAGATAAAGCATCTCAAACTTTTTCTCAAGGGTTGGTGCAGTGCTAAATTGAAACAAATTGATATGGATATATCCACTCTTGAGAATGTTCTCAATCAAACTCAAAATAATGCCACCTATACTGGCTTCTCCTCTAACCATCAAAATGAGGTCAACATTGCTATTAATCTCAACTCCCTTTTGGATCTTAAGGATAGCATTTAAAAACAAGTATTCAAAACTAAATGGATCTTTGATGGTGATCATAACACCAAATTCTACAATTCCATTCAAAGGTTTAAGAAAGTTTGTCGTCCTCTATCCTTTCTCAAGTACAAGGACATCCTTTATGATTCTGAGGCCACCATTGCTAATCATGTGGTCTCTTATTTTGAAACTATCTTCAATGGATCATGTATAAACAAGGATCTCTTTCCTGGGATCATTCCGACTTTGGTCCACGATGAAGAAAACCTTTTTCTCTTGAACACTCCCCTAGATCATAAGATAAAATCCACAGTCATTAGTCTCAACCCTGATAGTGCTCCAGGGCTAGATGGTTTCAACAATGGTTTTTTCCAGTGCCATTGGGAGGTAGTCCAAATGGATGTTTGTAAGCTTGTTAAGAATTTTTTCCCTAATGGTGTCCTTCCTTATGGTCTCAATGATCAATTCCTTACCTTAATTCATAATGTGGGAAATGCCTCTAAAATTCATTTGTTCAGACCCATTTCTCTCATCAAATCCCTCTACAAAATCATTACCAAGCTCTTGGCCAACAGGCTATCCTCTCTATGTAAAAAAATTATCTCTTAGAACCAATTTGGGTTCATCAAAGGTATGTCTATTCAAGACTACATTTGTCTTGCTTCAGAATCGACCAACTCTCTTAATAAAGTATCCATAGGTGGAAACATTTCTATTAAGCAAGACATTAGGAATTCTTTTGACACAATAGACTGGAATTTCATTTTAAAAGTTCTCCAAGTTTTTGGTTTCAATGATGTTTTCATTAATAGGATTAACTCTCTTTTCAATTTGGAATCTATTTCATTTCTTATCAATGGCTCTCTCAAGGGATGTTTTAAATGCTCAAAGGTATTCTGACAAGGTGATCCTCTCTCTACTATCCTTTTCACCATTATGGAGGATTATCTTTGTAGACTCCTCACCTCTCTTTTTCAGAAAAGTAAAATAAAAACTATTCAAAATTCCCACAACCTCAATGTTCTCACTCATCTAATTTATGCTGATGATATAATAATTTTCCATAATGTAAGAAAATTCAATATTATAAACCTGAAATATGATTTATCTCACTATGAAGAGATCTCAGGTCAATCCATTAGTTGGAGAAAATTGTTTATTTTCTTTAGAAAAAGTTTCCCCACCTCTAGAAAAAGCTACATCATTGAGAGTCTTGGTATCAAAGAAGGATATTTTCCTTTTAGTTAATTGGGAGTACCCATCTTTTAGGGTAGGCCTAAATCAATGTAATTTAATGCTATATCTGACTAAATAATCAACCAACTTACAACCTAGAAAAGAAAGTATCTCTCTATGGCTGGTAGAATCTTCCATGTGAAATCATCTATTATCTCCAAAATGGTTTACTCTATGATGATCTATAGGTGTCCCCTCAGTCTCCTAAAAAATCAATTCCTATATTAAAAACTTTTTTAGGATGAGTAGTATCCTTAAAAGGAAGCTTATTATCGTTCCCTGGCCTACCTGCTGAAATCCTCTTGAGAAAGTAGGGATTGGCATCAAAAATCTCAAGCTTTTTAATGAATCCCTCCAAGCCAGACTCACTTGGAACATAATAAACAACAAATATGACTCGATTACCATTCTCAAGAATCATATCCTAGAAAATTTTAAAAAAGGAAGTTTGAGTTATGCCAATTCTTTCATCTTGTCGTCCATTAGGAACTCCTTTGTTAATATCATGCACAATTCTAGATGGATGGTTAGCTCTAATTCCACCATGAAATTCTGTCTTGACAACTAGACTGGAACCCCCCTTATTTTTATGCTTCATAATAATTCCTCTCTAGATAATATCAATTGCTCTATAAAAGAGGTGATGCATCCTGATAACCTAGTCCTCCCTAATCAAATCAAGCAAGTTGTTGATGAGTATCCCTTCACTAATGATGAAGATTTTCTTGTTTTGGAACCAGCCCAAAATGGTATTCTTGATTCAAAAAATTATTAGAATCATTTTTTTACTTCCTCTGAAGCTAATTTTTCTTGGCTAAAACCTTTTGATAAGCCTTGGATCAAACCGTCTAGACTTAATCGTGTTTGGCATATTGCTCATTATTGTATTACAACTAAGTTTTTTTTACAATCCTTTGGTGTTAAACTATGCACGGGATTCCCCCTATGTCATCAATATAGGGAAGAAATCAATCATTTATTTTTGTCTTGTTCCACAGCCACTGCTCTTTGGAATTATATTACTGACATCTTTGAATATAGATTGTTACTTGCTGACTCTATTTTCCCTCTGCTAAAATGTTGTATGGGACTTGTTTCTTCATATAAAATTAGAAATCTTTTATTAACCGCTATTGCAGATCTTCTCCATGTCATATGGTATGATAGAAATTCCATTATCCACAACAACTAATCATTCAATATTAATGCAGGTTGGACGAGAATTCTTATTTCTATTAGGGATGTCGCTAAGCTTTAGAAATCCCTTTGTGATAACTCGGTTGGTGATTTTATGATCCTTCATCGGCTTAGAATAAATGGGATTTACAAACAACCAAAGCTCTTGTTATAAGTGTTCTAGAAATCCCTGATTCCTGGATGGAAAAATATCAATGTTAATGGTGCCTCTAAAGGGAACCCAAGTCCTGCAGGCTATGGAGACATCTTCATGGACTCTCTTGGGAGCTATTTTGGCTGCTTTTTTGGTTTCTTTGGGATTGCCTCTTCCCTGGAGGATGAAATAATGGTTGTGATTCAAGTTTTCCACTTTGTTAAGCTAATAGGCTGGGAAAACATTTGGATTGAAAGTGACTCCACCACCATTATACAGGCTATTTGGAAGGGTGTGGTACACCTTGCTTGGCCTCTAATAGCGTGATGGAAAAATTGTCTAAAATCGCTCCTTGGTCTCAGATGCATTGCCACACATGCCTATCGTGAATCTAACATGTTGGAAGATGGTCTTTCCAATAAAGGAATCAACCAGGACATTACGTGGTGCGATAGTTTTCCGGTTGAGCTTCTCCCTCCCTATGAAAAATACTGTAATAAAATTTATTCTTTCAGACTCATGTAGTGCCCTTTCTTTTTTTAATAAAAAATAAAAGGGCTTTTGAGCCCTTTCCATTAAAAAAACAGACCACTATGAAGGACTTAAACAAATTATTAGGTTAAAAAAACTAATATGAAACCTTATCATGGATAACCTAGATTAAAACTTGGATACTCATAAGTTAAGATATAATTACCATTTATTGGTTATTCCTTATAGGTTATTAACTTTCCCTTTTGTGGGTTAATTCATTCTCATCTTTTTTATTTTTTTTAATTCTAGTTAATGGTGGAAAATAGGAGAAATTATGCCAACAACCAATGTAATGGGAAATGTAATGATTTCCCTAATGAGATTCCAAAACTCATGGGAAAGATATTTATACATCTTGTGTTCATTATAAATGATCTATCCTGAATTACTATTAATAATTGGAACATAGTTAAATTTCCAAACACATAAAAGAAGATAAGGATGCCATGTCATAGAAGTTCAAGTGTTAATGATGATAAAGAAAAGAAGATTAAATTTCCTACATGTCAAAAATTTGGGAATAGGTACCATGAAAAATTACTTCAAGGAACTAGAATATTTTTTATGTGTTCTAAAGGAGGGAAAAATCAGAAAATTGTTAAAGAAAAATGGAGATATTTATTAACAAGGTATGTAAAAATAAAGTTCAACCTAAGGCACCACTAACAGTTCAATGTCGTAGATATAGGTAACTTAGTCAATATATATGTCAATTCCATAATATAAGGATTAAATTTTAAGTGACTATGTTATTAATTTCATTGAAGTGTAAATATTTAATTATTTATGTTTTCAAATTATATAACCATATTGTTCAAGTGTTTTTATTAATGGTACTATGAAACGTATAAGGATCGTTATGAAGTAGTTTTTCTAAAAGGAGTTTCACAAATGTGTTAAATGGTACTAAATAACTATAAATTTTATTTAATGATAAGGATATATTTTATGTAAAAACACATTATTTAGGAAAAAATAATATTTGATATGTTCTTTATTTTTAGGTAATTATAGTCAATTAAAATTATTTTATTTTTTAGAAAATAATGAGTTGGATAGAATACCTTGGGAGTTAAAAAATTATTTGATGAATAATGTTATTTTTTAATATCTTCATTATATTCTTGACAACTTTATAAGATCAAGGGGAATTATAAATATGATTATCACTTTTTTCCATGTTTTTAGAAAAAAACGAAAACCCACAAGCTGAGAAACAGCTCGTCGAATTCAATAAGTTCATGGAGCTTGAACCACTAACTGAAGGGGGGTAAGTATGTCATGCCTACCACTATCCTACAATATGTACTGGTTAGTATTAAATTTTTTTCACATAAATTATTCAATGTATAAATATTCATTTGTTTTTGTGACTCACATTTTAGAATCAAATATTTTTACATTTTTTATGATTTTTGAGGTGAGTAATGATATTTTTGGAAAAGATTTATTAGGTTATGGTATGAATAACCATAAGGTATAAAATTTAAATAAAAAATGAAATATTATTTGGGAAGAATATAATAAAATCCTTTAATATTGAGGTTATTTGGGATGTAGGTTTATTTAGATATGGATTGATTTATGTTGAACTTTGGATTTGGATATTAATATGAAAGTGTATTCATTTTTTGAATTATCATAACTTTTGTTACCATTTCTATTTTTGTTTAATATTTAATGATAGTAGAAATATATTGATATCATTTTTTGAATCATTTTATATGTTATAAGTTAATTTTAGTGCTTCATGCATAAAAAATTCATCTTGAATACTCATCGTTTGGAGCAACAACTGAGAATGTGGTGAAAATTTATTAAAGGATAAATTGTACTTTTAAAGTAAGTATACTACTTTATTTTATTATTCTAGAAGGTAAAATGATCCCTTAGCTCTAGGAAAAGTATATTTAAATAAAAAATTTAATGATTTTAAATAAATCGATGGTCTATTCTCTATTTAAAAAAATTAATAATGTTTTCTTCTAAATGGATCTTCCTTTCAAATCTATGTTTTCACTTCCTTCCAATTTTATCCTATATAGAAAGATAGTTATATAGTGAACATCACTTTTAATACATTAACATTACACCACTTTTTTGAAATACTTAATACATTAAAAAAGAAGATGTCGAAAGACTGTATTAGCCTAGTGCCTTTAATAACATGGAAACATAAACACTTGTATATAAGTTAGATAAATTATCTCTCACTAGGTTCTTAATGATAAGAACCCTTCTTAGACAAAACATACATTATACATATCTTCATAACCTGTAGAATGAAATATTAAAATGGTTGATCTCAGATGCTCAGTAAGGGTAAACAAGGGAGACACATAAGTATAAGAATGAGTATAAGGGTATGAGAATGTGATCATAACATTAGAAGATCATACCCATCATATCAAAGATCATAAATATAAATCATTGAATAAATATTGGTTATTTATAAGACATGGATCATAATATAATCAGGAACATGAACCATGTGAGCATATAATTGGCATAATAAAAATAAATTATGGAAAACACCTAAATATGTTACATAATTCCATATAAGTAAAGGGAAATTTCTAAAACTTAATATGGAACTTCATGGGCACTGCACCTACTGGGAAGGACACACCACCATCCCCAGTCACAGTCCTTTCCTTGTAAGGGATCAGGTCTCCCTATCTTCCTATAGTGGATCAGGTTTCCTCATCTTCCCATAGTGGATAGGGTTTCTCTATCTTCCCATTGTGGATTGTGTTTCATTATTTCCCTTAGTTGATCAAGGTTTTTGACTTAATTCCCATAATTTTCTCCTGAGATAAAAATATTTAACCATTGCATTGGATAGAGATATAGGTCTGAACCATCTCATAATGTAATCATACATACCTGTTCCAAAAATTCTTAAATAATTAAATAATAACTCATTAAATTAAATGGGTGTCATAAAAATATAATCATATCACAGCCTTTGGAAAATATAGGTTTCATAATAATTTAATGAAATCATAACCCATGAAAGAATTAGGTTTCATAATCATATAACCCATGAAATAGAAATGGGTTACATAAAAATCATGCAATAAAAAAATAAACCATTCATAGAAATAATAATAATGGAACCTTTGGATCATTTTCCCATAAATTTATGAGTAACACCAATGGGTGTTATCTTATATGTAAAATAATTTTGAAATATATTTTAAAAACATTTCATGAGGAAAATACCCTTTATTATTTGAAAATTTATTTTTAAAACATAAAACTATTTGAAAACCACTTTCTTTGAAAATAAAATACAAAACTTATAAATACGTCTTGAAAATATTTTTAAAACCTATTATTTGAAAATAATTTGACTACTTATAAGTAAAACTTGAAAATGTTTTGACGCCCATTTAATTGTAATCACTCTGAAAACATATAAGTAATTATTTGAAAATCATACAGAATTTTTTTGAAATAATTTTTCCTTGATAATGAGTTTAAAATATCATCATTAAATATATTTTTTAAAACATCTTTTTTTTGAAATTTATGTCATGTGTCTCAAAGAAGTCAAATTAAGAAAAAACTATGTTACCAACTTGGTAACTTTTGAAACATAAACCCCATGAAATAAATATCATATAATGGATATGTAAATACCCATATATTTAAGTATAATAATCTTAAAATATATTCATGGGTATTATATACAACACAAAAAATAACAAGTTGTGAATAAGGCATAAATCTCAAAGAAAAAAGTGATACTAGAAATCCCCTTACATTATGTCTTGAATCTCGTCGCACACATTCAAACATCATGTATAATAAATATATTTTTATTATAAATCTACCATATAAAAATATTATTTTATCTAATACCATATATGGATTTATTTCACCTTATTATTAACACTTCTATGTTAAGGTTATGTTTCGGGTAATATCTGCATTGTTCTTTACACGTGTCTTAATTTGTTATATTTTCAGTCTTCATACTTATATCATGATTTCATGAATTTAAAACATAATATAAATATAATTTATATTCATTATATCTTTGTTTATAATAATCTATAAAATATATAAATATGAAATGGAATACACTGTTCATGGAGATGGTAGGTCGCATGTATGCATGAAAGTTTGTTTCTGTTTTATTGTCGTATTGAGAGAAAGAGATTAAATTAAATATGTGTGTATATATATATATATTAATTATAGTATAATTATTATTTAATATATATCATATATTTTTACTGAATCCATCCTTAATACATTATATGTAGTTTTTGAATGAATCACATCGCTTTGAGGAGAAGGTAGTCCACACTTCCCCAAATGAAATTATCATATTTACACAAAATGGAAACTATGAAGGTATATGTTATATAATAATTAAATAAGTATAATTTAATCATAAATATAACATAAATCATAAAAAATATATTTTACATCATAATTCCCAACCATGAGAGGTGTTAAAGGAAAATGAACAACATCGTTTCGTGAGGCGATAGTTCTTCGTATACAAGAATGGTATGTTCATTACCCATTAGATGAATGTGTGTGTATGTTCAGGTATAAACCATTAAATAATAACATCCTAGTATATTAAGGATAATTTTGTTACTATATGAGTTTGAAATAAGTATAATTGAATTAGTGAAGAAATAAATAAAACTAAGGTGATTATTAAATATGGTTGCCTCTTTTTCAAGTAACTCCTTTTGGTTTTCACCAAAGGACTTCCATGGATCCATTTATACAAAAAGTGAGGATTATAGAATGAAGGTATAGATTATTGAATATTATTTTATCATATTTTGGGTGATAAAAATGTCTTTATATGTGCAAATAAATGGGAGGGGTTGATTGTATTTTTCTAGTAAAGGAGGAGTGGTATTCTTGTAAATTTTTGGAATGGGAATTTCACCCACATTTTTACTATGAAATTTTGATTAAATAATAGAATAAATAAAATAAAAGTGAGTAATGGGTCAAAATGTGAATATCCCATGGATTTTGGAAAATTTTTAGATCGTTTTGTGTAAGAACTTAGGTTTTTAGAACGGGTCAAAATCCCGACCCTATTTGAATTTTTGATTTGTTTCTGAGGAAACTGGATTAAATGGGAAGTTTCTGGAAATTTCCAGACTACACGCTATGTAATTTAAGTACATGCCATGTATATGTTAAGCGAGTGTTGGTCGTGTGCTCGCCAAGTACATGTTGTGTGATGACCATGTAGAAATTTCTTACTACACGGTGTGTAGTTTTAAACACGCCGTATAAACCCGACCGTGTGGTGGCCATACATGGCGTGTAGGCTGGTTGGTCGGGTAAAACCAGGTACACACCGTGTTCCCCTTGGACATGTCATGTAGTCTAGCCGTGTATGAGGGATATACAGGGCATGTGGGTAAGTCAGTGAGGGAGATAAGAGAAACCAAGTACACGTCGTGTACCCATAGGTACACGTCTTGTACTCATGTTGGTAGGTCGGCGGAATCTCAGCCACCAAATGAATAGTTAAATGAAATATACACATCATTTAGTAATGAAGTACACGTCGTGTACTTTCTTTTTTTTGCGTTAAAACGGGGAGTAGCCTCGTATTGAGGCAGAACCTCAATATATCTCCCGGTTTCGCAAACCAAGTCGGACGGGACTTCAATCCTCTCCCGATTCTTCGTCCGAAGTCGGATTCGATCGCATTTGGATGCATTAGAACCCCCTCGATAAGGCCTCGATTCCACTTTGGATGTCTTGTTTTATTTTCGTTCTAGAACGAGTTATAGGAGTTTGAACGGTATTGAATATTTTATAGATTTACCGCATTTTAGACCAAATTGGCGGTTGTTACCGGAGGAGTAGCATCGTACGAGTCTCAGGTAGGTGGTGTATACCTCATTTTGTGTTTTCGTGGTTGTTTGGGTGACGTGGACTTCAGCACATTTTCGGTTATTTTGAGCGGGACCCGTTTTATCTGCTATTTCATATTAAATTGATTGTTGGACCTATGGGATGCCTTTGGGTAGGCCCTGTTACCAGTTTCCTGAGCAGAGCCGGGTGAGGGGCCATTGGTCATCGGGGCATTTTGGTCGGGGGATGCCAAAATGGTTTAAATTGAGTTATATTTTTATAAACTGTTTAGTTTAATTTATTAAAGCCTGATAAATTGTTAAAGGCATTTAAGACCTCAGGGCTAGTATAGGACAACGCCTTGCATAGTGAAATTCAACTGTTTAGTTTGTTTTGTCTGGTTATGTTTTCTGTTTACATATATATATATATATATGAAATTGCTGAATTTAATCTGCTGGACACTTTGGGTTGTGTTGGGCTTGGCCCGGTTACGCTTGAGTGATGCCGATCACACGTTGGGCTTGGCCTGGGTTATGATGGGTGGTTTTGACCATGGGATTGGGCATCGTGGATGTCGGCTTGAGGTAGTACGACTGTCAGGTTGGGCATGGCCCGGGTTACTAGGATGGTGATTCCATCGGACTTGAGAAAAATGGCCGCAGGGACACGAGGTGTCAGATGTGTTGGTGGCTTAGGTACTATTTTGGTTATTACCGCTCACCCAGGACTTTGAGTAGTGTGCACACAGAGATACTTCTTGATGAGGTGGTTTTGACCACTGGTGTGGGTAGAGGCCCCCGTAGTTGCGGTTAGGTATTTCGGTTGGGAGTGCTTGTCGTAGAAAGACACGTGGGAGGTGAGGAGCCTTCAGGGGATGGGTGTGACTTTGAGATGTTGGTACTTGAGACACAAGGTGTCAGGAGGCCCACGGTGCCGGGTTAATATTTTTGGGAGTTCCTTCGGGACGTCGGTACTTGAGACACAAGGTGTCAGGAGGCACATGGTGTCGGGTTACTACTTCTTTTGGGTGTGCCTTCGGGACGTCGGTACTTGAGACACGAGGTGTCAGGTGGCACATAGTGCTGGGTTACACGACAGAGATTCGGGCGATGGCCGAAGCAGGTGACACTCTATGGTGGCTGTTTAGCACCAGTGGAGTTTGTGTTTACTTGTGCACTGTACTATTTACTGCTTTACTTGTAAATTCATGACTGCTTAAACACATATATTTGGTACGCACCATTGGGTGGTATCCTACTGAGATTTGTCTCACACCCTGCACGGGCTCTTCGGGACGTGTTCAGACTTTATAGATTTACGTGCAGGAAATATTTCAGCTTCAGGAGCTAGGTTGCGTTAGTTATTGCATGGAGATGGTATGGACCTTGAGGTCATAACTAGCTGGGTTTACTTTTTTTCACTTTTCTGTATTGGCATGCTTACTTATTGTAGCTACTGTTGGTTATCCATTGGAACCCTTTTATATTCAGTTGTGTTTGACCTGTTTTGGAAGCATGTTTTACTGTTCAGTTGTAGTTACATGTTATCAGCATGCTGTTGTGTTTATTTCCGTTGTTTTTGTTATATTCATTACTTCCTCTGTTTATCTATATTGATTATGCTTCCGCTCTGTGGGTCTGGTTCGAGTCTGCTATCTTTTATTCCACTGCATTTTACTTTTATACTCAGACCAGTACCCTTATTATGATCCTCCGAGAGGGTATAGCCTCCCCACTATACCTAACAGACCTTCGCTACTAGTAGGCAGCCTTTGGTGTTCAGGGGAGGTGCGCCTAAAGTAGCAACACCCGACCCATTTGGCACTGTTCGGGTGGCTGTCCGGGTCTGGGTCATCACAAAGTGGTATCAGAGGAGTTCTTGATAGGGATTTAGTAGCAGCATTTTACTGGCTACTAATGAGTTTGAGGCTTCTCGTTTCTTTCTGCAGGTTTTACTATTTGGGATATGGTGGACTGGAGATAGTTTGTTATAGGGACTGGGTTTCTTGCTTGTTCTTGGGTTCCTGAAGCCCCAGGTACGAGGGATGAAGCTAGTTTTCATGGGTGGGAACTGCTATTTGTTTTTTCTCAGATTATAGTTTATATGATTTCCACCTCGGTGGCTCGCTTGATGTGTGATGTTCGTGATCATGATATGTGACCCTTGACCCAGTATGGTAAGGGAGAATTGGACCTTGGCCAGTATGGCGAGGCTTGGTTGATTGGCTTTTGATAGGCACATTTTTAGGGAATTTCAATTTCATAATTCCATGTATGCTTTGTGACGTGATAATACCATGTGAATAAAAATCAATTGTCATGCTTGTGTGCTAGAAAATGTAAAAGGTGAAATTCATGATATAATTGCTTGTATACTGCAATCTGTTATGCCATGCTTTGTATATATTGTAAATTTTCATGTGGCGGAATATTTGGGTCTGACTCTTATGAGAGAAGGCATGAACTATGGTTGAGGCAGTGTAACTGTTAGGATTGGGTGACTTGATCATCGGTTTGAGGAAACGTGAGTTGTCGGGACAGGTATGGCCCGATGTACTTTTGATACTTGCCTCTGTTAAGGGTGGGTAAGGAGGCCATGAGGTCGGGATGCCGTGGGGCATGGTTTGCGGTGAGGGGGAGTAAGGGTAGTTGTTATGCACTACCTTTTAATTCTTTTCTTACCTACGTAGAATGTATTGTTATATGTATATATGGGTTGTCTGACCATTTATGGTATTAAGAGAGTTACTCCTTCACGAATCGATGGAGCGTCAGGCAGGAGATGATACAGTACCACAAGATCAGGTTCAGAATTCAGTACAGGCAGAGCACGAGCCGCAGGTACAGGCTCCGGGACAGGATCAGGTTCAGGATCCTGTGCAGGGAGGACAATAGCTGGGTTTGGCAATGTTTGGACCATGGCTTGACGAGCAACTCCGAGCTAGCCTGGTACGTGTCTTGAATGGGATTGACAGATGCACGCAGGGTATAGAGCCTTCTATGGCGTATCTGATGCGGGAGTTCTAGTCGCAGCACCCGTTACTTTTTCAGGGTGAGGGTGGTCCGTAGGTGGCTGAGAACTGGATAGAGAGTATGCAGATGATTTTCAAGCAGCTTGAGACACCTCCAGGGAGGAGGGTCAAGTTGGCGATATACATGCTGAGAGGACCGATGAAGTGTTGTTGGTATGTACAGGTACTAGCTCGTAGGCACGAGGTACTGGTTTAGAAGGACTTAGAGGATAGGTTCTTTGATCACTTCTACCCAGAGACACTGAGGGCAGAGAGAGCTCGAGAGTTCTTGAGTCTTCAGCAGGGGGGATATGTCTATCATGGACTACGTAGCTACCTTCACATAGTTGTCTTGCTTTTCACCTAGTATGGTGAGTGATGACGCAGCTAGGGTGAGGCCCTTTGAGGATGGCATACAACACACCATTTGGATCTAGGTGAACATCTTCAGGCTGGGTTCCTTCTACAAGGTGGTGAATCAGGCGCTCATAGCCGAGGGAAACGAGAGAGAAAAGTCTCGCTTGGGCAGGGCGACAGCTTCAAGTGATGGTTCAGACATCAGGAATTGAGGAAGGGATGAGTTCCACAGCAGGGAAGTCAAGCTAGGGATTCATCTAGACCACCTCGTGGTAGTTCTTCGGTGATTTTCTTTCAGTGTGGATAGTCGGGGCATGCTCGGGCTCAGTGCGATAGGCCACCGAAGGAGTGTCAGGCATGTGGATAGGACGGGCATCTGGAGAGGTTTTGCAGGCAGCCTTCTCAGATAGCCAGTAGGCAGGGACCTGGACAGACTGTAGCATCTAGAGCTGGTTCAGGTTCGGTCCCCGGAGAGGGTAGTCAAGGATCATCTGTGCGCAGAGGTCGTGACAAAGAAGGTGGGACTCAGCTGAGGGGTCAGTGGCTGGTGACTGGAGCAGCATCGTTGGGAGGTCAGGCGTCAGGCAGCAGTGTTTCAGGCCAGGTGCACGCCCTGGAGCTGCCAGAGGCTAAGCAGGCAAGTGAGACAACGATAGTTAGAGGTAAACCGCGGTGTGGCTGTGATATCCATGTTTTCTTTTTGGCATGACCTGTATAGGCATGTCTGTTTTGAGTGCACGTGGTGCACAGTATCTATGTGGACTACCTAGATGCTAGTCAGTGGGATTGGCACCATATCAGGTGCGTGATATATTATATATATATATATGATTGTATGAGATGCGTAGCATCAGGGCATCGAGGATGCGGGTTACTTGAGGTGTCGTTAGAATTCGGGAATCAAGGATGCGGGTTACTTGAGATGTTGTGGGCATCGGGGTATCGAGGATGCGGGTTACTTGAGGTGCTAGGCACCAAGACCTCGTGGAGGCAGACACTGATGCGGTGCGGGCTACGTTGGGTGTCGGGAATGATACGTGAGCACCAATGTGGTGCAGGGGTGATGATGCGTCATGGAAGGACTATGCGTCTAGAAAACAGGTTAGTAAACCTTGGTTGCTTTGAGATTTGTTGGTTGAGACCAAGTAGGCAATTCCTAAGGTGGGGATCCCCTTGAAGAATTTAGTCAGAACCTGGGGACCGGGGTAGTCCAGGTTGTTTAACTGGGATGGGCGTGTTTGGTCCCATATCTGGGTTTTGTTCGGTAGCTCGAGGATGAGCTACATTAAGGTGGGGAGTTTGTAAGAACCTGGGTTTTTAGAACGGGTCAAATCCTGACCCTGTTTGAATTTTTGACTTGTTTCCGAGGAAACTGGATTAAATGGGCAGTTTCTAGAAATTTCCAGACTACACGGCATGTACTTTAAGTACATGCCGTGTATATGTTAAGAAATTGTCGACCGTGTGCTCGCCAAGTACATGCCGTGTGATGACCATGTAGAAATTTCTTACTACACGGTATGTAGTTTTAAACACGCCGTGTAACCCCGACCGTGTGGTGGCCATACATGGCGTGTAGGCTGGTTATCCAGGTAGAACTAGGTACACGCCGTGTTCCCCTTAGACATGCTGTGTAGTCTAGCCGTGTATGAGTAATATACATGGAATGTGGGTAAGTCAGCGAGGGAGAGAAGAGAAACCAAGTACACGCCGTGTACCCATAGTTACACGCCGTGTACTCATGTCGGCAGGTCGATGGACTCCCAGCCGCCAAATGAACAGTTAAATGAAATTTACACGGCATGTAGTCATGAAGTACACGCCGTGTACTTTCTTTTTTTGCATTAAAATGGGCAGTAGCCTCGTATTGAGGCAGAACCTCAATATATCACCCAGTTTCGCGAACCAAGCCGGATGAGACTTCAATCCTCTCCCAGTTCTTCGTCTGAAGTCGGATTCGATCACGGTTGGATGCATTAGAACCCCCTCAGTAAGGCCTCGATTCCACTTTGGCTGTTTTGTTTCATTTTCATTCCAGAATGAGTTATAGGCATTTGAACGGTATTGAATATTTTGTAGATTTGCCGCATTTTAGACCGAATTGGCAGCTGTTACCAAAGGAGTAGCATCATACGAGTCTCAGGTAGGTGGTGGATACCTCATTTTGTGTTTTTGTAGTTGTTTGGGTGACACGGCCTTCGGCGCGTTTTCGGGTATTTTGAGCGGGACCTGTTTTATCTTTTGTTTCATATTTAATTTCTTATTGGACCTATAGGATGCCTTTGGGTGGGCCCTATTACCAGTTGTGTGAGTGGGGCTAGGTGAGGGTCCATTGCTCATCGGTTCATTTTGGTCGGGGGATACCAAAATGGTTTAAATTAAGTTATATTGTTATAAACTGTTTAGTTTAATTTATTGAAGCCTGATAAGTTGTTAGAGGCATTTAAGACCTCAGTGTGGGTATGGGACAGCACCTTGCATAGTGCAATTCAACTGTTTAGTTTTTTTTGCCTGGTTATGTTTTCTGTTTACATATGTATATATATAATTGCTGAATTGCATCTGCTGGACCCTTTGGGTTGTGTTGGGCTTAGCCCGGTTATGCTTGAGTGATGCTGATCACAGGTTGGGGTCGGCCCGGGTTATGATGGGTGGTTTTGACCATGGGATTGGGCATCGTGGACGTCGGCTTGAGGCAGTATGACTGTCAGGTTGGGCATGGCCCAGGTTACTAGGATGGCGATGCCATCGGACTTGAGAAAAATGGTCGCAGGGACACGAGGTGTCAGATGTGTTGGTGGCTTAGGTACTATTTTTGTGATTACCCCTCACCCAGGACTTTGAGAAGTGTGCACACAGAGATACTCCATGATGAGGTGATTTTGACCACTCGTTTTGGTAGAGGCCCCCGTAGTTGCGGTTAGGTATTTTGTTTGGGATTTCTTGCCATAGAAAGCCACGTGGGAGGTGAGGAGCCTCCAGGGGATGGGCGTCCCTTCGAGATGTTGATACTTGGGACACAAGGTGTCAGGAGGCACATGGTGTCGGGTTACTATTTTTGGGCGTGCGTTTAGGATGTTTGTACTTGAGACATAGGGTGTCAGGAGGCGTATGGTGCCGGATTACTATTTCTTTTGGGCATGCCTTCGGGACGTCAGTACTTGAGACATGAGGTGTCAGATGGCACATAGTGCTGGGTTACACGATAGAGATTCTGGCGTTGGCCGAAGCAGGTGACACACCATGGTGGCTGTTTAGAACTAGTGGAGTTTGTGTTTACTTGTGCACTGTACTATTTACTGCTTTGCTTGTAAATTCATGACTGATTAAACACATATATTTGGTATGCACTGTTGGGTGGTATCCTACTAAGATTTGTCTCACACCCTATACGGTCCCTTCGGGACACGTGAAGACTTTATGGATTTACTTGCAGGAAAGAGGTCATCTTCAGGAGCTGGGCTGCGTTAGTTATTGCATAGAGATGGTATGTATCTTGAGGTCATGCCTAGATAGGTTTAATTTTTTTTTTACTTTTCTGTATCGACATGATTACTTGTTGTAGATATTGTTGGTTAGCCATTGGCGCCCATTTATATTCAGTTGTGTATGACCTTCTTTGGATGCATGTTTTACTGTTCAGTTGTAGTTACATGTTATCAGCAAGTTTTTGTGTTCATTTCCATTGTTGTTGTTATATTTACTGCTTCTTCTGTTTATCTATATTGATTATGCTTTCACTCTACAGGTCTGGTTCGAGTCTGTTGTCTTTTATTCCACTACATTTTACTATTATACTCGGACTAGTACCCTTATTATGATCCTCTGAGAGGGTATAGCCTCCCCACTATACCTAACAGACCCTCACTGCTAGTTGGAAACCTTTGGCGTTCAGGGGAGGTGCGCATAAGGTAGTAACACCTGAACCGTTTGGCACTATTTGGGTGGTTGGCTGGGTCTGGGTCGTTACATTCTGGGTCTTAATTTTAAGGTTTACTCATTTCTTAAGCTAATTGTTGTCTTAGTCGATGTAATTAATTTTAATCACTTTACTTGATGTTTTTGCTAAAAAGATAATTTAACTTTATTATACATTATAAATTATGTTTATTACAAATATGGAATCCATTTTTCCAAGTTATAATCACATAATTGGAAGAAAGTAATTTAAAATTAATCTCGTAGATGTGTCATGACAGCGGGTCTTTTAGCAAAAATGTTTAAAAGTTTGAGATATTTTTATATCCAATTTCATTGTGAAATGGTTCCAATAACTTGTATTGGAAAATTGATGTAAAATTTAACCAATTAAACTTTAAAACCAAATTAAAATATAATTTAAATATTTAAATAAATTATATTAAAACGTATTTTTGAATTAAAATTTAGTTTTTTTACTATTCATCCAAAATGAAGTTTTTCTGAAAAATATCAAAAAATCACCCTAAGATAATATTAAAATTATGAATTAAAAAATGATGTTTATTTTATCAAACTCAATTTCTAGTAATTTCTAAAATTAATTTTTATTTTTTCTCACTAAAGGATATAAAAATATGTTCCTTTATGAAAATAGTATTTTTAAACATATAAAGACTTACCAAAATGTATATATTTAATTATCAATATGTTTTATTTTTATGAAACTATTATAACATTGAAATTTTATTTATTACTATTCATATTAAAAAATTTAACATATGGTTTATAACTATCTCATTTAAATAACTATAATAATAAAATAATGATTTATATAAACTCAGTGTTGTGTGTAACGCAAGCCAAGTTAGTATCGCATGTAGCGCAAGATTACCTTAATGTAGCGTATAAAAAAATTTACTTAGTGTAGTTTAAGAACTTGACATTTTTTGTAGTTGAATTGGTCCTGTTTTTAGTTACTCTTTTGTCCTTATTTTATTACTCTTTTGGGTTATAACTTTGGGTGAATTTGGGTGGAATTTTTTGGAAATTAGAAGAAAAGGATTGTGTATGGTTGGAACACATTTAGGAAAAAATATACACACCAATATAGAAAATTATGTATCCTAAAATAGTGGTTATTTTCAAGTTTGATGTATATTTTTTCAAACTATGTTCCCTATTAGGAGTAATCGTGCACCCATAAAATGAGAGCTGCAAGATGGGCACATGATTTAGGAAAATCATGTGCCTCAGCTCAGCAAACCATGTGTGGGAATTAACTAAGCCTGAAAATTATTTTATAAATTCCCCAAGACCCCAAAACTCTTATATTTCGACCCCAATTGAACCATAGGTCCATTTTCATGTTTTATAAACTCTCCAAATGAATTCTAATCCCTCTTGACCATGATTCTTCATGAATCGAAGCCAGGGTTGAAGGTATCCTCCTCTTATAGTTTGTGAATTCTCTCCTGATTCATCTCTTGTGTTTCCCCCATTATTTCCCCTTTCCCTAGATTATGTAATCCACTATTTTATATATTTATATATAATTTTTTGAGATCTAGATCTTGATTTCAATGATCTTAAAGTTATTTAATCTTGATTTAGGGTTTTGAGTTTCGGAACTAGATATGCATCATTGTTCCACTCAATTTTCATGGATTTCTATTGGGAAATTATTCTTAGATGAATTCAGGTAGTATTTTAATATTAAATTCTCATAGTTGTGATTTTGATATGTGTATTTAATATTTAGTATTGTTAGTATTCTTTAGCAATCGAATTCCTAAATTATGTTATTTAATGAATCCAATTAATTAATTAGATAATTGTTAAAATCAATGATTAATTTGGGAGTTAATTATGAGCCTAAAGTTGTGTACTTTTAGATAATTAATTAGAGTATTAATTATGAGATTGAGGGATTTGTGATTTAGACAATTAATCAGGGTATTAATTACAAGATATCAAGATAATGGGTTTCAGAAAATTAATTGATGAATTAATTATGAGATATCAAGATATATGATTTGAGATAATTAATGGGAGATTAAATATGATATATTTATTTCATGAGTTGATATAATTAATTTTATATTGATTATGAGATATCTAATTTGTGAGTATGATTAATTAATTAATGAATTAATTAATGGTTCTTGAGATATGTGTAGAATTGTGATGTCATTTATTATGTGATATTAAATGGTAAAATTAATATTAGAACAAGTATTATGAATGGTAGCATGTTCATTCAAATATGTGTTATTAAATGGTGAATGGTAACATGGAAATTTGTCCAAGTATTTTGAATAGTTACTTGACCATTAAATTATGTGTTATTAAATGGTGAATGGTTACATGGAAATTTATCCAAGTATTATGAATGGTAACATGTTCATTAAATTATGTGTTATTAAATGGTTAATGGTAACATGGAAATTAGACCGGGTATTATAAATGGTAACATTTTCATTCAGTTATTTGGTTAAATTGAGAATATTCAATAATGTGATAAACTATTTATTTATGCATTATAATTATTTATTTATATGAATGAATACACTATTTTTTATTGGATTTGTTTTAGACATCGTTGGTGGTGGCATACTAAGTCAAAATCACTCCCTAATTGGGATACATAATCAGTACTCGAATAGACATTATTGTTGTAGGATAAGTTAAGGTAAAATGCCCTATGTTAGTTGGATGATTTGGGGATATAGCTTGGATGAGAGAACCGGATGCGGTTCATGACCCACATGGGAGTTGTCGGTGTATTTAATTTTATTTTTTTGTTTATAAACTTGAAATTGACATTAGCATGGAATTTTTTTCTACTTTGGTTGGATATTTTATTTCCTTCTTTGATCATCTTTAGATATTGGTATTTTTTATGGTTATATATGCTTCTGTTATTGTTTATTATTTACACATTGGTATTAATCTAATAAAATAGTGTATAGTATCCCTATGAATGAAATAGAAAACTCTTTCTACTAGTCTATATCCTCTATTGTGTAAGGTGGTGTGCTTAAGGTCATGTTACCAACCAGATCGGGGCACCGGTGTGTGGCACCTATGTCGGTATGTTACAAAGTGGTATTAGAGATAGTTTTCTTTTATTTTCCTTTGGTCTTACTATTTGGGATAGATATATAGGATAATAGGAAGATTCAAGTCTCAGTAATGTGCTCGTGCATGGGAGTTTTAAACCCATGTATGGGGGGAATCCATGTACTTAGGGAGGGATTCTTTTTGTTATTGTTCAATTTAACAGTTGAATGTTATTTCACCTTGAGTGAAACACTTGTTGGGTGATGTGATTATTATTTCTAAAAATTATTGAAAATTAACTAATGGCTTGATAGGGTAGGATAGTTGAGTTTACATGTATCATTTTAGGCACTTAGGGTAATTGTGACATTCATCATTTTAGGCATGCATAAGAAAATAGGTTTTGGGAATTAGTTGAACATGAACTATTTTTCTTTTCTTCTGAAATTAAAAAGTAAAATTTTCCTAATATGAAATTAAAAATGGAAAAATGATGCAAAATGTGAACAAATGGGTTTCTAATGGAATGTGAATAATCATAATGATAATACCCTTTGAAAACCAAGACATGGGTGTAGATTAGTTAAGGGTAGTGTTACCACCTCAGTTTTTAATGTATGGAGAGATGTGTGTAAAATACTTTTTGTGACTTGTTATGATTTTAATCTTATGTAATTATGTTAAAGTTATGTTATGAGTTCAAATATGTGTTTTTAATTTTATATATATTCCTCCATGATGATTCTTACTGAGAGGAAGACAAGAGGATATGGCCGGTAATGTTCTATCAGTAGTGGAACCTAAGGCCCTGATAGTGATGGGACAGGAAGAAGGGGATAAGTTCTGAGTGAACTTTTATCTCTTTATGAAACTCATGGAAAGAGACCTAGGGCGAGTTTTGAATATCCTGTCTAACCAGAAGAGGAAGTTTCATTTGAATCACCCTCTAAATTTTATTGTAGAGGGTGGAACTGATGGAGGTGAGTACTGGGTTAAGTGTATCTAGGCCATAATTGACCATTTAGTGGCCCCTATTAAAAATAGGGTCAGTTTGGCCACCTATATTCTATGAGGATCAGTGAAGTTTTGGGGGACATTCATGTGTATACTGAACAAGATAATGGCATGCTATGTAAGGACTTTTTGGTAAAGTTCCTAGAGCACTTCTATCCAGAGACACTGAAGTAGGACAATGAATCAGATTCCATGTCGCTAACTTAGAGGATCATTTCTATGATGGACTATATTATATGCTTCACATATTTTCAGTGTTTTACTCTATCATTAGTATAAGATAAGGCATCTATGTTGATTCAATTTTAGGACAGACATAAGTGAGAGATTAAGTCTCAAGTCAACCTATTTTGATTAAAGAAGTTTACTGAGTTGGTGGATCAGGCTATCATAGATGAGGGGAATATTATGGAGAATTACAATTTAGGATTGTTGGTTTCCGTTGGAAGATTAGAAGGGAAGAATTTTGAGAGTAGGAAGCATATCTAGGAAAATTTTTGTCTGAGTAGTGGGAATCAAAGTACTCATATAGTGGGATTAGTTTTATAGGACCTTATTGGAGTGACCTGTCACTAGTGTGGTAGGATGGGACATTATTGTAGTAATTTTTTCTAACCACCCATGGAGTTCCATGCTTTAATAAATATGGGACATCTATAGAGTTTATGTAGGAATGTGTGGAAATTTATTAGTGATGGAGGAGCTAGACAAAATCAGGGTGTGGGAAGGTGATATTATGCACCATATTAGTCTCGCAGCTGAAGTTCTACTGGATGAGGTGGTAGAGGTAATGGATGTAGAGATTCTATATAAGAGGTCCCATATCATCATAGTTGTGATACTAAGGGGACTCGGACTGTATCATAAAGAATAAGGGTAGGACAATGACATACAATGAAACCTACACATGTGGATGGCGAGGTTGGACCTTCGACAGTGAGAGGTATTATTCTTATAGCTTCTAAATTATATAGTTACTTATTTTATACTAGTACCTATCATTCGCTATATATTTAAAAACATGTTAATAATTTGATCCTGGAAGTGGAGTTTGTGAGTAGGACAATGAAAATAGATACACCATTGAGAGTAAAGGTCTAGAGACGTCAGTTTGTGTCGAGGATGTTCCTTCGAGATTAGAGAGTATCATTTTTGTGGGATATCTATATGCTTGATATGTCAGGCTTTGACCTAATTGAGGTTATTTATTGGATACTCACATACCGAGCCCACATTTATTGTTACTTCATGAGAGTTATGTATACATCTCTTAAGGGTGACAATTACATTCACCATGGAGAGTGGGATATCTAAGAAGCATAGCTGGGATAATTACTCAGGAATTGGGAGTTATCAAAGCCCAGGTTTCTAGTTTATTACTGGAAAATGGAGGAGTAAATCATGATATATTTCCACAAGTGGTGGAATAGGTTAATCATTTTTTTTCCTGAATAATTCTCCTGGATACCACCAGAGAGAGATATGGAATTCATTGTTGATCTCATACCGGGGGATGAACCAATTTCTATTCCACCAAACATAATGGCACTGAAAGATCTTCAAGAACTCAATACTGGGCTATAGGAGTTGTGGGATATGGAATTTGTTCATCCTAGTATGTCACAATGGGGTTCTCTAGAGTTGTTTTGTAAAGAAGGCTAACAGGACTCTATGTTTTTGCATTGATTGCCAGAAGTTGAACTGGATGAATGTAAAGAACTGGTATCCTCTTCCACATATTAAAGACATATTTGACTAGTTGGGAGGATTTTGTGTGTTCTTAAATATTAACTTTAGGTTGGGGTATCTTCAGGTGAGAGTTTGGACTTTTGATATACTAAGGACTACTTTCAAAAGCAGATATGGCCTATATGAGTTTATTGTAATGTTTTTTGGGTTAACGAATGAACCATCAGTGTTTATGGCCTTGATAAAGAGAATCTTCCACCTATACCAAGATTAGTTTCTTGTGGTATTTTTGGATGACATCTTGGTGTACTGCGAGACTCATGACAATATTGCCTAACATCTTGACATCATATGGGGTATATTGAGATAGAATCGACTAAATTGAAATCTATATAAGTTTCAATTATGGATTAATTAGAGTCGATCAGGATTTTCCTTTCCATCAAAATTGAAGGTGCTGATGTTGAATAAACATTTTCTCCGGTGGAGACATTAGAGTCGATTAGGCTTTTCCTTGCCATCAAAATTCAAATACGATACAAATTGTATCAAATGGATGTCAAAATAGATTTCTTGAATGGTGTTCTTGAATAAGAAGTTTACATTGAACAACCAGTGGGTTTTCTATTTTTTAATGATGAAATAAAGGTTTTCATGTTAGAGAATAAAATATATGGTCTGAAACAGGAACCATGGGTGTGGTAATCTTGACTGGATTCTTATCTAAAGATGCTCAAATTTAAAAAATAGGGGGAGTGGATCACAATCTCTATGTGAATAACTCAAATTAAGATCAATTTATGGGGTTGGTGTATGTAGATGATATTATTTTTGGAAGAAGCGGGCAGATATTAGTAGAATAATTTTACAATCACATGAAATCAGAATTTGAGATGTTTATGATTGGTGAACTCACATACTTCTTAGGGATGCAAGTGATTCAGAGGAAATACTACATTTTTATTTCTCAAGAAAAGTATTCAAGAGAGTTTCTTAAGAAATTCAATGTGTATGATTCCAAACCATTGTTGACTCTAATTATGGTTGGGAAAAATAGGGAAAGCATTAAGATGGGTCATTTTTAGATCCTATAATGTACAAGATAATCATTCTAAGCTTGTTGTACTTTATTGAGACATGGCCATATATTCTCTTTTTAACATTCTTAGTGGACCACATTCAATGTAATATGAAGGAATAACATATGAAGACAATGAAAATAATCATGATTTACATCCAAGGTACTCATAATTATGGATTATAATTTTATGTAGGAAGAGATAGTGAAATATCAGTATTTTTTTATACTAACTGGGCTAGGGATGTTATTGATAGAAATTTCACAAGTGGTGGAGCATTATTTATTGGAAATAAATTTGTGGGATGGTTTAGTAAGAAACAGTAAATTACTTCTCTTAGTACTGCTGAAGCTGAGTATATCTCTGCTAAAAATGCTTTCACTATACTGTTGTGGATGAGGAAAAAACTAATAGATATTTTTGATGATGTAAAATAGCCAATGGTTATTCATTGTCATAACATGAGCACGATTGATCGTAAAAATAATCTTATTCATCATTATCGTATGAGAAATATTAAAATCAGGTATCACTTAATCAAAGACAGAGTTCAACAAGGAGTGATTAAAATGAATCATGTTGGAACTGATTAGAAAATGGGAGACATTCTGAACAAGCCACAGGCATCACATGTTTTTTTAGAAGCATCAGTTGAACCTTAGTGTTCCTCTACCTCCTAGTTCATGAGGAGGTTATGAACATCCCCTCTCCCCTATTTTGGTAACATTTTTTTATCTTTTTATGGAGATGATGTAGTTTTATAGGGGAGATACAATCCATGGAGAGTGTGTTTTGAGCTCTATAATGTACAAAATAGATATTTGGGTTTTTTGGAAATGGGAGATAATGGAGAAATTCAATGGAGAATGGATAATTTAATGAGTTAAAAAGGGGGATAATGAAATTTCAATGAGTTAAAAATGTAAAGAATGACAGGTAACAAAGGGGGAGAAGGAGACTGGAGAAAAAAAATTTGTGTTATGAGGAAATAGTCAGAGCTAATCTTGGAAATAATTAATCATTCCAAAACATGATAACCCAATTAATTTTTTTCCTATTTTTTCCTAAACTTAACATTTCTCACATTGATTTAGAGTGTTGGATAAGTTTTTTCTTGCATATCAGGTGTTGATAGTGGCTGGTAACTTATTGAATTTATCTGCAGATTTCTAACAAACCCAAAGGGGTAGATTGTTAGAACCAAAGATATTCTTTGTTGTAAATGGAGTATGGTTTGTGTCATTTGTAAATAACAACATGGAAGATTAGGGATTTTGTAAAGAAATGGATATTATACTTCAAGCTGAAAATAGTTTTGAAGGTGGCATCATTTCCTAGTGTTTTCCAAATTTTTTGGTCCAAAAATTGGAGAATAGAGAAAAGTGTTTTTGGATAAGGAAGTTGTGTGCAAGATTCAAGTTTCTTAGGAAACATGCAAGAAAGGATTGTTTCAGGATTATCGCATCAAAATATTAAAAAAGAAAAAAGTGTGGGAAAGATTTAAATTTACGTGAAAGATGAGGTTTCATGGAAGAGACTTATGTCCTAAATGCGACGTCAAAAGGGGTTTTTTGTGCTTGGGGAGAATATTACACAAAAATAGGAAGAAAATTCAGAATCTTACATTCAAGGAAATCAAGGCCTATAAATAGGTTGCTTCCCCACTAATTAATTAGAACTTTTTCAATGAAGATCAGGGTTCTCTACCACGCGAAAGAGTTGCGCACGAAAGAGTTTCAAAAAGAAAATTTTTCACTAAAATTATTCCTTTAGTCTTTATAGACCAAGTGGAACTTATGGTGTATCTATGTGAAAGATAGGAGTTTCATGAAAAAAAGGGTTTCCTGAAACTCATCTTACATAAAAATCCCAAATCTTACATGCAAGTGTAGGTGTTGCACTCAAATTTCTGTGACTGTTTCTAGAAAGTTCTGATTATACCGTTTGTTTGAGAAGTGATTTCAAGTTCACTAATTCATGAAATTGATTCAAGAAGAGTCTCGTGCTTGATATAGACAAAGAATACAATGATAATCTATTGAAGTGGCCTTCAAGTCGATAAATTGAGTAAGAATTCTCCCAAGCTAGTGAGATAGGGGGATTCTACGGAAGTGCTCTGAGGAACATTGTGAGATATAATTAAAATATTGTAAAGATAGTGTTCATGGAATAGAGTGATTATGTCCAAATTTTTGTATTCCACATCTAGTGAAGATTAGTGGATATATGTATGACTGGAACATTTTTGGTGTATTCTCCTTGGACTAGCCCTCAGTGGGGAACTAAGTAAAATTGATGTGTTTTATTGATGCATGTGGATGTTTTAATTACTGCACATTACCATCAGATAGGTTTAACAGGTTCTTACCAACATGTGAACATGATTTTTCACTTTAGAATAAAGATATGACACCTTAATTCACCCCCCCCCCCAGGGGGTTGCAGGTTATTTCAACTCTTTTGTCGAAAGATTAGTGTGCATCCATTTTTGATTCATATCCATCCTATTGGGTTCATAAAATATTAATTTTTTAAAATAAATAAATAAATACACATAAGATATTCATTATCAAAGGTAAAATTTATAGAAATTTCTAATAAAGGAAAATCAATATTTTATTTTTTAAAATAATTTTAGTATGTTGAAGAAAATGGCTAATTGAATTTAAGAATAGAATTTCTTCACTATGATAGGTGAGATCCTATGAATTCATTAAAAAGTGAAAGTTATATAAAACTCATCCTCATCAACTCATCTACTAGACATTTATCATTGCATTTTATTGTTCGAAACGTCCTTCATATCTTGTGTACATGTACCTGTGTTTCTTGAAATAATATAAACAGTAGTCATCCATGGGATGAATAATGATCAAAGTAGTAAAAGCAACATAAAAGTGATAGGGGTTATTTTCAAGAAATAAATTACAATAATGATTGATCGGGAGATGAAGTTTATGAGGATAACAGATGTCTAGAAAAGAGATGGTGGAAGATTCTCAAGCAACAAATTGCAATAATAACTTTTGTTTGATATACATCAAGTCTTTCTTAAATCCCCTAAACAAATGAAAATATAATATAGGAAATTATTGAGAAATAATAACCTCAAATTTGATAAACAAGAATAATAAACTCTCATTAAATAAACTAGAAGATATAAAAATGTATTTATAAAACATTTTAATAAATAATGAGTTATTTAATACACATGGATATTAATCATAGATTCATAGGGGTGGAGCCAATAAATGTAGAAATAAAATGATTAATACCAAAAAATAATTTCTAATATATATAATTTGATAACTTTCATTATATTTTTTGGAACAAGTGATATAGAAACCAAAGGAATTATTACATTTAAAATTAATGGTATATCAAATATTTGAAAACATCTCAAGACTCTTGGGATGTCAAATCACTACACCTACCCATCGCAAGGAATCTAGGGAGGTCATCACATCAGATCGACCCATCTGAAGGATTTTAGGGATGTTATCTAATACACATTTACCCATCCTTGAGGTTTGTGTAGATCCATAAAAAAATTTGCATAAATAAATAATACACATCAACAAAAATATATCACAAATAAGGGGGGAAAATATGCCAACCCTTACAAATTATATCTTAAACATATTTAAACATATATATATCTTGAAATTTATAATACACATAATTTAAAAAAATCATATTTAAACATAATTTTTAATGAAAATAAATATAATCTCTTCCTAATTGGGAAATCCAAAACCATAATTTTTTACTAAATAATTATAAAATCACCCTTACATTTTATGTTCTAAAAAAATATAAATAGATATAAAGATATATATTTAAATATATATATATATATTAAATAAGCATGAATTGATAAAAATATATGTAACCCTTACAGAAAAGTATCACAACATTGTAAAATAAATGCAGGCCCATAATAGTTATGAAAATATAGAGCCATTGAAAATAAATAAATATTTCATCACCCTTTATCTGATTTATCTTAAAATAAAAAATGAAATTATGAGAAAATATATTTTTAAGGAAAAAACATACACCATAATATTAAAAGAGAATTTAAATAAATAAATTGCCTTACCTGAATTGCATAAAATCAACTTTTGTTGCTACTTCGCACCATCACCAGACTGAGAATTGGTTTGATAAATCAATTTTCTCATTTGTTTAAGGTTTTTATATCCAAAACCTCAACTATTTATAAAGTGGAATAAATATTTATTTAATTGGTTTATTTTCAGAATAGAGGTAATTCTTTAAGATTTCAAAACAACAATAAAATTAGGTTTGTGGAGATATATGGGGTACATATGTAGACCCCAAAGAAAATTGATTCAAAACAACCATTTAAAAATACCATAATAGTAAATCCAAATCAGTAGTGAAGAAAAAAAATGATCACAAACAAAGAGTTATGTTCATAATCTAAAAGAAAAATAGTATACAATGGTCAGACCATAAATAACTGATGACATCATCAAAGAATAAATCAAAAACAAAATGAAAAATAACGAAAGAAAATCAGAACCTACAAAGGAAAACATAGGACTACCTCACTAGGTTGAAGAAAATCAAAGACCCTCATATTCAGATCTTGATGTTTTCTTCAGAAACCCTAATTTAATGTGAACATCGAATGTCGGATGATGTTCAAGCAACTAAAGGTAGTCAAGTGGGTTTGTTTGATTCAAGCTTTGATTCAGCAAGGAGGAGCACCAGTAGTGGGTGGATTATGTGGAAATCATATGATATCACGATATATTTGCAACTGATTAGGATTTTTCAAATATATTGGGACACTTTTATCAGTGGTTCAAAAAAAGTGCAGATAAATAGTCCTTTATCAGTGTTTTTTAGGGCCGATAAATATTGATTTTATCAGTGCTTATTACTTAAGCGCGAATAAAGAATTTATAATTATAAATAAAAAATTGTAAATATATATATATACTTAATCAATAAATATAAATATAAATATAGTAGATATATTCCTAATTTAAATATATTTATTATTATTTTATTATTATTTAAATATATACTTATTTATTTATATTTATATAAATATTTTTAAAATTTTATATTTATATCATTATATATATTTATATAATTATATATATATATATAATAAATATATATAAATATAAATATAGTAATTATATTCATTATTTAATTAGATTTATTATAAATATAATAAATATTCACATATATATAATTATTTATTTATAATTATATAAATACTTTAAAAAATATAAATTTTTATTTATAATTATAAATATATGATTTTATAAATATAGTAAATGTACATTTATAAATATATATATTTATAAATAAATTTGTTTATAAATATTTTTTTATAAATATTTTTTTAACATTATTAATGAATATCAAATTTTAAGTGCATGCATGTTAAAAATGAGTGAAATTGAATAAATTAAAAATAAGTACACTTTAACAATATTGAAAAAATGGATAAGTTTTGTGTTTGTTCATTGTATATAAAAATGAATTAATTACAGATTTTTGAAATAAATATAACCCATGTTTGATCTATGTTAAATTCAAAAATTAAACAACATTCAATTATACGTCAATTAGTCTATGAAATTACTCAGTATTTTTAATTCATATTAATTTTTAATTATATACCATTATTCACTAAATATATAACTATTTAATGTAAAGTGCATAAATAATTTTTAATATATATAAATCATATTTATATACATTAATATATATCAATATATTTAATATATACTATTTATTAACATTATTAATAATTATCTACTTAATAAAATGTTTAATATTTTTCTCAGTTTACTTATTTTTTATTTTTATTTATTTATTTTCATTTTTCATGTGTCTCTATATTTAATAAATACTATTTACTAGTATTTATATTTTATATATAGTGTAATCAAGTTAATCATTTTTATGAATAATTATTTAATTAATAAAATTTGTAATGTTTTTTTAATAAACTCATTTTTTATTTTTTCTTTATTTCATAATTTTATTTTATTTACTCATACCTTTATTAGCACCAAAAAAATCATGGGTAAATGATTCCTTTATGAGTGAAAAATATATAATGCTGATAGAGGGTACCCATTATCAGTGCTAAAAAAAGTGATGATAAAGGGTTAAATTTATCAACACTTTCTTTATCACTGATAAAGATGTCATTTATGAGCACTTTTTTCTAGCACAGAGAAATACCAGCACTATTAAAGTCTTATTTTTTAGTAGTTTACACTGATCAAAGAGGGTATAGTCTCCCCATGAATGACTTATCATACCCTATGTAACACCCCGAGATTTTGAGAATTATTTTTTTCGAATTAATTTATCTTTTCAAAAAAATTTCTTTTCACTTATCACTAGAAATAATTATATATATATATATATATATATATATATATTAAAACAATAATTAAAAAATTCCTTTAACACACAATACCAACTTTTCTTGAACTACATGCAATACCAACTTGGCTTGCGCTCCAAGCAAAACTAACTTGGCATACAATGCATACAACACTGCATTTCTATTAAATATTTATATGTATATATATATATGTATATATAATTAAATGAGATAATTATAACATAACCATTTAACATAGATATAAGAATATTAATAACTACATTTCAAATTTTTTTGAAATTTTTTTTATAAATAAAACATTTTGGCAATGAAAGATGAGATTTTTGGTAGAGTCCTTTTATATTAAAAATATTGTTTTCTTGAATGGAATGATTTTTATTAATAAAATTAATTTTAAACACATTTGTAAATTTAATTTTATAAAATAAACATTATTTTTTAATTCAGAACATCGAAATAATATGAGGGTGAATTTTTGGTATTTTTCTAAGAAACTACATTTTTAATGAATAGTGAAAATACTACTTTTTAGTTATAAACTGTTTTTTATCTAATTAATTATTAATTATAAATGATATTATAGATATTTTTTATGTGAAATTAAATAAATATTAAATCTATTAATACAATTAAATTCAGTATAATCAATTTTACTTTTAAACTAAATATAAAACTTAATAAAGTTTTGAACTTTTTCATACTTTAAACCCCTGTTATTTCATCTCATCTATGGGATTAAAACTAATATTAGTTTTTTTGATTCTATGAATTGAATTTCAAGAATACAACATACACCATTGAATTTATTCTAATATTTAGAGACTAATAGGACCATGTTAATTTTTTACCAAAATGATTAGTAAAAGTGATTAAAATAAACCACAATAGGTAAGGCCAAATTAAGCGTAATTAAAGACTAAAACATAAAATTAAGGTCCCAAATGACCAATACACTTGTAAAAAAACCATTTTCTATCCATAGTTATTACATAAACCTTCCATTATTCATTATTATTGGTTTTTTATGACTTTTTTAAGTAAGAACATGTGCATACATAACTTGTTTCTAAAAAATCCAAGGGATTCCTTTTCCTTTCCTATCAAAGGCCACCACCTCTACCAATTCCTAAAAACTCTAAAAACATTTAAGTTAGTCCAATATCTATCCAATTAGCCTATCAAAAATCCTCCCTTTTACCTTGAATACTCCCTTTTCATAGAAATATTCTCAAGGAATCCTTTTGGCACAAACCAAAAGAAGTTACCTGATTTAGAGGTAACGTCTTCTCTCAAGATCTATTCCATTATTTTATTTCTCCACCCCCTCTAATATATTTATTTTATTCTTTTATGACAACAAATTATCCTCTATATACTAGTTTGTTTTATTAAAATTTTCTAACCTACACTTACACACACCTTTATCTAATGGATGTTGAATATATTGTTTCTGTGTACGACGAACTACTTCCTCACAAAACAATGATTGTTAATTTATATGTTACCACCAATAATGCTGGCCATTATGATGAAAAATATAATAATATATGTAATATATTATGTTTATTATGAATTTAATCTTTTTTTCCTTTACAAGACACATATTTTTACCTTCCATTTGGTGTTAATACTATAATCTCATTTGAGGAAGTGTGAACTATCTCCCCCTTAAAGTGATGTGATTCGTTCACACACCACATGGTATGTATTCAGAATGGTTTTAATGAACTTATATGATATATTTGATATATTAATCCTACTTTAATAAATATATATATATATATATATCATTTACATACTTTCCTTCAATACAACAATAAAGATGGAAAACAGCGTTCATGCGTATGTACGACTTACCATCTTTATGAACGATGTATTCCATTACGTACTTCATTATGCTAATTTTTTTTATAATATACATATATTATATATAAATAATATTTATATCATTTTATACACTCTGGAATCATGATATAATTATAAGGATCAATGATATTACAAATTAAGACACAAGTGAAGAACAAAGTGAATATTACCCAAAGTGAAACCTTGACATAGGATCGTTAAAAAGCAGGTTATATAAGGTCATAATCAAACTATATATGGTATTATATATAATAATATTCTTCTTCATGATATTTATAATAAAATTATATTTATTATACAATAATATTGTATGAGTACAAATAGATTCAAGAGACAATGTTAGGGGATTTCACCTCAATTTTAATTTCTGTGAGATTCAAGCTAGGTTCACCACTCTTTCCTTTTTTTGTGGTGTATGTAATGACTGTAATTTTATTCTATGTATATTTTACTTAAATTTTTGGGTATTCACATCCCCATTTTATGATCCATCTTTCATGGGTTTTAACTTTCAAAATTTACCAAATCAGTAAAAATGTTTTGTCTCAATTTTCCTTCTTTGAGACTCATGTTTTGTTTTTCTCCTAAACACCAGTATGGGGTGAATATACTTCCATTTTACATGTAATATCATGAATATAAATATTTTAATGATATTTTATGCATCATTTAATTTCTTTTGATGAAATATTATGATCCATCTCTCAATAATATTCATTTGACCTCAGTTGTTTCATGATATACTAATGTATTGGTAACATTTTCTACTCTTTGGTACATAAGATAGTTAAGAAAGTGTTTTTCAAGAGAGGCTGAATTTTCCCTATATTTGGTCAGAAATCTATATTTTCTAAAAATATTTTCCAAGAATATTATACCATTATCCTATAATATCTAAAACACATTTTTACCCTTTTTTATTTTACTAATCTTTTCAAAGGAAAATTCTCATCTATTTACTAACAATGAATATTTCTAACCTTTTTACTGTGAAAAAGGAATGTTCTTTTGACCTCATAAAACATATACGGATTTAATGGACATAATTCCTTTGAATATTCCCTTTCATTTTTAAAAGGTTTATATTTAAGAAATTTTATTTAAAATTATTTTCAATAAAAATGGTTTTCAAAATGTTTTCAAGCTCAATTTATAAGTTTCCAAATTATTTTCAAGAAAAATGGTTTTCAAAACATTTTTAGGATCTATTTATATTTTTAAAAAAATTAAAATAAATGGTTGCCAGAATTTTTTCAAGATTATTTTATAAGTTTTCAAGAAAATGTGTTTTCAAAATGTTTTCAATATTCTTTTATAGGACTTCAAGTACAACAGTTTTTAAAATGTTTTCAATCAATTTTTATAAGTTTTCAAAGTTATTTAAAATAAAAATATTTTTAAAATGATTTAAAGCTTATTTTATAAGTTTTTAAGGAAAAAGTTTTACAAAATGATTTTATAAATTCCAATTTGTTTTCTAAGAAAATGATTTTCAAATGGTTTTATGTATTAGAAAGGCTTTTTAAAACAAGAAAGTATATTTTTCTCAAGAAGTGTTTTTAAAATATCTTTCAAAATTATTTACCATATAATATCACATCCATTGGTGTTAATCATTACCTTATAGGGAATTATTCAATGTCTCTATTCATATTCTTTATATTAATTGATAATGTTTTGATGGAATAATATTATGAAACTTTTTTTTCATTCATGGGTTATATGCTTTTTAAACCCACTTATTTTCATGGGTTATGTTTATGATGAAATGATTATGAAACTTGTATATTTCTATATGTTATGATATGTTTACATGTTTATGATACCCATTTAATTTCATGGGTTATGATATGTTCATTTATGATCTTGTGGTACATGTATGTATGATTTCATTATATGACGGGTGGGGCCTATATCTCCCTCTAATGCATTGGGTAAATATTTATATCTCATGGGATTAAATAGGGATGGAATGAGGGTTACTCGATTCAATAATATAGTTCTGGAACAAGGGTTACTCAATTCAATAACACAAGTCTCAAATGAGGGTTACTCAATTCAGTAATACAAGGATGGAATGAGGGTCACTTAGTTTAGTAATACGGGCTAGAATGGGGGTTACTCAATTCAGTAATATAGGGTTGGAATGAGGGTTATTGAGTTTAGTAATACAGGTCTAGAATGAAGGTCACTCATTTTAGTAATACTGGGATAAAATAGGGGTTACCCAGTTCGGTAAAAGAATTTTTCCACTAAGATAGTCTTGGAAGTGATGCCTTGGCTACTATGAAAATCAGTATATTTTTATGTGTTTCCACAATTCCATGTTTTATTCCTATATTTTTCTTTCATTGATTGTGATCTCTATTTCATTATGATCCATGTCTTATGAACTTCCAATATTTATTCCATGATCTCTATTATGATCTTTGATATGCAGGGTATAATCTTCTATTTTCATGAACACATTCTTGTACTCTTATAATCATGTTTATGCTTACACGTCTCCCTTGTTTACCCTTACTGCTCATCTAAGATCACCCATTTTATGTTTCCTTTACCCTAGGTTATGATGATATGTACTATGTTTGATGTGTTTAAGAAGGGTTCTAGTAAAGAAGAACCCAGTAAGAGATGAAGTATCTCACATTTGTACCAGTGTTTATGTTTCCATGTTTCCAAAGTCACTATACCAACTACGGTCTTTGGGAGTCTGTTTGTATAATGTTTAAGTATTCCAAAAAAGTTATGTAATTTCAATTTTTGTAAATTGAGGGTATATATAGTTAGTATCAAAGAAAAGGAATATTTAACCTTTTTCAGATAGGATTGGAAAACTTTAGTGAGATCCTTGTGTATATTTCTATGGATATGTCTAGGGATGCGTCTACGGATAAGTATAAGGATGAGTTAAAATTTAGGAAAATGTCCTGAAATTCTGGTAAACGATAGAGTGAGTAGTTTCCAATCAATACATCCTTTTCTGGATACTACAAGTGGATGTGTCTCTATCACAGATGCACCTAGGGGTAATAACTCCGATCAGATGTTCTGAGCTTGACTCTAGGTAATCTGATACATAAAAACGGTCCTTGTTACACAACTGGTTTGACACTCCTAGGGGATATTCTTTGGGAATTCAAAAACTCTTCACGAACCATCATGAAGGATTTAAATTAAAGTTGGTTATGAATAAATTAGGATGAACCTAAGGTTTCATAAATTAAAGATGTAGTATCCATAATCTAGGTATCCTATAAGTACATTTTCATGATTATATGGTATACCATTATGATAAATGTTTATTACACTATGCTTCCTTGTTTTGGTCAATGGATAGAACTATAAGGAACATAGTTGACAATGAATTTTTCATATATGTAAAGTATGGGCATTATGAAAATTGATTCCCCAAGTGGAAATCTCATAAAGAGAATCAGGAAGGTTGTATGAGTATTGGTTATACTTCTGAAGATAAATATACTGCAAACAACATCTGAAAGGTATGTGATGTTCTTCTAATATTTTTTATATTAAACATAATAAGCAAGATTAGATTGAGTTTAAGTAACCTTATGAAAATATTAATATTTCATATTCCAGTAAAGAGGTATTAAAGAATAAGATTATGAATCTTGAGTAACGGTTTAAGAATAACATTAGTTGAATGAATTAATTATGTTTTGGATATCAAAAATTATGTTATATGAATCATTAAATATATAATAATTTTTTGTATAATTTTTCTTTAAGGATTTAAGCTGACATGTTGAATGTTGATATAGACATAGAAAAATTATTTTATGGGTTGCTGATATTTTTATTAAGGTAACGTAACCCTTAATTAATTCCAAACGTTGAGATAGTGATGTTTTTATATAGAAATGTGGGATATAAATAAGTAAATTGGATGGTATAGGCTACCATAGAACTTTTCATTGACAAAGTGTTCTATGTCATCAAGGATGAATTTTACAACTTCTGGGATTTAAATAATGTATCTAGTAATCATTGTAATAAGAAAGCATGCATGATTTCTAAAATTATTTATGGTAATTAATGTTTTTACCATGTTTCAAGGGAATATACAATGAGGGTATTCACATG
The DNA here is from genome assembly GCA_963277665.1 of Viscum album. NCBI lineage: Eukaryota > Viridiplantae > Streptophyta > Magnoliopsida > Santalales > Viscaceae > Viscum > Viscum album. Next base: position 1,748,726,636 of record OY728126.1, read on the forward strand.
TTTTGGAATGTGACAACCAAGTGGTACTTTGTAATATATTGTGGGTCAATGTTAAGATGATTTTGTGACTTATTTATAATGTTTTTTAGTTTCAACTTTCAAAAGGGTTATATGGTTAACTATTTATGTAATGATTATGTATTATCTTACCACATGAGGATTTATGCATATTTTTATCCTATTATAAAAACATGGTGTTGATGATAACTGATGACAGATGGGATGGAATATTATGGGACTCATGATCTGTTAGTACTTGAAAAATGCAAAAGTTGCCTTATTTTTTATATAAAGAGGTTAATGATATCAACAAACAATACAGGGTTATGTTTTCCAGATATCATGTAAGTATATATTTTAATTAAAATTCTTTATCTTTAGGGAAAAGGATCTTGAAACCAAAAATATTGTCATATACCTATGTTTTTTATAAAAAAGAAGGTCCCTTAAGTAACTACGTATTTATTTCTTTCTGGTTGTTAACTTTCTCCTAACTTTGTTCTCTATCACTCTCCATCAGAACTTGTTGGTGATATTTTTCTTTCATAACCATTTTTCCACTTTACACCTATGTTCTCCCAAGAGGAAACAAATTTATATGTTAATTTTGGTAACAATTGTGGTTACAAATTTCCCTTTTTAAGGTAAGTCTTAGTATCCATTTTTACAATGTGAGTTCATATGAATGAAACTTTCAAGTATTAAACCTTCGATAACCCAAAAACAATTGAGGGAGAAATTCATTTTAGGAGGGTAGAATGTAACACAGTAAGATTTTGAGAATTATTTTTTTGAAATAAATTTATCTTTTCAATATTTTTTATTTCACATGACACCAGAAATAGTTCTTTATATATATATATATTTAAACACTAAGACAAAAATTCCTTTCACATGCAATACTAACTTGTATTTCACTACATGTAATACCGACTTGGCTTGCGCTCTAAGAAACACCGACTTGGTGTACGATGCACGCAACACTAAGTTTCTATAAAACATATCTTTATATATATAATTAATTAAATGAGATAATTATAACCTAACCATTAAACATAGTTATAGGAATATTAATAACTACTTTACAAATATTTTTTATAATTTTTTTATATAAATAAAACATATTTATAATGAAAGATGAGGTTTTTTGTAAAGTCCTTTTATGTTAAAAATATTATTTTCTTGAATGGACCAGTTATGAATTATAAAATTAATTTTATATAAATTTATAAATTTAATTTTATAAAATATAATTATTTTTTTAATTCATAATATCTAAATAATCCTACAGTAAATTGTTGATATTTTTTTGAGAAACTTCATTTTTTATGAATAGTGAGAAATACTGCTTTTTAGTTAAAAAATGATTTTTTGTCTAATTAATTATTAATGAAAAATGATATTATAAATATTTTTTTAGGAAAAATTAGATACATAATACACCTATTTATATAATTTAATTAATTATAATCAATTTCACTTTGAAACTAAATATAAAATATTAAAAAAAATGAACATTTTTCTACTTTAAACTCTCGTTATTTCATCATGTCTATGAGATTAGCACTAATCTTAATTTTTCCGCTTATGTGAAGTGAATTTAAAAAATCAAAAATACACCATTTTATTCAATCTAATATTTCATGTTTAATAATACTATGTTAATTTTTGACCAAAATGATTAATAAAAGTGATTAAAATTAATCACAATGGTTAAGGCCAAATTAAGCTTAATTAGGCACTAAAGTTTAACATTAAGGTCCAAAATGACCAATACACTTTTCCAACACCCATTTTATGTCCATAGTTATAAAATAAACCTTCCTAATTTTATTATGGTTGGTTTGGTGTGACTTTTTTTAGGTAATACCTTGTGCACACAAAACTTGTTTCTAAAAATTTCAAGTGAGTCCTTTTCCATCCCTATAAAAGGCCACCATCTATACCCATTACTCTGACCTCTCAAAACATTTAAGATCATCAAATATCTTCCCAATTATCCCCCCAACAATCCTCTCTTCGACCTTGAAGCCTCATTTTGAGCAGAAAGCTTCTCAAGGAAGCCTTTTGGCATAAACCAAAAGGAGTTTCCCCATTTAGAGGTAACGTCTTCTCTCAAGTTTCTTTCCTTTATCTTCTTACTTCACCACATCCACACTATTTATTCCATTATTGTGTGATAAAACTAGTATCATCTATACAATATGATGTTTTTATGCAATTTTTATGACCTAAACTTACACACACCTCCATATAATGGAATTTTGAACATACTATTTCTATGTACGACGAACTACTTCCTCACGAAACAATGATTGTTCATTTCTCATTTACCACAAATCATGGTAGAAATTATGATGGAACCTATATTTATATATGTAATATATTATATTTATTATTTATTTATTCTTATTTATTCATTTTATAACAAACATCTATTTACCTTTCATTTGGTGTTAATATGATAATATCATTTTAGGAACTTTAGACTACTGCCCCCTCAAAGTGGTGTGATTCATTCACACACCACCTGTAATGTATTAAGGATGTTTTTAATGAACTTATATGATATATATGATATATTAATGATACTAGAATAATTATATATATATATATATATATATATATATTACATACTTTCTTTCCATGTGACAATAAAGACGAAAAACAACGATCATGTGTATGTACGGATTACAGTCTCCATGAATGGTGTATTCCATTACGTAATTAATTATGATATAGAATATTATAATATGAATATATAGTATATACCTTATATTTATATCATTTTCTATATTCTTGAATCATGGTATAATTATAAGGATCAACAATATAACAAATTAAGACACATGTAAAGAACAAAGCGAATATTACCTGAAGTGAAACTTTAACATGGGATCGTTAATAAGAGGGTAATATAAGGTCATAATCAAAAAAGATATGGTATTATATATAATAATAATATCCGGTAAAATATTTATAATAAACTTAAATTTATTATATAGTAATCGTGTACGAGTATGGAGAGAGTCAAGACACAAGGTAAGGGGATTTCATCTCACTTTTAATTCATGTGTGAAACAAGCTATGTTAACTATTATTTCCTCTTTTTATGGTGTATTTACTACCTCTGATTGTATTATATGTATATTTTAATTATATTTTTGGGTATTCACATTCCCATTTTATGATCCTTCTTTCAAGGGGTTTAAGTTTCAAAAGGTACCAAATCGGTAAAAATGTTTTGTCTCAATTTTCTTTCTTTGAGACTCTTGTGTTGTTATTCACCTAAACTCTTTTTCAAGGTGAATATAATTCCATTTTAAATTCCATATCATGAATATAAATATTTTCATGAAATTATATGCTTCATTTAATTTACATTCCTTATATGTAGATCATGATCCCAAGATACCAAGTTATAAGAGTTTATTGAGACAATCTCATTTCTTTTCAAGATTGTTTATGTTTATGATTCCTTCGATGAGATATTATGATTCATATATCAAGAATATCCATGACTCCTCTATTATTTAATTATATACTCATATATAGGTAACATTTTATACTCTTTTTTATATAATATTGTTAAGAAATTATATTTTAGGAAATCATAACATTACCCTCTCTTTGGTCAGAAATTTACGTTTTCTAAAAAGAGTTTTCAATAATATTATAAAATTATCCTATAATATATGACAAATATTTTTACCCTTTTTCCTTTTACTAATCTCTTTAATGGAAAATTCTCTTCACTTTCTGAACATTGAATCTTTCCAACCTTTTTACCGTGAAAAATGAATGTTCTTTTAACCTCATACGACATGTACGAATTTTATAGTAATCATTCCTTTGAAGCTTCATTTTTATTTTTAAAAGGGTCATATTTAAGAAAAAAAATTAAATTATTTTAAAGAAAAAAAATCAAAATTTTTTCAAGCTCTATTTATAATTTTTCAAAGTATTTTCAAGAAAAATGGTTTTCAAAATGTTTTTAAGATCTATTTATATGTTTTCAAAATATTTTCAAGAAACATGGTAATAAAAACATTTTTCAAGAAATATTTAAAAGTTTTCAAAGTATTTTCAAATAAATTGTTTTTGAAATGTTTTCAATATTCTTTTATAAGTTTTTATAAAAAATGGTTTTCAAATTTTTTTTAGGATTATTTTATAACATTTCAAGTAAAATGGTTTTCAAAATGTTTTCGTGATATTTTTATATGTTTTCAAAGTGTTTTCAAAGAAAAAGGTTTTTAAAATGTTTTGATTCTTATTTTATAATTTTTCAAGGAATGATTTTTGCAAAATTATTTCATAAGTTCCAATTAATTTTCTAAGAAAATTATTTTAAAATGGTTTTATGTATGAAAATGCCTTTTCCAAAAATGAAAAAATATTTTCCTCAAAAATTATTTTTAATAGATATTTCAAAATTATTTACCATCTAAGATAACATCTATTAGTGTTAATCATGCCTTATGGGGAATTATTCAATGTCACCATTCATATTCTTTCTCTGAATGGATTGTGTTTTGATTTCATAATATTATGATACTTGTTTCTCTTTCCTGGGTTATATGCTTGTGAAACCCACTTCTTTTCACGGTTTATGTTTGTGATGCAATAATTATGAAACCTATATCCATCCATAGGTTATGATATGTTTACATGTTTATGATACTCATTTCATTTCATGGGTTATGATATGCCCATTTATGATCTTGTGGCATATTTATGTATTATTTCATTATGTGACAGGAAGGACATATATCTCCCTCCAATGTGTTGGGTAAAGATTTATATCTCATGAGATTAAATAGATCTCATATGATGATTACTCAGTTCAGTAATATAGGTATGCAATGATGGTTACTTTGTTAAGTAATAAAGGACTGGAATGAGGGTTACTCGGTTTAGTGATATGGGGCTGGAATGAGGGTCCCTCGGTTTGGTAATACAGGGCTATAATGAGGGTTACTTGGTTCAGTAATATAGGGATGGAATAAGGGTTACTCATTTCAGTAATATAGGTCTGAAATAAGGGTTACTCCATTTAGTAATACAAGGCTACAATGGGGGTTACCCGGTTTATTAATGGAATTTGTCTACTAATATGGTCTTGGAAGTGATGCCTTGGATACTATGGAAATCAGTATATGCTTATGTGTTTCCACAATTCCATGTTTTATTCTTATGTTTTGATTTCTTGGCATATGCCCTCTATTTTATTATGATTCATGCCTTATGAAATACCAATATTTATTTCATGATATCTCTTATTATCTTTGATGTGTAAAGTATGATCTTCTATTTTCATGATCATGTTACCATACCCTTATGATCATGTTTATTCTTACATGTCTCTTACGTTTACCCTTACTGATCATTTGATCTCACCCCTTTTATGTTTCCTTTCCCCCAAATTATGATGATATGTACTTTATTTGATATGTCTAAGAAGGGTTCTAGTCATGAAGAACCTAGTAAGAGATGACGTAGCTCATATATGTACTATTTTGTAGGTTTCAATGTTTCCAAAGGCACTATACCAACTACGGTCTTTGGGTGTCCTTTTGTATAATTTTTAAGTATTCAGAAAAAGTTATGTAATGTCAATGTTTGTAATATATTGGTTGTTATACACTCACTGCTAGTCGATGGATTCTATAATATGGGGAGGCATTCTAGAGGTCATATGACTGACTATAATGGGGCACCAGTGTGTGGAACCTGGGTTGGTAGTTTTCATGTATCATGCAATATATGACATCAAATAAAATTAATTTATTCGAAAAAAATCATCACAAAAACTCAAGTTGTCACATTCTACCCCCCCTTAAAATGAATTGATCCCTCAAAATTCTTTATTCTGATACAAAAAAATGAGAATATTTGTACCTCATCATATCCTAAAGTTCCAACATAGCTTACTCTAACTGCTGATTTCTCCACAAAACTTTGACCATATGAGTGATCTTGATTTTTAGAACTTTCTCTGTATGATCTATAATTTCTACTTGTTGTTCCACATAAAAAATGTCATACTTCAGTGGTATAATCTATAAGTTTAGTACATGTGAAGGGTAAGGTATTTACTTACCTATGATAGATACATGTAACACACTGTGGACTTGAGAGTGTTTTGGAGGAAGTACTAAGCAATAGGATAGTGTCCTGATATGATCAAGAATCTCAAATGGATCAATATACCTAGTGCTTAGTTTACCTCTATTCCTGAACCTCATAACCATCTTACAGGGATAGATTCATAGAAACACTTTCTCACCTGCTTCAAATTCTAGATCATGACGATGGTTATCAATATAACATTTCTATTGACTATGTGCAACCTTGATATGTAGCTAAATGGTTCTAACCTTATTGACCATTTATTCATTTATCTCAAGTCATAATATTTTTCTTTCTCTAAATTTTGGATCTCTACATTTCTTCCTATGAATTTATTCATAAGGATCTATCCAAATTCTTGAGTGAAAGATATAGCTATAATAAAACTCAACTAGAGGGAGGGGTTGATCCCAACCACCTTTGAAATCCAATGAAAAATATTTCAACATATCCTCTATAGTTTGAATTTTTATTTCAGACTACACACCTATTTGAGGATGATGATTTGTGCTGAAACACAATTTTGTATCAAGTTCTTATAGAATACTTCACCAAAACGTTGACATAACCCTCTAATCACGATCAGATATAATAGAATGTGGTACTTAGTACAACCTTACCACTTCATTAACGTATATCCAAGAAATATGATCTAGATATAAGTCTTCTCTAATAGAGATAAAGTGTGATGACTTATTTTGGCGACTCACTACCACTCATATTTCATTAAACCCTTTATAAGTTTTGGGGTATCCAACAACAAAATCCATTGTGATGTTCTCGAATTTCCATTCCAGTATGGGTAATGGATGAAATAACTCTTTAGACTTTTGTCTGTTAGCCTTAAATTACTGGAATACAATGAACTGAGATACAAACTCAAAAATATTCCTCTTCATTCCCTCCTACCCAGAGTATTCTTTCAAGTATCTATATATTTTTGTACTTCTAGGTTGAAAAGATAATGAAGAAGTATGAGCTTCCACTAACAGCTCCTTCTTCAAATCCAATATGAAAGGAACACATACACGGTTCCTAAACTTTATCATTTCATCCTAATCAATTTTAAACTCAGGAACATTTCTAACCTTATTTTGTAGCACTATATCTTTCTTTTCCACCTCTTTAATCTTCCCTTGGATAGAGGGTTAAACATTAAATTAAACAAGATAATATTCCTCCCCATCCTTCAGGATTTCTAGATACATATTTTACAAATCCTAAAATATTATATCTTTTTGATATTCTCATCATGGATAAGATATCATGATCCTTTCGGCTCAAAGCATCAGCCACCTTGTTCGCTTTCCCAGGGTGGTAATGTATTAAGAAGTCATAGTCCTTTATCAGCTCTAAACATCTTCTCTGGTGCATGTTCAACTTATTCTGTGTGAATATAAATTTTAGAATTTTATGATTACAATATATATCACATTTTTCACCATAAATATAATTCATACATGTATTAAAATAAAAATTTACCACTTCTAACTCAAAATCATGAGTTGGGTAATTTTTCTCGTGGATCTTCAACTGTCATAAGGAATAAGTGATAATAATGTTATTATTCATAACCAAACATCCCAATCCATTCTTATATGCATCACAATATATTACAAACTATTCTCCACTATAGGTTAATGTAACTATAGGTGCGCTCACCAACAATCTCTTTAGTTCCTTAAAGTTTTCTTCACATTAGCCTATAGATAGGAACGTGGCACCCTTCCATGTAAAATTGGTCAAATGATTTGATAGTTGTGAGAAATTCTCCACAATATATTGATAATATAAATCTAATGTAAGAAATCTATAAATCTAATTCATTTTTGTTGGTCTAGGACAACATTAAATATCCTCCGTCTTCAATGTATTGATAGTTATACCTTTTATTGACATTAAATGACCCAAAAATGAAACATTTTGCAGCCAAAGTTCACACTTCGTAAATTTTTCTTAAAAATTTTACATCATTTGGGTCTTTAGTACAATTATCAAGTAGTATCAATAATCTTTCATGATCTTTGAATATATAAGAATATAATCTATAAATACTAAAAAAATGATTGAGGTCATATTTAAAGACTCTATTCCTCAAATCAATGAAGATAGCATGGGAATTGGTAAGACTGAAAGGTATTACTATATATTCATAGTGCTTATACTTTGTTAAAAAATTCTTGGGTATATCCTATTTATTGACTTTCAATTGATGATATCCAAAATAAATTTCAATATTGAAAAAATATTTATCTTCAAATAGTTGATCAAAAAATTCATTAATACAGAGAATATGATACTTGTTCTTGATCATGATCTTTTTTAAATCATGATAATCAATAAAAAGTTGCATTGATATATATTTATTTCTCATGAAAATAATAAGTCCACCCCAAGGTGACAAACTTGTATGGATGAATCCCTTATTAATTTTTTTCTTGGAGTTTCTTCTTAAATTCCTACAACTCAGTTGGGTCCATTATATAGAGAATATTTAAATTTTGTGTGGAACCATGTATGATCTCTATCAAGAAATCAACTTCACATTTTGGTGGAAATATAATAAACTCTTCTAAAAAGACATCCACACACTCCTAAAAAAAATTCATATCATCAATGGCAATCCCACCCCCCCCCCCAAACATTTTAGATAAATATACCATCTGAATAAGAATTAAGACCTATACACTGGATGTAATCTCCATAGGATGTTTATACTTATCCTCACATTAATAGAATATCATAGGATAGCTTTAATTATCAAACCTAAATTATTTTTCTCAATGATTGATGTGGTATTTATGAAAATAAATACAATCCTAGCCTAATATAAAATCAAATTTCACTAGGGGTAGAATGATAATATTTTCAGGAATTACATTCCAACAAATGTCAACTGGAGAGGAATCATAGACTTCAGATTCAATCATTATACCATTAGAGGTTTATACTTCTAATTCAATATCTAAGAGTTTGGGTGGAATATTAATACCCTTATAAAATTATTTATATATTAAAGAGTAGGTATATCTAGAATAAAATAATACATTAGAAATTCTAGAGTGGACGGTATGTGTTCCTTTCACCACATCGTTATCAAAACCCTCATCAGAAATAGTGATTGCCTGAGATTTTCCCTTGTCCCTCTATTTAAGAGGTTGTTGATTCCGATCATCATCACCAACCCTTGGGTTTGGGCACTAGTTATCATAATTCTCTTCCTCCTTACACATGAAGCACTAAAGTGTGGGAGGTGCATTTTGTATAGCATTCCATCTATTTTTACCATTATCCAACTTTTTCCCATCAGTTTGGAAATAAATTACCCAATTTCCATCCATCCCAAAATTAAAATAAATTAGACCCTATAAGACAATTTTCTACATGCTCATTTTTACACTTGGAGTATAAAGGAAGGATCATCTTCTTCTATTAATGGTTTTTAGGATTTCCTTTAAATCCATATTCCATTTCTTGTTAAAACCATGATATTGATATGTAACTCCAACCACCTTGTCAACTTTGATTTCAAAACACACAATCTCTTCATAGCTAAAAGAGTATCTTATAGCCAATTCCCTTCTAATAATTTTCTTTAAGCCATTGAAGAACCTATCAAATTTAATTTCAGGTAGGATGATAATTCTAGAAGCGTACCTTACATGTCTTGTGAAATTATCTTTGTGTGTACTGATTGATTCATTATCCTTTTAATTAAACTCACGAAACTCTTATTTCATATTTTTACAAAGAACGCGATGAATTTAATTATTAAAGAATAAGTTCTTGAACTCATTCCAATCCATGGATTCAATTTCATCTTGATTCCTCATATTGTTGATTATATTCAACCACTAATCTACTTCTCCTTCTAATTGAAAAATATCCTAAATGATTTTCTCATGATATAAAAACTAGATAATGGAGAATATCTTTATAGTGGTATTAATCCAATGTTCAATATCAGTGGATTAGAAGACCTATTAAAATAAGGTGGATGTTGCCTCGTGATGGACTCAACTGAATGTTGCTACCTCCTTTTCTCATTTTTAAAATTATCATGATTTATATATTAATAAAATTGTGTGATCAAGCAACAAGTTTTTCATTTCATCTCCCATGTTATTTAGATTCTCAGGAGAACAATCATTTCATTTTCCATCATTATCACCATTAACATGGTTCCTTTGGGTTCCATCCATTTACTAAAACAAAAAAATCGTAGAGTAATAAAAAAATTCTTAATGAGGAACCACATAATTATGAAAAACCACTAACAAGATGTCTAATTTATGAAACCTTATTTAATCTATAAAACCATAGGTTTATACTATGTTATTCATGGACAACTTATTTTTTAACCCTTCATGATGGTTCATGAAGATTTTGTGAATTCCCAAAGCATATCCACTGAGGGTGTCAAACTTGGTACATAGTAAGGCCCATTGTGATATACCAGGTTACACTCGAGTTAGGCCTGATGCACCTTGTTAGAGTTGTTACCCTAAGGTATATATATTCCAAAACCACATCCACTTGTTGTATCCATACAAGGATGTATTTCTAAGAAACTTTTTGATCAATCCTTTATCAAAATTCCAATAAATTTTCCTATACCTTTCCTCATCCATAGACTTATCCTTAGGCATGTAATTAGGGTTCTCACTAATTTTTTATTATACAAGTTTACAAAGGTTAACTAAACCTTTGATCTGATTCCAAATATTGTGACCCTCTCTTTTCATACATTAACATTACATAAATTTTTTGGAATACTTAATACATTACACAAATTGAAACCTAAAGAATATATTAGCCTAGTGCCTTTGGAAACATGGAAACATAAACACGGGTACATAAGTTAGCTAAATTATCTCCCAATAGGTTCTTCATGACTAGAACCTTTCTTAGACACATCATATTTAATACATATCTTCATAACTTGGGGAAGGAAACATAAAAAGGGGTGATATTAAATGCTCAGTAAGGGTAAAAAGGGATATATATATATATATATATATATATATATAAGCATAAACATGAGAATAGTGGTATGAGAATGTGACCATAGCATTACAATACCATACCCTAAATATCAAATATCATAAACGTAAATCATGGAAAAATATTAGAATCTAATAAGACATGAATCATAAGATAATCATGAACATGAACCATGTGAGAATATCATAGGCATAAGACATAGAATTTTTGGAAAACACATAATAATGTAAAATCATTTCCTATAATTCAAGGCACATTTCTGAAACATAAAAGGGAACTTCATGGGGACTACACCTATTGGGTAGGACACACCACCATCCCCAGTCGTAGTCCTTTCCTTGTAAGGAATCTGGTTTCCCCATATTCCCATAGTGGATCAGGTTTCCCCGTCTTCCCATAGTGGATCAGGTTTCCCCATATTCCCAAAGTGGATTGGGTCTCGCCATCCTCCCATAGTGGATCAAGATAGTAAACATAATTCTCATTATTATCTCATGAGATATAAATCTTTACCCAATGCATTAGAGGGAGATATTGGTCCCACCCATATCATAATGTAATCATACATACATGTGCCACAAAATCATAAACAATCATATCACAACCCATGAAATGAAATGGGTTTAATGAACATGTAATAATATCTTAGCATTTGAAAAAGAATAGATTTCATAATAATTTCAATAAATCATAACCCGTGAAAGAAGCAGGTTTCATAAGCATATAACATTTAAAAGAGAAACGGGTTTCATAAAAATAATTCCATCAAAACATAAATCATTTAGAGAAATAATATTAATGGAAAATTTGGATAATTTCTCTATTAATTAATGAGTAACACTAATATATGTTATCTTATATTTAATATAATTTTGAAATATCTTTTAAAAAATTTATTGAGGAAAATATCCTTTCTTGTTTGAAAATTTATTTTAAAAAACTAGAACATTTTGAAAAAAATTTCATTAAAAAACTTTGAAAACTTATAAATAAATATATAAAACATTTTTAAAACCATTTATTTATAAACACTTTTAAAACTTATAAGGAATGATTGAAAACATTTTCAAAAAAAATCCTTTAAAAACACTTTGAAAAGCATATAAGGAATTATTTAAAAATCATAAAACATTTTTTTAAATCCTTTTTCTTTTAAAATGAGCTTAAAATATCATCTTTAAATATTTTTTTTTTGAAAACATGGTTGTTTTTCAATTCATGGTGTGGGTCACAAAGAAGGAAAATTGAGAAAAAACAACTCTACCAGTTTGGGAAATTTTGAAACGTAATCCTCATGAAAGATATATCAAAGAATGGATATATAAATACACATATATTTAAGGGTAAAAATTATAGAATATATTCATGAGAAGTATATACACTACACAAAATAAATAACCGATGAATAAGGCATAAATCTTACAAAAATAAATGTGAGACTAGAAATCACTTTACCTTATGTATTGACTCTCATCGTACTCATTCAAACATCTTGTATAATAAATACAAGTTTATTATAAATATGAAACCACATTCCTATATATAATACCATATATATATTTATATCAACTGCTTATTAACACTTCCACGTTAAGGTTATGTTTCGGGTAATATCCACTTTGTTCTTCACATGCACCTTAATTTGTTAAATTTTTTGTTCTCATGATTTTATAGTGATTTAATTAATGTAAAACATGATATAAATATCATGTATATTTAGTATATATTTATTTATAATAATATAGTAAAATATACACATGAAATGAAATATACCATTCATGGAGAAGGTATGTCATACGTACGCATAAACGGTGTTTTTGTTTAATTATTCTATTGAAAGAAAGAAAGTAAATGAAATATATATTTATAAATATAATAATTTTGGTAGAATTATTATTTCACATAGATCATATACTATTACTGAATATATCCTTAATACATTTCATTTAATGTGTAAATGAATCATGTCTCTTTGAGGACGCGGTAGTCCACACTTCCCCAAACAAAATTATCGTATTTACACAAAATAAAAAGAATGAAGGTATCTGTTGTATAATAATTATAGAATTATAAATGAATCATAAATATCACATACATAATATAAAAACATAGTGTCTATCATAAATCCAAATGAAGAGAGGAGGTAATGTAAAAATAAACAACATTTTTTCCTGAAGCGATATTTCTTCATAAATAATAATGGTAAGTTCGTTACCCTTTATATGGAAGTTTGTGTAAGTAAAGGTAAAACCATTAGAATAAAAACATATTATTATATTTATTATACTAATTTTATTGAATTATCTTGAAATAAGGATAATTTAATGACTGTAGAAATAAATAAAACTAAGGTGATCATTGAAGAAGGTTACCACTTTTTTGAGTGGCTCATTTTAGTTTTCACTAGAGGACTTCCTTGGATCCATTTCTACCCAAAGTGAGGTTTTAGGATGAATTAATGGATTTTGGGATCATATTTGAGTATGTTTTGGGTGATATAAAGTTCTTTATAGGTGTGAAAAGGTGGGAGGTGTGAGTGCCTTTTTAAAGTGGAGGAGGAGTTCTATTCTTGTAAATTTCAGGAAAGGGAATTACAAACATGTTTTTCCTTTGAAAAGTGGATATAATAATAGAAAAAACAATATGAAATGGATTATAGGGTATAAATATGAATATAAAATGGCTTTTGGACAATTTTGTAGCTTTTTTTGGTCCTTAACTATGAAATTGTTTCCTTTGTTAAGTTAATTTTTCTCTTAATCACTTTCACTAATCTTTTTGGACAAAAACTAAATTTAACTTATTATAAATAATAAATTATTATTATTTAAAATATTAAATATATTTTTTCAAATTATAATCATATAATTGGTAGATATTATTTTAAAATTAATCCCATATATGTGTCATGATAGTGGGTTATTTTTGAAAAAATGGTTAAATGGTTGAGATGTTTTTATATCAAATTTAAATTTAAAATTTGTTCCCATGACCAAAATTGGATCAATTTATGTTAAATTTAAAATATAATTAAAATAAAATTTACCATATATATAAATTATATGAAAAAGAATTTTTGAATTAAAATTCATCATTATTCATTATTCATCCAAAAATGAAGTGTTTTATGAAAAAATATCAAAAATTCACCATTAGATAATTTTTCAATCCTAAATTAAAAAATTGTGTTTAGTTTATCAAATTTAATCTCTAATAGTGTATAAAATTAAATTATTATTGTTCATCGAAGGACATAAAAAGTATTTCCTTAAAGAAAATAGTATTTTTAAACATATAAATACTTACCAAAGTTTATATATTTCATTATCAATATGTTTTATTTATATGAAATCATTATAAAATTTAAACAGTTAATAGTCATATTACTATGTTTAATGACTAGTTTATAACTATATAGTTTAAATAATTATTATAATAAAATGATGTTTTGTAACAACTTAGTGTTTTGTGTAACGCAAGCCATGTTGGTGTTGCGTGTAGCACAATCTTACCAAGGTGTAGCGTATAATTAATGTTTGAATTAGAGTATCATAAAATGTATGAGGTCAAATAAAATTAATTTATTCAAAAAAATGTTCACAAAAACATAGTGTGTTACAAGTTATGTGACATTCCATACAACCTTTGTATCTCTCATTCCCTATTTTTAAGAGGAAATTTTATTAGCTATTTTTTCAATGCGGTTTTTCCACAAACGAATTTTCAAATGTCAAACCATTTATTATTGGGAACAAGTTCAAATTGTAAGGATTAAATTTATTTAATGGGGTAGACTATAAATCTCCAATATTTTAAAATAATGTTTTTCATGATAGCATATTCTACATGCAACACTAAGTTTAAATGAATCATGACATAATATTAAAATACTATTATTTAAATATAAATGATATAAACCGGCCATAAAATTGGTGGGTATTAATAGTATTAAATTATTCAATAAATATATATAAATTTACTACTCAATATAAATTTATTTATAAATTTTTAATAAATAATCCTTCAACTTTAATAAAGCTAATTTATTCTACAAAAAAATATGTTTCCTTCCAAAATTATTTTAATTGATTTTGTGAGAAAATATTATAATTAATTTATGGAAATTATCAAAATATTATTATATAAAATGAAAATAATTTTTGAACTCATACTATATATATTAACTTAGTGTGAAATTTTTTAGATTTTTCATAAAATATTGATTTCTCAGTGAATAATGAAAAAACAGATTTTTATAGAACTACCATTTATTTTAATAAATTAAATAAATTAAAAGTACCCATATTCTACTAATTTGTTTTAAAATTAACATAATTATATTTTATGTAGATATAATCTAATTAATTTCATTTTAATCACTTTTATATTGTATTTTAGTATAAGTTTATTTTTAGGTTTAAAAACACATTCTTCTAAAAACTATTTTTAAAGTGCATAATGTTCCTCCATTTTAAGTAATTAAAATAACCCATAATGAGGAATCATTTAAATAAAATTTATATATTATAAAATAAATTTATGAATTTAGATTCATATAATTAATATTACTCGTTATATAGTTAATGTAAAATCATTTTTTCTTGGAAAATACATTTTCTAGAAAATTGATTTTTTATCTTGCTTATGGGTTTTATTTTAAAATAAATTCTACCACTTATATGAATTTAGTATGATAAAATGGATTCCATGTTTTTAATAATTACTTTTTCTACTATAAAATAATTTCAACTTAATTTTTTTCATAACGAATAGTAAAAACAATAAAAAATAGTTATTGTGGTAAAGAAATAAAATGGAAAAGGTGAGTAAACTTCGAGGTAAAGAGGTTGAAATTTCTAAAACATGTTTATTTTTAGTGTTAGATGTGTTTCCTGGCCTTATATCTAATTAAATCCTTTGTTTTTTAGTTTTTTAGATACTTTTATAGATAGTGTCTTCCCATTATTGAATAGTTTCGGTATTTATAAAAATGTCACAACATGATTATAAAAGGGAACCCCCTCCCCTAGCTTCCTCAAACATATCAATCCATTTGAATCAGCCAGTCCCTGAAAAACGCTCTCCAAAATATATTTATACACATTACTAAACTTCTTTTCTTCCTAAAATACCAACCTTTTGGCCCTTAATAAGAGATCTAAAGGAGGTTTTTCTAAGAGAAGTTAATCGTCTTAAGCAAAGGTAATCATCTTCATTGATATCCTTTTTTTATTTATTATTTTCACACATTAAATTATGTATTAAAAATACCAATACAGTAACACAATTATATTATATATAATTATATTTTACTGTGTTTATTTCATAATATCTATTCATTTCCTCTTCTATCAAATGTTAAACAAAACCATCATTCGTGTGTACGGTGGACTACTGCCACATGAACTGATGTAATTAATTTTCCATAATAGTCTCTTGAATATATTAATGATGATGGATTTAATGTTTATATATTATATTCATGACATATTAATAATTTTGGTAAACTAACATATCATATACCTTCTTACCTTACCATAAATTGAAAATTGATAATATCATTTGGGTTTATGGCTTACTATCTCCATGTGAAGCAATGTGATTCGTTTTTTATTTATGATTCATGTGGATGGTATATGTAATTTTATTTAAAGAAATAATATAAAATTTATGATATATTTATAATTCTATAAATATAAAATAACACTTACCCTCTTTCTATAAAGACCATTGAAAATGGAAATGTTACTCATGTGTATGTACGGCCTACTATCACCATGATCGTAAAGTACTTCCTTTTTCATAGCTATATTCCATAAATAATTTTAAAATTATAATAAATTTATAAAAAATATAATTATTTCATGATTATTATTATGGATATTATGAAACAATTACCCCTTTTACCATGGTCAACACACCAATTCCATTTTGAAATTATGAACTAAGTATCTTTAAAACACACAATGTGGACATAATTGAATAAGTAATTAAATATGTAATTAAAATAAAATAAGTGAATGGATTAATTATAATTTATTAAAAATGTATAATTTTTTTAATAAAACAAATAATTAATATAAGTTTATTTTGTAGGAGATAAAGCACATAAACGATAATTCTGGACTTAAGGGATTTCTCCTCTCACATTTACTTCCATGAGACTTATGACATATTCACCACTTTCTTTTTTTGGTGTATATAATAAATATTTGAATGTTATATCATGAATATATTTATCTTAATGGTATTTAAACTTTCATTTTAAGCTACTTATTTCTTGAGGGTTGTAACGCCCAGACCCCAAAAGCTCGGAGCTGGTGCATTACTTATTACATTGGCCTGATTAAAAGGAATGAAATCTCAAAGGAACTATAAGTTTAGTATTATTAAAGAAACTAGATGCATACATGTAACTCATATTACAATGGTAAAGGTAACAAAATACAATACATTACAAAAACTAATAAATTGCATCCACGAGAACTCGATAAATGGTCTCTTATTAATAACATGTTGAAGGTTAAAAAATGAATGGGGTGATCTCAAATGCTCGGTAAAGGTCAAAAATATAAGAATCATGAATCAACAATAACTTAATCAAAAAAATTGGCATATTCAATATGGAATGGTGAATAAATGAAAAACGCATTCCATTAGTAAACTGAGAATGAAACTGCATCCATAGATTTTTTTCATAGTGAAAACCTCATAGATAGTAATAACTGAAAATGAATAAATATATTTATTATTAATTTTACATCATGTATCTATTACATGATACCACTATATCATCAAAACAGTTTAAGTCTGTTGGTAGAGACCCGTCTGATTTTTGAAAACAAACTCGAAGGGTTTGTCGGTAACTAATTTGTCTCATGAGACTTATTGATGCATGAAGGGGCTATAGAGGGATACTCTCATCACCGAAAGTCCAAATAATTCTTTATACATATATTTAAAACAAGTACAATATGACTTATAAAAATCGTATAGAGTAGAGGATACGGATTCATCAATATTTCCATAGTTAAAACAACATTTCAAATAATCACCGTATGTAAAAGGGTATACGACTTAAGAAAATAATTATATCCATGAAACCAGAATATGGATATATAATATATCTATAATTTCAAATGAAAAATTATCTCAAATGGGCAGTAGGTACACCATATAAGAATTATTAGGTACACAATACAAAGTAAATCATAATGAAATGGAAATGGAAATAATGTCCCTTACAACACTATAATCAATCGAGTTAATAATAATCAAGTGAATCACTGAATACCATAAATATAAATATAAACATGATATTATATATCAAATGATGTTAAAAATATGCCACATACAAGAAATAAGTGGCAAAAAAAGGAAATCTCATGGAAATAAAAGTTAGATGAGAAACCCCTTACCTTATGCCCGAAGGTGTTATGGATTGATCTTAATGACTTGAATAATTAAAGTTAACTTCATTAATCAATAATTATAGAACCTATTATAAATTTAATTGATTTATAATAGACTTATTAGGTTCATTCATGGTTTTTTTTGGGTTTTATAGGTTCAATATAATTGTTTTGGAAGTATTTTCTTCCTTGGTTTTCATCATCGGTTTACTTGTATTCATGAATAAAAGTTCATTTGAAATGTGGTTAAGCATACAAAAATTATTAATATTTATTATTAGTTACATTATTTAGATATAAATTATATTATAATTAAGTTGGATATATACCATGAGTTTGAATCATTATAAAAAATATAATGATTAATGCTTGGATTAAATTTGGCAATTTTATGCATAATGAACTTATTTTGTATTATTATTTTATATTATGAGTTTGTAAGTATTCCAGAACATTACATAATATAAAATACATATATTTTGATCTTTTTCAACCATAAAAATTGTTTCATGACCCGAATTGAATATGGTAATAAAAATTGGAACTCATCGTCCCTGAATATGATAAATTTACACATCTTGGACTGTGTTTTTCATTTTTAGTATATGAGGAGGGGGAAAATGAGAGGTGATGATGAAATGTTCTATTATCATAATAAAATTACAGTTCATGTAAGGTACTGAAATTATCAAATCATTTGGATGAGTGGAGGTGATGAGAGAGAAACAAAATAATGGAACTTGTAAAAGAAGTTGAAAGAAAAAGGAAGAGATGTTAACCTCTTGAGTATTCCTCCTTCATAATCTTATTAAGGCCTTTGTTTTTTGACTTTTGGTGAGACCGATAGGTCTTAATTGTGGGGGTACTTATTGGGAATTGTATTTGGAAGAACATAGGTAAGTATCAAATATTGAGTGGTGTGGGAGGAAGATGGGAATGAGGGTGGTATTTATAGTGGAGGAGATGAGAGATTTTACATTATTTTAATCATTATTTTTATATTTTTTCTCAAGACTTTGAATAATCATGATTTATGTGGCCCAAGATAGTAATAAATTCATGTGAGTTTGAAAAAAGTAGGCTTACATCAGCCTTTCATCACATATGATGCAGTAAGACAATTATTTAGCATTTACCATAATTTATCGTATTTTACTATTCATCAAAAATTCAAGAATTTCAAAAAATCCCAAAAATTCAACCCTAACCATTTTTCAACTTGTAGAATTCAAAAACTAACCCCATTTTTTGAAAATAATTTTCTAAATATTATGAATTTAATTTTTAAATAAAATCATAATTTATTCAGAAATAACAATTTTAAATCGATAACTCATTTTTTAACACCTTGAAAAATTAATCAATATCTCATTATCTTATAACCTTAAGAAAATAAAATATTAATATGATTCACTATAAATAAGATTCATATTACTATTCATAATGGTATGGTACTATTCATCAAAAAAATCAAGTTAGTTCCATCAGACTCCAAATAACTTGCTAATCAAAACTGTAAATGATCGTTTTTTGAAATTCAAAACACAGATGTGGGAAATTTATGGTTAATGGCAAGGTTATGACTTTATCCTATAAATAACCAAGTTTTCTTTCATAGGGACTAATTACTTCATGCAATATAGTCTATTTAATGAATAGAAAGAATTTGAGATAAACATACCATAAAATGTTTGGGGTGTTATATTCTTCCCTCCTTCATAAATTTTGTCCTCAAAATTTTTCATGTATATTTCTCCTTAAAAATGTATGGGTGGTCCTTATTCATAACATCCTCATGTTTCCACATTGATTACTCTATTTTATGATTTCACCAAAGAAACTTTACTAGATGAGTTGTCTGACTTATCAATACCTTCTCCCTTATGTTAAGAATATTGATAAGCTCTTCAGAGTATGAAAAATCACGTTCCAGCTCTATTTCTTCATAGGTGGTTACATGAATTGGGTATGGCATGTATTTCTTTAACAATGAAATGTGGAACACATTGTGAACTTTGGAGATACTTGGTGTCATTTCTAAATGGTAAGAAACAACTTTTAGCCTTTCCAGAATTTCAAAGAGTCTAATGCACCTGGGGCTTAGTTTCCCTTTCTTACCGAACCTTAAGACACCCTTCCACAGAGATACTTTTATAAATACATGATCTCTTACTTGAAATTCCAAATAATTTATCTAATTTTTAGCATAACTCTTTTTCATACTTTGGTATGATTTAATATGGGCCAGAATTTTCATTACCCTTGCAGTTGTCTATTCGATAAATTTTGAGCTTATAAGTTTCCTCTCACTAACTTCACCCCAAAAAGTTAGAGTTTGACACATCTTACCATATAATGCTTTATATGGCACCATTTAAATTCTAGAATAAAAACTGTTATTGTAAAAAAATTCCACGAAAGGAAATTATTGATCCCACATACCTTGAATGTCAAGAGAGCATGATCTTAACATGTCTTCCAGTGTTTGAATAGTCCTTTCAGAATGTCTATCAATTTGGGGGATAATTAGTACTCATATAATTCTTAGTATCCAAATCGTTTTGGATACTATTCTATAATTTTGATGTAAATTGATGATCTATATCGGATACAATCGATAGAGGTTCACCATGAAGTCTTACAACTTCATTAATATAAAGTATTTCCTAGCAATCAAGTCATAAATCCCCTCTTATAATAAATAAATATTCTGATTTCATGAGATGATAAATAATTACACATATTGCATCATTCCATCTAGTTTTCCTTGGTAGTATTGTGACAAAATCAATCATAATTTCATCTCACTTCCACATAGGAATAGGTATAGGTTACATAACCCCTCTAGGATATTGTCTCTCAGCCTTCACTTGTTGAAAAACTAGACACCTTAACACATAGTAATCAATTTATATATTCATGTTATCCCACCAAAAATGTTCCTTCATATATCTATACATCTTGGTGCTACTAGGGTGTATAAAAAAATTGATCTATGAGCATCATCTATTAGTTCCCTTTTTAGCTCAGGTACTGATGGAATCCATAACCTCTTCCCAAATTTCAGAACTCTCTCTACATGAAAAATTCTTCCAATCTTCCTTCCTTAATAGATTTAAATTTATTTTGTAGATTCTCATTATTGGACTGAAATATTTTTATCTTCTATAGTAAATAGGGTTTAGAAATAATTTGAAATAGGGAATATGTTTCCCATTCCTTAACAATTCTCGCATCCATCTTTAGTAGATCCATGAATATAGGATCCTCCCAGTCCTCATTTGGGTCAGATTTCCATGATATTTCCTGCTTAATGTATCTTCCACATTATTTTCCTTTCTTGGGTGGTAGTTTATTGAACAATCATAGTATGTGAGTAACTAAATCCATCACTTTTTCCTCTTGTTGAGTTATTTCTATGTAAAAATGTATTTTAATCTCTTGTAATCTATATATATATCACATCTTTCACCATAGAGAAAATGTCTCCATATTTTCAGGGAAAAGATTATGGCTACTAACTCAAGATCATGAGTAGGATAATTTTTCTCATGATTCTTCAACTTCCTTGATTCATAATTAATAACTTTATCATTTTTCATAAGGACGCAACTCAGTCCATTCTTTAATGCATCACTGTATATCATAAATCCATCATTTACAGATAGAAGAGTTAAAATTGGACCATTGAACAATATTATTTTCAATTCTTAAAAGAATTTTTTACATTCTATCTTTCATACAAACTTAACCCCTTTACATGTGGGCTTGGTTAGCGGGTTAGCTGATCGGGGAAAATTCTGAATCAAATGTTGATAGTAACCTGCTAATCTAATAAAATTATGTACCTCAGTTATGTTCGTTGGCATGGGGTATTCTTGGATTACCTTTTTCATTATAGGATCAACTAATATTCCATCCTTAGAGACAATATGGCCAAGAAAAGAAATTTATTGAAGCTAATTTCACACTTTCTAAACATCCCATATAATTCATTTCTTCTAAAAGTTTTTAGAATAATCTGCAAGTGATTTTCATGGTCTTCATAACTTTTGATGTATACCAAGATATAATAAATAAATACCACACTAAAGTCATCAACATATTCCTTGAAAACTCTATTCATTAGTTCTATAAAAATAGAGAGTGTATTTTTCAGTCCAAAATGCATTATTGTAAACTCGTAATTCCCATACCTGGTTCAAAATGCGATATTTAGAATATCTTCCTTCCTCACATATAGCTGATGATATCCAGATCAAAAATCAATCTTTGAAAAATATTTGACTCCATGAATTTGATAAAATAAATCATTAATTTATGTAGAAGATACTTGTTATTTATTTTAATATCATTGATTTCCATATAATCAATGCATAGCCTCATGGATCTATCTTTATTCTTGAAAAATAGGATAGGGGTTCCCCAGAGAGAAACACTAGGTCGAATAAATCATTTGTCACTCAATTACTCTAGTTGTTTATTTACCTCTAATAATTATATAGTTTCCATTATATAGGGAGTTTTTATATAAGTCTTGCACCATGAATTAAATCAATATTGAAATCAAATTCCCACTCTAGTTGATGTCTAGGTAAATCATCTGTAAATACATAAATTTATTCTTTCACAATAGGTACGTATTCAATTTGAAGATTTCTTTACTCACCTGTAGATATTGTGTTCTCTTCCTCTCCAATAATTTCATTCAGTAGAGCTACTAGGGGTGGATCTAGATAAGAATCATGTGGAGAGGTTTCTTCTCTAAAGATAAGGGATTCTACACCATTTTCAAAAATTGTAACTTCTTTCTTCTTGTAATAGATCTTTGAATCATAATTTGACAACTAATTCATATAGGTAATTATATAAAATTCAATCATCGGTATGATGATAAGGTTATAAACTAAATCATGTTTATGTGTCATGATGGGTACTGATCGACACATCTTTGTTGCAATAATATATCCCCTAAAAGTTTCGACTGACAACCCATTTATTAAATCAAATTGTACGTGTCTAATTTTGTTGGAAAACTGAGAAGATATAAATGAATGCAATGATCCATAATTAAATAAATCATTGGACAAGTTTGAGGAAACAATTAAAGTAACTTCCACCACATATTTGGGAACTTCAAATTCCATATTTGTAATCACATAAGCTTTCCCTTGCTCTCGTGGCCTTTTCTAAGGCAAGTTTCCTTGGCGCTTAGGACACTAATTCACATAGTGTCCCATCTCTCTACAATTGTAGCATTGATCATTATTAACTTGTATCTTCCCCTTACATTCACCTTCACGACCCCCTCCCCAACAAGTGTACCCCTCCTGGGCCGGCAATGTGATAAGGAAGATAATGACCCCCGAGTCCCGCCTTCAGTAGGCCCCGGGTTGGCGACTAGCACTAAGGGTATAGTAAACACACAAATGGGAGGCATTACCCTCTAAGAGAACACATGTGGAAGAGAGAGATACGATAGAAACCAACCAACTCCAACTCATAACTGAAATATAAAAGAAACAAATGTACATATATGAAATTCCATGAAAAAGTACAACAACTGAATGGGGAAACTACAAGTACCCAAAATAAAGTAAAACAGCAGCGATCACAAGCCCGAACAGCTCCTGCAACCACAAGCTAGTAGTAACCAGCCTGATCTCCAACTTGCTCCAAGTGACCTAAAAATATTTTATATATACGTAGGGTGAGTATAACAGTATACTCAGTAGGATCCTCCCCAAATCCTTTCATGCAAAAGTAAATAAAGCATGCTAAAGCACAGTGAACAATAGTGGAACTAACTTTTACCCTAAGCAGGTATACTATGTTCCCAACCTCACCACGGCTACTCTCACCAAGTAACACATACAAGAATATATCATATAGAAAAGGATATAAAGGGTACCCCGCTACTACTTCCCCATTGGTTTGCCTCTTTTCCCCAAAGACATATGTCATTGCATCTCTCTCCAAAGGCTTGCCCGTATAAACTTGGGCTAAGCTCCACAATATGAACCATGTGCACCACAAAGGCTTTCCCACAGACACCTGGGCTAACCTCCACACCATCCTCACAACCAAAAGTAACCAGGTAGTTTTGGGGAGCCACCACAGCCCGTATAACGTGTATCATACGTCGGGTATTGTACCTCAAGCCATTACAGCCCATACACCGAGTAAGGATCCTCAAGCCATCACAGCCTATACACGTTACACCTATAGTAGTCCATAGGATACTACATCCAGAATATATGTTTGGAAATAACCACAATCCATTACATCCCTCTACACACATATATGGGGAAAACTAACCGTTGTGCCAATGGCACTAGTATCTACCAAGAGAAGAGAGTGGCGTCAAAGGGGGTAGTTAGCCATTCATCCTCCCACCAGAATGTTGGGGAAAACACCCCCCAAGACTCAGAATCCCTGGGGTGTCAGTTGCCCTTACTGACAGGGTGGAGTAGCGTATAGAAACACAAAAAGTACAGAATATATTATAACTCACAACCACACTATGGGCATAACCTAGTCTTAGACACAACTACAGCTAACGTCTCTCGGACTCCGGGCTTCCACTTTTAAGACTATGTATCTTATAAGCACACAACCAATTAAAGGGATTTATTAGATTAATTCCTTCCCTTTTTATCAATTCCGATGTGCGTTAATTAATTATTACATCATTAATTAACCATGAACAACCCACGTTAACTTTCTTGGCATCACATTCAAAAACCATTATCCCTTCAAAAGTTCTCAATATCATCATTAAGTTCCAACAAACTCTAACCCCATGGGTTAACATCATTTATTAAAACATTCATTACAGAATTACTTTCCCATATTCCTTGGCATTCTAGAAAAGCAACCTATGCTACTAAACCCAAGGGGGCTCAACACGGTGAGTAGATATACTACCCGTCGAGTCGTTGTCGCCTATAGCAAGAGCGTAGACCCATTCTCCCTTGAGAGGCTAAACACTGAAAGCACATGGCATACCCCGCATGTCTTCGCCTCCTTTGGAAGAAGGGTAAGCAAGACCAGCTGCCTTGAGTAGTGGGAAAAAGTAAAGCAGATAAACAACCAAGGATCAACAACATCCAACAATCAAAACCATCCCATTCTATCATCCTCGGTGTCCTCCCTGACACCCACATGCATAAACTGATGCATCTCACCACTCTAGGCGTCATCCGCCGCCACAACCACAAGGCCTCCCTACCTCCACATATCACAAGACCCCTCCAGGGTCACATCACAAAACAAGATATCACAGCACCCCTTCCAGGGTCACATCACAGCACAAGCAGCAGGAAAACAATCATTACAACAAATGGGCTCTTGGACCTTTAACAATGCATCCATCCTTCAAACAACAAACACCAACAATCACATAAAATGGGCTTTTAGCCCTAATTCACAACAAGAGGGTAACTCCAAACCCTTCATGGAACTCAATTAAGTTATTTAATCCATCTTGAATTAACAAATTTCAATTCGTTGGTTCCAACATCATGAACCAATTCAATAAGCTATCACCGAAGATTAAACATGCTTACTATGCCAAATTTGATCAACATCAAATTAGAACAACTACAACAACGGCAACAACCAGATTCATTTACATTCCTCTTTATCTTTATCCAATTAATTATCAATTAATTCCGGCTTTACATTCTTTATCAATTTCCATCAAGAACAACATGCTAACAAGCAAGGCATATATATCACACTTATCTAGAAAATCAAGAGGCAAACCGTTATCATGGTACAAAGAAACAACATGTGACCAAACTAATTCTTTTAATCCGGTTCAAGTATTTAATTAGGTCAATTCCATTGTGATCTAAAGGGCTAAATCATGCTAACTCTACGATTGCACATAAATAATTAGAGAAGCCACGAATCCCCTACCTCAAGGGTTTTCGAGGAAAACCACAACGGTCGATGAATGCCCAAGAAACCGGGTCAATTCTCCATGAATCCTCCTTAGATCTCCTCTCCTAACACAACCAAGACCAAAGCTCATCAAAAATGTCATCCACAGACTAAGATCTACCCATAACGGATGTAGATATAAGATCCCAAGAGAAAAGAAAGAGTAGATCTAGGTAGATCTAAGAAACCAAACAAAAAGGATCACATACCTCGAGAAACCGGCTTCGATTCGCAAATAGAAGCCTCCGGATCGCCTCCAAAATTCTTGGGATAGTTTCTTCCACCTCCAAGGAAGGGTAATCCCGAGTTATGGCCTATTAGGGGCTTAAATGAGGTGAATAAAGGAAAAACGAGTTAGATCCACAATTTTAGGATCTAACTATAAGTGCCTGCATGGTTAGTCCACACAGTTTAACAAACCGTGTGCTAACCATGAGTTAGATTCTGCCTCGAAAACCCCTCCTCGCATGGTTAGTCCGAACGGTTAGGCAAACCGTGCTCTAACCATGTGTTAGCCACTGCCCTCAAGACCAGCCTTGCACAGTTTGGCCACACGGTTTAGTCAAACCATATTCCAACTGTGCGAAAGCTATTACCCTTTAAATTTTCTCAAAAGTCCACCCAAACACACCCCCAAGTCACCTTGACTTCCTAGAACAACTCTAGCACCACATTTTCACAAATTAATGGACCAGAGAGGTTCGGTCCATTACATCAGATACCTCTCAAAACATTCTCGTCCTCAAGAATCCAAAACCCACCTAAAGAGAAAAACGAAACAGGGTCTGAACAACCACCCCTCGAGATACCTCTCTAAAGAGAGCAATCCACCAAAGCAACAAAGGGATCCATCTCATAAACATGAAAGTTTCATAACCAAAAAAGTTACAATGATACATGTAAAGAGTTAAACATCAAACAACTATAGGAACTGATAACGTATCTGTGACTCGCGTTCCCAAGTACTCTCCTCTATGCCACCATGTCGCCATAAGACACGAACTAAGGGGATGGAATGTCCGCGCAACACTTTCTACCTGCGGTCTTGAATCTCCATAGGTTTTTCCTCAAAGGTGGCATCATCATCAACATCGATCTCCCCCCAATCGATGATGTGGGAGTCGTCATGAAGATAACAATGTAGCTGTGATACATGGAAAACATCATGTATCTGACTCATCTTAGGGGGAAGTGGAACTCGGTACGCCACAGCTCCAACATAAGCTAACACCTCGAAAGTCCCAACAAAACAGGGAGAAAGCTTACTCCCATGACTAAACCTTCGCTGCCCACGATGGGGAGTCAACTTTAGAAACACATGATCCCCAACATTAAACTCTAATGGTCTTCTTCTTTGATCGGAATATGATTTCTGATGATCTTACGCTGCCTTCATCCTCTCAGGAATCACCTGAACCATCTCTGTTGTATTCTGCACTAGTTCCGGTCTGAGAATTGCTGACTCTCTGACCCCAGTACAGTACAACGGAGAATGGAAAGGCCGGCCATACAAGGATTCCAACGGCGCCATACTGATGGTGGATTGAAAAATATTATTGTAAGCGAATTCCACAAAGGGTAAGTGCCTCATCCATGAACCTCCAAAATCAAGAACATAAGAGTGAAACATATCTTCAAGAGTCTGGATGGTTTGCTCTATCTGACCATCCATTTGAGGTTGAAAAGCAGTGCTAAGGCATAGTTGAGAACTGAAAGCATGTTGGTGACCCCTCCACACCCTGGAGGTAAAATGGGGATCTCAATCAGATATGATCATCCTAGGGACTCCATGAAGTCTCACCACCTCCTCCAAATACTGCCTCGACAAAACTTCCACTGAGCTCAACTCCTTGATTGCTATGAAGTGGGTCGATTTTTTTAAACAATCCACTACCACCCAAATAGCATCGTGTCCTCCCAGAGCTCGAGGTAAACCAGTAACAAAGTCCATTGAGATATCCTCCCACTTCTACTGAGGAATATCTAATGGATGGAGAAGACCACCAAGAACACGATGTTCGGCCTTCACCTTCAGGCAGACTAAACATCGAGACACAAACTCCGCAACCGCGCGCTTCAGCCCAGGCCACCAAAACTGACTCCTCAAAGCTCGGTACATCTTTGTCACACCAGGATGAACTGCTAGAGGTGAACTATGGAACTCTCTGAGAACCGTCTCATGCATCATCAAGGGAAAAAAATCCTTCCTTGATACAACACTATGTGTTGTTCATCCTTAGACCAACCATCTGGGGCCTCACCACAAACAACTCAGTCTCTCCAGACCTCCACCTCAAGATCCCCCAATTGAGACTCTTCCACCCTTTGCATCAGGGATGATTGTACCATAATTTCTAAAGACAACCTCTTCCCCCAACTTCTCCCATGTCAAGATGGAAAGCTGACAGTTCCTCCATTACTCTCCAGGAATCACCGGATTCATGCACAGCATCACTACATGACTTTCAACTCAGCGCATCAGCTACAACATTCCCCTTTCCAGGTGTATATGATATTTCGAAGTCATATTCCTACAAGAACTCCATCCACCGATGCTGCCGCAAGTTCAAGTCATGCTGGGAGAAAACATACCTCAAACTCTTATAGTCAGTGAAGACCACAAAGCGCTCACCAATGAGGTAATGTCTCCAAAACTTCAGAGCAAAAAACCACGGCTGCCAACTCAAGATTGTGGGTGGCATAGTTGCGTTCATGGGGACGCAACTGCCGAGACCCATAAGAAACAACTGGCCACCGCTTCATGATAACACAACCTAACCCCAGATGTGAAGCATCACAGAAAAACTCAATCTGGACTCCCTCAACTGGAAGACAAAGAACAGGATCACTTACTAACCTATCCTTTAGATACTCGATGGATGCCTGGAACTGATCAGTCCTTTAAAAGTCCTGATCCTTCCTGGTCAGAGCTGTTAGAGGAGTCACAAACCGTGAGAAATTGGATACGAACCTCCTGTAATATTCTGCAAGACCAAGGAAACTTCGCACCTCTGACACTATCTTGGGGGCTGCCCAAGACACCACTACTTCTATCTTCGATGGATCCACAGCTACTCCCTTTTAGGACACAACATTCCCCAAGAAACGGACTTCTCGAGCCCAAAACTCACACTTCTACAACTTCAAAAATAGTTGACATTGACGAAGAACTCCCAACACGGCTCACAGATGCTCGGCATGCTCCTCTTCAGATGTGGAGTACATAAGGATGTCGTCGATGAAAACTACCATGAACTTGTCCAGGAACTCACGAAACACAGCATTCATCAAACCCATAAACACAGCTGGAGCATTCATCACACCAAACGGCATTACAACGAACTCATAATGCCCATCATGACAATGGAAAGCAGTCTTCGGGATATCCTCATCCTTCACACACATCTGATGATATCCTGATCATAAGTCAATATTTGAGAACCAACTTTCACCCTTCATTTGATCTAATAAGTAATCGATCCACAGAATAGGATAGCGGTTCTTTATTGACTTTGTTTAAGCGACGATAATCGACACACAACCACAAACTGCCGTCATCCTTCTTCACGAATAGAACTGGTGCACCCCATGGTGACACACTTGTTCGAACAAAACCGCACTGCAACAGACCATCAAGCTGTATACATAGCTCTCGTAACTCAGAAGGGGCCATTATATATGGAGACATAGATATAGGAGATGCTCCTGGATGTAGCTCGATCCCAAACTCGATCTCTCGTCATGGGGGTAAGGCTACAACCTCTTCTGGAAAACATCAGGGTACTCCTCTACGACCCTAGGAAACACCAACTGTCGATCCTCAAAAGAACTCAGCATCATCTCAGCCACCATGGTTGATAAGGATGGAATGCGCCTATGACCCATCTGAGGATCTCTCTCACCAACAAACACCACCTGCTCTCCATCCTCACCGATGAAGATGACCGTCTTCCTAAAGCAATCCATGATATCCTGCACTAAATACAACCAATCCATGTCGAGGATGACATCATATGGTTGTATCCATAAGCATAGGAAATCTCCCCAAGAGCGGTGTTGCCCAAACACTAGCTCACAGTCTCTACATACTTCAAACAAGCTAGCTCGACCTCCAACCGGCGTAGTAAACGTCAAGGGAACTGGAAGCCTCTCTACCTCAAGTCCCAAATCATGGACAAGGGTAGGTGATATGAAGGAGTGTGTCGCTCCTGAATCAAATAAGGAATACACAAAGGTAGAAAACAAGCAAAGGGTACCTCGAAGGACATCTGGCTCGTCAGGTGCTGGAAACTCCAGAGCATGAAGCTGACCACGACCTCCTCCATGACCTCTCTGGCCCCGATGACGACCACCACCACAGTCGCACTCTTCTCGCTGAGGATGAGGAGAATCATGGGGCTATCCTCTTCCATTCCCATCTACCCTCTGCTAATCGAAAGTTGGTGCAACTGGCAGCTGCTACCTCGGCTGGAACTGCCTCAATGGAGGAACCTGGAGCGGAGCACCCGGTGCATGATGACTGCTCTGAAAGGTCGGGCACTCCCACTGCTGATGACCACAACCACCGCAAGAAAAAAAAGTGCCTGATCCCATGGCATAAGCCTGAGAGTTTCTGCCTCATGAGAAACGAGATGGAAAGGGCTGGGACCTACCCCCAGGTGAATGGAAACTCTTCTGCCCTGGAAACCAGGAACCCCAGGCCATAGCTCTACTCCATGAGGAATCGTGTTGATTCCCCTCTCGTGACGATCCGGTCCTGGCCAAAGTCCTCTCAATAACCTCTGCCCTCACCAGCACCTCAAGATATGTCTTCAGCATAAATGGGGTGACCTGGCACTGGATCTCTGGACTAAAAGCCTCCTCGAAATGCCTCACCCTAGTCTCCTCATCGGGTAACAGGTCTGAATCATATCGTAGAAGGTTCCTGAAATGGATTCCAAACTATCAAAAAGTGGAGCTCCCCTGTCGAAGGGTAAGAAGCTCCTGGCGACTAGACGCCTTTGCAGTCGAAGAAAGGAACTCGACTCTAAACTTGTCTCGGAACTCCTCCCATGAGATCGCTGACTCCTCACGATCCCTGAGGAACAACAACCACCACTTCCTTGCTGCTCCACACAGCATCGTCACAACCAAGGACACCCAATGATCCTTCCGAGCACAGATCAAACTGAAGCCTATCTCGACCTCCTCTAACCAGTCTTCCATGACTACATTTGAAATGGAGTCCTCATACTTCTGCAGACTCTAGCACTGAAACTCTCAGAGTGTCTTCCTCCAAGTGTCATCGTCGTCGACCTCCACCATGCGGCGATCTGCTGGGATAGCCTGCTGGACATCTTCTACGCAAACCTGACGAGGACGTCGACCTGGAGCAATACCTATAAAATAACAAACCGTTAGAGCTCCTAATCATGGAATATGGAAGACTCAACATTAATTAATTTATTGTTTTCTTTCATTTATTTTAGGTTAACCTATCTCAAGGTCTACCCATTCAAACCTAGGCACAAAGAAGAATGATGCATGATCATTTCCCAGGTCTCTACCCTGCAACCAGTATCACCTTGTTTAGTAGCCATTGTAAACTTAAAGGTCTGTGAAACAGATCATAGGGGTCCCTAAACGCCTATGTCTCTACCGGTCTCCAGTGTTTACCCCAATTGATAAACATGAATGACACTGTTTCCCTACCAACCCATGCATCCTCACATGTGCCTAGCTCCAATATTCATCTTATCCCTCAACCATACCTCTGATACTACTCTGTCACAACCCCTTCCCCACAAATTGTACCCCTCCTGGGTCAGCAATGTGAGAAGGGAGATAATGACCCCCACATTCCACCTCCAGTAGGCCCCAGGTTGGCCACTAGCACCAAGGGTATAGTAAACACACAAATGGGAGGCATTCCCCTCAAAGAGAACACATGCAGAAGAGAGAGATAAGATAGACACCAACCAACTCCAACTCAAAACTGAAATATAAAAGAAAAACATGTACATATATGAAATTCCATGAAAAAGTACAACAACTGAAAGGGGAAACTACAAGTACCCAAAAGAAAGTAAAACAGCAGCGATCACAAGCCCGGACAGCTCTTGCAACCACAAACTAGTAGTAACCAGCCTGATCTCCAACCTGCTCCAAGTGACCTGAAAAATAGTTTATATATACGTAGGGTGAGTATAACAGTATACTCAGTAGGATCTTCCCTGAAGCCTCTCGTGTAAAAGTAAAGAAAGCATGCTAAAGCATAGTGAACAGCAGTGGAACTAACTCATCCCCTAAGCAGGTATACTATGTTCCCAACATCACCATGGATACTCTCACCAAGTAATGCATACAAGAATATATCATATAGAAAAGGATATCAAGGGTACCCCGCTACTACTTCCCCACTGGTTTTCCACTTTTCCCCAACGACATACGTCATGTGTATCTCTCTTCAAAGGCTTGCCCATATAAACTTGGGTTAATCTCCACAATGTACACCACATGCAGCAAAAAGGCTTTCTCGCAGACACCTGGGCTAAGCTCCACACCATCCTCACAACCAAAAGTAACCAGGTAGGTTCCGGGAGCCACCACAGCCAACATAACGTGTATCATACGTCGGGTATTATACCTCAAGCCATTACAGCCCATACACTGTGTAAGGATCCTCAAGCCATCACAGCCTATACACGTAACACATATAGTAGTCCATAGGATACTACATCCAGAATATATGTGTGGAAATAACCACAAGCCATTACAGCCCTCTACACACATATATGGGGAAAACTAACCGTTGTGAAAACAGCACTAGTATCTTCCAAGAGAAGAGAGCGGGGTCAAATGGGGTAGTCATCCATTCATCCTCCCACTAGAATGTTGGGGAAAACACCCCCCCCCCCCCCAGGGCTCAGAATCACTGGGGTGTCAGTTTCCCTTACTAACAGGGTGGAGTAGCGTATAGAAACACAAAAAGTATAGAATATATTATAACTCACAACCACACTATGGGCATAACCTAGTATTAGACACGACTGCAGCTAACGTCTCTCGGACTCCGGGCTGCCACTTCTAAGACTAGGTATCCTATAAGCACACAACCAATTAAAGGGATTTATTAGATTACTTCCTTCCCTTTTTATCAATTCCACTATATGTTAATTAATTCTTCCATCATTAATTAACCACGAAAAGCCCACATTAACTTTCTTGGCATCAGATTCAAAAACCAGTGTCCCTTCAAAAGTTCCCAATCTCATCATTAAGATCCAACAAACTCCAACCCCATGGGTTAAAATCATTTATTTAAACATTCATTACAGAATTACTTTCCCGTATTCCCAGGCATTCTAGAAAATCAACCTATGCTACTAAACACAAGGGGGCTCAACACGGTGAGTAGACGTACTACCCGTCGAGTCTTTTCCTCCTATAGCAAGAGCATAAACCCATTATCCCTTAAGAGGCTAAACACGGAAAGCACGTGGCATACCCCACGTGTCTTCACCTCCTTTGGAAGAAGGGTAAGCATGACCAGCTTCCTTGAGCAGCGGGGAAAAGTAAAGCAGATAAACAACCAAGGATCAACAACATCCAACAATCACAACCATACCATTCCATCATCCCTGGTGTCCTCCCTGACACCCACATGCATAAAGCGATGCATCTCGCCACTCTAGGCGTCATTCGCCGCCACAACCACAAGGCATCTCTACCTTCACATATCACAAGACCCCTCTAGGGTCACATCACAACACAAGATATCACAGCACCCCTTCCAGGGTCACAGCATAGCACAAGAAGCAGGAAAACAATCATTAAAACAAATGGGATCTTGTCCCTTTAACAAGGCATCCAACCTTCAAAAAACAAACACCAACAATCACATCAAATGGGATTTTACCATAATTCACAACAAGAGGGTAACTCTGAACCCTTCATGGAACTCAATTATTTTATTTAATCCATCTTGAATTAACAAATTTCAATTTTTTGGTTCCAACATCATGAACCAATTCAATAAGCTATCACCAAAGATTAAACATGCTTACTTTGCCAAATTTGATCAACATCAAATTAGAACAACTACAACAACGGCAACAACCAGATTCATTTACATGCCTCTTTATCTTTAGAAAATTAATTATCAATTAATTTTGGCTTTACGTTCTTTATCAATTTCCATCAAGAATAACATGCTAACAAGAAAGGCATATATATCACACTTATCTATCAAATCAAGAGGCAAACCATTATCATGGTACAAAGCAACAACATGCGCCCAAACCAATTATTTTAATCCGGTTCAAGTGTTTAATTAGGTCAATTACATTGTGATCCAAAGGTCTAAATCATGCTAACTCTACGATTGCACATAAACAATTAGAGAATCCACGAATCCCTTACCTCAAGGGTTTTCTAGGAAAACCACAATGGTCGATGAACGCCCAAGAAACTGGGTCGATTCTCCACAAATCCTCCTTAGATCTCCTCTCATAACACAACCAAGACCAAATCTAATCACAAACTTCATCCACACACTTAGATCTACCCATAACGGGCGTAGATCTAAGATCCTGAGAGAAAAGGAAGAGTAGATCTA
This sequence comes from Viscum album, assembly GCA_963277665.1. Classification (NCBI taxonomy): domain Eukaryota; kingdom Viridiplantae; phylum Streptophyta; class Magnoliopsida; order Santalales; family Viscaceae; genus Viscum; species Viscum album. Next base: position 1,748,761,727 of record OY728126.1, read on the forward strand.
GGTAGATCTAAGAAACCAAACAAAAAGGATCACTTACCTTGAGAAACCGGCTTCGATTCACAAAGAGAAGCCTCTAGATAACCTCCAAAATGCTTGGGAGAGGTTCTTCCACCTCCAAGGAAGGTTAATCCCGAGTTATGGATGATTAGGGGCTTAAATGAGGTGATTAAAGGCAAAACGAGTTAGATCCACAATTTTAGGATCTAACTTTTAGTTCCCGCACGGTTTAACAAACCGTGCTCTAACCGTGTGTTATCTTCTACCTTGACAACCCCTCCTCGCAGGGTTAGTCCGCACGGTTAGGAAAACCGTGCAGTAACTGTGCGTTAGCCACTGCCCTCAAGACCAGCCTTGCACGGTTTGGCTGCTCGGTTTAGGCAAACTGTGCGCCAATCGTGTGAAATCTATTACCCTTTAACTTTCCTCAAAAGTCCACCCAAACGTACACCCAAGTCACCTTGACTTCCCGGAACACCTCCAGCACCACATTTTCACAAAGGAATTGACCGGAGAGGTCCGGGCCATTACATTCACTACATTGATGACCCTTTTCTCCACACTTACAGAAAACTCCCATGCCATTAAAGCATTTCCCAAGATGATTATTTCCATAATTATCTTATAATGAAAATTGCTTCATTCTCTTCTTCTTCATTGTCACTTCAGTTTTCCCTGGTTATCAGGATGCCTCTTCTTTTCTTGATTTTCCTTTAACAAATTTGATCTAGCAAATTCCTTATCTATTTTGATGGATCTTAATACAATTTCATAATATGATGAAAATGTTTGGAAAGCCAATTCCTTACAAATACTTGTCTTAAAAACTTTAAATAAATGATCACTCCTGTCTTTTGAATCACGTAGGTAATCTATAGCATACCTGGATAATCTTGTAAAGATATCTTAATACTCTATAACACTCTATTCTTCTCTTTGCTTTATGATAATGAATTTCCACTTCATTTTAGTTTATTGTTTACGAAGGAAATATTTTTCAAAGAATATTTCCTTAAAATTGATCCATTATGTATCTTCTATTTCTTCTTCCTCCAGGGTATTTTGGATCAAGGACCACCATTGATCAGCATCACCCTTGAGGCAATATACCATTAGAATTACCTTTTAATATCCATTGCATGTAAATGATAGAAATATCTTTTCAAGGGACTTGATCCACTACTTAGCTACCACTGGATTAGTATTCCAACTAAAAGATGGGTTTTATGCCACATGAAATGATCCAGTATAGGTGTATCATGGTTATTCTACATAGCTTGAGTAATTTTTCCCAATATGTTCATGATCTAATATTCTTCAATATTGACTGTGTGGACTTTCTCAGTGGGTAAATACCTACATTGTCCACGGGTATTGATTCCCCTCCTTTCATTAGGCGCCATCACTAAAAAATACCTACACTAAATTAAGTCATATTTCATAATTTCTAACTGGAAAACACTTAAGATAATAGGACAATTTATGCACAACAAATCTCATAATCATAAAAAAATTTCATATTTACTTTTAAATCCTCCATAATGGTTTGTAAAGAAAATTTGAATTATCCTAAGTATATCCTCTAGGATTGAAAAACTATGTGTGCATTAAGACCCATTATCATGTACCAGGATACCCCGAGTCAAGCCCAAAAATCCTTGTTGGATTTTTTACTCCTAGGTACATCTGTTCCATAACCACGTCCAATTGTAGTATCCTGATAAGGATATATTTTCTAAAAATATCCACATAATCTATTACTTACCAAAATTCCAGGATTTTCATGTATGTTTATCCCCAAAGATTATCTTAGAGTTTTGTTCTATAATCTATGTTTTCTAAATCTAGTTTCCAAGTTTTCTAATAAACTTTCTTTAATACCAACTATAATGACCCGACCCCAAAATCCTAGAGCCGGTGCATTACTTATTACATTTTCATGATTAAAATGAATGAAATTTCAAAGGAATGATCTGTTTAGTAGTATTTAAGAAACTAGATACATACAAGTAACTCATATTACAATGGGAAAGGTAACAAAATACAATACATAATAAAAACTAATAAAATTCATCCACAATAACTCAATAAATAGTCTCCTATTCATAACTTGTTGAATGTAAACAAATAAAAGGGGTGAGCTCAAATGCTCATTAAGGGTTAAAAATAGTGGAAGCATGAATCAAAAATAACTGAATCATAAAAAAATTGGCATATTAAATATGGCATGGTGAATAAATGGTAAACAAAAACCATTAATAAACTGAGAATGAAACTGCATCCATAGATTCTGTCATAGTGAAAACACCATGGAGAGTTATAATTTAAAATAAATAAATAAAATGTTTATTAATTGGATTTCATATATCTAGCACATGATACCACTATACTATTGAAACGATTTAAGTATGTGGGTAGAAACCTATTTTATTTTTGGAAACAACATCTAAGGTTTTATTGCCAACTAGTTTGGGTCATGAGACCTGTCGATGCATCAGCGAACTATAGTAGGACATTATCATTGCTTAAAGTCCAAATAGTTATTTATAAATAGATTTAATAAAAGTATAATATGCCTTCTCAACATCCATATATAGTAGAGGATAAAATTCATCAATATTTTCATAGTAAAAACATCATTCCAAATAATCACCGTATGTGAAAGGGTATACAGATTCAAAAAATAATCATATCCATGAAACTAGAATATGGATAATATATATATATATATATAATTTAAAATTAAAAATTATCTAAAATGGAAAGCAGGTACACCACAAAATTATGATTAGATATACAATACCAAGTAAATCGCAATCAAATAAAAACTAAAAAAAAGTCCCTTACAAAATTGTAATTAATAGAGTTAATAATCATCTAGTGAATTACTTAATACCATGAATATAAAGAGAATAATGATATTATATATCAAATGGTAGTAAACATACACCACATACAAGAAATAATTTTCTAACAAAGTAAATCTCATAGAAATAAAAGTGAGATGAGAAACCCCTTACCTTATGCCCTATAGTGTTCTCAATTGATATTAATGACCTGAATAATAAAATTTATCTTCATTAATTGATAATTCAAGAACCTTTTATACCTTTAATTTATTTATTATATCCTTATTGGGTTAATTCATGGCCTTTTTATGGGTTTAAGAGGTTCAATTTTATTGTTTTGGAAGCATTTTCTTCCTTGGTTTTCTTTATCAGTTTACTTGTATTCATGAATGAAATTTCATTTGAAATGTTGTTAAAAATACAGAATTGTTAAAATTTATTATTAATGAAATTCTATAGATATAAATGATCTTATAATTAATTTGGTTATATTCCATTATGTTGAATCATTAGATAGAAGTTAATGATAAATGCTTGGATTAACTTGGCAGTTTTGTGCATAATGAACTTGTTTTGTATTATTATTTTATATTTTGAGCGTATAAGGATTAAAGAACATTACATAAGATGAAATTAATATATTATGAACTTTTTTTACCATAAATATGGTTTCATTAATAGAATTAAATATGGTAATAAAAATTAAGAACCTGTCATCCTTAAATGTGATAAATTAACACATCTCGGACGGTGTTTTCATTTTTAGTATAAAAGGAGGGGGAAGAGAGAAGATGATGAAATATTCCATTAACATAATAAAATTATATTTAATTTAAGTTACTAGAATTATCATATAATTTGGATGAGATATGTTTAGTATAGAGAAACAAAATAATGGAACTTGTAAAAGAAGTTGGAAGAAAAAGGAATAGTTGTTCACCTCTTGAGTACTCCTCTTGAGAATCGCCTTAAAACCTTTGTTTTTGGAATTTTTGTGAGACTGTAAGGTTTTGGATGTGTTGGGAGGGATTGGGAAGTGTATTTTTTATAACATAGGTAAGGATAAAATATTTAGGGGTGTGGGAGGAAGAGGGGAATGAGAGTGGTATTTATAGTAGAGGAGATCAGAGATTTTACAATATTTTAATCATTATTTTAATATTTTTGCTCAAGACTATGAATAGTCTTAATTCATGTGACCCGAAATAGTAATAATTTTATGTGAGTTTTAACTAAGTGGGATTACATCAGTCTTGAATCACCTATGATTCAGTAAAACAAGTATTTAGAAATTATCGTAATTTATCGTATTTTATTATTCATCAAAAATTTAAGAATTTCAAAAAAAATCACAAATATTCACCTTAACCATTTTTAAATGTTCATAATTAAAAAATTAAATCCATTTTTTGAAAATAATTTATAAATATTATTAATTTAATTTTTAAATAAAATCATAATTTATTCAAAAATAATAATTTTAAATCTATAACTCATTTTTAACACCTTGAAAAATTAATCAATATCTCATTACCTTATAACCTTAAGAAAATAAAATAATAATAAGATTTACTATTTATAAGGGTAATACTACTATTCATATTAATATTCATAAGGGTATGTTACTATTCATCAAAAAATCAAGATGGTTCTATCCAACTCCAAATAACTTACTATTAACAACACTAAATAAACATTTTTTGAAATTCAAAACAAAGATGTGGTAAATTTAAGTTTAATGGAAAGGTTATGACTTTCTCCAATATATAACCAAGTGTTGTTTCACAGAGACTCAGTTCTTCATGCAATATATTCTATCTAATGAATAGAAAGTATTTATGAGAAACATACCATAAAATGTTTGGGTGTTATAAGGGTTATGATTCAAAAGCTTCCAATGTGGTAAGGGTTTATTTTATAATCTCATCGTTATTCAGGATTGTTTATGTTTAAGTCTCCCTTGGACGAATTGTTTAATATTTATACAATAAAACCAATATATTTTATTCTACTCTGGTTAATCATTCACTTTTCAAGTAATATTATTATTTTTCACTCTTTGTTACTTAAAATTACTGAGAATATTTTTAAGAAAATCTAACTTTATTCCTCTCTTTGATTGAAAATTAATTTTCATTCATATCCATGTTTTCTAAAAATATTTTAACGAGTGTTTTTAACATTATAAAAATTATTTATTAAAAAAAATTCCCATGTTTGACTTTTCCACAAAAAATTTTGAAATGATTATTCTTGTCATTTCCTGAATGAGGTAATTTTAACCTTTTTACAACAATGCGAAATAAATGTTTTTAAACATATATTGTTTGTATCAATTTACCCAACATCATTACCACTAAATTATTTGAATCTTACTTTATAATTTTCCATGTATATTTTTAAATAAAATTTCTTTTATAATATTTTGTAATTTTTTAGATTTTGAATAAGTGATTTCAAAGTGAATAGGATATTTTCCTCAATTATTCCATGTAATCTTTTAATGAAATTTCCATCAATGACGACTACCTTTTATGTTATGGATTTCTTCTAAATTAGGTGTATATGTCTCTTGGAAATATATTTATCTTAATATTCCTTAATTTTATATGGTAATACATGCCTTATGTTCTTCTAACAAATTCCTTCCTTATGATATTTCAATTGGTTATGATATAAGAAAAGATTATGAGACTCATTTATTTCCATGGGTAAATATTATGTTTATGTCTTATGACTAATTTAATTTTGTAGAAAACATAATCATGAACATGTTATGATGGGTTTTTTCAAATAGAACTCCAAATCATTGGGTAATGTTTAATCCTCATGAGGCTTTGTGTATAGGATTAGGGAGTAAAACTAATGTATTGTGGTAAATTTTCCATCACGTTATATTTTATAGTTATTTAGACTTGACTCATGTTTGTGTCATGTTATATGTTATAAAAACATTTCTTATGATTCCATGATCATGTGATACCATGTTATTTATGTTATGATCCCATGTGATTACTATTGGAATTATCTTTTATGATATAATGTTATGACTTTGACTCATAAGTTATGGTTACTTATCAGGTTTATTCCCTTACTAGTATTTTTATCTCACCCATTTCTTTTATGTATATCCCTAGGTTATCCCATGCAGTTTAGGAGCTCTAAATGATTTTGGATATCATTAGGGATAATAAAATAAAAAGAATTATTTTAGTATCACTTTGATGTGTTAAAAACCTAGTCTTCCAAATGCTATATTCCTTATCGTCTTTGGGTCTATATATGGGCAGCTTCAATGTGATACTTGGAATGTAATGGATAACTCGATATCGAGTGAACATTGATTTATATCACCTAATGGTATTTATCACATCTTCCAAGGGTTATTTTTATACCTTATTCAAAGAGTGAGATATGTAAGTAGGTCATCTAGCACCTAATCATCAGTAGTTGGGGGAGTCTTAGCCTAGTTATATGGTCTTGTTTTGGGATTTGATGAGTAATTTCATGAAATATTTCCTCATATGGTTGAACAATTATAATAATTAATTATCAATGACTTCATGGGGTTTCTACCCAAGAGGGAGGCTGAGTTTATGATTGAGATAATGTTAGGCATGGAGCCCATATCCTTCCCTCCATACATTATATCTCTTATATAGATGTAAGAGTTTAATACTTTTCTATAGGATCAGGAGGCAAAGGGATTTGTTATCCCCAACATGTTAGCTTTTCTATATCTTATATTTTTTCCCAAGAAGTTGAATAGATCATTTGTATTATGTGTGGCTTATCAAAGGCTGAATCAGGTGATGGTCAAGAACAAATATCCCCTTCACTATATAGATGAACTATTTGACTAGTTACAAGGTTCTATATTGTTCTATAATATTTAATTATGGGAAATATATAACTATTTTAGGGTTAAGAACTATGATGTTCTATATACTTATTTTAGTTCCCTATGATTTTATTCAGTTTGATGAATATATTGGTGGTTTTTTTACCATGATGAATAGGTTTTCCATCCATATTTAATTTATTTTGTATTTATATTAATTGATGAATTTTTTTTACTTCTAGTCTTGGGATGATCATGTACGCCATTTAGAGATTGTTTTGGGAACACTGAGGGAGTGTCATATTTATTAAAATCTCCCAAAATATTGATTCATGATTACTAAGGTGTGTTTTTTAGGGTATGTGATATCTGAGGTAGGTATATGAGTAAACCCAGATAAGTGTTAGGTGGTATTTTCTTTGTTGAGACCCATTAATTTCATCACTATTTATAGTTTCTAGTTCTTGGAATGTTTCTACCAATGATTTATCTAGAAATTCTCCCGGATGGCAGTTCTAATGACATAATTGACCAATAAGGGAGTGAATTTGGTTTGGTATGATACTTATAAAAGATCATTTTTAGAATATAAAGTGAGGTTGATATTTTTACCAATCTTGACCTTTCTTATGCCAGGTAAGGAGTATACCATGTTTTGTGACACATCTAGGTTCAGGATTGGAGCAGTTATGATGTCAGGCAGGCATAGAGTCATATATGGGTTCAATAATTTAAGGAAAAATGAGAAGAATTATCTAACTAATGATTTTTAGTTTTATATTATAGTGAAATTTTTTAGGAATTGGTGTTATTACCAGTTGGGTGAAAGTTTCATGGTTTATACATACTATAAAATCCTTGAGTATATATTTTTACAGTGAGGCATGGACCTTTAGAGAAAAAGGTGGGTTGAGTACCATAAATATTGTTATTTTTAAATTTAATATTCGCTTAAAATGGTAAATTTGGTGTTTTATACTATGAGTATAAATATTTAGGCATAAGTGGTGTAGGAATCTAGAAGTGAGTGCAAGATGATAAGCCTATTCAATAACATGCAACTTGTTGTTTAGGAATATAAGGGTTGAGTGACCCTTATGTATTTGACTATCACCTCCCCACTCCTTTAAATTTTAGAGGAGAGATAATTATTAGATTCAAACTACCTAGTGATGAGGGAAATTATATGTAGTGGGAAGTGATCGCATTGTGATTCTCTATTCATTTTCATACTTATACTGATATTTTGAATTGATTATGGGTTATAATTTATCAAATTTAGAATCATTTTTACTCCACATTAAATTCATTTAATTCATGATAAATAAATTTTAAAATGAAATTTTTTTTTTGATGTTTTCATGGTAGAAAGAGCTTATTTAAAGAAACTATGAACAAATTATATAAAAATAGGTCAAAGCTCTGTACGATACCAAGCACACATATGGACTAAAATCTACATTTTTTCAAATATATCAAATAAATATGGTTAAAATTTGGTATAAACATCCTTAAAAGGGTGGGATACTATTTTTTATGTGATACATAATCCAAATTTTTCTATTTGATGGTAGAAAATGTTCACACATTGGATTGAATATTTAATGTTGATATTCTCATAGGTACTTCAGTAATTTGGATTTATTTCAAGTTCTAAATATATCATTTCTATATATAAAAATTTAGATACATTAAATATTTTCTGGAATTTTTTTTTAATTTTTTAAAAAGTGAGTTAAGACATTCTATGAACCAAAAATCATGTTCCAAGTGGTATTATGAAAACAGGGTACCAAAAATACCTTTCACTTTTCCTATAAATTGGAACCATGGAAACATCATTTATATGTTCATAAAATGGAGTGAAACTCTTCCAATATATAATTTTAAAGGATTTATATCATTATCCTAGGATCTTTTAACCTATCTATCCTTATATGGATATAAAGGATGAAGATAGAGCTTCATATGAGCTTCCTTCTCTAAATGTCGAGATAAATGGTAAGAGATCATTACAAGGGAGATACACAGTTATAAAGGGATTAATAGAACCTAATTGTATGGTAATTTTATTTAATTTGAGTTTTTTTTAATATCATGGTCTTTATAAAGATATAATTTTGAATTCAATCATTTTGTTTTGATATATTGAATGAAATAAACTCATTCACTTTAACCAATTGGTTTTGTGTTTCGAGTAGAAAAACATGTATTATTCCAATTCTAAAATATAATAGAATCTTTATTTTCTAATGAAAGTAAGATATTGATATAATTTTTAATTCCCTAAACCTTACATAATTTATAGACCATAGATATATAATAGTTACACCAAGGCTCACATCAAAGTATATCACTTCAAAGGGGAATGAGGATAATCAAGATTATCGTAAACTTGCACTATATAATTACATAAAACTTATTAAAAAATTTAGAACAAAGAACCATCAAACATGCATAGAAAAAATTTTATGATCTTTTTCAGATATCTCTCATAAATGTTAATCCTTGTTCCAAAATTCACTATTTAATTCAAGTTTATTTTCTTTGTTATTTTTTAAAATATCATTAAAAAACCCCTATTTTAGTTTAATTTATTTTAACTATCCAGAATACACACCTCTGACATTCAATTATCTTTGAGATTCAACCTAGGGCCTTCCATATACAATAAATAAACTTTAAAAATATAATTAATTTGACATTTCATGATAAAATGTTCAAATTTTGGAACCATTGTCTAGGTTAACTACAAGTTCAGAGTGTGTTTTTCTAAGAACTCTTTAAATTATATAAATATTTTTTTTATCTTATTCTCTATTAATATTTTTTATATAAATTTTTGTTCTAAACTCTTTTTGTTTGTAGATTTTTTGCATGCTTTTTTCTTCTTCTCGTAAACTGCCACCTTTAAAATTTAAATCAGAGAAGATCCTACATCATCAATGTCGACACACATAGAATAATACTTTCAAGGAGGAAACACACAAAAATGATATTCTTATAAGCCCTATTTATTATTGAACTAAATTTGAAAATAAAATAAACTTGTTTAATATGTTATAAAATAACCAAAAAATAATTTAAATAACTTCTTATGTTGTATAAACTCAACCTACAGATATTCAAATAGAAGGAGAAGCACCAAAATTTGAACTAAAATCTAGTCCAATTCATTTATTTCCAAAATTCTATGTATTTTATATATAATACCCACAAAAACACTTAAAGTAATTATATATTATTTTCTTAATATTAAAACATAATAGTTCGGATGAGGAACTTATAAAATTTAGGGTTTTTAATTTTATTTAGAAGACGCTATATTGGATTGGTTATACAATTTTAACACTTGATAGGTTGAGAAAATATGAAAAAAAATATCAAAATTTATTTACCAAGATTCCAAATTTCAAAAATAGGAAACAAATGTGAAATAATTAAATATAATGCGAAAACACTTCTTGAATATTGGGACCATTTTAAAAGTATTTGTGAAATTTTTAAACACCACCAAATAAGTGATCAAATTTTAATATGATATATGTATGAATGTGTCAATAATATTGAGCATAATATGATTGATGTAACTATAGATGGTTCCCTAGTGGAAAATACTCTAATCACTCTAAGAAACCTCATTAAAAATGACATATAATACCAATTTGTTTGGTTTGAGGTTTAGTGTACCAATCAAAGGAGTCCATGAGGTGTAAATTTCTGATTTTAAAAAGAATTTGGAAACTAATTTTAAAGATATAAATACCATATTCTATCATATTTCCCTTTACCATGGGAAATACCAACCTATTCCTTCACTTAATTATGATATTTTTGTTATTGAAACCCACTATTATGCTCAATGCCCTCAACTAAGAGGGACTTATGAGATTTGTGGGTAAATATTACAATGCCTCCTATATAATCAAAACATTGTGAATGTACCATATTATAAGTCCAAATGTAGATAGAAAGAACATAAACCCTATAGTAAATGGGGTATTCTAACTAACCTCACTAGTTATAGAACAACTTAGGGTAGAGAAGTTATCCTCCGCCACCTTTAAAAAATCATCAACCACCATATTGTACATTCCATTAACCCCTCTAAACCCCAAGTATATCCTAGAATAATTAATAAAATAAATTGACAAAAATAACCTTAAATTACAAAAAAAAACTAAAGCTTTTATACATGACCTAAAAATCAATTAGACCAACTTGTTAACTTAGTTAAGGAAACCTAATGTTAATGGTTGGCTAAAATAACGTTCCCCATCTAATAAACCTAAGGGAAAAAGGAAATGTTAACTCCATTACCCTTAAAAGTGTTACAAAACCAAAAATCCAAAAATAAACCTTCTATTAGAGTCATCCCCTATTAATGAAACCACCATTCTAACCATCCTTAAATATCTAAATGAGGAAAATTCATGGCTTGAAATAAGTCCCAATAAAAGAAATAGAGTGTATTTTGATGAGACACTTAGTGCAAATATTCCTCTTATATTCCCACAAAGGGTGACCTAACCAAGGAAACTAAAAGAAAACAAACCTGATAAAGAAATATTTTAAACATTCAAAAATATATAGGTTAACATTCCCTCGAGAGATTCTATGAATTAAATTCCTAGATGTTCTATGTTATTGAAGGAGATGTGTACACACTTATAATGGGTTCAAATAAATTAACCCAAACCTATAAAAAATGGTTGGGCTAGATGAATGATATAGAAACAACACCAAATAAACCGAAACCTTATTTGAGTTTTTAAAAATGAGGAAACCAAATTATTGGTTTTTTCAATCATTTACATTATCTCTAATACCCAATGGGTCATTCTAATGTAGGTAGTTCCTAATAAAACTGGTTTATCGATAATTAAAAATCAAAATAATAAATTTGTACCAACCTATGTAAATGATATCTAGTGTGTCTATATATAAACTTATTAAATAAACAATCACAATAGGAAGTACCATTTCCCAGTGTTGTTCATTGATCAGATGCTATAGAGGTTAGTGAGGAAGACCCACTATTATTTCCTATATGGGTATTCTAGATATTTTCAAATCCATACTTCTAAATAGGATTGGTAAAATACAACCTTCACTTTTCCATTTGGAAAAGTTTCATATGATATGATTACATTTGGTTTGTGCAATGCTACAGGTACTTTATAGTAATGTATGGTTAGTATTTTTTGGATTTGTTTTAGAATTTTATAGATGTTTTCATGAATGATTTTACAATGTGTAGCTCCTGTTTTTTTAATTTTTTGAGTATTTTAGGTGATTATTGGATCACATGAAGGGTGAAACACACTTAGATAGGGTGAATTAGTGTGTGAAGTAATTTTAAATCCCTTATACCTCATGTTTTTCCAACAGATTTCTCCTAATATACTCATAGAGGAAAAAATAAGAAAGAAACAGTAAGTTTGTAAATGAGGTTAACCACCTTGAAGGTGGACATGTCCCAGGTGACACGTGATTTTTATCCCACACACATATTACCCTTCTTATTATCAAAAAAACTCAAGTAAGGGTGTGATATTTAACTCATAAAACAGCTACCAAAAACTAGTTAAAATCTCACATAAATCAGTCCAAACAAATCCTTAAGAAAAATGATCACTAATGAGTGTATGACACTCCGCATAGACTTTAGGTGATGATATTATTCCTTTCCATTTTAAATTAGCCACATGTGGCTATTATCTATGTGTCTCTTTGTTATTATTTAATATATAAGTGTATCATATTACTTTCTCTTAATTCTCATCATTTTTTATTCTTAATTTCCTATTATTTATATTCATCGAATAATGTGTGGATATAGTTTCCAAAATAGTTATGGAAATATCCTTGATTCCTGATAGTATTAACTCATTTAAACTAATAATATTTCATTTTTTAGTTTAATTTTGACTTTATAAAAATCCAAATACATACTAGTTTATGTTTCCTTCCTTGAGATATTATAAATATTACAAGATTCATATCCATTCAAATATTCTATAAAAACCATAGTATTTAGTTTTCTTGATATTTCTATGTAATCATAGTGAAGTGTCACCTTCATTATATGGGATGGAATATTCTCAAAAATAATAGATTCTCCCTTGTATAATTAAATAATAATTTAATCTTAAATCATGATCCATGTTTGATCATGATGTTTGGTGATCAATGAATATAGAAGTTGCATCGTCTGATTGGTTGCCTATTTTTTCTTATTATATGGATTTTGAAAACATGGTAATCATATTAGATGAATTATCTTATGGAATCCTATATAACTAACTTATATTTTGAGAATATGAAAAAGAATATCTATATGCATAATTTAGTTTAATTATGGGGTCTCAAAATCACTTCCACATAAAAGATATTCCTTTTCAATTTTACATTCAATCTATTGGAAAAAATATCCTATAGGTATTAAATATATTACATATATAATATAAATTCTTTTTATAAACATATAAAACTTAAAATTATTCTCAAGTAGATGAATTCTCCAATGAGGCTCCCTGTAGTTTATTTCCATTTGTTAATTTTTAACTCTAACACAAAATATCCAGATTTTATTGAAATAAATTATGACTATATTGAAATAAATTCTAGGAATTTTTAATTTCTTCAAAACAACATCAAATAGGTCATAAATACATGTTTTTATCAGCTTTAATGTGATACATAAATGGATAGAACCTCTATTCCTCTTCTAAAATCTTCACATGTTGGGAAACTAGGAAAGTTCCAACTTCAATAATCTTCTATTGAAAATACTTATACTTCACTAGTAAATTTATTTAACATGAAGATTGTTACATCAATCATGACACATAATATGTATTTATAAAAAATAAAACATCATCCTCAAGAGGGTTCAACAATTTCCCCCTTTGGATTTGGTGTTAATACCTCAAATTTCTCACCCCATTCTTTATAATAAAACCTAAGAGAGTAACCATTAGGGATATAATTCTATTATCAAAGGAATCATGAATCAACTATCTATAATTATACATGTTCTAACTATCTATATATAACAAGTTTTTTTAAATAATTCATCTATGTTTTATTTAAAAGAAACCCAACTTAGATCTGAAAAAAGTTTGAGAAACAAATTTCCTACACCACTCAGCACACACATTAAAAAATTCACAAATAGTGAAACTATCTTTACCCCCCTATAGAATAAATATTATCAGTAATTTTAACTATGAATAATAGAGGTGAAAACTCTAATAAAACATACCTTAATGAGTGGGAGTGGTCTGCACTCCCATTTATAGTCTTAACTTCTCAAACTATTTAGTAGTGAGAGTTTTGGTAATAATATCAACAATTTATTCTCTAAAGGGAACATACTACAACCTTAAAATACCCAATTCAACCTTATAAATAAAAAATTATAATTTATCCTGATGTTATTTTACTTGTAGTATTATACTGGATTTTTGGATTGGTTAATGGAACTATGATTTTCACAACCCACAACTAAAGGATAAGTTTCTTTAATACTCAAGTCTTTTAGCTGAGACTTAATTCATATCACTTTTTTAATTTCTTGTGATGCAGGAAAATATTCAATATTAGTAAATCTTAGTGTTACTAATTTTTTCTTATTTTAATTCTAAGAAACAAGTATTATCCTAATGAAAAATACCTCACCAAATGTGGACTTCTAATCATTAGTTTCTCCTACATAATCAACATCAGTAAAACCATTTAGTTCTATCTCACCCATATTATTAAACATCACCCCCATAATTTATAGAATTTGATAGGTATCTTAGGATCCTTTAGCTTCCAACATATTTTATTCCTTTAGATTGGGTTGAAGCTATGCATAAAGGGTGAAAATATATACAATTTCAGGTATTGATGTTGCTAAGTACATGATGTATCCAATTAGGCTTTTGAATTTCTTATAATTAGCAAATTTCCCTTCATCATCCTTGCCCAAATTTTTACCTACCTGAATTGGTGTGGGAAATCCTATATCTCCATATATATCAAACTTTTTCCAAAGCTCCTTTGTAAATTTTTCTTGTGTAACAAATATACAACCTGGTACTTGAATAATCTATATCCCTAAGAATCATTTAATTTCTCCTAGTATTGAAATCTTACATGTTTCTTTTAAATTCATTGAGAACTTCTACACAAGTTTTCTTCATTACTAACAAATATTATATCATAAACATACACAATATCAATGATTAATGTGGTTTTATACTTTTTAACATATATAATGTTTTCTAGATCCCCTTTTTGAAATTTCATTCTTTTTATATACTAATAATGATTAAAATAACAAGATCTTGGAGCCTTGTATAAAATTTAGAGATATTTCTTCATCTTAAAAACTTTACTACCATCTAAATCAATTTTAAAACCTTCAAGATATTCCATATACACTTCTTTTTCAATCTCATTATTTAGAAAAGTTGATTTAATATCCATTTGAAATACTTTAATGATTTTTTGATATGATATGGCTAATAACATTCAGATTGAATCAATTCTAACCACTGGGGAAAAAGTTTCACCAAAGTAAACCCCTTCAATTTGTGAGTATCCCCAACATGCTAGATTGGATTTGTTTCTAGACACTTCACCAATATCATAAAGCTTCTTTTTTAAAACACATTTGTATCCAATAACATTAATTTAGGTGGGTCTATAAAAAAATTAAATGTTTCATTATTCTCAATATATTCAAGTTCCTCATTCATAGCCAAAACCCAATTCTTATGTTCAAAGTATTATTAAACTATCTAACGCTGAACATTAGACAATATTCTAGTTTTACATGTTTCTATAATCTCACTTATTATATGCACACCTTGATTTTTATCCCTAATAATGTTATCATTGTCAACATGTTTTCTCAAATTTGTATTTATCTCTTTGGGCTTCACTTCTCTATATTCATCACTAGAAAGAGTAGAATCTACATCATCAATTTGTATATATGTGTTTTATATATTTTATCCACCAGGATATACAATTATAACAAAATCCTCAACATAAAAAATTATAGTATGCATATCATCATATTTTCTTTCAAAAACAATGATATCATCACGATCAATAATTCTTTAAAATTACTTATTGTAACACCTGTAAGATTATTCATTAGATATACACCCAAGAAAGATTCCATATTTCACCTTATCGTCAATATTTCCTAACATTTTATCCTTTTTATCAATAAATGACTTCTTATAACACCTTAATATTTTAAAATATATTTTCAATTAAATAAATTTTATTTCTTTGATAGCTTGCATTACACGCAACACTGAGTTTAAAAAAATCATGATATACTATTAAAATAGTATTATTTAATGGGATATTTATCACATAGTCATTGGATTGGACTGTATAAATATGAATAACTAAATTACGAAAATTTTATTGTTTACATATAAATAAAATTAATTCATTCATTATATATTAATTATAAATGAAAAAAAAATCTTTTAAAAATAAAGGATACATTTTAAAAAAAATGTATTTATGTACATAATGTTATTTATCATCATTAAATTGATCAGAAAAGGTAATTTATTATAATTAAATGTGTATATTATATATTCAATTATATATTTTAACATTAATATAATTTTTCTCTTATAAAGGGATATGAGTAAATTGGATTTTATTCTTAAAATATATTTTTATATAAAACAGTTTTCATCATGCTTTGCACATTTATTGTAAAATAAATTTCTATCACTTATAGAAATTTAATTACTAAAAATGGATTTCATATTATGAATAATTAAGTAAAAATGATTAAGTATATCCCTTTTATTTTTAAGTAATATGAATAGTGACCATGGTAAAATTTATCACCTCGGTAAAGGGTAAATTGGGTTCACCAAGGTTAAAAATAAATTTTAAGGACACCAGTTTTCATATTAATTATTAAAGGATGAAGGTAATTTTACCATTGTAACCTTATACTTGAAATTTAATTATTTCAAGGGAACGTTTCTCTGAAAATGTCCTATATAATATTTAAATCAAAGAAGAATACAAATTTTCACTCTTTCTTTTAAATATCTATTATATGTTCACTTAGGGAAAAAAGAAAGTTGTGAATGAATATTAATGGTTATTTTAAGAATAATTAAATTATTTTAATAATTATAATTTATTTCTAATTTTTAGTAATTATATTATTACCTTAAATGCTTATGAAACATCGATGCATAGTTTTTTCAATTAATAGAAAAATAAATTAAATGATTTTAAAAATATTAAAAGTAATATAATTTGAGATATTTATAGTGTTAAAAAACAATTATAGATTAATATAACACAATATTTATGTGTAAAATGATTATATTTTAATTATATCTTTGTCTTGGTGCCTTTAAAGTCCATTTAAATGAATAGTTTCAAAAATGACATTGAGGATATTTTATAATAAATAATATTTTTTCAAATGATTTAAAATTAATAAAAATAATATCATTATAAAAGTCAATAGAATATGGTTGAAAATATCAACCATATTCCATTTATTATTCACTTATCCATTTATGGAAAAAAAATTAAACCTTTAATATTGAAATAGTGTTACCGTGGTAAAGGTTAAATAGTTAACAAAGGGGTTCATCAAAAATATAATGTTTAAAATGACACAAAAACATCTCTAAATTTCATTGGATTATGTTGTTTAAACCATGTATTATTTTTCTCTAAATTTATTACCATTTGTAATAATTTTCCTTGAGAATAATTTTATTATATTTTAATCTTTTAAGAAATTCCATGTGTGACCTCTCCACTCAAAATTAAATTTTAATTCTATAAATCTTGAAGATCGATGTGGTTAAAAGTAATGTATCCCAAGTGAATAACCACTTATTAATAAATTAAAATCATTAAAAATGGACCCAATTCACTACTAAATGGTGAGGTTATCACCTACTCCCCCTTTACTAGCGAGGTTTTCCTTCGTAAAGTTTTGTTCCTTCATGTGTGTCTAACATCCATATAGTGTCCCATGAGAATACTAAACCTTCGTATGTAGTAATTTAAATCCCATAGTATATTTTTAATGTTATTTTGGAGACCCAAAATAATTTTGGAGTCTGATTCCACCACCTCAATTCAAATTTTGTATAACCTTCACGACAACAGACCAGTGTGTATAGACATCATTTCCTCCCCAATGGAATTTCCTGGACCATAGAAGGAACTAAATTTAAGTATCACTAACCCTCTATAAATATTAACTAGTATATTCCTCTATTATTCAACCATTCACACAAGATCCATCCGTGTTCAATTTCAACCAATATCTTAGAGGTCTCCATTTCACCTAGTGCCCTTGAAAATTCCCTTATCCTCCTTTAGATTAAGAGATATATCCTAAAAAATCACCCTAATAGAATTAATTTTCCTCCCAAATTGGATAATGGAAACTAAATACACCACTATAACTTTATCCTAAATATGTGTGTAGAGAAGAGAGTAGCACCTTCCTTCCATCATTTTATTCTTTGTTTCCCAAATCAACTATAAGATTCATGCCAAAACAATACCTCATAATTTGATGTCACAAAATTGATGCTCATCCCCATAAAAACATGAAATTATAATGAAATAAATCAATTATCCATGAACATTAATCCCCATGATCTATCCAACATGTTCCCAAATAAACCTTTACCATTCACCTGTAAATAATAGGTGTCAGATGGACTCTAAAAAATGGCTCGTATAGCACCATCACCTCAAGGTCAGGATAATGCATTTATTCAATATGTTATCACCTATCATAATTTATTTATTCCTCATCATCCAAACTAGAAAATTCATCTTCATATTAATCACCTTATAGTAAATTTTTCATTCCCTCTCATCTGACTTGTTCTCTTCACAAGTCATTGAGAAGAACTCCCTAGAACTAAATATTCCCATTAACGACCTAGAGAAAATGCATCTATCTAACTCTTACACCAAGTTAATATTCCCACGAAATTTATTTTGTTCCTAAATAAGATTCATAATGACAAAAGTTGGATATAGGCTCACCTCCTTGAAAGAAATATCCAGAGTTAGACACCCTGAGAAGAAGAAAATATCTCCCATACAATTATCCATCTCGTAGCTAATATCACCATGTCCGATCACTCAGAATATATTTTATTTAAAGTTTTAAAAAAATTATATCATGAAGTATATGAGGTTTAATTTCCTCATCACTTCCTCTTTTCACCATCTCCAGTCCACCCCATATTTGTTTTTCATGAACCTCCCCTAGAAAGAATTTCCTTTAATGATATCCCACACAAGCCTTGCTTGCATGGCATGCATGGCATCGAATATGTTTTCTAATTTGATTCTTCCCTACTTAATCAGATTCTCCATTTTTTACCAAGATTACTATTAGAACTTTACGCCTTGATTTGTTTCATAGATTAACTATGACATTATTTTATCCATCTTGTTTATAAAGCCTTACAAAAGGAACCCCCTCCTTTCTATTATTTACACCAATTTGAGCCATCTAGCTCAACCATAACCTAAAAAATTATCTAATAAACATAATTATACATATTTTATAAGTTATTATCTTCCCAAAATACTATCCCTAGGATCCTTAATATTATATCTAAATGATGTCTTTCAAAAAATGTAATCACATTAACTGATCACTTTGATTTAACTTCATCTTATACCAAATTTAAATCTATGGTATTTATCATAACATAATAAATTTAGTGTACTAATTATACTAAAATGTTATTATGATCATTAAACCTCTATTATCCAACCTTTTTCCCATAAAATCTGGAGTGAAAGTATCGCTCATGTGTATGTATGACTAATCGTCTCCAAGTAGAGATACAATTCATTTTTCATCACCATAATTTATGGACAGGTTTTATGATGGATTTAAAGTTATATATGATATTTATGACATAATTATGATTCAATAATAATGATAATTTCATATATACCTTCTTAACTTCCAATATTTTGGAAAATGATAATGTCGCTCTTACGTATATGTGGAATACTGCCTCCACTAAGTGATGTGATTCAATTTATATTTATAGTTTACATGGATGGTAATAAGGATATATTTTATTAATATGTATGATATATAAGATATAATAATAATTTTTTGATGGTGAATTATTATTTACCATTATTTTATTCCATTGGTCGAAACGTGAAAATAGTGTTCATATGTATGTATGGTCTGCATCTCCATGAACGGTGTATTCACTTTTTTATATCTAGAATTTATTGTTAAATATAAATATATATTTATATATAATATATATGTGATATTTATATCATGATTAAAAAAATTATATGATGGAACCATGATCAAAGTACCAGGACCAGAACTACCGAACCAAAATTCTTATGAAAGAACAAAATAGTTAACACCCAAAACTGATAATTTTAATAAGGAATTATTAATAAATAAGTGTTTAAATGATATAAAGGGGTAATATATGATATTTTAAGTGTGTAAATGATTTTATAATATAATTATAATAAATTTTAATTTATTATATAGGATTATATAGAACTTTCAATGAAAATGTAACTCAAAGTAAGGGTTTTGATTTATAATCTAATTGTTTATCAGGATTGTTTAAAATTAAGTTTCTGATTATGAAGTTTCATGATATACATCTAACTAAAATAATGAATTTTATACTCATTTGGTTATTTCAATATTTTACATTTTTTTCATTTAATTTTCTTCTCATTAATAACTTAAGAGACCGAAATAATGTTTTTAAAGAAAATTAACTTTATTTCTCTCTTCAGTCAAATGCCATTTTTCTTACATGACAATGTTTTCTAATAAAAAAATCAATAATGTTTTTAATATTATCCTATTTTTGTTTAAAATTCATTTTTACCCATGATTAAATTTTTTAAATATGTTTTAAAATTAATCTTCTTATTATTTTCCAAATAAGTTGTTTTTTTACATTTTACAAAACTGTAAAAGGAATGCTTTCATTTAACTTATTGAATGAATAGAATTTCCCAACATAATGACCAATCAATTATTTTAAGATTCCATTATAAATTTTTGGGTTTATTTTCAAATAAAAAATTTTCCTTTATATTTTATAAATTTTTAAATTTTAATTAAGTTATCTCAAAGTGAAAAGGGTTTTTTCCCTAGGAAATATTCTGGTGATTCTTTTAAATGAATTTTCATCAATGATGACATCATTTGATGATAATTATGTTTTAATAGGATTATGATGAAATGATAATATCCTCATTATTTCTCTATAAGTTCTATGGTTATGATTATGACATTTTTAGAAAATCTGATTATTTTCCCTGGGTAATGATATGATGATATGAAAAATGTTTAAAGATATTCTGACATTTATATGAATAATTTATGATTATATGAATGTTGGGTCCATTATAAACCTCCAATGCATTGAGTAAAGTGATATTTATATCTCATGAGTTGATGATGATAATCATGGACCTGATTTAGAATACCTTTTTTCACATATTGATGTTTGATTATGATCGCTTCCTAGCTATGTTCATAAGATTATGCGTCTACATGATTTCATTTAGCTAAGTTCACATATTTAGTATTTATTATTCTTATTATTTATCATGTTTATATTATGATTCTCGGATGTTTATTACTATTTTCACACCCTTATTAATCATTCTAAATATAAATTTATTTTAAATCTTATGATCTATGTTTTTTGGGTATGAATATTTTATGATGAGAACATGAACTTAAATATGTCATCATACCATCATGATTATATTATCCTCTAATTATTTATATCTCTCCTATTTACACTTACTAATCATATGATCTTACCCTTTCATATGTTTCTTTTCCCCAGGTTATAAAGAAATTTTCTAAGTAGGGTATGTCTAAGAAGAGTACTATGTGGGAAGATCTATGTGGGTAATGTTGGGAATTTTTCATGAAATAAGAAGATTATGTATCTATACTCTAAATAAACTAAACCTATATGGTCCTTGTGTTTAAATTATTTTAAAATGTATTAAATATTCATCTAAAATGGTTCAATGTTAATATATGTTTTTCTGGTGTCGCTTTAGTTGATATGAAAATATAAATTTAGTTAATCTTTGGATATTAGGGTTAGAAAACTTTTGTGAGAACCCTAAGGATAAGTATAATTATAGGATAAAATTCTAAAGTTTTGGTAAAGACCGTAAGTTACCTAGGTTAAATCTAAGCTTCCATATATTGCAAAGAAGGTGACATGATTTTGATATCGTATGAATAATTTTTCAGGATTATGTGACAATTCACTATAGTTATTATAGTTCAATTCTTACATGATGTTTTTTGTGTTAGTCAACTGATGGAATAAAACGAAATTATGAAAACAATGAATTTTATGGTTTATGAAATGATTTTTATATAGAGAAACCTAATTTATTAGGAGCTGGGATGAAATATCTTACGACTTTTCTCACTCAACTATCTCAATATATGAATGGAAATGCTGATCATGTTGATCTTTTAAATGCATCGATAAGGTAGAAAAATTACAATGATTCTTTTATGTGAAAATGTCTACCTTATTTCTATGGTTCTTCTGATCAATTAGTTACCAAGAAAAGGGTCAATGTGATTGAAAATATATTTTCCATTCTTCAGTTCTCAAACCATGATAAGATTTTATTATTAGTCTATCAGTTGAAAGGTGGAGATGATCAATAATAGACTCTTATAAAAAAACATGAGGTAATAGGAATAAATAAACACAATGTAATTGGAGGATTTTAAGAGGGTATTTCTCAATAAATAATTTTATCAAACCCTTCATACAAATATAGAAATGGAATTTGTGGATATAAAACAAAGGGATGATTAATACATTCGTTCTTACATAGAAAACTTTACAAGAATATCAAGGTATATTTCTAGATTTATAATTAAAACTCCAATAAAAATTGATTAATTATGTACTATACTAAAACCAAATATTATAAGGGTGTTATCCATAAGATAATTTTATAATTATGAAGAAATCATTCAATGTGATCTAAAGGTATAAATAGAGTGTGGGAACTCTAATGATTCTTTTTACTTTAGTGAAAATAATAAAAAAAATGGAGCTTCATAGAAACATGAATGTTATATATCATGGAGAAAAGAATTACAACCACCTACATATGAGAAATTTAGGAGAAATAACTCAGAATATTTTCTAAAATGAATAGGGATATTCTTCAATTGTGGATAGGTTGAATATAAATATAGTTATTATTGATGGGGTATGAAAATTTCATCAAATGAAATAAAGGAGAAGTAGGATTCAACCAATTAAGTTTAATTATTCAGATATGGGTATATTAGACATTATTTAAATAAATGCCTTAATTAGAGATCTAATGAGGTGGTGGGACATAACAACCCCCTAAGAAAAAGGTTAAAGGGGTTTCATTTTCTATCAAAACTCAAGATGGGTAGGATATTTATGGGGTGAAAGGTACACTTACCATCTTCTCTAGAACTATTAATTTCATATTTTATTTTAGATATTCCCACAAATTTATATCTGAATAATTTTCAAAGGGTATCACAATACCACCTCAATGATTAGATATTAAATTAATAGTAGAAACCCATAATGGTAAAATATTTCATCTCAAGTTTATGGTTCTTCTCAGATTGAAATTTTTTGGGAATATTCTTTCAAAAAATATCATCATTCTCCCTCTAGTTTAATTCAATGTAATTTTGGGAATCAATTGTCTTTATTTACTTAAGGACCACATCAATTATAGAGGAAGGGAATTCACTTTTGATAATTTGAACAAACCTATGATCACCTTTCAGTTTGATAATAAATATGAATTTCCAATTAAAATTTCATCCATTATATGGGTCTTGATCCCTATTAAAAAGGTGTGTTTATCTTAAATGGTTGAGGAGAAACTCTACATTGACAAAATACTTATTTCATATGTTTTTGTTGATGTATTTCCAATATAATTTATTATTAATCCTCTAAATCATGAAATTATGTTTTCAAAATAAATCATTCATGGTGCTACACCAACTGCGTAGACTCTATATAGAATAGCCCTGATTGAGTTATAAGAATTAATGAATCAACTCCAGAAAAATCTTAAAAATGGATTCATTCATCCAGGTGAATCACCTTGGGGTGTACCTATTCTTTTTTTAAGAAAAAATATGGATCAATTCAAATCTTCATTGATTGTCAGTAACTTAACAACATCGGTATCGGGAGTAAGTATCCTCTATCATATAGCTGACCAGTCATGCGAAGGTGGAGTGCTGATCACAATTCAAATGCTGGGGACAGGCAGCTTCAAGTAGTCATTGTCTAGGATGAATTCCTTTAAGACCTTTGGGTCCTGTAATTTCATGAATCTTACAGGACATGTACGGGCTCCCCTTCAACCCTTAAAAGGGGTATTATCAAAAATGAATAAAAATAAAGGCCTTCGGGTCATTCAGGAAAAAATAAATGAAGACAATGATGATCACTTTAGGATTATTCTAAAAACCCTAAGGAAGGTTAAGTTGTCTGGAAATTTTATAAAGTGAAAATTTTGGTTAAAAAAAGGTTTCATTCTTAGGTCATGTAATCTCAAAAAAGGGTATATCGGGGGATCCATAAAAAACAAAAGTTATTGAAAATTATCCTAGAATAACCATTATGACTAATATCCATAGTTTTCTTGTTATTGTTAGTTATTACCAATGATTTGGGTAGAAATTTTCACAAATATATGATAAAATCACCAAGTTTACTTAGAAGGGGGTTATGTTCTTATGGATAGATGAATGTAAAGAAAATTTCCAGGAACTAAAGAAAAGGTTATTCAGCACACCCATTTTTAAATTACCCTATAGTGGATAAAGGTATATTATCTATATTGATACATTGAATAAGGGACTAGGATATGATCTTATTTATAATGGTATATTGATATCTTATGCCTTATGACAATGGAAGGTTCATGATAAAAATTACCTAACTCTTGATTTTGAGTTTTCTATAGTAATTATTGAATTAAATATATTAAGGCATCATATTTATGGAGAAATGTGTGATATATATACTGATCATAAAATTTAAAAGTATATATTCCTTTAGAAATAGTTTAATATTCACCATAAAATATTTTTGGAGTTGATTAAAGATTATGCATACTCAATACATTACCACCCTAGGAAAGATGCTCTGAGTCAAAAAGATCATTCTAGAATATATATAATCAGGATCACAAAAGGTCCAATATTTTTTTATTTTCGAATGATGGATCTGGAAATATTAAAGGAAGGGGTTAATTTTTATGTTTCTCAATTGAATGTTTGACCATCTATCCTTGTGGGGATTAAAGATCCAAGAAATAAGATATAGAGTTGTAGTAAAAGGTGATAAATATTCCAGAGCTTAGCCTTGATTATGGTATAATGATAAGGTTTAGGAGCCATATATGTTTTTTTTACCACAATTGCATAAGGATATTTTAGATGAGGCTCATAGTAAATCATTATATTTTCATCATGGAATTATAAAGAATTATAGAGACTTGAATGATTATTTCTAGTAGGAGGGCATGAAAATAGATATTATAGATTATGTATCTCAGTGTTTCATATGTTAGAAATTTAAGTCTTATAGAAAAAGGTATAAGTAGATGTTACAACCATTATCTATACCATAATGGAAATAAAAAACAACACCATGTATTTTTTCATTGGACTCCCCAAAATGTCTGAAGGCCATAATACTATTTGGGTTATAGTTAATTACCGTGAAAATTTATCACACTCCATTACTATTAGATAATATTTATCTCTTGATTTAATTTCAAAAATATACATTAAGGAAGTGGTAAGGTTTCCTAGATTGCCATTTTTTATTGTATATAATTGGGATCCAAGTTTTACCTCAAATTTATGGTGAAGTCTTCAGTAGGATTTGGATATAGAGTTGAGTTACAATACAACTTATCATCATCATAAAGTTGTTCAATTTGAAAGAACCATTAAAAACCTATAGAATATACTAATGACTTATTTAATGGATTTAAATGGTGTTTAGGATCAACACCTTCCTCTAGTATATATTTTTTACAATAATATCTTTCACTTGAGAATTTAGAAGTCTCTTTATGAATCCCTATATGGAAATAAGTGTGGAACTCCAATGTTCTGGGATGATAGATGATGAAGTGGTATAGATATTTATATCTATTTTTCTATACATAAAGGTAGTTAGAGATGATGAAAAGTTATGATAATAGTCATCGATAAAATCTAAAATTTGAAGTTTGTGAGTAAGTGTTCCATTTAATTTATTCATGGAAGAAGTTTATGAGATTTGAAAAGAAGTTAAAATTCATCCCTTGGTATATTTTCTATTTTGATATTATTTATCAAGTATGGATGATATATTATTTCTTGGGTCTTCCACCAATCATATCTCATGTTCATGATTACTTCCAAGTATTTCTCCTAAGAAATTACATACCCAATCCATAACATGTACTGAAATCAGAGGTCATACCATTGATGCATGATATTTATTATGAAGAACAAAAAGTATAAATCTTTTATTTTAGAGAAAAATTACTAAATAAAAAAACTACTCACCTGGTTAAAGGTATCTGGAGATCTCTGAAATTCTATGAAGCTACTTTGGAACCTGAGGATGTGATGAAATCGTGATATCCTCATTTTTTTATATTGAAGTGATGGAATTTAAGGGTATAAATTAAATTTATGGGGGGGTATAATGTAACACTCAGATATTTTCGAATATATTTCTCTTTAAATAAATTTTATTTCTTTAATAGCTTGTGTTACACACGACATCAAGTTTAAACAAACGACAATATACAATTAAAATATTATTTAATGTAACATTTATTTCCTTGCTATTGTATTAGAGAGTATTAATAGGATTAAAAAACATGAAAATTTTATGTTTTATATATAAATAAAACTAATTAATATGTTCTCAAATAATTATTTATTAAAATAAAAAAATTGAAAATAAATGAGATGTTTTCTAAAAAATTGTTTTTATGCATGAAAACTATTTTTATATTAATTAAATTAATCATTGTTAGTGAATAATTTTAATTAAATTAAGATATTATATATTTAATAAAAAATTCAACATTCATCTAATTTTTTTCTAGGCAAGGGATATGAATATATCTAGTTTTATACTTAAAATTTTATTTTTCTAAAAAAATGTTTTCATCATTATTTCTGAATTTTTTTTAAAATGAATTTATACCACTTATAGAAGTTTAATTATGAAAAATTGATTACATATTAGAAATTATGGGGTATAAATTTTCTAAATATGACTCTTTTATTTTTAGGCATTGTGAATAGTAACAATGATAAATTTATCACCACAACCAAGGGTAAATCAGTTTATCCTAGGTTAAAAATAAATGTTAAGGTCACTATTTTTCATCTTAATTATTATTGGATGATTTTAATTCAACTCTTATCACTTTTTTCTTGAAATTTAATATTTTTGGGACACTTTTCTAAGAGAATGACCTAAATAATATTTAAAGAAAATAAAAATACAAAATGTTACGCTCTTACTTTTAAATATCTATTATGTGTTCACATTGGTAAAAAAGTAAGTAATGAAGGATTATTAATTTTTATTTTGAGTATAGTGAAATTAATTTCATGATGGTAATTTGTTTATATTTTTGAGTAATTATATAATTAACTTAAATGCTTACACAACAATGACACGGTATTTCTTTAAT
Source organism: Viscum album (assembly GCA_963277665.1). NCBI lineage: Eukaryota > Viridiplantae > Streptophyta > Magnoliopsida > Santalales > Viscaceae > Viscum > Viscum album. The sequence continues at coordinate 1,748,789,231 of OY728126.1, forward strand.
TAATATAAAATTAAAATAAATGATTTTAAAAATATTAAAATTAATGTAATTTGAGTGATTTATGATGTTATACGTATTTTATAGATTAATATAACATAATTTTATTGTGTAAAAGGATAATATTAAAATTATATCTTTTTTGTGTCTTTGAAGTCAATTTAAATGAATAGTTCCAGAATTAACATTAATTATACTTTAAAATAACTAATATTTTATCAAATGATTTAAAATTCATAAAAATAATATATTCATACATGTTATTTAATATGGTTGAAAATATAATTCATGTTCCATTTATGGTAACATTATTAACTCTTTAAGTTTGTAATATTTATTACCATAGTTAAGGTTAAAAATGGTTAACCAAGGGGTTAAGCAAAAATATATGATTTAAAATGACACTGGATCCTTTATAAATTTAATTTTATAATTTTATATATACTATATAATCTTCTTATTTGAATTAATGTCAATTTTGAATCATTTTTATTTATAATGGATTTATTACACTTTAATCTTTTAAGAAATTCCAAGTGTGTCCTCTCCCACCCCTATAAAAGGATAACTCGCCTTTCTATTTTTTACACAACTTTGAGCCTTATATATCAACCCTATACTACCACATTATCTTCTAAAAATCCATATCCACATTTGAGATTTTATTTTCTTCCCAAAATACCAACCCTAGGATCCTTAAGATGAGTTCTAAAGTGGTTCTTTCAAAGAAAAGGTAACCGCCTTAACCGGTCACTTTCTTTTTTTTACTTAATATTTTACCTCATATAAATATATTGTATTTATTATAAGGTAAAAAATTTAGTATCATAAATATAATTAAATATTATTATTATTACTAAAACACCATTATCAACTCTCTTTCCCATCAAATGGGAAGTGAAAGTATCACTCGTGTGTACATATGGCTCAATGTCTCTATGTAGAAATACAATTCATTTTATATCACCATATTTTATCGATGGGTATTATGATGGGTTTAATTTTTATATATTATATTTATGAAAAAATTATTCTTCTTTAATGATATTATTATATCTATGTTCCTACCTTCCAATCCATTAGAGAACAATAATGTTGCTCGTGCGGACGTGTGGACTACCTCCTCAACGTAACGAGATGATTCATTTTTCATTTATGATTTTCATGGATGAAAATAATGATGGATTTGATTAATATATATAATATATATGATATAATAATGATTCTTTAAATATAAACTATTATTAACATTTCTTTCATTCCATCTGTCAAAAAGTGAATACATTGTTCATGTGTACGTACGGTCTGTCATCTCTATGAACGGTGTAATTCACTTTTCAATATATAAATTTTATGGATGAATATAAATAAAAAAATAATGAATATATATAATATTCATATAATTATTAAAATTATGTATACTATGTAATCATGGTGAAATTATAATTATTAGAACTACCAAACTAAAATTCTACTGAAAGAATGAAATAGTTAACGCCTGAAAATGGTGATTTTAATAATGTTTTATTAATAAATGGGTATAAAATGGTATAAAGGGGTCATATATTCTCTTATAATAATTTTAATTATTTTGGTATATAATTATAATAAATTTAAATTTATTATACAAGAGGATATTCCACTTCCAAAGTAATTGGAACTTGAGGTAAGGGCTTTGTGTTACAATCTCATTATTAATCGAGATTGTTTATCATTATGTTTATGATAATAAAATTTCATGATAAAAATCTCAATAAACTCATTAATTTTATTATCATATATTTATTTCATGATATTATATGTTTTCCTTTCATTTTCCTCTCTTTAATAACTTGGGAGACTGAATAATTTTTATAAGAAAAACTGACTTTATTTCTTTTTTTGGTCAAAAATAATTTTTCTTCCATGTCCTTGTTTTAAAAAAATCAAGAATGATTTTAATATTATCATATGATTTTTAAAATTTTATGTTTACATGTGATTAAATTTTTATGATATGTTTTAAATGAAATTTTCTTATTATTTCCCAAATGAGGTACTTTTTTAAATTTTTACAAAAGCATGAAAGGTATGTTTTTAACTTATTCGACATGAACAAAGTTTCTTGATGTCATTAATGCTCAATGATTTGAACATCAGTTTACAAGTTTTCAATTTTATTTTCAAATAAAAATTTTTCTTTAATATTAAAAAAATTATATTTTAAATAATTTATCTCAAAGTGAAATTGGTATTTTCCCCAAGAAATATTCTAGTGATTCTTTTAAAGAAATTTCCATCTATGATAACATCCATTGATGTTAATTATATTTTTCTGGTGTTATGATACAATTATATCATCTATATTATTTTTTTGGATATTCCATGATTATTATGATGTTATTTTTATGAAATATTATTTTTTTCCACAAGTAAGGATATGATGTTATGAAAAAATATTTAAGATCATGTGACATTTATATGAATGAATTATGATTATGTGATGTTTGGTTCTGTAATATCCCTCCAATGAAATGGATAAAAGTGATATTAATATCTCATGAGATGATGATTATGATAATCATGAATATGATTGAAAATATTTTTGTTCACATATTGATGCATAGGTATTATTTTTTTGTTCTATGATCAAAGGAAAGTACATGGACATGACTGTGAATAGATTTACTCACATTTTGATGCATGTGTGTGATCACTTCTTAACTGTTATCACAATATTATGTTTGTACTTTATTTATTTTAGATATGTTCACATGTTTATTATTTATTATTCTTATTATTCCTTATGACTATGTTATGATGATTTTATGCTGATTACTATTTTAATACCCTTATTGATCATCCTTCCATATATGAATTGATTTATAATCTTATGATCTATGTTTTTTTGGGTATGAATATTTTTTCTGAGAACATGAACTTGAATATATCATCATAATCATATGAACGTCTTATACTCTAATGATTTATATCTCCCTTTTTTACCCTTACTAAGAATATGATCTCACTCTTTCTTATTTTTTCATTTCCTTAGGTTATTAATAAAGGTTTTAAGTTGGGTATACCTAGAAAGAGTACTATGTGACAAAATATTTGTGGGATATATTGAATAAATTTCATGAAATAAGAATATTATGTATCTATTCTTCCAAGACACTAAACCTTTAGGGTCCTTAGGCCTGTATTATTATGAAATTTATTGAATATTTATCTAAAATGGCACAATATTTATATATGTTTTGTTTGGGTTGCTTCACTTTCAAGCACCCTGAAATGTTCAGCATTTTTATTCTTTTTAAACGACATCTCGTAGGGGGTCATGTTTGAGTTTGGGATTAATAGATGTATTTTTTGAATTATTCTTTTTATATTGATGACCTATAACCATTAATATCTTAAGGGTTCATATTTATCAATCATAGTTCCAACTATATCAGGTAGGATCTTATTATTCCATTCAACCAGTCCATTTTTTTAGGAGTACATGGAGAATCTTATTATTGTATAATTCTATGTTTGTTAAGATATTATGTAAACTATTTTTTGTATACTCAATCCTAATGAATCATCTCAAACTATTCAAGTAAAACATTATCAATTTTTTATAATTTCCATAAAACTCTTGAATCTTATTTATGCTTATGATTTGTGTGGCATGGTCATGATGTATGTCATCCTTGTAAACTTAACTATGAAAGTGATGAAATATCATTGGATATTTTCTTAATTAGTAATATGATTGAATAAATTAAACTAAATTAGTTAAATATGATTCAAAGTTTTAATTTCAAATACTTTATCTGTATTGTTGACAATTATTCTCTTGGTGAATATTTTTGAAAAGAGTGATGGTGTTATCTTTCAGTAAGAAAAAAAATACTCATAGCTTATTATTGGATAAACTTCTTTATACTATTTTAATTGTTGTATTGGAGGGTATTAATAGGACTTAAAAAGATATAAAAATTTTATGGTTTACATACAAATGAAATTAATTAATTAGTTATCAATTAATTATAAATGAAAATAAAAAACATTTGAGATTAAAGGAGATGTTTTTATAAAAAATAGTTTTTATGCAATCAATGTGTTTTTATCTTAATTAAATTAATAAATATTGATGAATTATTTTAATTAAATTTATATATTATATATTCAATCAATTTTTTAACTTTCATCTAATTTTTTTTCTAGGCATGGGATAGGAATAAATCTAGTTTTATACTTAAAAATATATTTTGCTAAAAAATTATTTTCATCATGGTTTCTGAATTTATTTTAAAATGAATTTCTACCAATTATAGATATTTAATTTTAGAAAATGTATCCCATATTTTTAATTATGAGTTAAAAAATTTGTGAATTGGACCATTTTATTTTTAGGCACTATGAATAGTAACCAGGGTAAATCTATCACCTCAAAAAGGGTAAATCATGTTTACCTAAGTTAAAACTAAATGTTAAGGTCACCAATTTTTATATTAATTATCATTAGATGAATTTAATTCAACACTTATCACATTTATATTTTAATTTAATTTTTTTAAGGACACTTGTCTCTGAAAATGACCTAAATAATATTTAAAGAAAATAAAAATACAAAATGTCACTCTCTTACATTTAAATATCTCTTATGTGTTCACATAGGGAAAAAGTAAGTATTAAAAGAATATTAAATTATATTTTTAGTATTATTAATTTAATTTAATTATGGTAATTTATTTATAATTTTTATTAATTATATAATTACCTTAAATGCTTATGCAATACTTACATGGCATTTCTTCAATTAATAGAAAAATAAAATAAATGATTTTAAAAATATTAAAAGTAATATAATTTGAGTGATTTATGATGTTACACATATTTTATATATTAATATAACATAATAGTAATGTTTAAAAGGATTATATTAAAATTAAATCTTTTTCATGGTGTCTTTAAAGTCAATTTAAATGAATAGTTCCAAAATTAATAATAATGATATTTTATAATAAATAATATTTAATAAAATTATTTAAAATTCATAGAAATTTTATATTATTCCATGTAATGGAATATGGTATAAAATATCATCCATGTTCCATTTATGAGTCACTTTTCTATTTACGGTTACATTATTAACCCTTTATGTTTGGAATATTTTTTACCATGGTTAAGGTCAAAATGGTTAATAAAAAAGGTAAGATTTAAAATGAAAAAAAAATAATTTATAAATTTTATTTTATAATTTTATATATACCCTAGACTCTTTTTATTATAATTAATGTCCATTTTGAATCATTTATCTTGAGAATGGATTTATTATATTTTAATCTTTTAAGAAATTCCAAGTGTGTCCTCTTCCTCCCTTATAAAAGGACACCCCACCTTTCTCTTATTTACACCACTTTAAGCCTTATAGATCAACCATACCCTAAAAAATTATCTTCTAAAAAACCTTATCTTCATTTAATATTTTATGTTCTTCCCAAAATACCAACCCTATGATCCTTAAGAGGATCTCTAAAGGAGTTCTTTCAAAGAAAAGGTAATCGCCTTAACTGGTCACTTTCTTTTTTTAGTTCATATTTTACCTCATCTAAATATATTGTATTTATCATAAAATAATAAATTTAGTATCCTAAATATACTTAAATATTATTATGATTATGAAACAACCAATATCTACTCTCTTTCCCATCAAATAGGAAATAAAATAATCACTAATGTGTGTGTATACTTATTGTATCTATGTAGCAATACAATTCATTTTCATCACCATATTTTATGGTTGGGTATTATTATGGTTTTAATGTTTATATATTATATTTATTAAATAATTATTATTCTTTAATGATAGTATTATATCTAAGTTCTTACCTTCCAATCCATTGGAGAACGATAACGGTGCTCGTGGGTAAGTGTGGACTACCACCTCCATGTAACGATGTGATTCATTTTTCATTTATGATTTACATGGACGGTAATAAGTATGGATTTTATGAATATATATCATATATTTTATATAATAATTATTATTAAAAAGTGATCTATTATTTATATTTCGTTCATTCTTTCCATCGAAAAGTGAATACAGCGTTCATGTATACGTACAGTTTGTCATCTCCATGAATGGTGTAATTGAATTTTCTATATCTAAATTTTATGGTTGATTATAAATATATATATAATGAAAATATATAATATTTATATAATTATTAACTTTATGGATATTATGTAAATATGATCAAAGTATAATGATCAGAACTACAAGACAAAAATTGATATAAAAGAACAAAATGGTTAACACCAGAAAATGATGATTTTAATAAGGGATTATTAATTAATGGGTTTTGAAATATTATACAGGGATAATATATGATATTATAATAATTGAAATTATTTTTTTTATAATTATAATAAATTTAAATTTATAATACAAGAGGATAGACCACTTTCAAAGAAATTGGAACTTGATGTAAGGGATTTATGTTACAATCTCATTGTTAATAGATATTATTTATGATTAAGTTTATAATAATGAAATTTCATAATATTACTCCTAATAAACTCATAAATTTTCTTATCCTGTAGTTATTTATTTATATTATATGTTTTATTTTCATTTTACTCTTTAAGAACTAAGGAGACTCAAGAATTTTTATAATAAAAACTAACCTTATTTCTCTTTTCGGTTGAAAAACCTTTTTCTTCCATGTCTATGTTTTAGAAAAATGTTTTCAAGAATTTTTTTAATATTATCATATAATTTTTTAAAATTAATTTTTACACATGATTGAATTTATATGATATAGTATAAAAGGAATCTTCTTTTTTTCAAATGACGTAATTTTCTACTTTTTACAAAAGTGTGAAAGGAATGTTTTTTACCCTATTCGACATGAATGGAGTTTCTTAATGTCATGACAACTAAATTATTTGAAGATTACTTTACAAGTTTTCAATGTTTTTTTAAATAAAATGTTTTCATTAATATTTAGGAAATTTTTATATTTTAAATGATTTATCTCAAAGTGAAATGGGTATTTTCCTTAATAAATATTCTAGTGATTGTTTTAACTAAATTCTCATCTATGATAACATCCTTTGATGCTAATTATATTTTTCTAGTGTTATGATCCAATAATACTATTATTATTCTTTCTCTGGATGGTAAATTTTTATGATGATGAGAATTTTATGAAATATGATTGTTTTTCACAAGTAGTGATATGATGTTATGAAAAAATATTTAAGATCATGTGACGTTTATATGAATGAATTATGATTATGTGATGGTTAGTTCAGGAATATCCTTCCAATGCATTGGACAAGTGATATTTATATCTCATAAGATTATTATGATGAGAAGAATATACATGATTTAAAATATCTTTGTTTTCATAATGATGCATGAGTATGATTTTTTAAGCTATGATCATAAGAAAATACATGGAATGACTGCGAATAGTTTGTTCAAATTTTGATGCATGTGTATGATCACTTCCTAACTATTATCACAAGATTATGTTTGGATGCCTCTAATTGGCCCTGGGTTGGTGACTTGCACCGAGGGTATAATAAACATGTAGATGAGTTGAATTACCCTCTAAGAGAAACACATGTATAAGAGAGATATTAGATAGACACCAAAAAAATTATGCTCAGACTACAATATAAGAGAAAACCCAGGTAAACAAATGTAATGTCATGAAATAACTGCTACAACTGAAAAAGAAAACTACAAGTACCAAAATAAAGTAAAGATGGCAGTGATGACGAAGCCCAAATAGATCCTAAAAAACCCAAATCTAGTAGAAACCAGCCTGATCTCTAACCTTCTCTAACTAACCTGAAAAAAAGCTTATATATATGTTGGGTGAGTATAATAGTATACTCAGTAGGATACTACCCAAAACATCTAGTGAAAATGGTATAGAAATCATTCAAAATAATAGTGAACAACAAATGAAACTAACTTATTGCCTAAACATGTATACTAAGTTCCCAGCCTCACCATGGATACTCTCACCAAGTATCATATACAAGATCATATAATATAATAATCATATTGAGGGTACCCTACTAATTCTTCCCTACTAGTTTTCCTATCTGCCCCAACATCACATGTCCTGAGAATCTCTCTCCAAAAAGGCTAGCATGCAGACACCTCAGTGAAGCATCACAACATAAAACTCATGACACAAATCACCAAGTCCACATAACCAAAAGTAACCAGGTATTTTCCAAGAGACACCACAACTCTCATAACATATATAATATGTCTGGTATTATACCTCAAGCTATCACAACCCATAAACTATGCAAGTATCCTCAAACCATCACAGCCTATACATGTTATACATATATTAGTCTTCACAAAACTATATCTAGAATATATGTGTCACATACATGACATATTTTAAAGGTATTTTTTTTATTTATTTACATTATTGTTTTTTTTTGGGGTTTTCAATGCATTTTTGAAGGAAATGGTGGGTTTCCATAATTTGGGTCAACTCGAGAGCCCATTTCCAGTTTTGACAATGAATTTTGTTTGTTTAATAACTCCCTCGTTTTTCAACATTTTTAACTCATTAAACTTCCAAAATGACCTTAACGTAACTATTAAAACCACCAATGAATTTTGGCCCCCTTAAAAATTCATTTGCATCTTGGATTTGGGTGATCAAGTTAGGTATTCGGCCAACCCGAAAGCCCATTTCCAGTTTTAAAATTGTTTTGTAATTATTTCATAAAATATTCAATTTTTATTCTTTTTCGGTGATTCCACCTCTCACCTTCTCCCACTGTACCTGGCCGCACCCCCAGCTTCGTTTCCCCCTCTTTGGAGATCGCATCTGTCGCGAATTAGGGCCTAACTTCTCTGGTTTCTAAAAACGTCCAGTTTTCTCAAGTAAGTGACTATCCTTCTAGTTCTCTCCTTTTCCTTGAGATTTATCTTTTTTTTTCTTGAATAACCAAATTTACAGAAGCTAGGGCTTCGTTCCTAGGGTTTAATTTTGGGTTTCATGGTTCAATCCTCTGGTTTTAGGTTTGATATCACTTCCTTGTGGCGCGGTGGTCGTGCGGTTGAAGTTCCGCACTAGGATTTGCGGTTCTTGAATCTTTTGGTAGGTGATTCCATTGTGTGTGCAATTTTTGGGAATTTGCTTGCTGTGTTGAGGGTGAATTAATTCTTATTGAATTTTAATGTTTCTGTAAAAATTTGTTTTAGTTGCATTTACAATGCAAATGAATTTTATGTTACAATTTTTGGTGAAATTGAGGGTTTTTCATGCAAGTCTTTTATTGGTTCATTTTGGGATGAACTCTAATTACATAGTTGATTTTGTTGAACTGTATTAGGAATTAAAATAATGTTTTAAATATTTATTCTTTTTGTTTGTGGCTGAAAATGTTTGTTTAAATTGTGTTTGAGAAGCAAATGGGCATTAAGTGCCATGTTGGTGTGAAAATGGTGATTTTTAAGATATATAATTTCTTGGTTAACATTGGGCTGCCCCATAACTGAATTTTTGGTTTTATTAAATTGTGTTGAAATGAAATTTTGTTTTGATGACTTACAAGTGTTCACATACTGTGAAAAGTGGATATTTCAAAGAGTTTTGGGTGCAAAACAATGTGATGTTTTGAGAGGTTGTTTTATTGAAGATCAAAATATTTTATTGACTGTTTCAAATGATATAAAATGTGTGTAGCTACTGTACTATTTGTTTGTGACCAGTAGTGATACTTTACATGAAAAAGTATGTGTGTTGTTTGCTAAAATTGTTTGAGCACAAAAAGGGGAATCCCGGGTACTTAGGTGGGCGGATATGTACTAGTACGGCTAGTGGACCGGATGGGTTGTGTCCATGTTTCACTGAGCAAATGGATAACGACAACACTAACTGAACTATGTGGATGTTATTTGGGGACCACTAGGTTATGGGTTTGTTCCCCACTAGTGGCTCGTGCACGGGAAAGGATTGTGACTTGGATACTTTACATCGAGGTACGAGGTACATAGGGCCCGAGACTATCTAGTTGCCTAGGGGTGTTCCCAATTTTTGTGCTCATTAGAATTGTAGTATTTACCCTTGTTGTGGGATCTTTTTGCAGTACTTTACAGTATCTCACATGTTTATTTAATGTGTTATCATTCTGAAATTCTTGGATTGAAAACTGTTTTCATTTGAAAGTTGCTTTTCTTGAAATTTTTAACATTGTTTCACCTTGTGTGTTAAAATTGCTAGTTTTGTTCCCATTGTATTGCATCCTCTTTGGAATCTTCTGGTGGTATCCTATTGGGCTTAGGCTCACACCCTACTTACACCCCTTGGGTGTAAGTATAACTTCTTATGCTTGACTCAGGTAAAGGGAAGGCTAAGGGTGATGGCGCTTCAGGGTGTTAGTCCCCATCGTTGGGGCAGAGTTGTGGAGAAGGCTTGCGGGTGATGATACCCTTGTTGTGTGAAGTGATTGGGGATGTCTTGATGTTGTAATTATTTGTATTTGGACCACTTGTAGTGTCTTTAAATATATGTATTCAGATCTGGTTTTGTTAAGAATGGTTTAGCATGGAAATTTCAGATTCTTATTATTGATTGTTTTATTTGTTTTATGCTTTCATACTCGGGTAAATCGTTCCCAAATCATATTGTTTTATACCCGGGCACTTGTGCCATCCCGTGGGGATAGGGAATGCCCTTCGGGCCTTGTCATGGGCCGGGTTTGGTGTCATTAATGGTGGTGACCAGATCTGGTACGTGACAAAATGGTATCAGAGGAGGTTAATGTTTTTGGGTTATATTGTTATTTTGAGATGAGTCGGGATAGACAGGAGCTAGGACTGTCGGGGCTCGGGGTATTGGTTGTGAGTAGGGTGCCTGGCCCGCACCTCTCATGGCAGACCTTGAGTCACCAGAGGATGTTGGAATTTACTGATTTACTTCACTTTCAGGTGAGACGTGTGGGCTGCAGACCACATGTGGACATCAGGCAGATGTGGAGTAGTTGTTTCTTTTATTACAAGAATGTGTTTAGTTTGTTTATATTTGATGTATTTGATTACAATTTTCAGAATTGTGGTATTTACTATTTGTTTTGTGACTGTTGCATTTTGTAGCAACATGCCTCCCCGGAAAGCTCCCACGCACCCACAGGAGGAAGCTGGAGAGAGTTCTCCCACGCCGATTGATCAGAGGCTAGTCGAGGCCGTGGTCCGGGCTGTCCAGGCTCTAGGATATGGACCAGCTCCAGCTCCAGCTCCTGTTAGAGATGATTATACTGGTCCTAGAAAGGACAAGGCCCAGGAGTTCCTGAAAAATAAGCCTCCAACCTTCCGAGGCAGCTCAGAACCCCAGGAAGCAGAAGAATGGCTCGAGAAGATCGAGCGTATGTTTGAGTTCCTGGAAACACCCGAGGAGCTCAGGGTGAAGTGTGCCTCCTTTCTGTTGGAGGGTCCCAGCCGTAAATGGTGGGAGTCGGTGCTTCAGTCTGGGAAGAATGAGCAGATGCGCTGGGGAGATTTCAAGGCTGTCTTCAATGAACAGTATTGCCCTGAGGTGTTGGCTTATGCCAGGTCTAGAGAGTTCATGGAACTTGTTCAGGGGAATCTATCTGTGATGGAGTATGCCAACCGTTTCGCTGAATTGGTTCGGTACGCTCCGGAAATTGTCTCTAATGAGCAAGCGAAGGCCCAATGGTTTGAGAAAGGCTTGCGACCAGAGATATACTCCCAGGTGTTCTGGTTTAAGCTGAGGACCTATGCTAAGGTCGTTGATCGGGCGTGCATGGTGGAGATTGATAGAAAAGGCAGGGCTGGTTTCTATGGTTCTGTATCAGCAGTGGGAAGTGGAAGCTCCTCAGAGAAGAAGAGGAAGCGGGAGGATCATGTGAAGAAAGGAGGGGGTAGTTCAGGCCACTCTTCCAGGCAGTTTTCTTCTGCGGCTTCTGATGCGAGATCGGTCGTGTGCCACCAATGTGGGAGGCCTGGGCATATCCTACCAGCATGCCCTCTTCCTCCGAATCCTTGTTTCCAGTGTGGAGGTATGGGGCATTTGCAGCATTTTTGTGGTGTGGCACGTCCACTTCCGAGTGGGGTTGGTTCAGTGGCTTCAAAAGGAGTGTCAGCACAGTCTGAGCCATCGAGGACTGGGGGATCTCGATTTGGAAGTCGTGGTGGAAGGGTTGGATCATCTTCTGGGCAGAGCCAGTTCAGGGCACAGCCTCAGGCTAGCGGTCGTTCTCAGACAGATACTGGACACCTCCATGCAGTGGATCAGACACCAGCAGGATCAGAGGCGGGACCGTCGACAGTTCGAGGTACCGTTCTGATTGCATCTTCTATTGCTACTGCTCTTTTTGATACTGGTGCCTCTATTTCATTCATTTCTGCCCATTTTGTGGACATTCTGAATTTTCCAACTGAGTTGATGTCTTTCGCGATGGAGTTGGTGACACCGTTGGGAAAGAAGAAGGAGCAGGGCCTTAGGTGCCCCTCATGTGCACTTTCTGTATCAGGGGTCGAGATGGAGTGGGACCTTATGGTCTTAGATATGGACCTTTTTGATGCCATACTCGGGATGGATTGGCTAGTTCACTTCCAGGCACACATCGACTGCTACAGAAGGCGTGTGAGTTTCACGGCACCTGACGGGAGTTGTCAGGTTTTTCATGGTGAATGGGATCCTCGGTCAGGTCGCGCAGGGCCTCCACTCCCAGAGTTGGGAAGTATTATCTTCCAGTTATCTTCGCTCATTCTAGAAGATGGTATTTCTTCTAATGGTTCACTACCTCATGTAGTGAATGAGTTTCCAGAGGTATTCCCAGATGATTTTTCGGGTTTGCCCCCAGAGCGGGATGTGGAGTTTTTGATTAATCTGGCGCCGGGAACACAGCCGATATCTCTTCCCTCTTATCGCATGGCCCCCACCGAGTTGAGGGAATTAAAGATGCAGCTGGAAGACTTAGAATCCAAAGGATTCATTCGCCCGAGCGTCTCTCCTTGGGCCGCTCCTGTGTTGTTTGCAAAAAAGGCCGATGGATCCCTCCGGTTGTGCATTGATTACCGGAAGCTGAATAAGGTAACAATTAAAAACAAATACCCTTTGCCCAGAATAGATGATTTGTTTGACCAGTTGAAGGGAGCAAAGTGGTTCTCAAAGATAGACCTGCGTTCAGGGTATCATCAACTCAGGGTGAATGAGTCAGATATCCCAAAGACAGCCTTTCGGTGCAGGTACGTCCACTTTGAGTATTTGGTCATGCCCTTCGGATTGACCAATGCTCCAGTAGTCTTTATGGCACTCATGAATAGGGTGTTTCATCAGTATCTCGATTCCTTTATTGTGGTGTTCGTGGATGATATTCTGGTATACTCTAGCTCTGAGGAGGAACACGAACATCACTTGAGGATCGTTTTAGGTACATTACGGGATCACTGCCTCTATGCAAAGTTGTCAAAGTGCACCTTCTGGATCAGAGAGGTGAGATTTCTGGGGCATGTGATCTCAGAGCACGGAGTTTCAGTGGACCCTGAGAAAATTAGTGCGGTTATGTCATGGGAGCATCCGAAGAATGTGTTCGAGATCAGGAGTTTCCTTGGCCTGGCTGGTTACTACAGGCGATTCGTTCGGGATTTCTCTCGGCTTGCATCACCAATGACTGTGCTCACCCGGAAAGGGGTGAAGTTTGTATGGGGTCCAGAATGTCAAGCATCATTTGAGGAGATGAAGAGACGGTTGACTACCGCCCCTGTGCTGATTTTGCCTGAGGCCGGGAAGGGTTATGTGGTTTATTGTGATGCTTCAGGTATGGGTCTTGGGTGCATGCTTATGCAGGATGATCACGTGGTGGCTTATGGCTCTCGCCAACTCCGACCACATGAAAAGAACTACCCTACCCATGACTTGGAGTTGGCAGCGGTGATGCATGCTTTGAAGACATGGCGTCACTACCTCTTTGGTGAGAAGTTTGTGGTCTACTCTGATCACAAAAGCTTGGCTTATATCTTCTCGCAGAAGGACCTCAACTTGAGGCAACGTCGCTGGATCGAGTACTTGCAGGGGTTCGACTTTGACATTGTCTATACCCCAGGCAAGGGTAATGTGGTGGCCGACGCTTTGAGCAGAAGAGTTCCAGTGCAGGCTTTGAGGAAGTCTAGTGATGAGTGGACATTGATGGGGCTCTTTTCTCAAATGCATGTGGAGGCTAGGGAACACAGTGGAGGGGCATTCTTGGCGAGTGTCCAGTTGACTCCTTCTCTGTTGGAGTTGATTCAGCGGAAACAACCTAGTGATGAGCTTTGTCAGTGATCTAGGCAGTTTCTTCATGGTGGGGAGACATCCTCTGATTGGTCGTCGTCTCCCGAGGGCATCTTGTGCTTCAAGGGCCGTTCAGTAGTACCGTTATCTCTACGGAAGGCAGTGATGCATGATAGCCACCAGTCTCAGTGGGCTGTCCACCCAGGTGCCACTAAGATGTATTATGATGTCCGTCGGCATTTTTGGTGGCCTGGTATTAGACGAGACATAGCAGACTTTGTTTCGAGATGCTACACATGCCAGCAGGTGAAAACAGAGCACCAAAGGCCCTCCGGTTTGCTCCAGCCATTACCCATTCCTACCTGGAAGTGGGACGAGGTTGCCATGGACTTCATTATTGGCTTACCTCGTACACCTCGGGGTAAGAATTCCATTTGGGTGGTGATTGATCGTCTGACCAAATCAGCCCACTTCATTCCGATCAGAGATACATCTAAAGTGGATGAGTTGGGCCATTTGTATCTTCAAGAGGTGGTGAGACTCCATGGTGTACCATCAGCTGTTGTCTCGGATAGAGACCCCCGCTTCACTTCTCGATTTTGGGAAGGCCTTCAAAAGGCCTTGGGCTCTCAGATTAAGATGAGCACGTCATACCACCCTCAGACGGATGGTCAGACAGAGCGGGCGAATCAGATTTTGGAGGACATGCTTCGTGCATGTGTCTTGGACTTTGGAGGTTCTTGGGATAGCCATTTGGGATTGGTTGAGTTTGCTTATAATAATAGTTACCAATCCTCAATTCGAATGGCCCCTTTTGAGGCGCTCTATGGTCGGCCATGTCGGTCCCCCCTATGTTGGGCTGAGGTAGGAGAGACTTCACTATTGGGGCCGAGCCTTGTGCAGGAGACTTCTGAGAAGGTCAAATTGATCAGGAAGCACTTATTGACAGCTCAGAGTCGTCATAAATCTTATGCTGACCGGAGGCGTCGAGACCTAGAGTTTTCTGTGGGTGACAGGGTATTCTTAAAAGTGGCCCCTCGTCTAGGCCATCGTCGATTGGGGAAGCAAGGTAAGTTGATGCCACGGTATGTCGGACCCTTTGAGATCACCGAGCGTATTGGTAAGGTGGCATACAGGTTGGCCTTACCTTCTCATTTGACATCTATCCATGATGTCTTCCACGTCTCCCAGTTGAAGAAATACAATCCAGATCCATCCCATGTGTTGAGTTGGGAAGAACTAGAGATAGAGCCTGACTTGTCAATTGTTGAGAGGCCGGTGAAAATTGTGGACTCCCAAGAGAAGATACTTCGAGGGAAGTCTATTCCATTAGTTCGGGTTCTATGGCGGCATGGGAATGATACACATGAGACTTGGGAGCGAAAGTCATGGGTCGAGGAAGAGTACCCATTCTTGTTTACCAACCAAGAATCATGTTGACTTTCCGGGGCGGAAAGTCCTTCATGGTGGGGAGAATTGTCACATACATGACATATTTTAAAGGTATTTTTTTTATTTATTTACATTATTGTTTTTTTTTTTGGGTTTTCAATGCATTTTTGAAGGAAATGGTGGGTTTCTATAATTTGGGTCAACTCGAGAGCCCATTTCCAGTTTTGACAATGAATTTTTTTTGTTTAATAACTCCCTCGTTTTTCAACATTTTTAACTCATTCAACTTCCAAAATGACCTTAACTTAACTATTAAAACCACCAATGAATTTTGTCCCCCTTAAAAATTCATTTGCATCTTGGATTTGGGTGATCAAGTTAGGTATTGGGCCAACCCGAAAGCCCATTTCCAGTTTTAAAATTGTTTTGTAATTATTTCATAAAATATTAAATTTTTATTCTTTTTCGGTGATTCCACCTCTCACCTTCTCCCACTGTACCTGGCCGCACCCCCAGCTTCGTTTCCCCCTCTTTGGAGATCGCATCTGTCGCGAATTAGGGCCTAACTTCTCTGGTTTCTAAAAACGTCCAGTTTTCTCAAGTAAGTGACTATCCTTCTAGTTCTCTCCTTTTCCTTGAGATTTATCTTTTTTTTTTCTTGAATACCCAAATTTACAGAAGCTATGGCTTCGTGCCTAGGGTTTCATTTTGGGTTTCATGGTTCAATCCTCTGGTTTTAGGTTTGATATCACTTCCTTGTGGCGCGGTGGTCGTGCGGTTGAAGTTCCGCACTAGGATTTGCGGTTCTTGAATCTTTTGGTAGGTGATTCCATTGTGTGTGCAATTTTTGGGAATTTGCTTGCTGTGTTGAGGGTGAATTAATTCTTATTGAATTTTAATGTTTCTGTAAAAAATTGTTTTAGTTGCATTTACAATGCAAATGAATTTTATGTTACAATTTTTGGTGAAATTGAGGGTTTTTCATGCAAGTATTTTATTGGTTCATTTTGGGATGAACTCTAATTACATAGTTGATTTTTTTGAACTGTATTAGGAATTAAAATAATGTTTTAAATATTTATTCTTTTTGTTTGTGGCTGAAAATGTTTGTTTAAATTGTGTTTGAGAAGCAAATGGGCATTAAGTGCCATGTTGGTGTGAAAATGGTGATTTTTAAGATATATAATTTCTTGGTTAACATTGGGCTGCCCCATAACTGAATTTTTGGTTTTATTAAATTGTGTTGAACTGAAATTTTGTTTTGATGACTTACAAGTGTTCACATACTGTGAAAAGTGGATATTTCAAAGAGTTTTGGGTGCAAAACAATGTGATGTTTTGAGAGGTTGTTTTATTGAAGATCAAAATATTTTATTGACTGTTTCAAATGATATAAAATGTGTGTAGCTACTGTACTATTTGTTTGTGACCAGTAGTGATACTTTACATGAAAAATTATGTGTGTTGTTTGCTGAAATTGTTTGAGCACAAAAAGGGGAATCCCGGGTACTTAGGTGGGCGGATATGTACTAGTACGGCTAGTGGACCGGATGGGTTGTGTCCCTGTTTCACTGAGCAAATGGATAACGACAACACTAACTGAACTATGTGGATGTTATTTGGGGACCACTAGGTTATGGGGTTGTTCCCTACTAGTGGATCGTGCACGGGAAAGGATTGTGACTTGGATACTTTACATCGAGGTACGAGGTACATAGGGCCCGAGACTATCTAGTTGCCTAGGGGTGTTCCCAATTTTTGTGCTCATTAGAATTGTAGTATTTACCCTTGTTGTGGGATCTTTTTGCAGTACTTTACAGTATCTCACATGTTTATTTAATGTGTTATCATTCTGAAATTCTTGGATTGAAAACTGTTTTCATTTGAAAGTTGCTTTTCTTGAAATTTTTAACATTGTTTCACCTTGTGTGTTAAAATTGCTAGTTTTGTTCCCATTGTATTGCATCCTCTTTGGAATCTTCTGGTGGTATCCTATTGGGCTTAGGCTCACACCCTACTTACACCCCTTGGGTGTAAGTAGAACTTCTTATGCTTGACTCAGGTAAAGGGAAGGCTAAGGGTGATGGCGCTTCAGGGTGTTAGTCCCCATCGTTGGGGCAGAGTTGTGGAGAAGGCTTGCGGGTGATGACACCCTTGTTGTGTGAAGTGATTGGGGATGTCTTGATGTTGTCGTTATTTGTATTTGGACCACTTGTAGTGTCTTTAAATATATGTATTCAGATCTGGTTTTGTTAAGAATGGTTTAGCATGGAAATTTCAGATTCTTATTATTGATTGTTTTATTTGTTTTATGCTTTCATACTCGGGTAAATCGTTCCCAAATCATATTGTTTTATACCCGGGCACTTGTGCCAGCCCGTGGGGATAGGGAATGCCCTTCGGGCCTTGTCATGGGCCGGGTTTGGTGCCATTAATGGTGGTGACCAGATCTGGTACGTGACAATATGTGTGTGAAATAACCACATGCCATTACATCCCTCTACACACATATATGGGGAAAACTAACCACTGTGCATACTGGCACAAGTAACTACCAAGGGAAGAGAGTGGGTCTAAAGGGGGTAATCAACCATCCATCCTCCTACTGGGATGTTGGGGAAAACACCCCCTAGAGATCAAAATCCACAGGGTGTCAATTTACCTAACCGATGAGATGGATTAGCATATAGAAACAAAAAAAATGTGCATGGTATAATATAGCTCACAACCACACTATGGGAATATCCTAGTCATAGAAAAAACTATGGAGAACGTCTCTCAGACTCTTAGCTGCCACAGGTAATCCCAGATATCCCATAATCACACAACCATTTAAATAGATACATTAAATTATCTTATACCTTTTCATCAGTTTCACTTTACATTAATAAATTCGTAACCATTAATTAACTATTATCATTTCCACATTACATTACATTACCATTTTAACAAAGATCCATGCTCTCTAGGCATAAGAAAACTATTTCCACCACTTCTCATAGTTTCAACCTCATCATTTGATCCCAACAAGCTCCAACCCCATGGGTTAAAAATTTATTCATTTATTAACAATATTACTTTCCATATTACTAGGTTCTCTAGAAAAATATTCTAAACACCCCAAACACAAGGGGATAAACATGGTGAGTAGATGAACTACCCCTCGAGTCCTTTACACCTATAGTACAGGAGTAAAATCATCAAACTATAAGAATATGAACATGGAAAGTATGTGTAATACCCCATGTGTCTTCGCCTCCCATGTAAAGATAGTAAAAAAATACATATGTTTTCCTCAAGTAGTGGGTAAAGGAAATAATATAACAAAAAACTTGGCCGCAATCCAAAAAACAAATTAAAACAAGCATCCAGCTTTTATAACAACAGGTAAGCACATTCTCAACCTGTTTCTTCATCTCCGACATCCTCCCCGATACCCACCTACATATACTGATACATCTCACAACTCTAGGTGTCAACTGCTGTCATAAAAATTTGGCCTCCATACCCCTCATACCACCACAACCCTATAGGATCATCCATATCTGTATCACATCACATTCGGACCTCCTCGCCCCACATACCATAACATCCCTCTAGGCTCAGTCATCCCAGGATTACATCGCATCATATGAGGCAAGAAACAAATATAGAAATGGGCTCTTGACCCCAAAAAAAGTCATTATTTCTTCACACACAATGATCTCTCATGGCTCCAAAACACAAGGCACTTTAAATTTACAAGAAAATAGAAAACTCGGTCCATACAAAGGAATTATATTTTATCACACAACTGGTTCTTTTTTCCATCTTGATTTAACTGATTCATTAATAGAGGTTCCAATAATGGGAAACCTAAGAAACAAGATATATAAATATATAAAAAATTAATTAAACAATTAATTTTACATTACTTTAATTCTATTATAAAAAATCATCAACATGCTTCAATTTCATTAACTAATTCAATTAAGCATGCACGCTTGCATAAATTTGATTAACATCAAAATAAAACAAAAACAACAACTAGATTCATTAAATGTGACTCTTTAATTCCTTTAGACAAATAATTATCAAATAATTTTGGATTTATGTTCTTTACTAATTTCCCTCAATAACAACATGATAATCCAAGCAGATAATTGATATCACACTATCTAGAAAATCAAGAGGCAACTGTTATCATGGTGAAAAGAAACAACATCTTTATGTGATTGATACCAATTCTTTAATCCAGTTCAAGTATTTAATCAGTTCAATTTCATTGATATCCAAGGGTATAAATCCGGATAACTCTACGATTACATTTAAATAAATATATGTGTAATTAATCCCCTACCTCAAAAGGTCGTCACTATTTTTCACATGAAAACAGACCACACAAGGAATCTTCGGTCAACTATCTTATAAGATCTGCCTCCATATGAGGATGTTGTGGAACCACTAAAACAAAAACAACTAAGAGAAATCCCATTAAAAGCATCAGTAAAAAACATCCATAGTATGATGAGAAGAACAGGAGGAAAACAAGATTAAACCAAAAGAAAATGCTAGAAAATGACGTAAAAAACACACCTTAGATCGAGATGGTTCACCAAAGATTTAATATGGAAGCATGAGATTGATTCCCATTGAGGGGATCCCTAAAATACTAAAGAGGGGATATCCAGGTCACTTGGGATGAGAGAGATAGAAACTACAGCCATAGGGTTTAACAACCCGAATGGCTGTAAAAACACTTAAACATTATAACATTAGGTGATTAAATGACGTGTAATCCCATTTCACATAGTCTAATGACTTGATATTGGTTTCCACAAAAAAACTATCACCTCTTCATTTTATTTATTTTCCAAACCCTAAAATATTACACGATGGGAATCCCATTTTCACATTGTGTAACTCTTCAAAATGTAAAATCCTTCCCTACTTCTAGGATATTGAAACCGAACTACTCCATATTTCCTTTGAGCCTCCTCTGAGATCTGAAAGCCACAGTAACTAAAAATGGATCAATTCATGGGGATCTGGGCCCTTACATTAGATACCTATCAAAACATTATCATCCTTGAGAATCCAAAACCATCCCAGAGAGGAAATAGAAAAGGGGTCTTCTAAACAGCCACCCCATAAGATACCTCTCAAGGATCTCATCACTATAAGATCTTACCAACTCACTAGAGGAACAGGTGAAAAACCAAAAAAAACCACAAACAACTCCTAAAAACCCTCCCGAGGGAGATACCTATCAAAAGGAAGAAATCCAAAACAAGAAAAAGATAAATCCATATCATAACCAAGAAATTATATAACCATAAAATGAAAAAATATATAAGGGGAGAGGTAAACATCAAATAGATCAGGGTACTAAGTGTGTATCTATGACTCATGTTCCCCAGTACTCACCTATACGCCATTGTGCCACCACAAGACATGATCCATGGAGATAATACGCCCACGTAACACCTTATCCTAGCGGTCATGGATCTCTATAAGATGCTCTTTGAAGGTTGAGTCATAGTAAACATTGATCTCACCCCAATCGATGATGTGAGAGTCATCATTAAGATAATGATGGAGATGTGACATATGAAAAACAACATGTATCTCACTCATCTGTGGGGGAAGCGCTATCGGATACACCACGGCTCCAATACGTTCCAATACCTCGAAAGGCCCAAAAATCAAGGAGAAATCTTACTCTCATGACCAAACCTTTCTTACCCACAATGGGGATCCACCTTTAAGAACACATAATCCCCAATGTTGAACATTATAGGTCTACTCCTATGATCGGAATAAGATTTCTGATGATCTTACACTGCCTTCATTCTCTCTTGAATCACTTGAACCATCTCTGTCATATTCTATACTAGTTTCGGCCTGAGAATTGCCGACTCTCCAACCCCAATCCATCAAAATATATAACATCAAGATAGAACATACAAGGATTAAAATGAAGCCATTTCGATGGTGGAGTGAAAACTATTTTTGTAAGTGAACTATACCAAGGGTAGGTGTCTCATCTAAGAACCTCCAAAAACTAGGATATAAGAGCACAACATGTCTTCAAGAGTCTGGATGGTCTACTCTATTTGATCATCTTTATATGGTTGAAAAGAAGTGTTAAGGAATAGTTGTGAAACAGAATCTTGTTGGAGACCTCTCCACACCTTAGAGGTGAAATGAGGTTCTTGATCGAAAATGAGCCTCTCCGGGACTCCATGGAGTCTCAACACCTCCTCTAGATATTTACTCAACAAAACCTCTAATAATCTAAAATCCTTGATCACTATAAAGTGGGATTATTTAATCAAATGATACAATACCACCCATATAACAACATCACCTCCCTGATATTGAGGTAAACCTGTAACAAAGTCCATTTATATGTCCCCCCACATCCACTAAGGAACATATAACGTTTTGAGAAAACCACCATGAACATGGTGCTCGACCTTCAGCTTCTAGAAGACCAGACAACGAGACCCAACTCTGCAACTACATTCTTCAAACTAGGCCACCAAAACTAACTCCTCAAATCTTGATACATATTTTTAATGCTAGGATATACCACTAATAGAGGACTATGGATCTCTATGATAACAATCTCACGCATCACCAAAGGAACAAAAATCCTTCCCTAAAACAACACTTAGTGTTTTTCATCCTTAGACCAACCATTATGGGCCTCAAAAAAAACAACCCGGTTTATCCATACCTCTACCTCAAGATCCCCCAACTAGGATTCCTCCACCTACTACACCAGATATGATTGCACCATCATTTGAAAAAACAAATTATGCCTCTGAATTCTACCATATCTAGATGCAATGCTAAAAGTTCTTCCATCACTCTCCATGAATTTCTTGATTCCCACGTTGTATCACTATATGACTTCCTACTCAGATCACCATCCCTGACATTCCACTTTCCTAGTGTATACGAAATATCGATGTCATGATCTTGTAAGAAATCCATCCACTGACACTGACACAAGTTCAATTTACGTTGGTATAAAACATACCTCAGTCTCTTATGATCAGTGAAGATCAAAAAGTGCTCACTAATGAGGTAATGTCTCTATAAATTTAGGGAAAACGCCACTGATTATAACTCAAGATCTTGGGTGGAATAATTACACTCATGGGGATTTAAATTACAAGACCCATAAGAAAATACTAATCTCTAATACATCATAACATGGCCGAACCGAAGACATGAAGCGTCGTAGAAAAATTCAAACTGAACATCTTCTACTACTAGATAAAGAATTGGATCACTAACCAACTTATCCTTCAGATACTCAAAATTTTTCTGACACTGATCATCCCACAATAATGTCTAATATTTTCTAGTCAACATTGTCATAGGATTCCCAACCCAAGATAAATTGGATACGAACCTTCTATAATATTCTCTAAGACCAAGGAGACTTCACACCTCTTCCACTATCTTGGGGGATTCCCAAGACACAACTGCTTCTACCTCATAAAGATCCATAACTAATCCTTATTTGGAAACAAAATTCCCCATGAAACGGAATTATCGATCCCAAAATTTACACTTGAGAAACATCCCAAATAACTTCTCACGGTGAAGAACTCCCAAAATGGAACACATATTCTCTACATGCTCCTCCTCGGATGTGGAGTACACAAGGATTTTGTGAATGAAAACCACTATGAACTTATCCATGAACTAACTAAACCAATATTTAATTAATCCCATGAACACATCTAGAACATTCATCACACTGAACTATGTCACAACAAACTCATAATTTCCATGATGAAAATGGAAATCATTCTTTAGGATATCCTCATCTTTTACAAACATCTGATGATATCCTAATCACAAATAGATCTTCAAGAAACTACTTTTTACCTTAATTTGATCGAATAAATCATCAATATGTGGAAGAGGATAGCGGTTTTTCACTGTCACTAGATTCAAGAGACGATAATCTATACACAACCGCAAACTTCCATCATTTTTCTTTACAAACAAAACTGGTGTGCCCCACAGTGACACACTTAGAAAAACAAAACCTCTACAAAACAGACTGTATAGCTATATACACATCTCTTGTAACTCATAAGGTTCCATCATATATGGATACATCACTATAGTAGACACTTATGGCTATATTTTTATCCAAAACATGATCTATCATCGACGGGGTAACAATACAACCTCCTCTAGAAAGACATCAGGGTATTCATCTATAACCCTATGAAACACCAACTACTAAACCTCTAAAGAACTCAGTATCGGCTCATCCATCAAGGATAATAAGTATGGAACACACATCTCACCCATATGAGGGTCTTTCTCTCAAAAAAACACCACTAGATCTCCATCATCATCAAAGAACACAACCTATATCTTAAAGAAATCCACGATAGCCTTCACTGAATACAAACAATCCATGTTGAGGATGTTTTCATATAGTTATATCTATAAACATAGGAAATATCCAAAAGAGTTTTTCTTCCCTAGAACTAGCTCATAGTTTCTATATAATTCAAAAAAAGTCATCTCAACCTTCAATTGGCCTAGTTAACACCAAGGGAATTAGAAGCCTCTCTACCTCAAGTCCCAAAGCATGGAACATGGCAGGTGATATGAAGGATTTCATTGCTCCTGGATCAAAACAAATCATGAAACTAAGTATAAAACAAGAAAAGGGTACCTAGAATGATGTCTAGGTCACCTATAGCTAGAAATGCTAAAGCATGAATCTTACCACGACCTAACTCATGGCCTCTCTGACCATGCTGATGACCACCTCTATAGTTGTGCTCTACTCTCTGAGGATGGGGAGCATCCTGGGGCTATCCTATAGCTACGCCATCTTCTCTCTACTGATCCCAAACTGGAGAAACCTACTACTATTTCCTCGACTAGAACTGCCTCAACAAAGGAACCTAAAGTAGAATAACTATCATACACTGACCGCTCAGAAAAGTTTTGCAATCTTGACACAAATGAACTTGGCCTCCATAATAAAAATATGTGTCTAATCATTTGGCATAGTTATGAGATCCGCCTCCCCCATAGAAATGAGATATTGAAGGATGGGACCTACTCCCAACTGATTATAATCTCTTCTATGCGAACAATTAGAAACCCTGAACCACATCTCTTCTATGTGAGGAATCATTATGACTCCCATATCATAAAGATCTAATTCTGGATAACATCCTCTCGATTACCTATTCTCTTTCCATCACTTAGAGATACGTCTTCAGCATAAATGAGGTAAAATGGTGCTGGATCTATGGATGAAAATCCTCCTTGAAATTCCTCGCCTAGGCCTCCTCATCTAGAAACAGGTCTGAATCATATCTCCAAAGGTTCAAGAAACAGATTCAAAACTCCCTCACACTAGAGCTCTTATGTTGAAGGGTAAGCAGCTCTTGGTGACTGGCTACCTTTGTATTTGAAGAAAGAAAAATCAACTTTGAACTGGTCTCAAAACTCCTCCCATTATATTTCCAACTCTTCACGATCCTTGAGGAACAAGAACCACCACTTTCTCACTACCCCAAGCAGTATCATCAAAGCCAATGACACCCACTGCTCCTTCTGATCACGGATCAGACTAAAATCTATCTAAACCTCTTCCAACCAATATTTTATGAATATACCAGAAATTGATCCATCATAACTCTGCAGACTCTGGCATTAAAATTCTTGGAGTTTCATCCTTCATGTTCCTTCATCATTGACCTCTACTCTACGGAGATCTACTGGAACCACCTATTAAACATATTCTACACGAACCAAACAAGGACGTAAACCAAGAGCCATACCTACAAAAGAACAAGCAATTAGATCTCTTAACTCTTGAATATGGAATACTTTAACATTTAATTAATTGTTTTCTCTTATTTTATTTTGGTTAACCTATCCCACAGTCTACCCATTCAAACACAGGCACAAAGAATAATGATGCATGATCCTTCCTTAGGTCTCTACCATGAAACTAGTATCATCTCATTTAGTAGCCATTGTAAGCTTATAGGTTAATGCATCAGATCCCAATGGGCCCTAAATACCTATGTCTCAGCCGGTCACCCTCGTTTATAGTACTTTCTAAACTTATCTAACATTGTCTCCCAACCATCTCATGCAACCTTATCTATACCTAACTCCGAACTCCATCTTACCCATCAACCTGACCTCTGATACCACTCTTTCATGACCCCCTCTCCACAAAGTGTACCCCTCCTAGTCTGGTAATGGGATAAGAGAGATAGTGACCTCTGAGTCCCACCTCCAGTAGGCCCTGGGTTGGTGACTAGAACCAAGGGTATAATAAACATGCAGAGGGGAGGCATTACCCTCTAAGAGAAACAGAGGCAGAAGAGAGAGATAAGATAGACACCAACCAACTTCTAATCAAAATACAATATAAGATAAACCCAAAGTACGTAACTATAATCTCATGAAATAACTACTACAAATAAAAGAGAAAACGACAATTACCAAAAGAAAGTTAATACGGCAGCTTCCATGAATCCCAAATAGCTCGTGTAAAACCCCAAGATAGTAGTAACCATACTAATATTAAACTTTCTCTAACTGACCTAAAAATGATTTATATATACATAGGGTGACTATAATAGTATACTTAGTAGGATCCTCCCCAAATACTCTGACAAAAAAAGGTAAATAAATTATTCTAAAGCACAGTGAATAACAAGTGAAACTAACTCATCACCTAAATAGGTATACTAAGTTCTCATCCTCACCATGGATACTCTCACCAAGTATCACATACAATAGCATATAATATAATAAGAATATAAAGGGTGACCTTATATCATTTCCCCACTAGTTTTCTACTCTTCTCCAGTGTTTCATGTCCTGGTCATCTCTCTCCAAAAAGTCTATCCTATATACACCTAGGAGAAGCACCAAAATATGCACCTCTTGCAACACACCACTACATCCACATAACCAAAAGTAACCATGTAGTTTCCGAGATCTACCACAACTCGCATAACATATATCATATTTCAAGTATTATACCTCAATCCATAATAGCCCATACACCAAGTAAGGATCCCCAAGCCATCATATCCTATACACATTATACCTATACTAGTACTTAAGAAACTATATCCAGAATATATGTGTGTGAAATAACCACAAGCCATTATAGACCTCTACACATATATGTAGAAAACTAACTGTTGTACATACCAGAAAACGTAACGATAGAGAGAAGATAGTGGAGACAAAGGGTGTAGTCATTCATCCATCCTCCCACCGGAAGGTTAGGGAAAACACCCCCCCCCCCCCCCCATGGGTCTCAAAACCCCCAGGGTGTCTGTTTCTATAACTTAAAAGGGTGGAGTAGCATATAGAAACACAAAAATTACATGATATAATATTTCTCACAACCACGCTATCTGAATTTCCATGTCTCCAAAACAACTATGGAAAACATCTCTTGGACTTTTGGATGTCACTGCTAAGACCAGATATCCTATAAGCACACAACCATTTAAATTGATACATTAAATTATCTTATTTATTTTCATTAGTTTCAATTTACATTAATTAATTCTTAACCATTAATTGACCATTATCATTTCCATGTTACATCACATTACTATTTCAACAAAGATCCATTCCCTCCAGGCATAACCAAACTGAGTCCGTGACTTCTTTGAATTTCAACCTCATTATTTCATACCAGCAAGTTCCAACCCCATGGGTTAAACATTTATTCATTTATTAACAAAATTACTTTCCATATTACTATGTTCTCTATAAAAACATTCTAAACTCTCATAATGCATGGGGCTCAACATAGTGAGAATATGAACTACCCATCGAGTCTTTTCCACCTACAATAGGAGAGTAAACTCATCCAACCATGATGAGATAAACATAGAAAGAACATGGAATACCCCATGAATATTCACCTACCATGGAAAAAGATTAAAAAACACATCAGTCTACCTCAAGTGGTGGGGAAATTATAGAACATAACAAAAAACCAATATGTTATCCAAACAATAGATTCAAACAAGAATCCATCTTTCATAACAATGGTTAATCCCAACTTCAACCTATTCTGTCATCTCTAATGTCCTCCCCGACACTCACCTGCATATACAGATTCATATCATCACTCCAGGTGTAAACTGCTACCACAAAGACAAGGCTTCTCTACCCTTCATACCCCAACAGTCCTACAGGCTCAGCTATCTCAGGCTCACACCACATCTAGGCCTCCCCACCCCACATACCACAACAACCCTATAGGATCATCCATCCCAAAATCATGTCACATCATAAGAAATAGGAAATAAACATAGCAACATGATCTTGTCCCCAAAGAAAATAATTCCTCCTTCACACACAATGATCTCTCGTGGCTCTAAAATTCAAGACACTTGGCCTTTACAAGAAAATGGGAAACTCTGGCTTTATAAAATAATTTTATTTTATCACACAACTGGTTCTTTATTCCATGTTGAATTAACTAATTCATTAACATAGGTAAACTATGGGAAACATAAGAAAAAATCTATATTGATCTATAAAAAATAACTAAATAATTAATTTCACGTTCCTTTGATTATTTTTTCAAAAAGTATCAATATGATTCAAGTTCATTAACTAATTCAATTAAACATGCACACTTACATCAATTTCATTAACATAAAATTACGACAACAACAACCATATTTGTTAAATGTGACTCTTTAATTCCTTTAGCTAATTAATTATCAATTAATTATAGATTTAAATTATTTTGAAATTTCCATCATGAACGACATGGTAATCCAAGAAATTCATAGATATCACGCTATCTAGAAAATCAAGAGGAAAATTGTTATTAAGGTATAAAGCAGCAATAGTGATGTGTGATGGATACTAATTCTTTAATTCGATCCAAGTATTTAAGTAGGTAAATTTAGTTGTGATCCAAGGGTATAAATAATACTAACTCTATGATTTCCCATAAAGAAATAAAGAAGAAATGAATCCCCTACCTCAAAAGGTCTTTGAAGTTCTTCACACAGAAAAAGGACCACACAATAGATCTCTAATCACCTCTCCCGCAAGAAATGTATCCATCTAAGGATGTTGTGGGACCACTGCATCAATGACAACCAAGAGAGACCCCATTAGAAACATGTGTAAGAAACCGACATATAAAAGTGATAAGAATGGGAGGAAAACAAGATTAATTTGGAAAAAATTGCTAGAAAATGAAGGAAAACACACCTTGGGTCAAGCTGGGTCACCACGAATCGAATATAGAATCCTAATATTGATTCCTGGAAAACGGATCTCCAAAATGATGAAGAGGGGACTTTTGGGTTTTCAGGTATGAGAGAGAGGGAAACTACATCTTTAGAGTTTGAAAACCTAAGAGGTTAGAAAAACACATAAACATTACATCTTTGGGTATTACACGATGTGTAATCCCCTTTCACATCATGTAATGCCTCAAGGTTGGTTTACATCAAAAAAACCATTGCCTATTCATTTTATTTATTTTTCAAACCCAGAAATATTACAAAATGTGGATCCCACTTTCACATCATGTAACTCTTCATGACGTGAAATCCTTCCCTGCTTCCAGTCTCTAGAAACTGAATTACTCAAGACTTCCTATGATCCTCCTCTGAGCTCTACAAGCCTCGAGAACACACAAAGGGGGAGATCCATGTGAATTCAGACCCTTACAGATCACATGTTATGATTTATTATTCTTGTTATGCCCCATTCCTATATTATGATTCTTGGATGTTTATTTATATTTAAACACACTTATTAATCATGCTTCCTTATAAGAGTTGATTCGGAATATTATAATCTATGTTTTTTGGGTATGAATATTTTATTCTGAGAGCATAACCTTGAATATATCATCATACCCTTATGAACATATTATTATCTAATGATTGATATCTCCCTTGTTTAACTTTACTGATCATATAAGATCAACCTTTATTATATTTCCTTTCCTTGGGTTATGAAGAAAGTTTGTAAGTTGTGTATGCCTAATAAGAGTACTATGTGGGAATATATTTGTGGGAGATGTTGAAGACTATTCATAAAATAAGAATATTATCTATCTATTATCCAAATACACTAAACCATTAGGGTAATCAGGCATGTATTATTATGAAATGTATTAAATATTTATCTAAAATGGTGAAACATTTATATATGTTTTTCTTGGGTTGCTTCAATTTCAAGCAACCTAAAATGTTTAAATTTTTTTCTTTTTAAACCATATCTTTTAGGGGGTCATGTTTGAGTTTGGGATTAACATACATATATTTTGAATTATTCATACTATAGTGATGGATTATAACCATTATTATCTTGAGGTTTCATATTAATCAATCATAGTTCCTGGTATATTAGGTAGGCCCTTATTATACATTTCAACCAGACCATTTTGTTGAGGAGTAGATGAAGAATTTTATTCATGTATGGTTCCATGTTTGTTAAGATATTATGTGATCTTTTTTTCATAATCACTCTTAATGTATGATATAAACCTCTTCAAGTACAACCTTATCTATTTTTATATAAGTTCTATAAAACTATAGAATCTGATCCATTCTTATGATTTGTGTAACATGATAATGATGTATATCATCCTTGTAAACTCAACTATGAAATTGATGAAATATCATTCACTGATTTCTTAATTATTAGTAATATGAAGGCATAAATTAGAGTGAATTAGTTCAAGAGACTTAAAAGTTTGAATTTCAACTCATTTATCTATCTTGTTCGCTATTATTCACTTGGAAAATATTTTGAAAATAGTGATGGTGTATTCTTTCAGCATGGTAAATTTATTTATAGCTTCTTATTAGATCAGATTATTTATATTTTTTTATCCAAGCTAGTCAAACATTCTATTACATAACTAATTTTCTATTTATTTTCTTAAGCAGCAGCCTACACTTACTTCCCAAATTTAAAACTGGTTTCTTAGGGTTATTATACCCCTTGTAACCACAACCCCATCTTTAATTATTATTCTTATGTATCCATTTTTCATGAATATAGACTCATTTATAATATCAGAAAACTAAGATACACACAACAAGTTGTGGTTCAGTCCATCATCAAATAATGCACTATCCAAACTGATTTTTTTATAAATGGTTTCATCATAATTTCAATAATTTTAAGTGAATTATCATTAACAAATTTCACATATCCTCCTTTATATTTCTCAAAATTTTAAAGATTTTTTAAATCACCTATCATGTGAGATGAATACCCACAATCCATGGTCCAAGGATTTATATAATTTCATGTGTTAAATGAAATTTCAACTACATTATCCTATTACCCAATGTGGAATTAATTCTAATTATTTCCAAACTTTTAAAACATATTCAAATCAAATAAAAAAAATAAACATAGAAATTTTAGGTTTTTACTTCTTCATCACATATTCCCTAGACTTCTTGTAGACTTAAAAATCTGTTTATAAAATCAATTTTTCCTCTAGTAGTTAATTATTTATTTGAATTATCATTAATGTTTATTTCCCCCTTCTTTTTACTCTCTCCTTACTTTAGGTAAATACCTATTATACTAGAAATTGTATGATTAGTGTTCAACCACACTACAACACTAGTATTATCCCTATAACCTTTTATTCTAATAAAAATTTAGTTACTGAAATGATTTTTTTTCTAGATTAGTTTGCATCCCTTAAATGTGAAAAAACCTCAAAAATTTTATGAAATTTCTTATTATACATTTTTGGATTGTTGAGAACTCATTTACTTAATTTTTTTATTTTCATATTTGAGAATATTTTTAATTTTATTCATACCTCATAGAAATTCCATATTTCAACATGTCATGTAATTCTACAGTATAATTGATCTTCTTTCTTTATAGAATTTCTATAGAATTTCAATTTTATTGGCCTATATCTTGTTCATAAAATATACTTTTATCATGTTTCTTGTAGAATTAAAATTCCCCTTTAACATCCTTTTTTGTGTTTTATTTAATTTTCTTTTATTTATTCTTGAATTTAGCTATCTATTTTATTATTTTATCACCTTACTTATCCCCAAGTATAATGGTAAAAGTCATATCTTCAATGATTATACCCGTTTTCAATAATTATCTTCAACATCTCAATTTATTTGATCAATTTATATATTTTAATATATAGTTGTTTTAATTTATCTTAGACTCCTTTTAGCTAAGTTTTGTCTTCTCTCAACCTTTCTATTTATTTTAAACACATTTTGATCTCCACTATTATGGTACATTATTTAATTATTTCCCCTTATTATATAAAAAACTCAATATAGTATTGAAATTCATCTTTTTATGGGTTTACATATTATACCAAATATTCCATAAAAACTATTTGAGAGGTATCTTAGGAGGCTTCCTCTTTATAACCTCTTTATTCACTATCATTCACACCTTCTTCCACCAACAAAAAGTTCCTTCTGAATGAAATAAGTAAGAACTTATTTTTTCCTTTGACTTGAATCTTGAATATTCCCCCATATTTGTGGTATTTCTGGTGGCTTATTCATTATCAATATCTCCTTTAATTTTCATTGGATGGTTTCCTAGAAAATGGGTAACTTTCCCAAAATTAAAAAAAAATGATATAAAATTTACCTCTATATTTACATATTCCTTATATTGTAAAATTTATTTACATGAGTGAGAGAGTTTCAGAAAATTATTCCACATTATCTTAATCATTCGATTATTTATGCTTTCCCTTCAATATATATACATTTTAAAGACATAAATGCAATCTTATTCTCTTGAGTGACTTTTCTCTTAAGCTAAAGTCCTCTTCTTATTTCATAATTAATGAGAGTATTGTGAAGAGCATCACTGTTAAATTAATCAATATCTCCATCTTCAAGATATGATATCTTATAATCCTACTTATCTCACATGATTCTCATAAATATTTTTACAATAATAAAGTCTTCAAGTGTTTATATGAATCCTTTAATAGTTCTCAAAAATAATATTTATCCATGAAAATAATTCATTAATAGATTTATCCTCTTGTATTATTACTTAGTTTTTTTCCTTATAACATTAGAAATATCATGGTCTTAAACATTGTTCAAATATTCAATAAAAACATGGTTATTAGTTTTATTTATATTTCTACATAGTCATAGTTATGTGGTGCTATAATTATTTAGAGTGAAATATTCTAACAAATACCACTTTCTCTATTATCTGATTCAATATTCATCTCATGTTGAATAATGATCCATACATGATCATGATGTTTGATCGTCAATGAATAGAGAAACAACATCATTTGATTTGATTCTTATTTTAGCATAATATATGAGTTCTTAAAACATAGTAATCATGTAAGATGAATTATCTTATGGAATCCTGTGTAGCTAAATTATCTTACAAGAAACTCAAAAAAAATATTTTCATACATAAATACATTTACTTATGCGGTATCAAAATTAATTTCACATAAAATAAATTCATTTTCCATTTATCATTCAAGATATAGGTAAAAAATAATATGTGGGGATTAAATATCTTACATCTGTAAGATAAATTCATTTTATAAATTTTTCCAACTCACAATTCTTCTCATATAGTTGAATTCTTTTACATGGATCATTATAGATATTTTCATTTTTCAATTTTTAACTATGGAATAAAACATCTATATTTTCTTAAATTAAATCATGACCATCTTAAAATAAATTCTGATACTTCTTAATCAATTAAAATAATCATCTAAAAGTTTATCACTCCATTTTATAATTCGTTGCAACATGATACACCAATATATGAACGTCTATGCCTCGACCAGCATATTCACATGTTGGGAAACTGGGAAACTTCTAAATTCTAAAATCTATTATAGGTAGTACTTATACATCACAAGTATATATCTTTATCATGAATATCATTTTATCAATCATTATATATAACATTTTTTACAACAAAACAACATTATCCTCAATAGGGTTTAATAGTGATGTCATCCATCACTATATTGAAAATAATATTATATTAAATAATGATAAATTTTATTTCATAGTGGGATAAGGGATAGTGCTTAAACATTTTATTTATTAGGATATTATCTGTGTAGATAAATAAAAATTTTATTCCATTTATTACATGTTATTCCTTTAAATTATGTGTGTTTTTCAATATTTCTTATGTAACATGGGATGTTATCATCATTTCATTCATGAATTTAGGTATATTTCACCCCCCCTTCCTTATTAATCCAAAAATAAAAAATATTTTATTTTGATAAAAAACTATAAGAATGATTTTAAAATATTAAAATGGAGCCTCATGACACCTATAGTATTCTAACCACCTCATTAGGATTTACCATTTGAGATCATGTGTGATACTTCCAATTATGAATTTGGGGTAGTCTTATCAAAACATTTAAATTGATCTATTTATGACATTGCATATAACTCACACACACTAGACTCTCCTGAAGAAAACTACTACACAACTAAAAAATAATTTTTTTGAATTGTGTTTTCCTTAGATAAATTCAGGTCATATCTTTTAGGATTCAAAGTGATTGTGTATTCTAACCATGAATCCCTCTGATATCCCCTTAATAAAATGGAATCCAAAACATGTCTCATTAATTGGACTCTCATCTTGAAATAATTCAATTTAAAATTTAGGGATAAAAAAGAGTATAGAATGTGGTGGATGACTATATAAGAAAAATATTTGTATCCTATGATATTGAATCATCCAATTGTATTCCCATAAATTTTGTATTTCCTAATAATAAATTTTATAGAATTAAATATATTATTCCTTAGTAGGATGAAATTATAAATTATCTGATAGCATCATTCATAATTACTAATTTTAATAAAAAAAAATATGATCATCTTAAACATAAGTCTCATTAAAGCATTTTGGATATCCCTTAACTTTTTCACACATGTAGAAATTAATTATTAAGGAATCGTGTTCCTAATAATGAGTTTTAATCTATACTAGAGTTCTTCTACACTCTTTCAAGTGGGGGAAAAAATTTCCCCAATAGACTGATCACAATGTTCTTGATTCTAGGATATTTTTGGATGCCTGTTATTTTTTAGAGCTTGCACACATTTTAAAATGATAAGTAAGTTCTCCAAAATAAGTGAAATGATACAAAAAACTTTGTTTTCACATAATATTTTTTATGTTTGGATCATTTAATAATTCATTTGGAAACTTTTATTTTCTTCATGTAGTAAATCGTGTATCTAAATGGTTATAAGAATGATCCATAAGAACTAATTACTTAAAGGTAGTTGTGGAATTTTTTAGAATAGAAATTTTTTTAGGTTTATATTCCCTTAGTTCATCATTAGTGCCATAGTTTCTCATTTTTCGTAACTACACAATGTAATAACTTTTTCATTGGTATGGGGTCGAGCATCAAGTTTCTATATCTTATCACCCCCCAAAACCATTGTGCAAGATGATGTGTCTAATAGATAGGTAAAAAAACTCAAAAAAATGATCCAACCCATTGGTTATTAAACTTGATTACACATTGTTGACTTACCATACTATGTTTAAAAATACCATTGGTATGTCACCTTATCACATTGTATTTGTAAGGAGTTTCCACTTCCCTGTTGATATAAATCATTATGCCTATTGGGAAATTAAATAATGTGAATACAATCTTTATGGTGTGGGAGTTTAAAGGAAATTCTATATTTAGGATTTGGAGGAGCTATAAATAAATTTATATGAGAACTCTTGAATCTATATAGAAGTAACCAAGGCTGACCAAGACTACCCAATCCTTTATCACTAGTTCCACATTGGGAATAAGTTACTCCTTTATAGTCAAATTTTTAAGATTCACCTAGATAAGATTCATTCTCACCAGTTTTTCTAATACACTATCACTAAAATCTATACGGTTAGGGTTGTATAGGATGAAAATAAAGAAACCAAACAAACATTCACCTAAAATTGGAAGAAGATTAATAACTTCCATGAATCCCTTTCAAATTCCCCAGCAGAGTAAATTCACCTTTAATATTCTATCTAACAGATACAGCTATGAGGTTATAACCTTCCTTCATGCCTAGTGTGGACATAAAATATTCTAGGTGTGAGAGGTGGAAACTTTCCAGAGTAAGTTATGAGTTTTTTATCTTTATTCTTTTTATATCTTTTGTCCTGGTGCATGGTATTTTCATGTGTTATTCATCTTTTTTTCTATATTTTTCATGCTTTATTATATTTTTATTTTTCATTCATATTATTTATTTCTCTCTCTTCTTATTTTTCACATAGTATTTTTATGTTTTTCCTTTTTCTTTATTCTTATTTTTATTTTTTAAACTTTTATGCTAGGATACTCGTATTAAATTATAATATCATCATGATAATTATTTAAAACTCATGATGAATTTCATATTTCTTAAGTTGTTTTAACATTTAAATAAAATTTACTTCATTGATTGCTTGTGATTATGAGCAATGATTTTACATTGTTATGTTATTTTATTAAAAAAAATCAATGATATGAATGATTTTATATCGATAAAATAAATGAGATATTAATAACATTTATATACTTTTTTCATGGGTAAATTATTCCATTTATTATATGTACACATAATTACACTCAATCCGGAAATTTGAATCTTTCTTACTTGATTTAAAGTATATATAAGTCAGGTTCATTTTAGTTGGCTTTCAAAAAAAGGTTTTTTCATCCATACATATTTTATTCAATTTGATTCATTATTGTATCCAATTTTCCTATGGTTGATAACTACTATTATTCTTTGTGTCTTTTTTTACCTCATTCTTTTGTTAGGGTTTTCACTAAATCCCTTAAAGTGGTTGTTTCTTGATAAAAAAAATTTATTTTGATTGATACTTAATGTTGTTTTCGTAAAGAATAATTAAAAAATACAATATAATATATAGAAAAAAATATAATTTTTATCTTTCAAAAACTCTTAATTGACTGGGTTTTGAAATTTGATTACACATGGTGTAGAACAGGTTCGGTGGAAAGGATCCAAGAAAGCTAAAAAATAAATGACCAATATTTTCTAAATATAGTGCATAATAATAAGAATAAAATGGTTGTCACACAAATAGTTGAAGATTTATTTTCATGTTTAACTCATTAATTGTTTCACTAAAATAATTATTGGGCATATCCTTGACTTTTTTATGATACAATTTTTTAGACAACTATTTCAGTGCTTACTGAGAATGAATCCTTTGAATAGTTATTGTTTTCATAAAATTTACATTATTAATGATATTACATTTGGATGCTAAATATTCTTGGGATAGGGAATATATTCACATATCATTATTCAAGATAGAAATGGTTCAGGTGTGGGGGTGTGATTGAATTGGGATTCACTATTCATTTCAAACTTATGGGTTATAATTTATGAACTTTAGAATTATTTTTTATCGAGTTATAATTAATTTAATTAGTGATAAATAATTTATAAAATATAGATTAAAAATATTTTTTTATGGTATTAATCAGTTATTTAATGGGACCAAGAACAAATTCATGTAAAATAGAAAAAAAAACTATGTGAAAACGGAGCCACACATATGGAATAAAATACAAATTTCACCAAATATTCCAAACCAATTGGGATAAAATATGGTATAAACATACTCTTATATGTGGGATATAATTTTTTATAAGATACATAATCCCAATTTATCCATTTCAAGGGCCAAAATTTTGAAACATTTAAGGGGATCTTTATTCTTCATATTCTTATAGGTACTTTAGTAATTTGGATATATCTCAAGTTATAAAATATAAATTTTCTTAAAATGTTTTATGAAGATATTCAAGAGTAATGGAAATAAATTTTTAGTTTTTAAAAATATATATTTAAAATTGTATCCTAGCCCAAATCCATTTTCTATGTGGTGTTGTAAAAACATGATTGTAAAATCACCTTCTATGTTTCATATAGGTTGGAACCATGGGAACCTCATTTTTATGTTTGTAAAAGAGAGTGAAAAATAATATTTTAGATATAAAACGTATTCCTACCACCATACTATATCTTTTACATCTACATATCCCCATATGGGGGTCAAATATGAATATGGAGTTCTATATAAGCTTCATCCTTCTCTTAGTGGTGATCCAAATAGTGGGTGATGGTTTCAAGGGAGCTATTCACTTGGTGAGGGATGTATATAACATAATTGGAAAATAGTTTTATGTAATTTTAGTTTTAAAACATTTTATTGGTTTTTATAAAATATAATTATAATTCAAATCCTTATTTTTTGAAACATTGAATGAAATGAAGTCATTCACTTTAACTAATTAGTTCTATGTTTTGTGTGGGGAAAATTGTGTTATTATGATTTAAAAAATAATAATAGGCCCTTTATTATCTCATTTATATAATATATTAATATAATTTTTCAATCCCTAAACCTTAAATAAGTTGTGAACCTTTGTTATAGGATAGTTTCACCAATGTTCACATCAAATTATATCATTTCAAAGGTGATTTAGGGTTATTAGGATTCTGTTATACCTCCACCAAATAATTACCTAAAACCTATTCAAATTTTTATAGAAATTAAACTAGAAACATGTGTAGAATATTTTTATGATCTCATTCAAAAAACTCCATTGAATTGAAATCATTGTTCTAAAATTAACTATTTAATTCAAGTGGTTTTGGTTTCTTTTTTTTCTTGTTTTAAAACATCATTAAAAAATCCAACTCTTTTAGTTTAATTTTTTAAAAATATATAAAATACAAACCTTTTAATTTAAAAAATCTTTAATATATGACCTAGGTTCTTTCCTATATAATAAATAAACTTTAAAAACATAATTAATTTAACATTTCATGACAAATCATTCAAATTTTATTTCTTTTTCTAGGGCACACTACAAATTTAGAGTGTGTGTTTTTTATAAGAGCTTTATAAATTCTATAAATATTTTATTATAATTTGTTTATATTTTAATTTTATTTATAATGTTTCTTTCTAATTGAGATCCCTAGTGTATCGTGCAGTTACACTGCGAAGTGGGGTGAATTATGTGTGAACACCTTTTGCCAAATTATTCCAAATTAAAGTTTTACCCCCTTTAAGATGTTTTAACCATTGTATCAGTTAATTTTTATGTATTTATTTAAGTACTCCCAAAACACATCATATCATAAAAAATATTAAAAGTAGGGAAAATAGTATGCATGATTTTTGTAGGTTTTTCCCCAATATGGGAAACCTACTCCTTACTATGTTTGGTTATTAGCCTTAGAAATAAATTTTACACTATAATATCATTATTAGTAAGAATTGGAGTTTATATTTGTTATCATTATCCCAAAATATCATTATATGACATAGGTGGATAATTGATTCCACCTAAAAGGTTATTTATATAGGCTTCCACCGATTTTCAATGTTCTAACTTCTGAACTCATGCACAGGTCTTCAATTTCTAATACTTCATCCATTGAACTCACTTATATATTTATTTTAATATCTATTTTTTAGAAAATTAATTTGTGTATCTATAACATATTCAATATCTTCTATATTTAGAAAATATTCATATCACCATAGAACATTGGTGTTGTTCTGTATCTTATGATTTCCTATTATCCAAAAACATCACATTTGGATTCTAAAAACTTATATCTACATATCCACAATTCATAAACCCAACAAATTCTTTAGAAAAATATGGTTGGCCACTCTCAAGTGTCCAAAATAAATCCTTTATACCTCCTTCTCTTCTCTAAAACAGTTGAATCTTCTCGTAAGTGTTGACCAACTACTACCACTTAGGTTATAAGCTCCTCTTTTCTACATCTTTAAGTATAGATTTCTGAAAAATAAAAGACCTTTTATACAAAATCCATTCCCCAATAATTTTAGTGTAATTTGTTCTTTAAACATCAAGGATCTGCACATTTCTATTTTTTTAATTCTATAAAAATATTTTAAGATATTAGAGTTAATAGTATTTATTAAATATTCATTAAATATTAGCATTAATGATATTAAATTATCCCACAATTATCATATTTTATCATAGAATTCAATATTAATGATTTTTTATCTTTTAATTTATATATCAACATCGTCACAATGTTTTTGAATTTTCATTATTATAAAGTCCCTCAGAATCTCCTTGTTTACTTACTTACATTGACTATAAAAATTATATCATAAATTTTTATTTGTTGTATCACTTGGATGTATTCCTTTTTCTCAACAACACTCATCCTTATACAATATTAAAGTTTATAGATTCTATGTTAATAAAAATTCTATGAACACCTTTTATCAACACTCTATTATATAATCCAAACCATTCTTCTTTAAATGATCAAAATTATTTAATGATAAAAAACTTATAGTTTATACTTACATTCCTCATTCAAATAGATTCTATCTTGACTCATGTGTTTATAGTGATCTACATCCATTGCACCAATATTTCATTCAAAATTTAGCTTGAATATTCCTTTTCTAATCTTCTCACTCTTTACTGCCTCATATTATAGTGCTTTCAACCTTCATCTTCTAGATTTATTAATTTCATTCTTCAGTTTGACTTGTGATCAAATTGGTTTCGAATCATATTATATTATATCCACCTTCCTTTCATCTAAGGTTTATCAAAATCTACTATCATCCAATTATTTCACTTTAGTTTCTTCTAACTTTAACTTAGTGTATATAGCTTTGAATTAAGTATTCATTTGAATTTATTCCAATTGAATTATCTTTCACTCGAGTAAACATGAATCATGAATAAATTTAATTAATCATGATGTTTGATACTTTAGGATTATCA
This sequence comes from Viscum album, assembly GCA_963277665.1. Classification (NCBI taxonomy): domain Eukaryota; kingdom Viridiplantae; phylum Streptophyta; class Magnoliopsida; order Santalales; family Viscaceae; genus Viscum; species Viscum album. The sequence continues at coordinate 1,748,829,740 of OY728126.1, forward strand.
TATCATCATTTGACTTAATACCTATACCACTTAGATAATTTGGAATTCTCACTTCTCATAGATGCCTTATAATTTGATAACATTATAACACAGTGTTAATCGAATCTAGTCTATCCTCATCTACTCATGGATCACTTGAACTTTCTCTATAATCACTTGCACCATCTTTTTCCCAACAAGATATTTCTATCCAATATCAATCCAGTATAAGGGAAACCTGAAAGGTCTTCTGTTTAGAGCCTTGAAAGGTTCCATACTGATCTTAGAGTGATAATTGTTATTATAAGTAAACTCTGCAAATGGAAAGTGTTCTTGAAAACTCTAGACTAAGTCCAAAACACAATCCCACAACACATCCTCTAGAAATTTTGTAGTGCTTTTGTTCTACCTATCCATTTGGGGGTGGAATACTATACTCATCTGCAACTGGGTCCCGAATGCCTCCTATAGGCCTCTCCAAAACCATGACATAAACCCCACATCATGTTCAGGGATACCCATCAATGGTTCCCCATGAAGATGAATGATCTCCTGAATTTACAAATACCCCAAACTCTCCACCAAACTCACCAAACGTTTCTCCCTAATAGTAAGTAAGTGTACCAACTTGGTCATTCGGTCAACTATTACCAAGATGGCATTTTGGTCTCTTGATGTCTATGAAAACCATATCAATAAGTATATATAAATTCCATCCCATTTACACTAAAATATATCAAGATCCTATTTCAAACCTTCCAAAACCTAGGACTCAGCCTTTACTTACTGACATGTGAGACACTGAGAGATGAACTCAACAAAAATCTACCTCGTGCTAGTACACTAAAACTACTATTAAAGGTCCTTGTATATCTTCCCTACACCAGAATATACAAAAAAATGAGAAGTGTAAAAATAATTCATCACCTCCTCTCAAATATAAAATGGAACCATCATCCATCCCTATAAAATGATGACAGGTTCTTCTCCTTCAGAAAATCCATCTAGTGAATTTTATGAAGATAAATATTCATGAAGAACCTTGCAGTCGATGTCTCCCAACTGATCCTACCTCACACACTAGAGAAACTAAGAATTCAACACCATTGAATGGAGGTAAAATACACCCATATCTTCCACCACTGTTAATTATAAATAATCCAACTGCCCAGTCACCTCCTCCACGAAATGATAATGGGACTTCCTTCTAAGGGAATGTTTTACCACATTTACCTTCCAAGGATCACAGACTATCTTGAATTCATATTTCTATAGGAACTCCAACCAACACATCTATCTATGGTTCAGATATCTCTATGTGAAGATATACTCGATAATCTAATGATTTGAGTAGGTAATGAAGCTCTCTCCTAGAAGATAGTGCATCCACATCTTCAGAGTGAAGACTACCACTATTAACTCTAGTTCATGAGTCACATAATTCTATTCATGGGGTATAAATTAGATCAACTCATTTATGACCACTGCCTTCTTCCACATCTACATATAGCAAAACCCAACTCCAGAGGCATTTCAATACACTACATACTCTAGGACCTCATATAATAGTCTCAAAACAGGATCACTTGTCAACCTCAGTCTCAAATCCTCAAAGGATATCTAAAAATACTCAATCCAAGTAAACAACTACCCTATTAACATCAGGGTGGTCAAAGGTTCTAAAATACAAGAGAATTACACCATGAACTAGCTATAGTACCCTACCAAGATAAGAAAAAATTTCACCTCTGACATTCTATTGGAAGGATCCCAAATAAGCACTGCATAAATCCTTACTTGGTCTATAGATAAACCTATATCAGAAATTATATTCCCCAAAAATTAAACCTCATGGATCCAAAACTAGAACTTCAAGATCTTACCATAAATCTAGTTGTCCTACAGTAAGTCTAGGATCATCCTCAAGTACTATGCATGATCCTCCTATGACACAAATTATATAAGTATTTCATCAATAAATACAACCATAAAATGCTCCAAGTATGGATGGAATATTCGGTTCATCAAATCCATAAACACTACGGTGGAATTCGTTACAATAAAGAAATCACCATGAACTCATAGTGTTTGTAGGGAAATTGGAATGTGATATATGTAATATCAACCTCAAAAACCCTCAACTGGTGGTACCCATACCTAAGATCAATATTTGATAACCAACTCACACCTCAAAACTGATCAAATAGGTTTTCAATCCTTAAAAATGAGTACTTTTTCTTTATCATTTCCAAGTTCAGTCAATGATAATCAACATAAATCTACAAGATCCCATCTACCTTTTTCATGAACAAACTAAATATTTCCATGGGGACACATTGGGTATGATAAATCTCTTCTCCCAAAATTCTTCCAACTATTCCCTTAGAGTCTAGAGCATAGTAGGGTCCAACTGATATACAAAAAAATATATCGATATAGTCTTAGGGTTCATGTTAATGAAAAAATCCATTTCCTGCTTTAGAGGTATTCTTAGAACATCCTCAAGAAATATTTATAAATACTATACCACAAATACATAAAAATATAATCTCCAAGAATCCACTGCACTAAGGTTCATATTATCCATCTAATAAAAAGTTGGTTGTACCCTCCCGCACACGAGCTCATCCTACTCTACCTGGGATCACTCCTTAACATAGGTGGAAAACTCAAAACCATAAATTTTGGAAACTCTAATACAATAACTTATATAAATAAACTAAGAATGGATGGTAGAAAATGAATCCATACTAAGGAAAACATCATAGGGTCTCTCTTCCACTATAGAAAGATTCTTTATGAGGCTCTCTCTCTCTTCCAGAGTCGTGTTACAATGTTGATGGGAGTGTATGATCTCCAATCCTTTATAATGAAGCCTAAAAGTAAGGGAGTTGAGAAAAAAGGCTCCATTGGTATCACTAGGCCTCCAATAGGGGATAAACTTAGGGAAATATGGCTCATGAATATACTAAAACAATAGTTAAGTCAGTGAAGACACATATCATACCTCAAACCAAACTTGAGACTCTAGGCTAGAATACCCTTATTCCAGAATTTATCCCTTTCCCTTTCCCACCTATTTTCCATAACCAAGGCCTGATCTGACACCTCATTACACCAAAACAACCTAAAACATAAAATTATAATAAACCCATCCTCAAAAACTCTACATTATCCCCTTTGGGTGGTGTTGTCTCACCCGCATATATTAGATCTCATTTTAAGGACATGTTTTGGTGGGGGATGAATCCCTCTTTGTTTCATGTCTGAATCCATGAAAAATATCTATAGAACATGGCTCTAATAATTCCCAATATTTCCCTAGAGAGGTATCACCCTAAGGAACACCATCAAAAATGTTCCCTATCCGATTGGGACATTCAAACCGTGGGATTGGTCATGACCTCTAACACCTTAGAAGGGAGTCTAGAACAATAAAAAACATGGTATATCTCTATATTCAGATCTCATAATGTGCAATCATCATAGGCACATAATATGTTGGTAACAACAAAACCAAGTATGGCTACATGGAGAAAACTAGTTATGATCACCACTATCTGATATGTCAGGGTCCAAATGCTGGAAAACCTTAACCACTTCCTTGAGCGAAACATCTACTACCTAATGGTCAATCTATCCATTAAACCATAGTGTTCCCTGATTCTAGAACTTGTGTAGCACACTAAATCTATACATACCATCATCATGTCCTATTTGAGACATTAACAGATCAATAGGTAGATGATCATCCACCTGATCCACTGAAGGATCCATGGGTTTCTCAATAGGTGGTAGCACTACATGGTTACCTCCTAGAGAAAACTCCTCATGAAATGGTCCCTAGATTGTGGCCTCTTCAATCAACTGGTCATTATCATGAAACTATATTAAAATCCTAGATCATTATCATTGTGAAGACATATTCAAAGTTATCAGGACATACCATGGTCGAAAATCATATATATATGGGGAGATGAATCAAGAAGGATAGTCAAATGACTCAATCCTATATGATACATGTAACAAGTTCCCTGCAACCTATGTCTTGTTGTGTTGAGTCAAAAAGTAGGTTGAAAAAGTCTTGGTGTATGGATACAATAGTCATCACACTAATATAGGGTTCTCTATTCTAAAATCTTCACTTGATACACTTTGACATAGTTTCCCTAAGTCCTATACAAATCCTTATAAGGGGAAAGTCCAAACACCATCCCAAGGAATGAAATTCTCTGATACCACTCTTTAATGACCTGACCCACTGAGGACCTCTTGTCCTATAGAAGGCCAAGTCATCATAGCCCAAGATTGCCTCCAATATGCCATGGGATGGAAATAAGAACCAAGATGGAATAACTATAATGGTATTCCTTTGCCTAATTTACTTGTTCATATTCACTCAACCATATCTATTAAATAGTGAATTGGAATATAAAGTAAATATTTAACATATATAGATAAATCATTTATGAAATAAAATATAGGGAATACATCACAGTATAATATAATACAATCAAAGTGTAAAGGGTAAATATACATGGCCCCCTAGAAATGAAGTATCAACCAGACAACAATTGAAAATTAGTAAAACTGGGAGATATCGTCTCTTGGTCTCTAAGATTGAACATCGTACATGGTTAATTCACCCAGGTAACACTATGCTCCACAATAATCACCATTGATCTATCAGTCATCTAAAAAAACGTGACACATGTGAGAAAATCTCATGTAGGGGTAAGAATATGCATTCCCTGTAAGAAGACCTAAAAACAGAAAGGGGGAAATATATAGATATAAAAAAATTCAGCGCAACCTGAAGTAAGAGGAAATAGAAACCATCAAATAAACATATATATATATAGTTAAAAATGTAATTCCCTAACCCTAGAAGCCCAGATTTGGTGCATTATTTGAATACATTGGCATGATTACAAGGAATCAAGTCCCAAATGACCGATCAGTTTAGCAGTCTTGGAAAATATATTACATACAATAATGTTACATTACACATTCAAATTAAAAACACAACATAAATAATCATTTGAGAATGCCATTATTCACCTAGATCAACCCTTCATATCAATCACAGTACACTTATTGGAATCCATGGAAAATGAATCATAATAAAGGGGTGAGCTTAGATGCTCAGTAAGAGTAAATAATTTAGAAGAAGCTATAAACTTTTAAGGAAAGATGTGTAATAAAAACAACATCCTTTTAAATATAAAATTGAAAATAATATGGAGAAAATAAATCAAACATTACCATATAAACATGCACATGGATATTCAACTAGTACAATAATCACATGTAATAATTAATTTTATAATGAGGGAATGCCTAATGTCGGATATCATTACCACATAGTCAAGGACTCGTGCCAAGACTACAAATAAAATTTTTGTCAAGGACTTGTGCCAAGACACTAAATTGTCTCATGAGACCAACTAATGAATCAAGGGGATATAGAGGGCCCCACCCATTACTTACCAAGTCCACTTCATTCCTCATATGAAAATTTTGAAACATAATATAAACATTCATATTAAAACTAGCATACGAAATGTCAATACTTCAACCATCAACCATGAAGGGTATAAAAATATCCCATCCATAGTAAAACATATCATAACTCATTAAATACAATATGGAAAATTTTATTATAATAAATAAACCTTAATAAATAATAATATCCAATAATGGAAGTTGACATAGTTGAAAATGATCTGTAAAACTTTTTGAGAGAAATATCACTTTTGTGAAATAATTTAAAAGCCACACATTTATAAAGTAAGTCATTTAAAAGATATTTTTGAATCAAATTGTACCATACTACTTTGAAACTTTTGAAAGTAATTAACATTTTAAAACAATCATGTCCATATAAATAAATCAATAAAACCATTTTGAAAACATGGACATTAATGAGAAAGATTTAGAAGAATAAATATTTAAAACATTGAAAATTATGTTTTAGTTAAAGAGTACCTTAAAAAAATTATTTTGAAATTTCTTTTATGAAACATAGACATGGATAATAAATATGTCCCAGAAAATACTTACACATAAACAATCTCGGATAATAATGAGATTGAGGAATTAACCCTTACCTTGCACTTTCCTTTGGTCGACAGGACGTTTAACCTCCTTTATAATGACCATAGTGTGTTATTATATTATAACATAACCATATTAATATTTATTATATCAGAAATTATTCATTTATGACTTTATACTACCCATTTAATAATGATATCCATGATAAATTAACATTTCAGGTAATAATAGCTTTCTTTATCGTATGTGTTTTAACTTGTTATTCTTGATAGTATTATTTAGATCATCATTTAAATACTTCCAGAATATAAAACATGATTTATATATCATATATATTTAGAATTTAAATATGTATAATATATAGATATATGAAATGGAAAACACCATTTATGGAGACAGTAGGTCGTACGTACGCATAAACGTTGTTTTCGTTTTCATATCGTATTGAATAGAAATAAGTGAATAAGATATATGTAAGTACATACATACATATATATATATATATATCTAGTAGCATTATTATTTCATATATTACATAATTATTAATAATATATATTTTTATAATTATCATTGAAAGGTGAACGTGGAAATGAATCTCATCGCATCGTGGACACAGTAAGTCGTACGTACACACAAGAGATGATATCATTTCCTTAATTATTAAAAGGTGTATAATTGGATGGTATATTAATTTTACAGAGAAATTATAATGTTATTTTCATTATTTATATACATATTATTCATCATTATATCCATCCAAATAACATAGTCTTGAATAACAAATTACACCACGACATGGAGACTGTAAGTCGTACGTACGCACGCATGGTGACATTATCATTCATAGGATAGATAGAATAATGAATATAGATGTGAAATATTTATAATAACATCAAATTATGTATAATGTACTAGATTTATTATTTTGGTATGGAAATAACAAATAAAGATAAAGTGTAAGAATAAAAGAACTTTGAAAGAGGTGATAAAATAATTACCTCTTCTTTGGGTGTTTCCTTTGGATTTGAACAAAAGGGCTCCTTAGATTGGATTTCTACTCAAGGTAAGGACACCAGGTTTATGTGAGGGATTTTTGGAGGAGATTTGGGATGGGTTTTGCCTAGAAAAATTCCTTTGGAGGTGTGATTCTGAGAGAAGTGGAAGTAACCTTCTACAAGAGAGGTGAGGGTCACTTTAGGAAAAGTTTGAAATAATATTTTATTATAAAATCATTTTCGGTTTCTAATGGCTTAAAATTGATTTATTTCAAATATAGGGTAGTTATGGGTCGAAATAATCTCAACCAATAGGTTTTATACAAGTTTATGTCACCATATTAATCCTATCTTTTATATTTAACTCTTAGTTAAATAGTTTAACTTTTACCATTTCCTCTTGTATTATTATAATAAATGGTTAATAAACTTACTATAAAAATCCAAGAGAACCCAAAGTGGTTCATTATTGATATATCTAACCTTATATAAGTCCTTTTAACTAACCTTATATTTTTAAGAGTATTTTATCATTTAATAAAATAGTATTTGTTTTAAAAACTCATTTGTGTCAATTTTGACACTATTTAGTATTTGGTTTTTGTGAAAGGCATAACAACATTATTACTTACAAAAAAATAATTTAATAAATGATAACATGTAATATTAACCTATAAAATTAGTTTAATGCATAAAGAGTCTTAATTTAAATTTATTTTGATATTTATAACATCAATTATTTTAATTATTCATTAATAAGGTAATCATTGCATCATCATTGTGTCATAACTAAATTTAATTATTTAATGTATAAAAATTATAAATAAAATACCATGATGTAGAAAATATTTTTAAATTTCTAATTAATATTTATAGTCAAATTTATATTATGTATACCCCTATATTAAAAATGGTTTAGTTCTTAAACTTTGGATTTTTCACTTTTAACTCTTCTCTAAATAAAATAATAATAGATTCCCTAATCAAATCCAAGTGGATCAAAGAGGTTCATATTTTATTCCTAAGTTTTATTTTGGTCTAAAAACACTTATCCAATAGAATTAGTATATGTGTTAGGGTAATTATAACATCATTTTTATCTTTAATTTCCATATTTACTTTTAACCGTGGTAAATAAAATTCAAAAGTTACTATTCACCAAAAATTATTTTCATCTTATTGAACCACATTTTACTTACTGATTTTAATTTTGTCTCTCATATTTTTGAAATTCAATTTACAAAAGTGGTAAAATTACGTTTTATGAAAATTTGCAAATGTGCCTAGAAGGTGGGTAAAAGACGTTTAAAAGTTCAATAAAATTTTATATATCTAAACTTATTATAAAATGACTCAAATGAATTAAATTGAACTTATATAGGTTTTATGTATCCATTTTGACTAAAAAATTAAATAAAATAAATAATTATTTAAATAAAAAGTTGATTTTAAACAATAACGCATTGTTTTTTCACTATTCATCAAAAATTGAATGTTTTCAGCAAAATACCAAAAATTCACCCTAAGATAATTTTTATATTATAAATCCAAAAAATATGTATATTTTACCAAATTCAAAACATATAAGTTTCATTAATTAATTTAAAATTAATTTCCATTGTCAAAACCAGATAGCGGTTTTTTGAGAAGTAAAAACTATCAAAATATTGATATGTGTTTATGTCCAATTTAAAATTGAAATTCCTTCCAATGACCAACATTGGATTAAATTATAAAAATATAATCTAATTATACTTTAAAACCATTAAAATTTATAATTTAACACTATAAATTATTTGAATTAAAAAAGTTTTTTTCAATTAAAATTTAGTATATTTCACTATTGATCAAAATATGAAAGTTATCAGAAAAAACACCAAAAATTTATCCAAAGTAAATTTTTATGTCCCTATTATAAAGAAGAATTTAATTTCATAAAATTGAATATATAAAAGTGTCAAATATTGTATTTAAAAATGTTTATCCATTAAAAGGCGGAAAAACTGTATTTTTGAAAAATACTTCTTTTATCTAAAAACTTGAATTTTTCCTTATATTATGTCTAATAAACACATAATATGGATTCTAAAATTATATGGAGTATATAAAATTCAAAATTCAGTTAATACTATTCATAACTGCTTTTTGAACAACTAGTTTGGTAAGTCATGGTGCGCTCGAACTCGGTGTTGCGTGTAGCAAAAGTTATTGAATTACTTTAAAGAGATAATGTACTATAAAATCTTGGGGTGTTACATTATATCCTCCTTCAATAAATTTCATCCTCGCAATTTGAAATTTTAATTCAAAAAGAAAATGTTAAAAATAGAAAAATACCTTTGTGGAAAACCCACATCAGAAATTGGGTTAATAAAATTTAGCCTTAATAAGAGGGAAAGGGAAATAAAAAAGTCACCACCAAATTATGATCTCGATTAGAATAAAATTGGTGGAAATTAAAGAAACATAATTGGAGGAAAAATTAAATATTTATAGAGAGTTATTGAGGTCGTCAATCAAAAACAAGTGTAAAATTGAGGGCCTCAATGCCATCAATCTATGATGATTTAAAATATAATCGGTTCAACAAAACATAAGGTATTAGGATAAAAAAAATTGGTTTTAAGATCTCTTCCATAAAGTTTAAGATTTAATTTATTCATAGAATAAGGGGAAAATATAATTAACAAGTAAAGTTTCATTCTTCAAGTAATTCCTACCACAAACTCATCTTTCACTCCAAAAGATAATAGAACTCAAAAATATTCTATTTAACCTAATCATATAGGGTTCCAAAAATAATGAATTTACAATTCATTTTTCAGAATATTTAAAAAAATACATTATACAAACCAAGAAATCATGTAGGCTAGTGGTAGGTGATGCACCATAGTTGCCCTTCGGTTGTGGGTTCAAGTCTCATGGCCTTGTTGGACGCGATGGGTTGTCACCCGACCTTCGGGTTGTCCTTTTTATAATAATACAAAAATAATCTTAAGAAATTATTTAACCTTAAAAATAGTATCCAATGTCAAACTTAATCCATTCCAACCTTTAGACTTATCCAAAATACTTCTGTCCAAACTCACAGTCCAAAATATATAAGGAAGGTAAAGACAATGAAGATCTTTTCTGCCACTTAATAACATGTGAATACTTTCATCTTGTATTCTTATAAAACATGGTAACACCAAGAATTACCATAAAAGATTATTGATTTCATTCATACTCACTTATTCATTATAGAATTATGGATATACTCCTAATATCCAAAAATGTTGTAAACTCCAACAATAATGTAATTAACCAACAATTAATTAGTTTCAAAGTACTCAAGAATATTGAATATAATTTATCCAAATCAATCTTATCTTATTCCAAAATCACTAACTTAGTATCAGAACCATATTAAGGTTTACCTTTCCATCAACCATGTATTTTACAAAAATTTCAACTTGCTATTGAGTCACTTTTCTTAGAACCATATAATCTCAAATCCTCAATGAAATAATACTTCAGTATAATCCTTATTTATTTCCATAATTAATATAACTAGTACATCATTGATAAAACACTCAAATGACATAATTCATTAACAAAAATATAAGAACACTAATTGTTCCTCTTAATATATAGTAGTATCATAACTTGATTATTATTCAATAGAAACATTTGGGGTATACTCTAATGATTGGGACATTGATTCGCGTAGTGTCCCAACTACTTGTAGATGAAGCATTGTATATTTGAAACCTTTTTCTTACCATTGAAATCACGTACTTAGTGTCCTTTTTCTTCACACTTATAACAAACTCTCATTCCATTCAATCATCTACTAAGTTTATTCTTTAAAAAGTTATCACATATGGTAAAATCCTTCTTTCCCCTCTTCCCTTTATCCATAATTATCTCTACCATCCTTTTCTTCTCTTGCTTCCCTGAAAAGCCATAGGACTCGAAGAATGCTTTACTTATCATATTAACATATGATACTATTTATTCATATGATGAGAATACGTGGGAGAATATTTCCCTTCTAAATGTTGGATTAATACCATGAAATATATGATCCTTATAACTTTTTGGATCATGCGTATTGTTGGATTTCTCATTCCTTCTAATGGGAACCATTTCTTAACAATGGAATACACTAGGTTAGTTTATAAATCGCAATGCATAATTCAAAATTTGTAAAATAATTAACGTAAATTGAAAAGGTTATGCATATAATCTATAATAATAATAAAATCTTTAATAAATTATTTACTCCTAAATCCTTCATAATGTCTTGTAAAGAAAATGTGAATTATCCTAAGAATATCCCCTAGGAGTGTCGTAACAAAGAGTGCAGTAAGGCTTGTTTTTATATACCAGGATACCCCGGGTCAAGCCCAAAACATCTTGTTGGAATTTTTACTCCTAGTTACATTTGTGATAGAGCCACCTCTACCTGTTCGTATCCATACATGGATGTATTGCTTGGAAAATACAAAAAATCTCTACATTACCAAAATTCTAGGAAGTTCTTTTATACTAATCCTCAAATTATATCTAAGGGTAATGTTCTATAATCATAGTTTTTCTAAATCTAGTTTCCAAAGTTTGTACTAAAATTCCTCTGATACCAACTATAATGCCCTGACCCCAAAATCCCGGAGCCGGTGCATTATTTTAATACATTGGCATGATTACAAGGAATCAAGTCCTGAAGGACCGATCAGTTTAGCAGTCTTGGAAAATAGATTACATACATGAATGTTACATTAAACATTCAAACTTAAAACAAAACATAAATAATCCTCTGATAACACCATTATTCCTTTATTTTAACCTTGTATATCAATCACAATACACTTATTGGAATCCTGGGAAAATAAAACATAAGAAAGGGGTGAGCTCAGATGCTCAGTAAGGGTAAATAATTTAGCAGAAGCTATAAACATTTAAGGAAATATTTTAATAAAAACAATAGACTTTTAAACATAAACGTCAACATAATATGGAGAAAATAAATCAAAAATTACCATATAAACATGCACATGTATATTATACTAATCAAATAATCATGTGTAATAATTAATTTCATAAAGAGGGAATGCTTAACGTCGGACATCATTACCACATATTCAAGGCCTAGTGCCAATAATACAAATAAAATTTGTGTAAAGGACTTATTCCAAGACACTAATTTTTATCATGATACCTTCTGATACATATAGGGGCTATAACAGGCCCCACCCATCACTTACTAAGTCCACTGCATTCCTCATATGAAAATGTTCAAACATAACATAAACATTCATATTAAAACTAGCATACGAAATGTCAATACTTCAACCATAAACCATGAAGGGTATAAAAAAACACATCCATAGTAAAACATATCATAACTAATTCAATACAATATAGAAGATTTTATTATAATAAATCAACCTTAATCAAGAATAATATCTAGTAAAGTATGTTGACATAGTTGAAAATGACCAGTAAAACTTTTTCAGAGAAATATACTTTTTTGTGAAATCATTTAAAAGCCACAAATTTATAAATAAGTCATTTAAAATAGATTTTTGAATCATATTTTTCCATAAAACTTTGAAACTTTTGAAAGGAATTAACATTTTAAAATAATCGTGCCTATATAAATAAATCCATAAAACCATTTTGAAAACATGGACATTAATAAGAAAGATTTAGAAGAATAAATATTTAAAACATTTAAAATGATGTTTTAGTTAAATATTACCTTAAAAGAATAATTTTGAAATTTATTTTATGAAACATGGACATGGATAATAAATATGTCCCAGAAAATACTTACACATAAACAATCTCGGATAATAATTAGATTGAGGAATTAACCCTTACCTTGCACTTTCCTTTGGTCGAGGGTACATTTAACCTAATGTATAATGAACATAGTGTGTTATTATATTATAACAGAAACATATTAATATTTATTATATCATACTTTATTCATTTATGACTTTATACTACCCATTTAATAATGATTTACATGTTAAATTAACATTTCGGGTAATAATCACTTTCTTTATCATATGTGTTTTAACTTGTTATTCTTGATCATATCATTTAGATCATCATTTAAATACTTCCAGAATATAAAACATTATTTATATATAATATATATATATATAATATATATATGTATTATATATAGATATATGAAATGGAAAACACTATTTATGGAGACGGTAGGCCATACGTACCTATAAATGTTGTTTCTGTTTTCATATCGTATTGAACGGAAGTAAGTGAATAAGATATATGTAAGTACATACATACATACATACATAAATATATATATATATATATATATTATCATTATTATTTCATATATTACATACTTAATTATAATATATATTTTTATAATCATCGTTGAATGGTGAACATGGAAATAAATCTCATCGCGTCGTGGATACGGTAAGTCGTATGTACACAAGTGACGATATCATTTACTTAATGATTAAAAGGTGTGGAATTGGATGGTATATTAATTCTAAAGAGAAATTATCATGTTATTTTTTTATTTATATACATATTACTCATAATTATATCCATCTAAATAACATAGTGTTGAATAAAAAATTAAATCACGGCGTGGAGACAGTAAGTCATACGTACGCACGCATAGTGACATTATCATTCATAGGATGGATAGAATAATGAATATGGATGTACCATAATTATAATAAAATCAAATTATTTATAAGTTACTGGATTTATTATTTTGGTATGTAAATAACAAATAAAGAGAAAGTGGAAGAAGAAAAGAACTTCGGAATAGGTGATAAAATAATTACCTCTTCTTTGGGTGTTTCCTTTTGATTTGAACAAAAGGGATTCTTAGTTTGGATTTATTCTCAAGTTAATTACACTAGGTTTATTTGAGGGAAGTTGGGAGGATATTTTTTCCGGGGTTGGCTTAGAAAAATGGCTTTGGAGGTGTGATTTTGAGAGAAGGGGAAGTACCCTCTTAGAAGAGAGGTGAGGGTCACTTTAGGAAAAGTTTGAAATACTATTTTATTATAAAATAATTTTCGGTTTCTAATGCCTCCAAATTGATTTATTTCTAATATAGGGTAGGTATGGGTCAAAACAATATCAAAAAATAGGTTTTATACAAGTTTAGGTCACCATATTAACCCTATCTTCTAGATTTATCTCTTAGTTAAATAGTTTAACTTTTACCATTTCTTCATGTATTATTATAATAAATGGTTAATAAACTTACCATAAAAATATAACAGCACCCAAAGTGGTTAATTATTGATATATATAACCTTATATAATTCTTTTTGCCTAACCTTGTATTTTTAGGAGTATTTTATCATTTAATAAAATAGTATTTGTGTTAAAAACTCATTTATGTCAATTTTGACACTATTTAGTATTTGGTTTTTTTGAAAGTCATAAAAACATTATTACTTTGAAAAAAAATTATTTAATAAACCCTAACATGTCATATTAACCTATGAAATTCTTGTAATGCATTAAAAGTCTTAATTTACATTTATTTTGATATTTATAACATCAATTATTTTAATCATTCATTAATAAAGTAATTAATGCATCATCATTGTGTCATAACTAAATTTAATTATTTAATGTCTAAAATTTATAAATAAAATAAAATGTTGTAGGAAATATATTTATATTTATAATTAATATTTATATTTAAATTTATATTATGTATAAACCTATATTAAAAATGTTTTAGTTATTAAACTTTGAATTGTACACTTTTAACTCTTCTTTAAATAAAATAACAATAAATTCTCTAATCTAATCCAAGTGGATCAAAGAGGTTCATATTTTATACCTAAGGTTTATTTTGGCCTAAAAAAACTAATAAAATAGAATTTGTACATGTTTTAGGGTAATTATAACATTAGTTTTACCTTTAATTACCCTATTCACTTTTAACCGTGGTAAATAAAATTAAAAAGTTAATATTCACCAAAAATTATTTTCATATTATTGAACCAAATTTTATGTACCGATTTCAACTTTATCTCTAAAAAAATTTACATTTAATTAAAAAAAGTGGTAAAATTAATTTTTATGCAAATTTGCAAATGTGCCTAGAATGTGGGTAAAAGACGGTAAAAAGGTCAATAAAATTTTATATATCTAAACTTATTATAAAATGACTCCAATTAATTAAATTGAACTTATATAGGTATTATGTATATAATTTGACTAAAAATAAATCTAATTAAAATAAATAATTATTTAAATTAAAAGTTGATTTTAAACAATAATGCAGGGTTTTTCACTATTCATCAAAAATTTAATGTTTTTAGAAAAATACCAAAAAATCACCCTTATCTAATTTTGATATTCCAAATCCAAAAATGATGTCTATTTTACCAAATTCAGGACATAGAAGTTTCATTAATTAATTTGCATTGTTAAAACCAGATAGTGGGTTTTTGAGAAGTAAAAATTATCAAAATATTGATATGTGTTTATGTGCAATTTAAAAGTGAAATTACTTCTAATGACCAACATTGGATTGAATAAAAAAATATGATCTAATTATAATTTAAAACCATTAAAATGTATAATTTAACACTATAAATTATTTGAATTAAAAAATTTGTTTTTGTTTAAAATTTTGTATCTTTCACTATTGATCAAAATATGAAAGTTATCAGAAAAACACCAAAAATTTATCCCAAATAAATTTTTATGTACCGATTCTAAAGAAGAATTTAATTTCATCAAATTAAATATATAATAGTTTAAAATATTAGATTTAAAAATGGTTCTCCATTAAAATGTGGAAAAACATAATTTTTAAAATATAATTATTTTATCTGAAAATTTAAATTTGTCCTTATATTATGTCTAAAAACACATAATATGGATTCTAAAATTATATGGAGTAGATAAAATTCAAAATTCAGTTAATATTATTCATAACTACTTTTTGAACGACTAGTTTGGTAAGTTGCGGTGCGCTTGAACTCAGTGTTGCATGTGTCACATGTTATTGAATTGCTTTGAAGAGATAATGTGATATGAAGTCTTGGGATGTTACAAATAATATGACCATAATAGAGATAAATGGGATCTCTATCTCATAGCCTATCTGAAGTCAATGAGTAAACCTACAGCTCCAAAAGTCTATCACTAATTCCTAGCATCAAACATAACCTCATTAGAATATGTTTAGATGATCCCATTCCTTTTTACTACTCTCCATATCCAAGGGAGACACAACTCCCATAGAGTACCCATACCCAACGGGAGCACAAAGATGGGGTATTACCACTCTGTAGATAAAGGTGCTACACCAGTGTATGGGAGTTCCATCTATATTTTTATAAAGAATATGGTTAAACTTCATCTTGGTGAAATAGGGTAGTACTTTCCCCATAGATAGAAGATCACACCATTAGTAGGGTAGTACCATATCTACATGAAATCTATATGATGATCCTGACTTATCACTGGCATCATCAGGCCTTGCCTGATGAAGCATCTCTTTATGAACATAAAACATCATATCTCAAAAGCCACTAAAAATGACACCATTAGGTTCTATGCAAAAAAATAGTATAGGAAAATTGTGGGATTAAATTTGATTCCAAATAAAGGAGATATGAGAGGAAGAAATTCTATAGGTAATTACATAGAGTGTAAGGGGTTTACATGGTGTTTTCCCCATCCTACTTCCTAGTTGTGTTCCCTTATGGGCACGTCTTGAAATCCATGTCATCATATATGGAATGTACAGGTGGTATATGTTGTGTTTAGCCGCCCAGGATCATGCTCGTGTACTCCGGGTCATGCCTATGTAGTTAGTCATGCCCAAGTATCAGCTCGTTCCCATGTACTCCCAGAGTACACGGTGTATTATCCTACATAGGGTCATGGTTGTGTGTAGTTTGAATACACCTTAGTCATCAGGGGAGGGTCACACAGTGTGTGGGCCTAGCCAAACAATGTGTGACCCTTAACTCAGCTGGAAACCCTAGAAACTATGGGAAAAGGGATACACACCATGTGTCATTCTGACTACATGGTATGTTGTTGTGTGTTTCATGGAATACTTGTATTATTCATGTGTTTTTCATATCCATCATTGCCTATATGGATCTCACCTATTGACTACCCAAAATTTAAGGAATAAGATTCTAAATATCATTTCCTAACCTATGAGGTCCATAAAAATGGAATCGGGTCATCTTCCAAAGATTTCGCATGTTCATGTGTGTTTCGTCACCCATTACCACTCATGGATCCCAAATCTATTAATTATAACCTGTAAATCATCCTAATATACTTGAAAACCATCATCTCATTCATTGTTCGCAAATCTACCATGAGTCAGGGGGTTCAATTGTGCTCAAACCTTCCCCATAAATATCAATCCATGAACTCATGTTCCAATGATGAAGAACATGAAGAATGATGGGGATAAATGTACAAGAATATTTTAGATCCATCATTGACCAAGAATTATTTCCAATGATTACAAAACGGGGATTTCTATGGGAGATAGCATGGAAAAAAATATTATACCTTGACATAACAATTTAAATTAATATAATAGGCTCATGAAAAGTTCAAAATATAATAGATCAAAGAGAGTAGATAAAAAATTCATGCACAAACTTTTTATCAAGGGAAGAATTTCAAATTGGTTATCCCTAACTTGATTATGGATCAATCATTGGTGACTAACACATTCTCCAATGATGTGGGGATCCTACTTCATTCACTGCCTGTTGATCCACCTTAATCTGATCTCTCACCATCCTCCTATGTGATCTACCAATGAAGAACAATGAATCTCTTCCTCTGATAGCTCATAGGGTTATGTGACTAACCCTGGTGAAATGATAAAATATCGTTTAAATATAGTAAATTATATTTGTTGGGAATTTAATAATAAAATAAATTATTTAATAAATTTATTTCATTTAAACTTACTCCCAATGACCGCCTTAACTGAACATCTAGTTTTGATCAATTTTAGGTCACTCATAGGGTAAACCTCATGTCCCAAAATCAAATGTGGTCTTGAATTTTCAATATGAGGTTCCTTTTTTAATTTATTCCACTTTTTCTAGAAAACTATGTGTGCAAGATATTAATATATTAAATATTTTTATAAAATTATTTTTGGGATCACTAAACCTTGGAATCTGACACCATCTTAGTGACTGGATCTAAAAATATTCTTTAATATATTTCCAATTATTACGAGGAAAAAATAGGTTCACTATAGTGATGATCATTATATCCAGTTCTATATCATGATTTGGTTAGTTTTACTGATAAATATTTAATTTGTGGGAGACATAGGTTATCAATTTTTCATCTTGCATGAGTACACAACCCATGACCTTTTTTGATGAATCATTTTAGATCACAAATCCTTCCCTTATGGTGGGTTATTTGAGTATAGATGCTCCTCTGAGAGGCATCTCTCTCTTCCCCCTCCCATTCTAGGGTTTTTCTCTGATAGCATTTTGAAGGGGGGAGGACTGCATGTTTCTTCAATGCCATCTCCCCCTTCCCTCCCTCTCCTCTCATCATTCCTCAATTATTTTGGCCCTCCTTACTAGTTCCTCTTTCCTTTCCTTAAATTGCTCCCATTCTTTCACTCTGTTCCTTTTTTATCTTTTTTTTCTTCAATGGTTTCGCTCTCTAATGATGACTTTTTCGGTTCTTCCTCTTCTATTTCTTCTTTATTACCATGTTTTCGGCCTCATATTGGTTTGGTATGCTAGTTTCTTTAGGGTGGTTTGGGTTTCACTGGTTAAGACATAATTTGTTTTCCATAGAGCATGAATCATGGTTGGTAACCTTCCTCAATCATTTGATTCCTCTCTGGTGGTGATGGTTCAAATGGCCTCTTCAACAGATGTATCATATGGTTGTGATGATGCTCTTATGAAGGTGTGGACCCTCATCGAGCCTCATCCGCTCAACTCTTCTATTGAATCATAGTTCATCATTATATTCCCCATTGGTCTAGTGAATTAGTTTCAAATGATGTTTTGGTATTGCATTTTGGGTGGCTTGCAGTTTATAAGAGAAGCATATAACATTGGATTCTTCCCCTTTGGTACCCTGATGGTGTTTCTTCTTATTATTTCTTGATGATTTTTCTTTTCTCATTTAACTTTCAGGAATCTTGGATCAAGGTTTCATGGTTATATCTCACAGTTTGAGGCATTATGATGGTGTAGTGATCAATTTTTAATTTCAAATTTTGAATCTAGAATTTTGGCTATTTATAGTTTTGAATTCTGTATTTGATTTTCATAATATCAGGTAATGTCCTGTTATTGTATCATTTTTGGTTTTATAAATGTATGGTTACCAAATATACTTAAATTGGATTTTAAAAATATAAAAATATGGATTTTAGGAGTGATTAAGGATGAATTTATTAGCCTATTGTCCAACTCCTTAAATATCTCTTCATATTCATCATCCCATAAAAACTTGGCGCCCTTTTGAGTTATCTTGGTTATTAGGATTTAAAATCATGATAATTTTCTAAAAAATCAATGATAGTACTCGGTTAATCTAAGGAAACTATGAATTTACATCATAGATGTTGGTTTGGACTATCCTTTAATTACCTCTGTTTTTGAAGGATCCATGGATATCCCTTTGTTGGTGATAACATTCCCCAGGAAGGTTGCTTTCTCTATCCAAAACTCACATTTATTGTATCTCACAAATAAATTTTCATTTCACAAATTCTTCAGTATGGAATTTAAATTCTCCTCATGTTCCTCCTTACTTTTTTTCTAGATAAGAATATAATCTATAAAGACTACCATATTTTTTTTGAAGTAATTTATAAATACTCTATTCATCAAGTCCATGAATATTTTTTGGAGCATTAGGGAGTAAAAATGGAATCACAATGAACTAATAGTTCTTATACCTTGTATAAAAAATTATTCCTTGGGATACACTCCTTTACATTTTCTAGATATTATCTAGACCAAATATCCACCATATAAAAGTATTGTGCTCCACATATTTGATTGAACAAGTAATAAATATGAAGAATATGATACTTTTTCTTTATCATGATCCTTTTAAGATCATGATAATAAATGTAGTGGCACATTGACCTATCCTTCTTCTTGATGAAAAGGACTGGTGCACCCCATGGTAAAGCACTTGAGCGTATAAACCCTTTATCCATATTCTCCTATAATTGTTTCTTCATGTCCTCAAGATCAAAAATTTACATATTATATGGAGTATTGGATATTGGAAAATATTTAGGTATAATCTTGATTTTTAAATAAACCTCTCAACTATGAGGGAGACCATAAAATTATTTGGGAAACATATCAGTGAGTTCCCTCACAATGGTCGTGTCTTAAAGGATGATATTTTCCTTTGTCTCAATCATTTGAGAAAGATACTCTTTCTCATATGGAAAAATGTACATGCTTGAGATGATGATACAAAAGGTGATTCATCCTCATACTTCACTTATATATAATCATAGGATGATTCATGATACGAAAGTTGAATTCCTTCTCTTAACAATTTATCTTGTCTCTATATAAGGAAATTCAATCCATTCCTAGAATAGTACCAAATTCTTCTAAAGAGATTATCATAGTGTTTTATGGGAAATTCATCCCAAAATTTAGACACGGGATGATTTATAATCTTAGGATGAAATAATTGAACCATTTTTTCATATTCACCGATAAATTGACTTTAATGTTTTCATATGGTGTTTGAATAGTACTTCTAAACTTATTTGATATGAAATAATTCATAGAATAATGGATGATAATCCCACCTCAATATTTGATTTTGGTTCTAATCATTTACTTCATCCAAAATAGACATAGGGATTATAATTTTTAAACTGTGTAATACATAAATAAGAAATCATAAACATTAAATGGATAACTCATAAATGACAAATATTCATTAACCAATGAATTTATAGGTTTTAATCTAAGTTATATATGATCTATTTCCTAACATAAAATATTATGGGCATATATATTACCTTAATAATGTTTTATAATGAGATTGTGAATTTACCAAAGAATATCCCCTAGGAGTGTCAAACTAGGTGTATAGTAAGGCCCATTTTCATGCACCATGTGATAATCAAGTCTAGTTCAATTCACCATTTTCGGGGTTATTACCACTATGTATAATTTTCTTAGATCCACATCCACTTATAGTATCTAGACAGGGATTTATATGATTGGAAACCACTTATCTATACTTTAACAAAATTTAGGGATTTTTTCTGATGTTTAGTATTATCCCTAATGCTTTCACTATATTTTTCTAATCCTAATCCCCAAAAATAACTATACTTTTATCTAATTCTAACTATTACAATCCATATATTTAATACACTTTAATTCATGATTTATTACAAAAATGTATGCTTAATAAAACTAGATAAGATCATGATGCCATATGTCATTGGGAAATTAGTCACATGAAATAATAACCTAAAACATAGGTACAACATCATTATTTAAAAACTTTAAAACATGTCTTTATATTACTTAGATCTTCTAAAACTTCATGTGATAACCTAGTAAAGTACATAAGAATGGTTTGAGCTACAAATTCAAAATAAGGTTATAATTAGGCATAATATTATTAAATTAATATATGTGAGTAAATAGGAATATCAAAGAAATATAAAAGGGGTGAGAATTGTAAATATAAACATCAAAGAATTATATATGATGATACCATGAAGGCAATATAGGAATGTGGAAACGACATAAAACAATAAATCATAAGCATAAGTCATGGATAATAGTTGATAAATCAAAACATAGTGTGCTTAGGATAACCTCGTATGTACCATACATGGAATATCATGTGATAAAAATATTACACAATGCATTGGAGGGAAATATAATTCTGAGCCCACCCTTCATATTCATATCATGTACACATATTTTTTCACATAGATCATACAAAATAAGGACACCATTCATCACTTTTAACCTTAGGATTAAGGAGTGTGAGTTACATACATGTAATTACCCAATCAATTAAGGATATGTCTAACTAGGAGAATACCCTAGATTGGAAATAGGGATAGGAATTCACAATATAAAAGTTTGTCATGTAAAATCATGGGATAAGTTCAATAGCATAATTATTGTGAATAAAGGTTCATGGAAGGGTTAATGAGAGTGAAATTGGTCTCTCATCACTTTTAATTCACAATGAAAATGATATTTATGTGTAAAAAAATATCCCAACATGAGTAATTGGAAATCTAAAAGGAATAATATAAAGAAGGTTCTTTAGTAAAGAGGAGAAGGGTAGAATCCCTTACCATGAGGGGGAACTTATAAAATCTTGGGAGGAGATTATTAAGTGGTTTTGGACACATTAGGAGGGATATAGATAGGTATGGGTAGATTAAATTCACACTCCAAGAATTTTTAGTGAATAGGAATGGGAGGTTGGGTAGTATTATATAGAAAAATATAGGATAATTCTTTATTAATTTTCAAACTTAGGTTTTTGACTCTATATTATAAAGTAATCCAAACAATAAATCATATCATGGTATTTTACAGTGTTTTATGCCAAAGGGTAGTGGATTTAATTATTTTATATGGATAATAACTGAACCCCTTAAAATAATACCCTTAGTGATCTGTAAGTGAGTCATGTTTATAAAGAATTGATTTCAAAACCTTAAAATATAATATAGGTTTTATAGGATTCATTAAGGGTTTATAAAATTAATAAAATAAATTTAAAACACATTATTTTAAAGTTGAAACATAATTTTTTTCATGGATATCCTTTATAGTATTTATTACATCACTTTTGGGGTTTTATGATGTCATAGTACATATTATATAATTATATCATATTTAATTTTGACCCAAAAATTATATTGTCTTGGAAAATTATGAAAAACAAATAATTGGATAATTTTGATTTTATGATTTCAAAAATATTATTTATTTTATAAAAATAATTCTCTAAATATTATAATTTATAATTTTAAATAAAAATCCATATTTATTGAAAAAAACAATTTTTTTACAATAATAGTTTTCTAACACTTATAAAAATTATGTTTCACTTCATAAAATTATATTATCAAATATATTTAATAAATATTATTTAAAAATAATATTTTATTAAATAATAATTTATTTCAAAAAAAATTAATTCAATAGAGTTACTTGATTAAAACTATATGTTTCCAAAAAAATAATTTTTTTATCATATCAAAATATAATTTTTATCAAACTCATTATCTAATCATTTAAAAATTAATAATAAAAAGGAATAAATATAATAATTATTTTATTGGAATAAAATATAAAAATTCATATTTTTAGGGTCTATATCATATCCCTTTATAACACCAGTTAATTCCATAAGGGTGTGGTGTGTGATGGTGATATTTTCTTAGGGTGGTTTAGCGAACATGGTATGGGTTGTGATCTCAGTGAGCTTGAACTTCTCCTTTAAATGTTTTTGTTCATGCTTTAGTTTATGAATATTTTCTTAGGATTGTTCAAAAAATCCTAGTGATGTTATTTCCCTCTCATAATCTCTAATGAATTGGTTTTATAGGGTACTATCCTTCTAGTAAAGGTTATTACTTCCATTATCTATGTTAATTTGACTTTATCAAAACCCTTAATATATACTAATCATACGATCATTTTATAACATCTATACTATTAAAAATTATGATGCTTGACTGTCTTTTAAATACAACAAGATATAACTTATAATCATCCAAGATAACCAAATTAGTGTATGTGTTTTCTATTATTGCATTACTTAATAAGGAATTTATTCATTCAAAAATGGAATTTAATTTATAAAAGTTTGGGTATTTACATGAATTATTAAAAACACATTATGAATTTTCATTTATATTTTTTAAAACTTAACGAAAATTTACTTCATTGATGGAAGGTGAGTATGATCAAGGATTTTACATTTTTTGTTGATTTTAGTAAAATTGGTTGTTTATCAATGATATGAATGGTTGTATCTCTATGAAACCTTTGAGTTGTCAATACACTCTCTATGATTTTTTTATAAATAAATTAATTCATTTAATATATCCATACATCATTACGCTCAATCACAAAATGTGAATCTTTCCTAATTGATTTAAGGTATATATAAATTAGGTTAATATTAATCAATTTTAAAAAAACGGGGTTTTCCATATGTCCATTTCTTATCTGATCAGTTTCACTACTATACTTAAATGAACTATGATTTATTTATAATATTGTTATTGTAAAAATATCTTCAAGAAAAAATCAAAAATAAATAAATAAATACAAAAATATATATATAAATAATCCATAAGGATTTACTTTCAATAATTCTTAAGTGAGTGGGTTTTTAAATTTTATTGCAAATGGTGTAGAACAGGTTCAATGGAAAAGAACATGGTAAGATAAAAAAATTAAAAGTTCCAATATTTACTCAATAAAAAAGGATAAGTGTATGAATGAGATATTTTTAATCTATATTTGTGGTTGTTTAGTGGCATGGTTAACTAATTAATTATTTTACTAAGATAAGTATTTTTCTTCTCCTTGAATTTTTTTTTGAAACAATTTATGAGACAATTATTCCCATGCTTACTGAGATTTATGCCTTGGAATGGTTCTTTTTATAGTCACATTACCATTATGAATTATATTATAATTATATTTTAAATTATATTGGTATAGGTAATATCTTCATGTATCATTTTTTATGCTTATAAAGTATCAATCATTAGTTGGGAGTTTAAAAATCGAAACTCAAATTAAAATATAGAAAAATATATTTAACTATGAAGATAATCCTTAATGATCATGTAAAAAGTTTATGATCATATATCATTGTAGATGGAGTTATGTGGCTTCTTCATTCTCACAATAATATTTCGTAACCATTGGGTCCTTTCATGCTCATATGGTTTCTTTTTTTATTGGGATTCATTTGTGTTTGCGGCAAAATATTCCTAAATGGGTGCTTTTTCACTTCACGAATTGGTGTCGTTTAGGGAATACTTGTTATAATGATTCAATAAATCTCCAAATATCATTTCATATACCTCACACGCACTATAAAATGTTCAATAAAACTACACCATAATTGAAAAATAATTTCTTATTATTTTTTTCCTTGGATAAATTCATATCATATATTTTAGGATCTAAAGTGATTTTGTATTCTAAGCATTTATCCCTACAAAATATCCTTAATAAACCAAAATAAAAACCATGTATCATTAATTATATGTTAATCATTTAGGAATTAAATTTTCAAATTATTCATAAAAAATAAGTGGAGAATGTGGTGGATGGATATATCAATTGGATTCTTCCATCCTCGGGCATCAACTCATCCACCTACATTCCCATAAATGTCATGTTTCCTAATGAGAAATTATATCAAGTGAAATATATTATTCTTCAATATGATAACATTATAAATTATTTGGTATCATTTTTAATTCCTACTTATTTAAATAAAAACCAATTTGATCATATAAACTATGATTTTTGTTGGTACATCTGAGAATACCCTTACCTTTAGTGCATATGAAGTGATCAAGTCCTAAGGATTTGTGTTTATAATAGTGAATTTCAATCCATAATTGGGTTTATTAATACTATTTAAACATTATTTCAAGATGACTATAGTTTTTTAGGTCTTTTTCTCATTGTTAAAGGATAAGTAATTTCTCTAAAAGAAATAAAATACCACAATACTGCTTGATATTCCATGAAATTTTTTATGTTTAGAGCATTGAAATTGTGGGGTTATTTAAAAATAAATTTGGAAGCTTTTACGTTATTCTTAAAGTTTATTATGTCTCTAAATGGGTAGAATCATGATCCATAATGACTAGTGACTCAAATGTACTTGTGGAATTTTTTAGAACCCAAATATTTTATAGGTTTGGATTACCTGTATATCATTAGTGACTAGAGCTTTCATTTATGAAAACATGCAATGTAATCACATTGATATGGGGTTGGGTATTGAGTTTATATAGTTTATCACCCATAAGACAATGAGAAATTTGAGGTTTCTAATAGAGAAAAAAATAAATTTCATAAAAAATGGTCTAATCCAATATAAATTATTATAGTTATAAAATCGATTATGCATTTTGGCAATAAAATACTGCTTTTAAAACTCCCATTAACATGTAACTTTATTAAAATTTTAGTAAATTCGCAGAGATTCATATGAGAACTTCTGAATCTATAAATAAAAAAACAGTAATTCCCATGATTTTCACATCCTTCATCATTAGTTCTACATTGGTCAGATGTTCCTCCTTTGGAATGAAATGATAAAGTTTTACCTTGGGGAGATTTACTCCCACTAGTGCGGTCTATACATTGTCACTAATTTATATCCTTTTTTGGTTGTTCAAAATAAAAATTAAGAAACCCAAAAAATCACTATCAATGGGTAGTTGTTAATGTAATTCCCTGAAACCCTTTCAAAATCCCTAGTGTTCAAACTCCACTTTCAAGAATCCATCTATTATTGATACCCAAGATCGCATCATGATTCAATGCTTTATTTCACACTTAAAACACTATTTTAAATATGTTTTGTATTTAACATTGAAAATATTATCTCAAATTTCACATCCCATTTGATTAAATTATTAAATTTTTATCACTGTTAAAAAGTACTATTATTCTTTTTTTGGTGATTTTTTTAGGAGGAGGTGATTTGGAGGGTCGAAGATGATCCAGAAGGAAAATGGGCCAAACTAGATGGAATCCCAAGGACATCTATTCACTATTTTTCACATTTATCAAAATCTGTGCCTTCAAATGGGATGAACTTTTGTGGACCACTTCATAACTTCATGGGATACAACTAATATCAAGAAACAAAAGCCTAATTTATCCATTAAGGGGTCCATATAAACCAATATGTCTAGGGGACATAATCTACATGAATTCAAATATTTGGTTCTGTATTTTGACCATATCTTACACTTAAATTCTCCATTTGCCTCAAAATTTGACATGGATACATCCATGATACTGGCATAAAAAAATTATATTTTTTTCAAATCTATATATGTCCATTTATGAACCCAAAAGAGAGACAGAAGAGGTATCTAGAAATCTGGATTCCCAAAACCACTTCCCATTTTGGCTATAAATTGGAACCTTGGGAACCCCATTTGCAAGTTCGACTAAGGAGTGAAGTGCTACCATTTTAGAGTTCTAGAGGATTCCTATCATCACCTTGGAGGTTCTGTAACTTTATTTACTCACAGAGGGAGATCTTGAAGCAATTATATCTTCATCAAAGCCTTCTTCTCCATCTCATGTTGTAATATTTTTCTATGTGTAATAAACTTCTTAGTTCCTCCTTTATTTCTTCCATTTATTCTATTATTTTCAATTTTATTATTATTTTTTACTGAATGGACTGAAGGCCTTCTTTTTTATTGATTTTATGATAAACCCCCTTTCAAGGGATGAGGGGGAACCCTTACAAGGCCCATAGGATTAGGAATTACATTTCCCTTAGGCTTGGAGACGTTACATGACTTTTAGGTATTAAGGAAATCATAAAGACTATAACTACTTGAAATTGTTCCTCCCCAGCATCTGAATCGTGATTAGTTCTCCACCTTTGCATGACTGTTCAGCTAGTATGTCTATGTTCAGGGGTTCACAGGTGCGGTACCGATGGAAAATGTCATACCCTCTCATTCTTCCAAAGTCTGTTTAGCCCTACTCTGGTGGATGTGCCCTGTTATTTCCTCCTCTGGAGTGGTACCTTGTAGAATCTGTCTGTGAAACTTCAAATCAGGTGACCCTGAGGGCCTTGAGGTGGCCCAAAATCCTTACTGACCCGAAGGTCTTGGGTGGCCCAAAGGCCTTAAGGACTCCAAGCCCAAATCGGTGGCCTAAAGTGAATAGTTTTGGCTGCTACAGTACCAAACAGTAACTGCTGCAGTACCTGTTAGATCAACCTATTACCTTCTTCATTTATTTATTTTTAATAATTAAGTTACTATAATTCAAAAAATATGATCCACAAATTGAGTTTTAAAATTATAAGAAACTAATCAATTAATTGAACAATTGACACAAAAACACTCAAAGTTGAGATTTGTGTAAATTGTGAGAGCGCAAACTTAATCAGTAAAACCAAACCACACTGGATAAATTTTTAGAGTTCAAATATAATCCCTAAACTCAATTCATACACATTTCCATATTTGGTATGTTCCCTAACTCACCACTGAACATAAGTTATCCTTATAACATCAATCAAATTATGGTGCTACGATTTCATGTACTAAAGCTAGCCTAAGGTTTAATTCATTTCATCTTCATGGTTTAGTTAATTATTATAGGGTTTGGGGGTTAACAAGTTAGGGGAAAATAATTAAGTGGATATTAATTTAAATTATAATGATTAATAAGTAAGTGAATGGGTAGAGTTATATTGATTATTCCTTTTAAAATATTTTTTAAAAAATCATCTTCTCATGGTGTTTTATTAATCAAATTTCATTTTAAAAGATAAAACAAAACAAAATACAATATTCTTCCTGCATAATTATTCTTCTTGTTTTATAAACATTGAAAAAAACACCATCCTTATAATTTCTTTATTTTATTTTATTTTTCTTTCAAAATACCATTGATATGTTGTTTTAAATTACTTCATCATTTGATAGAAGACCTTGGTTAGCCACTCTATTGCACCTAAATAACTCGAAACCGAATATCATTTGAGATCTCCCATGATCGCACCTTTAAACCCACTAGGTTTATCCTTCCTACAAACCCCTATCTTTAAAAAATGGTTACACTATAGATTCTAGGTGTGGGGGTGGATATTCTTATGATCTAGTTGGGACTTTTGTTATCTTTCTTATTTTTATCTCATTTTTTCTTATTGTGTTGTATTCTTATATTTCATTTATCCTTATTCCTTTGTAAATTTTTTTATTGTTTCATTGTATTTTTATGTTTCATTCATATTTTTTCTTTTTTATCTTTTTTTCTTATTTCATGGAATTTTTATATATTATTTTATTTTTCTTTCTTCTTCTTATTTTTCTTTTCTATCACTTTTTTTCCAAAATTATTTTATTAAATATCCACCTCATAATGTTATTTATTGAAAAATCATGATTAATTTTTCTTTATCAGGTTATTTTAATATTTAAAGAAAAATTAATTCACTGATGTTAGGTGAGTATAAAAATGAGTTTAATTTTTTGGGAGAATTTAGTAATATTTGTTGTTTGAAGATGTAATTAATGATTGTATCTCTATAAATCCATTTAGATTGTTATAACCTCTATGAATATTTTTTGGGAAAATTATTCCATTTAATATCTTCACACATCATTACATACAATCATATAATTTTAAAACTTATTACTTTATTAAATGTATATAAATGTGAGGTTAATGTTAGTTGTATTTAAAAAAGGTTTTTCAATATATTCATTTCTTATTGTATTGGTTTTATTACTATTATAGATTTAACAATGGTTGATACGTAATGTGGTTGTCGTAAAAAATCTTAAAAAATACAAAATAAAAATAAATAAAAAATGACATATAGGATAAAACTAGAATTTTTTGTATTATGTGAATTATTAATTGGGTAAGTTTTTTAATTTCATTACAAATGGTGTAGAACGGGTTCGGTGGAAAAGAGACAGGTATGCCAAAACAAATTAAAATGGTTTATATTTACTAAATTAAAAGGATAATGATAATTATGAAATAGATGTCACACAAACGTGATGATTTAGTGACATGGTTAAATCATGAATTATTTCACTAAGATAAGTATTTTCTATCTTCTTGAATTTTTTATGAAATAATTTATGTGAGAATTATTTTTAGGATTATTGAGGTTAACTCCATAGAATGCTTCTTATTTTGGTCACATTTCCATTAAAAATTATATTACCTTTGGATTTTAAATATTATTTGGATAGGTAACATATTCATTTATCATCATTTTCTAGAATCTTAATTTTCCAAGGAGTGCATTAGTTCAAGTTTTGGTGTGTGATCGCGTTGTGGTTATCTATTCATTTTCACCCATATACAGATGTTTTTAATTAATTACAAGTTATAATTTATCAATTTCAAAATAATTTATACTCCATATGTAATTAATTTGATTTATGTTAAATAATATTTAAAATATAAATTTTTCATTTTAGTATTTTCATGGAAAGCGTCGATGATTTGAAGAGACTAAGAAAAAATTCATGCAAAATGGGCCAAAACTGTGCAAGATCACCAACATAATTCAGGATTAACTGGGATCTATTTTGCAATAAAAATACATAATTTTTCATGATGAAATTTTTTATAATATACATAAGCCCAATTAATCCATTTTATTTCATAAAATATTAAAAAATTATAGGGAACCTTTATTATTCATTATCTCATGGATACTTTATTAATTTGTATATATCTAGAGTTTTAACCATTCAATTTATACTAAAGTTTTTAGGGGAATATTAAACATGTTTGGAAAAAAAATAATTTTTCAAAAAAGTGATATAATACTATAACCTATTCTAAATCATGGTTATAAGTCGTATTATGATAAAAAGGTGCCAGAACCACCTTTTAATTTTCATATAAATTGTTACCTTGAGTACCTCATTTGTATGTTTGGTCAATAGAGTGAAACTATAACATTTTGGAGATATAAATTATTCCTCTCATCATACTATAAATTTTAAATCTACCTTTCCTCATAGGGATACAAATAATAAATACTAAGTTTCATACAAGCTTCCTCCTCCTCTCAATAGTGATATAAACACTCCATGAAATATTGGGAACATTTTAAAATAATTTTTACACGTATTATACACTAATAAATAAGTTATAACCTTTTAATACAATATTTTTATAAAATTTTAATTCTAATTAATCATAATATGATTTATTTTATTGGTGGTTGTTCCCTAGTGGAAATACTTTGATCACTAAAAGAATCCTTATCAAAAACATGGTATATAACACTTAGTGGTTTGGTTTGAGGTTTGGTGTACTCATTATAGGACTCCATGAGGTGAAAAGTTATGATTTTGAGTATAAGGTTTAAATAAAGTTTGAAGGCATTTAAATACCTTACTCTTTCAAATTTATATTTACCATGGTAAACCTTAACCACCTCCTCAAATTCATTGTGGTATTTATATTTTTGACACCCATTATTCATACTAATTACCTTAACTAAGATAACCTTCTGAGAGTTGTGATATAATATTACTAGGCTACCCATAAAACCAACCCATTAGGTAAGAACCAAACTATCCATATAACTATTAATGTAAATATAACCATGCTTATAGATAATAGAGTTATTCCAACTAACCACAATAATAATAAAACCACCCAGGGTTGGGTATTCATCCTTCACCACCACCTAAAAATCCCCAATCACCCCAAAGTTCATTCCAATAGTTCCCTCTAAAATATGATCTTATCTTAAAAGAACTAATCAAAAAAATTATAAATAACCTTAAATTCTAATAATTAACCTATGATTTTATAAAATATTCAAAAACTAAATTAGGAAAACATGACAACTTGGAGAGGAAAATCCACTATCAAAGGTTGGTTAAACTCTATTCTCAACCTAAATTAAACCTAAGGTTAAAATTAAATGTTATTTTCATCACCCATTAGAGTGGTAAGAAACTAAAAATCCAAATAAACTTACTATTTTTGTCATTCCATCCAAAATAAACCACCATTCTAACCATCCTCAATGATCTAAATGAGTATAATCCTTGTTATGAGAGAATTACAACTAAAGGAAGGGGAGTGTATTTAGAGGAGAAACCCAGCCCAGAAATTCCTATTCTATTCCCCTAAAAGGCCACCAAAATAATGAAACTAAAAAAACTAAACTTGATAATGAAATATTGGAATCATTAAAATAATTATAGGTTAATATTTCCTTGATTAACATTGTGAAGAAAATTCATCTACATGCCAAGTTTCTAAAAAAGATGTATATACATAGATGGTAACTTTTAGGTGATAAAGGTTTGATATTGGAGAAGAATGTCACAGTATTAATCAATCCATCACTTCCCCATAAATATATGAATCATATAACATTATTAAACCTATGTACCATAGGGGGTATTTATTTTCTAATTATATGTTTGATTTGGGTGCCTCTATAGATTTGATACCTCACTATATTTTTTATTCATTAGAGGTTGGGGATTAGTAACCAATTTTAATAGTTATTAAACATGAAAACCAAAGCACCACACACTTAGTTGGTGTCCTAGATGATTTTTTTGTGAGGGTCAAAAATTAAATTTTTCTTACTGATTTTTATGTGATTAAAATAGAATATGATATGATAAATAGACATTCCAAAATTATAATGGAGATACATTTCTTTAAAACCAAAAAAAATCACAATTAATGTTCACAGTGTAACATTATATATGGTTATAATTGGTGATTTTTTCCACTTTAATATCCTTAATTATAGGAATCACCTATCATAATAACATTCCTCTTAGTCAATTAATTGTATTGATATACTCCCTATAACCATAAATACTTCTCTTATTTACCTAGTTTCCCTTTCTTAGTTTCCATCATTTATAAACATATAAGGCAATGATTCATGTGTTTAAAATTATAATGGTATATAAAAATTTCATGTGTGTTTATTAAATGATGATTTCTTGTACACTGAGGACACAATAAATATTGATTATTCTGATCAACTTGTAAAATATTACACCTCATATGGGTATGTTTCAATTGAGAAGATATATTAGATCAGGGAGCTCTCACTTTCCCATTCCCTCTCATCAATCAAAAATCCCCTATAATTATAACTTAAACAACTACCTCAAAATTTAAAATATTCATATATTGAGAATGGAAACAAGTAACCTATCATCATTCCTAGTTAAATATCTCTAGATAATTAATTAATATTACTTCGCCTTTTGGGGAAGTATAAACAATAATTGTCATGGAAACATTAAATCATTCCTAGTATTCACCCATCAATTTTCATGCATCATAAATTATTAAAATATGAGGATAAATTGGTGGGGAAAAAATAATGGAAAAAGAACCCAAACCTCCTTGATGTCACTAAAAATAAGGTAATAAAATTATTATAATCTTGAAACATTTTCCATATCTATAATATCCAATAGGTCAGTATAGTTCAGTTAGTTCCTAATAAAACTATTCTTATAGTAATCAAAAATTAAAATATTGAATTGGAACCAACCCACGTATAAAATAGTTAGTGTGTATATATAGGATATATCTAACTGAACCAATATAATAAGAAGAGCCATTTATCAATGTTTTTCATTAACCTGATACTAGATGGATTAGCAAGTAAGTTAAACTATTATTACCTATATGGGTATTATTGATATTTTTAGATCCATATTTTCCCTTGGGATTTGGAAAAGACCGTATTCACTTTTCTATTTGGAACATTTGCATATAGTAAGATAACATTTGTTTAGTTAAATGTTCCATGTACTTTCCATCGATGTATTATATAGTACTTTATTATACATTCAATATAACTCCATGGATGTATTCGTGATAATTTCACTATTTATGGTACCTCTTCTAATGAGTTTTTGATTAGTTTCATTTTTATCCTTTTTAATTTGATTGAAAATAATATTTTATTAAATTATGATAAATTTCATTTCATGGTGTGACAAGGGATAGTACTTTGACATGTCATTTTTTGGTATAGTATCCAACTAGATAAATCAAATGTAGATTTCATTTATTTCTTACCATTCCCAAGAAATGGGCATGATATATAGTCTTTCTTAGGTCATGTGTGATATTATTTATGTTTCAATTGTGAATTTAACATGATTTCACTCCACCACTCTCGATTACTCTAAAAAGACAAAGAATTTTTGTTTGATAAAAACTATGAGGATGATTTTGATACATTAAAATGGATTATAGAATCACCTTTAGTGATCCAAACACATTAACAGGATTTAATATTTTATCTCATTTGAAAAACATATAACTATGTTGTTAGGGGAGTCTTATCACAATGTTTTAATCAAGATTCACCTGTCCTCACACACACTGGACCCAACCTAAGAAAACTACACCATAACTAAAAAATAATTTCTTTTCATTATGTTTTCCATGGATAAATTTAAGTCATATAATTTTATTTCTAGATTAAATGTGTATTATAACTACAAATCCCTCTAGTATATTTATAAGAAAAGGGAATATAAACAACATCTCATTCATTGGATGTTCCACCTTTAGAGATTAATTTTAGAAACCATAGATAAAAAAGTTGTGGAGAATATGGTGAATGACCATACTGGTAGGATATTTCCATCATCAGACACTAAATCATACCATTTTATTAATATAAATTTCATGATTACTAATGAGAAATTATATCAAGTGAAATATGTTATTCCTTAGTATGTTGAAATTATAAATTAATTGGTATCATCTTTCATTATTGATGATTTCAATAAAAACTAGGTTAAGAATCTTAAACTTGAGTCTTATTGGTATATTTG
Organism: Viscum album; assembly: GCA_963277665.1. Classification (NCBI taxonomy): domain Eukaryota; kingdom Viridiplantae; phylum Streptophyta; class Magnoliopsida; order Santalales; family Viscaceae; genus Viscum; species Viscum album. The sequence goes on from OY728126.1 coordinate 1,748,864,387, forward strand.
GGATTACCATAACCATTAATGTACATGTAATTATAAATTATTAAGTAATTAAGTTCCCAATATCGATTTTTAGTCAATTTCAATGGAATTGTGTTCATGAAAGTTAGTTGCAGTCCATCCTTAGGTTCTATCACACTCTTTGATAGAGGGGTCACTTCAGTATCCAATTGAATTCTCATAAGGTTCTTATTTTAAACTATTTTAAAAAACATTATTTCATTATTCTCATTATTTTTATAAATATTTTCCTTTTCTTCAAAGTATAGATAATGTCCCCAAAAAAATAAATTCAACAACATCCCTTACTTTTCCATGAAATTTTTTATGACTGTGTCATTGACTTTATAGGGTCATTTACTAATTCTTTTGGAAAATTATACATTATTATTGTAGTCGATTATAAGTATAAATTGGTAGAAGAATAGGAAACATGTATTAATGACAAAAATATAGCTATAGAATTTTTGACAACCCTAATATTTTCTAGGATTGGATTTTTTAGGTTCATTTTAGTGATCAGTGTTTTCATTTATATAACTTCACAATGTAAGAAAATTTTCATCAATATGGGGTAAAGAATCATGTTTATAAATCATACATTTCCCAAAACTAGTGGTAGAGATAAGTTATTTAATATATAAGTTTAAAATAATAATAAAAAATGTTATAACCTTGTAAAAAATATCAGAGTCTTAAACTTGATGATGCATTTGTGGTCTTACCATACTTCTTTCAAAAATCCCAATGGAATGACACCTTATCAGATCATATTTGTAAATATTTATTACATATTAATTGAGATAAATAATTGGTCATATTATTCCATTAAACTATACAATTATAAACTTTCCAATGTAGGTGCACAAAGGAAATTTTAGATTCATTAGTTGGAATAAATGTGAAGAGATTCATTTGAGAACTATCAATTTTATAAAGAAATAACCAAGGTTACCCATCACTACACAATCCTTCATTATGTGTTCCATATTGGGTAAAAGGTACTATTTTAAAATGGAGGGCTAAAGTTTCACCCAGGTAAGTTTTTTTCCACTTTTTTGGATCATAAATTTACACTAATGTATATCCTTTTAGGGTTTCTTAGGATAAAAATGAAAAAATACAACATAAATTCATGGTAAATAGTAAATGTAATTATAAAAACCCTACTAGATTCCCCATTGGAGGAACTTATATTTTCTAAATCCATCTATCAGTGATACCCACCAATTTATATCCTCCCTTTAAACCTTCTCTTTAATTATAGTTAACACATTTCAAATTCTAGTTATAGGGGTGGATACTTTTTTGAGTTAGTATTTTTTCATCTTTCTCCTTTTTCTCAATTTTTTTATTACATGGTATTTTTATGATTTATTCATATTTCTTATTTTTCTATATTTTTTATTTATAAAATGTATTTTTATGTTTCATTCATCTTTCTTCTTTTTAACTATCTTTTTTACTTTCTACTTGGTTTTTTTTCTTTTATTGTTATTTATTTTTTATTTTTTTGTAACTTTTATGTTAAAATAATCATATTAAATTCCCACATTACCATGGAAATTATTGAAAACACATATCATTTTTACCTTTAACAAGTTTTTTTTAACATTTAAAGAAAATTTAATTCACTAATAGAATGGGAGTATAAACAAGGATTTTACATTATTGAGTGATTTTAATAAAACTGGTTGTCTAACAATGATATGAATGGTTTTATATCTATAAAACCAATGAGCTATTGATACCCTCTATGAAATTTTTTTGTAGTAATATTATTCCATTTAATATATCCACACATCATTATACACAACAACAAAATGTGATTCTATATTACTTTATTAAAGGTATATATAAGTCAAGTTAATGTTAGTAAACTTTCAAAAAAATTATTTTCCATACATTCATTTATTATCCAATCAGTTTAACTATTGTACTTAATTGACCTATAGTTTATACCTAATGTAATTTTTATAAAAAATATTTAAAAAAACACAACACATAATATAATAAAAAATAATAAGTTTTTACTTTTGGGAATTCTTAAGTGAGTGGATTTTGAAATTTGATTACAAAGTGTGTAGAATAGGTTTGGTGGAAAAAAATTAGGGAAGTAAAAAATATTAAAATTACCAATGTTTACTAAATAAAAAGTAGTAGGATAATAATGAAATCTTTTTCACTCATGAACATGGGTATTTAACGGCATGGTTAACTCATGATTTTTTTAAAGAAATTAGTATTCTGCATATCCGTAAGTTTTGTTATGATAAAATTTATGAGATAATTATTTCAAAGATTATTGAGATTTAATCCTTAGAATAGTTCTTTTTTTGGTCACATTTTCAATATGAATTATATTACCTTAAAATTTTAAATATTATTGGGATAGGTAATATCTTCACATATCATCATTTTTTTGGAATGTAAATTTTCTCAGGTGTGCAATGGTTCAGGTGTAGGGGTGTGATCACATTGTGATTCACTATTCATTTACGCCATTATATTTTTTATTTAATTTATTATGAGTTATAATTTATCAATTTTACAATAATTTTTACTTGATATTTAATTCATTATTTTTATGTTTTCTTAGTAGATAAAGGTGATTTGAAGAGACCAAGAAAAAATCCGATCAAAATGGGCCAAAAATAAATGAGATCCCAAGTATACATATGAACTAAAATATAAATTTCACCTAATATGTAAATCTAAATGGTCTATAATTTTTATTAACATCCCTGACCATGTGAGATAAAAAAATAAAAAGATACATTAGTCCAATTCATCTATTCTATGACATAAAATGTTGAAACATTGGATATAATTTTTATTATTCACATTCTCATGAGTACTTAATTAATTATATTATATAATGATTTATAAACTATCTATTACCACTAAATTTTGTGTAGATATAAAAAAATATTTGAGTAAAAAAATACTTTTTTTAAGAAAGTCAATATTTTCTCCTAGACTAAATCATGGTGCCAACTGGTATTATGTAAACATAGTTCAAAAATCACCTTCCACCTTACCTATAAATTCACACCTTGGGAACCTAATTTGTTATATCATATAAGGGATTTAAACTCTTTCATTTTGGATTCCAAAGGTTTCATATCATTATCCTAAATTTTATAGATCTCTCTATCCACCTAGGTGGATTAATAATGAATATGGAGTTCCATACGAGCATCATACACCTATTTAGGGTGAGTTAAATGATGTGAGATCATGGAGAGGGTGTTATAAACTTGGAGGGGGATTTATGACACCTAATTAGCTACCAGTTTGATGTTATTTTAGTTTTAAAATATTTCATGGGTTTATATATTAATTTAATTTCAATCTAAATAATTCTATTTTATTACATTGAATGACATTCTCTAATCAACTTTAATTGATTAATTTTTTATTTTGAGTGAAGAAAATTTTGTTATTTCAATTGGAAAAAAAAAGAAAAAAAATCTCATGAATATGGCATATTAATGTAATTTTATAGTACATAAACCATACATCAGTTTGGACCTTGGCTAAATTATAGTTACCCTAAGAATCACATCAAAGTGTTTCATTTAAAAGGGGATTGAGGGTAATTAGGATTATATTAAACTTCCAAAAAATAATTATATGAAACCTATTCAAATTTTGAGGACAATAAACCTTCCAACATTTTTAGCAGCCTTGTGATGATATCATTCCAATATCACTATTGAATCTTAATCCTTGTTCCAAAATTCACTATTTAATTCAAACTATTTTTGTTTCTTTATTTTGTTTTATATCTAAAATACACACCTTTTACCTTAAAAAGTTATTTAGTTTTTACCTAGGGTCTTACCTATAATGTAAATAAACTTCAAAAACATAATTAATTTGACATGTCATGATAAATTTTTCATATTTTGGTATCATTTTTGTAGATAAAAACAATTAGATAATGGGTGTGTCTTATAATAAAATTATAAATTCTATAAATATTTGTTTTTTTCCTTTTTATCTCTTCAAATGTTTTGTATACAGTCATATTTACCACTTTTTTTTTTATAGTTTTTGTGTATTATGTGTTCTTCTTTGAGTTAACAAGCACCTTTTTAACTCAAAATAAGAGTATCATATGTCATAGACACCGAGACATGGAGAATGATCCTTTTAAGGAGTAAATACAATACAACAAGACTACTATAAACAATTCTTCATATTCTAGAAATAAATTCAAAACTAAAATAAACTTGTGTAACATGGAAGATAATAAACAAAATTTAAAGTAATTAACTTCTTCTAATGTTGATATTCAACCTGTATATATTCAAATACAAGTTGAATCCCCAAAATTATCATTAAAATATTATATAATTTATTTATTTACAAATTTAAATTGAATTACTAGGGAAGACCCACAAAACCCCTTAAAGTAATTCCATATTGTGTACTCAACATTAAAACACGATGATGTGTCTAAGAAACTTATAAATCTTAGGTATTTAACATTCTCTTCAGAAGAAACTGCAAAGGACTAGTTATTCTCTATTAACACCATAATTAGAGGCTAGTAGAACATAAAATTACTTTTTATTGAAAAATATTTTCCAACTTTAGGATTTATAACAATAAGAAAATAAATTTGTGGAATAAGATAATCCAATGGAGAAACATTTCAAGAATATTAGAAACATTCTAAAAGACTTGGTGCAAGTTGTATAAACCACGAAATAATCAATCAAATTTTAATATAATATTTTTATGAAGGTTTAATTCCTATTGATTTTAATATTATATATGTCATTATAGGTGGTTCCCAAGTGGAAAAGACTCTGATCACTAGAAACTACATCATAAAAAATATCAAACAAAATACTCAACAATTTTGTTTAAGGTCCATTATAATTGTTAGAGGATTATATGTGGTGAAAAGTTTTATTTTTGAGAATAATGTGGACACAAATTTTGAATAGGTGAGTAACAAAATCCTTCAAATATTCCTTTCCCATAGAAAATACCTACCTTCTTTTCCACTTCATTGCGGTATTTGTTCCATGAACACCCACTATTCAAAATAATTCCCTCAAATAAGAAAACCTTATAAGAATTTTGAGGGAATTTTATCATTACACCCATATAACCAACCCATTAAGAAAGATATTATCCATCCAAATTTTAATCACAAGATAAGAAAGACTATAGAAAAAGGTATAATCTTATCCAATCTCAATAGTCTTTGAACCACCCAAGGTAGGGTAGTCAACCTCCACTACCAACCAAAAATCCTCAACCACAACAAAGTCCATTTCAACAACCCTATCTAAATCCTAAGCCAACCTAGATTAAGTAATTAAAAAATGTCTATAAATAAACTTTAATTAAAACAAACAAGTTGGTATTCTATACAAGACTTAAAAACTCAATTAAGAAAACTCACTAACTCATTGTGGGAAATCACAAGTCAATGGTTGGATAAAATATATTCTCAACCTTTTATCAAGCCAACATATAATTTAAATGTTAGTTTCATCACCCATTAGAGTATTACACAACTAAAAACCCAAATTAACTTTTCATTAGAGTCACCCCCTCCAAAACAAAATAGAATTACAACCATCCTTAAAGATCCAAATATGGTAAATCCTTATCCTAAGATACACCACACTAAATAAAAGAGAGTGTATTTTTATGATCCACCTATCCCAACCATTCGTCTACCACTCTCTAAAATTTCTACCCAACCCAGGAAACTAAAATAAATTGATCTTGAAATTGAAATATTATAAAAATTCCAAAAAAGTACAAGTTTATATTTCCTTGATTGATGTTGTGAAGTAAATTATTTTATATAAAAGGTTTTTTGAGGATATATGTACACACTGATAGTTACTTTCAGGATATTTAAGGTTTAAATTATGTATTAATGTCTCATAATTGATCTATCCATCACTTCCCACCTAATATTAGTATCCTGTAACATTCCTGATTAAATGTACCATAGGAGACAATTTATTTTCTGATTCCATTATTTATTTGAGTGCCTATATAAATGTAATTTATCACTCAATCTTCTCTTCATTTTAATTTAGATATCTAAAGACTACTTGAATATTTGTTTAATTGGAAAAATGGAGTACCATACACCCTACTGGTGTGCTAAATGATGTTCTTGTGAGGGTTAAAATTTTAATTTTTCCTATAGATTTTTATATTCTTATAATGGAAGATGATAGGATAAATGTAATTTCATCAGTTATATTGAGAATACATTTATTTAAAACCACTAAAAACAAAATTTATGTACATAATGGTGAATTATTTATAGATATTTATTGTGACATTTTCCACTTTAACATCCTTGATGTCATATAGAACCCCTTGGAAGTACATTCCTCTTAAACAATTAATTTTAGTGATTTATTCTCTATCTCCATGTAAACTTATCTTTTTTTCACTTATCCTCTTTATAGGTTTTCACTATTTATATATATACTATATAATGATTCATGTTTTTAATATTGTACTAGTCTAGAAAAATGTCTTGCATGTTTATTAATTGATGATTTGATATTTACTGAGGACACAATAACCATCAATTATTCTATTTATCTTGTAAAATAATACTCCTAATCTAGGTATATGACCATTGAGTAGTTATATTAGATCATATAATTATGTCTTTATCATTCCCTTATATCAATATAAAATCCCCCAAAATTGAAACTTAAACAATATCCTTAAAATTTAAAATATTTATATCTTATGAATGGAGATAAGTTTCCTATTGTTATTTCAAGTTCACTCCCTTTAGATCATGAATTGTTATTGTTTTCCTTTCAAGGGATTATAAAAAATCATTGGGATGGGAACTTACTGACATTTTTTATATTCACCCATTGATTTTTATCAATTATAAATTATTAAATGATGATGATAAACCAATTAGGTAGGCATAATATTGTTTGAACCCAAGCCTCCTTCATGCCATCAAAAATGAGGTAACCAAATTATTATCTACTAGAATAATTTAACCTATATATAATAGTCAATGGGTTAGTCTAGTGTAGGTTGTTCCTAAGAAAATTGTTCTAATAGTAATCAATAATGAAAATAATGAATTATTACCAATTCATGTGTAGAATATATGGAGTTTCTTTATAAACTATCACTCAATAAACCAGTTCACTAGTAAGGACCATTTTCCATTATCATTTATTGAATAGTTACCGGAGAAGTTAGTAGATAAGTATCAATACTATTTCCTATATGGGTATTTAGGATACTTTTATATCCATATTTCTCCTAGGTATTAGAAAACAAAAGACAGATTTCACATTCTCCTTTAGAACATTTTAATATAAGAGGATTCTATTTGATCAATGCAATGATCCTGGTACTTTCCAATGATACATGGTTAATATTTTTTTGAATTATCTAGAGAATTTAATGGAAGTATTTAGGGATGATTTCATTTTATATGGTTCTTATTTTGGTGAGTGATTGACTAGTTTAAGTGTTGTCCTTAATCATTATATTAAAAAATATTCTTTTAAAATACAATAAATTTCATTTCATATTTAAATAAGGGATAATACTTGGACATTCCATTTATAGTGATGGTATCCAAGTAGAAAAATAAAATTTGGATGTTATTTATTCCCTACCATTCCCTAGAAATGTATGGTATGTGTGATATTTCTTAGGTCACATGGTATTTTATCATCTTTCCATTTATGTATTTAGTAATATTTCAATCTATCACTCTTGATTTCTCTAAAAAGAAAAATAATTTAGGTTTGATAAAAACTTTAAGAATTAATTTAATTAACTAAAATAAATTCTCATGTCATCCCTATAAATCCAAACCACTTAGTGGGTTTACCATTTGGGATCATTAGTGATGCCTATAATAATGATATTGGGGAAATATTATCACAACATATTGATCACACTCCACATTTCATTAAATTTCTTCACAAAAACTAGCCCAGGAAAACTACAACACAACTAAAAAAAATTCTTACAACTATGTTTACCTTGGATAAATTAATTTCATATCTTTTAGGGTCCAAATTAATTTTGTATGTTTACTATTCATCCCTCTAGTATCTACTAAATAAATTAGAAGACAAAACACGTCATATTCATTACATTTATCTCTTTCATGAATTAAATTTAGAAATTAGGGATAAAACAGTAATAAAGAATGTGGTGGATGACCATATTACTATAACTCTTCCATCCTCAAACATTAACTCATCCCCCTACATTGCCATAAATATTATGATTCTTAGAAAGAAATTATCATGAGTAAAATATGTTCTTTCATCATATACTGACATTATAAATTATTTGGAAAAAACTTTTATTACTATTAATTTCAATATAAAACAAGATAATATTTTAAAAATTGAGCCATGTTAATACATTTAGGATAACCCTTACCTTTTTTTAACATATAGTGATCAAGTTATAAAGAATTTTGTTCCTTATAGTGAGTTTTAATCCATCCTCTGGTTTTATCACACTCATGCATGAAGGGACACACTAGGCCCTAAATGGACTGTTCACAAGGTTTTTGATTCTTGACTATTTTATCCAACATTATTTTAAGATGCACATGATTTTTTTAGACCATTTTATTATTGTAAAAGGAAAATTAATTTCTCCAAAGGAATATAATTTCATTACAATACCTTTTGTTTCGATGAAATTTTATGTTTGGATAATTTACTTTATGGGGAATTTCCTAATTCATTTGGAAACTTATACATTCTTCTTGTAGTGTATTATTTTAATAAATGGGTAAAATCATGGTCCATAAGGATGCATGACCCAAAGGTAGTTTTCTAATTTCTGATAACCCATATATTATATGGGTTTGGATTTCCTAGTTTCATCACTAGTGACTAGAGTTCTCATTTCCACAACCATACAATGATAGTGATTTTTCATTAGTGTGGGTTGGGTATCAATTTTCTATAGCTTATCACCCTTAAACCAATGGGTACGATTATTTTTATAATATAAAGGTAAAAAAATCTTTAAAAAGGCCAAAATAATAGAAAAAAATGGATTCTTAAACTTGATGATGTGTTATGGGATTATTATACTAATTTTAAAACTCCCCCTAACAAGTCACCTTATTAGCTTGTATTTGGAAAGAGTTGTAAAATCCTCTATGAGATAGATCACTTGGATTATTAGTCCATTAAATAATGGAAATATAATCCTTCCATTGTTCATTTTCAAAGGAAATTATAGATTCAGGATTTAGAGGAAATATGGATAGATTCATGTGTGAACTCAATAATATATAAGGAAAGAGACAAGGATTCCCCATGGTCACCTCATCCTTCATCGTCAATTCCACATTGAGCATAAGGTACTCCTTTATAATGAATAACTAAATTTATATCCAATTAATATTCATTACTTCTGGTTTAGACTATACACTATCACTAATTTATATCCTTTTAGGGTTATGTCAGGTAAAAATAAGGAAATACAATAGATATTCATCATCAATGGGAAGCAGCTAAAGAACTTCCATGAAAACCTTCTAGAGTCCCTAGTGGAGGAACTCTGCCTTCAAGAATCCATCTATGAGTTATAATAATCATGTTATATCCTTTTATTACATATTACCTTTAATTATAGTGAGGACACTATAAATTCTAGGTGTGGGGTGGATACTTCCCTGAACATTTTAAAAGAATTTTTACAAGTATTATACACCACTAAATAAGTGATAACATTTTAATACAATAATTTTATTAAATTTTAATTCAAATTAATCATAATATGATTGATTTTATTTGTGGTGGTTCCCTAGTAGAAATACTTTTATCACTAAAAGAATCCTTATCAAAAACATTGTATAGAACACTTAGTGGTTTGGTTTGAGGTCTGGTGTACTCATCAGAGGAGTTCGTGAGGTGAAAAGTTATGATTTTGAGTATAATGTTTAAAGAAATTTTAAATACATAAGTACCTTACTCATTCAAATTTATATTTACCATGATAAAAATCAACAACCTCCTCAACTTCATTGTGCTATTTATGCTGTTGAAACCCATTATTCAGACCAATGCCCTTAACTAAGAGCGCCTTCTAAGAGTTGTAATACAATCTTCCCAAGACACCCATACAACCATCCCATTAGGTAAGAACCATACTATCCATATAACTATTGACAGAAATATTACAATACCTATAAATAATGGAGGTATTTCAACTAAACTCAATGGTAATAAAACTACCCAGGTTAGGGTATCCATCCTTTACTTCCACCTAAAATCCTCAACCACCCCAAAGTTCATTCCTTCAATTCCCTCAAAAATAAAATCTTATCCTAAAATAAATAATGAAAAAAATAGTTATAAATAAAATTCAATTCTAAAAAATAACCTAGGATTCCATAAAAGATTCAAAAACTCAATTATGAAAACTTTCTAACTTAGAGAGGGAAATATACTATCAAAGGTAGGTTAAAATATCTTCTAAAACTCTAGTAAACCTAAGGTTAAAAGTAAATTCCAATTATATCACCGATTAGAGTGGTAAGAAACTAAAAATACAAATAAAGCTACTATTAGTGTCATCCCTTCCTAAATAAACCACCATTCATACCATCCTCAATGATCCAAATAAGTATAATCCTTATTCTGGGAGAAGTCCAACTAATGGAAAGGGAGTGTATTTAGAGGAGACACCTAGCCCAAAAAATCATATTATATTCCCCCCAAAATCCACCTAAAAAATAAAACTAAAATAAATTAAACTTGATAATTAAATATTGGAATCATTCAAAAAATTATAGGTTATTATTCCCATGATTAACATTGGGAATAAAATTCCTCTATATGCCAAGTTTCTGAAGGAGATGTGTATACACTGATGGTAACTTTGATGTGATTAAGGTTTGATATTGTGGAGGAATTTCATAGTATTGATCTAACCATCACTTCCCCATAAATATATGGATCATAGAAAATTATTTATTCCATGTACTATAGGGGGTATTTATTTTCTAATACCATGTTTGATTTGGGTGCCTCTATAGATGTTATACCTTCCTATATTTTTTCTTCATTATATGTTGGGGAGAAGAAACTGACTGTAATAGTTATTCAACTTTCAAACCAAAGTACCACCCACTAAGTTGGAATGCTAGATGATTTTTTTGTGAGGGTTAAAAACTAAATTTTTCTTACTTATTTTTTATATGATTAAAATAGAAGATGATATGATAAATATACATTAGAAAATTATAATGGAGATACCTTTTGTGAAAACCACCAAAAGCATAACTAATGTACACAATGGTACATTATATATGGTGATTAGTGGTGATATTTTCCACTAAATATCCTTAATTCTAGGAATCATCCCACATAATAACATTCCTCTCAGTCAATTAATATTATTGATATACTCCCTATACCTATTAATAATTCTATTCTTTACCTTGCTTCCCTTTCTTAGTTTCCATCATTGATAAACATGTAATGTAATGATTCATGTGTTTAATGCAGTAATGGTATGTAAAAGTTACATGCATGTTTATTAATTGATGATTTCCTATACACCGAAGAAAAAATAACCATTGACTATTATAATCAACTTGTAAAAGATTACACCTCATATAGGGATGTTTCCATCGATAATTTATATTAGATCAGGGAGATCTCACTTTCTCATTCCTTTCCATCTATCAAAAATCACCTATAATTATAACTTAAATCACTGCCTCAAAATTAAAAATATTCATATATTGAGAACAGAGAAAAGTTACCTATCATCATTTCTAGTTCAATACCTATACAAAATTAATTAATATTGCTTCACATTTTGGGGAAGTATAAAAAAGAATTGGAATGAAAACATTCAATCATTCCTAGTATTCACCCATCAATTTTTATGCATCATATATTATTAAAACATGAGGATAAATCCGTGGGGAAAACACAATGTCAAAAAAACCCAAAAGTGGGAGATGGCTTTGTTCTCGCCTGTAGAGCTCCCTCGAGCACTTGTCTTCCAACCCTATGGGTTTTTTCCCTCTCATAACGGAGTGACTATCAGCCTTTATTTCCTTCTTCCTTTCTACTTATTCTTCTCCCTTTTGGTTCATCCTCAGGCTCTTCCTTTTGGTTTTCTCTATCCTCTTCTCTGATCGGGTTTTCTAATGTGCTTCCTCGACTGTGAATCTTAACTTCTTTTCCAACCAGACCTGTCGAGATTAACTCCATTTTTGGTCTTTCTCGGTGTTCTTCTCGGTTTTTTAGGATGTGTTGGGGTTCACGGTCATGGTTCGCTACTGAGGTTTGGAAATTTCTTCCACTCTTATGCTCTCTTCTAGTATTTTTGAAGTTTTTCACCCCTGATGTCGACGGATTCAACTGGTGATGGTGTTTTTGCATGTTATCTTTGGATTTTATGCTTTCTGGTTCTTTTTATCTCAGATGTTCTATTTTTTGGTTTGGTCTCCTTGAAAAATATAAATCTTTTTTCTACTAATCTTTTACTCAACTCTGCTCTGGATCCACAATCCAATGCTCCTATCCGAGTTGGCTTGGTGTGTTGGTTCTGATGGATCTTTGGGAGGTGTTTTTAGAGTGTTAGACGGCATTTCAAGAGCTTCTCTAGTACCGGGTTTTTCATTTTTTTTCTTCTTTTCTGGTGGTGTCTCTCAACTGGTTCAAATCACTATAGATTTTTAAAGGTGGAAAGGTTGTTTTTCCAGTGGTTAGGTTCTCTGATGATTGGTGTGGGATGTGATGAAGGTGGGACTCATTACTCTGAAGTTCATCTATGGGTATGGATTCTGGATTGATTCAAAGGTGATAAGACAAAGTCAAGTTTGATGGTGTTTATGGTGATCATGGTTTGATGCTTCAGTAGGTCGATAAATTGTGGGTTTCTCCAGCATCTCTGGATACAGTGGATTTTGGGTGTCGATGGAAGCTTATAGGAATAATATTTTGTGATGTGGTTTTATTAATGATGATGATTTGTGTCAGGGAGCTTAGATCAAGTCTCTCACTACCCGAGGCTGTTTAGGTGGTGTAGGTATCATGCAGTATTTTCAAATTTTGAATTTGGCGGTTTAATACCCTTGGTTTTGAATTGTTAATTTGGTTTAATTCTAAGTTTTTTTTTGGTTTTGTTTTTTGGAAATGTACGGTTACCATTTATCCTCAAAATGGCTATCTGAAAATACAAAAATATGGATTTGGAGAAAAAACCCAAACCACCTTCATGTCATTTAAAATTATATAATAAAATTAGTAAAATCTTGAAACATTTACCATATCTATGATATCAAATAGGTTATTATAGTTTTGGTAGTTCCTAATAAAACATTTCTAATATTAATCAAAAATTAAAATAGTGAATTGGTACCAACCCATTTATCAAATAGTTGGTGTATATATATAGGCTATATCTAACTAAACCAATATACTAATAAGAACCATTTCTCATTATTTTTCATTAACCTGATACTAGATGGGTTATAAAGGAATTCAAACTATTATTTCCTAGATGCATATTATGGATATTTTTATATCTTTATTTTTCATGAGGATCTAGAAAAGACTAGATTCACTTTCCTATTTGAAAATTTTTAATATAGGAGGATATTATTTGATTAGTGAAATGTTCCATTTACTTTCTATCAATGCATGTTGAGTATTTTATTAGATTTTAAATAAAATTGTGTGGAAGTATTCATGAATAATTTCACTATCTATGGTTCCTCTTTTGATGAGTTTTTGATTAGTTTTATTTTTTTCATTTTTAATTTGATTGAAAATAATATTTTATTAAATTATGATAAATTTCATTTCATGGTGTGACAAGGGATAGTACTTAGACGTGTAATTTTAGGGTATGGTATCCAATTAAATAAATCAAATGTGGATTTTATTTATTTCTAACCATTCCCAAAAAATGTGCAGGATATGTAGTCTTTCTTAGGTCGTGTGGGATATTATTTATGTTTCATTTGTGAATTTAACAAGATTTCACTCCCCCGCTCTTGATTACTCTAAAAAGACAAAAAATATTTGATAAAAACTATGAGGATGATTTTAATACATTAAAATGGACTCTAGAATCACCTTAGATGATCCAAAAACATTGGTGGGATCTACTATTTAATATCATGTGTAAAACTAATAACTTTGTGTTTAGTGGAGTCTTATAATAATGTTTTAATCAAGATTCACATGTCCTCACACACACTGGACCCTACCTAGGAAAACTACACCATAACTAAAAAATAATTTTGTTTCATTATGTTTTCCATGGATAAATTTAGTTCATATATTTTAGTGTCCAAATTGAATGTGTATGATAACTATACAACCCTATAGTATATTTATAAGAAAATAGAATCTAAAAAACATCTCATTCATTTGATGATACACCTTTAGGAATTCAATTTAGAAACCATGGATAAAAAGGAGTAGAGAATGTGGTGAATGACCATACTAGTATGGTATTTCCATCATCAAACACTGATGCATACCATTGTATTTCTATAAATTTCATGATTACTAATGAGAAATTGTATCAAGTGAAAGATGTTGTTCCTTGGTATGCTAAAATTATAAATTATTTGGTATCATTATTCATTCCTATTGATTTCAATAAAAACAAGGTTGAGCATATTAAACTTGAGTCAAATTATTACATTTGATATTACCCTAACCATTAATGTACATGTAATTATCAATTATTAAGGAATTAAGTTCCCAATAGTGATTTGTAGTCAATTACTAAGGAATTATGTTCATGATAGTGAGTTTTAGTCCATATTTAGGTTCTATCACACTCTTTCATAGAGAGGTCACTTTAGCCTCCAATTGAATTCTCATAAGGTTCTTATTTTTGACTATTTTAGAAAACATTATTTAATTATTCTCGTTGTTTTTATAAATATTTTTCTTGTCATCAAAGGATAGGTAATGTCTCCAAAAAAATGAAATTCCAAACATCCCTTACTTTTCCATGACATTTTTTATGACTGTGTCATTGACTTTATACGTTCACTTCCAAATTCATTTGGAAACTTATACATGATTATTATATTTTATTATGTATATAAATGGGTATAAGCATAGGAAACAAGGATTAAAGACACAAAGATAGGTATGGAATTTTTTAGAACCCAAATCCTCTCTAGTTTTGGATTGTTGAGGTTTATTTTAGTAATCAGTATTTTCATTTTGATAATAGCACAATGTAAGAACATTTTCATCGATATGGGGTCATGTATCAAGTTTATATATCTTATCTCCCCAAAACCCAATGGGAGAGCTATGTTATTTAATATATAGGAATAAAATATTAATAAAAATTGTATAACCTTATAAAAAATATCAGATTATTAATCTCGATGATGAATTGTTGGCTTAACATACTACTTTCAAAACTCCCATAGGCATTCCACCTTATCAACTCATATTTGTAAATATTTATCACCTCTTCATTAATATAAATCATTGGTCGTATTATTCCATTAAACTATACAATTATAAAGTTTTTATTTTAGGTGAACAAATTAAATTTGAGATTCAAGAGTTGGAAGAAATATGAAGATATTCATATGAGAACTACCAAGTTTGTAAAGAAATAACCAAGGTTTCTCATGAATACCTCGTCCTTCATTATGTGTTCCACATTGGGTAGAAGGTCCTCCTTTAAAATGGAAGGCTGAAGTTTTACCCAGGTAATATTTTTTCCCACTAGTTTGGGTCATACATTATAACTTATGTATATCCTTCTAGGGTTTCTTATGTTAAAAATGAATAATCCCAATATACATTCATCATAAACAATGGATGTAATTCTAAAAAACACTTCTATATTCCCAAGTAGAGGATCTCATCCTTTTGAAACCCATATATCAGTGACACCCATCAATGTATATCCTTCCTTCAAACCTTTTCTTTAATTATAGTCAATACATTTCAAATTATAGGTGTGGGGGGTGGATACTTTTTTGATTTAGTACGTTTTTCATATTTCTCCTTTTTATTATTTTTTTTCTTATTACATGGTATTTTTATGATTTATTCATCTTTCTTCATTTTATTTTTTTATTACTACATGGTATTTTTATGTTTTATTCATCATTCTTATTTTTATCTCTCTTTGTTTACTTACTACATGGTTTTTATTTTCTTACTTTCATTTATTATTCTTTATTTTTTATTTTTTATAACTTTTGTATCATAATTATTATATTAAGTTTTCACCTTAACATGGGAATTATTGAAAACACATGTCATTTTTACCTTTTATGAGTTTTTTAACATTTAAAAAATATTTACTTCACAAATGGAATGGGATTGTGAGAAATGATTTTACATTAGTGTGTGATTTTAGTAAAATTGGTTGTCTAATAATGATATTAATGGTTTTATATATGTAAAACTAATGAGATTTTAATACCCTCTATGTGAGTTTTTTAGTGATATTATGATATTTAATATTTCCACACATCATTACACTCAATAAAAAATGTGAGTCTTTCTTACATGATTGAAGACATATATAATTCAAGTTAATGTTAGTCAACTTTCAAAAAAGGTTTTTCCGTACATTCATTTATTATCCAATTTGTTTCACTATTGTAATGGATTGACTTTTAGTTTATACTTGATGTTATTTTAATTAAAAAAACACAACACATCGTATAATAAAGAAATAATAAATTTTGACTTCTCAAAATGTTTAAGTGAGTGGATTTTGAAATTTGATTACAAAGTGTGTATAACAGGTTCGTTGGAAGAAAGACTAGGGAAGGAAAAAATATTAAAATGACTAATGTTAACTAAATCAAAATAAAAAGGATAATAATTAAATGTTTTCCACACATGCACATGGGTATTTAACATCATGGTTAACTCATGAATTGTTTCACAAAAGATAATTATTTTTCATCTCCTTAAATTTTGTTCTGATACAATTTATGAGACAATTGTTTCTAAGATTATTGAGATTGACTCCTTGGAATAGTTCTTGTTTTGGTCACATTTTCAACATGAATTATATATCCTTTAAATTTTAAATATTCCTGGGATAGGTAATATCTTCATGTATCATAATTTTATAGAATATAAATTTTCTAGGTGTGAAATGGTCCGGGTGTAGGGATGTGATCATATTGTGATTCATTATTTCTTTCCACCCATATATTATTGTTTTTAATTTATTATGGATTATAATTTATCAACTTTAAAATAATTTTTAATTGATATTTAATTCATTATTTTTATGTTTTCTTAGTATTAAAAGACAATTCGAAGAGACCAAGAATAAATTTGAGAAAAATATAACAAAACTAAATGATATCTCAAGCATACATATGCACTAAAATATATATTTCACCTAATATGAAAAACCAAATGGCCTAGAATTTTTATGAACATCCCTGACTATGTGGGATAAAAAAAATTTAAGATACATAAAGCCAATTCATCCATTTTATGACCAAAAATTTTAAAACATTGGATGGAATTTTTATTATTCATGGTCTCATGAGTACTTAATTAATTTGACTATATAATGATTTTTAAACATATTATTACCACTAAATTTTGGGTGGAGATAAAAAATAATTGAGTAAACAAATTTTTCTTTTTTTAAAGAAAGATAATATTTTCTACTTGACTAAATCATAGTGAAAATTGGTATTATGTAAACATAGTTCAAAAATCACCTTCTTCTTTACCTATAAATTCACACCTTGGTAACCTCATTTGTAAGATTATATAAGGGAGTGAAACTCAATAATTTTTTATTCCAAATTATTACAATAATTATACTAAATTTTCTAGATCTCCTTAACCTTATTGGAAGATTAAGGATAAATATAGAGTTCTGTATGATCATTCTCCTCCTCTTGAGGGTGAGTTTAATGATGGGAGATCATTGAGAGGGTGATATGAACTTGGAATGGAAGTTATTAAAACTAATTAGATACCATTTTGATTTAATTTTAGTTTTAAAATATTTCATGGGTTTATATGTAAATATAATTTCAATATAAATCATTCTATTTTATTACATTGAATTAAATTCTTTAATCCACTTTAACTGACTAATTTTTTTGTTTTAAGTGGATAAAATTTTGTTGTTCCGATTAGAAAAAATGGACAATTTTTTTCTCATGTATATGACATGTTAATTTAATTTTATAGTACATAAACCATACATCAATTTTGGAACTTGGAAAAACTATATTTACGCCAAGAATCACATAAAAGTGTTTCATTTCAAAGGGAATTGAGGGTAATCAGGATTCAATTAAACCTCTACAAAAGAATTATATAAAACCTATTAAACTTTTAAGGAAAATAAACCTACCAACATGTGTTGTGAACTTACGATGATATTATTCCAATATCTCTCTTTAATCTTAATCCTTATCCCAACATTCACTATTTAATTCAAACTTTTTTTTGTTTCTTTTTTGTTTTAAACATCATTGAAAACACCTCCCTATATTAGTTTAATTTATTTTAACTATCTAAAATACACACCTTTGACCTCAAACACACCTTTATTGATTACATAGGTTATTCCCTATATAGTAAATCAACTTTTAAAACATAATTATTTTGACATGTCATGAAAAATTGTTCACATTTTGGTATCATTTTTGTAGATAAAAACAAGTGGATAGTGGGTGTATTATAAGAAATTTATAAAGTCTATAAATATTTGTTTTGTTCCTTTTTATCTCTTAAAATTTTGTGTATAAATTTATATTTTTATAACTTTTTTGTAGATTTTTTTCAGGATGTGTTCTTCTTCGAGTGAACTAGTTCCTTTAGAACACAAAATAAAGGGTATCACATGTCATTGACAGTGAGACAGAGAATAATCCTTTGAAGGAGTAAACACAACCCAATAAGACTCTTATAAACCCTCATTTGTCTTCTATAAATAAATTCAAAACTAAAATAAACTTGTGTAACATGGAAGATAATAACTAAAAATTAAAGTAATTAACTTCTCTGATTTTTGTTATTCAACCTGTATATATTAAAATACAAGGTGAATCCCCAAAATTATAATTAAAATCTTATTTAATTAATTTCTTTCCAAAATTTAATTAAATTACTGGAGAAGAACCACAAAAACTCTTAAAGTAATTATATATTTTGTACTCAACATTAAAACATGTTGGTGTGGCTAAGGAAATTTTTAAAGATAGGTATTTACCATTCTCTTCATAAGACACTACAAAGGACCAGTTATACTCTATTAAGACCATAATTAGAGGCTGGTAAAACATGAAATTACTTTTTATTTAAAAATATTTCCCTACTTCATTATCTATAACAATAAAAAATTAAATTTATGGAATAATATAATCAAATGGAGAAACACTTCAAGAATATTAGGAACATTATAACAAACTTTGTGTAAGTTTTCTAAACAACCAAGTAAGAGATCAAATTTTAATATAATATTTTTATGAATTTTTAATTCCTGTTTATTTTAATATGATTTATGTAATTATAGGTGGTTTTCTATTGGATAAGACTCAAATCACTAGAAGGTACCTCATTAAAAATATATAATGAAATACTCAAAAAAAATTGAGGTCCATTATAACCATCAAAGGATTCTATGAGGCAAAAAGTTTTATTTTTTAGAATAATGTGGACAAACAATTTTAAGAGGTGAGTATCCTAATTAATAAAATTTGATTTTCCCATAGTAAATACCTACCATCTCCTCCACTTCATTGCGATATGTGTGCCATTAACACCCATTTTTCATAATAATTCCTTCAAATAATAAAACCTTCTAAGAGTTGTGAGGTAATGTTATCATTCCAACCATATAACCAACCCATTAGTAAAGATATTATACATCCAAATTTGAATCATAGGATAAACAAGACTATAGTAAAGGGTAGAATCCCAACCAACCTCAATAGTCTTTAAACCACCCAATATAGGGTAGTAATCCTCCATCTCAAACCAAAAATCCTAAACCACGACAAAGGTCTTTCCAAAAAACCTCTCAAAAACCTAATCCTTACCTAAATTAACTAATGAAAAAATGGCTATAAATAAACATTAATTCAAACAAATAATTTGGTATTCTATACAAGACTTAAAAATCAATTAGAATAACTCACCATCTCGGTGTGGGAAATCCTAGGTCAATGTTGGATAAAATATCTTCCCAACCTCTTTTCAAGACAACATATTAGGTAAATTTTAGTTTAATCACCCTTTGTAGTTATAAATAACTAAAAAAACAAATGAAATTTTCATTAGAGTCATCCCCTTTTAGAAAACCACAATTCCAACCATCCTTAAAGATCCAAATATGGGAAATCATTATCCTTAGAGGCCCAACACTAAAGAAAAGAGTGTGTCTTTTGATGATCCACCTAGTCTAACCATTCCTCACTCATTCTATAAAAGTTCCACTCAACCAAGGAAACTAAAATAAATTGATCTTGAAATTGAAATATTGGAAACATTCCAAAAATTGTAGGTTTAAAATTCCTTTATTGATGTTGTGAAGTAATATCCTTTGTATAAAAAGTTACTAAAGAATATATGTACACAATGATAGTTACTTAGAAGCTATGAAATTTTAAAATAGGGAGGAATGTCTCATAATTGATCTATCTGTCACTCCCCATATTATATTAGGATCTTTTAACATACTTTATTCCATGTACTATAGGAGATTATTTATTTTCTGATTTCATGTTTGATTTGAGTGCCTCTATAAATTTTATGTATCACTTAATTTTTATTCATTGTAATATGGATAGCTAAAATACTTCTAGAATATTCGTTCAATTAGAAAACTGGAGTACTGTAAACCCTGCTAGTGTGCTAAAGGATGTTCTTTTGAGGGATAAAATTTTAATTTTTACTATAGACTTTTATATTTTTATAATGGAAGATGATAGGATAAATTAATATTAATAAATTATATTGATAATATATTTCTTTAACACCACTAAAAACATAATTTATGTACACAATGGTGCATTATTTATAGAGATTTATGGTAAATTTTTCCACTTTAACATCCTAGATGTCATATAGAATCCCTAGAAAGTACATTCCTCTTAAACAATTAATTTTATTGATGTACTCCCTATCACCATGGAAACTTATCTTCATTACACTTATCCCCTTTCTATGTTTTCATTTTTTATATATATAATATATAATGATTCATGTGTTTAATTTTGTAATGGTCAAGAAAAATGTCATGCATGTTTATTAATTGAGTATTTCATGTGCACTGGGGATATAATGACCATCAATGATTCTACTAAGCTTGTAAAATCCTACTCTTCAACTAGTAATATGACCACTGAGTAGTTAGGTTATATCATATACTTCTATATTTCTAATTCCCTTCCATCAATCCAAAATCACCAATAATTTAAACTGAAACAACATCCTTAAAATTTAAAATGTCCATATCTTTTGAATGGAAATAAGTTTCCTATCATCATTTCTAGTTTACTCCTTTATAGCATTAATTTTTATCACTTTAAATTTTAAGGGATTATAAATAATCATTGTGATGGTAAATTACTATAATTTTTTATATTCACCCATAAATTTTTATGCATTATATATTATTAAATTAAGAGGATAAACCAGTGAGGTAGGCAGACTGTTGGTTAGACCCAGGCCTCCTTGATGTCATCAAAAATGAGGTAACCAAATTATTTTCTACTTGAATCATTTAACCTATCTATAATAGTCAATGGGTTATCCCGGTGTTGTTAGTTCCTAATAAAATTGGCCTAACAGTAATCAATAATGAAAATAATGAATTAGTACTAACTCATGTCTGGAATAGATGGAATGTCTTTATAAATTATCACTCACTAAACTAGTTCACTGGTAAGGATCATTTTTCATTATCATTTATTGAACAGATACTAGATAAGTTAGTATATATGTCGCAATACAATTTCTTATATGGGTATTAAGGATATTTTTATATCCATATTTCCCATTGGTATCATAAAAAAATCATTTTCTCCTTTGGAACATTTTAATATAGGAGGGTTCTATTTGATCAACACAATTCTCCTGGTAATTTCAAATGATGCATGGTTAATATTTTTTTTGAATTATCTAGATAATTGAATAGAAGTATTAATGGATGATTTAATTGTATATGGTTCCTATTTTGGTGAGTTATTGACTATTTTAATTGTTTTCCTTAATCATTATGTTAAAAATATTGTATTAAAATATGATAAATATCATTTCATGGTTAAGTAAGGGATAATAATTAGACATTCCATTTATAGGGATGTTATCCAAATAGATAAATTTAGTTCATATATTTTAGGGTCTAAAGTGATTGTGTATGTTAATTATGAAAACCTCTAGTATATCTTTAATAAATTAGAATACAAAACACGACACATTCATTATATTCTCATCTTTCATGAATTAAATTTAGAAATTAGGGATAAAATAGTAGTAAACACAGTGGTGGATGACCATATTAGTATAATTCTTCCATACTCAAACATTAACCCATCACCCTGAATTCCCATAAATATCATTCTTCCTAGTGATCAATTTTTATGAGTAAAATATGTTCTTCCATTTTATAGTGACATTATAACTTATTGGTCATAAACTTTCCCTCCTATTAATTTCAATAAAAAACAAGTTGATATTATTAAAAAATGAGCCATGTTAATACTTTAAGGATGACCCTTAGCTTTATTTCCCATATAGTGATCAATTCCTAAGGAATTGTATTTCTTATAGTGATTTCCAGTCTATCCCCAGGTTCTATCACGCTCTTGCATAAAGTGCCACTTCATGCCCTAAATGGATTGTTCACATGTTTTTTTATTCTTGGCTGTTTAAGTCAACATTATTTTTGTATAACCATGATTTTTTTAGATCATGTCCTTATTGTAAAAGGAAAATGAATTTCTATAAATGAAGATAAATTCATCAAAACCCTTTTTTCAATGAAATTTTTATGTTTGGGGAATTGACTTTATGGGGAATTTCCTAATTCATTTAGAAACTTATATATTTTTCTTGTAGTGTATTATTTGTATAAATGGTTAGAATCATGATCCATAAGGATGTATGACACAAAGGTAGTTTCCTAATTTATGATAACCTAAATATTATATGGGTTTTTATTTCATAGTTTCATTATTAGTGACTAAATTTCTCTTTTCTACAACAATATAATTCAAGTTCTTTTGCATTGGTGTTGGTCGGGTACCATGTTTATATAGCTTATCACCCTTAAACCAATGGGTAAGAATATTTTTCTAATATATAGGAAAAAATATATAAATAAAATACCAATAAAATAGAAAAAATAAGATTCTTAAACTTGATGATGTGTTATGGGAATGTCATACTACTTTTAAAACTCTCATTGGCATGTCACCTTGTCAACTTGTCTTTAGAAAGAGTTGTTACATCCCCATTGATACAGAGCACTTGTCTTATTGGGCCATTAAATAATATAAATATAATATTTATGTTTTTTTCAAAGGAAATTATAGATTCATGAGTTTGAGTATATATGGAGAGATTCATATGAGAATTCAAGAATCTATAAGGAAATATCCAAGGATTTTAATGGTTGCATCATCCTTCATTTTCAATTCCACATTGAGCATAATGTAATCCTTTATAATGAATGGATAAAGTTTTAACCCAGTAATCTTTACTCTTGCTGGTTTATCCCATTCAATATCACTAATTTATATCCTTGTAGGTTTATGTTAGGTAAAAAAAATAAGGAAATACAATATATATTCATCATTAATGGGAAACAGCTAAAGATCTTCCATGAAACCCTTATAGAGTCCCCAGTGGAGGAACTCCGCCTTTAAGAATCCATATTTGAGTGATACTCATCAAGTTATATCCTTCCTTTACACATTATATTTAATTAAAGTAAGGACAATGTAAATTATAGGTGTGGGTGGATATTTCCTTGAGTTATTTAGTATTTTTTCCTCTTTCTTTTTTTTCTCTTTTTTCTTATTTCATGGTATTTTTATATTTTATTAATCTCTCTTATTTTTATCTCTTTTTTTACTTGTTTTGTTTTATTTTTATACTTCATTCATCTTTTATTATTTTTATCACTTTTTTATTATTGTATGGTATTTTTATTTTTTATTTTCTTTTTTACTTCTTTTTTTATTTATCTATCACTTTTGTGTGAGAATAATCATATTAAATTCCCATCTCATTATGGGAATTATGATAAACCATATCTTTAATAAACTTTAATTTTTTATTTATTATATAAAGGTACAATTAATATAGCCCCATAAGATTGTGAGGCCTTTTGTATTTGGTAAATTAGGTACATGGAATAATAACTTAGAAAATGGGTATAACATCATTATTTAATAACTTTGAAACACTCCATTATATTCCTTGGATCTTTTAAAACTATATGGTATAACCTAGAGATATACATAAGAAATGGGTGATCTATAAATCATGGTAAGGGAATAATCAATCATAACATGATTAAATTAATATATGTAAGTCAATAGGCATATCAACAGGACATAAAATGGGTGAGAATAATAAACATGAACATCAAAGTATAATACATGATGATAACATAAATACAACATAATAATATGGAAACAACATAAAACATGAAATCATATGCATAATTCACAGCTAACCGCCTAGATATCATTACTTAGTTTTCATAGAATAACCTCCCATGTTCCATAAATTCTATCTTTTGAGATAAAAACATTACTCAATAAATTGTAGTTCAATATAATATATATCCAACACATCATATTCATATCATGTGCATGCATTTGTGTGCCACATAGATCATACGACATAAGGAAACCATTCATCACTTTTAACCCTAAGATTAAGGAGTATGGGTTATATACATGTAAATCCAAAATAAATTATTGATAACTCTATATATGTGAATACCCTTGAGTTTAAATGGGTATATGAACTCATAATACAAAATTTTGGCATGTAAAATCATGGGAAAATTTCAACAGCATAACGAGTGTACATAAAGGTTCGTGGAAGGAGTTAATGAGAGTGAAAGGGGTATATCATCACTTATAAAATTTAATTATGGTACTAGGGATGTGTAAAAACATATCCCAATATGAAAATTTGGAAATCAAAAGGCATAATATAAAGAAGGTTCTTGAATAAAGATAAGAATGATATAATCCCTTACCTTTAGAGGAAACTTCTTAAATCTTGGGAGGTGCTTATTACGAGCTTGGGGAAAACTTGGGATGGATATAGAGAGGTATGGGTAGAGTAAATTCATACTCTAGGGGTTTTATTTAATAGGGATGTGAGTTTGGGTGGGTTTTTATATAAAAATATAAGAGTATTATTTATTAATTTCAAAACATAGGTGTTGGACTCTATATATTAAAATAATTCAAACCACAAACCATCCCATGGTTTTCCCATTTCTTCTACCAAATAGGGATGGATTTTATTATTTTATAAGGATGATATCCTAATACATTAAAATAATACCCTTGGTGATGTGTAAGTGGGTCATGTTTATAGAGAATTTATTTTAAAACCTTAAAATATAATATAGATTTGGAGGATTTGTTAAGGGTTTATAAAATTAATCAAATAAATTAAAAATGTATTATATTAAAGGTGAGACAAAAATTCTGGTTGTGTATACCATTAATTGTATTTATTACATAACTTATAGGCTTTTATGATATTATAATACATACACTATAATTATACTATATTTAATTTTTATCCTAAAATTTGACTATCCTAGAAAATTATTAAAAAATAACCATTGGATAATTTCAACGTTAATATTTAAACAATTATATTTTTTTATAAAAATAATACTTTTATGACCCTTATTAAAATTAAATTTGACTTATTAAAATTATATTATTGTAATGGCCCAGACCCTCATGGTCCATCCCTTTACCAAAATCTGGATCCTAAGGGTGGCGTCTCGGTGGTAGGACGCTCTATCGGTGTGTGACCGATCGGCGTGCGACCGATCGGCGTGCGACCGATCGGCGTGCGACCGATCGGCGTGCGACCGATCGGCGTGCGACCGATCGGCGGACGACCGATCGGTGTGTGGCACAATCGGTGCGACCAATCGGTGCCTCACTGATCGGTGCGACCGATCGGTGTGTGGCACGATCGGTGAAACACGATTGGTGTCACCTAGCCTTGTCGGGTTTTTCTTCTACAGTTCTCCTATAACACCACTTTTAGACCTTTTTAACCTTTTTGAAGTGGTTCAAGGCCGTTTTCTTTTGAACCTATAATCAATGTTCAAATTCCAAAGAGTGGGGCGACCCCCAACGGACCCAGCTGTGTGGCCGCATAACGTGCCCCTCTGTTTATATAAAAGCCCTTAAATGTCGCAGCTGTTACCACCTTTTTCCGATGGGAATCGTTAAATAACAATTAATTCAGTCGTGTGTAACCACCCAACCGCGTGGTGAAACCACGATCTGACCTTATAATCGTTCAAAATTTCATATCCCATGACAACTGGATCTCATCCTTATATCACACGGGAATCTCTTCTTCTTCTTTCCTCTTTCTCTTCTCCTTTCTTCCTGGAGTGTTTTGAGTTCCCCCTTCCCGAGTCGAGTGGTGCGCCTATGCAGAAGCTTTTTTGCTCACCCTTGGAGCCCCCGACGTTCCTCCCCTGCAAGTCGTGCATCCCCCGTTCTTGGCACGTGGAGAAGAACTTCGATCCTTGATCATCTAAGTAGGTATTTTTCCTTCGTCTCTCCATACTGTGTATCATGTGGGGTGGGTACGCTACTGATTATACAGGATGTATGGAACCAAAACGTTAATGAAGATAATAAGAAGACTTTTAAAGAATGAAGGGGGGAGTGTGATCGGTGTTCTACTGCTTTTTCCTTACCCTTGATTATTTATGTAGTGAACTATATGGGCTCATGCTCACTGAAAATCATGGTCGTTGGTGGTATTTCCTTGCGCACTAATGAACCCTTGTCTTCTGTGATAATTGAATGACTCCAACATGGAAATTTGGTTAATTATGTAAATTCAGCTGATTAAATGAATGTACAGTGAACAACAATTCTTGTGTGATCACCTAGGTTAACCAAACAGAAAGAAGAAAAACTTAGTGAATGAAGTACTTGAGTCTGGAAACTTCCTTGTTATGTCTTGGTGGCATGTCTGTTCGCTCTGCTTGATGCTTATGGGGTGATGTGGATGGGGATGGGATCCTCTATTTTGGTAAAATTGTTGGTTGTGAATCTGAAGTTGTGTGGGGTTGTATCTCGAGGTTTGGTTTGGTTCGAGTACTTTGATATATCTCAATAATCCCTTTGTTGTTGTGAATTTACAAGAGAACCGGGTGTGAATACTTAAATTACGGTTTGGTTGTTTCTCTTTCCCTAGCTTGTGGTTATTCCTGTTAGTTTCCCAGTAGTGTAGAATTCACCTAATGGGATCACTTGAACGTGAAAACAAGAATGGTTAAAATGGTAAATTGGTTTTGGGAATGAGTTGTGACTTGGCCGTGAGTGTTGTGATGTTCTTTTATGAATGAATAGTAACGAGGGTGTTTGTGCTTAGGTTTTGGAACCCTAGGTTGGGATGAGTGCTTTTTACCTATATATATATCTGTAGTTTTTATGTTTCTTATTCGTGCCCCACCCAAGTTGAGCACTTAGTGCTGAACGCCCCCATTTCCTGGGGGAGGGTGTTTTTTCCAACACTCTTCTGAGTGGATGGTTATTAGCTCCTTTTCTGATCCCTTTCCCGAATATCCCAAGACTCTTTGGGCAGGATATGACGGCCTGAGGTCCATTATAGCCCAAGATTCTTTGATCAGGGTAGTTGTGGTGGTTGGCCCAGGTGTGTGTGGGAAGGTTGTTCCCAAGAATCTTTGGGATGAGGCCCAGGTGTCTTCGGGTGTGGCAGTAGTTGTTCTGGCCCAGGTGTTTGCGGGCGTGGTTTCGTGTGGTGGTTGTGGCCCAGGTGTTTGCGGGCGGGATGTGTGGTTGTGGCCTAGGTGTGTACGGGCGGGGTGTGGCAGTGGGACTGTGGTGAGAATGGTGGGATTGGTTGGATGCATAGGATGTATCCAATAACCAGTGGGAAAGTGGCGTGGGGTACCCAAACATTGATGTGATATTACTATACATTACTTGACTTGCGTTATTTGGGGAGTGTGTCTTGGTGAGGCTCGGGCGGATAGTCTTCCTTGCTAGGTGCTTTGGTTGTCTCTTTCTCACAGGGCATTAGAATTCCTCCTCACTTGTGCACGAGAGTCTTTGGTTTTCCCTACTGAGTATACTTGTATGCTCACCCTACGTATATGAAATTGCTTTCAGGTTTCTAGGAGGACTTTAGGGATCGTGCAGGGTCGTGCTAGCTCAGACGTTGGGACAGTTTCAGTTTCTATTTTTCTTTTCCTTGGTACTTTATCTTTGTAGTCTCCTTGTACTTTGTGGTATTTACTTTTGTGACATGCATATGGGAATGGTTTTCTTTTGGCTTTACTTTCACCCCCCCTAGTTTTGGTGTTGTTAGGATTTACTATCTTATCTCCTGGTCCTATTAAAGAAAAGGGTAATGCATTCCATCTTGTGTATGATTATATACCCTTGGTGCTAGTCGCCACTCCGGGACCTATTGAAGGCGGTTCTCAGGGGTCATTATCTCTCCTTCAACTTGAAGAAGGAAGGGTATGGCAAACTGTTGTCCCTTCCCTCATCTTGGTGAAGGCGAGTCATGACAGAATGGTATCAAAGGAGAGGTTGAGATATAGGATGGAATATAGAGTTAGGCATAGTGAGGATTTCATGGGATGGTAGGGAAACAGTGTTGGGTGATCTTTTTGCATGAATTGGGTCAGGGAAGACTGGCTAGGACACGGGATTTTAGGGCCCCCCTTGATCCGATGCAAGGACTCTGGGCCTACTAAATGACCTAGTGATGCTGCACTGATTTCAAGGTAGACACCCTAGAGAAGGTACATGCATCATAATGACTTGTTTTCGTGAGTTTCATGGGTATTTTGGGAATTTAAAATGAATAAGAAGTCTAAGAAAATTTAAGAACAATATCCTACACTACTCGGGCTTAGGCATTCCTTGTTTAACTTACAGCTATGGCACCTGGGAGATAACCATGAGTAGTGAATGAGATCGAGGCCTAGGAGGTTGACTTGGCTGATCGACAAAGGGCTGACCGAGAAGAGGAAGACGATCAGTGGCAGAGGATGATTCGTGCCTTTCAGCGGCAGACCCTTGGGAAGTACGAGGGCAGCATCTCAGACATGGAGACAGAGAGCTGGATAGAGGAGTTGGTGATAGTTTTCAGCTTGATCCAGGCTCCGAAGAAGTACTGGGTTCCTCTGGATGTGAGCCAGATGCGCAGGACAGCGCGTCAGTGGTGGATGCTTTATCTTGGGGAGAAGAGGAAGACTGAGGTTACGTGGGATGACTTTGAGAAGGATCTCTGGGCGGAATTCCTCTCTTCCACGATCAAGGCTGAGAAGAGGCAGTAGCTACTCTCCCTACAGTAGGGGAGCATGTCAGTGAGAGAATTGGGGATCAAGTTCAAGGATCTCCTCTTCTTTTCTCCAGACCTCTTTCCAGATGAGGAGTCTCGGGCGAGATGTTTGTAGGAGGCACTTCGACCTTCTCTTTAGTATGTTGTTACTCTCTTCACTCTACCGACATACTAGGAGGTCCAGAAGAAGGATAAAGTGGTGGAGAGGATGCACACGCTGGGAGGTGTATCACGAGAGGGAATCCAGTTGGGCTCGTAGAAGGGAAAAGCCATTAGCAGCAGGCCTCCAGCGTCAGGACCCTCTAGGTTTCGACCAGCAGGAAGCAGGCCTTAGTAGTTCTAGTTCCGATCTCCTAGCCCTCGCCCTTTGTTTTCAGGTCCAAGGCCGAGATGCTTCATCTATGGAAGCTATGGGCACCATCGGAATCATTTCCCGGATAGAGTATAGTACAGAGAGGGTGGGCAGGTTCAGCGCCCACCTCAGCAGCAGTAGTTTCTAGCTAGACCCTTTCAGTAGTAGGGGCAACAAGCTCCCGCTCCTCCGAGGACAGGCATTGCAATAGGAGGCTGACCTCAAGACTCCCCTCAAAGACCTCGACTGGGGTGTGGTCGGGGATGCGTCCGACATCCGAGAGGTAGGGGAGCTAGGCGTGGACAGTTGCACGCCGCGGAGGCAGTAGTTCTAGCAGGTCTAGAAGTCATTCGAGGTATGATCAACTTGTTTAGTACTCTTGCCTATGCCTTGTTCGATACAGGAGCTTCGCACTCCTTTGCTGCACCCAGTCTGGCCCGTGCTCTGGGTTTAGACACTGAGAGACTTCCAGTGCCCCTAGTATTGAGCACACCAGTCAGAGGTCAGACCGACTTGTTCTATGTTTTTTGAGGGTGTAGACTGATGATAGGTCCACATCAGTCTATCAGGGATATTATACTGTTGCAGATAAAACCTTACGATGTTATCCTAGGCATGGACTGGCTTTTCTCTGTGTGTGCCGTCATCAACTTCTTCTGAGGAAGGGTCGTGTTTTCAGATTTGGGCAGCCGACATGTAACTTTCATCGATGAGCGGGGTTTCCAGAAATGTAGCAGGCGAGAGGAGCCCCTCCCTTCCTTGTTAATAGAAAAATCAGTGTAGTCAGTGGATGCTGAGATGGTGGAAGTACTAGGAATAATTAGTGAGTTTATGGACATCTTTCCTGAGGAGGTGGAAACTCTACCCCCTTGACGTGATGTTGAGTTCGGGATAGACTTGCAACCTGGTGTCCGTCCGATTTTGATGGCTCCCTACCGGATGTCACCTTCCGAGTTGCGGGAGTTGTGGATTCAGATTGACAACCTGATGAAGAAGGGTTTTGTTCGACCAAGTGTGTCACCCTAGGGTGCTCCAGTCTTATTCGCAAAGAAGGAAGATGGTGGTATGAAGATGTGTATAGACTACCGGAGACTGAATCAGGTAACGGTCAAGAACGGTTTCCCTCTCCCGAGGATAGAAGACCTTTTTGACCAGTTAAAAGGGGCAGGGTGGTTCTCCAAAATTGACCTATGGTCGGGATATCACCATTTGTGGTTGAAGTAGTGTGACATCTCGAAGACTTCCTTCAGATGCAGATATGGGAACTTTGATTTTGTGGTCATGTCGTTCGGCGTTACAAATGCTCCAGCTGTGTTCATGGGGCTCATGAACTCCGTCTTCTGGGAATACCTGGATCGATTTGTAGTCATGTTTATTGACGACATCCTGATCTACTCGAGGTCAGAGGAGGATCATACTGAGCACCTGAGAACGGTTTTATAAGTCCTCCGACAGCACCAACTCTATGGGAATTTTTCCAAGTGCAAGTTCTGGACATGAGAAGTGAACTTCCTTGGGCACGTGTTGTCCGAGCAGGGAATAGCGGTAGACCCATCGAAGGTCGAGGTGGTTGTTTCTTGGGCATTACCCAAGAACTTGGCAGAGGTTTGTAGTTTTCTTGGACTGGCAAGTTACTATCAGAGGTTTGTGCCCAACTTCTCTCGAGTTGTGACACCTTTAACATATTTGACCAAGAAGGACCAGGATTTTGTGTCGAATGGGTAGTTCTAGGAAGCCTTTAGATATCTGAAGGAGAAGTTGGTAAGTGCCCCAGTGCTGAGGTTTTCAGAAGAAGGGGTGGCGTATGAGGTGTTCTGTGATGCTTCAGGACAAGGCCTTAGGTGTGTGCTGATGCAATGGCAAGGGGTGGTCTCTTATAGGTCTAGACAGTTGCGTCCTCATGAGCGTAATTATTCCACCTACAACCTGGAGCTTGCGGAGGTCATTTTTTCACTAAAGTTGTGGTGGAATTACCTCATCAGGGAGCGCTTTGTGGTTTTCACGGATCACAAAATCTTGAAGTATATCTTCTCCCAGTGGGAATTTAACTTACGGCAGTGAATGTGGATGGAGTTCCTTCAGGAATACGACTTCAAGATTTCCTACACCTTAGGAAAGGGGAATGTGGTGGCTGATTCCTTGAGCAGGAAGTCGCAAAAGGATGCGGTTTGAGAGTCGGTAGATGCTTGGAAGGCGATGGAGGAGTTGGCTGCCCTGAACCTAGATGTGAGGGAGGATGGTGGTAGAGGTTTTCTGTTTTAGATGACGATGCAATCCTCTCTAATGTGGTAGGTGTAGGAGTCTCAGTGGGGAGACATAGAGAGTGAAGTGATGCATGACCGGGTTAACCAAGGCGATGCTCCGGAAGGATGGACAGAGGATGGTCAGAATCAGATTATTTTCCGAGGAAAGATATTTTTCCCAGAGGCGATGTGCGGAAGGGTTCTTGGTGAGTTCCGCAACTCACCCCTAGCAGTGCACCCAGGAGTTTCTAAAATGTACCGGAGTTTGAGAGGTCAGTTCTGGTGGCCCGGGGTAAAGCGGGTGGTAGCAGAGTTCATGGCTAGGTGCCTAGTGTGTCAGCAGGTGAAGGCTGAACACCGTGTTCCAGGAGGCTTGTTGCAGCCTTTGGATGTCCCCGAGTGGAAGTGGGATGACATCTCAATGGATTTCGTCACAAGGCTACCCAAGGTTCAAGGAGGCTGCGACGCTATCTGGGTAGTGGTGGACCTATTGATGAAATCAGCTCACTTTCTGGTGATCAAGGATTCTAGACCAATGGATGCCTTAGCACGGAGGTACATGGATGAGGTGGTGTGGTTACATGGAGTTCTGAGGTCCATAGTCTCAGATAGGGATGCATGGTTTACCTCACGAATCTGGAGAGGATTGTGGCATGCTTTTGGCACCCAGATATGTCTTAGCAGTGCTTTCCACCCCAAGACAGATGGGCAGACAGATCGCACCATCCATACAATAGAGGACATGATACGGGCATATATTCTGGACAATGGGGGATCGTGAGTGCGACACTTTCCTCTGGTAGAGTTTTCCTACAATAATAGCTATCACTCTACCATTGGCATGGCTCCATTCGAAGCCTTGTATATAAGTCCATTTCGCTCACCCGTGTGCTGGAATGAGGTTGGGGAAACAAGTGTTCTTGGCTCGGAGGTGGTGCAGATCACGATGGAGAAGATACAGCTTATACGGAAGAGGATGAAGGCGACTCGGGAACAGCAGAAGTCATATGCCGATAGTAGGAGGAGACCCTTGGAGTTCGGGGTCGGGGACCACGTATTCTTGAAGGTCTCCCCTCAGTGTGGGAAACGGAGGTTCGGCAGGGGAGTAAGCTCTCTCCAAGGTTCATTGGACCATTCGAAGTGTTGCGGTGGGTGGGAGAAGTGGCTTATCAGCGAGCGTTACCACCGCCACTACTAAGAATACATGACGTCTTCTATGTGTCACAACGCCAGTGGTATCTGCACAACAATTCACACGTCCTTGACTGGGGAAAGCTGGACATTGAGTCTGATGCAACTTTTGTGGAAATACCAGTAAGGATCGAGGATCATGAGGAAAAGGTGCTTCGCAGACGAACCATTCCTTTTGTTCGCAAGTTGTGGAGACATGGTGGGATGGAAGAAAGTACATGGGAACTGGAGGCACAGATGCACACCCAATACCTAGATCTATTTTGAGTTTTGTTCTATTATACTTGTTTGTGATGGAACACCTTACCTTGTTAACTATGGAATGTATGTTTTTCCTTATTCTCTAGATGCAAGTGAAAAGTCCTGACTTCGGGGAGGGGAGGACCTGATCCCTAATCAAGACGCATTAAGGTGGATACGATTAAACCCGTGCGGGCGAGTTAGTGCTGCCCAAAGAGGATAGTATCTTGACATGGAGGAAGAAACTCCCTAACCCATATGATTGGAAAACTTGACCCCTTTAATGTTTCATGGTTGTTTAAGGGGGAGGTGTTCCTATATATCGGAGACGTTCAATTTTGAGTGGTATCTTTTAGGGTGGTTGTTCGGACCCCCTCTTTTTTTCGGGTCCGGTTTGATTCTCGAGGGCGAGAATAGTTTGAGAGGTATCTGATGTAATGGCCCAGACCCTCATGGTCCATCCCTTTACCAAAATCCGGATCCTAAGGGTGGCGTCTCGGTGGTAGGATGCTCTATCGGTGTGCAACCGATCGGTTTGCGACCGATCGGTGTGCGACCGATCGGTGTGCGACCGATCGGTGTGCGGCCGATCGGTGTGCAACCAATCGGTGTGCGGCCGATTGGTGTGCAGCCGATCGGTGTGCGGCCGATCGGTGTGCGGCCGATCGGTGTGCGACCGATCGGTGTGCGACCGATCGGTGTGTCGATCGGTTTGCGACCGATCGGTGTGCCACGATCATTGTGTCACCGATCGGTGTGTCGATCGGTGCCTCTCCGATCGGTGTGTGGCACGATCGGTGTGACCGATCGGTGCCTCTCTAATCGGTGCGACATGATCGGTGTCACCCAGTCTTGTCAGGTTTTTCTTCTACAATTCTCCCGCAACAACACTTTTAGTCCTTTTTAACCTTTTTGAAGTAGTTCAAGGCTATTTTCTTTTTAGCCCATAATCAATGTTCAAATTCCTAAGAGTGAGGCAACCCCCAACAGACCTAGTTGTGTGTTCGCGTAATGTGCCCCTCTGTTGATATAAAAACCCTTAAATTTCGCATTTGTTACCACCTTTTTCCGATGGGAATCATTAAATAACAATTAATTCAGTCGTGTGTAACCACCCAACCGCGTGGAGAAACCATGATCCAACCTTATAGCCATTCAAAATTCCATATCCCATGACAATCGGATCTCATCCTTATATCGCACGGGATTCTCTTCTTCTTTCCTCTTTTTCCTCCCCTTTCTTCCTGGTGTGTTTTGAGTTCCCCCCTTCCCAAGGCGAGTGGTGAGCCTGTGCTGAAGCTTTTATGCTCACCCTTGGAGCCCTCGACGTTCCTCCCCTACAAGTCTTCCATCCCCTATTCTTGGTGCGTGGAGAAGAACTTCGATCCTTGATTATCCAAGTATGGATTTTTCCTTCGTCTCTCCTTACTTTGTATCATTTGGGGTGGGTACACTACTGATTATGTGGGATGGATGGAACCAAAACGTTAATAAAGATAATAAAAGGACTTTTAAAGAATGAAGGGGGGAGTGTGATCGGTGTTCTTCTTCTTTTTCCTTACCCTTTATTATTTATGTTGTGAACTGTATGGGATCATGCTCACTGAAAATCATGGTCGTTGGTGGTCTTTCCTTGAGCACTAATGAACCCTTGTCTTCTATGATAATTGAATGACTCCAACATGGGAATTTGGTTAATTACATAAATTTGGCCGATTAAATGAATTTCCACTGAACAAAAATCCTTGTGTGATCACCCCAGTTAACCAAACAGAAAGAAGAAAAACTTATTGAATGAAGTACTTGAGTCTGGAAAATTCCTTGTTCTGTCTTGATGGCATGTCTGTTCGCTCTGCTCAATGCTTATGGGGTGATGTGGATGGGGATGGGATCCTCTATTGTGGTACAATTTTTGGTTGTGAATCTGAAGCTGTGTGGGGTTGTATCTCGAGGCTTTGTTTGGTTCCAGTACTTTGAGGGATCTCACAGATTCCTTTGTTGTTGTGACTTTACAAGAGAACTGGGTGTGAATGCTTAAATTGTTGTTTGGCTGTTTCTCTTTCCCAAGCTTGTCGTTATGCCTGTTAGTTTCCCAGTATTGTAGAATTCACCTAATGGGATCACTTGAATGTGAAAACAAGAATGGTTAAAATGGGAAATTGGTTTGGGGAATGAGTTGTGACTTGGCAGTGAGTGTTGTGCTGTTCTTTTATGAATGAATAGTAACTAGGGTGTTTGTGCTTAGGATTTGGAACCCTAGGTTGCGATGAGGTATTGTTACCTATACATATGTCTATAATTTTTATGTTTCTTATTCACGCCTCACCCAAGTTGAGCACTTAGTGCCAAACTCCCCCATTTCATGGGGGAGGGTGTTTTTTCCAACACTCTTCTGAGTGGCTGGTTATTAGCTCCTTTTCTGCTCCCTTTCCCGAATAGCCCAAGACTCTTCGGGCAGGTTGTGATGGCCTGAGGTCTATTATAGCCCAAGATTCTTCAGGTAGGTTAGTTTTGGTGGTTGGCCCAGGTGTGTGCGGCCATGTTGTTCCCAAGAATCTTCGAGATGAGGCCCAGGTGTATTCAGGCGTGGCAGTAGTTGTCCTGGCCTAAGTGTTTGTGGACGTGGTTTTGTGTGGTGGTTGTGGCCCAGGTTTTTGCAGGAGGGATATGTGGTTGTGGCCCAAGTGTGTGCGGGCGGGGTGTGGCAGTGGGACTGCAGTGAGAATGGTGGGATTGGTTCGATGTGTAGGATGTCTCCAATAACCAGTGGGAAAGTGGTGCGGGGTTCCCAAACATCGATGTTCTATTACTATAAATTACTTGAATTGAATTATTTTGGGAGTGTGTCTTGGTGAGGCTCGAGTGGATAGTCTTCTTTTCTAGGTGCTTTGGTTGTCTCTTTCTCACAGGGCATTAGAATGCCTCCTCACTTGTGCACGAGAGTCTTTGGTTTTCCCTACTGAGTATACTTGTATGCTCACCCTACGTATATGAAACTGCATTCAGGTTTCCAGGAGGACTTTAGGGATCGTGCGGGGCCGTGCTAGGTCGGACGTTGGGATAGTTTCAGTTGTTGTTTTTCTTTTCCTTGGTACTTTATCTTTTTAGTCTCCTTGTACTTTGTGGTATTTACTTTTGTGACATGCATATGGGAATGGTTTTCTTTTGGCTTTACTTTCACCCCCCCCCCCCACCAATTTTGGTGTTGTTTGGATTTACTATCTTATCTCTCAATCCTATTAAAGAAAAGGGTAATGCATTCCGTCTTGTGTATGATTATATACCCTTGGTGCTAGTCACCACTCCAGGACTTATTGAAGGCGGGTCTCAGGGTTCATTATCTCTTCTTCAACTTGAAGAAGGAAGGTTCTGGAAATATGTTGTCAATTCCCTTATCTTGGTGAAGGTGGGTCATGAAAATTATCATATATATTAAATAAATATTATTTAATAATAATATTTTTTTTAAAATATCATTTATTTCAAAAAATCTTGAATTGATCAAAGAGAGTTGCTTGATTAAAACTATATATTTCCGAAAAAATATAATTTTTGTTTCATCATATAAAAATATATTTTTTATCAAACTTATTATCTAATCATTTTAAAAGTAATAATAAAAAGTGAAAAATAATCATTATTTTATTGAAATAAAATATAAAAATTCATATTGTTATGCTCTAGATATATATCCTTTTATTACACCAATTAATTCCCTAAGGGTAAGGTGTGAGATGGTGAGATTTTCTTAGGTTGTTTCAGCAAACATGGTTTGGGTCATGATCTTGATCAACTTGAGATTCTCTCATAAATAGTTTCATTCATGATTTAATTGTTGAATATCATTTTAGGTTTGGTCAAGGGTAAATCTAAATGATGTTATCTCTATCAGAATCATTGATAAATTAGATTCATAGGGTAATATCCTACTTGTCGAGGTCATCACTTACTTTTTCTATTTCAATTATACATTATCATAACCCTTAATATATATTAATCATACAATCATTATATAACATCCATACTATCAAAGTTTATGATTCTTAATGGTCTTTTAAATATGATAGGATATAATTTATAATGTTCCAAGATAACCAAATTAGTGCATGTTTTTTCTATAACTACATTACATATTAAGGAATTTATTTGTTCAAAAAGGTAGTTTCATTTATAGAGGTTTGGGTTCTTACATTATTCCCCCTTCAGAAATTTTTTCCTCAAAATTTTCATTTCATACACTAAAATAGATGAGGGAATTTATATTTTATTGCCTCTTCCGGTTCTCATTTCACTTCTTCAAACTTTTAGTTCTTCCACAACACTTTGACATGGGGAGTTGCCTTATTTTTGTAGAACTATGTATCTATAATCTAATATATTCACTGAATGTTCCTTATATAAAATATAGTTATCCAATGGTACCACATTTGGATTCGGTATATGTGAGTGGTATGGTATGTACTTACTCAAGAGTAATACATGGAATACATTAATTTCTTGAGATCGGATAGGTGGGAGTGATACTTGATAGTCCACCACTCCAATGTGATCAAGGATCTAAAAGGAGCTAATGTATCTTGGACTAATCTTTCCCTTATTCCCAAACCTCATGAATTTCTTCCATGGAAATATATAAAGGAAATTTTATATCTGAACTCATACTCCAAGTATCTTCGATGATGGTCTATATAGATTTTCTATCAACTTTTTTTGTATTTCATATGTCATTAAATTATTTGAACCATCCCTTTCATTTCTTGGATATGATCAGGTCCCGTCAGCTTCCATTATCTAACTTTATCCCAACATGTTGGAGTATGAGACATCTTCCCATATAGAGCCTCATAATATTCCATTTGAATACTAGATTGAAATCTATTTCTATATGAGAACTTTACTAGGGTACGGTGTTGATACCAATATCCTTGTAAATCTATTGAACATGATCTCAGCATATCCTCTATAGTTTGAATGTTTCTTTTAGACTACCGATCTATTTGAGGGTGATAAGTAGTACTAAAACTCAACTATACATTCAATTATTGTTGAAGGCTTCTCCAAAATCTCAAGGTAAACCTTGGATCTCGGTCAGATATAATGGAAAGTATACCTC
This sequence comes from Viscum album, assembly GCA_963277665.1. Classification (NCBI taxonomy): domain Eukaryota; kingdom Viridiplantae; phylum Streptophyta; class Magnoliopsida; order Santalales; family Viscaceae; genus Viscum; species Viscum album. The sequence goes on from OY728126.1 coordinate 1,748,903,096, forward strand.
TATGAAGTCTTATCACTTCTCTTAAATATAACTTGGTGAGTTGGTCAAGATATATATATTCAATGATAATAATGAAATGTGTTGTCTTTATAAGAAGATCAACTACCACCTAGATGGATTTATTTCCTTTAGGTATCCTAGGGAGTATTATGATGAAATAAATGGTTGTGTTTTCCCATTTCCATATTAGTATGGGAAACAATTGCATCATGCCCTTAGACTTTTTTCATTCCACCTTTACTTGTTGGCATACCAAGAATCAATATACAAACTCTAAAACCTCTCTATTCATGTTATTCCATGAAAAAAATCTTCAAATATCAATAAATTTTAGTGGTTTCAGGATAAATTACAAAGGATGAGATATGTGTATCATCTAGAAGTTCCCTCTTCAATTTTGGTTTTTATGGGACACATATCTAGGTTCCAAACATTATAACTCCATATTTAGAAAATTTTAACTCCATAATATTGACTACCTTTTTCTATAGCACCGCATCATCCTTATAGGCCTCCCTAATCCTGTTGAAAATGGATAGTTGAGAAGTTATTTGAGAAAGGTGGGATAAAGATCCATTATTATTCCCATATCCATCCTTTCCATGTCCAATAATATTGTATCCCTTTCAATACTCATCATGAATAGGATTGTGGGATCATTTTTACTTGTAAAATATGCCACTTTTTTCACCTTCCCGGGATGGTAATAAATTAAAAAATCATGATACTTGATCACCTATAACAACCTTTTTTGGCACATATTAAGATCATTTTTTGTTAATATATACTTGAGAATTTTATGATCCAAATATATATAACACTTTTCTTCATAGAGATAATTTAACAAAATATTTAACTTTAAGATCACTAAAACTAATTATAGATCATGATTTGGGTAGTTATTTCCATGTATATTTAATTGGTAGGAGATAGATGTTATCACTTTTCCATATTTCATGAGTATACAACCCAATTCCTTTTTATATTCATCTCTTTAGATCATAAATCCTTCCCCACTGGTGGGTTATGTGAGTATAGATGCAGTAACTGGCCTCTTCTTCAACTCTTAAAAGATATCTTCACATTCATTAGTCCATAAAAACTTTATACCCTTTTGAGTTAGCTTAGTTAGTGCACTTGAAAATTGTGGGAAGTTTCTCAGAAATTGATTATAGTACCCAAATATCCAAGGAAACTATATATTTCTATCAAATATGTTGGTATGGTCTATCCTTTAATTACCTCTTTTTTTAAGTATCCATGGATATCCCTTTGTTGGTGATAAAATCACCCGTGAAGGTTACCTTCTCCATACAAAACCCATATTTAATATACTTTGAAAATAATTTTTCCTTTATTAAAGCCTTCATTATAGCATTCAAATTCTCCTCATTTTCCTCCTTGCTTTTGAAGTAGATAAGAATATCACCTATTAATACTACCAAAAAAATTCAAGGTAATCCATAAAGTCTATATTCATCGTGTCCATGAATATTTTAGGATAATTAGTGAGTCCAAATTGAATCACTAGGAACTCATAGTGCTCATACCTTGTATGAAAAGTGGTCTTGGGGATATCCTCCTTCTTCACCTTTACTTGATAATATCTCAATTAAAGATCCAACTTAGAGATGTATTTCACTTCATGTGGATAATTGAAAAATTCATAAATCCATGGAAGAGGATACTTTTTCTTTATCATGATCACGTTGGGATCACAATAATAAATGAAGAGGTGCATGGACCTATCCTTCTTCTTGATGAATAGGACTAATGCACCATATAGTGAATCACTTGGGTGTATAAACCATTTATCCAGATTCTCCTATAATTTTTTCTTCATCTCTCAAGCTCAAAAATGCCCATTTTATATGGATTCATGGATATTGGAAAAGATCCAAGTATAAGCTCTATTGATAACTCAACCTCTCAGCAAGAAGGGAGACTAGTAAATTATTTAGGAAACACATCATAGAATTCCCTCACATTGATAATTTTTTTAAGTATGATATTTTCCTTAGTGTCAATCATTTCAAAAAGATCTTTTTTCTCATAAGTAAATAATATTCAAGCTTGAGATAATGATACCAAAGGATATTTATCCTCATCCTTACACATGTATAGAATCGGAGGATGATTCGTGATATGGAGTAGTATTTCCTTCTCTCAATAATTTATATTATCTCTATATAAGGAAATTCAATCCATTCCCAGAATAGCATCGAATTCCACTAAAGGGAGTATAACAATGTTTGCTGGTAAATGTAACCCAAAAAATTATATAGGGGATGATTTATATACTTGGGATGAAAAAATTGACCCATTTTTCATATTCATTGATAACTTGACTTCAATGTTTTTAGTTGGTGTTTAAATAGTTCTTCTAAACTTACATGATATGAAAGAATTTGTAGAACCATGGGTGATAAGCCTACCTTTCACTATTTTATTATTATTCAAATCATTTACTTCATCCAAAATAAACAGAGCAATTATAATTTTCAAAATATTAAACACATAAACAGGAAACCATGAACATTAGATGGATAACTAATAAATTAAATGTATTCCTTAACTTTTGAATTTATAGGTTTCAATTTAAGTTATCCATGATTTATTTCCTAACATAAATTCTTATGGGCATATTTTTTCCCTTAATAATATTTCATAATGAGCTTATGAATTTACCAAATCATATCCCATGAGAGTGTAAAACTAGGTGTACTATAAGGCCCATTTTCATGCACCAGTTGATGATTGATTCTATCTCAATTTACCATATTCATGTTTATTACCCCTAGGTACAATTGTGCTAGATCCACATCCACTTGTATTATCTATATAGGGATTTATTTTATTGTTAACCATTTTCTCTATACTTTTCCAAAATTTAGGGATATTTCATATGTTTAGTCTTATAATTTAGGCTTTCAATATGGTTTTATAATTTTATTACAAAATAAATAACTAGACTTTTCTCTGATACCAATTATGATAACCTATATATTCAATACACTTTACTTCATTATTTATTACATAAATGTGAACTTAATAAAAACACATGATATAATGAGGCATAAAGTCCTTGAGAGATTAGGTACATTAAATAATAACTTAAAACATAGGTACAGTATAATTATTTAAGAACTTTGAAACATGCCTTTATATTCCTTGGATCCTCTAAAACTGCATGGGATAACCCTGGGATGTATATAAAAAGGGGTGAGCTACAAATCTTAGTAATGTAATAATCAAGAATAACATGATGAAATTAATACATGTGATACAATAGGCATATAAATGGGACATAAATGGGTGATAATCATAAACATAAACATAAAATCATGATATATGATGACAACATGAAGGTAACATAGTAATGTCGAAGCAACATAAAACAGGACATCATAAGAATAAGTCAAATATAACCACCAATAAATCATAAAATAGTGTGCTTAGTATAACCTCATGTGAACCATACATGGAATATCATGATATTAAAATATTAATCAATGCATTGTAGTGTTATATAATTTTGGGCCCACCCATCATATTCATATCATGTACATGAATTTGTGTGCCACATAGATCATACGTCATAAAGACACATTTCACCACTTTTAAACATCGGATTCAGGATTCTGGGTTACATAAATATAATTCCTTCATAAATAAAGGATATTTATATCTAGTTTAATACCCTTGAGTGGAAATTGGGATGGGAATTCACAATACAAAATTTTTTCATGTAAAATCTTGGGATAATTTTAACAGCATAATGAGTGTGCATAAACTTTCATGGAATGGGTTAATGAGAGTAAAAGGGGAATATAATAAATTTTAAATCATAATGAAAGTAATAGGGATGTGTAAAAACATATCCCAACATGAATAATTGGAAATAAAAAGGTATAATATAAATAAGGTACTTGAATAAAGATAAGAAGGATGTGATCCCTTACCTTGAGAGGAAACTTCTAAAAGCTTAGGAGGATCTTATTAGGAGATTAGGACACATTGGGAGGTATATAGACTGGGAAATATAGAGAAAATTTATGCTCCAAGTGTTTTTAGTGAAGAGTGACAGGATTTTTGGTGGGTTTATATATCAAAATATGGGAGATTTTTTTATTAATTTTCACACTTAGGTTTTAGAATCTATATGATAAATTAATCCAAAGAACAAACCATACCATGATATTTTAATATTTTTTCTACCAAATTAGATTTTATTTAATTATTTTATAATTTTAATAACTTAACCCCTTACAATAATACCCTTGTTGACGTGAAAGTGAGTCATGTTTATAAATAATTTATTTTAGAAACTTAAAATATACTATAGGTTTTGGAGGATTCATTAAGAGTTTATAAAATTAATAAAATAACTTAAAAAACACATTATTTTAAAATGGAATAATAATTTTGGTCATGGATACCATTTATAATATTTATTAAATCAATTTTGGGATTTTATGATGTTATAATACATACCGTATAATTATACCATAATAAATTTTTATCCAAAAAATCTACTATCTCAGAAAATTATGAAAAAATCATTATTGGATTATTTTGATGTGATGATTTAAAAAATAATATTTATTTTATAAAAATAATTATATAAATATGATAATATACAATTTTAAATCAAAAATTCCCATTTATTAAAAAATATTGGGTTTTTTTACAATGACAGTTTTCTGACCCTTATCAAAAGTACATTTGACTTCATAAAATTATATTATCATATATATTTAACAAATATTATTTTATAATAATAGTTTATTAAATATTAATTTATTTAAGAATAATAATTCATTAAATGGAGTGTCATGATTGAAACTCTATGTTTCCCAAAAATATAATTTGTGTTTCATCATATCAAAATCTAGTTTTTATCAAACTCATTATATAATCATTTAAAATTTAATAATAAAAAGGAATAAATATAATCATTATTTTATTGAAAGAAAATATAAACATTCATACTATTAGTTTATAGATACATATCCCTTTATTACACCATCATATTTTATAACACACTGATATTTTTAAAAGAACACTATGTTTGATAGCTTACACTACACAGAACACTAATATTAAAAAAATGATTAAATATTATTATTTAATTGTGATATTTATCATCATGTTGTTGGAATGGTAGGAATGAATGTGATTAAATAAATTATAAAAACATAGTTTACACATGTTTTTAATTCATTGTTTATAAATTAATTATAAATGAAAATAAAAAACAAATTAACATAGAGGATGAGTTCTTATAAAAAACTATTTTTATGCCCACAATGGAATTTTATCTTAATAAATTAAATTAATCACTATATTTGAAATATATTAATTAAATTTATATGTTATATATTCAATAAAATTTTTAAATTCATCTAATAAATTTAATATTCTTAATATAAGAATAAGTCCAATTTTAAGAATAAAAAAGCTGGATTTTTCTAAAAGGCAATTTTGTCACCTATTAATGGCGCACCTACTTTAAAAATAAATTTTTACAATTTTATAAATTTTATTTGAAAAAATAAACTTCATTTTTAAATTTATTACATAAAAATAATCTTAGGGCGATTTTTTTGTATTTTATAATAAGTTTTATATTTTGATGAATAGTAAAAAAACTGAATTTTAATTGAAAACTGAATTTTTATATAAATAATTTATAAAGTTAAATTAAATTTTAAATTGGTTTTAAAGTCAAAATATTTCAATTATACATCTATTAATACAATTTTTTCCATTAAAATCATGTTCAAATTGAATTTTTATTTGAAAATATTTCAAACTTTTGAACATTTTCTCTTTAAAAACCTGCTTTGTCATCTCATCTAGGGAATTAATTTTAAATCTAATTTTATGAATTATTTGAATTAAATTTGGTAAAATTAATTCAATATTTGGAATAAGAAGTTAAAAATATAGGTTTTAATTTCATTTTTATTTATTCATAAAAAAGTTTCCATGGAAAAAAAGAAATATTCACCGCAGTATAGGTAAAATATTAAAACGCGTTAAAGTTAAAAGGTAAAGGCTTAAAATACCTAAAAATACAAATTTTAATGTTTTTTTAGATATCTATCAACCCTAAAAATCCATTAAAACATTAATTATCATCCAAATTCTTTAAAATTAATCAAAACTCAATTTCTTTAACTTTATACATAAAATAATTATTATTTAATCACTTGAAACCACCCCTCCTCAAGTATAAATATCACCAATCACCACCCCATTTCTCCTTAAAAACCATGAATCACCTAAAATATTTTCCAAATCCTATTCACCCCACTCTCACCACATAAAAGTTACACTATTCTCATCAAAAGACCAATTCCAAGGTCTTTAAGGGATCCTTGAAGGAGGTGATATTCAAGAGGTAATTTTCTCAAACCACCACTCTTATTTTTTTATTTTCTTCTTCTACCTTATCCTCACGTCCTTCATCCATAAAGGAATAATAATTATAGAATCATTTACATCATTTAATTTTATTTTTATAATGGAATATCTTATATCTATCCCTTTTATGACCTCTTATTATTCAAATAAATGAAACTATTTTCTAAATTATATCGGTTAATCGCCTTTATGAAAAATGATTTTGTTTGTTTCCCATTATTGCCTTCATGGATGGTCATAATACTATTTTTATGATTAAATAATATTTTAATAGGTTTATTATAACATATTTAATGTTATTTGACTAATATATACTCATAATATTAGATAAAATGAAACTAGTTCGTGATGTTTGGAAAAAATACTAAAATAAACTAGACACTTAACATTAACATTTTATCAAATTAATCATCCTCATAAAAGATATAAAAATGATGTATGGTAAAATTTATATTTATAGAAGTTAATTAATAATATTTTATTAGACTTCTAGAGTTGTAATCCTATTTTGCAAGAACATCCATAATTATACATAAATGAATCGATCATGAAACCATAAAACGAACGCACCTGAAACCCTGAAAATAATGAAATTTTATTAATAAATGGGTTATATGATGTTATAAAATCATCACATAAGGTATTATAAGTATTAATATATTTTATTAATGATTTTATAACATTATTTAAACCATTATATAGGAGTTTAAAGTTTGAAAAAACTAAATGGAACTAGGAGGTTAGTTTTTCTGGTCTCACTTTTACTTTTGTGAGATATATGACTTATTCACATATTATATCTCATGTGTGGTGTATATATACTACCATTTATTATATTATATAATGAATATATTTGTTTCATGTTATTTAAAGTTTTTCTAAATTTTATTCCTTCATGGGGAATATGATTTGACTGATTAAAAATTCTTAAGGGATCTCATCTTAAATTACATTACATTGAGACTTATTTGTTATTATGATCCAATTCACTTCTATGTGGTGAATATAAAATCCCTAAGAAATGTAATATCATGATTTATTCCTTCCTTATGTTATTTTATGTCTAATGTTGAATTATTTTATCCAAGTTTATTTGACTTGAAAATTACCAAGTGATAAAAGTTATTGTAAAATATCACTTTCTTTTGTGATTATTAGATTTCTCTTGAAACAATCACTTTATTGTGATTATTTTTCATTAGATATTAAATTTATATTAAATGTTCATATTATTTTATGATTTATATGATTATATCCTAAACTATATTCTATTTTTATATATGTTATTTACATTTTAAGTTATTTTATTAATCTTGGGAATATTGATAAATATGTATTTTTTTTCAATATCGATATTTGATGATAAGGCACATTGTTTATTAATTAAATTGATTATTAGATATATGAGTATTTATATATAATACATGGGTTGGTATTAGTTATATATATCCCCTCAATACATCAGTAGTATCATAAGACGAATCAGTTGACGAAATTATATGATTTTATATCCACAAACTTAAACTGGAAAGAAGATTGATCTTGATAGTAACTATCTAGAGAATATATCTTGATAGTTCATATTTCTGATAATATGAATTCCATAATTATTTCTATTTCATGTTATTAATATATTATTTATAATATCTATAGACAATTTCCAAGATCATGTGATTATTTATATCGCATTATTTGATCATCTTTTATTCCTTCCATATTATGATCAAGTTATTGATTAATGGAATGTGCTCGGTCATTTAAATTAACATTTTTATTATTATTATTTATTCATTATATCTTCCAATGAATTTAATCTTTACTAAGAATTTTAGATCACTTTTATTTTGTTTCATTTCCCGATGTTATGAAGAAAATATCTTTTAATGAGTTTTAATGAATACAGTTTACTAAATTTTTTTATGTATTATATTTTATTTTATATTCCCAACATAAAATGGGTATCATGTATGTAATATAGTTTACCAAGACTAATATATTATTTGGTCCTTTGGGGTGCAATTTCTTAAATCTTATTCCAATGTAATAAATTAAGGCACTAGCTCCAGGATACTAGATTCTGGGTCTTTATAGTTGGTATTAGAGGAAGATTAGTAGAAACTATGGTAACTAGATTTAAAAAACCATAGATTATATAATTAAACCCTATAATAGGATTTAAAAATATATTTAAATAAACTAAGCTTATTATTTATAAATTAGTTTACATTATGTATTTTTGATATTATGTATTGTGTTTCATAATATTGTGATCTAATCAAGTGTATGAAATTATTTAAAAATGGATCCTATTAAAAGTAATGGGAACCGTATCAATGCACATAATCCTTTTATAGATTTCCTTCATATGAAATATAATAGTGTTGAAGCTAGAGATGGATTTTTAGCTACAAATGAAAAAATTATAACTATATTAGGACAACTAACTTGGGTTATGAGAAATAACCTAGCCTATATGGAGAATCCTGATCCATAACATAGTGTAATAATGATATACCGCTTCATGATACCAAAACCTCTATCATTCAATGGGACTAAAAAATTGTAACTTAGAAATGGATAAGTACTTTATAGAAGATATTTCTCACTTTGGGAAGTAATTAACTGGATAAGGTTTTCATAGTAGTTTATCATCTCTCTAGAGATGAGGATCAATGGTGGTCATTGATTCAAAACACTAAGGAGGATGAGGAAATATAAAATATGGAATAGAAGTATTTTAAGGAACTTTTCATGGAAAAATATTCCCCTCATGAACTGTTAGAAGATATGGAGAGAAAATTCTTGAGTCTGTGAAAAAAGGAGGATGACAATGTTGGTAAGTATGAAGAAAAATTTATGATATTATCATATAATGGTGTGGACTACATACATAAACCAAGAAGTATGATTGATCATTTCTTTGATGGGTTAAATCCATCCCTCTGAAGGGCACCGGTCTCCCAAAATTTCTTATCATATGAAGATATAGTATCAAGTGCTATTGATATTGAGAAATAATTCTCTAAGTATTATGACTTTAAGGGAAAGAAATATAATTATATAATTGAAGATCAAGAGATGGATGAAGGGAAGAAAGGAAGGAATTATTTTCCACATGTGATAATTGTGGAAAGAAACACCCTTATACTTGCCTTGTTACAAGTGTGAAGAGAAAGGTCAAAAGGATCATGATTGGAAGGGAAATAAGGAATAATTAAATGTGTATTGTTTCAACTATAAATATATGTTCTACTATGAAAAAAAAATCCAAAATAATAATGGGGATATACCTCATGAGAAGTTAAGGGATCAAGTTCAAGCTTATACTATTGATATGGCTGAAATGCAAAGATTATTATGTTTTTGTTTTTAGATCCAAGAAATATATTTTATTAAATTATCATGATAATAATTATGAAATATATAAGTATTTTACTATAGTAATTCTTCTATATGGATTTGGAAGCATGTGATGAATAGTACTAGTAACCAAGAGAAGTGATTCTATAGTAAGTTGATCTTTTAGAAAACATGTGATTTATGGAAGATAACCTTAATATTTTCCCAATGTTGAGATAATAATGAAAAAGGTATGTTTATGGGATATTATTAGTGACCATTAAATTGGTTATTGATTTGATGTTTTATATTATCTTTGCAGGGTTTGATACATTATTGGATTTAAGGAATATATTCGATAGTCTAAGATTTTTTTAACGAATCATGCATGTTTTCAATAAGTATTTATGGTAATTCAAGTTATTCCCATGTTTCAATATAATACATTATTAAGGTTTTCACATGCTTGGAATGTGATTATTAATATCTACTTCATGTTGTTTGAGAAATTAATGATAGGTTAATTTTGAAAATTTAGGGACCTTATTTTAAAAAAATTATATTTTAATCTTTTGGAAGGTTCATGAGGGTAACCATTTATGATATTGTTTTCATTGATATTTGGATGAGGTTTTATATATTAATGTATTACATAAACATATTAATATTTATGCATGTTGAATAATCTGTGTTAACCATTTTGTTATGAAAACTAGAGACATAAGGAATGACTTTTCATCCCATTATAAATCTTATGATCCACTAGTTCTGTATAAATTACAATTTGAACTTCATTTCTTGGAGTAAGAAATGAAGCATAAATTGATCAATGCACAACTAAAGAGTGATATTGGAATTATGAGATGAAATCAAGTAAGTATATCTCCTCAAATAATTTTTGAAATAAAATTTTATTCTATTATCATCATTTCTGATGATACTAATAACCTTTTTTAGACCTATTTGGTCTATTGTTTTTTATTCATTAAACTTATCTTGACCATGTAATATATCACTCTCCATCATAAATTGATAGTTATATTTCTATTCCATTCCCATGTGTTCACTTCACACTAATGATTATCCAATTTGAAAGCCTAATTTTTTAGTGACCTTCGCATTTCCCTTTCCCTCTTATTAAGTGGATTTTTATTAGCCCTATTTATGTTGTGTGTTCCCAAAAAATAATTTTCAAGTATCAAACTTTGATTTTTAAAGTTTAATTTCAAATTGTGGGGAGGAAATTTATTGAAGTATGGGAGAATGTAACACCTCAATATTTTTAAAATAGCTTACGTGACATAGAATTCCAAGCTTAAACAAATGATTGAATATTATTATTTAACTATGATAGTTATCACCTAGCCATTAGAATTGTAGGAATGAATGAAATTAACTAAATTATAAAGACATATTTTACACATGATTTTAACTATTTGGTTACCAATTAATTATAAATGAAAATAAAAACCAATTGAATATAAAGGATGTGTTTTTATAAAAAAACTATTTTTATTCCCACAATAGAATTTTATCTTAAAAAAAATTAAATTAATCCAAATTAGTAAAATATATTAATGAAATTTTTATGTTATATATTCAATCAAATATTTCTAAATTCATCCAATAATTCTGATAGGCTTAAAATAAGAATAAATCCAATTTTAAGCCTAAAAAGGCTATATTTTTCTAAAATGAAATTTTGTCTCCTTTTAATGGTGCATGTAACACCTAGAGTTTTTATAAAATATTTTTTTAAAATAATTTTAATTATTAAAAATCTTGTATTGCATGTAATCATGAGTTTAAAAGAACATGTATATGCCCTTAGTATAAAATGACCATTATAACCTAGCCATTATGTTATCGAGAATAAATATAACTAACATATGAAAATGTGTGGTGAATTAATTGGATAACAATTATTTATAAAAAATATAAATAAATTATATATTTTTATTTTTTGTATTAATAAATTTATTGAATTACTATTAGTAAATGAAATATATATTTTATCTACTTAATAAAATATTTTAAATATTCATCCAATAGATATTTTTTCATAGGGTATGAATAAACCCTATTTGACACATAAAAACCTATATTTTTCAAAAGGGTAATTTTCTAGATTTTAATGGAGAACCATTTTTAAATTAATATTTTAACAAATTAAAAAAAATTTATATGCAAACATAAATATTTTGTTTGGAAGTGGGATATAAAAATTTAGTTTGACCTTCAAGTTTTGATTAATAGTAAAAATACACTAAAATTTAAATGAAAATAAATTTTTCATAAAAATAATTTATATGGTTGAATTATATTATTTAATGGTTTTAAATTATAAATAGAATTTATTTTTATCATTTAATATAATATAGTTTATTGGCATTAATTTTACATTTAATTCAGATGTAAAAATATTTCAATCTTTTTTAATGTTTTAACTTTTAAAACTCATTCTCTCATTTTGAAAACAGGATTAATTTTATATTATTTACTGAAACTTATGTGTTTTGAATTTTGAAAAATAGATTCCATATTTTGAATCAGTAGGTCCAAATTATGTAAATAGATTTATTTTATTTTTTGTTATTATGAATAGTAACTTCTGTAATTTTTATTAATACGATAAAAGGGTAAATCATGTAATTAAGGGTAAGAATAATATTATAAAATTACCCTAACTATCACAAACCAACCAGGGAATTCATCCAACCAAACACCTGACCCAATTTTTGATAAGGATGTAAGGGCATTCTCGATCCCCACGAGCTGGCAACTAGTGTCAGGTATCAAAATAAAACTATTGGGAATGATTTCTCCCATGAACAAAAGATAAAAAATAAATGAAAATCAAACTGAACAATAAAAATAAATAATCATAGAGGAAATAAATAAACTACTGCATGTACCTCCATGTGACCACAAGGGTCACCACCAAACATAGAATGAAGCTCACTCCAAGAGAGATGTGTGACTGGGAGAGCCTAAAACTGAAAAGGTAAAGTAGGATTGAGCACCGAGATGCTCATTAGGAATGCCAAAAATAAACCACACCTGATTCTCCACCTCTAAAATGGAATCCTTTCTTTCTATTTTTAAAATAGAATACAAGAAAATAAGTTGTTACACACTTTTATCAAAATAAGTAACAAGACTCTTTTTTTTAAAGAAAACCCCTTTTTCCATTTCAATTTCCAAAACAATTTCCAAAAACATGTAAGTCATTTCAAAAATTTCCTTTAAAATAAAACTAATTCTACAATAGTTATTTTAGTATAAAAAGAAAAGTAAAGGTGTTATGAGATCAAAAAACCAAAAGTTCCACAAAATAAAATAGGAACATACAAGTATGTAATCATGGGAATTTCCTAAACATCAATAGAACGGCCCCTGGACATACTCGGTTTAGAACCACCTGTCGGTGTATGGTGAAAACCCAAAGTCTATAACCAACTAACCAATATAGTGGCACATCCCACCTAGCTTAACAACAAATCCAGGAGGGTACTTTCCTATCTAATCGAGGCTGGTAAGCAACCATCCCTCAATCCTCTAAAATACTCCCAGAAAAATCTATGTTAATAATATACTATGTAAGTAGGAGGCCCTCACATGCATGACTCACCTTACCTATTGTCACCACACTTGCCTACCCCAAACACGGACACTACTTATATGATAACCCATATAGGGAAATCCCCAATAGGTGTGTCCATCATATGAAAAACCAATAACGAGTTCCAATTGGGTAATCACATCACATAAACCTTTAAACCATTCCACAAAGCACTTTAATTTTCCAAATGGGTGTTTCACACTTTCGAAACCAAATTTTACTTCCAAAATGACATAAAGTTTCAACCGGGACATTAATAATATCATTTCAATATACCATAAAAATGTTTCAAACCATTTCTAAAACAATTTGAAACACCACTTCCATAAGCACTTGTCATATAGGCCTCTAAATTTTCCAAACCAAATTCACTTCGAAAATCCATTTCCAATTCTAGGTTAAAAACACACACGACACTTAAAAAGTGCCAAATGAACCTTTATGTCATTTAATTATCAAACTATTCTTCAAGGTTATAAACAAGAAAAGTTTTAAATAACACACTTAACAAAATCCTTTAAGTTCCACAAAACATATTTCTCAAGCTAAGAATATTTTAAAAATCTATTCTAAAATAGTTAGGATACTTCATATTTGAAAGAAACTTGTAAACAGGATTAAGAAAGATGTGTAAATAAATGGGAAACTAACTCCAATAGGAACAATAAATTTTAACAAACAAGTATATATATTTATATATATATATATATATCACATGAATATAAAAACATGCTTTTAAATTACTAAGAAATCAGGGAATTCAAATTAAAGGTATGGGCATAAGGGAATGTATTTGATGGAGATGATTATATATACATAGATACATACCTATGTATGCATGTGCACACCCCTAAGGAGACAACAAAAATCCAATAAACAAGTCCTACATACCCTAAATCACCAAAGGGACCCAAAATAAAGGTGAAAATTTAAACAACAAAAGAAAACCCTTACCAAAATTGAGGAGAAACCTGCTGCCTTTGACAACCGCGGAAAGAAAGATCATCAATGCGACCAAAAACCCTATTCTCAAAGAATATTCCAAAAAAACCCCAAAATAAATTAGGGTTTGGTCATGGCATGTGCACCACCCAGAAGAGATTAAAATCATCATCATCATAGAGCAAATTTTTATTAAGAAGAGACAACGCATAAGGACCACAAACACCATGGCTCATAGAGGCCTAAAATAGTGAAGACCAAGGGAATCCCCTCTAATTAGGTTGACCCCCTCGGGTTTCAAAGACATTACATTGTGAAGGAAAATAGGGTCAGGACCAAGAAAATCAAGGGAAGCAAGGTGATCTGTGACTTGGTTACCCTCTCGCCATGAGTTCACCCCTTTGGTATTGTTGTTGAGCGCTCCCATACACTTTCTGATGGTATATTTAATTGACCAAGGGGTGGTACATAGGCTATTTAATACGTTATAGAGAATATTAGAGTTGGTTTGTACCTCCTATAACCCAATGTTTTTCTAATCGAACAGGCTAATGCCCTGAAGGAAAGCCTTTGACTCAGCCTATAGGGATGATCCATGACCCAAACGGGAGGAGAAAGCTAGAATAACATACCCCTTTTCATCCCAAACCACACCTCCACCATGCAGGACCCCCATGTAGAAGGATACAACTATATTTAATTTGAGGCCACTATAGGGGGTCCATAAAACTCATTGGCCTCTGGTGTTTCCATTATTTGGATGGGTGTCATAGGATCTCCATTGAAGAGAGTAGAGGGAGGGAGCCTCCTGTCATTTCTAGAGAGTTGGGATAGATCCAGAAGTATATTTTTGATCCTGATGATGATGTATTTTCTAGAGGATGGGATCCCATCATGCCTTGCCTTGTTCCTATCTTTCCAAATACTCCAGAACCCTTCATATAAGATCATGGTGCAGGCCTCCTTCTTCGATCCCTTGTCTCTTGATCCATGGAACCACATCTGCAGTAATGGGAGTTCATCCATGTTATGATCGGTGAGAGTCGTAAAATCACCGAGATCACTCCACACAGCACATTCCCAATCTCCTTGGAAGAAAAGGTGATCAGCACTCTCCTCCTTACTATTCTTGCAGTAGGGACATCGAGACACCAGTGGGATTCCACAGCATTTAATATTATCATCCATAAGGATTTATTTGTTTCTGATATGCCATGATAAGAATTTATACTTCGAGGTAAGAAAATTTGGCTAAATAGTCTCGTTCTAGATGTATAAAATTTCCTGGGTGCTTAGAGTTTGATGAAAGTCCCAAGAGGAGAAGGACCTCATAGAAGAGGGAGTGAAAACGCATTGGTCTGGCTTTGGGGTCAGTTAAATGAGATTAAAGGTTCCCTTTTGATCCGTGTCCAGCACCGCTTTGATGAATGTAGGGTAAAATCTAGCTTCCTTGAAGGAAATTGTAGGAGCAAGGAAGCCCAGGAACCCAATGACCTCCCCAGCCAAGTTGTGATGATAGAATGAGATATCTCTGCTCCCCAGCATCTAACAAGAATGAGGTTGAAGGTTATGAATGAGGGTGGATATGATATACTAGAATAGAGATCCTTGAATTACCACTAAGGAAGGATCACCAAAATGGGAGGAGTGCATGGTTCTACCCTAAAGTTTGTGTTGTTCCAAGACTTCCTAGGAAAGTTTGGCATGCATGCATAGGATGGTGTCCTCGAGGCAGTGGATATTGATTCCACCTTCCCTAACTGGCCTCACCACCTTTCACCAAGAATCCAAGTGGTGTTTACCTTCTGAAGTAGGGTCCCAAATGAATCTTTCCATGATCTTTTCAATGTTTTGGATAACTCCATGTGAAACTTTGATGGAAGAAAGTTCATAAATCGGGGTAGCGAGAAGGACACTGTTAATGAGAGCAATGCGGCCTCTGAAATAGAGATACTTATTGTTATATTTGGGGATGCGCTCCATGATCTTACTAGATAGAAGACTCACTAGAGGTATTTTCACCAAAAATCGGGAGGTGGAGTAGTCGTCGGAGGGAGGGAGCGATGCACCGAAGTACTCCCAGTTAGTTGGTTCATGCAATTAGAAGAGGGGGAAGTCGGGTCACACGAGTAGGATAGGGGGAGGATGGGTCATAGGAGGAGGATCCGCCACTGGAGAAGGCATGGTTTCTGGAGGGGAGGAGGAGGAGCGCCTAAGGGTTCTAGCTGGTAGAGGTCGCATGTGTAGGGAGCAGTGGAGAAGAGGCGGGCCACATGGGGGATAGGGGAGGAAAATAGAGGAGGGGAGGAAAATAAATAAAATAAAATAAATAAAAAATAAAAACCTAAAAAAACCTAAATATAATTATAATAATTATAATAATATTAATAATAATAATAATATAAATATTCGTTATTATTATTATTATTAAAACACTTTCTTAAACTTTATTTTATTTATATATTTTATTTCCATTTAATTTATATTATTTTTCAACATAGGAATCCTGCATGATTAGCACATGGTTTACCAGACCATCCGCTGACTATACGCTGGCCAATGCCTAGGCCAGACACCCTTGTACGGTTACCTGCAGGCAGACGCACGGTTGAGAAAACTGTGCTCTAACCATGATAAATGGAACTAGATGATGAGATTCCCTCATGCACGGTTCTCACATGGTTATTCTTAATCGTGCACAGGACCCATCTTTGCTTGAAAATTTTAAAATTCATCTCAGATTGGATGGAAAACAAAATTGAGGATATAAATAATTAAAATAATTAAATTTCTGAGGTCAGAGTGTGACAGTAAAACTTGTCTTAATATCATTGGATGAGTATGTTTCGACCTAAATCATCCTTGAGACGAAATGGTATCCATTGGAATCCACTTGGATGAGATTAGGACATTTAATTTATTTTATTTAAAGAAAAGTTAAATATGTATCACTCAAATTTTAATAACTAAATAATTTTTAATATAAGTTTATAAATAAGATAAATTTGATTATAAATACTCATTTTAAAGGTATTTTTTTATTATGTTAATTTATTTTTTAGTTTTCGGAAATAAATAATTACCTTAAAGGTTTATATATTGATGATGGATAAATTATTTAATTGATGAAAAATCAATAAACTAATTTTTATTAAAATGATAATAACCATTAAAATACACAAACACTTGACCAAAAAATATTGGTTGAGTATATATCACCCATAATCATCCAATATTAGAGTTCCATTTGGATCCTTATAAAATATATTATGATGCTTATATTATTTTATTTAAAGTGATGTTAAACTTGCCACATTCATGTTTTAATAAGTATACATTTTTAATGATCGATTTTCCAGAAGATATCTTCGACTAAAAGTATTATTATGAAATCTAGTATACTTATCATCATTATAGTATTTTATTTTTAATTTTTATTCAACAAATAAGTGTATTAAATAATTACACAATACTAAGGTTGTAATTATTTTATTAATGGATATAAAAAATAAATGTTATTAAAATATTAAAATAAATATAATTTGGGATACTCAATATTTATAATAAATTTTATAGATGACATTTATCTCTTAGGAATATAATAAAATAGTTGGTTTAAAGTTAAATTGTTATATTAATATTTTTTAAATTAATGAATTAAATAGTGTCAAAATTGACACTATTGATTGTTTATCAAAATAATGTATTATTAAATTATTTAAAAATCATAAAACATTTTTAAAAAATATAGAATAATTATTATATGGTTTAAAATGTTATAAGGTATTTATTTATGGTCTAATTGACATAAAATAAGTAAATATTTTCCACTTTTAACATTGAAATATTTGTTAACCTAGCTAAAAATTAAATATAATAACTGAGTGTTAATTAAAATGATAAGGTTTAAATTGACATAAAAACTTGTATAAAATCTATTGGTTGATGATATTAAAACCCTATCTCATATAATTTTATAAATTGGGTCATTTTGGAGGTTTTTTTATGAGTTTTTGAGTTTATTATAATTTAATGTTTTTGGAGTTTCCAAAAGTTCCCATCACCTCAATTATAAAAGGTAACCTCATCCATCACCTCTTAACTTCACTTTGAGCCTTAAATCTCATCAATACCCTGAATATTTCACTTATAAACTTTACTAGTTACATTCTAAAGGTTTTTTCCTTCTCAAAAGACCAACTCTAGTACCTATAAGAGGAGGTCTAGAGAGAGCATGCTGAAGAAGAGGTAATCTCCTCTACTGATTCTTTCAAACTTATTTCTTATTATACTTCCTATTCCTGAGTTGATTCTATTATAAAGTAATAAATATAGTGTCACTTATATACTAATATGTTATTATGATTATGGAACAACCATATTCTACCTTCTATCCATCCTAAGAAAAAGGATATCACTATGTGTGCGTATGTATGGCTTACCGTCTTCACATCGTGGTGTAATCTATTTTTCATCACCACCTTACTTGGATGAGTATTATGATGGAAATAATAGATATATATGATTATTATAACATGATATTTATTCTTCAATATTATATACATCATCTACTTCAATACCATTCAACAATTATGGGAATGATGTCGTCTCTCATGTATATGTACGGTCTACTGTCTCCATGATGCGATGTGATTCATTCTACATGATATTCATTATAGAATTATTATATAAATGAATATAATTAATAAATATGATATATATCATACTAATATAATTATGAAAACTATATAACTATAACCTAATAATATTAATAGGAACTTATTTACAAAACATACATAAGAAAATGAAGTAGTTAATACCCAAATAATGAGTAATAATGAAATGTTAATAACAAATAGATGATAATGTGATAATATATGATATTATAAAAATGTATATTATTATATATTAATTCAATGAAATTATTTAAATTATTATATATTAGTTTTGGATACATAAAAAGGATATCATACCTAAGGTAAGGAATAATTTCACAAACACATTTATTCTGATATTTTTTATACGTATGTATTTACTAGGGTATATTTATCATCCATGTCCATGTTTTATACATATTTATTATAAAATATTCTTCATATCCTTATAATATTTTTAAATTCAATTTTACCCATTGGTAAATTTTTATGAAATGGTATGAAAGGAATATTTTTTCTCTTTCATTACGAAGCACTTTTTTACTTTCTGATAAAAGTTTGAGAAGAATGTTTTATTTTAAGTTATATGGCATGAACGGATTTTTAAAATTTCATAACACATTATTTTAATGAATATTAATTTAAAATATTTCAAGTTTATTTTTCAATAAATTATTTTCTTTTAAAATTGTGTGGTATTTTGAGAAAAGAAAATGTTTTTGATGAAGAAAGGATATTTTGCTCAAGAATTAATTTCAAGTGTTTTATCAAAATTATTTTCCATCTAAGATGAAATTATTTAAATAGGATGATGTTTCTATCCCTATTATTAATGTGGTTTTATTTTTTTTATGAAGGAATGATATTTTTTAAATCCATTTGTTTTATATGAATTATGAGGTAATGATGTTTAATAAACCCTTTTTATTCTTTGGGTTATGCTATGATGAATGATTTATGCTATTGTGGAACACGTAATGATGATTTCATTATGAGATGGGTGGGACCTATACCTCCCTCCAATTAATTGGTTACATATTTATATCTCATGATATAGATAGTTTTGTACTGGGAAATGATCTCGGTTTAGTAATATAGGGCTGGAATGAGGAGTGAACTCGGTTCAATAATGGAATTTATCTACTATGATGGTCTTGGAAATGATCCTTGAATAATATGAAATGATTTTATATTCTTATGTGTATGCCATAGAATTTCATGTCTTATGTTATGACTTTTGGGATTATGTTCAATTTATTCTTATGGTATTTTATGATTTATCACATTGCATGATATTACGATGTTTCATATATATTATAAGATTTTCAAATGTTATGTTCTTATGTGTTATGATTATGATATGATTGGTATCTCCCTATTTACCCTTACAAAGAATCTGATCTCACCTTTTCTTATGTTTCTTTTCCCCAGGTCATGAATAAGGGTATTAAGTAAGATATGTCAAAAAAGGGTCTAGTTATGAATGAATAAGCAGGATACAATGTAGATGTCTTATAAACGAGTTGTTTATATTTACCAGTTTATAAAGATACTATAACTATACGATCCTATCATGGATTTGTTATATTTTTTAATGAATATTATTCACCTTTGAAGTAATATCTATGTATTTAAAGTATGGGTCATTATAGTTGGTATTAGAGGGAAGTTATAGTTAAACTTTGGAAACTGAGATGAGAAAACATTAGTAAGAACCCTTAGGATATGTCTAAGTATAGGTTACAATACTAGTGTTTTAGAAATGATCATGAATAACCTAGGATAAAAACTGAAGTGTCATAAATTGAAATTTTATTCTTGATTATTTGTTTTTTCCATTATTATTAGTGTTTCTCACACTATAATGACCCGGACCTAAACAGCCACCCGAACAGTGCAAAATGGGTCGGGTGTTACTTGCTTATGCGCACCTCCCTGAATGATAAAGGCTACCGATTAGCAGTGAGGGTCTAGATGGGAATAGTGGGGAGGCTATACCCTCTCGGAGGATAATAATGGTACTGGTCTGAGTAATAATATGTAACATGCAGTGGAGATAAATGACTCAGCAGACTCGAAAAAGATCCATAGAGAAGAAGCATAACCAATATCAATAAACTGTAGAAACAATGTATAAACAAGCATAGCATAAAGTAAATAGAACAGCATGTTGAAAACCACTTGCAACTTCTAAACAAACCAAGCATATGTCCATAGAAATTCAATACATAAAAGGGAACCAATGGATAACCAACAATAGCTACCACAAACAAGGAAAGCATGCTGATATAGGAAAGAAAGCAAAACAAAGTAAACTCCATCTAGGAAAGACCTCGAGGTTTATACCATCTCTATGCAATAGCTAAAATAGTATAACTCCTAAGGATGATCTCTTTCTTGCACACAAATCCATACAGTCTACATGTGGCCTGAAGGGCCCATGTAGGGTGTGATAATAATTTCATTAGGATACCACCCAATAGTGTGTACCTAATATAAGTGTTTAAGTAGGAATGAATTCATAAGGAAAACAGTAAATAGTATGATGCACAAATAAACATGAACTCCACTGGTTCTCAGCAGCCACCATAAAGTGTCACCTTCTTTGGAAAACACTGTAATCTCTGTCATGTAACCCAATACCATGTACCACTTGAAACATCGTGTTTCAAGTATCGATGTCCCAATGGTATGCCCAAATAGTAGTAACATGGAGGAACAGTGATGTCTGTCCTCAAATAAGTAAACGGAGGAACAACGATGTTTTCCCTCAAATCACGTTGAGCCTCTTCCCCCAACCTAATAGCCTCGACACTATCCCTTGAAGGCTCCTCACCTTCCACATGGCTTCCTACGGAAAGCACCTCTAAACCAATAGTACATAAACCACATCTATTGGGAATTTCTACCCACATGAGTGGTCAAAACCACCTCATCACGGAGTCTCTCTATGTGCACACTACTCAAGGTTCCAGGTGAGAGGTAATCACCCAAATAGTGCCCAATCCACAACATCTCTGACACCTCATGCCCCTACGACCATGTCGATCAAGTCTGATGGCCTCACCATCCAAGTAACTCAGTCCATTCCTAACCTTACAATCACACTTCCTCAAGACAACGTCCATGGCGCCCAATCTCGTGGTCAAAACCACCTAATGTAACCCGATTCAAGCCCAACCTGTGATCAACATCACTCAAGAATATTTGGTTCATGCCCAATAAAACCCAAAGGGTTTCTAGCACATGCAATTTATAAATTACATATATAATAAAAAAAATCACTTTTAAATAGGAAAAACAAACTAAACAGTTCATTTTAACACATTTTGGCATACCTGGCCAAAATACCCCAATTTAGAAAAGGCCCCTCGTCGGGCCCCGCTCAATCGAAATAGGTAAAAGGGCATACCCAAATACATATCATGGGTCTAATAATATATTTAATATGCAATAGCAGATAAAATAGGTTCTCGCTCAAAATATCCAAAAAAGCGCAAAAGGTCGCGCCACCCAAAAATCCACAAAAACACGAAAAAAAGGTATGCACAACCTACCTAAGACCCGTAGACGTAGGAACATATGATATCAAGTTCCAATTTTAATCTGATATTTGTAGATCTATATTTTCGTCAAATCTCGGCAATTCTACTCAGATGGAAACTGCAACGTGTAAGGCAAAAGATCAAGAATGGAATAGGGTGTGCAGGTTTAGCCTCGTTGTTATGATCTCATAGCCACCTATGGATTGAAGAAAAAATTTTGGATGAAGAATCTAGGGCAAGGTATGTTCTTTGGATTTTTGGAATGGAGTTGTTTCGAAGTCGGGGAAAAAGAATATCTTTTCCGAAATAAGACACGACAATATTTCATTTAAACGAATAAAAATAAAAATACACGGCGTGTATAAAGGACTACATGCCATGTAGTATCCTTGTTCATACTCCTACTTAAGAGTAGGTAGCCACACGGCTTGGACGCACCACATTGGTCGACACACAGCTAGGAATCAGCTGGTACGCGGAAGGAGAATACATGGCTTGTCAAACAAAACTACACGCCGTGTAGTAGGAAATTCTTACACGGTCATCACATGACATGTACTCGGCTATCCCACTGATATTACATGCCTAACCCACACACGATGTGTAAAAATGGTACACGGCATGTTTTTTCTATAAACTTTCTACCTATCCAAAGGCCTACATGCCATGTCTAGCCTTTACACACGGTCAAAAGTACACGGAGTGTACTGAAGGTACACGGCATGTAATTTGGAAATTTTCAGAACTTCCATATTTCCCAGTTTTCTTAGAAACAGGTCAAAAATTCAAATATGGTCGAGATTTTGACCCATTTTAAAAACCTGGGTTCTTACAATCTCCCCACCTTAACATAGCTCATCCCCGAGCAATCAAATAAAACCCGGAAATGGCACCAAACATACCACCCAGATCAAAGTAACCCAGACTACCCCGGTCTCAAAGGTTCAGGATAAGTCCCTTAAGGTCTCCCCACCTTAGGATTTGCCTAACTTAGTCTCAACCCGATAAAAATCAAATCAAGAAAAGGTTCACTAACCTATTTCTGGACTCATGGTCCTCTCGTGATGCATTTTCACTCATGCACCTCAGGGGTGCTCCTGTGTCATTTCTGACACCCAAATGTATCTCGCACCGCATCGGTGCCCGCCTCCATGAGGTCCTACATTCCATGGATTCTCATAACAAACCTGGTTCCTAGAACCTCAAGTAACCCACATCCTCTATGCCCTGATGCCCATGGAACCTCAAGTAACCCGCATACTCGATGCCCCAATGCCCAAGTCACCTCAAATAACCCGCTTCCTCGATGCCTCAATTCCCACGGCACCTCAAGTAACATGCATCCTCGATGATCCTAATGATATACATCTCATATATATATAAATATATCACACACCTGATATGGTGCCAATCCCACTAACCAGCATATGGCCAGTCCACATATATCCTGTGCACCTCATGCACTCAAAATGGACATGCCTCAACGGGTCATTCCAAAGAGGAAACAATAAATTCATAGCCAAAACAAGTAAAAACAAAACATATCATGGCCACACTTGTGGTGTACCTATAACTATCGTTGGCTCACCAACCTGCTCAGCCTTTGGCAGCTCCATGGAATGAACCTAGCCTGAAGTTCGGTTGTCTGATGCCTAACCTCCCTAAAGTGCTGCTCCAGTCACCAGCCACTAATCCCTCAATTGGGTCCTGCTGTCTCGGTCATGTCCTTCACATGCAGCTGAAACTCAGCTACCCTCTCTTGGTACCGAACCTGAACCAACTCCAGATTCCATAGTCTATCCTGGTCCCTGACTTTCAGATGTCTGAGAAGGCTACCTATAGAACCTCTCCAAATGCCCAACCTATCCACATGCTCGGCACTCCTTTGGAGGCTTATCACACTAAGTCTGAACATGTCCTGGCTTCCCACACTAAAATCAAACCACTACTGAACTGCTACGAGGTGGTCTAGATGATTCCTTGTCCTGACTGACCTACTGGAACGTATCCCATACTCGCTTCCTTCTATCTGAACCATCACCTGAAGCCATCACCCAGCCAACCTGGGGCCTATCCCTTTGCTTAGCCTCCTCTATATGCACCTGATTCATCTCCTCTGATAATGAACACATCTTGAAGATATTCACCTAGATTTGAAAGGTGTATCGTAGTCCATCCTCTAATCATCTCACCCTTGTTGCATCATTTCTTACCATATCAGGTGCAAAGCGAGATAGCTCAGTGAAGGTAGTTACATAGTCTATGAAGGACATGTCTCCCTGCTGAAGGATCAAAAACACCCGATCTCTCTCTTCCCTTGGTGTCTTTGGGAAAAATTGATCGAACAACCTGTCCTCGAAATCTTTCCAAGCCAGTCCTTCATGCCTGCGAGTCTGAACCTTCACATCCCACCAACGCTTTGTCGGTCCTCTCAATATGTACATTTCCATCTTGACCCTCTACCCTAGAGGCATCTTGAGCTGCTCTAAGATCATCTACATGCTCTCTATCTAGTTCTTGTCCGCCTATGGACCACCCTCAACCTGTAAAAGTGGAGAGTGTTGTGACTGGAACTCTCACATCAGATATGCCATAGATGGCTCTGTACCCTACAAACCTCTGTCGGTCTTCTGCAAGACACGTACCAGGATAGCTCTGAACTTCTTATTGAGACATGGTCTGAATGCTTCCAAACCCGGTTGTTGTCCTTCCTGTACTGGATCCTAGACTTGTTCCTGTCCTTGAGCCTGTACCTGCAGCTCATGCACTGCTTGTCCCTCAGTATTTTAACCTGATCATGCTCCTGCGGCACCGTACCATCACACACCTGACATTCCATCTGAATCATCTATGAGTAACCCATTGAATACCTTAAATGTTCATATAGAACACATATATAACAATATATATATAACGCAGATAAGGAAAGTAGTAAAAGGCAGTGCATAACTACTACCCTTACTCTCCACCACCGTAACCCATGCCCACGGCATCCCGACCTCATGGCCTCCTTACCCACCCTCAACAGAGCCAAGTATCAAAAGTACATCAGGCTATGCCCATCCGAACAACCAACATTGCCTCAAACCGACGACCGATTCGCCAAATCCTGATGATCAAAATCACCTCAACCATAGTACCTGCCTTCTCTTATAAGAGACAGACCCAAATACCCTACCACATGAAATTCTAAAAATATATAAAGCATCGTATAACACATTTTAATAAACAAGCAATTCTATCAGGAATTTCACCTATTCATATTTCAAAGCATACAAGGCATGGCAATTAATATTATTCACATGGCATTATCACTTCACAAAGCATATGTGTAGTTATGAAATTGAAATACCCTAAAAATGTTCCTATCAAAAGAAAAACAATCACGCCTTGCCATACCACGCCAAGGTCCAATTCTATCTTACTGCACCAAGTTAAGGTTTAAATATCACAATCAGTAACATCACACACCAAGTGAGCCACTGAGGTGGAAATTATATAAACTATAATCTGAGAAAAAGAAAATAGAAATTCCCACCCATGGAAACTTGGTTCATCCCTAATACTTGGGGCTGCAGGCACCCAAGAACAAGCTAGAAACCTAGTTCCAGTAACAACCTATCTCTAGTCTACCATATCCCAAATAGTAAAACTAGCAAAAATAAAAAGAGAAGTCTCAATCTCATTAGTATCCAGAAAAACACTGCTACTAAATCCCTATCAAGAGATCCTCTAATACCACTTTTTAACGACTCAAACCTGAATATCCACCCAAACAGTGATAAGAAGTTCAGGTGTTACTACCTTAGGTGCACCTACGAGAATGCCAAAGGCTTCCGACTAGTATCGAGGGTCTAGATGGGTATATTGGGGAGGATATACCCTCTTGGAGGATAATAATGGTATTGTTCTGAGTAATAATATGTAACATGCAACATAGATAAACGGCTCAGCAGACTCAAACCAAACCTGCAGATCATAAGCATAACCAATATCAATAAACAGTGGAAGAAATGTATAAACAAGCATAGTGGAAAGTAAATATAACATCATGTTGAACACCACTTGCAACTTCTAAACAAACAAATCATGCATCCATCGCAAGTCAATACATGAAATGGCGTCAATGGATAACCAATAGTAGCTACCATAAATAAGGAAATCATGCTGATACAGTAAAGAAAGAAAAACAACATAAACTCTAGCTAGGAAATACCTCAAGTTACATACCATATCCATGAAACAGTTAAAATAGTCCAACTCCTGAAGCTGATCTCTTTTCTGCACACAAATCCATAAAGTCTACATGCGTCCCGAAGGGCCCATGTAGGGTGTGAGATGAATCTCAGTAGGATACCACCCAACTGTGTGTACCTAATATAAGTGTTTAAGTAGGAATGTAGTCATAAGGAAAATAGTAAATAGTACGATGCACAAATAAACATGAACTCCACTGGTGCTCAGCAGCCACCATGAAGTGTCACCTGCTTCGGCCAACATCAGAATCTCTATCATGTAACTCGGCACCATGTTCCACCTGACACCTCATGTCTCAAGTAATGATGTCCCAAAGGTATACCCAAACAGTAGTAACCTGGAGTAACAGTGATGTATGCCCTCAAATAAGTAATTGGAGGAACATCAATGTCTACCCTCAAGTCACGGGAAGCCTCTGCCACCAACCTGATAGCCTTGATACTATCTCCTGAAGAATCCTCACCTTTGACATGGCTTCCTATGGCAAGAAACCCCAAACCAATAGTACCTAAACCACATTTATTGTGGGTCTCTATCCACATGAGTGGTCAAAAACACCTCATCACGGATTCTCTCTGTGTTCACACAATTCAAGGTTCCAAGTGAGCGGTAATCACCAAAATAGCACCCAAGCCACAACATCTCTGACACCTCGTGCCCCTACGACCATGTCGCTCAAGTCCGATGGCCTCTCCATCCAAGTAACCTGGGCGATGCCCAACCTGATAGTCACACTACCTCAAGCTGACATCCATGATGCCTAATCCTATGGTCAAAACCACCCAATGTTAACCAGGTCAAGCCCAACCTATGATCAAAATCACTCAAGAATATTTGGGCCACACCCAACACAACACAAAGGGGTTCCAGCACATGAAATTCAGCAATTACATATATAATCAAAAAGAATCACTTTTAAATAAGAAAAACAAACTAAACAGTTCATTTTAACACATTTTTCATTCCAACCAAAATACCCCAATTTAGCAACGGCCCCTCGCCCGGCCCCGCTCAAGACAAATAGGTAAAAGGGAAAACCCAAATACATCCCATGGGTCAAATAATCAATTTAATATGAAATAGAAGATAAAACAAGGTCTCGCTAAAAATATCTAAAAACGTGTTAAAGGTTGTGCCACCCAAAAATCCACGAAAATATGAAAGAAGTTATGCACCACCTACCTGAGACTCGTGTAGGTAGGCACATCTGATGTAAAGTTCCAATTCAAAGTCAAACTTCGTAGATCAAAATTTCTTTCAAATCCCGACAATTCTACTTGGATGGAAACTGTGACATGTGAGGCAAAGGATCAAGAACGGAATAGGGTGCGTGGTTTTAGCCTTACTCTTGCAATCCTGCGGCCATTAATAGATTGAAGAATGGATTCCAGATGTAGAATCTAGGGAAAGGTATGTTCTTCGGGTTTTCGGAACGAATCTGTTTTGAAGTCAGGGAAGAAGAAGATATTTTCTGAAATAAAACGCGATGCTCTTTCATTTAAATGAATAAAAATAAAAATACACAGTGTGTATAAAGTACTACACACCATGTAGTAGCCTTGTCTATACTCATACTTAAGCGGAGGTAGCCACACGGCTTGGACGTGCTACACAGGTCGACACACGGCTAGGACTCATCCGGTATTTGGAAGGATAATACACGGTGTGTCAAGAAAAACTACATGCTGTGAAGTAGAAAATTCTTACATGGTCATCACATGGAATGTAATCGGCCATCCCACTGATAGTACATGCCTAACCCACACACGACATGTACAAATGGTACACAGTGTGTTTTTTATATAAACTTTCTACTCTACCAAAGGCCTACATGCCATGTATAGACTTTACACATGGTCAAAAGTAGACGAAGTGTACTGAAGGTACACGGTGTGTAATCTGGAAATTTATAGAACTTCCAGATTTCCCAATTTTATCAGAAACAAGTAAAAAATTTAAATAGGGTCGGGATTTTGACCATTTGTAAAAACTTGGTTTCCTAAACACACTATGATTCTTGGTTTTATTCAATGGATGAAACCCGAAGGAACTGCATTAATGATAAATGTGAAGGGAAATGAAATGATTTCCCTCTGAAGAAACTGAATATTATGGGATCTGGAATGAAAAATCTTGTAGTTATTCTCACACAAATTTTTCAAGCTATAAATCTTGAAGGATTTCCAAATGATAAAAGGAGGTAACAACATTCTATTGAGTCCTTCATGAGGTATCATCCACCTTCAACGGGTCTTCTGATCTATTAGTGGATGAACAATAGATCAGTACCACTGATAATATATTTTTAGTTCTCAAATGTTCAGAATATGATAAACTCATCTTGGTATTCTATAATTTGGAAGGTGAAGCATATAAATGGTGTAATATTATCTGGAATACAATTCGAAGAGATGAAATTGAATCTATGAAATGGGATGAGCTCATGAACTTATTTTTTAATAAGTACTTCCATCATATTCTTTGAAAAAATATAGAAAAGGATTTCCTTGAGGTTAAGAAAAATGATGATGAGACTTTTGGTACCTACAAGGAAAATTTTACAAGACCTTCAAGGTAAACTTCTGGAATTATTATCCAAACTGAAAGTAAAATTGATCAATTATTTTATGGCTTAAAACCAAGTCTCCAAAGGGAATTATCCATAAGAGACTTCAATAGCTATGAACAAATCATTTAATTTGCTCTCAATGTTGAGATAGATATTAGAGTAACCCATCATTCTTATTGGTATGAAAATAAGAGAAAAATGGAATTAAAAGGTAAATCTAAAGACCACACTGAAAATAAGATGAGTTTTCCCTTATGCTCAAAGTGTGGAAATAAACATGGAGGAAATTGTCTTAAAGAGACTAAATTTTTTTTTTAAGTGTGGAAAATAATATTATCGGGCAGTTGAATTCCAAAGTGATGGGAAAAATATGAATAATAATATGAATAAAGAAAAGGATAAAAAGAATTCAACTCATGTACTTCAATGTTACAAGTGCAAGGAAATGGGTCATTATTCCAATCAATGCCATATTCCCAAGGTTATTGATGATGATCAATATCAAAAAAACTCTTAAGGCCAAAGACAAGGTCAATTCACATGTGATCATTATTAATGATGTGGGAGTATGTTAATAAAGTGGTGAAAGGTAAACTTACCATCCACTCTAAATTAGAAAATGTTTTATTTGATTTTGGATCAACCCACTCTTTTATTTCTGAAGAATTTTATAAGTTTATCACTATATTACCCCAACAATTAGATGTTGAGTTATCTGTGACAACTTCTAATGTCACAATAGTCACATCAAAAGTTTATAATTCTTATCCTGATAGATTTTGTGGAAAATTACTTCCTAAAAATCTTGTGATACTTCCTATAGTGGAATTTGATGTGATTGTTAGCATGGATTGGATTTTTCTATATAGACCTCATATCAATTTCCAAGGAATGGAAGTCACATTTCATATTCTGAATCAATATATGATCATCTATTGATGCAAGTATGAATGTGAACTTCCATTGGATTTTTCTTCCATCTTATAGGTATTTATTCTTATAAATAAAGTTTATCTATCTAAAATGGATGGGGAGAAACTCACCATTAAGAATACACCTATTGTATGGGAGTTTGATGATGTCTTTATAGAATAATTGTTAGGTATTACACTGAATCATGAGGTTGAGTTTTCAATATAAATCATACTAGGTGATATGCCTATTTCAAATACACCTTATATAATGGCCCCAATTTATTTACATGAATTGAAGAAGCAACTCTAAGAGAATATTGAAAAGGGATTCATATTCCCTAGTGCATCACCTTGGGGAGAACCTATTATGTTTGCTAAGAAGAAAGATGGATCAATGAGACTCTACATTGATTATCTAGAACTTAACAAGATCACTATAAAGAAAAAATATCCTCTTACATGCATTGATGACTTATTCGACCAACTACACATAGCTTAATACTTTTCTAAGATTGATCTTCATTCAAGATATCATTAATTAAGAGTCAAAAGGGAGGATATACCAAATAAATAATTCCATAAAAGGTATAGAAACTATCAATTTATAGTGATTTCTTTTGGTCTTTCTAATTCCCCTACTATCTTCATGGATCTAATGAATAGAGTCTTTGGATACTTTCTTGATCAATTTGTGGTAGTCATTATATATGATATTTTTTTCTCTTTGAATAGTAAGGAATAACAAGAAGATCACTTTATAATTGTACTAAAGACCCTGAGAAAGGATAAGATTTATGAAAAAATTACCAAGTGTGAATTTTGGCTTCATAAAGTTTAATTTTTTAGTCACATAATCTTGAGATAGGGGATATCTGTGGATATAGAAAAAACAAATGTTATTTAATGTTGGCCAAGACCAACAATGATAACTGAGATCCAAAGTTTTCTTGGTTTGGATGAATATTATTGAAGTTTTGTGAAATATTTTTCATGAATATCTAATCTACTCACCAATTTGACTCATAAAGGAGTAAATTTTGTGTGGATGGAGGAATTTGAAGAGAATTTCAAAATTCTAAAAAGAAGGTTAGTCAGTGCACCTTTTCTCACACTGCCTTGTAGTGGATAAAGTTTTGTGATCTACAGTGATTCATCCAAGAAGTTTATGGGATGTGTTCTCATGAAAAATGATATGGTGATATCTTATGCCACGTGAAAATTGAAAATAAATGAGAAAAATAACCCTACTAATGATTTGGAGTTAGCTGCAGTAATATTTTCATTCAAGATGTGGAGGCATTATCTTTATGGTGAAAGGTGTGGTATTTATACTGATCATAAAAGTTTAAAGTATATTTTTACACAAAAGTAGTTGAGTATGAACCAAATAATATGGTTGGAGTTTATTAAAGATTATGACTACTCAATACATTACCACCATGGGAAAGAGAACAAGGTAGTAGAATCTTTGAGTTGAAAGGACCATGCTAGCCTATCAATGATGAGGATGACAAAAGATCCAATATTTATGGATTTTTGAAGGATGGATATTGAAATTTTAAATGAAGGGGAGAAATATTATCTTTCTCAAATGAATGTTCAACCATCTATACAAGTAAAGATTAAGGAGGTATAGATTTAAGATGTGGAGTTACAAAAAAAGGTGAGATATGTTCCTGAATTAATCCTTGATTATGATGGAATAATAAGGTTCAGGAACTGTGTTTGTGTTCCTACCATACCAAAATTAAAGAAAGAGATGTTGGGTGAGGCTCATGGTTCTTCATTCTCTATTCATCCTGGAAGCACAAAGATGTACAGGGGCCTAAAAGAGTATTTATGGTGGGATGGAATGAAAAGAGAGGTTTTCGAATATGTCTCTTGATGCTGGGTTTGTCAGTAATTTAAGGTTGATAGATAGAAGTATAATTCGATGTTACAATCATTACCCATAAAAGAATGGAAATGGTAAAACATCAATGTGGACTTCATCCTCAGACATCCTAAAACATCTGAAGGCCATAATGCTATATGGGTTATAGTTTATCGCCTTATGAAGACAGCTCACTTCATTGTTATTAGAGAGGATTTCTCTCTTGATCGGTTTTCTAGGATATATGTAAAGGAAGTGGTAAGATTACATGGAGTACCACTTTTCATTATATCTAATCAGGATCCAAGGTTTACCTTGAAGTTCTGGTGAAGTCTTCAGTAAGCTCTGGATACAGAGTTAAGTTTCATCACTGTGTATCATCCTTAGATATACGGTCAGTCTAAGAAGAAAATTAAAACTCTAGAAGACATTTTGAGAGCTTTCTCTATGTATTTTAAAGGTGGTTGAGATAAAAACCTACCTTTGGTGGAATTTTCTCAAAATAATATATTTCACTCCAGTATTCATATGGATCCTTATGAATCCCTCTATGGAAATAAGTAAGTAAATCCAAATTTTTGGGATGAAGTTGGTGAAATAAAGCTATTAGGACATGATATTTTTTATGAAATAGAAAAAAAGGTCATATCTATTCAAAAACACATAATAGTAGCTTAAAGTAGAAAAAAAATTATGTGGATAATAGATGAAAAGACCTGTAGTTTGAAGTGGGTGACAAGGTGTTTATAAGAATATATCCCTTGAATATATTAATGATATTTGGAAATAATGGCAAGCTAAACCCTTGGCACATTGATCTTTTTTAAATTTTAGATCGTGTTGGGAAGGTATTTTACCAATTGATGATTCCACTGAATCTCTCTCAAGTTAATGATATGTTCCATGTATCTCTCCTAAAAAATTACATACATTATCCTTAACATGTAATAAACTAATAAGTTATATCGTTGGAGGAAGATCTTTCTTATTAAGAATAGCCCATAGAGATTCTAGATCGTAGAGAAATAGTTATATGAAATAAGACCACTCGCTTGGTTAAAGTTTTATGGTGAAACCACTAATTTGAGAAAGCTAATTTGGAACTTGAGGATATGATAAGGGAGAGGCATCCTCATCTATTTGTTTCTAAATGACGAATTTTGAGGGAGAAATTTAGTTTAAGGGGGGTGAATGTAACATCTGGATGTTTTTATGAAATATTTTCTTTAAATAATTTTAATTATTTAATATCTTTCATTACACACAATCATGAGTTTAAAAAAACCATGAGACACCCTTAGTATAAAATAAACATTATAACCTAGTCATTAGGTTAGTAGGAATAAATATAACTAACTTATGAAAATGTATGGTGAATTCATTGGCTGCCAATTATTTAAGAAAAACATAAATCAATTATATATTTGTATTTTTTGTATTAATAAATTGAGTGAATTACTATTAATAAATTAAATTAATAAAATATATATGTTATATACATAGTAAAATATTTTTCAAATTCATCCGATAGATATTTTTGTCATAGGATATGAATAAACCCTATTTGATGTATAAAAACCTATATTTTTGAAAAGGGTAATTTTCTTGATTTTAATGGAGAACCTTTTTAAAATTAAGATTTTGACACATTAATAATTTTTACATTACAACATAAAAAATTTATTTTGAATCGAGATATAAAAATTTACTTTGGATGAATTTTTGATATTTTTCCGATAACCATCAAGTTTTGATGAATAGTAAAAATACATTAAATTTTAGTTGAAAATTACTTTTTTCATCGAAATAATTTATATGGTTAAATTATATTATTGAATTTTTTTAAAGTATAAATAGAATATATTTTTATCATTTAATATAATTTAGGTTATTGGCATTAATTTTACATTGAATTCAGATGTAAAAACATTTCAATCTTTTGCAATGTTTTAACTTTTAAAAATTGTTCTCTCATTCCGACAACGAGATTAATTTTAAATTAATTACTGCAACTTTTGTGTTTTAATTTTTAAAAATGGATTCCATATTTTGAATTAGTTTTCCCAAATTATATAAATATATTTATTTTATTTTTGGGAATTATGAATAGTAACTTTGGTAATTTTTATTAATAAGGTAAAAGGGTAGATTGGATAATTAAGGGTAAGAATAATATTATAAAATTACCCTAACACTTGTCTTGATATCATTGTATGGTTAGGTTTTGACCTAAATCATATTTGGGTCGAAATTTTATCCATTGGAATCCACTTAGATGAGATTAGGACATTTAATTTATTTTATTTAAAGAAAGTTTAAATATGTCTCACTCAAATTTTAATTAATAAATAATTTTTAATATAAGGTTATACAGAAGATAAAATAGATTATAAACACTCATTTTAGAGATAAAATTATTTTATATATCATTGTAATTTATTTTCAATTTTTAGGGAATAAATACTTTCCTTAAAGGTTTATATATTGATAATGCATAAATTATTTAATTGATGAAAAATCAATAAAAAAAATTATTAAAATAATAATAATCATTAAAAGACAAAAGCACTTGAAAAAATCTTATTCGTCTATTATATCTCAACTTTAATAATACAAGGGTCAATTTATTGACCATTTAGATCCTTATAGAATAGATTATGACACTTATATTATTTTATTTAAAGTGATGTTAAACTTGTCACATTCATGTTTTAATAAGTATAACATTTTTAATAATGAAATTTACATAATATATATTCAAATAAAAGTATTATTATGAAATATAGTAGACTAATATTCATCATAGTATTTTATTTTTTTTATTTTTATTCAAAAAATAAGTATATTAAATAATTACACAAAACTGATGTTGTAATTATTTTATTAATGGAGATAACAAATAAATGTTATTAAAATATTAAAATAAATATAATTTTGGATAATTAATATGTAAAATTAATTTTATATATTACCTTGAACTCTTAGGAATATAATAAAATAGTTGGTTCAAATTTAACTTATTATCTTAATATTTGTTAAATCAATGAATTAAATAGTTTCAAAATTGACACTATTGATTGTTTATCAAAATAATGTTTTATTAAATAATTTAAAAATCATAAAAAAAATTAAAAATATATATATAATAATTATTATATGGTCTAAAATGTTCTAATTTATTTATTTATGGTCTAATTTACATCAAATAAGTAAATATTTCCCCCTTTTAACCCTAGCTAAAAATTAAATAGGATAACTAAGTGTTAATTAAAATTATAAGGTTTAAATTGATATAAAAACTTGTCTAAAAATTATTTGTTGATGAAATCAAAACACTATATCATCTAATATTCTAAATTGTTACATTTTATAGGTTTTTGTATGTGTTTTGAGTTTATTATAAATTAATATTTTAGAGTTTCTAAAAGTGCCCCTCACCTCAATTATAAAAGGGAACCTCCTCACTCACCTATTAACTTCACTTTGAGCCTTAAATATTAGTCATAACCTACCAATTTTCCTTATCAACTTCCTTAGTAACATTATTCAGGTTTTTTTATTCTCAAAACCAACTCTAGTACCTATAAATGGAGGTCTAGAGGGAGCACGTTGAAGAAGCGGTAATATCCTCTACTAATTCTTTCAAACTTATTTATTCTTATACTTCCTATTCATGAGTTTATTACTTTATAAATTAATAACCCCATTGTCACATATATATTGAGATATTATTATGGTTATGGAACAACCATATTCCACCTTCTATCCATCCTATGAAAAACTAAATCACCACGTGTGTATATGTATGGCTTATTGTCTCCACATCGTGGTGTAATATGTTTTTCATCACCACCTTACTTGGATGGGTATAATGATGAAAATAATAAATATATATTATTATTATAACATTATATTTATTCTTCAACATTATATATACCATCTAATTCAATACCATTCCATAATTATGGGAATGATATCGTCACTTGTGTGTACGTATGGCCTATCATCTCCACGATGTGATGTGATTCATTATACATGATATTCATTATATAATTATTATATAAATGAATAGAATAAATAAATATGATATATATTATAATAATATCATTATTTAAATGATATAACTTTAACCTAAGAAGAGGAATGTGAACTTATTCGACAAAACATGCATAAGAAAATGAAGCGGTTAATACACGAATAAAAAATAATAATGAAATGTTACTAACAAATGAATGATAATATGATAATATATGATATCATAAAAATAACTATTATTTTGGAATAATTCAATGAAATTATTTAAATTATTATATAGAAGGTTTGGATACAGACATAGGATATCAGACCTAAGGTAAGGGATAATTTTGTTGTCTCATTTTTATTCGAGATTGTTTATACATAAGTATTTACTAGGGTATATTTATCATCCATGTACATGTTCTATACACATGTATAATAAAATATTCTTCATATCCTTATAATATTGTTTAAATTCAATTTTACCCATTGGTTAATTTTTACGAAATGGTATGAAATTAATATTTTGTCTCTTTCATTATGAGGTACTTTTTGACTTTCTAAAAAAAGTTCTAGAAAAATGATTTCTTTTAACTTATACAAAATGAAAAAAAAAATTACAATTTCATAATGCCTTATTTACATGAATATTACTTTACAATATTTCAAGTTTATTTTCAAAGAAATTATTTTCTTTTAAAATTGTGTGTCATTTTGAGAAAATAAAACATTTTTGATGAAGAAAGTATATTTTCCTCAAGAATTAATTTCAAGTGTTTTTTTAAAATTATTTTCCATCAAATATGACATTATTTAAATAGGGTTATTTTTCTATCCCAATTATTATTATGTTTTTATTTCATTTATAATGGAATTATATTTATTAAATCCATTTTTTGTATATGGATTATGATGGAATGATGTTTAAGAAACCCATTTTATTATTTGGGTTATGCTATGATGAATGATTTATGTTATTGTGGAACACATAAGAATGATTTAAATATTATATGGGTGGGACCTATATCTCCCTCAAATTAATTGGGTAAAGATTTATATCTCATGATATAGATAGGGTTGGAATGGTAAATGATCTCAGTTTAGTAATGCGGGTATGAAACGAGTAGTGAACTCAGTTCAGTAATGAACTTTGTCCACTATAATGGTCTTGGAAATGAGACTTGACTAATATGAAATGATTTTATATGCTTATGTGTATGCCAAAAAATTCCATGTCTTATTTTATGACTTTTTGGATTAAATTCATTGATTCTTATAAACTTTTATGATTTATCACATGGCATGATATCATGATCTTTCATATGTAGGATAAGATTTTCAAATGTTATGTTCTTATGTTCTCTAATTATGATATGATTGGTATCTCCCTGTTTACCCTTATGGAGAATTTGATCTCACCCTTTCTTATGTTTCTTTTCCCTAGGTCATGAAGAAGGTTATTAAATAACATATGTCAAAATGGGGTCTAGTTATGAAGGAATAAGTGGGATACCGTGTAGATGTATTATAAACTAGTTGTTTATGTTTCCCAATTTCTAAAGACATTATAACTATATGGTCTTGTCATGTATTTGTTATATTTTTTAGTGAATATTCTTCAATTTTTAAGTAATGTGTGTGTGTGTGTAAAGTATGGATCGTTATAGTTCACCTATTTTAAAACTAAATTTTGAAACTTTTATAAATTTTATTTGAAAAAATAAACTTTATTTTTTGAAATCACAATATAAAAAATAACTTAGGGTGAATTTTTGTTTTTTATCTAAGAAGTTTCATTTTTGAGGAATAATGAAAAATATTTAATATTAATTGAAAATTGACTTTCATATAAATAATTTATAAGGTTAAATTATATTTTAAATTGGTTTTAAAGTAAAAATAGTTTAATTATATATATATATATATATATTAATACAATTTAGTTCATTTAAATCATTTTCTAATGCAATTTTGATTTGAAAATATTTCAAACTTTTGAATATTTTCTCTTTAAAAACCTGCTTTATCGTCTCATCCATGGGGTTGATTTTAAATATCATTTTACCAATTATATGAATTTAATTTGGTAAAATGGATTTCATGTTTATAATAATAAGGTCTTAATTAAGTTTTAAGATCATTTTTATTTTTAGGCATAAAAATTTTGTTGTGGTAAAAATAAAGATTTTTCGTGGTATAGGTAAAATATTGAAATGGGTTAAAGTTAAAATATAAAAAATTAAAATACCTAAAATACAAAATTTAATGGTTTTATGAGGTATTTATCAACCCTAACCATCCTTTACAACATTTATTATCATCCAAATTTGCGTAACTTAATGCCACCTCAATATTTTTGGATTCAAACATAAAATAATTATTATTTAATCACTTAAAACCACCCATCATCAAGTATAAATACCACCCCTCACCACCCTATTTATTCTCAGAATCCTTAAAGCTCCTAAAATATATGTCAAACACCCTCCTCCCAAATCTATCTATATCCCAGTTCTGATTTTCTCACCAAAATACAAATTCCAACATCTTTAAGGGATTATTCAAGTTGGTGATATTCAAGTGGTAATTTTCTCAAACCACCTCTCTTATTTTTGTTATTTTCTTCTTCTACCTTCTCCTCACCTCCTTCATCCATAAAGTAATAATAAATCCATAATCATGTATATATATTGAGCATGGTGTTTTATTTTTTGTCAATAATATGTCAATAAGGTGTCAGTTGTTAATATGTTTGGAAAAGTGGTGGTGATGATGATTGAATATGGGAAGTTTTTCCAAAGAAAATGCCACTGATCAGAGAATCACTATTTTACATTAGATGTAATGCTTGATCATTCTCCACACAGAATCATAAGATTTTTGAACTGATCCTAAGTTCCAAGATTTTTATCAAGGTGATACATTATTACAACACTTAAATAAGTACATTAAATACTAAATTGCATGAGGAAAGAAGTAAAGATCCATCCATAGTCACTAAGTGGATGAAGTGTTAAAGATCCATACATTGAATCTAAATAGATGAAGTTTAAAAAATCAGACGATTATTTGAGCTGATCCTCAAAATCCAAGATATTTGTTAACAGAGAACACATCCCTCACAGCAAGAAGGCCATGCATTGTTCTTTAATTCATGAGGAATTAAGAAATGATTCATGGATTACCTATTATTGAATCAACAGAGGAATGTTGAAGATCTTGTATTTTTTATTCCAAAAAGAAAATCAGGATGATGTTTAAATATGAAAAATGAGAAAGAAATCATGCATGGGATTAGTATGGAATCTACTAAGTGAATTTCCCATGTATGGGCTTTGTTGGAAGAAGGTGTCCATGCAATCTTGTACACTTGGTTTTAACCAAGAATCCTTACATTAAAAAAATATACCACAACCAGGAAGGCCATCCGAGGACCTCAACCTCAGGCACATGTGGGACCTGAGGGTCAACTACGCCTAAGGGAAGCCTCAAGGACAGCCCCACAAGAGTCGCAAGGCATGTGGGCCATTTATAAGACCATAGGAGCATGAAAAATGATCAAACCATGTAGAAAGTGTGAATAGTGGGCACTAAGAGCGTGCTTGAAGGAGAAAAGGTGGGTGTAGAACCACGCCCGTAGAACACTGGTGCGGGGTGGAACCGGGAGAGGGGGGAAGATAATTTTGAGCTGATGATGTCATGGTTATATTGATAAACCATGGGAGATCTAAAGAGCATTTCGATGTGGGATAGATTTTAAAAATGCAGAAGCCATCTGAGCCATCTATCTGATCCTATGAAAAATCTCAACCGCACACTCCATCCCGCGCTTTGCGATATAATCTCCACCATCCATGATAGATCTAAGTTGATCCAATGGCCAAGGAGAGGCCATAATATCGTCTTCAACCTCCATCCATCCTGATGCTATAGCTCACTGCAAAATCCATGCAACCTCCAAGATAATGACTATATCCACTGTTGAAGCTATAACCTACTACATGTACATCATCTGAACAAAATGATACCAAGCTTGCAATTACATTTGCATGCATGCATCTAAATAGAGGAACTCGAACATGGATGAAGAAAAAAAAGTTGTGAGGCCACGTCATGATTCTCGATGCATTTGGGAGATTATTTTCATGCATTCAAAAATGCATAAACATGAATATTGCACTGAGAAATAATGAGTTTACGTTGAACAAAAAGAAATCAAGAATTGCGGCCATATCTTGATCCACGTTTAAAAATATTCAAAGGCGAATATCTCAGCCTTCAAAACTTTGATCCTTGTGGATTTTAACATGCATCATCTGCCTATAAAAGTAATATCCCTGAGCTGAAATATGTTTATGTTGTTCTCATAAAAAGAAGCTCTTGTTTCTCTAAAAAAATAGAGACACTAAAAACCCATATGGTTTGTGAAAGGTTGAAAGGTTTCTGCGTAGCCTTTCTACGTGAAGTAGAAGATAGATCCCACTAACCTTCGACAAGTGTTATGAACTCTCAAAGTGTCTTGTGAAGAATAGATCCCACGCATCCCTTATGTGAAGGAGAACCGCGAACAACCTTGGCTTGCAAAAGAAACCGCACCCTTTGTGTGAAGAATAAGAACTCAAGCCATTCGATTTCATGAACAAAATAATAAGGGGATTGCAAGATAAGGGAAGTATATGTTGGGATTCAATCATATTCTTGATATGGGGAAGCATGAGGCCTTTGTGTGGTTTTTCGAAGAAGAAGACCCGCATGGGAATACAATTCATGCACACATGCACTCATATGTGAGAAAAAAATAGGTAGTTCATGAAAAAAGGAATACATTCATTCAAGTGCACAAGAACAAATCCAAACCATAGACTACAACCATTCGGTTTTGAGGAAGAACATACACAAAACATAAAGATACTCGAACCATGTTCGTGAAAAGAGAGAGAAAAATCAGAATATAAAGAAGAGATAGTGAGTTTTCCTAAGAATATAATACATGAACATACATAATTCACATTAAACCCAAATCAAAAGAATAAGTGTGTGTTCAAAAGATCAAAACAAAAGGGAAGTGAATGTTTGCGTATTGAGAAAGAAGACAGTGAATGTATAATTGGATGACCCGTACTCATTGAATAAATATTGATACAAAAGAATAGTGTGTTCTTGGGTTGAAAAGCTACATATAATACATACATGAAATCATGCATAATCACATACATGTGTGAGAATTCTTTGAGATACC
This sequence comes from Viscum album, assembly GCA_963277665.1. Taxonomy (NCBI): domain Eukaryota; kingdom Viridiplantae; phylum Streptophyta; class Magnoliopsida; order Santalales; family Viscaceae; genus Viscum; species Viscum album. The sequence continues at coordinate 1,748,944,497 of OY728126.1, forward strand.
CAATACAATAGGTATTAGATTCCATGTTATCCATGCATGAAGTGAATGAGTATTGAGACTGAAGATAGAAAGAGTTAAATAAGATATTTTATCTGAGTATAAAGTGTTTGAGAATACAAAAAGGAATACAGAGCTGATATTGTTCAGAATTATTCTAGAATTATTGAATAGGTTGTGTGCACCATTTGCACACACATCAGTAAGGTCGGGTCTTCATTAGAAGAATAAATAATTGCTTGAGAATTGTTGAACTGAGGACTGATCAAAAAATTGATCAGAGACATTGAGCAAGGCCAACAGACCTTACCAAAGTCTTTTGAATATTCTTGATGAGATTCATGAGCAAGTGTGATTCATCAATCTCATGAGGGAAGATCATAGGATCCATCCATAGTGAATCAAGAAGCATCTCTTGTTAAATCCAAGAGGAATAAGTCTTTAGTGGGACTCTAAAGTAGGCCAGTGGGACTCTGATAACACTGTGGGAAGTAGTATAAATAACCTCCTATGGGACTTAGGAGAGATACAGTGGGACTCTATATCAACCATTGTAATTGATAATAAGATTATAGTAGAGAATCTGTGTTGGGTAGAATAACCAACACAGAAAATAGTATGTCTTTGAACAAACCTTGTAAATAATTGTGTTCAGTGCCTTTATGTTACATCATCATTTTAGTTAAGAATGAGAGACATAAGAAGAGTGGATTGAGGATTTAACTATCCATATAGGTTTAATTGAAAAGAATAAATTAGTGAAAATATTTAAAGGGATCATTAATTCACCCCTCCCCCTCTCAGTGATTTACACTAATCTAGGCACTTTAACATACTTTAATTTTATGTTTCTAATTTAATATATTATATTCATCCCTTTTATTACCTCCTCTTAATCAAATAAATGAAACTATTATCCAAATCATGTCAATTAATCACCTTTGTGAATAATGATTTTTTTCGTTTTCAATTACCACCTTCATGGATGGTTATAAAACATTTATTCTGGTTAAATAATATTTTTATAGGTTTATTATAACTTATTTAATGTTCTATAAATAATATATAATCATAATATTAAATAAAATGAAACTAGTTTGTGATGTTTGGAAAAACTACCAAAAATAAACTAAACATTTAACATTAATATTTTATCAAGTGAATCATCCTCATACAAGAAGTGAAAATGATATATGGGAACTATAGTACCCATGGTTTCTGGTATGTAACCATTAATTTATGATTTTTATGTTTATAAAGTGTAAGGGTAAAGTAAGGGAGAGTTGGTTAAACTTTCAATAAGTTTTTGGGGCCAAAGTAGAGGTGCACTGGCTGCGCACGATTTGTCCAAACCGTATGGAAAGCCTAGTAGAAACCGTGTGAAGATACATATTCTGGATACTAGGTTCATCATGGTGTGCACATGGTTAGGGAGACCATGATATGTGTCCATGTAAGATTTTCCTTAAGGTAGTATCTAACGCATGGTTAGCACATGGTTTTTCTAACTGTGTGAACTAATCGTGCGCGAGGTTAATGTGATATCCTAAAAAAGTGGATCTCAAATTTTTTTGCCTCCAAACTGCTCGTTTTTTCTCCTAAGTGGCCCTAACTCGGGATGTATCTTCCTTGAATGTGGGAGAACCTATCCCAAGATATTTTGAGTCAATACAAAGTATTCCCTTGGTTATTCAAATCCATATTCTTGAGGTATGTGATCATTCTTCATCGTTCTTGATTGGTTTCTTGGATCTACTTAGATCTACTTCTCCTCTCTTCTCAGTTTCATAGATCTATACCTATTATGGGTAGATATAATATTTTGGGTTCCAAATATGTTGATATTTGGTATTTATCATGATATGAGAAGATATATAAGGTGTTTTCATGGAGAATCGTCCTGGTTTCTTGAGTGTTCTTCGTCTGTTATCGGTTTTCATCAAAACAGTTGAGGTAGGTGGTTTCACTCTCAACTCCTCTTAGTAGAACTGATTTGAATGATTTAAAATTGAAACTATTGTGTTTAATTGATTGTGAATTTTATGTTTATAAATTTTTGGAAACCCTCTTTATTGATGGTTTGGTAAATTGTGGAAATCTGGAAAATTGGTGTCCTCGAATAAAATTGATTTGAGTCTTGATTTTAAAATAAAGATTTTAAAAAGGGGATTTTTTCTAGAATTGTTGTAATTGGATTTGATTAAAGTGTTTTCAATTAAATGAATGGTTTTATTGAAATGTAATGGTTGAGTGTAATTGGTTTGTTTAATGGTTTTCAATAAAAGAATGGTTTTATTGAAATTGTTTGAATTGAGTTATTTGAATGGTTTTGGAATATATGGGTTGTGTGAGTTCATGTTCGATATTCCCTTGAATAAGGGATGTGTACCATTGGTGTATAAGGTGCATGACCTTAGACCGGGGGAGTGTGTCATTGGGACAAAAATTAATTGGATGAGAGACCGCTCATGAGTATGAAACTGCCAAACAAAGCATGCATGGGTGTGTGTGTTTTGTGAACCATGGAATGGGTATGCTAGAATGATATTTATAAATGGTTTTAAATATTTCTTTGGTTGATTTTATAAAAGTATGAATTACTAGAGAATTTTTGATATAGTACTTGTGCACTTTTGGTTTTAAATGGTTTTTAAGCTTGTTTATATTTAGTTATAAACTATTTTGGGAAATTGTTTTATATAAAATATTTTATATAAATGTTGCTAGACTTTCTATCCTAGTGGTTTGGGTAGGGAATTCATTAAGGAAAACCTACTAAGTTTTATACTCATCCCTATTTTGGCACTTTGGTGCTTTTACAGAAGATATCTTCCAAGACATGGGAAAAGGTAAAGTATCACATGTATTTAGCACCACCTCGTGATACTTGGGTTGTTTGGTGATTAGAGCATGGAGTTGGTGGAGCATGGGGTCTTATTGTAGTCTTTGAGTTGATTAGTTATCTTTTTTCTATTTACTTTGATAGTTTCTTTGTCTTCCATTTTTGTACACTTTGGTGTGGTTTTGATATAAATGAAGTGGTTGAGTTGTATTTCATTTGTTCATGCATCATATAGGGAGTTTTTTTATTATGGTTTATTGGCTAATGGTTTTATTTATTAAAGGGTAAATTATCCCCCACTTGTATCTGAAACCCTTCGGTGTTTATTTCCATCCTTTGGCATCTTGGTTATTTCACTTATGTCCAAGTAATGATTCATTGTATTCTCAATCCATTGAGAATAAGTGGGTCATTATAAATGGTGTCAGTTTTTTTGATCCAAAAGATTGTTTGAGATAAGTGGTATCGTCTTGTTCCTTCCCTGGAGAAACAAGTAGTCATCATTTTTCTTGGTCTTGGAGTTGAAATTCTTTCTTGTATATTCATTGGATTGTGATCTTAGAAAGGAGTAGGATTGTTGGTACTTGAAATGCAGAGCATAAAAATATGTATCTAACCATTTTATGTTGAACTTCAAGTTACCAGAGATTTGGGTACATAAGTGTTTTAGAGACACTTATAAGATTTTGAAAATCTCATTTTCATTGGTTTAGAAAATGATACAAACATGACATGCATTGTAGAATAATTACTTCCCACTATGTTAGAATATTTAATTTGGAGTAATGATTTATGATTTTGTGAAAAGGTAGAAAAATTTGAAAAATGCAGAAATTTTTTTTCAAATGAAATATTTTGAGAAGGGAATACTTGGTATATTTTGAAAATTGTTAGATTTTCAAAAGAAAGAATGGAATTTTTCAAAAATGATTGAATGGTAAAAGTTTGATTTTGGAAAGAAATGGTGTGATATTTGATGTGATAGAATTTGAAATGCTAAGTCATTAATTTTTAGAGAGTAAGACTTATAGGGTTTTTTATTTGTTTAGAAAATGGAACCTAGTAGGTGTTGTAAAAACCAACCGGAAGAAGTTGGAAAGAATGTGGTTGCACCTAAACCATAGTTGAACCAAGATCTAGTTTGGAGTATCATCCAATCATTTCAATATGTGGATATATGGAACCGGATGTATGAGCCAAGGCATGTGGATCATTCCATTCAGTTCATGAAGTAGAATCCACCCATCTTCTAGGGTGATTCTGAACTCAGAAAGCTGAAGGTGTAAATGAATAGTATGAATCATATCTTTGATTTTATCGGCACACCATCACAGCTGAAATTAAAGCCAATGGCTTATATTCTCGAAGATATCACATGCCAGTGGTTGGAACTAGTGATGCATGTCAATGGAGATCAAGGCCTAAGTTGGTAGGATTTTGAAGAATTTTTCAACAAACAATTCTATCCTCACACATTCAAGATCCATAAAATGATATATTTCTTCAGCCTGAAGTAAGAGAATCTCTCTTTCATTGAGTATGCAGCTAAATTCAGGAATTTAGTACGCTTTTCACCAGAGGTTTCAGCTAGTGTGTCCTTGAAGGAATGTATTTTTAAATCAAGTCTAAGGTAGAAGATTCACTAGAATATTGTGGTGATCTGTATTACAGATTATATAGAGATGGTGAATAAATAAATATTGGATGAACGTGACATCTTAAGATATATGGGAGGAGGAATTATGATGATACCTATGGGAAATGGTGGGAACTCTAATGCTAGGAACAAACGGAAGAGGGACACTTATTTCCAAGGTGGAAGTGGGAATCAAAATCAGATAGTTGAATCAGTGAACCTTCCTCCATGACCCGAGAGCAAAGAGGACTGTTTCCAATCTGGTTTTATTAACCACATAAAGTGAGAGTGTACAGCACAACCTAGAGTATGCCATAACTGCAATTAGATAGGGAATCTTCAGTGTTATTGTCATAGTGCTCTGAGGTCAGGTGCTTGAGACACTTATCAAGTGTCTCAATCATCTTATGCTTGAATGGGGTGAGGACAACATAATCAGTCTTTCCAGTAGAGTAGGGATAGCCATAGTGATTATAAGAACACCATGACTCCTCAGCAAGGGAAATCTCAGCAAGGCAACAAGGATCAAAGTGAATAGAAGAAGCAGTTATATGGAGCTGAGAAGATGATTGTAGATGATCAGGCTGGACCATCTATGGTGATAGGTATGATTCTTTTTAATTCTACCCTTTTTCAAGTGTTGTTTGATACTGGTGCATAGAATTCATTCATTACTTCTTGTTTTGTTGATTTTATATGTTTAAAACTTGAGATGATTCCTTACATATTAAAACATAAAACCCATATCGATGAAATAGAGTGTTGAGCCTTTGTGTATAGAGAATGTTTTATAACGGTTGAAGGAGATGATCTAAATTGGGACTTCTTGGTGTTGGAGATGGATTTCATTGATGTAATCCTGAGAATGGATTGGTTAACAGCATTCAAGGCTCACATTGACTATTATAGAAGAATGGTTAGTTTCGCAACTAAGGATGGAATTGAACATCTCTTCAGAGGAAAAAGGGTTGTAAAGATAGGTGCAATGAGATTATTGGCACTAGCGGTGGGAAAAATCTCTTACTATTTGGCGGCATTGACTTTGGCATCGATAAAAGAGATCGAATATAATAGTTTTCCAGTATTTTTGGATCAATTTTTTAATGTGTTTCCCAAAAATATTTCAAGGTTACCACCTAGAAGGAAAGTGGATTTTACAATTGATATTTTTATAGGGACCAGTCCTATTTACCTTTTGTCTTATAGGATGGAACCAACATAGTTGAGGGAACTAAAAGTGTAGTTGGAAGATCTGGAAAGCAAAGGTTTCATTTATCTGAACACGTCTCTGTGGGTAGCACTAGTCTTGTTCATAAAGAAAGCATATGGAACTCTAAGGTTGTGTGTATATTTTCGTAAGCTTAACCAAGTTATGATAAAGAATATATATCCACTTCCACACATTGATGATATGTTTGATCAATTGAAGGGAGATCAGTGGTTCTCTAAAATTGACTTATGATCAGGATATCATTAATTGCGAGTTCTGAAAGAAGATATTCTGAAGAAAGATTTTAGAAGAATATATAGACACTATGAATATTTATTCACGACTTTAGGTCTTAAGAATTCACCATAAGTCTTTATGGAATTGATGAATCAGATATTTCAGAGATATCTGGATTCTTTTATTATGGTGTTTGCGGATTTCATATTGATGTATTCAAGGGAAAAGTCTCAGGATGAGAAACACTTGTAGATAGTGTTGTAAATAATGAGAGATCATCTATTGTATTCCAAATTATCAAAGTGTGATTTTTGGATACAACAGGTACGCTTTCTTAGAAATATAATTTCTGAAAAATTTGTTTCACTAGATCCTAAAAAGATAGAAATTGTTATCTCTTGGCAACCCCCAAAGAATTTATCTAATACAAAAACTTTTTAGGGTCTGTCCAGTTATTGCCAATGCTTTGTACATGACTTCTCACAACTATATTCACTTATGATAGATTTTAAAAAGAATAATGTTCCATTCCGATAGACTGAGGAATTTCATAAGCCTTTTAAAGAGCTAAAAGTTTTACTTACATCAACACCTATCTTGATTTTTATAGAATCAGGATAGGGGTACATGGTAAATTGTGATGCTTAGAGATTTGGGTTGGTATGTGTTCTTATGAAATAAAACCATGTGGTTTCTTATGTTTCAAGGTAGTTGAGAGTTCATGATAAGAATTACCCAACACACGGTTTGGATTTAGCTACAGCTATCCATTATTTAAAGACCTGGTGTCATTATCTCTTTAGTGATAAATTTACTATGTTCACAAACCACAAAAGATTGAAACATATTTTCTCACAATGGGATTTTAATCTAAGGTAAAGGATATAGATATAGTATCTCTAAATGTTTGACTTTGAATTGATGTATACACCAGGTAAATTCAATATGGTGGCAGATGAATTAAGCATAAATTCATATGCTCATATGGAAAAAGAAGATTTATATGAGTGGTAGATGATGTTGGGCCTAGCCAACATGCATGTGGAATTTGAAGACAGAGGTGATGTTTTGGTTTTCTTTTTAGTTTCTGTCATTCCTGATTTGGTAAAGATGGTTAAAGAGGCACAAACATCTGATATAGAATTCTTGGTTATTAGTTCAAAACTCAATGGTGGGGAGACCATTGAGGGATAAAAACTTGAAGGGAGTTTAGTGTTGTGGTTCATAGATCGGATGGTTGTACCTATGGGTTTTCAGGAAAAACTTCTTCATTCTTACCACCATTCAAGATGGACTATACATCTGGGTATATAGAAGATTTATAAGGCATTAAAGGCACAATTTTGGTGAGTGGCATGAAACATGAAGTGGATAAGTTCATTTCAAGGTGATTAACTTGTCTTCAAGTTAAGGTTGAACATAAAAAACCAGCGGGTATGTTTCAGTCTTTACCTATCCCAGTGTGGAAATAGGAAAATATAGCCATGGATTTTGTTACAAGTCTCCCAAGAATGGTTTAGAAACACGATGCCATATGGGCGATAGTGGATTGAATCTCTAAGTCGGCCCATTTCATCCCTATTCATGAAACTCATATGGTGGAGGATCAGTCCAAAATATATACCCAAGAAGTGGTAAAGAGACTTGGAATACCACTTTTGATAATTTCATATAGATATCTGAGGATCACATATTGTTTTTGTAAATCTTTAACAGAAATCCCTTAGGAATCAGTTGACTATGAGTATGGTGTATCATCCTTATATGGATAGGCAATCCAAAATAATGATATAGACATTTTAAGACATGTTTCGGGATTGCATAATGTATTTTTTTGGCTCATGGGAAGGGAATATTTTCTTATTGGAGTTCTCTTATAATAATAGATATCAAGAATCGATACATATGTCTCCTTTTGAATCATTGTATGGTCATCCTTGTCATTCTCCACTTTGTTGTCTGGAAATAGGTGAGACTTTACTAGTTGGTTTGAGCCTTGTCCAAGAAATAATGTATAAGATTTAGTTGATCAGAAGGAGGATGGATATAGCTCAATGTCTTTAGAAATAATATGTGGATAATCATCAAAGACCATTTTCATTCACGGTGAGTGATCATGTTTTCTTGTGGATCTCTCCAAGGCTTGGACATCGTCATTTTGGGAAGCATGGAAAGCTATCTCCTCGATACATTGTCCCTTTTGAGATGCTAGAATAGGCTAGAGAGGTGGAATATTGGTTGTAATTTCCACCATGGTTCATTGTGGTTCATAATGTGTTCCATGTATCACAGTTGAAAAAGTATCTACCTAATCCTAACCATGTTATCATATGGGATCACATTGACCTAGATATCGATGCTTCATTAATATATATCCCAGTGTGGATTGTGGATAGGCAAGATAAAGTCTCGCATGGAAAAATCATAGGTCTAGTGAATGTTTTATGGAAACGTGGTCAGATTCAAGAAGAGGCATGGGAATGTGATAAGGAAATGAAAGACAAATGGCCAGAACTCTTTCAGGGCATTGAGGGTTTTCTACTTTCTAAGGATGAAAAGACCAATGGTGGGAAGAATGTAGTACCCCTAGTTTTTGGTATGTAACCATTACTTTTTTATTTTTGTGTTTATAAATTGTAAGGGTGAAGTATGTGATATTTGGGAAAACTTTCAATAAGTTTTTGGTGCCAAAGGAGAGGCCCACGGTCTTTGCACAGTTTGTCCAAACCGTGCAGAAAGCCTAGTAGAAACCCTGAAAAGTTACAGATTTTGGACATTAGATTTGGAATAGTGTGCACATGGTTAAGGAGACTATGTGAGGATATTTTGAAATAGTTTCCTTAAGGAATTATATAATGCACATTTAGCACATGGTTTCTCTAAATGTGCAAACTAACCATGAGCAGGGTTAAGGTGAGATCCTAAAAAAGTGGATCTCACATATTTTTACCTCTAAACCGCTCATTTTTCTCCTAAGTATCCTAAATTAGGATTTATCTTCATTAAAGGTGTGATAACCTCTCCCAATATATTTGGTGTTAAATGAATACTTTCCTTGGGGATTCGAAGCTGGATTCTTGAGGTATTTGATCATTCTTCATCGTTCCTTATTGGTTTCTTTGATCTACTTAAATCTACTTCTCCTCTCATCTCAATTTATTATATCTACACCTGTTATGGGTAGATATAAAATTATAAATTCCAAATATGTTTATATTTGGTATTTATTATTATAAGATAATATATCTAAGGTAGTTTCATGGAGAATCAACCTAGTTTCTTGAGCGTTCTTTATCCGTTTTCGCTTTTCATCAAAACGGTTGAGGTAGGTGGATTTAATCTCGACTCCTCTTAGTAGAACTGATTGGAATGATTTAAAATTGAATATATTATGTTTAATTTATTATGAATTGTCTATTTATAAATTTTTGGAAACCGTATTTAGTGACGGTTTGGTAAATTGTGTAAATCTAGAAAATCGATGACCTAAAATAAAATTGCTTTGAGTCTGATTTTAAAATGAATGTTTTAAAAAATGGATTTTTTTCTAGAATTGTTGTAATTGTATTTGATTAAAGTGTTTTAAATTAAAAGAATTTTTTTATTGAAATGTAATGGTTGGGTGAAATTGGTTTGTTTAATGTTTATTGATACAAGAAAATTTTTATTGAAATGGTTTGAATTGGGTTATTTGAATGGTTTTGGGATATATGGTTTGTGTGAGTTCATGTTCGAGGTGCCCCTAAATAAGGGACATATACCATTGGGGTATAAGGTGAATGACCCTGAATTAGGGGTGTGTGTCATTGGGACACAAGTTAATTGGACAAGAGACCGCTCATGAGTATAGAAATGTCGAACGAAGCATGCATGGGTGTGTGTGTTGTGAACCATGGAATGGGTGTGCCAAAATGATATTTAGAAATGGTTTTAAATCTTTTTTTGGTTATTTTTCTTGGAGTATGACTTCCTGGAAAATTGTTTATATAGAACTTGTGAACTTTTGGTTTTAAATGGTTTTGAATATTGTTTATATTTAGTTATAAACTTTTTTGGGAAATTGTTTTATATAAACTATTTCATATAAATGTTTCTAACCATTTTATCCTAGTGGCATGAGTAGGGAAGTTATTGGAGAAAATATATTGAGTTTTATACTCACCCCTTATTTGGAACTTTGGTTCTTTTACAATTTCTATCTTCTGATACATGGGAAAAGGTAAAGTATCACACGTATTTAGCACCACCTCATAATACTAGGGTTGTTTGGTGATTGAAGAATGGAGCTGGTGGAGCATGGAGTCTTTTTGTCATATTTGAGTTGATTAGTTGTCTTTCAACTATTTACTTTGATATTTTATTTGTCTTCCCTTATGGTACACTATGGTGTAGTTTTAATATAAATTAAGTGGTTGATTTGTCTTTCATTTATTTATGTATCATATAGTGAGTTGTTTGGTTATGGTTCTTTGGATAATGGTTTTATTTATTAAAGGAAAAATCATCCCCCACTTTTATCTAAAACCCTTCAGCATTTATTTCCATCCTTTAGCATCTTGGGGATGTCACTTAAGGCCATGTAATGATTCATTGTATTCTCAATCCAATGAGAATAAGTGGGTCCTTATAAGAACATTTATATTTATGGAAACTTCTAAAGTTGTGATCCAATTTTCAAGAACATCCACAATTATACACAAATGAACTGATCATGAAACCATTCAACGAATGCACTCGAAACCAAGAAAATAATGAAATATTATTAATGGATGGGTTATAAGATGTTATAAAATCATAACATAAGGTGTTATAAATATTAATATAGTTTTGGAATTATTTAATGACATTATTTATACTATTATACATGAGCTTAAAGTATACAAAACTAAAGCTAATAAATAGGTAAGGGTTTCTCATCTTTCTTTTACTTCTGTGAGATATATGCATTTTTTCACCTCTTATTTATCATGTGTGGTTCATATATACTTCCCTTTGTAATATTATATTAGGAATATATTTATTTTTTATAGTATTAAAAGTTTTTTAAAATGTTATTATTTCATGGGGCATATGATTCTACTAATTTAAAAGTGGAAAGGGATTCCATCTTAAATTACATTCCATTGAGACTTATTTGTTATTATTAACCAATTAAATTCTATATGGTGTATATAATATGCCTTTTAAATTTAATATCATGATTTATTCATTACTCATGGTATTTTATGTTTCGATTTGAATTATTTCATCCAATTGGATTTGACTTGAAAATTACCAAGTGATAATGGTTGTTGTACAATATCACTTGCTTTTGTGATTGTCTACTTTCTCTTGAAACAATCACTTTATTGTAATCATTTTTCATTAGAAATTAAATTTATAATAAATATCCATATTATTTTATGATATATTCAATTATATTATAAACTGTATTTCATTTTTACATATAGTGTTTTCTTTGAAAGTTATTTAACTAATCTTGGAAATATTGATAAATATGTATCTTTTATTCAATATGGATATTTGATAATAAGTAACATTTTTTATTAATTAAATAGATTATTTGATATATTAGTAATTATTTCGACTGGATTACATGGGTGGTTCCTAGTTATAGATATCCCCTCAATGCATCTGTAGTCTCATGAGATGAATCAGTTGGCCAAATCAAATGGGTTTCTACCCACATACTTAAACTGAAAAGAGTATTGATCTTGATATTAACTATATAGAGGATATATCTTGATAGTTCATATGTCTGACATCATGAATTCCATCATTATTATTATCCCATGTGATTAATCTATTAGTTATAATATTTATGGTCAAGTTTCAAAATCATGTGATTATTTATATGGAATTATTTGAATATCTTTTACTCCTTCCATATTATGCTCAAGTTATTGGTTAATGTCATGTTTTCTTAGTTATTTACCTTGAAATGTTGATTATTATTATTTATTCATGATATATTCCACTATATTTTACCCTCACTAAGAATTTTATCTCACCCTTATTTTTTTTACTTTCCCCATGTTATAAAGAAAATATATTTGAATAAATTTTCAAGGATTCATTTTATTAACTTTTTTTATGTATTATGTTTTATTTTCTATTACCAATGTAAAATGGGTATCATGTATGTAATCTAGTTTAATAATACTAATAAACTATTTTTTTATTTGGGATATAATTTCTTGTATCTTATGCCAATGTAATAAAGTAAGGTACTGGATCTGGGCTACTAGAGTCTGGGTCTTCACAAATGCCATGAGAGTAAGGTGTTCGATGGTGAAATTTTCTTGGGGTGGTTTAGTGAACATGGTTTGGGTCATGATCTTGATAATCTTTAACTTCTCCTATAAATGGTTTTTTTATTTAGTTTATGAGTATCATCTTAGTATTTGTTAAGGGAAGATCCCAGTGATGTAATCTCCCTCAGAATCTTTGATAAATGGGATTCATACAGTACGATCCCACTAGTAGATATTGTCACTTCCTTTGTCTATTTAAATTGGAATTTATCATAACCATTAATATATATTAATAATAAAATCATTGTATAATAGTTATACTATCAATGGTTATGATTATTAATGGTCTTTTAAATTTTACAGGATATAACTTATAATGGTATAAGATAACCAAAGTAGTGCATGTGTTTTCTATAACTACATCACTTAAAAAGAAATTTATTCATTTAAAAATAGAATTTAATTTATAAAAGTTTGGTTCATTATAGAATTTTTTTAAAATCACATGATTAATTTCCATTTCTATTATTTATAACTTAAATAAAACCTTTGAGTTTTAAATACTCTCTCTATTAGTTTTTTGTGGATAAATTATTTCATTTAATATATCCATACATCATTACATTTAATAAAAAAAATTGAATATTTTATAACTGATTTAAGGTATATATAAATTAGCTTAATATTAATTGGATTTTAAAAAAAAGGTTTTCCATGTGTTTATTTATTATCTAATTGGTTTCATTACTATATTGGATTGACCTATGATTGATACCTAATATTTTTATTATAAAAATATATTCAAGAAAAATCCCAAAAAAACAATAAATAAATAAAACACAACATATATAAATAAATATTAATGTTTTAATTATAATAATTCTTAATTTATTGGGTTTTAAAATTTTATTACAAATGGTGTAGAATAGGTTCAGCGGAAATGAACCTGGTAAGTTAAAAAAATTACCTATATTTACTAAATAAAAAGGACAAGGATAATAATGAAATAGTTTTCACACATATGTATGGGGATTTATTGGCATATTTAACTCATGGATTTTTACACTAAGATAAGTATTTTTAATCCCCCTAATTTTTTTCTAAGATAATTTATGAGACAATAATTCCTATGCTTACTCATATTGATGCCTTATAAGGGTTCTTATTATAGTCTCATTACCATTATTAATTATATTATAATTGGATGTTAAATATTATTAGTATAGGGAATGTCTTTATGTATCGTTTTTTATGCCTATAAAGTATTTATCATTAGTTTGGAGTTTAGAAATTGGAACCCATAGGAAAATATGGGAAAAGAGATTTCACTGCAATAAAAATCCTTCAAGATCACATAGAAAGTTCATGATCAGAACTTATTGGTGATGAAGTGATGTGAATTATTCAATATCAGATAAATCATTCCTAACCATGGGGACCATTCATTCTTGTATAGTTTCTTTGTGTATTGTGATTCATTTGTGGTCATGACACAAGATTCTAACAGAGGTGCCATTTTATTTCATAGACCGATGTCATTTTTGGTTGCATGATGTTTCCATACATAGTTGTGTGCTTTTAATAAAACATAAATTTAGGAATTATATTATTTAAGATCACTTATAAATATATAATACTTCCATTTTTTATATGAGTGATTTTAAACTTGGAGAAACATATGATTTTCTATTGATGATCTCATCATTCGCAACGAGTTTCGTTGCTTGAACTTGAGAATACATCTTATAGGTAATTATCAATCCAGTGATAGAGAAGGAATAAGGTAAAATTAATTAATAGTACATAATTGAGTCACATTACATTGATAACTGACTAATAATATCCTTTATAGATCCATTTCATGAAGCACATCTGTGAAATCTATGTGTGTGGGTATGCCACAGGGTTTCTCCATGGGGAAACCCTGGGAACATAGTCCATAGAGGATAACTCATGAGTATATATCATGGATCCACACAATGAATAAAGTTAATGAAGGGAAGTTCATGAAACACCATCCATGAAATGGAAACCATAAATTTTATTCCATGTTCATCTATATAGAAAATCAAATGTTACTCACAAATGAGGCTTCCAAAAGTATATTTAGCCACCTATCAATGGTATATGAGTAAGAAACATATGACCTAAGTATTTTCACTTTAAAAATCAACCAAATTTTTAGTAATTATATCTATATTTTACCATTCCTTTCTCTAAGATCATCTATCTTGGCCAAATCAACCCAAATGGCCTTCTTGGATTCCCATTGACAAGTTCAAAGTCTTGAAAATCCAATTATAGTGATACCTATTCCACAGCCTTATGAGATACATGATCAGGCTATACACATTGGTATAAACCCCCTTTATCATGTATTCCCTTGATAATGTCCTATATTATGTTTTTCTTATAGACTAATGGGACCCTCAAGGTAATTATGATCATGTATTTCCTAAATAATGAGAGTCCTTATCATGAGAAAACCATTAATACCTCTCTCAAATAAAATTTCCCAACGTAATTAAACCATATCAAACATTAAGTCATCTTGGGTGATTATTGTATCCCTTTTTCCACTCAATGATGTAGGGAGAGAGAAAGGTCCTCCCATTGGTTGAAATTATTTAAAACCCACCTTCACCTGAGTCACTAAGTCAGTTATCTATAAGAAACACATGTGTATACCCCACACATATTATTTATGCTTCCTAAAAAATAAATGGGGCTCCTCCTGTGGTGTAATTCCTAATTATGATATCATTAATTACCTCATATTGATGATCTATTAGTGATCTATACTCTACTAAGAGCTGCTCAAGTATAACCCCTAACTCATTATCATAAGGCCATATCCCTTGTTATTCCTCTCTCCAAGGGACATATTCCTTATAGGTTATCCATAATAAATGTTCTATATTCCCTAAAATCCATAATATTCCTCAATTAGCTATATTATTTAAAAAACCATGTCTTCTCCTTCTTAGTTATCTAAAAAATAGGATAAATCAGAAAGGTTCATCCATACATAAGTCCCACACCAACTATTTCTAGGAATATTTCACCTAAAACTCCTAACTAGAAGTCTTTAAACTGAATATAATATGCTTTCACCACATGACACTAAAATACATAGATTATACCTTTTATATAACCATAAACTATAAAAACTAAACTGTGTGAGATTTGATTCTTTTTATTCAGGATAATTCAAATTCCTCTCTAAGGTTCAAATCTAATAACTCATTATTCATTGCTACATGACCTTAAAATTAACCACAATTGTCCTTGTCACATTACCTTAAAATTTATTATGTTTCTCATTAATTGGAACTAAATTACATGGATTCTAATTCCCTTTATAGGGATATATAGGAATCCCCTCTTACAATCCCAATTCTAATACCACAATACTTACTACCTATATCAACCCAATATAAACAAATATTAATTTTTATATCATTCCCATAATTTAGACATTATAATTCACATAAAAATATCACAATCCAAAGAACTAAAGTTTTAGTGTCATTGAGGACCAGTTAGATAGGTAACTTATTCCATAATACTTATGAAAAATTCTCCATAATTAAACTCTTATATACTCCTTTAAGAATTAACACATGTTGTACTTATCTTTATAACCTAGGGATGGGAAACATAAGAAAGGGGTGAACTCAAATACTTAATAAGGGTAAGAATAAGTGATAAAAATAAAAATTAAAAATTATTCATAATATAATAATATGGTTATGAGAATGTAAACATGAAACATGAAAATAAAATTTATAACTCATACCCAATAAAATAAAAACGATATCCATAAGCATGAAAATATGGCATAAGAAAATGAATTCATAATATCATGGAATCATGGAATACATAGGAATAATATAAGACATGAAATCATAAATATAAGTCAAGGGTATTTCCCAAGACCATCATCATAAAGTGGAAAAATTCCCATGGTATATTAGTTTCACTCTCCATTCTCAAAAACATAGTGGAAAAAGACCCATGGTGGATTAGGTTTACTCCTCATTCCCATAAACATAGTAGAAAAAATACCATGGTGGATTAGTTTCACTCTATAATCTCTTAGATAACATATCATGAGAAATAAATCATTAAATAATGCATTGAAGGGAAATATAATTTTCATCCCACCCATCATATAATATAGTGTACTTAGGCTAACCGCTTGTGCACTATAAGTGGTGGACAAACTCTTATAGTGGATTAGGTTCACTACCTAATCTATACATAAAATCTCATGAGATATAAATATTTATCCAATGCATTGGGGGGATATATAATTCCAATTAAACCCATAAAAAATTGAAAATTATACTTATTCATGCCACATGAGGAGAAGAAACAATACATAAACCATAATCATGATCAAAATCATGAGACGGGAGTGGGATTCATAATTTTTTATTCAAGGCATATATTAAAGATAAAACATAAAGATTACCAAGATAATAAAAAATTGTATCATTTGTATGTTCATATTTGAGAATGAACCTTATTTATTGATCATTTAGTTCTAATATAGAGATTTCATGAGAAGTATCTAGGAGAATAAAGAATAAAAAATGTACCACTTGGGTGAAGATTTATAAAATAAGTAAAATATATTTTTAAAGAATAAAAGATCATATTATTTTATATGAAATTAAAATTTAACCAATAGGGATATCTATAAAATTATAATTGTTTTTATAATATATTTATGGTTTAAAACATTTTATGGGGGTGATTCGTGACATGAGACCAGAAATAATAAAATTTTATTAAATCAGGTTTACTTAAAATTTGGAATTTCAAAGGGAAATAAAATCATGTATAACCCCATAAATGATAATGATATTTAACTAAGTATATATATAAGGGACATATATACAAAAAAATATAATAATTTCTTGTGAATAATATTGAATAAATGGTAGAAAAGGAAAGAGAATACGTAATTGGAAAGTCATGGAGGTTTTTCAGAAGATCCCATACTTTTATGTTTTAAAAACCCTTTATTAAAATCCCAAATTGTTAAAAAAATAAAAAATTATTTTAAAAATAGTTTAAGTTAATTATGAATTATACATGAGATAATACTTAATTAGGTTTTCAATTAAAAAGGATAACATTGTAGGGAGAGAAATAATGGATAGGAAGGGGAAACCATCGTTTAAGAGGATGGGAATTATTATTAACATAGTTTCATTTTTTAGAAGAATTAAAACTCATAAATAAAGAATATTTTAATAAAAAGTGATATTTAAAGATAGAAATATGGTATACAATATGGAATGAAATTTTAAACTCAAGCATAAACATTATAACTCAATAAAACATATTAAGTTATGAAAGACCCTTATATTTTATGGAATACATCAATTGTATCCCACAAAAAGAAAGAGAATGAATTGAAGTGAATTTTCCTTATTAAAAAATAATTTATGATATTAAAATAAAAGGGGAAGTAATTTCACTATAAAAATAAATATTGGTGTATAAAATCAAACCATGCCTCAATGAAGAGTGATTATGACAGAAACCCTTAAGGCTAAATAAACATTCTAATAAAAACCCCTTAAAAGAGAGAAATATTGATCATGAAATTAAAATACCATGAATAATGATAATTCATGATAATATATCCATTTACAAAAATACACATTATTTTAATGAAATTAGGTGCATAAAATGAAATTTATCTCAAAGAAGGAAATTTTGAGACAAAACCCTTACCTCATGTTCGAAAGTGATATGCCCTTACAATTAACTTCCTCTCCCTTGGAAATTATCCCTTAGGTAAGACCTTAAGACTCCTTATCTTGGTATTTTTGTGAGACCAAGAATTCAAAGGTATAGGGAGAGTGTTAGGGAGAGACTAGGAAATATTTTTTTCTAATCCAAATATTTGTTGTGGGTGAGTAAATAGGTAGGATTTGGTTTTCTTTTATAAGTGAAACAGGGTTACTTTTATAAAAAAACTCATTATTTCTCAATAATATCACTCTGTTATTTAAGAAAAAAAGGCTCCAAAAATGGACTATTATAGTGTTAGGAAGGAGATAACTTCGATCCTACCTCCACCATCTAGTATCAAATAGTTTTTCCATATTTTTTGACCTTTTTCACTATGTTAAACCATTTTTACCCAAATTTATATGTATCGTTGCAACTAAACTTTCACCCTTGGGAAATAATTTTAATGAGAAAATTAATATTGAAATTATTTAATAATTTTAACAAGATTATTTAAAATATATAAATAATTATATAAAATAAAATTTACATGATTTATAGAAATTATTTTTAGTATTATCACATATAACGCATAAAAATCCATGTTTAGAAAAAAAGTGTATTTTAAGCAGAAGATTTATTTTTAGGATAAAATTTTAAATTTTATTGAGTCGATTAATATTAAAAAAAATATTATTATTCAAATAATTTTTAATTAAAATTAAAATAATCTAAAAATATAATTCCACAATGTGAAATTTTTATTAAAATAAACAGATGAAAAATAGTTTTCTTTAAAACATTACCTTAATTTTATAAAATTTAAATTAGAGGGTTTTATATATCAAAATATTATATTAAAATTATTAATTTAAATTCATAAAATACATTTTTTATATTAAAATGGGTTTCAAAAACATTCATGGAATTATTGTATAATAATGTCATAAAAGTGATAATTTTAGTAAAATCGGTATTTTTTACTATTCATCAAAAAAAATAAATTCTTTTAGAGAAATCCAAAAAATTAATCCTAAGAACATTATCAAATGAAAAATCCAAAAATTGAAGTTATTTTATTAATTTAAACAAATATAATTGATAAAAAATAATTTTAAAATATTAAAAATATAATTTATTAAAAACAATTTTTTGAAAATATAACTTAAGTTCTAAAAGAGAAAATATGGATTTTTTAATTAAAAAACATTTTTAAAATTATAAATTCACTTATAAAATAAATATTTGGCCATAGAAAAATGTTTTATAAATTTTAAATTCATACTTATAAACTGATAATTTCATAAGTCAGGTTATTTATAACGGTACTTTGCATTATTCACCCAAAAAACAATCATATTTAAGAAACACTCAAATACACATCTTAAAATAATATTAAAATCATAAATCAAAAAATGATTTTTATTTTTTCAAATTAAATTTCTATAATTTTCTATTTTACCTTTTAAAAAATAGTATAAAATACAATGAGAAATTTTCTTTATTGAAAATTAAATTTTTTAAAAATACTAATTTTTGTTATTATAAATTTATATAAAATGCTAATAAAGATATAATTAATAAATCAATGTTATATTTTATTAAAATAATCATTTTTTAATAATATATTTATTTTTATTTAAAAAAAATACAGCACTTAAAAATATATATTCATAAACACAATAATAAATTAAGTAAATTTGTATAAAATAACCATTATATATATAAACATATATATATTAATATATTTCATAATTCAGTTACTCTTATTCATACTTACTAATTCAACAGATTGGTTTTAATAGTATAAACATATCGCAGTTTAGTTCAGTGTTGTGTGTGGAGAAATCTATCCCACATATTTGACTTAATTAGAGGAAAACATATATTAAAATATTGGGTCATTACACTGCCTCTCTAAATGGCGATAAATTCTAGAATTCCCAACTGTGTGGATTTAAACCACGGCATCATCAACTAATAAATATGATATGGTGGTCCTCTTATATATATATGTGGTTCCATTAATGGATAACCCCTAATATATATAGATCCTCATATCAGCTCATGGTATTGATAAAATCACTAATACGAAGGTAACTAGCCCCATTCTAGGATTTGGGAAGGATTTTGGAATATTAATTAAATATTTTAAATATTATCATAGTAGGTAATAATCCTTCCCTAAAGGGTGTGATGATCCCAACCACCCATCCTCTCAACCAATGTGAACCTGAATCATCACTAGAAAATCCCCAAAAACTACCTACCTTTGGGAAGTATGTTCATATAAACTCAAAATAAGCATGGATCACATCACACATCATAAAAAATAGCTAACCCTACATGAAATCCTTTCAAAAAAATGGTTTAGTTTCATAAGGAACCAGGTATCATGTTCCCAAAATCTATCACATCACATGTTTGAAACAAAATGGTGAACTCAATGTTAAACCTTTACCCATAAAAGTGATCGATCGAATATGATCTTACTTACTTAAGATATTGCATTAATGGGTTTCTTGTTTGTTTTTTCTAATCCCATGGGAATTTAAAAATACATTCAAGATCCCCCTTTAATCCAAAGTAATGTATTCATCCAACTCATCATTTCATGACATGCTATTGAGATAGACTAGTAGCTATCATGGAACTCCTTAGGGTGCTTAGTAATGAAGGAACCAGATTCATTCCTAAGCTATAATAAATTTTATGGAACCATTTATAGAAATGATTCAATAACTAAAATAATTCTTATAGTGCTAGGTTTTTAATGCACTGTAATAATATTATCACCTCAATGGTGTCATTCCTACCTTAGAGGTAACATAAAATAGTCTTTTGGTGATGAGGACCCATGGATCATCCTACCAATGGATGACTGTAGTGAAATAAATGGAACCACTAGTCACCTATAACTACTTTGAGATCTTATAATTATAGAATGATAATGGTTACCAACCTTATCTTAGGTAAATTAACAAGGAAATTTTTTCATCGGCATAGTTTAGAAGATGCCTAGGAGGGATCCTATGAACCACCAATGTCACTAATCTTATGTGGAACCTACTCCTTATGAACTCGCTGAGGAGGATTCTCTAGAGATACCATCCCTGGTCACCCACACCAAGGCACCTAGGGGAAGGTCTCATTGGGGGTAGTAGACTACTATAGTGAGGGAACATGTCCATATTACTATTCCAACTGAAAAATTTCATCATCACATATTAGTAGTAACTAAATATAAATCATATGTTCTTACTCACACTCAGCAATCCCACCAGTATACCCAGGTGAAATTAGAAGGATCGTGTAGCATATTTTGATAATAACAAGGTTTAGACTTTTATTCCTATACACGTAAATGTTAAATGATCTCATTAACATATCCCAATTGATACTCAAGATTGGGTTTATATATACTCACTCTCATTAAATAGGATCATCATATTATTATAATGTGTAATTAAGACCAGGGGTGGGATTATATCCCCACTTATATTGGAGTTTTAAAGTATATCATAATAGTAACTTTAGGTAAGGATCATATCCCAATCAATACCACAATATATCATTTGTATATTTCAAAAATCACTCTTTAGTAGGTTCATATCCCTTCTCCTACTATAGGAGTCTGAAAACATACTCCAATAATAGAATTAAGTGAAACTCATGCTCCTACCTAGGTATATGAGGCTCACCGACATATTCTGGTAGAAATAATTTAAGAGAGAGCTCATATTCCTTAAGTCACCCAAGAATCCTATAAATATATTCTAGTAGTGACTGAATACTAGTAGCAGGATCATATTCTCATACCTTTCGATACTTGTGGGTCCCATAGGTTTATTCTGTAAATAGAATAGGAAATTCACCAACATATTCCAATGAAAGGTAGAAGGTCACCTGGTAGGGTTCATATACATGAGATTTATTATTTGTGTCACATGATTCATATCATGATCAAGGTTTATTCTATGATTTCTTGACCATTAAGATCCATAAGGTCTTGTTAAGGGAATCATATCATTAATAAGTAGGATCATATTCCTACCCCAATCAATGCTAATTTTTTAGGCCATTGAGAACATTTCAATTGTGGCCCAAGAATATATTGAATCCCCATCAATAATAGAAATAAGAAATGACCATAGAGGTCCTCCCCATGGTATAGATTCTAGAACCTTATATGTCCCTCCCCAAGGTATCATCCATGGAGTTATGCCCCATAAAAACATCAATATCGTCCATGGATATCCTTCCCATGGTGAAAAATATGAAGGTCCTCCCAACATCACAAAAATAAATAAGATAGAAGGTCATATAATTTCTAATCCATTAATATTCAGTAACCCTAAAGGTCCCCCCAGTGGAATCCAAGATAGTATCCATGGAGTTCCTCCTCATGGTAACCATTTTATGTTCCCTATCTATAATTAAATCCCATCTTAACATGAAGTTCCTCCCTATATAAAAACCACCATTAGATTATTTTTATATTAAGAGGAACACAAGAAGTCAAGGCTAGCTATTTCAAGAACCTCATCACTTATTATTTAATCTCATACCTACTAAAGGATATCCTATGGTGCGAATTATTTTATGTGCCTCCCCCAAATCACTTATCATATGATGCAATTGAGGATGTTCTAAATAGTCCCACTCCCTCTGAAAAGGTGGTAAGAAAACAACCACTATGATTAGATCAAGTATGGGATATCCTCACTAAATAAAAGTATGGTAGAATGGACATGTGGAAATAACTAGATGAAGATAACATTCTAGTCATGTTATGGCTCACTCTACCTCCCAGTATGACATTACAGAAGTATTAGAATAGAAATGAATGACTTTTATATATCAAAACCTATGGGTGACTCTCTTACACCTCTAGACCAAGAATCTATCTTATATAAATTACTCCAACCACATCATGGTGATAATAATGATTTTTCATCAGGTTAACTTCACTATCTTTTTAGTAGCTCAAAACCCTGTTTTAGGGAAGAAATATGAAGGCATTCAGCATGATTGTATCTACAGAAAAAAAAGGTCCTCTAAAATTTAGTCACTAACACACCACCTTACATACATATTATAGGATTGGGTGATTATAGTTCACAACATTTTACTCTAATTCCTAATCAATATAGTCTCCCAAGGAAGGTATCATGTAGCATCATATCTTTGGTCTAAGTTTCAAGAATGGGATCTATATACACTATCTGGTATTTCCAATAAACTTTTGATGTATCCTAATCTTAGAAATTGAATAATAAGTGGGATTGAGATATTGAAAATATTTTACATCAGGATCCTAAGAATGCTGAATAGGCCTCTCACTTGAGAAATGAAAAAATATCAACAATTGAGCAACACTCAATGGTGAACAAATAATGATTAGAAAATTTTCTACGCCCAACAAATGATTAAGTTAAAGCATGAAAAGATGGAAAGGCCTCAATAATATCTCTCTTAGTATCATTATAGGATTGAACCCAACCTATATGGTTGGGGTCATTTTTACCACCACCAGCACCCCTATGATCATCAAATCCCTAAAAGGTTTAAGATGTGATGGTGATAGAGTCATTCAAATCCTATCCCATAGGGATGGGGAATTATTACCTTCTCTTCATCCACTTAAGTCTGTCTTCTCTAGATTGGGATCGATTTAATAGGAAAATCCATCATAGTTCCTTCCACTACACAATCCATCTTCATCATTTAGAATGTGTTTATTGAAATATATTGGGGACTCCATCTATATCACTCTCTATAATATGATTATAGTGAAACATCAAGGAGGGTATATCAAACATCATAGGAATCATAATCCAAAAATCCCACTAAGAAGTTAAACATCAATGAGGTATATGATCTATCCCTTGATGTATATTCAAAGGATAAAAAATTCCATTTATACACTGAGATAGATAAATATATGACTCCCACTACATGCTTCACATCATGAATGTCGTTGAAATTAACCCCATAAATAATATAGATCATGACACTGTAATAAAGGAGTATGGTGAGGAAATATTCATTTAGAGTATGATTCACATAAAAATACTTAAATAAGGTGTGTGTGGATGGAATCAAAGAAAAACTCAAAATTTGGGAGTTCCTATAAATACTCAGTTGTCTCCTCTTCAACAATATCCATCAAAGGATAAAGGGAAAGTAATGGATACATCCCACTCACCACCTAAAGAAGCCTATAATATCACTATTGAGGAGAATTTATCTCAATATAAACTTGATTTAGAGAGATTAAAGAAACTCAATACTGAATTACTATGAGGAAATATTCATATTGAGTATAAGTCTCAATCAAAGACTAGTGTCTCTCCTTTAATGCACACCCAACAAAAAGAATTTTATCTTCTGACAAGATAAGATTCCAATAATATAACTAGATCCAGGCCTAGATGTCTAGTTTACCTAACCTTGATATCCAAATAATATCAGGATCCCCCCCCCATATCAAGAATCCCCCACACCAATCAAGGGTGGAAACCAAAACCATACCAAGAAAGATACATCAGGATGGAGCAAACTAAATATCAGTAATAGATACAAGAAAGTGAACCATATCAAGCTCTATTTGATACCTCTACTCAAGTGCATGCCCATCTAGCAGTCCTAAAACTCCTTGAATTCATCGAGTCCTTTTCCACTCAAATGAAATATATAGAAGGGTGATGCACAGTAGTGCATCCATAGGGAAAGATATATCCTAATTGGGTGGATGATAGTTCTCCTCCACCCAACTTTGACAATCCTTCCTTATTGGTCTTTAATAGTGTTAGAAACCTAGAATGGTATCTCATACACTTTTTTTTGTGCCATGATGGGAACATTAGATCAACAAGAGGCAGTGAAACTTAGGTGATTTATACATAATCTAGAAGGGAAATTCTTTTTATGGTATAGAAAACTACCAACTAATTATAATAATAATTGGGAATACCTACACTGGTGGTTCTTTTGTAACACCCCGACCCTAGTTACCCAGAGTCGGTGCATTATTATATAACATTGGCATGATCACAAAAGATCAAGTCTCCAAAGACCGATTAGTTTAGTAGCCTTGGAAATACTAGATACATTCATAAGTTTTACATTACATTATAAAATGAAAAACTACAACAACATAGTCTCCATAGGCCACACTCATATCCCTTAGACTATCCCTGTAGGTTGGTCATAATATACTTCTTCGCATCCTGGGAAAAATAAAACATAGAAAGGGGTGAGCTCAGATGCTCAGTAAGGATAACAATATAGCGGAAACTTTCATAAATAATCATAAACATTTAGGTCAATGTATAAGACTAAAATAAAATCCATTTAAACTTGAAATTTAGCATAATATGGAAAAGATAAAATCAAATAATTCCATTTACTTATTTACATGGATATTATACTATTCAAATAATCACATGAAATATCAATATCCACTTTCATAATGATGGAATTCATAATTCCAGACTTCATAACCACATAGTCAAGGCCTTGTGCCAAGACTACAAATAAGATTTTGTCAAGGCCTTGTGCCAAGACACTAGTTTGTCTCATGAGACCTACCAATGCATTGAGAAGCTATAGCGGGCTCCACCCGTCACTTACTAAGTCCAATTCATTCCTCATATGAAAAGGTTTAAACATAACATAAACATTCGTATTAAAACTAGCATATGAAATTTTAATACTTTATCCATAAACCAGGAATGGTGTAAAAATAACACATCCACAGTCAAACATATCACAAAACCTTCAATATAATATGGAAGTTTTGTATCATAATAAATCAACTTCAAATAAGCTTAAAATCCATCAAAGGATGTTGACATAAATGAAATCAAAACTTTTTTTAGAGAAATATCTCTTTATATTTTGAAATCATTTAAAATTAATATAATTATAAAAGAAAACATTTATTTTGAAATTATTATTATAAGCTTGTAAGGGAAACTTCGACGATGTTATACCGGCGGAAAATAGCCGCACCCACTGTATAAGTTAAAAAAACATTCTTACCTTAATTGTGTCAAAAAGGTCATAAGGTACCTTGTTTGGAAAATGACGGAAAGATTCCATTCAAACCATTTTAAAAAAACTCAAAAAAGGGTATAAATGAATTTAACCCATACTCTAGTAAATAGTAAAAATGTTTTGGAATACATTTTTAAGAAACATGGATGTGGATGATAAATATGTCTCAGTAGATACTTACGTATAAACAACCTCGAATAATAAAGAGATTGTGAAATTAACCCTTACCTTGTACTTTTCTTTGGTCGGGGGTGCGTTAACGTCCTGTATAATAGTTAAATAATTGTTATTAAATTATACAAGAACTGTATACATAAATATTATGTAATATATGATCTTCTAATATTGTTTTGTTAATGATATTTCAGTAGTATCATCATTTTGGGTGTTAACAGATTCATTTTCCTTTATCTGATTTGTTATGTAAGTAATGTTTGTTATGGATAGGATGTATCTTATTCATATTCAGAATGATATTAAGTCTTTAAACATTATTTTTAATCATAAAATGAAAATTATTCTTGAATGGATACGATGGGGAATGAATCTCATCGTGTTCATGGAGATGGTAATCCGTACGTACGCACGAGAGACAATATCATTCTTTTGATATTAAAATCATATATAATTGGATGGTATATCATATATACAGAATCATTATCATGTTATATTTATTATTTACATCTTTTATACTCATTATTATACCCATAAAAATGATGAAGTATTTGAATAAAAAATTACACCACGACGTGGAGATGGAAATCTGTATGTATGCACATATGGTGACTTTGTCATTTATAGGATGGATAGAATAATGAATATGAGAAAAGAACTTGAAAGAGGTGATGAAAAATTTACCTCTTCTTCGGGTTCTTCCTTTTGATTTGATCAAAAGGGCTCCTTAGGTTGGATTTATGACTAAAGGAAGACCTCTAGGATGAAGGGAGGACATTTGAGAGGATATTTGGGCAGGGGTTGGCCGAGCCAAATGGCTTTGAATGTGTGAATTTTAAAGAAGGGGAAGTGCCCTTTTATAAGAGGGGTGAGGGGCACCGTAGGAAAAGATTGAAATATTATTTTATAATAAAATTATTTTCAATTTGTAGTGCTCAAAAATAATTTATTTAAAGGATAAGGTAGGTATGGGTCGAAAACCACTCAACCAATAGGTTTTAGACAGGTTTGGGTCACTATATTAACCATATCTTTTAGATTTAACTCTTAATTAAATAGTTTGACATTTACCATGTCTCTTTGTATTTTTATATTATATGGTTAATAAACTTACTAAAAACTTCCAAGTGAACCTCAAGTGGTTAATTAATGACATATATAATATTATTTAAGACCTTTGGACAAACCTTAGATTTTTAAGAATAGAATATCAATTAATAATATAATATTTGTTTTAAAAACTCTTTTATGTCAAATTTGACACTATTTTGTTTTTTGTTTTTTTTAATTCATAACAGCATTATTACTTTGAAAAAAAATAATTTAAGCAACCCTAACATGTCATATTAACCTAGAAAATTAGTGTAATTCATTAAAAGTCTCAAATTAGATTTATTTGGGTATTTATAATATCAATTATTTAAATCTTTCATTAATAAGGTAATTATTGCATCATCATTGTGTCATAAATATATTTAATTAGTTAATGTCTAAAAATTATAAATAAAATATCATTATGTATGAAATATTTTCATCTTTCTAATGAATATTTATAGTAGAATTTATCTTATTTATAACCCTATATTAAAAATGGTTTAGTTATTAAAATTTGATTTTAACTCTTTTAACTCTTCTTTAAATAAAATAATAATAAATGTCCTAATATAATCCAAGTGGGAAAAAGAGGTTCATATTTTAATCCTAAGGTTTTTTTTGGTCAAATTATACTTATCCAATAGAATTAGTACATGTGTTAGTGTAATTATGATATCATTTTTACCCTTAATTACCCTATTTACTTTTAACCATGGTAAATAAAAGTAAAAAGTTACTATTCATCAAAAATTATTTTCATCTTATTAAACCACATTTTGCTTACTGATATTAACTGTGTCTCTCGGATTTTTGAAATTCAACTCACAGAAGTGGTAAAATTAAGTTTTATGAAAATTTTCAAATGCTCCTAGGAGGTGAGTAAAAAACGTTAAAAAGTTCAATAAAATTTTTATATATCTAAACTCATTATAAAATGAATCCAATGAATTAAATTGAACTTATATAGGTATTATGTATCTATTTTGACCTAAAATAAATTTAAATAAAATAATTAAATATTTAATTAAAAAGTCGGTTTTAAACAATAACGCAATGTTTTTCACTATTTATCAAAAATTGAAAGTTTCTAGAAAAATACCAAAAATTCACCCTAAGCTAATTTCGATATTCCAAATCCAAAAATGAAGTCCATTTTGAAAGATAAAATTTATAAAATTTCAAAAGGTGGGTATTACTATTCATAACGGCTAGTTTGATTAGTTGTGGTGTGTTTGAACTCGAAATTGTGTACAACACGAGCTATTGTATTATTCAAATGGAAACGTACTGTGGAAGCTTGGGGTGTTACATTATACCCTCCTTAAAATAATTTCTTCCTCAAAACTTCTAGAATATTACTTCATAAAAAGATTCGGGTGGTTCTTCATCATAAGTTCCTCGGGTTTCCAAGTTGCCTCTTCCATCTTATGATTTCTCCATATAACTTTTACCAGACGAGTCATCTGATTTCTCAGCACTTGTTCTCTGGTATCAAGAATTTTGACAGGCTCGTCACAATAAGACAGATCAAGATCTAGTTCAATTTCCTCATAGGTGAGTACATGTGTTGGTTCAGGCATGTATTTTCTCAATAGTGATATGTGGAACACATCTTTAACTTTGGAGAGACTTGTCAGCATTGCCAAACAGTAAGCTACATCCCAAATTTGTTCTAGAATTTTGAAAGTTCTGATGTACCTAGGACTCAATTTACCCTTCTTACCGAATCGTATAACTCCCTTCCATGGAGATACCTTCAAGAAAACATGATCTCCTACCTGAAATTCTAAATCCTTCCTTCGGTTATCGGCATAACTCTTATGCCTACTTTGTGCTACTTTGATGTGGGTTTGGATAACCTTCACCTTTTACATCATTTACTCAACAAGTTCTGGGCCTATGAGTTTCCTTTCACCAACATCATCCCAACAAGTTGGTGTGTGACATCTCTTTCCATATAACACTTCATATGGTGCCATCTGAATACTTGAATGGAAGCTATTGTTATAGGAAAATTCTACCAGAGGTAAATATTGATCCCACATACCTTAAAAGTCAAGTGAGCAAGATCTCAACATGTCTTCTAAGGTTTGAATAGTCTATTCTGATTGTCCATCAGTTTGAGGGTGGTAGGCAGTGCTCAAACAAAGTTTATTATCCAGGGATTTCTGAAGACTTTTCCATAATCTTGATGTAAAATGGGGATCACAGTCAGAAACAATCGATAAGGGTACTCCATGAAGTCTTACAACTTCATTAATATATAGTCTTGCTAGAATTTCAAGTGGTAAATCTTCTCTTATAGCAATAAAATGTGATAACTTGGTAAGACAATCAATAATGACCCATATGGCATCATTCCTTCTAGGAGTCTTTGGTAACCCCATGAAAAATTCCATCATAATATTATCTCATTTCCACTCAGGTATGGGAAGTGGTTTCATAACTCCTCCAAGTTGTTGCCTTCTAGCTTTCACTTTTTGAAAAACCATACATCTTGACACAAAATCATCAATATCCCTCTTCATGTTGTCCCACCAAAAATGTTCCTCCAAATATCTATACATCTTAGTACTACCAAGGTGTATAGAGAAATTAGATCTATGAGCATCATCCAACAATTTCCTTTTTAGATCAGGTATGTTAGGAACACAATGTATCTTCCCAAATTCCAAAATTACATCTTTATATATGAAGTCACTAAATATCCCATCATTCAGAGCTTTAATTTTCTTTTGAAACTCCTCATCATCAGTCTGAGAACTTTTTATCCTTTCTAGTAAATATGGTTTGGAAACCATTTGAAAAATAATTGATGTTTGACCTTCCATGGTTATTCCCATATCCATATTTACTATATCCATAAAAATAGGATCCCTTTCAATTCTCATCTTGTTCAAAACTCCATGATCTTTTCTACTCAAAGAATATTCCACCTTATTTTCCTTCCCCGGGTGGTATTGTATATTACAATAATAATCCTTGAGTAGTTCAAGCCATATCCTTTTCCTCATGTTGAGTTCTTTCTGTGAGAAAATATACTTCAAACTCTTACGATCGGTATATATCTCACATTTTTTACCATAGATATAATGTCTTCATATCTTCAAAGTAAAGATTACAAATGCTAACTCAAGATCATGAGTAGGATAGTTTTGCTCATGAATTTTTAGCTGTTGTGATGTATAGATAATAACTCTATCATTCTCCATAAGGACACAACCAAGTCCTTTCTTTGAAGCATCACTATAAATAACAAACCCATCATTCCCTGATGGTAGAGTCAAGATAGAAGCATTGATTAATCTTATCTTCAGTTCTTCAAAACATTCTTCACACTCTTTTTTACAACCAAATTTAACCCCTTAACATATGAGCTTGGTTAATGGGTTAGCCAACCAGGTAAAATTCTGGATGAAACGTCGATAATAACCTACTAAACCAATAAAACTGCATACCTCAGTTATATTTTTCAGTGCTGTACATTCTTTTATTGCCTTGGTCTTTGAAGAATCAACAAATATTCCATCATTATAGACAATATAGACAAGAAAATAAATCTCTTGAAGCTATAATTCAAACTTGCTAAATTTCCCATATAATTCATTTTTTTTAAGATCCTTTATAATAATACAAAAGTTATTTTAATGATCTTAATATATTTTGGAGTATACCAAGATATCATCAATAAATACCACTACAAATTCATAAATATATTTCTTGAAAACTCTATTCATTAGATCCATGAAGACAGAGGGTGCATTAGTCAATCCAAAAGGCATTACTATAAACTCATAATGTCCGTACCTGGTTCAAAATATTGTTTTCAGAATGTCTTTCTTTTTTACACACAATTGATGATATCCAGATCGAAGGTCAATCTTTGAAAAATATTTATCTCCATGAAGTTGGTTGAATAAATCATCAATGCGAGGTAAGGGATACTTGTTCTTTATTGTTATAGCATTGATCTCCCTATTTTCAATGCACAACCACATAGATTCGTCTTTCTTATTAACAAAAATAACATGGGCTCCCCATGGAGAAACACTAGGGAGAATAAATCCCTTATTACTCAATTCCTCTAGTTGTTTCTTTAGTTCCACTAATTCCATAGTGTCCATTCTATAAGGGGTCTTTGAAATGGGCCTTGAGCCAGGAATTAAATCAATGGAAAACTCAATTTCTCATTCTGGAGTATGTCCAGGTAAATATTCTAGAAACACATCAACATATTATTGAACAATAGGTACGTCCTCTATTTGAACATTCCTTTCCTCACCCATAGTTATTTCATTCTCTTCCTCCACAATAATTGAATTTAGTTGAGCTACTGGGGGTATATCTAGATAAGAATTAGGTGGTGATGTTTCTGATCTAAAGATAAGGTACTCCTTATCATCATTGAGAATTGTAACCTCCTACTTCTTACAATAAATTTTCACATCATGGTTTGAAATCAAATACATACCAAAAATTATATCAAATTCAATCATTAATATGGCGATGAGATCAGAAGATAAAGAACATTTATATGCCCAAATGGGAACTGATTCACAAAACATTATTACAATGATACTTCCCTTGGGTGTTTTGACTGACAACTCCCTTGTTAAGTCAAATTGAAAATATCTAATTTTCTTAGTAAATTGGAAATATATGAAACAATGCGATGATCCAGAATCAAATAAAGCATTTTCTAAACTTGAGGAAACCATTAAATTACCTGCCACCACATATTTTGGAGCTTCAACCTCATTAGTAGTGATAACATAGCTTGGCCTTGATCTCTTGGCCTTTTCAGAGGTAATTTAACTTGGAACTTAGGACATTAATTTTCATAATGCCCCCTTTCTCCATAATTGTAGCATTTAACATTGACAGCCTCTTTCTTCCCCCTGCAATCACAAGCTTGGTGGCCTTTTTCACCACACTTGTAACAGACTCTCATTACCTTAAGGAAAGTACCGGGTTGTTTCTTCCCACATTTACCGTAGGATGGATATTCAACTTTTCCCTTCTTCCCCTTATTTCCATTTCCAGAGTGTTCAGCAGATCTCTTCTTCTCTTTCTTTGCTTTAAATTAGTAAGAATTAGAGAATTCCTTTTCTATCTTGATAGCACATAAGAAAATATCTTCGTATGACAAAAAGGACTATGAGACTAATGCTCATTGTAGAAATGGTTTTAACCCATCAAAGAAACAATCAATTTTACTTCTTTGGTTACGTATATAATCTGCATCATGTCTTTCCAACCTTGTAAATCTAGACTCATACTTTTTGACATTCTCATCCTCCTTTTTCCTCAGACTCAGTAATTGTCTTTCTATATTTGCTCGATAGTCACGAGAAAAGTATTTTTCTAAGAAAATCTCTTTAAACTCCATCTATTCCATACTTGATACTTCTTCATCTTCATTTTTTTGGATTAATGACCACTATTGATCTACATCTCCTGTGAGGCGATAAACTGCCATGACAACTTTTTCCCTTTCGCTACTCCGCAAAGCGTGAAATATTTTCTCTAAGGAATTTATCCATTGCTCACCTACAAATGAATTTTTAGTCCCATTGAATTTTATTGGTTTTTGACTCATGAACTGGTCTAACATTGATCCTTCATGTTGTGGATCAGGGTGCTCCATACGGGTAAGGTTATTATTCATAACCTGAGTGAGTTGTCCCAGTATGGTGATAATCTAATCAATACCAGTTGCATGACCAGCTACACTATAATTATCTTTAGTATGAGAGAAATACCTACATGGATTACGTGCATTGATATGGTTTCCATTCCTTCCACTATGTTCCATTTCTAAATAATGGCATACACTAGATTAGTTTATAAATCGCAATACATAATTCTAAACTTGTAAAAAAGTTAACATAAATTGAACAGTTTATGGATATAATATATAATCATAAAAATGTTTTCTTTGAGGAATTATATACTCATAAAACCTTTATAATGTTTTTTAAAGAAAATAATAATTATCCTAAGCATATCCCCCAAGAGTGTCGTAACCAAGAGTGAATCAAGGCCCGTTTTCGTGCACCAGTTCTCGTTCAAGTCTAGATCAAAGTGGTGTTTTCAGGTTTTACCCTTAGGTACAACTATTCCAGAGCCACCTATACCTGATCCTATCCATAAAGGGATGTATTTCTTGGAAAACTCACAAAATCTCTACAATACCAAAATTCTAGTAAGTTCTTTTATACTAATCCTCAAATTCTATCTTAGGGTAATGTGCTCAAATCAGAGTTTTTTTTAATATAGCTTCCAAGGTTTGTACTAAACTTCCTCTGATACCACCTGTAACATTCTGACCCTAGTTACCCAGAGTTGGTGCATTATTAAATAACATTGGCATGATCACAAAAGGTCAAGTCTTGAAATACTGATTAGTTTAGTAGCCTTGGAAATACTAGATACATTCATAAGTTTTACATTACATTATAAAATGAAAAACTACAACAAAATAGTCTCCATAGGCCACACTCATATCCCTTAGAATATCCCTATAGGTCATTCATAATATAATTCTTCGCATCCTGGGTAAAATAAAACAAAGAAAGGGGTGAGCTCAGATGCTCAGTAAGGACAACAATATAGCGGAAACTTTCATAAATAATCATAAACATTTAGGTCAATGTATAAGACTAAAACAAAAGCCGTTTAAACTTGAAATTCAGCATAATATGGAAAAGATAAAATCAAATAACACTATTTAATTATTCACATGGATATTCTACTAGTAAAATAATCACATGCAATATCAATAGCCACTTTCATAATGATGGAATGCATAATGCCAGACTTCATAACCACATAGTCAAGGACTTGTGCCAAGACTACAAATAATATTTTGTCAAGTTCTTGTGCCAAGACACTAGTTTGTCTCATGAGACCTACCGATGCATCGAGGAGCTATAGAGGGCTCCACCCATCACTTACTAATTCCAATGCATTCCTCATATGAAAAGGTTTAAACATAACACAAACATTTGTATTAAAACTAGCATACAAAAAGTCAATACATTATCCATAAAACATGAATGGTGTAAAAATAACACATCCACAGTCAAACATATCACAAAAAGATCAATACAATATGGAAGTTT
The DNA here is from genome assembly GCA_963277665.1 of Viscum album. Taxonomy (NCBI): domain Eukaryota; kingdom Viridiplantae; phylum Streptophyta; class Magnoliopsida; order Santalales; family Viscaceae; genus Viscum; species Viscum album. The sequence continues at coordinate 1,748,978,878 of OY728126.1, forward strand.
TGTATCATAATAAATCAACTTCAAATAAGCTTAAAATCCATCAAAGGATGTTGACATAGATGAAATCAAAACTTTTTTTAGAGAAAGATCTCTTTCTATTTTGAAATCATTTAAAAGTCATATAATTATAAAATAAACCATTTATTTTGAAAATATTCTTATAATATTGTAAGGTAAACTTCTACGATGTTATACCGATAGAAAATAGTTTCACCCGCTGTATAAGTTAAAAAACATTCTTACCTTAATTTTGTCGAAAAGGTCATAAGGAACCATGTTTGGAAAACGACAGAAAGATTCATTTCAAAACATTTTATAAAAAGTCAAAAAAATGTATAAATGACTTTAACCCATTGTCTAGTAAATAGTAAAAGTGTTTTGGAATGCATTTTTAAGAAACATGGATGTGGATGATAAAGAGGTCCCATTAGATACTTACGTAAAAACAACCTCGGATAATAAAGATATTGTGAAATTAACCCTCACCTTGTACTTTTCCTTGGTCGAGGGTATGTTAACCTCCTGTATAATAGTTAAATCATTTTTATTAAATTATACAAGAACTTTATACATAAATATGATGTCATATATGATCTTCTAATATTGTTTTGTTAATGATATTTCAGCAGTATCATCGTTTCGGGTGTTAACTGATTCATTTTCCTTTATATGATTTGTTATGTAAGTAATGTTTGTTATGGATAGGATGTATCTTATTCATATTAATAATTATATTAAGTCTTTAAACATTATTTTTAATCATTAAATAAAAATTATTCTTGAATGGATACGATGGGGAATGAATCTCATCGCGTTCGTGGAGACGGTAATCCGTACGTACACACGAGCGAAAATATCATTCTTTTGATATTAAAATCATATATAATTTGATGGTATATCATATATAAATAATAATTATCATGTTTTATTTATTATTTACATATTTTATACTCATTATTATACCCACACAAATGATGAATTATTTGAATAACAAATTACACCATGACGTGGAGACGGTAATCCGTACATAGGCACGTATGGTGACTTTGTCATTTATAGGATGTATAGAATAATGAATATGGTTGTAAAATTTTTATAATAATATCACAGTATATATAAGATACTGGATTTATTATTTTAGAATGGAAACAATAAAGAAATAGGAAGTGGAAGAAGAAAAGAACTTGAAAGAGGTGATGAAATATTTACCTCTTCTTTGGGTTCTTCCTTTTTATTTGATCAAAAGGGATCCTTAGGTTGGATTTATGACTAAAGGAAGGCCTCTAGGATGAAGTTATGAAAGTTGAGAGGATATTTTGGTAGGGTATGGCTGATCCAAATGGTTTTGAAGGTGTGAATTTGAGAGAAGGGGAAGCGCCCTTTTATAAGAGGGGTGAGAGGCACTTTAAGAAAATATTGAAATATAATTTTATAATAAAATAATTTTCGGTTTATAATAGCTCAAAAATAATTTATTTAAAGTATAAGGTGGTTATAGGTCGAAAACCACTCAACCAATAGGTTTTAGACAGGTTTGGGTCACTATATTAACCTTATTGTTTAGATTTAACTCTTAGTTAAATAGTTTGACATTTACCATGTCTCTTTGTATTTTTATATTATATGGTTAATAAACTAACTAAAAACTTCCAATATAACCTCAAGTGGTTCATTAATGAAATATATAATATTATTTAATCCCTTTGGATGAACCTTATATTTTTAGGAATATAATATCAATTAATAATATAATATTTGTTTTAAGAACTCTTTTATGTCAAATTTGACACTATTTAGTATTTTGTTTTTTTTAATTTATAAAAGCATTATTACTTTGAAAAAAATTCATTTAATCAACCCTAAAATGTCATATTAACCTATAAAAATTTTTTAATTCACTAAAATTCATAAATTAGATTTATTTGGATATTTATAATATCAATTATTTTAATCATTCATTAATAAGGTAATTATTGCATCATCGTTGTGTCATAAATAAATTTAATTATTTAATGTCTAAAAATTATAAATAAAATATAATTATTTATTAAATATTTTTATCTTTCTAATGAATATTTATAGTCTAATTTATCTTATGTATAACCCTATATTAAATATGATTTAGTTATTAAACTTTGATTTTAACTCTTTTAACTCTTCTTTAAATAAAATAATAATAAATGTCCTAATATAATAAAAGTGGATCAAAGAGGTTCATATTTTAATCCTAAGGTTTTTTTTTGGTCTAATTATACATATCCAATAGAATTAGGACATGTTTTAGGGTAATTATGATATCATTTTTACCCTTAATTACCCTATTTACTTTTAACCGTGGTAAATAAAAGTAAAAAGTTACAATTCACCAAAAATTATGTTTATATTATTGAACCACATTTTACTTACTAATATTAACTGTGACTCTTATATTTTTTAAATTCAACTCACACAAGTGGTCAAATTAATTTTTATGAAAATTTGCAAATGCTCCTAGGAGGTGGGTAAAAGACGGTAAAAAGTTCAATAAAATTTTTATATATCTAAACTCATTATAAAATGACTCCAATGAATTACATTGAACTTATATATGTATTATGTACTTATTTTTACCTAAAATAAATTTAAATAAAATAATTACACATTTAATTTAAAAGTCGGTTTTAAACAATAACGCAGTGTTTTTCACTATTCATCAAAAATTTAAAGTTTTCATAAAAATACCAAAAAATAACCCAAAGATAATTTTTATATTCAGAATCCAAAAATGAAGTCCATTTTGAAATATAAAATTTATAAAATTTCAAAAAGTGGGTATTACTATTCATAACGGCTAGTTTGATTGGCTATGGTGTGTTTGAACTTGAATTTGCATACAACACAAGCTATTGTATTATTCAAAGAGAAACGTACCATGGAAGCTTGGGATGTTACATTCTCCCATCCTTAAAATAATTTTTTCCTTGAAATTTCTAGAATATTACTGCATAAAAAGATTCAGTTGTTTCTTCATAATAAGTTCCTCAGGTTCCCAAGTTGCCTCTTCCATCTAATGATTTCTCCATAGAACTTTTACCAGACGAGTCGTCCGGTTTCTCATCACTTGTTCTCTGGTATCAATAATTTTGACAAACTCTTCACAATAAGACAGATCAGGTTCTAGTTCAATTTCCTCATAGGTGAGTACATGTGTTGGGTCAGGCATGTATTTTCTCAACAGTGATATATGGAACACATCGTGAACTTTGGAGAGACTTGGCGGCATTTCCAAACGGTAAGCTATAGCCCCAATTCGTTCTAGAATTTTGAAAGTTCTGATGTACCTTGGACTCAATTTACCCTTCTTATCGAATCTTATAACTCCCTTCCATAGAGATACCTTTAAGAAAACATGATCTCCTACCTGAAATTCCAAATCCTTCCTTTGGTTATCAACATAGCTCTTCTACTTACATTGTGCTGCTTTGATGTGGGTTTGGATAACCTTCACATTTTCCATCATTTCCTCAACAAGTTTTGGGACTATGAGTTTTATTTCACCAACATCATCCCAACAAGTTGGTGTGCGACATCTCTTTCCATATAACGCTTCATATGGTGACATATGAATACTTGAATGGATGCTATTGTTATAGAAAAATTATACCAGAGGAAAATATTAATCCCGCATACCATAAAAGTCAAGTGAGTAAGATCTCAACATGTCTTATAAGGTTTGAATAGTCCGTTCTGATTTTCCATCAGTTTGAGGGTGGTAGGCAATGCTCAAATAAAGTTCAGTATCCAGGGCTTTCTGAAGACTTTTCTAGAATCTTGATGTAAAATGGGGATCACGGTCAGAAAAATCGATAAGGGTACTCCATAAAGTCTTACAACTTCATTAATATATAGTATTTCTAGACGTTCAAGTGGAAAATCTTCTCTTATAGCAAGAAAATGTGATGACTTGGTAAGATGATCAACAATGACCCATATGGAATCATTCCATCTAGGAGTCTTTGGTATCCCCATGACAAAGTCCATCGTAATATTATCCCATTTCCACTCAGGTATGGGAAGTGGTTGCATGACTCCTCTAGGTTGTTGCCTTCCAACTTTCACTTGTTGAAAAACCATACATCTTGACACAAAATCAGCAATCTCCCTCTTCATGTTGTCCCACTAAAAATATTCTTTCAAATCTCTATACATCTTAGTGCTACCAGGGTGTATAGAGAAATTAGAGCTATGAGAATCTTCCAACAATTCCCTTTTTAGATCAGGTGTGTTAGGAACACAATGTCTCTTCCCAAATTTCAAAATTCTATCTTCATATATGAAGTCACTAAATCTCCCATCGTTCACAGCTTTAATTTTCTTTTGAAACTCCTCATCGTTAGTCTGAGAACTTTTTATCCTTTCTAGTAAATATGGTTTGGCAACCATTTGAAAAATAATTGATGTTTGACCTTCCATTATTATTCCCATATCCATCTTTACTAGATCCATTAAAATATGATCCCTTTCAATTCTCATCTTGTTCAAAACTCCATGATCCTTTCTACTCAAAACATCTACCACCTTATTTGCCTTCTCGGGTGGTAGTGTATAGTGCAATCATAATCCTTGAGTAGTTCAAGCCATATCCTTTTCCTCATGTTGAGTTATTTCTATGAGAAAATATACTTCAAACTCTTGTGATCGGTATATATATCACATTTTTCACCATAAAGATAATGTATCCATATCTTCAAAGTAAAGATTGCAGCTTCTAACTCAAGATCATGAGTAGGATAGTTTTGCTTATGTATTTTTATCTGTTGTGATGCATAGACAATAACTCTATCATTCTGTATAAGAACACAACCAATTCATTTCTTTGAAGCATCACTATAAATAACAAACCCATCTTTCCCTGATAGTATATTCAAGATAGAATCATTGACTAATCTTCTCTTTAGTTCTTTAAAACATTATTCACACACTTTTTTCCAAACAAATTTAACCCCTTTACGTGTGATCTTGGTTAATGGGTTATCCAATCGGGCAAAATTCTGGATGAAATGTCGATAATAACCTGCTAAACCAATAAAACTGTGTACCTTAGTTATATTTGTCAGTGCTGGCCATTCTTGGATTTCCTTGGTCTTTGAAGGATCAATAGAGATTTTATCCTTAGAGACAATATGGCCAAGAAAAGAAATCTCTTGAATCCAAAATTCACACTTGCTAAATTTCCCATATAATTCATTTCTTTTAAGAGTCTTTAGAATAATGCGCAAGTGATTTTCCTGATCTTCGTAGATTTTGGAGTATACCAAGATATCATCAATAAATACCACTACAAAGTCATCAAGATATTCCTTGAAAACTCTATTCATTAGATCCATGAATACAGAGGGTGCATTAATCAATCCAAAAGGCATTACTCTAAACTCGTAATGCTCGTACCTAGTTCGAAATGCTGTTTTTGGAGTGTCTTACTTTTTCAAACACAATTGATAATATCCAGATCAAAGGTAAATCTTTGAAAAATATTGATCTCCATGAATTTGGTCAAATAAATCATCAATGTGAGGTAGGGGATACTTTTTCTTTATTGTTATAGCATTGATCTCCCTATAGTCAATGAAAAACCTCATAGATCCATCTTTCTTATTAACAAAAAGAACATGGGCTCCCCATGGAGAAACACTAGGGTGAATAAATCCCTTATTACTCAATTCCTCTAGTTGTTTCTATAGTTCCACTAATTCCATAGTGGCCATTCTATAAGGGTTATTCGATATGGACCTTGAACAAGGAATTAAATCAATGGAAAACTCAATTTCTTGTTCTGGAGGATTTCTGGGTAAATCTTCTATAAACACATCAAAATATTCTTGAACAATAGGTATGTCCTCTATTTGAACATTACTTTCCTCACCCACAGTTATTTCATTCTCTTCCTCCCCAATAATTGAATTTAGTTGAGATATTGGGGGTGGATATAGATAATAATTAGGTGGTGATGTTTCTTCTCTAAAGATAAGGTACTCCTTATCATCATTAAGAATTGTAACCTCCTTCTTCTTACAATAAATTTTCGCATCATGTTCTGAAAGCCAATCCATACCAAGGATTATATCAAATTCAATCATGGGTATGACGATGAAATCAGAAGATAAAGAAAATTTATATGCCCTAATGGGAACTGATTTACAAAACTTTGTTGCAATGATAATTCCCTTAGGTGTTTTGACTGATAAATCCCTTATTAAGTCAAATTGAAAATATCTAATTTTCTTAAAAAACTAGAAAGATATGAAACAATGTGATGATCCAGAATCAAATAAAGCATTTTCTAAACTTGAAAAAACTATTAAATTACCTTCCACCACGTCTTTCGGAGCTTCAAACTCAGTAGTAGTGATAGCATAAGATTGACCTTGATCTCTTGGCCTTTTATAAGGTAAGTTTCCTTGGCGCTTAAGACATTCATTTTCATAATTCCCCCTTTCTCCACAATTGTAGCATTCAACAATGATAGCCTCTTTCTTCCCCTTGAAATCATGATCTTGGTGGCCTTTTTAACCACACTTGTAACAGACTCCCATTCCCTTCAGGAATGTACTGGGGTGTTTCTTTCCACATTTACCACAGGATGGATATTCAACTTTTCCCTTCTTCCCCTTTTTTCTATTTCTAGAGTGTTCAGCAGATCTCTTATTCTCTTTCTTTTCTTTAAATTCATAATACTTTGAGAATTCCTTTTCTTTCTTGATAGCACATGAGACAATATCTTCATATGACAAGAAGGATTGTGAGACTAATGCTCATTGGAGAAATGGTTTCAACCTATCAAATAAATGATCAATTTTACTTCTTAGGTTACATATATAATCTGCAGCATGTCTTTCTAACCTTGTAAATCTAGCCTCGTACTTTGCGACATTCTCATCCACTGTTTGACTCAAACTCAGAAATTGTCTTTATATATCCGCTCGATGGTCACGAGGAAAGTATTTTTCTAAAAAAATATCTTTAAACTCCCTCCATTCCATACTTGATACTTCTCCATCTTCCTTTGTGTTTTGGATTAATGACCACCATTCATCTGCATCTACTGTGAGGCGATAAACTTTCATGACAACTTTTTCCCTTTCGCTACTCCCCAAAGCGTGAAATATTCTCTCTAAGGAATTTTTCCATTGCTCAGATACAAATGGATTTGTAGTCCCATTGAATGTTAGTGGTTTTTTCATCATCAATCATTCTAAAATTGATCCTCCATGTTGTGGATCAGGGTGCTTCATATGGGTAAGTTTATTATTCATAACCTGAGTGATTTTTTCCAGTATGGTGATAAGCTAATCAGTACCAGTTGCATCACCAGCTCCACTATAATTATCTTGAGTAGGATGGAAATCCCTACATAGATTATGTTCATTGATATAATTTCCATTCCTTCCACTAGGCACCATTTCTAAACAATGGAATACACTAGATTAGTTTATGAATCACAATACATAATTCCAAACTTGTAAAATAGTTAACATAAATTGAACAGTTTATGGATATAATCCATAATCATAAAAATGTTTTCTTTAAGAAAGTATATACTCATAAACCCTTCATAATGGTTTGTAAATAAAATGATAATTATCCTAATTATATCCCTCAAGAGTGTCGTAACCAAGAGTGCAGAAAGGCTCGTTGTCGTGCACCAGTTCCCTTTCGAGTCTAGCTCAAAATGGTGTTGTTGGGTTTTACCCCTAGGTACATCTGTGCCAGAGCCACCTCTACCTACTCTTATCCAGATAGGGATGTATTGCTTGTAAAACTCACAAAATATCTACAATACCAAAATTCTAGTAAGTTCTTCTATACTAATCTTCAAAGTCTATCTTAAGGTAATGTGGTCTAATCATAGTTTTTCTTAATCTAGCTTCCAAGGTTTGTACTAAAATTCCTCTAATACATATTGTAACACCCCGACCCCAGTTACCCATAGTTGGTTCATTATTACATAACATTGGAAAGATCCCAAAAGATCAAGTCTCAAAAGACCGATTAGTTTAGTAGCATTGGAAATAATAGATACATTCATAAGTTTTACATTACATTATAAAATGAAAAAATAAAACAACATAGTCTCCATAGGACACAATTATATCCCTTAGATTATCCCTGTAGTTTAGTCATAATATACTTCTTCGCATCCTGGGAAAAATAAAACATAGAAAGGGGTGAGGTCACATGCTCAGTAAGGATAACAATATAGAAAAAACTTTCATAAATAAGCATAAACATTTAGAGAAATGTGTAAGACTAAAAAAATACTTTTAAACTTTAAATTCAGTATAATATGGCAAAGATAAAATCAAATAATTTCATTTACTTATTCACATGGATATTATACTAGTCGAATAGTCACTTGCAATATCAATAACCACTTTCATAATGATGGAATGCATAATGCCAGACTTCATAACAACATAGTCAAGGCCTTTTTCCAAGAATACAAATAAGATTTTGTCAAGGCCATGTTCCAAGACACTAGTTTGTCTTATGAGACCTATCTATGCATCGAGGATCTATAGCAGGCTCCACTCGTCACTTACTAAGTCCAATGCATTCTTCATATGAAAAGGTTTAAACATAACAGAAACATTCATATTAAAACTAGCATACGAAATGTCAATACTTTATCCATAAATCATGAATGGTTTAAAAATAACACATCCATAGTCAAACATATCACAAAACCTTAAATACAATATGGAATTTTTGTATCATAATAAATCAACTTCAAATAAGCTTAAAATCCATCAAAGGATATTGACATAGATGAAATCAAAACTTTTTTTAGAGAAATATCTCTTTCTATTTTGAAATAATTTAAAAGTCATATAATTATAAAAGAAAAAATTATTTTAAAAATATTCTTATAAGCTTTTAAGGTAAACTTAGATGATGTTATACCGGCGGAAAATAGCCACACTCGCTGTATAAGTTAAAAAAACATTCTTACCTTAATTTTGTCGAAAAGGTTATAAGGTACCTTGTTTGGAAAACGACGGAAAGATTCCTTTCAAAAAAATTTATAAAAATTCAAAAATGGGTATAAATTACTTTAACCCATAGTCTATTAAATATTAAAAATGTTTTGAAATACATTTTTAAGAAACATGGATGTGGATGATGAAGATGTACCAGTAGATACTTACGTAAAAACAACCTCGAACAATAAAGAGATTGTGAAATTAACCCTTAAATTTTACTTTTCCTTGGTCAAGGGTACATTAACCTCCTGTATAATAGTTAAACCATTGTTATTAAATTATAAAATAACTTTATACATAAATATGGTATCATATATGATCTTCTAATATTGTTTTGTTAATGATATTTCAGTAGTATCAACATTTTGGGTGTTAACTGATTCATTTTCCTTTATATGCTTTGTAACGTAAGTAATGTTTGTTATGGATAGGATGTATATTATTCATATTCATAATGATATTAAGTTTTTAAACATTATTTTTAATTATCAAATGAAAATTAGTCTTTAATGGATACGACGGGGAATGAATCTCATCGCGTTCGTGGAGACGGTAATCCGTACGTACGCATGAGCGATAATATCATTATTTTGATATTAAAATAATATATAATTTGATGGTATATCATATATAAAGAATAATTATCATGTTATATTTATTATTTACATCTTTTATACTCATTATTATACCCATCCAAATGATGAATTATTTGAATAACAAATTACACCACGACGTGGAGATGGTAATCCGTACATACGCACGTATGGTGACATTGTCATTTATAGGATGGATATAATAATGAATATGGTTGTACCATTTTTATAATAAAATAAAATTATATAAAAGATACTGGATTTATTATTTTATAATGGAAACAATAAATAAATAGGAAGTATAAGAAGAAAAGAACTTGAAAGAGGTGATGAAATATTTACCTCTTCTTCGGGTTCTTCATTTTGATTTGATCAAAAGGGATCCTTAGGTTGGATTTATGACTAAAGGAAGGCCTCTATGATGAATAGAGGATAGTTGAGAGGATATTTGAGTAGGTTTTGGCCAAGACAAATGGCTTTGAAGGTGTGAATTTTATAGAATAGGAAGTGCCCTTTTATAAGAGGGGTGAGGGGAACCTTAGGAAAATATTGAAATATTATTTTATAATAAAATCATTTTCGGTTTATAATGGCTAAAAATGATTTATTTAGAGGATAACGTGGGTATGGGTTGAAAACCACTCAACCAATAGGTTTTAGACTGGTTTGGGTCACTATATTAACCTTATTTTTTAGATTTAACTCTTAGTTAAATAGTTTGACATTTACCATGTCTCTTTGTATTTTTATATTATATGGTTAATAAACTTACTACAAACTTCCAAGTGAACCTCAAGTGGTTCATTAATGACATATATAATATTATTTAATACCTTTTTTTGAACCTTATATTTTTAGGAATAGAATATCAATTAATAATATAATATTTGTTTTAAAAACTCTTTTATGTCAAATTTGACACTATTTGGTATTTTGTTTTTGTTAAATTTATAACAGCATTATTACTTCTAAAAAAATTCATTTAATCAACCCTAAAATGTCATATTAACCAATAAAGTTAGTTTAATTCATTAAAATTCTCAAATTATATTTATTTGGATATTTATAATATCAATTATTTTAATCTTTCATTAATAAGGTAATTACTGCATCATCATTGTGTCATAAACAAATTTAATTATTTAATATATTAAAATTGTAAATAAAATACCATTTCGTAGGAAATATTTTTATATTTCTAATGAATATTTATAGTCTAATTTATCTTATGTATATCCCTATATTAAAAATGGTTTAGTTATTAAACACTGATTTTAACTCTTTTAACTCTTCTTTAAATAAAATAATAATAAATGTTATAATCTAATCCAAGTAGACCAAAGAGGTTCATATTTTATTCCTAAGGTTGTTTTTGTTCTAATTATACTTATACAATATAATTAGGACATGTGTTAGGGTAATTTTGATATCATTTTTACCCTTAATTACCCTATTTACTTTTAACCGTGGTAAATAAAAGTAAAAGGTTACTATTCACAAAAAATTATTTTCGCCTTATTGAACCACATTTTAATTACTGATATTAACTATATTTCTTGTATTTTAGATATTCAACTCACAAAAGTGGTAAAATTAAGTTTTATAAAAATTTGCAAATGCTCCTAGGAGGTGGGTAAGAGACGGTAAAAAGTTCAATAAAATTTTTATATATCTAAACTCATTATAAAATGACTCCAATGAATTACATTGAACTTATATAGGTATTATGTATCTATTTTGACCTAAAATAAATTTAAATAAAATAATGAAATATTTAATTAAAAATTCGTTTTTAAACAATAACGCAGTGTTTTTCACTATTCATCAAAAATTGAAATTTTTCAGAAAAATACCAAAAATTCACCCTAAGCTAATTTTGATATTATGAATCCAAAAATGAAGTCCATTTTGAAATATAAAATTTATAAAATTTTAAAAATTGGGTATTACTATTCCTAACAGCTAGTTTGATTGGTTGTGGTGTGTTTGAACTCAAAGTTGCGTACAACACAAGCTATTGTATTATTCAAAGGGAAACGTACTATGGAAGCTTGGGTGTTACATATTTTATTAGTTTAACTTCACATTGAGATAGATAATGATACTTGATCTCTCAAACTCTAATTAGTGTGAAAATAAGAGGATCTTGGAATTCAATTATAGATGGAAATGGATCAACTATTTATTGAATATGGAACTCCCATAAGAGTAAATACTATATATTTTTAAAGAAAAACTCTATGATGATTCATAGACACCACTAAACCATTTTAAATATCCTTATAGATTTCAAGAGTTTATAGTAGTTGCATAATAGTTAGAGTATTCCATATAGTAGTCTAAGGCTATATCTTAACTGACGCCATCAATGTAAGGAAAAAATCTTATTAAAACATAAAATGAAACCATAATTCTCATACCAACACTGACACCATCTATGTTACCCAATCCCACACAATATCATATAGTGCCTCCCCTTGAGTGATGATAGTAATAAAAACAACATCTTCGGGGTGGTAGGAGGAATCAACCTCACCTGAGGTTCAAAAATTAGAATAATAAGACTTATTCTTTCTAAAGATAGAAAGTCCCAAGGTACTTAATCATTGTAATAGAGAATAAACTACTCAAATAGTTAGTTCAGGAAGCCCAATGAAGTCAGTCTCAATGAAAACCTTGATTATTATCCCTACCATTAAATTTTGGGTCAAAACATCTAGGATTGTTTTACCTTTAAGTCTTTATTTCAAAATATATTTTACTATGGAAAAGTGAAATTGGGTAATCCCATGGAACAAGTAAATTGGGTATCATACATACCACCTAAGAAGGAATAATAATAGTATGAATTTATAAGTAAAGAAATGTTAAATTTTTATGAGTGAATAACCAAGAAATCATTTTGTCATGCACACTCCATACTCAGGGCTTAACTAAACTATCCAGTTTTAACCCTATCTCCCCATATAATATAAAATATGACATCTTCGTCATTATAATATTCTGAGATTCAGTACAATTATCACTGAAAGAAAAATACATAGGAGAAATACCCCTTACTATTATGTAATCTACTCCATAACCTTTCAAACTTCTTAACACTATCACTAAAAGACATAAATCTCCCCACAAAATAAGACAACGATTATTTCCCCACTAAAAAATACCCTCTTCATATGAAGAGTCTCAATATGGTTTTATCAATGTAATTTACATGAACTAACCCTTATATAATAAAGAAAACATATATAAACCTGATCTATCCATCAATAATTGATGGATATGTCACACAGGATGAGGATATTAAGGAAGATGAGGTTGAAATACACCCTAAAACTCAAGAACCATTTCCATTGATGCCATATATTCTAAAGAATATAGGAGACAAAAACTTCAGTGAACCCAATGAGAGTATCGATCTACTTCTGAGTATTTCAAAGATGTTTAGATCCAGTTATATTGGAATAACTACTAGAAAATATGAAATTTCCTTGTCAATATAAAAATGGGTAAAGTCCAGTTTAACCCAATATATAGACCCTAAAAATATCATCAAATATAATCCAAAAAAAGAAACTATCATAGAAGTAGCCTTAACCTCTAATACTTAGTCCTGAGAGTAGCCTCATGATAGGAAGTGTGGGCCTCGGTTCTAGAGTATGACATACTAAAACAATCACCCATCATCCCAGTCAAACTATCAATTTTGTATGTACTTCACCTATCCAAAAATCTTAAGTAGTAACTTATTGAGTCCCTTTTAATCCCTCAAAATTTCAAATCGGAATTGACTGCAGCAGAAGAATATTCTGCTGAGTTTTGCATAGTTATATCCTTTATGGAACAAGATTGTGAAGTTTTTGTACAAAGACATATCATACCCTTTTCCATATTTAGAAGATTATTGATATTAATATCCATTGATATTTAATGGAAAATGATTTTAGGATCAACCTCATACCAGTTTAAACCCTTAGGAACTTAAGCTATAATAAGGATGACTTTCCTCCCTCCAAACCTAAAAATCCTAGGATATGATAGGAATTAGTATAAACCACTTGGGAGAATCAAGCTTAGAAATCCATTTATAGACCTCATTTATAACTCTGAGTTTATGGTTTTTTATTAATATAGAAACTTCAGTGATCTTCTGTGAAGGATGTGTCCCTATATGCACATGAAAATTTCCTCACCATGTCATTGATTCCTCAAATACTTTTTCAATAGGTATGTTATATAATTATATAGTGATAATTACACCTTTGAGTCTTATGAATCTCAATTTATTAACATGGGATTATATAAAAGGGAGGGGAAGTTGATGGTAGTAGACAACTCCATCCATATTATTTCCCCCAATTGTTTGGAAATGGATCATAATAGTATATGGAGTGAAGTTAATAAATAATACATGTTTCTTATAAATAAAATTAAGGGAAAAACTATGAAATTAGGTAGTAATCAGTTCATATGATTTCCATTTGATAGGTCAAATAATCAAATCACCTTCTTATCATATGATGGTCAAGTAGATTCTCTCACTATTCTGTCATCACCAATGATGGAAAATATTGTCATGCTATTTATACAACCCAATATTTCTATTAAGCACCTCTACTCAAGGGATGGTTTAACCAATATTCACACCACATATCCAAGTATTTTTTATATGATGGAACTCAACCCATATAAAATGAAGCAAGCACAAGGCATGGGTAAATTTTCCCATGTTCTCATGATATCGGTCGTGTTAACCAAATCCATATATGTAGAGGATAGGTAAGGTATTTATGAATATAATAACACCCCTGATTATAATTCTCTCCAATTTCATCTTTTGAATATCAGGATATTGGTTCATCTTCTTCCCCCAATAATATTAAATAGGAAGGATAAAATGTTCAGGATTCCCTTGTATCATTTTCATGATCTAAATATTCTCCCATATCATCTATAAGATCTCATAATTCCCATACATCTTCCACTTTTGATGATGGACAGGTAGAAAGGGGGAAGTTAAAGATCTTAGGGATTACCTTCTAGCATACAAGGAATGAGTTTTGACCAATATCGATGAACTTTGGTATGTGAATTTGGTTACATAAGAGGATTTGCAATCTATATTAATTAGATCCACCATGACCCCTAAGGAACATGAAAAGTACATCTCATTTTTAAAATAATATTGGGATGTATTTTCCTATAACTACACAAATATTATTATATTGGATCTAGATATGGATACCCATAATTTTATGTTTCTAAAATATCATCATGGTTATAAGTAGGGAATCGGGAGAATGAATCCAACCCATACTGCTAAGGTAGAAACTGAAGTTAAAAATATTATCAAGGAAAACTTCATTCATGATGTTCAATACCTGAAATTTATCACCAATATAATTCTTGTAAAGAAAAATAATGGGAATATTAGGGTTTTTTGTTGACTTTAAGGATATCAACTAAAACTGCCCAAAGGAATATTTTTATGTCTCAATCACAAAACTATTAATCGATGTAATAGATAGATTATAGATAATCTCCTCTATGTATAAGTACTATAAATACAAATATATTTGGATTTACCATAATGATGAGTAGTCCACTTCATTCATGGTTCCCCATGGGGTATATTTATATCAAGCATTTTCCTCTATATTGAGTAATTATGGCACAACATTTCAATTCACATTGCATAATGTATTCAATCCCCTTCTAGGTAAGATTATATAATGTTATGTGGATGATCTAATGGTTAATTATCAACAAAATTTTGATCATATTATTAATATTCAAAAAAATAAACAAACTGAGGCACCATATTCTGAAGATAAATCCCTTGGAATAAAATTTTAGGGTAACATCAGGGAAATTTCTCAACTTCATGGTACACTATCACAGAATCAAATCTAACCCTAAAAAGACAAAATTTATCCTCAACATGCCTCCACCTAAAAATCTCAAGAAGATAAGGGGACTCTAAGGACTTCTCTCCTAAATTAGGAAATTTATATCCAAAATTTCTAGTAAATACTTAACCTTCATGAATTTTATGAATAAGAGAGTCACTTATCAATGGGATGAATATTTTCAAAAAAATCATCAATATCAAATAGTATCTTCTTCACCCATCAATTATGATTTTTCTAGTAGAGTGGAAGCCACTCATATTATATGAGGTAACCTTATAGAAATAACTTGGTTCTCTACATGATCAGATGAATTATGTGGGAAAGTAGAATAGTCTATTTTATCTCAATATAGAAATATTAGACATTGAGACTTGATACTCCAATATCAATAATAACTACATTTCATTGATTTTCATAGTGAAAGAGTTAGGAAACTAAGTGAAATATCATGAGGTGCACCTTGATTCACTTAAATACATCATTGGTCTTCCAATAATAATGGGATGTCTAGCATATTGGGAGGTTATCTTACAATAATTTTATATTTGATTTGTATCTTAAAAGGAAGTCAAAGTGTGGGTATTGGTAGGTTTCCTTATAGTAAACCCTTCCCCAATAAGTGTACTGGTAAATATAAATCTCTTTGATAAAGATGTTTTCTCTATTAAATACACTCCTTAAATATGGGAGATTCACTTTGATATTGATTGTAGGAGTTTTATATAAAGAATAATAGAAAACATGAAGCTCAATCAGGTTATCTTGGGGATTGTAATCATCTCCCTAGATAAACCAATTATTCCAAATTCTTTCATACAATTTCAGGGTTACACCAACATTGAGGTGGAACACCAATACCTCATTTTTCCTTGTAATTGGCTATATAGATACAATTTTCCCACTTTAACAACATATATGATTCTAAGATGGTGATCAACTAGATCAATGGTGTATTTTATATTAAAAAGTAATAATTAATCCCCTTTATTTATTATATATGAGGTTTGATGGTAAAATTTCCCTATGATATAATAATATCTCATATATCACATTTACATCATGCATGTTGTTGTGAATTGAATAATTTAGCCACAACCCTAGAGGATCCAAACTGGGATGAGTCAGTCGTCTTCACTACACATCATATAGTGTTTTTCTACTTTTTAGTAGTGAAATGAAATAAATCAATGAGATGAACGCCATCCTTGATCAAGGATAACCCATATCATTTCTAACTGATACCCCAATTTGATGGGTGTCTTCCATAATGGACTACCTCAATAAGTTAATTCCTTAATTAGATCAATCCAAGAAAGAACATATCTGGAAATGGGTAAAAAAATTCTCCTCTATAATGACTCAAATTTCCAATAATTCCTCTACATTCAAGTATTTTATAGAGTTATCCTTAGGTATATTGATGGAAGTTAGACCCTTGTTGTTATATATAAATTCCATTTCGGTGACTATGGTTCTCATTATTTAGAATTTTTTCTCTTCCATCAAATGAGAATACATAGATAATTCTTGACATTAATAATACAAGACTTCATGGAGTTCACTAGGTAGTTTTTTTATAAAAGATGGATTCATTAATTGTGAAAATCAGCATATGTACAGACTCGAAGCCATGCAGAAAAATGGTCCAGCTAGAGCTGGTTGACATCAAAGGGGCCAGCTGCCGCCAGTTGATGGGAAGCCTTGTTTCCTTCCCTTTTGGTAAAGGAGAAGGTGAAGAAAGAAAGGCAGTGATGGCTGGAGAGGATTTTCCTGATGAGGGACCCAAAGGACTGAAGTCCGCCGTCGTTGAGGTTGATGGAATTGATAATGGTGAGGCAATCTGATTCGATGATGATTTTTTCCCATCCACGGTCAATCGCGAGCATCATTCCGGTGAGGATGGAGTCAGCCTTGGCAACCACCGGTTCCCAAAAATCGTGTTGTGCCTCATGTTTGGCTGTAATGATATGACCAAGATGGTTTCAGGCTAGCAGGCCAAGGTCAATAGGACCATCCTTGGGGAGATTTGCATCCACATTAATCTTGAGAATCCCTTCTGGGGGCAGGCTCCAATGGGAGGAAAAAGAGGGGGTTTCGAAGGAAAAATGTTGTCCATGGTGGATCTGCCATACCTCAAACTAGGAAGAGGCCTGTTCAATCCAGAATTCGAGAGGTTTGTTAACATGGTTGAAAACGACATCATTGCGGCGGACCCGAATGATCCAGGCCATGATGTAAAGAGAGCCTGCTTCAGCCAACGAGAAGGTGGAGCACCATCGCATCAGGAGAGAGGGGATGTCAGAGCCCATGATCAGTGAGGAGTCTGTAGAAGAGTTCCATTTCCTCCAAATCTCCTTTGCCCTCGGACATTGGATGATAGCGTGAAAGGGAGATTCTGGGATATTCGGGCAGAAGGGGCAGAACCTGTCACTGGAAATATGTTGGAAGGCGATAAGGCTCATGGTAGGGAGGGTGACCTTGCACACCTGCCACCAAAAGTGGCGTATTTTTTGGGGGACATTGATTTTACAAAGAGATTTCCAGGGCCCCCCTTCCCTCACTTCATTCTGAGTGCCAATAGCGAGCCGGTAACCGGATTTCACAGTATAGGCTCCGAAGAGGTCATGGATCCAAAAGATATAGTCGGGGCCGACGTCTTAGTAGTTCTATGTATTCTAAATACAAGAAAATTCAATTCATAAATACCCATATATGTATTATATTATCAAGTAAACTTATTCATTTTATGTATGGGGAATTTATTTCATGGGTCTGTATCCCCTAAATACAACTAGGTAGTTCAAGTACATCCTTACTACTACTAATTTCTTCTCCAAGTGGGATGAGGCGATATCTCTCAAAGAATTTTGGAAAAAATCTATCACAAACTTCATAAAGACTAATACCATCACCTAATTTGGTGTCCACCACATGATATTGATTGAAAATAGAACCAATTTATACTCTCTATACTATAAAAGGTTGTATCTGGAATATATCATTCAGTCAAACCACCCATTATTCTACCACAAAGAATTAAATGGATAGATATAATAATTCAACAAGACTCTATCTAATATCCTCCAACAAATGGTGTACAATGATAATAAGTCTTAGACTAATAAAATCCAAAATTATCTATGGGATTATTTCACCACAACCTGTAATGTTGCACACCTATCCCCATATTTGCTTTTATATAGTATAAATATAGTTCTTCCCATTGAGGTCCAACTACCCTCACTTTACATTACCATCTATACTTGGTTTTCAAAAGATGATAAGTCTCATATATGACTAGATTAATTAGAACAATTTGATGAGAAAAATTCGTGCACTCTTCAAAACATATAGATTCATCATAATCAAGTCACATGATAATTCAACAAGAAGGTTCATCTCTACTCATTCATCTAATGAGAGTCGGTACTGACCTTGAGATCACCCATGATACCTAGGAAGAAACCTCCAAATCTTGATACAAAATGGGAGGGACCATAATCTATACATAATATCAACTCCAATAGATCTTACTCCCTAATCATTATAGATGGAGAGTGTATCATTCTATCCACCAATGTGAGGTTCTTTAAGAAGTACTTCACATAACTTTATGATGGGTAAAAATTCTAACTAAATGATTTTAAACAATGTATCATCACATCCTAGTCACATGATTTTAAATAGAATGAGATAAGGTCCAATCCGCATAACTCTAAACTACTTAGAATTGTTCCTCATCATATAACCTTAAACTATAATTGTATGAAATTTGGTATACCCTCTATGACCCTAAAATAGTATGGAATATGGTCCACCCTCCATGACCCTAAAATAGTATGGAATATGGTCAACCCTCTAAGACCCTAAAATAGTATGGATTATGGTTCGCCCTCTATGACCCTAAAATGCTCATAGTGTTTCATTCTATGTGGATTATCTTCTCTATATACAAGCTATATTTTTTTAAGACCCCCAACATATGGTTATTTATCCATGAACCTATGTTAAGATAAAATGTCCCCTACTTTTAAGAGTTACATCCTCATGTTATTCCCCTTCATTCATGTTGATTTTTCCTGTATGGGTTCAATAATAAAATGAATCTATTTTTTTGTACACAAGATAGATCTGTGTGAAATATTCTATATAGAGGTACTTATTGTATGAACATAAACTATATAATATCTTCATCCTTGTTGTATGACGTTAAACTACATGGCATATTATCCACCCTTTATAATCTTAAACTACTTAGAGTTCTTTATCCCAAATGATCCCAATTTCTCTACATGCAAGTTGAATTCATGTAAGAGTTCTTGGTATACATTTTTGGTCCACAAACCTATGCTAGGATAAAATTCCCCTTATTCTAAAATATTATGTCTTGGTGTTTGGGTTCCTCATTTATATTGGGTTTCTACCCTGACTATGCATCAGGACATTGACTTGGGGACAAGACATGGAATTTATTTTTATTCCACTTTCATTCCAGGATATAATTACCCTATCCTACACATGATCTAGATCTATGTAGTGACCTCATAAGAACTACATGTGGCTTGATTCCTATTCCTTGGGATATGTAGTGATGCCTAGATCATTTTTCTTGGGTCCAGCAATAATTACAATAAATATCCAACCCCTCCTACTGTATGTTCTCCTCATTCACATCAATCTTTCTATATCATACTCTATATTAGGATGAGATATCTTATATAATAACTACATGTGGATTTATTTATATTTTTTTAGTATGTATAGTTATGTCTGAATCATATATTTCAAGTCCATCCAAAAAACTCTATCCATTTTCACTCATTTCCAAAGGGCCAATATGGTCCAACCATGGTTAGCTCAGGGATAAAATATCTCTATCACTTTATGGATATCCCTTTCTTGAAAACCGCATTTCATTACTCTAGAATTTTTAGTCCCCAAAAACCTTCCATTTCCACTATTAATGATAATATTTAATTCCAAGGGACACCTTTTCTTGGTAATGATATTGGTGATTCTATATCTATCTCTACCAACTAAAAAAATGTTTTCATCCTGAAGATAAGGTCCTCTAACCCCAAGTTATAGTGGAACTTTTCATTTGAATATTGATTAGTATTCATCCTTAGTGTACTAGTATCATATCATAAACTTATGATTCAAATACCTTAGATCATTATTTACATCATGATCATTATATATTCAAAAGGTGTTGGGTACTATTTGAACTTGAGCCCCATTTGGTTTGTCATGATATGCCCTCTATCATGGGTCTAGCACCACGACATTAAACTATGTCCACCCATCTCTGGGATAATCTATACTAGAATGGGGATCTCATTCATTTAAAGCTTTCCTTTACCTATCTAAATAGATAATATCATCCTTTGGTCTAAGCTATACGACCTAAAACTTTAGTAACATTTGGTCCAAGCTATGTGACCTTAGACTTCAATAAAATTTTTTCCAAACTATGTGACCTTACATTCCAATAACATTTTGTCTAATCTATGTGAATTTAAACTATAGTAACCAATGGTCTAAGAACTATGAAGTTAAACTATGTGCACCTCCCTTGGAGTCATCTATAATAGTATTTGGTTTTTTATTCATGTAGATACTATCTCACCCTTGTTACTATATAGGACATGTAATTTCTAATTCAAAACAATATTACCATAAAAATTCAACCCATAATGATCCGAATTTCAGAACCTTTAAATTGTAAAGAGGAAGGGACATGGGGCTTATTATGTTAAAAACCTATAAAAGGACAACTGATAAAAATTTAAGACTCTACTCACTAATCCATACCTTTTTAGAACTTAGAATAAAGTTAGAGCACAATATATAAAAGGCACAAAGATTGAAAGGTATGTACTATATCCCTAGAAAAATTCAAGATATACTCACTAGACCCATAAGTCTAGAAAAAAGTTAGAGAATAACATATTTTTTATCTCATGTGTGTGCACTCAAGAAATTTCATGTTATATCCCTTTACCATAAGAATGTGTTCAATACATGATTGCATAATCTTTAGGGTGCTTGATCCTTCTTGAGTGTCTTTATCTATATAAACCTAATTTATTCCTAAAAAGTTTGAATCTTAGTAGAACTTTCATGGTTATCAGTAATGAGTGAATTTGAATCCAAGGTACACTTCTATTTGGTAATGATATTGGTGTTATAAATAACCAAACTAGATACCCACAAAAACTAGTGCCTAACCTGACCGGTCACATACCTGAAGGGAATTATTGATCCCCATGGGCTGGCAACTAGCACCTGAGCATCAACAACAATAATAGGGAATGATTTATCCCAACTTGAAGCATACAACATGGAATATAGATATATAGTAGGAAGAATAAACATAATAGATAATAAGAAATATATGCCATAACTAAAATGAAATAGTAAAATGATACAACCCAAAAAGTGGATAAACAAACTCCAAGATAAAATTTCAACAAAAAAGAACAAAACCCAAAACAAAAGATAGCTACTTCATATAATATGAGGACAATTTCCTACTATATCACCATCAGATACCCAACTCATCTGATATAAACCTCACCACCTCACTACAGCACCTTTAATTTCCCTACATTGAAATACATAACAAGGTCTACAAACCGCTAAAGGGGTGTGAAAGGTGTCATCTAACAGGATTAGTAGGATCCCACCCATGCGTTCCATAAAAATTATCTATAAAATAATCTAAAAATTATCAACCTTAAAGAAAACAAGTCATGATAATCGATTAAACGGTTTTATATAAAAAACATGGTAAAACATTAACCTTTTCCTATAGTTTCAAATAATCTAGGTAAAACAGTTTCAACTCATATCACATATATCAAAGAAGTTAAAATCATGTATCATATATCATATCAAATCCAAAACAGTACAACCCAAAATCACAAGTAACATCATTCCAAGGATCACTACACATCAGGATAGCTATAACACTCATAACCAAACATAAACAATAGTTTTTATCAATTATCTAGGCATATGAATTAAATTTAGAGAGTATAGGAACACCCCATCAAGTGAACCTATCAATAGTTCTAACAAGTCCCTAGAATAATGGGCCTAGGGAGATGAGGAGCACCCCATGAGTGAACCCCTAGATAGTATCAATGGATGAGGCTTATCACTTCCACATAAGTAACCAAGGCTTACCATGTGCTATATTTTTAAATCATCTCATCAAAACCATTATTTAAAAACCATTTCACAATGATTTTAAAATACCATTTCTTTTACAAAAACATAGAGAAACCCATGTTTTATAAAAAAAACCATTTTTGCACATAAATATATCAAACAATAAATCATGGAATTTTATTTATAAAACAATTTATCAAAACTAGAGAAATCAAGGTTCATCCAAAATAGGCTAGATATGGAACCCCCTATCTCAAACTCAGATCATACAAAACCACAACTGGATTTTCAACCACTAGATAGAACACAGAACAACAAACGGAGGGCCTATCTATGATTACCACACCTAAAACTTTTATTCTATAACAACCAAGTTTAGCAGAGAGGTTAGTTCACACATACCTTGTAGAAATCATAATCATTGCACCAATACCATCAAAGGACCGGACCCCAGAAAAATATCACATAGCAGATCTAAAAAGGATCAGGAAGAACATCACCACAAGATAAATGAATCTGAAAATGTAGTGAAATGGTGTTGATGTGACCAATGGAAATGAATAAGTATAAAGATCACATACCTGGAGAGATGCAGTGCATCCACTACAAAGATCAATCACTAAAAGAAATGATCCTAAAGGAGAAAAGGTCCCTAAAATATCATGGGAGAGATAATAGGTTTTGATAGAAAAGTATACATGCTGAATGAAAAGAAAATAATATGTGTGTCATGGTTAAAACTATTGGCCTTGAAAATTTCATGATGTGAACCCCTTTCACGGTGTGAATTTCACGATTTACAAGATATTTTAAAAAAGGAATCACCTAGGATTAAAAATAACCTAATATACATTTTCAAAACATGAACTAGTTTCATAGTGTGTAACTTTTTCACACTCTAAACTAGTTCACGACATCTTTTTGGAAACATATTCATGTCATATAACCAATTCATTATGTGAAAGTGTTCAGCAGGTAGCTTGTAACGACCCAATATTTTTAATGGAAATTACCTTCTTATAAATATGCCATAAGATCACATAATAATGAACTATTAAGTGATAAGTGACCTTTAAACATAAGTTTGTCACTTCTGTGTTTGGAATTTTGAAAATCTGACATAAACGGTTGTGTTCAAGATGTTTTTTGGAGTCTAATAAAACAAAAATAATTTTTGGTGAATAGTAAACTAACCTAATGAATAGTAACATACCCTTATGAATAGTGATATACCCTAATGAATAGTAACCTCACCTATTATAGTATAAAAATAATATTCAAGTTGGAAGTACAATATACCTATGTTTTAGAATGAGTTAATGCACGTTTTAAATCTGGTTTTTGATAATAAATTATGATTTTAATTAAATATTAAAATAATAATATTTAGAAAATTATTTTTGAAAAATGGAATTCATTTTTGGATTCTAAACGTCGAAAAATGTTTGGGATGAATTTTTGGGATTTTTCTGAAATACTTGAATTTTTTATGAATAGTAAAATACGGTGATTTACCGTATATGTACATTATAAGATAAATAGACTATTCCTAGAATCTTGGCTGATGTCACCACCCTTGGTTCAGATTCACATGACCCATTTAATATTCTTGATCATGGAATACTTAATATTCCTTGTCTTGGGAAGAAATAATAAATTAATGATTATAATATCATGAAATCCCTCCTCTCCTCCACTATAAAAACCCCCTTCACTCCCTCTACTCTCCACTCCTCACAAGCTCCAAGACTTCTCTAAATTCTGCCCAAATATCTCTCCAAAGTCCTATCCCACGTCCAAAATCTCTCAGCCTCCTCAAAATACCAAAACCTCTCCCCTTAAGAGGTTCTCAAAGGAGAAAGTCTCAAGAGGTAAATTCCTCTTCCCAAATTTCTTCTTTTCTTTTTAATTTCTTTACTCACCTCCCTTCACCATAATATTATGATAAATCCAGTAGCATACATGTACTGGAATTTCTTTATTCTAGTGGTAAATTTTATTATCTTCTCTCCTTTACCCACCCTTTTATTTGAAAGAAATGAAAGCACCGTTTGAGATGTGCTAATTTAGCACATTCAAGGACAACAGTTTATCAATTTCTATTATTATCTTTAATTCTGGTCATAAAACCATTTGTGTTATGATTGAACCAGATTATTATATATGTAATATATCCTATTTTTTGTTCTGTAATCTTTTGGTAAAAATGGAATTAAGTTATAATGAAAAACACATTCTTTGTAACCAAATCCACCGATTAACAAAAATGGTTATCACTAAGGTTATATATATAATAATTCGACATCACTATAAGTAACCTAATTAAAATTAAAACCGTATAATATTCTGTATATTAACTAAATAATGTAACTTCAATTCTGGACAACCACTTTCATATTGCATATAATCCAAACTTGAATATAAGTGAACCGATCTTTTAAAGCCAAGTAAACAAACGAGCCGAACAATGAAATTAAACCTTATAACTAATAAAAAGGGATTTGAATGAACTAAAAATGGTCATAATAAATAAATTACATATATAAGAGGTTATGTAATTATTAATTAATAAGCCTAATTTGTTTATTCAGGTCATTAATAACAAGTGGAGAACACCACCGGATTTAAGGTAAGGGATCCTCTCCTTTTCTCTCTTAATCAAGATTGTCCTCTATACTATGCCTTTATATGTGTACTAGAAAATGATGGGGTATTCTTAAGAAACTCCCACATACTTCCTTCTAGATTTATAAGTGATTAGAAACCCCATTTCTCTCTCATCAATCCCTCTTGGTCACACCCGACACCATGCCGATAAAATCGTAACGAATTCTACCCGAACCTTCTTTGTTCTTTCGGGTTGCCTTATCTTTCTTTCAAAATGGTGATATCTTATCTATATATGTGAGTATTATGAATTATGGTTATTTTTACAAGATTATTATATCAATACCCTTCCATCACATTCTTTCGAGGATATACATGATTTTGAAAGATTCCCTCCTTAGAACTTTCCGATAAGCAAACCTGTTTTAAGGGGACTTCCCAAATTTTTACCCAAATTTCAAGTGAAATATATCCTATGTTTTAAAATAACATTGTATTTATAAAATGATTATTTTTATTATTAAAACCTTCTTGGTTCAATTCTGGTTTTATATAAAATAATTTCCTCTTTTCTATTTGAAAAACTCTAGAGTGTTTTCCTTAAAACCGCACAAAACTGTTTTAATGCTAATGTTTCTAAAATACATTTTTTATATGTTGTCAATTATATTTGACACAAATTACCATGTTATATGCCTATTTTATCCTATTAATTTCCATGTATGTTCTAATCCCTTCCTTTCATGGACACTTTCGTGATAGGCCCATTGGATATGTTTTATGTCATGATCGTGGTACCCAATTCTTTCCATGGGTACCCTTATGTTTATGTATGGTTGATTATGTATGATTATTTATGTGGAAAGATTATTTATGTGGAAATAATATTCATTAATATTTTGATATGTGTGCACCCAGATAGCACTCCAATGCATTGGGTAAGGATAAGTCTCATGAGATGCGATGTGAAACGGGATTGGTGGTTAGCCTTGACCCGTACTGAAATGGGAAATGGGATTGGCGGTTAGCCTTGACCCATACTAAAGATATGATTTATGATTCTGCCACATTTATATGATTCCATGTTTATGTGATCCCATGCTTATATTAAATGATTTTATAAGTTTCATGCTTTGGATATCTTTATGTCATGCCTCCTAACTCATGTGCTTGAGATGTATCCTTATGTTCATTCCCTTACTGGGAATTTTTAGCTCATCCCTTTGTTCATGTGTTCCCCAGGGTACCCTATGCAGATGTAAGAGCTCAGAAGAAGTTATAAGATCTTTATGGAGATTAAATAAATAAGTTTTTTTAGCCCCATGTTTTATGTTATATGTACCTAGTCTTCCAAGACACTAGACTTAACAATCCTTGGCTTGTACTCTGATGATTAATTATGCTTGAAATAATGAAATGTTATATGTAAAAGGCTTGGGTCACTATATATCTCATAGTCCAGATTCTATAGAAAAAAAAACTTGATCCACTTCTGAATATTTCCAAACCCAAGGAGATACCTAAAAATCATTTGATACATTTATACCCAGAATCCATTAATTCAAACAAACATAAATCCATGAACTTTAGGTCATTTTCCCAATAAATGATCTCCATCCTTGAAAGGTCCAAAATGCCCCAAAATAAAAATGGAAACAAAAAGTGAGATGATAAATACCTGAAAGTAGGTAATAATATGTTAAAAAATCTCCACCATAAGACCTTCCATCCCCAAAAAGTATTATGGAAGAATGGAACTCCGAAAAGAGGTGGGGACACTACTCCCTCATTGTCATTTCATGATCTTAAGTCTCATGTGAATATGATCTATGTCTACATAATTATCTGACTAATGGGATAGACTTAACTTGTGATACTTTCACCTAAGAGTCAGAAATATCCATTGGATACTCTAAAACTGAAATGACTTTCTCTAACTCAATCTCTTTACAAATCAAAACATGAGAGGGGTCAGGATGATATTTTCTGAGCTAAGATATATGAAAAACATCATGCATACCCATCAACTAAATTGGAAATTCCAACTGATAAGAAACCTACCTAATCCATTTGGTGACTTCAAATAGTTCAACATATCTTGGAGCCAACTTTCCCAATTTTCCAAGATGATAGTGATCCAACCGAGGAGATGCTTTCAAGAAAACCCTATCACCAAAGGAAAACTCAAAAGGACAACATTGATGATATGAATACAATTTTTGTTGACTCTAAGATATAACTAGATTTTGATGTATATATTTACTTTTCATTGAAGTTTCCTAAACGATACTCAGTCCTACTAATGAGAACTCACCCACCTATGAGAAATAAAGAGGTGACCTGCATGAGAGACCATACAAATCCTTTAAGTGATACATTTCAATCAATGACTAATAAATGTTGTTATAAGTAAACTCAACCAGTCTCAGATGATTATCCCATGATCCACCAAAATCCAAGATACAATTTAGGAGCATATCCTTGAGAATCCGAATAGAACGCTCTGTCTGACCGTACATCTTTGGATGGTAAGTTGTACTCAAATTGACCTGAGTCCCAATTTCCTCATATAGACTTATATAGAATATTGAATTAAACCTAGGATCCCTTTTCAAAATGATTTAAGAGATAACCCTATGAAACCTCATGATCTCTCACACATACAGATTACCCAAGATCTTCAACTTTAGTAGTGTCCCTAATCGAAATGAAATGAGCTAATTTCATCAATAAATCAATCACCACCCAAATAGAATTCTTTCCTTAGGTAGTTTATGTAAATCCAAAAACATAGTCCATGGACACCTCATCCCATTTCAAAACCATAATTGGAATATGTTGAAGAAAACCAGATGGTTTTAGATACTCTACATTTATTTATTGGTAGGTGTAACAGCGAGCACATAATATATAATGTCACGCTTCATACCCAGCCACCAAAATTACTATCTCATGTCATAATACATATTAATAGTGATTGGATGAATGGACCATAAATAACTATGAAATTCAAACAAAACTTATATCATCTTAGATACTAGGATGAAAAATAGATACTCAAAACAAAGAATACCATTTGAAGGGAGATACTAAAAAAAATGGTCTCCCTAACATAAATGGTTTCTCAAATTTCTATGAACTCATCATACTAATACTAAACCTACATAATATACTCAATGAGAGATGATGAAAACTGAACACTACTTAGATTCATACCTGAAATATCTTCTTGAGCATCTAGATGTAACTGAGTGAAGAGTCTCATAAGGTTATACTCCTCCTTTGATTCTAGAATAGCCTACGATGGTACTTTTCTACTGAGAGCATATTCAATGAAATTACCCTTACCCAGGGTATAGGTGACGTCAAATTCAAACATCTGAAGTTATTCCACCCATCGTCTTTGTATGAGATACAAATTTTCTGAGAAAAGATATAGCTCAAACTCTTATGATCATAAAAAACTATGAATATTTCCCCAAAAAGACAGTGTCTCCAATACTTAATCTCATGCATAACTATGGTAAGATATAAATCATGAGTGGGGTAATTCCTTTCATGTGGCTAAAGTTGACGAGATTAATAAGCCACAAAATGATCATTAAACTGAATTTTGATCCCTTTCAGCTCTACAGGTTCCATACGATATGAGGGTATTGAAACTGAATGCGTACCTGGAACTAGATCAATCATGAACTCTATATCCATCAATAGAGGAAGACCAGAGAACTCATCTAGGAAAATGTTAAGAAAGTATTGAAAAATAGGGAGAAGATCAACAATAGAAGAAATTTCATCAGGATCAACTACAATAGTAAAAAACAAACTTCTGGTCTCTAGGTGGTAAGGTCTTGTACGACCAGACCTCAGATTCCACTCACCCTTAAACACCCAATATCCCCCAACAAATAATTTTTTAATATTTTCATAGAATACACTTTAGGTTAGTGGAAACCAACCAAATTATACCATTTAGAGAGACATTCAAAATTCAAAAATACCATAAATCACACAAATCGACACAAAATCCCACAAATCACGTGATCCGCCCGAGAATCCACTACACCAACACGTCAACACTGTCATCATCATCACATTACCATATTCAGTAGTACTTATCCTGTCATTTCCATAATCAATATAGAAATCCATCACCAGCGTTGCAGCCCATCACCGGAGCAAACAAAAGGCACCCTTCAACCATTCTCATCATCGACCTTCAACTGGAGGATTGTCGAAGACCATAGACCCATCGTAAAACATCATAAATTTTCCATTTTCATCCAACCATCACAGAAAACATCCACACCATCATTGCTATGCCTTCATCATCACCACACCAGAAACAAAAAAAAACATTGAAACTAAATACACAAATTCACAAGAGAAAACCGATTGAAGTCGCACCTGGAAGACCAACAGCCACCAAGCCACACATCCCAAAGCCTCAATATAACCACCACTCTAGATCCGACTGAGAGGGGTGCAAAGGAATTCAAGGCCAGATCAAGGCCTTGAGAAGAAGTGAAATCTGAACACTAACATTGTCAAAGTAGCAGAAAACCAATAGTAGTGGAACAAAAAACATGCTGAATCAGGGAGCGCCAGGAGACACGATGATCGCCGATCCACATAACCCAAAGCCTCTTTGTTACCACTGATCCTATTTCAGCCAGGGTAGGCTTAGAGAAACTTGAGGCCATAGTAAGGACTGAGTGACTGAGGGTTCCACAGGAAGAAAGCATCGACGGGAAGACCAGAAGAGTTTAAGAAGAAGATCTGCAACATCGAGCATCAAAGAAAAGAAGTAGAAATACCAAAGGAGAAGGAACTACCATGAAGAAGGAGAAAGAATATAAGGAAAGCACTAGAAAGGAGGAAGTTCTAAGTGTATATCCATCACCACTTAGGAGGGATTCAAAAACCCTAGGAGGGGAGCTGAGAGAGGGGAGGGGAGTCAGGTTATTGGGGTGCCATCCTTCACTTCTATATAAACACCCAAGATCCCTCATTGGCAGTGAAGAACAAAACAAGCCAACACTAATAATAAATATCTTAACAGTGAGAAATAATCTAGTCCATCTTGATGGTGATGTCAAAAAGATCCAGATCAAGAATGAGTAAATACCAGACTAACTCTACATTAACTATCAATGGTGAACAAGGACACTGAAACCCCTACTCTTTCCTATTCCTAAGAGGTAAATCTAACTCCATAAAAAATGACATTATATCTTTTGTAATTTTAAGTATATCAACAAAATAGGAAAATATAAATGAGTGGGAGGAATTGGTATCAAATAAATAATTCACTATAGAAGATGCAATAAATATGGTACTTCTAATTTTCACTAGGCTCACATCAACCTCCATTAGAAACTCGTCTACTGAAGGAAGGTGATTCATGCATAAGGCCTCTGAATAGATCCCTTCAATCCTTGAAGCATCTAAATACGCCATATTATCTTTTGGATCCAACAATCCCTGGTCATAACAATATGTAAACATATAATAAAATAATAACTACAAATTTTCATAGTGGCTACAACTATTTCACATATTTTTAGGTTTAAAACAAGAACACTGTGTGTGTTTATCCTAGACACATTGATAGAAATATAAGGGGGCACTAATGGATATAACTGATGGTGTAGAGGCTACCCATTTCTGAGAACTACCTCCACCACCCCTACGATGCTCATGCCACTTCTTCTCCCTTCCATGTGTGCCACTGAGGATTCCACTTGGTGAAAGAGAAGGGTAATAATGACCAAAAATGTATGTCATATTCATATCTTTCATCATAACCCTATCTACCATCTATAAATAGGTATAAAGATTCATCATAAATACCTATGATCTAATATCTATTCACAAACTCTATGGGTACTTCTAAACCATCATCTTATCTTTTTTTACTACCTATGGATCAAAACAAACTAGATCCACAAATCAATTGGTGTATGATGATACTGAATCCTCTCCCTACTATAAGGAGAGGAACTCTAAATACTTTTCTATCATTAAAGACTCTAGAAATAACTTTTGGAAAAAGAGATTCTTGAAACCCTTCCAACCCAAGACTGCATTTCTATCTACCTATACCATGGAATCCCACCATCACTTTTTGGGAGCCTTGAGTCTGAACAGTGTGCACTTCATATTGATATTATCAGGTGTATACAAGTATTTGAAGATCTGATCAATCTTTTACAAACATTCCTCCACCTATTAAGGTTCATTCTTACTTCTAAATGATGGTGGTTCTCATGTAAGAACTCCTAAGATCTATTCCTTTATCCTACAGCTCCTAGATTTACCCCAACAATTATATTATAGACTTGTTGTACATTTTAGTCCATATCACGAACTACTTTCATGATAGACTCTATAAAATTTTGATACAAAGGCATATTCCCTTGAGGATAATCCACTAAACCCTCTTATGGAACCTGTGGAAGTCATTTTATAGAAATATCACTTCACAATAAAAAAATAATAAGTGATCAAACTATTGGAAAATCATAGTTCAAACTAGAAAAGCATAAGAAAAAAACTTAGATTAGGATCAAGAACTCAAAATAGGAGACACACATCCCACAATCACATGGTAACTTGATTCATTTCATGATAATATTTGGTTAGGAACTCACTGTAGCCTACCTCTAATGTCCTTAAAATTATATATCCACTCTACCAACTTCCCAAAACTAGATACAAATCACCTTTGATGCCAAACTATAACGAATTGACCTAGATACCCATAAAAACCGGTACCCAAACTGACCTATCACATACCCTAAGGGTGTTCACGATCCCCATGGGATAGCAATTAGAACCCATGAATCAACAATAACCATAGGGAATGATTTCTCCCAACCTGAAGTAGACAACATGGCATATATATGCATAGCAAAAAGAAATAGCTGAATATATAATAGGAAATATATGCTATGACTAAAAGGAAATGGTTGAAGCAATACAACCCAAAAGTGGCTAAAAAAACTTCAAGGTACAAGTCCAACAACAAAGGAAAAATTTCAAAATGAAAAATATCTAATCCATGTAATAAGTGAACAACATCCTACTATCACACCACCAGCTACCCAACTCAGCTAATAGAACCCTCACCACCTCATTATGGCACCTTTCCTTTCCCTACATCGAAATACATAACTAGGTCTATGCACCATCAAAGGGGTGTGTAAGGTGTGAGCTAACAAAATCAGCAGGATCTCACTCATGTGTTCCATAACAAGTCTCTATAAAACAATCCGAACATGCTCAAATTTAAAGAAAACAAGGCATGATAATCATTTAAATGGTTCTTATATCAAAATCATGGTAAAACATTCCCCTTTTCAATAGTTTCAAATAATCCAAGTAAAATAGTTTCAAATCATATCACATATATAAAATTAAAGCATGTATCACATATCATATTAAATCCAAAATAGTAAAACCCAAAATCATAGGTAACATCACTCCAAGGATCACTATATGTTATCCAAGCTAGAACACTAATACTCACACATAGAAAATTTCATGTATCAAGTATCTATACATATGCATAAAATATAGAGAGAAGAGGAACACCCTAGTGAGTGAAACACCCAATAAGTCTAATGAATCCATAGAAAAATGGGCCTAGGGAGTAGTGGAACACACCATGAGTGAACCCCCCCCCCCCTCCCTTTAGAGTATCAATGTATTATACCTATTACTATACCTTCAACCTAAGTACCCAAGGCTTCCCATATGCTACATTTTCCAAATCATCTAAAAAATCATGATTTAAAAACCATTTCATAATTCTTTGAAAATACCCTTTCTTTTACCAAAATAAAGAGAACCCCATCTTTTCTAAAAAAGATTTTTTCACACACACAAATCAATCAATAAATCATTATATTTTATTTATAAAATAATTTATCAAACCTAGAGTAATCAAGGTTCATCCAACACATGCTAGAGACAGAACCACCTACCTCAAATTTGGGTCGCACACACCTGAAACTAGATCCAAAACCATTAAAAGGAATGTAGAACAAAAAATGGAGGCCCTAATTATGATTCCCATGCCTTAGAATTATATTCCATAAAAACTAAGTTTGTTAAAGAGGTTATGTCACACATACCTAATAGAAATCACAACCACCGCATCATGACCAAAAAAGGACCTACCCTCGAAATAAGATCACGTAGAGGATTTGTAAAGGATCAAGAAGAACATAACCACAATATCAATAGGTCTGAAAACATAGTGAAACAATGCTATTATGACCAATGGAAATGAAGAAGTAGAAATATCACATACCCAGATAGACATAGCACATCCACTACAAAGATCAATCACAAAACCAAACGATTCTGAATGGATCATAGGTCCCTAAAATTGACTAGGAGAGCTCATAGGTTTCTAGAGAGAAGCCTTCATATTAAATAAAAATAAAATCATATTTTCAATGTAGTTAAAACCACTATCCCTAAACAATTCACAACATGAACCCCTTTCATGAGTTAATTTCATAATTTACAAGATACACTAAAAAGGAATTACATAAAATTTAAAATAACATTGATCAACCTTTTAATGACATGAACCAATTTCACAGTGTGTAAATTTGTATGATCTAAACCAGTTCATGGCATCTTCACAACAAAAGATTCACTTCATGTAACAATTTCACAACGTGAAAGTGTCCAGGATGTAGTTCACAATCCAGATTCTATAGAAAAAACACAAATCACCTCCAAATATTTCCAAACCTAAGGATATCCCTTGAAATAATTTGATACAATTATACTCAGACTCCATTAATTCAAACAAACATACATACCCAAACTTTAGATCATTTTCCCAAACAAATTATCTCCACCCTCAAAAAATCTAAAACTCACCCAAACAAAAATGGAAACAAAAATAGAGATGAGAAATACCTAAAAGAAGATAATGATATATTACAAGTGTCACCATATCCATCCATAAAAACTATATGTGTGCTTTTTTTTGAATATAAAGTACTCTAATCCTTTCATGATTTGAAAACATCACAGTGGAACCCATCATTCAAAGGTTGGTTGGTGTTTATCCTTAGTGTACTAATTCCATACCATCATTTACTAATTCAAATGTCTCAAGTTGTGAATTAAACATTACATAACTTAGATTTTAAAGTGGTTTGGAATACCCTTAATGTTACACATTCATTCATCATTCCCATTTTTAAAGGAAGAATATGATATCCCGTTATTGAACTTTTTTTGGTCCTCATCGCATGACCCTAAACCACATGGCATGATGGCTCAAGAATCCTAACCCCAAACTATATACACTCATCTATGAGGTTTTATATGTTATTAAAATTGAAATCTCTATTCATGATGGGTTTTTATTTTCCCTTGATACTAGATAAACTACCTCACCTTTTAGTTAAATTTGTATGACCATAAACACTATCTTGATTGGTCTAACTTGCAATACCTTAAACTATTCAAGTAAAGAGACTTAGTATTCTCTAGGCTGAAACCATACAAAGATAAATCAAAGAAAATTTTGAGCCTTCACTTACTAGTCATGCACCTTGTATGTTTTAGAAAAAAATAATCATTTTAGAAAAGGGAAAAAAGGTAAAAACTAGTTATATTGAGAAACCTCAAAGGGAAACCTTATAAAGATAAAAAAATCCTACCTACTAAGCCTCCCCCATTTAAAGCTTATAAAAAATTTATGGTAAAAAGGAAATAGGGCATAAAAACTTGTGGGTTATACTATATAAACCTAGAAAATTTTGATTCATTCTCTCTAGATCCCTCAATATGGGAAAAGAATTATAGAATCCTTTTATTCCTTATATATTAATTCAAATGATTTTTAACAAATGAACTTGAGAAGTTTTATGGTACACATTCCCTTTTGAGAATTGAGATATTTATACCCAAAGTGTTCCCTTCATGGTTTTCATAATGTTAAGACACTCATATTTCATATATTAATATAATAACTCTAGTATGAAGTAATGGTACATATACTACCATATTCAGTCAGCCTGTATCTTTCAGGGAGCACATGCCCAAGGGGAAACCATATTTCTTACCCAAATGAGCTAACCATGGCTTAAAATGATAGTGCATATGCCACTATATTAGTACTACCTATTTCCTTCCAAGTGAACATGCTTAGGATGTTACCAAATATCACAATCCTTTATTTAGTGGAATTTCTCTAGCTTATGGTGATGGTACATGAATTTCCATATTCAACCTACTTATATCTATATAAGAGTATATTTTAAAAATATAGGGGGTTGTGTCATATTGATTATCATATTCTACCTTTTTAGTGATTATAATATCTTTATGAAGTCAGACTAGTTCTTAATGAATTCAATCCAGTAATTTCATCCCTTATACAATGTGTTGTTTCACCTAGCTTCCGCTACTGTATGTTGAGAAGCATCATGAATCAATGCAGCTAAAAGATTATTTGATTTAGTTGAATATTTCATGGATGAAATATCTAACTAGAGTGCACTAATTATTTCCCTAGAAATAATCACCTCCTTCATTGTGGCACGGATAGTATGGTAACCATACCCACCAAATGGTAGAGTGATGAACATGTGTTGAAGGTGATGTACCTAACCACTAAGCTAGCTAAGAGGAGTCTCGCGGAATAGTTTTGAGATCTTCCCCCACACCCATTTATAAATAAATTATTACATTGAGGATTCCTTTAAGACAGAATCAAAATTGATCATAGATGTCAGTATATAATTCGGGACCAAATCACATAAGGAGGGTCTGGTCATGATGCTTCTAGTGTAATATGACACCAGATCAATATGTTCCTTTGTGATCTTTATTGATTGATAAGCTAAGTGAAATATTGAGTTTTTTGTATTATGTGAAAATTTTTATAAAATTGAAACTGAGGATATGTTATTCAATATATTAGAGAAGAAATTATATGATAATAGGTGGGAATAATCAGCCTTATTCATTGAGATATCAACCAATTTGATTATTTCCATCCTGTTGTAAGGTGCAATAGGTGAGTCTTCTAATGAAAAATATCACACAAGACTTTGGGATTATATGACCACTAATAAAGTCATTACACCATCCAATGGAGTGAAAAGACCAAAATTCATTCCTGACCCAGGCACACTCAGATCATCACTGAAGAAGGCTATATGTGGGGACCAATATTACTTAGTGCAACTGTGAAAGATGATAAAAACATCATGATAACTTACATTCCTATAGATATTCACTAATAATAGTGATATTTTATGTAGAATATCTATTTAGGTATATAACCTCCATAATTCCACCCAATGACCTTGGATAAACTAATATGATGGTCAACACATCTAGATTGAGAACCGGGTTCGATCTATCTTAGGATTCACCTATCACTACTCCCGTAGAATCCCCTTTAGGGAGAGTGCTCAGTAGATGATTCCCCTGATCCCTTAGAACATAGTCTAATGCCTAAAAAATCCAAAAACATAGTATATAATTATAAAATAATCTCAAAATATGAGAATGTGAATATAAATCTTGCTTGTTGGTGTTGGGAGGATACAGATTGTTATTGATCTCATCTATCATCTCCTATTGATTTTATAGCATGATAGATCTATTTTAGGAATTAATGGTGATGGAGACACTATAAATACTTGCATGAGATTAGGTATTAATACCTATATATTCTTCACTAGGTCTATAGATCCCTCTTACTTGATCTTGGATTCCAAGTGAACACTTGAGGTAACCACCATACCTCCAACAGTATACTCCAGAGATACAGTAAAAGATTGAATCCTTTTTAGATAATATAAATATCAAGAAAGTAGTTATTAGAAACATAAATGATGAAATATAAATTGAAAATGGGAATTTATCTAACCTATTCTTGGGACGATCTTGAACCATTATCATCATATTTGCAACTCGAATCGATCCCCAACATCTCAAGTACTGATCCCTGATGGGGGAAATATTTTCTAATGAGTTGATCACAGCTTCGAGGTATCTAATATAAGATTATACATCATTGGGGTGATTCACATAGGGAATTTTAATAGGTACTATCACCTAGATAAACCCCATAAAAACAACCTCCGCCCACTAAAGTGCATCCCAGATTTCCTTAGAAGATAAGGTTCTCTTCCATGAGTCTCACTCTCTCCATGCCTCTAGATATTGAGTGTCAGCAGGGAATGGAGGAAAGAAGATCATCCCACTCACTACGGGTGGAATATATATATATATATATATATATATATATATATATATATATCTTTATGTGTCTGTATCATTCAAAACTAGCACAAAACATAGGATTTCACCCAACTCATATTCTCTAGGGAAGGGAAAGTCGCTTATTTTGCATACATCTGAACTGCCACCCAAATCATTAAAGAACATATCCCTCATAGATTATATCCCCCATCAATTATAGTACTAAATATCTTAAAGATATCAGATATATTTATGCTTTTAAGCTTCTAATTGTGTCATCAATAATGGTGCTAGTTAGGGCTTCATACGATGAAAAATGAACCGGTTGTGTTGATTTAGCATATTACATAAGACTTATTCATTTAGTTATCATGGTATGAATCGATTTATGATTTAGATATAGGGTCTGAACTAGGATTTTGTGGCCAGTTGGTCATTAATAAATTCATAGCATCCCATATGGGTTGTGATCTAGCCCCACAAATTGGAAGGGAATGTTGACCCTAAACAGGGTCTTACTATTATAGATGTTCCTAATCTTATGATATAAATTGGAAAATATTATAATTTTTAAATTGGTACAACTATCATAGGCCAGTTTTTTTTCTATCATGAATGTCCCTTCCCTCACTTTGATGCATGACTCATGCACCATGAGGTGGTATCCACTTATGTTAATTTCTAGGAAGGCTATCAAGCAGACCAACTAAACGATATAGGGAGAAATATCCCAACCCCAATCATTGTATCAACCCTCCTTCGGTGTCAAACAATAATCATTAGGATGTATGTGGGTCTTTTGGGTTGGATAAGTTCATAATCTTCATGTTCATGGATCCTAACCATTATGAATGATAAAAATCTTGGATGAATTATTGAAGGGGATATTGATTCATAGGAAAATATATTCTTTCATGGTTCTCCTTTCCGAAATAATTTTCTCCCTTGTGAGTGGGGTAATCCTCTCTACATTTTCACATACATAGGATGGGGGGAAACTATTCATATATATCTCCAAGTAATGGATCCCTACTAATCATATGAATATCCCATATGCTTAATCCAACATCTTGATGCACCATATGAAAGGTATTTGTATATGGGGTTCATCTTCTAATCAAGGATAAAATGAAACTCTTATTTTAATTAGAGAAGTTCTATGAGACCCAAACAGCCTCATGCATCCCCATTGTTATGAGTTCATAATTTAACTCCAAGGATCATTGTTGAACCCATAAGGGACATCCCCAATCCATATCGAAAGACCCTCCAGAGTAGAGATTCCAACTTAATTCCTAGCCTAGCCTATATTCTACCATCAACTTCTCCATGATATACCTATAGATCTAGACCTCCATATCTATTACACATCATACTTTCTATAGATTCAAGGGTGTGAATCTCATAACATAACCCTCTAAGTGCTATCCCTATTTGATAAAACACACAACTAATGAAATGTTAACTCTGGTCAATTAAATTTGGGGATTTACCCAACTTATTAGTTAATTCCTTGGTTATGGTGTAGGGATGGGTGTGTCACTTAACATCTTGAACCATATACAGGTAGCCTCATTGATAGTGGATAGTCTCTAAGATCTTCCACCATGATATTTGAAAGAAATTTATGCTTCAAGAAGACATGTATATTTTTCAACCTCAATGATATCGATCATTTTAGAACACCACATAGTAATGGCCCAAAATGATCACATTATTCTGAAGTTATCTCTATAAAAGAGAAGAAAAATTATGTTTATATAGGAGAAATCAATAAAATTTAAAAATTATAGATTTTCACATAGTAGGTATGTGATCACATAGAAACTAGGAAATTATAGAGAACTTATGTGATTGTGTAGCACTTATTTATTTGAAAATTCCTTGTGAAAATTAAGAGATTAGATAAAAAAATTAATGGGTGGAATTATTTATATGTAGCTACCTTAAATACTTCATGTGGTAGGATTTTCATGGATAGTTGTATGAAAGTAACCTTATGTGATTATTCATATGCGTAAAATCATTAACTAATAGTAATTTATAAGAAATACTTTTTGAAAAACACCATTTATGAGCGAGGTTCATAGTTAAATCATAAAAAGTGTATGAGGACCCTCATACCTTATGTATAGGGGTTTCACTCATCCTATATGAACTGAAAGTTGTGTGCACGCCATATGGAAGTTACATGAGTTACATTATTTCCTCATAATTAACCCTTCTCCATAATAATCATACCCAATTATGATAATGGAAATTTATTAATTCCTTAAAATTATCAATAATCAATTGGAAGGTTAGAGATTGAAATGTAGAGTAAATATGGAAAATTATATTTCATCATGAATAAATTCCTTCATTATCACATAGAAAATTTTTTATCATGTCTATTTGGTTATGGAGTGATATGGATCCTTCATTCTCACACAAATCTTTCACAAACATGCATTCCCTTTACACTTTCATAGTTCCTTTGCAGATTAGGATTCATTTACAACTATAACATGGGATACCAATGTGGGGTCCATGCTTACTTCATATACCAACATCATTTGTTTCCACATGATGTTGCTTCTATGTGTTCATGTGCTACATATGCGACCTTCTCTTTTGATAAGGTGGTTATTGAAGGTCACATATAAACACAAAGAACTTCATTTTTTAGAATTATGGATTTTCTACTAGAATAAAGGGATTATTTCCCCTTAGTGATCCCATCATTTGTGAATAGTTTCTTTACTAAAACATTGAAATACATCCTTCAGGTAATTCCCAATACAAATATAGAGAAGGAATAAGGGAAAAATACTACAAATACCCTTTGTGATGTACACTACATGAATCCCTAACTATTAATATCCTTTGTAGATCCCTTTAATGAAGCACATTCATAAACCCCTATTTATGGGGAAGCTCTTAAGGTTTCTTCATAGAGAAAAATCGTAAACACACTTTATGGAGGGTAGTTAGTGAATCACCATCTATAAATTATAAGCCTTAAATTCCATTCCATGTTCATCTTCATAGAACACTAAACTCTACATGAGAATTAGGCTACCTAAAGTACATTTCATCCTTCTCCTTTACTTTTTGAAGAAATCAAATTATCATAAATCATGACTCCTTTTCATCCTTACATTCACTTAGATCATCTATCTAGGTGGAATTGACCCAAGTGCCATTTTTGTCTTTATCTCTCTATGGTCAATGCCTCAAAAATACCATTATAGTGAGTCTTATTCCATGAATTCCTAAGATACTTGATCATACTATAAACATCAATTTACACTCATTAGATCATGTATTCCCTTGTAATGGACCTCTCTTGAGTTTTCCTCACATGTTGAAGGGACCCTCAATGTAATTATGATCATGTATTCCATTAATAATGAGGGTATTTATCATGAGGATATTAATGCGACCTCTTTCAGGTTATACATCAAAACTTAGAAGGCTCATATTGATAATTCAGTTAGATTGGTCATTTAGTGGATCCATTTATACTACTCAATAATCCAAGTATAGATAAAGGGCATCCTATTAGGTGTAAGCCTCAAAAACTTACCTTCAATTAAGT
The DNA here is from genome assembly GCA_963277665.1 of Viscum album. NCBI lineage: Eukaryota > Viridiplantae > Streptophyta > Magnoliopsida > Santalales > Viscaceae > Viscum > Viscum album. Next base: position 1,749,020,015 of record OY728126.1, read on the forward strand.
CACTAACTAGTTCAGTTATCTCCAAGAAGAACATACATATTACCCACAAATATCCTTCTTACTTCCTTGGTAAGATATATGCCTCCTACTTAAGTGAAAGATCCAATTATACCCTCATTAATTATCTCATCTTGGTGATCCATTAGTGAGTTATACTTCTCTAAGGGATACTCATGAGTAATCCCCAACTCATTATCATGATACCATGTCCCCCATGAGTCATGTCTCAAAGGTTCATATTCCCTATAGGTTATCTATCCTCAATAGGAAATATTATTTTCTATCCATCATACACCTCAATGCTTTATATTCCTTGAAATAAACCATATATTATCCTATTTATTTACCAATAAATCAAATGAACCAAAAAAAAATTCCATAAATAAGTTATTTAAAAACCATTTTAGGTATATTTAACTTAGAAGTCCTAACTACATTACTTTCAACATCATAGAATACATCATTATCGCATGATGTCAAACTGCATGGATAGGTCTTGTCACGTAACCTTAAACTATTAAAACTGAACTAAATGGTCTTTGATTCTTATTAGCCAAGATACATAAAATTATTCTCTAATATTCCAACCAAATACTCCATTATTCATAGTTACATTACCTTAAAATACACCACAATGATCCATATCACATGACCTTAAAAGGTGTGACATGTGTCTCTAATTAGAACCAAACTATTTGGGTTTTTATTCTATTCATAGGGATACGTATGAATCCCCCTATTATGAGACTATTCCTAATGCCACAAAATCTACCACCTCTCCAGATAGTAATTAATTCTATAAAAATAAGTTGTGTGGATTTAAACCATATCATCACCAACAAATAAAGGAAATATTGAGAACCTCTGATATATACAGATGATCCCATTGAAAAGGAACCCCTAATATATATAGATGTTTACATCAATAAATGGTATATATAAAATCATTTATATAGAGGTAAATATCCCCACACTGAGTTTTGGGAAGGATTCATTAATACTTATTAAATATTTAATAGATTCTCTAAGTATGTAATAATTCTCCCTCTAAAGGGTGTTATGATTCCAACCCCTTATCCTCTTGATCAAAGTATACCCGAAGTGTCACTAGTAAATCCCTAGTGACCACATACCTTGGGAAATTTGGTCTGTTACAACTCAAAATGATCATGGGTCACATTTTCAATTAGAAACAACCATTCTTTTCTATAATTTTATTTTTCCCAAGAGCTAAATGGTTCGTGTGAGGGGATGTGATCACATTCTGATTCACTGTTCATTTCCACCCTTATACTGATGTTTTTAATTAATTATGGGTTATAATTTATCAACTTTAAAATAAATTTTACCCCATATTTAATTCATTTAATTAATGATAAATACTGTTTAAAATTTAAATTTCATTTTTATGGTTTCATAGAAAGTGGAGGTGATTTGAAGTGACCAGGAACAAATTCGAGTAAAATGGGCCAAATTTACATGACATCCTAAGCATAGATATGGACTAAAATCCTTATTTCACTTAATATTTAAAACCAATTAGGTTCAAATTCTGTATAAACATCCCTTTGTATGAAGGATATAATTTTATAGATGATGAATAAGCCTGATTCATTCATTTGATGGCCCAAAATAGTGAAACATTGGGTAGAATCTTTACTATTCATAGTCTCAAATAAACATCAGTAATTTAGATATGTATCAAGTTTTAAATCTCTAATTTTCACCATATTTTTTAGATATATTCAATATGTGTGGAAATTAATTTTTTTTTTGTTTTGTTAAAAGTGATTTAAGACTGTTTTCAAGCCCAAATCTGGGTTTTAAGTGGTTTTGTAAAAATAGAGAGTCAAAACCACCTTCCACTTTGTCTATAAATCGGCACCATGGGAACATCATTTTTAAGTTTATCCAAGAAAGTGAAACTATTCAATTTTATATATATAAATAATTCATATCATCATCTTATACATTTTTGATCCTTCTTTCCTTATAGTGAGATCACAGATAAAGATAGAGTTCTATACTAGTTTCCTTCTTCTCTCGATAATGAGTTAAACTCTTAAAGATCATTGTAATATAACTACGCACTTAAAAATAGAGTTAAAAAACCTAATTGGGTATTTTTTACTGTAATTTTAGTTTTTAAATATTTCATGGGATTTTATCTAAATATATTTTTGATTATAATAATTCTATTTTGATACATTGAATTAAATTCACTCATCCACTTTAACTGATTATTTTTTTTGTTTAAAGTAGGGAAACTTATATTATGATAGATAAAAAACATAAGAGAACCTTTATTTACGCATTAATATAATATATTAATATACTTTAGTAGTTTTTACACCTCATATAAGTTTTGAACTTTTTCTATATGATTGTTACGTCAAGGCTCGCATCAAATTATATCATTTCAAAGGGGTTTGAGGGTAATTGGGATTCTAGTAAAATTATGACAAATAATTACATATAACTAATACAAATTTTGAGAAAAATGGACCAAAAATCATTTTTAGTAACCTTGTTATGATCACTTTCTAATATATCTCTTTAATCCTAATCCTTTTTCCAAAATTACTATTTAATTAAAGTTTTTTTTCTTTGTTTTGTTTTAAAACATCATTCAAAATAACCCCTATTTTAGTTTAATATATTTTAACTATATAAAATGCATACCCTTGACCTTTAACGCTCTATGAGAGATGACCTGGTGTCTTTTATATACTATAAATCAACTTTAAAAACATAATTAATTTTAAATGTCATGACAATGTGTTTAGGGTGCCATCGCTTGATTAGTACTTGGATTATTATGAGATCATTCATGTCCAAGGTTGGGTTGTGGTCCCTACAAGAATTAATGAGTAGATGATGCAGTATTTACAGACCTCAAGATAATAAATTCAATAAGGGATTACCAATATGTTTCTTGGTATTCAAATATAGTACTGGTGGACCAAGATTAAAAAGGATATAGAATGTTTTTTATCATGATTCATGACTTTTTAGAGTGTGGAGACCAAGGACCAATGACCCCAGGGTCTTCTTTAGTTATTGTCTATTCCTAAGTGGAATTGGGTTCATCTGACCATGGACTTTGTGACTGTTGAGTGGATCATTTCCATTTTATTTATTTTATTTTGATAATTTATTTTTCCCTCAGTTTATTTTTCTTGTATTATTATTCTTTATTTATTTATTCTTATTTATTCATTTTTATTATACTTTAAATGTTTTAGAATGATTTGTTTAGTTTTTTTAATTATCAAAAATGGGGATAATGTTGAGTAGAACCATTCCACTTTATTTATTTTTTCTTGATAATTACATAACTCAATCATATTTTGTTTTTTGTTTTTTATATTGTTTATATTCATTTATTTTTATTCTTTATTATTATGTGGTTTTCTCATTTATGTGTTGTAATAATTTTCCTAAGTACATGAACTTTATGTATGCGACATATTTGAGAAATCTATCTAAGTTTTTGACTCTTACATATATAGTGAGAATTGTTTAATAAATCATATGTATTGGTAGCGTTAAAAATTTACCAAAGTACATGACCTTTATGTATTATAGTACTGCCCAAAATTGACTCTTACATATCAAGTTTTGGAAAAGGCAATGAATTTTATGTATTTTTTGTTTTGTAAAATTTACACTTATGTATTGAATTTGAATATTACATAATATGGAACTTGTAAATTTCAATAATTCATTGACTTTAATGTATTAAGTAATGACTCTTACATTTATAAGGAATAAATCTTACATTTTATAGTGAAATAGAATTAGGAGTTAATTATTTGGAAGAAAGTGTTTTAGAAGATAAAGGTTTCATAAGATTCATTATAATGTCACTTTATGTGAAACTTTGAATCTTGAGAGTTGAATATGAATCATTTCATCTTTATTCTATAATAAACTAGATCTTTCATAAGATGAGTTGTGCATGACTTCTAATGCTCATCTAGGAATAATTTGTTTCTAATTTATGATTAAATCATATGACTCGATCTTTGAATATTATTAGATCTATATAGATAATTATTTATCATCACTTATGATTGTATTTTTTATCATTTTCTATGAATGATATTATAGGGAATGGTATTAAAAAATAAAATGGTTCAATTCTCAAAGGAAATATTATTGCATGATTATAGGGATTATTTGAAGTGATTGATATTGACTATTATAGATGATTTTAATGATAAATTAAGTGTATTATTATCTAGAGTATATGCATGATTAATACATTGACCTTTATTAGAATTATTAGATTTGTATTATTTATTTATTTGAATTTTTATTCTAAAGGATATATTTTACTGGTTTTTGTTGTATGAAGATAAATGTTGAACATTAAAGGAAAATTTTGGAGATTTTTCATGAAAAAACTATCCGTTGATGTTACATTTTATAAATTCCAAATATACAGGTAGGGATAAGAGGGTGATGATCCATATATGATATATAAGTGTTGTAAAGTTTAAGAGAATTAATTTTTTACACACTTCATTGCTAGATTTCCCAATGCTAAATCATTCAACTACATATGTAAAGGTTCAGAGTTCATTATTTCTACACCATCATCGCATATAATATGTTTAGTGGTTCCATTGTTTTAGTCCTTTAATGTAATGGAATTTTTATCACTATAAATTCATTCACACACATGGTTATACCATCATTAAAAGGCTCCATTTAGTTTTACTTCCTAACTAAATATAATTTTTATAGGTTGTTCCTGAAATTGTTAAAAGGAATTGGACTAAGGTTACTCCTTAGAAAGTATGGGTTTGCTCTGCACCCATGTAAAAGGATATGTTTGGTTTAAAACCTTGTAAAAGGATGTATCATAATAGATATCTATACTCTTAGGTAAAGTGTGTGAAGAGTAGACATGGGATCATTTGGACTTGAACTATTATAAATCTATTATTCTCTCTTGGTTACTTTATTATTTACACTCTTCAAAATTATAGTATAAAAAGACTATTTTATTAATAAAATTCTTATTAAGATTGGCTTAAAAGTAAAAATGTCCATCCTATTCAATTTTATAAATTTTTTGATAAAATTAATATAAAGGTGTGTTATTATTTGATCAATTGATTTAAATATATATTACATTATCATTATGACTCTAATTTTTATGAAAGATTTAGATATCCACCTGGGTGAAATAATTAATTTTCCACTACATATTTAATGAGTTCAAATATTTAGAAATTTTTCACATTTTGGATTCCTAAAGGCACTGTGAAGAATCCAATGGATCCTAAACCACTATATTTTCTTAAGTGATATATGTAGGACCCTAGAACACCCTGAGAGGGTAGGAGTTAATCAGGGTGTCAAATTTTTATTTTAAAGTGACAGATCTTGTTCCCATGTTGGTAGGAACCTATTAAACCTATCTAATGGTAATTTTTAGTATTTAAACATCCACATGTAAAGAGAAAACATAGGATTTTTACTTAGTTCACCAATAAGTGCTAGTACAAGTAGCATATGCTGATAGAGTTTCGGTTATACCAAAATCTACTAATCTTCACTAGTTGTAGAATACATAAGTTTAGACATAGTCACTCTATTCCAGGAACACTACCTTTACAATATTTTAGGGATAAAACACTATCTCCCTTAAAACATTTTTGTTGACTCCCCCTATCCTACTGAATTGGGACAATTCTTACTCAATTTAATGACTTAAAGTTCTCTTTAGTAGATTGTTATGTAAGTATTTTTCTCTGACTAGCACGAGAATCTTCTTGCATCGAATTCCTGATTTGATGCACTTGAAAGCACTATTTACTTAAATTGGATGTTCAATATTACTATTCATGAAGCTTCTTTGTGAAGCACTTTCATGAATCTCACAACCTTTATGAAGAAAACTACCTTCGAGGAACCCTAACTCATCATGGAATAACAAGTCATCATGAAAATATTTTTTCCAAGATACCAAATCATTAGTCAATACTAAGAAAGTATTTTCATGCTTCTCAAGATCACAATGAATACTTGATTATCGAATCTCTTATCCTTCATGAATTCAAAGTGATTCATCCTTTTCTATAATTATTTTCATCTAATTAATTGGGGGTAGCCTCATATTTATAGGCTCATCCTTTCATGATGATCCAAAGCCTCCAGCTGATTTTTTTTAACCTCTAAATTCATGTTCGTGATGCTTCAGCAAAATTTAAACTACTCTCAAAGATTCTCAAAGTTGTGGAGATTACCTTCATTCCTTCACATTTTCACAATGCTCCACTTATCATAGTCACAGAGATTACCATCAACCCATCACGTCATTCGCGATGTTTGTTTGTGATGCTCCACATATTCATGAATCTCAGCCTTTGCGAAAATCATCCTTTGAGAAACCCATGAATTTACCATATTTATGAAGATTCAAAACAAAAAAATTACCTTTCGCAATGCTTGCCTCTTTCTCTTAGTTTTGAGCCCAAAAATTTTGAAAACGTTGGTAAATGAATCCACCTTGAACATTGTAGTCATCTTGTACTAAAAGATAACTTTATTTGAAAACTCCCTAATAAACCTAGTGTTAATTGAAAACAAACACAATCTAGACTCCTTTTTCAGCAAAGAACATCCTTGGCTCCACCAATCTCTCCCTTTGGGTTTGTTAGAAATTTCTCGAAAAATTCAATAAATAACCCACTACAATCAAAACCTGATATAAGAGAAACAAATAATCCAACACTCTAAGTATATATGATCAATGATCAGTGTATAAAACAATATGTGAAGAATGAATTAGGTTCTCATGTTTTGTAATGCTTAAATATGTCCAAGATAAGCTCTGACTATTTCCTAATAACACTGAATTTTCGTCGTATCACAGAAGCATTACATGGTTCAAAAACCTACAACCAGTAAACCCTTTAAGATGTTGAATAAACCAATTGAATTTCTCCATTCTCACCCTTTTTCAACAAACCCAAATAATTTGTATTTGTAATTATAGATATTAATAAAACTCTCCCTGAAACATATCTCCCCTATAAACCTGCATCACTTCCATAAAAAAATTAAAAAATTTAATATAAATGGGGGTGGGGGAATATCTATAAACTCCTCATGCACTGGGAGGTGGCTAAACATTGAGGTTCAACCAATTTTTCTCTAACACATGTGTTGTTGATGGCTTAGTCAGAATATCAGCCACTTTTTCATCACTTCCAACATAATCTATTTTAATCACATATTATTTGAATTTTTCTTTGATGAAGTGATATCTGATCTCAATATATTTTTTATGATAATCGTGAACCAAATTCTTCATAATATAAATCATTGTAAAGACCCAAAAAATTCCATGTAAATTTTTTTTAAATTATTTGGGATTTTTATGAGTCTGTGAAAATTATCGGCACGTGATTCTAAGGCCCAGTGTGCCTGAAATGAATTTCTGAAAAAAAAATTAAGGTACGTTCAGTAAACGCGTGGGTGGTGTTTTCTATCTTTTGAACTAGTGCTCGGAATTGAAATTTGAGAGCACCATTGAATTTGCAGCACCGTGATTCGCTTAAGGGAAGCTTCACTTCGACCACAGTTGGTCAAGAGAAAAAGATAGTTTTTGGACTTTTGAAAGAATAATAAAATAAAATTTTTATTGTTATTTTATCTTTATTTTCTCCAAAGGATGAGCGGCGTTGGCGGTACTGATGACATGTCAAGCCATTAAGTGTCTTGACTCATCAATTGTGTAACTGCACCATTATGAATTAAATGAGGTTCATTAATTACTCATTTAATGAACCTCATTAAATTCTTTCATGTGTTACTCACCCTTTCCCCCTCCTATATATATGAGGCTTAGGGATGAGTTTTGACACAGCTTCACCAAGAGGGGAAACTCTAGAAAAGTACTGTGACGTCATCCACCGACGGAGGATGTAAGCTCAAGTAGCAACGATTTGGGATTGATGAACACTGAAGACTCCATCCAATGATGATGCTCCTCCTATCGTATACCCTCGAATGTGGAAGTATCACCATCCGTAGTGGTCACCAACAATCTTCTAGGTAGGGGGTTTATTTTTTAGTTTTCTTTGATGAATTAAATTATCTCTCAGTTTTTATCATCTAACGCGGAGGGTGCGGGCCAAATGAACAAGGGTCGGACCCTCCTCCACTTCGTTCTTGATGTGAACTTCGGGGGAAAATTTCCAAATTGACAGAAAACGCAAAATAGAGGGTCACGCTATGATGGCGGCATCCCAGAAGAGTCGTAGATGCAGACGGCACCAAGAACGGACCACCAGAGCATGTCTGGTGGCCCACCGAAAGAACTGTCAGCACGCCCTGCCGACGGCGGCCGGAGGAGGCCTGTAGTAACCAACCACGGACTATAGGGAAGTGACATGTTGTCACGCACCACGGTGGCCAAAGGTGGTCGACTCGAGCTAGCCATGTGGGAAAGGGGCAGCGCCTGTAGGCGCCGTCAGTAGCAACAGCTACGGCCAGTGGGCTGCAGCAGGAGGGAGGGGCATGGCCCCGCGCCGCATCGTGCCAGCTGGAGAAACGGTGGGGAAGCACTCCACCGGCCAGACAAAACGACCCCGCATCCTTGGGGCCAACTGGGAAGCGGTCCGCCTCCAGGTAGACCGGGTCGGACCCGTGGCCCAATGGGCCAGTGCGGGAGGGCCGAGCCCCACCCGGCGGGTCGGGCCAACTGTGGCCCAAGCCCGTGAACTAGTCAGGCCGACCCCGATGGGTCAGACCTAGTGTAACCAGGCCAAAACTTAACAGGTCATACTCGGGCGAGGTCAGGTAGACCCCGGGACCTATTATGTTGGGTCGGCCTGACCGAGTCGGACCGAGCCCAAACCCAACCGGCCACCGAATAAAGAAACTCCCGTAATTGACGAACCGGGTGTCCGTTTGACACGTCGTCAGTGGTGTTGGGACCCCTTTTGGGAATCTTCCCCTTCGTCATATTCCAGCAGGCTCGACCAAGTCGGGTCGGACCAAGGTGCGATCACCCCCATTTCACGGAAAGGGGTGTAACTAACAGACCGAGCGTCTGATCGACACGTCGTCTGTGGCATAAGCACCCTTGTTACAAGGCGGTCCTTTGGAGATACTCTAAGTGATTTTTGACGGAGTTTGACATGTGACCTGGGTTGGATCATACTTGAATCCAACCGGGCCCTTTTTACAAAAGTGACCGTATCTCACAGACCGGGTGTCTGATCGACGTGTCGTCTGTCACGTTGGGACCCCTATTACATGGAGGTCCCTTGGGTATACTTTTTTTGGGACTTCGTACCACTTGAAATATGATAGATGGATTGATTAGAAGAGTCTTCTGGAGATCAGTCGTGTTTCATGCAGGAATCCAGTGGTTGGCTGTGACATGAATAAGAAGAGAGACCAATACAGGTCCGCATTAGAAACTCCAGAGTGGGATGATCTAGCTCTACAAATAATCATCCCTACCTCTGTAATAGCAACCAATATGGGTCAGCACCAGCGACCAATACAGGTCAGCACCAACGACTAATACAGGTCAGCACTAGCGACCAATACGGGTCAGCACCAACGACCAATACCAGTCAGCATCTAGCGACCAATACAGGTCAGCATACGACCTATACGGGTAAGCAGTAGAGTTACTAAAGATAGGATGATCTAGATTTACGAATAGTCATCCCTATCCTAGTAACCTTGATGTTATATCATTAGAGTGAGCTTTCTCTTTTTCTTTGTGCTTTATGATTGAGATCATGCTTGTGATATTACCTTTGTGGAATTTCTTGTGATATTTTCCTTTGTGGATTACTGAGAGACCTTCGGGGATCTCAGGGTCTTCTAATAAGTTGTTATACTCACCCACTGCATGGGCTCCGCCCGCACATGTGTGTCTAGTGCAGACCACTGGCGCTTTGAGGTAGACTTTGGAGGTTTGGGTCTTGGTGGAGCTTGGTGTGATAGGAGCAATCGAGATCCACTTATTCAACTTTAAACTTACAGCTACTACCCTCCAGGTAGAGCTCCAGGGAAGATGTGATAGCTATTTACTTTCCTTCAGTTTCTAGGGCTTGTATTCCAGCCCACTATTTTCATTTTATAGTTTCACTTATCTAAGGCAATGCCTTCCCTATTCGGTAAAATCCTTCAAGTGCTAATCACCAACCCCTGGCCTATGGAAGGCGGGCTTGGGGTAGTCACGTCTGGGGCCCATGGGACGGGTCATGACAAATTGGTATTAGAGGGCGGTCGGTTCTACCAGAATAAATAAGAGTCTACTTTTAATGAGGCAATGGTGTAACGTGTCTTGAGTTCAGTTTTCAGTTTTGGGAGTCCAGTGTTGGTGTAGTGGTCAACGTATCCATGCACCAGGACCATGAATTCTATTTTCTAACTCGGTACATGAAAACACCAGTTGCTAGTGTTTTGAGATATTTTCTTGATCTTTCTTGAGTCAACTCACCAGGTATAACTGATTGACCATGGTGAATATGTTTGTTAAAGGATGCCTCCACGAAGACATATAGCTAGGATTCTGGTTAGAGATCATGACAGTGGCCCATTGAGCGACAAGGCATTGGTATTGGAACCACTCACAGTGATGGAACCTTCATGTGGTGTACCAGCAGCACCACCACCTGTTGAGCATCCTATGCTACCAGTGGATCATACATGCCAGCTGAGTGCATTGCATGAGTTCTAGAGATAGAGGCATCTGAGGATTCGATGAGAGATAGACCCCCAAGCAGTAGAGGACTATCTTGAGGTGGTTTTTTGGGTCTTTAACTTAGTAGAGACACCCACCAAGAAGATGTTGATCTTGGATGCTAGCCTTCTTCAGGGCTCAGCAGGACGATGGTGGAGCACGACACTCCAGGTGCATGAGGAGATGACCCTCACCTGGATAGACTTTGAGAGCCTTTTTAGGGCGGATTTTGTGCCAACGACACTATGCTCTGTGCGTATTCAGGAGTTTTTGCATCTACAGCAGGGTAGCCAGACTGTGACTCAGTACATGGTGAGATTTACTGACCTCTCCTGATACTTCACTAACATGGTACGGGACCCGTACTTCAGGTCCCGGACCTTTGATCAGGGGATCCGATGAGAGATTAGAGCTACGACAGTTTCTCTCAGCATCTTGATGTAGGATGGGGTGCTAGAGAAAGCTTTTCTGATGGAGATCTTCCTTACTGAGTAGGCACCGACAGTGAGAGCCCATACTGAACAACAGGTAGCAGATTCATCTGAAGCTATCAGTAGACAGACGACACAGAAGCCCAAGTGGGATAGGTCTTCTGAAGGGCGACCTTGGGACGCAGGGTCAGTGGTGTGAGGCTCAAGAGGTCATGAGAGCCACTAGTGAGGAATGATTTGTTTTTCCTACAGGGGACAAGTTCACAAAGCTCGTGACTGTTCGACTCTCCACACGGATGATCGGAATAGAGCATAGGGGCCACCAAGACAGCGGCAGTGGCAGGATCATGAGCTTCAGCTAGGTGACAGATGAGGCTGGGGAGCAGGACGTGCAGTGGGAGGTGGTTGGGGTCACCAGGCACTACCACCACCACCCCCAGGTAGTCCACCATGAGCTCAGGGAGCAGGTGGATGGGGACAGGCCCAGCTATAGGCAGTAGAGGCTCATGATCCTAACGTCCCTGAGATGATACAAGGTATAATATGTATCTTCTCTACTTTAGCAGCAGTGCTTATTGACACAGGTGCTATAAATTCTTTCCTTGTCATAGACTTAGTTCAGGACTATGAGATTTAGACTGAGCTTTTAGCTCAACATTTTCATTTGGATAATCCTACGGGAGGAGATTAAATGGTCACACATTGGTGCTGACAGTGTGATCTTACTCTTTGAGGAGAGAGTTTTAGATGGGATATTTTAGTAGCGGCGTTGAATCCCTACGATGTCATTCTAGGCATGGACTGGCTATCAGCATTTCATGCACAGATTGACTGCATGAGACGTACAATGCAATGTACATGCAGAGATGGAGGCCAATTTTCCTTTGTTGGTGAGAAGGAAAATAGAGCAGCATGAGATGGACTTGTAATCAGGAGGGTGCAACTGATTACATATCAACTGGCTTGCATGAACTTCGACATGATGGATGAGGTGAGTCCACAGTTTCTAGTAGTGGTGGATGAGTATGAGGACATATTTCCAGAATATGTCACAGGACTACCTCCTCATAGATAGGTAGACTTCTGTATAGACTTGTACCTAGGAATAGCACCGATATCTACACCAGTATATCAGATGGACCCTATGGAGCTCTGGGAGCTGAGGGTACAGTTGGAGGACCTACAAAGGAAGGGATTCGTAAGGCCTAATGTTTCTCCATGGGCATCCCTAGTGTTGTTTTTCAAGAAGGCAGATGGAAGTTTGAGGCTATGCATGGACTTATGGCACCTAAAACTGGTGACTGTGAAGAACAAGTATCCTCTTCTGATGATTGATGATATGTTTGATCAGTTTAAAGGAGAAAATTGGTTCTCAAAGATAGACCTCAGACCAGGCTATCACCAGATCAGGGTACGAGATGAAGACGTACCGAAGACAACCTTCAGATGTCGATATGGCCATTAAGAGTTCTTGGTGATGACTTTTGGCATGACCAATGCTCCAGTGGTGTTCATGGGACTCATGAATAGGATCTTTCATCCATACCTTAATCGCTTTGTGGTGGTCTTCATCAACGACATCTTGGTATACTCAGTGTCTGAGGAAGAGCACATTGTACACTTGAGGATAGTTTTGGACACACTCTGAGAGCACCAGTTATATGGGAAGCACTAGAAGTGTGAGTTTTGGATATGGAAGGTCCACTTATTGGTACACGTCATCTCAGAGGCTAGTGTTGCAGTGGATCCAGCAAAGATCGAGGCATTGCTTCCTTGGGAGCCACCCAGGAGTGTTACTAAGGTGTGGAGCTTCCTTGGATTAATAGGCTACTATAGGAGGTTCGTACATGATTTCTCTAGAGTAGAAGCCCCTATGAATTCCTTGATAAAGAAGGGGAAACCATTCCTATGGTCAGATACATGCCAGCAGAGCTTTCAATAGATGAGGCAGAGCTTGACCAGCATTCCCATCCTGTGGTTTCCATAAGATGACACTAATTATGTAGTTTACTGTGATGCACTAGGGACCAAACTTAGTTGAATCATAATTCAAGATGATGCAGTGATTGATTATGGCTCACGACAGTTGAGGCCTCATGAGAATAATTATGCGACTCATGACTTGGAGTTGGCAATAGTAGTCTTCACATTGAAGATGTGGCGACACTACTTGATGGGCGATCGGATCATTGTTTACTCAGACCACAAGAGTCTCAGATATATCTTCACATAGAAAAAATTGAATTTGAGACATCATTTTTTACTGAATGAGTCTTCATAACTTGGAGACAGAAGCTGTGAAACTTCATGTGCTCAGATATCCTTAGGTCATGCACCTGATGGATATTCTGAAGGTGGGGAGCATGCTATCCTTTTTAGAGGGCGTACAGTTATACCAGTGGTGCTATGAGAGGAGGTGTTGAGGGAGTTACATACATCCCACTTAGCAGTACATCCAAGCATGATGAAGATCTATCAAGACCTCCAGTATCAGTACTGGTGGCCAGGAATGAAGAAAGTTGTGGTGGAGTTCGTATCCTGATGCCTCACTTGCCAGAAAGTGAAGGCCGAGCACCAGGTACCAGCAGGCTTGAACCAACCCCTTGAGATACTAAATTGTAAGTGGGAAGGGATATCAATTTACTTAGCGACGGGGTTACCACATACATCTATAGGTCACGATACCATCTAGGTTATCATTGACTGACTCGCCAAGTCAGCCCACTTTCTTTCTATTCGAGAGAAGGGTTCGCTAGAGATCTTAGGATGTCTCTATGTTCAAGAGATCGTGCGACTTCACGGGGTGCATTAGACGATAGTCTCAGATCATGAAACACGCTTCACATCCCGGTTGTGGAAAGGATTGCAGGAGAATTTCGGGACTCAGCTTCGCTTGAGCACAGCTTTTCACCTGCAGACAGATGGTCAGACTGAGCGGACCATCCAGACCATGGAGGACAAGCTTCGTTCATGTGTCCTAGATTTTGGTCATAGTTGGGAGGACCACCTACCCTTGGTGGAGTTCACGTACAACAACATCTATCACTCTACAATTGGTATGGCCCCTTTTGAGGTGTTGTAGGGATGACTGTGCAGATCACCCTTGTGCTGGATGGATCCAGGAGAGCCAGCACTCGTGGGCCAAGAGATGGTACAGGCTACCACTGAGAAGGTGCTGGTCATCCGAGAGCAGATGAAGACTGCACAGAGCCAAAATAAGTCCAATTCTAATAGAAGACGGAGACCACTGGAGTTATAGGATGGGTACCACGTATTCTTACGAGTCTCCCCTCGATGGGGACTACAGAGATTTGACTGAGGCAGCAAACTCTCACTGAGGTTTATCAGACCATTCCTTATACTTTGGAGGATTGGAAAGGTGGCGTACCACTTGGAACTGTCACCACAGTTGGAGAGGTTGCACGGTGTCTTCCACATATCCCAGATGAGGAGATACGTGCATGGCCCATATCACGTCATTGACCATGGCAAGCTGGTGATTGACGATGGGGAGACTTTTTCATAGTACCGGTGGAGATAGAGTATCAACAGGAGTCAATCCTTCGTGGGAGTTCGATACCTCTGGTATATGTTTTGTGGAAGCACGGGAATCTCTAGGAGAGAACATGGGAGCGAGAGGCTCATATGTGTTCCCAGTACCCCTCTTTGTTTTTTTATCCTTTTTTTGGATTTCGGGGACGTAAATCCCCAAGGTGGGGAGAATGTAAAGACCCGGAAAATTTTATATAAATTTTTTTAAAATTATTTGGGATTTTTACGAGTCAGTGAAAATTGAAGGCACATGATTCCAAGGCCCAGATTTCCTGAAATGAATTTCATAAATTTTTTTAAGGTACGTTCAGTAAATGCATGGGTGGTGTTTTCTATCTTTTGAACTGGTGCTCAGAATTGAAATCTGATAGCACCATTGAATCCATAGGACCGGGATTCGCTTAAGGGAAGCTTCACTTAGAAAGTAGTTGGTCAGGAGAAAAAGATAGTCTTTGGACTTTTTAAATAACAATAAAATAAAAAAATTATTTTTATTTTATCTTTCTTTTCTCCAATGGATGAGTGGAGTTGGCGGGACCGATGACATGTTAATCCATTAAGTGGCTTGACTCATCAATTGTGTAACCACACTGTTGTGAATTAAATGAGGTTCATTAATTACTCATTTAATGAACCGCATTAAATTCTTTCATGTGTTACTCACCCTTTCCCCCTCCTATATATATGAGGCTCAAGGATGAGTTTTGACATGGCTTCACCAAGCGGGAAAACTCTGGCAAAGTACCGCAACGCCATCCACTGATAGAGGATGGAAGCTCAGGCATAAATGATTTGGGATCAACGAACTCTGACAAATCTATCTAATGAGAACGCTTCTCCCGCTACATACCCTCGAATGTGGAAGTACCGCTGGCCACAGCGGCCACCAACTATCTTCGAGGAAGGGGGTTTATTTTGAAGTTGTCTTTGATTAATTAAATTCTCTCCCGCTTGTTATCATGTAACGCAGAGGGTGAGGGCCAAACAAACAAGACCCGGACCCTCTGTTGCTTCGTTCTTGATGTGAACTTTGGGGGACAATTTCCAACTCGATGGAAACGCTAAATAGTAGGTCACGCTATGAAAGCGGCATCCCGGAAGAGCTGTAGGCGCAGACAGCACCAAGAACGGACCACCAGAGCACGTCCGGTGGCCCACGAAAAGAACCGTTGGTGCGCCATGCCGACGGCGGCCGGCGGTGGATGGAGGAGGCTCGTGACAACCAACCGCAAGCGGTAGGGAAGCGGCGCACCGTCGCATGTCGCGGTGTCCAAAGGCGGCCTGCTCGAGCCGGTCGTACGGGAAAGGGTTGGTGTCTGCAGGCGCCACTAGCAGCAACAGCAACAGCCAATGGGCCGCGGCAGGAAGGAGTGACATGGCCCCTTGCCATGTCGCGCCAGCTGGAGAAACGGTGGGGCAGCACCCCACAAGCCGGACAAAATGGCCTCATATCCGCGGGGCCAGCTGGGAAGCGGTCCGCCTCCAGGAAGATAGGGTCGGACATAGGCCGGACGTGGGCTGGCCGAATGGGTTGGACCCACCCAGGGGGCCAGCCCAGACCCGCGGCCCAGCGAGCCAGTGTGGGTGCGTTGAGCCCCACATGGTGGGCCGGGCCGACCCTAGTGGGTCGGACCTAGTGGAACCGGGCCGACCCTTAACAGGCTGGACCTGAGTGGGGTCAGGTAGATCTTGGGACCCGTTGTGTCGGGCTGGCCTGACCAAGTCGGACCGGGCCCAGACCCAACCGGCCCCCAAATAAAGAAACGCTCGTAACTGATGAACCAGGTGTCCATTTGACACGCCGTCAGTGGAGTTGGGACCCCTTTTGGGAAAAGGTCCCTTTGGCATATTCCGGTGAGCCTGACCAAGCCGGGTCGGACCGAGGTGCGCTCACCCCCGTTTCACAAAAAGGGTGTAACTAACAGACCGAGTGTTTGATCGACGCACCATATGTGGAATAAGGACCCTTGTGACAAGGAAGTTCTTTAGAGATACTCTAAGTGAGTTTTTATAGAGTTTGATGTGTGACTTGGGTTGGATCATACTTGAATCCAACTAGTCCCTTTTTACAAAAGTGTCCATATCTCACAGATTGGGCGTCTGATCAATGTGTTGTCTGTCACATTGGGACCCCTATTACGGGGAGGTCCCTTGGGTATAATTTTTGGAGGACTTCATATCGGTTGAAATATGACCGATGGCTTGAGTATCAAAGTCTTCCGGATATCAGGCATGCTTCATGCGGGAATCTAGTGGCCGGCTATGACATGAAGAAGAAGAAGAAGAGCAACTAATACGAGTCAGCATTAGAAACTTCAGAGTGGGATGATCTAGTTGTATGACTAATCATCCCTACCTCTGTACTGGCGACCAATACGGGTCTACACCAGTAACCAATATGGGCCTGCACTAGCGACCAATACGGGTCAGCACTAGTGACCAATACGGGTCAGCACCAGCGACCAATACGAGTCAACATCTAGCGACCAATATGGGTCAGCATACAGTGACCTATACGGGTCAGCAGTAGAGTTACTATGGATAGGATGATCTTGCTTTATGACTATTCATCCCTATCCCAGTAACCTTGAAGTTATACCGTTAGAGTGAGCTGTCTCTTTTGCTTTGTGCTTTATGATTTAGATCATGATTGTGATATTACCTTTGTGGTATTTCTTGTGATGTTTTCCTTTTTGGATTACTGAGAGAACTTTAGGGTATTAGTGTCCCCTACTAAGTTATTATACTCACCCCTTGCACAGGCTCCGCCCGTACGTGTGTGTCTGGTGCAGAATATTGACACTCTGAGGCAGACTTTGGAGGTTCAGGACTTTGTGGAGCTTGGTGTGACGGGAGCAGTCGAGATCCTTTTCTTCAACTTCAGAATTACAGCTACTACCCTCTAAGTAGATCTTCATGGAAGATGCGATAGATATTTACTTTCCTTCAGTTTCTAGGGCTTGTATTCTAACCCACTGTTTTTAGTTTTCAGTTGTACTTATGGTTGTACTTTACTCTTATGGTTGTACTTTACTCTCATTGTTGTACCTTACTTTTGTGGGTTGTTTACTCCAGTTTACCTTTTCGAGTGTGGACATATCTCTAATTCAATGTCTTCCCTGTTTGGGAAAATCCTTTAGGTTCTAGTCACCAACCCCTGGCCTATGGAAGGCGGGCTTGGGGTAGTCACATCTGGGTCCCGTGGGATGGGTCGTGAAAATCATGCTCTTATTATCACAGTGAATCAACATCATTTGTTTCCCCTCATCACCAATATCAATTATTTATTTCTTCATCCACAATAGCTAAGTGAAATCCTTTCTATAAGATATATATTATACTTTAGTCATACAAAGAGAAGTGATTTCCTATTTCTTACTCAACCATCCCACACATTTTTTGACAGTGAAGAAAGCTCCACCACTAGTGGACTTTCTATCCACCACATCTCCAGCCTAGTAAAAATCAAAAAAATTCCTATAATTCATTATCTCTTCCTACAGTAAAGTATAAGCCAAAATTGAGTGTACCTCGAATATAATTCATGATTCATTTAACTTTTGATAGATGATCTTCCTTCAAATTACTTTGAAATTGGGTTGTTAAGCATGTTGCAAAGATGATATCTGGTTATGTTTCACTCAAGTATAATAATCTTCCAATGATTATCATGTACAAGGTGGGATCCGTAGATGTTCCATCCCCATGCTTTACAAGTTTTTTCCCAACTGAAATCAAAGCCAACATTGGTTTGGAGTCATGCATGTTGAATTTATTCAAAAGATACCTTGCATATTTTTTTCTAAGAAATGAAGGTGTAATCCTTATTTTGAATCACCTGTAGTTCTAAGAAGTGTGTGATTTCACCAATCATAGACATTTCAAATTCTAGTTTTATGTGATTAGAAAATTCTTCCACTGATCCCTACATGCTTCTGCCAAATATAATATCATTCATGTACACAATCATCATAAATTGATCTTCTTGTGAATTATTCACATAGATATTATAATCAAAACCTCCTATTTTGAATTGAATCTTCTTCAGATAAGAATCCATACAAGAATACCATGTTTTTGGTTCCTGCTTTAGGACATAGAGATCCTTCTTTAGTCTATAGACCTTGGTTTTATCATTTCCTATCAAAAATATCATTTTTTTCAATGTATACTTCTTATTCAAAAACTCCATTTAAGAAATCCATTTTGAAATTCATCTGATAAAATTCGTATCATATTTGAATTTCTATAGCAAGGAAAATCCTGATCAACTCTAATCTATCCACTAGAAAAAAAATTCTTCAACATCAATGCCTTCAATCTGTGCATAGTCTTTACACATGAAGAATACCTTGTTTCTGATCACATTTTTATGCTCATCAATTTTTTTTTAAGATCCATTTTTTTCCTATCACATTGTGATTTTCATCTCTCTTAACAAGATCCCATTTCTAGTTCTTTTCAATCTGATCAAGTTCTTCATTCATGGCCTTAACCCATGAGTCATCCTTTACTACTTCTTTAACTGAGGTTGGTTCCACAGCTGATAGAAAGGAATAATGTGTGTCATTCTTAATTATTCTTGTCTGTATGAGTGTTTTCCAATCCCCAATTATGTTGGATTGATCAATTTATTCTCTTCTATTTCTTTTATAAGTTTATGATGATGTTTCTTCAGCCATGGTTTCGTCTTCTGATCTTTCTTCTGAATTATCATCATTTTGTGAACCTTGAATTTTTTTTCAATACTTACACTATTTCTACATTTGAATCTATCTCTTTTCCACTTTCTTCTTCATCTTCTATTATATTAGGATATGAAATCCTTGAGGTATCTATGGTTTTATCATCAATAATATTGAAATTTATGCTTTTCAAAATTATTACAAGATTATTATTTTAACATTTTTAGGATTTACTCTTCATTGAATATCCAAGGAATGTTCCCTCATCTATAGAATCACCATACTTTCCTTGATTTCCTTATTTGTTTCAGATGCAACATTTACTTCCAAAAACATGAAAATACTTTAGATAGGGATTCCTTATATGCCATAACTCATATGGTGACTTGGTTTC
This sequence comes from Viscum album, assembly GCA_963277665.1. Classification (NCBI taxonomy): domain Eukaryota; kingdom Viridiplantae; phylum Streptophyta; class Magnoliopsida; order Santalales; family Viscaceae; genus Viscum; species Viscum album. The sequence continues at coordinate 1,749,039,803 of OY728126.1, forward strand.
TCTCATAAAAATCCCTATTTTAATTTGAGTGTACACTAATTCTTGAATAGCCACTTTCTAGTAATGATAAGAGAAACAACTCTCAATCAGCATAGTTTTGGACATATTTTTCACCTATTAATTTATACGTTCAACAAATCCATTTTTCTATGGGGTTATTACTAAATCCACCGCATGATTTATTCCATGTTTTTTTAGGTAATTTTCAAATTAAATAGATGTGTATTAACTTTATTTTCAGATCTTATAACTTTGATTATGTGTCCAATATCATTCTCAACTATTTGACGATAACTTTTCATGAAATCAAGCACTTACTATTTCCTATGTATAATCATTACACAAGACAATAAACTATAATCATCAATAAAAATAATTAAGTACCTATCTCTATGTGTTCCAGACACATTTATTGGCCACATACTTCTGTGTGGATAAGATCAAACAGATTTGATTCTCTTTTTTTCTTTGGCCGGTATGAACTCTCAACCATCTTTCCTCGCATGCAGGAATCACATGTATTTTCTAGTTCATGCTTCATATTTATAATATCGATGAATATATTTAGCTTAGATATATTTTCCATGCTATGTTGGTTAATGTTACCCAACCTTCAGTGCCACAAGTTGTTTACTTCTTCGAATGTCAAGTAAAAAATGTTCTCTTTACTTTCAACTTGGTATAGATTTTCATCTTTTCTACATCCCTTCATGATATAATTACTTGTATTTAATTTCATAATTCAACCCTTTTGATTAAATTTCACTATCAGTCTCGAGTCATGGAGTTTACTTACACTTAGGAGATTGTGATGCAAACCATCCACATAGAGAACTTCAGTTTTCCTAAGCAGTTCATTTTCCAGTTCTCTATTTCCACTACCTTGGATCTTTAAAGTACCATCATTTCCAAACCTCACTATTACATAAACCCTTTTATTAACAATCTTCAACAAATATGCATTTCCTATCATATGGGATGATCATCCACTATCAAGAATCAAGGTGCTACTGTTTTTTTTAGATTTGATATCTATTTCTACAAGGTTGTATTTCTTTATGTTCTTATTTTCCTTCCATGAGATACTTGATTTAGTGGAGGATAAATTTGACCTTTTAAATATCTCTTCCATATGCATGGGTTCATCAAACTCATATTTTTTATCCAGAGGAGAATACCCATTCTCAAGAACAACTTTTCCTAGTTGGTAGGTATTTACTTTTCTTTGAGTTATATAGGTAAAGTTCTTTCCTTTCCTCTACCTGTAATGAATAGATTTATGGCCATAGTTAAAATAGTGGAAACAATATCAATAAAAAAATATTTCTTCTATATGATGAAGGATATAGTCTCATTATCCTTTGTTGGCATCCAAGTACTTCCCCATTCATATAGCTCCTTTACTCTTCACAGTATGACATGGTATAGCCCAAAAATACATAGAATTGACATTTCATAAAAGTAAGTGTCTTCTGACTTCCATTCCTCCTCATGTTCCATTCCTTTATAAAATTATTTGACTAGAGATTATCTCTAGATACTTGAGGATAATTTTAATCTATCTTTTTTATTTGATTTGAAGCTTTATTTTTTGGGATATCAGGAACCTTTGTGATATGTTTAACTTTCTTCTTCCCTTTATTTTGGTTTATCTTATTTCCAGCCTTTTTTGTTTCATCATCAAAGCCAATTCTAATTTTTCCCATACATTTGGATCTATTATCATTCAATTTCTTCACTAATTCTTCATAACCATGTTTATATATTTCTAATATCTCTGCATATAAGAATCTTATAAATCATAATTTCTTCTTTATTTTCATTTATTTTGATTTAATTTACAGTTTACTCCTTAGAGTAACAAAATATTCTTCAAGTCCCTCAACTATATTATCCTTCTCCTCTAGTCTGGATGTGATGTCATTGATGACTTTTTCCTACTCTTAAATCCTAATCTTAAATTCTGTAACTTATTTTGAGTTTTCATGAGGTGTTAAATGTTATTTTTTCCCTACTTCCAGTTGATCAATTTCCACTTCAATCCAATCAACATACTTTGATGAAACTTCCAGAATGGATCTCAAATTTTTGTTTGTTTTTATTTAATTATAAAGCTTATCAATAACACCCTAATGTTTCGCATAGAGATCAAAAACACCAATCAATTGATTATATTTATCTTTTTAAGGTTCTACCTTTTGAATTATAGCTATCATGGATGCTTGGGTTTCATATTTAAACTCTGGTTCTTCATCCTCAAAAAATTAATTACCATCTGGTTATTCTTTATAGATGAAACTCTTTATCTATAATTTTTTTCCTGATTTGAAGTCTCCCTTTTGGGAAAACCTTTTTGAGGATTCTAAATACTTCCAACTTCACTTTCTTCATCATATAACTTACTTGGGCACCAATAGGAAATGTTCCCAACTCTACCACATCGAAAGTAGACCAAATGAATCTTTCCTTCAAATATCCCTTTTCCTCTCTTTAATTTATTGGAAAAAATATAAATAAGTTTGTATTAATCATTATATTCATTAACACTATCATGAGAAACCTAAAAAAAATTCATGTATTTGAATTCCATTTCCTTTCTTACTCGAGTTGTTTCATATTTTGGTTTGACACTCATTTCATAAGACACCAAACTGCTTAGCAGATCATCAAGATAAAGTTTAAAGAGATCCCATTCATCAAGGGATTGTACTTTTGGATTGTATAGAGGTGTAATCCTTCTCAATATTTTCTTCATAATGTAAATATCTTTTATTTATTTACTAATTACTCATATTTCTCCAACAAATTTAGTAATTAGATTAAAAAAGGTATCTACATTTTCATCGGGATGCATTTTTAGATCATAAAATCTATTGTAAAAAAGTTGGGGTTTTGCCTCCTTCACTTTATTGTCAACTTCATATATATTTTCAGTATTTTTCATATAGACTAGTATAAATTGAAACTCATCACCTTTAAATAGATTTGATCATATAGAACTATATTAATGTGCTTTGGCATCTGCATCAAGAATTTTCCTATCAATTTCAGTCATAGACAGTCCTATTACATCAGTAACCTGAATCCCCTATGAATTGGTAAAAATAACTTCTATTACAAGGAATATTAGATGAGATCTCATCCTGTTCTTCTAAATTTGGAAGTTTCTTCCATCAAATATGGGGACTCCCATGAAATTTAATGAATTATAAACGACAACAATATAGGATAGATTTAACTCCATCAACCTCTACACTCTAATACTACTTATAGAACCCCAGAACACCCTAAGAGGGGAGGGGTGAATCAAGGTGTCAACTTTTTATTTTAAAGTGACAGATATTGTTCCCATGTTGGTAATAAACTATTAAACTCATCTAATGGTAATTTTAAATATTTAAACATTCACATGTAGAGAGAAAACATAGAATTTTTACTTGGTTCACCACTAAGGGCTAGTCCAAGGATCATACGCCAAAAGTGTGTCGGTCATACCAAAATCCATTAATATTCACTATTTGTAGAATACATAAGTTCATATAAAGTCTCTCTTTTCTAGGACCACTTACTTTATAATATTTTAGGAATAACTCATTTCCTCCCTCGAAAAACTTTTTTTGACTCCCCATATCCCACTACCTTGAGAGAAGTCTTACTCAGTTTACCGACTTGAAGGTTACTTCAGTGGATTGGAATTTAAGCCTTTGTCTCTGAAAATCACGATACTCTTCTTGTATTGAAGTCCTCAATTGATGAACTTGAAATCACTGCTTACTTAAACCATATGTTCAATACTATTGTTCATGAAGATCTTTCATAAATATCACAAACTTCGCAAAGAAAAATACCTTCAAGGAACTCTAAGTCATCTTGGAATAATCAATTATTGTGAAACTACTTTTTCCAAGATACCTAATCATTAGTAAATACTAAAATTGACTTTTCATGATGCTCAAGCTCACAATGAATACTTGATTCACGAAGCTCTTAACCTTCATGAATTCAGATTGATTCATCCTTATCTCCAATTCTTTTTATCAAATGAAGTGGAGGTAGCATAATATTTATAGGCTTATCCTTTCACGATGATCCCATACCTCCATAGGATTTTTCATGAAACTCCAAATTCATGTTTGTGAAGCTCCTTCACTCATGATTCTTCAGTGAAATTTAACTCACTCATGAAGATTCTCATATTCACAGAAATTATTGTCAACCTTTAACGTATTCATGTTGTTCCATTTCTCATAGTTATAGATATTACCATAAACCCATCACACCAGTCATGATGTTTTTTCTTTTTTCTCCACATCTTCATGAATCTTAGCCTTTATGAAACTCATTCTTCTTGAAACCCATTCCTTTACCATATATATGAAGAGTCAATCTTAAAAAACCACCTTTCACGATGCTTGTCTCTTCCTCCTGACTTTGAGCCCAAAAATTTGGCAAACATTGGGAAATGATGCCACCTTGAACACTATAGTCATCTTATACATAAATATCACTTTCCTTGAGAACTCCCTAATCAATCCATTATGGATTAACAACAAACACAAACTAGAGTCCATTTTCAGCAAAGAAAAACCTTGGTTCCAATAATATATTAATTTTTCTATGATTCATATCCTTAATAATTTTATTATTAGGTATGTTGTCATGAGATTTATTTTGTGAGTTTCTATTATGTCTAGTGATCATGTAATTTTGGTTTTTATTATTTTTTTAATGGAATCTTCTTAATTATTCATTACTTTTTTAATTCCTTAAAAATAATTTTATAATTCATTGAATATAATTAGATATTTTTTAGATCCTTTTAGGATTTTTTTATATAGAATGAGTTCTCATAAGATGAATTCACTATCTAATCATTTTACTAGAGTAAAAAATATTTTCCACAAAAAAAAATTTAATTTTTAATATTGGTTAATTGATGACGTCTTTATAAGAAAATTTTTAAATAAATTTTTTATATTGGTTATTTTAAACAATGTAAAAAAACAATGTGTTACATCGATTATTATAAAAACCTTCATAATTACCCTCAAAGAATGTAAAATCAAAGAAATTTGTACATCCATTATAAAATAACTGATGTAAAAAATGAATATTTTTAAAATACAGTTTACCCAATCTGTACTAGATAAAAAACCAACAAAAACAATAAAAACCAGCATAAAATAGTAGTATAGTAAAATTATATAAAAGATATTTACATCACAACTTTTTTAAAATTATAACTTTATAATTTGAAATTTAAACTTAAAAATATAAATTATAAATAGACATAAAATAAAATAGAATTAAACTTATAAAATAATCTACTCATTCTCCTCATAAATGATTCAACTCATTTCCATTATAAGGGTGAGGTTTATCATAAAGCAATAAATTAAAATAAATGTATTCAACATGCATTCTAATTATAATTATAAGTTAAATAAAAGGAAATATTATAATAAAGTCTAACCTTATTAAAAAAATATTGTTCAAGTTGTAATTATTTCATATATAAATCTCATAACATGGTATCCACATTTTATTACTTCTTAATGATGATAATTATATTTCCAAATAATTTATCGATTGAAGATAATATTTTAAGTATATTCTAAATTATAGTACTTATAAATGAATACACCTTGGTACACACATATTTGATCCCTTTTCCCCTCTTTCCTAATTACTTTTCATAGTGGTCTCATGCCTTGTTTAAAAATTATAAGTATAAAATAAAATAAAAATATATTATAATATATAATTATTAAAATAATTAAACTTATAACACTAATAATTATTCAAAATTTTCTCGCATGTCATCATGGATGGAGAATTACTGGTAAGCTTTATTTTCATGTGGAAAAAATACACAATATATGATGGATGATAATATACAGAAATATAATGTTTGTGGTTATTTAATTAAGGTAAATAAAACTTTATGAAATGTATTTTTTATAAATTTAAATATACGGAAGCATCAAACACTGAATTGCATCATTCTAAAATATTTTAGAAATATATAATGTTCTTTTTTCATTTTTCATTGTCTTTATTATAGGAGAAATAAATTGTGTGTCCACGAATCCATACAATTATGTTGTATCATGCTGAATAAAAATTGAATAGAGATACCTAATAAAAACAAGTATAAGTATTATGTAATATCAAATTGATATAATTAAAATAAATATGCTATTTTATTTATATGGTAAATATGTTCATCACTGTGAGACCCAAAATTTATGCAGTTAAAATCTCTATGATATCTCAATTACAAATCATCACCATATAATCATGCTCACAAACATCAGTACTCATTGGAATCTTATAAAGATCCAACAACATAAATTCATATGATGATAAACTACAATTTCCATCAAAAAGTGTAGTATGTAAAGTCTAAAAGGCCTCAACATGTTTTTTATTTTTTTACAATATGTTTTTACCTTTAATGTCTTCCTATAAAATATATATGATAAAGTATTAAAAAAATTAACCCCAATATGAATTAAAGGATATATCCATTAATACCTAAATGATAAATTTTCAGAAAATTCTAGATGGACATAGTAAAAAATTTCTAACACTTTATCCAATTATCAAAACCACATTAATAGGCAATGGTAATCTATATGATGCATTTATAAGATCCTATACTACTACCCTAGGTTAACCCATATCCATCAGTTGATGATGTAGAATATCTCTAATATAATATATGATCTCATATTATAAAATATGATATTGGGGATCCTCAATATATAACTCAAAATATATGGTAATCTATAAAGGAGGAGATATAGGAGTGGGATCTGAAAACAGAGGTGGAGGAGTGGGATATGCAGATAGAGGTGGGGGAATAAGATATGTATCATGAAACTATCTATGCATGTCTGCAAGCATTTAATGTATGAAATATCTAATCCTATCCTCCATCGTCTCACTCATATACTAAACTTTATATTCTAAAGCTTCTTTTTTTGTTATATACATCCTCCCTCAAATAAGTTCTAGAAGGATCAAACAATTTTTTAATTGATACACCCAGTGAATTAAAAAATATAAAAAGTTTAAAAATCACATAAATAACTTATTAAAATAATATTAGTTGTATCATTCTATTATTCTATAATATAGGTTACATTTTTTATCATCTAGGCCCTTTTCCGTTTTTCATATCTAGCTGAGGGGAGGGTAAATCTCTGTTGAGTTTAAAGACTCAACTCTTGATTTTTCAAAATTTTCAACCATCATTTGTTCTTCCAATAATGGATACCCTCCATGAGATAAAGCTTGAGGGTATACATTTTTTATTGGATATCCAAATGATATATCCTCAATTACTATTAATTAATGATAAACAAATCATTAGTATAATCATTTTTAGTGATTATATAAAAAAATCAAAAACATACATTACACTTACTAAAAATGATTCATATCATATGCTTTCAATAAACTTCTTCCTTGCATATTTATCTAGAAAATAATATATATCACAAGGATTTTTATTTTTTCTTGTACAAAAAAAAGAAATTTGAAGTTAGGGTTGATTTAAAATCTCTTCATCTCATAGTAGAAAAAGATAAACATTTCCTCCTAACTTCTTTGGTGTCAAGTAAATCATATGTAATATGATGTGAAGGAAAAAATAACCAGTATTAGTAAAAAAATAATGATATATAAAATAATAAAAAATGATTTTACCAAAATGGTCTCCAATTTCTGAACTAGTGTCTTATTTTTGACACTTCTCCAATTATAAATCAAAATGATTACTTTCTCTCAATATTTTATAGAAATAAAACTCTTAAATTATTTTGAATTTGGACCCCTATGATTTCCATTATCATCAAACTTGATTTATATCCTCTGGTCCTGGTTATGAGCAAGTGATAATTAGGTAAACATGTGTTATCACATTTATCAACCCTATAAGCCTTTTCTTTCCCTATGGAAGTAGAAGGATCATGTGTAGAGGAATAAGTGGGCTCCTCAGAAGAAGTATGTGTAGGGTCCTCCCTAAAAGATCGAGTTGTCTTAAATATTTGAACTAGCATTATTATATAAATCAAATTATAGAAAAAATTAATAAAAATTTATAAAAATACAAATATTCATATAAAATTAAATGAAAAATGAAAAAATGATCCAAAAAATATAAACTAAACTAAACAAATTTTTATTCATATTTGTTAAAGTATTTAATGAAAATTCTAAAAAATGTAGACAATATTTATGACTCATGAAATGATATATACAAAAGAAAACAAATATATAAAATATTATAAAAATCCAAATATTACATATAAAATTGAATAATAGTTGGAAAATGATACAAACAAAACAAAAAAATATATATTTTTATCATATTCATTAGATTAGTTAACAACAATGCTAAAAAAATACTAACAACGTTTATAATACATGAAATTATATAGATAAAAGAAGAAAAATTGTAAAAGATTATAAAAATTCAATTATTACATATAAATTTGAATAAAAATAAGAAAACAATAAAAAAATAAAAATAAACAAACTCTTTATTATATTTTTTAGTGTAGTTAATAAAAATGATAAAAAAATACTAACAATATTTATGATACATTAAATGATATAGACAAAAAGAACACAAAACTTAAGTAAAATTTATACAAATCCAATTTTTTCATATAAAATAAAATAATTGGAAAATGATATAAACAAAACTAAACTAAACTAAATAAATAAATTATCATTTTTGTTAAAGTACATGACTTGATTAAAAAATAAAATTAGAAATAGTATATCTAATAATTTTTAAAAATTTTAAAATTTAAATAAAAATAATTATATGTTACCTATATTATTAGGAGATTACTAAATAATTTTTTTCCCAAAATTCCTTCTTCATGATTTTTCTATATGGAATAAACCATTTCTATGATGTGGTTATTAGTACCTCTAATAATATTTCCATGGAAGTAGGGATATCACATAATTCATCATCATCATTTAGTGTTTAATAACCAAAATACCTTTTTCCCTTAGCAAATTGATAGACTACTACACATTTGATAGAATAAGAACATAAAAAATAATTCAAGTGTTTCTAAGAAAAAATGGTCATTTGTGTATTCTACTCTATTTGGATTTATTAGTGTCATAACTAATTCATCATGTTTAACATTTTTGTTACCGAAAACCCATTTATATTTAAGCATAGAAACTTGAAATTTAATATAATCAATCTCTCATATTTCTTAAATAACTCTATAATATTAACTTTATGTTGCGATTATATTTTTTTATTTTTCATTAAAAAATAAATTTCTTCAACAAAAACCAATTCACTAAATTTCTGAATTTCTCTTTTGTTGTCATGGTCTTTGGTATAAAATGTATAACCATTAATGACGTACTCGAGCCGTGTTATTACATTTAAAATCAGGTCACCCAATAACCATCTTAATGTTTCTAACATATTTGATCAACCATGAACAGTCTCTTTAAACTATGGTAAAAAAAATTTGTTATTCTCATTCAATACTAACATATCTTTCTTTTTTAGATAATTTTGTTTTAATGAAATAATATGAAATATTATATATGGATAAATTTCATTTATGTTATTAGATATTTATAAATTTTTCTTCTTTATTTATTCACTTTTCAGTGATTTTATTTTCAAGTTATGGACCCTCTTTAACCTAAAATTGACTAGTTCATATTAAGATATAGACAAACCAATATGTTTCACTATAGAAAATTAATCTGAAAAAAACTATTCCAACTCATCAGAAATATAATTCTCAAAAATGGAGGATTTTGGTCAATATAGATTTTTAACATACCCCTTTAATATCTTAATATATCTTTCAAAAGGATACATCCAACATAGATATACGGGATCACAAATATTTATTTCTAACACCAAATAAACCATTAAATGTACCATGATATAAAAAATGGTAGAAAGTACATTTCTAGTTGAAAAGTTATATAGACTTGATCGTTATCTAAATTGTTCAATGAATTCATATCTATCACTTTGTTACAAATGAAAATGAAAAAATATCATACCTTGATGATAGTAAATCTAAAATGAATGGTTAGTATTCTGCACAATGAAATTGGTAGGAGTTATTACATCATAAAATGAAAATCATGAGATTCTATTCCTATTAACTTCAAATAATTTAGTGACATATAATTTTTTACATTTAAAGAATAAACCTGAGGAACTTTGATACCATGGAGGCACTGAAAAAAATGATTTTCTTCATATTGGATAATTTATGTAAATCTTTAGGAAAGTATGTTCATTTTCATTTATGAGTGGGAACCAAATCCAAATGTATTGTCATTGATAGTAAATCCAATCCTATATTCAAACCATCCTTCATCTTTCCTTTAATATTCAATAATGTTCCAATCAAACCATCCCAAATATTCTTCTCAACATGAATCACATCAATGCTATATTTGATCTCATAATATCTCCAATGTGGAAGCTCAAAAAATATTGATCATTTCTTCCATGTATTTCTATCATAACAATATCTTTGTGTCTTTCTAAAATGATATTAATGTTTTTCACCCTCTCAAAATATTGAATAGTTGAAAAATGATTAGGAGAAATATCAAATTCATATGAGCCTTGACATGTGTCCTTGTTGCGAGGATGGTCAAGTTTACATTTATAAAACCCAAGATATAGCACAGTGGCTAACCTTGGGGTTTCTCTCAAGGAAGCAGTGTCGAATGCTTAAGTGGTCTTCTGAAAATCTTTTTTTTTTTTGTGTTTTTTTTATATTTTGAAAATAAAAAATAAATCATACAAAAGAAGTGTTGAAAAACACAGTGAGGTGAAAAATAGTGAATAAACAGAAGCATAGGAGGAACAAAATATTACTAAAATTAGAACAGAAATACAGACACAACATAAAGAACAAAAACACACAAAGAAAAAGAATGATAGAAAGATAGAGAGGAGGAGTCGGTGAGAACAAGGCCAGACTCATGTTAATTCACCCTCGACTCCCTATCATCGATCAACTTAAGAAATTAATCAACCAATCTCAATTCACTCAATGTCTGAAGACTCATATCACACACCTTAGTCGCCCAAAACAATGAGCACTCATGCGTAGAATCACTTCCAACACACGATCACTCACCCAAAGTGAAGAAATCTCCACATTAAATCACTCCAGTCGTGAATTTCTTCATGACTGGACTGATCATCAATGGATCAAGAAATCATGCATTCTCAATTAACTGTTCGGTTGAGAAAATTATGAAAGAAAGGGGAAATAGATGAGGGGAAATCAAGAAGGAAACCGATCCAGCACAAGAATTCATTCATGCTCACCCCAATTCACCTTCATGATCTCCTTAAAATGAAATAAAGAAACAAATATGATCATGATAATGCTCAAATTCTTCAGGTTGCGTCGAGTTTGATAACCTGAATTGGGCCCTGCAAATTAGATCTCTATTTCTGGAGATATGAGATCACGAGCACGAGAAGAAGAGAGGAAGAATAAACAACACAAAACAAATACACAATTCAATTCAACAAAGAAAAAGCACATGTATTTACAGAGAATAAAAGAAAACACCACAAAAACATAGGACAAAGAGGTGGGGGATGAAAGATGGAGGAGCAGGTTCCCCATCTCCGATGTCAAAGATGGTTCCCCATATAGGATGAAGTGAATGGTGTTGTGTGGAGTGGTGAAGCCTATGGAGTGCCCCCCCCCCCTGAATAATAGAGGAGAGGATCCCCTTATTCTGCTAAGGAAAACAAAAAAAAATCTAAACTAACAGGCAGTGACATCCCCCACATGGCACGCCTACATTAAGTTTGTCACTGGCTCTTCGGTGAAATCTCTATAAAAGTACCCAGCCTCTTGCAATGACTCGATAATCCCCCACGTTTTTCCCATGAGTAGCTTGGCCTGCCCATGATCACCTCCTCTTGTACATAAAAACACAAAATACGTCAGATAGTTCGATAATATGTATTATATAATATAAAAAATTCATATTTATATTTAATATATATATATATATTCTTATAGATGAATTAATTATTACTAAAATATGTTTGTATATATATATATATAATAACTACTATATTTATTTAATAATATTTATTATTATAAGTAAAAAATATTATATATATAAGTATGTTATTATATATTATTTTTTATTATATATATATATATATTATTAAAAAAGTAAAAGCGGGGAGAGGGGAGTGAGAGCACAAAGAGGGGGAAATGGTGGGGTCGTGTGGTGTTCGGCATGAGGCAGGAGAGTGGCTCGTGGTGGCAGCGGGTCGTGAACGATGAAGGGAGATGGAGAGGAGGGGTGGATTCGAGCTGAGAAGGTAGGTGTCGGGTGGTGGAGATCGATAGCACAGTTGGGTTGCAGATCCAGTGTAAAGGAGAGGAGCTCCGGCGGCAGGTTAGGGCAGCGGTGTGGTGTGGTAGCGGCTCGGGTTCGGCTGGCTCACGGTGGAAGAACAGAGGTGGTGCGACTTGGGTGTGGCTCGGATTCCAGATCCGATGGTAACGTGGCGCAGCGGCAGCTCCGGATCATCCTCAATGGCAGTGGTTCTTCATTTTAGAGCTAGGGTTCGTTCTTCACGGTGATGGAGGCTGGATTACGATTTTGGGGTTCTGTAGGTCGCTCAGATCTAGTTTGTTTTAGGTATTTAGTTGAATTCGGGATTTATGTCTGGTTCAGATTCGGATGTTCTTATGGGGAGTCTATAATTAATTTTTTTGAATTCTTTATTTTATATGGGTAGCCGATGCTGGTTGATCTGTGGTAGAATTTTAAAAATCCCACTGCTGGTGTTGATTCTGTTTTGTGCTGGTGTTCAATGGGTTTCTTGAATCTACTGCTGGTCTTGTTGTTGTGTTGCTAGAGGTGATGTGGTGGTGAGTGGAGATGGAGGGAAGCGATAGTAGGGGGTGTATGGCGGTAACAGTGGGTGAAAGTGGAACGGTGACTCTAATTCACCGTTGGCAGAGGAGCAACAATGATGACTCCTGCACAACGACAACAAAAATCAAAGAAAGTTAAATTAAATTAAAAAAAGAAAATAATTAATTGAGGTTTACAGTTTATTCACAATTAATCTAAAAAATAATAATTAAATCAGTTTTCATTAGTTAATTTACACATTAATTAATTAAATAATTAATTAAAATTAAATTAAATTAAAATTAATTATTAAAATAATTAAAGAATCGAGTTAAATTGTTAAAATTAAAAGTATCAAAAATAAAATTCAAAATTTTATTTATTAAAAGAAGAATTAATTAAACTAAAGAATTAATAAAACTAATTATTTTAAACAAAATAAATTAAATAATGAAAGAATATTAAAGAATAATAAAAAAGAGAAAATTATTATTTAAATAAAAATAATAATAAAAATGGGAAGTTATATGAAAAAGAATTTTTTAATTTTAGAATTATTTAAAATGATACAAAATAATCAATTAAAAAACTTGAATTTCATAAAAAATGGTTATATTACAAATTATGAACAAAAACACAATTTCAAATTATTTTACAAAATGTATTATTTTGATATTAAAAATACAAGAAAAATTGAAAAATTATGTGGAAAAAAATCAATGAAAAACAGCCACATCAAACTCCCCCACACTTAAATATTTATCCATCCTCAAACAAATGCATGTTTTTTCTTTTTAAAATAGAATAAATGATTTGTGAAATTCAGTTCAAAAAGTGAATAACAAAACCTTTAAAAGGGAAGCACAAAATTTGGCCTGGCTTTTCAAATATTGAGTTTAAAGAAGGTCCTACCTAGTTTCAAAAACAAACTAGAAATCAAAGGCAACACAGATTCATCCACTATTGAAGATTCCATGCCTCCTATATGAATTTCACTAACTGTACTACTTTAATTCCAATTCAAGTTCCAATTCAAAAAATGATGGCATGTTAGATAAAAGTGAAATTAAAACTTTAACCAAAGGCACCTTCAATTCTCACATATTCTTAGGTTCCAAAAATGTTGATTTTTTGAATCACTTCACTAATACAGCTCAAATGATCTTTAATTAAGTGAATTGTTTCCTTCTTCATTTGGGTTCAAAATTCACCTCACCTAAATGAGCTCATTTTTTATAGGGCACTTTATTTAAATTTTTCCCAGCCATATTCCATGTGCAAGGAACTGTGAAAATCGCTTATTGAAAGTGAAATTGGGTTTTATTTATTAACAGAAATGAACTCATTTTCCCATTTTACTCTAGTTACAAAGGACTTAAAAAATATTATTTGAGTAGGCCCAATTAGGTGATTGTTTTTTTAAGATGATTCCCCTAGGATCCATTTAAAATTTTCAGTATCCTAAATTCACGATCCTAATTCCACAAAAATCTATCATATATCACCCTCTTCCTCAGTTCCTAAACAGAAAATCCACAAAGACATTGTGTTACTCACTCAACAATCATGCATCCCAGACAGATTCAGACTTGGTGCAACCCTTAATTTCCAACAGGTAGTTATCCACTAGGCTGGACAACATTAATGTGCAACGTGAAGCCAGATGACCCTCAGGTGATGAAAGAAGTTGAAAATTTTGAAGTATTTTGAAAAAAATTGAAAATTTTGAAGAAAAAAATGAAGTGGTAAATGACCCATCTCTCCCACACTTCGACATTGTCTCCAATGTTGACCCTCAAGGTGGGAGATATCTTAATTCAAAATAGATTTGGTAGTTCAGCGCCAAAAAGGATGTTAAGGGGTAACAATGAAGTTCCCAAAAAATCCACACAAAAAGAAAAAGAAAATAAATACACAAACAGAAAACAAAAGAACCACCAACCACCACCAGCAACAAGCACAGCTCAATTTTTAAAACATTCATGCCTTGAAGTTTTACAAATAGACAAATTATTTTTTTCAACTCAACTCAAAAAAGTAGCATGTTAAGCAATGAAGTAGAACAACATCATAATGAAAGTGAAAAATAAGTCAAACAGTGGGTGCAAGAAGGTTTCAAAATGTAGCTCAGAATAATTTTCAACTCACTAGATTTCAGCATGCTAGAACCTAGTAGAAAAAATAGTTCATAATTTTCAAAACAAATAGGGGGAATCCCCTATACTTAGCAATGAGAATAAAGAAATATGAATGAGAATATTGAAAAAAATGTAGAATTAAAAACAGTCTTCCCTGAATGCGGAAGCTTCCCATTCATTTTTTTAGCCTCCCCATGTTTGCCTTGTGCATGAACTCTATTTGCTCCACTAAAATACCTACAATGTATAAACATATTAACATTAGTCTTCATGATTTTAAGTTCAAAGAGAATGAAACCATAGAGTATGAGTTAGGGAGTGTTATCCATTAATCCAGTAAGCTAGTCACCTTGATCTTGAAGGATTTCCACATGGAACTACTTCCATTTTTCACCTACAAGAAAAAAAACACACAATTTAAAAATAGAATGCAAAAAGAAACTAAAGTAGGAAATGAAAAGGGATAATCCTGGGATATCCCCCAGGGGGTGTTGTATTTTGACTTTCCATAGCTGGACATTTAGTGGATCAACCCCAGTATGATGGGGTATTTGGATTATTACTTTGGAGCCACCAGATATGATTCCTTCCAACTTAAAACACTTATAGCTTATGAAGTACCCCTTGTCCATGTCACGAACCAACACGGGTCGACCCTGAACCGGTCACCCAAGTCGGTCTGCGACATGGCCCGAGAGGCGTTCTCAATCCTCCCGGGATGGCGACAAGCACTAGGGCATCAAAAGAGAGCAAGAGGGAACGATTTCGCCCGATAAAATAAATAAAGCAGCGGAAAGAAAATAGAACAACGCAAAGTATCTAAACAACACGGGAAAGAAAGAGCGACCAACAACAACCAACTAACCTGACCACGACCAAAACTCCTCGTGACCTCGAGAGTCACTTTCCAAACCCCAACCAAGTCTCACCCACAGCGAACAAGCTCAAGTCAAACCTGCAACAAAACTAAAAATAGGAAAACACTATAGGCGTGAGTATTAAAACTCAATAGGTAGGCCCGACTAATTATATTCCCAATGCACATACCATTAAATAAAGAATTTATCAATTCCAGGTTTGAACTAAATTATATAACATATTGGTTCTCACACACACACTTTCATTTCTAAAACAAGTAACAGTCCATTGCCCTTTTTAATTTAAGAACAAGTTTAGTGTTTGGAAGAAACAGATGCATTGCATTTTAAAACACTTTTGCGAACAATTTAGAAATCCAAATTTCAGTTGTTGGTCAAATGGAAAACCACACACAACACACAACCCACACTAAGGGCAATGGAAAAAGTGGCACACGGGGCCAGCAACCGAACTAGACCTCTCAATCATCTGCCACATACAAATAAACACTAAAAGAAACATGGGCTAAACCTAGGAGATCGTGAAAATCCATAACGTACCATACATGTGACTCATCCTGAAATAATGCTCTAACTCGATGACGTCAAAATGCTCTAACGCTCGGTATAGCCCTACATGGCCTAACTGAGGGGCACAATCCTCATAGCAGCAAGCTATGAGGCCACTAGCCAGTGTGTAATCTAAACTAGTGTGACAATCGTTCTCAGAAAATTCACTCACTATGTCAGGTTCTCATGTCAACACAAGCAATAAAAAGGGGTTTGTCCACAATGTAAATCAATCAGTCACGATGCACTAACATCAAATACAGCTCATGCAATCAACACACACCAAAGATCACCCCTGAGTGGGTTTTCCAAAATAATTTATTTTATTAAAGTGTCAAACGGGCCTTCAGCAATTTTAAATAAAAACCTCATTTCTCAGAAAAAAAACCCAACACTCGTTCCCGCTTCAGAAGAAATCAATTATCATTTAAACCAAAACTACATTTGAAATTCCGTGAATTATGTTTAAAATCCAAATGGGAATTCTTTCAATACTTGGTATCCGCTCATCAAGAAAATGTTTCAAGTGTCGTGTATAAAATAAACGGCTCTTTTTACACCAAATAATCATTTAAGAATTAATTATCTTATATTATTTCTCATTTATTAAAATTAATAAAACATCAAGCAATTAATAAATTCTAAATTTAAAGGTGAGTGTAGTGGGGGACCTACCTCAGCTCGCTATCCAAACACGATGACGCGACACGCCTCGCACAGGCGTAAAAGCAAGCGCAAGCTGATGACCGCGAAATCGTGGGGTTACCTTGAAAACGCGCTGCAACAAAAGCACAATAAATAAAATTACCAAAACACGGACTTAAAACAATCCAAACAATCAAGAAACATGAAAGAACCACCTCGAAACGTTTTCAAAACACAACTCGCACCATCAACACTGTTTACTAAACCCCTTTAAAAAACCACGAAGTGTTTACAAAAAAAACCACACAACGCCAAAATAACTCACTGAATATTTTAAAGGGCCAACAGACCACATTAAGAAAACACCTAGAGTGCGCAACATGACAAAAGTGCACGACAAGAGGAGATCAACATTTAAAAAAACATGCGTGCCTAAACACATTTCCAAAACCAGGCTCACAGCATCCATAATATTTAATAAATCATTTAAAAATTTATAAACCAATTTTTAAAAGGTATATCGTGACTTTAAACAAAAGAAACCGACTCAAGCATCATTTAATAAATTATAAAAACATCTGACTACGAGAAAAGGCCAGCAGAACTAATTAGACCATTGCATGTAAAACCCATCAAATTCAGTTCACATAAACAGGGTGGAAAAAAATAAACCGCAACTAGGTTATTTTAAAAACTCAATTTATACCAACTAATTAATTAGATCATATACTAAACTAATTAATTAAAATTTAATCATCGTAAAAACACAAGAAAACAAGAGTTCAGTGAAAACATAAATTTGAAGGTGACGCGCAAATGGTTCATACCTCAAGTTCAGTGTGAAATGAAGACGTACGCTCGTAACCAGTGCAAAGCACCATGCGCACCTCAAACGCACTCATGAGAAGCTGAATTTGACCCAATACACCGAACATGGTAACAACATCTAAGGATTTGAGTACAAAAATTAAACCTTACCCATGGAATAACCTCACACTAAAAGAGGAGTAAAAAAATTATCTAAGGGGGAGAGTAGCGGCTCGCTGGAGAGGAGTTTTTTTATAAGGTTTTTAAAAAAAAATTAAAAATGGTCAGGTTAATTTTTTTTTTCAAAATGCCCCTCAAAGGTGGCATCGCCGATGCCGCCTTTGCGTTTTGGGGCAAAGGCGGCATCGGCGGTGCCACCTTTGGCCTTTACCCGAAAGGCAGCATCCGTGATGCTGCCTTTCCCCTATATATTTTTTTTAAAATTTTTTATTTTTATTTTGTGTTTGTTTTTGTTTATATATATATATATATATATATATATAAACAAAACAAAATTTTTCAGCAGAATTTCTCTGCTACTAAATATCCAACGGTACTGCCATTACAGTAGTCTAGATTCTGACAGAAACCCTCACCCAGACCTCCCTTTTATAAGATAGGTTTCTCTAAATCCATTCTGCATTTCCGATGCGGAATTCAAGTTTTTCCTTTCCTGCGCATTATATTCTGCATTTCTGATGTGCGATTGTGTTTCAAGTACATGATTTTGAAAGACAATAAAATATATACTATGAAACGAATATAACTGGAACTTTAAACATTGATTAAACATATAATAAATATTTAAAAACAAAATAAAGGTCCAAAAAAATGTTATTGAAAACTAATCTATAAGCTTTCAAAAGCACCTACTTGAAACTAAAAAATGGTTCAAGTACGTGACTTTGAAAGACTATAAAATATATACTATGAAACGAATATAACTGGAACTTTAAACATTTATTATTTATATAAGAAATAGTTCAAAACAAAATGAATTTCCAAAAAAATGTTATTGAAAACTAATCTATAAGCTTTCAAAAGCGC
The DNA here is from genome assembly GCA_963277665.1 of Viscum album. Lineage (NCBI taxonomy): Eukaryota > Viridiplantae > Streptophyta > Magnoliopsida > Santalales > Viscaceae > Viscum > Viscum album. Next base: position 1,749,058,791 of record OY728126.1, read on the forward strand.
CTACTTGAAACTTAAAAATGGTTCAAGTACGTGACTTTGAAAGACTATAAAATATAAACTATGAAATGAATATATTCATTTTATAGTCTTTCTAAATCACGTACTTGAAATTCCTTTTGTTTTCAACTATTTATTATATGTTTAATCAATGTTTAAAGTTTCATTTATATTTGTTTCATAGTTTATATTTTATAGTCTTTCAAAGTCACGTACTTGAACCATTTTTAAGTTTCAAGTAACTTATATATTCTTTTTCATTTCCATAGACATTAAACATATAAATGAACATAAACAATCAATGTCTATGTCTACGGTGATGAGAGCCTGTCCCACATGGTGGTCTAATAATAGGACGTCCACGGCGAGATCTCTAGGGAGTATGATGACCTGGAGAAGGCTGGTACTCAGGCACTGGAACATCGACTGTCATATCCTCCACCTCTGTGCCAGTGGGAGAAAATGTCAACTCTACCTCGTACTGCCCTCCAGATCCTTCTCCCACCTCGGTGGTAGAAGGACCCGACATCATCGTAGTGGGGAATGAATCATGTGGTGGAACTATACCCAAACTCTGTGATGGGTCTAGAGGACAAGGTTGTGATGACTCTGCACCAAAAGGATGCAATCCATATGGAGTCCAAGATGGAGAAAATTGAGGATATCCCGTCATAAAAGATGGATCCCATGACAGCTAAGGCATATCCTGCATCGGCTTAGACTGAACTACTAGAGGGATGACCTCTGCCTGTGGAACTGGTGAGGCCTGACGTGTAGGATGACGTGGTATACGTCGTCGTGGTCGTGGCTCCTCAGCAGCAGGTGCTGCAGGATCTTCATCTGCGTCAGGAACCTACTGTCTCTGTGTCGGATGCTCGAAGAGGCTCTCGGTAAAAGCCTGGACAGATGCCCTCAGGTCCAGCGCTTCAGCATGAACGACCTCCCGACTGAATACTCGGTCCTCAGCCTCATCGCTCATATGAATAAGACTGTCTGTGGGACTCTCCTGTAAACATATTAAAAATGAATTAGAAAATAACTCAATAAACATAGTAATATAATTTAATTGACTTACAATCATATGCTTCTCTCTGCCGTCTCGGGTAAGATATAGTATAGACTTCACTCTATACCATGGCTCATACTCGTGCTGCACTGAAAGAGAAAACTGCATCGTAGGAACTCCCTGAATACGAAACTCTGTGCGTCTGCGCCAACAATCAATAAATACAGCATGTACTCGATGCCAGTCGTCATCCTGCCTCCCCGCCAGCTTCATCCCATGAAGCTGATCTGTCTGTCGCGGCGGTGATGGAATCCGCTGAGTCAAGAGAAACTGGCGCATGACTCCGTCAGGCTGGTGACACTCAACAATATGAAATTGAATGAGTGGCACTACAACCGTAACATCGTCAAGGCCAACCGTGCAGTATGACGGCAACTGATCTATAACAGACCAGTATGGAACCCATGAAATCTGAAATAACATATTACCCTAGTTATAAAAACTCTAAACTAAAAAGATAATGATATTAAAGTTGTTAAACAGATATAGGATATATATAGATACCTGATGGGGTAAGAGAAAGTCCAACTCTAGCCGATATACGGCCAAATCGTGTCTCGGCACCGCAGTGAAATTGTGTCACTGACACCACCTGTAAAATACAACATCAATAATGATAAATAATGAGAAATTAAAGTCAATAACTAGCATCATAAGCGAATAGAAATGAGTGATCATACCAACGTCCACACAGAGCGTCATGAAACACCTCCATCTCAACTGGCGGACCAGCAAGATCAGGGCATAATCTGGGGAAGTGCTCCCATTCCCACATCTGAATAAGGATGACACATCCCCCGAGCCCTGTGCACCGGCTGTCGGATATCCTGCATAATGCTTGGTATGTGTTTGCCAAGCAGGCGGATCCCCAACTGTACGTCCCTGCCTGATCAAAGTCCTCCAACAGAGGTAGATACATCATCTGCACGTGCATCCCTGAATGATCTGTACACATGGTCCCTCCAATAAGTCGTAATATATATGCACGATCATAACACATCACCGTATGCTCGTCAACATCATCAGCTAAATGTGGAATCTGTGCCACCAACCAAGACATGGATATGGATGCTCCATCGGTAGCTCTACGATCAGACAACATATCAACGCCTAACAAGCGCTGAGCCAGATCGGGCCAAGATTCCCGAGTCGATCCAATAACGGGTCTCCCCTGAATAGTAAGACCAAGAAGCACAGCTACATCCTGGAGGGTGATGGTCATCTCTCCCTCAGGCAGGTGGAATGTGTGTGTCTCTGGTCTCCACCTCTCCACGAGTGCAACTAGTAGGTGATGATCTACAAATGTAAAATCTGATACAGCAAGACCATAAAAGCCAGCACGATGCAAATACGGTCTAATGGCAACAGGAGGCTCCGTGTGATGAAAATGATGCGCTCGACGCACCCTGATCAATCGATCTGGACCACCATCTATCACAACCTATGAACAATGGGTAGCCTGCTGACTAAGTAGTACGGTATCATTCATCTGCATATAAACAAATGAAATAAGTTGTAAGTGTAAACTGTAAATATAACATCATGATCAGTAAAATATTGTGATTTTTCTAATGCAAGACATGTCATGTTTATTCACAACGTTTTATGAAGTTTTTTTTTACCAAAATAAGTCATGTTCTTCAAAGCATATTAATAAGATATGCTTTTATCTAGAATTGAGTGATTTGTAATATATGGTTTTATATATTTACATATATAAAACATTTGTCTGTGTTATATAGATGTTTATTATAAAGGGATGTGATTTATAATTTATATATGATTGCTCACATTATGGTATGTTTCATATTTATTGTCTCAGTCACATTGTAATGGCTCGGACCTCTCCGGTCCATTACTTTGTGAAAATGTGGTGTTGGAGGTGTTCCGGGAGGTCAAGGTGACTTATCCCCAACACTTTTCCAAATTTTCAGTTCTCTAAACAGTGTTTCCAGTTTTATGAACTGTATTGGTAGGTGAACAGTGTTTATATCGGTGAGGTTCAGTGAACAGTGTTTCTATCGGTGAGGTTCTATCGGTGGACTTCTACCGGTAGACTTGAACAGTGTTTCTATCGGTGGAATTCTATCGATAGACTTGAACAGTGTTTCTATCGGTGAGGTTCTAATAGTGGACTTCTATTGGTATACTTGAACAGTGTTTCTATCGGTGAGGTTCTATCGGTGGACTTCTATCGGTATACTTGAACAATGTTTCTATCGGTGGACTTCTATTGATAGACTTGAACAGTGTTTCTATCGATGAGGTTCTATAGGTGGACTTCTATCGGTAGACTTGAACAATGTTTCTATCGGTGAGGTTCTATCGGTGAGGTTTTATCGGTAGACTTGAACAGTGTTTCTATTAGTGGACTTCTATCGATAGACTTGAACAGTGTTTCTATCGGTGAGGTTCTATCGGTGGACTTCTATCGGTAGACTTGAATAGTGTTTCTATCGGTGGACTTCTATCGGTAGACTTGGCATAGTAAGCATGTTAAACCTTTTGTGACAGCTTACTGATTAGTTCAATATGTATTAATGAATCCCTTGTTTGATAATTTCTAAAAGGGTTCTGAGTTACCCTCTTGTTTGTTAAAGGGCCCAAAGCCCATGGATGTTATTGTTGTTTGCTTGCTGCTTGTGTTGAGCCTCCTTTGTGTTTAGTAGCATAGGATGATTTTGTAGAATGCCTGAGAATATGGGAAAGTATTTCTGTAATGAAAGTTTAATTAAATGGTGAAAATCCACGGGGATGGAGATACTAGATTTTAAAGGTGATGTGAATTTTAAAAGGAGCAGTTGATTTTTCTTATGTGATGTCTTTTTAGTTTAATGTGGAATTGTTCATGATTAATTAATGTTTAAAGAATTAATTAACGTACAGTGGAACTAGTAAAATGAGAATGGAGTAATCTATTAAAGCTCTTCAAATGTTTGGGTACTTTTAGTTTCCCCTTTCAGTTGTAGTACTTTTGCATGACATTTCATATATGTACTTGGGTTTCTTTTATATTTTAGTTCTGAGTTGGAGTTGATTGGTGTATATGTTATCTTTATCTTCTGCATGTGTTCTCTTAGAGGGTAATGCCTCCCATTTGTGTGTTTATTATACCCTCGGTGCTAGTCTCCAACCCAGGGCCTACTGGAGGCGGGACTCGGGGGTCATTATCTCTATTCTCACATTGCCGTCCAAGGAGGGGTACACTTTGTGGGGAGGGGGTCATGACACACATTATGTTTTAAAAACCAAGATAAAAGGAATATATAAGAACAAATTTATAATATAACAATCTACAAATAACAACAATACATCATTGGGCCTTAGAGTGTGAAGTCGACCCAACAATGTTAGGACATCGTTTCCGATTATGACCTTCTTGATGACATATGATGCATCTCAAACTCTGTCTTTGTTCTTGAGGCCAGTCCATCTCATTTCGCATCCTACTGGCCTTCAGTCTCCCACGAGGATGCAATCGATTCTTATCAGGTACCACTATCGCCTGACCTTCAGGCATTGGGAAATAACGAAACTCGCCAATAGGTGTCCATGGCGCAGCATAACAGTTAGCAATGGTGTCCATCTGGTACACTGGATCAACATATGATTCCCATGATATGTTAATAGAGGCACATGTTGCAATGGCATGTGAGCATGGAAATCGTAAAGCCTGAAAGTTCCTACATTGGCATTGCCTCGTTCCTAGTAATACCACCATTTTTTCACCAACTCTATTTGTGATGGGGTTCGACTTCTCTTGAACTTCAAATCGAGAGTCTTATCGCCGAAATAGACAGACATGATAACCAGAAGCTTCTTTAATGTTCTTTTCAATGTCTCGTTGAAAATGTCTTCCGTACGTTAGCCCCTGGTGTATTCCATCTGATGCTAGTTTTTGTCTATCAACAAAGTACTTCACACAACGATATAATATCTCCTGAACTAGGGTAGTTATAGGTATCTTGCGCAGCCCTTTGAAGACACCATTGATGCACTCTACAATGTTGGTGGTCATGTGTCCGTACCTCTTCCCCCCATCATATGCCAATGTCCATTTTTCTTTTGGAATCTGCATCATATAATCGTAAACTTCTTCATTAAACTGACGGATTTGTTCGAAACGTTCTTCAAACCGTCATTGATCCGACTCATATGCTACACAGAATAGATGATATTTCACATATTTTGACTTTATTTTTACGTTGATATAAAAAAACAAATACAATACATACCAAGTCTGGTGATTTCCTTCTTCATCGGTTCGTTGTGAAATTTCTTATGCAAGTTTCTAGCAATATGTCTAATACAGAATCAATGATGTGCATTTGGATAACCCCATGTATCACGATCCGCATTGATTGCCTCATTAATTGCCCGATATCGATCAGATATCAAACAAACGCCATGACTGTTAGGAAAATGATTACTGATACATGCCAAAAACCAACTCCATGATTCATAGTTTTCTTTCTCTACAATAAAAAAGGAAAGCGGGAGAGGTGAACGATTTCCATCTTGGGTTGCCGCAATCAACAATACACCCTTGTATTTTCCATATAAAAACGTTCCATTAATCTGAATGAAGTGTTTACTAAAACTAAATGCGGAGATACATGGTAGGAATTCCCAAAACAATCGATGAAATCGAACACGAGATGGATCAAGTCTGTTATCATGAGACACATATTCGTGTGTATCAATATGGAATACAACTTGGTTATGATGACTCAGTATAGCAAGCAATTGCGGCAATACTCGATATGAGTCATCCCAATCACCATAAACCTTCACAATTTCTTTTTGTTTCGCCTTCCATGCCTTATTATACGAAATCTTATAACCAAATGTCTGTTGTATCCTCTCTTGCACAAGGTCTATCAGAACATCTTGACATGTCCTAATCATCTCAACAACAATGGATGACACAAATTCTGCATCCAATGAAGCATGATCTTGTGTCAGGCTTGGCTGAATGCAAGTATGGGTTGCCTCAATCTTCGAGATTCTCCAACCTCCAAATGCAATGTCCGGAATCGCCCTCAATTGAAATCTACAATCATCACCATATTTCTCACATCGTATGACATATCTTCTACGATCTGATTTGTAAACTACATAGTTGCAGTGCCTCTCAATGTGAAATCTCTTTAACATATTTTTTAATGCATCTTTACTTGAAAAATTTCTTCCAACATATAAAGTTTTGTCAATCTCACTAAACCTATCTCGTATAACTCCAGGAAACTCAGTTTCTGGTGTAAGAACATTATCTTCAAATTCAGGCACACGTGTCATTACTTCTGACCAAGATGCAAAAAGTGGTGGATGATTTATTGTAGGTCGAGTCTGTTTTACAACTACTGCATTTCTCAAAACTTCCGTTGTTCCTTACTCATCACCACTATTATCATCATCTGTTTCATTATTACGAAACTCCTCATCAGAAGTTGGGTTAACATGTATATCTGGGAGATCAAGTAGGTTGTCCTCTTCTTCATCATTTGGAATAGTCTCAACTTCATGAGGTGGACTATCTTCAATGACCCTTCTAAGTCTATGTCTATGTACAATTGGATGTTGTTGTTGTACAGCAGAAACATCAACATATAACTCCATCATCGTACCATCCGATCGTTGAGAAAACAAATTAATTACTGGCATCCAGTGTGCATCATCAACCAATGGACAAGCTATATGCCACAATGTTGACGGGAACTGTAAATGTCTATAACTCATTGCCTTGATCTTTTGATCGGGTCCTAGATTTAATGAGCCACTAATTCTGTCTTGAAGGTCACTTAGGGTTACACAATCACTTGTATTAACCACTATTATTGGTTGGGTACTGTAAGAAGCTCCTTGCTCATTTTGAATAACCTCCCCATAGCAGTACACACAAGCAAACATTATGCTCTACGTAAAAAAAGGTTTCTGATCAAGATTCTGATAATTTAAGTGACATTGATGGTTAACAATATAATATTATTAATCCAAATTATTTTTAATATGTTGACTGATTTTTTATATTCAAAAAAACATTCAAAAATCAAAAGTTTTTATACTGTGAATATTTAATTAAACTATCTTATATATTAAACTCGAATATTTCTACACTTCATCATTCTTCAATCATTAGTTATTTCTTACAAAATTAATAATTTGTTAGTAAAGTAAAAAAATAAAGAACATGTCATGAAAATATAAAGAACACAATATTTCGAGCTTCTGGCCTTTATTGTAATGAATTGGATATCAAAATTTCAGAACAGGTTTTCTGAAATTTTGATATCCAATCCGTTACAATAAAATCTAGAAACTCGAAATATTGTGTTGTTTATATTTTCACGACATGTTCTTTATTTTTTTAATTCATTTCTAATTAATCATTCCTAATATTTTTTGTTTCACTCCGTTTTTTGAGTTAGTGTTATATTTAACTCTTATTTATTAATCATATCATTAATTCATTAATTAATTTCTACTTAATCATTAATTTATTAATTAATTTCTACTTAATCATTAATTTATTAATTAATTTCTACTTAATCATTAATTTATTAATTAATTTCTACTTAATCATTAATTTATTAATTAATTTCTACTTAATCATTAATTTATTAATTAATTTCTACTTAATCATTAATTCATTAATTAATTTCTACTTAATCATTAATTCATTAACTAATTTCTACTTAATCATTAATTTATTAATTAATTTCTACTTAATCATTAATTCATTAATTAATTTCAACTTAATCATTAATTAATTCATTAATTAAGTTCTACTTAATCATTAATTCATTAATTAATTTCTAATTAATCATTAATTCATTAATTAATTTCTACTTAATCATTAATTCATTAATTAATTTATACTTAATCATTAATTCATTAATTAATTTCTACTTAATCATTAATTTATTAATTAATTTCTACTTAATCATTAATTTATTAATTATTTTCTACTTAATCATTAATTTATTAATTATTTTCTACTTAATCATTAATTTATTAATTATTTTCTACTTAATCATTAATTTATTAATTATTTTCTACTTAATCATTAATTTATTAATTAATTTCCACTTAATCATTACTTTATTAATTAATTTGTACTTAATCATTAATTTATTAATTAATTTCTACTTAATCATTAATTTATTTATTATTTTCTACTTAATCCTAATTAATCATTTATTTATTAATTAATTTAAAAATATTCAATCTAATTAAATAATAACTATTAAGATCATTGCGAAGCTAATAATAACAACTATAAAGATAATACTCTATGTGTGTTTTTTTAATATATCTTTGTTTTCTCAGATATTTTAGTAGTTTATAAAGAAATATGACTTTCTTAAGCAATCCCCCGGGAGTGTCAAACCAGAATGCAGCAAGGCCCGTTGTCGTGCACCAGTTTCCGTTCGAGTCTAGCTCAAATCGGTGTTTTCGGGTTTTACCCCTAGGTACATCTGTGCCAGAGCCACATTCACTTGTTTGTATCCAAACAAGGATTTCACTTAGAAAACATAATCTTTATGCTACCAAATTATCATATTTAAAACTAACAAAGTAATTACACAATCTAATCTACTAAAAAATTTAATATTTACAACTAAAAATAATTCAACTAAAAACACATTAAATTAAATAAAATCATACCTCTAAATGATGCTTTGGAAAAAAAGCCCACAACCTTCACCGCACAAGAAAAATCAGAGATTCTAGAGAGAATATGAGAGGGAATGGAAGTTTGGAAGTGAGGAGAAGAGGGGGGGGGGCGCTGCCCTTTTATAGGGCGAGAGGGAAAAGGCGGCACTCGTGGTGCCACCTTTCGAGATGACGTCATGCGAAAGGCGGCATACGTGGTGCCGCCTTTTCAATGACGCATCTCGAAAGGCGGCACCGCGGGTGCCGCCTCTGCCACGTCAAAATCTGGGCGAAAGGCGGCATCTTGAGGGGTATTTTGAAAAAAAAATAACCTGACCGTTTTTAAAAAAAATTCTAAAAACCGTATAAAAAAAACTCCGCTGGAGAGGGTGATGAAGGGCGGTCGGGGAAGAAAAAGGGTCACCGGCAGGGGGTCTTGCGGTGGTGTTGGGGCTGGTCGACATGCGCTGCAAGTAGCCAGCAGGAGGTGCGCCTAGATTGGGAAAGAAAGGAGCAGCTGCAGGAAGATGGAGGCGCGGCGCAACATCGGAGGTCAGAGGAGAGGGTGTCGTTGCGGTCTGGCCGTTCGGAGGGGAGCTCACCGGCTGGAGGGGCAGGCCGAGCTGGGTGGTGCACGACCGTCAGAAGGGTGAGCAAGGGGTGTCGTTGGCTGGACGGAGCAGAGGATGTCGGCTGGAGGTGTGGGTCGAAGGTCGGGGGGCGACGGGATAGCTGGAATACCGGAGGGGAGGTGTGTGCGGGCCGGCTGGCGAAGAGAAGCAGCAGCGGGAGGTAGGGGATGCGGACAACAGGCGAGGTTGGCAGGACAGGGAGCTGGCCGATCGACGAAAGTCACGCAACAAGAAGGTCACGCCGGGGGAAGACGAGGCTGGTGGAGAGCGCAGACAGCCAGTGCGGGTGCTGCGTGAGGAAGAAGGGTATAGGGGGGAGACCTGCTGGTGGAGCGTTTCGGGGAAACGGAACAGTGGGGGCGGTGCGCAGGGCTACGGAAAGAAAAAAAATGTTTGGGTTAGGGGAGAAGAAATAAGAATAAGGAAAATAAAATAAATAAATGAACGAAAACAAAACAAAACAAAAACAAAAAAATGATAATAAGAAAATAAAATAATAATAATAATAATAATAATAAATTTAATCCCTAAAAAAATTATTAATATTAACATCAATAACAAAAAGAATTATAATGCACATAATAATAATTAAAACCACTTTAACAATAATATAGAAATGATAAAAATAATAATTGTAATAATAAAAATTCTTTAATAATAATATAATATCATTATTCATGACAAATTAATACTAACATCAATAAGATAAGTTATTTCCTCTAAATTTTAATTTACATTTTATTTGGCCAATTTAGACACCGTAACTGCGCGGTACTCGGGCTGACCGCACAGCCTCCGCTAGTCATGTGGTGCCCGCGCACTGGCCTAAATTAATAATAATAATCAGAATAAGAAATATTATGAACCATTAAATGTTTAAATCACACAACAAATTACAAAGTTTACCCATTTTAAAATTCTGAAGGTAGGTGGATCGTGTCGATGTCTAAGCGGCGCCGCGCGAGGTATCCAAAACGCGCTCTATCCAGACGCTCAGAATCGTCAACTCAAAACGCGCACTTTTTAACCTAACTCAAAAGTTTTTCGTCCGGGACTCAACCCAAACCCCAACAAAATTTTAAAAAGTCCAAGAAAATTATAAAATAAAATAAAAGATAGGTTTGGGTGTGACAATTATCCCCACCATAACACTTTCCGCCCTCAGAAATCCAAAACAAGATCAAGAACCAAAGACGAAACTCCTTAAGTGTCACTCACCCCCAAAAGTTTAAGCGTCTCCAGTTGATCGATCCAAACAGACACTGAAAACCCATGACACACCACTCATCCATAAAACAAGATCACCTTAATCGTCACCAAGCTGAACTCAAACCATTTGTTTCAACCAAGGAACAAACAAACTTAAATCACCTCCAAGACTTATTCCAATACTCTTAATCGAATGGAAGTGTTGGGTGTACTTTAATCTCAACGTTCACTCGAGAGTACGAACTCAAGATTAGGTGGTTCCGCACGAGACCACCTACCACCAAACGATACATGAAAAGAAACTCTGATACTGACACAGGGAGGCCCGAATGGACTCCCCACTATAAGGATCGGGCTAACCCTAAATTAATTTTGTTAAAATTCTGTGAGACCCACTGTGGGTCTCCCCATCATAAGAACTGATAATATTAAACGAACTTAATAACTTTCCACATGGACCAGAAACCCCCACCATGAGGGGGGGAGAAGGGAAGGGCCCAACTGATAGAGCATCAAAACTATTTTCGTCTCTCCATCAACAAAGTCGCACCCTCGGAAACACACATACCATGCCACACTAAGGATGAAGATTAACCCAAGGCCCTTCTTCACCACTGGGGTCCTGACTACGCACTAGCTTCACTCTGAGGCCTATGGCTGGAGCACCGATGATTGAAGCATCTCCTGCCTCGCAATCAGACTTTAGAAATTTCCGAACATAACACACGAATCAGAATTTTACCAAGCACACTTCCTTTCAAAACAAAGGTTTCAAAGAGGTTCAACCACAAACATTCTTACCACTAAAAGAAAAGAAACGCCGCAAAACACCACAAGAGACAACCACTACATCTAGGGAACACTACAAAGAGAAAACCTCAAACTATTCCCCAAACATCGCCCTACTCCTACTGACGGGCTGCGGTGAACTTCAATGAGCCACATCTAGCTTCAACGCGCTTCTTGGAAACACCGCGGTAGAATCGCTGTAAGTGACCCCAACATCCACAGGTGTGGTAGGGTCTCGGAGCACTCGGACACGTTGGCCTCTTGTAACCCTGCCTACCACACTGGTGACAGATCACGACATTGCGTTGTGGAGAAGAATACTGAAGGTCTGAAGGCCTCTTGATTCCTCTACCAGCACCACCAGTGTCAGGTCGCTTCTCACTCTTCTTATCACCATCCTTTGCACTGTTTCCCAAAGATGGAGGATTCGCCACCTCAAGTCCTCCTGCTAACCCAGATTCAACCAAAAAGGTTTGCCCCACAACATCTGAGAAGGTGGTTAGGTTGAGCTCTTCCACTTTCGATCGCAACTCAGGTCGGAGTCTAGACTCAAATTGTCTAGCCTTCCCGGGATCATTCACAACAAACCACTGATCATACAGAACTAGGTCTATGAAACGTCGATTGAATTCCAGTACTAATTCAACGCCCTGCTGAAGAAAACACAACTTCATCCTCTTCCTCAGCTTCGTCAACTCAGAGAAGTGTTGTTGGATAAACGATGACTTGAAAAAACTCCTATGTCAGATCTTCCCGAGACTTGTTCTGAGACACGGACTTCCACCATTTCCAAGTTGGGCCTTCAAGCATAAAGGTAGCCAACTTCACCTTTAACGACTCAGGCAGTCCAATGAAACTGAACTTTCTCTCAATCTTCTGCAACCACTCCTCTACCTCAAGAGTCTCCGCTTGTCCATAAAAGAGAGGAGGGTTCAGCATCCTGAATTCCAGAACATAGTCTATGGGCTGATCAACTGGAGGATTTGCTAGGGGCGCACCACCCGAAGCTGCACCTTGGGCATCCATCAAACCGTCATGGGGCGAGCACTAAGGAACAAGAAAACAAGAAGATGGGTCAAACATGGTCATTACCATTTCAAATACCAAAATAACACTTTTCACAACGATTTTCAGAAAGAAGGAAACCCAAACAATTCACTAGAGGGAAACTAGTGATGATGGGTGACTCGGCCATATGGTTGGCGACCATACACCAGTCACACCACTATCACTGAGAGCATTCTAGGGTAAAGTCTCTGAATCCACATGGTTTTCCAGACCATGCGAGCTCATGAAGGTCACTTGCTCGACTCTCATTTCATTTCCCAACATAAAACAATTCAAAAGAACCAAAAGACACCAATAACCTGAACATCCCATGGTAACCCGAGGTTCGGAACGAGCAAGGGTTCATGACGTCCTTCTCGTCCGTATGCCTCGAGTCCCGACAATTCTACTCTTTCTACCATGACAACCCCAAATAAAAATGGGCGCTCTGAAAAACAAGGTCCGCTCAAGAGTCAACCTCCCTCTGATACCATTTTGTCACGAACCAACATAGGTCGACCCTGAACCGGTCACCCGATCCGGTCCGCGACATGGCCTGAGAGGCATTCCCGATCCTCCCGGGCTGGCGACAAGCACCAGGGTATCAAAAGAGAGCAATAGGGAATGATTTTGCTCGATAAAATAAATAAAGTAGCGGAAAGAAAATAGAACAACACAAAGTATCTAAACAACACGAAAAAGAAAGAGCGACCAACAACAAACAACTAACTTGACCACGACCAAAACTCCACTTGACCTCGAGAGTCACTCTCCAAACCCCAACCAAGTCTCGCCCACGGCGAACAAACTCAAGTCAAACCTGCAACAAAAATAAAAACAGGAAAACACTATAGGCGTGAGTATTAAAAATCAGTAGGTAGGCCCGAATAATTCTATTCCCAATGCACATACCATTACATGAAGAATTTATCAATTCCAGGTTTGAACTAAATTATATAAAATATTGGTTCCCACACACACACTTTCATTTCTAAAACAATTAACAATCCATTGCCCTTTTTAATTTAAGAACAAGTTTAGTGTTTGGAAGAAGTAGATGCATTGCATTTTAAAACACTTTTGTGGACAATTTAGAAATCCAAATTTCAGTTGTTGGTCAAATGGAAAACCACACACAACACACAACACATGCTAAGGGCAATGGAAAAAGTGGCACACGAGGCCAGCAACCGAACTAGACATCTCAATCATCCGCCACATACAAATAAACACTAAAAGAAACATGGGTCGAACCTAGGATATCATGAACAATCCAGAACGTACCATACATGTGACTCATCCTGAAAGCATGCTCTAACTCGATGACGTCAAAATGCCATAACGCTCAGTATATCCCTACATGGCCTAACCGAGGGGCTCAATCCCCATAGTAGCAATAACTCAATATTCCCCTGCTATGGGGCCACTAGCTAGTGCGTAATCTAAACTAGTGCGGAAATCGTTCTTAGAAGATTCACTCACTATACTAGGTTCCCATGTCAACATAAGTAATAAAAAAGGGTGTGTCTACAATGTAAATCAATCAGTCATGATGCACTAACATCAAATACAGCTCACGCAATCAATACACACCAAAGATCACCCCTGAGTGGGTTTTCCAAAATAATTTATTTTATTAAAGTGTCAAATGGGATTTCACCAATTTTAAAGAAAAACCTCATTTCTCAGAAAAAAACCCAAAACACTTGTTCTCGCTTCAGAAGAAATCATTTATCATTTAAACCAAAACTACATTTGAAATTCCATGAATTGTGTTTAAAATCCAAATGGGAATTCTTTCAATACTGGGTGTCCGCTCATCAAGAAAATGTTTCAAGTGTCGTGTATAAAATAAACAACTCTTTTTACACCAAATAATCATTTAAAAATTAATTATCTTATATTATTTCTCATTTATTAAAATTAATAAAACATCAAGAAATTAATAAATTCTAAATTTAAAGGTGTGTGCAGTGGGGGACCTACCTCAGCTCGCTATCCAAACATGATGGCGCGACACACCTCGCGCAGGCGTACAAGCAAGCGCAAGATGATGACCGCAAAATCATTGGGTTACCTTGAAAACGCACTACAACAAAAGCACAATAAATAAAATTACCCAAACACGGAATTAAAACAATCCAAACAAGCAAGAAACGCGAAAGATTCACCTCGACACGTTTTCAAAACACAACTTGCACCATCAACACTGTTTACTAAACCCCTTTAAAAAACCACGAAGTGTTTACAAAAAAAAGCCACACAATGCCAAAATAACTCACTAAACATTTTAAAGGACCAACAGACCACATTAAGACCTAGAGTGCGCAACTTGACAAAAGTGCACGACACGAGGATATCAACATTTAAAAAAACAAGCGTGCCTAAACACATTTCCAAAACCAGGCTCGCAACATCCATAATATTTAATAAATCATTCAAAAATTTATAAACCAATTTTTAAAAGGTATATCGCGGCTTTAAACAAAAGAAACCGACTCAAGCATCATTTAATAAATTATAAAAACATCCAACTATGAGAAAAGGCCAGCAGAACTAATTAGACTATTGCATGTAAAACCCATCAAATTCAGTTCACATAAACCGGGTGGAAAAAAATAAACCGCAACTAGGTTATTTTAAAAACTCAATTTACACCAACTAATTAATTATATCATATACTAAACTAATTAATTAAAATTTAAGCATTGAAAAAACACAAGAAAACAAGAGTTCAGTGAAAACATAAATTTGAAGGTGACACACAAATGGTTCATACCTCAAGTTCAGTGCGGAATGAAGACGTACGCTCGTAACCAGTGCAAAGCACCATGCGCACCTCAAACGCACTCGCGAGAAGCTGAATTTGACCCAACACAACGAACATGGTAACAACATCTAAGGATTTGGGCACAAAAATTAAACTTTACCCATTGAATAACCTCACACTAAAAGAGGAGTAAAAAAAATTACCAAGGGGGAGAGTAGCGGCTCGCTGGAGAGGCTGAAGGGCGGCCGGGGAAGAAAAAGGGTCACCGACAGGGAGTCTTGCGGTGGTGTTGGGGCTGGTCGGCACGCGCTGCAAGTAGCCTTTAGGAGGCGCGGCTAGATTGGGAAATAAAGGAGCGGTTGCAGGAAGATGGAGGCGCGACGCAACGTCGGATGGGAGGGTGTCATTATGGTCTGGACGTCCGGAGGGGAGCTCGCCGGCTGGAGGGGCAGGCCGAGCTGGGTGGTGCACGACCGTCGGAAGGGTCGGCAAGGGGTGTCGTCGGCTGGACGGAGCAGGGGTTGCCAGCTGGAGGTGTGGGTCGAAGGCCGGGGGGGCGACGGGACGGCTGGAATGCTGGAGGGGAGGCGCGTGCGGGCCGGCTGGCGAAGAGAAGCGGCAGTGGGAGGTAGGGGATGCGGACAGCAGGCGAGGCTGGCAGGACAGGGAGTTGGCCGATTGAGGAAAGTCGCGCAGCAAGGAGGTCGCGCCGGGGGAAGACGAGGCTGGTGGAGAGCGCGGACAGCCGGTGCGGGTGCTGCGTGAGGAGGAAGGGTATAGGGGGGCGACCTGATGGTGGAGCGCTGCGGGGAAAGGGAACAGTGGAGGCGGCGCGCAGGGCTACCGAAAGAAAGAAAAAAAATGTTTTAGGGGAGAAGAAAGAAGAATAAGAAAAATAAAAGAAATAAAAGAAATAAATGAATGAAAACAAAACAAAACAAAAACAAAAAAATGATAATAAGATAATAATAATAATAATAATAATAATAATAATAATAATAATAATAAATTTAATCCCTAAAGAAAATTATTAATATTAACATCAATAACAATAAGAATTATAATGCACATAATAATAATTAATACCACTTTAAAAATAATATAGAAATGATAAAAATAATAATTGTAATAATAAAAATTCTTTAATAATAATATAATATCATTATTCATGACAAATTAATTCTAACATCAATAATATAAGTTATTTCCTCTAAATTTTAATTTACATTTTATTTGGCCAATTTTGACACCGTAACTGCGCGGTACTCGGGCTGACCGCACAGCCTCCGCTAGTCATGTGGTGCCCGCGCACTGGCCTAAATTAATAATAATAATCAGAATAAGAAATATTATGAACCATTAAATGTTTAAATCACACAACAAATTACAAATTTTACCCATTTTAAAATTCCGAAGGCAGGTGGATCGTGTCGATGTCTAAGCGGCGCCGCGCGAGGTATCCAAAACGTGCTCTGCACGGGGGCTCAACAACATCAACTCAAAATGCGCACTTTTTAACCTGACTCAAAAAAATTTCGTCCGGGACTCAACCCGAACCCCAAAAAAATTTTAAAAAGTCAAAAAAAATTATAAAATACAATAAAAGATAGGTCGGGGTGTGACAGTCCATCTTGCAGTAACTTCCCTTCCTTAATAGTGGAGTACTTCTTGTGTAATGGTGGAGGAGAAAATAGGAAAAAGGGGTACTTACCTCCTTTTATTGCTTGATGTTGGGTGTGCATAGGTTTTAAGAAATATACTCTAGGATGTTACTTGTCATCTAGTTCAGTCCAATAAAATATTTCCTCTTGGAAAATAATTAACGCGTTATCATCCATTGTTGTCCTTGTGCATAGTTCTAACACATCCTCTTTAATCACATCTCCCAAACTGGAATTTTCATCTAGAATTGGGAGTTCCATCAATTCCTCTGTAGGTGAAACCTCAACTTCCTCACTCCCTAGGAAATCATAAAAGTGGATTGTATCTTCAATACCTGCAGTGGGAGAAACATAATTAATATCAGCTTCAACAAGATCAAAAATTGGTTCTTCAAAAATGAATTTAACTCCCCAAAGTAATGTAGTTTTTTCTCCTGGTTGAACAATGATCCTGAAAAAATGTCTATGGTGGGAGGAAGGTAGTCAACCTTCTCAAACCTCTCTTAAAAACACATGATATCTGATGTAGAGTCTTCCAAGGTGAAGGCAAGGGTGTATTATTCTAGATTGTCCTGTGAAAATAAAGAAAATCATTAGACAAATCAGTAAAACAAAAATCATCGAATGAAGTGTAGGAAATAAAATGATCTCCCAGATTGTATCCAACATCTTCTATGTCATCATGTTCTTCCTCTTTCCATCTCTTGAAAATAGATTTGGGATACAACTCATAAACATCCAATAGTAAATTAGAGGGTTCTCCAGGCTCAAATGTTGGCAGCTCGATCTTCTTGGATCTCCTTCTGCTTATTTTTTATTTTTTTCTCAATTGCCTTCCATGAGGTGAAACTTCAGTTGGTTACTGGGGTTTTCCCTTGCTCTTGTGTTTATCTGGAGTTAGGTAGGATGGGCCAAGGAATTCAATGATCTACTTTGTGACCAATAAATACTTCCAGGAAGGAACCATCTCTTATTGAATCTTCTTAGCTTTGTTGAATCTCTCTGCATACTATTGTTTAGTCTCATGAGTCACAGAACTTGTAGAATCCGAAGGCTCTCCTAGTGTTCGGGTTTGTAACCAAAATTGGAAAAGTGATACATCCTCATAAAGCATTTGTACATTAGATAAATAATACAAATCATTTTCAGAATCATCAAAATAAATAATGGTGGAAATTTTGTTCTTTATATATATATATATATATATATATATTGTTTTTTTAAATAAAAATGGAAAAAAACTCAGGTAAACATTGCTTCCCTAAAAACGGTGTCAAAATTTGACGTGTTTCCTTGTTGTGAGGACAATCAAGTTTACATTTATAAAACCCAAGATATAGCACAGTGACTAACCTCAGGGCCGCTCTCAAGAAAGTAGTGTTGAATGATTAAGTGGTCTTTCAAAAATCTTTTTTTGTGTTTTTTTATATTTCTAAAACAGAAAATAAATCAAATAAAAGGAGTTTTGAAAAACATAGTGAGGTGAAAAATAGTGAATGAACAGAAGCACGAGAGAAACAAAATCCTACTAAAACAAGAACAGAAAGACAAACACAACACAAGGAACAAAAACACACATAGAATAAAAAAGATAATAGAAATACAGACAAGAGGAGTCAGTGAGAACAAGGCCAGACTCAGGTCAATTCAACCTCAACTCCCTACCATCAATCAACTTAAGAAATTAATTAACCAATCTCAATTCACTCAATGTATGTTGGATGACTTGGATCACACACCTAGATCACCCAAAACAGTGAGCACTCATATGTAGAATCGCTTCCAACACATGATCACTCTACCAAAGCGAAGAAATATCCACATTAAATCACTCTATCCATGAATTTCTTCATGATTGAACTGATCGCCAATGCGTCAAGAAATCACACCGTCTCACTTAACTTCTCGATCAAAAAAATTACAAAATAAAGGGGAAAATGATGAGGGGAAATCAAGAAGGAAACTAATCATGTGCAAGAATTCACTCATGCTCACCCTAATTCGCCTTCACAATATCCTCAGAATGAAATAAAGAAACAAAGATGATCGCAATAACGCTCAAAATCTTCAGGTTGCGTCGGGTTTGAATGTAACACCTGAGACTTTTATGAGAAATATTTTGTTTTTATGTTATATAAATCATCAAAGGAATCTTTCACTACACACAACACTATATTGGCTTGCTTTACACGCAACCACGACCTTCCTCGATAGCTTGCATCGTACACAATACCGAGATTCACTAAACAACGATATGCTATTAAAATATTATTAAAACTAGCCGTTATGAATAGTAATAACCACTTTTTGAAATTTTGTAAATTTTATTTTTCAAAATGGACTTCATTTTTGGATTCTGAATATCGAAATTATCCTAGGGTGAAATTTTGGTATTTTTCTGAAAACTTTCAATTTTTGATGAATAGTGAAAACACTGGGTTACTATTTAAAAACCGACTTTTTATTTAAATAATTATTTATTTTATTTAAATTTATTTTAGGTGAAAATTGAAACATAATACCTATATAAGTTCAATGCAATTCATTGGAGTCATTTTATAATAATTTTAGATATATAAAAATTTTATTTAACTTTTCACCGTCTTTTACCCACCTCCTAGGAGAATTTCCAAATTCACATAAAACTTAATTTTACCGCTTCTGTGAGTGGAATTTTGAAAATCCGAGAGACATGGTTAATATCAAGGACTAAAATATGGTTCAATGAGATGAAAATAATTTTTGGTGAATAGTAACTTTTTACTTTTTTTTACCACGGTTAAAAGTAAATAGGGTAATTAAGGGTAAAAATGATATTATTATTACCCTAACACATGTCCTAATTCTATTGGATAAGTGTAATTCGACCGAAAACAACATTAGGAATAAAATATGACCATTTATGCCCACTTGGATTAGATTAGGACATTTATTATTAATTTATTTAAAGAAGAGTTAAAATAGTTAAAATCAAAGTTTGATAACTAGATCATTTTTAATATAGGGTTATACATAAGATAAATTCGACTATAAATATTCATTAAAAATATAAAAATATTTCCTACATAATGGTATTTTATTTGAAATTTTTAGACATTAAATAATTTAATTTATTTATGACACAATGATGATGCAGTAATTATATTGTTAATGAAATATTGACATAATTGATGTTATAAATACCCAAATAAATGTAATTTGAGACTTTTTATGAATTCCAATAATTTTCTAGGTTAACATGACATGTTAGTATTGATTTAATTAACTTTTTTTGAACTAATAATTCTGTTATGATTTTCACAAATATCAATTACCAAATAGTGTCAAAATTGACATAAAATAGTTTTTAAAACAAATATTATATTATTAATTGTTATTTTATTCCTAAAAATATAAGGTTCGGCCAAATGACTTAGATAAGGTTATATATATTAATAATAAAAAACTTAGGGTTCTTTTGTCTTGTTATAGTAATTTTTTTAACCTTATAGTGTAAGAAAACAAGAAGACACAGTAAAAGTTAAATTATCTAACTTAAAGTTAAATCTAAATGATAAGGTTAAAATATATGCCTAAACTTGTCTAAATTATATTGGATGAGAGAATTTCTACCCATCCCCACCTTAGCTTTGAAATAAATCAATTTGGAGCTATTAAAAACCGAATATGGCTTTATAATAAAATAATATTTTTAGTTTTTCCTAAGGTGTCCCCCTCCTCCCTTATAAAAGGGAACCTCCTCCCTCTCTTTCCCACACCACTTTGAGCCTTCAAGCTCGTCCAACCCCTGAAAAATTCTCTTATCCACTTCCCTAGAAACATCCTAGAGGTCCTGGTCTTCTTCAAAGACCAATTTTAGTGCCCTAAGAGGAGGTCTCAAAGAGGCGCTTCAAAGAAGAGGTAATGTCCATTACCGATTCTTTCAACTTTATTTCTTCTTCCAATTCTTCTTATTTAGTTGTTTCGTTATGAAGTAATAACATCAGTATCACTCATATACTGATATGTTATTATAAGTATGAAACAACCCTATTTCAACATCTATCCATCCTACGGAAAACGAAATCACCGCGCATGCATACGTACTGAATACCGTCTCCACACCGTGGTGTAATCTATTTTACACCACCACCTTACTTGGATGGGTATAATGGTGTAAATAATAACTATATATGATTATTGTAAAGTGATATTGATTCTGAAATAGTATACATACACTTCAATACAATTCCACGATCATGGGAACGATATCATCGCTTGTGCGTACGTACGGAATACCGTCTCCACGATGTGATGCAACTCGTTCTATATGATCTTAATTTCCTAATGATTATATAAATGAATTGAATGAATCCATATGATATATGTTACACCAATAACATTCTGGAAATGAGGTATCTATAACGTAAAAAGAAGAATAAGAATTTATTCGACAAAACACGCATAAGAACAAAAAGTAATAAACACCCAAATAACAAGTAGCAATGAAATATTACTAATAAGAAGCTAAGAATATAACCATATATCATATCATAAAAATAAGTATGATTCTGGAATAAGTCAATAACATTATTTAAATCATTATACAGGAGGTTCAGACACTTACGAAGCAAATCAGACCTAAGGTCAGGGACAATCTCGCAATCTCAATTTTTATCCGAGATTGTTTATACTTCAGAATTTACTGGGGAATATTTATCATCCACATACATGTTTCCTCAATATGTAATATTATTTATATCCTCCTAAAATAGTTTAAATCCAATTTTACGCTTCGGTGAGTTTTTAGTAAAAGATATGAAAGGAATCTTATGTTGTTTGTCGTACGATGTACTTTTTGACTTTTCCGACATAAGTACGAGAAGAATGTTTTTTTTAACTTATACGGAATGAATGGATTTTTAAAAAATTATTTCCAAGAAGCTTCCTTTACAAGTTTTTAAGCTTATTTTTAATCAACTTCTTTTAGTTTAAAATTGTATGACATGTTAAGAAAGGAAAAATGTTTTTGAAGTATAAAGGATATTTTCCTCAAGAATGGAGTTCAAGTGTTTTATCAAAATTATTTTCCATCTAAGATAATATAGGGTTATATTTCTATCCCTATTATTACAATGATTTGATTATGTTGTGATGGAATTATTTTTGAGAATTCCTTTATCTTATATGAATTGTTTTATGATGTCACGATGTTTAAGAATCCCATTTTTATTACATGGGTTATGCAATGATGTATGATTTTTGATTTTGTGGCACACATAAGAATGGTTTCATTATGAGATGGGTGGGAACTATATCTCCCTCCAATTCATTGGGTAAATATTTATATCTCATGAGATAGACATGGCTGGAACGGCAGGTTAAACCGGTTCAGTGAAATAGGACTGAAACGAGGAGTGAACTCGGTTCAGAAATGGACTTTATCCGCTAAGATAGTCTTGGCAATGAGTCTTGACTACTAAGAAATGATTCTCTGTGATTATGTGTGTATGCCACAAAGTTTCATGTTTTAAGTTGTGATTGTTGGGATTACATTTCACTACTATGTTTATCCCATGATTATGAAATTATGATCTCTTTTGCAGGTTAAGATTTCTAAAATGTTATGTTCTCATGAATATGATGTGATTGACATTTCTTTTGTTTACCCTTACTGAGCATTTGAGCTCACCCTTTTGTATGTTTTCTTTCCCCAGGTCAGGAAGAAGGTTTTTAAGTAGGATATGCAAAAAGGGAATCTAGATATGATGAAATAAATGGGAGACAATGTAGATGATTTATGAACCAGATGTTTATGTTTCCCAGTTTCTAAAGACACTATACCTATACGGTCCTTTCATGGTTTTGTTATATGTTGTAATAAGTGTACTTCAATTTTGAAGTAACAACCATGTATGTAATGTAGGGGTCGTTATAGTTGGTATCAGAGGGAGGGTATAGTCAACCTTTGGAAACTAGGATGTGAAAGCCTTAGTAAGAAACCTAAGGATATGTCTAAGCATAGAACACAATCTTAGTGTTTTAGAAATGGCCATGAACAACCTATGATAAGACCTTAAGTGTGAAATTTTATTCTTGATTATGTGGTTTTCCAATTATAATTAGTGTTGGTCACACTATTCTTCTTGGTTTTAGTCAATGGCTGGAACCTGAAGGAACCGTGTTAATGCGGAATGCGATGGGCAATGCAATGATTGTCCCCCCGAGCAACCAAATGTTATGGGAGCTGGAATGAAAAATCTTGTAGCCATTCTCACACAACTTTCTCAAGCTATGAATCATGCAGGACTTCCAAACGAGCAAAGGAAGGAGCAACATTATGTTGAATCCTTCATGAGGCAGCGTCCACCTTCATTCAGTGGGTCTACTGATCCATTAGTTGCTGAACAATGGATTAGTACTACTGAAAAGATATTTTCAGTTCTTCAATGTTCTGAACATGATAAAGTCATCTTAGTAGTGTATCGTTTGGAAGGATATGCTGATCAATGGTGGAATCTTATCAAGAATACGAGGCAAAGAGATGAAATTGAGTCCATGGAATGGGACGAGTTCAAGAACTTATTTTTCAATAATTACTTCCCTCGTATTCTTCAAACAAAGATGGAGAAGGAGTTTCTTGAACTGAATCAAAAGGATGATGAATCCGTTGGTACCTACGAAGAAAATTTTACAAGACTTTCAAGGTACGCTTCTGGTATTATTATCCAACCTGAGAGTAAGATCGATCGATTCTTTAGTGGCTTAAAACCAAGCCTTCGAAGGGCGTTAGCCATAATGGACTTCAATAGATATGAGGAAATCTTTCGATGTTCTCTCAAAGTTGAGATGGATATTGAAGTAACCCATCAGTCATATGGGTTTGATAAGAAGAGGAAAATGGAATTCAAAGGAAAATCTAAAGAGCACCCTGAAAAGAAGATGAGTTTTCCCTTATGCTCAAAGTGTGGAAAGAAACATGGAGGGAGTTGTCTTAAAGGGACAAGTAAATGTTTCAAATTTGGAAAGGAAGGTCATTGGCCATTTGAATGCCACAATGATGGGAAGAAGATGTCTAGTGATGCGAACAAAGAAATGGATACATAGAGTGCACCTCCTACACTTCAATGTTACAAGTGCAAGGAAATGGGGAATTATGATAATCAATGCCCTAATCCAAGGGTTGTTGATGATGATCGACGTCAACAAACTCTTAAGGCTAAAGAAAAAGGAATGTCACATGCAATTTCTATCAGCGATGTGGAGTACGATAACGAAGTGGTGAAAGGTACACTTACCATCCACTCTAAAGTAGCAAATGATTTATTTGATTCTGGATACACCCACTCTTTTATTTCTGAAGAATTTTCTAAGGGTATCACTGTATTACCTAAACAATTAGATGTTGAGTTAGCTGTGACAACCCCTAATGGCACAACAGTCGCATCAAAAGTTTATAATTCTTCTCCGATTGAAGTTTGTGGGAAAGTTCTTCCTGCAAATCTTGTGATCCTTCCTATAATGGAATTTGATGTGATTCTTGGCATGGATTGACTTTCTCTATATGGAGCTCATATCAATTTCCAAAGAAGGGAAGTCACATTTCATATTCCAGATCAATCTATGATCATCTATCGATGCAAGGATGAACATAACCTTCCAGTAGAAATTTCTTCCATCTTATGGGTCTTGATTCCACTAAATGAAGGTTATTTATCTCAAATGGTTGGTGAGAAACTCACGATTAAAAATATTCCCATTATACGAGAGTTTTACGATTCTTTCCAAAGGAATTTCCGGGTCTTCCACCAAATCGTGAAGTAGAGTTTTCAATAGAACTCGTACCGGGTGATTTGCCTATTTCAAATACACCTTATAGAATGGCCCCAATTGAGTTGTAGGAATTGAAGAAGAAACTCCAAGAGAATCTTGATAAGGGATTCATACGCCCTATTGCGTCACCTTGGGGAGCACCATTTCTGTTTGTTAAGAAGAAAGATGGATCAATGAGACTCTACATTGATTATCGAGAACTTAACAAGATCACTATCAAGAAAAAATATCCTCTCCCACGTATTGATGACTTATTTGACCAACTACACAGAGCTCAATACTTTTCCAAGATTGATCTTCATTCAGGGTATCATCAATTAAGGGTCAAAAGGGAGGATATACCAAAGACGGATTTCCGTACAAGGCATGGACACTATGAATTTATAGTAAATCCATTTGGTCTTACTAATGCCCCTGCTATCTTCATGGATCTGTTGAATAGAGTCTTTAGAGACTATCTTGATCAGTTTGTGGTAGTCTTTATAGACGATATTCTTGTCTATTCAAAGAGCAAGGAAGAACATGAAGACCACTTGAGAATTATATTGAAGACCCTGAGAAAGCAGAAGCTTTATGCCAAATTTACCAAGTGTGAATTTTGGCTTCAAAAAGTTGCATTTTTGGGTCACATAATCTCAAAAGAGGGGATATATGTGGATCCATAAAAAACAGAGGTTATCGAAAGATGGTCGAGACCAACAACAGTAATCGAGATCCAAATTTTTCTTGGTTTGGATGGATATTATCGACGTTTTGTGAAAGATTTTTCACGATTATCTAATCCACTCACCAAGTTAACTCGGAAAGGAGTTAAGTTTGTTTGGACGGAGGAATGCAAAGAGAATTTCAAGGAGTTAAAAAGAAGGTTATCCAGTGCACCTATGCTCACACTGCCTTGTAGTGGATAAAGGTTTGTGATCTACAGTGATGCATCCAAGAAGGGGATGGGGTGTGTTCTTATGCAAAATGATATGGTGATAGCTCATGCCTCACGACAGTTGAAAATCCATGAGCAAAATTACCCAACTCATTATTTGGAGTTAGATGTGGTAATCTTTGCATTAAATATTTGGAGGCATTATCTTTATGGAGAAAGTTGTGATATTTATACTGATCATAAAAGTTTAAAGTATATTTTCACACAAAAGGATCTGAATATGCGCCAAAGAAGATGGTTGGAGCTGATTAAGGATTACGACTGCTCAATTCATTACCACCCTGGGAAATCAAACAAGGTGGAAGCTGCATTAAGTCGACAAGACCATGCTAGCTTATCCATGATGAGGATCACAAAAGATCCAATATTTATGGATTTACAAAGGATGGATCTTGGAATTATAATGAAAGGGGGAAAATCATATCTTTCTCAAATGAATGTTCAACCATCTATACATGTGAAGATTAAAGAGGCATAGAAAGAAGATGTAGAGTTATAAAAGAAGGTGAGAAATGTTCCTGAATTCAACCTTGATTGTGATGGGATAATAAAGTTCAGGAATCGGGTTTGTGTTCCTCCCATCCCAGAATTAAAGAAGGAGCTGCTGGATGAGGCTCACAGTTCTTCATTCTCTATTCATCCTGGAAGCTCGAAGATGTATAGGGACCTAAAAGAGTACTTCTGGTGGGATGGCATGAAAAGATATGTTGCTGAATATGTCTCCAGATGCTTGGTTTGTCAGCAAGTTAAAGCTGGGAGACAGAAGTCTAAGGGGATGTTACAACCATTACCCATACCTGAATGGAAATGGGAAAACATCACTATGGACTTTGTCACTGGAATTCCTAAAACATCCAAAGGAAATAATGCTATCTGGTTCATAGTTGATTGTCTTACAAAGTATGCACACTTCATTGCTATTAGAGAAGATTTCTCTCTGGATCAGCTTGCCAGGATATATGTAAAGGAAGTGGTAAGATTGCATGGAGTACCACTTTCCATTATATCTAATCAGGATCCAAGGTTTACCTCAAAGTTCTGGCAAAGTCTTCAGCATACTCTGGATACAGAGTTGAGTTTTAGTACTGCTTATCATCCTCAGACAGACGGTCAATCTGAGAGAACAATTCAAACTCTAGAAGATATGTTGAGAGCTTGCTCTATGGATTTTAAAGGTGGTTGGGATCAACATCTACCTTTGGTGGAATTTTCTTATAATAATAGCTTTCACTCTAGTATTCAGATGGATCCTTATGAAGCTCTCTATGGAAAGAAATGAAGGACTCCAACTTGCTGGGATGAAGTTTCGGAAAGAAAGCTATTAGGACCAGATCTTGTTGATGAGATGGCAGAAAAGGTCAGATCTATTCAACAACACATAAGAGCAGCTCAGAGTCGACAAAAAAGTTATGCCGACATCCGAAGAAAAGACCTAGAGTTTGAAGTGGGTTATAAAGTGTTCTTACGAATATCTCCTTGAAAGAGAGTAAAGATATTTGGAAAGAAGGGAAAGCTGAGCCCTAGATATATCGGTCCTTTCGAAATAATGGATCGTGTTGGGAAGGTAGATTACTGATTGGCACTTCCACCAAATCTCTCACAAGTTCATGATGTGTTCCATGTATCTCTCCTAAGAAAGCACATACCTGATCCTTCACATGTACTCAGCTCAGAAGTTGTACCGCTGGAGCAAGATCTTTCTTATGAAGAATAGCCGATAGAGATTTAGGATCGTAGCGAAAAAGTCCTACGGAACAAGACCACTCGCTTGGTGAAAGTTTTATGGAGGAACCACCAATTAGAAGAAGCTACATGGGATCTTGAGGATATGATGAGGGATAGGTATCCCCATCTGTTTGTTACAAAGTGACGAATTTCGAGGGCGAAATTCATTTTAAGGGGGGTAGAATGTAACACTCGAGACTTTTATGAGAAATATTTTGTTTTTATGTTATATAAATCATCAAAGGAATATTTCACTACACACAACACTAGATTGGATTGCTTTACACGCAACTGCGGCCTTCCTCGATAGCTTGCGTCGTAAGCAATACCGAGTTTCACTAAACAACGATATGCTATTAAAATATTATTAAAACTAGCCGTTATGAATAGTAATAACCACTTTTTGAAATTTTGTAAATTTTATTTTTCAAAATGGACTTCATTTTTGGATTCGGAATATCGAAATTAGCCTAGGTTAAAATTTTGGTATTTTTCTGAAAACTTTCAATTTTTGATGAATAGTGAAAACACTGGGTTACTATTTAAAAACCGACTTTTTATTTAAATAATTATTTTGTTTTATTTAAATTTATTTTAGGTCAAAATTGATGCATAATACCTATATAAGTTCAATTCAATTCATTGGAGTCATTTTATAATAATTTTAGATATATAAAAATTTTATTGAACTTTTCACCGTCTTTTACCCACCTCCTAGGAGAATTTCCAAATTCACATAAAACTTAATTTTACCGCTTCTGTGAGTGGAATTTCGAAAATCTGAGAGACACGGTTAATATCAAGGAATAAAGTGTGGTTCAATGAGATGAAAATAATTTTTGGTGAATAGTAACTTTTTACTTTTTTTTACCACGGTTAAAAGTAAATAGGATAATTAAGGGTAAAAATGATATTATTATTACCCTAACACATGTCCTAATTCTATTGGATAAGTTTAATTCGACCAAAAACAACCTTAGGAATAAAATATGACCATTTAGGCCCACTTGGATTAGATTAGGACATTTATTATTAATTTATTTAAAGAAGGGTTAAAATAGTTAAAATCAAAGTTTAATAACTAAATCATTTTTAATATAGGGTTATACATAAGATAAATTCGACTATAAATATTCATTAGAAAGATAAAAATATTTCCTAAATAATGGTATTTTATTTTAAATTTTTAGACATTAAATAAGTTAATTTATTTATGACACAATGATGATGCACTAATTATATTATTAATGAAATATTGACACAATTGATGTTATAAATACCCAAATAAATGTAATTTGAGACTTTTTATGAATTACAATAATTTTCTAGGTTAACAAGACATGTTAGTATTGATTTAATTAACTATTTTAGAACTAATTATTATGTTATGATTTTCACAAAAATCAATTACCAAATAGTGTCAAAATTGACATAAAATAGTTTTTAAAAAAAAATATTATATTATTAATTGTTATTTTATTCCTAAAAATCTAAGGTTCGGCCAAATGACTTATATAAGGTTATATATATTAATAATAAACAAATTGGGGTTCGTTTGGCTTGTTATAGTAAGTTTATTAACCTTATAGTGTAAGAAAACAAGAAGACATGGTAAAAGTTAAATTATCTAACTTAAAGTAAAATCTAAATGATAAGGTTAAAATAGATGACTAAACTTTTATAAATTCTATTTGATGAGAGGATTTCGACCCATCCCCAACTTATCTTAGAAATAAATCAATTTGGAGCTATTAAAAACCGAATATGGCTTTATAATAAAATAATATTTTTATTTTTTTCCTAAGGTGCCCCCCTCCTCCCTTATAAAAGGGCACCTCCTCCCTATCTTCCTCACGCCACTTTGAGCCTTAAAGCTCGTCCAAACCCTGAAAAATTATCTTCTCCACTTCCCTATAAACATCCTAGAGGTCCTGGTCTTCTTCAAAGACCAATTTTATTTCCCTAAGAGGAGGTCTCAAAGAGGCGCTTCAAACAAGAGGTAATGTCCGTTACCGATTCTTTCAACTTTATTTCTTCTTCCACTTCTTCTTCTTTAGTCGTTTCATTATGAAGTAATGACATCAGTATCACTCATATAATGATATTTTATTATAAGTATGAAAAAACCCTATTTCACCATCTATCCATCCTACGGAAAATGAAATCACCGCGCGTGCGTACGTACGGAATACCGTCTCCACGCCATGGTGTAATCTATTTTCCACCACCACCTTACTTGGATGGGTATAATGGTGTAAATAATAACTATATATGATTATTGTAAAGTGATATTGATTCTGAAATAGTATACATACACTTCAATACAATTCCACGATCATGGGAACGATATCATCGCTCGTGCGTACGTACGGAATACCGTCTCCACGATGTGATGTGACTCGTTCTACATGATCTTCATTGCCTAATGATTATATAAATGAATTGAATGAATCCATATGATATATGTTACACCAATACCATTCTATAAATGAGGTATCTATAACCTAAAAATAATAATAAGAATTTATTCGACAAAATACGCATAAGAACAAAAAGTAATAAACACCCAAATAACAAGTAGCAATGAAATATTACTAATAAGAAGCTAAGAATATAACCATATATGATATAATAAAAATAAGTATGATTCTAGAATAAGTCAATAACATTATTTAAATCATTATACAGGAGGTTCGGACACTTACGAAGAAAATCAGACCTAAGGTAAGGGACAATCTCGCAATCTCAATTTTTATCTGAGATTGTTTATACTTCGGAATTTACTGGGGAATATTTATCATCCACATCCATGTTTCCTCAATATGTAATATTATTTATATCCTCCTATAATTTTTTAAATCCAATTTTACCCTTCGGTGAGTTTTTAGTAAAAGATATGAAAGGAATCTTTTGTCGTTTGTCGTACGAGGTACTTTTTGACTCTTCTGACATAAGTACGAGAAGAATGTTTTTTTAACTTATACGACATGAATGTATTTTTAAAACATTATTTCCAAGAAGCTTCCTTTACAATTTTTCAAGCTTATTTTTAATCAACTTCTTTTAGTTTAAAATTGTATGACATGTTAAGAAAGGAAAAATGTTTTTGAAGTATAAAAGATATTTTCCTCAAGAATGGAGTTCAAGTGTTTTATCAAAATTATTTTCCATCTAAGATAATATAGTGTTCTGTTTCTATCCCTATTATTACATTGATTTGATTATGTTGTGATGGAATTATTTTAATGAATTCCTTTATCTTATATGAATTGTTTTATGATGTCACGATGTTTAAGAATCCCATTTTTATTACATGGGTTATGCAATGATGTATGATTTTTGATTTTGTGGCACACATAAGAATGGTTTCATTATGAGATGGGTGGGACCTATATATCCCTCAAATGCATTGGGTAAAGATTTATATCTCATGAGATAGACATGGCTGGAACGGTAGGTTAAACCGGTTCAGTGAAACAGGACTGAAATGAGGAGTGAACTCGGTTCAGAAATGGACTTTGTCCGCTAAGATAGTCTTTTTAATGAGTCTTGACTACTAAGAAATGATTCTCTATGATTATGTGTGTATGCAACAAAGTTTCATGTTTTAAGTTATGATTGTTGGGATTACATTTCACTATTATGTTTATCCCATGATTATGAAATTATGATCTCTTTTGCAGGTTAGGATTTGCAAAATGTTATGTTCTCATCAATATGATGTGATTGTCATTTCTTTTGTTTACCCTTACTGAGCATTTGAGCTCACCCTTTTGTATGTTTTCTTTCCCCAGGTCAGGAAGAAGGTTATTAAGTAGGATATGCCAAAAGGGTCTCTAGATATGATGAAATAAATGGGAGACAATGTAGATGCCTTATGAACCAGTTTTTTATGTTTCCCAGTTTCTAAAGATACTATACCTATAGGGTCCTTTCATGGTTTTGTTATATGCTGTAATAAGTGTACTTCAATTTTGAAGTAACAACCATGTATGTAAAGTATGGTTCGTTATAGTTGGTATCAGAGGGAGGGTATAGTCAACCTTTGGAAACTAGGATGTGAAATCCTTAGTAAGAAACCTAAGGATATGTCTAAGCATAGAGCACAATCTTAGTGTTTTAGAAATGGCCATGAACAACCTATGATAATACCTTAAGTGTGAAATTTTATTCTTGATTATGTGGTTTTCCAATTATAATTAGTGTTTCTCACATTATTCTTCTTGGTTTTAGTCAATGGCTGGAACCCGAAGGAACCGTGTTAATGCGGAATGCGACGGGCAATGCAATGATTGTCCCCCCGAGCAGCAAAACGTTATGGGAGATGGAATGAAAAATCTTGTAGTCATGCTCACACAACTTTCTCAAGCTATGAATCATGCAGGACTTCCAAACGAGCAAAGGAAGGAGCAACATTCTGTTGAATCCTTCATGAGGCAACGTCCACCTTCATTCAGTGGGTCTACTAATCCATTAGTTGCTGAACAAAGGATTAGTACTACTGAAAATATATTTTCAGTTCTTCAATGTTCTGAACATGATAAAGTCATCTTAGCAGTGTATCGTTTGGAATGAGATGTTGATCAATGGTGGAATCTTATCAAGAATACGAGTCAAAGAGATGAAATTGAGTCCATGGAATGGGACGAGTTCAACAACTTATTTTTCAATAAGTACTTCCCTCGTATTCTTCGAACAAAGATGGAGAATGAGTTTCTTGAACTGAAGCAAAAGGATGATGAATCTGTTGGTACCTACGAAGCAAATTTTACAAGACTTGCAAGGTACGCTTCTGGTATTATTATCCAACCTGTGAGTAAGATCGATCGATTCTTTAGTGGATTAAAACCAAGCCTTCGAAGGGCGTTAGCCATAAGGGACTTCAATAGCTACGAGGAAATCGTTCGATGTGATCTCAAAGTTGATATGGAGATTGGAGTAACCCATCAGTCATATGGGTTTGATAAGAAGAGGAAAATGGAATTCAAAGGAAAATCTAAAGAGCACACTGAAAAGAAGATGAGTTTTCCCTTATGGTCAAAGTGTGGAAAGAAACATAGAGGGAGTTGTCTTAAAGGGACAAGTAAATGTTTCAAATGTGGAAAGGAAGGTCATCGGGCATTTGAATGCCACAATGATGGGAAGAAGATGTCTAGTGATGCGAACAAATAAATGGCTACACAGAGTGCACCTCCTACACTTCAATGTTACAAGTGCAAGGAAATGGGTCATTATTCTAATCAATGCCATAATCCAAGGATTTTTTATGATGATCGACGTCAGCAAACTCTTAAGGCTAAAGACAAAGGAAAGTCACATGCAATTTCTATCAGCGATGTGGAGTACGATAACGAAGTGGTGAAAGGTACACTTACCATCCACTCTAAAGTAGCAAATGTTTTATTTGATTCTGGATCCACCCACTCTTTTATTTATGAAGAATTTTCTAAGGGTATCGCCATATTACCTAAACAATTAGATGTTGAGTTAGCTGTGACAACCCCTAATGGCACAACAGTCGCATCAAAAGTTTATAATTATTCTCTGATTGAAGTTTGTGGGAAAGTGCTTCCTGCAAATCTTGTGATCCTTCCTATAGTGGAATTTGATGTGATTCTTGGCATGGATTGTCTTTCTATATATGGAGCTCATATCAATTGCCAAAGAAGGGAAGTCACATTTCATATTCCATATCAATCTATCATCTATCGATGCAAGGATGAACATATCCTTCCAGTAGATATTTCTTCCATCTTATGGGTCTTGATTCCACTAAATGAAGGTTATTTATCTCAAATGGTTGGTGAGAAACTCACGATTAAGAATATTCCCATTGTACGAGAGTTTGAAGATGTATTTCCAGAGGAATTGTCGGGTCTTCCACCAAATCGTGAAGTAGAGTTTTCAATAGAACTTGTACCGGGTGCTTTGCCTATTTCAAAGACACCTTATAGAATGGCCCCAATTGAGTTGCAGGAATTGAAGAAGAAACTCCAAGAGAATCTTGATAAGGGATTCATACGCCCTAGTGCGTCACCTTGGAGAGCACCAGTTCTGTTTGTTAAGAAGAAAGATGGATCAATGATACTCTGCATTGATTATCGAGAACTTAACAAGATCACTATCAAGAACAAATATCCTCTCCCATGCATTGATGACTTATTTGACCAACTACGCGGAGATCAATACTTTTCCAAGATTGATCTTCATTCAGGGTATCATCAATTAAGGGTCAAAAGGGAGGATATACCAAAGATGGATTTCCGTACAAGGTATGGACACTATGAATTTATAGTAATGCCATTTGGTCTTACTAATTCCCCTGCTATCTTCATGGATCTGATGAATAGAGTCTTTAGAGACTATCTTGATTAGTTTGTGGTAGTATTTATAGATGATATTCTTGTCTATTCAAAGAGCAAGGAAGAACATGAAGACCATTTGAGAATTATATTGAAGTCCCTGAGAAAGGAGAATCTTTATGCCAAATTTACCAAGTGTGAATTTTGGCTTCAAAAAGTTGCATTTTTGGGTCACATAATCTCAAAATAGGGGATATATGTGGATCCAGCAAAAACAGAGGTTATCGAAAGATGGTCGAGACCAACAATAGTAACTGAGATCCGAAGTTTTCTTGGTTTGGCTGTATATTATCGACGTTTTGTGAAATATTTTTCATGATTATCTAATCCACTCACCAAGTTGACTCGGAAAGGAGTTAATTTTGTTTGGACGGAGGAATGTGAATAAAATTTCAAGGAGTTAAAAAGAAGGTTATCCAGTGCACCTGTGCTCACACTGCCTTGTAGTGGAGAAAGTTTCGTGATCTATAGTGATGCATCCAAGAAGGGGCTGGGGTGTGTTCTTATGCAAAATGATATGGTGATAGCTTATGCCTCACGAAAGTTGAAAATCCATGAGCAAAATTACCCAACTCATGATTTGGAGTTAGCTGTGGTAATCTTTGCATTAAAGATTTGGAGGCATTATATTTATGGAGAAAGGTGTGATATTTATACTGATCATAAAAGTTTAAAGTATATTTTCACACAAAAGGAGCTGAATATGCGCCAAAGAAGATGGTTGGAGCTGATTAAGGATTACGACTGCTCAATTCATTACCACCCTAGGAAAGAAAACAAGGTGTCAGATGCATTAAGTCGACAAGACCATTCTAGCTTATCCATGATGAGGATCACAAAAGATCCAATATTTATGGATTTACAAAGGATGGATCTTGGAATTATAATGAAAGGGGAAAAATCGTATCTTTCTCAAATGAATGTTCAACCATCTATACATGTGAATATTAAAGAGGCACAGAAAGAAGATGTAGAGTTATAAAAGAAGGTGATAAATGTTCCTGAATTCAACCTTGATTGTGATGGGATTATAAAGTTCAGGAATCAGGTTTGTGTTCCTCCCATCCCAGAATTAAAGAAGGAGCTGCTGGATGAGGCTCATAGTTCTTCATTCTCTATTCATCCTGGAAGCACGAAGATGTATAGGGACCTGAAAGAGTACTTCTCATGGGATGGCATGAAAAGAGATGTTGCTGAATATGTCTCTCGATGCTTGGTTTGTCAGCAAGTTAAAGCTGAGAGACAGAAGTCTAAGGTGATGTTACAACCATTACCCATACCCGAATGGAAATGGGAAAACATCACTATGGACTTTGTCACCGAACTTCCTAAAACATCCAAAGGAAATGATGCTATCTGGGTCATAGTTGACCGTCTTACAAAGTCTGCACAATTCATTGCTATTGGAGAAGATTTCTCTCTGGATCAGCTTGTCAGGATATATGTAAAGAAAGTGGTAAGATTTCATGGAGTACCACTTTCCATTATATCTGATCGGGATCTGAGGTTTACCTCAAAGTTCTGGCGAAGTCTTTAGAATACTCTGGATACAGAGTTGAGTTTTAGCACTGCTTATCATCCTCAGAGAGACGGTCAGTCTGAGAGAACAATTCAAACTCTAGAAGATATGTTGAGAGCTTGCTCTATGGATTTCAAAGGTGGTTGGGATCAACATCTACCTTTGGTGGAATTTTCTTATAATAATAGCATTCACTCCAGTATTCAGATGGCTCCTTATGAAGCTCTCTATGGAAAGAAATGCAGGACTCCAACTTGTTGGGATGAAGTTGGGGAATGAAAGCTATTAGAACCTGATCTTGTTGATGAGATGGCAGAAAAGGTCAGATCTATTCAACAACACATAAGAGCAGCTCAGAGTCGAGAAAAAAGTTATGTCTATAACCGAAGAAAAGACCTAGAGTTTGAAGTGGGTGATAAAGTGTTCTTACGAATATCTCCTTGGAAGAGAGTAAAGAGATTTGGAAAGAAGGGAAAGTTGAGCCCTAGATATATCGGTCCTTTCGAAATACTGGATCGTGTTGGGAAGGTAGCTTTCCGATTGGCACTTCCACCGAATCTCTCACAAGTTCACGATGTGTTCCATGTATCTCTCCTGAGAAAGTACATACATGATCCTTCACATGTACTCAGCTCAGAAGTTGTACCGCTGAAGCAAGATCTTTCTTATGAAGAACAACCGATAGAGATTCTGGATCGTAGCGAAAAAGTCCTACGGAACAAGACCACTCACTTGGTGAAAGTTTTATGGTGGAACCACCAATTAGAAGAAGCTACATGGGAGCTTGAGGATATGATGAGGGAGAGGTATCCCCATCTGTTTGTTACAAAGTGGCGAATTTTGAGGGCGAAATTCATTTTAAGTGGGGTAGAATGTAACACCCGAGACTTTTATGAGAAATATTTTGTTTTTATGTTATATAAATCATCAAAGGAATCTTTCACTACACACAACACTAGCTTGGCTTGCTTTACATGCAATCGCGACCTTCCTCGATAGCTTGCGTCGTACGCAATACCGAGTTTCACTAAATAACGATATGATATTAAAATATTATTAAAACTAGCCATTATGAATAGTAATAACCACTTTTTGAAATTTTGTAAATTTTATTTTTCAAAATGGACTTCATTTTTGGATTTGGAATATCAAAATTAGCCTAGGGTGAAATTTTGGTATTTTTCTGAAAACTTTCAATTTTTGATGAATAGTGAAAACACTGAGTTACTATTTAAAAACCGACTTTTTATTTAAATAATTATTTATTTTATTTAAATTTATTTTAGGTAAAAATTGATACATAATACCTATATAAGTCCAATTCAATTCATTGGAGTCATTTTATAATAATTTTAGATATATTAAAATTTTATTGAACTTTTCACCGTCTTTTACCCACCTCCTAGGAGAATTTCCAAATTCACATAAAACTTAATTTTACCGCTTCTATGAGTGGAATTTAGAAAATCCTAGAGACACGGTTAATATCAAGGACTAAAATGTGGTTCAATGAGATGAAAATAATTTTTGGTGAATAGTTACTTTTTACTTTTTTTTTACCACGGTTAAAAGTAAATAGGGTAATTAAGGGTAAAAATGATATTATTATTACCCTAACACATGTCCTAAATCTATTGGATAAGTTTAATTCGACCAAAAACAACCTTATGAATAAAATATGACCATTTAGGCCCACTTGGATTAGATTAGGACATTTATTATTAATTTATTGAAAGAAGGGTTAAAATAGTTAAAATCAAAGTTTCATAACTAAATCATTTTTAATATAGGGTCATACATAAGATAAATTCAACTATAAATATTCATTAGAAAGATAAAAATATTTCCTACATAATGGTATTTTATTTGAAATTTTTAGACATTAAATAATTTAATTTATTTATGACACAATGATGATGCAGTAATTATATTATTAATGAAATATTGACATAATTGATGTTATAAATACCCAAATAAATGTAATTTGAGATGTTTTATAAATTCCAATAATTTTATAGGTTAACATGACATGTTAGTATTGATTTAATTAACTTTTTTTGAACTAATAATTCTGTTATGATTTTCACAAAAATCAATTACCAAATAGTGTCAAAATTGACATAAAATAGTTTTTTAAAAAAATATTATATTATTAATTGTTATTTTATTCCTAAAAATCTAAGGTTCGGCCAAATGGCTTAGATAAGGTTATATATATTAATAATAAACAACTTGGGGTTCGTTTGGCTTGTTATAGTAAGTTTATTAACCTTATAGTGTAAGAAAACAAGAAGACGCGGTAAAAGTTAAATTATCTAACTTAAAGTTAAATCTAAATGATAAGGTTAAAATAGATGCCTAAACTTGTCTAAATTATATTGGATGAGAGGATTTAGACCCATACCCACCTTATCTTCTAAATAAATCAATTTTGAGCTATTAAAAACCAAATATGGCATTATAATAAAATAATATTTTTAGTTTTTCCTAAGGTGTCCCCCTCCTCCCTTATAAAAGGGCACCTCCTCCCTCTCTTCCTCACACCACTTTGAGCCTTCAATATCGGCCAACCCATGCCAAATTCTATTCTCCACTTCCCTAGAAACATTCTAGAGGTCCTGGTCTTCTTTAAAGACCAATTTTAGTTCCTTAAGAGGAGGTCTCAAAGAGGCGCTTCAAAGAAGAGGTAATGTTTGTTGCCGATTCTTTCAACTTTATTTCTTCTTCCACATATTATTATTTAGTTGTTTCATTATGAAGTAATAACATAAGTATCACTCATATACTGATATGTTATTATAAGTATGAAATAACCCTATTTCACCATCTATCCATCCTACGGAAAACGAAATCACCGCGCGTGCGTACGTACGAAATATCGTCTCCACACCGTGGTGTAATATATTTTCCACCACCACCTTACTTGGATAGGTATAATGGTGTAAATAATAATTATATATGATTATTGTAAAGTGATATTGATTCTGAAACAGTATACATACACTTAAATACAATTCCACGATCATGGGAACGATATCATCGCTCGTGCGTACGTACGGAATATCGTCTCCACGATGTGATGCGACTCGTTCTACATGATCTTCATTACCTAATGATTATATAAATGAATTGAATGAATCCATATGATATATGTTACACCAATACCATTCTGGAAATGAGGTATCTATAACCTAAAAAGAAGAATAAGAATTTATTCGACAAAACACGCATAAGAACAAAAAGTAATAAACACCCAAATAACAAGTAGCAATGAAATATTACTAATAAGAAGCTAAGAATATAACCATATATGATATCATAAAAATAAGTATGATTCTGGAATAATCCAATAACATTATTTAAATCATTATACAGGAGGTTCAGACACTTACGAAGCAAATCAGACCTAAGGTAAGAGACAATCTCGCAATCTCAATTTTTATTCGAGATTGTTTATACTTCAGAATTTACTAGGGAATATTTATCATCCACATCCATGTTTCCACAATATGTAATATTATTTATATCCTCCTACAATTGTTTAAATCCAATTTTACCCTTCGGTGAGTTTTTAGTAAAAGATATGAAAAGAATCTTTTGTCGTTTGTCGTACGAGGTACTTTTTGACTTTTCCGACATAAGTACGAGAAGAATGTTTTTT
Organism: Viscum album; assembly: GCA_963277665.1. NCBI lineage: Eukaryota > Viridiplantae > Streptophyta > Magnoliopsida > Santalales > Viscaceae > Viscum > Viscum album. Next base: position 1,749,097,634 of record OY728126.1, read on the forward strand.
TAACTTATACGGCATGAATGGATTTTTAAAACATTATTTCCAAGAATCTTACTTTACAAGTTTTCAAGATTATTTTTAATCAACTTCTTTTAGTTTAAAATTGTATGACATGTTAAGAAAGGAAAAATGTTTTTGAAGTAAAAAAGGATATTTTCCTCAAGAATGAAGTTCAAGTGTTTTATCAAAATTATTTTCCATCTAAGATAATATAGGGTTCTATTTCTATCCCTATTATTACATTGATTTGATTATGTTGTGATGGAATTATTTTTATGAATTCATTTATCTTATATGAATTGTTTTATGATGTCACGATGTTTAAGAATCCCATTTTTATTACATGGGTTATGCAATGATGTATGATTTTTGATTTTGTGGAACACATAAGAATGGTTTCATTATGAGATGGGTGAGACCTATATCTCTCTCCAATGCATTGGGTAAAGATTTATATCTCATGAGATAGACATGGCTGGAACGGCAGGTTAAACCTGTTCAGTGAAACAGGACTGAAACGAGGAGTGAACTCGGTTCAGAAATTGACTTTGTCCGCTATGATAGTCTTGGCAATGAGTCTTGACTACTAAGAAATGATTCTCTATGATTATGCGTGTATGACAAAAAGTTTCATGTTTTAAGTTATGATTGTTGGGATTACATTTCACTACTATGTTTATCCCATGATTATGAAATTATGATCTCTTTTGCAGGTTAAGATTTCCAAAATGTTATGTTCTCATGAATATGATGTGATTGACATTTCTTTTGTTTACCCTTACTGAGCATTTGAGCTCACCCTTTTGTATGTTTTCTTTCCCCAGGTCAGGAAGAAGGTTATTAAGTAAAATATGCCAAAAGGGACTCTAGATATGATGAAATAAATGGGAGACAATGTAGATGCTTTATGAACCAGTTGTTTATGTTTCCCAGTTTCTAAAGACACTATACCTATACGGTCCTTTCATGGTTTTGTTATATGTTGTAATAAGTGTACTTCAATTTTGAAGTAACAACCATGTATGTAAAGTATGGGTCGTTATATTGATAACCTGAATCAGACCCTACAAATGAGATCTCCATTTTTGAAGATATGAGATCACAAGCACGAGATGAAGAGAGGAAGAATGAACAACATATAACAAACACACAATTCAATTCAACAAACAAGCAGTACATGTATTTATAGAGAATAAAATAAAACACCAGAAAAACAGAGCACAAAGAGGCAGGGGATGAAAGATGGAGAAGGATCAGGTTCCCCATCTCCAATGTTGAAGATGGTTCCCCGTCTAGGATGAAGTGAATGGTGTTGTGTGGAGTGGTTAAGTCAGTGGAGTGTCCCCCCCCCCATTTGAACAAGAGAGGAGAGGGCTTATTCCACTAAGGAAAACAGAAAAAACTCCAAACTAACAGGCAGCGGCATCCCCCACATGGCACGCCTGCGGTACGTTTTTTCACTATCTATTTGATGAAATATTTGTAAAATTACCCAGCCTCTTGCAATGACCCACGAATCCCCCACATTTTTTTCAAAGAGTAGCTTGACCTGCCCACGATCACCTCCTCCTGTACAGAACAACAGAAAAACACAAAAGACGTCAAACAGTACGATAATATGTATTAGATAGTATAAAAAATGTGTATTTATATATATATTCTTATTAGAGAAATTAATTATTACTAAAATATGTATATATATAATAACTATTATATTTATTTAATAATATTTACTATTATAAAATGTAAGTAAAAAATATTATATATATAAGTATGTTATTATATATTATATATTATTATTATTATTATTATTATTATATATTATATTATATTATATTATATTTGATAGTATATGTTTTATATTAAATATGATAAAAAAGAAGGAAAAGAGGGGAGAGGCGAGTGCGGGCAGGAAGAGGGGAAAATGGGGGGATCACGTGCAGGAGAGTGGCTCATGGCAGCAGCGGGTCGTGAATAGGAGGGGTGGGTTCAAGCTGGGCAGGTAGGCACCGGGTGGTAGAGCTCGATGGTGCGGCTAGGTTGCAGATCCAGTGCAAGGGAGAGGAGCTCCGGTGGCAGGTTAGGGCAGCGGTGTGGTGAGGTAGTGGCTCGGGTTCGAACAGCTCACGGTGGAAGAACAGGGGCGGTGCGACTTGGGTGTGGCTCGGATTCCTTATCCGACGATGATATGGCGTAGCGGCAGCTCAGGATAATCCTCAACGGCGGCGGTTCTTCAGTTCATATCTGGGGTTCGTTCTTCACAGCGATGGAGGTCGGGTTCCGATTTTGGGGTTCTGCAGGTCGCTCAGATCTAGTTTTTTTAGGTATTTAGTTGAATTTGGAATTTACTTCTGGTTCAGATTCGGATGTTCTTATGGGGAGTCTGTAATTAATTTTTTTAATTCTTCGTTTGTTGTGGGTAGCCGATGGTAGTTGATCTGTGGTAGAATTTTGAAAATCCTACTGCTGGTGTTGATTCTGTTTTGTGCTGGTGTTCAATGGATTTCTTGAATCTGCTGCTGGTCTTGTTGTTGTGCTGCTATAGGTGATGTGGTGGTGAGTGGAGAGGGAGGGAAGTGATTGTGGAGGTGCAAAAATAGAGGTGACGGTGGCTTATGGAAAGGAAGCGGTGACATGAAGATTGGTTGGCGGTAGCTGGAGAAAGGAGGAAAAGCAACAGTGATATAAAAAATGGTTATATTACAAATTATGAACAAAAACACAACAATTTCTAATTATTTTACTAATGTATTATTTTGATATTAAAAATATAAGAAAAAGTGAAAAATGATGTGGCAAAAGGCAATGAAAAATAGCCACGACAAGCCTTTTAATGCCTTTTTTAATATTTTATAAGAGTGATTTATAGACAAAAACCTTCAATGACTCATGTATATTGTTTTCCTCCCATGTTGTATTTGAAAAAATGAAGTCCCTTGTTTTCAAATTGGACAAGATTTATATTGGGGGTGGATTCTATTTTAGTTCAATGTAAGTTAATTCAATGGATTCAAGTTACCAAAACTACGTTCACCAAAAGTTGGTGCATCATGGTTTGCAAACATCGGTAGATGGGTCTCTCCAGTGGCTACTAGATCATCGAAAGTTCACATTTTTGATAGGGTTATGATAGAGCACTAGAGGTCTGGAAGTTTAGAAAAAATAAAGGGGCGTCAAGTTAGTAATCAAGTAGAGGAAGTAATGTTTTGTGATCCATGATTTTAGGGGAGAAGGTATTATAGGTTGATCGGATAATGCTTAGTATATAATTAGTGGGACTTAAGTTCTAGAGAAGTATAATATAAAGTGATGAAGAAGAGATTAAGGAGATCGGTAAATCTTGTATAGATTACTTTTACTTAGTAATATTATTTTGTAATCTCTTGTATATTTTAGTGAATAAAAGAAACTAGAAGTGTTTCTCCTATTCATGTAGGACTCATTTCCTGAATCATGTTAATATCTTGCATTATTTATTAATTTTTGTATATTTTTTAATGTATTTCCATTTCCTTGATTTTTTGTGATTTTTATTGTGTGGTCAAAGGATAGTTTTGTGTGGTGAATAGGGTGCGAAGTCTACCTCCTTCTAGTACACTCTTTTGTGGGTGAAATAAACTTCTAAAGGTTTCATTTCCACTGTGAAAATCCTCTAGTACATGAAGTTTTGGTGGACTAAAAATCTTCCTTCTGATGGTTTTATCAGAAGCATAGTTTGGAGTTTTCCCCAATACGTGGTATCAAAGCGGGTTCTCATTTTTATATTTGATCCTAATGAGTGGTATCAGAGCACATTGTTCAAGATGATCATGCTCTCTCTTGCCTTGATGATATCTCAATTTTAATGGGAGCTACTATCATTGAAAAATATGTCATCGTAAGATAGAAAGGTCTAGGTAGATAGTTTCGATGGAAATGATTTTGCCTTCTGGATAATGAAGATGGAAGATAATCTGATGTAGAAGTACTTTGATGCTCCACTTACTGTTTTTTATCCATAGAACATGAAAAAGGCAAAATGGGAATGGATGGATAGGAAATATTTGGTGCTAGTGAGGAATGTAACTTTCAATATTCATGAAATAAATACAATGGAAGAAGTAATTAAGGTTTTGTAAGATATGTATGAGAATCCCGTGGCATTGAAAAAAGTGTTCATGATGTGGAGGCTATTCAGCCTAAGATTAGTAGAAGGAAGAACAGTGGTGGATCATGTGAATGATTTCAATATGATCTAAGGGTAGATCAAATTGGTGAAGGTAAATTTTATGGATAATGTGTGGGTGCTCCTACTACTTACATCACTTTCGAAGAGTTAGGATGCAATGGTGATTATCTTTAGTAACTCTAGTTGAAAAACAGATCTAGTATTCAATGATATCCAGAACATAACCCTAAATGAGGAGCTCAGGAAGAGGGAAGTTTAGGCATTATTCAGTAATTCTCTTAATACTGATGGGTGAGCATGGTCACCCCAACAGAAGTAGATCTATCAAAATAAATCATTGGAAGATATGTCAAGGAATAAGAGTTAAGGAAAGTCAGCCAGTCTGGGCCCTATATGTTGGAAGTGTGATAAAAGTGGACACTTCAATAAGGATAAGAGTCATATGGAAAGCTCCATAGGATCAAATTATGTTAGTATAATGGAAGGAGGCAATGAATTGTTTTTAAGTATCAATATTCTATTAAATTCATGGGTAGTTGACTCATTTGCATCATTCCATTCAATGGGGGAGCATATATGAATTGAAAACTATGTATCTGGGAGGCTTGTAAAAGTACCTTTGATTGATGATGAAGCTCTAGAGATTTTTGGAAAAATATATTTAAATATCTAAATGAATAATGGGTGAGTATTGAAACTAAAAGAAGTTATATGTATCCTAGGGTTGTATAAGGACAAAGTTCTAGTTGGACTACTGGATAAGGAAGAGTATGGAACTACTTTTTCCAATTAAGTATGGAAAGTTTCTCGAGGTTCCATGGTGGTTTTAAATGGAGTGAAAGATGGGATGTTATATTTGACCAAAATCATGGATAAAATTATATTATTCACAAGTTTGTAAAATATATAGGTTAGTAATTATAGGCTTGGTCATATCAATGTGACTAACATGAAGGTTCTAACTACAAAATGTATATTGAAGCTTGAACATACATATAATGTAAGATGTAAATTTTTTGTTATATGGAAACAAATGAGGGTGTACTAGAATTTAGAAGGATGAAATACCAGTTCTAGAAAGTTAGAACTTGTTCATGATGATGTTTGGGGACTTTCCCATGTTTAGTCCCTTGGAGGTTCACTTTACTTTGTAATGTTTATTAATTATTATATAAGGAAAATTTGGATTTACTTTCTAAATCATAAGGATGATGTGTTTTGGTCTTCCATTAAATGGAAATATGGAAAGGGAGTGTGGTTGGAAGATAAAATGCATACATTTTGACAATGGTAGTGAGTACACTAGATATAACTTTCATAACTTCTATAAGAATAAGGGGATTAAGTCATGAGAATATGGTTCCAAGAACTCCAAAATAGAATGGATTAGTTAAAAGAATGAAAAAGACATTTGTAGAGAAGATTATGAGTATGAGGTTGCACTGTGAAATGCCTAAGGGAATTTGGATGAAAGCACTCAACATGGAAGCATATATTTTCAAAAAAACCTATCATCAGAAGTTGTGAAAGAAATTATAAAGGAGATATGGTCTAAAAAATGACCATAAGTTAAACACTATAAAGTCTTTAGAAGCTTGACATATAATCATATTGATTTTAATGAAGGGGACAAGCTTGAGGTTAAGTTTAAAGTTTGTTTGTTTTTTTGTGTGTTAATGAGAACTTCATATATAGGTTACAGGATGAAGACAAGAGGCAATTCATTAGAAACCAAGATATTTTCACTAATAAAGGGGTTTTATGGAAGGGGCAAAACTTGGTGAGGAAATAGGTTGAGTGAAATAAATTAAATATCAAAGTCTAAGTTGATCTAAGTAAGATAACCAAAATGGGTGAAATTATAGAGAACTCAAATGAAAGCACCATAAGTCTAGATTTGATAACAGTGGATGATGTTCTAGACGTTTCAAGGGAAAATGAAGCTCAAGTGGGAATATTTTTAATTCAGGTATCAAAATTTAGAGTAAAGATGAAAAATATTGTATAGCCGATTGAGTTGAGGATATCAACCAAGGTCATAAATTTAGTTCAAATTTTTTTTGTTGACATGAAATTTATTCATATAATATATGTATGAGATCCAAATATCATAAAATAGGTGGACACACTTAGTGATTATAAATAGTTGAATTCAATGATGAATGAAGAAATGGCTTCATTGAAGTTCAACAAAACTTTGGAACTCACTGAGTCACTAAAAAGAAAAAAATGGATTGTAAAATAAGTGGATTTTACATTTAAAATAATGATATAATGGTAATAAATGGTATAAGGTATATTTTTTGTTAAAAGGAGGTTTTTTATTTTATTTAAATATTCTCAATGGTATTTAAACATAAAACTATTTGGACAGTGTTGAGCAGGGTTGCAAAAAAGGATTTGTACCTCGAATAGATGGATGTAAAGACGTAATTCCTTTCCGAAGGATTATAGGAATAAATTCATATTAAATGTTCAGTGGGTTTCATAGAATATGAATAATATAATTTTTTGTATAGATTAAATAAGAGTCTTTATGGGTTGAATAAATCACCGCAATAATGGAATCATAAAATTGATTCATTTATGTCAGGATAAGGGTTGTAGATATGCAACATGTATTATTTTTGTAACCAAAATTAATGGGAATATGGTACATTCATGATAATACTTTTATTTATATATGATATATTCTCATCTAAACTTGAAAGAGGAATAATCTAGAAGCAGAAATGTGACTTGTCTAGGAGATTCAAAATGAAGGATCTAGGGAAATCTAAGAATATTTGGGGATGAGTATTGAGATAGATTGAAGAGATGAAACTTTGGTTCTATCTCATAAGGACTGCATTCGGATGGTGATCCAAATATTTGAGATAACCTGAAGTAATTTAGTCTTGAATCCTTTGGATATAAGCTTTATGTTGTTCAGGGATCAATCACCCAAAATAAAAGGAGAAGTCACATACATGGAGAAAGTTTCTTATGCATTAAAAGGCATAAGTTTTATGAATATAATGATTTTTACATTATTGGACATTTCTCGTGTAATGGGATTCATAAGCCAATATATGTAGAATATGGGGAAGGTACATTGGGAGGATATGAAATGTATCATTTAGTATTTGAAAAGAATGGATGATATGAACTTTCATTATGGGGTGGATATACTATTTGTATATATATTGATACCAAATTTACTATAGATTCATACATTTGGAAGAGCACAACGGGATTTGTGTTTACCTTCATAGGGATAGTGATAAGTTGAATGTCACAACTATAGAAGCTTGTTATGTTAAGTAAAATGGAATATGAATATATAGTTACAATAGAATCTCATAAAGAAATTATTTGGTTAATGAGGCTGTTAAAGGATATTGGAAGAAGTTATGAAAAAGGAGTTCTTCTCTGTGATATCCAAAGTCTAATCCACTTGTCTAAAAATATGATGTTCCAAGCAAGGAATAAATATATTGAAATGAAGTATCATTTAATCCTAAATTTATTGGAGTATAGGTCATTAGATCTATAGAATATATCGGGAATCAAAAAATAAATTAGACATGCTTACTAAGATGATATCGTAATAAATTTTGAGGCAGCACCATGCCTTAGCGGGGCTTGGGTAAACAGAAGAAATATGGAGGAATACTTCTTGCAATAAAGTATTAGGTAAAGTGACCCAAGCTTTAAACATACTTTATTTCATGATTTATCACATACTTTACCAATAATAAAATCCAAGGATATAGAGGTATAGTGTCATTGGAAGATTAGATACATAAATAAATTATCCTAAATGTAAAAAACATCTTTATTTAAAACTCTACATAGTGTTCCTAACTCCCATAGATCTTCCAAAACTGCATAGGATACCCAGGAGAAAATACATAAGGAAAAGGGTGAGCTATAAATCCCAATGAGGGAATAAACATGGAAATAAATCATAATGTGAGATTCAATAGTCATAACATGATATCATAAATAGAATGATCATAAGCATGAAAACATGGCATGATGGAATGATATTATAAGATCATGGATTCATAAGAATATGAAAACATCATAAAACATGAAATCATGAGCATAGTTCAAGGATAACCTCCAAGAAAATGTGACATAGGCTATCCTCCATAATAATCATTGTATTCTTAGGCTAACCATATTTATAATATAGTGTTCTTAGGATAACCGTGTAATGCCCCAACCCTAGTTATCCAAAGTCGGTGCATTATTACTTAACATTGGCATGATCACAAGAGATCAAGTCTCGAAAGACCGACTAGTTTATTATCCTTGGAAGTTCTAGATACATACATAAGTTTTACATTACATTGTGAAATGAAAAAAACAACAACATTGTGTCCTCTTTGAACACACTCATATCCCTTAGCCTATTTCTACAAGTTAATCATAATATACTTCTTCACATCCTGGGAAAAATAAAACATAAAAAGGGGTAAGCTTAGATGCTCAGTAAGGATAAAAATATAGCGGAAACTATCATAAATAAACATAAACATTTAAGGCAATGTATAAGACTAAAACACAAGCCTTTTAAACTTAAACTTCAGTATAATATGGCAAAGATAAATCAAATAATTTCATTTAATTATTCACATGGATATTCTACTAGTCTAATAATCACATGTAATATCAATATCCAATTTCATAATGATGGAATGCATAATTTCGGACATCATAACCACATAGTCAAGGCCTCGTGCCAAGACTACAAATAAGATTTTGTCAAGGCCTTATGCCAAGACACTAGTTTGTCTCATGAGACCTATCGATGCATTGAGGAGCTATAGCAATCTCCACCCACTACTAGAGAAATGGGCTTTGGAGCCCCCTGACATGGGTGACCACCTTTGGTGGTCGCTGGCCTTAAAAAAAAGATCTGTCGCCCCCACCCCCTCCCCTCACAAAACCCCACCCGCGTCCCGCCGCCTGTCCCCCATCACCCTCTGTCCTCCGCCCTCACCGCCTATCCCCTCGCCTCCCTCCACCCCTCGCCACACGTCCCCTCACCTCCCTCCGCCCTCCGCCCTCCACCCTCCGCCCTCCACCCCCTCCGGCCTCCGCCCCCTCCGCCCTCCAGCCTCCGTCCTCCGACCTGCGTCCTCCGCCCTCCGCCCTCCGCCCCCACCCCCTTCGCCCCTTGCCCCCTCCGCCCTCCGCCCTCCCCCCTCCGCCCTCCGCCCTCCGCCATCCTCCCTCCGCCCTCTGGCCTCCGACCTCCGCCCCCTCTTCCCTCTTCCCCCTCGGCCCTCGACCCTACGCCCTCCGCCCTCTGCCCTCCGCCCTCCGCCCCTTCATTGCCCGTCCCCCGTCCCTTCGCCACCCTCCTCTCTGGATCTCCGCCATCCCCTGTACCCTCCCTCTTCGTCCCCCTCCCTCGTCGCACCTTCGCCGCCCGTCCCCTCCCTCACCGTCCCCTCCCATGTGGCACCGCCACCGCCTAGTCCCCTCCCTCCCCGCACGGTCGCTGCTCGTCCCCTCGCCGCTGCCGCCCATCCACTCCGACTCCCCGCTGTCCTTTGTCCCCTCCCTCTTCGTCCCACCCTCGCTGCACCGTCACCACCTCACCGCCTCCTCTCCTCCGGCTCGCTGCCGCCGCCGCCGCCTGTCCCCTCCCTCACCACACCGTCTCCAGCTCTAGATCCCCTCTTCTGCCTCTCCTCTCCCCCATAGTACCGCCTTCGGCTCCCCTCCCTTCCAGGTTTGTAGCACAATCGGGTATGACATGACACGTGCTTTCACTTACATTCCATTATCTATTCTCTTGTTTATTATTCAGAGATATAATTTTATTATTTTATCAATGGTCCACAAGCAATTGGTTAGTATTTATTTTAAATATATTTGATATGAAAAATGCATGTAATAAGTTTTGTGTAAATGTTTGTTATACAGATATTATTATGGATAAGAATTGGATTGATCTTCCAAATCGAACGTCTAGAGAATATTTCAATGGCATTATGCAGTTTATTGACTTCACGAGAGGATTTGAAAGTGACTATATTAGTTGTCCATGTAGAAAATATGCCCAAAGATATCAATTAAAATGAGATACTGTGAGGTAGCACCTATTCTTTAACAGATTTATGAAAAATTATAATATTTGGACTCATCATGGAGAATAATATGTTCGTTGTCAAAATACGGATTCATTTCAGATGGATGTTGATGCAAGGATGAATGATCCAATGCATGAAATTCTTACTGAAATGGTACGTGGGTTGGATCCTAAAGGCATTGACATCCAGAATCTTGAGACTGGTGAGATAAATCTTCACTCTGGTGCAGATCGTGATTCGAGGAGGTTTTATGAAGCACTTGATGATGCGAAAATAGAATTATATCCTTGATGTACTTCTTACAATAAATTGTCGTTTATCGTGGAGTTGTTGCATTTAAAGTCTTTGAATCAGTGGTTAGACACATCATTTGACATGTTGTTGGTGTTATTGAAAAAGGTTCTTCCTGTCAACACTAAGATTCCCAAGTCATATTACCATGCTTGTAGTTGACAGAGAACTTAGGTTTTACATATGAGACCATAGATGCATGTGCAAAAAACTGTATATTGTTTATAAAGGAAACTACCCATTTGGATATTTGTATGGTTTGTAGCGCTTCCAGGTGGAAAGAGAACTGGGGAAATCAGACTCATCAAAGTCAGATTGCGATACAGGGGAAACCGATTTCCGTAAAGAAAATGCGTTACTTTCCCCTTAAACCGAGGTTGAAAATATTTTTTATGTCATATAAAGTTTCTAATTTAATGAGATGGAATACAGAAAGAATTCATGAAAGTGATATGTTAACCCACCCAACAGACTCTCATGCATGGAAGGATTTTGATAAGAGACATCCTGATTTTTCTAAAGATGTTCGTAATGTCCGATTAGGGTTAGCAGTAAATAGTTTCAATCCATTCAAGTCTATGGTTGGTGAAACTCATAGCACATGGCCCGTGGTGTTGGTTATGTATAATCTTCCTCTATGTCTTTGTATGAAGAAACAATTTATATTACTTTCCACTCTTATTGATGGACCTAGAAGTCCAGGGGATAAGATTGATGTTTACCTTCAGCCATTGATTGATGAGTTGAATGAATTTTGGGGCGATGGTGTGATGACTTATGACTGTGAAATGAATGAAATGTTCAAACTGCAGGATGCTTTATTGTGGACAATCAATGACTTCCCAGCTTATGAAAATTTATCAGGCTGGAGTACAAAAGGGGAATTTTCTTTCCCATGTTGCAATAAAAGTAAAAAATATGTATGGCTTAAACATTCCAAAAAATGGGCATACATTGGTCAAAGACGTTTTCTCCCCCCTCAGCACAGGTTCAGAAAGGACAGAGTGGAATTTTATGGTTCTAGAGAGTTCATCCCAGTACCAAAGATCATGACAGGATTCAAAATGTTATCACAAATTGAGGAAGAAAATATCCACACGGTATATGAAATTTAGGATTTTGTGGCTCATCCATTACGTAATATTTTTGCTGCGGGTAGGCAGCACAGTCACAATTGGAAAAAGAAAAGTATTTTTTATAGTCTTCCATATTGGAAAACTAACATGCTAAGGCATAATTTGTATGTCATGCACATTGAAAAAAATGTTTGTGATAACATATTGTGGACCATTTTAGGTGTCAGTGGAAAATCAAAGGACCATGTTAATGCATGTCATGATTTGGAAGAAATGGGATTAAGGAAACAATTTCATTTACAGTTAGCCGAGGAAAACAAGGCATATATCCCTGATGCACAGTATACAATGACTACAATGGAGAAAGAGAAATTTCTTTCCATTTTGAAGATGATTAAGGTGCCTTATAGTTACTCTTCTAATATTTCAAAGTGTGTGAATATGACGAGAAGGACATTGCAAGGGTTGAAAATTCATGATAATCACATACTAATTCAACAGTTTATTCCAATCACAATTTGTGATTTTTTATCCCCCAATGTTGTTCAACCATTGATTGAGATGAGTAATTTTTTTAGACAGCTTTGTTTAAGAAATCAACGAATGACTGATTTAAAAAGTTTGCAGGACTGAATTGTACTTACACTTTGTCACTTTAAGAAACTATTTCCCCCCTCATTTTTTAATGTTATGGTCCACTTGATAGTTCACCTAACTGATGAAGTAATGGCTGTTGGTCTAGTGTAATTCAGGTGGATGTATCCTATTGAGCAGTATTTGAGTACATTGAAACTATTTGTACGCAACAAAGCTCATCCAAAGGCATCAATAGCCAATGGTTATTTGATGGATGAGTGTACTACTTTTTGTGCAGAATATCTTACCGATGTTGAAACAAAATTAGATAAGCCCTCTCAGATTCATGATGGTCCAGTTGGAGAAGGATCCATATTTGATATGGACAACATCGAGTGGATACAAGTGCATCGATATATCTTGTTCAATACTCCATCAGTTGCACCATTAATGCAGTAAGTGTCTTATCACTTTTATTGTTTAACTTTTATATGTTTTGTTTGCATACGTTGATCATTTAAACACCACGTTATCATTTGTAGGAAACACATTAATGAGATGAAAGAAGAGATGTATCATGCGACTGAGTGTCAAATTCAACAATCTCATTATGCGTCATTTCATTATTGGTTCAAGGATTATATACGCATAAAGTGATTTTCATTATGAGTGAAGTATTATAATAATTTCTTTCTGCACAAATAATTATTGAATTCTATGAATTATGTAGGTTCATAAGCTGAGGGAGTTAGGGGACCCCATGCTAACTGAAGAATTTATCCAACTGGCTGAGGGTCCATCTATAACAGCTCGTCGTTATAAAGTTATAGATGCTAATGGTTTTCGATTTCATATTAAAGATGTTGAAGACAAACGAGCAACACAAAAAAGTGGCATCAGTTTTCTATTCTTCGATTCTGGTTATTACTATGGTCAATTGATAGACATCATTGAAGTTGTATATGCACATGGGTTGAAGTACATATTGTTAAAGTGTAATTGGGTTGATCCGGTGCGTGGATGTAAATTCGATCAATATCAGTTTTCATTGGTTAATTTTAACTATATGTTATACAGAAATGAACGAGTTGATAATGAAAATTTCATTTTGACATCACAAGCAGAACAAGTATTCTTCTTTACTTTGCCTTCGAATCCAAGTTGGCAAGTTGTTGTGAAAATGTCCCGGTGAGGAGTGTTTTTATTTGAACAAGATGAACCCAAGATTGTTCCGTTTGTTTCCCAACATCTTGATCAACATACCGTAGTTCAACGTGAAGAAGATATTTATTGGGTTAGAGCATCCATTGAAGGAGAAACGGTCTATTTTCATGCTTAATGAAAGATATAATTGTTTTCCCTCTATTCAGTATTGAATGTACTAGGATATCATAAATTATCTAACAATTTTATAAATCCTTGTAAGTTTTAATCCTCACTTTTGGAAGTTTATTCATTTATAAATATTTAGGGTGATTTCTCTTTTGGTATCTTCATGTTATTGTTGATGTATATTCCCATTGAGGTATTCTTCATTTGGTTCATGTGCTTCTTGATTTTTTATTAATTCAATCTGAAATTTGGCTATGCATTGATTAGTTTTGTACATAATTTGAATATATGTTTTGTTAACTTTCTGATTTTTTAAAATCCATTCACAACTAATTATTCAATCCCTTTTTGTTTGATTAACAACTGTACAAGTTTGATTTAAAAAAAAACAATCCAATTTATCTTTTGGAAACTTTGGATAGTCCCCTTACTAATGTTTTCTATGACTACAGGCATTTCAGGGGAAGAGGCAGCAGATCCACATCATCCATCTGAGCCATCTACATCTCAGAGTCAAGGTATGTTTGAATGTCATTGTGTCTATTTTTTATGTAATTAATAAACACATATATATATTTATAACATCTGTCAAATTATATATAAAATTGTTTTCAACAAGATCAGACTCGACTGCTTCTTCCTCTCGTAAGAGAGGCCCTGGTCGTGACATTTTATCATGGAATTACGACACGATGTTTGATGTTTCCTTTGATGAGATATTTCATCATGTGGGATTGAATTCCCCTACATTTATTCGTCAGCTAGGTCATATCATACGTGACCCACATCTATTTCCATTGACCACACGTAACTGGGCTTATATCCCTCAGGACACATTAGATCATCTTTGGAGGGAGGTTCAGGTAATAAGACCATTTTACTTTCTTCCCTATGTATAAACAATACTAACATATGTGATTTTTTTTATTAATAGAAAAATTTGAAAGTATGCCTCGATGAGTTTCAGCCCATGTGTATGAGAAAATGTTGTAAGATGTGGAAATATTATAAAGGCAAAGTCAAGAGGGACCATTGGGTACCAAATGTGGGTGCCCCAGACATTTTGGAAAAAGTCCCGAGAGGTGTCCTCCCGGCTCAGTGGCGTGACTTAGTTGCATATTGGTCTATTGAGGGTGTTGCGGTTTGTATATTTATTTTGGTATATATATTTTCAAGAATGTGTGATTTGTTTGAAATTTGAATTAATTGAATGTAGGAGGTGTTAGCAAGCCATTCTGAGAATCGAGCATTGCAGGGACCACCTCACAGGATCGGGACTCGTCATGTGTCTCAGATCTGACATGAGGTATTTATTATTAATTTTTTAATTTATTAATTAATATGGTTTTGTGTTTATATTCTATTCATATACAGTTACAGGAGCAAGATGCACCTACTGATAAAATGTTGGTGTGGATGAGGACTCATGATCGAAATGATCTAGAGGTTGTAGCAATGATAGTAAGTTCTTGTACTCAGTACCAATACTTACATAAATATGTATATTAACATATATATGTATATATATATTTAAACATTTCACAAGCTCAATTTGAAGATGAGTTAGAACAGCTGCCAGAGGACCAGCGACAGCTTCCCATGCGAAGGGATGAGATCTTTCATCGCATTATTGGTCGGGATGGGCATGGATATAGTTTGACCTATGGAATAGGGATTCCTATTTTTGTAGTATCACGTTCTACAGTTGTCGGTCCTGTTGTTGCTTAGATAACACAACAGTTGTCAGATTTCAAGTCACGGTTGCGCACTTCTAAGGAGGTAAATGCACAATTGATCGCTGTGGTTAGAGCACTACGGGAATATGTGTGTCTAGGTGATGGTGCAGGGGATCACACAACACAGGTTTATACTATATTTATTTATTTATTTTCAATTATTTTTTTATTAAAATCTTCATAATTTTTATTTGTTGTAGGCCCTAGGCCCACCGGATGGAGGTAGCAGTCATGACCACGCATGACGCATCATATTCACGAGGTGTGTTTCTTTTTTTATTAGTGGGGTTGTTATTCATGTTTAGGTTGGATTCCTAGTGAGATTTTTTGATATTTTGGGGTATCATGCGTGTTTTGGCCTTATGCAATGTTTGTGTGCACGAATTGAGAAGTAACCATGAAACTAATTAACGATTTGTATATTTTTAGTTCATTTTATTCTTTAATGTTTTCAATTTCATGTTTTGTGAATAGTTTTAAAAGAACCATGTGATTCCTAATAGAAACCATGGAACTTGTTTTTGGTGACTGAGCTCAGGTTCACTATTTGTAGGCCCCGCACCCGCACCTCGAACAACCCCCCACCCCGCACCCCGGACAGCGCCCTCCCCCCCCCCCCCCCGCACCTCAGAATTCATTAGGACAATTGACCATTAGTTCATTAGAGAAATTGTTCATTAGGCTGTTATTCCATTAGGGAAATTGACCAGTTGGCCAATTGTCCAATTGGATATAGGCCAAATGGCCATTAGGCAATTATGCCATTATTTCAATTGTACAACTAGACAATAGGCTATTATTCCAATTCTTTGTTAGGACACTATTCCATTAGGGCATTAAGGCATCAAGTGGATTGGTAAATGGGATAATTTGACATTGGGTCATTAGGAAAATTGACCTTTAGGCCATTAGGATAATTGATCGTTACACCGTTAGGCCAATTGTCCATTTGGCCAATTAATCGTTATGCCCCCCCACCACTGAACAACCCCCACCCCGAACACCCCCCACCCCTGGACAGTGCCCCCCCCACCTCAAATACCCCCCACTGTACAACCCCCCCACGCACGCATTTCAAGCGTGAAAAACACCTAAAAAACGTATATCTAGTCGTGTCGCACAAACCGCACGAACGAATGATGTGTCGTCTCCTTGTACACCTGTCGAATAATAATTAGGGTGTTTTCCTGTGTTTTCAAGTCATGCTAATGTCGTTCGGTATGCATTTGACCTTTAAACGCATGTTTTGGCCATTTACGATATGCGGCGTGCGCTTCTGGTCACCGCGGTCAAACGAAACCTCCGATTGATGTGTCATATGTCTGACCATTTCAAAATTTACCCACCCTTTGTTTTTGTCTGATTTCATGGTATTCCGAGGTCATTTGGCCGGTTTTGATCACCCCACGCACGCTTTTCAAACACGCCAAAACGGCGTGTAATGGTCGAATTCAAAGAAAACATGATTATAATGACTTGAAATTACACGAAAACAATAGGAATAATATTCGTGACATGTAGGAGGAGACGTTACGTCAATCGGACGTGCGGTGTGAGCGGTACGACCGAATATGCTGTTTTGAACAGTTCGACGCGCTCTAAAAGGGCGCGTTGGGTGGTCAAAACCAGTCGAACGACCTCGGAATGCCATGAAATCATACGAAAAAAACTGTGGTGTGAATTTTAAAATTTTCGGGCAGACGACACGTCAATCGGAGGTGTTGTTTGACCGTGGTGACCAGAAACGCATTTCCAGAGTCACAAAATGCCAAAACGGCGTGTAACGGCTGAATTCAGAGAAAACGTGCTCATAATGACTTGAAATTACATGAAAACAATATTAATAGTATTCATGACATGTTTGAGGAGACGACACGTCAATCAGACGTGCGGTGTACGTGGTATAATTGAAAATGCTATTTTGAACAGTTCGGCGCGCTCTAAAAGGGCGCGTTGTGTGGTCAAAACCAGCCGAACGACCTCAGAATACCATGAAATCATAAGAAAACAACCGTGGTGTAAATTTTGAAATGTTTGGGCAGATGACACGTCAATCGAAGGTGTCATTTGACCGCGGTGACCAGAAACGCATTTTTGGGGTCATAAAACGCCAAAACGGTGTGTAACGGTCAAATTCAGAGAAAACGTGCTCACAATGACTTGAAATCACACTAAAACAATAGGAATATTATTATTGACATGTATGAGGAGACATCACATCAATCAGACATGTGGTGTGCGTGGTACGACCAAATATGCTGTTTTGAACAGTTCAGCGCGCTTTAAAAGGGCGCGTTGGGTGGTCAAAACCAGCCGAACGACCTCAGAATGCCATGAAATCATTCAAAAACAACTGTGGTGTGAATTGTGAAATGGTCAGGCAGACGTAACGTCAATCAGAGGTGTCGTTTGACCGCGGTGACCAGAAACACATTTCCGGAGTCATAAAACGTCAAAACAGCGTGTAACGGTCGAATTCAGATAAAATGTGCTCAGAATGACTTAAATCACACTAAAAAAATAGGAATATTATTCTTGACATTTAGGAGGAGACGACACATCAATCAGACGTGCGGTGTGCGCGGTACAACCGAATAGGCAGTTTTGAACAGTTCGGCGCGCTCTAAAAGAGCGCGTTGGGTGGTCAAGACCATCCAAAATGACCTCGGAATGCCATGAAATCATACGACAACAACCTTGGTCAGAATTTTGAAATATTTGGGAATACATAATGTCAATAGGAGGTTTTGTTTGACCGAGGTGACAGGAAATGCATTTCCGGGGTCATAAAACGCCAACACAGCGTGTAACGGTCGAATTCAAGGAAAACGTGCTCAGAATGACTTGAAATAACACGAAAACAATAGGAATACTATTCGTGACATGTAAGAGGAGACGACATGTCAATCGGACATGCGGTGTGCACAGTAAGACTGAATATGCTGTTTTGAACAGTTCGGTGCGCTCTAAAAGGGCACATTGAGTGGTCAAAATCAGCCGAACGGCCTCAGAATGCCATGAAATCATATGAAAACAACTGCGGTGTGAATTGTAAAATGTCCGGGCAGACAACACGTCAATCAGAGGTGTCATTAGACCGCGGTGACTGTAAACGCATTTCTGGGGTTATAAAAAGCTAAAACGGCATGTAACGGTCGAATTTAGACAAAACATGCACAAAATGGCTTGAAATCACATGAAAAAAATATGAATATTATTTGTGACATGTAGGAGGATACAACACGTCAATCAGATATGCGGTGTGTGTGGTACGACCGAATATGCTATTTTGAACAGTTTGGCGCGCTCTAAAAGGGCGTGTTGGGTGGTCAAAACCAGCCAAATGACCTCGGAATTCCATGAAATCATACAAAAACAACCATGGTGTAAATTTTGAAATGTTTGGGTAGACGGCACATCAATCAGCGGTGTCGTTTGACCGCGATGACCAGAAACGCATTTCCGGGGTCATAAAATGCCAAAACGGCATGTAACGGTCGAATTCAGAGCAAATGTGCTCAGAATGAATTGAAATTACACGGAAAAATATTAATAGTATTAGTGACATATAGGAGGAGACGACACATCAATCAGACATGTGGTGTGTGCGGTACGACCGAATATGCTGTTTTGAACAGTTCAGCGCGCTCTAAAAGGGCGAGCTGGGTGGTCAAAACCTACTGAATGACCTCAGAATGCCATGAAATCATACAAAAACAACTGTGGTGTGAATTTTAAAATGGTCGGGTAGATGACATGTCAATAAAAGGTGTCGTTTGATCGCGGTGACCGGGAACACATTTCTGGAGTCATAAAACGCCAAAATGACGTGTAACAGGCGAATTCAGAGCAAACATGCTCAGAATGACTTGAAATCACACAAAAACAATAGGAATAGTATTCGTGACATGTATGAGGAGACAAAACATCAATCATACGTGCGGTGTGCGCGGTACGACCGAATATGTTGTTTTGAACAGTTCGACGCGCTCTAAAAGGGCGCGTTGGGTGGTCAAAGCCAGCCGAACAACCTTAGAATGCCATGAAATCAAACAACAACAATAGTGGTGTGAATTTTGAAATGGTCAGGTAGACGGAACATCAATCAGAGGTGTCTTTTGACCGCAGTGACCGGAAATGCATTTTCGGGGTCATAAAATGCCAAAACGACGTGTAACGGTCGAATTCAGAGAAAAAGTGCTCAGAATGAATTGAAATCACACAAAAACAATAGGAATATTATTCGTGACATGTAGGAGGAGACTTCACCTCAATCAGACATGTGGTGTGCGCAATACGACCGAATATGTTGTTTTGAACAGTTCAACGTGCTCGAAAAGGGCACGTTGGGTGGTCAAAACCATCCGAACGACCTCAGAATATCATGAAATCATACGAAAACAACCATGGTGTGAATTTTAAAATGGTTGGGTAGACGACACGTCAATCAGAGGTGTCATTTGACCACGGTGACCAGAAACGCATTTTCAGAGTCATAAAACGCCAAAACGACGTGTAACGGTCGAATTCAGAGCAAACGTGATCACAATGACTTGAAATCACATGAAAACAATATTAATAGTATTCTTGACATGTAGGAGGAGACGAAACATCAATCGTATGTGCGGTGTGCGTGGTACGACTGAATATGTTGTTTTGAATAGTTAGGTGTGCTCTAAAAGGGCGCGTTGGGTGGTCAAAACGAGCCGAACGACCTCGGAATGCCATGAAATCATACGAAAACAACTGTGGTGTGAATTTTGAAATGGTTGGGTAGAAAAAACGTCAATTGGAGGTATCGTTTGACCGCAGTGACCGGAAATGCATTTCCGGGGTCATAAAACGCCAAAACGGCGTGTAACGGTCGAATTTAGATAAATAGTACTCAGAATGACTTGAAATCACTTGAAAACAATAGGAATATTATTCGTGACATGTAGGAGATGAAACGTCAATCAGACATGCAGTGTGTGCGGTACGACCGAATATTCTGTTTTGAAGAGTTCGTCGCGCTCTAAAAGGGCACGTTGGGTGGTCAAAACCAGCCTAACGACCTCAGAATGCCATGAAATCGTAGAACAAAAACCGTGGTGTAAATTTTGAAATGTTTGGGTAGACGTCACATCAATCAGAGGTGTCATTTGACCGCGGTGACCAGAAACGTATTTCCAGAGTCATAAAACTCCAAAACGACATGTAACAGTCAAATTCAGAGAAAACATGCTCGGAATGACTTAAATCACACGAAAACAATAAGAATAGTATTCATGACATGTAGGAGGACATGACATGTCAATTGGACGTGCGGTGTGTGCGGTACGACCGAATATGCTGTTTTGAAAAGTTCGGTGTGCTCTAAAATGGTGCATTGGGTGGTGAAAACTAGCCGAAAGACCTCAGAATGCCTTGAAATTATACAACAACAACCATGGTGTAAATTATGAAATGGTTGGGTAGACAGAAAGTCAATCGGAGGTTTCGTTTGACTGCGGTGACCGAAAACACATTTTCGGGGTCATAAAATGCCAAAACGGCGTGTAACGGCCGAATTCAGAGAAAACATGCTCAGAATGACTTTAAATCACACAAAAACAATATGAATAGTATTAGTGACATGTAGGAGTAGACGACATGCCAATCAGATATGCGATGAGTGCGATATGACCGAATATGTTGTTTTGAACAGTTTGACGCGCTCTAAAAGGGAGCGTTTGGTGGTCAAAACTAGCTGAACAACCTCAGAATGCCATGAAATCATATGAAAATAACCGTGGTGTGAATTTCAAAATGTTTGGGCATACATAACATCAATCGGAGGTGTCGTTTGACCGCGGTGACCGAAAACGCATTTCCGGGGTCATAAAACACCAAAATGGCGTGTAACGGTAGAATTCAGAGAAAAAGTACTCAGAATGACTTGAAATCACCCGAAAAAATATGAATATTATTCGTGACATATAGGAGGAGACGACACGTCAATCGGACGTGCGGTGTGCGCGGTACGACTAAATATGCTGTTTTGAACAGTTCAGCGCGCTCTAAAAGGGCACGTTGGGTGGTCAAAACCAGCCGAACGACCTCAGAATGCCATGAAATCAAATGAAAACTACTTTGGTGTGAATTTTAAAATGTTCGGCCAGACGAAACATCAATCAGAGGTGTAGTTTAACCACGGTGACCGGAAATGCATTTCCAGAGTCATAAAATGCCAAAACGACGTGTAACGGTCGAATTCAGAGTAAACGTGCTCAGAATGACTTGAAATCACACAAAAACAATAGGAATAGTATTTGTGACATGTAGGAGGAGACTTCATGTCAATCGGATGTGCGGTGTGTGCGGTATGACCAAATATGCTGTTTTGAACAGTTTCACGTGGTGCGCGCGGAGAGCATTCCTTTTTAGACCACAAAACACTTCCTTAAGCTAAATCAAAGACTCGAAAACAAGAAAAAAAAATCCAAAAATGATAACATTTCTTAAATTGGGGGTTTTAAATTATTATAGAACCCATATTTTGATATCAGATTTAATTTTATTATATATATATTAACTGATTAAATATGTTTAATTTACGTTTGTTTTGTTTAGTTGTTTTTTTTGTATCTTATTGTAGGTTTATTGAAGAAGAATATTGAAATGGATTTGGATCATTGAAGCATGTCACGACTCGTCCTCGGGGCCCGTGCCGTGACTACCTCAAGCCCGCCTTCCATAGGCCAGGGGCTGGCGACTAGCACCAAGGCGTAAATCCCGGTAAAAAGGGAAGGCATTGCCTTTGTAAAGTAAACAAGCACCACAGAGTACATGCAGAAGAAGTAAACACTAAGTAAAAACTGAGTACAACAGTAAGTACGGAAAGTAAAAGGGGCCAGAAATACAAGCCCCACTATAAAGTACAACTCGAAAGGGAAAACATCAACAGTAAAGTAAAGCCGCTACACCGAGATGTCCACTGGAAATCCCACATGAAGGGTAGGTACAGATAGCTCCTCTGCTCCTTGGGTCCCGCCGTCCGCTCCGAGCACGTCCCGCCCAGTGGTCCACCTCTAGGTATCGTCCTGCTCTGCAAGCCTCAACCACGATTAACGCTGTCCGTCGTCTGCAACCAACACAACGTAGTGCAGGCATAGCCCGTGCAGGGGTGAGTATAAGCTACTCAGTAGGGACCCCGAGACCCCCGATGGCCTCCCAAAATCCACATAGGATAAACCACAAAGAAAAGGTACAATCACAAAGTAACAACCGACACTGCTTAGGTATATGCCCATACATATACCTAAGTCATCATTTCAATACGCTCCAACCTCCGAGCCCAAGTACAACTCAGTCCACACAGGAAAGTATACGTATTCCACACAGGAAAGAAAAACGTAATCCACAAAGGATAGCACAACTCAATCCACACAGGAAAGCAACAGGATTTAGCTCACACAGGTATACTTCGTCTAAAGGTGAAAGGGATGATCAGACACAGATACTGAATCATCTAAGCTGGGACCCACATAGGATACAAGACCAGCTGTCTTCATTGATTCATCTATACTGGGACCCACATAGGATACAAGACCAGTATTGAATCATATAAGCTAGGACCCACATAGGATACAAGACCAGCATAGCGAGGACCCACATAGGATACAAGACCAGTTGTCTTCATCGATTCATCTATACTGGGACCCACATAGGATACAAGACCAGTATTGAATCATCTAAGCTGGGACCCACATAGGATACAAGACCAGCACAGCTAGGACCCACATAGGATACAAGACCAGCTGTCTTCATCGATTCATCTATACTGGGACCCACATAGATACAAGACCAGTATTGAATCATCTAAGCTGGGACCCACATAGGATACAAGACCAGCACAGCTAGGACCCACATAGGATACAAGACCAGCTGTCTTCATCGATTCATCTATACTGGGACCCACATAGGATACAAGACCAGCACAACTAGGACCCACATAGGATACAAGACCAGCTGTCTTCATCGATTCATCTATACTGGGACCCACATAGGATACAAGACCAGTATTGAATCATCTAAGCTGGGACCCACATAGGATACAAGACTGGCTGTCTTCATTGTCGCAGTCCACTGAGGATCTCTGCACAAATGTCGTCGTCGTAGTCACAGCCAGCACTAGCAGTCACAGCCAGTTCTAGGGTTCCCGCACACAGCAAGCTCGTTCGAAAGGTCCGCTCCACGAGCCGAGAGGCTGATACATCAACTGTCACAAAGTCTAGAGTTGATGTATCCAAAAGTTCCGTATCGTCAACAGGAACTCAACGTCGCAGACGGCGCGTCGATCGGACGCCCGGTCTGAGAGTTATTGGCTTTTTCATCCCAGGGGCCCGGTTGGTTTTTAAGGCAAAACCAACCCGACCGTACTCCACCTACGTCCAAACCTCAGGCGGAGTATTCCAAAAGATCCTTCTCACTAAGAGGAACTCAACAAAGCTGACGGCACGTCAATCAGACGTTCGTAGCTCAAGATATGAGTGTTTTCGCTCCGAGGGCCCGGTTGGTTTCGTGTACGAACAAATCCGGTCAAACTCAAAGTATTCCGAAACCTTGAGTGCGATATACCGAAATGACCGTCTCGATCCAAGGATCGCATCGCCGCTGACGGCGCGTCATTTGGAGGTCCGTTGCCCAAGGTATGGGCATTTGAACCTAAATAGTTCGGTAACGGGGGTTTCGGGCCCGGGCCGACCCGGCCCGAGACCCCCCGGCTGGCCCGAACCGGGTCGACCCGACCCTGACAGGGTCGGCCCGGCCCGGCCCGGCCTGGCGGACCGGCCGGGCGCCGGTCCGGCTCAGCGCAGCGCGCTGGGCGCGCTGCCAGCTTGGCTTCGGCCGAGCTGATTGAAAAAAACGGGGGGGGGGGGGGGGGGCGCCTCCCCCCCTTTGTAACCGCGGCCCCCCTCATAATGGGGGGGCCCTTCATTTGGCCGGGGGAATTTAATTCCCCCGGGTTTCTCCACTCCTGTCGGCCCGACCTGGCCGACCGGCTCCCTCTCAACGGGACCGGCGGTGGTCGGTCCCCTTTCCGGCTTCCAACACCGGCGGCCCGGATGGCCGTCGGTCACCTCGTTCCGCCGCAGCCCGGAACCGGCCGCGGCCTTTGTCGTCCTGCGCGGTGCGACGACACCGCGCCCCTCTGCCGCGGCCCCGTTCCGGCCGCGGCGTCCTCAGATTCCTTCGACGCGGCGCGACGGCGTCACGTCCTTGAATTCCTTTCCACGGCGCGGCGCGATGGCGCCGTGCATATGTTCCGCATGAAACCGCGTGGTGCGACGGCACCACGCTCCCTCGTACCAACCAAAAAGAAAACATTTATGAAATAAGGAGGGGGTCGGCCGTGTTTATGCGGACCGGCCCCCTCGCATTAGTCGATATCAATTAGTTGAAAACCACGAAATTCGACATGCCAGAATCAAGAACGGAAATAAATAAATAAAATAACAATAATCCCCTACCTCGGCTTCAAGAGCGGTGTTCGTCAACGACCCGCGGAAGACGAGCGTCGCGGAGGTCGGGCGTCGCCGGAGAAACTTCATAAGCTGTCGGAGAAAGCCCGAGGAGGAAGCGGCGTCTCCTTTCGTTGACACGGGAAGAAGATCGATAGAAGCGGCATCATCGTTCTTCGAAAACACACCGGCTGCAAAGAAGAGAAGAGACGGCACGTCTTTCTCTTCTTATGGTGACGGCGTTCTTCGTCGGAGCTTAAGTGTTCTTCGTGTTCTTCGTCGTGGATGAAGAAGATGAAGAATGCTTCCCAAATTCTCTCAAGGTGGCAAGAGAAAACTAACCAAAATAAAATAATCTTAAGCCTTATTTTATTTACACAACTTCACCTCTTTGAATTTCAAAAGTTTGAAAAACAATAACTCATCTTAATTAAAACTCAAGTTGTCAAAATTAAATTGAGTGGAGTTATTGGGAGTTTAAAAGGGAGTTGAGGAGTTAGGGTTCGTGTGGGCCCCACCACACTTAATCCTCTCAAGGGAGGTTAAGTGGATGTGGGTCCCACCTCTAACTCCCTTTGGGAGGATATAACCAACATGGTTTAAAATAAATTGTGTTTCCACAATTTATTTAACTTCATTTAAATTCCCCCAAAACTAACTCTCAACCTGCATAAAACGCAACCTCGGAAAAGGTCTCCTTAAGCGAATATCGGCGTTGCGAGTTCATTGGTTCCCTTGGAATTTGATTCTGGGCACCGGTTCAAAAGTTAGAAATTCCCGCTCGTTCGTTCACTGAACGTACCCGAGCCAAACTTCGGAAATTAATTCCGGGCACACCGGGCCTCGGAATCAGGTGCCGTCAGAAACCGCGCTCTTGTAAAATTCTAAAGAAAATTAAGAAAAAAAAATTCCCTTGAATTTTACAGGTCTTTACATTACTCCCACCTCAGGGCTTTATGTCCCCGTAAAGATACATCAAAACTAGGGAAACAAAGGCAGTAGAGCTAGGCGGTAAGCCACCTCACCAATCCAGCTGAGGACCTGGAAGGGTCCGATGAAGCATGAAGACAACTTGCCACCTTGGCCAAATCTCTGTAATCTACGTCGAGGTGAGACACGCAAGAAGACGTGATCGCCATCCTCGAACTCAAGTGGCCTCCGCCTCCTATCAGCAAAAGACTTCTGCCGGCTCTGAGCTATCCTCATCCGCTCCTGGATGACCTGGACCTTCTCTGGTCCTACAAGAGCTGCTGTGATTTCTTCTTTGCCGATAAGAGAAATCTGGTCTCATCCCCTGGATGAACCACTTTCTTTGCCTAATACAGTCAATCCCGACATGGATGATACTAATCCATACCAAGGATGACGTCGTAAGGCCTCGACGCTACTACCAAGAGATCCAACCGTTACTCTCGCCTCCAAGGGTTGAGTCACACTGTCGGCATCAGTGTGTGGTAACTGGGTCTCCTCTAGTAGATGTATTACAAGTGAGGGTCAAGTCAACAGTCAAAACTGGAACCTCTTAGTAACAACATAAAAGAGGACAGGAATGAAAACATCATAAAGGTATGCGTCTTTTATTATTGCAGCTCATAATACAAAGACGTTACACAATAGCAACAAGGAACTAGAAGTACAAAGGATGTATCCACTAGTTCCGCTCCTGTCCATTTGCTCCCAGAGCTCCATGATCGAAGGCCTCAGCTGCCTGAAGTTGATCTCTCCCATGTCCACCAACTCCCTGCGGTTAGGGATAACGACCGCCATTGGCAGTCACTATAGCTCGGCTGAGAATCATAACCATGACCACCAGTGGCGGTCGCTGTAGCTCATCCAAGGATCAGTACAACGATCTCCAGTGGCGGTCCCTATTGTTCGGCCGAACAATAGGTCAGCGACCGCCATTGGTGGTCGCTAAGTGGTTGCTATAGGACATTAGCGACCACCATTGGCAGTCACTAATGGGCGAATTTTTACTAGTGACCCGTCACTTACTAAGTCCAATGCATTCCTCATATGAAAAGGTTGAAACATAACATAAACATTCGTATTAATACTAGCATATGAAATTTCAATAATTTTACCATAAATCATGAATGGTATAAAAATAGCACATCCAAATTCAAACATATCACAAAACCTTCAATAAAATATGGAAGATTGTATCATAATAAATCAACTTCAAACATGCGTAACATTCAACAAAGGATGTTGACATAGATGAAATCAAAACTATTTGACAGAAATATCTCTTTCTATTTTGAAATAATTTAAAAGTCACACAATTAAAAAAGAAAATATTTATTTTGAAAATATTTGTATAAGATTGTAAGGGAAGCTTCGAATGTGTTATAACAGTGAAAAATAGTCGCACTCGTCGTATAAGTTAAAAAAAACATTCTTTCCTTAATTTTGGCGAAAAGGTCGTAAAGGACCTTGTTTGAAAAACTACGAAAAGATTCATTTATAAACATTTTATAAAAAGTCAAACAAGGGTATAAATTAATTTAACCCATATTATAGAAAATATTAAAAATATTTTGAAATACATTTTTAATAAACATGGATGTGGATGATAAAGAGGTCCTAATAGATACTCACGTATAAACAACCTCAGATAATGAAGAGATTGTAGAGTTAACCCTTTCCTTATAATTTTCCTTGATCTAGGGTGTGTTAAACTACTGTATAATAGTTAAATCATTTTTACTAAATTATACAAGAAACATATACATAAATATGATATCATATATTATCTTCTAATATTGCTTTGTTAATAATATTTCAGTAGTATCATTGTTTCAAGTGTTAACTGATTCGTTTTCCTTTATATGTTTTGTTACGCAAGTCATGTTTGTTATGGATAGTATGTATTTAATTCATATAAAAAATTATATTAAGTTCTTAAACATTATTTTTAATCATAAAATGAAAATTATTCTTCAATGATTACTATGGAGAATGAATCTCATCGCATTTGTGGAGACGGTAATCCGTACATACGCACGAGCGACAATATCATTCTATTGATGGTAAAATCATATGTAATTGGATGGAATATCATATATAAATAATCATTAACATTTTATATTTATTATTTACATCAATTATACTCATTATTATACCCATCCAAATATTGAAGTGTTTAATAACAAACTACACCACAGTGTGGAGACAGTAAGCCATACGTACGCACGTATAGTGACTTTGTCATTCATAGGATGGATAGAATAATGAATATGGTTGTACCATATTTATAATAACATCATAGTAAGTATAAGGTACTGGAGTTATTTTTTTTAATGGAAACAACAAAGAAAGAGGAAGTGGAAGAAGAAAAGAACTTTGAAAGAGGTGATGAAATTATTACCTATTCTTCGGGTGCTTTCTTTTGATTTGATCAAAAGGGATCCTTAGGTTGTCTTCTGATAAAATTAAGACCTCTAGGTTAAATTTAGGGTAGTTGAGAGGATATTTGATCATGGTTTTGCTGAGCCAAATGGATTTGGAGGCGTGATTTTTAGAGAAGGGGAAGTACCCTTTTATAAGAGAGGTGAGGGTCACTTTAGGAAAAGCTTGAAATATTATTTTATTATAAAATCATATTCAGTTTATAATGACTCAAAAATGATTTATTTAGAGGATAAGGTGGGCCAAGGTCAAAAACCTCTAAACCAATACGTTTTAAACAGGTTTAAGTTACTATATTAACCTTATCTTTTAGATTTAACTCTTAGTTAAATAGTTTAACTTTAACCATGTATTCTTGTATTATTATAATAAATGGTTAATAAACTTACTATAAAAATTCAAGAGAACCCCAAGTGGTTAATTATTGATATATATAACCTAATATAAGTCCTTTGTATGAATCTTATATTTTTAGGAATATTATATCAATTAATAATATAGTATTTGTTTTAAAAACTCATTTATGCCAATTCTGACACTATTTAGTATTTGGTTTTTGTGAAAGTCATAAAAACTTTATAACTTCAAAAAAAAATTAATCAACCATAACATGTCATATTAACCTATAAAATTCATGTAATACATAAAAATTCTCAATATACAATTATATTAATATTTATAATATCAATTATTTTAATCTTTCAATAATAAAGTAATTACTGCATCATCATTGTGTCATAAATAAATTTAATTATTTAATGTCTAAAAATTATAAATAAAATACCATTATGTAGAAAATATTTTTATATTTCTAATGAATATTTATATTAGAATTTATCTTATGTATAACTCTATATTAAAAATGGTTTAGTTATTAAACTTTGAATTTAACACTTTTAACTTTTCTTTAAATAAAATAATAATAAATGTCCTACCTTAATCCAAGTGGACCAAAAGGATCATATTTTATTACTAAGGTTTATTTTGGTCAAAATAAACTTATCCAATAGAATTAGGACATGTGTTAGGGTAATTATAATATCATTTTTACCTTTAATTTCCCTATTTACTTTTAACCGTGGTAAATAAAATTCAAAAGTTACTATTCACCAAAAATTATTTTCATCTTATTGAACCATATTTTACTTACTGATGTCAACTTTGTCTCTTTTATTTTTTAAATTTAATTCATAGAAGCGATAAAATTACGTTTTATGCAAATTTGCAAGTGTGCCTAGAGGGTGGGTAAAAGACGTTAAAAGTTCAATAAAATTTTATATATCCAATCTTATTATAAAATGACTCCAATGAATTAAATTGAACTAATATAGGTATTATGTATATATTTTTACTTTAAAATAAATTTAAATAAAAAATAATTATTATTTAAATAAAAGTCGGTTTTAAACAATAATGCAGTGTTTTTCACTATTCATCAAAAATTGAAAGTTTTTAGAAGAATACCAAAAATTCACCCTAAGCTAATTTTGATATTAAGAATCCAAAAATGAAGTCCATTTTGAAAAATAAAATTTATAAAATTTCAAAAATTTGGTATTAATATTCATAATGGCTAGTTTGATTGGTCGTAGTGTGCTAGAACTCAAAGTTGTGCACAATGCAAGCTATTGTATTATTCAAAGAGAAACGTATCATGGAAGCTTGGGGTGTTAAAAACATCTTGTGCACCATATATAATGTGCTTAGGCTAACTGCTCATGCACCATACATGGTATCTCATGATACATTAACATTACACAATACATTGGAGAGTTGTAACAGACCAACCCATCACATCATAAAATTTATATTTATATTTTTTCCATAAGATAAAATAAACCATACAAAAATCATAAGTATGATCAAACCCATGAGAAGGAAGTGGGTTTCATAATTATGATTTAAGGAATAACCAAAGTATAAATCATAAGGATTCTCAAGAGAATAAGTAATTAAATCATATTGAACATTCATAATTGAAAAATCAATATAGGTCTTCAACATGGAGTTCCAATGTAGAAAATTCATGAGAATGATATAGGATAAGAAATAATAACAACGTACCACTTGGGTGATGATTTTTGAAACAAGTAAATGATATTTTAAGGAAATAAAGAGCTTATTATTTTTCATAAAACCATAATTGAACCAAGAAGGTTCTCCATAAAATAATTATGGTTTTTAGAAGCTATTCATGGTTTAAAAACATTTTATGGGGTGATTCTTGACATGATACAAGAAATAGAGAAGTTCCCTTAATACAGGTTTACTTAAAAGTGGTAATTTTGAAGTGAAATAAAAACATGTATAACCCCATAAATGAAAAATATATTCATCTAGGTATATATTTAATGGACATATATACAGAAATATAAGAATTTAATGAGAATAATATTGCATAAAAGGGGAGAAAAGGAAAGAGAATGTGTAATCGGCAAGTCGTGAAGGAGGTATAGAATACCCCTTTTATGTTTTAAAAATACCTTTGTTGAAATCCTATATCATAAAATAAGATAATAAAAATTTATTTTAAAAATATTAGAATGTGGATATGATGTTCACATGATATAACACTTTATTAGGTTTAAAAAAAAGGATAACATTAGAAATAATGTAAATTATGGATAAGGAGGGGAAATCATTGTTTAAATGGATAGGAATTATTCTTAACATTATTACATTTTAAAAAAGTATTATAAATAACTAGTAAGTAATATTTGAGTCAAAATTGATCACTTGAGGTATAAAAAGGGTATGAAATATTAAATGAAAAATGAAAGTCAAGGATAAACATTGTAGCTGAATAAATCAGATTGAGCTATGAAAGGCCCTTATATTGTAGGGAAAATATCAATCATAGACCATAACAAGGAAGGGAATGAATGGAACTAATGTTTAAAATTTCAAAAATAATTTATGATATTATAATCCACGGGGGTATTAAATACACCATAAAAATAAATATTGATACATAATATCAAATTATACCTTAATCAAGTGTGATTGAGACAGAACCCATACAACTTAAGAAACATTCTAATAAAAACCCCTTGAAAGAGATAGATATATAAGTTGAAGTTAAAATACCATGAATAAAGATAATACATGATGTTAAATATCTAATTCTTATTATACGCACCATTTAAAATAAAATAGGTGTATAAAATAAAATTTGTCTCAAAGAATGACATTTTGAGATGAAACCCTTACCTTGTGTCTAAAAGTGATATGAACTTATACTTAAATTCATGAATAATTAAATTAAGTTAATTAGATATATACCTAATAAAATTATTCATATATATTTAATTTTATAATTGAAATATATTATCTTTTGGTAATTATTTTTAATATAGTTTTTTCTAACATCGGTTACTTGGGGTTATTCTGTTAATTTCTTCGAAACACTTTTGGTTTGTTAACCATGGTCAAAGGTGTTGTAAAATAAATTCATGATCTCCATAATTATAGAGTTTTAGGTCATTTATTATTACATTAGTACAATACTTATACAATTTCATAGGTTATCCCAAAAATAGATCCAAATTAAGAAAGGTACCTTGATAAGTCTATTTAAGGAGGTTAAAGTTACTATAAGCGTTTATTATCTTTATTACTTATAGATTGTCATTTACTATAATTAAATAATATTAATAGTTTAAAAAATATAATTTTACTTACTTAATTTATTTTGAAATTCATACATGTTAAGTTTTCATGGAAAACATAACATGTCATTCATGGAGGCGGTAGTCCACACACATGCATGACGACATTTTCATTTTTCCAAATGATTTTGGAGAAAATTATAAAATGAATATTCCATTAGTATAATAAAATTTCATCATGGTAAAAAATTGGATTTATCATACCTTAAATTATAGTGATGGATTGAGGGTTGTAAAACTAGAAAAGAGCTTTGAAGATTTGGTTGAGAGTATTACTTTTCCCTTGGATGTTCTCCCTTGGGTAACTTCTTAAGACTCCTTAGCATGGTATTTTGGTGAGACCAATGATTAAAAGTCATGGGTAGTGTTGAGTAGATACTAGTATAGAGTTTTTCTTGATCTAAATCTTTTTTATGTGTGGAGAAATGGGGAGGTGCCAGTCTCCTTTTATAAGTGAAGAAAATGGAACTTTTATAAAAACTCATTATTTCTCAACAATATCACATCATTATTCAAGAAAAAATGCTCCAAAAATAACCAATAATGGTTTAGGGAATGATATGGGACCTATAATATCTCAAAAATTGAATATAAAACATGTTTTTACATTTATCAACCTTTTTCACTATGTTAAACCACATTTACCCTAATTTACCTGTACCATGGTAACTCCACTCTCACCCTTGGAAATTGATTTTAATGGAAAATTTTAAAATTTACATTATTTAATATTTTTTTTATTTTTATTTTAAATATTTAAATCATTTTATAAAATAAAATTTTCATGAGTTATAGAAATTTATTTTAGTATTAGTATATATAACCCACAAAACCCCATTTTTTAAAAAGTATAATTTTAAACATAAAGTTTATGTATTGAAAAAAAATAAATGTTATTAATTATAATGATATTAATAATAATAATATTATTAAAATAATAGTTTTGTGACATTAAAATAAATCCAAAACCTAATTTCCTCATGTGCAAATTTAATTAAAGAAACAGATAAAGAAATAGTTTTCATAAAATATTACTTCATTTTCTAAAATGATATTCATGAGTTTTATAAATTGAGAATATTATTTTTAAATAATTTATTTAATTTATAACTATATATATTTTTTATATAAAAATGTTTCAAAAACTTCTAAGACATATAAAAGTGACAGTATTAGAAAAATTAGTATTTTTCACTATTCACCTAAAAATTAATTAATTATGAATAATTCCAAAAAATCATCTTAAAATTATATTTTTATTATAAATAAAAAATTGTGTTCATTTTTAAAAATTAAAATTCTAAAATTTTTAAATTAAATTTTTAATTAAAAACATAAAATATAGTGAAAATATGTTTTTATAGGAAAACGACTTTTGGTAAATTAAGTATTATTTACCCTATAAATTAGTAATTAGTCTTGTGTTAACTAATTATTAATGAAATAAATATATCTTTTTATCACTCAATCATAATAAACTTAGTTCATTTAAATAAAACACCAAATTTCATAAAATGTATTTTTTAAGCCTTGAGCAAAAAATAATTTTTTGAAAATCATATGATATATCAAAGCATATAAATATTTTATTACATATTGATATAATCTTAATTTATATTTAAATAACCCCTTATGATATACATGTAATACCTAAGAATTAGATAAGCTCCAATTGTAATTTTAGGTGGTGATTCGGTTAGCATGGATCTTGTGGCAATATCCATGATTTTGAACTTCTCCCATATATGGTTTTTCTCAAACCATAATTGTTAAAGTTCAGATTGGTCTTGGTCTAGAGAAAATCCTAGGGAAGATTCCTCCTTTAAAATATCATATAAATGGAATTCTTATGGAATACTTATACTTCTATATTTCATTTCTTCCCACTTCCTTTTTTGATTTTATAATAAGGTTACTTCAATTTATACTAGATAATTTAATGGATAAGTTTTAATGTTCATATTCAATATTCAAAATATATCAAGGTTTTTTTTCATTTTAGTTTGGTATAGTGTGTGAAATATGCTATTATATATGTTATTTATTTAAGGAGAATATATAGTGAAATCTTGGGTCATTAAATTCTCCCCCCCAAATAAATTATGTCCTCACAATTTAAATTATTAATCACCAATGAAGTTAGCTAAGTGTATTTATAAGTTATATTGAGATTTATATTTCTAAAGAGGTAGAAATCACATATGTTAACTTATAATAATTATAATCCCTATATTGTGTTTCTTCCTAACCATTTGAGTTAAATACCTCTCAGGGTTTGGTGTTAAGACCTATTTTATTTTTCCTTGAGTTTATAAGTAGACTTGTAATGATAGATATTCATAAATTATTTTGAGGTATTAAATTTGATTCCCCATTTTATAATAGATACACCACACACACCTATCTATCATCCCTCATGGTTCATCTACTTGGCAGTGTCGGTGGAATGTTGAGGTAGAATGATTAAGTCAAAAAAGAATTCTCCTCCTAATAAGGATCATTGAGTTATATGTTCAAAACCATCCCAACCATTTTTGGAGTATCCACCTCCACCGCACTAGCCTACACCCTCTACATCTTATCTCTCACCTACGTCTTCTTACTCAAAAGATAACTACACATATCCTCACCCACTTTTTACACTAGTCCATGTGTTTCCCACTCCATGAAGCCCTCTTGGATAATGATTGGTGGGGGTATATTCCCCACCATGTCTTCTCTAGGTGGCTCTTCATATTCCCAAATAGGACCTTCCAAGACCCAAATTGTTTCCCGTATACAATTCATGGACTCTCATGCTTTGGGCCATCAATCATAATTCTTGAATTTCTCCCATCCTTGAGTTCTCTAGGTAGCCTCCCCCTTTTTCACCTAACCATTATGTCATGTTGCACTAGCAGTTACAGTGGAGGGTTGTATTCCACATCCACCTTTGTCATGGTTCTTTCAAACTCTATAGAAACATTAGGGACTATACGTGGCGATAGTGAATTGATGGATGATGATGAAGATGATATATTATTGTTTTCTATTGATGTAGTGATGTTAAGATCTCTCTATGTATTTTTTGGTTATTGTCTCTACCCCCATCCATTTTTCCAATAATTAGGATGTTGTGGTTAATCTAACCATGATCTGTGAATAGTTGGTCCATATTGAAATAGTTAATACATTACTATAATCGTGTTAAATCCATATAAAATACCCATACTAAAATTTTTATTCCCATAACTTAAATTTTAAAATGAAACCATCATACAACTAGATGTTTTATTTAATATAAAAAACATAATGGTGGTACACTTATAAAATAATCTAGTAAACTTAGATTTTCTAGAATAAATATCTCATGTTTACAATTTTGAAGTAGAGTATTTAGTTATCACAAACCACCTTATTAGTAGTCATTGAATAGGATAAAACTTTTTCCCTTTGTTTTAGTGGTTGTTCACACCTATAACTCTTATCATCCTTGAATTTATGACACTAACTTGGGTAATGTCCAAGTTTTCTACACATAGTTCATTTTAATTTTAGTGGTACTTTTGGATTCATGCTTTCCACTCCCATCCTTCTAACTGAACTCTTCATATTTCTTCATCAATTTGATGCTCGATGACCCCATTTTTCACAAGTAAATAATTTTCTAGTCCCCTTGAGGCAATTTCCTTGGTGCCTCTTCTTACATTTTTTACATATAGGTGGTTGAATATACATTCTTTCATCATCTTCATTGGCTAAATTTTCATGATCATTCACCCTTATCTTCTTTGGTTACCTTAGGATTTCAACTATGGTTATATTGTTAATAATGTTTTGTGATAGTTAATTTGGAATAATCACTATATTTATCAATCCAAATCCCATTCTAATGGATTTATCATTCAAAAAAACATCACATTTTCCTTCGCACCCAATGTTAACCCAGTTCCTTCTAGCTTTATCCATCACTAAAACAAAAAGGGTTAACATGAGTGATAAACATTTAACATCATAAGTGGAGTATCATAATCAATAACATAAAAAGGATTCAACCTTAAAACATTTTTCCCTTTTTCATCATCACTTTAACTCATAATTTCTTTAGTTTAACCTATATCAATATCAGTTTAACCTAGGTTAAGTTGGGTTATCTTATACCTATCTACCTAGTCCATCAATGTAACTATGAATTCAATCCTTCATATTGGTTTATAAATAGAATATGATTAACTAAATCATATACCCTAAGAATTTCTGGATAGGTGTGTAGTTAGGAGTATTTATCATGAAATAGTACAAGGTTGATTTAATACACAACATTCCCTCTTTGGGGTTATTACCCATAGGTATAAAAATTCTAGAGCCCGAATCCACTAGAAAGTATCCGAATAGGGATTTAATTGAAAAAAACCAAAAAATATCTACTTTACTAAAATTTTATGATGTTATCATATACTTAGTCTAATCCCTTAGACTTATATCTAGGGTTTTCCCTAAGGTTCAATCATCCTAATCTCCAAAAATAACTTGAATTTTCTCTAATACCAATTATAGAAACCCAAGACTTAAACATACTTAATTTCATAATTTATAATATAATTTCCCAACAATAAAATCCAAGGGTATAAATATATAGGTTCTTTGGAAGATTCTATACATAAATATATCTTCTTAAATGTAAAAAAAATATTTATTTAAAACTCCACATAGTTCTCCTAACACCCATATATTTTATAAAAATATAGATACCCTGGGGAAAATATATAAGTAAAAGGGTGATCTATAAATCCCAGTAAGAGAATAAACATGGAAATGAAACATAACATGTGATTCAATAGGAATAACATGATATCATAAATAGATTGATCATAATCATGAAAACATTGAATAATGGAATGGCATCATAAGATCATGGATTCGTAAACATGTGGAAACATCTTAAAACATGAAATAATATGCATATGTTAAGGATAACCACCAAGATAATATAACATAGGCTAAACACTATCATAATTATCATATAGTTAGGCTAAATGTCTTCATAACATAGTGTGCTTAGGATAATCGCCCATGCACCATACATAATGTTCTTAGGATAACTGCCCATGCACCATACATGGTATCTTATAAGACATTAACATTACCCAATGAATTGAAGGGATATAACAGACCTGAAAATCACATCATTATATGTACATGAATTGTGTTCCATGAGAGAAAAGAAACCATACATAAATCATAATCCTGATCAAACCCATGAGAAGGAAGTGGGTTTCATAATTCTGATTTAAGGAATAAATGAAGGCTAAATCATGAGTATTCCCAAGAGAATAAGGAATTAAACCATTTTGAACATTCATAATTTCAAAAGGAACATAGGTCTTCAACATGTAGTTCCAATGTTAAAAAATTCATGGTAATTATCTAAGAGAATAAATAATAAAAATGCACCACTTAGGTGATGCTTTGTGAAATAAAATAAAAAGGAACTCTTAATTAAGAAAAGAGATTATTGTTTTCCATAAAACCAAAATTTAACTAATATGGTTATCCATAAAATAATGATGGTTTTTAGAAGCTATACATGTTTTAAAAACATTTGATGGGGGTGATGCCTTATATGAGTCAAGAAATAGGAAAGTTAACTTAATTCAAGATTACTAAAAAGTGTAAATTTCAAAGGAAACTAAAAAATTGTATAACCCCATAAATGAAAAATATATTAAACTAGGTATATCTATAAGGGAAATATATACAAAATTAGAATAAGTTCATGGGAATAATATTGCATAAAAAGTGAATGATAGTTTTTTTAAGACTACTTTGGGAATTGAATTATATGCCTTTACCAATTATATCAAAATTCATATAAACACTTGATATCAATATTATCACCACTTCTACTTCAAAAAACATTTTTTTCTTAACTTCCAAGTTATTATTCATCTCAAATTTATTACATATTAGTCCTTCTTCTAGAAATTATACTTTGAGATCTTCATCTCATTCTTGAATATTCCTCTTCTAGGAATAGTGATTTTGGAATTACTTATGGGTGATCTTATATAGTAGTGTATCTTATGAACTTTATCATCATCATGAAGATTCATTATCAATCTCAAAACTTCCACACTTTGATTCTTCTGATTTATTCCTGCTTTCAAATTTTGGAAATTTATATTCTAAAACCCCTTTCAGACAAACTCAAGATTAATCTTATGTGTGGAATGTTCTAGATTTAAATCAATTCCTTCAACATCATCGAAGTATAGTTTCATCTATAACATTATTTTTAGTAAATATACATGTAAATAGTAGTTTTCATTATTGATAAATAAAAGGATATAACTCTTCATTCATTGGGTTATTCAACATCACCCAACACATATTGATAAACACAAGGATGTACCTCTTCATTCATTAGGTTATTCAATATCACCCAATACATATTTATAGTCTTACTTATTTACAAAAATAAAATCATCATCATGATCCTTTGGGATCTTCAACCCCCCTCTTAATGTTCATAATAATGACTAGGAACTTCAATCACAAATCCAAAAAACCAAATGATGTCACTAATAAAAAATTAAATATTTTTAGAGAGAGAGAGAGAGAGAACATCTAGAATAATAAAATTTACATATCTCTCTCATCCTTAATATTGGAATCAATATCTCCAAAACAATAAACAAATAAATTATAAATATAAAGAATAAAACCCAATTAAGTTTCAAAATTTGGAGTCACGTGTTATAATAAATTAATCAACTTCAATAGTCATTCATTCTCTTTAATTAATCTCTTTATAATGATTTAATAGATGTTTTGGGGTATAAAAAATGTGAAATCAATTACCATTCATTTTTCAACAATGTAAAACATTATTACTATGTTTTCCATGATTTTCATTTCCTTGAACATCTTTTTTTTCACAAATTTAGTTTTTATATTATCCTAGTTACCAGTTTTAAAAGGTTGTTCACCATGTTTCTATGAATTAATCCAACAATTATCATTTTTCCATTATTTTCTCCTCAATAATGACTTTTTAAAAATAATTTATTCATTTCCAGTAATGGTGAAAAGCCATCAAAACTATATTTATGATTTTTATATCAAAAACTCATTTTTTTAGTTCAAATACAAGTAAACAGTATATTATCTCAAAATATTTGGTAAGATAACACTCTAAATATTTTTAATACAACAACATATTTGATACATGAAAGTATAAATTATTTTTTATAACATACCATCATTGGTAATTTTCTCATAACACAATTTCAAATGAAAATTAATTTTAAAATATTTGAATTAAACTCATAATTTTAAAATATTATAATTGAAAGTGAATCATGTAATTTTGAATCTTCATAATAATTTCCATATTTTGGTGTTTATAACACTCTTTAAAATTGTTAAAAGGTATTTTAAAATGAGATATTTTATTTTTTTTCTTCACATTGATAGGATAATGAAGAAAAATATTTCTTTTTCATGATCCTGTAGGGATTCATGATTTTATTTAAACATATCCTTAATATTCAATGTATGTATATGGATTCAAACATAAATTACCCATGATAAATGAATTATTTTTTGAAATTATCAAGGTAAACAACTCAATCTTTTACAGTTGACCATCATAAGAAAAAAAATCATATAAAAATAGACATTAGAAAAATAATATGAAACATAATGTTTACTTCATGTATGAAGTAGAAAGTCACCTACTATTTTTTATGATATAATATTTAACTTTCATGTGTGATTTGAATGGTGTGGAAGTGACTCATATAATTTGTGATGGTAAGTGAGACTCACCTCTTATAAAGTGTAAATAATGATCATTAATAGTGAATCAAGAATAAAATAGTGAGTTACATGCTCCTTAGACTAACCCATGTTCTGAAGGAGAGATAAGTAAAAAGTCATGGCTAGTTTGTTTTTATTTTTTGGTAATTTATTTCACAGATCATGATAATATTTTCTCTATTAACTAAGAGATAAAATCTATTAAGAGTGATACCTATTTTTAAATCATAAAAGAAGTAAGGAAATAGATTTATTGCATGATCCACCCCCTCCCACATCAGTATGTACCCATGTTGGGACTATGGATTTTCCAAAAATAACATAATTATAATATATTCATCATCAATTTATTTTTTAGTCTAAATGTTTAATCCATTATGATATGTATTTTAAATTATTTTATATATATTCAGGATCTGATAGAAAACAACACATCATAAATATATATTTTAGTTCAATTTAGAAGCATTAGTTGTGCTATTCCAATGCCATATATAGCATTTGAAAAGAATATTAATACCAGCTAATGATAATTGTATAAAATATTTTCAACCATAAATAATTTTATAGGTAGTCATGATATCGAACTGACACATTTCATTCTGCACATTATCAACTTTATTTTTCTTTATTTATAAAAAAATAAAATAATTTCAAGAATTAAAAGAAAATTTAAGAAATGTATGTAGAGTATAAAACTTTCAATGATAAAAATACATCATTTAAGAGTCTTATTATAGTTTATGATAGATTTGAGAACATATAGTGTGATTTGTTTTATTTTTTTTCAATGTATAACAAATTTGATTAACTAAAATTTCAAAGAATCATAATTGAGATTGGGTATATTTTATAAGGAAATTTTTAGAGTGGGTGGATGATGAGAACGATGAAACGTGGTCTTGTTGATGAAGAATCCATGAGCTAAATATGACTCAAAAATCATGTGTATCAAGGTGAGTAAAGATAAGAAGAAGACTTGCATAGATGGATTAGAGAAAGAAGACATTACTGCAAAATAGGCCTTTAACAGCGATGATAAAGTGTACATTTTATTAGTGTTTTTATGTAGCATAGATAAAAGGTACCCTTTATCATTGCTTTATTTTAAACATTGATAAATTTTAACCTTAATAAACACTTTATTTTCAGTGCTAATAAAAGGTACCCTTTATCAGTGCTTTATTTTTAACACTGATAAAGGGTACCCCTTATGAAAAGAATAATGTCAGGTCTATGGGAGAAGCTTATGGGTTTCTCT
Source organism: Viscum album (assembly GCA_963277665.1). Classification (NCBI taxonomy): domain Eukaryota; kingdom Viridiplantae; phylum Streptophyta; class Magnoliopsida; order Santalales; family Viscaceae; genus Viscum; species Viscum album. Next base: position 1,749,138,521 of record OY728126.1, read on the forward strand.
GATGGCACTTAAGATTCATCCATGGAAACTTCAAATCAATTTCCATTTACTGATTCCTTTCTTTCTAAAGGTTGGTTTGACACATACAAGGGTGTTCATGATTCAACGTCCCACCTTGATCTTTGTTCAAGGACTCTGGTTGTGGGATATAAATCTTCTCTTCCTCATGGGCTGGAAATGTATTCTCTGATGAAGCTAGCTTCAAGTGGATTCAAGGTACCCAAAAATCACTCATGTGAAGTTATATCTAGTGATGCGAAAATGTACTTCACCTCGGGTAAGGATGACATTGATGAACATATTTTCCGATGAGGTAACTCGGTTCACATTTGTGTTAATCAAGATTTGATTCTAGATATGTTTAAAATCTATGAATTTTTTATTATCGAAAGAGTTGTGTTTCCAACTGGTCACAAAACATGGATAATTAAAGACCCAAAATGACATTTAGCTGAAGTTTTTTTTGAGAATGGAAATGCATCCCCATTGGGAGGGGGAATTTATACTTTCTTTTTCCCTCTAAAGAGATAAAGCGTAAGGAATGGGGATTTGGCCAGATCTCTCTCAAGCTAGGGACTATGTGCATCCAAGATTGGGACCCTCACATCAATCCTTTTGTTGTCTACAACACAAGAACTCAAGTTTGGGTTCAAATTTATGGCTTGAATTAGATTTTTTGGCACCCTCATATATTGTTTGACATTGCCTCATCTATAATCACTCCGATAAAACTTGATTGGGAAACATAGGAAGCCCATTTTTGATTTTTTACACACTTTCTAGTAGAGGTGGACCTCAGTTAGATTCCCATAGAATTGGCGAATCTATCTATAGAAAAAAAATTTGATCTAACTGTGTGGTATGAAAAAATACATTTGTTTTGTATTGGCTTCTAGACCATTGGGCACGACATAAATAATTGTCGCAAGGATCTATGTTGTACTATTTGTAATCTAATAGGTCGTGAAGCTATTAGCTGTAGATGGAGGAAATCGCGGTCCAACAAGGAGTTGGGTGCAAATGTCCCTACTTATCACATTACTGATGAGGTTGTGAATGATGATCATGCTATTATGGCTCCTAAAGATAGAGATGTTATTGATGTTCGGCCTTCGGTGTCAATTGAACGGGGGAGTAAAACATGGTTTGATCTTGTTGGATATGTCTATGTGGATGATGATGCAGAACCATCTCACAACGTAAAGGCACTGCCTTCATATAGAGATGTTATTGCATCTCCTGGAGATTACTCTAGATCTTCTAAATGAGATGAAAGAATTTATTATGATTCTATGGGCCAAGTTGGTATTATAAAAGATATCACTAGTGTTAATGTAATGGGTGACATCCTAAATTCAAGAAACACAACTATATTTCAAGCAAATGTAGTGGATTACACTATGAAGTTAGGATCACATAAGGCTAATGAGAAATAAATGGTTACACATTCCGCTGATGAAGATGCAATGCGATAATTAGTTGATCAGTAAGTTGACCATGAGAAGATGATTATGGAAAGTGATTACAAAGGTAAACTCAAACTGGATGTAACTACTAGAAATAGTTCTAAATGTAAGAAAATCATGGCAGATGATGAGGGTTTTGAACTGATTCCCCCTTGAAAATATAAGGCACATGTTTCTTCACCTAAAGTGGTGGATATATCTTCTAAACTCCCTTAACAGGTGGAAATTCCACCTTGCGGTCTCCTTGTGGATAATAAGAATGTGGATTGGTCCTACCTGTCCAACTTTAATGACCTTATGAAAAATGCATATGATTTTTTTGGAAAATCCTCGGATGAAGATTGTGTCACTGCATGAAAAAAAATTCCTACATCATCCCCCCTGATGACTCTGAATGCGAAAGGCCTCTTAAAGGCATTAGCAAAGAGGTGGCAGATTAGTTTTTCTTATAGCTTGAGGCAATCTATTCCATGATGGAACCAGATGTTTTTGGTTTCAATGAATACATTCTTTTGAAAAATTTGTTGGTTATTAATATAGAAGATGGATTTCGAGCTAACCTGATGATGGACTTTCAGGATCTATCTTGGAAGTTGAGGATCATGGAAGATTCCTCTGAATCTGAAGAGGAGCATGTGCCATCACAATAGCCAAGACATGGTAGAGAGGACGACGCCCAAAGAGTAGGGGAAGACATCCAAAAAACTTAGACTATAGAGGGAAGTGACCTCTTGTTTTTGTTATGGGTAGATGTTCCTTGGTTGACCTAATTTTCTTGTTGTTTGTATCCTTTTTTTATTAATAAATTTGGAGTCATGGATTTTGTTTCCAAATCCCTGACCAAGCTGTTTGGGTAAAGGGTACCCTTAATCAGCACTTTATTTTCAGCGTTGATAAAAGGTATCATTTATCAGTGCTTTTTAGCACCTATAATGGTCCAGAATAAAATGAAATAATTAAAAAATTAAAAATTAAAAATGAGTAAATTAAAAAATATATTAACAATTTTATTAGTTAAATAATTATTGATAAAAATGAATAAATTGAATATACACATATATAAATTATAAATATTAATAAATAGCATATATTAAATATATAGATATGTAAAATGAATAAAATGAAATAATTAAACAAATAAAAATTAAAAATGGGTAAATTAAGAAAAATATTAAACATTTTATTAATTAAATAATTATTTATAAAAATGAATAAATTTAATATATGTATATATATATTATAAATATCAATAAATAGTATATATTAAATATAGATATATAAAATGAATAAATTATAATAATTAAAAAAATGAAAAAACTGTAATAATTAAACAAAAAAAATAAAAATGAATAAATTACAATAATTGAACAAAAAAATCAAAAATGAATAAATTAAAAAATTATTAATGAAAAAATTGTTAATAAAAATGAATAAATTCAATATATATATATATATATTAATTATAAATATATTAAATATAAATATATAGAAAATGAATAAAATGTAATAATTAAAAACATATTAATGTCTTATTCATTTTTAACGTTGTTTGATTTTTCAATTTAACATATATCAAATGTGTGTAACATTGATTTCACATACATATATGTAATTAAATCATTTTTATATACAACACACAAACACAAATATTTATACACCAGGCACTGTGCAGCTTTGTACGGGGCAATGCTAGCCGACCAGCAATGCAAGGTGGGGAGTTAGGCGATCAAAGACGTAGAAGCTGGGGAGGGGCAGTTCTAGTGGGTTGGGCCTACGGGTCATGTATTGGCTATGATATGCCTCTGGGCCTTCAAGTCATATATTGAAAGTCATGTCGGGCCTTGTGCCTTGGGCCTACGGGTCATGTACGGGTTCCCCTTCAACCCTTAAAAAAGAGGGATTATCCATAATAAAATAAAAAAGAAGGTCTTCAGGCCATTCAAAGTTATTATAAATATAATTATATAAATATATATAATGATTTAAATATATAAATATTTTTTTAATTATTCATATATTTATAAATAATTAATTATATATTTAAATAATTATATAATTATAATAAATATAATTAAATAATAAATATATTTACTATATTTATATTTATTTATTAAATCTATATATATATAATTATATGAATATATATATAATTATATAAATATATTTATGATTATAAAACTATAATAAATATATTTAAATAATGAATAAATTTTCAATATTTATATTTATATTTATTTATTAAATATATATATATATATATAATTATATAAATATATAAATATATTTCTAATTATAAATAAATAATTATAAATATATTTACAAATATATTTATTTACAAATATATTTATTTACAAATATATTTATTTATAAATATATTTATAAATGTATATTTACTATATTTATAAAATAATATATTTATAATTATAAATAAAAAATATATACTTTTTAAAAAAATATATTTATACAATTATAAATAAATAATTATATATTTAAATAATTATAAAATTATAATAAATAAATATATAATTATATAAATATATTTACAAATTTTTTATTTATAATTATAATTATAAATCCTTTATCAGTGCTTTTTTTCAGGTACTGATAAAAGTGCCTCTAGTCTATTTAAAAGAACCCTAACCGCGACTGATTCAGTCGCGATTCTCAAACTCTCATGGAACTCCCCTACTATTAGCGTTCCCCCTCTACGTTCTCTCAGATGAATCAAGACTAGAATCCAAGGTATGTTATTTTATCCTTTTCCTCTCATATTGATTGCTTGTTTGGGTTCCACTGTTTTCATTTTTGTAGTGTTCTCAACCATGAAGAACCCTACTTTTCTTATCCCATAACTCTCATCGTGGTCTGTCTCTTTCATTCTTCCTCATTATTTCCATTCTTATCACCACCTTCACTCATGGCTATTTTCATTGTTAGTTATATCACTATCACCATCACCATTGTCCACATTACTCCTCTGATCGTTCCTCTTATGCTACATGGACACTGCATATCATAGATAATATATTAAACAATAATGGAGCTTTTAGTGATGGAAAATGGAAATGGATTATATGCTTCACATATAGTTTTGGGGACTCATTCTTTCTATCATTATAGCCTTTACAGCTTCCCATGGAGTGATATCTTCTATTATAGAGTAAGTAAGGGATGTTTGGTTCAAAATATTATTTTACATAGATAAGGGAATTATCCCATCAATTGGTGTAATTGACTCTTAATTTTTTTCAAACATGTTCCTATCGCAAACTACAACCAATTGGACAATACCTACTTAATATGTAGTTCATTGGTATTTATTATAATCATTTGAGTTTCCCAAAAAATATTATAGAAAAAAATATGGATTCATATATTCTATCTTTAGTTAGAAGGACCAAGGTCTCCATGTATATTTTCCATGGATTTAGGTCTCTTTATGATGTCTATTAATGATACAAGAGTCTGAATTCCCTCAAACTACACTATTATAGGCCACTATGATTTGTATTTCACATGTTCCTTACTATTTTCAAATTAATTCTACAATGATAGGTATATATATATATATATATATATATATATTAATATTATAGGCATTTCAATTTAATGTAATTTTTTTAATGAAAATTTGGTTCAAACAATATTGATTATCACCTTCTATTATTTGATTTTATGGTATTTTCTAAAAAAAATTGTTTTTTATTAAAGTGATAAAAAATAAACACTTATGTTTAGAGAATTTTATTTTTGAAAAGTAATATGTTATAATCCATAATTAAATTTTCATTTAGGTTATTTTTTAATATGAGTGGGTTTAGAGTATACATGGGATAAATATATTTTTTAAAAATAATAAGTGCTAGGTTTTATTTTTATTTTTTTGAAAAAAAATTATCTTTAGTTTTTTGTGTTGAGATGGTATGTGAGTATGATATACTCTATAGTACCAAATGTAGGATCAAAATAATAGAGATACTGTATAGAGTACCTAATGATGCTCAAAATACAAAAGGGGGGGTGAATTTTATTCTTTTAAAAATTCCTTTGGAACTTTTAAAGATAGTTATATTTAACAAGGTTAAACAAGGTAATTCACAAAACCTATAGATCTATAAACTTGCTTGAATTAGGAAATATGATTCTGAGAAAGAAATTCCGGAAAAGTGATTCTGGAAATGAAACTTAATTAAAGTTTACAAAGATGAAGATTCTACCTTAAAGCGTATAGAATCTAACTAAATCAGAGTACAAGTGTAAGGAAGTATAAGATAGTTATACTTTCCTCAATAATAAAAATGCAGCGGAAAAACTTGTAACAAAACAAGTAACAGTAGAAAGTCTTTTAACCCAAAGAGAAGGGTATCCAACAACCTTGGATAAAGGTCTCTTGATTTATACTTTCAAGAAAGTCTGTCTTACCTACACCAGGGTAAGCCCTCGATACGAAGATCGAATTCTGTCTTGTTATCCCCGCAAGCCCTCAACTTCAAGGTAGTTGGCACCTCTGTCTTTATCAGCAAGGAATCCCTAAACTTCAAGGTAGTCGGCACCTCTGTCTTCCTATCCCCGGAAGCCCTCGATTGTACACAGAAAAAATCAGAGTCGCACAAAGAAAATCTGAACAAGAAGTTCAGTACGCACAAAGCATTAAAGTATCTCTCTCTAGAAATCACTTCAGTAGCATGTAATCTCTAGATTGATCAAATTGTTGTAGGCTCTTTCAAATGATCTCCTATTTTTAGGCATGGATTCAACGATCGGATCCCTCCTCCAATGGTTATATTTTTCCTTGAATTTCGGAGGGACCTGTACACGTGTCACTCTAACAACGGTTAGTGAGTAGCTGAAAGTACGACATCGTTTTAAAACAAGTGTAAGAAAAATATGGTTACATAAATAAAATCCAATATTCGGAATGTAAGAAAATATGAAAGTTTGGAGTCTAACCAAAAAATGAATTCGGAGTCTAAAATACAAGGATATTTGGATTCTGTTTTCAAGTAATTCGGAACCTGAATTCTATAGAATTCTGGAGTCTGAATTTCAAAGAAATTCGGAATCTGGATTCATAAGAATTTGGAACTAGAACTTACAAAGTTCAAAGTCAGAGTTCATGAGAATTCGGATTCAGAACTCATAAGAGTTTGGAGTCTAAATTCAGATAAATCGGAGTCAGAACTTAGAAAATTTCGTAACCAGAATTCATAATCAGAATTCAGAGTCAAAACTTATAAAGGTTCGTAACTAGAATTCGTAATTAGAATTCGGAGTCAGAACTCAGAAAGTTCGTAACCAGAATTCGTAATTAGAATTCGGAGTTCGAACTCAGAAGAGTTCGTATCCAGAATTCATAGTCAGAATTCGGATTCAAAACTCAGAAGAGTTCGTATCCAGAATTCTTAATTAGAATTAGGATCCTAAAATAGAATGCTTCATATCTAGGTATTTATATAAATCCTAGGTTTTGGTTTCAAACCAAATTTTACACTTAGAAAAATTATGATATGGACAATGAAACATGGTAATGATAAATTTCCTTGGGGAAGGAAATTTTTCCTTATAGAAGTAAAACATAGGGTAATAATAGATTTTCCTTGAGATAAGGTGTTTGTGATTTTCAAAACAATAGAAATGGTAAAGTCATAAGGAAACCTTAATGACTCAACAATCTCCCCCTTGAATGAAGGAATGGAAAAGTCATAAGGAAAACATTATTGACTCAAAAATCTCCTACTTTTTGGAAAGCACAAACATCCTTACGAAAAAGAATAAAAGGACTTAGAAAATATTTTTCTAGACTTTGTAAATAAAACTTATCTCCCTTTAATCATGGTCAATGGTGAATATGACTAACTACCCCTTAGGCTTTGGAACTCTAAGGATCATATTCTAGATTTCCAGAATGATAATTTTCATTATCTTGAGAATGAAAATCTTCGTAATGAGAACTCCCCCTTAGATAAACTCCCCCTTACTTAGGGATATTTATTATTTTACTTAGAATTATTTTTCCTTATCCCCTTTTGTGATTTTCAAAAAGAGTTTGAGGGAATGGAAAAAAATATGGTACCTGAAATATTAGTACAAACATCCAAACAAAACATGCATCCACAATTTTATTAAGATTGGAAGTATTTATACAAGGAAAAACAGATACAACAAAAGATCGGATTTGGATCTATTTTGCTTCTTTTTCCTTGGGCATCAACTTCTTCACAATGGTTTTCAGCTTCTTTAACCCTTTGTGATCCTCCTCTGCTTGCTTTTATAATGCTGTGATCCTGTCTTCCTGAGCCTTCATAGACTCTTCCTGAGCCTTTATCAAGTCATCTTGCTTCACTAGCTTCTATTGAATCTCAATCCAGAGATCCTTTTCTGTTTTCCAACTTTGGACAATATAACTCAGCTTCCTATTCAGATCTTTGACATCCTGAATCCGAGAATTTTGTTCAAGATTTAGCTTTTCCTAAAAGTTGTTTGAAAGATCCTTGATTTTTGTGTCCTCGATATCAAAATCTTCATTGAAATATTCTTGAAATTGATCAAGCTCTCTTAGATCTTTAACGATTTTCTTCGACCAGCTGGTCATTTTCTTGCAGGATTTTCTATGGGCTTCATAGTTGATAAGGAAATTTTTGTGTTCGGCCTCAACCTTTACGCACCTATCCATCACCATGGATATGGAGTTTGATTTCTGATTCATGCTATGTTGGAGCATCTGGCATCTAGAATCAATTTTTGGAAATATCAAAATGGTGTCCACCAACTTCTTCAAGGACTGAATGACAAAATCATGTCCTAAAACTGATGACTCTGAATCTGACATTTTTCTTGGAGATGGTTCTTCCTCTAGATCTACCAGCTTCCTCTTAGAGGATCCTCCAGCTTCCTTCTTCCTCAAAATATCTTTGGTTGTGGTATCAACAACCACTTGTTTAACCTTATTGGTTTTCGGAACAACTTCTTCATCTAGAGATTCCTTCTCACTTTCAGATAACTGAACAATCTTATCTTCATCAACTTTTTCCTTCTCAAGTCCAGCCTCAATGTCTTTAGGAATAATGAAGTGGTGATTATAACTCTCTTCTTCAGATAACTTGTTTACTTCCTCTTCACCCTTCTCATCTATTCCAGGAGTATCAAGTTTTGAAGATCCGGCTTGAGAATTCCGGATTGACAACTTTTCGGAAGCACTTTCCTTATCATGATACTCTTCAACTTACTTAATCAGGTCATCAGTACGACTACTACTTTCTTCCTTGTCTTGCACTTGTTCCACTAATTCTATCTGCTCAACAACCTTCTCTTGATCTTTTTCTAGAGACATGAACTTCTTTACCAGAGTCTCAGGAAATTGTTCTTCTAAGAATGTTTTCGGTACGAGAATTTGTTCGGATGCAACTTTAGTGGCCTTCAAAAGAGATTGGACAATCTATGCCTCAGACATATTCTTCTTCAACTTCTTTTCCTTGGATTTCTTCTCAAGCTCATCAGATACTTTTTCTTTCAGAGCCTTGGCCTCATTAGGGTCTAGGCCAAATTGTGGTTCCCCTTCCTTCCAGTTCTTCTTATCCTCCCTCCACTTTTTTACTTCCTCATCCAGATACGCTTTCTATTTCTTGGGCTTTGGAGGTGCAGATTGAGCTTCTTTAGACTTAGGGGTTTCACCTTTAGCTACTACTTCCTTCAAATTTCTTTTCTTCCTAGCTTTCTTAGATGGTTCACCCTCTTCAGTATTCTTCGGAATGGCTTCTGCCTATTCCACTGGAAGATCATAAAATTCTCCTATCTTCTTAGAAAATCCTTCATTCATTCTCTTCAAAGTGTCATCACTGACTAACATCACTTTGCAATTCCTCATCTTGAAACTGTAAGGAATCTTAAAAGATTCAAGACACCAAACTATCATCTTGGAGAGTAGAGTAGGATACATGATAATATGTACTCTCAAATTCCCATTCTTGATATTCTCTATTGTAATGAGAATATGCCTCATCAGATTGATCTTCCTTAGATTTACTAAAAAATCCAAGAAATACATATCACTTTTCTTAAGAGTGTCCTTGTCACCCTTTCTCAGTACGATAAAGCCCTAAACCCATAACTGTAGGATCCGATTATTGGTAGACAAGTGAGAAATCTTTGCGGTCTTGATATCAGTAAGTCCAAGGCATTCCATAGCCTTCACCTTTACGAAACTACCTTGAACATATGGTAGCTTGTGGGAGAAAAACTTGGCTTCCCCTTCATATGACAACCCCACCAAGCTAGCAGCCTTTGTGTAAGATAGTTTATAAGTTTTTCCATAACTCTTGAAGAAAATGTTTTCTATACCTTCTTCCTTAAAGAAACAAACTGATTCATAGAATTCTATGAGTAGATCCGGATACACAACATCCTAAGCTCCTGTTTTTGAAATGGCTACACTTTCCCATCCATTAAGTTTGATGTTCTTGGAGATAATAGAGTCATAATTGTTAAAGAAGTTCGGATGTACCAACCTCTCCCTGTAAATTGTTCACTCCGCAATCGTCTTGACAGAAGACATTTCTTGAGAAGGAATTTCAGTATACATTCGAACTTGTAAAAACACTAAAAATTTGGAACGGGCTTTTGAAGTTGGCCAGAGCTTCGACACACAAATTATTTGAAAATTGATGTGGTACAACCATCGGGGGTCCCCTTTATATATGCATTGAAGCAACAGTTCATCTTCCCATCTGAATCCAATGGCTGAGAATTCTTTAGATTTGATCTGACGGTTGAAATGATAGCTGCAAGGAAAAAATTGGTTGAATATGATCTTTTGAGGTTTTTAAATGAAAACATTCAGATGTAAGGAAACTAGAATCCAAGAGATTTTAAAAATAATAGAAACTAACAGCAAGTAAAAGGTGATTATGAAAACTCAATCGTATTGTCAGGAGAATTATTCGTATTAAGGAAAATTATTCTTGAAGGTCTTTAGATTCAAAAAAAACTTGAGTATGAGAAAGAAATTGTGTACACAGATCTTCATTATGAAAATTTTCATTATGAAAATATTCATTACAAAAATCTTTAGTACGAAAAACTTCACTACGAAAACTTCAAGTATGAAAATTCTATTACAAAAATTTCAATTACAAAAATATCCATTACGAAGATTTCAAGTACGAGAATTTCCATTACGAAAAATATGAAAAAATTCATTACAAAAAATATGAAAAACTTCATTACGAAATATATGAAAAACTTCATTACAAAAAATATGAAAAGCTTCATTACGAAAAATATGAAAAACTTCATTACGAAAAATATAAAAACTTCATTACGAAAAATATGAAAAGATTCATTACGAAAATTATGAAAAACTTCATTATGAAAAATATGAAAATCTTCATTATGAAAAATATGAAAAACTTCATAACATATGTACTCCCCCTATGAAAAGGAGTTTATTACTGTAAGAAGATTAATTGAACAGAAATTTAACAAGGATGATTACCTTATGGTTATCATTCCTAACTTCTGTTTAATGTATTCAAATCTATCAGAGGGTAAAGATTTTGTGAAAATATCAACAAGTTGGTCTTGCATTCCGATGAATTGAAGAATGATATATCCTTTTTGTGTGTGATCCCTAAGAAAGTGATGCCTAATATCTATGTGCTTTGTGCGAGAGTGATGTGAAAGGTTTGTACTCCCTTAATATCTATGTGTGCTTCAGAATGAATACTTTGCAACCAAAAACCTTAAAGTAGGAAAGTCTAGGTTTTCTACCATTCCATAACTCATAAGAAGTTTTATTAAGAAAGGGTTTAATCAAAATTCGATTTATAGTATAACAAGCAGTACTTATAGCTTCAGCCCAAAAATGTTTGGCTATAGAATATTCACTCAACATGGTTCTTATTATCTCTTGAAGAATTATATTTCTTCTTTCAACAACACCATTCTGTTGAGGTGTTCTAGGTTATGAGAATTTGTGAGTAATACCTTTTCTTCTACAAAAAGTATCAAAATCAGAATTTTGAAATTCTTCTCCATGATCACTATAAATAGTTTTCAATGGAAGGTTTTTCTCATTTTTCACTTGGGCTCTAAAACTTTTGAAATAAGAGAAGGCGTCAGACTTCTTTGCTAGAAAATAGACCCATGTAAATCTAGTGTAATCACCAACTAGAACAAATACATAGTACTTTCCTCCAATGCTTCCAGTTTGTGTATGACCAAAAATATCCATATGAACTAACTGTAATGCATCAGTAGTTGTGACTTCATCAACTGATTTAAAACTTGATTTATGTTGCTTTCCATATTGACAAGGGTTACAAACTTCAGAAGAATCAAATCTAATCTCTGGTAGATCCTTAACTAATCTTTTCTTAGAATTTTTTCATAGGTTCCTAAGGTTATAGTGACCTAACCTTCTATTCCATAACCAAGAATGATCTTCCATTGCACTAAGGCAAGGTAGATCTTGGCTCCTAAGGTCTTCTAAGTTTAGTGTGTAAACATTCTCTTGTCTATGGGTAGAAAGAATAAACTCTTCCTTGGAATTGTGTACTAAGCACTTTTCATTCCTAAAATTCACAAGATAACCTTCATCACATAATTGGTTTATGCTAATGAGGTTGTGCTTAAGACCCTTAACGAATAAAACATTTGAAATCAATTTTTTCCAAGAAGAACAATATTACCTATACTAATAATTTCTCCCTGATCATTATCTCAAAAAGTTACTTTTCCTCCTTTCATATTGATAATATTTTCAAAATAGTTTTTGTTACCATTCATATGCCGGGAACATCCAATATCCATGTACCATGTATTTTTTTTGGTACTTTATCTATTTTCCTGAAAATAAGAAAAAGTTAGATTTTCATAATCCAAACTTGCTTGGATCCGGAATTTTTATAAAGCAAAATTTTCGGCACCAACATCTTCTTAGAAAAATAGGCTTTATGAAATCCTAAAGATTGGGTTTTATTTAAGGAACAATTTTTTGCCCAGTATCCACCACACTGACACTTAGTGCAAAAAGGATCACTTTGTGGAACAAAATAATTGTTACTAAAAACAGGTTTAGAACTAGTATAACCAAAACTAGAACTATTCCTTAGAGGTCAGATTTGGGAATACATTTTATCAAAATTTTCCTTACCTAAGGTAAAGTTTGACAAACACTTCCTTAAGGAAAATATTTTGGATTTGAGTTTAATAACCAAGTTATTATCTTCAAAAACATTTGAATTTAAACTAGATCTAGGTTCGAAAACATTTCTATTAGAAATTACATTTTCTAGATATTTAGAAAGTTTATTCTTCTCAAAATTTACTTCCTCAAGATTTTTTGAAATACTTTCAAAATCAGCATTTTTCTTATCAAGATATTTAGAAAGATCTGATATCTCCTTAGTAAGAATAGTATTCCTAGAATTTTCCTTATCAAGTTTTTTAATGAGTTTTGAATTCCCAATCTCAAGAAATTTGGAAAACCTAGAAACTTCTTCATAGGTAGGTAAAGTATTATCTTCATCAGAAGAGGATTATTAATCTGAAGAGTCATAATATTTACTATCATTAGCATTCAAAGATATATTAGTCATAGATTCAACATTGTGTACCTTAGCCATTAAACAATGATTATCAATAGGTAGTCTGGCTATTAGACCAAGATTCTTTTGTCCAGAAGATTCATAATTAGAAGATTCATCTAAAGAGTCACCACCACTGGCACTCCAGGTGTCATTAGCTTTCAAGAATTTCTTAGCTTTATTCTTGTAATACTTCTTTCTGTTTCTCTCAGAATGCTTTTCCTTTCTTTCTTTTCTTTTAAGCATGGGGAAATCAAGCCTTATATGTACAGCTCTCTTACATTCATAACATATGACTTTTGAATCTTTCTTATCCTTCCTTTTATTTTTCTTATATCTGGATTGAAAGTTCCTCTGTCCAGCTATCTTGTTCATCCTTCGAGCAAGATTTTCTAATTCATTTTCTGAAGATTCACTTCCAGTAGATTCAGATTGGATAATAACCTTCTTAGACTTGGATCTGGTAACTCTCTTAGGAGTTTTAGCTTTCATATGATTAAAAGTTGTAGTAAAAGAAACACTGCCATTTCCATTCTTCTTATTTACATTATCAGCATCTCTCTTCAGTCTAGTCTCATGCTGAAGAAGAGTTCCAAACAGCTCATCAAGAGTAATCTGAGTAACCTTTCTATTCTCATCAATAACAGTCCTCTTGGATTCCCACTCATTGGGAATGATGTCTATGATCTTATCAACAAGAGATTAATCATATAATCCTTTCTCACCCATTTATTGTAAACTATTCACAATAGTCATGAACCTTTGTTGCACCTTAAATATGGGTTCTCCATAAGGAAAATTAAAACCATGATATTTAGCTATGAGCATGGATCTTCTTGTTTCAATAACTTTGGAAGTTCCAAAGTGAGTAACTTCAAGTTTCTTCCATATAGAATTTGATGCTTCACAAGATAAAATTTGGATATATATATTTCTAGTCATAGAATAAAGTAGAGTATTGTGTACCTTATAATTTAGTTGATATTCATGATTTTCTTGATTGGTAAAGGTACTAACTTCTTTATCAGGGATTTTATATCCTCCAGTAAGCATAACAAAATTGTCAACACTAGTATTGATAATAAAAGTCTTCATACGATATCTCCAATACTCATAGTCATTTCCATCAAAGATAGGTGGTCTTGTTGGATTGAGATTGTCTATGGAACCAACATTGATTCCTGCCATCTTTAATAAAATTATTTCCACACAAAACTTGTTAATAGAAAATGTTTGTAAACAAGGAAAATATTCCTAAGCAAGTAAAATAAAGAACCAGAGTATCTCAAAGCAAAAATGAATCCGAACTATAAAAAACAGAGATACCAATTGTTGAATTGGTACAAGGTACAAGGCAGTTTATCTTAAAAAAACTTGAGAAAGAAAAATTTATATGTGAATATAAGTATTTCAAAAACCTGCTCTGATGCCAATTGTTGAGATGGTATGTGAGTATGATATACTCTATAGTACCAAATGTAGGATCGAAATAATAGAGATAATGTATGGAGTATCTAACGATGCTCAAAATACAAGAGGGGGGTGAATTGTATTATTTTAAAAATTCATTTGGAACTTTTAAAGATAGTTATGTTTAAAAAGGTTAAACAAGGTAATTCAAAAAACCTCTAGATCTATAAACTTTCTTGAATCAAGAAATATGATTCCGAGAAAGAAATTCCAGAAAAGTGATTCCGGAAATGAAACTTAATGAAAGTTTACAAAGATGAAGATTCTACCTTAAATCGTATAGAATATAACTAAATCAGAGTACAAGTGTAAGGAAGTATAAGATAGTTATACTTTCCTCAACAATAAAAATGCAGTGGAAAAAATTGTAACAAAACAAGTAACAGTAGAAAGTCTTTTAACCCAAATAGAAGGGTATCCAACAACCTTGGATAAAGGTCCCTTGATTTATAATTTCAAGAAAGTATATCTTACCCACACCATGGTAAGCCCTCAATACGAAGATCGGAGTCTGTCTTACTATCCCTGCAAGCCCTCAACTTCAAGGTAGTTGGCACCTCTGTCTTCCTCAGCAAGGAATCCCTAAACTTCAAGGTAGTCGACACCTCTGTCTTCCTATCATCGGAATCTCTCGATTGTACACAGAAACAATCGGAGTCACACAAATAAAATCTGAACAAGTTTAGTACGCACAAAGAATTAAAGTATCTCTCTCTAGAAATCACTTCAGAAGCATGTAATCTCTAGATTGATAAAATTATTGTAGGCTCTTTCAAATGAGCTCCTATTTATAAGTACAGCTTCAACGATCGACTCCCTCCTCCAACGGTCATATTTTTCCTTGAATTTCGGAGGGACCTGTACATGTGTCACTCAAACAACGGTTAGTGAGTAACTGAAAGCATGACATTGTTTTAAAACAAGTGTAAGAAAAATATGGTTACATAACTAAAATCCAATATTCAGAATGTAAGAAAATATGAAAGTTCAGAGTCTAACCAAAAAATGAATTCGGAGTCTAAAATACAAGGATATTCGGATTCTGTTTTTAAGGAATTTGGAACCTGAATTCTATAGAATTCTGGAGTCCGAATTTCAAAGAAATTCTGAATCTGGATTCATAAGAATTCAGAACCAGAACTTACAAAGTTCGGAGTTAGAGTTCATGAGAATTCAGAGTCAGAACTCATAAGAGTTTGGAGTCTGAATTCAGAGAACTCGGAGTCATAACTTAGAAAAGTTCGTAACCAGAATTCGTAATCAGAATTCGGAGTCAAAACTTAGAAAGGTTCATAACTAGAATTCGTAATCAGAATTCGGAGTTAGAACTCAAAAAGTTCGTAACCAGAATTCGTAATTAGAATTCAGAGTCATAACTCAGAAGAATTTGTATCCAGAATTTGTAGTTATAATTTGGATTTAGAACTCATAAGAATTCATATCCAGAATTCGTAATTATAATTCGGATCCTAAAACAGAATGCTTCATATCTAGGTATTTATATAAATCCTAGGTTTTGGTTTCAAACTGAATTTTACACTTAGAAAAATTATGATATGGACAATGAAACATGGTAAGGATAAATTTCCTTGGGGAAGGAAAATTTTCATTATAGAAGTAAAACACAGGGTAATAATAGATTTATCTTGAGATAAGGTGTTTGTAATTTTAAAAACAATAGAAATGGTAAAGTCATAAGGAAACCTTAATGACTCAACAATCTCCCCCTTGAATGAAGGAATGGAAAAGTCATAAGGAAAACCTTATTGACTCAACATTTTGTTCTAATTAGATATAAAAAATAATTTCTCATTAAATATATAAATTACTTCATTATTTCCTTTAAGGATAAGTTTATCTATATTAATTTTACAATATTTATATCAAATAGGATATGTAAGAGTTTATCATGTATGCATTTTAGTGTATTTTCTAAAAATAGATATTTTATTGTTTATTAAACATTGAAATATCGTATTCATGATTTAAATAATTCAATACTAATTAAATAACTCCATTAATAAGGGTTTTAGATTAGTTTTGAGCATAATTAATAATAGTGGATGGTTTTAATTATATTATATTTGATAAAACATTGGTTATGTAGAATCTTGATCAATTATTATGTATTATACATGCTATAATAGATATATTTAAGTGATTATCATGTTTTATTATTCGATTAAGGAATTTGATGTTTATGATACCAGATTAGTTATAGTTTTTATATATGTATTTAATATTTTATTTTTAAGATGAAATGGATCATAATATATATGTGTTTATAGGATAAATATATTATCCAAATTATTTTACTCTAATCATACACAAATATGGTTTTAATAATCTTTATATTGTAAAATGAATCAATACACATTTATAAATAATTTTTTGACTAAGGGAACTGTATGAATTATTATAAAATGTAACATGATTTTTTTCTAGAAATTAGAATTTTAGGAAATGGAAAAATTTTGTGACTTTAAATTAGTAATTATTCATTTTTATCTTTGTGTACATTTTTGACTGATTTTTTAACTAAGTTTTTTGTTTACTTCTCTAATAATTTGTTCTCTAGAGTATTTTTTTTTGAAAATTATTATATTAAACATAATATGTAAATAATTTTTTGTTAAATTTTGATAAATCTTGCCTTATAATATTTTCTTTGAATAATCACTTGATATTATTTGAAATGATTTTTAATATACCTCTCAATATATGATTACAATATTTTTCAACAATAAATACATGTGTGGATGTGATAAAAATATTTTTTATCAAATATTAGAATATGATGGGTATTATGTGAGGGATAGGTATGTTATGTTATAATGTGAGTTACTATAGACATATTAGTGATTAATCAAGGGCTAGGGTGAGGGTGATGTGACATTTTTGTTGTTTTTTACTCTTCTTTATGGTTTTTCGGAAGTTGGTTTAACTAATGTATTGTAGCACCCATTGTGTGGTTCTTTCCTAAGGGAACCAATTATGTTAAGACTTCCCCATATTTCAAATGAACTTCCTAAAAAAATGGCTATATTATACCCATTTCTTGATTTGGATTCAATAAATACATGTGATATTTATCCCAAAGGGATAGCCTTATATTCTAGGGATCTGAGGTCGAATTTCATGGTACCTATGGTGTGGTTATTTCTAGAGGGTGATAAATAATTTTTTATCTTATTATGATTCAAATGTTAACCTATTATTAGTGAAATGATTTGAATTTCAGGTAATGACATGGTAAAAACTTATGGTATGATTAGTATAATTCACTGGTATGAAATAAAGTAGGTGCACTTGATTATCATGGTGTCCTAGTAAGTACACAATGTCTTGACTTACATGTGCATTTTAAGTGTTACTACTTTGAATATATACTCAAATATATGCATTATTGTTTATTTTGGGGGCATTATTACTCTTTACATGTTTATTTTTATACTCACGCCCTACACATGAACCTTAGTGGATATAGAGCTCTTATATTTGAGATACAGGTGAGGGAAAAGGACTAGTAACATAGATTAAAGTTGATGTAGCTCAATGGGGATGAGTTAATGTTCTCATGGTAGTGTCAAGGACCTTTTATCATTTTGATATGAGATTTTAAATTTTAAATTAAGAGGTGGTAATTTAAAAAGTTTTAAGGAAACAACTATCATCCTCACCAGCTTCATCTTCCAAACAGTTATTATTACGTTTTGTTGTTTGAGACTCATCCCTCATCTCTTTTATATTTCTTGAACTAATCTGAGTAGTAGTCATACAAAATAATCATTGGTACCTGGTATAGGATGGATACTACTCAGAGTAGTTCAAGCAACATAGGTACATGTCCATAAGAGATGGATAATGAGTCTCAAGCAACAAAATGGAATAATAAATGTTTGAGAGATGAAGCTGATGAGGATGAAAATTGTTTATAACTTTTACCTTTGAATGAATTTAGAGGATAACACCTACCATAGTGGGGTAATTATTTTCTTAAATTAAATTACCCATTTACTTCAAAATGGATGAATACTAATTGTTTGAGAAAAGATTATGAAGATTGAGTTAAAGAGTTTATCAAGTTTGTAACAGTTTATTAATGAGACCCTTCTCAAATATTTTTTCTGTGTTTACGTTGTTGTTATTCAAGACAAATTAAATGTTTGACTAATCAAGAAAACAATGTCTTCTGAACATGATAATGTTACCAATCTTGGAGAATAATAGAATATTGATGATGAAACAACATAATTATTAATAGATCAACAATATGTTGATGAAAAAACAACAACGATGCAGAATCATGCTGTTGAATAAAATTATCAAGGTGAGAAGTAAAATTATAAAATTTGAGGTTGGTTGGAATCAACACGGCTAACCTATTAACCCCTATAAGTCAATGTTCATTAGTAATGTTAGGGTCATGATGAGGATGATGTGACGATTGATATTGATTCATGGCACCACGTCTGATTAGTCACTGAAAGTGGCTAATATTAATTGTTAATATCTTCATATTCATTGTTCCAAAGTCCATAAACATTGTTTTTAGTGCATTACATAAATAGAACTTCATTTCTCATCAAAAATGCAATTCATGTTTAAAATGAAAATTTGGGCCCAATCATTCATTTGTTTGTTGACAATATTATATTCATTTTCTGAATTTGAAATTTTGGGATATGATTTATCACTTTGTTTGTAACATTTTATCTTTTAGGTCCGCTGGATGACTCCCAAAGGAAGATGGAGAATTTTGTACCTGAAGGCAGAAACTTGCTGGAAAAAGCATAATGGGCCTAAGGCCCATCAAACAAATGTGGGGCCCAGAAACCAAGCCCAATGAAGCTCAAATTTATACAGTAGAAAGATAAAAATATGAGGATAATTTTATTCAACTGTGGACGGAGCTAATTCTGATGTTTTCATGATGATAAAGGGATCTGAAGTTGAGATTTAAATGGTGGACTCGTCATTAATGCACAGAAATCCGTCCCACCATTTCGATCATAACTTCTAAACTGATGATCCAAATTTCCTGAAATTTTGAGAGATTCTAGAAGACACATGGACGAAAATATTTCTCTTCTACAACTCCTCCGGATTCGGCCTTATTTAGTTTATAATTCACACTTCAATATAGTGGATGAATCTGGACAGTTTTCCGGGTCAAATTCAAAACATCAATTTCCTTTTGATTATTCACCCTCCATTTGACTCTATTAATTGTTGGGGGGTGAATTAATTGTTGGTGTATGTACCTAAGGCTCCTAATATTCCTATATAAGGAGCTATTGGTGAAGGGAATGAGGGTGGATATTTTTCATATCATCTTTTGTTGCTTGTTTCATTGTAAGGTTATGCTTTCAAATTTCCTTTGTAATGTTTTCCATTTCCATGTAAGTTTTTTTTGTATCTCTATGTTCTTAATCAACTTATTTATCTTCTATATTTTTCATTTCATTAATTAAAACTTTATTATCACAAAGCACAGTGAAATCTTTGTGTTGTTGTGAATTAGTTCACACACACGGAGGAGTGCTCGTTATTTCCGCGATTTTAATTTCTTCAATACAATTCTTGTTAATCATCTTCCGCCCACCATTGAGAGTATACCATAAATGGATGGCTAACACTTTAATGGGATGATCTTAGGAGGATGCAAAGGCTGGATTGAATGTTATTTTTTGAAAGAATTGTTGTTAATTGGATAATTAATTTAAGACATTCATTCTTCAATTATTTCTACTCTTCATCTTTACTGTGTTTGAGCAAACTAAATTCAATTACTAAATGACCATATACCTCAGGGAGATCATGAATTTGGTTCTCTAAGTGTATACGGGATTAGTAATTGTGTTTAGTAAGCACCAAACCAGAAAATGATGAATGTAACGTTATTTTTGAAGAATGGATTCATCAAAAATTAATAAAACCAAAATTGTCTAATGAAGTAAAATTCATTCAATCCACCCCGAGCATAATCCTAAGGTCAACCCATTTCCATTTAATTGATTTCACTTAGGTTTATTAGTGTTCTTTAAAAACAATCCAAAATCAAACCCAAAGTCGGCTACTTTATAGCCCATCCTTCACACAATCATAGCGTCTCAAGGTTACTTCTTCGGTCCCTGTGGATTCGACCCCTACATGTACTACATCGATCGCTTTTACCAGTAGGGTAAATTTGGGCGCAACCAAATTTTGGCGCCGTTTCCGGGGACCAAGTAAGTTCCTTAGACCAAAAAACTTCTTCTCTTACCCCATTCTTCTATTCTCATCCCAATTCTCTTATCTTTTCCCTTTCTCGTTTTTTTTTCTTTTGGCGCATGTCCACCTACACCTGCGATAAATCAAACAGATTAGTTAGGGTGGATACTCCTAGGGCTGGGGAGTCAAGCACTAAAAGAGGTCTATTTCCTTTAGATCCAAATCTTCCTAATACTCCAAATTCAGACGTTGAGTTCGATACAATGGAGAATCTCCCACAAAACCAAATCATAAACCGGGGAGGGAAACAAAATAACAGACAAGACCCTAACTTGGGAATTGTTGCAGACCCGACCATGAATGACTACCTCACACCAACCTGGACCAATGCACCCTCATGCATTAGGCATGATAACATAGGATATGCCCAATATGTTTTCAAACCCCATGTCCTGAACCACCTTC
The DNA here is from genome assembly GCA_963277665.1 of Viscum album. Lineage (NCBI taxonomy): Eukaryota > Viridiplantae > Streptophyta > Magnoliopsida > Santalales > Viscaceae > Viscum > Viscum album. Next base: position 1,749,159,717 of record OY728126.1, read on the forward strand.
CAACCTTTCATGGGATGGAGTCTGAGATGCCTTACCTTCATGTTAAAGAATTTAATGACATTGTCAAAACCATGTGCCTACCAAATCAAATTGAATCTGCTAAAATGAGACTTTTCCCTTTTTCCCTTAAGGACCGAGCAAAGAATTGGTTAAATAATTTGAGACCAGCATCCATTCACTCTTGGGACCAAATTCAATGAGAATTTTATAAAAAATACTTCCCCCATCACAAAACAATTGCACTTAAAAAGAGCATACAAAACTTTTTTGAAATAGAGGGAGAAACATTCTATGAAACATGGTAAAGGTTCAAGGACACATTAAACATGGTACCGCACTATGGTTTCTTAATCCCAGAACAAGTGAGAATTTTCTATGAAGGGTTGGGTCCCGAAAACAAACAATTCATTGATATGATGTGTAATGGAACCTTCAAAAACAAAGCCCCAAATGATGCTTACGAGTATCTAGAAAATCTTGCTGAACAAAACCAAACATGGGGAACATCACCATACTATGAGAAGCCACCCAAATCTAGTGGAATGTACAATCTTAGAGGAGAAGAAAACCTTAGATAAAAACTTGCTGCACTCACGAGGAAAGTTGAGGAGATTGATCTTAGGAAGGTCCAAAAAACCCAAACTGTTAAGCTTGTTTGTACAATTTGTGACAAGAATGACCACAAGACTGATAATTTCCCAACCATTCCTTCCATCAAGGATGTTCTTTTAGGAGGACCACCAGAAGAAGTTAATGCAATGAACTTTCAAAATCCACAATTCACGAACACCTTCAATCCAAGGTATAATGACCATCCGAGCTTTCGTTGGAAGGACAATCAACAACCAACACAACAACAATGTATCAAACCATACCCTCAACAAAACTTTAAACCTCATAATCAGTTCCAACCACAACCGGTCCAATTCCAACATCCTCATGTCCAATATCAACAACCTATCCAACAACCCATTCAACAACCTATCCAACAACCAAAGTATCCTCCTGGGATAAACCCACAAGCTCAAGCACCAACCCAAAATGTTCCACAAAGCCTACTAGAACAAATGTGCAAACAAATGGACAAAATGAACTCAATGAACATCAAGGAGTTGCCGAAGGATGGTTAAGTCAAGAAGAGATTGATTTTCTTTATTCACATGAGGGAAATTTGCCTCCTTGGATTGAATCTCTTTCAGACAGCTCTATTGATGAATTTCTAGAATCACCAATCAATGATACCATGGTTGAAATCAATAACATTGAGTCCATATCCATTCATGACACTACTCTGGAAAATTTAGTGGATGAAAATTCTGTTCACAAGGAACCAATTTTGTCAAGAAATCTGAACAAAGAAACTAAGTTCAATACAAAGTCTCATCCATTCTTGGAAAGTCATGACCAATCTGATCTTGAATTTAAAGTCTTACCTTCATCACTAAAGTATGATTACTTAGGGGACAATCAATCCTTTCCTGTTGTCATTTCTTCCTCCCTTGAAGCCGATCATGAGAGGATGCTTCTAGATGTTCTTAGGAGACACAAGAAAGCCATTGGATGGACCCTATCTGATATCCCTGGGATTAGCCCACTTATCGGGACTCATAGAATTATTCTTGAATCTGAGTCAAAGCCATGTCGTCAACCTCAGAGGCGACTCAATCCTAATCTCATGGAAGTAGTGAGAAAAGAACTTTTGAAATTGTTAAAAGCTGGTATCATCTATCCTATAGCTGAGAGTGAGTGGGTTAGCCCAATCCATGTGGTTCCAAAGAAGGCTGGAATCACAGTAATAACCAACAAGGATGGAGAGATGCTTCCAACAAGGGTCAGTAGTGGATGGAGAGTTTGTATTGACTATAGGAAGCTCAACTCTTGTACCAAGAAAGGCCATTTCCCCTTACCCTTTATTGATCAAGTCCTCGAGCAAGTGGCGGGTCATCAATTCTATTGATTCCTAGATGGATTCTCAGGGTATAATCAAATCGAAGTCTCCTTAGAGGATCAAGGAAAAACAACCTTCACTTGTCCATTTGGCACTTTTGCCTTCAAACGCATGCCCTTTGGGTTATATAATGCCCCTGGTACCTTCCAGCGATGCATGATGGGAATATTCTCGGATATGGTGGGGGATTTTTTAGAGGTATTCATGGATGACTTCTCCATCTTTGGGGATACTTTTGAGGGATTCCATATAAATGTTGAAAAGGTTTTGTTAAGGTGTGAGGATAAGAATCTCATACTAAATTGGTAAAAATGCCATTTCATGGTAAGGGAAGGACTTGTTCTAGGTCATCTGGTATCTGGTAGAGGGATTGAAGTTGATAAAGCTAAGGTTTACATCATTCATCACCTTACCTCTCATAAAACTATTAAGGAAGTGAGGTCCTTCTTAGGACATGCTGGTTTTTATAGAAGGTTCATTAGGAATTTCAGCTCTATTTCTCGACCACTTTGTGCTCTATTGGTAAAAGATGCTCCATTTTTATGGATAGAAAGCTGTGAGGAATCATTCTATACACTCAAGTCAACTCTTATATCTCCACCTATCATGCAATCTCCAAATTGGAAACTTCCTTTCGAGCTCATGTGTGATGCAAGTGATTTCTCTGTAGGAGCAGTCTTAGGACAATGGTGTGAGAAAACTCCACATGTCATTTCTTATGCAAGCAAATCTTTAAATGATGCAAAAATAAACTACACCACCAATGAGAAAGAGTTTCTTGCTATTGTCTTTGCCTTAGAGAAATTCAGGTCTTATCTCTTAGGATCACCCATCATTGTCTTCACTGATCATTCAGCACTAAAATACCTTTTCCAAGAACAATATGCCAAGGCTAGATTGATTAGGTGGGTCCTTCTTCTTCAAGAGTTCGATTTAACCATTAAGGATAAAAAAGGGTGTTGAAAATATTGTAGCTGATCACCTCTCTAGGATGGAATTCAAAGACAACTCACACCACCTCTCTGTGTCTGATTCATTTCCCGATGAGCACCTCTATTCAGTGAGTGATTGCCCTTGGTATGCTGACATAGCAAACCATTTGGTGACGGGTGACATTCCAAAATTCATGGGGACCCAAGCTAAGAGGAAATTCCTTTCTAATGTAAAACACTATGTGTTTGATGATCCTTACCTCTTCAAGTTCTGTCCTGATCAAATCATCAGGAGATGTATTCCCGAGTTTGATCAAGAGTCCATTCTAAAATTTTGTCATGGAGAGGCATGTGGAGGCCACTTTTCTACAAAGAAAACCACTGCAAAGGTCCTCCAAAGTGGTTTCTACTGGCCGAACCTCACTAAGGATTCCTTCGAATTCTGAAAAAGTTGTCCTTAGTGTCAGAAATTAGGATCCATTACCAAAAGGAATCAAATGCCCCTCACTCCCATTCTGGTCATTGAAATCTTTGATTGTTGGGGAATTGATTTCATGGGACCCTTTCCAAACTCTAAGGGATACCTATACATCCTCTTAGATATTGATTATGTCTCAAAATGGGTTGAAGCCATTCCCACCAAGTCCAATGACCACCATGTTGTGATCCGATTTCTGAAAGAGCATATATTTTCTCGATTTGTAATTCCTAGGGATATAATCAGTGATCGTGGAACCCATTTCTACAACCGCCCATTCTCTTCACTCATGTCTAAGTATGGTATTACTCATAAATTTTCCATTGCATACCATCCTCAAACCAACGGTCAAGCTGAGTTGGCAAATAAATAAATTAAGCAAATTCTTGAAAAAACTGTTAATCCCTCTAGGAAAGATTGGTCCGAGAAACTCTTAGATTCCCTTTGGGCATATCTAACTGCTTTCAAAACTATCCTAGGCATGTCACCGTATAGATTGGTTTATGGAAAATCATGTCATTTACCTGTTGAAATTGAGCATAAGGCCTTTTGGGCAATAAAAAAAATGAACTTTGACATTTCTTTGGCTGAAACAAAAAGGAAATTAGATATTAATGAACTCGAGGAACTTAGGATGGAGGCTTATGAAAATTCAAGGATCAATAAATCTAAAGTTCAAGCCTACCAATCTAGGAATCTCAAAGTCAAACACTTTGAACTGGGAAAATTTGTGCTCTTGTATAGTTCAAAACTTCATCTACACCCCAGAAAGCTAAGGTCCAGATGGTCTGGTCCATACCTAGTGCATCATGTGTACCCTCATGGGGCAATAGAGATTCAGGATCCCACAAGTGGTCATGTCTTCAAAGTCAATGGTCATAGGTTAAAACCATTCATTTAATCATTCAATAAACAAGAAACCAAGGAGGAGTTAACTGAGCCAACATATGAACCAGAGAAAAATTGATAGATTTAGCATACAAGTCGGGCTAACGACGTTAAACAAAAGCGCTACACAGGAGGCAACCCGTGGTTTTCATGTTTCCAATCATTGTGAATCATCTTTTGTTTCCTTCTTCTTAATTTTGTTATTTTTTTTATATAGACTGTTGACCTGTTCTTCTTTTATGAGTAAGTATGGGTATGAAAAGGGAGCACCGTATTCATCCGTGTCACGCGGTGTGATCCCTGAGTAATACCTTACCCAGAAATTTAAAGAAGACAATGTATCATCAGTTTATTTTATTTATGTTTTTGTAGGTTAAAAAAAAATTTAGACTCTTGACCTGTTCTTCTTTTATGAGTATGGATGGGTATGAAAGGGGAGCACCGTATTCATCCGTGTCACACGGTGTGATCCCTGAGTAATACCTTACCCAGAAATTTAAAAGAAGACAATGTATCATTAGTTTGATTAAAAAAAATGAAAATGATGGTACTTGGAATTAAATAAATCATTGTGTTGTTTGTTTTGTCTACTTTGTCCTTCTTTTTATGGTTCAGGAACTATTTTGGGTGATACATGTTCAATCAAGGAGGTGCCTAAATCCCCAAAGAGATCAAAGGAGTAATTTGGAGCATCATGAACCTCAACTTTAAAAACCAGGTGAATTTGTTCCATTTTTATCATTCTCAATTTCATCTTTGAACTCCTCTCCTACCCACTTCTAACTTTTCTTTTCTTTAAACACTGGGGACAGTGTCATTCTAAGTTGGGGGGAGATAAAAAAAGATTTTTTTAAAAAACATGCATGAAAAGAAAAATTCCATTAACCATAAACATGATAAACACACATTGCAAACTCTAAAATTGGATATCAAATAAATTTTGCATGCCTTGATTCTGATTTTAATGCAATTTTAAGTTCATGAGCATAGTTTTTGGAAAGTGCGGTTGTCCGATGTGATTTTTCAATGTTTACAATTTCATCCTCTTAATAAAAATGCCACAATGCACGTCTACTGGATCGTGGTTGTAAATATGAGTTCTCGGGTCCCTTTCATTATAGCATAGGGTTCTGGGGTCACTTTTAGTTTAATTTGAGTATCCAAAAAAAACAAACAAAAAACAAACAAAAAAAACAAAAAAAATAAAACAAAAAAATTGACCACATAGAGCAATGTTTTGTCCAAATGCGTGGCGTCCGACACTTGGGGATCGTGACTCCATAGTTGTCTTGCCCAGAGTTAGGCTTTATATCTCTATTTTAGAGCATGAAATTGATAATATGTGTGGTGTCCGGCACTTGGGGATCGTGACTCCATAGTTGTCTTGCCCAGAGTTAGTCTTTTCATATCTATTGTGGTAAAAGAAAAAAAAATCAAAAAAAAATGGATACTCATTTTAAGGTTTAATGTGATTCTCACCTAGCGCTTCCATTTTTTCCCCTTGAACAATAAAATGGGCCCCATATCTTTTATGATGCACAACACTTTATCATGCTTAATTGGAATTGGATGAAATGTGGCGATGAATTTGAACAAAGGAATGGGCTTGGTCTTGGGATATGCTTATGGACCTAGCTTGTTTTTAATGATTTTTATGGGTTTTCATAATTTTTTTGGTATTAGATATTTGGGTGAGCAATGTGTATTAAAATGTTTTTGGAAAATGGGATTTGAATTTCATATTTGTAATTTATTTTGCTCGGGACTAGCAAAACTCAAGTTTGGGGGTGTGATTAGTCACTGAAAGCGGCTAATATTAATTTTTAATATCTTTATATTCATTGTTCCAAAGTCCATAAACATTGTTTTTAGTGCATTACATAAATAGAACTTCATTTCTCATCAAAAATGCAATTCATGTTTAAAATGCAAATTTGGGCCCAATCATTCATTTGTTTGTTGACAATATTATATTCATTTTCTGAATTTTAAATTTTTGGATATGATTGATCACTTTGTTTGTAACATTTTATCTTTTAGGTCCGCTGGATTAATCCCAAAGGAAGATGGAGAATTTTGCGCCTGAAGGCAGAAACTTGCTGGAAAAAGTATAATGGGTCTAAGGACCATCAAACAAATGTGGGGCCCAGAAACCAAGCCCAATGAAGCTCAAATTTATAAAGTAAAAAGATAAAAATATGAAGATCATTTTATTCAACTGTGTCCGGAGCTAATTCTGATGTTTTCATGATGATAAAGGGATCTGAAGTTGAGATTTAAATGGTGGACTCGTCATTAATGCACAGAAATCCGTCCTACCATTTCGACCATAACTTATAAACGGATGATCCAAATTTCCTGAAATTTTGAGATATTCTAGAAGACACATGGAAGAAAATATTACTCTTCTACAAATCCTCCGGATTCGGCCTTCTTCAGTTTCGAATTCACGCGTCAATATGGTGGACGAATCTGGACAGTTTTCCGGGTCAAATTCAAAACATCAATTTCCTTTTGATTATTCACCCTCCATTTGACTTTATTAATTGTTGGGGGGTGAATTAATTGTTGGGGGATGTACCTAAGGCTTCTAATATTCCTATATAAGGAGCTATTGGTGAAGGGAATGAGGGTGGATATTTTTCATATCATCTTTTGTTGCTTGTTTCATTGTAAGGTTATGCTTCCAAATTTCCTTTGTAATGTTTTCCATTTCCATGTAAGTTTTTTTTTTGTATCTCTATGTTCTTAATCAACTTATTTCTCTTCTATATTTTTCATTTCATTAATTAAAACTTTATTATCACAAATCACAGTGAAATCTCTGTGTTTTTGTGAATTAGTTCACACATAGGTGTGAATTTCATTCACACACACGGAGGAGTGCTCGTTATTTCCGCGATTTTAATTTCTTCAATCCAATTATTGTTAATCATCTTCCGCCCACCATTGAGAGTATACCATCAATGGAGGGATAAACCTTTAATGGTATGATCTTATGAGGATGCAAAGGCTGGATTGAATGTTAATTTTTGAACGAATTGTTGTTAATTGGATAATTAATTTAAGACATCTATTCTTCAATTATTTCTACTCTTCATCTTTACTGTGTTTGAGAAAACTAAATTCAATTACTAAATGGCCATATACCTTGGGGAGATCATGAATTTGGTTCTCTAAGTGTATACGGGATTAGCAATTGTGTTTAGTAAGCACCAAACCAGAAAATGATGAATGTAACGTTATTTTTGAAGAATGGATTCATCAAAAATTAATAAAACCAAAATTGTCTAATGAAGTAAAATTCATTCAATCCACCCCGAGCATAATCCTAAGGTCAACCCATTTCCATTTAATTGATTTCACTTAGGTTTATTAGTGTTATTTAAAAACAATCCAAAATCAAACCCAAAGTCGACTACTTTATAGCTCATCCTTCACACAATCATAGCGTCTCAAGGTTACTTCTTCGGTCCCTGTGGATTCAACCCCTACATGTACTACATCGATCGCTTTTACCAGTAGGGTAAATTTGGGCGCAACCAACGTCTAAACTGTAACGAAAGAAACCATTTAGAAAGATATAATTTTAATGTTATGATATACTTTCTCTATTTTACTTAAAATTTATATAATTAAAAGTTGGTTTAATTTTCATTATTCCTTACAGAGTTTGTTTATTTTGGAATATTTCCATAATAAATTTGTCTTAATAGTTGTTATAAAATCCCATATAGGCTTCTAGATTCTTCTTACCAAGTTAAATCTCAGGGATGCTAAGGGGAAAGTAAATACCCACCCACCAGTTAGTTATACACGCATTATAAAGAAGGAAACAAGGATTTATTTAATCAATAATCACAATGAGAAATCATTTTAGGTGCATTGAAGTTGATAATATATTGTTTGATATTATTTATTTTATCCAAGTTTAATAAAAAATAATAATTTATGAAATAGAAAAAGAGTGCTAAAAATAAATAAGTTTCATCAAAACTAATGTACCCCTATTGAAAAGTAAGGATGGGGTACACTTCACTAGAGAAGAAATTGGTATATATTTTAAATCAAAAATAAAAGTTTTATGTGAAATTAAACAACATATGTTCTTTTGTTTATATTCATATTGATGAATCAAAATCAGAAGCCACTTCCATCCCACTTCATGTGCTATAGAAGGAGGCTCACGTAAATAATAAGGGTGAACTAGTTAATGAAAACACAAAAATAGTATGGGAAACATGTGTAAGTATGAAATAATAGTAATTATATTTTATTTATAATAGTATTAAATAAAAATATATATTTATGTTCTTATTTTGTTATACGGTTTATAAAAAAGAATCTTAAGTGACCATACCCGAAGAAAAATTACTTTCAGTAGCTTTGAAGTGGCCGAAAATATATGGTTGCGTTAGAGGATTAGGATTTTGAGTGTCTTTGTGAACATATTTCGATAATATAAAATCACATGAAAATACATATAATATGGTAAAAGTACTACAGAATCAAATAGATTCTTTGAAAGATATTATTGTCTGATCTGGTTTGGCATACCAATGTATGGGAAAGGATCAAAGAGAACCAATGATGGAACAAAGATCCACACATGAACCAAATAACCCCACTATCTTTGAGGTCGGTCATCCCCCTCAACCACATACCTTACCTGAGGTAATCAATTTTTTCATTACTCTTTATCCTAAATGTGAATAAAACTACTTTCGATAACTTTATATTACTAAAAGAATTTAGGGTACATTTGTATATGATTTGTATCTGTCAACACCCATGTAATGACTTATTGAGATGGGTACGATGTATAATATCCTGGGAGATAAGATACACCAGATTTACCTCCCAAAAGATCACATGATAATCGGGATTGAGGTAGATCATAATCTGACTGCTAAGTTTCATGTTTCACTTGATGGTCCAGATATTACAATGGTCAATGATGTTATTAGAACTTTCATAGCATGGTCGTATAATCTTGTAAAGATACATGAGGTATTATTTAACAAATTTTTTCATATAAAAAACTTGTAATATTTAATGAAAAAAGGTCTGAATTGAGGTGTGATATTATAGAAGATAAAGCGATGAGGAAATGAAACATCAGATCAAGACAATCTAGTAAATTGACCAAGAAATTAAAATGACCTTCCAAGAATATCTTCTCCCCACCAGTTCAATAGTAACATTTATTATCATTACAACTTCATGCGGATACCACATTTAAAGAAGAAGATACATATTACATTCCATATGAAAAATAAATATATGGAACTTTCATGAAATATGTAATTGGTCTTGAGATTATAAATGATATTCTCAAGCATGAATGGATGGGAGCCTCGATTATGAATACATAAATAAGGTAAATTTTCATAATACATTTTTCAAAATAGTGAGCTAATATGTTTATTAAATTTAATAACCATTCATATTTTCTACAGGTGTTTATATTACTACTATATAAAGGGAAAACTGTGTGAAGCATGATTTTGATTCATTAATCCCTATATCATTTCTATAGAAAAACTTACTTTGGATAAGAAAGAAATTGAGAATAAAATATATGAGCTACTCAAAGAATTTGGGTTAAAAATATCATATGATGGACTCTTCTTAATTCCTACATTGTATAGGTAAAACTCTACAATATAATCACATAAAATATTATTTTAATTTTTGAATTGATTATTTGTTTTTGTTTTTTTAGGCAGCACTGGATGTTGATCGCAGTCAATTTGAATACCCCAAATATTTATTTTTTGGATCCAATGCATGGATATCCAATAAAACAAACACACATGATGTTTATTGTAAATTTGTAATACAGTGCAATCAAAATTTTATAGATAAAATTAAAATTATATGTTTTAGTATGTGTTTTAACAAGAATTTTGTTATGAGGTGGAGGTTGTTAAATATAGCTTAAATTGTGGCATGAAGTCGGTGTCTGTACATATAAAGCCTTTGGATTACTACAAATGGAAACAGATTAAGGTATATATAGAAATATTTAACTATCAAAACATATTTCAAAACAATTTACTTATTTTGTTCAATGTTTCTTTAGTGTATAAAGTAAGATAATGGCAATGATTATAGATATTAAGTCTATAAATTTATGAGAGAGACCATAAACCATGAAAAGACCATCATCCATGAACAGGTAATTTCTGAAGATAATTAAAATTTCATTAAAAATATTTTTTAATCATTTTTTTCTATATTTTCTCAATACTACCAAGATTTCCGACAACCTTTATACTCAAAATAAGAAGTAAATTTTATTAGAGATGAGTGGGTAGTTTACATGTTGTTGTAATGTCTAACGACAATAAATTTATGTGATTACCTTCTATGTTTGTGATCTAGTATGAGCTATAACCTTAGAAATATATTTGGGGTGTGAATCATTAGTTTCATAATGCTTACATATTATTTTTGATTTGTTTATCAAGGTGAATTATAATAGAGGAAATCAATTTGTTTAGAAGCGCTAACCTGCAAACAATTAAATTTTTGGGAAATGGAAGTGATGAAGGTGGGGGTGGAGGTAGATGTAGAGGTAGATAAGTAGATGGAGTCGGAGTCAGAGACTGAGGTAGAGGAAGAAAAGGTAGAGACCGAGGAAGAGACTGAGGTGGAGGAGGAGACAAAGTGATGGCTTGAAAATAATAAAACTTTTGGGAAATAGAGTAGAATTAGGATCATACCATGGTTGTGTTTGAGAAAAATTATTGAAAAGTGTTCACAACACTTTTCACTTAAGATAAGAGTCATTGTACAAGTGTTTCATATGGATTATTGAAAAAAATTCTTTTCACCACTTTTTTAAGTGATTTTATATAGGAATTTGAGTGGAATAATTTTTTTCATAAACAAAACAAACACCACTTATTTTTTCAAACTGGTTATCATAGGCTATAATTTTTATTAGCACATTCTAAGTACTATCAAATATTATTGAAGTGTGAAAGAAACCCCTCACCAAGAAAAAATTGAACAACAACAACAACAATAGATGCATTTTATTTCCCATGACTTCTATACACTACAAAGAAAGGGTCCTAGTAGTGGATCTAGTAGTCACTTTAGAGTCATACAACACCAATCCAATCATCAAGTAGGTATATCATCCAACTCAATTTTTTTAATAAATATGTGTGTAATCAACCACCAAAGCTAGTAGGTGTATAAGAGAAGTATTATAGGAAAACCAGTATTAAGAGATCATGGTCATTGAGGATGAATGGTGCCAAAGGAAACATGACATCAAATAAAAATAAATTGATTTATGAAGAAATCCCCAAAAATGAAAAATCCACTTCAAATGAAATCATGAAGGGTATACTAGTCTATAGCGCAGTCTAAGAATTCTTAATGGATGCACTAGATTTCAGTGTCATTTGGATGATATAAAGGGCTATAATGATGTTTAATAATATAAAAGGGGGGTAAATAACTTATAATAGAGTTTAGTGTATTCTGAAAATACATAATGGGTCACACTGAAGTTTTTTTCATAAAAGAAGGTAAATAGTTTATCATGGAGTTTTTACTCTCTATGATGGTGAAAGGATAAGATAGATTTTATTATGTTCTATAAAAACTCATATGTAAATATTTATTTTGTTACAATCAATTAATGTTGATAGGTTTACACTAATGGTTAATTTTTTCTAGGAATAAATGACTTCATCAACAAGAAAGATTCACTCATGTACTATGACCATGCACTCAACAAGAATGATTCACTCGTGATGATGCAATTTTCTTTTTATTCTAAAATTCATTCAAAATTCTAGGTTTTTAATCTAAAATATTATTAGATGACCCAGAGTTTTGAATGCACTATAGGATAAAAAGACGCGGTAAAATCAACCATCCCTCAAAGCAATAAATGATGTGCCCAGTATGACTCAAAGTGTGTGGTTTCAGTTTAAAATTGATATTTTATTAATGTATTGTTTCATATTTATGTTTAATTTATTTTTGTATAATATTAATAACATAAGATTTTTTTTTATAATATAGGTGGATTATTTTGCTCGAGTTGGGGTGGTTTGTTCGAAGCTACTCATGATCGTGAGATATTGGACTTTGAGGCTACAACTAAGATAACAACAAAAATGAAATGCATCAACAATGTATACAACCATCATGAAAAGATGGATTACTACTAATTATTTAGTTAATTTTTTCATCATTTTATCTACTATTTTTAAGTTAATTTCCTTATATTTTTTATCTTTTTTTCAAATATCTTTTAGGAAGTCATATTTTTCCTTCAATCATCTGTAATAATCTAGAAAATATATAACATGGTGATTTTGGATGAGTCGTTTTAGGAATCCTAGGATTTCTTCTTCCATCTAAATGAAACATTTATTTATTTTCTATCTTGGTTAAAATGGTTAAAAGAAAAACACACATCACATACTCAATGATATGCACCTCAATCTAATGCACAGTGTGACAGGTATAACTCAAATGATATGTTTTTAGTTTATATTTTACATTTTAGTTCAAAACACACATCATATACTCAAAACCAAGAAAAAAAATTAATATTGTTTTTATACTTTATAACAAAAATCCATAAGTAATTTTTGACATGTAGGAATTAACTGCATCATAATTTGATAAACAATGTGCTCAGTATGACTCAAAGTGTTTGTTATCAGTTTAAAATTGGAATTTAAGTTCACAAAACATCACTCATTTAAAACTAATAAAACTTTATAAGCTTGTATTTATAATTTATAAAATGATTCATAATCCATTTTTTACATGTAGGAATCAGTCTCACATCAAACCAGCACACAATGTGACCGGTATGACTCAAAGTACGTGTTTCCAATTTAAAATGACATTTTAGTAAAGAACAAAAGCGGCATACTCAAAATTGAGAAAACACATTCATATTGTTTTGATACTTTAGATAAAATGTCCATAAGTCATTTAAGACTTGTAGTAATTAGCCTTACCACAATCCGACACACAGTGTGATCAGTATGACTCCAAATGCATCTTTTTATTAAAATTGAAATTAGTGTTATTATAAAAAGAAAACTGACATGCTCAAAACTGAGAAAATGAATTCGTATTATTTTTATACTTTATTAAAATAATAAATAATTTATTTTTGATATGTATGAATTAGATTCACCTCAATATGATACACGATGTTCCTGGTATGACTCAAAGTGTCTGTTATCAGTTTAAAATTGACATTTTAGTGCAAAAAAGTGTCACTCACTGAAAATTGAGAATATATGCTTGGATTATCTTAATAATTAATTAAAATGATTCATAATTTGTTTTTTATGTGTATTAATCATTATCACATAAAACTCACACTTGATGTGACTGGTATGACTCAAAGTGCGTGTTTCCAGTTTAAAATGACATTTTAGTAAAAAACACAAGTGGCTTACTCAAAACTGAGAAAACGTATTAATATTGTTTTAAAAATTTAGGAAAATGGTCTATAAGTCATTTAGGATGTGTATGAATAATACTCACCTCAATACTATGCATGGTGTGACTAGTATGACTCCAAGTGCATCTTTTTATTTAAAATTAACATTAAATTTATTAAAAAAGACAACTAGCATACTCAAAATCAAGAAAACACATTCGTATTATTTTTATAATTTAGAAAAATGATACATAAGTAATTTTTTACACATAGTAATCATTTTCACCTCAATATGATACAATATATGTCTGGTATGACTCAAGTTGTTCATTATCAGTTTAAAATCAACATTTTAGTACAAAAAAGTATCACTCACTGAAAACCAAGAAAACATGCTTGTATTTTCTTGATAATTTAGTAAAATGATTCATAATTAATTTGTGATGTGTAGGAAATAGTATCATATCAAACCCACACATTATGTGACTATTATAACTCAAATTGCGTGTTTCTAGTTTAAAATTACATTTCAGTAAAAAACACAAGTGGCATACTCAAAATCAAGAGAATTCATTCATATTGTTTTTTATACTTTAGTAAAATAATAAATAAGTCATTTTGGATGTGTATGAATAATTTTCACCTCAATATGATACACTATATAACCAGTATGACTCCAAGTGCATCTTTTTATTTAAAATTGACATTAATTTTAGTAAAAAATACAATTGGCTTTCTCAAAACCGAGAAAATGCCTTCAGATTGTTTTGATACTTTAGGAAAATGATCCGTAAGTCATTTTTTACATATAGGAATCATCCACACCTAAATTTGATACACTATGTGCCCCATATGACTCAAATTATCCGTTATTAATTTAAAATTTACATTTTAGTTCAAAAAGTGTCACTCACTGAAAATCAAGAAAATATTCTCGGGTTCTCTTTATAATTTAGAACAATAATTCATAATTTATTTTTGATTTTTAGGAATTATTCTCACATAAAACCCACACACTATGTGACCGGTATGACTCAAAGTGCGTGTTTCCATTTTAAAATGACATTTTAGTAAAAAAACACAAGTGATGTAATCAAAACCAATGAAATGTATTTGGATTGTTTTGATACTTTAGTAAAATGATCCATAAGTAATTTGGGATGTTTAGTAATCATTTGTACCTCAATCTGATTTACATTGTGACTAGTATGACTCCAAGTGCATCTTTTCAATATATAAGTGTAATTTTAGTTTGAAATGCGGATCACATCACCAAAACTGAGAAAATGAGCCTAGATTATTTTATCATAATTATAAATGATATTACTTAATTAATTTCCTTATAATTCTTATCTTATACTTATTTAGCTAATTTTCATAGAGATAATGCTTGAAGATGTGCAATAAATGGTGTGACATGCAAGAATCAATCGCAACTCGATATGATACATAGTGTTCCTGGTATAACTCAAAGTTTAGTTTATAAGTTACACTTTATGTTTAATTTATTTCTTTATATTATTACTAACATAAGAATTTTTTTTCTTATATAGGTGTGTTCTTTTTCTTGATCATAGGTGGTTTTTTCTTTGATACATGTGTGTTCTTTTGCTCTATAATGGTTTTTTTCTTGTATTTGTATTGTAAATTTTATTTCATTTAAATTATGTATTTGTATCTAAGTTTTCTAATTTTTTTTTTGTTTCTAGTGTTATAGTGTTTTGTTATAGCACACTACAGTATGCCCTGTTTCTGGTGCCGCAATGTGTTGTAACAACACACTGTAGTATTTTCCTTTATCAGTGCTGTGAAATGCGCTGATAAAGGCATCCTTTTATTATATTGGTGTAACCCAGTCCGGTTGGGATGAATGTTTGTAGCCTATACTGTACACCAACCCAAAACTTTTGTGGGTTGAGCTCCGCAGTGAGCTCGTTGGGGGTTGTAGGGGAGAATGCGCCCTTTCTCTGGGGGTCTGGGGACCGAAGGCCGTTGGCCCAAATTTCGAGGAATAGTAGTAACTCTAACCACTATATCAGAACTGACCGACTGACACCGACAAGGAACTATAGTAGTGTGGAATTCGAATTCAATAGTACTATAGCTCCTTGGACTTCCATTTGGTAGCACTGTAGCACTTTTGACTTGGGTGGCCACCTTTCACTGTAGCACAGCTGTAAGAATCTGGTTTTTCACTCAGGTATAGATCCTTTAAACTTCAGTCTAAATATTTACTTTTAACCTAATATGGATTCCCAATGAGTTAGTAAAGGTCTCAAAGGTGTCTAGGGAAATTTTGGAGCCCGAAACTCGTCTTTTTGGGAAAACTGGATATGTCGCACGATTAGCGCATGGTTGGAACACAGTTTGGCTAACTGTGTAGATTGAAATTTCTGGACATAACGACTTTGTATGGTTTGCACATGGCCATGTAGCCTAACCGTGCAATGTTCCCCTTCTACCAAGAAAACCTCACATAGTTTTCATACAGTTTGTCAAACTGTGCGGAAAAACCGTGCACATGCTATTTTCTGGGTAATTTTACAAAATTTCCCTTAATGATCTAATTAACCTCCCTCCTTTTTCTCTAATATGAGTTTATGCAGGATTTACCTCTATGGGTCTCATTTTGGAGATTTTTAAAGGCCAAATATAGGGATCAAGAGGTATTCTTCATCCGAGATTCGATTGAGATTTCCTTCATCATGTTGGATGCGCAATGGTAATTACTCGAGTCCTCTTGATCCGTTCTCCTTCTCTTTTTCTCTCGGCTGAGATATCAGGGTATGAGCGTTTTTCTCTTTTTCTTAGATCTACTCCAATCCGAGCCCAATGAAGGGCTAATACCGGGGGAGTATATTCGTACAAGCCTAAGGTGGGTGGTCTATAACTCGTCCCTAAAGTTCGTTGATTTTGGATTTGTCATGTGGGGCCCACCGATTCCATCAGGTGACGTTTATAGAATTAATATGTCATTATTATACTTGTAAGAACTATATGGAAATGATATTTCTTTATATGGGATTAATTTTTGGTGGTTATGACCACAACTCCATCCTTTTCATGTTTAAGGTTATTCTATAATTGTTGTTTAGTGTTTTGACACGTTTGCGCCACCATTCAGGTGTGCCTTGGATTGACCATTCTAAGGGTAAAATTTTCTATATTAAATGGTGTGCTTATAATGAGAATTTCATAATGTAAAGTACCATGTATGATCACCACTTGACCTGACTAAGGTAAGTGCTTCAATTGATAATTATATGTGAAATGGAAATTGGAAAGTATATTGGGTATATGAATTGGCCAAATTAAATGTGAATGGTTAATTGGTTGCATATTCGTAGCACCCCTTACCACATTAATGGAAGGTATTGGAATGAAATTGAATATGTAATATTCCTTAAATAGATTAAATGAATGGTTGCATGCTACTTGGACTTGTCACACTAATGAAAGGCAAAGATTGAACCAAATGACCTGATTAAAAGGTTGCATGCTACTTGATCTTATCACACTAATGAAAGGAAAGGCTTGAACTGAATGAAATATTACATGACTTTATACTTAAATAGGAATGAACTGACTTGATCTCACCTTGTATTCTGATCGGAGAATTCCATGAGCACTCAGGAACCCCATTCAGATTCAAGGATTCAGCTTACTTAGGTTGAGACCCACCTAGAACCTGATTCATATCTATTCTTTAGATGCCCGGTATTACACCATAGGATCCCTTCAATATCATTAGAGGATACCTTGGATACACTCCTTGGATCTGGAATTGACAAGTAGGTTCCATGGTTATAGCCCATAGGGCCCTATCTCTACTTAGACCAGTTTTACCTTGGAAAATCACCTTGGATTCGGTAGGCACCTTATTGTGGAATGCCTTGGAACATGATCCTTGGATTACACTGTTACCCATGCCAGGATACAGTTATTACAGAGTTGGAGACCCTTGAGGTCTATGTATCCTTGGTTATTACCTTGGAACTTCACTATTAAAGATCATTTCAGGTTGCGTTGTTACATCTTGGAACCTTCTCTATTGCTAACATGTGACTTATTTATAAACTAGTAATAATAGAATAATGAATTGTTTATATGTTCAGACACCAGCCGAGGGATGAAGTAGGTACTTGGGTATTTAGTTACATTGTACCGCTTTACTTTATATATGCATGCTTGCACACTGTTAAATTTCCATTACACAGTCCGGATGTTATAGACACCATTGGTGGTGGCCCACTGAGATTTATCTCACACCCTCTTTAGGTGTCGTTTGGTACTTGGGGAAGATTACATGGTTTCAGGTGTTGATAAAGGTAAGCATGCGACTTTAATCACTTGATTGCTTATTTTTTCGTATGGATCTTGATATCATGTGACCAATTCAGAGCTTGGGATGCTTGGGATAGTCTTTGATTCCCTTTATACTTTGTAGAACATGTTATGCCTGTTGTTTGTATCCATAATTTCCATCTTTCTAGTACATAACATATCATCATCTATTGTTGAATGTTATTCTAGTTGCTTCAGTTATTATTATCGTTGTCTCTATTTTCCATTCTGCCTTATTTATATATATATATTTCTTCTACCATTTACCTATGTTTGCATCCATCTGCGGTTCTACACTTTGGTAATGAGGGCATAGTCTCTCCATGGATACACCCTAGGCCCTCGCTGCTAGTCAGCAGCCTATAGCATTCAAGGAGATGTGCTTGAGTCCATGTAGCCCACTGGGCTTGGGGCACCCATTTAAGTGGCATTTGATTCTGGGATGTCACAACAAAGGACTTTACGACAATTGGTAGAATAGTGTTTCTTCCTCTACATTATCCCATTTTGGGCTAGGGTTTCTTTGTGTGTGTTTGTGAGATAGAGAGAACTCTAAAAAAACTCCCTATAAATTGTTCTCCTGAATTATAGTGATTTTCTGCCTCTTCATGGATGTATGGATTATTCCCAAACCATTAAAATCCTTGTATTCTTGTTCCTTTTTTCCTTTTACTCTTCTATAAATTGTTGTTTTTTTGTTGTGACTCCCGACGTTTTCACATAAACTGGTATCAAAGGTTGAGTTTGGGATTCTCCAACGATGGATATAGAAGAAGGAAATATGAATATTGATCACTTTTATGGAACTAAATTCAGTTTCTAGAGGATGTAGATCAAGGATTATCTTTATCAAAAAAAGATACACTTTCCGCTTCTGATTCTGAAGTCAAAAAACATGGATCAGACAGAGTGGAAGCTACTGGATCGATATGTTATGGGTGTTGTGCACCTTATGTTGGCCAAAAATGTGTCATTAAACATCCTAGAGGAGAATATGATGATTGATATGATGAAAAATCGTGAAAATATGTATGATAATCCTTCTACAACAAACAAGGTGCACTTGATGCAACATTTTTTCAACATAAAAATGTTTAAAGGGTGAATTTTTGCAGATCACATAAATGAATTCAACACCATCATGAGTCATATGAAATCGGTGGACATTGATCTTGGTTATGAGGTATGTGTATTGGTCTTACTATCCTCTTTAATTGATAGTTGGTAAGCAACTGTAACAACTATGAGCAGTTCTTTGGGGAATTCAAAGTTGGCTCTGAAAGTTGTAGGAGACCTGATCCTCAGTGGGGATATGTGAAGAAGAGAATTAGGTAGATTCTCTAGTTCTTCTATGAACATTGAAAGAAGAGTAATGTTCCCACAATGAGACAATCATAGAGGGTGATCAAAGTCAAGAGGGAAAATCCGAGACAAAGCAAAGGGGGTTGGTCCTACCTACTGGACTTGCGGGAAGAAAAGACACGTTAAGAAAGAGTGTAGAGATAAACGGAAGGTGCCTAAAACCAGTGGAGAAAACACAAATGCTAAAGAAACTGATGATGTGTTGTTGTTGATCATGGATAGGCCAATGGTTTCTTGGATTTTAGAATTTGGGGTGTCTTTCCATTCGACATTGGAGAAGGGTTCCCTGAACAATTATGTTTTTGGAAATTTTGGCAAGGTACATCTTACTGATGATTAACCCTTAAATATTGTGGGTAAAAGAGATGCATGGATCAATACCAACAATGAGAGTTTTATAGTTCTGAAAAACATGAGGTATATCCTTAGTTTAAGAAGAAATATCATTTCTATTGGGAAACTTGATGATGTAGGATTTAGTACCATGTTTACTGGTGGTGCCTATAAGATTACCAAGGGAGCTATGGTCATAGATCGGGGAGAAAAAAATGGTACTTTGTACAACATTATAGATACTTGCATGAACATGGTGTCATCAGTAAATGTGATCAAGGATTCTCAACTATGGCACTATAGGATAGGCCACATGAGTGATAAAGGTATGAAGGTGTTGGAAACAAAAGGGTTGCTACTAGAGCTAAAATCGATAGAGGTTGGTTTATGTGAAGATTTCATCCTTGTAAAAAATAAGAAGGTATCATTTGAAAAAGGAGACAGAACACTAAAGGCTGGGAAGCTGGACTAGTGCACACTGATGTTTGGGGGCATGCACCAGTACATTCCCTTGGAGGGTCAGAGTATTATGTGACATTCATTGAAGACTCCACAAGGAAGGTATGGGTTTACTTTCTGAAAAGAAAATATGACATGTTTAAGATGTTTTAGAAGTGTAAAGTCTTGGTGGATAATAATTTAGGAGAAAAAATGAAATGCTTGAGGTCGAACAATGGTGGAGAGTACGAAAGCAATGAGTTCAAAGAATTTTGTTCTGATAGTGGAATTTGGTGGGAGAAGACAATTTTAGGTAAACTGCAATAGAATAGTGTGGTAGATAGGATGAATGGAACATTGAATGAATTTTTTAGGAGTATGAGGTCACACTTGGGGTTTCTCAAGACCTTTTGGGATGATGTAGTGAACATGGCAGCATATCTCATTAATAGGAGTCCATCTGTGCCAATGGGAGAATGTCTACCCAAGGAGCTCTGGTCTAGTAAGGTGGTAAGACTATCACATTTATGAGTCTTTGGTAGTTTGGAATATGTTCATGTTGATGTTAATGCAAGGTATAAACTTGATGACAAGTCTAAAATATGTTTCTTTATTGGTTATGGTACTGAGGAGTTTGGTTATTGCTTTTGGGATGATCTCAACAAGATGGTCATCAGGAGCCAGAATGTGATATTCAATGAAGGTTTCATGTACAAAGATCATCATGCAGTTGAAGATGAAAATGGGAACATTAAATCAGTGTGCAAAGAGAAAGTGGAGCTTGAAGTTGTACCTGATTATGAGACATCGAAATCGGTGTAATCTACTACTCTAGTGGAGTTGAGGAGATCAATAAGGGTGAGAAGTCATGTGCAGAGGTATTCACCATCCTTACATTATCTATTATTGACTAACGGTGGAGAACAATAATGCTTTGAAGAAAAAATGAAGTTGAAGGAGTTGAGAAAGTGGGAGTTGTCTACGAAGGAGGATATTTCCTCATTGCATGATAACAACACTTGGGAGTTGACACCTCTTCCAAGAGGAAAGAAATCATTGTAAAACAAATGGGTGTATCAGGTTAAGGAAGAACATGATGAAAAAAGGATGTTCAAGACAAGGCTGGTGGTGAAAGGATTCCAATAGAATGAGGGAGTGGATTTCACTAAAATATTCTCACCAGTAGTGAAGCTTACCACCATCTGGGTGGTTCTCATCATTGTGGCATCAGAAGACTTGCATCTTGAGAATCTTGATGTCAAGATTACTTTCCTTCATAGAGATCTAGAGGGGGAAATCTACATGCAGTAACCAGAGGGATATGTTGAGTCTAGGAAGAAAGACCTGGTGTGAAAACTCTAGAAGAGCTTATATGGATTGAAGCAGACACCCAAGTAGTGGAACAAAAAGTTTGATTTGTTTGTCTAAAAATGAATATAAACAATGTGGCATGGATCAATGTTTCTACATCAAGTCCTTTTTTGATGAATATATTATATTTCTTCTTTATGTGGATGAAATGCTCATTGAAGGATCATGTATGTGGAGGATTGATGAGTTGAAAGGGAAGTTGGCTAAGGAGTTCAAAATGAAGGATCTTTGATAAGCTAGCGAGATTTTGGGGGTGAAGATCAAGAGAGACCATGTGGCTAGAACCTTATTGTTATCATAGGATGACTACATTGGGAAGGTTCTGAGAAGATTTAGTATGATGGAAGTAAAGGTAGTCACTATTCCCCTGGTGGGCCACTTCAAACTCTTAAAGGAGAAATCACTGAAGATGGAAGAAGAGGTTGAGTACATGGAAAAGGTTCCATATGCATCAGCTATTGGAATCCTAATGTATGCCATGGTCTGCACTCAACTTGACATCGCTCATGCAGTGGTTTGTGAGAAGGTACATGGATAACCCTAGAAAGTAACATTGGGAAGTTGTGAAGTGGATACTGAGGTATTTGAAGGGCAATGAGGAGGTATCTCTATGCTTTGAGAAAGGAAATTCAGTACAGGGGTATGTGGATGTTGACATTGGAGGTGACGTCGGCAGCAGGAGTACCACAGGTTATGTTTTTACATATGGAGGAACTGCAGTAAACTGGATATCATAATTGAAGAAGGTGGTGGATTTATCCACCACATAGGTAGAATACATTGTTGTAACAGAAGTTGGGAAGAATATGGTTTGGATGAAGAAATTCTTGGATGAGTTGGGAAGAAAGCGAGAGGATAATGTATTGCACAGTGACAGTCGGAGTGTTATACATCTTGCAAAGAACCCAGTGTTTCATTCTCGGGTGAATCACATTTAGTTTAAGTATCATTTCATCAGAGGTTTGATACAGGATGGGTTGCTGACATTGCAAAAGATTTGTGGAACCAGTAATCCAGCAGACATGTGGACGAAGCCAATAGTAATATAGAAGTTGAGACACTATTGTGCCTTTGTTGGTCTCCACTGATTAACGGGGGATGAGAGAAAGAACAAGGGGGGACATGATGGGATCATAAGAGGAAAACGTCTTGTATTTCATGAATCATCAGGTTGAAATTGAATTTGTGAATAGAAAGTACACCACTAGTGAGTGTAGAAGAGGAAGAGCTCAGATTAAGTAAGTTGACTTAGTTAGTGGTATCGAAGCATAGTAGCGTAGTGGATTAGGCTCCAAGTGGGAGATTTTTGGATTTGTGTAGCCCGATACGGTTGGGCCGAATACTTGTGGCCCGTACTATGCATTGTCCCACAACTTTCGTGGGTCAAGCTCCGCAGTGAGCTCATTGGGGGTTGCAGGGGGCAATGCGCCGCTGCTCTATAGCAGCTCTGACCATTGTAGCAGATCTGACTGACTGACACTGACAAGGCACTATAGCAGTGTGGACTTTAGAGTCAATAGTATTGTAGCTCCTTGGACTTCCAACCGGCATCCACTATAGCACTTTTGACTTGGGTGGCCTCCTTTCACTGTAACACAACGGACTTTCCAACAGTTGGTGGAATGGTGTTTTTTCCTCTACATTAGCCCATTTTCAGGATAGGGTTTCTATGTGTGTGTGAGAGAACTCTAAAAAACTCCCTGTAAATTGTGCTCCTGAATTATAGTGATTTTCTACCTCTCCATGGACGTAGGGATTATTCTCGAACCACATAAATCCTTATGTTCTTATTCCTTTTTTCCCTTTTACTCTTCTTCGAATCATTGTTTTTTCATTGCAACTCCTGGTGTTTCTGCATCACCTTTATCAGTTCTAAATAAAAGCATTGATAAATGGTGTCTTTTATCAACACTTTTTCTAGCACTGATAAAATCCCAGGGATTTTAACCATGCTCTCGTAGTCAGTACTTTTTTAGTGCTGATAAAGGCCAATTCTAGCACTGTTAAAGGTCTGTTTTGTAGTAGTAAGAGGAGTAAAAAGACTATATAAGAATAATATGACTCAAGAAAGTGAATGATGACATTGATAATAATCTCAAATAATGGTTTCATGTATACTAACATATTTTTGTGTTTTTGTATTGCATATATCATTTTAATGTTTCACAGAATATTGGAATGTTTGACAATAAACAAATTATATAGAATATATTTAAAGAATAATGGAATACTAAAGTTATATTTATAATAATATAAAATTATTATGTACACAAAACCTAAGTCGCACAGATCATACTTATGTTCACAAAACATGAGTCCCATAGAACATTTTGAACACAACACATTTAGTAACACATATTACTTGCTAAATTGATGGATAAAATATGAGTTTAATATTTATTTAGGTAAAGTTGGGTTAAAGGTATCATGTATAATACTAAACATTTGTCGTAGAACACGTTTTGTTACAAAACTTTAGTGTATTAACACATCATACATGTTCTAAGTATTTATTTGGATGTATTTTTGAGAAATCTAGATAATTTATTGAAGTGAATGAAGTTGAAAAAATATTTATAAGTTCCCATAACATATGATTGAAATTCACATAACACATATCTTGTTATGGGTATTAGTTATTGAAGGACATAGAACATATGTTATTTATTTACAATCAAGTGTTGGGTTGAAGATCATTCAAATAGGAAATCATAAAAAAAAATATACTGGTTCAAAGAACATTTTCATAATGTATATAATATTCATGATTTACCACAAAATATATGGATAGAACATGAGAACTAGTTTATAAAATAATTAAGGTACTCAAAAAACATATGGACCTGTAAATCATATGTATGGCCAAGGAATAAAATGAGGGTAGTGAAGAATATATAGCTGAGATCATATGTTGTATAATAGAATATTTGATTACTATACAAGAAAGTTATCCACCAAATATTTGAAGTACATCAAAAATTTAGCTCGGAACAATTTCTATAGAAGAACATTTGTGTTTCCAAATAGAAAAGTTGAGGTGTTGAGCAGAACATCGGTTAAAGGATCTCATAGAACATGATTTAATGACATGCAACAGTTGGAATGAGTTAATTATATCCAATATAGAACATATATTCTATAGAACATTTGAGGTTCCATTTACATAACATTCCTCTTGAATAAAATATATTTTATGATATGCGTATGGATGGAACATATATAATGACACATAGCATTTTCAGAACCACATAACATTATTGGATGGGTAGGAAGAAAATATCAAGAAGGAAGAACATATTCAATGGGTAGAGATTTTGAAGTCTACCGCATAAAATTTTGAGTATAGTAGTCCACAAAACATTTAAAGCAAGGATAGAATACAAAGGTATTTGCAAAATATGTTCCAAAAAACATCTGAATAAGAGGTTCCATAGAACATAAGTAAATGGGCATAACATATTCTCTAGGAAATTTTCATAAGCATCCGCAGAACCTTTTATGTGGCATTGAGATTTATTAAAAACATGAGCAAAATATATGTCCTTCAGTTAAAGACTCTCAAATATGGAGCTAAGTAGAAGAACAAAAGTGCATAGCATAAACATATGGACATAAAATTTGCTGAGAAGACTTCAAAAGGTAGATGTGAAATTTGGTGTTGTAGTTATTTAGAGGGAAAATAATATCTATTGGGAAATTATAAGAAATAAAGCATGCCAACAAAAGGTCATAAGTGTTCTTTTTGAGAGTTAAAAAGTAGATCATCAAACACATCCATTATTCATAATTAACATTACATGATGAGAATGAATATTTGTTTTTTTAGTTTATAAAGATTTTATATATTATGATTGAGTGAATACTAGCTTAAAGGAGTTGAAGTTAGAAGAAATGGATTTCTTAAAATGCCCACAGAATTGGGTGTTCTTACTAGAAGATTATAGGGAATAAGCAAAGGAGACTCTTGGATTAAGTGTAAAATATAGTTTTTTTAGAATTGGTGAAGGAATGAATTGACCGAGATGATGTGACATGTCACTGGGGACGCCATGAGTTGTAAATGGTGATAGAATAAGATGCACTCCATGGCTTATGTCATAGAAGATGATAAAATAAATCACACATGGCGATTCATATCACATGTAATGCTTAGAGGTTGTCAAAATTGTAGATCCATAGCGCATGAAATGTTTGAAGTTTATCACACATGGCATTATTTTGGATTCTAATTAATACATGAGAGAAAAGATAAAAACATGGATTTCTATTTATTTGAGTTTCTACTCAATGCATTATAAAAAATAAGGGAACATCATGAATCTCGTGTTTTTTCTTTGATAAGAATATTTTGAAGATCATCGAAGATTATGATAAGATGAAGAGATGTAACCAACTCTATTATTTATAGAGATCTAAATGAGAAGAAATCAAGAAATTTCGTGTAGTGAGCCGTGTTTTTTGAGGTTATCACTGATCCATAATCAATTTTTATATTCACAAGGAGTTGTTGCAAATTGTGGTGCATGCAAAAAAGAATAAGGAGGCACTGCTACGTGGAGGAAGCAGAGAAGATCTCTTGCATGAGATTCTACGCCATTCAGTGGATGTGATTTAATTTTGTCTTATCAAGTTATAAAAGTAATCACATTCATGATACTCAAGGTTGGTTTAAAGTAATGGAAGGACATGCAGAGAAAACTAATAGAATTTCTAGAATCCAAAAAAAAAGAGGAGAAGAAAAAGAAGCCAATTGAATCTAAAGAAGGCTCATAAGTTTTTGTTTGTGCTTGGTTTTGAGGAAAGAAAATGTTTATTATCATAATATTTGAGCTTCATTGAATTGGTTATTCCAACATTAAAGTGTTATGGAAATGTCAGAAGTAATGACGATGAACGATTCCAAAAACGAGAGTAAAAGTGAAAAAAAAAAGAACAAGAAGATCACAGGACACAAGAATTTACGTGGTTCGGGAATAATCTCTATGTTCATAGAGAGACAAAACAATTTGACTAATTTGGGAGCAAAATTACAGGGCGATTTTCAAACTATCACACAAAAAACCAAACTCGAATGAGCTCATAGAGAAAATGGTGCAATAGTGCTACCAATAAGTCCACTATGCTATAGTGACTGATGATTGGAAGTTCACGGACCTAAATACTGATGTCTCCAAAATTCGAGATGTTGCAGTAACCATGCCAAAGTATGCACTGCTACAGTGACTTGTCGGTGTCGCCGATCAACTCTACTATAGTCCGATCAAAGTTGCTACAGTGCCCAAAATTTAGGTTGGGAACCTTCAGCCCCTGAACCCCTAAATAGGGGGCGCATTGTCCCCCGCAACCTCCAACGACCTCACCGCAGAGGTCAAACCGCAGGAGTTACGGTTTGGTGTGCAGTCTGAGCTGCTACCAGTCGACCCAATATCATCCAAAGGATCAAGCTACATCATTCTAACATGAAGATCTCAATTATTGTTCGTAAATTATCCAGTGTGCATCAACGAAAAGTTTCTTCATCACCAGTACACCTTTGCATATTAAAGAGACGAGAGGGGTTCTTGTATATCGAGTGGGTTGCATATAAAATTTGGTAATCAGTGCAACCTATTAAGGATGATAATTTCCCAAATCATGTATTTACTTTATGATATTAGCAATACATCATTGATTTTGATGATATCATTTTCACAGCAAGGATTTAGTCAACTATACTAGGGGTGGACATTGTAAAAAATATGTGTATGTTGTGTGATGTTGATTCACCTTTATGCAAACATGTGGGATTAAGTGAGAAGATAAAAAGGGAAATCAACATCCTAATAGGTGATAGGGGTTGAGATAATTGAAATCTCATTAATTGATGAAGAGTGATTAAAAGAAAAAAAAATTGAGAGCACAGATTCACACCATCCTAAAACCAAATGATATCGCATATAAAAATCTCAGCATGCTTAGAGAGAGGAGAAAAAGCAATCACAACAACAAATTTCACATAGTGCTCTCATCCCAATATTATTACTAAGTTTTCCATGATTTTCATTTCCTTGAACATCTCTTTATTCACCCATTTATTCTTCCCGTGATCCAGATTACCAACTTTAAAAGGATGTTCTCCATCTGTGTATGCATTCGTCCAACCATAATCATTTTTCTCATTTCATCATCAACTACGACTTCTGGAAATTGTTACATTCATTTCTGTGAACGTTGAAGAGTCATTTGAACAAGATTTGTGATTTTTCACGAAAAAATTATTTTTGTTCAACACAAGTAAGACAAGAAATTGGCTCAAAATATTTAGTAAACCAACTATATTCGAGACGTGAAAATCATAAATTATTTTCTCCAACCTACGATTATGGATAATTTTCTCGCAGCAGAATTTCAATTAAAAGCTAATTTTAAAAGGTAGAATTATACTTGTAATTTTAAATTATAGTAATGTAAAGTGAATCTAGTAATTTCAAATCTTTATAAAAATTATTATCTTTTGGTGTTCATACTGCACTTTCAATTTGTTTTAAGACTAACGGGTCTTTGAAAATAAATATTCATTTTTTCAACTTTTCATTAACATGTTAACGAAGAAAAACATTTCCTTTTGCGTGATCCTACAGGGTTATATACCAAATGTGACAAATAAAATATAAAATTGTACCTTTAGAATGATTTTGGGAGAATGAGTACATTACAATGAGTATGAATACAAGTAATTCATCAAAAATTGATACACTATGTAGTAAACAATAGTAGGAAGACTGATGTTGTATTAAAATTATTTATAATAATTACAATAATGTATTTAAATTATTTATAATAATTACAATAATGTATTTAAATTAAAACAGAAGAACTTGGAAGAAGATGATCCCACTGATGCATTTAAAAAAGAAACTCATTTAGGAGATGATTATGGAAGTATTAAAGGGAACAAAGTGCAGATTCAGCTCAGTTGAATCAGAAACTGCTCAACCCCCATTTGAATTCAGGCAGCACCTCAAGTTGCTGCTCAATCTGCACTACAGGGAAGCATTTAAGCAAGAACGCGCAGATTCAACTCAATTAAATCAGTAACTGCAACTTCTACGATGAACCCACCCATTTTGAATCAACAGACCAGCACCTCAAAGTCATCGCTCAATCTGCACTATACAATAATCCCACCTCCATGCAAAATCTTTACCCATTTGAAAGCTTGGCAGCCCTAGACTCTATTCCATTGATGGCAATGTTACCCATCCCGACAACCACAGCCTCCCTTTCATCCCTCTCCCTCTTCTCCTCGCCATCCATGGAACATTCTTCGTGACACATCAATGGTGGCTTTATGGGATGGAGGTCAGCGCGAATCCATGGATGGAGAAGGCACTCGGCAGCTGTGGGACGTTTCTCTGGAACAAAATCAAGGATTGGAACAAGGAACCCAGCCATCTCATTTGCGTCACGCTCACTGAACTCGTATTTCTCCATGAGAACCTTGTTTAGGGGCCAGAACCGTAGTCGGCGAATATGCCTCAAATCACCATGTCTGTTGAAGAAATCCCGGGAATAGCGACCACCAAGGGCGATCTGAGGATGATAGTCAACATAAGTTCTTGTAAATATACAACTATATGAAACAATGTCTTGGAACAAATATTTTCCTTGGGTTAGGTTATGTTTGAAAGCACTTAATAAAAAGTGTGCATAGAACTTGCAAAATCTGATGAGTGCAATCTGATAACATTGTAAGTGATAAGTTTCAGTTTGACAACACTAGTTCAAAACCGCTTAATTTTTCAAACTGCTTATAGTAAGTGATAAGTGTTGTAGGCACTTTTCAGTAAGTGTCTTCAAGGGTTCTTGGTCCGATCCAATAGTGAGAATGTGCTAAAAAGGTTAAAGGGGCTTAGTGAGACCTAGTGAATTATATATTGACACATTTCACACTATTAGACCAGATCAAGGACCTTCAAACCAATTAGGACATCATGATTGACCAATGTCTACAAAAATGCGCCTGCCTTCCGTGGCATCATTCCAAGAAGCTCCATCATCAATGCCAAATGGTCCTATGAACAGAAGAGGAAAAAAAAAGATGGTTAAGCCTAAATTTAACCCATTAGGAGAGAGGAACAGAAACAGAAAAACACATGCAAAGACGGGGATATATGGTTAAGCCTAAATTTAACCCATTAGGAGAGAGGAACAGAAACAGAAAAACCTGGTGCAACAGACCAGGCCATCCAACTGGTTCAACCCCCCCCCCCCCCCCGGTGCTTGGCCCGGTCCCAGTAATGCTTCAGAACTATCTGGTGGGGTTGAGCTGGGTTTAGAGCACCTCAACCCGTTCAAATCCACACCGAGTTGTGGGTAAACCGGTTGCACCAGTGCTTGAATTGGTTGGACTGGTTAGCTTCATCATTTCATTTTGTGTTTGATAAATAAATTTACAACAAAAAAATGTATCACTATTTGTTTTCAATGTTTAAATTTTCTAAGCAGGAGGTTAAAACGGGATCGAACACCCAGCATAAATGGTCTAAGCTCCACCTTCAGGGTCAGGGACCGGTTCTGGTTTTCAGAACATTGTTTTTCACAAATATAAAAAAGCTCTGGAATCCAGTCCGAGTAACAAGAACAGCTTATAGAAGCAGAGGCCAATAATTGATTTGAGCTTGAATTATATCAAATATCTTCACATCCACAATGCTCATAAAAGATATGTAGGTAAAAGAATATAAGCAATGAATAGAGAAGGTGCAACGATTTTCAAAACAGGAATCATAAACCTAAAATCCCAAGCCCGATGAATGTTGAGCCCAAAATGAAGTCTGGTGTTGATCGTGTTTGTTGGCAAAATATTTAAAAAATTGATTCAAGACGTCATTGAGGAAGTCTAAGAATGGTTCGAGAAGATTTGAAAGTTCATTTGGTGAAGGAAATCAAAATCACGCCGTGGTGATGTTCAAAACGGTGTGGTTATGCATGAGAGATTATTGCTAAAATGCAGCCAACAGAAGTATCCTGAAACGCCGTTTCATATAGTGAAATGTGTTAGAGCGCAGGAATCGAGTATCAATTCCATTGTATAGATTCTGTTTGTATGAGAAGCTGTACAGTAAAGTGGGAGAGTGGAGTGGAAGAGGGAAAAAGGTGAATTCTCGAAAGAGCCCCAGCTCTCCCGCCCAAGCCGTTATGGCCGAATACAAACAGCAAAACATTCACAGCCCCTCCTGAAAATCAAGCTTGTCCTCAAGCCTGAAAGAGGGAAACTGGTTCTGCAGAAAGAAATCATCGTCCCAGGTGGCATCTTCTTTGGGTCGCCCACGCAACAGAATTAAACTCTGTGGAATAGCCCCCTGGTCCTGGTGGTTCAGTGATTGAGCAAGCACATTTTCAGGCTCAAGAAAATCATCCGAGTCAGCCACCAAATCCAGGGGAAGACTAGCTTGGACAAGTTGAGAGCCCACGGCCTGTTTGAGCTGAGAAATGTGAAAAACCGGGATGTATACGAGCAGCGGGAGGTAAATTCAATTGAAAAGCCACTGGCCCAATACGCTTCAAGATGGTGAATGGTCCATAAAAACAAGAAGACGATTTTTCATTAATCTGTTAAGCAAGTGGGTGCTGTTTATGAGGACAAAGTTTGAGATAGACCTGATCCCCTTCCTGAAATTCAGCAGCTGGACGATGCTGATCTGCCTATGCCTTCATAAGATGCTGAGAACGTAGCAAATGGTGTTTCAGTTGTCGTAGAGCCTCATCATGGTCCCCTAAAGGTTGAAGCAACCGCCCCTACCTGAATTTCTGATGGCAGAAAACTCATAACAGTTGGCAGCTGCCAGCCATAAACTACCTCAAAAGGAGTGGCCTTTATAGAAGCATGCCAAGAAGTATTGTAACTGAATTCATCCCATGGTAACCAATATGACCAATTTTTCAGTTGCTCCCAGCAAAACAGCGAAGGTAAGTTTCAAGATCAGGGTTTACCACCTCCGTTAAGCCTAACTAAGCTTTAATTGCATGCCCTCAAGTTGAAAGAGTTCCGTCCAGAAGTGGCCAAGGAAAATTGGATCCCAATCACTAACGATAGAAGTCCAGATCCCATGTAAACGAACCATCTCCCCCATAAAAACTGCAGCCAGACTTTGTGCCGTGTATGGATGCTTCAATGAAATAAAATGGCCATATTTAGACAATCTGTCTACAACAACGAAGATCACAGTATAACCGCGAGATTTCAGCAAACCAGTGATGAAGTCCATCGAAATATCAGCCCAAACCATTGACGGAATCTCCAAAGGTTGCAGTAACCCAGCCGGAGCAAGAGTGGAGTATTTCGACTGTTGGCGAATGTCAAACTGTCGGGCAAAGGCCAACACGTGACGCCTCATGCCAACCCAATACAGGTTGACTGCTAACTGGTGGTAAGTTTTATAAAATCCAGAGTGTCCCCCTTGGGGAGTAACATGTACCTCAGCTAGAAGTTTATTCACCCATTGAGAGGTTGCAGGAATGACCAAAGGGCCATGGTATTTAAGGATGCTATCAGAGAATGTATAAAACCCGGGTAAGAAGGCTTTCGAGATTGAAGACCGAATAATTTTCTGGAGATAAGGGTCTGAATGGAGCCCATCAGTCAGAGTTACGCCATCAACCCATACTGGAAAGGATTGAAGGAGATGGCATTCGGAGAAATCCTCCCGTCGAGACAGTGAATCAGCAGCAGTATTCTCAGAACCAGGTAAGTATTTAACCTCAAAGCTATAGCCCCAATAGTTTTGCTATCCAACTCTGTTGGTCTGCATTTGTAATTCATTGCTGAAGTAAGAACTTAAGTCTGCGATGATCAGAAAATACTGTACAGGGCTTGCCGAGTAAATGAGGACCCCAATGTTGAATGGCCAACACTAGGGCCATAACCTCCTTTACATACATGGACTTGGCTAAAGTTTTTCCGGCCAACACTTTACTGAAATAAACGATTGGGTGCCGATCCTGCATGAGAACAGCCCCCACACCCAGGCCAGAGGCATCACACTCCACTTCAAAGGGCTTAGAAAAATCAGGCAAAGTTAACACCGGAGCGGTTGTTAAAAGGCGTTTCAAATTATCAAAGGCCTGCTGGGCTTCCATGGACCAGTGAAACCCCTCTTTGCGCTTCAAAACCGTAAGTGGCTGAGCAATCTTTCCATAATCTTGGATGAATTTCCTATAGTATCCGGTGAGGCCAAGGAATCCACGGACTCCCGTGACCGTAAGAGGGCGAGGCCAATCCAAAACTGCTTTGAAATTGATAGGATCCACTGAAACCCCATGGTGTGACACCACATGCCCAAGATATTCAACCGTACGTTGAGCAAATAGGCATTTCTTTCAGTTAGCAAAGAAAAAATGATCTCGAAGCAGCTGCAAGATGGTCCGGAGGTGTACCAAATGATTTACCCAATCAGGGCTGTAAACCAATATGTCATCAAAAAAAATCAACACAAACTTGCAGAGGTAAGAACGGAACAAGTAATTCATGGCTGCCTGAAACGTTGAGGGAACATTGGTCAGCCCAAAGGGCAAAACCAAATATTCATAATGTGACGTCCTCCTCTCGCATTCGAATTTGGTGATACACCGACCTTAAATCAAACTTTGAAAAGAAGGTGGCTCCCCCAACTTCATCTAAAAACTCTTCAACAACCGGAATAGAGAATTTATCGGGAATAGTGACTCGGTTAAGGGATCTGCAGTTCACACACAACCGCTGCGTCCCGTCTTTTTTTTTTTTACTAGCAAGATTGGACTTGAGTATCCGCTGATACTAGGCCGAATAATACCGAGCTGCAACAAAGTGCTCACTTGCTTCACTATCTCATTCTTCTGAAAATGAGGATGGCGATATGGCCGGACTGCCACCAGTCCCTGTCCCTGTTCCAGCCTAATTACGTGCACCCTCTGGCAGACTAGTGGTAACCCTGAAGGCTCATTGAAAATTCCACTGTACTCCTTCAACAAAGAGTGTAAAGCCTTATGTTGATGCGCAATCAGATGAGGCTCTGTTTGCTCTTCCTTCCCCCCTAACACCACCCTTTGCCGGCCTCTGTAGCATGGCCTAGAGGTCCATCCATCTAAGGAAGAAACTGTTAAGAAAAGATTTCCTGCTCCCTGCAGAACATATTCTTTGCCCCCCCCCCACCTCCAATCCCCCCAACTCTAAAACATGCGCGTCCACTGCACAAGAAAATTCTCCCATCACCAATCGAAGCTGGTAACACGTCCCCTGAGTTTAAGCCAAGCATTTTTACCAGCGTGGGGGAAACAAAATTATGTGTTGCCCCACTGTCCAGTAGCACCAATATGGGGATATCCTCCAAACGTCCCTCCACCTCCAAGGATGCCACCGAGTTCCCGCTCTGCAAACCACATACGGACAACAGAGGTTCCAGCTCCTGATACAGCATCATCTTGCAAGTCAAATTTCTCATGTGGGCCCCCAACTGTAGAGTCAGAAATTTCTACCACTGGTTCCGCAACTTCTGATCCACACGCTTGTGAAGCCGGATATATGGTAAACCACACCAGAAACACAATCCCCTCTTCCGACGGCCCTCCCACTCCTGGGAAGACAAATATCAAACTCCCCGACCGCCAAAGTTAGGATGTTTGGCTGGTTCGTGCTTCACTCCTCCCGCCCCGATCTCTTTCTGACGTTGGTACCGAGGCATGACTCCGCCAGGAGTGATCAGTCCAGATCGATGAGGAGGAGGCCAAGGATCCGCCACCCGCTGTCCACCGTAACCCCGAGAAACTCCAGCCCGACTTGGCAGACTTCCTCCTTTTGAAACTGCAAGTTCCACATGTCAAGCAATCCTCATTGCCTGCAAACGAGTCTCCAGATCGTGGATTCACATCCAGCTCTGGGTGTCTTTATGCAAACCGTGTAAAAAATATCCAACATACCTGTTTCAGCTGCCGTGGAAGCAATATGATGCAAGATACTCAAATTGTTCTATAAAATCAGCAACAATTGTTGTTGTAAGGCAGCCAGCTTCTCGTAGGGATTTTGATTATCGGGTCCGCTAAATCGCATCGTCATCTCCCCCTTAAAAGTCGGCCACGATCCATTCGGGTGAACCTCCTCCAACACTGTAAACCAATGAATAGTTATACCTTCCATGCAAAATTGAGCTAGCAACAATTTCAAAGTCGCTGGAGTTTGATGAATCTGGAAATATAACTCATCAGCTCGAGTTATCCACCCCACGGATCAGTTCTATCAAATAGTGGCAGCTCGACTCAACAAGCAAACAGAACGGGGTCGGGTCCTGAAAAAGTCGTTGCCACCACTCCTGGTTTAAAACAATGTGATTCCTCCGGTGAAGCTAGTGTTGGAGTCAGTGTCCTAAAACCAACTTTAGTGTATTTTATGATAACTAAGATAACCTATATTCATAGTTTTGAATATTAATACTATTTATCACATCATGATTGTTCTTCTGCGTAATATAGTATGTAATAATGTCCTAACAGTAGTTGTCGCACTAAAAGATCATAACAGTTCCCCGCTATGATGAGAACCCAAAAAAGTCACGACGGTATTCTTAAATATATGTTCCATGGCCGGATGAAGTCATTTGAGAGACAAATGATTGTGGATACTCATAGGACTTTGAGGCATATTCTCATTGTTTACGCCCTTGGTAATATCCAATGTAGGATAACGAGACCCGCCATTAGGAAATCCACATTTATATGTGTCATTGAATGTTCTTATCTCTGGACGTGTGTATTGATCCTTAAACTTAAAAATTATTATTAATGATTATTATGAGTAGCGTACTTTGATATATTGACGAAAATCGTGACGACATATGTTCGCAGCGAGATAGGATACGTTGAATGTGTCACGAGTAATATTGCATTAATAAATAATGATTATTATGTCATTGCGGCATTAACTTATTTCTCTATAGGTGTTTTGGCGTGTTGTTTGACGTTAACCTTGGACATTAAACTGTTTCACTTAATACCACTGAGAAAGAGACCTAAAGGGTCACACACTAAGTGTAACCGGAATCTCAATTAAATAATATATATTATTTATTTATTATTTAACAAGTTCAATAAATATTATCCCTGCAAGTGGTTTGATAATTATTCATGTTTGTTTGATCGCATATATTCTCTCACCAATTATTCGAGAAAATATTATGTGAGCAAAATATTTAATAAATATTTATTTGTTATTTAGTGAATATAATATTTATTTATTTATTGATGAATAATGCAATAATATTTATTTATTAAATAAATAGTCATTATTCAAGACCCGATAAATATTGTAGAGGAATGGCAAACCAAGTTTATAAGGTCCTGTGAGAAATGATATATATTGAATATTATTTGAATAAATAATATTTAATTTTTAATTCGCGAGTTTAGCGCATGTTGAGAAATAATAATATTATTAATATTATTATTGGCATAGGGTTCCGCGAGAATTAAATAAATAATAAGGGACACTTGTGCAATTATTTATTTTTAACCCTAGCGGCATATAAACTCAATTATATTATTTCTCAAGAGAGTCAATTCATTATTTTGTTGTGCACAACGAAATTCGGATCCCTTCTCCAAGAAGGCTTCCAAGCGTTGGGATCTTCCGCGCTAGCACCCAGAGATTCTTATGGCGACATTCGGAGATTTGTGAAACACGTGTGGATCGCCACTAAAGGGAATATGCCCTTGGTTCCTACAACGCAACGACGATACGACGTTGATCCATTATCAGATCTATCAACGAAAAAAGAATTCTCGCGAGGTAATTCTTTAATTGCTTAAATTAATTATAAATAATATGTGATGATTCTGCACTCTGGTTCTGGCGTTTTATCGATTGTCTATATTCTTTGATTCAATTCTGCTGATCACAGCATTTATCGTCATGTAAATCTTGGATTAATCATTAATCATGACAAAAAGCAATGTTGGACACGATCCATCACATGCTTTCGCTGTGCCCGGAACCTTCAAGTGGCGTAAGTAATTGGTTTTCAGTTCCAGATTAATCGTTTTTTAATCTGAATTGCAAGATATGCTTCTTCCTCTTCATTTCTCGTAAATATAATTGAATCGATTAATTTTATGAACGAAATAAATTTGAAGAACTCTTCCAGAGGGGTTGAGGAATCTGGCCGGATAACACAAGAGTACACGCCGTGTAACACGAAGGTACACGTCGTGTACTAGTGTTCAATGCACCAAGAATTAATTCAGAAGTAATTCAAGACGTGTGCATTTATTACACGCGGTGCATTTAATTATACATCGCGTGTTGACCGGGTCAACTTGGCACATGGTTAACCGGAGTACACGTCGTGTAACTGCCATACACGCCGTGTAGTCCTTTAGTCACAGACAGACCATGTATCTTCTTACACGACCTACCTGATTGGTGACCGTGTAACTCGGAGGCCACAAAACATGTAGCCCATGTACACGTTGTGTACTCCAATTTTTTCCGTGGTGCAGTTACACGCCAAGTCCCTAGGCGTGTGTCGCGGATAGACGGTGAGAAAACATACACGTCGTGTAGCTTCAATGTACACGCCGTGTACTTTTACCAAATTACGCAAAATTAAAATTAATTTATTATATTGTGCAAACCTTATCAACATATACTTGTGTGTGGTCATTAAGTTGATAGGACACGTCATGTGATGAGTTTTAATATATATAAATGTTTAATTAATTTATGCGTAATGTTCAGATCTACATATCATGTATAAGTCGTATTACAGTCATTACTCTACGTGCATTGAAACATAACACGTGACAGAAAAATCATGTAATTTGTGTAATCATTAAGTTGATAGTACACGTCATGAAAGTATGTGATAAGTCATATATACCACATGTCGTAAGAGCAAACAGTATACAAGTACAATACATGTTGGGTAGTTCGGATGGATACTCACCGTGTTGCCTTCAAGGTACATTTTGTATTATAAACAGTTAATTTTAAATAAATTTATTTAATTTGTTTAAATTTTGATGGATGAGAATCTCAAGAAAAATCGGATGAAAATTAAGATAAAAAAATTGATTAATTAAATAAGATAATTAATTGATTCGAACGAGATTTATCTTAAATAAGGAAAATTGAGAATCGAATGCTAATTTTATTAAATGCGTAATTTGTTGCATGCATATGGATAATCATGAGCTTAGACCAGACCTTTATATGTGATTGGTTTCTTTTAATTTGTTATTAAATTAAATTGTTGGTTTGCATGTTATCTCTCCTATTATGTAAGGGTTTGTGTGCTCATGGTTTCTTTGATATAAACTCTTTCCTCTCACCTGCGTATGAGTAAAAGCATATGTAATGGATGGAGCTCTCAAGCTAGCGGATAGAGCTCTCAAGCTAGTGGAAAGTTGCAACACAGACCTTAATTGGTTCAAGGTGTTTTTCCCCTAGATCAACGGTTAGTTTATCATCCACAAGATAAACTAACCATTAGTAAAAGCTCATGATCATACCACTATTATTTTATTCCTGTCAAGTTGCATAGTTATTTCATTATGGATGTTTTGTCGTGATCACATGAATTAATGAATTAAAGCATGCAAGATAGAACTAAAATAAATTGGCATTTGCATAAATATTATCTGAGACAAAGTTAATCACTTAATAAATCCACTTAATATTAACAAACATGTAATAAAGATAATAATTGACAATTTACGCATAAAAGGTAAAATCCTACAGCTATATATATTAAGACGATATAGTCTTTCACTACTTCAGTTAAAATCGAGCCATAGTTCAAAGTGTTTGACCAGCCAAAGTTGGGGTACTTTCAATTATCGGGGAAATTCTAACAAGAAGTTTTGGGTTAACTTAACTTAATTCACATCAAGGGTTGACTGTCAAAGCAGGACTTGGTATAACTGAGAGGCAGGGGTGGAGGAAATCCAATTTCAGGATTTCAGGATTGGGGAATTCACTCAACAGATTAGGGAACTTTGAGTTAATGCAATTCGCATTTGGAATGCCTGCCTAAAACACTTCAAATTGTTTGACCACCCAAAGTTGGGGTGATGAGGGGAATATGGATCTTTGCCACTAAAATGTTCGCAATAGGATATTCTGAAACCAATGGTGAGGGCAATTGGGTTTCGATAAAATAGTGGGAGATTAATAAATATAATATTTATTTATTTTTCTAAATTTTATGAGATAAAGTATTAAAACTCTGCTCATCTTATTTGTAGAAACAACAATAAAAATGACTTCAAACATATCACTGTGATCCATACTTGAGAAAGATAACCTTCTCATCAGCACAAATTTCCAAAAGTGGCAAAGGCGATGCGAGTTATCCTACGCCATGAAAGGAAATTATATGTGTTGGAAGAACTTATTCCTGATGCGCCTGATAATGAGGCTAGTGAGGAAAAGTTCTCTCTCTGAGAAACATTTGAACGATGCTACAGATGTTCAATATTTTATGTTATCATTCATGACCAATGAGCTTTTGAAGCAACATGAGGACATGGATGTGTATAGCATGATACCTCACCTTCGGGATCTCTATTAAGAGAAGGTTAGACAAGAGATATACGAGATCTCCGATGCTTTGTTT
The DNA here is from genome assembly GCA_963277665.1 of Viscum album. Taxonomy (NCBI): domain Eukaryota; kingdom Viridiplantae; phylum Streptophyta; class Magnoliopsida; order Santalales; family Viscaceae; genus Viscum; species Viscum album. The sequence continues at coordinate 1,749,198,871 of OY728126.1, forward strand.
AAAATTAAGCTTGGAGATTTTGCGCCAGTTAGACCTCACGTACTGAAGCTTATTGGCTACATTGAACACTTAGACATCTTAGGGATTAAGTTCCCAGATGATTTCATAGATCTCATATTTTCCTCACTACCCAAGACCTTCTTCAGTTTTATTGTTAATTATAACATGAGCAATAATGAGAAGAGTCTTTCAAAACTTCTTACTTTGATTCACCAAGTGGATAAAAACATGGGGCGTGACAAACACGTGGTCCTTATGGTGAATAAGAAAAGAACAAGGCGAAGGGACTCGAGACTCATAACAAGTCTAAAGCTCCCGAGCACCGTCCTTCCAAGAAGAAAAAGATCCAAAGGTAGGGCAAGGAAAAGGAAGCAGTATGTTTTACATGTGACAAGAGAAGCAACGGGAAGTTAAAGGTGCGTTCGTTATCAAGTATAATCTTTCAATATCTACACATTGGGTATTAGATACAGCTTGTGGTGCTCACATCTGTATCCAAATGCAGGAACCAAGTAGACTTCAAAAGATTTTTAGAGAAGAGGTGGACTTGCGCGCTGCCAATGGCGCGAGACTGGCTGCTCTAGTCTTTGGTGACTACCACCTTTCATTGCCAACAGGAATAATATTGGTTTTAAGGGATTGTTATTATGTACCAACTGTTACCAAGAACATAATTTTCGTATCATGCCTAGATGCAAATGGTTTTATATCAAAGTTCGAAAATAAAAGTTTCTTTTATAAAGGCAACATATGTTATGGTACGTATTTAAATAACGTTCTTTATGTATTAAATTACGGAAACCAAATATTGACAATAGATAACGAATCATGTTCACATGACTCATATAACACTCACACCTATGGCATCACCGTCTTGGTCATGTAAACGAGAAGCGTTTGACAAAGCTCTGTCAAGATGGTTATTTAGACTCTTCTAAGTTAAAACCACTTGAAAGATATCATTCTTGTTTACAAGGCAAAAAAACAAACTGTCATTCGGTGGACAGGGTGAAAGGGCCACAGAGCTTCTAGGATTGTTACGCACCGATGTGTGTGGACCATTTCTAGTAGAAGCTAGAGGTGGGTATTCTTACTTCATAACTTTTACTAATGACTTGAGTAGATATGGCTATGTCTACTTGATGAGGTATAAGTCTGAGTCCTTTAAGAAATTCAAAGAATTCAAGAATAAAGTAGAGAATCAACTTGGAAAGAAGATAAAGAAACTTTGATCAGATCGAGATGGTGAATATCTTAACCAAGAGTTTATCAACTTTCTACAGTAGTTCAGGATTCTATCTCAACTCACTCCACCTTACACACCACGATGGAATGGTGTTAGTGAAAGGAGAAACCATACCTTGTTAAACATGGTAAGGTCGATGATGAGTCATGTAGATCTTTCATTATCCTTTTAATGATATGCATTGCAAACTGCAGCATATACACTAAATTGAGTACCAACAAAAACGGCAAACGGAATTCCCTTCGAGTTATGGAGTGGAAAGAAACTTGTTTTGTCGCATACACGTGTATGGGGTTGCGAAGCGTTTGTTAAGGCCTTCTCAGATAACAAACTAGCACCTCAAGGCACAAAGTATATCTTTATAGGGTATCCTAAGGAAACAAAGAAATATTACCTATACAACCCATCAGACAAGAAAGTGATTGTCGTCAGACAAGCCATTTTTCTTGAGAGGGAGAGCATCCTCAAAAAAGATAGTGGGGGCAAGATTGACTTCGATGAAGTTGATGCTCAAGATACACAAGAGTTGGTAGAGGAACAGATTTCACAGGTCCCCGTGGAAGTACTTCCTGAAACATAAGTACTGCATAGGAGCACAAGAGAGGTAAGAGTATAAGGACCTGACCTTAAACATTACATGATCTAGTACTTTCTTTTAGAATTCACTTTCTTGCATTCTCAAAGATCTTTTCAGTTTAGAGTTTTAGATAATTAGGACATAATTCATACATATCAACCCACAAGCATACAAAGTGGGTACTACTAAAACAGTATTCATTTCTTCCATAATACAAAAGATTTTAATAAGATGTGAATTCTTTTCATGAAAAATCTTCACAACATTCAGCTTGGATTCTTCTTTTCTCTTACTCGTCCTTAAAACCAGTGAAAAACATTTTAAAACTTGGGATGAGCACAAAAAGCTCAGTAGGGAACATAAAAAGAATGAAAGACATTGTTAGTCCATGATTGCTTATAAACATATGAAATCATTTTCACAAAGACATATTTCTCACCCAAATATCATAAAGTACTTTGTGAAAACAAGAGATTTCCATAAAATATAGAAAACATAAATAAAACCATAATGATAACTTAGGGCATTACTTACTTAAGATTGTAACTCTCACGGCTACCATATGATTTGTAACCCTCACGGCTGTCTTACAATATAACCCTCACGACTACCTTATGATGTAACCCCCGCGTCTACCTTATGGTGTAACCATCGCAGTTACACTTGGAATAACCATTACGGTCAACTTCAAACATAAACATACTCGATGTATTGGAAGAAGATATAGGTTTCACCTTTCATCATAAACAATGCCTAAAAAACAGAACATAATCATAAAACATGAATAAAAACGATTCTTTTGAATTTTGTAAAAATAGAAATTTAAGAGAATTTTTAAAGAAAAGTCTATTACCTCAGGTTCGTCTTACTTCAAACGTGCTCAAACCTCATGTATAATGGTTTAAAGAGTGTTATTAATATATTACAGAACTGTATTCATATTTATAATACCTTATATTGTTGAAACCTGTTTATTATAGAGGGTATTTCCGAGTCCCATATCAGAATACTCCACCGTGTAATCTATTTTACTCATTAAAGAGTGTTGCCCGATCCGGTTGGGTCAAATGCTTGTGGTCCGCACTGTAGCAATGCTGACCATTGTAGCGGAGCTGACCGACCAACACCGACAGGCACTGTAGCGGTGCGGACTTCGGGGTCAACTTCACTGTAGCGCTTTTGACTTCTAGCCGGCAGACACCGTAGCGTTTTTGACAAAGTTGGTCGCCGATCACTGTTGCAACGCGGACTTACTTTTTTCGGAACAGTGGACCGTCTTCTTCATATGTAGCCATTTCGGGCTAGGGTTTACTACTGAAAAAAAAACCTCTGTAATTTGTGCTCCCGAATAGTGAAATATTCTGCCTCTCCCGTGGACGTAGGGATTAATCCCGTACCACGTAAATCGTTGTGTCCTTTGCTTTCTTTCTTTCTTTCATTTTTTCTCGTTTCTGTCGTTGTGTCTCCCGACGATTCCGCAACATTATTAATATATTACAGAACTATATTCATATTTATAATACCTTATATTGTTGAAACCTGTTTATTATAGAGGGTATTTCCGAGTCCCATATCGGAATACTCCACCGTGTAATCTATTTTACTCATTTATAAAAGAATGTTTCTGCCTCGCCTTGAGGTAAGGAGAATTCGCCATCAACATGGTATCAGAGGGAAATTCACAATAATTTCTTCCATCTCCTCACTCGGCGTTTTTCGATCCCGCTTCCTTGCGGCTCTCCCAACATCACTCCCCCTTCCCTGGTCGTCGCCCCCTCTACGCACAGCCCGCCTCCTTCGCTGCGACTTCCCGACTCAACCTGGCCCTGCCTCCCTCCCTGTCCGTCGCGGCTCCCGGTTCCCCACCTCAGTAACGGCTCCCTTCCCAGCGATTCCTCCCTCCCAACGCGGCTTCCCTGCTCAAGATCCCCAGACGCGGACAACGACTGCCTCCGTGCGGCTTCCTAGTGACCATCGGCCACCACCTCCGACGTGGTCGCCCGCCCTCCCGGCTCCATCCGGCTTCCCGGCATTGTCTGGCCCCAGCCTCCCTTCGGCCTCCCTTCGGCCTCCCGATCGACGCGGCCTCCTGGTCAACGCATCTCCCCACCCTCTGCCTCTGACGCGGCACCGCACAACCCGCCTCCTTCGTGACACCAGGCCCCTGCCTCTCTCGTGGCCTCCCGGCTTCGCGCCCGGCCCCTGCCTCCTACGCTGCTTTTACGACCACACCCTCCCTACGGCTTCCCGGCGTCGTCCGACCTCGCCTTCCCAACACCGTCCCGGCTCCACGCCATCAACATATATAATCTTTTTATAACATCTTTCCACCCATTTATTGATAATATTTTGTTATTTTCGTTGTTTTGGATGCATTTATTCCATTGTTTTCATGGTCGGTTCATTATGGATTTTCTTATAGAATGGAAGCAAAACTCCAAAAGTGGAATGGAATGGTATTAGTATGTTTTCAGAATTTTAAATGATATCATATATCATTTTGTTTTCTGATATGAGGATGATTCATCAGATAAAACATTATTGAAAATGATTTAATTTATTTTTGCGATTTTTACGACCATAATAATGGTTTTATGACCAGCCTTCAAAGCGGTAATGGAAAATGAAAGTGTATCGTCCACGATGGCGGTAAATCGACACATCACGGAAGATATTCTCATTTTTAGAATAAAAGATAGTGGAGAATGAGTTTGATGGTGAATTTTTCCATCAACATGATAACATTCCAATATATATAAGATACTAGAGTTTTCATGTCACTTGGATAGGGGGTAAAGAAAAAATAAGAAAAGAAAAGAAATTAAAAGGAAAATAAAAGAAGATGAAAGAGCATTTTACCACTTGAATTCTTCTCGTTGGGAGCCTCCTTAAGGCCCATGGTTTTGGCCTTTTGGTGAGACCAGTATGTCTTGAACGTGGGGAAGAGCCTTAGGAAGGGAATTTGACAGAAATTAAACAAGCTACAAGACTTTGAGGTGTGAGGAGAAGAGGTGGTGAGGGGTGGTATTTATAGTAGATGAGAGGGGTGTTTTCTCATTATTATATTCATTAGTTTATTATTTTGGCTCAAGACTACGAATAGTTTGAGCATTGTCACTATATATATTAAAATAAAGGGGAGTTCGAAATTATGGTGATTACATCAGCAAAGACTAAAGGAATAGTATATTTAACTTATAACGTATATATATCGTAAATTACCATATTTCACTATTTGCCAAAAATTCAACTATTTCAGAAAAATCTCAAAAATTCACCTTAACCATTTTTCGACGTGTAGAATTCAAAAATGAACTCCATTTTATGAAAATAATTTTTAAAATATGAGAAATTTAATTTTTAATTAAATTCATTATTTAATCGAAAAAAAAGATTTTAAAATTATAACTGATTTTATGACACTTTGAAAAATTAATTAAGTTCTCATAAAATTATGTTATAATCATAAGATAACAAAATATTAATTTATGAATCTATTTTAGAAAAATAAATTTTATTTTAAGTCATTATATTAATTATAAAATTGTTAATAAATATTTACGTTTCACAAAAATACCAACACTTAATTTATCATTTACAAAACATTTATTTACTTATTTCATGATATAAATATATCATATTTTCACTTATAAGATACATAAATTTAATTTATACTTTCATAGATGAGGTTGTTATTCTATTAGTATAGATTTCTTAATTTTTATAAATTTCACTTATTTCATTATAAATTTATAATGAATTTAACTATTTAATTCTAAGATGAAAACAAATTATTTTATAAGTACCTGGGTTGTTACATTCTCCCCCCTTATGAGAATTGCGTCCTCGCAATTTTCATTCACTTATTAAACAGGTGAGGATACCTTTCTCTCATCGCATTTTCAAATTCTCGTGTTGCTTTTTCAACCATGTGGTTATCCCACAAAACCTTAACCTGATGAATTGCCTTATTTCGCAATACTTGCTCTCTACGATCAAAAATCTAAACAGGTTTATCTTCATAAGAAAGGTTCTCTTCCAACTGAACTACTTATGGGCTCAAAACATGAGATGAATCTGGCACATAATTTCTCAACATCGAAACATGTAAAACATTGTGTACCTGAAATAAACTTGAAGGCAAAGCTACTTGATATGCAACCGGTTCAACTTTTTCCTGAATTTCAAAAGGTCCAATAAACTGTGGACTTAGCTTTCCTTTCTTACCAAAACAAATAACACTTTTCCAATGATATATTTTAAGGAAAACGCGATCACCTACCTCGAAAGAAAGGTCTTTCCTCCTGTTATTTGCATAACTTTTATGTCTGCTTTGAGATGTTCTCATGTGTTCCGGGATCATCTTCACTTTCTCTGTCACCTCATCTACTAATTCTGGTCTTATCAACTTCTTTTCTCATGACAAACACTGCGTGTATTGTACACAGATTGTGTGGGTAAACCTTTTAGCTTTGGTAACCCGAGTACAGCAGTGCCTAAACTAGAGCCCTTCTCCGTCACAACTTTTCTGAGAAGTTCATCCCTAGACTTAGAAGTTAATTTTAGCTTAAGTAGCAGGAGCCACACCATTTTCCACCGCCACCTCTTCCACTGTTACAGCCTGGCTACTGATTTTCTACAGTGACAATGATGCGGTCTCACCTGCAGCACCATATCACCTGAGCAACTCATCCTTGAATTGTGTCCAAGTAAGCAAAACCTTGTCTATTTTCAACAAAAAAAAATTAAATTTGAACCATACCTTCCATACACAGATCCCTTCTGATGTTTGGTTGATTGAAAAATAAGCCTCAACTTCAGTGATCCGGGTCTTTGATTCTTTTCCAAAGAAAACCGACATCATCTCTTGCTTGTGGTACTTCTCCTAACTCCTGGTCAATCTGACCAATTACGCCCAAATCTCCAGCATATGAATCACCATGCACGTGGGAGGCAAAGTCGTTTCAGTCCTCTCGGTTCAACTGGTTGATGCACCTGCTGCGAATCCGGTAGTGCGCCTCCCGCATAAGTAATTCCGACAGGTTGGACTAAGTGATAGACCCCCCCCCCCGCGCCAGGAGTAAACTGAAACAGGCTTCTTCGATTATAAGCAGAGAAAAACATGAGCTAAATTACAGGTGGGAGAAGGCAGAAGGAAATGGAAGAAGGAATAAAATGGAAGAGTCAGAGAAGTTCTCAAGAGATCCCCAGGTTCTCCCATCCAAGCCAGGCTAGCCGACCTCAACATAAAATATTCTCCTCATCACCCCCCTCTCTCCAACTCCCCCTTTCAACATCATTCCCCTCCCTTATTTCCCACACGGGTCCCCACTAACAGTTATGGATACTCGTAACAAACCAGCCAGTTGTGCTAGTTGTAGAGTGACCCTTCTGCCCCTTTCCAGAGTCTTCTTTCCAGGCTGCAGTGTGATGCCAGGCGAGGCTATGCTGCAGTGTCCTGCGGGTGTCCACACCTGGCTCGCCTGCTTCACCAGCTTGTCAGCTGGAGTGTAATCCATAAGCTCCAAGTCTCTATCAGAGTTATTTTGGCTCCTAGGACGTAGTCTTCATTCACATTCTGTGTGTGTTCTTCTTTGCTATATTTTCTTGCATACAAAATGATCATGAATGAGAGAGCTCACCATAAGAACAAGATCCAAAAGAGAAATGATTCAAACTTCAGCGGCACATTAACAACAGTTTTCATTCAACCATTCAGATGGCACCATATGAGGCTTTGTATGAGAAGAGGTGCAAAACTCCAATATATTGGGATGAAGTTGAAGAGCGTAAGTTGTTGGGATCGGAACTTGCCCAAGAAATGATTTAAACTTCAGCGGCACATTAAAACTACACAAAGTCAACAAAAGAGTCACGCTGATAATCGTCGGTGGGATTTAGTGTTTGAAATCAAAGACAAGGTATTTCTTCAAATGTCAGAGTTACGAGATTCAGAAAGAAGGCACAGTTGGGCCCTAGATATATAGGCCCTTTCGAAATCCTAGATCGTGTGGAGACAGTAGCTTATCGTCTTGCAGTTCCCCTGAACCTTTCTCAAATGCATGATGTGTTTCATGTATCGCTTTTGAGGAATTACATACCTGATTCATCACATGTACTGAACTCAGAGGTTGTTCAGTTGGAGCATAATCTCTCTTACGAGGAACAACCGGTAAAAATCTTGAATCATAGAGATAAAGTACTACAAAACAAGACCACTCACATGGTTAAAGTTCCCTGAATGAATCATAAGTTTGAGGAAACAACGTGGGAACTTGAAGATATAATGAGGCTGAAGTACCCTCATTTGCTTTCATCAAAGTAACAAAATTATGAGGACGAAATTTGGGGGTAGAATGTAACACCCTGTGATATTAGTATGTGTTTCTCTTTAAATAGATATGATGTGTTAGGTAGCTTATAATACACACAACACTAATCTAAAACGAACCACGATATATTTTATTAAGATAAAATATTACAAAGAAAGATAAACATTAATACATTATGATAATGCAATATGAAACACCATTAAGAAAATTACAAGAGGAATTAAACCACAAGTAAATAAAAAGACTGCGAACATGAAATCCTTATCCACGTGGTTTGCATTAAAGATCATACCTCCGATTACAACTATGGAAAAAAGGCAAAACATTACAAATACAATAGAAATTTTGAGAATGAAGTAAATGAATAGGATGAATGATTTTAGAGATGTATGTAAGCCTATATATAGAAATGTGATATGACCGTTATATATATGGTTGCTGGACATATGACCGTTAGATATAGTCGTTGGATATATGATCGTTGGATATAGGTACATTGAAATTGTGTAATTGTTGGTAACAAATCAAAAATAATATAATTTGAAATTCTCAAAAGAAATAAAAAGATAATAATTAATTAGAATATTTTATTAAAAAAATAGATATTTTATTCGTTTTATGTTATTTTTAAAAAGAATGATTTGATGTTTTCAAAGAAATATTCTAATACCGAGGGATTGATAAAATTGAGTGGTTAGAAGATAAATAATGGATGTTATTAAATTCATTTAATATTAAAAGGGGATAATTTTTGAAGAGTTGTTTTACATTATTTTAGGTATTTTTTTATTAATAATTAAATTGATCACTATTGAAGAATGGTTTTAATGAAATGTATTGTTTATATATATAATCAAATAAATTACTATTCATTTCATGATTATAATTTGGTAATGAATAAGAATAAATCTATTTTGGGGGTTAAAAATACATTTTTCGAAAAACGGTTTTATGTGTTATGCATTAATTATTTTAAAATTAATTTTTATCACTTTTAGAAATTAAATCCAATAAAATGTATTTCGTATTTAGAATCAGCATATCCAAATTAGATAATAAAGCCAATTTCATTTTTAGACATAAAAATAAGTTACCAAGGTAAAAAGTAATCACCGTGGTGAAGGCTAAAATAAGATAAAAGGGTTTAAATGGAGGATAAAGACCTAAAATATCACAAAACCTTATCTTTAAATGGATAGATGGGAGCATGTTGGACCTCCCCTTATCCCTTATCTATTATTTGTTCATTTCGAATTGCCTTTTTTTAAATGACAACCTTATACATTAAGTAATAGGTACTTTGAAAATGTCACTCAATCTCACCTATATAAGGACCCCCCCCCCACCCACTTCGATCCACACATTTCCTTCAACCAAATCCTCTCCCTAACAAACCTCTCTCACGTTTGGGAACCCCTGGTCACAAGAAAAAGCCTCAAAACCCCCATTTCCAAAGACTCTTTAAGAGGAGATTCAAGTCATCAACGTAAGTGTTTTCTCCTTAATCATTCTTTTTTATCTTCTTCATCCACCTCGAGTCTGATTTATCACTTTAATAACATGTTTTTGAAAACATTAAGCTTTTGTAAAAGTGATATTATTACTCTATAATAATATGTTTTTACTCAAATCAATCGTTATAACGTGTTCTTGTTTTGGTTAGTTTTATCACAACTACATGAATGATGTTATAACATTTTCATCATGAATGACTAAGGAAACATAAATACTAGCAATAAGATGTAGTAATGATTAATTTAAAATGTTTTCATAATTTTGGAATGGTAATATATATGAGTATATTCATTAATGAAATCAATTCTTTTTATTGAAACAAAGTTCACAAAAAAAAAAGATTTTTTAAGCGTTTCACGCAAATCGTCACCATAAGTTACATGAAATGACTATGGAACTCCAGAACTATATCAAACGCATATACTACATATTCATGAACATTCTGGAGGTGATGAACCCATGAACAAGGAGCAAGGACCAAAACTGCCAAACCGAAGTGTTAGAATGGAAACTCGTACCTCACAACGAGGTAGGGTGCTCGATTTATAGATGAGAAAATGAGTACAACAGGTTACCCACACCGATGTGGGATACAAATATTAAAAACATTTAACTCTTAACGCTCCCCCTCAAATTGGGACATATATTTATCATGCCCAGCTTGTTACACAAAAATTGGACACGTGGTCCAGGTACCTCTTTTGTGAGAACATCTACAAGTTGATCGGAGGTGTGAACATGGTCGAAAGTGATCTTCTCAAAGTTTTCTCGAACAAAATGACAATCAACTTCAATATGTTTGGTTTGCTCATGAAAGACTGGATTTGTGGCAATCTCGATACCAGCTTGATTGCCACGCCAGATATGTGTCAGTTTCTTAACATGATACCCAATCACCTGTAGAATTTGTTGTGCCCAAATAATCTCTGCAGTCACATATGTCATTGCACGATACTTCGACAATGCACTAGATCGGGAGATAACTATCTGCTTCTTGCTTCGCCATGAGATCAAATTTCCTTCAACAAATATTGTAAAACCAGATGTAGATCTCCTAGAAAAGAGACACCCTGCATAATCCGCATCACAAAATGCCTCAATGTCTGTATGCCCATGATCAGAATATTATAGACCTAAACCTGATTCCTTTTTCACATATCTAACAATGCGAAGAACAGCCTTCCACTGCATTTTTGTTGGAGATTTCATAAACTGACTCACTTTGTTAACCGCACAAGTAATATCGGGTCGAGTCATTAGGTAGTTGAGCTTTCCAACAAGTCATCTATATCTGTCGGGTGATGAAAATATCTCACTGTCAGTATGAAGTGACCTTTCCCCGTGTTCGAGGGGCGAGTCAACCAAGTCGGCTCGAGTCATGTTAGTCTCCTGCAGTAGATCAAGAACATATTTTCTCTGAGATAGAAAAATTCCTTTGTTGCATCTGGAGACTCAATTTCCAAGAAATATCGTAGTGGACCCAAATCTTTTGTTTGAAAATTTTGATAAAGAAAAGACTTGAGTCGATCAATGCCACCAACATCATTGCCAGTAATAACAATGTCATCCACATAGACCACCAAAAGGATGCTTCCTGTTGTAGAGTAATGATAGAAGACAGAGGAATCCTTTATGTTTTGGTACTTGCCACAGTTAAGCATAACGGTGCAAAAACGGCCGAACCAAGCACGTGGCGACTACTTGAGTCCATACAGCGATCGATGAAGGCGACAAACCTTGGATGACTCCCCCTGAGCAACAAACCCGGGTGGTTGCTCCATATATACTTCTTCATTAAGAAATCCATGAAGAAAAATATTTTTAACATCCAATTGATGGAGAGGCCGGTGAGATGAAGCAGCAAGAGAGATAAGTAGGCGAACCGAAGCCATCTTTGTCACTGGGGAGAAGGTGTCAAACTCCACATGTCTACGCATATCCTTTGGCAACAAGGCGTGTCATAAGACGATTAAGAGAGACATCGGCATTGACGCGTACTGTATAAATCCATTTGCAACCAACCACCTGCTTAACCGAAAGAAGAGGGATAAGATCCCAAGTATGGTTGGCGTCTAGAACCTGAAGTTCATCCTGCATAACATGTAACCATCCGGGATGAGATGTGGCCTCAGCAATAGTGTGTGGTGTCGAGTGAGTAGTCAGTGCCTCAATAACTCGTGAGGTAGCCGCAGATAATCTCTGATAAGAGTGACAAGAGTGTGAGCCTTTGTGAAGCGCTATAGGCAACTCTGGTGATGGAGCATCAAGAGCAGGTGAGTCGTCAGGTGTAGTAGCGACATCAGGTGGTTGGGTGGCAGGTACACTTTGTCGGCAAGTATATATCTGGCCAAATCGTGATCCAACAACGTCACTAGGAAGAGATGGGGGTGGTGGTGTATCGAGAGAATAGGGTAAAATACCTTCGGAATCAGGAGAAGTGGTGGTGGGAACTCGGGAACAAAAATAACTGATGATTCGAGAAAGGAAACATCAGCGGAGAAAACTTAACGGCGAAAATCTGGAGAGAAACATCAATATCCACGCTGGGTGCAAGAATATCCAAGAAATATGTATTTTAGAGCACGCGCATCAAACTTGGTAATTGAGGGACGAATATCACGAACATAACACACACGATCAAAAATGCAGAGGGGCAGAGAATAAGGGGGGTGTTTCCCCTTGAAAAACAGACGAGAGAAGTTTGTTGATAAGATAAGTGGCTGTGAGAATGGCACCACCCCAAAAAATGTTGAGAGCTTTCTTCTGAAATAGAAGTGTCATAGCAATTTCTAAGAGATGGCGGTTCTTTCGCTCAGCAACACCATTTTGTTGAGGTGTGTCAGAACAAGAAGTCTGATGGATAATGTCATGGTCATCGAAAAAAGACTGGAAGGTCTAGATAAATATTCACGACCATTGTCAAAACGAAAGCAGTGCAATTTTGCGGAAAATTGATTAGTGATTTCTTGATAATAGGAGCGAAACACATAAAAGACTTAAGAACAATTTTTCAACAAATAGACCTAAGTCATCCGTAAAAAATCGTCGATGAAAGTAACAAAATATCGATAACCGAGTTTAGAGGGACTAGGACTGGGCTCCCAAATATCAAAATGAACCAAATGAAAAAGAGTGGATGCACGGGGAATTGCTCGAAAAACATAGGTGACCCGATGATGTTTTGCATAATGACAGGACTCGCATTCAAAAGGAAGAACGGGTCGTAACTCCGGAAAAAGTTTTTGAAGAATGGCGGCAGGAGGATGACCAAGGCGATAGTGAAGCTGGAGGGCATGATTAGAGGTGGCAGGATAGGTGAGAGCTAGGGCCGAGTCAGCACATACACACCACCTTGAAGACGTACACTACCAAACACCCAAGTTGTCGATTGCTCCTGAAATATAACCAAAACAGGTGAAAAGATGGCCCAACACTATAAGTCAGCAGTAAGTTTACTAATTGATGGTAAATTAAAGGGACAACTGGGAACAAAGGCAGCAGCGGATAGTGTCAAGCCAGGCATAATTGAACAACTCTCATAACCAGCAATTTGTACTGTCTGACCATTGACCACAGTAATATTACCTCCAGTCGAGGTCAATTTGTAGGACCGAAGAATACCTGCATCCCCAGTGATGTGCTCTGAGGCACCAGAGTCAAGTACTCATGAGGTGGACCATTGGGATAGACACGTCGCTGGCGTATCGCCATGGGCAATAGTTGCGCTAGATGATGTCATAGATGGTGTGCTGGAAATGCACATTGACAAGGTGTTGAAGGTACACAGTTTGTAAGATAATAGGTGATGAAAGTGCACAACTTAGAACATCCAGGTATCAATTATAGAAGAAATATCCACATGTATGGCAGCGGGGCGCGGATGTGCATTTTGGGGCGTCGCGTGAGTTCAGAAAACCCACTCACGCAGCCATAAGTTGACTGTTTCGATCCTATCGTCCTGCAATCTCTTGCCTAAAAAGGTTCTCCGTCAGGATTTCATATCCTTTAGCAGAGCGGATGCAAGGAATTGCACCATGGGGGCATCATGAGGAAGAAAGGTGAAAAGGTGAGCAGGCGGGCAAAGGTAGTTGGGCTGGAGAGTCGTTGGGCTTGAAATTTTCAAGCAGGGAGAGGCGACGAGCAGGAGCGTCGCACGGGAGGGTGGCGCACAGGAACAGCTGTCAGGTATAGGGGGGTTGTTGCGCACAGGAGGGGCGTCGGGCACAGGGTGGTCGCCGAGCAGAGAGGCACTGAGGCGCTGGCGGGGAGGAGCGTTGGAAAAAAAAAACCTAGCCCTGATACCATGTTAGAATGGAAATTTGTACCTCACAACAAGATAGAGTGCTCAATTTAGAGATGAGAAAAGGAGTACAACAGGTTACCCACACCGATGTGGGATACAAATATTAAAAACATTTAACTCTCAACCCGAAGCATACGCAGAAAACAAAACAGTTAACACCTGAATATTAATTTTAACAATAAACAATATATGGGTAACAAGGAATTATAAATGAATGGTACTAAATAAAATAACTATGAATAAGGTTGTTATGCATATGAATGATGAACCTAAATTTATTATACAGGGAGTTAGAACGCGTCCGACCAAACGGAAGTCTGAGGTAAGGGTTTATCATCTCAATTTCCCTTTATTGAGATATGGTCCATATTCACTATTTTTTTTTTGTGGTGTATATATTGTTCATAAATGTCGCATCATACTTTTCATGTAATTCAAGGGATTAACAAATCCATATAAGGTTCCTCCTTCAAGGGCTCTTGAGTCAAATGTTGCCAAAGTCGTAAGGATTTCTTTTCAAATCTCACTTTGAATTCAACATTGTTTATGACTAAATTCTCATTTGGGGAAATTGAATGTTATTTCTCTCTAAAACCTCATCTATTTTCTTATCATCTGGTTATTTTTGGAGTTTTTGTGTCTTCTTATCATTTCACCTCTCTTTGGTTCTCAATTAAACCGAAAGGTTGCTTGTAAGAGGGACCGATCTTTTCTTTTCTTTTCGATCAAGTAACTTTTTCCTCCATATTCATATTTTATATATTATTTTATGGATGTCCTTATCTCTACTTCTGTGATCGCTTAAGATCATTTCCCATTGACCTTGACTTTCTCTACAAAAGAATGAAAGAAATCTCTTTTTACCGTTTTCTGCACGGGTCATTTTCTATTGTATGACTTGTGAAAAGAGATATTTTTTTAACATATGTCGCGTGAATGCATTTTCCCACCGTTTTCATTGGTTTTCTTTACAAAGATTCCTTTCCAAGTTTTCGTGGTTTTCCAAAGTAGAATCTATACCCATTGTTTTATAAATAATTTTCTTTTAAAATAAAAATTTTCAAAGAGTAAAGAATATTTCTTCTTGTTTTTCAAAGTAATTTTCTAATACTCTTATAAATGAATTTTTCATCTATGTCAACATCATTTAATGTTTCTTATGTTTCACTGAGGACATGCTTTAATTATATCATTCACCTTCTTACTCTGGATGACTTGTGATCATGTATTGTGAAAGTTTTCATGCAACTCGTTTATTTCCACGGGTTAATTCAGATATGATGGAATTATGATTGTTTTCATGTTCATAGGGCACACATATGTATGGTTTTCATGAGGTGATGGGTGAACCCAGAATTATGTAGTCCTTCAATGCATCAAGTAAAGCTTTATATCTCGTGAGATGACATGGAAGGGATTGGGGAGTGAACCCAATCCACAAAAGTTTAATTGGAATGAGTGAACTCAATCCACCAAAGTTGTTATCCACAATGTGATGATGGTCGTGAGCCTTGACAAAAGAAATGATTTTCTATGCTTATGCTTGTGTCACACTCTTATGCCTCATTCTTATGTCTGTTATGTTTTCATGACGCGTGATTATTGACTCACCATCTTGCACTCCTACAATTCATGCCTTATGTTATGCCAAAAGCCTTATGTCATGACTCGTGATTTATGATCTATGTTTTATTGGGTATGGTTCTCTTATGTTTTGCTCATGCACTTCGATTATGTTCTCATACACATATGTTCATCTTATATTTATTTATAATCTTCGGTTGATATTTCCAATGTTTACTCTTAATGAACATTTGATCTCACTCTTATATTTTCATTCCCCAAGTTATGAAGAAGGGTATTATGTATGATATGTCTAGAAGTGTTTCACGTGTGAAGAATATATGTGGGAGATGTTAAAGATGTTGTAAAATAAGTTGGTCGTGTATCTAGTCCCAAAAAAACACACCTATAGGTTTTGGGGTGTGTTTTATTGTGAAATGTAATGAATGTTCATGTAAAATGATGCAATTCTCTCTTGTGCTACTGTTACTACTCTTTGGAACTATATTCTTGACATTTTTTACTGCAAATGGTTGATTCTTGATTCCGTCAAAGCTCAAATAAAAAAATGTGTAGAAATGGAAGGCTCTCAACAAATCGGGAACCTCTTCCTTGCTACGGTTGCTGAGCTCCACCATGTGATTTGGTATGATCAGAATGTTATTATTCATAACAATCACTCACTCAAAATGCAGATCGGATGAAGATCCTCATTGGCATACATGAAGCTGCCTTGATACAAAAGGGGCATTGCCACAACACCGTGCATGACTTTGGGATTCTGAAACGTCAAAGGATTATCGGCAATATCTGTCAGCCACATCGCACTCTGGAGGTGTTTTGGAGAACCCCCCTACCTGGATGGGTCAAAATCAATATTGATGGCGCCTCTAAGGGCAATCTGGGACCTGCAGGATGTGGTGTTGTTTTCAAGAATCACCTCGGTCAGATTCTTGAATGTTTCATGGGTAAATGTGGCATTGCCACCTCCCTTGAAGTTGAGATGCTGAGTTTGATACATGTTGTTGTCTTTGCCAAGTTTTTTGGTTGGAACAACCTATAGATTGAAAGTGACTCGACGACTATCGTTCAAGCGATTTGGAATGGCATAACACATCTTGCTTGGTCGATTATTACCCGTTGGAAGGAATGCAACCGTTCGCTCATCGATATTAACTATATCATCACACATGTTTATCGAGAAGCAAACACGGTTGCAGATGGTCTGGCCAACATGGAAGTAAATCAGGACATTACCTGGTTTGAAGACCTTCCCGATGCTCTTATTTTCTTTCATGAAAAAGATTGTAATATGATCCCGTATTTTAGACTCCGGTAATCTTTCTTTTAATAATATTTGTGCTTTGGTCGTTTTGGGCCAAGACATCACCTTTTTAAAAAAAAATGATGCAATATGGAAGTCATGGTTGGGTCGTCTCAGTCATACCATCAAAAAAGTAATTAAAACAAGCAACGTTTTATTTGCATATAAAATAAGATAGCAATTGTTAGGTATGTGGGTCCGTGTTGCTGGTGTGGGCTGTCAATGAGTATGTGTGTATGTAACGTCCCGACCCGACTCACCACTAAACCGGTGGCCGGACCGGTCGCCACATGACCTCAAGCGCGTCTCCCCGTACGCCAGAGGCTACCGACTAACAGCGAGGGTCTAAGGATAGTCAGTGGGGAGACTATACCCTCTTATCAGAGTTGCACAGTGGTATATCAGTGTAGATAACAAACAATAGCGGAAGCAGTAACTCATAAATGACAAACAGCGGAAGACAAATAATACTCATTTTATAAAAGTGGTCAATGCCAAATTATACATCAGATGCATGCATGACATGCTAATGATACAAAAGTAGAAAACAGTGAACAAAACAGCATGTTTTACATTCCAATACAGAAATAAATAAATAAAGACTCAAAGCCCCAAGGGCGATCTCCTCGAACATCCTGAGCCTCCACTCGGTCCTCTGCTCCTAACTCCCAAATAAATGCAAACAGCATAGTCCTGCAACCAAATAGGATCTACTCGGGTACCCAGTGCAATGGCAGCCCGAGTAGGGTGTGAGATATAAATCTCAGTAGGTCGGGACCACCGGTGTCTACCCCAAATCCAGACATTTAATAAATAACTTATAACATGTGAAGGCATGCACAAATAAAGCAGTACAATGTAACTATATACCTAAGTACCTGCTTCAGCCCTTAGTTGGTGTCTGAACCTGCACTATTCATTTGTCATGCATACTCAACAATCATTACATAATCATTTTTCATTTATCAATTACTCAAATCTTATTATGAAAGTCTTGAGATTCACCCTACACCCGACATCCCCCGTATAAGTCACTCACCACAAATGTCTCTAAAGACCGTCTAAGTAATCAAATTAAAGACCGAATCCAAGCTTGTGTTTTGGCTTGGATAACGTGTCATAAGTTATTCAATTTAATCTTTCATATACTATGTCTGAGCCCGTCCACTAAAAGTGGTTCACCCAATTCATAAATAAGTCTGAACTCTTTCTCATAATCAAATCACAAAATCATTATGACACAAATGCTTTTATTTCCAATCACTTCATTTCATGCACGAACAATTGGACCCACAGTCCAATGTTAATTAATGGGTGTAGAACATCATGTCTAGCACCATCGTGAGTATTCGGAGCATCAGTCCATGTCTCACAACCCATGGGTATTTGGAGCATCAGTCTTTGTCCCATAAAAGAATATTCGCTTGCAAGTTGGGTGTAGAACGTCATGCCTGCACCCCGTGAGTATTTGGAGCATCAGTCCCTGTCTCAAAACCCATTTATCAATCATACATATACATCTATCATTGGTGTCGAACATCATGTCTAACACCCTGTGAGTATTTGGAGCCTCAGTCCTTGTCTCACAACCCATTCATCAATCATACTTATATATTTATCATTGGTGTAGAATACCATGTCTAACACTACAAAACCAAACCGTTAATTAATTCAATAATTAATTAACAACACAAATCGCTCTTTAGATAAGTCAACACTTAATTAACCATTCAACATCTCATTAATTAATAATTAATTAACAATTAATTATTCTTAGCAAGCCAACTGAATAATTAACTCAGCACTTAATTATCCAAATTCTTTAACAAGTCTGAACCCGTCCATTCAAATAATTAATTAACAACACAAATCGCTCTTCAGATAAGTCAACACTTAATTAACCATTCAACATCTCATTAATTAATAATTAATTAACAATTAATTATTCTTAGCAAGCCAACTGAATAATTAACTCAGCACTTAATTATCCAAATTCTTTAACAAGTCTGAACCCGTCCATTCAAACAATGGTTCGTCCAGGACTTTAACAATCTACAAGCACACCATAATCATCACAAAACATGCTGAACAAAGCCAAGATATTTAGCAACCATATCACACAACATATCATATTTTCAAACAACTCCATCCAAGACAACTTAAGGCATGGAAAACTAATACGCATCAAAAGTACTCCTAGCTAACAATAGTAACAAACAATCAATTCACAATCTTAATTTAATGCATGCAAATTAATTAATTCAACAATTAATTAATCAAACCTTATCTCTTTAACCAATCATCAATTAGTTAACCATTTACCATTTAACATGAAATAATTAATCCTTCCATTAATTATTACCAGTTTCCAATTATCTTCTGAACATGTCAAATATTCGACATTCCCAATAATCTGTAAAAGCCACAATCTTATTACAACTCATGACTTGATAATTAATCCTACCATTAATTACCCTATTACTCATTCTTCCCATTCAAATCATTTAACTGTTTAATCATATCACTTTAACCAAATTAGCCAAACATGCTTAAACTCAACACAAGTTCAAGTCCTCACTTACCTCATGTGGGCGGAATTATTTAATAACATCAAAAGTGTCATTCGTTGACATATCATAATGAAGGAAACTCACATTCCTAATTTATTTAAAGAAACTATAATTCTTAAATAAAGTGTTAAAGATTTGGGACCCTGCCTCGGGGTTTTGACGGAAACCACAACGAATGAAGAACCCTTAAGAGAAACGGGTTGATTCTTCAAGAACCCGCCTTAGATCACTTCTCCTAGCAAGACCAAGACCAAAACTCATCATACTTGTCATCCACACACTTAGATTTACCCATAACGGACGTAATCTAAGAAACCGTGAGAAAAGGAGATGTAGATCTAAATAGATCTAAGAAACTGAACAAGAACGAAGAAGAACATCTACCTACCTCAAGAATTCGGCTTCGATTCGCCAAGAGAAGCCTTCGGATCACCTCCAAAACGCTTGGGAGAGGTTTTTCAACCTTCAAGGGAGAGTAATCCCGAGTTATGGCCGCTTAGGAGGAAAAACGAGCCATCTAGAGGCTTAAACGTGTGAGATCCACTTTTTTAGGATCTCACATAAGTGCCCGCACGGTTTGCTCGCACGGTTAGACAGACCGTGCGTTAGCTACTGCCCCGGCCACCCCTCTCGCACGGCCCCATCGCACGGTCTTTCTTAATCGTGCGTCAACCGTGCGGGAGCTACTGCCTCAAAACTTCAACTACACACGGTTTGGCCGCACGGTTAGACAAACCATGCGCCGCCCCTGCGACTTCCCCTGAGCCTCAAAACTTTAATCAAGTTCGAGAAACGACAACTTCAGGTGTTCCAACACTCGGAATAAAATTCCGAAGCTCGGTTTAAAAAGAATGACCCGTTGATAAACCGAAAAAGAATTTCAGAAACATTCGTAATTTTAACCCGGTTCAAAACACGGGATCTTACATTATATCAACCTTAAAAACTTTTCGTCCTCGAGAAGTCATCGGGAACCACTACTAAAACAACCGACCTACCAAGGTCATTTAATCTCGTTAGAAGTGACGTGTTGCGTTCCCATCGCCAAACACACCTTTAACCCTTCTCAAACCTAATGGATAAGCCTTTTTAACTAGATCCAAAGATTACTCTAAAGCTTAAACATCGACACAAATCTTATATCTTAGGTCATTAGAAGGACCTTGTCAATGTAAAAGGTTGAACCTCGATCAAACAACAGAACAGGTTTCACATGATTCCCTTGAAAGACGTCGCGGACCCAAAAGCCACATTCGCCCTTTATCTGACGACGTGCCTTTAAAACTATTCCAAAACCATCTGCAAGTATAACGAAGTCCTTACCCAACATCTGGTAAATTTTCCAAGTTACGTCGTCGCAAGGCTATTTTAAAAACAACCGTGCCCAAACACGAAAAGGAAGTAGCCCAAAGAAATCACGCATCTCGCATACTCCCCAGATAACAACTACTCAAGCCCAACAAGAGCGCACTAAGAGAAAACCGAGGTCATGAAGAAGATCAGTCAAACCATTACTGGACAACTCTGTTCTAAAAGCTCAGCATCACCTGCCAACACATTCATCGTGAACAAAGTGGCAATACCCACCTTAAGATTTCCCATGACGTCTCAAGAAAAGATCAGCCGCTCACCAGCGCGCTAAATTAACAACAAGATCGGCGTGTTAAAACACCCGGGTCTTTCGAAAATTATTCCATGAATTGAAATGAAACTGATTCTATAACGCTCAAGTTACTCTACATGGAGTTGACCCGAGACCGTACTCAACAGTATAAAAAGACTTATTACGGAGTCATTTTGCCTCATACGACCATTTTCCTGGACGACGCCATAACTAGTCATCCATTTCTAAGAAGAAAGGGTCAATCGACCAACAAAGCAATCGACCATGCCCGAGGCACGTCTAACCAGCTGACAAAGAGCATTACTCGATGCTCAAGCCCACAACAAGGTCAAGAAACACATCACCACCCGTTCGAACAAGGGTGTCATAGGAAACTGGAAATCATACCTGGGACAACGGCACCCAACAACTCCAAAAAGGGTGAGAAAAGCCATAGCGCTAGCAAGGCATTTAAGTTTTGAGGGCGCTACCGACCACAGGTTAGCCCCTTACGAAGAAAAAGTGTCAACCCTAAACCGGGTCACTTCAAACAAGTCACTAGGCTCAAAAGCCGAACATAAGGCCATTGCTAAGGAAAAGAACATCTACGGAAAGTACTCACGCTTCCGTTCCAAGGCAACTCAAGAGAAGTCCGAACTACCCTTTTCATGAGGGTTTTAAACAGTGAACACCACAATGGGTTCCATTTCCAAGCCTTTTATATTTAATCACTTTCTATCTTTAATCATCAAAGATTTAATCAAAACATCAAAGTACCATTTTCAAAACGCCCCAAGGGCAAAACAGGCAAGTTTCATAAAACTCCCTTTTTAAAACATTTACGTTAGTTGACATCCCGTCATTTTCAGGAAACTTATCGAAATAAATTCCTTTTAAGAAGATAAGGCGACCTACGAGGATCTCATTTTAACCAACCTGAGTTCTCTATAAAGCAACCCAATAGCAAACGCACAGGTATTAAAATTTTAAACACCCAAACGGGTTATCTCATAAAAACACTCCCCAACTGACCTACTTGGGTCCAGTTGCATTTTAGAAGCTAGCCATTTGATTTCAGATCAACATTAAACATCTTTCGTATTTAAGCATTTCACATGGCATCAAGTCATCACATTTAATATGAGTCGTCATTTCCCAACTCAGGAAGCGCCCATACACTCCATGGATTGAAAATTGGCTCTCATTAATCGATACCAATGTCAATTCAGAAATTAACATAATCAACCTAACGGTCCAAATTATATGGGTGGTCAACTACCAATCGATAAGGCGTCCATACACCTTATCGCTGGATTTTGGCTCCCATTTAACACAATCAACATTTATTTAACATTTTATCTTTAGCACCCCTTCACATATCAAAACTTCTCTAACATGTTAGCATAAACAGTAACACAACAACATGCTATAACACGGAAGCATGTCACAACAACAAAACATGCTAATAACTGAGGTAGTATGGCATATAATCATTCAAGCATGTTAAATCTATCACCGAAACATGCTATCTAGAGAGGCATGCTAAGGCAGATCAAACATGGCATTGCACCCAAGGAACACAATCCAAATTAGCAGGCATCCTACTAATGCAACTACATGGCATGTTATATGCATGACATGTGAATCTCTAAGTGCCTAAGATGATGCATGTATGAAACTTTCTTGCCATATCAGGCCAAGAAAATTATTCTTTTCAAAATTCTCAAAATCAATAAACAATGGAAAATACACCAGTCACTCAAGGTGAAATCATATCAACTCTAACCTCTAATAGTACAAACATCATTTCCCATCCCTGGCCACTTGGTCATTTCTCGTACATGGGGTGATCAGTCCCAAGCACAGCTATTAACCTAAGCGCCGACACATTCCTAGTCTCCTGTCTACCAACCCCAAAACAGTAAGACAAAGGAAAAGAAAGAAACCAAAACCTCTGATACCACTTTGTAACGTCCCGACCCGACTCACCACTAAACCGGTGGTCGGACCGATCGCCACATGACCTCAAGCGCGTCTCCCCGTACGCCAGAAGCTGCCGACTAGCAGCAAGGGTCTAAGGATAGTCAGTGGGAAAACTATACCCTCTTGTCAGAGTTGCACAGCGGTATATCAGTGTAGATAACAAACAATAGCGAAGCAGTAACTCATAAATGACAAACAGCGGAAGACAAATAATACTCATTTTATAAAAGTGGTCAATGCCAAATTATACAGCAGATGCATGCATGACATGCTAATGATACAAAAGTAGAAAACAGTGAACAAAACAGCAAGTTTTAAATTCCAATACAGAAATAAATAAATAAAGACTCAAAGCCCCAAGGGCGATCTCCTCGAGCATCCCGAGCCTTCGTTTGGTCCTCTGCTCCTAACTCCCAAGTAAATGCAAACAGCATAGTCCTGCAACCAAATAGGATCTACTCGGGTACCCAGTGCAATGGCGGCCCGAGTAAGGTGTGAGATATAAATCTCAATAGGTCGGGACCACCGGTGTCTACCCCAAATCCAGACATTTAATAAACAACTTATAACATGTGAAGGCATGCATAAATAAAGTAAGCAGTACAATGTAACTATATACCCAAGTACCTGCTTCAACCCTCAGCTGGTGTCTGAACCTGCACTATTCATTTGTCATGCATACTCAACAATCATTACATAATCATTTTTCATATATCAATTACTCAAATCTTATTATGAAAGTCTTGAGATTCACCCTACACCCGACATCTCCCGTATAAGTCACTCACCACAGATGTCTCTAAAGACCATCTAAGTAATCAAAGTAAAGACCGAATCCAAGCTTGTGTTTTGGCTTGGATAACGTGTCATAAGTTATTCAATTTAATCTTTCATATACTATGTCTGAGCCCGTCCACTAAAAGTGGTTCACCCAATTCATAAATAAGTCTGAAACCTTTCTCATAATCAAATCACAAAATCATTATGTCACAAACGCTTTTATTTCCAATCACTTCATTTCATGCACGAACAATTGGACCCACAGTCCAATGTTAATTAATGGGTGTAGAACATCATGTCTAGCACCCTCGTGAGTATTCGAAGCATCAGTCCATGTCTCACAACCCATGGGTATTTGGAGCATCAGTCTCTGTCCCATAAAAGAATATCCGCTTGCAAGCTAGGTGTAGAACACCATGTCTAGCACCCCGTGAGTATTTGGAGCATCAGTCTCTGTCTCACAACCCATTTATCAATCATACATATACATCTATCATTGGTGTCGAACATGATGTCTAACACCCTGTGAGTATTTGGAGCCTCAGTCCTTGTCTCACAACTCATTCATCAATCGTACTTATATATTTATCATTGGTGTAGAATACCATGTCCAACACTACAAAACCAAACCGTTAATTAATTCAATAATTAATTAACAACACAAATCGCTCTTCAGATAAGTCAACACTTAATTAACCATTCAACATCTCATTAATTAATAATTAATTAACAATTAATTATTCTTAGCAAGTCAACTGAATAATTAACTCAGCACTTAATTATCCAAATTCTTTAACAAGTCTGAACCCGTCCATTCAAGGACTTTAACAATCTACAAGCACACCATAATCATCACAAAACATGCTGAACAAAGCCAAGATATTTAGCAACTATCTCACACAACATATCATATTTTCAAACAACTCCATCCAAGACAACTTAAGGCATGGAAAACTAATACGCATCAAAAGTACTTCTGGCTAACAATCGTAACAAACAATCAATTCACAATCTTAATTTAATGCATGCAAATTAATTAATTCAACAATTAATTAATCAAACTTTATCTCTTTAACCAATCATCAATTAGTTAACCATTTATCATTTAACATGAAATAATTAATCCCTCCATTAATTATTACCAGTTTCCAATTATCTTCCGAACATGTCAAATATTCGATATTCCCAATAATCTGTAAAAGCCACAATCTTATTTCAACTCATGAATTGATAATTAATCCTACTATTAATTACCCTATTACTCATTCTTCTCATTCAAATCATTTAACTGTTTAATCATATCACTTTAACCAAATTAGCCAAACATGCTTAAACTCAACACAAGTTCAAGTCCTCACTTACCTCATGTGGGCGGAATTATTTAATAACATCAAAAGTGTCATTTGTTGACATATCATAATGAAGGAAACTCACATTCCTAATTTATTTAAAGAAAATATAATTCTTAAATAAAGTGTTAAAGATTTGGGACCCTACCCGGGGTTTTGACGGAAACCACAAGGAACGAAGAACCCTCAAGAGAAACGGGTTGATTCTTCAAGAACCCGCCTTAGATCACTTCTCCTAGCAAGACCAAGACCAAAACACATCATACTTGTCATCCACACACTTAGATTTACCCATAGCGGGCATAGATCTAAGAAACCGTGAGAAGAGGAGATGTAGATCTAAGTAGATCTAAGAAACTGAACAAGAACGAAGAAGAACATCTACCTACCCTCAAGAATTCGGCTTCGATTCGCTAAGAGAAGCCTTCGGATCGCCTCCAAAACGCTTGGGAGAGGTTTTCCAACCTTCAAGGGAGAGTAATCCCGAGTTATGGCTGCTTATGAGGAAAAACGAGTCATCTAGAGGCTTAAACGTGTGAGATCCACTTTTTTAGGATCTCACATAAGTGTCAGCACGGTTTGCTCGCACGGTTAGACAAACCGTGCGTTAGCTACTGCCTCGGTCACCCCTCTCGCACGGCCTCATCGCACGGTCTTTCCTAACCGTGTGCCAACCGTGCGGGGGCTACTGCTTCAAAACTTCAACTACGCACGGTTTGGCTGCACGGTTAGACAAACCGTGCGCCGCCCGTGCGACTTCCCCTGAGCCTCAAAACTTCAATCAAGTTCGAGAAACGACAACTTTAGGTGTTCCAACAGTCAAAATAAAATTGCGGAGCTTGGTTTAAAAAGAATGACCCGTTGATAAACCGAAAAAGAATTTCAGAAACATTCGTAATTTTAACCCGGTTCAAAACACGGGATCTTACAGTGTAGGGGAGTAATAAATAATTGTCAAGGGGCGGCAGTGTAATTTGCATTTGATAGTTTGTTGTTGCTCGCTATAGCAGGTGGGGGTTATTGGCTAGGCAGGTGAGGTAATGAATAGAGGGGTGTCTTGTGGGGGAGGGTATGAATGTATTTGGGATTTCAGCTAGTGCTGGGAGGTGTCGACTTTGGGAAGTCGCTGCCAAGGCACCACCAAAGTGGTCTTTCATGCAGAGTTCTTCCTCGTCCCCTTCTTCTTCAGTCTTCTCCTCCATCCTCTTCTCCTTCCACTCCAACTGTACCTTTTCCCTTACACTTAAGTGATTTTGTTCTTACACCGTAACCGGGATTTGATACATAATGTGATTGTTTGTTGAACATTCCGTTTCGATTCTCTGTGTCCTAACAGCAATCATTGTCTACTCCTCCCTCCCTTTCTCTGAATTTGATTTCCTATTTTAGCATCCATTGATAAGCCAAAGATACAAGAAACAAGGAGAGAAGGGGCAATAATTTCTAAATCATGAATTATAAAACCGAAAAACCCAGTAAGATAAATAAGAAACAGCAGTTATAGAAAAGAAGTGTTTTATTTGCATATGACCACGACAGTGCATACCTCATCCCTGTCAAAGTTGTCACCGCTGTGAGGATCAAAGAGAACATCACCGGTTGCTAGTTCAAAACAAATGCAAGCAAATGACCAGAGATCTGCAGAAGTAGAATATTTAGATCCAAGGATAACCTCTGGGCACCTATACTGCCTTGTTTGTATATCATTTGTGAACTGTTTGTAAGTCCAACAAGCATTTCCAAAGTCAACCAATTTACATTTAAGTTCCATGGATTCCAACAGCCTCTGCTTTTTCAAACGTCTTCCGTTTGTGTAGCCCTGATTTCCACACCCGTTGCTCATTGCTCCACCAGCTTCTGAAGATGTGTCTGTACTGGTGCCAACAGAACTATTTGGTAGGTCCTCAAGAGGAACTGCATCTAACTTCGAATTTGCTGAAGCCTCCACAATAGCAGATGTTTCTGCTGATTGCTTAGTTACTGCCATTGCTTCCTTCCCCACACAACCCTGAGCTGCTTGCTTCGCCATTCTTTGAATTTTCTTCTTCTGATTCTTAAACAAATCTTCATGTGAATTCTTCACACAGGCAGACCCATATGATTTACCCTTGCCACTTGCAAGAATAATAGGAGCACCAGACCTCATAGGATCCTTGCACGGGTCTATCACAGATGACAGCAAAATATTTTCTGGCTTCAAATCAGTATGTATAATGGATAGCTGTCTATGCAGGTAATCTAGACCCACCAAGACATGGAAGCAGATCTCTTTAACCTTTTCTACAGGCAATCCACGATAATCTGTATGCTTTACAAGTGTCAAAAGATTATCCCCTAAGTATTCAAAAACCATGCAAATATGTTGTCCATTTGGGCCTGAATGCTTAAAATGATCCAAAAGCTTTACTACACACTTCTTATCATCCGGGTCTCTCTCTGCTATCTGTTGCAAGATGGTTATTTCATCCATAGCAGCCTCTGTGTAATGCTGAGCACTTTTTTGGACTTTCAAAGCTACATAACGCTGCAAAGTTGTAGAAAATGTTTTAAGAACATAAAGAAAGAAAAAAACATTAATGCACTTATCAGTTGCGAGGGAAAAAAACAAAAATCCTAAACACAAGCTTCCATCCACTGCAAGAACGCCATTGCACCCACTGCAAGAACGCCACTGCAAGAACGCCGTTTACGTCCAGCTAACTGGGATTGCTGCAAGCATTCTACTTCGCTGGGTAAAGGTTTCTCAGTTCAATAAAAACCAAAAAATCCTAAACACAAGCTTCCATCCCATAAAAACGTAGAACATTTGTTCCAATAGTTCAGCCCTCTCCCGTACATTTTTCTTACTGATGAAGTAACAGAGACTTATCAGCATAATGAAGAAACAAGAAATGGTCGAGAAGAAGATAAACGTACGGATTTTGTAGTGTCCCAAGCCAGCCAAACAGTGGAGAAATGCCCCCAACCGAGCTTGGACTGCACGACATAGGCGCCGTTCTTGAAAGCATCCCCTACCCGCACCGCGTGGTACCCACCCCTCCGGTAGTCCTCCGTCCCTTCATCCTCCGACGTGAAGTCATCGCTGCTCGCCGCATGGTCATCGTCTTCCTCATCCACTGCCTTCTTTACCCTCTCCGGCGTCTCCTCCCTCCGATCAAGATTCTGCTCCATCAAATGATCCGATTGGATCTCAATATGCCGCCCGATTCGACCACTGATTTTCGGCCTCCGCTCCGTTCAAAACAGGGGAACGAAGTGTTACCCCTAGCTGCTATATATGCAGCGGAAGGGTTTTTGCCCGGATCGATCTTTGTTCTGATTAAAGCTGCGACCTTCCGCGGGTTGAGGGTTTAGACTTCTCCGATACGGCCAGAAGCAACAAACGCCGGTTCGGCATATCGCATATTCAAAAATCAAAATATTCCAATAAATAATACAAATTGTGGGATTCCATCGATCTTTGTTCCGGACATGGGTACACCTGTAAACTCGGGAGATTCAGATTCAAACACCTCCCCGACACCCCCGTCAGTACCTGATCCGATAAAATCGGATTTGGGTATCATCCAAACGGGTTCGAGTTTATTAATCCCGTAGAGTTCAATCATCGCTGCTAAGATATCCAAAAACACCCATTTTTTTGTTATATATTATACTTTAATTATTATTATTATTTAATATTTGGGCACGGCTGGCCGCAAATCAATAGAGACGAGGCAACAATACACTTCAAAGGTAAAGCAGACCACGTCCCACATCTAATCTCGCATGCACCACACAGGGTTTTATAAACCTTCATGTGTTGCTTCCATTTCTTCGGTTTCTGCCCCTGAGTTGCAGTTGTCACCCTGTCTCTTAATTGGTTTGCCAATATGTCCAAATATTAAAAAAGCAATACAATATAAAACAAATGAAAAATAAGGGCTATTTATTTATTTATTTAGGTTTGAGTATCGGACTCATTGTCATCCTTAAAATGTTTCAAAAATAATAGTGTTTTATAAGAAATTATGAATCCATAGCCTCCATGGATAACAAATTGATCATTTATCAATGGACTATGAGTGTTCCTCATTCGAATTTATGAATCGTTTATTGATCGTTCCCTCCAAGAGATCAGATTTAAGCACCATAAAAAAAACACTATAGAGGTGATAAGTTTTATTAGTTATTGTGCTTGCTCTACCGGTGTGAAGCATGCATTGTTCAATTCCAACTCAAAAGGCAGCTAATCTAAAGTGGTTTATAAGAAATTATGATTGCATAGCCTCCATTTGAGTATGATAATGTTCTTCATTCAAATTCCTGGATAACAAATTGATTGTTTGTCAATGGAGTTTATCAATGGAGTATGATATTGTTCCTTATTCGAATTCGTGGATAACAAATTAATCACCTATCAATGTTGTCCTTTAAAGAATATCTCATAGGTCGAGTCAACCATTCATCCAAATGAAATCAAGAGTTGTTTCTAAGTGTGTGTCTCAAATTATTCTTGTAATTGTTAGTCATTTAAAGAGAAAATTTCAACGATGCACCATGTATTATCGACAATCAATTTCACAAATGTGGAGAAGCTCACTGTTTCAATTAAGTATTAATTTTCTCTTGTTGATAAATTTACCCCAAGAAGACCATATTTAAGCACCACAAAAAAACACTATAGAGGTGATAAGTTTTATTAGTTATTGTGTTTGCTCTAGTGGTGTGAAGCATGCATTGTTCAGTTCCAACTCAAAAGGCAAATATTCTAAAGTGGTTTATAAGAAATTATGAATGCATAGCCTGCATTCGAGTCTGATAGTGCTCCTCATTCAAATTCATGGATAACAAATTGATCGTTTAACAATGGAGTTTATCAATGGAGTATGATAGTGTTCCTCATTCGAATTTATGGATAACAAGTTAATCGCTTATCGATGTTGTCCTTTAAAGACTATCCCACAGGTCGAATCAATTGTTCATCCCAATGAAATCAATAGTTGTTTCTAGGTGTGCGTCTCGAATTATTCTTGTAATTGTTAGTCATTCAAAGAGAAAATTTCAACGATGCACCATGTATTATCGACAATCAATTTCACAAATGTGGAGATGCTCAATGTTTCAATTAAGTACGATGCACCATGTATTATTGACAATCAATTTCACAAATGTGGAGAAGCTCACTATTTCAATTAAGACGTTCAACGAAGGATAACTTGAGGGAGGAGAAGAATCAGGAAACGATGCTCAAGCAGAAGGAAGAACTTACCGAGACGATCCCAACGCAATCGGCGGCGGTCGAATCGGAGTTCGGACAATCAATTTCACAAATGTGGAGAAGCTCACTGTTTCAATTAAGTATTGATTTGCTCTTGTTGATAAATTCCCCCCCAAAAGACCAGATTTAAGCACCATAAAAAACACTATAGAGGTGATAAGTTTTATTAGTTATTGTGTTTTCTCTACCGGTGTAAAGCATGCATTGTTCAATTCCAACTCAAAAGGCAGCTAATCTAAAGTGGTTTATAAGAAATCATGAATGCATAACCTCCATTCGAGTCTGATAATGTTCCTCATTCAAATTCATGGATAACAAATTGATCGTTTATCAATGAAGTTTATCAATAGAGTATGATAATGTTCTTCATTCGAATTCGTGGATAACAAATTAATCATTTATCGATGTTGTCCATTCAAGACTATCCCATAGGCCGAATCAATCATTCATCCCAATGAAATCAAGAGTTTTTTCTAAGTGTGTGTCTCAAATTATTCTTGTAATTGTTAGTCATTCAAAGAGAAAATTTCAACGATGCACCATGTATTATCGACAATCAATTTCACAAATGTGGAGAAGCTCACTGTTTCAATTAAGTATTGATTTTCTATTGTTGATAAATTTCCCCCAAGAAGACCAGATTTAAGCACTATAAAAAAACACTATAGAGGTGATAAGTTTTATTAGTTATTGTGTTTGCTCTACCGGTGTGAAGCATGAATTGTTCAATTCCAACTCAAAAGGTAGCTATTCTAAAGCAGTTTATAATAAATTATGAATGCACAGCCTCCATTAGAGTCTGATAGTGCTCCTCATTCAAATTCATGGATAACAAATTGATTGTTTATCAATGGAGTTTATCAATGGAGTATGATAGTGTTCCTCATTCGAATTCATGGATAACAAATTAACCACTTATCGATGTTGTCCTTTAAAGACTACCCCATAGGTCGAATCAATCATTCATCCCAATGAAATCAGGAGTTGTTTCTAAGTGTGTGTCTCAAATTATTCTTGTAATTGTTAGTCATTCAAATATAAAATTTCAACGATGCACCATGTATTATCGATAATCAATTTCAAAAAATGTGGATATGCTCACTATTTCAATTAAGTATTGATTTTCTCTTGTTGATAAATTTCCCCCAAGAAGACCAGATCTAAGCACCATAAAAAACACTATAGAGGTGATAAGTTTTATTAGTTATTGTGTTTGCTCTACCGATGTGAAGCATGCATTGTTCAATTCCAACTCAAAAGGCAGCTATTCTAGATCTTGGATCCGTGAATCTTGGGACTTTTTTGGTTTTCAGATGAGAGTGCTTAAATGATCTTATGATTTCCACCCATGCTTCAAATACCTCTGTTGTTCCAGTTCAGATTTTGTTTAATTAACTGTCTGTTCATCTTGGGGATGAAAAATTGTTTATGGCTATTGGTTGTGTTATTTAGGTTCGAGTATTCTATAATTTAAACAATTTGGGGTTTGAGTAACCCAAAATTAGCAGGTACCCGACTCATTGTCATCCTTAATATATTTCAAAAATAACAATAAAGTAATTTATAAGAAATTATGAATGCATGGGTGCCTTATCTAACATGAGAGATTTTGACGATTCCAGCATTCCCCCTCCCCCATTCGAGTCTGATAGTGTTCCTCATTTGAATTTGTGGAGAAAAAATTAATCGCTTATCGATGGTGTCCTTTAAAGACAACCCCGTGGGTCGACTCAATCATGCATCCCAATGAAATCAAGAGTTGTTTCTAAGTGTGTGCCTCAAATTATTTTAGTAATTGTTAGTCATTCAAAGATAAAATTTCAACAATGCACCATAAATTATCAACAATCAACTTCATAAATGTGGATATGCTCATTGTTTCAATTAAGTATTGATTTTCTCATGTCAATAAATTTCTCCCAATAAGACCAAATTTAAGCACCATCAAAAAAACTACAGAGGTGGTAAGTTTTATTGGCCATTCTGTTTTCTTCACTGGTGTGAAACATGCATCGTTCAATTCCAACTCAAAAGGAAGCTATTATAGACATTGGATTCATGAATCTTGAGACTTTTTTGGTTTTCACATGAGAGTGCTTAAATGATCTTATGATTTCCACCCATGCTTCGAATACTGTTGGGAAAAAATCCCTCAAGGTAACATTGTAGTATTTTTGGGTTGATTGTGTTTGTTGACAAAGAAAGTTTCTATGGTGAATTTTCGAGTTCCAGAGAAGTTGTTGACAATCCATGTTGACAAAGAACGATGACAAAGGAATGGACGTTCTGGAGGCGGTACAAAAGAGCAGTACAAGGTGGCGTCGTTTCCCAGTGTTTGCCAAATTTTTGGGGTCCAAAATTTGGAGGTTGGTGAGCATCACGAAAAGTGGATTTCCATGAAGATCATATTTTAATATGGAAAAGGCATGAATTTCGCGAAGAGAGGCTTCATGGTTTGGAATTCGTGAAGACTAGAAGAATGATGACGATGATTCTTCGCGATTACGTCAAAGCTTCGCGAACGGTAGAGGTTGAAGTGCATCACAGCGGTGAAGGGCTTTGCGAGGGAACTTCGCAGCGAAGGTGCGGAATAATGTTGATGGTGATGCTCCACGATTACGACGAGCATCGCGATCGGAAAATTGCCGTGGTGCTTCGCGATTTTGACAGAATTCCGGCGAAAATTTTGGAGCTTCGTGATTGGCGATGACGTGGCGCTGACATCGCGCGGAAGAGTCGAGGGTCGGTGGAATTGCCTATAAATAAAGGCCAACCCCCTTGAGAGAAGTATAGAGTTCTTCCAAAGAAAATCCTTTGCTCTCGTTTCGCGAAGGTAGTTCGCGTAGCCCGTGTGCTTCACGAAAGAAGAGCTTCGCGACGACTATTGTAACTCCATGAAAGTTGCGCGCTCCGCGTTGGCTCAGTGAGCTTCACGAGGGAAGTTTCTCTACAACAATTTGAGCTTCGCGATAGTGCTTCGTGAAAAGGCAGGAGCTTCGCGAAGGCTTGTTTGAGCTTCGTGAAATTGGGATCCTCGCGAAGTAAGGTGCTTTGCGAAGGTATTTCCAAAAGTAATTGCCAGGTGTTTAAAGGAAAGAGGGTTATTCATCAGTGGATGAAAGTTGAACTTCAAAAGAGCATCTATCAACAGTTGAGGATGCATGATTTCATGCAAATGAAGAGACCTACAGGTCTATAAACTGTGAGTGGATCTTCTGAAGAAGCAGTGATCTCACTTCAGTTGAGAGAGCAGTGAGTTCTCAAATTGTGAGTGGTTGTAAACCAGGAGGGACAGTGAGTCCGCTTCGAACTTGTAAATAGCAGTGCGCTTATAGTTGAATTGGTACATCGGCACACTGCCGGTGTATGCTCCTTGGACGTAGCCCAATGAGGGTGAACCAAGTAAAAATCGATGTGTCTTGTGCATGCTTTAAAGTTTGCTCATACTCTGCATCGGGAAGGAGAGAAAAGAGGGTTTTGTATAACAACAAAACAAGATCAAAAGGGGCAGTTGTTTTAATCTGTCATACCCAGATTCACCCCCCCTCTCAGGGTATCTAGCCTAGTGAACCTAAGAAATGCCTCAGTTGTTTCAGTTCGGATTTTATTTAATTAACTATGTAAGATCCCAATATTCTAATGAGGTATGCTCTGTTTATGTTTTGTATGACTATTTTCTTTTGGTTAGTGAAATGTTTCCTGATAATGTGGGGAGGTTCAGGGGTGTTCTGGGGGTTTGGGACACCAAAAAGAAAGAAAAGATGCTATATTGGGCAAAGCGCATGGTTATCGCATGGTTAGTAGTAACTGTACACCTTAACCATGCTGCTTATAAGGGGAGGGTTCATGGTTGACAAACCATGCAAGGGGGGGGGCCTGTAAACCTTGCGAACTTGGAAAAATCTATTTCGCATGACCATCGCATGGTTTTTCAAACCGCACGGGCTCCCAAAAGATCGTGAAACCTAAGCCCCTCTTAGACAGAGGGTGGCACACAATTTGACCAACTATGCGGCCAAACCCTGCACCTCATTAAAGAGGTGGAATTTCCCATTTCCCCCCCCAGGATTTAAGGTTCTAACCTAAATTTCTCTTTCATTTCCCTTCCAACAACCTAGGTGGAAAACATGTTCCTCTCAAGCTTCCAAGGGACGTTCTCCTTCGATTCTTAGCCATTTGGAGTGCGGTTGTGTCACATCCATGTCCCTATTTTAAGGTACTTTTTTCTCTTATATCCTTGGCCTAACTTTCCCCCTAGGTTTCCCCCATTCCCCCTTGAATTTAAAACTTTTTGGACTTGTTTTGGGTGGCCATAATGGGCCGCATGGTTTGGCCGCACAGTTTACTAAACTGTGCGGACAAACCGTGCACAACCTCCAGGTCATTAAAAAAATCTTTTGAAATTCCAACTTTTCCCTTCAGAAATCAAACCTAATCCACCCATTTATTATTCATTTCGTGCCTAGAATCCATGTATAGCCTCCAAGCTCTCTCAACCTCCCTTAGAACTCAATTTTGAAGGGGGATTTGGTGGAGAAACTTCAAGGATTCTCAAGTAAGTGATTTCCCTTCCTTGTTTCTTCCAATTACTTGGGATTTCTTCCACTTTTCTTGAATCTCCAAATGTCCAGAAGCTAGGAATTTGTACCTAAGGTTTTTTGAGTTCTTAGTCCAATATTGTGGTTATAGGTTCATTTCCACTCCCATGTGGTGCGACGATGGTGCGATTGAAGTTTCACCCAAGGATTTGAGGGTTTTGACACATTTGGTAGGTGATTACATATGTAAGAATTGTAGAATGAGTTA
This sequence comes from Viscum album, assembly GCA_963277665.1. Taxonomy (NCBI): domain Eukaryota; kingdom Viridiplantae; phylum Streptophyta; class Magnoliopsida; order Santalales; family Viscaceae; genus Viscum; species Viscum album. Next base: position 1,749,234,082 of record OY728126.1, read on the forward strand.
GCTTACTAGGATTATATTTTTATCATGTTCCACTTTCATGGTGTTTGATGTGAAAACTATTTTTGGTAGCATTTGTTAAGCGGTTGATTTTTAAGTGGCATTTTTGTGTGAAAATGGGGTTTTTTAATGTGCATTCTATATTGTACCAATTGGAGTTGTTTTATACTTCATAAAATGGTTTTATTAAAAAAATTAGTGCTAAAAATTCTGGTTTTATGTAATATTGGTATGCATTTTGTTTTAAAGGAGGGGTTTTAAATGGATTTTATGTGCAAAGTTTTGTTATACTTTGTGAAATTGTTTTATGGAATTTTTAAGTATTTATTTGAGTTATATGAATAGTGAAAAGCATGTTTAGATACTATTTTGAGTGTGTATGACCAGAACTAGTATTTTTATGTTTAAATGAAATTTGATAGCATGTGGAACTTATTTGAGAACAAAGAGGGAAACCCGAGTATCTAGGTGGGCGGATGTGTACTAGTATGCTAGTGATCCGGAGTGGTTTCGTTCCTCTTTCACTTAGAAAGTTTGACATCGAAAACACTAAAAAAACTATAATGATGATGATTTGGGACCACTAGTTTATGTATATGTTCCCTAATAGTGGCTCATGAATGGGAATGAATATTTTTTATGGTTACTTTTACACCAAGATACGAGGTACCTGGGGCCCACAACTAGCTAGTGCCTAGGGGTGTTCCCATGACTAGTGCTCGTTGACTATTTGGTATTTACCATTGGATTATGAAGTTTTTGAATGAAAAATTCAGTAGCTTACATGTTTTATTTAAATTTATTCATTCTTTAATGCTAACCCTTGAAAACTATTTTCCATTAAAAGTTGCACTTTAGAAATTGTTGCTACCATTTCTTGTTTATAAAAACTTGCAAGCTTTTTATCTTATAATACTTGTCACATGGAATATTTGGGTGGTATCCTATTAGGCTTATATTCACACCCTACTTACACCTTTGGGTGTAAGTAGACTTGATTATGTTTAACATAAGTAAGGGTGAGGTCCTTGGAGACGGCGGTTCGAGTTGTTAGTTTCTTTCCATGGTGCGGTGTTGTGGAGACAACTCGTGGGTGATGACCCCCTGTCGTGTGGTGGTCCTTGGTCTATTTTTCTGATACTTTTGTAGTTTTGGACCTCTTGTGTCATGTTTAAAACCCTTTATTCAGTTCTGAATTTTATTTAAGGATTGTATGGTTGGTAATTTTCAGATTCACTTTATTTATTGTTATTGGTTGTTTTATGTATCCTAACTCAGGTAAACCATTCCCAAACCATTGTTTATCATACCCGGTCACTTGTGCCAGCCCATGGGGATAGGGAAAACCCTTTAGGCCTTTCCATGGACTAGATAAGGTGCCAGTTTTAATGGCGACTAGATTCAGTTCATGACAAAATGGTATCAGATCTAGGTTAATCTTTTTGGGTCATATCATTATTCTGGGATGAGTTTGGTTAGACAGGAGCTAGGACTGTCAAGGCTCGGAGTTTTGGTTACAAGTAGGGTGCCTGACCAGTACCTCTTATGACAAACCTCAAGTTGCCATGGGTTGTTGGGATTGTTTGTTTGACTTCTCTTCCAGGTGGGACGTGCGGGTTGCAGACTACACATAGACATCGGGTGGGAGTGAAGTGGTTGTTTATTTCATTGTTGTGATGTGTTTGACTTATTTATATTTGATGTAATTGCTGAAATTTTTCAGAATTGTTGTAATAATGATTTTTTTTTGTGATTGTTACCTTGTGTTGCAACATGCCTCCCCAGAAATCTCCCATGCACCCACGGGAGGATGCTGAAGAGTGTTATCCCTCATCGATTGATCAAAGGATGGTAGAAGTTGTGGTCAGGGCTGTCCAAGCCCTAGGACAGAGATTGGCTCCTGATCCTACTACATATAGAGAAGAATATTCTGGTCCTAGGAAGGATAAATCCCAAAAGTTCCTAAAGAACAAGCCTCCTACTTTTCGAGGTCGCACGAAACCCCAGGAAGCAGAGGAGCGCCTCGAGAAGATCGAGTGCATGTTCGAGTTTCTTGACACATCTAAGGAGGAAAAGGTGAAGTGAAACTCTTTTTTGTTAGAGGGTTTCAGCTAGTAGTGGTGGGAATCAGTGATTTAAGCTGGGAAGCATGAACAAATGAGCTGGAAGGACTTCAAGGTTACCTTCAATGACTAGTATTTCCCTGAAGTCTTGGCATATGATAGATCCTGAGAGTTTATGGAGCTGGTTCAAGGGGATATTTTAGTGATGGAGTGTGCCAACCATTTTTTTGAGCTGGTCTAGTATGCTCTAGAAATAGTCTCCAATGAGTAGATGAAGGCTCAAAAGTTTGAGAGGGGTTTGCGGCCAGAGATCTATTCCCAGGTCTTCTTATTCAAGCTGAAGAATTACGCCGAGGTGGATGATTGGGCTTGTATGGTGGAGATTAACTGCAAGGGGAGGTCTGGTTTCTCTGGGTCAGTGTCGGTGATGGGCAGTGTCAGTTCTTATAAGAATAAAATAAAGAGAGAGGAGTATGGGAAGAAGGGAGGAAGTATTTCAAACCAATCTTCCATGAAACTTTCATTTGTGGATTCTGATGCGAGGTTTGTCATGTGCCACTAGTGTGGGAGGCTAGGGCATATACAACCAGTATGAATATCTCCTATGAATCCCTATTATCAGTGTGGAGGTATGGGACACTTACAAATTTTTTATAGGATGACATGTCCACTCCAAAGTGGGGTAAGATCATTGGCTCCCAGGGGAGTTCCAGCTCAGTCAGAGCCATCGAGGATGGGGGGATCTCAATTTGGTGGCCTTAGAGGTAGGTCCAGATTGTCTTATAGGAAGATCTAGTTCGAGGAAGATCCAGTTCATGGAAAATCCATAGGTGAGTGACCATTCTCAGGTAGAGAGTAGGCATCTTCATGCTATGGAGTCAGCACCAATGAGATCAGATGTGGGGCCTTCGACGGTTCGAGGTACCGTCTTGATTGCATCTTTAATAGCTGCTGCTCTTTTTGATACTAGTTCTTCTGTTTCATTTATCTCTTCTCGTTTTTTGAGAATGGTGAATTTTCCAACTGAGTTGTTATTTGTTGCGATGGAGTTAGTGACGTTGTTGGGTAAAAAGAGGGAGTAAGGTCTCAGGTTCCCATCGTGTGCACTTACTCTGTCTAGGGTTGAGATGAAGTAGGACCTCCTGGTCTTGGATATGGAACTTTTTAATGTAATATTTGGCATGGATTGGATGGTAAAATTTCAGGTGCACATCGATTTCTATAAGCGGCAAGTGAGTTTCATAACACTTGATAGCGACCCTCAGGTTTTTCATGGGGAATGAGATCCTCATCCAGGTCGTGCAAGACCTCCACTCCCAGAGTTGGGTAATATTATCTTCTGGTTATCATGGATCGTTCTAGAGGATGATTATAGTGATCTTAAGGGTAGATTACCTCATGTAGTGGATGATTTCCCAGAGGTATTTCGAGATGATTTTTCAGGATTTCCCCCAGAGCAGGATGTGGAGTTCTCGATTGATTTGGCACTAGGAACACATATGATATATCTTCCCTCGTATCATATGCCCCCCACCAAGATAAGTTAATTAAAGATACATCTAGACTATTTGGAATTCAAAGAATTCATTCGCTCGAGCGTCTCTTCTTGGGCCGCTCCTGTACTTTTTGCAAAGAATATTGATGGATCCCTCTGGTTGTGTATTGACTACTGGAAGCTGAACATGGTAACCATCATGAACAAATATCATTTGCCTCGAATAAATGACTTGTTTGATTTGTTGAAGGATGTGAAGTGATTTTCTAAGACAGAATTGTATTTGGGTTACCACCAACTCAAGGTGAAGGAGGTAGATATCCCAAAGCCAACGTTCCGAAGCAGGTACAACCACTTTGAGTACTTGGTCATGTCTTTTGGGTTGACCAATGCTCCTTCAATTTTTATGGAACTCATGAATAGGGTGTTCCACATGTATCTTGACTCCTTTGTCATGGTATTCATGGAAGACATCCTAGTTTACTCTGGATCCAAGGAGGAGCATGAGCATCACATATGTATTGTATTGGGCACCTTACGAGATCATCACCTTCATGTAAAGTTGTCCAAGTGCACTTTCTGGATTAGGTAAGTGAAGTTTCTAGGTCATGTGATCTCGAAGTAGGGGGTTTTGGTGGACCCTGAGAAGATCAGTGTAGTGATTTCATAAGAGCATCCAAAGAATGTGTTCAAGATCAGGAGTTTCCTCAGCTTGATAGGTTATTACAGGTGATTTGTTTGAGATTTCTCTCAGCTTGCTTCACCCATGACCGCACTAACCCAGAAAGGGTGAAGTTTGTATAATCCTCAAAATGTAAGGCATCCTTTAATGACTTTAAGTGGAGGTTAACTACCCCCCATGTTGATCTTTCTATAATCTGGAAAGGACTATGTGGTTTATTTTGATGCTTTAGGTATGGGTCTTGGGTGTGTGCTTATGTAGGGTGACCACTTGGTGGTGTATGTCTCTCACCAACTTTGACTACATAAAAATAATTACCCAACCCATGACTTGGAGTTGGAAGAAGTTATCCATGCTTTGAAGGCTTAACATCACTACCTCTTTGGGGAGGAGTTTTTGTTCTACTCTGATCACAAGAGACTAGCCTACATTTTCTCTCAGAAGGATCTTAATCTGAGGCAACGAAGTTGGATCAAGTACCTAAAGGGGTTCAATTTTGACATTGTCTATACCCCAAGAAAGGGTAATGTGGTGGCTGATGCCTTGAGCAAGAGAGTACTAGTACAGTCTTTGAGAAATTCTAGTGATGAGTGGACTCTGATGGGGCTCTTTGCTCAGATGCACGTGGAGACCAAGGAACACAGTTGAGGTGCATTCTTGGCGAGCATTCAGTTGACTCCCACTCTTTTATAGTTGATTTAGCATGAGTATCCCAATGATGAGCTATGTCAGTGGTCGAGGCAGTTTCTTCATGGTGGGGAGATGTTGCCTGATTGGTCTTCATCACCGAAGGGTATCTTGTGCTTCAAGGGTCATGTAGTGGTTCCACTATCTTTGAGGAAGGTGGTGATGCATGATAGCCACCAGTCTTAGTGGGTCATCCATCCTGGGTCTACCAAAGTGTACTACAATGTTCATTGGTAGTTATAGTGGCTAGGTATGATATGGGACATAGAGAACTTCATGTTGAGATGCTACACATGTCAGTAGGTAAAATCAGAGCATCAAAGACCCTCTAGTTTTATCCAGTTGTTACCCATTCCTACCTGGAAATGGGATGAAGTCACCATGGATTTCATTGTTGGATTACTTTTTACACCTTAGGGTAAGAATGACATATGGGTAGTGATTGATCATCTGACCAAATTAGTACACTTTATTCCAATCAGAGATACAGGTAAAGTGGATGAGTTGGGATGATTGTATTTTCAGGAGGTGGTAAGGTTTCACGGCGTGCTGTCAGTAATGGTCTCAAATAGAGACCCTTGTTTCACTTATCAATTTTGGGAAAGCCTTTAGAAGGCCTTGGGGTCTTAAATTAAAATGAGCATGACATACCATCCTCAAACGGATGATCAGACAGAGCGAGCAAATCAAATTTTGGAGGACATGCTCTATGCATGTGTTTTGAACTTTGGTGGTTTCTGGGATAGTCATTTGGGATTGGTTGAGTTCTCTTATAATAACAGTTACCAATACTCTATTCGAATGAATCCTTTTGAGGTGATCTATGGTTGGTCTTGTCGGCCCCCTCTATGTTGGGCTGAGGTAGTACTACTAGAAATACAACATACACCAACAATTTCAAACTGTTGGTATATGCATCAAAATTGTTGGTATACTATATACCAACAGTTTTGAAAACCGTTGGTTAGTAAGGCATTGGGAAAGTCCTATACCAATGGTTATTCTCAAACCGTTGGTATATGGTAGTGTAAACTTTAGTATGCCAATAATTTTACAGAAACTGTTGGTATATATTTATACCAGCAGTTAATAAACTGTTGGGATATATAATTTACATATAGTTTACCAATGGTTTAGAAACCATTGGTATATAGTATTACCAACGGCTATTTAAAACCATTGGTAAAACTATTCTGTAAATAAACTTTACCAACAATTTTGAACCATTGGTATAGTGTATTACCAATGATTTATTCAAATCGTTGGTAAAAAATATTCTCAAAATACACTTTTACCAATGGTTTTAAATCATTATTATAGTGTATTTCTAGAAAAAAAACACAAACCCCCCCCATCCCCTCTATTGCATACACCTACAAACACACCTACAAACAACACTTAAAATAGAAAAAAACACCTGCAATAACACATAAAAATAGCAGACTCTTCCAATTATGACATGTACCACAACATAGTTTTCCCAATTTCAATCTTCACATGACAACCACTCTTCCAACTAACCCATTTCAATTTCTTTGGTGCAGACATCTCATAATGGTGAGAGGAAACTCACATTTCAGAGAGCCCATGATAATTAGAGTTACATTTTGAGCATCTGACTATGGGGGGTGGGGGTGGGGGGTGTCCAGGTGGTGGGGTGGTGTCCAAGGGGGGTGGGGGCCATCCAAGGGGGTGAGGGTGTCTAGGGGGTGTTCAGGTGGTGGGGTGGTGTCCAGGGGGTGGGGGCTATCTAGGGGGTTGGGGGGCTGTCCAGGGGGTAGGGGGTTTTCCGTGGGGGTGGGGGTTTCCAGGGGTGGTCAGGCTGTCCATAGGGGGGGGGGTTGTCCAGGGGGTAGGGGGTGTCCAGGGGGTGGGCGGGCTGTCGATGGGGGTGGTGGGGCTGTCCAAGGGGTAGGGGGTGTCGAGGGGGTGGGCGGTCTATACACGGGGGTTCAGGGATGTCCAGGGGGTACGAGGTGTCTAGGAGGTGGGTGGGTTATCCACAGGGGTGGCAGGGCTATCTAGAGGGGTAGGGGGTGTCCAGGGGGTGGGAGGGCGGTCCATAGGGGTGGGGGCTATCCAGGGGGGTGGGGGTGTCCAGGGGGGGTGGGCGGGCTGTCCACGGGGGTGGGGGGCTGTCCAGGGGGGGTATGGGGTGTCCAGGGGGTGGGTGGATGTCCACGGGGGTTGTGGGGCTTTCCCGGGGGTACAGGGTGTCCAGGGGGGGTGAGCGAACTGTCCACGAGGGTGGTGGGACTGTCTAGGGGGTAGGGGTGTCCAAGGGAGGGGTGTCTAAGGGGTTGGGAGGGCTATCCAGGGGGTAGGGTGTCCAGGGGGGTGGGCGAGCTATCCACGATGGTGGGGGGATGTCTAGGGGATAGGGGGTGTCCAGGGTGGTGGGTGGGTTGTCCATGGGGGTGGAGAGGCCATCTAGGGGTTACGGGGTGTCCAGGGGGTGGGCAGGCTATCCACGGGGGTGGCGGGGGTGGCCATGGGGGTAGCAGGGCTATCCAGGGGGTAGGGGGTGTCTAGGGGGCGGGCGGGCTATCCACGAGGGTGGTGAGACCGTCTAGGGGGTAGGGGGTGTCCAGGGGGTGGGCAGGCTGTCCACGGGGGTGGGGGGGGTGTCCACTAGGGTGGGTGGGGGTCCAGGGGGTGGGGGCTGTCCAGGGGGTTGGGGGGGATGTCCAAGGGGGTTAGGGGTGTCCGGGGGTGGGGTGTCCGGGGGGATGGGGGTGTTTGGGGGTGGTGGGGGGTGTCCAAGAGTGGTGGGCGGGCTGTCCACAGGGGTGGGGGCTGTCTAGGGGTACGAGGTGTCTAAGGGGTGGGGTGTCTTGGGGGATGGGGGGTGTATGGGGGGTGGGGGTAGTCTGAGGGGGGGGGGGGGGTGTCCATGGGGGTGGTGGGGGGGTGTTCAGTGGGGTACGAGGTGTCTAGGGGGGTTGGGGTGTCCGGGGGGATGGGGGTGTCCAGGGGTGGTGGGGGTGTCCAGGGGGTGGACGGGATGTCCACGGGTGTGGGGGGATATCTAGGGGGGTACGGGGTGTCCAGGGGTACGGGGTGTTAGGGTGGGTGGGTGGGCTATCTACGGGGGTGGCGGGGCTATCCAAGGGGGTAGGGTGTCTAGGGGGGTGCTGTCCAGGGGTAGGGGGTGTCTAGGGGGTGGGCGGGCTATCCACAGGGGTGGAGGGGCTGTCTAGGGGGTACGAGATATCCAGGGGTGTACGGGTTGTCCACGGGGGGGTGGCAGGGCTGTCCAGGGGGGTAGGGGTGTCCAGGGGGTGGACGGGCTATCCACAGGGGTGGAGGGACTGTCTAGAGGGTAGGGGTGTCTAGGGGGTGGGGTGGGCTGTCCATGGGGGTGGTGGGGATTTCTAGGGGGTATAGGGTGTCCAGGGGGTGGGCAGACTGTCCACGGGGGTGGGGGATGTCCATGGGGGGTACATGGTGTCTAGGGGGGTGGGTGGGCTATCCACGGGGGTGGCGGGGCTGTCCAGGGGGTGGGCGGGCTATCCATAGGGGTGGGGGCTGTCCAGGGGGGTAGGGGGTGTCTAGGGGGCGGTTGGGCTATCCATGAGGGTGGCAGGGCTATTTAGGGGTGTATGGGGTGTCCAAGGGGTGGACGGGCTGGCCATGGGGGTAGCGGGGCTGTCCAGAGGGGGTAGGGGGTGTCCAGGGGGTGTGCGGGCTGTTCATAGGGGTGGGGGCTGTCCAGGGGGTAGGGGGTGTCCAGGGGGGTGGGTGGGCTATTCAGGGGGGTGGGGATATCCATGGGGGTAGGGGGTGTCCCAGGGGGGTGGACGAGCTTTCCACGAGGGTGGCAGGGCTGTCCAGGGGGGTACGGGGTGTCCAGGGGGCAGGTGGGCTATCACGGGGGTGACAGGGCTGTCCAGGGGTAGGGGTGTCCAAGGGGGTGGGCAGGCTGTCTATAGGGGGGGGGGTATCCAGGGGGTATGGGTGTCTAGGGGGGTGGGCGGGCTATCCACGAGGGTGGGGGGGAGGGGTTGTCCAGGGGGGTAGGAGGTGTCCAGGGGGTGGGCGGGCTGTCTATAGGGGTTGGGGGGTGTCCATGGGGGTGTGGGTGTCCGGGGGGGAGGGGGGGTGTCCAGGGGGTTGGGGAGCTATCCACAGGGGTTGGGGGTGTCTAGGGGGTTGGGGGTGTCTGGGGGGATGGGGGGGTGGTTCAGGGGGTGGTGGGGGTGTTCAGGGGGGGTGGTCGGGCTATCCACAAGGGTGGGTGGGGGGGGATGTCTGGGGGGTACGAGGTGTCCAGGGGGGTGGGTGGGTTATCCATGGGGGGTACTAGGTGTCCAGGGGTGGGTGGGCTCTCCAGGGGGTACAGGGTGTCCAGGGGGGGTGTCGGGGATGGGGGGTGTCCAGGGGAGGGGTGAATCAGTCACAACAAATCATCAAGTCAAGTTTTATTATTTATAGATAAAGAAATAAAGATAATGTGACCTACCTAATCACACATATATTCCGGAACAAAAAATCAATAACCATCAAAGGTCAGTAATATTAGTAAAAAATGTAACGGATCAATCTGTCCCTCATCACCATCACTATCATCATTGTCATCATCAGCCTCACCCTCATCCTCATCTTCGTCCCCATCATCGTCCCTGCCCTCCTCAATGACCTCCTCCTTGCCCTCATACTCCGCCTTGGCCTCCTCATCGCCCTCCTCCTCACTTTAGTTTAGTTGGTTGAGTAACCCTGAAATGTCATTAATTTTGATACATCATGATTGGGATAATTAATCTAGCACTATAGTGAGAGGGCCATTCAAGTTTTCTAGGAGTCAATGAAGGTTTTACTAACACATTTCATGTGTGACTGAGAGCTGTGAGATTTAATTGGGTTTTCATTCATGTTATGAAAAACAAACGATGGGTGCTAAGGATTAAAGCATTATTTTTTACTGAAAATCCAATTTGGTAGGATTGGTGACTTAATAACATGATGGTATCAAGTTTGGAATTGGGAAAATGTTAGGGAATTGAATTCTGGTGGAAGGAATACAGGTTATTGAATATCTATAGGTAGTTATTAGGAATGATATGATGTATGGTAATGAGTTTATAAGTATTTGCATCATCATGTCATGATGTTTAAGGGTGTTTTCCTATATAAAGTTGTATGGATTCCTTGATATTTTTTTTCATCATAACATGAATTAAATTTAGGATGTCATTAGAAGGTGAAATCTAGATAGAATCACTATTCATTTAATACATGGAGAGGTAGGCTTATGAATATGGGACATGCATATGGTAGTAGGTCCTTGGTCTAGGTGGATATATATGGGGATTTTCCTCCCCTGGTCTCTGTATGAAAGGATTCTAAAAGGCTCCCACCATCTTCCAAGGATCTATTGTTTCTAGAAAAACGTTTTGTGGGAGAAGGAATTCATCCTATGGTTGATATCACTTTTAGATCATGTGATGACTTACTCATCAATATTACTTAACAAGAACCAAAACTAAAGAGGCCTCATACCTATCCAAATCTCTAGAAGTGATGACTTCCCAATTCTTATTGGTGAACTATGGAAAATGGACAATTTGATGACTGGGGTTGGGTGGTTATCATTAATATAGAAAGTTCTACTAATTTGGTAGCCTTTTAAGAGATGTACCTAAATAGATATATCTAACCTGTAAGGGTCCCATGTCTCAGACTCTGGGTAAAGGCCTTTATGATGGATGTCTATCCAGTAAGTCAGAAATGAATTAGTTTAGTAGTGGCAGTGTTGGTGAATTATATTGGTAACTTTGAAATTTTATATATAGAAATATTTATTATGAATCATTAGAACTTTCTAGGTAGAATAAGGCTAGATGGTGGCTCGTGTTAATGGGTATGAATTTATCAAATCCTATGTGATTATTAGTTCCTTGTTCAAACCATATGTTTAGAATATGAGTGGGGTTAGGTAAATTTTTCTAAATTATGGAGGGGTGAAGATACAGAGATACAAATAAAACCTCTCTATATATGCACCATACAAAAAATTAGTAGATGATTTTGTGGGTTGAAATGGGTACACAAGTGATGCTTCCCTCAATTTTGGTCACCATTGGGGTCATAATAGACTATGACAATACCTTGATCTGATCATCTTTATGGGAAATTTGGAACATTGGTGTCCAGGTTTAATAACCTATCTATGGATGAAAGTGATGAAGAACCATAGAAAACATTAAAAGAAAAAAAATACTAGGAAAATGATTTCCTAGTAAACAAAAGAGGTATAAAGGCCTATGAAGAGGGTCTTTTGAGGGGGGTCCTTTTCATGCTAGATTCTGAGGAAACATGTAATGTATATTGACATTCAACCTTCATAGAGTGGATTGACCATTATCCTTTTAAGTCTATGATGAGGTAAGTGGTCCCTTATATATAAATCTATAAGGGTATAATGGGAGTGTGGGAATATGTTCTTTGTTTTGGTGGTGTTAGTTTGTGGATAAGCATGTGGATGGCATTGAAATAACTTATTGCATAGAGAAATTCATACAATTTAGCAATGACACTATGTGGTGGGTGATCATGAGATAGATCATGGAACATGTAAAGTGCATGATATTTTATAGGAGTTCCAAGGCTGCTCTTGGATGGAATGATGACATGTCATAGAGAATAGTCACTTTAATTTAGTGAGGTATGACTTCGAGAGCATGAGTTGGATGATATATTGGGTGGAACAATATTTTAGACCTAATACACAAGATAATATGGGAATTCAAAGCAATTTTTTCACGTGGTACCCGTTTTAATTGTAAACCAATGATAGTAGTGAGAGGGACAATTATTGAGTTATTATTTAAGCATGTATTTATTGATACTGAGGTTCTATCCTTCACACTAATTTAATTTAGAGTCCCTCCCCACCTACACAATCCCCTTCCCACCTCACCCCCAACAGACTCCCCTTGCACAACCCCCCTCCCCCCTACACACCCCCTCCCCACCTGCGACACTGCACATCCCCCCACCTGCACACCCCCCTCCCATCCACCTACTGCACAACCCCCCCACCTACACCCCCCACTTGCACAACCCCCCTCATACCACCCCCACCTGCACACCCCCACCTCACCCCCAACAAAATCCCCCTACATAGCCCCCTCCCCCCGACCTACACACCCCCACCTGCACAGCCCACCCCCTCCCCACCTGCACACTGCACATCCCCCCACCCACCTGCACACCCCCACCCACTGCACAACCCCCCTCCCCCACCTCAGTACCCCTTCCCCCACCCCACCTGCATAGCCCACCCCCACCCCCACCTATACACCCCCACCTCACCCCCAAAAGACTCCCCCTACACAGCCCCCCTCCCCCCCACTTGCACACACCCACCTGCACAACCCACCCCCCACTGCACACCCACCCTCCCCACCTACACACTACACATCCCCCCACCTGTACACCCCACCTGCACCCCCTCCCCCCACCCACTACACACCCCTCACCACCTTCACCCCCCTCCCCCCACTCACTGCACCCCCACCTGCACCCCCCACTTGCACAGCCCCCCTCCCCCCCTCCCCTACCTGCACAACTCACCCCCCAACCTGCACACTCCCCTCCCCCACCCACTTGCACAGCCCCTCCCCCTCCACTTGGCACCCCCACTTGCACACCCCCCTCCACCCCCACCTGCATAGCCCACCCCCACCCCCCACCTATACACCCCCACCTCACCCCCAATAGACTCCCCCCACTACACACCCTCACCTGCACATCCACCCACCTACACACCCCCTCCCCAACCCACTGCACCCCCACCACTTGCACCCCCCACTTGCACAACCCCCCTCCCCCCACCCCCATTAGTACAACCCACTCCCACCCCCACCTGTATAGCCCCCCCCCACCTCACTCCCCACCTGCACAGCCCCCCTCCACTAGTGGGAGAAAATATAGTACCCCTACAACACTAATATTGTGTAACACTCCTATAAAAATTAGTGATGGTAGTGGTTCAAAAAGGGAAATTCACTGTCTATGTGTAGGCTGAAGTATTTGGAATATGCAAATTTCACATTCAAGAACAACCGAAAACCCTAAATAATGAGATATTACAGTGGATGAGGAAATAAACTAAACATGGTATATAAAAATCCAAAATAAATGCAGGCATAGGATATAACTCCAACTCACCAATTTGAAGTGGAAACAACTAGGATGGATCTTTAAAAGAGGAGAGGTCAGGGTCGTCGGTTGGGAAGAGAGCGCCGCTCTGGTAGGGAAAAAATAAATCGATCGAATCTGTAAAGGGAAGTGGGGTCTTGAGCGTATTTGGGGAAAAAATATCCCAACGGTTTTAAAAAACTGTTGGGAAACATCACTATACCCCGATGATTTTAAAAAACCATTGGAAACATCACTATACCCCCACTATATCCCAACAGTTTACATAAACCATTGGTAAAAATCCATATACTCAAATGGTTTGTACAAGCCGTTGGGAAAGACTACACTAAATCACTATATCCCAATGGTTTTAAAAAACTGTTGGGAAAAGGGTGTTGGTATAAGTATGATTTCCAGTAGTGTAGGTGAGACCTCATTGTTGGGGTCGAGCCTTGTGCAACAGACATCTGAGAAGGTCAAGTTGATTAGGAATCGGTTATTAATAGCTCATAGTCACCAAAAATCCTATGCAGATTAGAGGCGTTGATACCTATAGTTTTTTATGGGTGATAAGGTATTCTTGAAGGTGTCCCCTTATATGGGTCATCATCATTTGGAAAGCAGGGCAAACTAATGCTGAGATATGTTAAACCTTTTGAGATTACCGAACGGATTAGAAAGGTGGAATACATGTTAGATTTTCCCTCTCAGTTGACATATATTCACAATGTATTCCATGTATCCTAGTTGAATAAGTACAATCCAGATCCGTCTCATGTGCTGAATTGGGAGGAGTTAGAGATAGAGCCCAATTTGTCTGTTTTTGAGTGGCTAGTGCGAATAGTTGATTCTAAAGAGAAGGTGGTTTGGGGAAAGTCAATTCCACTAGTTAAGGTACTTTGGAATCATGGGAACGATGTACACAAAACTTGGAGCAAAAGTCATGGGTTGAGAAAGAGTACCCATTCTTATTTTTTGATCAAGCTTCAGGTTGACTTTCTAGGGTGGAAAGTATTTCATGGTGGAGAGAATTTTCACATCCATGTCCCTATTTTAAGGTACTTTTTTTCACTTATATTGTTTTCCTAACTTCCCCCCTAGGTTTCCCCTAGGAACCCCTTGAATTATGAAGTTTTTGGACTTGTTTTGGGTAGCCAGAATGGGTCACATGGTTTACTAAACTGTGCGGACAAACCGTGCACAACTTCTAGGAAATTAAAAAATTCTTTTAAAATTCCTACTTTTCCCTTCCAAAATTAAACCAAATACACCAATTTCTTCCCCATTTCATGACTAGAATACATGGATAGCCTCCAAGCTCTCTCAACCTCCCTTGGAACTCAATTTTTAAGGGGGGTTTGGTGGATAAACTTCAAGGATAATCAAGTAAGAGATTTCCCTTCCTTGTTTCTTATAATTCCTTGGGATTTATTCCACTTTTCTTGAATCTCCAAATTTCCAGAAGCTAGGGATTTGTACCTAGGTTTTTTTTGAGTTCTTGTTCAAATCTTGTGGTTTTAGGTTTTTTTTCACTCCCTTGTAGTGTGGCGGTGGTGCGATTGAAGTTTCACACAAGGATTTGAGGGTTTTAACACATTTGATAGGTGATTCCATGGGTAAGCATTGTATAATGAGTTAGCTTTCTGGAATTAGATTTTTTTCATGTTCCATTTTCATTGTGTTTGTTGTGAAAACTATTTTTGGTATAATTTTTTAAGCGGTTGATTTTTAAGTGGCATTTTTGTGTGAAAATGGGGTTTTTTCATGTGCATTCTATGTTCTACCAATTGGGGTTGTTTTATACTTCATGGAATGGTTTTATTAAAATGTTTTAGTACTGAAGATTCTAGTTTTGTGTAATATTGTTATGCATTTGGTTTTAAAGGAGGGGTTTTAAATGGATTTTATGTGAAAAGTTTTGTTATACATTGTGAAATTGTTTTATGGAAATTCTAAGTGTTTATTTGAGTTATATGAATAGTGAAAATCATGTTTAGCTAATTTTTTGAGTGTGTATGACCAAAACTGGTATTTTTATGTGTAAATGACATTTGATAGAATTTGGAACTTGTTTTATCACAAATAGGGAAACCCGGGTATCTAAGTGGGCGGACGTGTACTAGTATGCTAGTGATCCGGAGTGGTTTTGTCCTTGTTTCACTTAGAAAGTTTGATGTTGACAAAAAAACTATAATGATGATGATTGGGAACCAATTGGTTATGGGTATGTTCCATACTAGTGGCTTGTGCACAAAACAAATATTTGTTATGGTTACTTTTACACCGAGATACGAGGTACCTGGGGCCCACAACTAGCTAGTACCTAGGGGGTTCCCGTGACTAGTGCTCGTTGACTATTTGGTATTTAACATTGGATTATAGGGTGTTTGGACGGAAAATTCAGTAGCTTACATGTTTTATTTAATTTTATTCATTCTTTAATGTTAACCCTTGAAAACTGTTTCCATTAAAAGTTTCACTTTAGAAATTGTTTCCACCATTTATTATTTATAAAAACTTGCAATATTTTTATCTTATAATGCTTTTCACATGGAATATTTGGGTTATATCCTATTGAGATTAGTATCACACCCTACTTACACCTTTGGGTGTAATTATACTTGATTATGTTTGACACAGTTAATGGCACGGTCCTTGTAGACAGCGGTTCGGGTTGTTAGTTTCCTTCCATGGTGTGGTGTTGCGGAGACAACTCGTGGGTGATGACCCCTTATCGTGCGGTGGTCCTAGGTTTGTTTTTCTGATACTTTTATAGTTTTTAACCTCTTGCATCATGTTTAAAACCTTGTATTTAGTTCTGAATTTTATTTAAGGATTCTTTGGTTGGTAATTTTTAGATTCAGTTTATTTATTGTTATTGGTTGTTTTATGTATCCTAACTCAAGTAAACCATTCCCAAACCATTGTTTATCATACCCGGGCACTTGTGACAACCCATGGGGATAAGAAAAACCCTTTGGTCCTTGAAACAGATCGGGTTGGGTGACAGTTTTAATGGCGACCAGATTCGGTTCGTGACAGGTTGGGTGTGAATCGAAGATCCGAGTGAGTCTAACAGTCCTATTTTGTCTATATTTTGGAAAAGGAAATGTGTGGTTTTTATTCTCCATAATAATCCCCAAAACCTTATTTTACCAGAAGATTATAAGTTGGGGCTTTGAAGTTTGTTTGAGTTCGAATCAAGGGCTAAGGCTAAGTGAGTGTTCGCCCATAAACTTGAGGTAGGTCGTTTACAAGTTATGTCCCACAGTCTTGATGTTGGTTATGCGTATGTGGTTGTGATATTGGTGTTGTTATGTTTAGTTTTGTTTTCCCATGATAGGAAATGAGTAATTGGGTATCTAAATGATGTGTTAGATGTGGGTTTTGGGCACAATTGAAGTGTGCATTGGGTGGTGCTTGATCGCATCACAATTCACTACATTATTTTACCCCTACATCACTCTTTTAAACTAGTTTTGTATTTAAAATTACAAATATTATCTCAAATTTAACATCCCGTTTGATTAAATTATTAAATTTTTATCACTATTTAAAAGGTAAATTATTCTTTTTTTGGTGATTTCTTTGCAGGAGGAGGTAATTTGGAGGGTCGGAGATGATCCAGAAGGGAAATGGACCAAACTGCATGGAATCCCAAAGACATGTGTCCACTATTTTGCACATTTCTAAAAATTCGTGCCTCAAAATGGGCTGAAATTTTATGGTCCGCTCCAAAACTTAATGGGATACATTTTATATGAAGTAACCCAAGCTTCCACTACTGGAAATACATTATTTCCCAATGGTTTAGAACTGTTGGGAAAGGTTGCAGAATCGTTGGTATATGTTATACCAATGGTTCTACAAACCGTAGGTAAGTAAGCCATTGGGAAAGCTTTTACCAACGGTTTATAGTGAACTGTTGGGATAGGGTGGAGAAAAATTACCCTATCCCAACGGTTCTGGCAAACCATTGGGAAAGCTTTTTCCCAACGGTTTCCAACCATTGGGATAGAGTGGAGAAAATTACCAAGTTTTTCCCAAGGGTTTGGCCAAACCGTTGGGAAAAACCCAAGGTCTCCTATTTCCCAATGGTTTCTAAACCATTGGGAAAAGTGTTTTACCAACAGTTCTATGAACCGTTGGTAAAAAAAACCCAGACATGCTATGCCAACGGTTTCAAACCATTGGCATAGCCTCTGCTGGGGCAAATTGCACAGAAGCTCTGCAATTTTCCCAGCAGCTCTGCAATTTGCCCACCAGGTCTCATTTTGTGGGTTCCCTCTCATTTTCAATCCAATTATTGTACCTGCAATAAACTAACACATACATATAAAATTATTGTACCTGAAATAACCAACTAACACTTACATATAGAGAACAAATTCATACACATTTAACATATAATGCTGGAACTATACACATCCATAATTAAATTAGAATTCATAACGTAATTATAAACATACATGATTCATTTATAATTCAATTTAAAATTTAGATGAAAATTATATGTGGAATCTGGAATTCAATTCATAATTTGATCGGTTTTTTGTATACCATATATTTTTACCTGAAATGATGTCCATTTTAAACAAAATACATACACCTGGAGTGCTACCAACCACACCGTGCCTCAGATTGAGGTGGGGTTAACTCATACACGTCACAAATGACCCATGGATCGTTGTGCTAAAGTATCGACACAATCTGAATGCGTTTGGTCAGTTTTTTGTATGACAGTTGATGTTTTTCAATTAAAATGACGTCTTTTTGAAACAAAAGGCAAACACTTTGAGTGGTGCCGGCCACACCGCATCTCAAATTGAGGCAGGTTTGATTCATACACGTCACATATGACCCATGGATCATTCTCCTAAAGTTTCAACGGAAACTGAATGCGTTTGATCAGTTTTCTGTATGTACTTAAAATGTTGTCCATTTTAAACAAAAGAGAGCCACTTAGAGTGATTCCGATCACACCATGCCTCCTATTAAGGCGGGGTTGACTCGTACACGTCACATATGACCCATGGATCGTTTTTCTAAAGTATAGACACAATACGAATTCATTTGGTCGGTTTTCCATATGTTAGTTGATGTTTTTCACTTAAAATGACGTCCTTTTGAAACAAAAGATAGACACTTTGAGTGGTGGAGGCCACACCGCACCTCGAATTGAGGCAGGGTTGACTCGTACACGTCACATATGACCCATGAATCGTTGTGCTAAAGTATCGACACAATCCGAATGCGTTTGGTCGGTTTTCCGTATGTCAGTTGATGTTTTTCAATTAAAATGACGTCCTTTTGAAACAAAAGGCAGACACTTAGAGTGGTTCCAGCCACACCGAATCTCATATTGAGGTGGGGTTAATTCTTACATGTCACATATGACCCATGAATCGTTCTCATAAAGTTTCAATGGAAACTGAATGCGTTTGGTTGGTTTTCCGTATGTACTTAAAATATTGTCCATTTTAAACAAAAGAGAGCCACTTAGAGTGATTTTGGCCACAACGTGCCTCCAATTAAGGCGGGGTTGACTTTTACATGTCACATATGACCCATGTATTGTTTTTCTAAAGTATCTACACAATACGAATGCATTTGGTCGGTTTTCCGTATGCCAGTTGATGTTTTTCACTTAAAATGACGTCCTTTTGAAACAAAAGACAGACACTTTGAGTGGTGGTGGACATACCGAATCTCGTATTGAGGTTAGGTTGACTATTACACGTCACATATGACCCATGGATCATTGTGCTAAAGTATCGACACAATCCGAATGCGTTTGGTCGGTTTTCCGTATGCCAGTTGATGTTTTTCAATTAAAATGACGTCCTTTTAAAACAAAAGGCATACACTTTGACTGGTGCCAGCCAAACCACATCTCATATTGAGGCGGGGTTTATTCTTACACGTCACATATGACCCATGAATCGTTCTCCTAAAGTTTCAACGGAATCCGAATGCGTTTGGTCGGTTTTTCGTATGTACTTAAAATGTTGTCCATTTTAAACAAAAGAGAGCCACTTAGAGTGATTTCGGCTACACCGTGCCTCATATTAAGGTGGGGTTGACTCATACATGTCAAGTATCGACACAATCCGAATGAGTTTGGTCACTTTTTTGTATTCCAATTGATATTTTTCACTTAAAATGACGTCCTTTTGAAACAAAAGACAGAAACTTTGAGTGGTGGCGGCCACACCGTACCTCAGATTGAGGCGGGGTTGACTCGTACACGTCACATATGACCCATGGATCGTTGTGATAAAGTATCAACACAATATGGATGCGTTTGGTCGGTTTTCTGTATGCCAGTTGATGTTTTTCACTTAAAATGACGTCCTTTTGAAATAAAAGACAGACACTTTGAGTGGTGGAGGCCACACCGTGCCTCAGATTGAGGCATAGTTGACTCGTACATGTCACATATGACCCATGGATCGTTGGGCTAAAGTATCAACACAATACGAATGTATTTGGTCAGTTTTCCGTACGCCAGTTGATGTTTTTCAATTAAAATGACGTCCTTTTGAAACAAAAGGCAGACACTTTGAGTGGTTCTAGACACACCGCGTCTCAGATTGAGGCAGAGTTGATTCGTACACGTCAAATATGACCCATGAATTGTTCTTCTAAAGTTTCAACGGAAACCGAATGCATTTGGTCGGTTTTCCGTATGTACTTAAAATGTTGTCCATTTTAAACAAAAGAGAGCCACTTAGAGTGATTCTGGTCAAACCGTGCCTCCGATTAAGGCAGGGTTGACTCGTACATGTCACATATGACCCATGGATCATTGTACTAAAGTATCGACACAATACGAATGTGTTTGGTCGGTTTTCTGTATGCCATTTGATGTTTTTCACTTAAAATGACGTCCTTTTGAAACAAAAGACAGACACTTTGAGTGGTGGCGGCCACACTGCGCCTCAGATTGATGTGAGGTTGACTTGTACACGTCACATATGATCCATGGATCGTTGTTCTAAAGTTTCAACACAATCCGAATGCGTTTGGTTGGTTTTCCTTATGCCAGTTGATGTTTTTCAATTAAAATGACGTCCTTTTGAAACAAAAGGCAGACAATTTGAGTGGTGCCGGCCGCACCACGCCTCAGATTGAGGTGGGGTTGACTCATACACATCACATATGACCCATGGATCGTTGTGCTAAAGTATCAACACAATCCAAATGCGTTTTTTAATTTTCCGTATGCCAGTTTATGTTTTTCAATTAAAATGACGTCCTTTTGAAACAAAAGGCATACACTTTGAGTGGTGGCGGCCACATTGCACCTCGGATTGAGGCAGAGTTTACTTGTACACGTCACATATGACCCATGGATCATTGTGCTAAAGTATCGACACAATCCGAATGTGTTTGGTCGGTTTTCCGTATGTACTTAAAATGTTGTCCATTTTAAATAAAAGAGAGCCACTTAGAGTGATTCTGGCCACACCATGCCTCATATTTAGGCGAGGTTGACTCGTACATGTCACATATGACCCATGGATCATTGTGCTAAAGTATCGACACAATCAGAATGCACTTGGTCGCTTTTCCGTATGCCAGTTGATATTTTTCACTTAAAATGACATCCTTTTGAAGCAAAAGATAGACACTTTGAGTGGTGGAGGCCACACCACACCTCGTATTGAGGCGGGGTTGACTCGTACATGTCATATATGACCTATGGATTGTTGTGCTAAAGTATCGACACAATCCAAATGCGTTTGTCGGTTTTCCGTATGCCAGTTGATGTTTTTCAATTAAAATGACGTCCTTTTGAAACAAAAGGCAGACACTTTGAGTGGTGGCGGCCACACCACGCCTCAGATTGAGGCGGGGTTGACTCGTACACATCACATACGACCCATGGATCATTGTGCTAAAGTATCGACACAATCCGAATGCGTTTGGTCGGTTTTCCTTATGTAATTAAAATGTTGTCCATTTTAAACAAAAGAGAGCCACTTAGAGTGATTCCAGCCACACTATGCCTCAGATTAAGGTGGGGTTGACTCGTACACGTCACATATGACACATGGATCATTGTGCGAAAGTATCAACACAATCTGAATGCGTTTGGTCACTTTTCCGTATGCCAGTTGATATTTTTCACTTAAAATGACATCCTTTTGAAACAAAAGACAGATACTTTGAGTGGTGGCGGCCACACCACGCCTCGGATTGAGGCGGGTTTGACTCGTACACATCACGTATGACCCATGGATCGTTGTGCTAAATTATTGACACAATCTGAATGCGTTTGTCGGTTTTACGTATGCCAGTTGATGTTTTTCAATTAAAATGACGTCCTTTTAAAACAAAAGGCAGACACTTTGAGTGGTGCCAGCCACACCGCGCCTCGGATTGAGGCGGGGTTGACTAGTACACGTCATATATGACCCATGGATCGTTGTTCTAAAGTATCGACACAATCTAAATGCGTTTGGTCAGTTTTCCGTTTGTACTTAAAATGTTGTCCATTTTAAACAAAAGAGAGCCACTTAGAGTGATTCCGGCCACAACGTGCCTCAGATTAAGGCAGGGTTGACTCGTACACATCACATATGACCCATGGATCATTTTTCTAAAGTATCGACACAATCCGAATGCGTTTGGTCGGTTTTTCGTATGCCAGTTGATGTTTTCACTTAAAATGACGTCCTTTTGAAACAAAAGATAGAAACTTTGAGTGGTGGAGGCCACACCACACCTCTGATTGAGGCGGGGTTGACACGTACACGTCACATATGACCCATGGATCATTGTTATAAGGTATCAACACAATCCGAATGAGTTTGGTCAGTTTTATGTATGGCAGTTGATGTTTTTCAATTAAAATGACGTCCTTTTGAAACAAAAGGCAGACACTTTGAGTACGTGGAGGCCACACCGTGCCTCAGATTGAGGCGGGGTTGATTAGTACATGTCACATATGACCCATGGATTGTTCTCCTAAAGTTTCAACAGAAACCGAATGCGTTTGGTCGGTTTTCCGTATGTACTTAAAATGTTGTCCATTTTATGAGAATCCTCATGTGTCTATTAGTGGAATGGTATTTACTTAAAATCTTGTGGACATTTATATAAAATATTTTTATATCATTATTAGTATGGATTAGATTTTAGTTTATCATGCTATGAAACATTTTGGAGCTAACAATGTCATGCTCAATAAATACATCTCTTTTATAACATACCAAGAATCTATGATATTGATTAGATGCGTAAATGTGATTTACATTGATTATCATGATGAAAATAAATAAAATATATATTATAGATTTTCTAGTATTAAATGAAATCAAGGAGGGTGGGGGGGCTGTCTGGCGGGG
Organism: Viscum album; assembly: GCA_963277665.1. Taxonomy (NCBI): domain Eukaryota; kingdom Viridiplantae; phylum Streptophyta; class Magnoliopsida; order Santalales; family Viscaceae; genus Viscum; species Viscum album. The sequence goes on from OY728126.1 coordinate 1,749,256,504, forward strand.
CTGTCCGGGGGGCTGTCCGGTGGGTGTTCGGGGGGCTGTCCGGGGACCAAGGAGGAGGGTGGGGGGGATGTGCGGGGGGCTGTCCGTGGGGTGTTCGGGGGGTTGTCCGGGGTCCAAGGAGGAGGGTGGGGGGGGGGGGGGCTGTCTGGGGGGATGTCCGGGGGGCTGTCCGGGGTCCAGGGAGGAGTGTGGGGGGGGCTGTCCGGGGGGCTGTTCGGGGAGCTGTCCGGGGGATGTCCGGGGGTGTTTGGGGGGTTGTCCGGGGTCCAAGGAAGAGGGTGGGGAGGGGGGGCTGTCCGGGGGGCTGTCCGGGGTCCAGGGAGGAGGGTGGGGGGCTATCCGGGGGGCTGTTCAGGGTCTGTCTGGGGGCTGTCCGGGGGTGTTCAAGGGGTTGTCTGGGGTCCATGGAAGAGGGTGGGGGGGGCTGTCTGGGGGGCAGTCCGGGGGGCTGTTCGGGGTCCAGGGAGGAGGGTGGGGGTGCTGTCTGGGGGGCTATTTGGGGGGCTGTCCGGGGTCCAGGGAGGAGGGTGGGGGGTTGTCCAGGGTCCAGGAAGGAGGGGGTTCCTAAACACACAACCACTAAAAGACAACAACATCCATAAAAACAGATAATATATAAAAACAACTCAACTCCAATACTATACTACGAGTCTAGATAAAACCAACAACTAGAATAGATTAAATATCAAATCTCAGTAATATCAGTCAAAAATGTAATGGATCAACTTGTCCCACATCACCGTCACCATCATCACCATCATCATCACCCTCGTCCTCATCCCCATCATCGTCCTCGCCCTCCTCGCCCTCGCCCTCCTCCTCGCCCTCGCCCCTCCTCCTCGCCCTCACCACCCGTCTCGCCCTCCTCCTCTCCCTCCTCTTTCGAATCAGACTCCTCGCCACCATCATCGTCAAGCTGGACATCGTCCTGACCACCACTAGAACTTCCACCTGGTTCACCATATATAGAACATATCGATGACATATACTCATCAAAAGCTGGGCTGGCCTCTGCTGGAAGTGTTGGACGTAGAACTTCAATAAATTTCATAAACGCACTGTTTTCCCTAGCAGACTGTTCTACCGTCTCTATGGCCCTTTTCTCAGCCTGTTCTGCCTGTTCCCTAACTTGCTGCAGCTCGGTAGCACTACAGATCGTACCTGAGGAGGGCCAATACCTCGTCGGGGCTATCCTAGGTCGGCAGCATACTCTGCCAGGATGCTCCTTTCCTAACACCTGATGTAAGTGATCTATTGGCCCAAAATTGTCTGGTTCTTGGGCATTGAGGGCCTCTAAAGCATCCTGTTACAAATATAAATATATTATTAAGTTACAAAATAGATATTAAAATATAAAATCAACAGATTAAAACTTACAATCTGCTGCTGAGTCACTTCGTTGACGGTACTTCCATCCTTTTTTCCGTCTACTCGAGCAAAACAGTTTTTCTCGAGGCACATGTCCTTCAATATTTTGTATTTGCCTCTAGAATGAAATTGAAAACTAAAGTTATATGAAAACTTTAGCAAACTATTAAATAATTGAGAAACAAAAGAAAAATTCAAGTCGTAAAGAAAACTTATAAACAATTGTCATACCTGCTTCCTCTCACGATCAGGCATCGTAGTGCGTCCCAGTGTGTGGAGTTTTTTTTTGCATCAATGTTATTTTTATTTTTTCCAGATGATTCCTAAATAAAATTCGAAAATGAAACAGATAGTATTAATGAAAAACATGAAAGTTATTATTTAAATACCTTAAATGTTATTCATACCTTAAACTGGGTACTCGTCCAATGAGTAATCATCTAATGATACTGCTCTATAGGACAATCATCCACCACTGGTACCGCCTCTAACTCAGTGCCAACTCTAACAACCCATCCAATATACAACTCATGCTTGTAGGCTCTCCAAAGCTCTCCTAAATCCTTTAGACTTTCTGTTTGTGCACCCTCACCATCGGGAAAATTAAATCGAAGCTGAAATCAAAATATTAATTCATATAAATACAAAAATAATTCATGGCATTAAATAGAACAGATTTTTTTTACCCATATCTCTGCCCAAGCTCTATCCTTGACTTCATGTGGCAAATGTCTCCACGAAAGCGGGGCTGACGGGAATGATGTCAGAGTATTTGGCAAGCGTCGCCAAAAAACTCCAACATTGCTGCCATGTTTTCTCAACCATTTGGTTGTCTTCATTATAATCTACCATAACCTGTGTGTGTTGGTTCCACACCGAACGCATGCGTGTATGCCCCCGCCTACGCATCCTATCAGTAGATGTATCTATCATGAAATAAAAAAAAATATTTTATCAAAACATGTTATAATGAAAATAAATATTGCTATAAATTTTTTTTAGGGTTCTATAAATATACTTGTGCCGGTCTGGTCACTGAGCGCCGCCGAATCCACAAAAACTGATAGAACACCCTGTGGTGGAATAGGAGTCGAAGACGATGGAATATAGAAGCTCAGAGAGATAGAAGTAGAGGGAAAAGAAGATGGTACAACAGTATGACCGGATGCTGACTGGGGAGTGGGAATCATCATGGATGTGAAAATGATGGGCCAGAAGATGCAGAAGGTAGCAAAAACATGGGAGGCCTAAATATCCTGTGTGTCCCTAATGACACACCGGGATCAGAATGTGGGAAGGATGACATGTCAGTGGGAGGGGTAGGGTCTAGTCGGGCATGCGCAGCTGATCGTCCACCTTTGGTATGAACCCTCCTCGTACCACCGGCCTGAGTACTAGGACCAGTACTAGGCTCCTCGTCGAATAACTGTCGACGTATAGGTGGATCCTACAAAAATGTTTACAAAAAAATTAATCACATGACATTATAGTTCTTTAAATATATATATATATATATTTTAAATAAAGTACTCACTGTAGGCACTAATGGTGGAACGCCCATATATGCCATCCGATGATTGTTCTCCATCGTTTTTTTCCTTCGTCTCTCTTCAATTGGCTGCATTTCCTGCTTTTGAAAACAAATATGTAATTAATTAGAAAAAGGAAACTAATGTGTAAACAAAAAAACTAAATATATGAGGGAATATGGGGATTCATTGATAATTTAGCTATTACTTGTTTTATAAGAGCTTGAATGAATTTAATAAATCATACAAGTTGTAATGTTCACCAAGTTAGAAATATTGTTTGACTAGGTTTGAATACAGTGCAATTCCAAATTATAAAATGCAATTCAAATAAAACAGCAACCAATAAACATTGAAAATTCACATAACGGTCAAGTCAGCTAAAACATATTTGTGATCAATACTAAATCAATTTGAATATTACCAACCTTAACAACCCAACTCGAGGTAAACCAAAAGAATTCAGAACATGGATGACTGATTCTATATATTTTCAACCACAACTCCAGGTTCACAATCAACTCTGAAAATTGAGCTATTAGAGTCATCAAAAGAAATAAATGGATTGGTTCCAATGGCAATAGGGACAGTGTCAATTCCATCATCACCATCATCAAAAATATGTCTTGGAATTACTTCAACTATGACACCAAATTCAGCTCGAAGTTGGTCTTTGACATAAAAAACTTGTTTAGCCATTGATACCAACACATATGGTTCTTCGGTAGCAAGAGTGCGAGTCATATTAATTACTCGAAATCCACAATCATCAATAAATGTGCCATGTATCGTCATCAAATCAAACCAATGGCATTTCATCATTGTGACTCGTCCATGAGAGTAATAATCCAATATTATTATTTTCTCAATGACTCCATAATAACCCACATTTTCAAATCGCGGTCTACTATCTGATGCACTGGCATAACAATCTGTTGTGGCAGTAACCATAACACCATCATGTTGTGTTCTCATGTTCTTTGCTCGTTCAGTGACAATAAATTTTTACCCATTGATAACAATTGATTTACAGTCACGAACCACAGTATTAGGACCAAAAACCAAAACTCTTATTTCCTCAGAGACAGAGTCAGCAGACAAACTCAATACCTGGAATATAAATGACTGTTAAACTTAATTAAATATTGAAATAATTAATTTAAACATTAATATTTTTACCTTCAATTTTAACCAAGCAGAAAACTCTTTGCTATGAAAAGTCTCTCTCCTTCTCAAAGATAAAGAACGATGATTCCTATTTATCATTGTTTTATGTTCCCTGTAGATAAAAAATATGAATAGTTTAACAGATATATATGTAATATATACATAATAAATTTAGTTACCTAATATAGTCATCGAACAAATCACAGTTGAACAAAACTGTGCGATGTACCATCTCCCGCTCTTCATGGCTTAATGTCTTCAATGTATATGATCCAGGAATTCCTCCTGTTTGAGGAAGTGATGGAAAATTGGGTTCAATTTTCTCATACTATTCTTATTCATTTCTCATTGCTTTGTTCAATCTTTTAGTAAGATCAGACAAATACATCGAGCAGAAATCCATACATTCTTGAGCCAGGTACCCATTCATGATAGAACCTTCGGGATGATTTCTGTTTCGGACATAAGACTTCAATGTGAACATATTTCTTTTAGTTGGATACATCCAATGAAAAGAAACAGGTCCTCTGAGAAGTATTTCAGTGGTAATATGGACAGTCAGATGCATCATGCATGTGAAAAATGATGGAGGAAATATTTTATCCAACTCACACAAAATTAATGGGGCATCTATCAACATTTTTTGCAAGAAATACTTGGACAACTTCTTAGCAAAAATATCTCTAAACAAATGGCACAACTGAATAACAGCCACCCTTACATTATTGGACAAAAGATGAAGGATTTATATTGGAAGAAACTCATGTAGTAGAACATGATAATTATGAGTCTTCAAAGATTTTAGCTTCAAATATCTTCTGTTGACCCGTTTAGATATGTTGCTTGAATAACCATCAGGAACTCTAATAGTCTCTAATAATTCTAGAAATTGTTTTTTTCCGTAGGTGTCATCACATAAGAAGCACATGGAAGTTTCCATTTATTTTCACTGATACACACAGGATGTAATTCTGGTCTGATGCCCCAATCCACCAAGTCACGCCGAGATCGTAAATCATCTTTTTTCTTCCCCTTGACATTTAGAAGAACCGAAAGCAACATTTCACATATATTCTTTTCAATATGAATTACGTCTAAGAAATGACGTAACAAATTGGTTGACCAATAAGGCAAATAAAAAAAGATACTCCTCTTCCTCCAATTGTAACACGTTTCAGTGGAAACATTCTTTCTCTTTCCAGATTTCATTTGACCCTTCCCGAACGAAAAACTGGAATCTTTCAATTCATTAAGCACATCAGTTCCAAACATATACTGAGTTGGATCATCGGTCTCTATGGTATTATCAAATCTTCGATGATTCAATCTATATGGATGATCCTTTGGAAAGAATATTCGATGTCCCAAAAAACTGAAACTACAATGATGTTTCAGTCTTCTGGATCGTGTATTCTTCATACAAACTGGACATGACAGTTTTCCCTTCGTGCTCCATCCAGACATCATTGCATAAGCTGGAAAATCATTGATCATCCACATAAGTGCAGCACGCAACTGAAATATGTCTTTCGAACATGCATCGTATGTGCGCACACCCACATCCCAAAGAAGTTTCAACTCTTTTATTAAAGTTTGCATGTATACATCAATATCAATGTCGGGATCAGAAGGACCAGATATGAGTATACTCATGAAAGTGAAAGGTTTTTTCATACACAACCATGGGGGGGGGATTATAAATGTGTATAAAAACTGGCCATGTGCTGTGCGAAGTAAGCATCTTCCCAAACGAATTAAAACTGTCGCATGAAAGACCCAGCCTCACATTACGCACGTCAGCTGCAAAATCAGGATGTCGAGCATCAAATCTCTACCATGCAAATCCATTTACAGGATGAACCAACTCATCATTAGTCTTCTTTCTCTCGATATCATGCCATCTCATTTTTATTGATATGTCATCAGACATAGAAGGATTCTAGAGTATGGGGATCAATGGAAATTGCCACATTACTTTTTGTGGAATGCGGGATGGTGTTCCATCAGATTTTGACTTCCAGCGAGATGTACCATATTTTATACAATCATTTCGTTCAGCAGTTTCCTCCCAAGATAAACTGCAATCTTTGGGGCAAGCATGAATTTTTTTTCTTGAAAATCCAAGTTCCTCAACTAACTTCCATGCCATATAGTGGTTTGAGGGAATATCTGCATAATATGGAAGTAAATCCTTCAAGAGGGTAAGAATGTAATCGATTTCTGTATTAGAAATCCCATACATAGTTTTCCCATGAAACAATCGGATTAAAAATTCAGCTTTTTCATTTTATCGCATTGTCGATATACTGGAGTCGTGGAAACATCATTCAATTTTTTCACCCTATCAATATCATCATTTTCACTAGATGCATCAAATTTCCTCATATCGAAGTATTCTTGAGTCGAAATCCTTTCTTTTTCATGATGACGAATAAACAGAAACCGATCATCTAACAAATTCTCCATTCCAGTCCTTTCATTTCGATCATCACCAATTTGAGATTTCATTTTCTCCCCATTGTGATACCACACAAATTAGTTTTCTTGAAAACCATTTTTGGTTATGTGGTAGCTGACTTATTCACGGCTCAAACATATTATAACAACACAATTGGAACATGGGCACTGTATGCGACCACTATCTGAAGCATTGTGAAATGCAAAATCTATAAAGCTCTCCAAATTGTTTTGAAAATCGCTTGAGATCCGATCGGTTTCATACATCCAACTTATGTCCATTCTGTAAAAAGAATTTATATAAGTAATTTTGTCATAAAAAATTCAATAGGATTGAACTTTAATAGAAAATACATTTAAGTAAACGATAAAGGAAGGAGTTTCTAGTTGATGTAGTGAACTATTAAAACAATGTAAAGATATACTAATTAATTCAGTTATGTGTGCCTAGATTTGAGGTGAGATGTGTTTTGTAATTTTTTTCATTTATCACATACCAAGAAGACACCATAGACCTAATAAAATATTGTTCAAGATATTACAAAGTGAAGGCTTTTCATGAAAGATGCATAATGTGTAAAGAGAGTTTTTTAAATAAGTTATTGATTCTAAAAAATGGAAATATTGTGAAAAGTTAGTACATTTCATAACACCCAAACTGAAGTCCACAGAAAGTACCATATCACCCCACTAAAAAAAGGAAAACCACCTACCCCACTACCCCAACCATGTCAATTACCTCAATGAGGGCTTATATGTCTGTATTTGGGAAGAGGTTGAAGGAGTCTAACCTGGATGGGGAGTTGCAGCCGATCAGATGGAAGACCTCAGGTTAGGGTTCACCTGCACGAGGGCTTCTAGAAATCGGGGAAATGCAAAGTTATTTGCTTCTGTGTAATTGGGGGTGGGCTGTCCACGGGGGTGGCGGGGTTGTCCAGGGGGTACGGGGTGTCCAGGGGGGGTGGGCGGGCTGTCCACGAGGGTGGCGAGGCTGTCTAGGGGGGAGGGGGTGTCCAGGGGGTGGGCGGGCTATCCACGAGGGTGGGGGGTGGGGTTTCCAGGGGGTACAAGGTGTCCAAGGGGTGGGGGTGTCTGGGGGGGGTGGGGGGAGTGTCCAGGGGGTGGGCGGGCTGCCCACAGGGTTGGGGGGCTGTCCAGGTAGTAGGGGGTGTCCAGGGGGTGGGCAGGCTTTCCATGGGGGTGGCAGGGTTGTCCAGGGGGTACAAGGTGTCCAGGGGGGTGGGCGGACTGTCCACGAGGGTGGCAGGGCTGTCCAGGGGGTAGGGGGTGTCCAGGGGGGTGGGCGAGCTGTCCACAGGGGTGTGACCGAGAGCTATGAGATTTAATTGGGTTTTCATTCATGTTATGAAAAAAAGATGGGTGTTAAGGATTAGAATAGTATTTTTTTAGTGAAAATCCAATTTGGTAGGATTAGTGACTTGATAACATGATGGTATCAAGTTTGAAATTGGGAAAATGTTGGGGCATTGGATTCTAAAATGCTCCCACAACCTTCCAAGGATATATTATTTCTAGAAAAATGTGTTGTGGGAGAAGGAATTCATCCTATATAGTTGATGTCACTTTTAGATCACGTGATGCCTTACTCATCAAGATGACTAGACAAGAACCAAAACCAAAGAGGCCTCAAAACTATCCAAATCTTTAGAAGTGATGAATTCCTCGTGCTTATTGGTGAACTATGGAAGTGATGACTTCCCACCTGCGCAACCCCCCCTCCCCACCTCACCCCCAACAGACTCCCCCTGCACAACCCCCTCCCATCCACCGATTGCACAACCCCCCCCACCTGCACCCCCACTTGCACAACCCCCCCTTCCTCACCCCCACATGCACAACCCCCTCCCATCCACCCACTGCACACCCCCCCCACCTGCACAACCCCCCTCCCCCCACCCCACCCCCACCCCACCTGTACACCCCCACCTCACCCCCCACCATACTCCCACCTGCCCAGCCCACCCCCAACCTACACACTCCCCTCCCCCCCCACCCACTTGCACAGCCACCCCCCACCTACACTCCCCCACTTGCACAACCCCCCCTCCCCCACCCCCACCTGCACAACCCCCCTTCCCCCACCACCACCTGTACACCCCACCCCCACCTCACCCCCAACAGACTCCCACTTGCCCAGCCCACCCCCCAACCTGCACACTCACCTCCCCCCACCTACTTGCACAACACCCCCTCCACTTTCACCCCCCACTTGAACAACCCCCCCTCCCCCACCCCCACCTGCACAACCCACCCCCACCCCCACCTGTAAAACCCCCACCTCACCCTCCCAACAGACTCTGACCTGCCCAGCCCACCCCCCAACCTGCACACTCCCCTCCCCCCACCCACTTGCACAACAACCCCCCTCCACTTGCACCCCCACCTGCATAACCCACCCCTCCCCCCACCCCCACCTGCACAACCACCCCCACCCCCACCTGTACAACCCCCCACCTAAACACCCCACCAACACACCCCCTCCCCCCACCTACTGCACCCCCAGCACCTCCCACCAGAACAAAATAGAACAAAAAAATGATTCACACATGACACCAGAACAAAAACAGAAAACAAATAACAAATCGAATTGAAATTGTTGGGTATACCATACTGCACGAACCTTAGGTTTAAGCCAAATCAAAACAGAAAATAAAAAAATTATATGCAAAACATTAAACATAACGTACTACTTACAGATTTTAAGTGTAGAACAAAACAACTTTGTGATTGAATATGGATCTGGTGGAATGATTTTCCAAGCGAGAGAGATCTTAGGTCTCAACTTTAGCAGTTCAATCGCGTGGATGAGATATCGGGTTTGTTGGGATTTTATGGAAAAAATTTCCCAACGGATTTTTAAAACCATTGGGAAAGGTGAGCTTTACCAACGGTTTACACAAACCGTTGGGAAATCCTTCCTAAGTCATGGCCTTTACCAACGGTTTTTACAAACCGTTGGGAAATGGAGAAAAATTTTAGATTTCCCAAAAGTTTCTTCAAAACGTTGGGAAATACTTATTTTATACCCCTATACCAACGGTTATGTTGAACCATTGGAATACAAGAGTTGGGAAAACCCAGATTCCCAGTAGTGTTCATTCGGCCTCTAAAATTCCCATACAAACTGATATGTTAAGGGAATCAAATCTGCACAAGTCAAAATCGGTGTTAAGTATTTTATCAATATCTTCAGTTGTGATTGTCCAAATGGAGACAAAATTTCAGTGGAGATAGTAATTATGTGGGGTTAAAACTTTATAGTTTTTTACAAAGGGAAGTTCTAATGTATAGTGGCCAAAAACTACGAGTCAAGTGGTTTTACACAATCTGTGTGCTCAAAACCACCTTCCAATTTGCCTATAAAAGAACACCTTGGGAACCTCATTTAGAATTTTGGACAAGGAGTGAAGTGCTGCCATTTAGGAGTTATATAGGAGTCCTCTCACCACCTTATAGGTTCTATAACTCCTTATACTCATATGGGGGGATCTTTAAGTAAGGATCCCTTCATCAAAGCCTTCATCTCTTTCTTGATTTGTAATATTTATGTTTGCATAATAAAATTCGTTATTATTATTTTATTTATTATATTTTCTTATATATTACCTTGTTTACCACTATTTTATTCTTTATTAATCTTACTAATTGGGTTGTAATCAAGAGTATAAACTAGATTGGGTTTTACCCTTTCTAAACCTTTGCACATGTAAAACGTTTCTACGACGACTATGCCACCCTTGGAAGAGTAGTTCTTTTTAGTAATTGATCAACCTATATCCTTATTCATTAATTTATTTTGAATAAATAAGATACTTTAATTCACATATTATGATATATTAATTTAGTTTTTAATTTAAATGTAACTAAGTAAGCAATTGAACAATTAACACAAAACACGTGAGGTCTGGAATTGTGTGAACTGTGAGAGTGTAACCTTAATCTGTAGAGTTAAAACACAATACCTAAACTCAATTAGTTATCATTTTCTGAATTGATATGTGAATTAATTTACCACTAACCATAATATATCCTTATAACATCAATCAAAGCAGGGTGTTGCGATTACATGTTCTGAAGACAGCCTAGGGTTTAATTCACTTCATCTTTGTGGTAAGGTTAATTCTCTTAGGGTACGGGGGTTAAAAAGTTAGGAGATCATAATTAAGTAGATGTTAATTTAAAGGATAATTATTAATAAGTAAATGAATAGTTAGAGTTAGATCGATTATGCCTTTTAAAATATTTTTTAAGAAAAACATCTTCTTGTGGAATCTTTTTAATCGAACTTCATTTCAAAATTAAAAACAAAGAAATGCAATCTTCTTCTAGAAAACTTCTTCTAGTTTTATAAATGATAAAACCCCCCATCCTTTCAAGTAGTATTTTTATTCTCTTTTATTTTATTTTTATAATACCTTTAAGAAGTTGTTTTAATTTACTTCTTCCTTTGAGATACGACCTTGGTCAGCCACTCTACTGCACCCAAGTACCCAAGAAATCACACTTCATTTGAGGTCACCCACGATAGCGCCTTTCAAATTGGCACTATTTCTGGGGAGAAAAGTAATTATTTCAACCGATTAGAGGTATTTATTTTATTTTACATTTTATTCTCTTCTTCTCTTCTTTCTTTCTTCTTTTCCCAATCCGTTTTTTATTTCTTTCTTTCTTATTCTTCTTATATTATTTTCTTCTTATTTTTGGGACATCAACTCAAACTTCTCAGTTTTATTTTACTATGGTCCAATTTCCTTATTTTTATTTTTATTTTATTTATGACATGAACTAATCCCTAAGATCTCTTATATCTTGACCTTGAGATTGAACGTATCCTTCGAGCTCGAATAAGACATTCTCAGTCTACGTGAAGTTTCAACATTCAACCAGTTGGAGAATTACTCCATTCCAAGAACATTGAAATTGAAAACACTTCTAAGTAAAACTTAAAAAAAGAACCAATGGATGAAGAAAATAACAATGAACTTAATAGAACCATTCGAGAATTGGTTGCACCAGATATTAACTATCAACCAAATTATATTGCATACCCGAATCTCGAATCAGACTTTGAACTGAAATCTGGGTTAATTAATCTTCTTCCAAAATTTCATGGATTATCTGGTGAGGATTCAAACAAAAATTTAAAATAATTTATTGTGGTTTGATCAACCCTAAAACCAAGAAATGTTTCTGAAGATCAAATCAAACTAAGAGCATTCCCATTCTCACTTGATGGAGCTGCAAAGGATTGGATGTATTATTTACAACCTGAAGATGTAAATTGTTGGAATGATTTAAAACATCTTTTCTTGCAGATATTTTTTCTATTATCAAGGAACACATCCATTAGAAAAGAGATCTTGGGGATCAATAAATCACAAGGGGAGTCAATGTATGAGTACTGAGAGTGATTCAAGAAGTTGTGTGAAAGTTTCCCACATCACTAAATCAGTGAGCACTCATCTAGTACTTATATGAAGGACTCACACCTATGGAGATAATCATAGTGGATGATGCGGCTGAAGGGGAATTGGTAGACAAAATACCAGTAGCTGCATGTGAATTGATTTCCAAGATGTCCCAAAACTCCCAAAAATTTGACGATCGAGGTACACTACATGCTCGAGGAGTACATCAGGTATGTCATTCTTCTCTTGAAAGTAATTTGATTGATACTAAGTTAGTATAATTGACCACTATAGTGAGGCATATTACATTGGCTCAAAAGACATCCCAACCCCCTCCTTCAAGGCCTTGTGACATTTGCACTGAAATAGACCACCCAACTAACTGTTTCCCCCAACTACAAGAAACAGAAGATTACGAAACAATGTTTCTTGGGAGACCATATCAGCAGCAACAACAATAACCATATCCCCAAAAGAAGTTTGATTCATTTGGTCCAACATATAACCAAGGGTGTAAGGATCAATAGGACATGAGGTATGGCTCTGTACAACAACAAAGGCCCCTTTTCAACAAAACCTCCAGTAGCCTCCACCTTACTAACATGGTTTCTAACAACCCCAAAGGTGATTTGAAGCTAAAGAATAAATAAGTCAACAACAAGGTAATTCTCAAACAAAGTTATATTATAAAACTGATGATATTTTGAAGAAAATTGTTCTTAATCAATAGAATGAGCTGAAGAATCAAGGTTCAGAGTTGAGGGAGTTGAAGACTCAAATGAGATAGATTTCCACTACCCTCTATGAATTGGTAAGTAAGAATTATAGAAATTTACCTTCCCAACCTACTCCAAATCCCAAGGTGAATGTTAGTTCCATCACATTAATAAGTGGGAATAAAATTAATGATACATATGTACCTACCATTCCACTGGGATTCACCTCAAATCTAGAAAATCCTCATTCCACACCAACTGTTGAGCAACCCAAGGAGAAAGATAAAGGTAAGAAAAAGATTGATGATTTTCCTATTAAACATATTCCCTTTCTAAATAGGTTTGTACAAACCAATAATATGGTTGAGGAGGCGATGTAAAAAGAGGTTTTGGACACATTAAAGCGTGTGTAGATCAATATCCCTTTACTTGAAGCCATTAAACAAATACCAAGGTATGCCAAATTATTAAAAGAACTTTGTACCAATCGAAGAGGGCTCAAGGGAAATGAAAGGATCAATCTTGGAAGGAATGTGTCAATACTCATTACACTAAATCTAGCAATGAAAAAAAATTGCAAGGATCCAGGGACATTCACTATCCCATACACCATAGGGGAGTTTCACTTTTCTGATACTCTTTGTGATTTGGGAGCTTCCATAAATGTGATGCCTCACTCTGTATTCTCTTCTTTGTAGTATGGTGAGTTGAAACCGACGATAGTAGTGATGCAGTTGGAAAATAGAGCTAAAAAATATCCAACGAGAGTCCTTGAGGATGTACTTGTTTGGGTAAGATACATGATCGTTCCAGTAGATTTCTACATGATTAAAATGGAGGATGATCAGGTAAGTTCTCATGCTCCCATTATCTTAGGTATACCCTTACTCAAAATTGTAAAAACTATCATAAATGTCAATGAGGGTACACTTTCCATGGAGTTTGGGGATGAAGTTGTGATATTTAATGTTATGGACTCCATGAAGTACCCCTCAGAGGACCATTCTGCATTTTTTATCTCCCATTTTGAACCACCAAATAAAAACCTCATGTAATTTGATTGTCCTATGATTAGGGAGATTATGAGTATTGGTTCTAGTTTAATGTCTAAGAGTACTTCCAAACCTATTTCTAATGTACAAGACTCTCTTAGATTTTATTTTGAAATGGATTCATATTCTGATTTTGATCATGTGAACTCTGATTATGACATGGATGTTGAGTATGCTGATGGATTTGATGAACAATTCTCTAATTTTGATGATGTCTATTCTGATACTAATACTCTTTGTTCACATATTTCAGTTCCTTCACTATCTTCATCTATACAACACTTCCCTATATTGGAACTCATGCCATTTCCACCTAGTCTTAAATACTCATACTTGTTGAGTGGTAAAAGATTACCTGTTATCATTGCTAACAATATCTATTTTGAACATGAAGAAAAACTTTTTAATCTTTTGAGGGAGAACATTAAGGAAATCAGATGGACCTTGGATGACATATCAGGTATTAGCCCCTCTATTTGCATACATAGGATTCTTTTGGAGGATGGGGCTAAATCAGTTAGGCATCCACAAAGGAGACTCAATCCAACACTTTTGGAGGTTGTTAAAAAAGAGGTTGAAAAATTGCTTGAGGTAGGTATAATTTATCCCATTTTAGATTCCCAATGGGTGAGTCATATTCAGGTTGTGCCTAAGAAAAGTGGTATTACTGTTGTTAAAAATGAGAAATATGAGTTAGTTCCAATGAGGGTACAAAACAGTTGGCATGTGTGTATTGATTATAGGAAACTAAATCAGTCCACCCGCAAAAGACCATTTCCCCTCCCATTTATTGATCAAATGCTTAAGAGACTAGCTGGGAAGACACATTATTATTTCTTGGATGAATGTTTTGGATATTTTTAGGTTCTTATTGCTCTGAAGGATCAGGAGAATTCAACATTCACTTGTCCATTCAGTATGTTTGCCTACCGAAGGATGCCATTTAGACTTTGCAATTCCCCAGGTACCTTCCATAGATGCATGGTGAGTATTTTTTCTGATTTTATTTGAGACCTACATGGAGGTATTTATGGATGATTTTACAGTGTATGGATCCTCATTTGATGAATGTATAAGTAGTTTGGGAAAGGTGTTGAATTGTTGTATTGAGAAGAATCTGGTCCTAAACTTTGAAAAGTGTCATTTCATGGTAGAGCATGTCATTGTCTTAGGGCATGTAGTGTCAAAACATGGGATATAGGTTTATAGATCTAAGATAGAAATTATTTCATTCTTACCATATCCTTCATGTATGCGTGATGTTAGATCTTTCCTAGGGCATGCAGGATTTTATTGGTGCTTCATCAAAGATTTAGTAAGATTGCTCTTGCTATGTCATGATTACTTCAAAAGGATTCTGATTTTGTGTTTGATGATTATTGCAGTACTTCCTTTGATGAGCTAAAGAAGTTTCAGACCACTCCACCGATCATACATCCCCCACAGTGGGAGATTCTTTTTGAGCTTATATGTGATGACTCCAACTTCGCAGTTGGAGTTGTCTTGTCTCAGAGGGTGGAGGGACGTTCACATGTGATTGCTTATGCATTAAGAACACTAGATTCAACCCAATAAAACTACACAACCATGAAAAAGGAGTTTATTTCTATTATATTTGCTTTAGATAAATTCTGTTCATATTTATTGGGTTCTAAAGTAGTTGTTTTTTCTGACCATGTAGCTCTGATGTACCTCTTGAAGAAGCCAGATGCAAAGCCCAGGCTAATCCAATGGATGATCCTTCTTCAATAATTTTATATCAAGATAAAGGAAAATAACGGGTTAGAAAACTTGTTGGAATACCACATGACACTAGTAGAAAAATGGTTTTTAACATTGTTAGTTTGACATCGGTTTCATATAAACCGAGGTAATATATTTTTCCGGAGAATTTTTTGCGTCGTTTTTTTTAAAATCGACACCAAAAAGAAAACAAAAATAGTTTGGACATCAGTTTTTTTAAAAACCGATGCGAAATTTTTTAAAAATATATTTTTGGCATCGATTTTTACAAAAACTGACGCCAAAAATTAGATTTTTTTACTAAGTTTTAGATTATTTACTAAGCTTCAATTTGACAGGTCGTGGAGAAAAAAAATAGTTACAGATTAAAAGTTATGGTTATCAGAAGTTGATCTTCTCTAATAGAAGTTTTAAAGAAGTCCATCTTTCAAAGACTATAACTTTTAATCTGTAACTCCGTTTTAGCTCCATGACCAGTCAAATCAAAGCTTAAGAAATTATCTAAAACATTGTAATTTATTTTTCAGTTTTGGCATCGGTTTTGAAAAAAACCGACATGAAAAAGTGTTTTCTTTTAAATTTTAACGTCGGTTTATTTAAAAACTGATGCAAAAAATTTTAAAAATATATTTTTGGCGTCACTTTTTACAAAAACCGACGCAAAAAATTAGATTTTTTACTAAGTTTTAGATTATTTCTTAAGATTAAATTTGACAGGTCGTGGAGCAAAAACAGAGTTACAGATTAAAAGTTATGGTTTTCGGAAGTTGATCTTCACTAATAGAAGTCTTAAAGAAGTCCATATTTCAAAGACCATAAATTTTAATCCATAATTCCATTTTAGCTCTATGACTAGTCAAATAGAAGCTTAAGAAATTATCTAAAACATTGTATTTTTTTTTTCATTTTTGGCATCAGTTTTGAAAAAAACAACGTGAAAAAGTGTTTTCTTTTAAATTTTAGCGCCGGTTTTTTTAAAAACCGACACGAAAAGTTTTAAAAATATATTTTTGGCGTCGGTTTTTACAAAAACTGACACCAAAATTTATATTTTTTTACTAAGTTTTATATTATTTCCTAAGCTTCAATTTGACAGGTTGTGGAGAAAAAAAGGAGTTACAGATTAAAAGTTATGGTTGTCGGAAGTTGATCTTCTCTAATAGAAGTCTTAAAGAAGTCCATATTTCAAAGACCACAACTTTTAATCCGTAACTCCGTTTTAGCTCCACGACCAGTCAAATCGAAGATTAAGAAATTATCTAAAACATTGTAATTTTTTTTCATTTTTGGCATCAGTTTTTATGAAAACTGAATCCAATAATATTTTTTTTAGTTTTCGCATCGTGTTTTTTAAAAATCGACGCCAATTTTTTTTTTACTTTTTGGTGTCAGTTTTTAAAAACACCGACGCGAAAAATAATTTCTTTTTTACTTTCTCGCGTCGGTTTATTTCAAAACTGACGCCAAAAAGGATATTTATTGGCATTTTTGGAACTGGTTTTCTACAAAAACCGACACCAAAGAGTATTCTCCAATATGCGGGATCAAAATTTCAATTTTTTCACAATGCACGTTTAACTTTTTAAAATCCCGCCTACATTTCCATACAACGCTATTGAAAATATTTTCGTTTACTATATATAAATCCATTTTATCCTTCATTTAAAATTTTAATCCTCTTTAATTCAATCAAGTTTGAAATGCGGATTCAATCGTTAATTTAAACACGGTACCTCTTCTAATCATTTATTTTCGTTTTTATTCTTTTCCTTCATTTCAAAACAGCTCTATTAGCTTGCTTATAGAGATGATTTATTATTATTGTCAAGTTACAAATATAGAACATTCGAATGAGATCTACCAACTGTGGTGTAAATTTAATTATCGATCACCATTTTCATTTGTTGTATGTGATTTTAATTTATGTTTATCAAAATTTATTTGAAACGAGTTGTACCAATCAAAACATTGATAATTCCAACTTCCGACGACCATAACTTTTGATCCATAACTCTGTTTTTTCTCCACGACCTATCAAATCAAAGCTTAGAAAATGCTTTAAAATATGGAAGAAGAAAAAGTTACTTTTTGGCGTCAATTTTTGTAAAAACCAATGCCAAAAATATATTTTTTTCATTTATGGCATCGGTTTTTTTTAAAAACTGACGCTGAAACTATTTTTTTAACCTTTTGGCGTCGGTTTTTAAGGAAACCGACGCCAAAAATGACACGGATTGATTTTTTTGGCATCGTTTTTTACAAAACTGACGGTAAAAAACAAATTTAATTCATTTTTGGTGTCAGTTTTAAAAAACCAACGTAAAAAGTCATATATTTTACATCGATAGCTTCAACATAGGTTAAAAACCGACGTCAAAATTAAAAAAAAAACTGACGTTAAAGACCATTTTTCTACTAGTGTGAGTAGGATTACTCACACACTAGATGATGACACCTTGGAATAGGTACCACTTCAGGACACTTTCCCCAATTAACATCTTTATTCCATCTCAGGTACACATCATTGGTATGAAGATTTAGTTAACTACCTTGGTGCCTCTGAAATCCCTTCAAATTTAAAGAAACATCAATTCTAAAAATTAAATAGTGAGTCAAGATTTTATGTTTGGGATGATATATACCTATGACACATGTGTAGTGACCAAGTTATTAGGAGGTGTGTTCCTAATCATGAGTTTGAGTCTATTCTACAATTTTGTCATACACTTGCTTGTGGTGGACACTTTGGACCCCAACAGATAGCTAGGAAAGTTTTAGACTCTATATTTGTCCTAGATTATTCCATGATGCTCATGTGTATTGTAAGTCGTGCTCACATTTCCAACACACGAGAAACATTTTTAGGAGACATGAGATTCCTCAATAACCCATATTATTTTGTGAGTTTATTGATGTGTGGGGCATCGATTTTATGGGTCATTTTCCTAGTTCATTTGGTTTTTTGTATATTTTGGTTGTTGTTAATTATGTGAGAAAATGGGTGGAGGCTAAGGCCACCAGGACTGATGATTCTCATGTTGTAGTGGACTTTGTCAAAGCACATATTTTTGCAGGTTTGGAGTACTGAAGGTCATCATTAGTTACCAAGGGACACACTTCTGTAATCGGAATTTTGCTTCCCTCCTTCAGAGGTATGGGGTGACACAAAACATCAACACCATGCCACCCCCAAACAAATGGCCAGGATGAGGTTTCAAATCGTGAGTTGAAACAAATTTTGGAGAAACCATGCATTTGAATATGAAGGATTGGTGCAAGAGCTTAGATGATGCATTGTGGGCTTATAGGACAACATACAAGACACCCATTGGTATGTCCCCATTTCAGATTGTTTTTGTGAAAGCCTGTCATCTCCCCATGGAAGTTGAGCATCAGGCTTATTGGGATATAAAGAAATGCAACATGGATTTGGCCCAAGATGGAATCCAAAGGAAACTACAAATTCAAGAGCTTGAGGATATTTTATTATCTCCATATGAGAACTCAATGATCTATAAGGAAAGATAAAAAATAGCTCACGAAAAAATGATCCAGAAAATAAAATTTCAAGTTGGAGAGAAATTCTTGCTCTATAGTTTACGACTGAAGCCGGTTCCTGGTAAGTTGCATTCCAAGTGGTTATGTCCTTATATTGTATCTAATGTTTTTCCTTATGGTGTAGTAGAAATCACACAAGAGGACACTTGAAGGATCTTTACACTCAATGAGAAACGTTTGAAGAAATACATTGAGGGACTTCCTACTGATGTAGTGGACTTCATCACACTACATGATCCTATCATCACTTGAGCATAACAGGATGTTCCTAACCCTTTCACTTTTATATTATTTGTCCTATTTAAAATTCTTTATTTCATGTGCATATATCATCTCATGGGTTCAAATTGAGGAAAATGCAATATTTTAAGTGTGGGGGAGGGAACCTTTTAGTTTAGTAATTTTAATTGTTTTCTTGTTTTTCAATGATTTAAAAAAAACAAAAAAAATTGCGTGTTTTTCAAATTTTGTGTCTTTATTTTTCAATTTTTTGTGTGTTTTTTAAAATTTTGAGCTGAAATTATTCTCAACACTATTTTTAAATCCATATGAATAAGTGAAACAATTTATCCCTTGAAACTGAGCTTAAATGAATACTGAAAATGAATTTTTTTCAAGTTCAAATCTTTTGTAATTTCATGAAAAGTAATCTGAATTTTGAATCCCATGCCACATCCCACTATCTTTATATTTGAAATCACTTTCCTGTGAGGGTTCTGAACCATTATTTTCATATTATTTACATTTAAATCATTTCTTGAGAGAACCAAACCATGCTTGATTTAACTAGAATTTTATTTATTCCTATCAAAACTTAAGGGTTTGAGGTACTTGTGTTTTAAATTATTGAGGAATTTGTTTGGTATTAAAGCCCCTATTTCAAATAATCCTTTTTTATAATGGCCTACCTTAAACATTTAATCCTTGTATCCCTTAGAAGCCATGAACAACCTGTTAGGTTATCCACATTACAATTCAATTTTCTCTATCCAACCAACTCTTGAAGTGAAATTGCATAATCTAGATAAAATTAAGTATGAGGGAAGCTATCTTGTGTTGTTCTACCACATTATGTGATACTTTGGGTGGAAAAATAAATTTTGAATAGATGTGTTTGCTTCTAAAAAAAATCATTCTGTTGAAAGTTGT
Organism: Viscum album; assembly: GCA_963277665.1. Lineage (NCBI taxonomy): Eukaryota > Viridiplantae > Streptophyta > Magnoliopsida > Santalales > Viscaceae > Viscum > Viscum album. The sequence goes on from OY728126.1 coordinate 1,749,276,672, forward strand.
GCCTTTTCTAGAGATTTCATGATAAGTGAAGTTGTGCCTTTTTAGAGCTTCTAAAAAAGAAAGGAAGTTATGACTATATGGAGATTTCACAAAAAACTATTTTGGAGAATATTGAATTTTTTTTTGTTAAAATGATGAATGGTGTAAAATTTCCATGACTTTTCATGATGATGGAACTGAATTGATGATAAGGGGATTGAGGAGGAGACCATATTTAAGTAAAAATTAGATTAATGCAATTTTGCTTAAAAAAGAGTCAAGACCTCCTCATTTAGACTTAGATTTTTTCACATCTAAATCCTACCAACTGAAAGCCACAAAATAACCCTAAAAAACCCTCATGATAAACATATATCCTTGACTCACATCGGGTGGCGATGTAGGAATTTATCAAGCCTATGGTGATGACCCTTGTATGAGTTTGGATGAGAAATTCATTGCTGAAAAATTGGCATTTTTGTGATGAGAGAAAATGAAAGTGAGGTAAGTGTTTTGTGTGAATGGGAGGACAAATAAAGTGGAAATATATTGAATATTATAAATGGATAACTTGAAATAATGGATTTTATGTGGGATGATATCATTTGTTTCTTGGTGTGGAATTTTTGAATCTCAAGGATATGTGTTTTAAAACTTGTTTTGATATTCTTGTTTACTTTTAACAATTTTTTTGGAATACATGATATGAGTTTTTTCACATGAGTGCAAAAGGGTAAGTGTGGGGGTGTGATCACATCACAATTCACTACATTATTTCATCCCTACATCACTGTTTTAAACTAGTTTTGTATTTAAAATTACAAATATTATCTCAAATTGCACATCCCATTTGATTCAATTATTAAATTTTTATCACTGTTTAAAAGGGAAATTATTCTTTTTTTGGCGATTTCTTTGTAGGAGGAGGTGATTTGGAGGATCGGAGATGATCTAGAAGGGAAATGGGCCAAACTGCATGGAATCCCAAAGACATCTGTCCACTGTTTTGCACATTGCTAAAAATAAGTACCTCAAAATGGGACAAAATTTTGTGGTATGATACAAAACTTAATATGATACATTTCATATGTAGGTACCCAAGCTTCATTCGACCTCTAAAATTCCCATCCAAACTGATATTTCAAGGGAATCAAATCTGCACAAGTCAAAAGTGGTGTTCTGTATTTTATCAATATCTCTGGATATGATTGTCCAAATGGATCCAAACTTTCAGTGGAGATATTTCCGATGTGGGGTTACAACTTTATATTTTTGTCCAAAGGTATATTCAACTGTATAGTGGCCGAAAACTACGATACAAGTGGTTTTACACAATTTGTGTGCTCAAAACCACCTTCCAATTTGCCTATAAAAGAACACCTTGGGAACCTCATTTAGAAGTTCAACCAAGGAGTGAAGTGATTCCATTTTGGAGTTATAGATGAGCCCTATCACCACCTTAGAGGTTCTGTAACTCCTTATACTCATAGGGGGATCTCTTGAAGCAAGGATCCCTTCATCGAAGCCTTCCTCTCTTTCTTGCTTTGTAATATTTATGTTTTCATAATAAACTTCTTTATTCCTCTTTTATTTCTTATATTTTCTTCTATATTCCCCTATTTTCCTCTTTTTTATTCTTCCTTAATCTTCATAATTGTTCTGGAATCAATAGTAGAAATGATATTTGATCTTACCCTTTCTAAACCTTTGCACATGCAAAATGTTTCTACGATGACTATGCCACCCATGGAAGAGTAGTTCTTTTTAGTAATCGATCAACCTCTATCCTTATTCATTCATTTATTTTGAATCAATGAGATACTATAATTCACATATTATGATATATTAATTGAGTTTTTAATTTAAATGAAACTAAGTAAGCAATTGAACAGTTAACACAAAACACGCGAGGTCGAGAATTGTGTGAACTGTGAGAGTGCAACCTTAACTAGTAATTCAAAACCACATAAGATTAATTTTTAGATTTCAAACATAATCCCTAAACTCAATTAGTCCTATTTTCTAGAATGGATATTTTTCTTAATTTACCACTGAACATAATCTATCCTTAGAATATCAATCAAAGTAGGGTGCTTCAATTACATGTTCTGAAGATAGCCTAGGGTTTAATTCACTTCATCTTTGTGGTAAGGTTAATTCTCATAGGGTTCGAGGGTTAACAAGTTAGGGGATCATAATTAAGTGGATTTTAATTTAAATGATAATTATTAATAAGTAAATGAAGAGGTATATTTAGATCGATTAATCATTTTAAAATATTTTCTAAGAAAAACATTTTCTTGTGGCATCTTTTTAATCGAACTTCATTTCAAAATTAAAAACAAAAAAATGAAATCTTCTTCCAGAAAACTTTTTCTAGTTTTATAAATGATAAAAAACCCCCCATAATTTAAAGTAGTATTTTTATTCTCTTTTATTTTACTTTTATAATACCTTTAAGAATTTTTTTTAATTTACTTCCTCCTTTGAGATATGACCTTGGTCAGCCACTCTGCTACACCCAAGTACCCAAGAAATCACACTTCATTTGAGAGTGACCACGACAGCGCCTTTCAGTGCCCAAATTTTCTTTTTTCCATAATCAATGATCAATATGAGATCTATGCGATGATTAATTCCATGATCAATGGAATTGAATCAAATAACAAGAAAGGGATAGAACGTCGAAACCAAAAGAGAGGAGATCAACACATATTGTTTATAATTAATTTAATTAAATAAGAATTACCTCTAAGGAATTATTTATTTATTGATGTGTTCAGTGATATATCTATTGTGAATTGTTGTTGATTTATAGAAACCAATCATATATTTCCTCTAGTGGTGATCCACACGTGTTCCACGAATTTCCGAATGTCGTCAAAGGATTCTTTGGGTGCTAGCATAGATGATCTGTATGCTTGTGTTGTCCATCTTTGATTTCCTTGAGAACCGATTCCAAAGCATTCTCCTTGATCTAGTGGAGGAGTATTTCTATCTATTATTGATATCATTCTTGGATAATATAGATCTCTAGGATTGATAGGTTTTCTCCAAATTCGTTGTGCACAGCTAAATTGACTATATTGAGAAAATGACATAATTGGGTATTTATATTGCTAGGGTTAAAATAAGATAATTGCATAAGTTACCTTATCATTTATTTAATCCCCAAAAAAACCCCATGTCAAATAATAATAGTAATATTATTATTTCTCAACATGCACCTAACTTTCAAATTATAATTAAATTTTATTTAATTAAATAATATTCAATATTTATTATTTCTCACCAGACCATTATTAAACTCGATCGTCCATTCCTCCACAATATTTATCAGGCCTTGAATAATGTCTATTTATTTATTAAATAAATATCACTGAATTATTCACTAATAAATAAATAAATATTATATTCACTAAATAAAAAATAAATATTTATTACATATTCTGCTCATAATATATTCTCTCGAATAACTAGTGTCAAAATAAATGCGATCAATTATACATGAATAATTATTAAACCATGTGTGAGAATAATATTTATTCAAACTGTTAAATAATAAATAATAATATATTATTTAACTGGGATTCTAGATACATTTAATGCATGAACCTCTAGGCCTCTTTCTCAATGGCATTAGGCGAACCCACCAAAAATCTAAAGTTAGCGTTTAGAAACACGTCAAGGAACCCATAGAGAAATAAGTTAATGCTATAATAACATGTTACCAAATACATACGTTTACTGTATAATATAACCCCTTTATCACAATATCTCTAATCGAGTAGGTTGTATGTTAGTGCCATCAACCTATATGCTCGATATCTCTTTCTTTGAATTTCTAGAAATAAAACTTGCCTATAGATTACCATGGTCTTGGATTTATTTAGGATATATCATTTCCATAAAAGGGAATGAGATATTAAATCTTGTTAATGAATATAAGGGATAAATCCTTTCTCACATTATTCATTAATGCAATATTACTCGTGACGCACCAAACATTTCCTACCTCACCGCGAACATCTGTCATCACGGTTTTTGTCAATATATAAAAGTACACGACTCATAATAATAATTAATAATAATCTTAAAGTCTAAGGATTAATACACATATCTTTAGATAGAAACATACAATGACACATATAAATGTGGACTTCTTATTGTCGGATCTCGTTCTCATAATATCACATTGGATATTACCAAGGGAATACATCATAAGAAGGTGCCACAAAGTCCTACGAGTCTCCACCCCTAATAAACTATATCATTTCTATCCCTCAAATGATATCATATGGATATAAAACATATATTTAAGAATAATATCATAGCACTTCCAGGTTCTCATCATAGCGGAGAACTACTATGAACTTTTAGTGCGACAACTACTCTTGGGACATTATCACATAAAATGTCACACATAAAAAAATCATGATGTGATAAGTAGTTTATTAATATTTAAAACCATGAATACAAGTTATCATAAAGTATATAGAATTTGTCTCTAGAGAAACAAATCCAATATTAGATCCACCGTGATCCTCGTGGGATCCGATGAGGATGATTAGACCGGGCCTATGGAAACCCTTGGGGTAGACCACTCCATTTAAAATTAAATATTGAGATGTTGAATGATGAATTGAGGGTTTTTTGATATTAAATCAATTATAAATGTGATTAACCTGACAACATAACAAGACATGATGTTTGGATTGATTTTAAGAGTTAAGCAATTGATGGTGTGTAAATGGATGAATGTGATAATTGGTTAATGGGTCTTGGCGTTATGGTTAAATGGCTTGGAAATGAGAATAAATGGATTTAATGTGTTAAAATGGTAAACTGATCTTGTAAGGAATTGAGAACATGATGATTGTAAAGAACCATGGAAATGTGATTAAATGGAAATGGTTCACCTTGTTGTTTTCTGTAATAAAATGGTTAATGATGATGAGCCTATGTGAATATGAAAAATGGATGGTGGGATGTTGGGATGATTCTCCACTCACTTGGGTGGGCCAGATTGATGCTTCAGGTTCCCCCATGTATAGTAATTTTTTAGGGAATATACCGATGCTCTTGAACCCAAGGGTATAGACATGGCGTTCTATATTATAGTTGGGATGGTCAAACATGATGTTTTGAATCCCGAATGGATTCATGGATTGAGGCTCTATGTTTTCTGACCTGAGACCACTTTGAAACATGGATTATATGACCAACATGGGTCTAAGCAGATTTGATGAAAAAAATTTAAAACATGGAACTAAGAATAGAAGTAATTGATCTAATAAATGTTAAATGATGCAACTGGTTCTAGTTTTTGTCTTCTTTATTATCCTTGCATCTACATACACTATATTAGAGTGAATATTTTATTGACACCATTGGTAGTTCCCTACTGAGTTTTAATCACATCCTACTCAGGATGTCATTGGGTACCCGAGCAGACTTCATGGTTATAGGTTAGGAAGAGGGAAAGGGCCCTATGCTTGAGGGTTGATTTGGGGCTCAGGGATGTGCATGGATGAGGGAACCATACTTAGTGTTAGGACCCATTTTTGGGATTCTTAGGTGTGTTTTTATTTTTGGGTTTCCTTGCACTTATCACTGTATTATATTACATGGAATAATTACTATTAGGTTGTGGGAATGTACCCAGTTTTGGGAGTTGTTTTGGTAATGCATGATTAACTTTTGTGTTGTTTCTCTTAGTTTTTATTTTATCTATTGTGACTTACTCAATAAATAGGGTATAGTATCCCCACATATTTTATCAAATACTCACTGCTAGTCGACAACCTATAGCATATAGGGAGACATGTCTGAGGTCATGCAGTGAACCGGCTCGGGGCACTAGTTAGTGACACCCAGGTCGAGACATTACAAAGTGGTATCATAGCTATTTTATATTATTTATTATATTTGGGAAAGGTAGAAAAGAGATTAGGAGGTGTCAACTCATGCATGGGAGTATCTAACCCATGTACAAGAGAAAACCAAGTATCCAGGGTGGGATTGTTGTTCTTGATATTTTCTTTTATAGTTGGATGTCATTTCACCTTGAGTGATGAACTTATAGCGTGAAGTTATTAATTCATTTTTGGCCTAACATGGAATGAGGTTTGTATATACATGAATTATTCTAGGCACTTAGGGATACATATGACATGCATCATGATAGGAACACATGGTAAAATGGGTTATGGTCAGATCTGGGAGTTAAAAATGCATCCTGATTCAATTATAATTTTAAGGAATATGTGACTAATGAATATGTTATAATTGTGAAAATAATTGAAAGATGGTTGTGGAATAGTTAAAATGGAATCTAATTTAAAGTAACAATCTGGGAGTTGGTTGACCCCTTGTTTCAAATGAACCAGGTTAGGGGTGGTTGATAACATTGATGGGTTAGTGGCTATGCCCGATGGGATACTATATGCGGGGTGAAATGTTTTTACTAGATACAAGCCCTATTTTGTGAAATTGTTAAAAAATACATGTTATGTGTTTTGAGAAGTGAATACAGAATTATAGAGAGATTCTACCATGATAACTTCTACCAGTCAGGTGACAATAAGAAATCACCAAAAATGATCCTCCAGTATAGGGGCGAGAAACCCCGGTGATTCTAGGTAATAGGGGGTGACACACACTAACCCGACATGCCTATATTATTTTATTTATTTTTGGTCATTTCTTTTGTCATGAACCAAATTTGGTCTCCATCAAAACTAGCACCAAACATGGCCCGTGGAAAGACCTAAAGGGCGTTCCCGATCCCCATGGGCTGGCACAAGTGCCCAGGTATCATACAATGAAATTTGGGAATGATTTACCTGAGTTTATAAACATAAAACCACAAGTGAATCCCATAAAACAAATCCAGATTTTTAAAACCAAAACATATTTTAAAAAATTATAGAACTAAATTACACAATTTAAAACAATATTTAAAGACTATTACAAAGAAACAAAGTCAAAAAGGACTTCCCATGAACCACCTCATGATAAGAGCAAACAACCACAAGCCATCTCTAAAACACTACATCATGAAGGACGTTAGAAACCCAGACCACTGACACTAAAATCTTTACCCAAACCTACGACAAAAATAACCAAGTATACTTACACCCAAAGGTGTAAGTAGGGTGTGATCCAAATCCCAGTAGGATTACACCACTAAAATATTCTATGTGATAAACATTTAAAGATGAAAAGCTTGCAAGTTTTCATAAACATGAAATGCTAATAATAATTTTAAAGAGATGCAACTTTAAATAAAAATAGTTTTCAAGTGGGATACTTTAAGGAATCAAAACTTTTAAAAATAATGACAAAGCTACTGAATTTTACAGACAAACATACCGTATGCCAATGGTAATCATAAATCATCTAATGAGCACAAGCAATAAGAAATAACCCCTAGGCACTAGCTCGATGTGGATCCCAGGTACCACGTATCTCGGTGGAAGTATCCATCACAATATTCATTCTCATGCACACGAGCCAGTAGTAGGGATCATACCCATAACCTAGTGGTCCCCCAACATCATCATCATAATCATCATCATAGTTTATTTAGTGTTGTCATCATCAAACATTCTACATGAAAATGGGGCCAAACCCCACAGGATCACTAGCATACTAGTATACGTCCACCCACCCAGATGCCCAGGTTTTCCCTCTTGTTATCAAATAAGTTCCACAAGCCATGAAATACCATATTCACATTCAAATACCACTTCCACATCACAAAAACACACCAAAAATCCCACACACATGTCACATAATCCCCTTTCTCATTCAAATTCATTTTGAAATCATACTCACACCAAAATAGTCCACAACATGTTTCATATCTCTTTCAAAATTTGATAAATCCTTTAAGAAATTTTATAAAACATTTAAAAGATGTTAAACATAACATAACAACCCTTTCACAAAAAATGGACCATTTTAAAAATATACACCCACCCAAACAGTACATAAACTTCCATTTCACACTTTGTGTAACTCAATAGCCCATTTACACTTTTCATAAAACACTTTCAAGAAGTATAACAAGTTTTTTCACATAAAACCCATTAAAAAACCCCTTTTGAGGACCAAATGACACTAAATCATTACCAAACTAGAATTGGAAGCCCCTTTAAACAACTAAAAAATCACTTTCATATTTTATAAAACTACCATAAAAGATATCACATGAGTTACATTTGAAAAATACACTACTTCAAGAAAAAATGTGACTTTAATACTAAATGATTTACTAATGCTACCAAAAATGGTTTTCTCACCACACACAATATATTAGGAACATGATAAATTAATAAATCAAGCAAGATAACTCATCAATAATTGATTACACATGGAATCACCTACCTTTTGTGTCAAAACCCCAAATCTTGGTGCGAAACTTCAACCACACCACCGCCGCACCACAAGGAAGTAAAAACCAACCTAAAACCCCAATATTTCACAAAAAAGACACAATTTTAAATCCTAGTTATGAAAATTATCCAGCAAAAGTAACAGAAAATATCCAGATACACTCAAATACCAAGACCGTAGTCTAGGGACAAGTCATGAAACAACATACCCCCACTAGGGATTCAGTTTAAAGATTCCACGAAGCACTCATCCAGGAGAAATCACTCCATGAGTCTCATAGCTCTGATGATGTCCGTCCAAGAAGAACTGTCCATAGGGAAAGGTCATGAGAGATAGATACACTCATTCTGGGAGGACACACTCTTGAGTGGGGAAAGATCACGATACACAGATGAGGATCACTGCTAGGGCCTTGGCAGATACCACGACTCATCTGGATTAACCTACTAGGTAGAGGATCAGAACCAAGTGGAAGTAGTCATGTTGATACCTGAATCTACCTAGGGTCAAGAATGGATAGAGGATCTCACTCCAGGAATCTCGAAGGGATACCTGACTATATCTCGGAAAGTTCTACTGAAGGGATCATACTCCTATAGAAGGGAATGATACATGGATTTCAGGGAAATGAGAAAAATGGGCACTAACCCAAATGAAACATGTCCATGACACGGTGGACAAGAAGATCAAGCAATGTACTGAAAATCACACGGCTTGTAGAAGTGTCACACATCGTGTCTTCTGACCCTGGGTACTGCCCGTGTACTATGTCCCATGCCGCAAGGCTAGTCATATAGGAAAGTTAGTACACAGTGTGTAGTATAGATCACACACCATGTCCGAGTAACTGGGTCGGCTCTGTGTACATGACTGTGTGCCCGTACACGACTTTATCCCATGTGTGCCACCCTGTGTAACTGATACAAGGGGTAACCCGTGTAGCTGGCCTGGTCTTGCCATTTGGTGGAGTACATGACCGTGTACTCCATCCCGTGTTCGTGTATCACCTGAGATACACGCAGAGTCCTACGTAAGGACCCACACGCCGTGTTCTTCAGAGAACACGTCGTGTCATCTCTTTGTGCCTCACGAAACCCTAGCCGCTACTAAGCTGGTACCACATGGAATTTTCTTCAGGAATACATGCCGTGTTCTTCGAACATTTCCAGAATTGATGTTCTTCATCGCTGTGCCTCTTAGCTCCTCCAATCCTCGATCCAGCCATCCGATCATTGTGAAACTAAAGGGTTGAGGTCACCCGATCCTTATGAAGCTGATTCCGTCGATCTCGGGCCTCCGATCGGCCCCAAAAATGTGTTTTGATCATCCGTGTGAAGAACGGTTGAAGAATGATTATTCTAGAACCGTGTCGATTCATCTGCCGCCATCACCATCGCACCTCCACTAGGTCACCATGATGTTGGATTTCCAATTTGGGATCGTTGCGTTGAAAAACGGATGCACAACGATCCATTGTTCATCGCCCTACGAAGAACGCGAAGAACGTGAAAGAAAAGAAAGGGGAAAGAAATCCAAAATCAAATCGAGGAATGAACCTCCATCGTCATTCATTATAGTGTTGATCCTCTCCCGTTAGTAGGATCAAATAGAGTAGAATCAAAACATTAATCTAACATGGATTATTTCCTAGAGATCAACCCAATAAAAAACCTCTCACAAAAACGTACGAATATATAGATCAACCTGTTCGTGGGTTGACCCGCGTTCATCATCTAATACAATAATGGGGAAGAAGAATTGAAATAACAACCCCTACCTTGATTAAGTGAAAGAACAATTGTTTCATCATGTTTATTGGTGAGGTTCGTCGATTCTGAAGTGCATCGATCGCTCGCGTCGCCGTCGTCCGCCAACGGGTTCTCCTCCAAAGCTCTAATGAAAAAAATCCTCAATTTCATAGGGTTATGTGGATAACCTTGTGAAATTTCCATATGTATATATTTAAAGAGGATGAAAATTTGGTTGTTGTGCAAAAAGGAAATGAAATAAATTATTATTTTATTTTATTTCCATTAAAAACGTCCCAAAAACTAACTATTGCAGCTGACTTGTACTGGTCGATGTTAGGCCCCGCCTAAGGTAAAGTCGCTACTCTGAGCGCAATGGTTCCCTCAGATTTCTGATCCAGGCACCCGTTTATAAGATATTCTAATTTTATAGGAAAATCGATCACGCACGATGTTTATTTTTTTTAAAATTTATTTCAAACATTTATTCCGGGCACTCCAGGCCTCGGAATCGCATGTCATCGAAAGGTCTAGTTTCAAAATAATTTCATATAATATTTAAAAATAATACACGGTAAATCTGAGACATTACATTCTCTCCACCTATGGTCTTTGCGTCCCCAAAAAGCCAAAAATAGGGGTACTAAAAAAGATGTGGGTACTGGGCACGGATTTGGGTCTCCCACTCCCACGTGCTCTCTTGAAGATTATCGTACTTACACCGGACATGCACCAAGGGAATTGATCACCGATGAAGGATCCTCTCCTGCCAATCCTCGATCTCCATTGAGTACTCAACAAAGATCACTCCATCCTCGATGTCCAGCTCGCCCTAGTTGATGACGTGCGATGGGTCATGCATGTACCTCCTCAATTACGACACGTGGAAGACATCATGTACCTGGTGTAATTATGGTGGTAGAGCTAGGTGGTATTCCACCTCGCTAACTCTACGTAGTATCTTGAAAGTTCCAATGAACCTTAGAGATAGCTTGCCACCCCGAACAATTCTCCACAACCCTCGTCAAGGAGAGACCCGAAGAAAAACATGGTCTCCCTCTCCGAACTCCAGAGGTATCTGTTGCCTATCAGCATAAGACTTATGCCGGCTCTGTGCAATCTTTATCCACTCCCAGATGACCTGCACCTTCTCGGTGGTAGCTCGCACAAACTCTAGACCCATGAGTGCTAACTCTCTGGGGTCTGTCGAGCAAAGCGGTGACCGGAAGGGTCTCCCATATAAATCCTCGAAAGGTGTCATACCAATGGTGGAGTGGTAGCTGTTGTTATACGCAAACTCCACCAGTGGTAGGTGGTCCTCCCAACTATGACCAAAGTCAAAGATATAGGCCCACAAAATATCCTCCAGAACCTGAATGGTCCTCTCCGTTTGACCATCAGTCTGGGGTGGAATGCTATGCTCAAGCGTATCTAAGTCTCAAACTCCTCCTACAATGCCTTCCACAACCAGGATGTGAAGCGGGTGTCTCTATCCGAGAATATTATAGAAGGGACGCCATGAAGCCGAACTATCTACTATATGTAGCGGCGTCCCAAGCTCTCTACATAACTCTTCTCCCTGATATCTAGGAAATGGGCCGACTTGGTGAGTCGGTCAACGATCACCCAGATAGAATCATACCCCTTGTACATCCGTGGTAATCCCATCACAGATTATATCAATATCCCATCCCACTTCCACTCTAGAAATTCTAGGGGGTGAGCTAATCCCACTGAAACCTGGTGTTCAGCCTTCACCTACTGGCATGTAAGCCATCGAAAAATGAACTCTGCTACTGCCTTATTCATGCCTGACCACCAGAACTGTCATCAGAGATCCTAGTACAACTTCACCACTCCAGGATGTATCGTCAAAGGGGATGTATGAAACTCCCTCAAGATATCCTCCCACGATGCCACTGCTAAAATAGTGCATCCTCTGAAAAGAAGTATGTTCTCCCCACCTTGAGAATATCTATCAGGAGAATGTCCTGTGGATAACTAAGCACGCAAAGCCTCACAATCGACATCCCCAAGTTGTGCCTCCCTAACTCACTATAAGAGTGAAGGGGTGACAACCATCGACTAAAGGTAAGCTGCATCCTCTCTGTCCATGAATGATAACTGCAATGTGGCTAATTTCTCTGTCACCTCACTCAACAGATGCGAGCTCGAACTTCTACTAAGAGCATCCTCCACCTTTTTCCCCTTCCCAAGAGTATAGATGATCTCAAAATCATAGTCCTGGAGGAACTCTACCCAACGTCTCTGTCTCAGATTTAGATCCTTGTAATGGTTCGGACCTCTCCAGCCCTTTCCTTTGTCAAAAAGAAGGTCATGAAGTGTTCTGGAGGGTAAAATAGAATTTTCCCACACTTTCTAGAATTTTTGAAACTACACGCCGTGTAGTTTGAGTACACTTCGTGTACCCCCTTTCCGGGTATACCCCGTGTTGCAGGCCGTGTCCTCGCAGTGTGAAATGATGGGTGCACACTGTGTTCCCAGTTCTACACGCCATGTAGTCCGTCACCGCGTACGCGTTGCCAGTCAATGACCGTGTACCATGTTGGAGCCGCGTCCTTGCTGTGTTCAATAAATGAGTACACGCCGTGTAGTCCTTCCCCACATACGCGTTACCCTCAAACCGTGTGTTGACCAGTCAACGACCGCAGAGCCGTGTTGGAAGCCACGTGGAGACCGTGTAAAATAACCAAGTACACGCCGTGTACCCTAAAGTACATGCCGTGTACTTTTCCTTTTCTCGCCTATAAAAGGAGGGGTCCCCTCCTCCTTTTAATTCACTCCTCTCCTCCCCTTTCCCTCTGAGCAGAGTTCTCCCAAGAGACTCGAAGGCTCTTTCTTCCATAGCTTCTTCGTTCGAGCTCCGATTTACGATTCGTCAGTGGCCACGGGATCGCGACGGCGAGGCAGAACTTCCGAGCTTGGATCCGTTGTCTTCCCTTTGGCCTTTCCTTTCCGACTTCCACCTGGGGAGGTTTTTCCTGGACCCGACATAGGTGACGGACGCCGTCAGACTTCTTCTAAAGTTGATCCGGGGGAGCGCTGTGATCAGAACCTGTTGAGGTAGGTATCTTACCTTTGTCTCTATCTTTTGTGCATCATGCGGGGTGGGTATCCTCTTGTTTTCATAATAAACAGTTGATCCATTAAATAAAGATAATAACCGGTTAAAGAACGGGGTTGGGAAGTTTGTGATTGCTGTTACTTTATATCCCGTGATATTATGTTATGAATTGAATGAGCTTCTACCTACTGAAAATCATGGTCGTTTGAGGCCTTTGCTTATGCAATTAAATGTTTCCCTCTCCTTATGGATTTTATTATGGATGGAAACTTTGTGGAATGTGGAAATTTGGTTAATCACATAAAGTTGGCTGTTTAAAATTTGGAACCCTTGTGTGATCACCCCGGTTAAACAAAAACAGAATAATGAACATGTGAGTGTTGTCTTGGATACGTGGCATCTGATAGGGGTGTTTTGTGGGTTGTTGTGGATAGGGTGAGCAGCGGGGCTGCGGTTGACTTGGTTGTGGGTTGGTGTGAATGCTATGTTGGTGACGGGCAGCGGGGCTGCGATAAATGGTATTAAAGGGAAAATGATGTACGGTGTGGTTGCGGTTATTGTGGTTGGAAGCGGGGCTACAGGGATGGGTTTGTTTGTGAATTAATAGTGGGTTGTGAATAATAAATTAAATTGGAAGAGTTAATGAATGGTGGGGCGTGGTAATGAAACGAAATTAATAATCAATGGGGTTGGTTGGTTGATAAGAAGGGCTTGGTTGTGTTTCTTGTGTTTTCCTAACTTGATTTGTAGATGGCAGTGATACGTTTTAAGAACGATTGATGTGGTTGGTTATGGATAGTTTCCCAGTAGTTAAGGAACTAATAAACTAATTCTGCTGAAACATGAAAACCTAAATGGGGTTGGGGTTGTTTGTTGTATGCATGCTTCGTAGTAGCAGTGCTGAGGCACATGCTCAGTTTCTATGTTTAGAAGCCATAGGTTGGGCTGTGTGGTTGGTATATATGTATATCTGTATCTTTTGTGTTTTATCGCACCCCACCCATGTTGAGCATTTAGTGCCGAACACTCCCATTTCATGGGAGAGGGTGTTTTTACCCTAGTTACTAGCTCCTTCCTGCTCCTTCTCCCCTAGGCTGTGATGGCTTGAGGCGACCCTACAACTAAGACTCTTCGGGTAGGTTTCAATTGGGGTGGCTTTAGCCCAAGACTCTTTGGGCAGGTTCTACTATTTCCCAAGAATCTTCGGGATGAGGCCCAGGTGTGTGCAGGCGGGATACGTGGTTGTGAGGCCCAGGTGTGTGCGGGCGGGATATGTGGTTGTGAGGCCCAGGTGTGTGCGGGCGGGGAGAGTGTGGCAGCGTCAGGATGTTTTCCGTTAGGAAGAGCAGATAACTAAAGGGAAATGGTGCGGGGTACCCAATACTCTTGTTTCTTATATACTACTACCTGTTGTGATTGTGTTTTGGTGAGTGTGGCTGGTGAGGTTGGGTGGATAGAATTCCTTGCTAGGTTTCTTCTGTTGTTCTCACGGGACATTAGGATGTCTCCCCACTTGTGCACGAGAGCTTTAGGTTTCCCTACTGAGTATACTTGTATGCTCACCCTACGTTTACTTTCAGGTTTCCAGGAGGACTACCAGGGCCGTGTGGGACCCTACTAGTCGGAAAGTTGGAGTTGTTGCTGTTGTTGTACCTTTGTTTTCTTTTGGTATTGTACTTTGATCTTTCTTGTACTTGTACCTTGTTATAAAATTGTTTAAACATGCATGTGGGCTTGGTTTGGGTTTATTTCTATACACTTGTTCTTTTTTCTTTTTGCTGGTTGACTTGTCCTATTTCCCGATCTTTAAAAATAAAAAGGGTAATGCCTCCCATATTGTGAAAAACTCATACCCTTGGTGCTATTCGCCACCCTAGGGCCTACTGGAGCGGGACTCGGGGGTCATTATCTCCCTTTCTCCATTTCCACCTCAGGAGGGGCATCTTGGAGGGAGGGGGTCGTGACAGAATGGTATCAAAGGTGATGGTTGAGAGATAGGATGGAGTCTGGAGTTAGGCACAGTGAGGATTGCATGGGATGGTAGGGTGAAAATGTTACTTAATATTGGTGCGTGACATAGGCTAGGGAATACCGGCTAGGAAACGGGATTTTAGGGCCCCCCATGATCCGATTCAAGGACTTTGAGCCTACCGAACGACCAAGTGAGACTACATTGATTGCAGGGTAGAGTCCCTAGGGAAGGTACATGCATCATCATGATTGTGTTTTACTTGATTTGGGTGTTCTGGGAAAGAAATTGAAATAAAATGATAAAATGAAACCTTGAGTTTTCCTTATTACTTGGGCTTAGGCGATCCTTGTTTATCGTACAACTATGGCACCTGGACGTCATCCCCGGGTGGCTCAGATGGCCGAGGCCCAACAGATTCAGGCGGTCGATCAGTTGAGGATTGACTGAGAGGAGGAAGATAGACAGTGGTAGAAGACTCTCCGTTCTTTCCAGCAACAGACCCTCAAGAAGTACGAGGGTAGTACTTTGGATACGGAGACGGAGGGGTGGCTTGAGGAGCTAGGGATCACTTTTACCTTGATTCGTGCTCTGAGGGAGTAATGGGTTCCCCTATCTGTCAGTCAGCTGAGAGGTACGGCGTGATAGTGGTGGACACTCTACCTCGTAGAGAGGATAGAAGCAGAGGTTCCTTGGGCTGACTTTGAGAAGGAATTCCGAGAGTAATTCCTTTATTCCATGATCAAGGCGGAGAAGCGGCAGGAGTTACTCTCCCTTCAGCAAGGAAGTATGTCGGTACGAGAGCTGGGGATCAAGTTCAAAGATCTCCTGCACTTTGCTCTGGATCTCTTTCTGGATGAGGAGTCTCGAGCGAGATGTTTGGAGGAGGCGCTTTGTCCTTCACTCCAGTATGTTTTCACCCCCTTCACCCTTTCGATGTACTTGGCGGTGCAGAAGAAGGCAGAGGTTGTAGAGAGGATGCACTCGCTGGGAGGTGCGCCCCGAGAGGGGAACCAGCCAGGCTCGTCGAAGGGGAAGGCAGTCAGCAGAAGGTCTCCTACGACGGGACCTTCCAGGTTCAGGCCAGTGGGGAGTAGGCCCCGGTAGTTCCAGTTCAGATCTTCAGGTCCTCGTCCCTTTTTCACGAGCCCAGGACCGAGGTGTTTTTCTTGTGGAGGTTTCAGGCATGTTCAGAGTCGATGCTCGACCCGAGCTCAGTACGGTGGAGGTGGACAGGTTCAGCGCCCACCTCAGCAGCACCAGTTGTCGGCGAGGCCCTTCCAGCAGCAGCAGGACCATGCCCCTCCGAGGGCAGACTTTGCAGAAGGAGGCCGACTTCAGGGTGCTCCTCCGGGACCTCGACCAGGGCGTGGTCGGGGAAGTGAACGACATTAGAGAGGTAGAGGATCTGGGCATGGACAGTTGCACGCAGCAGAGTTGAAAGCTCCAGCAGGAACATAGGTGGTGCGAGGTATGATTTGTTTGTTCAGCACTCTTGTTTCTGCTTTGTTCGATTCGGGAGCTTTGCACTCCTTTGTTGCACCTGGTCTAGACCATGCTTTGGGACTAGATGTAGAGAGACTTTTTGTACCAATGGTACTGAGTACACTAGTTGGGGGCTAGACCAGCATATCTTGTGTTAGTCGGGGATGTGGGCTGACGTTGGGACCACATCGATCTACTGGGGACATTCTTCTGTTACAGATGCAGCCATACGATGTCATCCTAGGCATCGACTGGTTGTTTTCTATTAGTGCCATTATCGACTGATTCCAGAGAAGAGTTGTGTTCTCCGACGTGGATGGGCAACGCGTAGATTTTGTTGGTGAGAGGAGATATCAGGCGGGAAGAAGGCATATGGAGCCCCTCCTTTCCTTGTTAGGTGGTATATCAGTGGTTCCAGCTGATACAGAGATGATGGATGTCCCAGAGGTTGTTGGGGAGTTCCTCGATGTTTTTCCTGAGGAGGTTGTGACTCTACCCCCCCGACGTGACGTTGAGTTCAGGATAGACTTACAGCTTGGTGCCCGTCCGATTTCGATGGCCCCTTATCGGATGGCACCTTCGGAGTTGCGGGAGTTGCGGATTCAGATTGACGATCTGATAGAGAAGGGTTTTGTTCGATCCAGCGTGTCACCATGGGGTGCTCCAGTTTTGTTCGTGAAGAAGGAAGATGGTGGTCTCAGGCTATGCATAGACTACCGAAGGTTGAACCAGGTAACGGTCAAGAACCGCTACCCCCTTCCAAGGATAGATGATCTCTTCGACCAGTTGAGGGGAGCAGGTTGGTTCTCTAAGATTGATCTGCGATTGGGATATCATCAGCTGAGGGTAAAGGATAGTGACATCTCTAAGATGGATTTTAGGTGCAGGTATGAGCACTTCGAATTTGTAGTGATGTCGTTTGGAGTTACGAATGCACCAACTGTGTTCATGGGACTTATGAACTTTGTTTTCTGAGAGTTTCTGGACCGGTTTGTCGTTGTGTTTATCGATGACATCCTGATCTACTCAAGATCAGAGGAGGAGCACGTTGAGCATCTCAGGGCAGTCTTGGAAGTCCTTTGACACCACCAGCTTTACGGGAAATTGTCGAAGTGTAAGTTCTTGACACAATAAGTACACTTCCTTGGGAACGTGGTGTCTCATCATGGAGTGTCAGTGGACCCATCAAAGGTGGAGCCGGTTGTTTCTTGGGCAGCACCCAAGAGCGTGGCAGAAGTTCGTAGTTTCCTGGGGTTAGCAGGTTACTATCGGAGGTTCGTTTCGGACTTCTCTCGAGTTGCTGCTCCTTTGACAGCTTTGACGAGGAAGAACCAGGTCTTCCTATGGTGCGATCAGTGCCAGAAGGCTTTTGACTACCTGAAGGAGAAGTTGGTCAGTGCTCCCGTACTCAGGTTGCTAGAGGAAGGGTTGTTGTATGAGGTGTTTTGCGATGCTTCTGGCCTTGGTATGGGGTGCCTGCTGATGCAGAAGAAGGGAGTGATCTGTTATGGGTCTAGGAAGTTACGCCCTCACGAGCGTAACTATGCCACCCATGACCTAGAGCTTGTAGCAGCAGTGTTCGCACTGAAGTTGTGGCGACATTACCTCTTTGGGGAGCGCTTTGTGGTCTTCTCAGATCACAAGATCCTACATTAGATCTTCTCCCAGCGTGACCTGAACTTACGACAACAGAGATGGGTCGAGTTTCTCCAAGACTATGACTTTGAGATCTCTTACACTAAAGGTAAGGGAAACGTTGTGGCTGATGCCCTGAGTAGGAATTTGCATCAGGAAGTGGTTCGGGAATCTGCTGATGCTTGGAAGGTGATGGGAGAGTTGGTTGGCTTGCACTTGGATGTCAGGGTAGAAGGTTTTAGAGGCTGTTTGTTTCAGATGACGGTGCAGTCCTACTTGTTGCAGCTGGTGGAAGAGTCTTAGTGGGGGGACTCCGAGGCAGAAGTGATGCAGGATCATGTCGATCAGGGGAACGCTCCAGAAGGATGATCAGAGGATAGCCGACATCAGATGCTTTTCCATAGAAGGCATTTTGTTCCAGAGGCGATGCGTGAGGGAGTTCTCCGTGAGTTCCATAGATCAGCCTTAGCGGTACATCTAGGAGTTTCAAAAATGTACCGAGGTCTGAGGGAACAGTTTTGGTGGCCCGGGGTGAAACGGGCAGTGGCAGAGTTTGTGGCTAGATGCCTAGTGTGTCAGCAAGTGAAGGCTGAACACCATGTTCCCAGTGGTTTGTTGCATCCTTTAGATGTCCCCGAGTGGAAGTGGGATGACATCTCGATGGACTTAGTCACAGGACTACCTAGATATCAGGGAGGTTATGATGCTATCTGGTTAGTGGTGGATCGTCTGACGAAATCAGCTCACTTCTTAGCAATTAAGGAGTCAGGCCCAGTGAGTACCTTAGCACAGAGGTACGTAGACGAGGTGGTACATTTTCATGGAGTTCCAAAGACTATCGTCTCATATCGGGATACTCGGTTTACCTCACGAGTCTGGAGGGGGTTACAGCATGCTTTTGGCACCTAGCTATGCCTTAGAACTGCTTTCCACCCCCAGACCGATGGGCAGACGGAGCAGACTATCCAGACGTTGGAGGACATGCTGCGAGCATGCGTTCTGGATTTCGGAGGATCATGGGTATGACACTTGCCTTTAGTAGAGATCTCTTACAAAAACAGCTTCCACTCTACTATTGGCATGACACCTTTTGAGGGTTTGTATGGAAGGCCATGTCGTTCACCCATTTGCTGGGCAGAGGTTGGTGAGACAGGCGTTCTTGGGCCAGAGGTAGTGCAGAGCACCACAGAGAAAGTCCAGCTTATATGTGAGAGGATGAAAGCGGCTCAGGACTGACAGAAGTCTTATGCTGATCGTCGGAGGAGGCCCTTGGAGTTCTAGGTGGGGTATCATGTGTTCTTTAAGGTTTCCCCTCGACGGGGGAAGCGGAGGTTTGGGAAAGGGAGCAAGCTCTCACCTAGGTTCATCAGACCTTTTGAGGTGCTGAGGCGAGTCGGCGAGGTAGCATATCAGCTGGCCCTACCACCTTAGTTGGAGAAGGTTCATGATGTCTTCCACGTCTCCTAGCTTCGTCGGTACTTACACGATGACTCCCACATTATCGACTGGGGAGAGTTAGATATGGGAGACGATGCGACCTTCGAGGAGCGACCAGTCAGGATCGAGGATCGTAAAGAGAAGGTGCTCCGTGGATGAACCATTCCGTTGGTTTGTGTGTTGTGGAGCCATGGTGGCCTCAAGGAGAGCACTTGGGAGTGGGAGACCCAGATGCACGCTCAGTACCCAGAGTTGTTTTGACTTGTGTTTTTCCCTTGTTCTTCTGAGCTCGTGTTGATGTTGTACTATGTACCTTTGATATATGGAATGCTTGGCTTGTCAGTTGTGATACCTTTTGTTTCCTTGTTCCTTGGTAATGTGTAACATGTATGGATGTGTGGGAAAGGAGAAAACCTGAACCTTAATCGAGACGCATTAATGCGGATGCGATTGAACCCGTGCGAGCGAGTCAGTGCCGCCTAAAGCGGATAATATCTCGACATAGGAGAAGGAATTTCCCAAAACCACATGTTCAGGAAGTGTGTTGGTTTTGTGGTGTTGGGGGTAGTGTGAGTTGAAGAATCCTAATGTATGAAAGTGGGAAGACCCAATTCTTAATTGAGACGCATTAATGAGGATGTGATTAAACCCGTACAGGCGAGTCAGTGCCGCCTAAAGCGGATAATATCTCGACATAGGAGAAGGAATTCCTAACACATATGATTAGGGTTGTTGGTTGGGTTCCTTTTATAATGAGAACCCTAAGAGGTATCTTGTTGAGTTTCCTCTGGGTTGGTTTTTGAATTCTCGGGGACGAGAATGTTTTAAGAGGTATCTGATGTAATGACCCGGACCTCTTAGGCCCTTTCCTTTGTCAAAAAGAAGGTCACGAAGTGTTCTGGAGGGTAAAATGGACTTTTCCCACACTTTCCAGAATTTTTGAAACTACACGCCGTGTAGTTTGAGTACACGCTGTGTACCCCCTTTCCGGGTATACCCCATGTTGTAGGCCGTGTCCTCGCTGTGTGAAATGATGGGTGCACACTGTGTTCCCAGTTCTACACGCCGTGTAGTCCGTCACCGCGTACGCGTTTCCAGTCAATGGCCATGTACCGTGTTGGAGCCGTTTCCTTGCCGTGTGCAATAAATGAGTACATGCCGTGTGTCTAAACTACATGCCGTGTAGTCCTTCCCCGCGTACGCGTTACCCTCAAACCGTGTTTTGACCAGTCAACGGCCGCGAAGCCGTGTTGGAAGCCACGTGGAGACCGTGTAAAATAACCAAGTACACACCGTGTACCCTAAAGTACACGCCATGTACTTTTCCTTTTATCGCCTATAAAAGGAGGGGTCCCCTCCTCCTTTCAATTCACTCCTCTCCTCCCCTTTCCCTATGAGCAGAGTTCTCCCAAGAGATTCGAAGACTCTTTCTTCCATAACTTCTTCATCCGAGCTCCGATTTACGATTCGTCAGTGGCCATAGGATCATGAAGATGAGGCAGAACTTCCGAGCTTGAATATGTTGTCTTCCCTTC
This sequence comes from Viscum album, assembly GCA_963277665.1. Classification (NCBI taxonomy): domain Eukaryota; kingdom Viridiplantae; phylum Streptophyta; class Magnoliopsida; order Santalales; family Viscaceae; genus Viscum; species Viscum album. Next base: position 1,749,297,945 of record OY728126.1, read on the forward strand.
GGCCTTTCCTTTCCAACTTCCACCTGAGGAGGTTTTTCCGGGACCCGATAGAGGTGACGGACGCCGACAGACTTCTTCTAAAGTTGATCCGGGGGAGCGCTGTGATCAGAACCTATTGAGGTAGGGATCTTACCTTTTTCTCTCTCTTTTGTGCATCATGCGGGGTGTGTATCCTCTTATTTTCATAAGAAATAGTTTATCCATTAAATAAAGATAATAACCGGTTAAAGAATGGGGTTGGGAAGTTTGTGATTGTTGTTACTTTATATCCTGTGATATTATGTTGTGAATTGAATGAGCTTCTACCTACTGAAAATCATGGTCGTTGGGGGACTTTTCTTATGAAATTAAATTTTCCCTCTCCTTCTGGATTTTCTTATGGATGGAAACTTTGTGGAATGTGGAAATTTGGTTAATCACGTAAAGTTGGCTGTTTAAAATCTGGAACCCTTGTGTGATCACCCCGGTTAAACAAAAACGGAATAATGAACATGTGGGTGTTTTATTGGATATGTGTCATGTGATAGGGGTGTTTTGTGGGTTGTTGTGGATAGGGTGAGCAGCGGGGCTGCGGTTGACTTGGTTGTGGGTTGGTGTGAATGCTGTGTTGGTGACGGGCAGCGGGGATGTGATAAATGGTATTAAAGGGAAAATGATGTACGGTGTGGTTGTGGTTATGGTGGTTGGTAGCGGGGCTGCAGGGATGGGTTTTTTTGTGAATGAATAGTGGGTTGTGAATAATAAATTAAAGTGGAAGAGTTAATGAATGGTGGGGCGTGGTAATGAAACAGAATTAATAATCAATGGTGTTGGTTGGTTGATAAAAAGGGCTTGGTTGTGTTGCTTGTGTTTTCCTAACTTGATTTGTGGATGGTAGGGATACGTTTTACGAACGATTGATGTGGTTGGTTGTGGATAGTTGCCCAGTAGTTAAGGAACTAATAAACTAATTCTGCTGAAACATGAAAACTTAAATGGGGTTGGGGTTGTTTGTTGTATGCATGCTTCATAGTAGCAGTGCCGAGGCACATGCTCAGTTTCTCTGTTTAGAAGACATAGGTTGGGATGTGTGGTTGGTATATATGTATATCTGTATCTTTTTTGTTTTATCGCACCCCACCCATGTTGAGAATTTAGTGCCGAACACTCCCATTTCATGGGAGAGGGTGTTTTTCCCCTAGTTACTAGCTCCTTCCTGATCCTTCTCCCCTAGGATGTGATGAATTGAGGCGACCTTACACCTAAGACTCTTCGGGTAGGTTTCGATTGGGGTGGCTTTAGCCCAAGACTCTTCGGGAAGGTTCTACTGTTTCCCAAGAATCTTCGGGATGAGGCCCAGGTGTGTGTGGGCGGGATACGTGGTTGTGAGGCCCAGGTGTGTGCGGGCGGGATACGTGGTTGTGAGGCCCAGGTGTGTGCGGGCGGGATACGTGGTTGTGAGGCCCAGGTGTGTGCGGGTGGGATACGTGGTTGTGAGGCCCTGGTGTGTGCGGGTGGGATACGTGGTTGTGAGGCCCAGGTGTGTGCGGGCGGGGAGAGTGTGGCAGTGTCAGGACGTTTTCCATTAGGAAGAGCATCTAACTAAAGGGAAATGGTGCAGGTTACCCAATACTCTTGTTTCTTATATACTACTACCTGTTGTTCTTGTGTTTTGGTGAGTGTGGCTGGTGAGGTTGGGTGGATAGAATTCCTTGCTAGGTTTCTTCTGTTGTTCTCACGGGACATTAGGATGTCTCCCCACTTGTGCATGAGAGCTTTAGGTTTCCCTACTGAGTATACTTGTATGCTCACCCTGAGTTTACTTTCAGGTTTCCAGGAGGACTACCAGGGCCGTGCGGGACCCTACTAGTCGGACAGTTGGAGTTGTTGCTATTGTTGTACCTTTGTTTTCTTTTGGTATTGTACTTTGAGCTTTATTGTACTTGTACCTTGTTATAAAATTGTTTAAACATGCATGTGGGCTTGGTTTGGGTTTATTTCTATACACTTGTTCTTTTTCCTTTTTGGTGGTTGACTTGTCCTATTTCCCGATCTTTAAAAATAAAAAGGGTAATGCCTCCCATATTGTGAAAAACTCATACCCTTGGTTCTAGTCGCCACCCCGGAGCCTACTGGAGGCGGGACTCGGGGGTCATTATCTCCCTTTCACCATTACCACCTTAGGAGGGGCATCTTGGAGGGAGGGGGTCATGAAAATCCTTCTATGAGAAGATGTACTTGAGGCTCTTGTGGTTAGAGTAGATGATAAACTGCTCACCCTTAAGGTAGTGTCACCACATCTTCAATGAAAAAACTACCACTACCAACTCGAGATCATTGATCGCATAGTTCTGTTCATGTGACCTAAGATGGTACGAACCATAAGCAATCACTGCCTATATCTGCATCAGGACATATCCAAGCCTGGTCCCCGATGCGTCATAGAAAACTACGTACCTGACACCCTCCTCTAGTAATCTCAAGATCAGAGCACTCGTCAAACTTTACCTCAACTGCTCCAAAGCCTGCTGGCACTTCTCCATCCATATGAAGGGTTTTCCCTTCCTGGTTAAGGTAGTCATCAGTGCTGATATTCGTGAGAAATCAGGAATGAATCTCTGGTAATATCCTGCCAACCCAAAGAATCTTCGCACCTCTATCAGGCTCGGAGGTGGCTCCCATGCTAACACTGCCTCCACCTTGGCTGAGTCCACAGCTACACCATCTGCTGAGATGAAATGTCCTAGAAAGTGGACCTCTTAAATCCAAAACCAGCACTTCGAGAGCTTCCCATAAATCCAGTGCTCTCAGAGTATGTCTAGAACCATCTACAGGTGTCTCGCTACTCCTCCCCTGATGCTGAGTACACAAGGATGTTGTCATTAAATACCACTACGAAATGATCTAAGTACGACTGGAAGATCCAATTCATCAGTACCATGAACACTGCAGGGGCGTTTGTCATGCTGAAAGGCATCACCAAGTACTCATAGTGACCATAACAGCATCTAAAAGCTGACTTCGGTATATCCTCATCCTATACTCATAACTGGTTATAACCTGATCAAAGGTCAACCTTCGAGAACCACTATTCCCCTCTTAGCTGATCGAAGAAGTCTTCAATTCTCAGAAGTGGATACTTGTTCTTCACCGTTTCCTGATTTAGGCACCGGTAATCCACACACAACCTCAAACTCCTATATTCCTTTTTGGAAAACAAGACTGGAGCTGCTCGGGGTGAAATGCTGGGTCTTATGAAACCCTTGCTCTATAAATCCTCAAACTTCACCCTCAGCTTGTGAATATATGTGGGAGACATCCGATATAATGATGAGGAAATCAATGCTGTCTCGGGATGTAAGTTGATGTAGAAGTCGATTTCCCAGTGGGGAGGTAGTCCTAGAACATCTTTAGGAAATACGTCCTTGTACTCCACCACTACTACTGAGAACTGGGTGCTCATAACATATACTTCTCTGAGGGCAAGGCTATCCAACTCATGAGTGATCGGCTGCACCCTTTTATGCATGAGCCCATTCTGTGCTACCTGTGTCTCCTTTTCTTTGACAAAAGAAAACCTCATCCCATCACTGTGGACACACCTCACCCTTCTCTCAAAGCAGTCAATCTGGGCATGGACTGAAGATAACCAATCCATACTGAGAATTACATCGTAAGGCCTCGACGCTACCACCAAGAGGTTCCAACTGAAACTCTCACCTCCAAGGGTAAGATCACACTATCTTCAAAGGTGCATGATCTTCGAGTCTCCTCCCATAGGTGTCTCTAAGCGTAAGGATCGAGTCAACAACTCTACCAGAATCTCAAGGATTCACACAAGACATGTGGTGATGAAGGAATGTCTGGCACCTGTGTCTATAAGTATGACAACTAAGGTAGAGAAGACACAGATTGTACCTCAGATCATCCCTAGAGTCCCTAGGTTGTACGCCTCAACTGCATGCAGATGCCCCCACCCCTGTCCCCCAGATCCCTGAACCTGGTACAGACCTCCTGGGAGTGGTGGTGGAGGTAGATCGAAGCGTATGCCCCCACCTACAGCTCTCCCTTCTCCTCTTCCACATTCGCCGCCTGGCGGGTCTGTCTGATCCACTCTCTACCTCTGACTCAGTGGTCCATCAACCACCTCCCTGTCAACAGGTCGACGGGTCAGACATTCTATAACGAGATGTCCCCTACCGTTGCACGAGTAGAACCGACTCTCCCTAGGCTAAGTGGATCCAGCCTGAGAGCCCTGGACTGTTGATCCCTTGTCCTGGGTCCTCCTATGATGTCTCCCACATCCTGATCCCTATGCCTGACGTCAGATCCCTGCTGCCGAGGTCTCCATGCCTGTCTTCCTGCTGCTGACTGCTGTCAGCTGTCTCTACTTCACTAAGAAGCTCTCGATCACCAAGTCTCGCTCAAGCACTCTAGCATAAGTCGAAATGCATAAAGGAACTACACTATCTCGGATGTCCCTTAGTAGACCTCGCTCAAATGTTCAAGCTCTGAAGTACTGATCTCTAACCATATCCATTGAGTACCTGGTGAGGTTGGTGAACCTCGATGAATAGTCAGCTACTGTCAAACTGCCCTACTAAAGCTGAAGAATCTCCTGGATGCGAATTTCCCTTAGCATAACTGGAGAGAACTCCTCCCTGAAGAGTCAATCAAACTCAGTCTACGAAAGAGTCTCCTCATTGTGAGTCTGTGTGGTCAGACTCAACCATCGTCCTACTGAACCCTGAAGAAGGATCGCTCCCAGGATCACCATCTGGTCCACTGGTGTCCTCACTAGATGGAAAACTCTGGTCACCGCCACAAGCTAGTACTCAGATGCCTAAGGGTCAAGTTCACCTCGAAACCTGAGGGGTCTCTATTTATGGAACTCATGGAGCGCGCTTAGCTTGAACCCCTCGTCGGCCGGTACTGTAGGTACTACGGGCTGCTCCACTGGTGGTGGTATAACAGGTGCACCACCTAGAGGCAACGCCTTGGGAACTAGGACCTATATAGAAGCCTTGTCACTGAGGAGGTCATCCTTGTGATCGTGCTGCTGAATCCTAGCGGGTATGCATCGCATAGGCATCCTGTAAGGAAATAAGATGTACCATGGTTAATGCGTATATATGGATAGCTGACACAAAGGACATGGAAAACAAAACCCATTCCTATATGATGCATGTACCATTCTCTTATTTCCATTCAACTAGTGTTTTCATGTACCGAGTTAGAAAGCAGGTTATCAGAGTCCTGATGTATGGATATGTCGGCCGCTCGCACCAACACTGGAGTCTCTAGCCTGAAATCTGAGCTCGAAACACTTAAAACTGTTTCCCCAAACCAATCTCACAGACTCTTGGTCCTAAGGTAGAACTGACCACCTCTGATACCACTCTATCATGACCCGTCCCAATGGGGACCACACTGCGACTCCCCAAGCCCGCCTCTAATAGGCTAAGGGGTGGTGACTACCACCGAGTAGGCATATTACTAACATGGGAGGCATTTCCTAAGTACCTGTACACACGCACACATCTCCAAGCCCACAATGCTGAAATATAAAAACCACTAAGGAACAAATTGCATGCATACAACTCAACCCAACTAACATAGTATGATGGAAAGTAAAGTACTGAAATTAAACTGGGTTAGAATACAAGCCCACCAAAAACAAGAGTCAGAAAACTACAAAGTCCAACTTGTAAACACAAAGAGGTATTGGGACTACTGCTCGTAGCTGTAGGAACACCTTGACCCGTAGGGAACTTAGAAAGCTCGGTCTTGTCCTAATCCACCCTGGACTCCATTAAAAGGATGCTCGTCTGCACAAGACATGACACGTGTGGGAAAAGCCCATACATGGGTGAGTATAACAATACTAAGTAGAGGACCCCAAAAACCACAAAGCAATACACAAAGTAAAGGTACAATCATCTCAACAAAATATGTCTAATGAACATATAACAAGAGTAAAAAAATATATCCAGATATACTCAAATACCATGCCCGTAGTCTAGGGGCAAGTCATGCAACAACATACCCCCACTAGGGATTCAGTTCGAAGATTCCACAAAGCACTCATCCGGGAGAACTCACTCCACGAGTCTGATAGCTCTAATGATGTCTGTCTGAGAAGTACTATCCGTCGGGAAAGGTCACGAGAGATAGATACACTCATTTCAGGAGGACACACTCCTGAGTGGGGAAAGATCACGATACACAAATAAGGATCACTGCCAGAGCCTTGGCTGTAACACCCCAATATTTGATAAAAAAATATTCTTTTTAATTTCATTAATATATTGTGTTGTACGCTACACCAAAAGGATCTTGCACAACACACATCCCTGACTTGGCTTGCATTACACGTAATTGCGACCTTCCACGATAGCGTGCGTTGTACGCAATACCGAGTTTCGCTAAACAACGATATGTTATATAAACTAGCTGTTATGAATAGTAATACCCACTTTTTGAAATTTTATAAATTTTATCTTTCAAAATGGACTTCATTTTTGGATTCAGAATATCAAAATTAGCCTAGGGTGAATTTTTGGTATTTTTCTGAAAACTTTCAATTTTTTATGAATAGTGAAAACACAGGGTTACTATTCAAAAACTGACTTTTTATTTAAATAATTATTTATTTTATTTAAATTTATTTTAGGTCAAAATTGATACATAATACCTATATAAGTTCAATTTAAGTCATTGGAGTCATTTTATAATAATTTTAGATATATAAAAATTTTATTGAACTTTTCACCGTCTTTTACCCACCTCCTAGGAGAATTTGCAAATTCACATAAAACTTAATTTTACCGCTTCTGTGAGTGGAATTTCGAAAATCCGAGAGACACAGTTAATATCAATGACTAAAATGTGGTTCAATGAGATGAAAATAATTTTTGGTGAATAGTAACTTTTTACTTTTTTTACCACGGTTAAAAGTAAATAGGGTAATTAAGGGTAAAAATGATATTATTATTACCCTAACACATGTTCTAATTCTATTGGATAAGTTTAATTCGACCAAAAACAACCTTAGGAATAAAATATAACCATTTAGGCCCACTTGGATTAGATTAGGACATTTATTATTAATTTATTTAAAGAAGGGTTAAAATAGTTAAAATCAAAGTTTAATAACTAAATAATTTTTAATATAGGGTCATACATAAGATAAATTAGACTATAAATATTCATTAGAAATATAAAAAGATTTCCTACATAATGATGTTTTATTTATAATTTTTATACATTAAATAATTTAATTTATTTATGACACAATGATGATGTAGTAATTATCTTATTAATGAAATATTGACATAATTGATGTTATAAATACCCAAATAAATGTAATTTGATACTTTTTATGAATTAAACTAATTTTATAGGTTAATATGACATGTTAGTATTGATTTAGTTAATTTTTTTCGAACTAATCATTCTGTTATGACTTTCACAAAAATCAATTACCAAATAGTGTCAAAATTGACATAAAATAGTTTTTTTTTAAAATATTATATTATTAATTGTTATTTTATTCCTAAAAAACTAATGTTCGGCCAAATGACTTATATACGGTTATATATATTAATAATAAACAACTTGGGGTTCGTTTGTATTGTTATAGTAAGTTTATTAACCTTATAGTGTAAGAAAGCAAGAAGACACGGTAAAAGAAAAATTATTTAACTTAAAGTTAAATCTAAATGATAAGGTTAAAATAGAAACCTAAACTTGTCTAAATTCTATTTGATGAGATGATTTCGACCCATCCCAACATTAGATTCTAAATAACTCATTTTGGAGATATTAAAAACCGAATATGACTTTATAATAAAATAATATTTTTAGTTATTCCAAAGGTGCCCCTCTCCTCCCTTATAAAAGGGAACCTCCTCCCTCTCTTCCTCACACCACTTTGAGCCTTCAAGCTCATCCAACCCCTGCCAATTTCTCTTATACACTTCCCTATAAACATCCTAGAGATCCTGGTCTTCTTCAAAGACCAATTTTAGTGCCCTAAGAGGAGGTCTCAAAGAGGCGCTTCAAAGAAGAGGTAATGTCCGTTACTGATTCTTTCAACTTTATTTCTTCTTCTACTTCTTCTTCTTTAGTTGTTTCATTATGAAGTAATAAAATCAGCATCACTAATATAATGATATGTTATTATAAGTATGAAACAACCCTATTTCACCACCTATCCATCCTATGGAAAACGAAATCACCGCGCGTGCGTACGTACGAATACCGTCTCCACGCCGTGGTGTAATCTGTTTTTGACCACCACCTTACTTGGATGGTTATAATGGTGTAAATAAATAACTATATATGATTATTGCAAAGTGATATTTATTATGAAATATTATACATACACTTCAATTCAATTCTATGATCATGAGAATGATATCATCGCTCGTGCGTATGTACGGACTGCCGTCTCCACGACGCAATGAGATTCATTCTCCATGTTAACCATTCATGAATGATTATAAAGTATATATAATAAGTAATCATGAAATATATGACATAATAATGATACTGGATTTATGTATATATATATGTATGTCATCTACTTAATTTCATTCAATTCAATAAGGAAACGAAAACAACGTTCATGCGTACGTACGACCTACCATCTCCATGAACGGTGTATTTCATTCCATTTAATCGATCTATCATATATATATGTATATACTGAATATATATTATATATAAATCATTTTTTACATTATTTAATTAAGTAAATCAGGATATACATGATAATATCAAGAACAACAAGTCCAAACACGTACGATAAATAAAACGATTTAACCCAAAATGTTGCTTTAACATGGAACTTACAGAAGAACGGGTAATATAAAGTCATAAGTGAACCATATATGATATCATAAAAATGAATATTATTCTGTAATAAGTCAATGACATTATTTAAATCATTATACAGGAGGTTTGAAAACATACGAAGCATATCAGACCTAAGGTAAGGGATAATTTATCAATCTCATTTTTATCCGAGATTGTTTATTCGTAAGTATTTACTGGGGTTATCTTTATCATCCAAGACCATGTTTTCTAAAAATGTTTTCATGTATGTTTAAATTCCTTTTTACCCATTTTTGACTTTTACTACATGGTATGTAAGGAATCTTTTTTTGTTTACCAAACGAGTTACTTTTTGACTTTTCCAACAAAAGTATGAGGAGAATGTTATTTTTAACTTATACGGCGTGGATGGATTTTTACGGTTTCATAACGCCTCATTTTCATGAAGCTTACTCTACATGATTTTATGAATATTTTCAACAAAATAATTTTATTTTATAAGTGCATGACATTTTTTGAAAATAAAATGATTTTGACGAAGAAAGGATATTTTCCTCAAGAATTCATTTCAAGTGTTTTATCAAAACCATTTTTCCACCTAAGATGACATTATTTAATATGTGTATGTTTAAAGTATAATGTCTCTATGATTTACATGGTTTCACTTTTCTTATTATGAAGTGATATCCATTTCTTTTATATGGATTATGTGATGATGGAATGATATTTATGAAACCCATTTTATTCTTTGGGTTATGATGAATGATTTATGTTTATATTGCGGCACAAGTAATAATGATTTAATTATGAGATGGGTGGGACCTATATCTCCCTCCAATTCATTGGGTAAAGATTTATATCTCATGAGATAGACATGGCTAGAACGGTAAGTTAATCCGGTTCAGTGTTACAGGACTGAAACGAGGAGTGAACTCGATTCAGAAAGGGACTTTGTCCACTAAGATGGTCTTGGCAGCAATGCCTTGGCTACTATGGAAATCATATCATGTGATTAATGTTTTTCCACAATTACATGTTTTATTACAATTCTATTTTATCATTATTGATGTTCCCTTATGATATACGCCTTACGTACTTCCAAGATTCATGTATTTGCTCAAGATTTTGATGTTTAGATTTTATGTTCAAGTTTTTGCATTCAAATGTTTATGGATTGTTTTATGTTCTCTATGTTTACCCTTAATGGGAATTTGAGCTCACCCCTTTTATGTTTTCTTTTCCCCAGGATATAAATAAAGGTTTTAGGTAAGAAAAAAAGGGGAAGATCTTTATGGGAGATGTTGAAGATCTTTCACCACGATTAGAAGATTATATTCCGAGTTTCCAAAGACACTAAACTATTACGGTCCTTGTGTGTATGTTTTTGTTATTTACTAAGTATTCCGCAAAAGTAATGTAATGTCCATGTACATAAATCTTTGAGTCTCTACAGTTGGTATCAGAGGAAAGGTTTAGTCAACCTTTGGAAACTAGGATGCGATAACTTTAGTGAGATCCCTAGAGATATTTCTAAGGTATGTCTAGGGATGTCCCTAAGGTTAAGTATAAGTATAGGTTATAGTTCTATAAATATGGTAATGATCCTAGAATTTAACCTAAGATGTTAGATATTGACGGTACTCCCCCTTGATTATGTTGTTTTCCCTAGCATGATTTTTTTCCTCTCACACTATTCTTTTTGGGTTTTAGACGATGCCTGGAACACGAAGGAACCGTGTTGATCAATGTAATGGACAATGTAATGATTGTCCTTATGAACAAACAAATGTTATGGGATATGGAGTGAAAAATCTTATTTCTATACTTATACAAGCTATGAATCATTCTGTACTTCCAAATGAGCAGAGAAGGGAACAATATTCTATTGAGTCCTTCATGAGGCAACATCCACCTTCTTTCAGTGGGTCTTCTGATCCACTTGTTGCTGCACAATGGATTAGTACCACTGAAAAGATATTTTCAGTTCTTCAATGTTCTAAACATGATAAAGTCATCTTAGCAGTATATCGTTTGGAAGGTGAAGCTGATCAATGGTGGAATCTTATCAAGAATACGAGGCCAAGAGATGAAATAGAGTCCATGGAATGAGACAAGTTAAAGAAATTATTTTTCAATAAGTACTTCCCTCGTATTCTTAGAACAAAGATGGAGAAGGAGTTTCTTGAACTAAAGCAAAAGGATGATGAATCTGTTGGTATATACGAAGCGAATTTTATAAGGCTTGCAAGGTATGCATCTGGATTTATTATCCAACCTGAAAGTAAAGTTGATCGATTATTCAGTGGCTTAAAACCAAGTCTTAGAAGGGAATTAGCTATAAGAGACTTCAGTATCTATGAAGAAATTGTGAGTTGTACTATCAAGGTAGAAATGGAAGTTGGTGTTACATATCCATCTCATGGTTTTGACAAGAAACGAAAGATGAAGTTCAAGGAGAAATCTCAGAACAATGGTGAAAAGAAGATGAATGTTTCATTATGCTCAAAGTGTGGAAAGAAGCATGATAGAGATTGCCTAAAAGGTACTAGAAAATGTTTTAGGTGTGGAAAAGAAGGTCATCGAGCAGCTGAGTGTCGAAGTAATGGAAAAAGGGTTGCTAACGATGTGAATAAAGAAAAGACTACAGAGAACGCACCACCAACACTTCAATGCTTCAAGTGCAATGAAATGGGGCATTATGCTAATCAATGCCCTAATCTAAGGGTTAATGATGATCGACATGAGCAACCACTTAAGTCAAAGGACAAAGGGAAGTCACATGCGATCACTATTGGTGATGTTGAATATGAAAACTATGTGGTGGAATGATTAAGTGTTTATGTAATGGGATTCCAAAATAATGTTGTATATAGTATCGTGGAATATTGGAATATTTATTTATTGGTCTATTGTGGTTTTCAATAATTTTATGGTACCGGTAACCATGGAAAGTGATTGAGATATTTTTGGAAAGAAGATGATATGCGCATAATGAAGGGATAAGGAGAAAATGAAATGTTTGACAGTATTCATGAGCTCATGTCTGATATAATGAAATAGTTATATCATGGTTTGAGTATATATAATTTTGGGGTTTTGGTATGTGGAAAGAGTTAACTTTTGACAGCACTCATGTTTTCACTAAGATTCAATGGGTATTCATTTTTCAAGAGAATACATGATTAAGGCCTTCGAATGTTTGGAATGTGACCAACAAGACATATCTTATGATATATGGGGATCAATGATGGTATTAACATGCTTGTTATATGAACTCTCTGGTAATCGTTTTCACTATAATATGAGAATGGACTGCAGTATTTTGGATAAGCCTAAAGATTGGAATGGATTATGTTGGACATAAGTTAGTATTGTTTAAGGCTAGAACTTTTTCAATATTATTGATGGAAAGTTATAATATTGTATTTTTAGAAAAAAAGGACAACCTGCAGAATGGGCGATAACCCGTCACGTCAGACAAGGCTGTGGGAATCGAACCCACAACCGAAGTGCGACAGGCCTTTATTTCCTACCACTAGCCTACAGGAAGTCCCTGGTTAGTAGAAACTAGTTTTATTTTATTATAAAGGATGATAGATGAAGTATAAGTCCATTTTGGAACCATATATGATTAATCTCACCATAGATGGAATTATGTATATAAATTTTTCTAACTTATGTTTGAGACAGATGGAATGACCTATCATTCTATCACATAATCTGCTAAAACTTCGCGAAAGACAAATTCAACTTCATTTCTTAAAGATATGAAGTGGAAATTGTTCAAGGCACGAACAACGGTGAGATTATACCAAAATAAAGTAAGTATTTATTCTAATTCAAATTCTTCAACTTTAGGGAAATGATCTTGAAAACCAAAAATGTTGTCCTAGTGCCCTTATATCCAATGAATCAGATGGTAGATTAGATCATCACAAATTTATGGATTTGTGATTGATGGCTTTTTCATATCCATGTTCTCTACCACTCTCCATCAGAACATGATGGTTAGATTTTTCTTCCATATCCATATTTTCACCTATGTTCTCCTATGTGGAAACCCAATGATTAGTTAATTTGGGTAACAGTTACGTTTCATACTTTAGTTTTTAAAGTCAAGTTTTGGTATTCCTTTTTACGATGTGAGTATCTATTAAAGAAACTTTCGAGTAGTAAACCATTTATAACCCCGATGAATTTCGATGGCGAAATTCATTTTAAGGGGGGTAGAATGTAACACCGCAAGATTTTATAAAAAATATTCTTTTTAATTTCATTAATATCTTATGGTGTACGCTACACCAAAAGGATCTTGCACAACACGCATCCCTGACTTGGCTTGCATTACACGTAATCGCAACCTTCCATGATAGCGTGTGTTGTACGCAATACCGAGTTTCGCTAAACAACGATATGTTATATAAACTAGCCGTTATGAATAGTAATACCCACTTTTTGAAATTTTATAAATTTTATCTTTCAAAATGGACTTAATTTTTGGATTCATAATATCGAAATTAGCCTAGGGTGAATTTTTGGTATTTTTCTAAAAACTTTCAATTTTTGATGAATAGTGAAAACACTGGGTTACTATTCAAAAACCGACTTTTTATTTAAATAATTATTTATTTTATTTAAATTTATTTTAGGTCAAAATTGATACATAATACCTATATAAGTTTAATTTAAGTCATTGGAGTCATTTTATAATAATTTTAGATATATAAAAATTTTATTGAACTTTTCACCGTCTTTTACCCACCTCCTAGGAGAATTTGCAAATTCACATAAAACTTAATTTTACCACTTCTGTGAGTGGAATTTCAAAAATCTGAGAGACACGGTTAATATCAAGGACTAAAATGTGGTTCAATGAGATGAAAATAATTTTTTGTGAATAGTAACTTTTTACTTTTTTTACCACAGTTAAAAGTAAATAGGGTAATTAAGGGTAAAAATGATATTATTATTACCCTAACACAGGTCCTAATTCTATTGGATAAGTGTAATTCGACCAAAAACAACCTTATAAATAAAATATGACCATTTAGGCCCACTTGGACTAGATTAGGACATTTATTATTAATTTATTTAAAGAAGGGTTAAAATAGTTAAAATCAAAGTTTAATAACTAAATCATTTTTAATATAGGGTTATACATAAGATAAATTCGACTATAAATATTAATTAGAAAGATAAAAGGATTTACTACATAATGGTGTTTTATTTATAATTTTTATACATTAAATAGTTTAATTTATTTATGACACAATGATGATGTAGTAATTATCTTATTAATGAAATATTGACATAATTGATGTTATAAATACCCAAATAAATGTAATTTTATACTTTTTATGAATTACACTAATTTTATAGGTTAATTAGACATGTTAGTATTGATTTAGTTAACTTTTTTTGAACTAATCATTCTGTTATTACTTTCACAAAAATCAATTACCAAATAGTGTCAAAATTGACAAAAAATAGTTTTTAAAATAAATATTATATTATTAATTGTTATTTTATTCCTAAAAAATATAAGGTTTGGCCAAATGACTTAGATAAGGTTATATATATTAATAATAAACAACTTGGGGTTCTTTTGGCTTGTTATAGTAAGTTTATTAACCTTATAGTGTAAGAAAACAAGAAGACACGGTAAAAGAAAAATTATTTAACTTAAAGTTAAATATAAATGATAAGGTTAAAATAGAAACCTAAACTTGTATAAATTATATTGGATGAGAGGATTTCGACCCATCCCAACATTATATTCTAAATAACTCAATTTGGAGCTATTAAAAACCGAATATTACTTTATAATAAAATAATATTTTTAGTTATTCCAAAGGTGCCCCTCTCCTCCCTTATAAAAGGGCACCTCCTCCCTCTCTTCCTCACACCACTTTGAGCCTTCAAGCTCGGCCAACCCCTTCCAATTTCTCTTCTCCACTTCCCTAGAAACATCCTAGAGGTCCTGGTATTTTTCAAAGACCAATTTTAGTGCCCTAAGAGGAGGTCTCAAAGAGGCGCTTCAAAGAAGAGGTAATGTCCGTTATCGATTTTTCAACTTTATTTATTCTTCTACTTCTTCTTATTTAGTTGTTTCATTATGAAGTAATAACATAAATATCACTCATATACTGATATTTTATTATAAGTATGAAACAAACCTATTTCACCATCTATCCATCCTACGGAAAACGAAATCACCGCGCGTGCGTACGTACGAAATACCGTCTCAGCACCGTGGTGTAATATGTTTTCGACCACCACCTTACTTGGATGGGTATAATGGTGTAAATAAATAACTATATATGATTATTTAAAAGTGATATTGATTATGAAATATTATACATACACTTCAATGCAATTCCACGATCATGGGAATGATATCATCGCTTGTGCGTACGTACGGACTGCCGTCTCCACGACGCGATGAGATTCATTCTCCATGTTAACCATTCATGAATGATTATAAAGTATATATAATAAGTAATCATGAAATATATGACATAATAATGATACTGTATTTATGTGTATATATATGTATGTCATCTACTTAATTTCATTCAATTCAATAAGGAAACGAAAACAGTGTTCATGCGTACGTACGACCTACCATCTCCATGAACGGTGTATTTCATTACATTTAATTGATCTATCATATATATATGTATATACTGAATATATATTATATATAAATCATGTTTTACATTCTGTAATTAAGTAAATCAGGATATAAGTGATAATATCAAGAACAACAAGTCCAAACACGCACGATAAATAAAACGATTTAACCCAAAACGTTGCTTTAACATGGAACTTACAAAATAACGGGTAATATAAAGTCATAAGTGAACCATATATGATATCATAACAATGAATATTATTCTGTAATAAGTCAATGAAATTATTTAAATCATTATACAGGAGGTTCGTAAACGTACGAATCATATCATACCTAAGGTAATGGATAATTTATCAATCTCATTTTTATCCGAGATTGTTTATTCGTAAGTATTTACTGGGGTTATCTTTATCATCCAAGCCCATGTTTTCTAAAAATGTTTTCATGTATGTTTAAAGTCCTGTTTACCCATTTTTGACTTTTACTACATGGTATGTAAGGAATATTTTTTTTGTTTACCAAACGAGGTACTTTTTGACTTTTCTGACAAAAGTACGATGAGAATGTTATTTTTAACTTATACGGCGTGAATAGATTTTTAAGGTTTCATAATGCCTCATTTTCATAAAGCTTACTCTACATTATTTTATGAATATTTTCAACAAAATAATTTTATTTTATAAGTGCATGGAATTTTTTGAAAAGAAAATGATTTTGACGAAGAAAGGATATTTTTCTCAAGAATTCATTTCAAGTGTTTTATCAAAACCATTTTTCTATCTAAGATGAAATTATTTCATATGTGTATGTTTCAAGTATAATGTCTCTATGATTTACATGGTTTCACTTTTCTTATTATGAAATGATATCCATTTCTTTTATATGGATTATGTGATGATGGAATGATGTTTATGAAACCCATTTTATTCTTTGGGTTATAATGAATGATTTATGTTTATGTTGTGGCATAAGTAAGAATGATTTAATTATTAGATGGGTGGGACCTATATCTCCCTCCAATGCATTGGGTAAAGATTTATATCTCATGAGATAGACATGGCTGGAATGGTAAGTTAATTCGGTTCAGTTTTACAGGACTGAAACAAGGAGTGAACTCGATTCAGAAAGGGACTTTTTCCACTAAGATGGTCTTGGCAGCAATGCCTTGGATACTATGGAAATAATATCATGTGCTTAATTTTTTGCCATAATTAAATGTTTTATTACCATTCTATTTTATCATTATTGATGTTCCCTTATGATATATGCCTTACGTACTTCCAAGATTCATGTCTTTGCTCAAGATTTTTATGTTTAGATTTTATGTTCAAGTTTTTGCATTCAAATGTTTATAGATTGTTTTATGTTCTCTATGTTTACCCTTACTGGGCATTTGAGATCACCCCTTTTATGTTTTCTTTTCCCCAGGATATAAAGAAAGGTTTTAGGTAAGAAAAAAAAGGGGAAGATATTTATGGGAGATGTTGAAGATCTTTCACCACGATTAGAAGATTATATTCCGAGTTTCCAAAGACACTAAACTATTACGGTCCTTGTGTGTCTGTTTTTGTTATGTACTAAATATTCCGCAAAAGTAATGTAATTTCCATGTATGTAAAGCTTTGGGTCTCTACATTGGCAGATACCAAGACTCATCTAGATTCACCTGCTAGGTAGAAAATCAGTGCCCTGTGGAAGTAGTCATGTTGATGCCTGACTCTACCTAGGGTCAAGAATGGATAAAGGATCTCGTTCCGGGCCTCTCTGAGGGATACCTGACTCTATCTCGGAAGGTCTTACTGAAGGTTTCATACTTCTATAGAAGGGAACGATACCTAACCTTCATGGAAACAAGAAAAATGGGAACTACCCCAAAATAAACATGTCCAAGACACAGTGGACAAGAAGATCAAGCCATGTACTGAAAATTACACGGTGTGTAGAAGTGTCACACGCCATGTCTTCTTACCCCGGGTACTACCCGTGTACTATGGCCCGTGTCGCAAGGCTGGTCGTGTAGGAAATTTAGTACATGATGTGTAGTACAGATCACACATTGTGTCCGAGTAACTGGGGTCAGCTCTGTGTACGCGGCCATGTGCCCGTACACAGCTTTATCCAGTGTGCGCCACCCCGTGTAAACGGTATATGGGGTAACCCATGTAGCCAACCTGGTCTAGCCGTGCGATGGAGTACACAGCTTTGTACTCTATCCTGTGTCTGTGTATCACCCGAGATACACGTTGAGTCCCACGTAAGGATCTACACGTTATGTTCTTTGAAGAACATGCTTTGTCATCGCTTTATGCCTCATGAAACCCTAGCTACTACTGAGCTGGTACCACATGGTGTGTTCTTCAGGAATACACGCCGTGTTCTTTGGAAATTTCCAGAATCGACATTCTTCAACGTCGTGCCTTTTAGCTCCCCCGATCCTCGATCCGACCATCCGATATTCACAAAACTGAAGGGTTGAGGTTGCCCGATCCTTATAAAGACGATTCCTTCAGTCTCGGGACTCCGATCAGCCCCAAAAATGTGTTTTGATCATCCACGTGAAGAACGGTCGAAGAATGATTATTCCCAAACCATGTTGATTCATCCACCTCCATCGACATCTCACCTCCGCTAGGTCGCCACGATGTTGGATCTCCAATTTGGGATCATTACATCACAAAACGGATGCGCAACGATCCGTTGTTCGCCACCCCATGAAGAACGCGAAGAACGTGAGATAAAATAAAGGGGAAATAAATCCAAAAGAAAATCGAGGAATGAACCTCCACCATCATTCATCACTGCATTAATATGCTCCCATTAGTAGGATCAAACATAGGAGAATCAAAACATTAATCTAACATGGATTATTTCCCTGAGATCAACCCAATAAAAACCCTCCCACAAAAACATACAAATCCGCAGATCAACCTGTTCGTGGGTTGGTCTGAATTCATAGTCTAATCTAATAATGGGGAAGAAGAATTGAAATAACAAATCCTACCTCGATTCAGTGAAATAACGATTGTTGCGTCACGTTCGTTGGTGAGGTTCGTCGATTCCAAAGTGCGTCGATCGCTCGCATCACCATCATCCACCAACAGGTTCTCCTATAAAGCTCTAATGGCCAAATAATTAATTTCACAGGGTTATGCGGCTAACCCTGTGAACTTTCCATAGGCATATATTTAAAGAGGTGGAAAATTTGGTTGCTGCACAAAAAGGAAACAAAACAAAATATTATTTTATTTTATTTCCATTAAAAATGTCCTGAAAACTAACTCTTACAGCTGACCCGTGCCGGTCGATGTTAGGCCCTGCCTAAGGTAAAGTTTCTTATCTGAGTGCAACAGTGCCCTTAGATTTATGATATGGGAACCTTTTTAAAATATATCCCACTTTTATAGGAAAATCGCTCACGCGCGCTGTTTAATTTTTTTTAAATTTATTTCAAACATTTATTCCGGGAACTCCGGGCCTCAGAATCGCATTATATAGAAAGGTATAGTTTCTAAATAATTCCATATAATATTTAAAAATAATACATTAGAAATACGATACATTAAAAAGCTATTAGTGGGATAAGCAGACACAAAGATGATGGAGGTTTCAGGGGTTGTCAGAGATTTCCTGGATGTATTCCCAGAGGAGGTTGTGGCTCTACCCCCTCGACATGACATTGAGTTCAGAATATAATTACAACCCAGTGCCCATCCTATTTCTATGGATACCTATCAGATGGCGCCTTATGAGTTGCATGAGTTTTGGATTTAGGTTGACAACCTGATGAAAAAGGGTTTTATTCGGTCGAGTGTGTCATCGTGGTGTGTTCCAGTATTGTTCGAGAAGAAGGAAGACAGTGGATTGAGGATGTGCATATACTACCAGAGACTTAATCAGGTAATAGTCAAGAACTATTACCCTATCCCGAGAATAGATGATCTTTTCAACCAGTTAAGGGGTGCAAGTTGGTTCTCCAAGATCGATATGCGGTCTGGATATCACCAGTTGCGAGTAAAGGAGGGTGACATTATGAAGACTTATTTCAAGTGTAGGTATGGGAACTTTGAGTTCATGGTCATTCCCTTTGGCATTATGAATGAACCGGTCATGTTCATGGGGCTCATGAACTCTATCTTCTACAAGTTCCTAGACTAGTTCATCATCGTGTTCATCGATGATATTCTGATTTACTCAAAGTTATAGGAGGATATTGCTGAGCACCTTAGGACAGTCTTGGAGGTCCTCTAACACTATCGGATCTATGGGAAGTTTTCCAAGTGAAAGTTTTGGATGTAAGAGGTGCATTTCCTTAGACATGTGGTGTCACAACAAGGGATAGCAGTGGACCCATCAAAGGTTGAGGTGGTTGTTTCTTGGGTGGAACCCAAGAACATGGTAGAGGTTCACAGATTCCTAGATCTAGCAGGATATTACCATAGTTTTGTGCCTAAATTATCTCAAGTTATATCTCTGTTGACATCTTTGACCAAAAAATACTAGGCCTTTGTGTGGAGTGAGCAGTGTCAGGCAGCTTTCAGCTACCTAAAGGGGAGGCTTGTCAGTGCTCCAGTGCTTAGGTTTCCAGAGGAAGGGGTGATGTTTGAGGTGTTCTATGATGCTTATGTTATAGTATTGGGATGTGTACTGATGCAGTATAAGGTAGTGATCTCTTATGGGTCAAGGAATTTACGTCCAAATGAACGTAACCATGCTACCCATGATCTGGAGCTTACAACAGTCGTATTTGTGCTGAAATTATAGTGACATTACCTCATCAGGGAGCACTTTGTGGTATTCACAGATCACAAGATCTTGAGATATATCTTCTACTAGTGAGACCTGAACTTGTGGAAGTGAAGGTGGATAGAGTTTCTCTAGGACTAAGACTTT
The DNA here is from genome assembly GCA_963277665.1 of Viscum album. Taxonomy (NCBI): domain Eukaryota; kingdom Viridiplantae; phylum Streptophyta; class Magnoliopsida; order Santalales; family Viscaceae; genus Viscum; species Viscum album. The sequence continues at coordinate 1,749,318,286 of OY728126.1, forward strand.
GATATCTCTTACACCTCAGGAAAGGGGAATGCGGTGGCCGATGCCTTAAGCAGGAAGTCACAAAAGGAGGTAGTTAGATAATCCATAGATACTTGTAAGGCAATAGAGGAGTTGGCTTCTTTGTGCCTGGATGCTGGGGTGGATAGTGGAAGAGGCTATTTGTTTAAGATTATAATACAATATTCATTAATGTGTAAGGTGGAGGAGTCTCAGTGGGGAGATATAGATACTGAAGTGATGCATGATCACGTTGTCTAGGGTGATGCTCTAGAGGTATGGTCGAAGGATAATTAGAATCAGATCTTGTTCTGTGGAAAGCTGTTTGTCCCAGTGGAAATGCGCGAGGGAGTTCTTCGTGAGTTCCATAGCTCACCCCTAGCAGTGCATCCAGGAGTTTCTAAAATGTACTGAGGCTTGAGGGAACAATTTTGGTGGCCTAAGGTGAATCAGGAAGTGGAGGAGTTTGTGTCAAGGTGCCTAGTGTGCCAGTAGGTGAAGGCTGGGCACTGTGTTCTCAACGGTCTATTGTATCCCTTAGACGTTCTCGAGTGTAAGTGGGATGACATCTCAATGGATTTCTTTACAGGATTACCCAAGAATCAGGGAGGATGTGATGCTCTTTGGGTAGTAGTAGATCAGTTGACAAAATTGGCTCACTTATTAGAAATCAAGGAGTCAAGATCAGTAGATACCTTAGCACAGAGGTATGTGGATGAGTTGGTGCGGCTTAATGGAGTTCTAAGATCCATTGTATCAGATCACGATACACGTTTTACATCGAAATCCTGGAGGGGATTGTAGCATTCCTTTGGCACTCAATTATGCCCCAACACTTCTTTCCACCCTCATATGGATGGACAGACAGAGAGGACCATCTAGATGTTGGAGGACATGTTACAGGCATGTGTTCTGAACTTTAGTGAGCCTTGGGTGTGACATTTTCCCTTGGTAGAGTTTTATTACAATAATATATATCACTCTTCCATTGGTATGGCTTCACTTGAATCTATATATGGGAGGCCGTGTCATTCACCCTTGTGCTGGAAGGAAGTTGGGGAGGTAGCTATTCTTGGTTTGGATGTGGTGCAAAGAATGACAGAGAAGGTGCAGCTTGTCTGTGATAGGATGAAGTCAGCACAAGACCGATAGAAGTCGTATGTCGATCATAGGAGGAGGACTTTAGAGTTTGAGGTTGGGGACCATGTATTCTTGAAGGTTTCCCCTCGATGTGGGCATTAGAGGTTTTCCATAGGGATAAAGCTTTCTCCTAGGTTCATCAGACCTTTCGAAGTGTTGGGATGAGTTGGTGAGGTGGCATATCAGCTGGCTTTGCCACCTCAGTTGGAGAGGATCCACAATCTCTTCCATTTCTCTCAGATCCGTCAGTATCTACACAATGACTCCCACATCATTGATTGAGGAGAGTTGGATATCAAGGATGACGCAAAATTCATGGAACGAACAGTAAGAATTAAGGATTGTGAGGAGAAGGTGCTTCGTGGATGGACCATTCCTTTGGTTTGTGTGTTATGGAGGCATGGTGGCCTCGAGGAGAGTACTTGGGAGTGGGAGGCATAGATGTTCACCCAATACCTAGAGCTTTTATAAGTTTTTATTCTGTGTTTTACTTTTGTGCTTCATTTTATGATGTAATTCTTGACCTTGTTCATTATCAGATGAATTGTTCCATTGTTCTTAGTTTTGTGTGGAAATTATTGACATGTGGAGAGCAGAGGACCTAATCCCTAATCAAGACATATTAATTTGGATTCAATTAAACCCATGCAGGAGAGTCAGTACCACCCAAATAAGATAATATCTTGACATGGAGGAATGGATTCCCTAATCCATATGTCCAAGCAGTGGGGCCTTAGTGTTTTTACAGTTGTTCAGGAGATATATGTCAAGGAGGTGTTCTTGGATGTCAGGGTTTTAACTCCAATTTTCAAACAAAACATGGTAGTTTTTCCCTGGGAGGTATTTTACAGGGTGGTTGTTCAGACCCCTCTTTTTCTAAGTTTAGTTTTAAATTCTCAGGGATGAGAATAGTTTGAGAGGTATCTGATGTAATGACCCAGATTTTCTTAGGCCATTCCTTTGTGAAAATCCAATGCTTGTGGTGTTCTTGGGGGTTTTAGTGGTTTGTTTTAAGATTTTTCCAAAAATCCAATTTCACCAAAATGATGGCACACCGGAACGGTGGCACCGTGATGGTGGCACACCGAAACAGTGGTACACCATAATGGTGGCACCATGATGGTGGTGCACCAAAATGGTGGCACTGTAATGGTGGCACCGTGACAGTGGCACACTGAAACAGTGTCTCACCCTTTGCTAAATTTCAAGTTTTCCATGTTTTTCTAGTTTCTCCCCTTTTTCATTTTATTTGAAATAAACTGAGTTTAAAGTCTTGTTTGGGAATTTTTAAGGGAATTTCAAAGAATATTAAGTATATATTTAATATCCTAATTCTCTCGATACTTGATATATTCAAACTAGGTGATCTTGACCATGATCCCATGTTAATGGATTTTGGAACCATTTCCTTCCGTTGATATATGATCTATATTTTTCTAAAATTTGAGGTCCTCTCTTATCTTTTCTATTGGTGAACCTAGATCCTTCCTTTATAGAATATTCGTGAGCCTATGCTAGATCCCTATCCTACTTAGTTTTATTGGAGTTTCCTGCTACTCGTGTGATCCCCTGTTTTGGTGAAAAGAGGAGTTTTGGTCATCTTTTGTTTCATGTAGAGATTCTTATACCTTTCTTTATTTGTGTATCATGTGGGGTGGGTGTAATAATGATTCTTTGTAAATAACGGGTGAATACTTTTCTTAATTAAGTAATAAATAATGGAAGGTAAGGGATGATTAAAATATGATAGGTAGGGAATTGAAGATGGTCGATGTTGATCATTTTTTTCATCTGTTATCTTTATTCCTTTTATGGTTCATTATGGTTGTATGAATTCTGAAAATCATGGTCATTGGTGGTATTTTCTTGCACACTGGTGATGTTCTATTTTTGTTGTGATGCTTTAATAAATGGCTGTAACATGAAATCTGCTTAATCACGCATATTTGGTTAAATAAATAGATGCCTCAGGATCAAACATGTTGTGTGATCACCCCTGTTTATCAAAGTGGAATTAAAGAACCCTAGTTAGCTAAATTTGAATATCCTTGTCTTGATGGTGTGGTTGTGTGCTGTGTTCTGTTGGGTTCGAGCCTCGTGTGGGTTGTGTGGTGCTACTGTGGGAGGCACGGTTGTGGTTACTAGGGGTGGACAGAGGGGTTGGTCTTGTGAATGGGTAAGGGTATGTTTGTTCAGAGGGGATACTGTTTGGTGGTGTTTTACTATGGTATTTGTGTATGGGGTGGTACAGGAGGTGTGATGGAATCTTAGGTTGAGAGATTGATTGATTTTGGAATGGATAAATTGTAGTCACTGAGACTGCCTTTGGTTTATGTTGTGGTTGTAGAATTTGTTGTGTAGTGGGACTGCTTCTGGGTAGTGGTTGGGCAGTGGGGGTGCATGAATAGATTGTGTTGTGACTTCATGTTTATGGGTGTGCTGGGTGTGGTGTTGTTGTAAAGTGGGGCTACCGGTTCTAATTGTGAGAGGATGATTGAGTGAGATAACTTTGAATAATGACAGTTGGAAGTGTTTTAATGGGTGTCTAGGAAAGGGGGGGGGGGGGTGTGTTCAGTGGGACTGCAGGTTGGTTGTTCTCTATTGTTTTTATGAATGGGTGTTAAAATGGATTTCCTAACCTTGGTCTCTACTTCCTTGTTTTCTTTGGTAGTGTTTAGAGGCCTTTAGACATCTGAAAACAACTACAGATGTTATGCTTTTTAGTTTCCCCAAGTAGTGCTAGAATTAATTAAGGTGAAGCCCTTAATTAACGAATGTAAAGTGGTTAAATGAAAATGGGTTAGGTTGTGTTTTATTTTGGCTGTTTGTGTGGTTGTTCATATAGGGGTAGCAGCAAATGCAGTTATGTGTGGTCTGGTTGTTTATTTGAAACCCTAGGTTGGGCTGAGTGTTTTCTTACCTATATATATAAATTATAGTTCCTTGTGTTTTCTATATGCACCCTAACCTAGTTGAGAACCATGTGCCGAACACCCCAATTTCACGAGGGAGGGTGTCTTTACCAACATCCCAGTGGGAGGATGGATGGATGGTTACTAACTTTCTTCCTCACACCGTCTTCCTAGTTCTTACTGCTTGAGCGTATCTAGGAAGGCTGTAATGGCTTGAGGTTTACCATAGTCCAAGATCCTTCAGATAGATTTTTGTTGTGGGAAAGGGTCCCAGGTGTTTGTGGTCTAGGATTGTTTTCCCAAGTGTCTTTGGGATGAGGCCCATGTGTCTTCGGGTGGCGTGGTTGTTGTGAACTAGGTGTCTACGGGTGGGATGTGTGGTGTGGTTGTGGCTCAGGTGTCTACGGGAAAGATTTGTGTGTGATTTGAGGCCCAGGTTTTTCAGGTAGGCTGTGGTAGTGAGACTTTATTTTGGAAGAGTGGCACTATCAAGAACTTAACTGTTATGAATAAGTATTTAACCAGTGGGAAAGTGGTACGGGGTACCCAAATGTCTATGTGCTTATACCACTACTTTACTTGATTTGCATTATTTGTTGAGTGTTCCTTGCTGAGGCTGGGTTGGTTAGTTCTCCTTAGTAGGTTCTACTATTCTCTCACATGGGCATTAGTATGTTACCCCACTTGTGCAGGGGTGGATTTAGTTATACTACTGGCTATACTTGTATACTCACCCTATGTTTGTAAAACTATTTTCAAGTTTCCAGGAGGACTTTGAGGACCGTGTTGAACTTTACTAGATCGGGTGTCGGGATAGTTGTTGTACTGCTACTTAGTATCTTTCTTTTGGTACTTGCTTTGGTTGTAATTTTGTCACAGTTTATGTTTAAATCATGCATGGGTTGGATTTTTGTTTCCATTATATAAATGTTTGGTGTTGTTTTGGATTTTTTACCATCTTATCTCCTAATCCCATTTCATTAAAAAGGGTAATGCCTTCCATTTTGTGTGAGATTCTATACCCTTGGCGCTAGTTGCCACTCTGGGGCCTATTGAAGGTGGGACTCGGGGGTCATTATCTCTCCTTCATCTTAAAGAAGGAAGGGCATGACACTTTGTTGTCCATTCCCTCATCTTGAAGAAGGCGGGTTGTGACAATACCCCTAAGTTTCCATCAACTTGTAATGAAGAAGGTATACTCTTTTATAGGCAAAAGAGGTTATTTTTTTTCTCCAAAATCATACTCTGAATGTTTCCACATGGTATTCCCAATAAATGACCGAATTTAGACAAAGTGGCTTATTATATGTTGTTCCAATACTTTATCCTCATCTTCCTTAAAAAATTAATCTTTATTTTCTATGGTATATAGGAGTTATGTCCGATTTAATTAGAGAAATTAATTTTATACAAGTGACTCTTCATATTATAATGCTCCACTTTACCATGCATTAATTTCCTTGAAGAATGCTGAATAAGGTGGGGAAATAATTAAATATTTTTTCCTCTAGATTTTTTTATTTCTCCATGTGTAATTTGAGATCATTTAATTTTTCCATTTATGAGATATGATCCCAATATAAAAAATATTGACACCTGTGCATAGATTTCGAGGCCTATCTTGGGAGATGATTTTGGGCCTTTAAATGACAGATTGAGCTTTGGGCCCTGAAGAATAAAATGAACCCCAAAATGTATAGAAACCTAAAAAAGAATAATTTTTAAATTTGGATAAGTGTATAAAAACTAATTTTCAAAATAAATAAATAAATTAAAACAGTTAAAATCCAAAATCGCTCATTTTATCAATTAAGCTAAAAAATGCTTCTAAACCATAAAATGTGACAATTTACCTAAATATAATGAAGCTAAGGGTAATAATAATAATATATATATATAGATAGTTTTATATGTGAGTAAGTGTGAAAAGAGGTTCTTTTTCTTCCTTAAACCTCTTTTGGGGTGGATTTAGATTGTTTTTATAAAAAACAACATGTTTTAAGGCAGGTTCCTTGTGTCTAAGCCTTTAATTTTGAAAAATATAATCACTAACTTGTTTTATTGGGTGTTTTTATTATATTATAAAGTAAGTATAATATGAAAAATGATTGCGATGGATGAAACTAGCATCTTTTGTGTTTCCATGCTTTGTTATGCTTTGGCCATGAGTTTTCTCTAATGAAGCATGTTTCAAAAAAATGTATTTAGATAGGTAAAGCACAAAAGTGCTTGATTTAACTTCTAAAATATTTTTTTTATGCAAGTTGGAAAATATCAAAGAGGTTTTGGCCCTTCAGCCAGTATTTTCTATAAAATCTTAATGACATGTTAATTTTCCAAAGAGCTTCAAAAATGGTTTTCAAATGGTAAAAGGTTGTTTGAAAATATGAGGCCCGGTTGGTAACTTTTAATGTTTTATTGAAAATAGAGCACCTCCATGGATACTCTCCCTTCTAGGGGGAATTTTTATGTATGGTAGTTTTCCTTGTGTTCATGCTTACTTCCTCACCTCTCATGTTTTCCATAGCCATGTGATCCTAGGCGTCGTAGTGGGAGTCAAAAGACAGTTGCTAGTTAGTCCTAATTAGATGGAATATATCCCCATCATTATTAAAAAACAGACCTTTAATAGAGATGGCCTTTATCAACACTACCAAAAAACACTGATAAAGGTTCCCTTCATCAATGCTAAAAAAAGTACTGATAAAGGCTGCCTTTTATCAGCGCTAAAAAAGCACTAATAAACAACACCCTTTATAAGTGATTTTCTGTAGCACTAATAAAGGTCCCAAATAAAATGAAATAGTTAAACAAATAAAAATTAAAATGAATAAATTTTAAAAAATATTAACAATTATATTAATTAAATAATTATTGATAAAAATGAATAAATTTAATATACATATATATAAATTATAAATACTAATAAATAGTATAAATTAAATATATAGATATGTAAAATGAATAAAATAAAATAATTAAACAAATGAAAAATAAAAATGAGTTAATTAAGAAAAATATTAAAATGTTTATTAATTAAATAATTATTGATAAAAATGAATAAATTTAATATACATATATATAGATTATAAATATTAATAAATAATATATATTTATATAAAATGAATAAATTTTAATAATTAAACAAAAAAAAATAAAAAATGAATAAATTTTAACAATTAAACAAAAAGAATAAAAATGAATAAATTTAAAAATCATTAAAAAAATATTAATGAAAAAAATATTAATAAAAATTAATAAGTTTAATATATATATATATATATTAATTATAAATACTAATAAATAATATATATTAAATATAGATATAGAAAATGAATAAAATATAATAATTAAAAACATATTAATGCTTATTCATTTTTAATGGTTTTTAAACATAATTATTCATTAATACATTTGATATAGAAATATATTCAAATATATTTATATATGTGTGTGTATATATATAAATGTATCATATTTTCTAAAATATGAGTTATATAATACAAAATATTTATTCTTACATATTAAATAACTCATATATTTAGTGAAAAATTGTTTATAATTAAAAATTAATATTAATTAAAAATAATGACTAATTGCATCGAGTAATGGACTAATTGAATGTCGTTTGATTCTTCAATTTAACATATATCAAACATGTGTTTCATTTATTTCACATACATATATATAATCAATTCATTTTTATATATGACACACACAAACAAATGTTTACGTAATTAATGAAACCTTATATATATATAAACACATACACCTAATATTTATGTAATTTATTCAAATTTCAGTATTCATTTTAAAATTTTATTATAACATGATACATTTAATATATTATGTTTTTAATTAGTAATTTTTTTAAATATTATTATAGTTAGGTATTAATTCATTTGTAATATTTTTTTGAGAATTTAATCAATTTTTATTATTTATTTATATAGATTTATTTAATATGTTTTAATATTTTAAATATGTATTCATCTTTATTTCAATATATATCCATATTTTTTAAATAATTTAAATTTAATTAATAAAACTTATCCATTTTTTTAATATCTTTAAAGTGTTTTTATTTTTAATTATTCAATTTCACTCATTTTTAACATGCATGAATTTAAGACTATATATTCATTAATAATGTAAAAAATATATTTTTAAATAAATATTTTTAAATAAATATATTTATAAATATATATTTAACATATTTATAAATTTATAAATTTATAATTATAAATAAAAAATATTTTTTAAAAGTATTTATGTAATTATAAATAAATAATTGTATATTTTTAAATAATTATAAAATTATAATAAATTTATTTAAGCAATGAATATATTTACTATATATATAATTATATATATATATATATAATGATATAAATATATAAATGTTATTTTTTTTAAATTATTTATATATTTATAAATAAATAAATATAATAATATAAATATATTTATAATTATAAACAAATAATTAAAAATACATTTAAAAATATATTTATAAATGTATATTTACTACATTTATACAATTATATATTTATAATTATAAATAAAAAATATAATTCTTTTAAAAGTATTTATATAATTATAAATAAATAATTATATATTTAAATAATTATAAAAGTATAATAAATAAGTATATTTTCTAATTTTTATTTATAATTACAATTATGAATTATTTATTAGCGCTAAATCTTTAGCATCGATAAATATGGCTTTTATCAGTGCTAAAAAATGCTTATAAAGATATATTTTATCAACGCTTATTAATTTAGCATTGATAAAAGGTATCTTTATCAATGCTTTTTTGGAAGCATTGATAAAAGTGTCCTGATCTATTTAAAGAACCCTAACCATGACTATTTCAGTCATGATATCTAAATCTTTGTGCGGAAGCCACATACTACCGACGCTCCTCCTCAAATCTAGGCTCGAATCAAGGGTCGAATCAAGTCTTGAATGCATCCAAGGCTCAAATACAAGGTTCAAACAAATCAAGTCTCAAAATAATACAAGGGTTAAAGAAATAAAAGCTTATGCATGTGATATATCTACTTTATCTTAGATGAATCAAATCTTGAATCCAAGGTATGTTATTTTTTCCTCCTCATTTTTTGATTGCTTATTTGGGTTCTACATAAGGTGCTTTGGACTTAGGTGGTGGTCTTTTTGATGAGTGAGTCTGGGATTTTTGGGCACATCAATGTTGTGTTGATTTCACTGAATAGTTGTGGGTATTTTACCTTTATGAGGTAGTATATATCTTCTATTTTATGAGTTTCTTACCATCTAAGATTCTCACAGATATGTTTATATGTTGGTGTTTAGGCATAAACACATTCATTTTAGCACATATAGAGTTAAGAATCATCTCCTTTGATATTTATAAACTAGGTGAAATCCCCATCACTGGAAGGATGTATAATGGATTTCTTCTTTCTTCCAATGATAAGGAAGATACAGGAGAACCCCTCCCCAAGTGAGAGACCTATTATTCAAAGTAGAGATAATACTAAGAAGGCATCTCCATATAAATTTATTAGTTCTATTTTGGGAATTGGTAGATTCCTTCATTCAACCTAGTGGTCTGAGGCTGGGGGTTAGGCACTCAAGGAGCTACCTTACCCAAAAATCTAGGAACATCAAAGGTTAATATTATGTCACCTTGGAAATGAGGGATTATACTTCATGAGTGTAAACATTTCAACCCGATTTATCCCCTACCATTTGATTTGAAAGGTTTATAACCACATTCTTTTGTGGAAGAATATTCTTTTTTGGGGCTACCCACCCAAGTGTTTGGGTTGGTACCACAGTTATGGAAATAATGATAACCCAACATCGAATAATTAATCTTATGACACCAATTCTAAACCAAATCAGTCATATATCAGGTCATATAAAATTGGGTTGGAATCCAAATTTTATCAACGGTGTGTTCTAATTATTGTATAGTTTGTTAGATGAAAATATTATGTGCTATGATTATCAGTACAAACAATTCTTCAATATGTTTCTCATCCAGCACTACTCATCATCACCAGTGCTCATTAGATGTCTTTAAACACTCGTGAAGTCACCACCATGTTGGTAAATCATTCATGTTTCACTTTTATTTCCTAAAATTCACCTACTAGGAGAGTCATGTATGATTAAAACAATACCAATGATGTGATCCCTATTATTTTCTTGTTCTGTAATGGGATTCTGGTGGAATGGATGGATGAGCTAAGCCCTATCCCCTATATATTTAAACATTAGTTTGGGTGCTTACAAGGGGTTTCCACTCTTACTTTCACCAGGTTCAAGATCGAGAGACATCTAACTATTATCCGTTATCTTTGGTGGATGCTATAATAATAGGAATCAAACATTGATATTATACTATAACACATGGATTCCCAAGTGAACATATCACGGGAAATTACAAAGTAATAGGTGGAACATTATCTTTAGATATGTATGTGTGCAATTGCATATGTTTATAACATTTAAAGAGAAGTTTTCAAATTTAAACATATTGTTTCAATTTGGTTTTCTTATATAGATTTTTAAATAGGTGTTTTTCAAGGTTTTTTTCATTTAAAAATAGTTTTGAGCTTACCAAATATTTTTAAAATGGCCTTAAGAAAAATTATTTCTTTTATAATGATCTTTCAAATGGATTTTTGAAAGGATGCATGTTTTTAATTGTGTTCTTAATTATGGTTTGTTATTGTTAATAGAATGGATGATTTCTATAGGTCAGATCTTATCCCCATGTGTTGTGAATTATACTTGTTCTATTATATATATATATATATATTGTTTTTTACCCACTTTCAATTTTATGGAAGGTTTTCATCATTTCCCTTATTTAATTTTACTAATTACATCTTCTACACTTTAGTTTCTTATCTAAATTTGTTTTATTTATTTATTTCATTTTAGTTACATTTTATTATACTGAGTTTTCCTTTTTAGATCAATTTCTTTAAAAAAAATCCAAAAGGGATTTCTAAACGTGTGTTTTTAATAAATAAGTTCTGGTCTAATGAAAATGATTTTCAAGTGATTCTTTTAATTTAAAAGAAAAAAAGAAATAGTTTAATAAAGGTTTTTAAATGATTGTTTAATATATTATTAATTTTTAAAGATTGATGTTAGGAAAAGCTCACGGTTTTATTTTATTAAAAGAATAAAAACATATTGTCCATATTTATTTCAAACTATATTTCTTGGTAATTGATAAATTGTATCCTTAGTTTATAATAAGGATGGTTTTGTAATAATATTTTCACCCATCTCATTATTAAATGCTCATTGTCACTTTATTAAAAAAAGTTTCATTATGATTTTTTCACCCTTATTAAGAAACCCTTGGGTTAGTGTTTTCTATAGGATATTTATATTTTATTGTAAGTGTATTTATTATTATTATGAAATGCTCTTATTATGTGATAGGTGGATATTTGGTGAAATATTTCTAGGCCTATTTATCTCACACCCTACATGCACACCCATATGGATATATATAGATTTTATGTTTTCATAAATGTTTCAAGGTTATGATATCAATGCATAAAAGAAAATACTTAACTAAGAATATTCATACCATTTAAACTCATGATTTAAAACTAAATTTAGGTATACTAAAATTACTTGAGATATCAGAACATAAACATGTACGAAATAATAAATTCCTTTCTTGAACAAAGGTCCAAGACATGTGAATATTCAGGTTACTTTATCAAAATAAAGTGAGGTAACATAACCCAAACCTATGATAGCTATATTACTTTATGGATCTTAAAATTATTTAGAGCTTATATAATTTCTAAGAATGAACTTATATAAATGAAAGAATGTAAATAATTAAAGAACACAAGTCTAAAATTCGATTTCATAGAATAAATAATTTTAAAATAATTAAAAATGTTTAATAGAATTTACACAATAAAACAAACATAAATATATAATGTGAACAACATGCGTTATGTGGTTTCCATCTTACCATACCTAATATCATGCAAAAACATTATTCAGTCTTCCTCTGGATAAAATTTCACTAAAAATTCTTAGTTGAAGCCGTCGATGTGCTATCTTGAATGATATTTGATGAAACTCATTTTTGATAAATAAATAGACCCTTTGTTTAATTTTGAAAGAAACCCATGGGAAACTTTGTATTTAGTCGGGTAGTTTAGGACAACTATGTTAGGATTTAAATTGTTAATTTACTACTATCTTCTAAAAAATGTCTTATTCATGTTACCTTTATAAAATGTTTATGAAATTTTTAATAATCATGATTTTCTTTAGATTGGGTGGTGACCTATTTAGAATTTTTATAGTCATTCCTATTTTAAATTTATGTTTTGGAAAAGTAAACTGAGTTTTAAATGTTAAACTGGGTTTTGAAATTAAAAAAAATGAGGTTTTCCCTTAAAATGAACTAAAATGGATTCAGTGTTTTGAAACTCATGAAGTGATTTTAAAGCGAACCTATAAATTTTTAAACATTTCAAAGTGTACATATTTCCATGGAAATGGTTTAAAACTTTTAATTTATTTTTAATGGTTTTTGAATATGATTTTAAAATTTTTCACTTAATGCTAACAGTTTTTATAGAAAAGGGGGTTCGCATCCCATTAAATGTTTTGAAAAAAATCGGTTGATTTTCAAGTGAAATTTTAGAAAAATGGATTTCAAGCAGGGTTTTAAAAATTCAAAAAGCATCATTTTTAATTTTGAAAGTGGTTTTGGGATGAAATTTGAAATTTTAAATTAAGATGTGGTAATTTAAAAAGTTTTGAGAAGAAAAATGTCATCCTCATCAACTTCATCTCCCAAACAGTTATTATTATATTTTGTTTCTTGAGACTCATCCCCCATCTCTTCTATGTTTCTTGAACTACTCTAAGCAGTATTCATCCAAAATGATCATCGGTACTTGATATTAAATGACTACTTCTCATATTAGTTCAAGAAACATAGGTGCATGTCCAGAAGAGATGGGGGATAAGTCTCAAACAACAAAATTCAATAATAATTATTTAGAAGATGAAGTTGATGAGAATGAAAGTTGTCCATAACTTTCACCTTTGGATTAATTCATAGGATAACACCTACCATAGTGGAGTAATTATTTTCTTAAATTCAATTATCCATTTCCCTCAAATCATACTGAAATTGTTTGAAAAAATTAAATTTTGGGTTCCCATTTTTAAAATTATTTATAACTTTCACGTTTGATAATGAATATATTATGTGTATTTATTTATTTATTATATAAAATGAATATTTTATGAACTTAATAGGATGGATATGAATAAAAAATGGATTCATGCTAATCATTTGACAAAAGAGTATGAAGATGAAGTTAAAGAGTTCATCAAGTTTGCAATAGAGCATGCTTACGACCCTTCTCAAATCCTTTATTTGTGTTTATATTGTTTTTATTCAAGAAAAATTAGTTCAAAAGAGTTGTAAGAAAATTTTATTTACCATGTAATAGATCATAGCTATAAATATTGGACTAAACATGGTGAAAAACTGAATGTGCACATTGATTGGGATGATATTGCGGTTTATGGATCATTTGATATGAATACCAGTGTAAATGATGATGTAGATCACATGGAAGAAATGAAAATGACAATTTAAGATGACCTTCATGATTGTACAAAGTTTAAGAAGTTAAATAGTTTTTCTAAGAGACCATTGTATACCGGTTGTACTAAATACCCAACATTGTCATCTTTATTGAAGTTATATAATTTGAAAGCTGGTAGTGGATGAATCAACACCAGCTTTACAAAACTACTTGGTCTCCTAAATGATATAATACTAGAAGAAAATGAGCTTCCTTGTTGAACATATAATTCTCAAATAATGCTTTGTTCAATGGCTAAAATCTCTAAAAAATACAAGCCTATCAAAATGATTGCATATTGTTTCGCAAGGACCATGAATAACTCATAAAATGCCATAAGTGTGGTGCATATTGATATAAGAAAAACAGACCAATTATTTTTAAAGTTGTATGGTACTTTACTATAATTCCATGATTTAGAATATTGTATAGATGTAGAAAATCACAAGACAATTGACATGACATGAATATACAAGAATTAAAGATGAAAACCTATGCCAGATAACATATTCTCCTTAGTGGAAGAAAATTGATCATGAGTATCCTAAATTTGGAAATGAGTTGAGAAACTTTCATCTTGCATTAGCTATAGATGGAATAAATCCTTTAATTTTATAAATTATTACTCATAGTACATGGCTCATCATGTTGGTAAATTATAACTTTCCATCATGGTTATGTGTGAAGCGCAAATACATTATGTTGTCTATGCTTATATCTAGACCAAAACAACCTGATAATTATATTGATATCCATTTGGCTCCATTGATCAAAGATCTGAAATTGATGTGGGATAGAAGTGATACAATGTATGATGCTCATAGAAGTGAAGAATTCACATTGAGGTCCATGCTTTATGGGATGATAAATAACTTTCCTGCTTATGGAAAATTTTCAAGATATAGAATTAAAGGAATGTTGGTGTGTCCCATTTGTGAAGAATGAACACAATCAGTTTAGTTGAAATATTCCTTGAAAATTTTGTTTTTAGAACATCAATTTTTTTTGACCTCAATAACATAAATATCGATATTGGAAAATAGTATTCGATGGGAATACCAAAAAAGATACAAAACCATCCCCACTAATGAGTGATCAACTATTAGATAAAGTAAATGACATTGACACTATTTTCAGTAAACCATTTTTGAAAAACCTTATGAAATTAGGTTGGAAGAATAGATCAATTTTATTCAAATTAATGTACTGTAATTTTTTGTATGTTAGAAATTTTCTTGATGTCATGCATGTATAAAAAAATATATTTGATAGTGTTATCGACACATTACTAAATGTTCCTGAAAAAAATGAAAGATGGATTCAAGGCTAGGTTGAACATGATTGACATGAGGATAATAGAAGAGTTGACACTATTGAAGGGTAAATGGCATAATTTTCTTCCTCTAGCAGCTTACACTCTATCCAAAGAGGAAAAATTACAATTTTTCTTCTTTCTTTAATGGTGTAAAAGTTCTAGATGGGCATTCATCAAATATCAATAATGTCATGTCAATGATCAATTTGAAGTTACATGGACTAAAATGACACGACTATTATGTTTTGATGCAGTATTTGATGCCCATTACTTATTGTTGCATTCTTCCTAAAAATGTACGACATACATTAACTCAACTCTGATTATTTTTCAAAGATATATATAATAAATTTATAGACTTGATGAAGTTTCTAATCATGAATAAAGAGGTTTCAGTCATATTATGTGAATTATATATGTTCTTAACAACATCATTCATTGATATAATGATCCACCTGATGGTTCACTTGGTTAGAGAGGTTCAAATGCATAGTACTATCCATTACAGATGGATGTACCCCATTGGATGATATATGAAGATTTTGAAAGGGTATGTTAAGAATCGAAGTCTTATATAAGGTTGTATTACATAATGATATATTATTGAAGAATTTGTTGAATTTTGTACCAATTACCTATTATATGTTGACAACATTATTCTCCCAAAGTATCATCACAGCGGATGACTTATGGTCAAATGGATTTGTGAAAGAGATGTTGTTACAATTACCATCATAGAGTAGGAGAAGACACACCTTTAAATTTTACATAATAGTAAATATGTTGATCTATATGTTGAATCCCACAAAGAAATTCTTAGAGATTTTAATCTACCAAGGGTTGAAGGATGGATATCAAATACACAGAAGCAACATTTTATAAGATGGTTCTAAGATCAAATTTATAAGGAGTTATCTAAAAATATGAATTCAATTATTTAATGACTTCGACAGCTAGTCAAGAGACCGAATTCAAATGTTATATATTATATTGGTTTTATAATCAATGGTTATACATTCTATATAAAAGAACATGATTATTGTAGTATGATGCAAAATAGTGGAGTTACACTTATGGAGGTAGTGATGCACATATCTGGTTCCAAGGATAGAAATACAATTTATGAAAATATGTCATATTTTTTCATTATCAAATAGATATATGAGTTGTATTATACAACATTTCAAGTACTAATTTTCCATTGTAAATGGGTTTACAATAGGAGTTCAGTGAAAGTTGATGAAATGGGCTTCTTGAAGGTGAATTTTAGTGTGGAAGGGGAAAAATATGATTCATTCATAATGGAATCACAAGATGTGTACGTATTTTATGTCTTAGATCTAGAAAACAAGAATTGGTCAATTGTCTTTCTAGTGGCTAAAACAACTATAGGGTCAGTTGAAAATTAAATTGAGGATAACTCTTTCATTGAGAGATCACAATCAGTTCATGCTGGTACCATTATAGATAATGTCTTATACATTAGAGGAGACCATAAAGAGGGGATTTGAATTCTTGATAGAGGTGAAAAATCCCTAAAACCTTTAAAAAAATAAAGAGAGTTCAATGAGAATGCTAAAGTGTTAAGAGATGAGTGAAAAAAATACATGGTTTCAGAATGTTTTCTAACAACAAATTTAGGTGATTACCTATTATGTTTGTGATCTAGTATGGGATATGACCTTAGAAATATATCTGGGGTGTGAATCATTAGTGTTAGAATGATTATATATTATTTTTTATTTGTTTCTCAAGTAAACGTATAATAGAGGAAATCAATTTTTTTAAAAGCACTGGCTTGCAAACAATTAAATTTCTGGGAAATGGAAGAGGCAAAGGTAAAGGTGGAAGTAGAGGCAGAGTCGGAGACCAAGGCGGAGTAGGAGGTAGTGTCGGAGATTGAGACATAGGAGGAGATGAAGCGCTGGCCTACAAAAAATAAAATTGTTGGGAAATGGAGTAGAATGGGTATCATACCAACGTTGTATTTAAGAATTTTTTTTAAAAAGTGAACAAAACACTTGTAACTTAAGATAAGATCCATTGTGCAATTGTTTCTAGTTTCTTAATGAAAAAAAATGTTTTCACCACTTGTTTAAGTGATTTTATACAGGAATTTAAGTGGAGGAAATTTTTTCATAAACAAAACAAACACCACTTATTTTTTCAAATTGATTATTATAGGATACAATTTACATTAGCACATTTCAAGAACTATCAAATATTACTGATGTGTGAAAGAAACCCCTCACCAAGAACAAACTGAACAATAAAAAAAAAAACAATTGTAGTTTCTTACCCAACTGAAATGTTTGAATAAATATGTTTGTAATCAACCACTAAATCCATAAGGTGTATGAAAGAACTATTGGAGGAAAACCAACATCAAGAGATAATGGTCATCAATGAGGGTTGGTGTCAAAGGAAACATGTCATCAAATGAAAGGGAAAGATAGATTTTATTATGTTCCATGAAAACTCAAAGTAAATATTTATTTTAGTTCAATCAATGAATGATAATAGGTTTACACTAATGGTTAATGTTTTTTAGGAATAAATAAAAGGATACACTAATTTTTAGTATAATACAAGAATAATAATGTGCTATGCTAGTTTTTTATCAAATAAGAATAAAAATGTTTATATATGAATTTTACACCAACCCAGAAGGATGCAAGTTTTTATGGGAATTTTTTATAATACGTGAATGTTATATTATTGTAAAGTGGTTAAATATATCATATTTTTGGGATTGAGATTCTAAAATATTTTCTTTTAGGGTCATTTAAAATTGACTAAATTCATTTTATTTTAGTTTCATATGATCAATAATAATTATATTATTGTTTAATGATATATAACTAGAACATATTTCCTTTTAGTTGATTTTCTCATCATTTTATCCACTTTTTTTAGTTAATTTTCTCATCATTTTATCTAATACTTATTTTGTTAATATTTACAAAAATCATGAATAAATTAATTTTTTAACAATGGTGATTCACTCCTTTACTATTATCATGAAAAGAGTAATTCATACTACTTATTTAGTTAATTTTTTCACCATTTTTTCTACTATTTTTAAGTTAATTTACATATAATTTTTATCCAATTATTATTATTATTATTTTCACAGATCTTTTTGGAAGTTATATTTTTCCTTCAATCATCTGCAACAATCCATAAAATATAGATAATGTTACTTTTGGATGAGGAGTTTCAGGAAGTATGGGGTTTACTCTTCTATCTAAATGGAATATTTTTTTCTAGCTTGGTGTAGATGGTTGAAAGAAAAACACACATCACATACTCAACCAACCACACCTCAATATGATACACAATGTGCTCATTAAGACTCGACTTTCATGTTTTTAGTTTATAATTTACATTTTAGTTCAAAACACACATCACATAATCAAAACGGATCAAGAAAATTCCCCAAGATCCAAATTAAATTCACATATATCTATATTTTATCAAAGAAATTTTGGGAGTTAAAATACAACTCAGTTGGTTGGTTCTTTCCAAATACTTCAAAAAATTATTCTCTTGCATAGGCTTTCCAATATTTATGTTTTCATAGTAAAATCATTGTCAATATAAGTAATACATTATATCATATTTATGTTTAATTTATTTCTTTTTAGTATTACTCATATAAGAATTATTTTCTTATACAGGTGGTTTCTTTTATTCAAGTTGGGGTGATTTGTTTGAATATGATCATTCTCATGAGAGATTGGACTTCAAGGATAAAATCTAGATAACAACAACAAGGAAATGGGTTAGGAATGTATACAAACACCATGGAAAGGTGAATTCATACTACATATTTAATTAATTTTTTCATCATTTATATACTATTTGTAAGTTAATTTCATTATTATTGTTATCAAATAATTATTTAGTTTTTTTGTTACAGATATTTTGGAAATTCATATTTTTCTTTCAACTATCCTCAATAATCCAAAAAAGAGCGATCATGTTTCTTTCTGATGGAAGAGGAAACCCCATGCTACCTAAAAAGTGAAGTGTTTTAGGGAGCCTAAATTTTATCTTCCATTATAATGAAACATGTTCTATATTTATTGGATTTTTTTAGATAGTTGAAATTAAAACACATATCTCACACTCAATCATCCACACCTCAATCTGATACATAGTGTGCTCGGTATGACTCAGAATGTACGTTTTTAGTTTATAATTTACATTTTAGTTTAAAATACACATCACATACTCAAAACCAAGAAAATTAATTAATATTGTTTTGATACTTAAGAAAATAATACATAATTAATTTTTGATGTGCAGGAATCAACCGCACCTCAATTTGATGCATGGTGTGACTAGTAAGACTCCAACCATGTCTTTCTATTTAAAATTGATATTAATTTTAGTAAAAAAGAAAAGTGATATACTAAAAAATGATAAAAAATTCTCAGATTGTATTTATAATTTAAGAAAATGATTCATAATTTATTTTTGATATGTAGGAATTAGTATCACATCAAACTGACACATGATGTGACTAGTATGACTCAAAGTGCATGTTTCCAATTTAAAATGACATTTTAGTAAAAAAACAAGTGATGTACTCAAAAACAATAAAAGACATTCATATTGTTTTGATAATTTAGAAAAATGATCCATAATTAATTTGGGATGTGTAGGATTAGTATCACCTTAATCTGATGCACGGTGTGATCGGTATGACTCCAAGTATGTCTTTTTATTTAAAATTGACATTAATTTTAGTAAAAAAGACAACTTACATACTCAAAACTGATCAAACACATTTTTATTGTTTTTATACTTTATAAAAATTATCCATAGGTCATTTTTGATGTGTAGTAATTAGCCTCACCTCAATCTAATACACTATTTTCCTGATATGACTCAAAGTGTCCATTATGAGTTTAAAATTGATATTTTTATTTAGAAAGTGCCACTAACCAAAAAAATAAGAAAATGAACTCATATTGTCTTTATAATCTTGGAAAATTATTAATAATTCATTTTGATGTGTATTAATCAATATCATGTCAAATTAACACACAATGTGGCCATTATGATTCAAAGTGCATGTTTCCAGTTTAAAATGAAATTTTAGTAAAAAACACAAGTGTCGTACTCAAAACCAAGAAAACACATTCATATTGTTTTTATAATTTATTAATACTATCCATAAATCCTTTTAGACATATTGGAATCATCCTCACATCAATTAGATGCATGATGTGACCGATATGACTCTAAGTGTGTATTTTTATTTAAATTTGGCATTAATTTTAGTAAAAAAGACAACTGACTACTCAAAATTGATAAAATTCATCAGTATTGTTTTTATACTTTATGAAAATAATACTTAAGTCATTTTTTATGTGTATAAATCATCCTCACCACAATCCGATACACGATGTGCCCGGTATGACTCAAAGTGTCCGTTATCAGTTTAAAATTTATATTTTTGTTCAAAAAGTGTTACTCACTAAAAACCAAGAAAATGAGCTCATATTATCTTTATAATTTAGGAAAATGATTAATAAGTCATTTTTGATGTTTATGAATCAGTATCAAACCAAACCAACACATGATGTGACAAGTATGACTCAAAGTGCATGTTTTTAGTTTAAAATGGCATTTTAGTAAAAAGCACAAGTGACATACTCAAAACCCAAAAAAATCATTCATATTATTTTGATACTTTATAAAAATGATCCATAATTCATTTTTTACATGTAGGAATCATCTGAACCTCACTATGATGCATAGTGTGACCAATATGACTCCAAGTGTGTCTTTTTATTTAAAATTGATATTAATTTTAGTAAAAAAGACATTTGACACACTCAAAATCAAGAAAAATCATTTGGATTGATTTTATACTTTATAAAAATGATCTATAAGTCATTTTTGACATGTAAGAATCATACAAACCTTAATCCGATACATGATGTTCCTGCTATGACTCAAAGTGTCCATTATCAGTTTAAAATTGACATTTTAGTTCAAAAAGTGTCACTCATTGAAAACCAAGAAAATATGATTAAATTTTATTGATAATTTAGGAAAATGATTAATAAGAAATTTTTGTAATATATGAATCAATATCATGTAAAACTGACATACAATGTGATCAGTATGACTCAAAGTGCATGTTTCCAGTTTAAAATGACATTTTAGTAAAAAAACACAAGTGACATACTCAAAATCAAGAAAAAACATTAATATTGTATTGATAATTTAGAAAAAATATCCATAAGTCATTTGAAATATGTAGGAATCATCTGCACCTCAATCCTATGCACATTGTGACTCGTATGACTCCAAGTGCATTTTTTGTTTAAAATTGACATTAATTATAGTAAAAAAGACAACTGATATACTCAAAAACCAAGAGAAAACATTTTTATTGTTTTTATACTTTAATAAAATGATCCATAATTCAATTTTGAAATGTAGGAATCATCCAAACCTCAATCTGATACACGATGTTCCCTATATGATTTGAAGTGTCTGTTGTTAGTTTAAAATTGACATTTTAGTTCAAAAAGTGTCACTCACTGAAAACCAAAAAAACATTCTTGTATTTTTATAGTAATTTATTAAAATGATTCATAAGTAATTTTTGATGTTTATGAATCATTCTCATATAAAACTAACACATTATGTGACCAGTATGACACAAAGTGTGTGTTTCTAGTTTAAAATGACATTTTAGTAAAAAACATAAGTGACATACTCAAAAATGAGAAAAAACATTTATATTGTTTTAATACTTTAATAAAATAATCCATAATCCATTTTTTATGTATATGAATTATCTTTACCATAATATGATGCACGGTGTGACTAGTATGACTCAAAGTGCATCTTTTTATTTAAAATTGACATTAATTTTAGTAAAAAAGATAATTGACATACTAAAAACCAATAAAACACTTATAGATTATTTTGATACTTTTGGAAAAGGATCCATAAGTCAGTTGTGACATATAAGAATCATCTTCACCTCAATTCTATACATGATGTGCCAGGTATGACTCAAAGTGTTCATTTTCATTTTAAAATTGACTATTTAGTTCAAAAAGTGTCACTCACTGAAAACTAATAAAACATACTCAGATTGTATTGATAATTTATGAAAACGATTCATAAGTAATTTGTGACATTTAATAATTAGTCTCACTTCAAACCAACACATTATGTGATCGATATGACTCAAAGTGTGTGTTTCCAGTTTAAAATAACATTTTAGTAAAAACAAAAGTGATGTCTTCAAAAATAATAAAATACATTCAGGATGTTTTGATACTTAAGGAAAAATATTCATAAGTCAATTGGGATGTGTTGGAATCATTCAAATATTAATCTGACGCACGTTGTGACCGATATGACTCCAAGTGCATGTTTTCAATATATAAGTGTCATTTTAGTTTAAAATGCACATCACATCACCAAATCCAAGAAAAAGACCTTATATTGTTTTCTCATCATTCTTTTTATTTTATTTATTTATTTATATTACTAATAATATAAGATTTTTTTATTATATAGGTGCATTATTTTTCTCGATCAAGGGTGGTTTGTTTGGTAATAGCATAACTTAGGATCAAGGAAAAAAGACAAAGTAACATTTATGTTTTTGAATGTATGTGATAATTTTTACTTACTCATGTAATTTTATAAAATAATTTTTGAAATGTATATAATATAGTGTTTTTTTATTTATGTTGTAAATTATATTTAATTTAAATTCTGTATTTGTACTTGATTTTGCTGCTTTCTAGTGCTGCAGTGTGCTGTTACAACACACTACAGTGTGCCCCTTTATCAGTGCTACTAAATGCACCGATAAAATCCTAGGGATTTTAATCATGCTTTGATAGTCAATGATTTTTTAGTGCTGATAATGTCCAATTATAGCACTGTTAAAGGCCTATTTTGTAGTAGTTCATGGAGTATCCATGTGGGTTGTGCCACCAATGAGGCTAGTTGAGGGCAGTTGGGTTAGTTATTGACTTTGGATCGCATTTATAGGCCAACATATGGATTCCAAATAGATTATATCTAGGGTATCATCACTTGGTGTCTTGGTATATCCCATGATGTATGATTCACACGTATTCTAATTTCCCTCATTTTTTAATGTTTTTATAAAATCATTTTAACTATTATGATTCTACTGTATACTCTTACTTTAACACTTGTGATATTTTTTTCACTACTTCTCATTTAAATGTCTCTTCATTACATGTTTCTTCTTATAAATAGGTTTTCGGAAAATATTTTATTATTTAGAAACTATTTTTAGAAAAAGAAAGGAAAATGGTTATTTGGAATTATTAACTTGTTACTTGTTTTAGAAAGATAATTAAAACCTTATTTTAAATATATGTATTTTAAACTAGCATGAAATGGTTTTATTTTTAAAGGTAAGTATTAGGGTATGGTTCTCTTTTTTGGCATCCCTACTGAGAATCTTAGTGCTTATGCCTACTTTATATCTTTCAGTTTCAGGTTCTTCCAGTTCTGGATCACTCTCAGAGCGATCATGGTTTTGTGATTGGTGGTGACCCATGAGGTCACTTGGAGGTATGTTTATCCATATATTTTATTTCTTTTCCACTGCCAGTTACAGTTTTATTTGTCTTACTTTATTTATTTTTCTATTTTTTTAGGCTAAATAATTCCTAATATAGTTATTATGGATGCCTAACACTATTTTCCAACCCAGGAGGATCGAGAAATCTTCTTGGTCCTTATTGTAGGCTAACTTGGGTGGCCAATTCGAGGTAAACTTGGTTGGATTGTGATAAGGGGGGAGATAAATTCCATGATAAATTCACCCATTTTATGTAGTTTATGGAATGATACCTAGGGAAAGCTATGATGAGTATGTTCGACTTGACAAGAGAGTTCTATCTATAGCACCCTATAAAGTTTGCTGGAGAGGGTGTGCCTAATTTAGTAGAGTTTTTATTTGAGTCCATCTAGACTATTCTAGGTCACCTGGATACCTCACCTGAAAAGAGAGTTAAGATAGAGAATTATATGTTGTGGGGACTAGTGAATCATTAGTGGGATATACAAGCTCGAGATGAGAAGATGGAGGGCATGGCATGGAAGGACTTCCTGGAGAAGTTCCCAGAACACTTTCATCCAGAGACCTTGAGGAAGAGTAAGGATGAAGAGTTTATGTGTTTGACATAGGGAAGTATGATGGTGATGGATTATACTAGCTTCTTCATAGATTTGTAGAATTTTTCTCTGACATTTATAGGAGACAATATGATTATGGCTAGACACTTTTAAAATGTTCTTTGATGTGTGATCAAGTCCTAGGTAAATATATTATGCTTACTGATGTGGTGGATCAGGCTCTCATTTCTAAAGGGAAACTAAATGAAGCTTCTGGTGGTAAACCAATCATTGTAGTTGGAAAATATATTGGTGCATCTTTTGATATTATGAAGCGTCTTTGTGAGAGTTTCCACCAGGTTAGTGTCATAGAAAGTACTCAGGGAAGACAAATTGTCTCCCAGGGAAGTATCTCAGTCATATGCTATCAGTGTGGCAGGCTAGGCTACATGCAAGGTCAGTGTCCACTAACAATAGTAGAATATTGAGAACATGGAAGGATAGATCAAATACAGAGGTTATTTAGGAACCCAAAATAGGTAGGTAGTGGTGGAGTATCTAGTCTAGTATAGATCAATGAAAGGGGATCAACTACTTCATACCAGTCAGGCAGTTTGAGTTCCACCAGCCATACAGGTTGGGGTGGGAGACGTGTTACTTTGGGATAAGAGCATCCATATCAGTAGGCCAATGCAAAACTATAAAATCACATTGGATCCTAAGGTAGAGAGTTAGGTTAGCTTTATACACTTCAGCCTGCACCTGGTAGTGGTGAGGCTAGGCCATCGAAAGTTCAAGGTATGATTCTTGAAACTTCCATACTTTCTAGTGATTTATTTAATATAAGGGTCTCACATTATTCTATATTTTTCTAGTTTGTGAATGTTTTGGGTCTAGAGGTGGAATGTATGTGTGGGGTTATGTCAATTGACACACCGCTAGGAGCATGAGTAGAAAATATCTGACAATGTAAGGAGTGTGCTCTCAAGGTTAGTGGGTGTCATTTTCTTTGGGACTTGTTTGTTCTCGAAATGTCAGGTTTTGACCTGAAACTAGGTATTAATTAGTTGGTGTCATATCAAGCCCATATCGTCTATTACCTTTGAAGGGTATCATTCATGTCCCTTGATAGTGACACTTATGTCCTCCATGAGGAATGAGATATCCGTGAAGTCTGTGTAGGGCCAATTCACTAGTAGTTTGGTGAGATCATAGCCCAAGTGGCATGTCTTGTGCTTGTAAATGGATAAGTAGAGCATAATGTCTTTCCTCCTGTGTTGGATCAGTTTTAGGATGTGTTTCCTAATTATTTCTTGGGATTTACTCTAGAGAGAGATATTGAGTTCATGATTGAGTTGATTTCAGGAGTTGAGCTAGTTTCCATTCCGCCATATAGAATGGAACTAGTAGAACTTTAAGAGCTCAAGAATTAGTAATAGGAATTGGAGAATAAAGGGTTTATTCATCCAAGTATGTCTCCTTGGGGTTCTCCAGTGTTGTTTTTTAAAAATTCTAATAAGAAGTTGTGATTTTGTGTTGATTAATGAAAGTTGAATAAGATGAAATTTAAGAAATTTTATCCTCTTATGCGTATCAATGATCTTTTTTACCAACTCAGAGGAGATTACTTGTTATCTAATATTTATTTGAGGCTAGAGCATCATCAGTTGAGGGTAATACACTCAGATATACCATGAATTTATTTCAATAGTAGGTATGGTTTGTATGCCTTTCAGGTTGAAATACACTCCTACAATGTTTATGGCCTTAATGAACTGAATTTTCCCTCATTCTTGGATCAGTTTGTGGTATTTTTCATAGATTAAATCTTGGTGTAATACCAGACTTATGATGATCATACCAAACATCTTGAAATTGTCTTGAGTACACTGAGAGAGTATCATCTATATTCTAAGATATCCAAGTGTAGTTTCTGGATCATTAAGGTACACTTATTGGGTCACATCGCCTCTAAGGAGGGTGTATTAGTGGACCCATAAAAGGTGAAAGTAGTTGTATCTTGGGAGAATCCCAAGAATGTTTTTTAAATCATAAGATTTATGGGTTTGGTAGGCTATTACCGAAGGTTCATCAAGGACTTATCTCACTTGGAAGAACCACTTTCATGCTTGACCAAGAAGGGTCTCAAGATAGAATGGTCTAGAGAATGTGAGAATTCCTTCTAGGAGCTAAATAAAAATTTGACCATCATGACAATTCTGATCCTACATGAGTCAATTAAGAAGTATACTCTATTCTATGATTCATCTAGGGTTGGAATTAGAGTAGTGTTAATGCAAGGAGACCGAGTTGTGGTGTATGGGTCTGGACAGTTGAGGTTACATGAACAAAATTACCTTATACATGACCTCAAGTTTGTAGTAGTGGTCTATTCTTTAAATTGTTGGTGATATTACCTATTTGGATAAATATTTATTGTATATACAGACCATAAAATATTTAAATACACCTTTTCTTAGTGATATTTGAATATTTGATATCTATGATGGGTTGAGTATATAGAATCTTTTGATTTTGAGTTGGCCTATATGCTAGAGAAAGGGAATGGTGTTATAAACACTCTAAGCCTAAATACACAGACTCAGGTAGTCCATGAGTCTAGTTTTGAGTGGAAAATGATGAATTTATTTATTGAGTTTCATGTGAAGGTTCTGGAATTCCATGAACAGATAATCCTCACATCCTTGGAAATTTAGTCCACACTTTCAGACCGGGTCAAGGAGAGGTAGTATGAGGATCCAAAATACATGGAATTGAGGGAAATTCTTTAAGGTGTGGAGACAGCTTCTGACTCGAATGTTGATGAGGATGATTTTTTTATGTTCATGGTTGTGTTGTGGTTCCTATATGAATATGAGAGGGGTTGATGCATGAATTACATGACTTTAAGGGGGTGTTATATCGAAGTTTAACCAAAATGTATCATGATATTTGTGGATATTATTGGTGAAAAAGAATAAAGAAAAAGGTTGCAGGTTTTGTGACACAATGCTACATCTGTCAGCAGGTCAAGGATGAGCATCAGTGGTCAGGTGGTATGCTATAAACATTGCCCATTTCATAATGGAAGTGGGATGATTCCACCATGGAATTCATTATAGGTATTCCAAGGACACCAAAAAAGAATGATGAAATATGCGCATTTTTTGATTTATTGATAAAGGTGGCACACCTCTTACCGATTTGAGAGACTTTTATTGTGGACCAGTTGTGTGACTTATATGTTCGGGAGATAGTACAGTTGCATGGGGTTCCATGAAGTATTGTTTTAGATCTTTATTTGTGTTTTACTTCATTCTTCTAAAAATACTTGAAAAAGGAACTTGATACCCAGGAAATTCTGAGTATGTATTTCCACCCACAAACCAATGGGAAACTAGAGCGTACTATCGGGGTGCTATAGGATATGTTGATAGAATGCATGCTTGATTTTAGTGGAACCTGGGAAAAGAAGTTAGCACTAATTGAATTATCCTACAAAAATAGTTATAAAGTTAATATTCAAATGAATTGTATGAGTCACTATATGGAAAACAATTTAGATCTCTGTTATATTGGATGGAGGCTAGGGAATCAGAGTTGTTGGGGCTAAGTCTCATTTATGAGACATCAGAGCAGTTTCTATTGATTCAGAAACATATGGCTATAACTCATAGTAGGTAGAAGTCATATGTTAGTCAACATCATTAACCTCTTGAGTTTGCAGTGGGTGATCATGTGTTCTTTATGTTTTCACCAAGGTTGGGTCACCATCAGATTTGGAAATAGGACAAGTTGGAACCCAGGTTTGTGGGACTGTTTGATATTGTAGAGAGTATCAAATCAGTGGCATACTAATTGTCTCTTCCACAATGGTATATTGGAATTCATGATGTTTTTCATGTGTCACAACTTCTACAGTATCACCCCAACCCTTCTCATGTGATTTTTGTGGATGATGTTGATTTTGAGGCTGATGCATCATTTAAGGAGCATCTGGTTCGTATTATGGATCATAATGAGAAAGTTTTACGAGTTAAGGTTGTATTGTTGTTCCAAGTGTTATGGAAGAAGGTAATGTATAGGAAGAAAATTGGGAGAGGGATATGGATATATTGGCTTAGTGGCCCGATATTTTTATCTTGGATTCTTAGTGACACAAGGGAGTGTAGCTCGAGGACGAGCTGTTATAAGGTGGGGAGGTTTTAAGATTCCAAACTTCTAGTGAGGTATGCTCCATTTAAGTTTTGGTTGACTCTTTTATTTTGGTAAATGAAATGTTTACAAAGAATCTGGGGAGGTTCATGGGTGTTCTATGAGTTTGGGACACAAAAAAGGAAAAAAAGAGGCTATACTGGACAAGTCTAATGGTTGGTGCATGGTTAGTAGTAACCGTGTGCCTTAATCATATAACATGTAGGGGGAGGGTGAACAGTTGAAAAATAATGTAAGGGGGTCTTGAAAACCATGTGAACTTGGATAGATTCATTTCACATGACCACCACACAGTTTTTCAAACCATGCGGGCTCCCAGGAGACTGTGTGACCCAGGCCCCTCTTTGATAGAGGGTAGAGCACTATTTGGCCAACCATGTGGACAAACCGTACAACTCATTAAATCAAGAGAATTTCCCATTTTACCCCTCAATCTTTAAGGGTTATGACCTTAATTTATCCCCCATTTTTCTTCTAGTAACCTAGGTTATGAACTCCTTACACCAAATATTACAAGGGACGTTTCTCCTTAGACTCTTGGCTATTTGGAGTGTGGTTGGGTGTGAATCGAAGATCTAGGTGATTCTAATACTCCCCTTTTATCTATTCTTTAGAAAAGGTCATGTGTGGTTTTTCATATCCTTATAAAGCACTAAAAAATTATTTTTACAGTAGATTATAAGTTGGGGATTTGAAGGTTGTTTGAGTTCAAATCAAGGTCTATGACTAAGAGAGTGTTCGCCCATAAACTTGAGGTAGGTGGTATAAAAGTTATATCCTATAGTATTGATGTTGGTTATGTGTATGTGGTTATGATATTGGTGCTGTTATGTTTTATTTTGTTTTCCCATGATAAGAAATGAGTATTTGGATATCTAAATGATATGTTGGATCCCTCATGATCTATGTGGGATCTGATGAGGATGAGTAGACCAGGCCTATGTGTTAGAAACCGAGATGAGATGTAGAAGCCAATGGACCAAAAAATTAATATTTTATTTGCATCATTGGAGTGACGTAAAACTATTGACTCTGGTGATCTCATCCCGGTATGATCTGAGGACCATGCATGGTTTAAACAAAGTACAATAATAAATTGAACGTGTACCTCATTCAGATCTGACATGTGAAAGCCTGTTGCAAGATGCTGATGACCCCTTCTCGAATACTCTGATGTTGAATCCCTTTAGATCATCCAAACACGTATCTTGAATCTTCTCGTGCACTGTTCGTCAGAATCCAAGTGATAGCAAGGTACACCGATGACCACTTCAATGCAGAAATGATCACCACAATCAAGTGTCTTTGATCTAAGATAGTGGAACTTAAAGATATTACTTGTTTGAGAGAGTCTATCTCTAGGATTTAGGAGGAGAGAGAGGCTCTCAATTTTCAATGAATGAATATTCACAAGGAGAAGAGCCTCTCTCATCTTATATAATGAATATCTAAAATACCTGGTATGGGTTTCTGGCCCCCATGTAATAAATATTCACAATATAAGTATTATAAATATTTATTTATTACAAATTAAATTATTCCATAAATAATATTTATAATTTTATCACTAACTTCAATATATATATTAAATATGTATTGTGTGATAAACTTGAGTCTTTAACTCAACTCACCTCTCGTGGTAATATTAAACGAACCCAAGATATTTAAATCCATTCGAATAACATTTTATCCTTGTATTTACTTAATCACTTGTAAATTTATTATTTGGTGATCCATAGAACTTGGATAATACCCAGACCCATGGTGGGGACCACCATGTACTATAACCCTATTCATCAGAATAGGGCATATTTTCAAAGCGCTATTGTGTGTGACCCTATAGGCCCTTATCTCAATAGAAGTGATTAATATAAATTGACCAAGTGTGGGGTCTAGAAACCCATCGAGGCCCCTATAGAGATAAGGAAAATTAAAAGCAATGACTAACTTCCTATGAACATAGTTTGTGTAATATAATATCTCCATCATCGATATCTCAATAAAGCAGAATGCACATTAGTGTCATCATTATTTATCTTGATTCATTATTTGTTAATTTATCTAGACGGTCTTACCTTCCACTACCATGGACATGGATTTAATGAAGGTGATACCATTCTGATCAACCAGGCCTGAGATATCTATTCCTAAAATCAGAAGCGAAAAATCCTTTCTTCATCATTTAATCAACTTCATGTCACCAATAATGTACCCAACACAAACTACCTCTCCATGACTTCATTACATGGTTTTCACCTTGCATCAAAGTATGCAATTAAATGACATACATTGATAATGATCTCAAGTTAGGAGACCATTACACATGTTCGTAGATAGAAACAACCAGTAAAACCTAAAACATGTGGTGTTCCTATAAGTGGGTATGTCCTCATGATCTTAACTTCTAGAGATCACCAAGTGTAGAATTCATGATAAGAAGTTTCAATGACTATGATCCCCCAACAACTGATAGTCTCACATCATCTATTTCCTATCAGAATGATGTAACTATACTATCTTACATTACTTTAAGATTACTGTTATAGTATCTCTAGGTTCTTATTATAGCCCAGGACCTGCTATAACCCTTTGATATGACACGTAATCTAAGGACATTACTATAAATATAATAGATGCAGAAGAATATACATTATTATAGAAATATAAACACATGAATATATAAAAAACTTCATACATTTAGTGGTAATCAAAGTACAACACAAGTTGGGTCTAGGTCACCCACTTTCAATGCTCCCAGTTGTACTAGAGCCAACTGTTAACAAGTCTCAATCCACTAGATCTCATATGAGAATCATGCTTCTACTGATATATGGATTTAGTTAGGGGGTCTAACACGTTGTCCTCAGTGGCTACTCTACTAACCATGACCTCACCATTTTGAGTAAAATCTCTCAAGAGATGAAACTTATGAAGAATATGATTTGTCCTCTAGTGAGACCTGGGCTCCTTGGAAAGAACCATTGCAGTAGTATTATCGCAATAAACTAGAACAAGGTCTACAATTCTAGGAACAACACCAATGTCTAAGATAAAGCTGTGTATCCAGACTACTTCCTTTACTGCATCAGAAGCTGCAATATATTTAGATTCTACTATAGAATCAGTAACCACAACTTTCTTCGAGCTTATCTAACTCATTGCACCACTATTTAGGCACAAGATGTAGCCTGACCACAATTTCAGATCATCATTATCTATCTGGAAACTAGAATAAGTGTATTCCATTAATACTAGTTCTTCATCTCCTCCATATACTAGGAACATATCCTTTATACACCTCAAGTACTTTAGGATAGTTTTAACAGCTGCCCAATGTAGCTCTCCCATATTGGATTGATATCTACCCACCATGTTTAAATAAAAGGTGAAATCAAACCTAGTACATAGCATGACATACATGATATAACCCATTTCTGAGGCATAAGATATTATACTCATTCTATCAATCTCCTCTGGTGTTTGTGGGAACATTTTCTTGGAGATATTAATACCATGTGACATAGGCAAAAACCCTCTCTTAGATTATTCCATATTGTACCTTTTGAGTACCTTGTAAATATATGTACTTTGACTTATCCCAAGCACCCTTTGAGATCTATCTCAATAGATCTTTATCCCTAGAATGTAGACTTCTTCCCCTAATTCTTTCATGGAGAATCATTTATTTAACAAATTCTTAACTGACTGTAAGACTTGCACCTCGTTTCCCATAATTAATATGTCATCAATATATAACACTAGGAAAATTATGTAATTCCATTCAACCTTCTTATAGACATAAGTATCACTTACATTAAAAAAAACCAAATTATCTTATGGCCTCATCAAAATTACCATTCCATGATCATGATGCCTGATTCAACCCATAAATAAATCTATGCAGCTTTCATACCTTATTGGCATTCTTTGACTTGATGAACCCTTCTGGTTGAATTATATATATGTATTCAACTAACTTCCCATTTAGAAAATAAGTCTTGAAATCCATTTTCAAAATGTCATAATCATGAAATTATTCTATTGCAAGCAATATTTTGATGGATTTAAGCATTGCTACTGGTGAGAAGGTTTCATCATAGTCGATTCCTTGACGTTGCCTAAAACCCTTTTCAACCTGTCTTTCTTTAAAGGTATTAACCTTACCATCCATGTCCAGCTTCTTTTTTAATACACATTCACATCCAATGGGATTTAAATTATCTGGAGGGTATACCAAAATCCAAAATTTATTTTGGTATATGGACTCCATCTCATAATGCATGACATCTTGCTATTTAGTAGATTATTTTCTTTCTACTTCTTCCTTGTAGGTTAGAGGTTCTTAATCATCAAGGAGTAATGTGTCAGTTGCCTTGGTGATAAGAAAACCATAACGCTCTGGTTCTCTAACCTCTTGAGTAGACCTATGTATTATTTGTGTCTCGGGGACAATTTCTTCTTCCCCTTGCTCTTGTGAAGATTGTTCCCATACCAAATCTTGTGCATTTGGAGCATTAACTTCATCAAAGTCAATCTTGCTCCCACTATATCCAATATAAATGTGTTCCCTTCCTATAAATATGGCATGTCTTTCCACAAAATCTTTTCTATCCAAAGGATTTTATAGATAATATCATTTGGTTTCCTTAGGATAACCTATATAGATGCACTTCGTGCTTCTAGATGTTAATTTGTCAGTTGGTAAAGTCTTGATAAATGCCTCACATCCCCATACACTTAAGTGTGACAAATTGGGTTTCTTTCCACACCATAACTCATATGAAATACCATCTGTATCTTTAGTTGGTACTCAATTAAGGGTATATGCCACTATCTTCAAGGCATATCCCCAGAAGGATAATGGAAGAGATGTTTTACTCATCATTGATCTGACCATGTCTAGAAAGGTCATATTCCTCCTTTCACTAACACCATTCCACTAGGGTGTATAAGGAGGAGTGAGTTGGGATACTATCCCACACTTCTTAAAGTGATCAATGAAATCTTGGTTAATATACTCTCCACCTCGGTCTGAGTGGAGCGCCTTTATATTCTTACCAAGATGGGTTTCTAATTTATTTTTGTATTCCTTAAACATTCTAAATGAATCAGAATTATACCATATCAAGTAGATATATCCATACCTACTATAGTCATCAGTAAAAGTAATGAAATATGAAAATCCACCCATTTAATCTACTTGAAATGGACCACATACATCCGTATGTATTAATTCCATCACTGCATTATCTCTTTCTCCCTTCCCTGGGAAAGGTGCTTTGGTCATTTTTCCTTGTAAACAATCTTGACATACATCCAAGGGTTATAACTGTACCGATTCTAAATACTCTTCTTGATGTAATCAACATAATTTATTCTCGTTTACATGACCTATCCTAAAGTTCCATAGACTGGTGATATATGAGTCATGTTGGCTGGTTTTTTCATTGATTTCCATTACTGGTTTCTCGAGTTCAAGAATATATAAACTATTTTTAAGATGTTCCATACCATAACAGATGTCATCCCTATAAAAGAGACAAAATTTATTTCCAAACTTGAAATAAAATTATATAGTGTCTAAACTAGACACAAAGATTATGTTCCTGGTTATAGAAGGTACATAATAACAATTATTTAACACTGAAACCAAACAACTTAGCAAGGTTAAGTGATAGTCTCTCACTATGAAGGATACCATACCTACACCATTTGGATCTCAAAGATCCACTTCACCATTTTTAATCTTCTTGAACCTACTTGGTTCCTATATATGAATACAAATGTGTGAGCCACATGCCGTATCCAATAACCAACTTTTAGATAAATATAGATTACATTCAATAAAAAAAATACCTAAAGTAGAAGCATCAATATTTTTCTTCTTCCCAACTCTACAATTATTCTTCCAGTGGCCTTTCTTTCTATATTCAAAGCATACATCCTCATACTCATTGATCTGCCTCTGTATCTTTGGATTCTTTTTAGGATAATGTGTTGGTTACTTCAGACTTAAATTGGCCTTAGACCCCTTTTCCTTTCCCTTATTTATTTTTTTTCACCATAAGGACATATGAATTGGTATTTTTCATATCCTTTTTAGCTTAGAAAAATAAATTCAAAGGGTCTGGGAGTGACTTTTTCATATCATTCATATTATAATTGACAATGAAAGTAAAAAATATTGGCAGTAAAGAGGCAATAATCCGATCCATTGCTAGTTTTTGATTCAATTTGAACCCAAGGACTTTAAGACTCTCAATATACCCAATCATCTTGAGTACATGAAGATTGAATTGGTGCCCTTCTACTAGCCTGCACTTATATAGGGAACTTGAGATCTCATACCTTTCTTGACTAACCCTCTCATGATAAAATTATTGGAAATGTGAAAGCATATTTTAGGAATCCTCATCCTCATGCATTTTCTACAATTTTATGGACATAGATGAAATCATGATTAATTAAACATCAAGTGCATCCTTTACATGCTTTTTAAATTTATATTTTTCCGCCTTACTAGCTTCCTAAGGAGGATCAACAGGAACTGAGGATTATAGCACATAAATCTACCTTTCTTGGCGTAGTACTATGCGCAAGTGCCTGTACCACTCCTGGAAGTTATTGCTTGTCAGAATATATTCTTTATCTATAATTGATCACAGTGATAATGTACTTGTGGTGTCAGTGATTTCCATTTTAAATCTACAATAGATAAATATTACCAGTTATTACTTTATTTTGATTACAAAGTGACATTTATTATTAATTAATTATTATATCATTTTAATGTCTCCCAATATTTTAGAAAACCCTAATAACCCTCACTATTGTATTCAGAATAATACATAGCTTGAGTATTCTAGTGGAAATGATCCTTGAAAATACTCCTCATAGTCTAAAAGATTTGTCTATGCCACTACTTGGAGAGTTTCTAGGTAGACACTAGTCTGGCCAACTACATTAACTCGCGATTCCTTGTACTATTGAGTAAAGTCCCAATTTTAGAATCTAAACTTGATTCTTATCAACATCTTACCTCTAAAGTGATAGAAATATAGCTTTGACTACTTCTTTGCTACCATATTTAGTCAAGTCAACCCATCATTCAAATAATAACTCTCCAGTAGTACAGGAGAACTCTCAATTTTGGTTGAAGAGCACTCCGAACAACCATTTTTTATAAAATTTGAATAATTTAAGGCATTAATACTTGATATATCTTTGAGGGATTTTGTTTATTGATGAATATAATCCAATTCTATTTTATTCTTTCAAACTAGGTTGTTGCACTCACAACTGAACAAACAATAGTCATAAATCTGTCACATCTTTATGCATTTTTATCTTGTTTACTATTCTATGTGATCAAGCAATAATCATGCACTTGCATAAAACAATAAACGATGCATAAAGGTAAATCAACAAATCTGACTGGTCTTGAGAATTATATTATGATTGATCTATAATGGATCAATCTTGAACTAGGGGCTTCCATACCTGAGTTGAATCCTAACTTGCATCGCTTCTAGCCCTAATGCAATGTGCTCAGCTCCCGTCTAGATCACCGCATTGAATTGGAAGGGTCTACGTCTGAGATCATCACCATGTAATTTACAAATAGACTCGCACACAGGAGAGGGGGTCTAGGGTACAATATACAATAGGTACATTGGATGTGCAAACCCTTATATATATTTGAATTAAAGTGATGATATGCATACCATCTTTTATCTAATTAATTATTACAATCATCACACGCATTGAATAAATAATTAAATAAATAAAACCATACATGCACGGGTTAGTCACTATCTCAAGACCAGTCAGTATAAATAAAGCGCAATTAAAATTAAACTGTAATAAATTGAAATAGTAAGAGGGTGTTCTAATAAATTAAATGAATTTAAATAAATTCAATTAATTTATTTATCAGTTCTAATAGTTTAATTTAATTTAATCTTAAATAAAATTAAAGTTTCAGATTCTATTTATTTTAAACCCCAAAATTAATTCTAATTAATTTAATTT
The DNA here is from genome assembly GCA_963277665.1 of Viscum album. Taxonomy (NCBI): domain Eukaryota; kingdom Viridiplantae; phylum Streptophyta; class Magnoliopsida; order Santalales; family Viscaceae; genus Viscum; species Viscum album. The sequence goes on from OY728126.1 coordinate 1,749,354,681, forward strand.
AAAAACTAAATTAATTAAATCAATTTAAATGGTTTACCTCCATCTAGGGAAGAATTTTGGATGGAATCAAAACTTCTACGGGGGTGAATAATTAAATCTGGGATGAATCACGACATTTCCACCTGATCTACCGATATCTCTATGGCGACACTCGCGGGAAAGGAAAGTACAACACTGGTTCTGGATGCCAAGGTGGCGGGGCACTCCGACAACAGCGTGAAATCACTGGGAAGGAGGAGGGGAGAAACTCAGAGTGGCCTGGATAGGGGAACGTGCCTTGGTTCGAGGGTAGTGTAAGAATGAGACGTCATGGTCTGGTGGACCAGGGTGGTAGGGCAAGACCAGGATGGCACGACAAGGCTGAATCTCAGTGGAGGCGTGCAGCTCTGGACGGAGCAGCAGTGACCCCTCAGGTCAGCATGACAGAGGGTTAGATAAGGGTGGTGGAATGCTCTGGGAAGGCATGGAGGGATGGGATCCGGATGACAGTAGGGTGTCAGCACGTGGCTCTGGTGAGCTCGGAGGGAGGGTGCACTGTGGGTCGAGGAGAAGTGGTGGGGTGATACCGTGTGATGATTCGGCTCGCACGGGAGATGGGAGGAACTGAAGGTGGGGGGCACTCATGGAAGAAGACCCATAGGGTTAAGGTTGACCCACCCTCCTTTTTTTGACTTTGCACACACACATTTTTTCTAAAGATACTTTTACTTTTAGGAAAAATAAACCTCAAATATTGTCTTATTGAGACAAATAAAATAATATAGTATTATATTATATTTTATTGATCTCATTATTATTTTATTACTACCAGATTAAATATGGTGACCAGATTCTGGTCTAAACTTGGCTTGATTCTGGTACATTGAAGTAGACAAAAACACACATGAAATTGTGTTCTACATAAAAATAAAAAAACTGAAGAACTAAATCCAATGATGTATTTGCATGTAAAAATTTATAATGGAAATTAATTGGACATTCAGAAATGGATCGACATGTGGTAGGATGCGTTGGAACCATTTTAACACCCTCGACTCAAATTTAAGGAAATTTAATTTTTTATTGACTCAAAAAAACCACACATCGCTCTGATACCACTTTTAGGAACCGTGACGAGCTACGGAAGCCGATGGGCTGGGAAATTATTATTTTTTGCATCATTGGAGTGAAGTAAAACCATAAAATCTAGTAATATCATACTATAATGGTCTGAGGACCACATATGGTCTAAAAAAAGTACAATAATAAACTGAATGTGTACCTCATTCGGATCTGATGTGTGCAAGCCTATCGCAAGATGCCGATGATCGTTGCTCGAAGAATCAGATGTCGAATCCCTCTAGATCATCCACACATTCCTCTTGAATATTCTCATGTGTCATTTATCAGAATATGAGTGCTAGAACGGTACACTGACGACCACTTCAATGCAACGATGATCACCAAAAGAAAATTTCTTCGATCCGAGATGGTGGAACTTGATGATCTTGCTTGTTTGAGAGAGTTTATCTCTAGGATTCAGAAGGAGAGAGAGGTTCTCAATTTCCAATGAATGAATAGTCACAAGGAGAAGAGCCTCTCTCAGCTTATATAGTGAATATATAAAATACCTAGTATGGGTTCCCAATCCCTATGTAATAAATATTCATAGTATAAGTATTATAAATATTTATTTATGAAAAATTAAATTATTCCATAAATAATATTTATAATTTTATCACTAACTACAATATATATATTAAATATATATTTCATGATAAACTTGAGTCTTTAACTTGACTCAAATATCCTGATAATATTAAACGAACCAGGGATATTTAAATTCATTCGAATAATATTTTATCCTTGTATTTACTTAATCACTTGTAAATTTATTCTTAGGTGATCTATAGAAATTGGATAATACCTGGACCCGTGGTGGGGGGAACCAAGTACTATAATCCTATTCATTAGAATATGGAAGATTCTCAATGTGCTATTATGTGTGACCCTTTAGGCCCTTACCTCAATAACAGTGATTAATATACACCGACCATGAGAGGGGTCTAGCAACCCATCAAGGCCCCTATAGAGATAAGGAAAAGTCAAAGAAATGACTACCTTCCTACAAAAATAGTCTGTGTAATATAATCTCTTCATCATAAATATCTTAATAAAGTAGAATGCACACTAGTGTCATCATTCTTTATCTTGATTCATTATTTGTTGATTTTTCTGGGCGGTCTTACCTTCCACTACCATGACCATGGATTTAATGATGGTGCTACAATTCTAATCAACTAGGCCTATGATATCTCTTCCTAAACTCAGAAGTGACAAATCCTTTCTTGATCATTCAATGAATGTTATGTCACCAATAACATACCCAACACAAACTACCTCTCCACAACTTCATTTCCATGGTTTTTTCCTTGCATCAAAGTATGCAATTAAATTACATACATTGACAATAATCTCATTTCAGGAGACCATTACACATGTCTATAAATAGTAATAAACAATGAAACCTGAAACATGTGGTGTTACTACAAGAGGGTCTGTCCTCATGATCTCAACTGCTAGAGATCACCAAGTACGGACTTCATGAGAAGAATTCTAAATACTTATGAGCCCCTAGCACCTGATAGTCTCACATCATCTGTGTCCTATCAGAATGATGTAACTGTACTATATGACAATACTTTAAGATTACTGTCATAGTATCTCTAGGTTCTCATTATAGCCTAGGACTATCTATAACCCTTTTATATGACACATAATATAAGTAAATTACCATAAAAATAATATATGCAGAAGAATCCACATTATTATGGAAAGATAAACACATGTATATACAAAAAAACTATATACATGTAGTGGTAATCAAAGTACAACACAAGTTGGGTCTAGGTCACCCACTTTTAAAACTATGGACACCCTTGGGGTGGAACCCTCCCTTGAACATGAATGATTGGTATGCTAAATGAAAAATTGAGGGGATTATGATATTAAACTAATTATAAATGTGGTTAACCCGGTAACATATAAAGATAGGATTTTTAGGTTAACTTGAAGAGTTAAGTAATTGACGGTGTGTAAATTGATGAATGTGAAAATTGGTTAATGGGGCTTGGCATCAAGGTTAAATGGGTTGGAAAGGGGAATAAATGGATGTAATATTTTAAAATTGTAAAATGGGATTTTGGGGAATTAAGAACCATATGATTGTAAATAACCATGGAAATGTGATTAAATGGAAATGGTGAACCTTGTTGTTTTATGTAATAAAATGGTTAATGATGACGAGCCCATGTGATTGTGACAAATGGTTGGTGGGATGTTGGACCGATGCTCTAATCCTGTTGGTGAGATAAAATAATTCTCTAGTCACCCCTATGCATGTTAGTTTTTTGGGGAATGGACTAATGCTTATAAACCCAAGGGTATGAACATGGCACTCTATATTGTTGTTGGGATGGTCAGACATGGAATTTTGAATCTCAGAGGATTCATTGTCACAAACAAGATCTGGACACCATCCAAACTGGTGCCCAAACCAGTCCACGACAAGGCCTTATGGGAATTCCCAATCCCCACAGGGCGACAAAAGTGCCCAGGTATCATAAATAAAAGTTTGGAATGATTTACCTGAATTTATGAGCATAAAACAAAAAAAATGCCAATAAAATGAATCTGATTTTTTTTTCAAACCAAACCATCTTTTACAAAATTTAGAATTGAAATACATAGGTTTATAAAAATCCCAAAGACTACCACAAGGGAAGAAGGAAAAAAATAATAGCCCAAGAACCACCTCATGGAAATGGGGCATCACCCTCAAGCCTTATCCACAACACCACATTGATAAAGGAAGCTATCAACTAGAACCACCATCTCCAAGGACCCTTCCCTGACATGTGAAAAACATTACCAAGTCTACTTACACCTAAGGGTGTAAGTAGGGTGTGAGCCTAATCCCAATAGAATTCCACCCAAAAATATTCCACGTGATAAACATTTAAGACAAAAATATTATAAGCTTTTATAAATAAGAAATACAAAAACAATTTATAAAAGATGCAAATTTTAATGAAAATAGTTTTCAAGAGGGAAAATTTGAAGATTGCACACTTTTAAATGAAACACACATGCTACTGAATTTTCCAAAAAAAACACACCATATGCCGATGGTAAGTACAATTTAGCCAATGAGAACTAGTCATGAGAACACCCCTAGGAACTAGCTTGATGTGGGGACCTAGGTACATCATATCGTGGTGTATAAGTAACCTCAACCAATATCCTTATCATGCATGAGACACTAGGAGGGGAAACCCCAATGTACTAGTGATCCCCAAAAATCATTAAAGTTTATTTAGTGTTGTCTTCATCAAACTTTCTCAGTGAAATAGGGACAATACCACTACCGGATCACTAGAATACTAGTCATAGTCTACCCACCTAGATACCTGAGTTTCCCTCTTTGTTATTAATCAAGTTCCACATTTCATAAAATACCATTTTCACATGAAAATTCCATTTATAAATCATTCACACACCAAAAATCCCCAAAAATGTCACATAATACCCTTTTCACATTCAAATTCATTGTTAACATCATACACACACCAAAACAACCTGTAAATATGTCTCTCACCTTTCTCAAAATTTAATAAATCATCTAAACAATTTATAAAACATTCTAAAAATGTTTAACATCACAAATCATCACTTTCTCTTTCAAAAACCCATTTTAAGAACATACACCCACCAAAATAGTACCCAAACATATTTATCACCTTTTGTGTAACTCAATAAACCATTTCAAATTTTCATAAAACAATTTTAAGAAGTAAAACAAGGCCTTACACACAAAATCCATTTAAAACCCTCTTTCAAGGCCTAATTCACCCCAATACCATACTGGAATATAATTATAAGCCCTATCAACAATTAATAAACCACTTTCATATATTATAAAATCCCCTTAAATAATACCACATGAGTTACACATGAAAAACACACAATGTCAAGCAAAAAATGAAACTTTAAAATAAAACTCTTAACAAATTCTATCAAAAATGATTTTTACACCACAAAAAATAAGTAAGAAACATTCTAGGAAGTTCAAGAAAGAAAGATAACTCATCAAGGAATACTTACACATAGAATCACCTACCTTGAATGTCAAAAACCCCACATCCTTGTGCGAAACTTCAACTGAACTACTACCAAACCACAAGGGAATGAAAACAAACCTTAATTACAAATATTGAACCAAGAAACTCAAAAATAAACCCTAGGTACTAATATCTAGTTTTTGGACATTTGTAACTTCAAAGAGGAGAGAATAAACCCTAAGGAAATGGAAGAAACAATATATGAATCCACTTACTTGAAATATCTTGAAGTTCCACCACAAAAACCCCCTTAAAAATGAGTTCCTAAGGTGATTAAGGGATCTTGGGAACCTTACATGGATGTAATGGTTGAATGGAAGAAGAAAGGGTCGAATTAGGGTTAATACTGAAAGGGAAAAATTGTAATTAAAAAAATATTTTTAATGATCTGGACACTGTGCACAGTTTGGTGACACAGTTTAGTAAACCGTACGGCCTATTCTGGCCACCCAAAAAATTTCCATTTTCTTCCAAACTCAAGGGGGACCTAGAGGGAACCTTGGGGGAAAATATATGCCAAGAATAAGATAGAAATAATGCCCCAAAATTTTAAACCCGTCACACCCATCTCCCGGTAAAACGACCAAGAACCTGACCTGAACCAGAATGAAGTAAAAATTAAAAAATCAGGGGTGAAAATTCTCCCCACCATAACACTTTCCACCCCCAGAAATCCACATCAAAGCCAGATGTAAAAACAAAACCCAGTACTATTTACAAGATCAAAGGGTGTTCCAAATGAAAATAAAACAAGGACACTACCAGTAGGAAAAGAGGGATATGAGCTAACTCGAGAGGCCAAGACGAACTCCCCCCGCTAAGGGTTACCCGCCCCCAAAATTTAAAACACCTCTAGTTGACCAAAAAAAGGAAAAGATACCCTCACTAACCAAAATTTACACCACTTTCTTGAAACATGCAAACATAATCAAATCACATCCCAAGACAAAACACTTTAAACACTACCAGACGAAGCTCAAGAAATTTACCTGAAATGAACAATGAATTTGAATGAGGTCACCACAACTTTAATTCAACAAAACTATTGGGCATGCTCCAATACCAATGTTCACCCAAGGAAGGAGTTTGTGGTTAGATAGCTCTGAATGAGACTACCTACTGCCAAGCCAACACCAAGGAAAAAATTGAGTTACTAATATGGGGAGACCTGAACAGATTCCCCACCATAGAAATAAAATAACACCCTATACTGAACTTGAACACCAATACGGGGAGGTCTAAATATACTCCCCACCATAAGGGACAACTTAATTTCCTAAGACAGAGCTGGGACACCAACAGGGGGTGGCCCGAATGGACTCTCCACCGTAATGGGTAGGTTAACCTTAGAATTATTTCAAAAGAAATTACATGATACTCATGGTGGGTCTCCCCACCATAAGAACCAACCATACTAAGATTTTCACCCACAAGGGTTCAAGCACTGGGGTTTGAGAAAAAAAAACACCCCGCCTCCTTATGACCAAGGAGGAAATTTTCCTCCAACAAATTTTACAACCCTAAGGAATAGGTTCCGCATATCTCTTTCCACTACATCAGATCACTTGAAAATAAACATCCACATCGAAACCTCAAAGTGTATCCACATACCACAACTGAGACACAAGTTAAACCAAAATCCTTTATATCCATGGGGGGTTTCCTGAATACGCACCATCTTCACTCCAAGACCTACGGAAAGAGCTTAGATGATTGAAGCATCTCTGACCTCATAATTAGGCATTGAAAAACCTCTAATAAAAACTTCTCCTTATGGTACCACAAGAAACAACATCACCTCTCAGACAAAGCCACCGGGACATAACATACTCTGAAACCCATTTTACCCTAACACAACACCTTCACCAATATAGGGGCCTTGAAGATGCATATTCATTTCCCCTCTCAACCCAAACAAGAAACATCATTGGAAAGAACATGAGGAAGACATTTTAATTTAGGATAGATAATTTCAGGAATTACCTAAGTAAGACATGCTTTCATTTGAGCATAAGTCCTATAAAAGTTATGAAACATCCACATTTACCCTTAAAAGAAAAAACAACACAACAAGACACCACCAAACATGACCCTTGAAACTGAAAGAGACATTACCAGGAGTGAGACCTTAAACATAGTCCCAAGCATCATGATATTACTACAGGCAACCATAATAGGCTCGAACGACCATATTTTCCACAATGGTGGCCTAACACGAATTCTTTTCTTTTGATAAACTGACGAAAGACCCAAAATCCATTAAATACTACATCCAAAACCGTCATCTATAGACTACTCTACCTTTCCTCACTAAAATTTCCCTTCACTGCTTCGAGATAGAGTCTACAGACACAACGATGTCAAACTTCACCTTTAACAACTCAGATAACTTAAGAGACTATAGTCTATTTCAACCTTCCACCACCACTCTCCTGCTACAAGAGGATGCACTTAACCAAAAAATAAGAGGGGTAGAATCAATCTCTAAATCTCAAGAATAAATTCCTTATGCTGATCAACTGGAGGATATACCAATGGAGAATCACCCCTGGATGCACTTCAATCATGCATTAACTCTTTATGGGGGAATACCATAGCCAACAAGAAAACCCAAGGACCTAACCAAGATGGTCCTTTGGTCAAAACGTATCAAAAACTAGAACCAAACACATGAGGGGAACTACCATAAAGTCTTACTAAAATATTTCTCATAAAAGACCACCAACCAATATTTCAACCCAACTTATCGACGAAACACAAACCCAAAAAATAGTTTAACAAGAGGGGTTATCGGACTCAAAACATCTCATAGAAACAATCCCAAAAACATATAGGCACACCTCCCAAATATCGTTTATCAAGACATAATATTGTCATTAAAAATCATTTCTTTGAAAATAAATGGCTTCAGTGGTTAGTGTATTTACCAATAGTATCTCATCAGCCTCACACATGCATGTTTTTGTTCCACACTAGTCACACTCCTCATATCCACCGCAACAATCATCTGGTCTTACCATTAACTATCCATCTTTCTATATAAACCCATGAATGTGGTCACCTGTGAGGATACCAAAGACCAAATTCGAACCTTTTCTCTTTTCAAAATCAAAACATTCTACCCACACTTTCTATTTCTCAAAACCACTAACCATAAAATCAAAACCTGATCCAAATTTTACAAACCTTTTCATAAAATCACCAACCATCAAATAAAAAAATCACTTTCAAGTCTTACACATTAATTTCAAAACATTTCACCCCATTTCAAAACACTTATAATTTCATGAAAAACTCCGCACATAACTTCCAAAACACTGCATCCCAGTCAAAACACCTTTCAATAGTTTAGAAAATTATATTTGAAATAGATTTTCAAAACCAACTTTAACATAATTTATGATTTTCAAACAATTAATTTCATTAAACCACAAGGTTATAGTATGAAAATCCAATCTCATTTTACACAAAAACCACTTTCTAGAAATCCATTTTCCTAAGCCTTTTCTTCAAAACAATTCTGAAAATTCATTTCCATCCTTTTAGAAATCAAACCATTTATGCTTTACTAGAAAATCATATCACAAAAATTCACATTTCTTAAAATCAATTCAACATTTTTTACTTTAAAACCAAGTCTCCCTGGTTCCAAAATAAGGGATTTTCAAAACGTTTTCTAAAGCTCAAAGAGACACAAGATGCTTCTCAAAAGAGGGAAATTAGTGCCGGTGGGTGACTCATACATAAGGTTGGAGGCCATATGCTAGTCAAACCACCATCATGGATAGTAATCTAGGACTATATCCCTAGCTCCTCATGGATTTCTAGACCCTACGAGTTCACTGGAACTGTAGACCCAACTCCCATTTCATTTACTAAACAACGAGTGAATATAAGGACTAAAAGACTTTGATGGAACCCAAATTCCCCTGGTAACTCAAGTCCCACCATGAGGTGTACTATCCAGGCACCTTACTCATAACCAAAAAACCGAATTCCAACAATCCTAGCTTCAGTCTACCCAGATTATTTCCCAAAAGAACATGACTCAAAAAGAGAGAACCTGGATCTGATACCATTTTTTCATGAACCAGATCTGGTTTCCATCCAAACCGTTGCTTGACCTGGTCTATGGTAAGTCCCTAAGGTCGTTCCCAATCCCCATGGGATAGCATAAGTTCCTGAGTATCATAAATAAAAGTTTGGAATGATTTACCAAAATTTATGAATATAAAACAACAAACAAATTCCAATAAAACAAATCTTATTTTTTTCAAACCAAAACATCCCTTAAAAAATTTATAATTGAAATAAATATGTTTATACAAAGCCCAAAGACTATCACAATGGAAAAAAGCCAAAAATAACTGCCCAAGAACCACCTCATGGAAAGAGGTAATCTCTCTCAAGCTATCTCCACAACACCACACCGAGAAAGGAAGATAACAACCCGAACCACCATCTCCAAGGACCCTACCCTTACCTATGAAAAAAATTACCAAGTCTACTTACACCCAAGGGTGTAAGTAGGGTTTGAGCCTAAGCCCAATAGGATTCCACCCAAAAATATTCCATGTGATAAACATTTTAAGAGAAAAATCTTGCAAGTTTTTATAAACAAGAAATGCTAGAACAATTTCCAAAAGATGCAACTTTTAATGAAAACCGTTTTCAAGAGGGAAAATTTGAAGAATGTACAATTTTAAATGAAACAAATATGATACTAATTTTTCCCACAAAACACATCGTATTCTGATCGTAAGTACAATATAGCCAATGAGAGCTAGTCATGGGAACACCCCTAAGAACTAGCTAACTGTGGGGCCCTAGGTACATCATATCTCGGTGTATAAGTAACCATAACCAATACCCTTCTCATGAATGAGCCACTAGGAGGGGAAAACTCAATGTCCTAGTGGTTACCAAACATCATCAAAGTTTATTTAGTGTTGTAATCATCAAACTTTCTCAGTGAAATAGGGATTATACCACTATCGGATCACTAGCATACTAGTCATAGTCCGCTCACCTAGATACCCGAGTTTCCCTCTTTATGCTCAATCAAGTTACACATGTCATAAAATACCATTTTCACATGAAAATTATTTTTAGAAATCATGCACACACTAAAAATAACACACACATGTCACGTAATACCCTTTTCACATTCAAATTCATTGTTAACATCATATACACACCAAAACAACCCACAAACATGTCTCTCACCTTTCTCACAATTTAATAAATCGTGTCAACAATTTACAAAACATTATCAAAAATCTTGACATAAAAAATAATCACTTTATCTTTAAAAAACCCATTTTAAGAACATACACCCACCAAAATAGTACCCAAACATATTTTTCACCCTTTGTGTAACTCAATAAACCATTTGAAATTTTCATAAAACAATTTTAAGAATTAAAACAAGTCTTTATACATAAAATACATTAAAATTTCAAGGACCAATTCACCAAAATACCATATTAAAATAGAATTGGAATCCCTATAAACATTTAATAAACCAATTGCATATATTATAAAATTCCCTCAAATAATACCACATGAGTTGCACATAAAAAACACACAATTTCAAGAAAAAATGAAACTTTAAAATCAAATGCTTAACCAATTCTATAAAAAATGATTTTTTCACCACAAAAAATAAGTAAGAAACATGATAGGAATGTCAATATAGAAATATAACTCATCAAGTAATGCTTACAAATGGAATCACCTACCTTGAATGTTTAAAACCCCAAATCCTTGTGCGAAACTTCAACCACACCACTGACGCACCATAAGGGAATGAAAATGAACACTAACTAAGAATATTGAACTAAGAAACTCAAAAATAAACCCTAGGTAAAAATTCCTAGTTGTTGGAAATTTGTAACTTCAATGAGGTGGAAAGAAACCCTAAGTAAATGGAAGAAACAAGATAGGAATTCACTTACTTGAAAGATATTTAAGTTACACCACCAAAAAACGCTTCAAAAAATGTGTTCTTAAGGAGATTGAGGGAGCTTGGGAACCTTTTATGGCTGTAATAGTAAAATGGGGGAATAAAGAGACACATTAGGGTTAATATCAGAAGGGAAAAATTATAATTACAAAAATATTTTTAATGATATGGACACTGTGGACGGTTTGGATGCACGGTTTAGTAAACCATGCTGCCAAACCATGCGGGCTATTATGGCCACAAAAAACTTTCCCATTTTCTTCCAAATTCAATGGGAACCTATAGAGAACCTAGGGGGTAAAGATAGGATAAGAATAAGAGATAAATAATTCTAAAAAATTTCAAAACATTAACACACGGCTCCTGAGAAAATGACCAAGAACCCGACCCGAACCAGAACAAAGTAAAAATAAAAAACCCATGTGCGACATTAATAGACCGAGGATCCATATTTTCTCACCTAATACCCCTTTGACACATGTATCAGATGACCTACATGGTCTTAAGTATGTTTGATTAAAATTTGGTAAAACATGGAACTAAGAATGGAAGTAATTGATCTAATAAGTGTTAAATTATGCAACATGCTATAGTTGTTGTCTTATTTATTATATGGGCTTCTACATACAATATATTAGAATATATATTTTATATAAACCATTGGTGGTGGCCTACTGAGTTTTAATCATACCTTTCTCAATCTTCCATTGCGTACCTGAGTAGACTTCATAGTTGCAGGGTGGGAGAAAGGAAAGGGCCCTATGCTTGAGGGTCGATTTGGGGCTTAGGGATGTGAAAGGATGAGGAAACCAAACTGGGTGTCAGGACCATTTTTGGGGTTAATTAAATATGTTTTTATTTTCTGTTTTACTTACACTCATCACTATATGACATGAAATGGCATAATTACTATTTGGTTGTGGTGATGTACCAAGTTTTGGGAATCGTTTTGGTAATCCATGATTAAATTTTGGTTGTTCCTCTTAGTTATTATTTTATCTACCATGACTTACTCTGATAAAGAGGGTATATTATCCCCACATATTTTATCAAGCCCTCACTACTAGTTGGAAGCCTCTAGAATATGGGTAGGCACGCCTGAGGTCATTTGGGGAACCAGATCAGGGCACTGGTTAGTTGCACCTGGGTTGGGGCGTTACAAACTACTTGTTCATCTTAGGGGTGAAAATGAGTTTATGGATATTGGTTATGTTATGGGCAAGTCAATCAAGATTAACCATGCCACTAATTAATGTATACAACCTTAATTTTATTGTATTTTCATCAAAATTGATGTTTTCACCTCTCTTCCTTCCTCCATATAGATCAATAATGGTATCAATGATTTTGTTCAGCCTGTGACCTATGGAAATATTCAAAATCATTGTCCCTATTGAAATAACTTAGGTTATTAATTTGATATATGTCCTATCCTCATATCCCATGAGACCCATTAACAAAATATTACATGTAACAAATATGAAAGAATTGGGTGAATATTTAAAATTAGACAACCTCTTATCCTACCTATTAAACTTTCCCATACTAATATAGAGGACCCGAATGTGTAACATCCTATGTTTTTATTTGAAAATTACTTCCTTAAAAATAACAGTGTTAAATTATTTCTAGAAATAACTAGAGTATATTATCATATGAACTATGTAATAAAGTAAATGTCATTTTATTTCATAATATAACATTAAAAATGAATGATGAAAACATTTCATTAGACCAATATAAGTATATAGATACAATAAAAACATGTAAATAATATTACCAAATTTTAGAAATACAATTGGTTATAGTCTCCTAGAAATCATAAAGGAGATATACCCTAAAGCCTCACACACATGATGTATGTTGGTAATATTTTATTGTATGATATAAGGCATATCAAACAACTAACTAAAGGGGATATCATAAATCATGTTATAATTGAAAACATACTATTGCCTATGATATCTAATTGATAAGTGTTATCTCTAGAGTATTCTTCCACATGAGGTTATCATTTATTTGGATGTTTCATATGATGAAACTCATGGGAGGATTAATTCACTCGTGTGATTAGTGTAAAAATATGTGGGGTATCAACTCATACATTATAAACACATGGGTTAATGTAGGATAATGTTTTGTTGTCTATATAAGGAGGCATACACCATCAAGATGGGGTATTCAAATATATTCATAACTTCCTATAAATTATCTGACTTCCCAAAGCCCTATTTATTTTCCCATCCTTTACCCCATGATATACTATCATATATTGTATGAGTGAGGAATTCCACCCATGTAATGGGTGATTTAGTCGACTCATAGATGCACCATGGAGGAGGGAGTTCATTGACTGCCTCTTTGTGGTCTCTATTAATAATTTTTATGAAGAAAAAAGTTGAGGCATCCATGATGTAAAGTACAAAAAAAATTATTTATTTTATACATTTTCATGGTTTCAATTATACAGCATAGAATATCTTGGATTAAAAGGATTCTAATTGATTATGTTGTGTTAAAATAATGTTGTTTGATCCTTAGAAACTTTAAAAATATCATATCTATGAACAACATTGTGAAAAAAAAAACAAAATATTAGAAATAAGATTGATTTTTTTGAATTAATTATATAAAATCCTAAGAGAAAATTGAGTTATTGAAGAATGAGAGTAATATGAGGTATTTATATAGAGTATAAACATTACATGATTGGTATAATAATATCCTCTATCTTGGAATTATAACTTGACCATTATAATAGTAACATGGTCAATGAAATAGTAGAATGATTGATGAGTAGTATCTACCATGAATAAAATAAGTAAACATAAGTATTATAATACCATAAAATGAATTTTCAAACCATGTAACTTAAATAAAGTACAAGCGTAAATTTTTAATAAGGTAAGTTTTAAATTATTTAGTAAAACATTAATTTTTTTGTTAAAATTTAAATATTGGAATATCATAATTTAGAAATTTATTTTGATAAAATGGATATTTTTTTTGAATCAATATGTTGAAATTATCCATGGTTGATTCATTTTATTTTTACGAAAAAGTTGAATTTTGACGTGAATAGTAAAAAAGGCAGTTTTTGTGTATATAATAAGATTTATGACATCATTATGATGTTAAAATGACTCAAGTTTATAAAAAATTTGACGTGACTTAAAATGTATTTAATGAGAAAATAATTTATTTAAACATATTAAATTGAATTTTTAAAACTTTAAATCAATTTCTAAAGCCTAAAATATATTTCATTATAATAAAAAACTATTTTTGATGCTTTACATAAAATAAAATATTTTAGGATACCATTCATTTTTGGAAGTGTTTAAATATAAAGAAAATATTTTTTTAATAAAATACTATTAATAGTCATAGGAATCAATGTTATTCATGGTTATGAGTAAGAATAATAAATTATTTAACATTTTATTCAAAATACACCCATCTTCCTTGCTTATAAATTCAACATTTCTCCACTTATTTATCATAATTTATAAAATTTATTTATTTGCCAAATATCTTCCAAATTCTATCCCTAAATTCTCCTCTACATGTTTGGGAGGCCCTGGTCTAACCAAAAGACCGTCATCTGAAGGCTTATGTTTTATTCCATAGGTATTGTTTCAAAGATCATGGTAAGGGTTCTATAACCCAACAAATTTCTTTTTCATTTTCCTCTCATACCTTTATAAAACCATGTTAACCTAATAATAAAATAAATTCACCAGTATTTCTCTACTTTAATTTAATTATGAAATGAAGTATTTATTAGTTTTCCTTCCCTTTTAACCCCCTTAAAACCATCGTTCACCCATGGTAAAATCACACCACCTATGTAGGTGATGATTTTATACTTTCACTTATATTTTTTCATGTATAATTTTAATATTTTCAGAAAATTTAATTAATATTTAAGATTCTATAATGTTAAAAATAGGCAAGATAACACTAATATTAAAAATAAATGTTTTATGAATTGTAATTATGTTATAGTATATATTGAACTATTGAAATTTTATACTTCTAGAATGATATCAATCCAATAATTTTTTTTACTTCTGGATATTATGGAACCATTCACTACTAAAAAACTGGGTTTATCCAGTGCTAGGGCTTTAACATTTCTAGATAAAAGTGCTGTTAAAGGCCACCTTTGTCAGTGATAAAAAAACTGTTAAAGGGGGTATTTAACAATACTTTTTTAACACTGTTAAAGGGGGTATTTGATAGTGCTAAAAAAGCATTGATGGGGGGGGGGGTTATCATCATTTTTTAGAAGCACTGATAAAGAACCCCCTTTATCAGCGTTTTTTAGTAGCACCGATAATGGTATACTTCAAAAAAAAAATTAATTAAAAAATATATATTTATATATAAATATATTTATATTGATATAAAAATAATATATATTTTTTAAAATATGTTTTAGATAAGGTAAATAGGCATTTACACTTAATATATATAAGATATTTAGTAAAAATGACTTATAAAATAATTTAAAAAATATTTTTAATTAATAATTTACTTATTATTACTGAGTAATATTCATTTAATATCTATTTTAAGATAAAAAAATCAATAAATAAATAAAATATCTAAAATAAGTTGAAAACATAACCTGAAATTCAAATGACTATAACATTGGATCCGGGTGTCTGTTTGGGCTCTACCGCATATAAAATCAAATCCTACAATAATATCTATGACCTTATTGACACAAATAAACCTTTTTCATACTTTTCAAGGCTAAAAAATGTTCATAAGACCTCCAAAACCGATTTTTTATTCATAGTACCCCAATTTTTTAACATTCGATGGATTTTTAGCCTCATTTAAGGGTGTCTTATTTCTTTTTTTGGTAGAGATTGAATTTATTCCAAGGTATTACATTCATATTGATATTATTATTTTTAAATTTTATCATTTTTCACAATGTAATTTTATTTATAATTAAATATATGCATGTTTTATTATATTTTATTATAATAAATCACTCATATAAATACATATATTGACAAATTTATATTCTAATATATGTAAATAAATACATATTCTAAAAATGTATTTAAAAAAATATCTAAACATTTTTTACATAATACAAATATATTTATAATGTTTATATATACATATATATGTGTATTAATAAACAATATATATTTATATTATATTCTAGTATATGTAAATGAATATAATATATAATATATTTAAATAAATATAAGTATATATATATCACACACACACATATTGTATAAATGTTTTAAAAATAATTATATAAATATATGAATAAAAAATATATATGCAAATATATATAAATAAATAGAAATATCATTAAACAGACAAAAAAGCAACATGGTGTAGTGTTAAAGGAATCCATATTCGAAGGAGAGGTGCATGGTTTGAATCCAGGTGGTCACGCATGAGGCTGGAAATTAGAAAAGCACCGATGAAAGGAGCGGTGGGGTGAAAAGCGCTGATAAAGGTGGTGGGAGCACTATTGAAGGTGTCATGAAAGCACTGATAAAGGGGTTGGGCTCATGGGCATCAGAAAAAATACCCCCTTTAACAGTGCTGAAAAGTATTGATAAAAGCTTCAGGCTTTTAACTGCACTCCAATTATCAACACTTTTTTAATGCTGATGAAGGCCTATTCTAGCACTATTAAAGGCATCTTTTTTAGTAATGATTGGAAAAAAACCACCATCCATTACTATTATACCAGAGTGGTTTTGGAATTGCGGACCAAATAACCATAAATAATCAACATGAACTAATTTAATCTAATAAAATAATAACATATGATAATAAATGGATTATAATATATAAAATAAAAATTAATAAGTCTATGGAATATGTAATTAACACATGTAATATAGTCATTTAGGAAGTTAGTTGAGTGCCAAAGTGAGTTAGGACTTGAGGTGACAAGACTCTCACACTTTCCCTCTTTATTTATAGATCATACCCTCTCTCCATCTCTATATCATTCTCTCTTATTCCTTGATCTTAATATATGTTTTGTATACATACTTTACTAATATCTTTTATTTCATTTTCATCAATTTCTCTAGGTATATGCATTTCTTTTCAAGTATTCTTCAATTTATTTTATTTAAAACCATAATAAATATGCAAGTAAAACTTTTTCAAATCACTTTCTTTCATGTAACATTTCTATCTTAACTAATTTTTGTATTATTACAATGTATCATTGTTTAAACATGCAATGTATTGGTTTTCCTTTAGTTTCAAGGTATTTAAATTCCTTCCTTTCCTTTGTAAGAAACCTTATCCATTTCCTATGATTTTGGTGAAGGCTTTATTTTCAAAACATACCCTCGATTATTCTTATATTGTTTCCTTCACCTTTACTCACTACTATAGTTTTGATTCATTTCCATAGGTCTATACCATTGGTTTAGTTAGACAATTGGAATAAGGTATCTTATATCAAAAGTTCTAGAAAATTATTGGTATAGAAATACTATACCATTGATTCATCCAAACCATTGGTAAAAAAGTCACTACAAAAAACAACAGATTAACAACGGTTATTTAGATGGGGTTATGTACAACCCCCTATAAATTCATTTTCTACATAAATTATAGGGGGTTATGCACAAGCCCCTCTAATCATAAAAATTATAGGGGGTTCACAACCCCATATACTTTTTTATCATTATTTTTTTAATATTCAGTTGAATTTTAGAGGTGGTTATGTCAAAACCACCACTAATTTAATAATTAACGACTATATGTAGATATATTATATTTTGTTGGATTTTAAAGGAAATATATATATATAATATGTATTTTTTAAGAAAATATAAGCGGTTCAAAACCCCCTACAATTTAAGAGATTATATGGGGTTGTGAACCCCCTTGGGGAATTTATGATGCAGGCGGTGATGAAGACATGGTGTGGGAAGGATGTGACGCATGCATGACACGAGTAGGTCATGATGCAATCATAATGCGGTTATGTGGTGATGCGGCCATGATGTAGGCCTGACGAAGAAGGTAGAATGATGCAGACATGATGCCACACTGGGCCTTCAGACCAGTAAATGGGTCTTTGGGCCATGTAATGGACATTATTCCCACTAGGTCTTCAGGCCATCTATATATAAAATAAATAAAGCTTGATGAATGGGCTATCCCCTTGGGGGACTATGACCTACCTTTCCAACCTATGTGTGATGTGTGTGTGTGTTTGATGTAATTTTACCCCTAAGCACCTAATATATGTATATATATATAATTAAAACACAATATATAAATGTATTTAAATACATTAAATAAAAAAATTATATAAAAATATCTATATAAATAATTTAAATGATTATATTTAATCATATTTATATATATACATAAATATAATTGTATAATGTGTATATTAATATATATATATATTTAAATAACTGTATTTAATATAATATTAATTATAATATCAAATCATAAATATATTATATAAATATATACATAAGCCCTACAGATGCAACTTAGTGGTAGTGTTCTATGGCGTTGTTTGGGAGGTCTCAGTTTCAAGCATCCCCATGCGCAATTAGGTTATATTTTCATTTGTTTCATCCCCCTCCCCAACCGATGTAATAATATAAATATATACATAAATACAACTTATTTAAAAAATCATCATATAAAAATATTTGTATTTTTTTATAATTTATATAATAATAATAATAATAATAGATTATACAGATACTTGCACACACATGCACATAAATAAATATGTATGTATTATATAAATAATTTATTTTATTGTTTATATATTATATATATTTTTAGACATAATATATATACAAATAAATATATAAAAAGATATATAACTACATATATAAATACATATTTATAAATAAATAAGTAAATTTAAATTAATATAGAGATAAGTATTTAAATTAATATATTAAATATAATTTTTTACATAATATAACTATATATATATATCTGTATAGATATATTTATATATTAAAATATATTTATATATAAATATATATAAAATTTTATCTATATAGAAATATTATACTATATTATATTATATATATAATATTATATATATAATAATAATTAAATCAAACATATATTATATTACTTGCATGTATATTAAATATAATATAATATAAATATATTAAATTGTATACATATATAAATATATAATATATATATTTTTATACTTATAAATGTATTTATAAAATATATAATATATATATGTATTCATATTGTAACGTCCCATGTTTTGGATGAGTGAAAATTTTTAGTGGAATTTGAGTTTTCTCGTTTAGTGGACAGGTCAAATATTTAACTGAGCCTCAAAATGTAATTTCAAATGTTGTAAGACTTAAAAGTGTTATTTTTAACTGTGGTTTAAGGTCTGAGAGGTGTCTCAAGTTTTTAGATTATTTCTAGGGGTGTTAGGCTCTAAAAACTTCATTTTGAGAGAAACAGACAGAGGTGTATGATTGACACATGGTTAGTATTAACTGTGTGGCCCAAACCGCACATTTTTTTTTCTAAAAGGACATGATTTTTTGAAATTGTATACCACCTAAAGGAAACTGTGTGGCTTGGTGAAGGGGCATGGAGGTTGTCACATAGTTTGTTAAACCATGCACCTAAGGCTGTATGGTCATGCGAGAGGTCTGTAGTAAACTGCAGAGGTGGGTATATGGGATATGCACGGTTTGGAAAACCACATGCTTAGGCCACATGGTAAGTGCCACTTAGGTAGTGAAATTTCATGATTGGAACACATTTATCCAAACTTTACAACCAAACCATGCGACACTTTAAAGGTTTGGAAAATACTATTTTCACCTACTCTTTATTTATTTTCTTCTTATCCTTTCTCCCTCACTTCCCACGCACAACATCCCACACATGCACTCAATCCTCATCCACTTTCTATGATGGTTCACCACTATTCTTGGTATGATTTCATCACATTCAGATGCATTGGAAGCCTCTCGATGAGTTTATGACTCCTTATTCTTACTTTATTCATTTACCTTTCTATATCATATACTAAATCCATGTGATCTCTTTTGCCTTATTTTTAGGGTGTTTATCAAATATTATGATTTCTCTCATTTTGACTTGAATAAAAACCCGAGATTGAATGAGTGAAGTATCCTAAGCATGAGGTAGGTGGTTTATTTATTTTCCCTTAAAGTTTAATTGATTTATAAAATGAACCATTGTTCTACATGCTAGACCTTACACACATTTCCCATAAAATATTAAATCCCTTTAATTAAATTTTTTAAAATGTGATTTGGTAATTTTAAATTATTTCTATACCCGATTAGAGGTTTTCAACCTCAAACTGAGCCACCCGTTAGGTGATATCATTTAATTACCTAGAAATTTTCCCATGTTATATGACCAAAACACCACTAAAGTGTGTTTGGCTTATTTGATAATTGTTGTGACATAATTTTTTTGATTAATTATTAAATGAGTTAATTAAATGGAATTAAAGGAAGTGGTGTGACCACCATTCCTCCATTTTTTATAATAAAATCACCCATGGGGTGCACCATCTTCATCGAATGGAAATGTTATGTAGTTAAATTAATTTAAAGGAAAACTTGTGATGTCATTTTAGGCCTCCTAAGTCTAGGCTGTGTGATGGAACCACCTTCTGAGGTGGGTTTCTTCACTTTATAAATGAAATGGAATGGACACTAAAACAACCCTTAAATTGATTTAGTTTAATTTTATTATTTATGATTATGGGCATGACATCCCTTATGTTATGATCATTGGGTATGGAACCTTAGGCATGACATCATCCTTTACATTGTGATTGATGGGTATTACACCCTAGGCATAATGTCCTTCATATTATGATCAATGGGTATGACACCCTAGGCATGAAGTATCTTATATTATGCTTGATGGATATGGAACCCTAGGCATATCATCCTTCATATTATGATGGATGGGTATGTCACCCTAGGTATGACGTCCCTTATGTTGTGATCAATGGGTATGGAACCTTGGGCATAACATCCTTCACATTATGATCAATGGGTATGACACCCTGGGCATGACATCTATTATTTGTTATATGATTACCTAATATGGATGTCTTGATATTAATCCTTACATCCTTGTAGATTCATGTAAATATTTTCATACAATTTTATTACATATGCATACATATATACATACATGATTGCATGTGTTCAAAGACACTCCAGCTTAGGCTGAAGAAGGTACAGTCAACCAGGTGACTTTGAGGAACCCAAGACCAACATGTTTATATTTATTATTTACTACTTTACCTTTGATATAACTACACACTACTTTATTTTATATTCATAGACTAGATTAGTGCAGATATCATTGGTGGTGTCCTACTGAGTATATCTCACACCCTTTTTGGGCCACCGTTTGGTACCTGAAAAGACCTCATAGTTGTAGGTTCGGGATAATTGATTGTGATATGTGTTTTTATTCTTGTAAATAGGAGATTAAAAGTGCAGGAATGAGCTTAATAATTGAATTATCATGGAGATATCCCTTGGGTATTTCGTCTTTTCTTTGTAGAGTGTTTACCTATTACCTTCTACATGTATGTTGTTGTACTTTATAACATTTCCATGCATGGATATACATTATTTTGTTATTAATTGTCAACTAGTACTTTATCTTCAACTACTATTCATTTATTTATGTTTTTGATGTATTTATTACTGATCTAGAGGGTATAGTATCCCCACTGTACCACCTTTATACCCTTGCTTCTAGTCAGCAACCTCTGACATATGGGGAGGTGTGCTTGAGGTCCAGTGGAAAACTAACTAAGGGAACCATTTTAAGTAGATCATGGGTCATGGAACTATAAGTGGTATAAATGGTTTATTTTCCTTTTGTCTTATTATTTTGGGATGGTAGACAAGAGACTAGAAATGTGCCGACACTTGGTAAATAGCTTGTTTTTAGGCCCAACCAATCCATGCACGAGGGAAATACCAAGTTTCCATGGATGAGAATTGTGTTTATGTTGTTTTATGTTAAAGTTGATTATAATTTCAACTTGGGTTATTGATGTACTTTTTTTAGTTATTTATTTATTGATATTTACCCTTGACCTGATATGACAAGGAAGTATTGTTACATGTATCATTGCAGGCATGTAGATATTCACATGTCATGCATATTCCATGCTATGTAGATTATGTTTCAGATTTCCGATGCATGATGATTTGTATAGCATGCCTATGTGTATACCATGCTTGGTTGATTTACTTCCTTGGTTATAGTATTACCTAGATACGTAGTATATTTCCATGATTATTCCATGTTTAATGGTATTATTTTTGTGATATAATGACTTATTATATTATGATAAAACAATTGGTTATTAAAGTGGCTCCATCGACCTAAATGGTGTTTTCCCATATATCTTTACGATGACACCTTAATTAACCAATTTTGACATGTTTGAGCCATGGAACATATGTTTCATGGGATGGAACATTTATGCTTGTGATTAAATGGGTGTAGGTAACAATTTATAAAGTGTATGGGTCTTTATAAATTAGAAAGGGTAACCCATATAATCAAACCATTATACATGAACTTGATATGCATTGACACTGAAGGTAAAAACCTGGATGCAGTTACCTGAATGCCAATTATAACTTATAAAGTCAATTACCTTTATAAGTTGGGAATCTTAATTCATTTAACTAAACTATGATGTTGATATATATATGCTAAATTGAATTTCTTATAGAAAATGGTTACCTTTATGAATACTAGTACCGCTATAATTTGGACATGATGATTCGTAAGATTAAATACCTAAGTGCACAACTAGACCCAAGTAGAACATTTGGGGCATGTTTCTTATGAGATAAAACCATTAAGAAATTTTATATTAGTTTTACTATTATGGGATTTACTTAACTGAACCCAGATTCTCTTGAAGGGACCCCAGTAGGTCACCTTTATCTTTAAAAATTTTGGTACTTAACCCAATGGGGGAATGTTTATGCCAACATGATGGTTATTTAATTGTTTGAAACCACTTATATGGTGTTACATATAAAAATATAGTGGAATCTTAGTTAACCAGTCCCCCTTTAATTAATTAAATAACTATTGACATCTTTTGAGCTTTAATATTATGAGGCATTAGTTAATTATAATGTCAATTATAACCTAAAGCACATTTTCCTCTATAGCTTGTAATTGAAATTTTCTTTAACCAAACCCACTTTTGATAATTTTATGGATAAATAAATGGTTAAATGAGGATTATAAAATAAATACCTATTTATTCATGGAATTATCTAAACAAAATGTTTAGCATAGTTTTAAATGTTATAATATTTTAGCATCATTTAAATGCCTTGAAATGAAACCTTTTAGAGGTGTTTATAACATGAACCCTTATGTTAGGGTAAGATTTAGTCTATATTGAGAGATTATTTGATCAGGAATGTGATCATTTATCATAGGAATCAGTTGGATTATGACCTATTTTTTATTGAACCAAGAGGATAGATGATAAATCTTAGTGTTCTTTGGCGTGACTTGAGTTTACAAGCTGAACGCCTTACGTTAAAATAATGGGTTAGTGAAAGAACTAATATTTTCAATATTTATACATTTAATTTAAAATCTTTTCAATCCCAAAAAATTTTATTTTAAGATAAATTTCCACATTTTATGATTTGATGGTATTTTGAGCTTAATTGAAAAAATAACCTGATTTGGATTTTAACTATATTAAAATATTTCTGTATTTAGGTCATAACATTTTATATACTTATATAAATTGTAAAATTATTTATTTTTTAGGATTCTATACATCATGGGATTCATTTCATTCTTATGGACTCAAAGATAAATCCTCCATTTGGAAGCCCAAAACCAGCTCACAAGTTGGGTCATGAAAACTATGCATAGTTCTGGAGATTTTTTATGTGGGGAAAATAACTCCTAAATGGGATGATAGAATGAGTTAAAATTATACAAAGGGACACTAAATACTTTGGGTAAAAAATTCATGAATAAGTCTATGTGTGAATCGACTATCTTCATAGTCATTAATGCATGAGATTCCAGAGGTGTGAAATTTAGAGAGTTTGACTGGACAGAATAAATTCTTTGAGTGAAACAGTCATAAAACTATCTAAACATGGAAAAAAATTTCTGAAATTTTTATTATATACAAACAATACAATTAGTAACAACTTTCATGAAGGGTTCCACATTTGAATCATCCATTTAATTGGTCAAACACATGAAAAATTTTAGAGGATGGATTCTGGAACCAAAAACTCTCCCTCCTCACCTATAAAAGAAAGTGAACCCCTATATTCTAATCCATCCCATTCCATCTATGGTACCAAGGAGAGTAGGACAAGGTCCATTTAAGATTTCTCTTTTATTTTATTTTTTAGTTTTATTTTTCTCATATAACATGGATTCATATTTTTATTAAAGTGTTTCTTTTTCTTCTTCTGTCTCTCTTTTTCTTCCAACCATAATCTCATTATCTCTCTTCCATACTTCCATCATGATCTATATTCAATTTTAAATGGATAGTGACTAACCCAATACTTGGTCTTGAGAGATTTTTCATGATTTTCTTTTTTTATTTTGCTTCAATTCAACATATTTTTATTTTATTTTTAGTGGATGCGGGAGTATTGCATGGGTGTGACAGTCGTCCTTCACAACATTATTTTTAATTACATTTATTTTATTTTATTAATTATTTTCCCCCCCTTCCCTTGAAAAAAACCTTCATATGGTGGATCTAGGGTTTCTTAAAGGGTTGAAATGACATACGATGAAGTAAGGTATTTTTGGAATAACATTCTCCGTTGATGTGTTATCCTATTTGAGTATTTGAGGAGGTGTGGTTTGGTACAGTAGAGTAATGATAAAATTACACACTCAATAAATCAAGGGAAAGTAATTAATTAATAATGTTTCATTAAATGAATTATCAAATTAAATTTAAACAACAAATAAATAACAAATACAACCGCATTATCAAACCCTGGACCAAGACCTTTCTTCCATAATTTTATTTTGTTTTCATTTGAATTTAGATTTTAATTCTTCATTTCATTATTTTAATTCAACATTTTCCAAGAAAACCAAAACAATCATTTTCATAAATAATATAACGAAAAAACCAATAAGAATTAGAATAGGTGAACTATAATTAGTGATTAAACCGAATACGATGCTCATCAAGTGAGATGACCCTAGTCAGCCTCTATACTGCATTAGGAAAATTAAATTTATTTTTCCACAACCCACGATAGGCATGCATCAAAATTGATGCTATTTTTGGGAAGCTAGCAGTTATTTCGATCACTTATTCAAAATTCACATTTTTGTAAATATTTTTCTTTGTTTTATTTATTTAAAAAATATTAAAAAATTCCTTTTCTATGATGTTTTCATATGATAATTTTTTTCAATTCACAGGACAATGAATACTCTCAGGAAAAAGAACCAGTAGCTAAAGCACCCTGGTCTATAAAAGATGGTGTTGCATTATGTGATAGATAGATCAGGGGGACCCAAAGGAAAATTTTCAAAGAGGAGAAATTCTAGGACCTCATCTAGGATCTTAAGGGGACACTCGAGAAACTAGTGGTTGAAGTATTGGCTATATAACTAACTTAATTTTGGGAGTACTTCCCAGAATTATATCAAGAAGAGGCCAAGACATAAGAAGAGTGCTCCTCATTTACTGCAAACAATTTTGAAAAAGTTTATCCTGAATATTTCCAAGATAAATTGGAAAAACAAAAACTCAAGTATGATATTAAAGAGCTTGAGAAAAAGGTGCAAAGTCTCCAAGGAAAAATGGATTGGATAACTGCATACTTCTAAGCATCATCAGAAGAACCTGAGACTAAAACAAAACTAGAAGATGAGCCGCTTGTTTTACCTGAGGAGGTAAAGGAGGAATATTTTCATACTGTGCTATATATAGGAGATAAACAATAAATATATTACTTTTGGAATGAATGTGAGGAACTTCTTGATCTCCCTACACCTTCCAATGAAAAATATACAACACCACTAGAGGAAGACCCCACCAAGATGGTGGAATTTGAAGTAAATATGGAAGAACATGACTACCTACCTCTATCCATTGAGAATATACTTCAAGAGTCACTCACCACTAAGGCATTTATTGAATCTGAACCAAGCCAGGGAATTGATCTTTTCTCATACTCTATCTCTTATGACCTTATTGAAACTAGATTATGCATCCTTTTATTTTAAATTTTTATATTCATATAATTTTTTTCATGCCTTAGTATATGATGAAGAATATGGACTTTCATCTGTAGAGAAACATATATTTCTTTCTTATTTTAATGAACTTACATTTTAGGAGCCCCATCAAGAGTTCCAAGTAGCTGGGCCTGAGGAATTAAGGAAAGAGGTTTCTTTTATAAAAGGGGAGAAATTATTTTTTTAAAATTAAAATTTTATTCAAATAAATATACATTTTTACTTCCCCTTTTATCATTCAACTCATGCATCCCATGTGAATTTAGCACTAGAAGAGGTTTCAAAAGTAGAAACCAAGGAGGATGATCCCTACTTCATCATACCCCCACTATGAAATCTATACCTAATTGTGAAGGGGAAGGATATGATATAATCTATTCATGGATCATTCCTCAAGAAAAAAGAAGTGAATGCTGGGAAGAACCACATGTGGTGGTTCAATTCAAAGAAGCCTCAACCACCATCAGTCTTTGGATAATAACTAGAACTGAATTTTAGAGGCAATAAAAACCCATGGCCCACTCAGGAGATCGTACCAAGATTTATCCTTTCCATTATTTCTAGTAATTTCAATTTCAATATTATAAATTTAGATTTCAATTTCCTTTTTTGGATTAGTCCATCATGCGACCCACTCCCTATTATATTTTTTAGCATAAATGATGTGATCCTTGTTCTTAATTGAGTAATTTACTTTTGTAGGACCATGATGAACCAAGGTAGTCCCCAAACATCGTAGTAAGAAAACTAAGATTAATTTCAAAATGGAGTTCAATTTTATTTTTTATCTTTTAAACACCAAAAATTTTTGTTTGAAAACATGTTTTATGCTTTGAACTGGAAATTACATGCCCATACTTGAACTATAATTTACTTGAATAATCTAGAAGACATGAGTTTCTTAGGAAATAGGTGATTCCATGTTTTATATTTCAATGTTAATAATATTTAATGAGTAAAATGGATAATTGGATTATTAAAGTGAATTATGGATATTGAAATGATGACTCGTGATTTTAGGGAATTGATTGATTCATGTAAATGAAGTTTCCCAACCATTTTTCATGATTTTATTTTCTTAAATTCTTGTGAATTGATTTTTTATTATTAATAATTCCTTGAGTGATTTTCCAAATCATATGTATCATTCCCCAGAGGATTTATAGAACTAATATTTCATATTTTATCTTGATCATATTTCTTGAGTGATCTTGGGACATGACACCAACCTGAAGTTTCATTTGAACTTGTCAAATATATGGATGTGAAAAACACATTTAAAATGATTGATGAATCTTTTTAAAAGACCTTATCCTTTAATAAAACCTTTAAATCAATCCTTATTTAGCCTATAGAGACCATGAATGAACTTTATAGGGATGAACCATGTTTCAATCCATTTTTATCCATTCATACTCTACTCTTGGTATTTTCATGATATTTTAAAGTTGAAGTGTGTGGGTAATGAAAATCATGGTGGAATGGATGATATAAATTAGAAGAAAGAAGTGTGGGGGTTCTATTTTGGTAATGATAAAGTTCATTTTATTCATTCATTGTATTCTTTATTTTTCCCCTCTTGAATAAAATAATAGAAGAAAAAAAATAAAAAAAAAGAAATAAAAATGGGTTGTGATTTGGGAAAACCAAAAATCACCATTACTAGACCGATGATTTTTATCATATGTGGTTAGGTGATGGTTTTGAGGTTTGTTTTAAGCATAAATTTCAAAAAAATGAGAACAAAGATAAAAAAAATATTATTTGGAAAAAAAAATCAAGAGTGTGCACAAATAATTTATTATGCATAATTTTATCATGACATTACTTTGAGTTTAAGGAAGTGGGAGTTGCTAATTTGAAGGGTATAATTTCATTACACTTTTTAATATCATGTATTTTACTTAAGAGATAAACCTACTCCTTGAACCTTAATTTTTAAAGTATCAAATCCTACTAACCTTAAGCCTCAAAGTCATTTGAACCTTTACTGAAAAGTCCTCGTGATTTTATGTACCTTTTTTCTTTAAAAAGTGGAGAAAGTAGTTAATTTAATAGTTTATGAATAAGTATCATATTCTTATGATATGAGAATAACTCTACTTAATTTTTTTCATGAGTGATGATAGAAAATAATCCATTGTGAGGTAGATCATGAATTAACATGTTTAATAATAATAAATTGAGGAGATTGAATGAATAAAAGGATAAGTTCCATCATTTTTTTCAAATGGGAAAAGTAAAATACATGAATTGACTATTTATTTGAAAAATGGGAAATTAAATTTATATTTTATGTAAAATTTGATAATTCTATTTTACATTGATGATTTTTTTTAATTTTATTGCTTTGAAATTTGAATATTGGTAACATTGTGCCCTATGAATTCCATGTTGAGATTTTATGCTTGAGGAAAATAATTATTTAAGTGTGAAAGAATTTATAGAACTAATATTTTAAATATTTATCCATTTAATTTAAAATTATTTTAATCCCAAAAAAATGTCATTTTAAGAGAAATTTCCACATTTTATGATTTTGATGGTATTTTGAGCTTAATCGTAAAAATGTCCTAATTTGGATTTAGATGTATTAAAATATTTCCATATTTAGGTCATAAAATTTATATACTTATCTAAATTGTGAAATAATTTCTTTTTATGATTCTATACATCATTTTCTTCATTTAATTCTTATGGACCCAAAACTAAATCCTCCATTTAGAAGCCCAAAACTATCTCAAAAATTGGGTCATGAAAACTATTCACAATTCTAGATATATTTTATGTAGGGACCGTAACTCCTAAATGGGCCAACCATATGATCTTAAATTAGATATAGGGATGTGTAAGACATTAGGGAACAACTTTAATGAAGAATTATACACATGAATCTGCCGTCTTCATGGTCATTAATGCATGAGAATCCAAAGGTGTGAAATTTGGAGAGTCTGACTGTCCAGAATAAATTATTATAGTGAAACAATCATAACTCTCTCTAAACATGGTAAAATTTTCTGAAATTTTGAGAATTGAAACTCAATAAATTTTTTAACAACTTTTATAAAAAATTTCACATGTTAATCAACTATTAAATTTTTAAAACATGCAAAATATTTAGGAGGATGAATTCTAGAACCAAAACTCTCCCTATTCACCTATAAAAGGAGGTGAACCACTCTATTCCAATCCATACCATTCCATCTGGGGAACCAAGGATAAGACTCCAATGTCCATTTATGATTTCTATTTTTTTTATTTTAGTTTTATTTTTCCCATGTAACATGCATTCATATTTTTATTTAAGTGTTTCCTTTTATTCTTTCATATCTATTTTTCTTCCAACCCTAATCTCATTCTCTCTCCTCCATATTTCCATAATGATCTCTATTAACTTTTCAATGGTAAGTGACTAACTCAAGCCTTGGCCCTGGGATAAGTTTCACAGTGTTCTTTGTTATTTCACTTCAATTCAACATATTTTTATTCTATTTATGGTGGATGTGAGAGTATTTTACGTGTGTGACAGTCATCCACCAAATCATTATTTTTATTTCCATTTATTTTCTTTAATTAATTATTTTTCCATACCTTCTCTTGAAAAAACCCTCAATACAATGGATCGAGGGTTTCTCAAAGGGATGAAATGACATACGATAGAGTCAGGTCTTTTATTAATGACATTATCGATTGAAGTGTTATCCTATTTTACTATTGGAGGAGGTGTGGTTTGGTATGCCAAAGGCATGCTAAAATCACACACTAAATAAATAAATGGGAAGTAATTCATCAATGATGTTTCATTAAACAAATTATCAAATTGAATTTAAACAACAGATAAATAACAAATGAACCTGTTTTATCAAACCCTGGAACAATAACTTTATTTCATAATTTCATTTTTTTTGCATATGCATTTAGATTTTAATTCTCTATTTCATTATTTTAATTCCAAATTTTCCAAGAAAACCAAAAAAAACATTTTCTTAAATAATATAACAAAAAAACTAAAAATAATTAGAATAGGTGAACTATAATTAGTTATTGAACCGACTGTGACACTCCTCAAATGAGACGACCCTGGTCAACCTCTGTGCTACATTAGGAAAATTAAATTTCTTTTTCCATGACCCACGATAGGAATGTGTTAGTTAGACGTTGAGGAAATTCCCTTGGAAATAGGAAACCGGTAGGGATTTGAGATGATATCCTAATCATAGTATGTGTTTTCTATTGATACATTTGAGTCAGGTAGGAATCTTATATAATGAAACGAAACCCTCTGGATAGACTGGTGGTTATCTAGTAAGTTGAACCTCAAGGGGGTATTACCATATGTGGATGACCAGTGAGTGTTATATCTTTTTTTACTTATGTTCTCATTGTAACCCTCTAGGGTTCACTCCCCTATTCATATTCTCAGTGATGATCAGGGCCTGAAATCTCAATGCTTGGTAGGTGATGCTATTACACCTATATTGATAGGCTTTGACCCTCATAGGCTAGATGCATTTCTTTTGATATAGGGAAACCCATGAGAGAGGTTTACACATGGTTTACATTTTCCTAATAAGAAATAATCTTGGTTATATTCTCTTTTTAATACTGGTTCCTAGAAGGTTCTCAAGTTTTATGATATAGACACAATGATGCCTGAGTTTTGAAGGAAGTATATGAGTCATTATTTTAAAAAATGGATTAAATGGGTAGGATTTTTTGGTTACCTAGTCTAGTTAACCAGTGGATATGTGGTATATTCTTTAGTTTTCAAAAATAATTCTTTGAAGTAGGCATATGTTTGATAAATCATGGAAAAGGTAGGTGCTTGATTTTTAATAAGAGTTACAAGGGAGCTCCTGGTGTGTTTAAAAAAATTATGTTTCAAGTATCATGGTCTTGTTGGAATTACCTATAGACATATTGCAGAAGCATGAGTAGGGTATTGAATTAGGTGGTATAGGATGTACACCTGTAATTTATGGAAAGTTTAGTTCATGCCAGTTGCGTGAGATTACTATTTAAAAATTTGAACATCAGTGAGAAGATGGGTGTGAGTCAAGGACTGATGGTTTAAAAGAAATGATGCTCGTGATCCTTGTGATATGGATCTTTGGGTAAATTTAAGAAAGTTCATAGTATTGAGGGTTATTTGTAATTAACCGAGTGACATGAGGCTATTAACCTATGGGAGGACTATGACATTCATCCACAGAAGATATGGTGTCAAGTGTTGGTAAAAGAAAATATAACCTTGTTTTATGTGAGTGTGTCTTGGAGGGAGTTATACACGTCTATCAATAAAATATTAGTTTACTTATAGTTTAGCAGTGATCCTGCCCCTTATCTTAACATCATCTTGAGTATGCTGAGAAAGCATCGACTATATACCGATCTATCTAACTGGATAGATTTTATGGGTTAATGGAAGTTCTTTGTGGGAGTTGTGTTTGAGGATTAGTCTAAAGTAATCCATGTGGTGCATAGTACACTAGTGTCCCTTTAAAGGTGGTGACTCTCATTGTAATTTGAGTTGGATAATTTCATATAAACTATTATCAGGAAAGGGAACGAGTGATGAGTGATGTTTATGTTAGTGCTCGGAAGTGAGTGGGTTCTTAGACATGTTGGCCATTATATCTAGGCATGGGATGTGGTAACCAAGTAATCATTTCATTTGGGAGATGAAAAGTAAACTTTTAAGGTGGGGAGTGGGATTTTAGTTACTGGTGGGTGACCCTCATGTGGAAAAGGGTTACAAAACCTTGAAAATAGTTATATGATGGTAGTTATGGCACTTGTATACTGTTAAATAATTGAAATCAATGTACAACTAAAATACTTGTTAAATTCCAGGTTCAAGTTAGTTTATGGAATCGAGTGAATCCAAATGTTGTCTTTAAGCCAGAGTACCTAATGACAATCCATGGATTCTGGATTAGGAATGTGCTGGTGTTGATGTTACAACATGGTGATAGTTTTGATTAGGAGATTCTTCATCTATGAGACGTTAATAGAATTTGGTTATGGATTTTGGTTAGTTTTCTTGATATAATATCAGCGTGCCTTAGTTAAAGGCTTTGGAATCTGGTGTGATGATGCGTCGGTTCCTGAAGCTGATATTTTCAAGGATTGTGATCCAAAATTGGCTCGACTTGTGTTCTCTTATTTGGATGAATGAGGTCAGGTGAAAAATCATGTCAAACACATTTTCAGAGGTGATGAGTGAAGTGCAAGAGTCGGCTAAGGATTTTCAAGGAAAGGATGACATGAACAGTTAAGCCCAGTTGATTGAAATTTGACCATTTTAAGCTAAAAAAGGACCAAGATCAGATTCCTCATGTGTGACTAGGTTTCATGATTTGGGTATCATTCCAAAAGAATCATTAAGACACTAGGTACATGTTTCTATAGAAAATTATGATGATGGAAGTAATGTGGCTTGGAATTGGCCATGGAAGGCTAAATCCTAAAGTGGGGAGTACCATAGTCTAGACGAGAAAAGAGAAAATGACATGATCATGTATCAGTATAGATGAGCATGATTAAGAATCATCTTAATGTTTCAATTTGAATATGATAATTGGCTCAAATTTTAGTGGCTTAAGTACAATGTATTTAAAGTAGTGATTATAGGTGTGTTGGGAATTTGGAAACACAACATGACCATTTGAGCGAGATTTCTTGAACTGAGCATGTCGAGTGTTGTTTTTTTATTTCCCCAATACTTCTTGAGGTCGATAAGTTATAAGGTTGAGAGAGTGTAACATCTCGTGTTTTGAATGGGTGGAAATTTTCAAGGGAATTTGAGTTTTCCAATTTAGTGGAAGGGAAAAATCTTTAACCGAGTCTAGAAATGTAAATTTTAGAATTGGAACACTTTAATGTATTATTTTTGGATTTTATTTAAGGACTGATAGGTTTATTGAGTGTTCATATGAGTTTTAGAAGCATCAGAAACTAAAAACTCTGTTTTAGGAGAAACAGACAGAGGAACAAGGTTGGTTCATGGTTAGTACTAATCGTACAACCCAAACCATTCAACTCATTTTCTAAAAAGACATGGTTTCTTGAAACTATGAACCCCTATAGGAAATCACGTGGCTTGGTGTAGGGTCATGGAGGGTGTCACACAGTTTATCAAACCATGCACCTGAGGCCCCATGGCCGTGCGAGAGGTCTATAATAAACTGTAGAGGTGGGTGCACAGGCTGTACACAGTTTGGAAAACTGTGTGCCTAACCCTCATGGTTAGTGACACTAATGTAGTGACACTATAAGACTAGTGCATAGTTATCCAAATCAAGCATCCAAACCATGCGACTCTTTAAAGTGATGGAAAGAACCATTTTCCCTGCTCCCTATTTCTTTTCTTCTCCTATTTTATCCCTCACTTCCCATACACAAAATCTCGTGTGTGTACCCCTTCCTCCTCCCCTTACCATGGTGGTTCTCTACCATTCTTGGTTTGATTTCATCACCTTCGGATGTGTTGGAAGCCTCTCAGTGAGTCTACGACTCCTTATGCTTCCTTTATTTATTTAACTTTCCACACCAGATGCTAAATCCATGCAATATCTTTTTCCCTATATTCAGGGTGTTTGTAAAATCTTCTTATTTATATCATTTAGGATCAAATAAAATCCCGATATTGGATGAGTGAAGAGTCCTAAGAATTAGGTGGGTGGTTTATGGATTTTCCCTTAAAGTTTTTTGATTTATAAAATGCATCATTATGACACATGTCAGACCTTCCGTGCATTGCTTGTAAAATGTTAAATACATTTAATTAAATATTTTAAAACATTATTTGGTAATTTTAAGTTATTTATATACCTAGTTAGAGGTTTTCAACCTCAACCCAAGCAACCCATCAAATGAAATCGTTAAATTTCCTAGAACTATTCCCATGCTATAAAACCAAAACTCCACTAAGGTGTGTTCAACTTGTTTGATAATTATAGTGACATGATTGTTCTGATTAATTATTAAATGAGTTAGTTATATGGAATTAAAGTAAGTGTTGTAACCACCATTCCTTTGTTTTTATAATAAAATCACCTGTGGGGTGTGTTGTCTTCATCCATTGGAAATGTGATGTCATTAAATTAATTTAAAGGAAAAAATTTGATGTCATTCTAGGATTGATAATCCTAGGCCGTGTGATGGAACCACCTTATTAGGTGGTTTTCCTCACTTTATAAATGAAATGGTGAGGAAAATAACATGAACCTTAAATTAATTTATTTTAATTTTATTATCTATGATTATGGGGATGACATCCCTTAAATTATGATCGATGGGCATGGAACCCTGGGCATGATGTCCCTTACATTTTGATTGATGGGTATGAAACCCTATGTATAGCATCCTTTACATTATGATCGATGGGTATGACACCTTGGGAATGACATCCCTCATATTGTGATCGATGGGTATGACACACTGAGCATAACATCCTTCATATTATGATCGTTGGGTATGACACCCTATGCATGGCATCCCTTATATTGTGATTGATGGGTATAACACCCTAGGTGTAACATTATTCAAATTATGATTTATGAGTATGGAACCATATTTATGATGTCACTTATTTGATATATGATTCCCTTATATAGATGCTTTAGACTAAACCTAAGATCCTCGCCTGTGCATGTATTTTTTTATATGATTGTCTTATGTATACATATATATACATGATGACATGTGTCCAAAGACATTCTAGTTTAGGCTGAAGCAGGTATTTTTGTCTAGGTGTCTTTGAGGAACCTAATCCTAACTTGTTTATATTTATTATTTACCACCTTACTTTTGATATACCCCCACACTAATTTATTTTATATTCATAGATTTAATTAGTGTCGACACCTTTGGTGGTGATCTACTGAGTATATCTCACACTCTTTTTGGGATGTCGTTTGGTACTCGAAAAGACCTCATGGACATAGGTTCAGGATAATGGATTATTCTATGTGTTATTACACTTGTACATGGGAGATTAGGAGCACTTTAATTAGTTTGAGCTTATGATGCTCGTGGAGATAGCCCTTGGGGATTTTGTATTTTTTTGTGTATTGTTTACCTATTACCTACTGTATGTATGTTACTAGACATTGTATCATGTTCGTGCATGGATATATATTCTTTTATTATTGATTGTCAGCTAGTACTTTATCTTCTTTTGTTGTTCATTTATTTATGCTTTCGTTGTATTTATTACTATTTTAGAGGGTATAGACTACACACTGTACCACCTTTAGATCATTGCAGCTAGTCAGCAGCTTCTGACGTATAGGGAAGCGTGCTTGAGGCCCAGTGGAAAACCGGCTCGGATCACCATTCTAAGTTGCTCTCGGGTCGGGATGCTACACATATAAATATGTAATATATATATATATATATATTATTTTTTTAATTATGTACGTATAAATAATAAATAAATAAATATATATATATATTTATAATATATTCGGGTAATATATAAATATACAATATAGAATATATATAATTATATATATATATAAATATAGTAAATAATATATATAAAAATAATATATATATATATGTGTGTGATATATATATTTTTATTTTTGAGTTGTATACATAAAAATATGTAATATATAAATATACACATTTATACCGATTGGTATAATATAATATATATTTGTATTTTTATAATATAATATATATTTGTATATGTATATTTATATATATTTATTTATCTAAATATATAATATATTTATATAATATATAAATATATAATACACATTTGTATATATATAAATATAATAAATAGATAAATATAAATATAATATATTTATATTCATATCTATATTCATATAATATATTTATATAATATAATATGTATTCTTATTTCTATAATATATATATATATATATATATTTGTATAATATATATTTTTACAAATAATATTTATTTATATAAATAACTTAATATATATAAATATCAATATGTCTATAAAAATATCTGAAATGCAATCTGATGAAGTGGAAAATGCGTGGTGTTTTCTCTAGTAGGTGATGGGAGTGAGGTGTGGTGGGATCATCTAGTGTGGTGTTTTCTCCGGTAGGTGATGGGAGTGGGGTGTGGTGGGATCATCCATCATGGCCAGTTTAGGTCGGGTGGGGGTGGGGGTGGGGGTGGGGGTGTTCCTCTTTTAAATGTTGTAATAATTTGGGGCGGTTTTCAACCACCCTAAATATGATTAAATTTAAAAGCAATTAACAACCCCTATAAATAATTTGAATTTGAAAATAAATTTGTGTCCATTGTCAACCGCCCCAAATATGGTGAATTTAGAGATGGTTGTTGATAATCTCCTGTAAATAATTTAAAAATATCAATATTTTAGCAATTTTTTAAAACATTTTCCTCTAAAATTTAGAGGAGGTTAAAACCCCCTCTAAATTCATTTAACTTTACCAAAACTTATAAAAAACTACCTCTAATAAGAATAGGGACCAATTTAGCAGTGATTTTATATAATCGTCAATAAAGTATTTAGAGGAGGTCATAACCCCCTATAAATGAAAAAATAACCTTCTTTAATCACACTATTTTTTAGTGAGTACCATTTAGCAACGATTTTGATGAACCATTAGTATATATCTAAATCATTTTGGGAACCTATACCAATGAGTTTCTAGATATTTTTATGTAGGTTATCTTATAAGAATGGTTTGGATGAACCATTTGTATAACCCAAAATTATTTTGGGCACCTATACCAATGGTTTACTTAAAATTTTTGGCATACTATCGACTATTATTTATGTATTTTTATGTATAATAATAATAAAAAAATACTTAAAAATTGATAATTAATTTTATAAACATATATATACACACACACACACACAAATGGTTGTATGACAATGGTTAATTCAATGCATAATAATAAATAGGCCCTCAGTTTAAAACTTTACATTGTTTTTTTACAATGTATCTATATCAAATACTTCATAAATATTGGAATAGATTTCTATACCAATGGTTTTGTAAAACTTTTGTCATAAGTCTATCCTGATAGGGTTGCAACCAACGACTCGTCAAGCCATTGGTATAAGCTATATCAATGGTTTGATAACTTATACCAACGGTTCCAAACTATTGACATAACATCCATTTTTGGAAGTTACAAATCTCTTTATGTATTAAATTATTTGTTAATACTTACCTATAAACATCCAATATGATTTATTCTTTTAATATTTTAGTTACCTATAAGTTTATTCACCACTAAATGATTTATGGAATTATTATGTAACTCATTATCTTTTAATTGTTTTGATTCTTGATTATTCTTGATGTATATTTATTTTCTATGTGGAACACATATATAGGGCATATTATTATGTTATTGGTGGGATCAAAAGTATAAAACTCTAAAATTGATTAGATAATGATTACATATCATGAGATACTATGTACGGTACATGGACAATGATCCTATCACATCAAGTTATGTTGTCTTGGTAGCGATCCTCAACTTATATTTATAGAGACATGTTTTATGCTTATGTCACATTCTTATAATTCTCATGGTTATCATGTTCATATGATATCATTTACCTTATGTCATTTTTATATGATATGATTTATGATCCTCCTCTTTTCTGATCCCATATTATTCTTATTAACACTCATATATGTCATCATCATGTTTATTCAAATTATCCCCTTAACGAGTTATTTAGCTCACCTTTTTTCATTTATGTATGTCCCCAAGATATCCTATACCATAATAAGAGTATGGTGAGACCCAAGAGAATATTATGATGATGAAAATAAATGATTATGTATTTTTATTTTAAAAAATTTATATTATTTTTTTAATATCTTAAAGATATTAGACCTTTAGATCATGTGTGTGTTTTAATATATGTTTTTTATGTGGAAAATTTTATAATAGCATGTTTAAGAGATGAAGGTCATTATATTTGGTATCAAAGTAAAGTATAGTTATTTTTAGGTATAAGGTTAGTGAACATTATAGGAAATACACCACAAATTACCTAAATCAAAACATAAAAAATAATAAGTCAACATATACTGGTGATTTATGAGTTATTCTTTTTTAAGTTCATAATTTGACTTTTAACTCTTATTAATTAGATTATTTACATCATTAAATTTTATTTGATTTTGTAAATAATTGGAAATAAGAGGAATCATTCCAATAAAAAATGCAATGTATAATGTAGCAATTTATTAAATGAGGTGCCTTATATGATGGGATGATTCAAAAACCTCATGGTGATACTTTCTCAATTGACTCTCAAGTTATAAATAATAACTTGAACCATGTAGAGTTTCCAACTTCTATAAAGAAGTAATAATTTGTGGTCGAGTCATTTATGTGACAATAACCACCTTCTTTTGGGGGATCTTTTTATCCATTAATCATGGAGTAAATAATTAATTCCATTAAAAATATATTTTCCATTATATACTGCTCTATGCAAGAGAAAGTGATATTGAACATTTATCACTTAAAAGATAAGAAAATCAATGATGAACATTTATCAAGAATACCAAGACTAAGGAAGATACTAACTCAATGGAATGAGATGAATTCTATAGCATCCCGAATCGAATCACCGGGTCCAAGCTAGAATGCCACATGACCCCAGGCACACCTCCCCATATGTTAGAGGATACTGACTAGCAGCAAGTGTCCATGTGAGGTCTTAGAGATACTATACCCTCCATCATAGTGCACAATAATAAATAGATAACCAAAAATGAACAATAAATAGCCAGAGTATGTAGATACAAATAAACATATATCATCTGTAACAAATTAATGTGGAAACAACATACTCAACAATCATAACTAAATATAAGAAACTGATCACCCACTGAGTTGATCACAAGTACAAGATTGAAAGAGGAAAAAATTACAAAGATGCACCGTAACACCCAACCCTATCTTATCTCGGTCTCCGGAATCGTAGTGAGCTATCTCAATCAACGATCAAACTTGGTCCTTATCCTAACATGTAACTACAATAAGAAAGGGATTATTAGGTACCCAAGTGTCATGGATACCCAATAAGGGTGTGAGTACAACTCAATAGGGCACCACCAATGTGGTCCAGTACCTAACCGGTAAAAATAGTGTACATGTATGTGATAATATTAGCATAAAGTTAACATGCAATACATACACTGATTAGGAGTGACATAACCATCAATGAAAAATTAAGAAATAAAAACCCATATGACGAGTGGTTATGTGATTACTAAGATTCCAAGAACCCATAGTCATACCTACATAATCTCCATTCCAATAATGTAGTCATATCAGAGTCGTGATCTAGAGTCGACCAAAAGGTCACCTCATGTACTTCATAGAAACCACAAGGATAATCCCCAAGGTATTGAGATAACATTTGACTCAGCATCCAAAATATATCAAGAGAACATGTCACAAAACATCCTCAAGTCATCGAGATGACATGTCGCTTAGAATACACAAGGCATCTAGACAACATGTCTCTAGGAATCCTCAAGGCATTAAGATGACATGTCACTCAACATTCACAAGGCATCGTATGAACATGTCTCTCACTATACTGAAGGTTGTTATACCCCTAAATACACTACCATGAGTTAGTAATCAAGGATTTCATTCCCCTACCCTATGCTTAGGTTCATCGTCATCATCATCACAAATCATGCACAATTCCAATATAAGGGATAATCACATAATGAAAACACACCTATCCATAGTACCAAATAAACACCTCTAAAGTAAAGGTAATAACACACAACAATGCAAAGCATAATAAGAAAAAAAAGGCACATCGTCATGAGAATTTAACAGTAACATAAAAATTCATGAGATCATCATAAAACATGGTATAATAATATATATAAGAATAATGATAGAATAAATCATCATATAAGGGTCTCATGATCTACAAATACACATGTGATCAAGCATCAAACATGGTCTCATGGGCCACACACACACACACACACATGTGATCC
Organism: Viscum album; assembly: GCA_963277665.1. Taxonomy (NCBI): domain Eukaryota; kingdom Viridiplantae; phylum Streptophyta; class Magnoliopsida; order Santalales; family Viscaceae; genus Viscum; species Viscum album. The sequence continues at coordinate 1,749,395,132 of OY728126.1, forward strand.
AACATCAAACATGTTCTCATGGGATCTATGTCTCATGTAGAACAACCAAATACCCAAGGGGTCTATGTAATATAAGGCACTCATTAGTGATCAATCCTGGACCATTGGAAGCTAACATAAAGCTAATGTAGAAGGGTCCATTGTGGCCCTTGAAACTTTTTCCAGTTAAATTAGGCATGGTTCCTCTAATTAATTAATACTTAAGGATCATTAATTAATTAAGAATTAATTATTATTTATAACACATTATTAATTTAAGTGTCATTATCATAATGTGGGGATCCTCATACCACATACCAATAAACCATGAAAAATACCATAGGGTAGAGTACATAGGACCACCTACCTCAAACAGAGTCAACTATCACCCAAGAAAATCCCACCTTATTTTCCTAAGTTGTGCAATTCCATTCAACCTCTGTAGATAAATATGATGTTATACTCATGAAAAAACATTCCAAATAATTATTTATAATTAAATTATAATTAATTAATTGTTTATAAGGAAAATCATATTCAAAGAGGAAAGGAATACTTACCGAAAGACTTATCGAGTATCACTGCCCAGCCAAAAGCATGAACAACCACCCATGGAAGGTTTGTAACATGATTATAAATTCATTTAGGAAAAAATAAATATATAATGATTATAGAACAATGGAAAAATTAATATAATTAAATCTGAACACTTATAATAAAAAAACCATCCAATATACCTTAACCACAACATTATCCAACAGAGTTTGAACACCCCCACCACACTTCCGCTTCCAATATAAGAAAAATACCCAAATCAATTCCATGATTCAACAGTCAATTAAACTCAATTTGAAAAAAAATATAAAAAATATCATCAATGGACATACCTTCAATGAAGCATCCATCATAATTATGCACTAATTATCACAAGACATCCTCTAGCCATGTCAATCCAAAGAATCATCATTCATAGACAATTCCATCATGATCGAATGGGATTTTCACCAATTCTATAATCAAGACCACAGAAAGAATAAAATATCAATGAAGTTGATCAAGGGAAAAAGGATTCAATGATAATTAAGATACAAAAGGATTGTAAAGGATAAGACTTTATAAGGGGATCATGCATGATGAATGGCACAATGATCCACCACCACGTGAGGAAGAAGGAGGATAAGATTAACAGAACGAAGGATATTGCCCAAATTCACCATTGGTTTGCATCTATATCAACCTTAGATCAAGGTAGACTCTTGTAGGGAGTAATAGAGCAGAACATGGATGAGTTCTCCTTAAAATTTTGAGTAAGTAAATATAATTCTGAGGGGTTTTAGTGCCCAGAATAACCAAACTAACCCCTCATTAAAGGATGTTCTGTGTGCCCCACTAGCTAGCCAGTTGGGGTCCACCAGTCACCCAATAGTGCAAACTCACTAGCTAGCTGGTGAGTCTTATTGGGAATAAGGACTTCTTCCTGCCCCACTGGCCATCCGGTGTAGGTTCACTAGCTATCTGGTGGGTCTTGTTGGATAGTAGGGCTTATTCCTTCCCCACTAGCTAGCCTATAGTTATATCAGTAACCCTGGATTATCTAGGAATCCTCCATTGAAAACTCAAGATTTAATTCAACACATGAACCTTTATTTAAGTTTTAAATGTATATTTAATATGTTCAAATAGGAAAAATCTCAGTTTGACTCGCAGTTCTCCAAATGATCCATCCACTAGATAAAAAGTTTAAGTTCCATTTGATGATCAAAAATCATAATTACATAGGTCATTAAAATCTCCCCACCTTAACAATTATTATCCTCAATAAGTTGTGGTTCCATGTAAATCAGACCTCCTGATCTTCCTTGATCTTCATCCTTAAGGATTTCTCCACATCCCATCCTCAAATGAAAACTCATTTCCTTAAATCCATTATCATTCCTAAACACCCATCACACTCCTTCTATGTAACTCCTAGAATGAACACCAAAAGTTGAGATAAAAGGTTTGATGTCATCTAACATAGAGACTAAGATAACCATATCCATATAACTTGACATGTCATGGTGTCATCGACTGATTCCTATTAAAGAATCAATGCAATCCCAACCATATGAATTTCTATATAGAATAATATTATGATAGTCCAATAATACACCTAATATAGTTCAATTCCACCATGATCAATCAAAATCAAGACACCTCATTCATAGTTCTGAGTCGAACCAATGGGTCTCTACTGACTAAAAGTAACCCGCACATGCCAACATTTTCAAAGGCACCGAATTGTTCTCAAACATCTCTTTAATACATGATATGATGAGCTTGATGCAGTTCTAACCCACCAAACATAGGTTCACATGGAAACACTAGTCTAATCCATTCTAGATGAATTCTTATAAATGTTCTCAACCTTAAAAACTGATGCTCCATGAAGCACTGATCGCGATGCCTTAAGCCATAGAGGCATCATTAAATCGACCAAACATTTTTATCAAAGTTTGAATAAAATTTAAAGAATTTTCCCTTGTTTGATGTATCAACTGCTTGCACCAGCCATAAGGATCATAGTTGTGCATCAATGAAGCAATGATCCAACACTACATATAAATCAAACATGAGAAATTCATCATAGAACCAAATACTATTGGGTACCTTACACATTGATATTATAGAGTATCTACGATTGTCTAATGACCAGTATTATGTAAGTCCATGACCCTTACTATAAGAGAGTTCATTTCACATGCGACTAGGTTGATGCTTCCCACCAAGGGACTATCATTATTGTCACATCATAACACTACATCGATATATCTAGACCATTCCCAGTTCATTACCAAACATAATAACTAAATGATAACATCCATTCACACCCAATTTTCAAGTAAGCACTAATCATTACATGCACCTAGATACCCAGAATGAAGTTTAATACATTCAAAAATCCATTCATGATGTGTATAATGTTATATAGTATCCTCAAAATGGGTTATAAATTTTAACCCAGACGTGTATCATACCCTCATGCAAGCCACTAAACCAAACCAAAATATCTCCATAGATGAAATCCTCAAGTTAAATGTACAATGGTATCTTGATCCTTTGTCGATTACATCTTCCACCATGAATACATCACCACATTGTAAAACTTACAGGCTATTGAGACTTGCAAGTTTCACACTATACACACTAGTTTCTAACTTGGAGGGTGACCCTGAATGGACTATGTTAGTGACCAACCACCACTAGCTCTTCCAATTCCCCAAAAGAGCCTAAAACATTCTCAACGATCCACTCGCCTCCCCGTTTCTACCATTCAAATGAATCTCTGTGTAACTAAAGGCATGAATTCCCTCACATCAAGACTTCCCTAGAAATTCATGAAAAAACCAATCTTTGATAAACTTTAAGTGATTTACCATGATACATGAGCCTATAATACAAACTCACATTCCTCTTCAGTTTTTCACATAACAAGGTGACAACTCCAGCAAACTCGATCACTATCAATGCTTTTATTTAGAATTGGAATCCTCTTTCCATTGAGATTAAACACACACAACCCATAACACAAGTGTCAGTTCAAGATGTTGAACATCCACCCACACTCTAAACCTCCTAGTTTCAACCAACTAGGATCTTCACTCAGCATATAATGAGAGTTTCGTTCCAGACTGACAGGTCAGGAAACCCTTGGTTCTGCCCTAGATGCCACAAGCATCCAAGCCCTCTGAAATCCAACCTTGTATTGTGAGTACTTATACTCAAGGTTCTCTATACACCTGAGTTGTAAGGAAAATTGTAAGCCCTTAATTTAATCCTTTCAAAGGTTACACATATGCAAAGGGAATTTTCATATATAAAAAATTCATTTTAGGAATTAACCTTTATTATTCATTCACAAGGAATATCCTCACTCGGGTTACCTTTATACAACCTGAGGTACCAACTCACTAGTAACTAAAGACACATTTCTAAGGCCACATGGTCTTATGAAAAAATAGAACAAGGTTTCACTAAGGATCACAGTTCATAGAATGTTATCTAGATACAAATCTCCATTTATTTCATAAAGGATTCACTCTTAGACCAACCATGTCGAGAGGCCATAGGCCTAGGTTTGGTTAAACAGAATGTAATTAGATGATATATGGATAACTCTTCATAGGCCATAGTTGGAACCTTAATTAGATAGACCTATATTATAGTGACCTAGGATTTTCATACATAGATATTACATCTTTTTAGATGAACAATAATTATGTTGCACAAAAACACACCTAAGGATCTTAATAGTTTTGTACCTTTGGAAACTTGGAAACAAAAACTACTGGTTTATAAGTGTTCTACATCATCTCCCACTATGTTATTCATAACTAGCATCCTTCTCAGAAAAATAAAACACAATAAATTTCTTTATATCCTAGGGAAACCAAATATATTAAAGGGTGAGTTTAGATTCTCAATAAGGGTAAAAAAAGGAGATATATAAGTATAACATGAACATAAGGCTATGATAAGATGATCATAACATTTGAAAACCATACACTATATATTAAAAATCACGATCTTGAGTTATGGCATAAATATTGGTAGTTAATAAGACACTAATCATAAGGGAATAAAAGAAAATGATCCATGAGGGTATAACATTGGCATAAGACATAGATTTTTGGCATACACTACTACAAAACTCGCTTTTAACGATAGTGAAATTTATCAACGCTAGTAAAATGCACTGATAAAGGGAGCACTTTATCAGTGCTAAAAAAGTGCTGATAAAAGGAAACCTTTATCAACGCTTTATTTTAGCACTGATAAATATTACCCTTTATCAGAGATTTATTTTTAGCACTGATAAAGGGTACCCTTTATCAGCACTTTTTGTTTAGCACTGATAAAGGTCTAGGATAAAATGAAACAATTAAACAAATAAAAATATTTTTTTTAATAATTTCATTAATTAAATAATTATTGTAAAAAATGAATAAAATGAATATACATATAAATAAATTTTGAAAATTAATAAATAGTACATATTAAATATATAGATATGTAAAATGAATAAATTGAAATAATTAAACAAATAAAAATTTAAAATGAGTAAACTAAGAAAATATTAAACATTTTAATAATTAAATAATTATTGAAAAAATGAACAAATTATATATATATATATAGATTATAAATATTAATAAATAGTATATATTAAATATAGTATATAAAATGAATAAATTATAATAATTAATCCAAAAAATTTAAAATGAATAAATTATAAAATTATTTAAAATTTATTAATGAAATAATTAATAATAAAAATGAATAAGTATAATATATTTATATATATAAATTATAAATAGTAATAAATAATATATATTAAATTTAAATATATATAAAATTAATAAAATGTTAATTAAAAACATATTAATGTTTCATTTATTTTTAATGTTGTTTGATTATTCAATTTAACATATATCAAACATCATGTGTTACATTGATTTTACACACACACACACACATAATTAATTCATTTCTATATACAAATGCACACACAAATATATAGAATCACATACACCTAATATTTATGTAATTTATTCGAATTTTAGTATATTTTATAATTTCATTATAACATGATATATTTAATATATTATGTTTTTATTCGATCAATTTTATTTATATATTTTTAATATTATTATAGTTAGGGTACTCATTTTGAATTGTTCAATTTCACTCATTTTTAAAATGCATGTATTTAAGATTATATATCCACTAATGATGTAAAAAATATATTTATAAATTTATATTTACTATGTTTATAAATTTATAATTATTATAAATAATAATAATTATAAATAAATAATAATTATAAATAAATAATAATTATAAATAAATAATAATTATAAATAAATAAATATTATTTTTTAAATAAGTATTTATATAATTATAAATAAATAATTATATATATTTAAATAAATATAAAATTATAATAAATTTATTTAAATAATTCTAATTATAAATCCTTTATCAGTTCTAAATACACACTGATAAATATTCTTTTTTATCAATACTTATCAATTTAGTGATGATAAAAGGGATATTTATCAGCATTTTTCTGAAAGTGCTATTAAAAGTGTCCCTGGTCTATTTAAAATAACCCTAACTAAGACTCAATCACTTGCAATTTTCAAGATATCACGGAACTCCTCTACTCTCAGCGTGACTCCTATACGTTCCCTCAGACGAATCAAGGCTATAATCCAATGTATGCTATTTTCTACTTTTATTCTATCGTTGTTTGATTTTTTGGGATTCGTGTTTTGGGTTTTTTGTGGTGTTCTTAACCATGAAGAACCCTACATCTCATATCCTCTCCAATGAAATACAATGGATGGTTCTATTTCATCCTTTTCCTCCATATACAATGGTTTCAAAGAAAGAGAAGGATATTTTCATATGGTAAGGTCAATCAATATATGTGTATAGGCCTGTATGGATAAATAAAATAGATTTTTCACCAAACACTACTGAAAAGGTAATGATGGATTTATAGCATGATCAAATTGAGTTTAGTTAAACATTGAAAAGGGTAAACCATTTCTCAAACATGTTATCTATATCCCTTAGAATTGACACATGACTTTAGTGAGTGGGAAGTGTGTATGAAGTGATGTGCTGACCTGGGTATACTAGGTAAAAAATGTTACGAAATGGAATCAGATTGAAACTAGGGATATTGGTATTCATTATATCTAAAAGAAAAAACTTTCCAGACATAATAAGAAATCCATAAATATGTCTAGATAGAATAATTATGTTAGATACTTGAGTTACCATATGAATTCTAGGTTGTTTTTGTTTATTTTTTCCTTGACCCATCTTATCAAGTCTCATGCCTCTTATTTAGGAGTTGATAGGTAGGAATCTATTAGAATATATGAAATTTCATGTTCTTATGTGTATTTTTTTTCATTTTTTTATAGAATCAATTATAAATTTATATGAATAGAAACATTAATACTAATAAATAGTGTATTCTTATTTACTTATTAGTGATGATTAGGTTTATATAACTTATTAATTGATTGAGTTTATTTAGTAACCCCCTTTGTTGATAATATTAGTTAGTTATTTCATACTTATATTTCAAAGAATGATTCTAACATCTTTTAAATTAAATTTAAAGTATGAAAAGACTTATTAAAAATAAAATGAATGAGATAGAGTGGTAGGTGGTTTACATTTAATATAGATTATTTTGTACCTATCTATGAAATATTATTGTTTTTTAAAAGGGGAAAATTATATGAATCTCTAAATTAATATAGAATATGTCACCACTATGACCCCTATATCTCTATAGTATGGAGATAATGAAAATCCTATGTATAATAGAACTTATATTGATCCTCATGTCCTAGAGGTAATTGTAGATCTACTTCAAGATATGTAGTATAATTTTCAATGACAATAACATATAAAATCTATGGTTCCTATAAGATTTTATGGTAATATATCATAATAATAAATTTAGGATTTCATTTAGTAGATTAATTTCATTTATAAGAGTAAAAAAAATTCTAGATCAATATTGATCATAAGTTTAAAAATTCACCCTTTAAAGGGATGTATGTTATTGGAGAGATCTTAGGGTGGATTATAAAAATATCCAAAATTGGAAGGTGAGGAATCCTTGAGTAGACATAAGTGATGTCAAATTTAGGTGGGGTAAGATTCATTTCTTTAAGACCATTATAGTGAAGGTATTCCAATTCCTTTTCAATTTAGGAGACTTTTTGAGTGATTCCATCAATGTAGGTTCCTAAGACACTTTAATCCTTATTGCCTCTTTGATGTGAAACATTTATATCAATGTGGTTATTTGGAGAACCATAATCTCTGAACATCATGGTAACCATAATCTCTCTCTCTCTCTCTCTCACTTACCTATACCTACACAATGCCACCCCTACTCTGTAAACTCATTCCAACTTTATACGAGACCATTGTAAACTATATCTCCATCCACTATTGTGAAACAAGAATGCAACACATAATATTCATAAGCAATATAAATAAATTTTCATAAAAAAGGACCATGGGTTTCACAAATAAGGTTGAGTAAATAAGGATTCATTTTGGTAAGATAGATATACAATACAATAAAATCCATGCATAGAAGTCCAAAATTGCATGAATCTTGCAAAAATTATTACTATCTTTAACAGAGATATAATAATTCAATACTCCAGTACAAATAAAATTCACTACCTTTATTTAATATATCCTCAGATTCTTGATTACCTTACATATCTTGATGACAGATTGGACTCCCTCTTTCAAACTATCCTTCCTCTCATCATTTTGGTTCTAAATTTTCTTGATGACATACCTCCTGCTCAGATTGTATTCATTAATCTCTATCAAAGCTACTGCCATGGCTTTAAATACTGGATCTCCTAACCCATTCTTCAACTCTTTCATCCTTTCATCCTCCTCATTTACAACTTCCTTAGAACACAAAAAATAACACTAGAAAATTAATCAAAACATAATGAATGAATTCGTTTGGTTTCATGATATTTATTTTCTTATATGACTCACTTAGTTACTTTTGACAACACTTCATCAAAAATTAATTTTATTTTGAGTGCAATCACATTGAATCCTATTAGAGATGCATAGTTAAGAATACTTGGATGAGAATACTACTATAATGGGTGAACTTCTGAAAATACTCACATTACACATTTTTTTTTGTGAAAAAACATGCCAAACACACCTTTTGATTCTCTTACCCTTCAAACTTGATAAATTTAAAAGGGATCCAATATGACTCTTAAAGGTATTCCTCCCATAATGAGCAGAGATCTCCAGCCCTATTTTCAACTTCATATTCGGGATACTTTCTCTTGTCATCTTAGAGAAATGGATGGTTTTCAAACTCTCCTATCCACCTAAAACCAATACCACCAAAAGTTTTTATCTCCTATAAGACTTTCCAAAAAAAGAAACATTTCAAAAGAAGTGGCAAACAATAAATGTTTGTGAGTTGAAATAAATGACTTTTAGTGGAATTCATGTGGATTTGAATGTTCATTCCTTCATTTTTTAATGTAATATGTTATAAACCATAACTAAAATTTCTTTTAATTTATTTTTGAACCTTATTGGAAACTCGAATTTAATATCCCGAACAAGTATTCTTAAATTTTGTTTCTTGATACTCACCCCCCATCTATTCTATGTTATTTAAACTACTTTGAGTATTATTCATCCAAAATTATCACCATTACATAGTATAGGACGACTTTCGGTTAGAGTAGTTCAAGTAATATAGGTGGATATCAACAAAATATGAGATATAAATATAAAACAACAAAATGAAATAATAACTATTAATAAGGTATGTAATCAAGGAACTTTGGAACCACAATGATGGGAGGAAGGATAGTTTGAAAGAGGGAGTCCAATCCATCATCAAGAGAAGAAAGGTAATAAACTTATGAATATGGATTAAATAAAGGTAGTGTATGTTATTTGTACTAGAGTATTGAAGTATTATATCTTTTTTCAATAAAGTAACAATTTTCATGCAAGATACATGCAATTGTGGACTTTTATGCATTTAGTGTATTGTATTGTTTTTATTCAAGACAAATTAAATGTTTGACTACTCATGTAGAAAATTTCTTATCAATATGACGATGTTACCAATCCCAAGGAAGAACAAACTATTGATGATGAAATTATGAAATTATTAGGGGATCAAAAACATGTTGGTGAAAAACAAAAACAACAATGCTGCATCACTGTGGTGAATAAAATTATCAAGGAAAGAAGTCAGAGTATAAAATTTGAGGTTGGTTGGAATCAACGTGGCCAACCTATTGACCCTAACAAGTCAATGTTCATTAGTTATCTTGGGGTCACAATGAGGATGAATGTGCCAATTGATATTTATTAATGGAATTGCATCCAATCTGTAACAAAGGAAATCCTTTGGAAAGATATAATGGTGATGTTACAATATACTTTTTATATTTTACTGAAAAATTATACAATGAAACATTGATTTAATTTTCATTATTCCTTGAAGACTTCATTTATTTTAGAATATTTTCTTAATAAATTTATCTTAATGGCCGCTATAAAATACCATAGAGGCTTACAAACTCTTCTTACAAAGTTACATCACAGGGATGCTGAGGGGAAAATAAATCCCCACCCACTACTTAGTTATACGCACATTATAAAGTAGAAAACATGGACTGATTTCATTAGTCAACATGATACTAAATCATTTCAGGTTCATTTCAGTCTACAATATATTATTTTACATTATTTATTTTATTTAACTTGATTAAAAAGTTTAAATTTATGAAACAGAAAAAGAGTCTGAAAATAAATAACGTGAATAAAAACCAATGTACCCCTATTACAAAGCAAGGATGGGGTACGTTTCATTAAAGAAGAAATTGGTATGCATTTTATATAAACAATAAAAGTTTAATTATGTGATATAAAACAACATATGTTCCTTTTTTTATATGCAAATTGATAAATCAAAATCTAAATCCACTTCCACCCCATGTCATGTGCTATGGAAGGAGGCTCATGTAAATAAGGAGTGTAAACTAGTTAAAGAAAACAAAAAAATAGTATGGGAAGCATGTGTAAGTATGAAATAATTTTAATTTATTTTGATTTATAACAATATTACATAAAAATATCTATTTATGTTCATATTGTTTTATATGGTTTAGACACAAGAATTGGCTAAAACCGTACCATAAGAAAAGTGACTTTCAGTAGCTTTGAAGTGGCATGAACAACATGGTCACATTAGAGGATTGGGTTTTGGAGTCTCTCCTTGAATGTATTTTGAGAATATAAAACCACATTAAGATACATATAATATGGTGAGATGATTTCAGACACAAATAGACTCACTACAAGATATTATTTTGTGGTCTACTTTGGAATAACAATGTATAAGAAAGGATTAAAGAGAACTAGCGGTGGAGCAAAGATCCACACATGAACCAAATGATCCCACTATCTTTGAGGATACTCATTCCCCCCAACCACATACCTTACCTAGTGTAATAAAAATTTTCATTACTATTTATCGTAAATGTGAATCAAACATATTATGATAACTTTATATTACTCAAATTCTATAGGGTAAAATTGTATGTGATTTGTATCTATAAACACCAAAGTACCTCCATTTTGTGATGGGTACAATGTATAATATACTGGGAGACCAGCTACACAATCAAGCCCTCCCAAAATATCACATGAGAGTGGGGATTTAGGTAGCTTATGAGATGACTGCTGAGTTGCCTATTCCACCTGATGGTTTGAATATTACAATAGTCGAAGATGCTATTAGAGCTTTCATAACTTGGATATATAATCTTATAAAGATACATGAGGTATGTCTTTAAAAAAATTCAAATGAAAAAAAATTAATAGTTGATAAAAGGTCTGAAGTGAGGTGTGATATTACATATGGATAAAGTGGTGGAGAAATGGAAGGTTGAATCAACAAAATCTATTGAATCGATCAAGAAAACAAAATGACCTTACAAGAGTACCTTCTCCTCACCAGTTCCAGAGAAACATTTATTATCATTAAAACTTCATGTATATACCACATTTAAAGATAAATCTATGTCTTACACTGAATATGAATAAAACATATATGGAATTTCCATAATATATGTAATTGGTATTGAGACTCTAAATGAGATTCTCAAGCATGAATGACTGGGCATCTCAATTGTAAATACATACATAAGGTACATTTTCATAATACATCTATGAAAATAGTGAGATAATATGTTTATTAAAGTTAATAACTATTAATATTTTGTACAGGAATTTATATCACAACTATATAAAGGGAAGATCATGAAAATCATGATTTTCATTAATTAATCCTTGTATCATTTCAACACCAAAACTTACATTGGAAAACAATGAAATTGAGAAGGAAAAAAACCAGTTACTCTAAGTGTTTAATAAAAAACCATCAAAATAAATACCATTTTTGATGTCTAAAATTAAAATAGAAAACTCTAAAATCTAATCACATAAAATATATTTTTTAATTTTTTCATTACTTAATTGTTTTTGTTTTTTAGGGTGCACTGGATGCTGATAACAATGAATCTGGACACCCTGATTATTTATTTTTTAGATCCAATGCCTGGATATGCAATCAAATAACCACACATGATGTGTATTGTGAATATTTAATACACTAAAATCAATATTTTATAGATAAACTTATAATTATATGTTCAGTCTATGTTTTAATAAGAATTTTGTTATCATTGGGAAATCACTCAATACAAGCTAGATCATGGCATGAAGTTAGCGTCTGAAGGGATAAATCTTGTAAATTAATACAAATGGAAAAAAATTAAGGTATATATAGAAATATTTAATTATCAAAACATTTCAAAACAATTTAATTATATTTTTCCATGTTTCTTCAGTGTATAAAATAAGATAGTGACATTGATCGTGGATATTATGTTTGTAAATTTATGAGAGAAATCATAAATCATGAAAAGACCAGCATCCCCTAAATGGGAATTTATAAAGGTAATTAAAATTTCATTAAATATATTTCATAATAAATTGTTTATTTAAATTTTCTCATTACTATCAATATTTCTGACAACCTAGTTACTCAAAAGAATAAATCGATTTGTTTTGAGACAAGTAGACAATGCACTTTTTTTTCAGAATGTATAATGAAAACAAAATTAGGTGATTACCTGCTATATTTGTGATCTAGTATGAGTTATGAACTTTGAAATATATTTTGGGTGTGATGTTTTAATGTCAAAATGATTATATATTATTTTTGATCTCTTTCTCAAGGAGAAGTATAATGGAGGAAATAAATTTTTTAGAAGTGTTGACTTGCAAATAATAAAATTATTGGGAAATAACGGAGGTATAGGAAGAGGCGGAGTTATAGGAGGAGTTAGAGACGCCGGTGGAGGAGGTGGTGGAGGAAAAGGTAGAGGTAGAGTTAGAGGCAGAGTCGGAGATGGAGACCGACGTGGAGGAGGAGGTAGAGGTGAAGATTGAGTTGGAGATCGAGGCTGAGGATGATAAGAAGCATTGGATTGAAAATAATAAAATTGTTGGTAAATTAAGTATAATGGGTATCATACCATGATTTTGTTTTAGAAAAATCATTTAAAAGTGCACACAACACTTTTCACTTAAGATAAGAGCCATTGTGAAAGTGTTTCAGGTGACTTATTAAATTAATGTTTTAACCACTTGTTTAAGTGATTTTATACAGGATATTAATCCACCTATAATATAATTATATGTTAGAAGCTTCAATTTATATGATAGTGTTATTTAAACAACATCTTTAGGGTGGCGTACTCAAAAGTGTCTGTTTCCAGTTTAAAATTAAATTTTAGTAAAAAACACAAGTGGCGTACTCAAAACTGGGGAAACACATTATGATTATTTTTATACTTTAGGAAAATGATCCATAAGTCATTTTTGATTTGTAATAATATTACACACCTTAGTCCTATGCACGATGTGTCTGGTATAACTCCAAGTGTGTCTTTTTATTCAAAATTTACATTATTTTTTGCGAAAAAGAACAAATAACATACTAAAAAAATGAGTAAACACATTCATATTGTTTTGGTACATTATTAAAATTATCTATAAGTCATTTATGATGTGTAGGAATCATACTCACCTTAGTCTAATGCATGGTGTGACTGGTATGACTCCAAGTGCATCTTTTTATTCAAAATTGACATTAATTTTAGTGAAAAAAAACAACTGTCATACTAAAAAATGAGTAAATGAATTCATATTGTTTTGGTGATTTAGTAAAATGATCCATAATTTATTTTTGACATGTAAGAATCATATTAACCTCAATCCTATACATGGTGCGACCGATATTCCTTTAAGTGTCCATTATCAGTTTAAAATTGATATTTTAATACAAAAAAGTGTCATTCACTGAAAACCAAGATAAAACACTCGAATTATCTTGATAATTTTTGAAAACCATTAATAATTTATTTATTATGTGTATGTATTGGTCTCATGTAAAACCCACACATGATTCCACCAGTATGGTTCAAAGTGCCTGTTTTCTATTTAAAATGACATTTTAGTTAAAAACACAAGTGGCATACTAAAAACTGAGAAAACATGTTTGGATTGTTTTTATGTTTTATTAAAATGATCCATAATTAGTTTTTGATGTGTAGGAATCATCTAAACCTAAATCTGATGCATGATGTGATCGATATAACTCAAAGTGTATCTTTTTATTCAAAATTTACATTAATTTTAGTGAAAAAATACAAGTGGCATACTCAAAATCAAGGAAACACATTATAATTATTTTGGTGCTTTAGGAAAATGATCTATAATTTATTTTTGATGTATATGAATCATTCTAACCTCAATATGATTCATGGTGTGACCGGTATGACTCAAAGTTCATCTTTTTATTCAAAATTTACATTAATTTTAGTGAAAAAGAAGAACTGACATACTCAAAACTAAGGAAACACATTCAGATTATTTTGGTACTTTATTAAAATGATATATAAGTCATTTGTGATGTTTATTAATCATAAAAACCTCAATCCTATTCATGGTGTGGCTGGTATGACTCAAAGTGCATCTTTTTATTCAAAATTGTCATTAATTTTAGTGAAAAAAACAACTGACATACTCAAAACTAAGAAAACAAATTCATATTGTTTTTTTACTTTAGTAAAATGATTCATAATTCATTTTTTACATTTAGTAATTATCCTCACCTCAATCTTAAGCACAATGTGACTAGTATGACTCCAAGTGCCCGTTATCAGTTTAAAATTGACTTTTAATATAAAAAGTGCCACTCACTAAAAACTGAGAAAATACATTCGGATTGTCTTGATAATCTAGTAAAACCATTAATAATTCATTTGTGACATGTATGAATTATTATCATGTAAAACCCACACAATATTCCACTAATATGGCTTGAAGTGCATGTTTCTAGTTTAAAATGACATTTTAGTAAAAAACACAAGTGGCATACAAAAAACTAAGGAAACACATTTATATTGTTTTGATACTATAGTAAAATGATCCGTGATTCATTTGTGATGTGAATGAATCAGGCACACCTCAATCTGATGCACAATGTGACCGATATGACTCAAAGTGCATCTTTTTATTCAAAATTGACATTAATTTTAGTGAAAAAACAGCCAACATACTCATAACTAAGAAAATGCATCTATATTGTTTTGTTATTTTAAGAAAATGATCCATAAGTAATTTTTTATGTGTAGGAATCAGTAAAACCACAATTCGATGCACAGTGTGACCAATATTTCTCAAAGTGCCCCTTATGAGTTTAAAATTGACATTTTAATACAAAAAGTGTCACTCACTGAAAACCAATAAAACACACTCATATTATCTTTATAACTTGGGAAAACCATTAATAATTCATTTTTGATGCATATGAATCATTATCATGTCAAACCCACACACTATTCCTCCATTATGGTTCAAAGTGGGTGTTTCTAGTTTAAAATTACATTTTTGTAAAAGACACAAGTGATGTACTCAAATCCAAGGAAAAAATTATGATTATTTTGATACTTTATAAAAATGATCCATAAGTCATTTTTGATTTTATGAATCATTTGAACCTCAATATGATGCATGGTGTGTCCGGTATGACTTTATGCATGTATTTTTATTCAAAACTGACATTAATTTTAATAAAAAAATAGATGAAAAACTGAAAACCGAGAAAACATATTCATATTGTTTTGGTACTTTAGGAAAATGATTCATAAGTCATTTGTGATGTGTAGAAATTAGTCACACATCAATTCGACTCATAGTGTGACTGGTATGACTCAAAGTGCGCCTTTTTATTCAAAATTTACATTAATTTTAGTAAAAAATAACAATTAATATACTCTATAATAGTATTTTTTTTCTTGTATTTGTGTTAGAAATTTTATTTTCATTTAAATTCAGTATTTTTATCTTATTTTTGTAATTTTTTTTACTATTTCTGGTGATGAAGTGTGTTATTATAGTACACTGCCTGCCATATTTTTAGTGTTGTAGTGTGCTGTATTGTCACACTATAGTTATACCCTATATCAGTGCCACTAAATGTGTTGATAAAGGGGTTCTTTATTAGTGCTTCTAAAAGTGTTGATACATATCCATTTATCGGTGCTTTAATAAGAACTGATAAAAATAGCATCTATCAGCGCTTATAGAAGCACCGATAAATGATCCCTTTTCAGTGATTCTAAAAGGATCATCACTTGTAAAAGTGCCGATAAGGGATCATTTATTAGCACTTTTAAAAGCACTGATAAATGTTGTCTTTTATGAGTGCTTTTAAAAGTGATAATAAAGAACCCCTTTATTAGCGCAAATAAAATTGCTGATAAATCTACCCTTTATCAATGCTTTTCTAGCACTGATAAAAGTCTTGGAATTTTAACCACGCTGAGGCATTCAATGCTTTTCTAACACCGATAAAGGAAAATTATAGAATTGTTAGAAGTCGGTTTTTTAGTAGTGATACTCATAAGCATAGAAAATCTTATGTCAAGGATACCCACCAAGAAATTCATAACATGTTAGGCTTGGGCTAACCACTCATGTACCTACTTTGTTCTTGAGATGACCTCCCATGTACCCTCTTTCAAGATTAGGATAACCTCCCATATACCCTTTGAGCTCATATAACATTAATCATTATCCAATTCCTTGGAGGGAGATATAGGTCCTACCTATTACAAAATGAAAATCATACACATGTGTGCCACAAGATCATAAAACATTCATCATATCATAACCCATAAAATAGATTGGGTTTCATTAAAATTTCATCTTATGATAACATTTATAAAATAGATATGTTTCATAATAATTTCATCATTTCATAATATTATAAACCATAGAAAAATAAGCGGGTTTCATAAGAATTTTATTGTGGTATAACCCATGGAAGAGAAATAAGTTTCATAAACATCTTTTCATTATAAACATAAACCATTTAGAGAAGGAATAAGAATGGAATCCTTGGATCATAACCCCATTAAAGAATAAGTAACATAAAAGGATTTCATATTAGATGGAAAATTATTTTTAAATATCACACAAGACATTTATTTGATGAAAAATAGTTTTTCTTTGAAAATCACATTTTAAAACATAAAACATTTTGAAAATCCATTTATTTTAAAATAAACTTGAAAAATTATAAAGGAATATTTAAAAATCATTTAAAACATTTATTTAGGAAATATTACTTTCCACTTTGAAAACACTTTTTAAAACATAAAACATTTTGAAAACATTTTTAGAAAACATGGTTTTGGAAGAAAAAAGGTTTTCAGCTGAAAAGATGATTTTCATTAAAAACATTATTTTCTAAACTCTTAAGTACATAAAGAGAGGAAAGTGAAGGGGAAAATATTTTCTCATTACATAACCAGAATATAAGTAAATTAATTATTTTATTGATATATTTATCATAAAATTCTATCATCGATAACATAATCATGAATAATCCTGATAAACGATGAAATTGTAACATAAAATATTTACCACTTTGGTAACTTTGAAAAATAGTACCCATGAAGTAATATAATTAAATTAAAATTAAAATATAATAAGGATATATAAATTCACGATATTACATTTCAAATGGTCTGTATATACACCTCATAAAACAATATAGGTGTATAACATAACACATGACTCAAAGAAGGAAAATTGAGAAAAAAATCCTTTACCACTTTGGTAACTTTTTAATTGTAAACCCCATGAAATATAGATCCTAAAATTGATATTTAAATACCCATAATTTTCATGAGAATAATCTTAAAATACATTCATGGGTAGTATATATACCACATAAAATAAATAGGTGGTGAATATGACATGTGTCTCATTGATGTAAAAAATGAGACGTAAATCCATTAACTTAAGTCTTGAATTCTTTAATACACGTTGAAATATCATGTATAATAAATAAAATTTTATTATAAATATATTATATGACCATGAACACACACAAAAACACATATATATATCATATATTATTTACTTATGACCTTTTATTACCCATTTATTAACAATTCTATGTTAAAGTCACATTTCAGGAAATAAGTGATTTGCTTTTCATGTAAGTTTTGATTTATTATTTTTTGGTATTATCACTTTGATAATGTTTTAATAATATCAAAAATGTTAATAAGTATATAAATATCATATATATTCAGTATATATGTATTTAGAGTAATCTATAAAATTTAGTGATAGAAAATGAAATACACCGTTCATGGAGATGGTAGGCCGTACGTATGCATGAACATTGTTTCCATTTTCATGTTGAATTGAAATAAATAAAGGTAAATGATATATTATCATGAAATAATAATTTTTATGTCATATATATCAAATATTTTTATTAAAAACATCCTTATTGCCTTCCATGTAAATCATGAATGAATCACATTGCTTCGTGAGGTAGTAGTCCACTGTACACACTAACAACATTATTGTATTCCAAAGGAATGAAAAGTATGAAGGTATGTGTAATATAATAATTATATAATTATAATAATATCATTAATATTATATAAAAATGATAAATCTATCATTATTACCATCCTTCAGAGGTGGTAATGAAAAAACAAATGATATCGTTTCGCGAGGCGGTAGTCCTCCATACACACAAATGATGATTTTAAAAACCATTTTATAGAAGTGGAGATAGTTTTAGGTCCTTAAATTAAGATAAAATAATATAAATATATTTAATATATTAATTTTATTATATCATAATGTCATAATAATAATTTTAGGAGGTGGAGGAGGAAATAAAACAAAAAATGCTCGTTGATGAACGTTACCACTTCTTCGAGTATCCTCCTTAGTGTTACACCAAAAGCCTTCCTAGGTTAACTTTTTTTTCCAAAATAATGATTATAGGATATTAGGAGGGAAGTTTGGAAGTGATTTGGTCTGGTATTTTTTGAACTAAAAGGGTTTTAACTTGTAAATAATAGAGGATAGAGGGTGGTCTTTTATAAGTTAGGTGAGTGGCATACTTGCATGTTTTTGAAAATAAAAATCATACCCATGTTTTTCACATTACAAAAGGGTAAAAAAGGTATAAAATTAGAATATTATAAATTATAAGGTCTAAATATGTCCATAAAATATTTTTTATACAAGTTTATATGTCATTTTAACTCATATATTTTTAGTTTAACCCTCAGTAAACCCATTTTCACCTTAACTGTGGTAAATAATTTTTACTGTTTTTACTATTAATTTTGGTAAAAAATTAAGATGAACTTATTATATAATATAAAATATTATTTTAAAAAATATTTAATTCATTTTTCCAAATTAAATTTATATTATTGGAAAAATTTAATCTAAAATTAATCCCACAGACGTGGTGAGAAAACAAATTTTTAAAGAGAAAATGTTTGAAAGTTTGAAATGTTTTTTATATAAAAATTCAATATGAAATCAATTAAAATACCCTAAATTTTATTAATGGATATATTATTGAACAAATTTTTCTTTAAAATCAATTTAAAATATAATTTAACTTTATAAATAAATTACTAAAAGACATTTTTCAATTAAAATTCAGTATTTTTCACTATTCATCAAAAAATGAATCTTTTCAGAAAAATCCAAAAAATTCACCCTAAGTTAATTTTTGAAACTATGATTTCAAAAATTAATTTTATTTTTTCAAATTAATTTTCTAAAAGTGTGAAAAAGTATTTTTATTAATTTTCACAAAAATATAATTTTTTTTGAGAAAATACCATTTTCAAAACATATAGACTTTACTAAAAATTAAGTATTTTTTATCAATATATTCTCTTTATATAAAACCATTATAATTAATATTTAAAAATTATTTATTAGTATTAATATCACTAAGTTTAATTACTAGGTTATAATAACAACGTTTAAATATCTATATTAATAATATATCGAGGTTTTGTTAAAACTCAGTGTTGTGTGTAAAGAAAGATAACCCAATGTTTCTTGTAGTGAAATATTAACTTGGTGTTGTGTGTAATACACTCTATCAAAGAAATTTAATTTATTTTAAAAAAATAAATTCATAAAAACTCAGGGTGTTATATTCTACCCCCTTAAAATGAATTTCTCCCTCGAAATTCATTACTCCAATACAAACAAATGAGAATAATTATGCCTCATCATAACCTTAAGTTCCCACATAGATTCCTAAAATAGTCTTTTTTAACAAAAAAAATTACCAAGTGATTGGTCTTGTTTCATAGAACTTTCTCTATATGATCTATAATATCCACCGATTGTTCCTCATACGAAGGATCTTACTCCAACGACATGACCTATGAGTTCAGTTCATGTGAATGGTCGAGTATGTACTTTCTCAAGAGAGATACATGGAACACATTATAGAATTGAGATAGGTTTGGTGGAAGATCCAAGCGATAAGATACAGTCTCAATATAATCAATAATTTTAAAGGGACCAATATACCTAGGGATCAGTTTCCCTTTCTTCCCAAATCTTATAAACTTCTTCCATGGAGAAATTATTAGGAACACTTTATCACAAACTTCAAATTATAGATCATGCTAATGATTGTTAGTATAAATTTTCTGCCAAATATACGTTTCCATAATGTGTTGCTAAATGGCTCTAACCTTCTCTTCCATTTCTTCATCTATCTCAGGTCCTAATAGTTTTATTTCTCCAACTTTATTCCAGCACATTGGATATATACATTTCTTTCCATAGAGGGTTTCAAAAGGATCAATATAAATGATTGAGTGAAATATATTATTATAATAAAACTCAAATAGAGGAAGGTATTGATCCCAAACACCTTTTAAATCTAAAAAAAAATTTCTCAATATATCCTAGAGGGTTTGAATTATTCTTTTAGACTGACCATTTGTATAAGGATGATATGAAATGATAAAACTCAACTATGTATTCCTAAATGCTTCACTAAATTTTTTAGGTAAAACTCAAATCCTGATAAGACACAATGGAATGTGGTATTCAATGCAACCTTACCACTTCCTTAATGTATATCCTAGCAAGATGATGCAGAGATAAGTATTCTCTGATAGTGATGAAGTTTAATGACTTTGTAAGATGATCAACTACAACCCATATATCATTATTCCCTTTAGAAATTTTGGGTGAGTTCGACAAAAAAATCTATAGTGACATTTTCCCATTTCCATTCCGATATGGGCTGTGAATGTAAAATAACCTTAGATTTTTTTCTCTCAGCCTTAACTTTCTATCATACCAAGCACCAAGATACAAAATCTGTGATATATCTCTTTATTCTATCCCAGTATAAATAATCTTTAAAATCTAAATACATCCTCATACTTCCTAGATGAATAGAGAATGAAGAACTATGAGCTTCCTCTAACAACTCCTTCAAATATGGTATAGACAGAACACATAAACAGTTCCTAAAACTTATTATTCCATCATGATCAATGTTAAACTCAAGAACATATATAACCTTATTTTTCTACTCTATATATTCCTTTTTCACCTATTTAATCTTTACTTGGATAGAAACTTGAACATTCAGTTGATAAATATAAGATTTCTCCCATTTATTCAATATTTCTAGATCCATCCTTTGAAAATCTAGGAATATTGGATCTTTCATGACCCTCATTGTGAATATTATAGCATGATCCTTTAAAATCAAATCATCAACCACATTCTTTTCTTTTTTAGGGTGGAAATGTATTGAGGAGTAATAATATTTAATCACCTCTAACCATATTCTATTGTGCATATTTAGATCCTTCTGTGTGAATATATACTTTAATTTTTTTTTGATTTATGTATATATATATATATATATATCAAACTTTACTCCATTAATATAATTCCTTGTATCTTTAATGAAAAAATTTTCATAACTAACTCCAAATCATGATTTGGGTAATTTTTCCCTTGAATATTCAATTTTCACGAGGCATAAGATATAACCATGTAATTCTACATATGAACACATCTCAATCCCTTCTTGGATCCATAACTATAGATTAAAAACCCTTATCCACTACATGGTAATGTAAGAATAGGTGCACTGACAAATATTCTCTTCAGTTCCTTGAAATTTTCCTCACATTCATCTATCTATAGGAACTTGGATCCCTTCTAAGTTAACTTAAAGATTGTATTAGATATTATTGATAAATTATCCAAAAAAATCAATAATATCCAAATAAACCATGAAAACTATGAATCTCATTCACCATGTTTGCTCTGGGCTAACATTCAATAGCCTCCATCTTTGATGGATATACTTATATACCCTCCCTTAATATTATATGACCTAAAAATGAAACCTTTTGCAGCCAAAATTCATAATTTTTAAAAAACTTATATAGTTTATCCTTTCTCAAGGTCTTCAGTAAAATTATCAAGTGATCTTCATGATTTTCCATCCTCTTTGAACAGATAAGAATATTTTATATAAAAACTACAAAAAACTAATCAAGGTAATATCTAAAGACCCTATTTATTAAATCCATAAAGATATTAGTGGAATTTGTAAGACCGAATGACATCACCATATATTCATAGTGTCCATACCTTGTATAGAATGATGTCCATGTTTATCTCTTGATAATCAATTAAGAGTCACATTGATCAATATTTATTTTTAACAAAAAGAATAGGTGCACCCAAAGGTGTCACAGTTGGATGAATTAATCCCTTATCAAGGTTTACCTAGAGTTTCTTCTTCAATTCTTACAAATCAATCAGGGATATTATATAGAGAGTCTTTGAAATTAGTGTAGCACTAGATATGAGTTCTATTAAAAACTCATCTTCACAATTTGGTGTAAGACTAGACAACACTTTTGTAAAGACATCAAAAAATTCCTACACAATGGGAATATCATCAATGTTAAGTTTTTCCCTAACCATTTGAGATAAAGACCCATTCTGAATGGGAATTAAGACCCATACAATGTATCAGATCTCTATTTTAAGTTCATACTTATCATTACATTGATAGATGATCATAGGTTGGTTTGAAATATCAAATGTAACTTTACTTCCTCAAAAATTGATGTGTGATTTATGTAGATAAATCCAATCCATGCCTAAGATAACATAAAATTCAACTAGAGGAAGAAATAAATATAGGAAGCACATTCCTACCAATGTAAACTGGAGAGGAATCATTTAATTGAGTTGCAATCATCATATCATTAGAGTTTTTCACTTCTAATTATACATATAATAATTTGAGTATAATCTTAATGCCCTTAGAAAATTATTTAGATACAAAAGAATGTATAGATCTAGATTCAAATAAAACATTAGAAGTTATATATTAGATGATAAGTATACCTTTAACCATGTATTTATCACACTCCTCATAAAAAATATTGACAGAATGATATTCCTCCTTGTACCTAGGTTTAAGAGGCTATTGGTATTGATAACTATAATTAACCCTCAGATTTGGGCACTTGTTAGCACAATACCCAAACTCCTTGAATTTGAAACACTGAATCATGGGAGGTACATTATATAGATATATCTCATTATTTGTATCATTAGCTAACTTATTCCCATCACTTCAGCATTCAGCTTCTCAATGAAATACCCTTCCACACTTAAAATAATTAGCAGTCCCCTTAAGATAATTTACCCATGCTTATTCCTACAATTTGAGCACAAAGGAAAGCTCATCCTTTTCTCTCCATGGTTCTTAGATTTTTTTTTGAATTCTATTTTTTATCTTTTTATCAAAACCATGAGATTAATACACAACTCTAAACTCTATTTACACCTTGATAGCACATCAAAAAAATCTATTTATAGCTACTTAATTATCTTATGGATAATTCCCTTTGAAGACTTAGTTTTAAGCCACCAAAGAATAAATCAAACTTATATTCATATTGGATGATAATAACAGAATAATATCTCATAAGTATTGTATAATTTTCCTCATAGGTACCAACAAATTCACTATCCTTTTGATTTAGATCAAGAAGATCCTTCTACATCTTTATACAAAGAATATGAGGAAAGTACTTATTAAAAAATAAGTTCTTAAACTCGTCCCAACCCATGGAGTAAATTTCATAATTTTACCTTATATTCTTGATGATATTATACCATTAAACCACTTCAAATTCCAATTAGTAGACAACTAGAATGTATTTTTCATGTTCTGAACACTGGAGAATGGAAAATATCTTTTTTTTGCAGTGCTGATCCATTATTCAGTAACTAGTGGATCAAAAGAACCATTGAAATAAGGTATATGTTTTCTCATGAAGGACTCAACATAATATTATTTGATCCTTTACTCATTTGGAAGTTCAACATGATTCATGGATTGAGAAATCTGTGTGATTATAGCAATAATATTTTTTATTCCATCTCCCATAACATTTTGATCCTCAATAGTACAATCATTGCATTGTTCTTCACACTCAGCATTAACATAGTTCCTTTGGGTTTAATCCATTAACTAAAACCAAGAATCATAGTTTAAGAAACAATAATCATGATGGGGAACCACATAATCATGAAAATCACTTATAGGATGTATAAATTATGACACCTTCCTTGATCTATGGCACCTTAGGTTTATCCTAGGTAATTCATAGTCATTATCTATTTAAATACTTCATATTGGTTCATAAAGAGTTTATTAACTTTTATAGCATATCCTCTGGGAGTGTCAAACTAGGTTTTAATTAAGGACCATTAACGTACACTAGGTGATGATCGAGTCTAGATCAATGTTCCCTTTTCAGAGTTATTACCCCTAGGTACCTCTTTTCTAGATCCACATCTACCTATAGTATCTAGATAGGGATGTAATTTCTTAGAAACTACTCGCTCAATCCTATACCAAAATTCCAATACATTTTTCTATACTTTGACTTATCCTTAGATTTATCCTTAGACATGTCCTTAGGGATCTCACTAATATTTTCTCATCCTAGTTTCCAAAGGTTAACTAAACCTATCCTATGACACCAACTATGGAGACCTATACTTTTCATACATAGATATTATATCTTTTTAAATAAAAAATTATTAAATTACACAAACACATGCTTGATGAACTTAATAGTTTAGTTACTTTAGAAACTTGGAACTATATACAACTAGTCCATAAGTGAGCTACATCATCTCCCATTATTTTATTCATAACTGGTACCCTTCTTAGACAAATCATAGATAATAAATTTCTTCATATCCTGGGTAAAGGAAACATAAGAAAGGGTAATATCAGATGCTCAATAAGGTTAAACAAGGAAGATACATACTCATAACATGAACTCAAGGTTATGAGAACATGATCATAACATTTGAAAACCATAACCTGTATATCAAAGATCATAATCTTGAGTCATGGCATAATTACTAGTATTTAACAAGACATGAATCATAAGGGAATCAAAGAGCATGAGTCATGAGGGTATAACATTTTCATATGACATAGATTTGTGGCATACACATAATAATATAAAATTATATTTTATGGATACTCACCAAGACATTCATAACATGTTAGTCTTGAGATAACCACCCGTGTACCTACTTTGGGATTGGGATAATGACCGCGTTGTCATGACACGTCAAATTGATTATGTTTTTAAGGTTGATTTATAGTCTAGGGTAGACCCTAGGTCATCTCTCAAGGAGCGTTGGTAGGTTTAGAGTGTGTATTTTTAATAAAAATGACTAAGAGAGGGGTGGTTTTGAAAAGAGTTTAAAACAATGAAATAGTTGAAATAGCTTAAAAGTTGAGTGACCTAGTGGATTTTGAAAAATATGAGATAAAAGGGTCTATGTGATTTCACTACACACATATCAAGTTCATTTTTCATATAGATTCTTCTTTGGTTTAGAGTAATTCTTTGGTTGGAGTTAATTGGAATCCCGATTAATTCCTAAGCTTTTATTTCAATGCTTTAAGGACCAAACCTTGACGTAACAATTGTATTGTCAAGGTCCAGTACTTATGCATGGAATAAGAGCTTACAAATTAGATTGAAATCTCAATAAGGTGGGTATGAAAAGGATTCTTGTGATGTCCAATCGGAACAACACAAGTCACGCACTCAAAACCTCACACCGATCGGTTAGAAATTAAGAGCATAACACTCACATGCATCAAATCAAGCATTCAAAACTGAAATAAAATAAGATACATGTAATGAAATATTTAAACACCCAAATTAATCCAAACTAGTATCTAGTTTATGCATCGGAACTCCCTTGACATGTGTGTATCTCCCTCACAACGAACACCCAACTTTTAGCTCGACATCGGGAGGAGGAGGAAGCTCGGGTGGAACTCCTTCTTCATCCTTGATTCCCCTATGAGGATAGGGGCCTCAATAACCTCCAAGGTCATTATGATACTCCTCTAGAACTCCAATTGGAAGTACTTCACTCCTTTTCCGAACTTCCAAATGAGGTTCCCTTGGTTCCCTTTTATAGGAAAATTGGAAGGTGGTTTTAGGCACACAGATTTCATCAATCCACTTTCAACATGATTTTCGGCCTTCATAAAGTCTTATCTCGCTTTGGAGAAAATATAAAAGTTGTATACCTACCTATTTAATGTCTCCACCGAAAGTGTGGCACCATTTGGACAACTAAATCTCAAGATATTTATAAAATACAGAACACCACATTTGACTTGGTCCAAATTCGGTGGCTTGGACAGATCAGTTCAAATGGGTACCATAGAAGCTGAATTAGGATTGGGTTCCTTAATATGAAATGTATCCTATTCAATTTTGTAAAGGTGCACAAAATTTCATACCATTTGGATTCACGGATTTCGTGTACTATGCAAAACAGTGGATAGATGTCCATGGATCCATGCAATTTTGGCCCATTTTTCTTCCACTTCATCAAGGGCCCTCCAAATCACCTCCACCTACATTGAAACAATAAAAACAAGTAACATTTCCCATTATAATATTTATTAAAATTAATTGATTTATTCAAACATAAAGTGCGATTTATTATTATATTTGGAATATTTATTACAAAACTAGTTTAAAACTGCGGTGTAAGGGTGGAATAAAACAGTTAATCGTGGTACGATTAGATGACCTTTTGTATACCCTCTTTCAGACTTAGGATAACCTCCCATGTACCATTTGAGATCATATAACATTAATAATTATCTAATTAATTTTAAGGAGATATAGGTACCACCTTTAAAATAATTAAAATCATATACATGTGTTCCATAAGATCATAAAACATTCATCATATAATAACCCATGAAATGGAATGGGTTTTATGAAAATTTCATCTTATCATAACATGTGGAAAAGAGATAGGTTTAATAATCATTTAATCATTTCATCAAATCATAACCCATGAAAAAAGAAGCAGGTTTCATTAGAATTTTATCATGGTATAACCCTTGAAAGAGAAACGAGTTTTCTAAACATACTTTCATGAAAAACATAAACCATTCATAAAAAGAATAAGAATGGTATCCTTGGATCACAACCACATAAAATCTTAAGTAACATCAAAGGATGTAATCTTATATGTAAAATTATTTTGAAATATCACTTGGTACATTTCCTTGAGGAAAAATAACTTTTCTTTGAAAGTTAAATTTTAAAACATAAAACATTTTGGAAATACTTTTATTTGAAAATAAACTTGAAAACTTATAAAGGAAGGTTTAAAAATAATTTAAAAAATTTCTTGAGGAAATTATCCTTTCCACTTTTAAAAAACTTTTTAAATCATGAAACATTTTTAGAAAACACAGCTTTAGAATAAAAAGGGTTTTTGGCCGAAAAGAATTTTTTCCCTAAAACATTCATTTTGAACTCCTGAGTACATAAAGAGAGAAAAGTAATGGGAGAACATGTATTCTCATGACATAACTAGAGGATATGGAAATTAATTAGTTTCTTAAGAGACATATCATAAGATTCCTTCATCAATAACATAATCATAAACAATCCCGATAAACGATGAGATTGTAACATATAATATTTACCACATTGGTAACTTTAAAAGGTAACCTCCATGAAAGAATATCATTAAATGAAACTTAAAACATAACAAGGATAAATAAATTCATGATATTACATTTCAAATGGGTTGTATATATACCTCACAAAAGAATATAGGTTCATAACATAAGTATTGGAAAAAAAATCCATCAAGGCATCATTTTAGTATTTTTGGGTTGTCTGTGTTTGTTGACAAAGATGGTTGACAAAATTCCAACATGGTTGTTGATGAAGCAAGGTATTTTAAATATGGTGCATTTACCTAGTGTTTTCCAAATTTTTGGGCCACAAAATTGGGATTTTTATTTATAAAAAAGGAGTGATTTACACATAGTATAATTAGAGATCCACAAGAAGGTATGCGGAACCGCAAAGAAAAATCATCAAAGTTAATTTTCTGCAAAGAAGTTGTGCTATGAAAACCCCAAAGGATTTTGTAGACGAAAAAAGGTGTTTTGTTTGCGGATGAAGGCAGTGAAATAAGGCCACCACAAAGGGTTATACAGTACATGGACCGTATATCAAAACCAGTTCATGGAAAACTCTTTGTTTGTGGCTAGAGTCAATCACTACTACAAAACATGTCTTTAACAGTGTCGGCCTTTATCAGTGCTAAAACAAGCACTGATAAAGGGTACCTTTTATTAGTGCTTTTTTAGCACTGATAAAGTGTATCCTTTATTAGCGCATTATTGTTAGTACTGATAAAAGGGAATCCTTTATTAGTGCTTTATTTTAGACACTCATAAAGGGATCCTTTATCAGATCCTTTTTAGCACTGATAGAGGTCTGAATAAAATAAAATAATAAAATAAATAAAAAATAAATATGAGTTTAATAAAAAAGTATTAAAAATTGTATTAGTTAAATAATTATTGTTAAAAATGAATAAATTGATTATACTATATATAAATTATAAATACTAATAAATAGTATATATTAAATATATATATATATATATATGTAAAATATAATTAAATAAATAAAAATTAAAAATAAGTAAATTGAGAAAAAATATCAAACATTTTATTAATTAAATAATTATTGATAATATTAATAAATATTATATATTAAATATATAGACATATATGAATGTATATAAATACGATTTATATAATACAAAATATTTAATATTTACATTAAATAGTCATATATTTATTGAATAATGGTTTATAATTAAAAATTAATATGAATTAATAATACTAACTAATTGCATGGAGAAATGGACATAATTGAATGTCGTTTGATTTTTCAATTTGACATAGATCAAACATATATTATATTAATTTCACATATATGTAATTAATACATTTTTATATAGAATGCATACACACAGATATTTACATAATTAATAAAATCTTATATAAAAACACATACACCTAATATTTATGTAATTTATTCAAATTTTAGTATTTATTTTAGAATTTCATTATAACATGATACATTTAATATAACATGTATTTAATCAATGTAAATTTTATTTATTTTTTTTAATTTTACTACAGTTAGGTATTAATTCATTTTTAATATGTTTTATTTTTTATTTTTTATTTTCTTAAGAATTTAATGAATTTATATTATTTATTTTATATATATTTATTTACTATGTTTTAATATTTTAAATATTTATTCATATTTATTTCAATATATATCCATATTTTTTAAATAATTTATATTTAATTAATAAAACTGGTCAATTTTTTCAATATTATTAAAGCATACTGATTTTTAATTTATTCAGTTTCACTCATTTTTAACATGCATGCACTTAAAATTAAATATTCATTAATAATGTTAAAAATATATTTTTAAAAATAAATTTATAAATAAAAGTATTTATAAATGTATATTTACTATATTTATACAATTATATATTTATAATTATAAATAAATAAATATTATTTTTAAAAAAAGTATTTATATAATTATAAATAAATAATTATATATATTTAAATAATTATATAATTTATAAAAAATTTATTTAAATAATGAATATATTTACTATATATATATATAATGATATAAATATATAATGATATAAATATTTTTTTTAAAAGTATTTATATAATTATAAATAATAATAATATATTTAAATAATTATAAAATTATAATAAATATATTTACAGAATTTTTTATTTATAATTATAATTATAAATCCTTTATCAGTGCTAATTAATTTAGCACTGATAAAATAGATCTTTATCAACACTTTTTTGGAAGTACTAATAATATTGTTCTGATCTATTTAAAGAACCCTAACCAGTTGCGAACTCGTCGTGATATCTGAAGCTTTCTGTGGAAGCCACCCTTTAGTAGTGCTCCTCCTCGGTGGATCGAAGCTCGAATCAAGGGTCAAGCAATTCCAAGGCTCAAATCCAAGGCTCAAATGATTCAAGGGTTAAACGAATCCAAGGCTCGAACATTTTCTCGGTTTTTGATATCTCTACTTTCTCTCGGACGATTCAAAGCTTCAATCCAATGTATCTTATTTTATCATCCTCTTCCTCACTCATTGATTGTGTTTTTAGTGATATCTATTTTCATTATTTTTATAATCATTCTTTATTTACCATTGAAATATCCCTATAGTGAACAATGTATATCCAGGATGTTTGGTTGATAGAAGATAGGGCTATTGGAGCTTGAGTAATAGGTGTGAATTTGTGTCTATCCAAAACTCTTATCCTCCTCTCTTGAGTTTCCTAGTGATGTTGGAAAAAATATTCTAATTTCCAATTATTTTATAATTCCATTTTAGTTAGGCTATGGACCATGTATATTCACTATATTTTATAGAGTGAAATGATTTTTTTATATCCATTTTCTTTTGATTTAATTGAACATTTGCTAGATACAAGGATCCCGATCAAGAGTTTTTTCACCATAAGCCTCCATATTTTCAAGAAAATATGATCCTAAATAGATATAGGATTGGGTGGTGAAAATTGAGAGGATCTTTGACACCATCAAGATTCCACCTTCCATTAAGTTGAAATGTGTTGCCTTTATGCTTGAATGTCTTAGCCAAAGATTATGTGAGATGATGGTCCAAGATTAATGAAATGAAAATATAGAATGGTAAGAACACTTTAAGGATGGCCCATATTCCTTCGAACCTTACAATATATCATCCTTCAAACAACCATTTAGTTTTTCAAATGGCGAATAGAGTTCATTCAATGGTTGAAATTCATTATACAATTTTGCTTATAAAGATTCATCTCACTTTGAAACTTTTTTGTAAGAGTGAGTCATATCCCATTTAAATTAAAACCTATATTTATTCCATAATAATAATTATTTATTTCAATATGACTAAAATTTTATATTATGTGCCCAAAACAACCATAAAACTCATAATTTCTACTAAAATGAAATTTTATTATAAAGTTTACTCTTCGTATGCTTAAAAATAATTATTTTTTCAACCTATCTAGACATAATTCTTGAATCAATTTATCAACTAAGAATTTTTAGATGTTTAAAACCATTATCATTATTCAGTATATTATATTCCTAAAATTATTTTTTCTATTCCTTATCGATTTTTGATTGAAATTATAATTTTTATACATTTTAAAAAATGTAATATACCATTAATATTAAATATAATAATTCCTTAGGTTGTTACATTACTTGTTCCAAAAAACAGAATGGAGGTTATCAAATTATACATATGTTGGAATAATTATTAAAAATTATTTTTAGGTATTAATCATTTTAGGTATACATGTATTGGTTCCACCCCTAGGAATCTATGATTACCATCCATGTATATGAAATAACTCTTTATTTATTAATTTTTTTTATCAATACATTTTTATATCTTCTAGTTGATTGAATGAAAGTTTATTATTCTTGTTTATAATATTTGGGTTTCTTATTACTATTTAATTTTCTATATTATATTTTCATTTGTTTAAGGTATTTAAGAAAGACTTGATGTCTCATTTTAATATAGGTATTACTAGTCTTAATTAGAGGATTGAAAGTATTAAAAGTATAATTTCTCCTATAAATATATAATACATAGAGGCCCCAAAGATTCATATATCATAACATGTTCCCTCCGAGACCCCTTGAATCACATAAAATAATGTTTATTCCCCCCAAATATCACCTTCAACCATCCATGAGTTAATAACAAGTTCCAATGGTGTAATTATTACAAATGGTAGGCATTACCCCTTTTAGAGAACACAATGTAGTATAATTGTCATCCTCATTAGCTTCATCTCTTGAATAGTTATTATTATAATTTGTTTCTTGAGACTCACCCCCATATATTTTATGTTTCTTGTACTAATCTTAGAATTAGTCATCCCATGCATGAATACTGATTAGAGTATTTCAAGCAACATATGTGCATATCCATAAGAGATGTAGTATGTGTTTCAAAAAACAAAATGCAAAAATAAATGTTTGGGAGATGAGCTGATGTGGATGAAAATTTTCTATAACTTTAACCATTGAATGAATTCAGATGATAAAACCTATCACAGTGGAGTAATTATTTTCTTAAATTCAATTACCCATTTTTTTCAAATCATACTGAAATTATTTGAAACAATCAAATGTTGGGTTTCCATTATTAGAATTATATATAATTTTCACTTTGATAATGAATATATTATGTGTATTTATTTATTTATTATATAAAATTAATATTTTATAAACCTAATAATATGGATATGAATAAAAAATGGATTCACACTAATCATTTGAAAAAAGAGTATAAAGATAGAGTTAAATATTTCATCAAGTTTGCAATAGAGCATGCATACAAAACTTCTAATTTTGTGTGTGTTTACATTGTTGTTATTCAAGAAAAATTAGTCTGGAAGAGTGTTTCCTCTGGAATTGGGGATGACCTCATTGATTGAAGGTTCAAAAAATCCAATCAGTTTATAACGGGTTTATTCGTAGAACCGGAAACATCCAATGATTCCATATCCATTTGGACCTACTTTCCAAAGGTAGATGCTCATTAGTTGTGGACTTATGAGGCTTAGGAATTTGCATTGGTTGAGAGGATGGGAGGTCAGACTCATCACACCTTTTTGAGTGGAATTATTGTCCACTTCAGGACTCTCTTTATATATTTAAGTTATGTTCGTGAATCCTTATTACATTACCAAGTATAAAATGAGATTTTCTTTAGATTTGACAATCAATGATTGATATGTAGGAAATTTTAGAGAATCTTTTATATGTATTCAAGGTTCTTCATCGATAGAGAATCATCTGTATTTGTTAACGATTCTTAGTCAATGGTATCCTTTAATACATAAAAGTATCTTGGTCATTTATGATGACCATACTAGTTTTAAAGCCACTCAGTGGGGCAATTGAAGTTTATTATCATTCAAAAGGACATGGATTAGTTCAGAGTTGGGATCGTACCCGCTGATGGGCTACCTACGTATCCTTTGTTTTGGAAAAGGAATTAGAACCCACATAGTTCGAGTAGGGGAGTATAATGTTTATGCATGATTGATGGCTCAAAGAAAGATGTCATGATTACATTTACACTCTAAGCTCACGTGAGTCACGATCGGTGTGAGAAACAGGAGGTATTGGTGAAACCAGACCATTGTACCATGAAAGATGCAATGATGTGGGGCTTATGTATGTATGACTGCCCAAAATAGATGATGATTAAGATTTACTTCAGGGAAGAAATCCAGGAACAAGGTCCATAAAGGTATATGTACTTCATGGAGATTTGGGTACTCTAACTTGGGGTTTACTCCTGAGAAAGATGCCCAAATTAGGAGGGGACTCATGATTGGGTTTTACTTCTAAAAAGGAAGCCCAGATCAAAAGTAAATTAAGACTGGTTAAGAGAAATTAAGACCGGGGATTACTCCTGAGAAAGAATCCCAGGTTAAGAGACTTGGGTCTTACTCCTAAGGAGGATGCCCATATTCGTAGACTTTTAGACTGGGGCTATGACGACCCATCCTCGGGGCCCGTGCCGTGACTACCCCAAGCCACCTTCCATAGGCCAGGGGCTGGCGACTAGCACCAAGGCGTAAATCCCGAAAAAAGGGAAGGCATTGCCTTTGAAAAGTAAACAAGCACCACAGAGTAAGAAAGCGGAAAAGTAAACACTAAGTAAAAACTGTACAAGCTGTGCTGAAAGAAAAAGGGGCCGGAAATACAAGCCCAACTGTAAAGTACAACTGAAAGGAAAAACAG
Source organism: Viscum album (assembly GCA_963277665.1). Classification (NCBI taxonomy): domain Eukaryota; kingdom Viridiplantae; phylum Streptophyta; class Magnoliopsida; order Santalales; family Viscaceae; genus Viscum; species Viscum album. Next base: position 1,749,429,463 of record OY728126.1, read on the forward strand.
CAACTGAAAGGAAAAACCGCAGCGTCGAGCCGTCCTCTGGAAGTCCCACCTGAAGGTTGGGTACAGATAGGCTCCACTACTCCTCAGGTCCACCTGACCACTCTGAGTACATCCCGACCAGTGGTCCACCTCCAGGTACCGTCCTACTCCGCAAGACTCCATCACGATCAGCGTTGTCCGTCGTCTGCAACCAACACAACGTAGTGCGGGAAAATTTGTCACGACCCGTCCTTGGGGCCCGTGTCGTGACTACCCCAAGCCCGCCTTCCATAGGCCAGGGGCTGGCGACTAGCACCAAGGCGTAAATCCCGACAAAAGGGAAGACATTGCCTTTGAAAAGTAAACAAGCACCACAGAGTATCTTTACGGGGACGTAAAGCCCTAAGGTGGAAGTAATGTAAAGACCCGTAAAATTCAAGGGAAATTTTTTCTTAATTTTCTTTGGAATTTTACAAGAGCACAATTTCTGACGGCACCTGATTCTGAGGCCCGGAGTGCCCGGAATCAATTTCTGAAGTTTGGCTCGGGTACGTTCAGTGAACGAACGAGCGGGAATTTCTAACTTTTGAACCGGTGCCCAGAATCGAATTCCGAGGGCACCGATGAACTCGTAGCGCCGATATTCGCTTAAGGAGACCTTTTCCGAGGTTGCGTTTATTGCGGGTTGAGAGTTAGTTTTTGGGTTTTTTAAATTGAAGTTAAATAAAATGTGGAAACACATTTTATTTTTGTTCAAGTTGGTTATAACCTCCCAAAGGGAGTTAGGGGTGGGACCCACATTCACTTAACCTACCTTGAGAGGATTAAGTGTGGTGGGCCCCACACGAACCCTAACACTTCATCTACCCTTTTTAAACTCCCTATAACTCCTCTTTAATTAATCTTAACAACTTGGTTAATTAATTGTGTTGAGTTGTTTGAATTTCAAACCTTTGAAATTCAAATTGGTTTACTTGTGTAAATAAAATAAGGCTTTAGCTTATTTTATTTTGGTTAGAATTCTCCTACCACCTTAAGAGAATTTGGGAGCTTTCTTCTCCTTATTCAACTTTGACGAAGAGCACGAAGAACACTTAAGCTCCGACGAAGAACGCCGCTTATCTTCTTCGTAGCCGGAGTGTTTCCGAAGATCGACGACGCCACATCTTCGATCTTCTTCCCGTGTCAACGAAAGGAGATGCTGTTTACTCCTTGGATTATCTTCGTCAGCTTACGAAGCTTCTCCAGCGACGTACCTCTTCGGACGCACCTCGACGTCAATGGAAACGACGTTCGACTTCCGCGACGCCCGACCTCCGCGACGCTTGTCTTCCGCGGTTTGTTGACGTGCTCCGCACTTAAAACCGAGGTAGGGGTTTGTTGTTGTTTAATTTAATTATTCCCGTTCTTGGTTCTAGCATGACGAACTTTGAGGATAAACGATTAAGTGTTATCGTTTAACGAGAGGGGGGCCGGACCGCACAAACACGGCCGAACCCCCTCCTTTGTTCTTGATTGTTTCTTGCGGATGGAACGAGATGGCGTGGTGCTGTCGCACCACGTGGGAATCACATGGCAATTATTGCGCGGCGCCGTCGCACCGCGTCGTGGAAAGAATTTCATGGACGCGACGCCGTCACCAAGCGTCGAAGGAAACCGAAGGCGCCGCGGCCGGAGCGGGGCCGCGGCGGAGGGGCGCGGTGCCGTCGCACTGCGCCGGACGACGAAGGTCGCGGCCGGTTCCGGGCCGCGGCGGAACGTGATGACCGGCGGCCAACCGGGCCGCCGGTGTCGGAAGACGGAAGAGCACCGGCCCTTGCCGGTCCTGTTGAGAAGAAGCCAGTCGGCCAAGTCGGTTCGGCCGGAAAGGTGGAAAACCGGGGGAATTAAATTCCCCCGGGCTGCTTAATTGGCCCCCCATAATGAGGGGGGGCCGGTTTCACAAAGGGGGGGTAGGCGCCCCCCCGTTTTCTAGCAGCTCGGCCTTTGGCCGAGCTGGCAGCGCGCCCAGCGCGCTGCCTTGGGCCAAACCGGCGCGCCCGGCCGGGCCGCGCCAGGCCAGGCCGGGTCGACCCTGTCCGGGGCGGGTCGACCCAGTTCGGGCCAACCGGGGGGTCTCGGGCCGGGACGGCCCGGGCCCGAAACCCCCGTTACCGAGCGGTTTGGATTCAAATGCCCATAACTCGGGATACGGACTTCCAAACGACGCGACGTCAGCGGCGATGTGATCCTTGGATCGAGACGGTCGTTTCGGTATATCACACTCAAAGTTTTGGAATACTTTGAGTTCGGCCGGGTTGGTTCGTATACGAAACCAACCGGGCCCTCGGAGCGGAAACGCTCATATCCTGAGCTACGGACGTCCGATTGACGAGCCGTCAGCTTTGTTGAGTTCCTCTTAGTGAGACGGATCTTTTGGAATACTCCGCCCAAGGTTTGGACGCAGGTGGAGTACGGTCGGGTTGGTTTTGCCTTAAAAACCAACCGGGCCCCTGGGATGAAAAAGCCAATAACTCTCAGACCAGGCGTCCGATCGACGCGTCGTCTGTTGTGTTGAGTTCCTGTTGATGATACAGAACTTTTGGATACATCAACTCTAGAATTTGTGACAGTTGATGTATCAGCCTCTCGGCTCGTGGAACGAGCTTACTGTGTGCGGGAACCCTAGAGCTGGCTGCGACTGCTACTGCTACTGCTACTGCTACTGTGACTGCGACGACGACAGTACAAAGATCCTTAGTGGATTCGACGACGATGACTACAACACTCAGCGATCCTGTGTGGATCAGTGCTACCGATCCTGTGTGGGTCCGATCCTGTGTGGGTCTGTGCTCAGCGGTCCTGTGTGAACCAGCGCCTACAGATCCTGTGTGGGTCCGATCCTGTGTGGGTCTTTTGTGGGGGTTAGTACCTATCGATCCTTTGTGGGTCCGACGACTTAGATGGATCAGTGATCATCTCTATCGTCTACCAAAGAAGTATACATGTGTGAGCTGAATCCTGTTGCTTTCCTGTGTGGATTGTGTTGTGCTATCCTGTGTGGATTACGTTTTGTTTTCCTGTGTGGAATACGTATACTTTCCTGTGTGGACTGAGTTGTACTTGGGCTCGGAGGTTGGAGCGTATTGAAATGATGACTTAGGTATATGTATGGGCATATACCTAAGCAGTGTCGGTTGTTACTTCGTGATTTTATCTTTCCTTTGTGGTTTATCCTTCTTGGATTTTGGGAGACCTTCGGGGGTCTCGGGGTCCCTACTGAGTAGCTTATACTCACCCCTGCATGGGCTATGCCCGCACTACGTTGTGTTGGTTGCAGACGACAGACAGCGTTGATCGTGGTTGAGGCTTGCAGAGCAGGATGGTACCTGGAGGAGGACCACTGGGCGGGATGTACTCGGAGCGGACGGCAGGACCCGAGGAGCAGCGGAGCTATCTGTACCCACCCTTCAGGTGGGATTTCCAGTGGACAGCTCGGTGTAGCGGCTTTTACTTTAAAGTTGTTGTTTTCCCTTTCGAGTTGTACTTTACTTTCAGTTTGGGTTTGTATACTGGCCCATTTACTTTTCCGCACTTCAGTTGTACTCTGTTTTTACTTAGTGATTACTTTTCCGCTTGCTTACTCTGTGGTGCTTGTTTACTTTACAAAGGCAATGCCTTCCCTTTTTACCGGGATTTATGCCTTGGTGCTAGTCGCCAGCCCCTGGCCTATGGAAGGCGGGCTTGGGGTAGTCACGGCACGGGCCCCGAGGGCGGTCTTATTTTATTTTCTTTGGTTAGAGTTTTGTCACTTTGAGAGAGTTGGGAAGCATCTTCTTCTTTTTCTTCAACCTCGACGAAGAACACGAAGAACGCTTAGGCTCCGACGAAGAACGACGTCACCATAAGAAGAGAAAGACGTGCCGTCTCTTCTCTTCTTCGCAGCCGGTGTGTTTCCGAAGATCGACGACGCCGCTTCTTTCGATCTTCTTCCCGTGTCAACGAAAGGAGACGCCGCTTCCTCCTCAGGCTTTCTCCGTCAGCTTACGAAGCTTCTCCAGCGACGTACCTCTTCGGACGCACCTCGACGTCAACGGAATCGACGTACGATTACTGCGACGCCCGACCTCTGCGACGCTTGTCTTCCGCGACTTGTTGACGTGCTCCGCTCTTGAAACCGAGGTAGGGGAATTTATTTTGGAATTCTCTTATCTTTTGAGAATAGAATGACGAGCGCGGACCAACCAATTCCAGGTTGATCCGCGGATCGTTCGTTCATACGGATTGATGTTGAAGTTTATTATTTAATTATTTTGTTCGTGAATTCTACCTTGTCATCCTTCGTGATTTTACAACCAGTTGTTATCGATTAACGAGAGGGGGCCGGACCGCACAAACACGGCCGAACCTCCAGCATTATTGATATTGTTTCTAATATGGATGGAACGGAATGGCGTGGTGCCGTCGCACCATGCGAGAATCGCTCGGCAAGTATTACGCGACGCCGTCGCGCCATACTGAGAAGTTGAACAAGAACGCGACGTCGTCGCGCCGCGTTGAAGGAAGTCAAAGGCGCCGCGGCCGGAGTGGAGCCACGGCGAAGGGGCGTGGCGCCAGCACGCCGCGCCAGAGAACCACGAAGATGGCGCGTTTCGTTTTTGACATGCGGATTGACGGGTGACGACAAACGAGGCCGCAAGGTAATTTTGAGGCCTTCGCAGTGAAGGTCGGGTCCCGGGGGGACCATAGGCGAAGATGGCAGGAGAAACGGACCACCGGAGCGCGTCCGGTGGTCCGCAGAAGGCGGCGGCGGCGCGCCACGCCAGCGCGGCGGCATCGGTGACCGGCGGCGGTGGCGCACCGCCGGAATTGGCCGGCGGCGGTTGCCGCCGGTGTCAATCAGCGGCGCCCACTCGGCCGCGGCTGGCCGGTCGGGTCAGGCTGGGCCGGGCCCATCTGGGCCGGGCCCCGCCGGGTCGGACCCCGTTCGGCTGACCCAAGGGGGGGGGGGGTCGGGCCGGGTCGCCCCGGGCCCAGACCCCCGTTTTCGGGCCACATTCGGTCAAATGCCCGTAACTTGAGCTACGGGCCTCCAAACGACTCGTAGACAGCGGAGATGCGATCCTTGGATCGAGACGGTCGTTTCGGTATATCACACTCAAGGTTTCAGAATACTTTGAGTTCAGCCGGGTTGGTTCGTACACGAAACCAACCGGGCCCTCGGAGCGGAAACACTCATATCTTGAGCTACGGACGTCCGATTGACGTGCCGTCGACTTTGTTGAGTTCCTCTTAGTGAGACGGATATTTTGGCATACTCCGCTCGAGGTTTGGACGTAGGTGGAGTACGGTCGGGTTGGTTTTTCCTTAAAAACCAACCGGGCCCCTCGGACGAAAAAGCCAATAACTCTCAGACCGGGCGTCCGATTGACGCACCGTCTGTTGCGTTGAGTTCCCGTTGACGATACAGAACTTTTGGATACATCAACTCTAGACTTTGTGACTGTTGATGTATCAGCCTCTCGGCTCGTGAAGCGGACCCTCCCGAACGAGTTTGCTGTGTGCGGGAACCCTAGAGATGGCTGCGACTGCTACTGTGACTGCGACGACGACTGTGCAGAGATCCTCAGTGGACTGCGACGATGAAGAGTGTTGGTCTTGTATCCTATGTGGGTCCCAGCCATGCTGGTCTTGTATCCTTTGTGGGTCCCAGCTTAGATGATTCAGTACTGCTCTTGTATCCTATGTGGGTCCCAGTATAGATGAATCAATGAAGACAGATGGTCTTGTATCCTATGTGGGTCCTAGCTGTGCTAGTCTTGTATCCTATGTGGGTCCCAGCTTAGATGATTCAATACTGGTCTTGTATCCTATGTGGGTCCTAGTATAGATGAATCAATGAAGACAGCTGGTCTTGTACCCTATGTGGGTCCTAGCTGTGCTGGTCTTGTATCCTATGTGGATCCCAGCTTAGATGATTCAATACTGGTCTTGTATCCTATGCGGGTCCCAGTATAGATGAATCAATGAAGACAGCTGGTCTTATATCCTATGTGGGTCCTAGCTGTGTTGGTCTTGTATCCTATGTGGGTCCCAGCTTTGATGATTCAGTGCTGGTCTTGTATCCTATGTGGGTCCCAGCATAAATGAAACAATGAAGACGGTTGGTCTTGTATCCTATGTGGGTCCCAGATTAGATGATTCAGTATCTATGTCTGATCATCTCCTTCACCTTTTCGATGATGTATACCTGTGTGAGCTGAATCCTGTTGCTTTCCTGTGTGGATTGTGTTGTGCTATCCTGTGTGGATTACGTTTTGCTTTCCTGTGTGGAATACGTATACTTTCCTGTGTGGACTGAGTTGTACTTGGGCTCGGAGGTTGGAGCGTATTGAAATGATGACTTAAGTATATGTATGGGCATATACCTAAGCAGTGTCGGTTGTTACTTCGTGATTTTATCTTTCCTTTGTGGTTTATCCTTTGTGGATTTTGGGAGACCTTCGGGGGTCTCGGGGTCCCTACTGAGTAGCTTATACTCACCCCTGCATGGGCTATGCCCGCACTACGTTGTGTTGGTTGCAGACGACGGACAGCGTTGATCATGGTTGAGGCTTGCAGAGCAGGACGGTACCTGGAGGAGGACCACTGGGCGGGACGTACTCGGAGCGGACGGTGGGACCCAAGGAGCAGTGGAGCTGTCTGTACCCACCCTTCAGGTGGGATTTCCAGTGGACAGCTCGGCGTAGCGGCTTTTACTTTTCAGTTGCTGTTTTCCCTTTCAGTTGTATTTTACAGTTGGGCTTGTATTTCCGGCCCACTTTACTTTCTGCTTTTACTTAGTGTTTACTTCTTCTGCTTGTACTCTGTGGTGTTTGTTTACTCTTAGAAAGGCAATGCCTTCCCTGATATCGGGATTTACGCCTTTGGTGCTAGTCGCCAGCCCCTAGCCTATGGAAGGCGGGCTTGGGGTAGTCACGGTACGGGCCCCGAGCCCGCCTTCCAAAGGCCAGGGGCTGGCGACTAGCACCAAGGCGTAAAACCCGAAAAAAGGGGAAGGCATTGCCTTTGAAAAGTAAACAAGCACCACAGAGTAAGCAAGCGGAAAAGTAAACACTAAGTAAAAACTGTACAAGCTGTGCTGAAAGAAAAAGGGGCCGGAAATACAAGCCCAACTGTAAAGTACAACTGAAAGGAAAAACAGCAACTGAAAGGAAAAGTCGCAGCGTCGAGCCGTCCTCTGAAGGTCCCACCTGAAGGGTGGGTACAGATAGCCTCCACAGATCCTCGGTCCAGCCGTTCGCTCCGAGTACGTCCCGCCCAGTGGTCCACCTCCAGGTACCGTCCTGCTCCGCAAGCCTCCACCACGATCATCGCTGTCCGTCGTCTGCAACCAACACCATGAAGTTCGGGCATAGCCCGTGCAGGGGTGAGTATAAGCTACTCAGTAGGGACCCCGAGACCCCCGAAGGTCTCCCGAAATCCACAAAGGATAATCCAAAAAGGAAGATACAATCACGAAGTAACATCTGACACGGCTTAGGTATATGCCCATACATATACCTAAGTCATCAATTCCCGTTCGGCCCCAACGTCCGAGCCCAAGCACAACCCAGTCCACACAGGAAAGAAAAACGTATACCCACACAGGATAGCACAACACAATCCACAAAGGAGAGTAAACAGTAAATCCACACAGGATAGCTCAACACAATCCACAAAGGATAGTAAACAGTAAATCCACACAGGATAGCTCAACACAATCCACAAAGGAGAGTAACAGAAGATTCAGCTCACACAAGTATACTTCTTCGGATGGCGATAAAGATGATCACTGATCCATCTAAGTCGTCGGACCCACAAAGGATCGATAGGTAACTAACCCCCGCAAAGACCCACACAGGATCGGGCCCACACAGGACCTGTAGGCGCTGGCTCACACAGAACCGCTGAGCGCTGACCCACAGAGGATCAGACCCACACAGGATCAGGCCCACACAGGACCTGTAGCACTGATCCACGTAGGATCGCTGAGTGCTGTAGTCGTCGCAGTCCACTGAGGATCTCTGCACAGTCGTCGGCGCAGTCCACAGAGGATCTCTGCACGGTCGTCGCCGCAGTCCACCAAGGATCTCTGCACGGTCGTCGCCGCAGTCCACTGAGGATCTCTGCACGGTCGTCGCTGTCGAAGTAGCAGTCGCAGCCAGCACTAGGGTTCCCGCACACAGCAAGCTCGTTCGGGAGGGTCCGCTCCACGAGCCGAGAGGCTGATACATCAACTGACACAGAGTCCGAAGTTGATGTATCCAAATGTTTCGTATCGCCAACAGGAACTCAACGTCGCAGACGGCGCGTCGATCGGACGCCATGTCTGAGAGTTATTGGCCTTTTCATCCCAGGGGCCCGGTTGGTTTTTAAGGCAAAACCAACCCGACCGTACTCCACCTGCGTCCAAACCTCGGGCAGAGTATGCCAAAAGATCCGTCGCACTTAGAGGAAAACAACAAAGCTGACGGCACGTCAATCGGACGTCCGTAGCTCAAGATATGAGCGTTTCCGCTCCGAAGGCCCGGTTGGTTTCGTGCACGAACCAACCCGGCCGAACTCAAAGTATTCCGAAACCTTGAGTGCAATATACCAAAACGACCGTCTCGATCCAAGGATCGCGTTGCCACTGACGGAGAGTCGTTTGGAGGCCCGTACCTCAAGTTACAGGCGTTTAAACAAAAACCGTCCGAAGACGGGGGGTCCAGGCCCGGGCCGACACGGCTCGACCCCCCCTGGGTCGGCCGAACCGGGTCACCCCGGTCCGACCCGGTCGGACCCGGTCCAGCCCGGCCAGGGCGTGGCCCGGCCGGTCGGACCGGCCTGGCTCGGCCAGCCCGGCTCGGCTCGACCGAGCGGTGCGGGGGGGAGCCGCCACCCCCGCGTGACACCCCCGCGACACCCGCGGGGTGTCTCCCTGGAAAGCCGAGCGACGCGGGGGGGAGCCGCCGCCCTCGCGTGACAACCCTGCGGCACCCGCGGGGTGTCGCTCGGACAACCGGGCGCGGCTTCAGCCGCGTCCCACGCGCGCCGGACCCGCGCACCCCCGCCGCTCCGCGGCGCCCGCTTTGTCGCTGCCGGCCGGTCGGCTCGACCCGGTGCGGGCGAGCCAAGGGGGGGGGGGGGGGGGTCGGGCCGGGTCGCCCCGGGCCCAGACCCCCGTTTTCGGGCCACTTTCGGTCAAATGCCCGTAACTTGAGCTACGGTACCTCAAACGACTCTCCGTCAGCGACGATGCGATCCTTGGATCGAGACGGTCGTTTCAGTATATCGCACTCAAGGTTTAGTAATACTTTGTGTTCGGCCGGGTTGGTTCGTACACGAAACCAACCGGGCCCTCGGAGCGGAAACACTCATATTTTGATCTACGGACGTCCGATTGACGTGCCGTCGACTTTGTTGAGTTCCTCTTAGTGAGACGGATATTTTGGCATACTCCGCCCGAGGTTTGGACGTAAGTGGAGTACGTTCGGGTTGGTTTTTCCTTAAAAACCAACCGGGCCCCTCGGACGAAAAAGCCAATAACTCTCAGACCGGGCGTCTGATTGACGCGCCGTCTGTTGCGTTGAGTTCCTGTTGACGATACGAAACTTTTGGATACATCAAATCTGGACTTTGTGATAGTTGATGTATCAGCCTCTCGGCTCGTGGAGCTGACCCTCCCGAACGATCTTGCTGTGTGTGGGAACCCTAGAGCTGGCTGCGACTGCTACTGTGACTGCGACGACGACTGTGCAGAGATCCTCAGTGGACTGCGACGATGAAGAGTGTTGGTCTTGTATCATATGTGGGTCCCATCCATGCTGGTCTTGTATCCTTTGTGGGTCCCAGCTTAGATGATTCAGTACTGGTCTTGTATCCTATGTGGTTCCGAGTATAGATGAATCAATGAAGACAGCTGGTCTTGTATCCTATGTGGGTCCTAGCTGTGCTGGTCTTGTATCCTATGTGGGTCCCAGCTTAGATGATTCAATACTGGTCTTGTATCCTATGTGGGTCCCAGTATAGATGAATCAATGAAGACAGCTGGTCTTGTATCCTATGTGGGTCCTAGCTGTGCTGGTCTTGTATTCTATGTGGGTCCCAGCTTAAATGATTCAATACTGGTCCTGTATCCTATGTGGGTCCCAGTATAGATGAATCAATGAAGACAGCTGGTCTTATATCCTATGTGGGTCCTAGCTGTGCTGGTCTTGTATCCTATGTGGGTCCCAGCTTTGATGATTCAGTGCTGGTCTTGTATCCTATGTGGGTCCCAGATTAGATGATTCAGTATCTATGTCTGATCATCTCTTTCACCTTTTCGATGATGTATACCTGCGTGAGCTGAATCCTGTTGCTTTCCTGTGTGGATTGTGTTGTTCTATCCTGAGTGGATTACGTTTTGCTTTCCTGTGTGGAATACGTATACTTTCCTGTGTGGACTGAGTTGTACTTGGGCTCGGAGGTTGGAGCGTATTGAAATGATGACTTAGGTATATGTATGGGCAAATACCTAAGCAGTGTCGGTTGTTACTTCGTGATTTTATCTTTCCTTTGTGGTTTATCCTTTGTGGATTTTGGGAGACCTTCGGGGGTCTCGGGGTCCCTACTGAGTAGCTTATACTCACCCCTGCACGGGCTATGCGTGCACTACGTTGTGTTGGTTGCAGACGACGGACAGCGTTGATCGGGGTTGAGGCTTGCAGAGCAGGACGGTACCTGGAGGAGGACCACTGGGCGGGACGTACTCGGAGCGGACGGTGGGACCCAAGGAGCAGTGGAGCTGTCTGTACCCACCCTTCAGGTGGGATTTCCAGTGGACAGCTCGGCGTAGCGGCTTTTACTTTTCAGTTGCTGTTTTCCCTTTCAGTTGTACTTTATAGTTGGGCTTGTATTTCCGGCCCACTTTACTTTCTGCTTTTACTTAGTGTTTACTTCTTCTGATTGTACTATGTGGTGTTTGTTTACTCTTATAAAGGCAATGCCTTCCCTGATATCAGGATTTACGCCTTTGGTGCTAGTCGCCAGCCCCTCGCCTATGGAAGGCGGGCTTGGGGTAGTCACGGTACGGGCCCCGAGCCCGCCTTCCAAAGGCCAGGGGCTGGCGACTAGCACCAAGGCGTAAAACCCGAAAAAAGGGGAAGGCATTGCCTTTGAAAAGTAAACAAGCACCACATAGTAAGCAAGCGGAAAAGTAAACACTAAGTAAAAACTGTACAAGCTGTGCTGAAAGAAAAAGGGGCCGGAAATACAAGCCCAACTGTAAAGTACAACTGAAAGGAAAAACAACAACTGAAAGGAAAAGCCGCAGCGTCGAGCCGTTATCTGAAGGTCCCACCTGAAGGGTGGGTACAGATAGCCTCCACAACTCCTCGGTCGAGCCATCCGCTCCGAGTACATCCCGCCCAGTGGTCCACCTCCAGGTACCGTCCTGCTCCGCAATCCTCCACCACGATCATCGCTGTCCGTCGTCTACAACCAACACCACGAAGTTCGGGCATAGCCCGTGCAGGGGTGAGTATAAGCTACTCAGTAGGGACCCCGAGACCCCCGAAGGTCTCCCGAAATCCAAAAAGGATAATCCACAAAGGAAGATACAATCACGAAGTAACATCTGACACGGCTTAGGTATATGCCCATACATATACCTAAGTCATCAATTCCCGTTCGGCCCCAACGTCCGAGCCCAAGCACAACCCAGTCCACACAGGAAAGAAAAACGTATACCCACACAGGATAGCACAACACAATCCACAAAGGAGAGTAAACAGTAAATCCACACAGGATAGCTCAACGCAATCCACAAAGGATAGTAAACAGTAAATCCACACAGGATAGCTCAACACAATCCACAAAGGAGAGTAACAGAAGATTCAGCTCACACAGGTATACTTCTTCGGATGGCGATAAAGATGATCACTGATCCATCTAAGTCGTCGGACCCACAAAGGATCGATAGGTAACTAACCCCCGCAAAGACCCACACAGGATCGGGCCCACACAGGACCTGTAGGCGCTGGCTCACACAGAACCGCTGAGCGCTGACCCACAGAGGATCAGACCCACACAGGATCAGGCCCACACAGGACCTGTAGCACTGATCCACGTAGGATCGCTGAGTGCTGTAGTCGTCGTAGTCCACTGAGGATCTCTGCACAGTCGTCGCCGCAGTCCACTGAGGATCTCTGCACGGTCTTCGCCGCAGTCCACTGAGGATCTCTGCACGGTCGTCACCGCAGTCCACTGAGGATCTCTGCACGGTCGTCGCTGTCAAAGTAGCAGTCGCAGCCAGCACTAGGGTTCCCGCACACAGCAAGCTCGTTCGGGAGGGTCCGCTCCACGAGCCGAGAGGCTGATACATCAACTGACACAAAGTCCGAAGTTGATGTATCCAAAAGTTCCGTATCGCCAACAGGAACTCAACGTCGCAGACGGCGCGTCGATCGGACGCCCGGTCTGAGAGTTATTGGCTTTTTCATCCCAGGGGCCCGGTTGGTTTTTAAGGCAAAACCAACCCGACCGTACTCCACCTGCGTCCAAACCTCGGGCAGAGTATGCCAAAAGATCCGTCTCACTTAGAGGAAAACAACAAAGCTGACGACACGTCAATCGAACGTCCGTAGCTCAAGATATGAGCGTTTCCGCTCCGAAGGCCCGGCTGGTTTCGTGCACGAACCAACCCGGCCGAACTCAAAGTATTCTGAAACCTTGAGTGCGATATACCGAAACGACCGTCTCGATCCAAGGATCGCGTTGCCGCTGACGGCGAGTCGTTTGGAGGCCCGTAGCTCAAGTTACAGGCGTTTGAAAGAAAACCGTCCGAAGACGGGGGGGTCCAGGCCCGGGCCGACCCGGGCCGACCCCCCCGGGGTCGACCGAACCGGGTCAACCTGGTCCGACCCGGTCAGACCCGGTACGGCCCGGCCAGGGCGCGGCCCGGCCGGTAGGACCGGCCTGGCTCGGCCGAGCGGTGCGGGGGGGAGCCGCCACCCCCGCGTGACACCCCCGCGACACCCGCGGGGTGTCTCCCTGGCAAGCCGAGCGACGCGGGGGGGAGCCGCCGCCCCCGCGTGACAACCCCGCGGCACCCGCGGGGTGTCGCTCGGACAACCGGACGCGGCTTCAGCCGCGTCCCGCGCGCGCCAGACCCGCGCACCCCCGCCGCTCCTCGGCGTCCGCTTTGCCGCGGCCGGGCCGGACCGGGCCGGGCCCAACCGGGTCGGACCCTGGTCGGGTCGACCCGGTGCGGCCGACCCAGGGGGGGGGGGGGGTCGGGCCGGGTCGCCTCAGGCCCAGACCCCCGTTTTCGGGCCACTTTTGGTCAAATGCCTGTAACTTGAGCTACGGGCCTCCAAACGACTCTCCGTTAGCGGCGATGCGATCCTTGGATCGAGACGGTCGTTTCGGTATATCGCACTCAAGGTTTAGGAATACTTTGAGTTCGGCCGGGTTGGTTCGTACACGAAACAAACCGGGCCCTCAGAGCGGAAACACTCATATCTTGAGCTACGGACGTCCGATTGACGTGCCGTCGACTTTGTTGAGTTCCTCTTAGTGAGACGGATCTTTTGGCATACTCCGCCCGAGGTTTGGATGCAAGTGGAGTACGGTCAGGTTGGTTTTGCCTTAAAAACCAACGGGGCCCCTAGGACAAAAAAGCCAATAACTCTCAGACCGGGCGTCCGATTGACGCGCCGTCTATTGCGTTGAGTTCCCGTTGACGATACGGAACTTTTGGATACATCAAATCTGGAATTTGTGATAGTTGATGTATCAGCCTCTCGGCTCGTGGAGCGGACCCTCCCGAACGAGCTTGCTGTGTGTGGGAACCCTAGAGCTGGCTGCGACTGCTACTGTGACTGTGACGACGACTGTGCAGAGATCCTCAGTGGACTGCGACGATGAAGAGTGCTGGTCTTGTATCCTATGTGGGTCCCATCCATGCTGGTCTTGTATCCTTTGTGGGTCCCAGCTTAGATGATTCAGTACTGGTCTTGTATCCTATGTGGTTCCCAGTATAGATGAATCAATGAAGACAGCTGGTCTTGTATACTATGTGGGTCCTAGCTGTGCTGGTCTTGTATCCTATGTGGGTCCCAGCTTAGATGATTCAATACTGGTCTTGTATCCTATGTGGGTCCCAGTATAGATGAATCAATGAAGACAAATGGTCTTGTATCCTATGTGGGTCCTAGCTGTGCTGGTCTTGTATCCTATGTGGGTCCCAGTATAGATGAATCAATGAAGACAGCTGGTCTTATATCCTATGTGGGTCCTAGCTGTGCTGGTCTTGTATCCTATGTGGGTCCCAGCTTTGATGATTCAGTGCTGGTCTTGTATCCTATGTGGGTCCGAGCATAAATGAAACAATGAAGATGCTTGGTCTTGTATCCTATGTGGGTCCCAGATTAGATGATTCAGTATCTATGTCTGATCATCTCTTTCACCTTTTCGATGATGTATACCTGCGTGAGCTAAATCCTGTTGCTTTCCTGTGTGGATTGTGTTGTGCTATCCTGTGTGGATTACGTTTTGCTTTCCTGTGTGGAATACGTATACTTTCCTGTGTGGACTGAGTTGTACTTGGGCTCGGAGGTTGGAGCGTATTGAAATGATGACTTAAGTATATGTATGGGCATATACCTAAGTAGTGTCGGTTGTTACTTCGTGATTTTATCTTTCCTTTGTGGTTTATCCTTTGTGGATTTTGGGAGACCTTCGAGGGTCTCGGGGTCCCTACTGAGTAGCTTATACTCACCCCTGCATGGGCTATGCCCGCACTACGTTGTGTTGGTTGCAGACGACGGACATCATTGATCGTGGTTGAGGCTTGTAGAGCAAGACGGTACCTGGAGGAGGACCACTGGGCGGGACGTACTCGGAGCGGACGGCGGGACCCAAGGAGCAGTGGAGCTGTCTGTACCCACCCTTCAGGTGGAATTTCCAGTGGACAGCTCGGCGTAGCGGCTTTTACTTTTCAGTTTCTGTTTTCCCTTTCAGTTGTACTTTACAGTTGGGCTTGTATTTCCGGCCCCCTTTATTTTCTGCTTTTACTTAGTGTTTACTTCTTCCGCTTGTACTCTGTGGTGTTTGTTGTTGGGCGGAGAGTGATGGCAAGAGGGGGGGTGAATTGCCTTTAAAAAAAAGTTTAACAATTTAAAACAAAGTTAAAGGTGCAGCGGAAATAAAAGAGGCAAGACACAAAACTTGATAATGGAGTTCGGCTTAAACCAAAGCCTACGTCTCCGCTCCCAACTCAACCGTTGAGAGATTTACTACCACTTGCTTTTTAATGGTTTTAGCAAGAAACCCACTAGACTTTAAGGTAGTCTAGAACCTATTACAGCTTGCTTTTAATGGTTGAGCAAGAACCCACTATCCTTCTTACAGGTGAAGTCTAGCTCACCTATGACTCAAGCCTTTTAAAGGGAAGGCTTGAATAACCTCTTCACACCTTGAAGGTGGTGTGAAAACCCAAACAAAAGAAGATAAAATAAATGGGGGTTTGTAGGAACAAACCCAAATTGATGCTCAAAAGGAATAAAACAAGAAAAACCGTAATGTGGAGAAGTCTTGGGCGCCAATGGATTGATTGGAGTTGATGAAGAGCACTCCCAAGCTTCTATGGTGATGCTCCTTGGATGTGGAAATGGGTTGGAGCAATTGAGGTTCCTTGAAGGAATGCGCCGGTGGTTCGCCAAGTGATCGAAAAATGTTCCCGTGGGCTACCATTGGCTTGTTTATAGTTCCACACTTGTTCTGGGGCTTCCTAGTCCTTTATTTATAGAGGGGAAACCCTCATATGGCCGTTCGGGGTCTTCGGAGTCGTTGGAAAAGTCTTCGGAGCCGTTGGGAGCAGGCTGGTCAAAGCCCAACGACTAGTTTGGCTGGCTCCACCGGCTGACCGGTGCTTGGCCACCGGTTGGCCGGTGCTTTGGAAAATGGAGAGGCCTTCTGCCCAGGCACCACTGGCTTGCCGGTGAGGAGGCCACCGGTTGGCCGGTGGTGAGACAGTAGGTGTCCCTTCTGTCTGGGTTCCACCGACTGGCCGGTGATGGGACACCGGTTGGCCGGTGGTCTGGACAGAGTGGATGCCTTCTGTCAAGAGTCCACCGGCTGGCCGGTGGTCATCCACCGGTTGGCCGGTGGACTGAAATCAGTCCACTTTTGCCTTCTGGCTTTCTTGGCCCAATTCCTTGGCAACCTGAAATCATGCCTATCATCCAAAAACACTTAAAACAAGATTAGATAAATAAGAGAGTGATTGTGATCATGAAAATTAAACCACGAGGGGTACGAGAGGTACAACAATCTCCCCCTATTTTGATGATCACAATCACCAAAACAAGCAATGTAAAAGACTGAAATGAAAGGCATGCTTTAAAGGATAAATTGGAAAGTAAAGCAAAGAATGAGAGAAATATTTCTCCCCCAATCAACCAAGAATTTCTCCCCCTTTGTGATTATCAAAATAGCACGGGGCATAAAACTTGATTGAGGGAAAGGTTGAAAAACATGATAGAGTTTTTAAACCAATTGAAATTTTTGAGATTTGAATTGAAAGTTTTGAATTGAAAGTTTTGAATTGAAGGTTTTGAATTGAAAGTTTTGAATATAAAGTAAAAAGGCTTAAACAATCCTAACTCCCCCTAAATAAAAACAACAAATCACCGGGGAGAGGATTTTAGAACCGAGACAAATTTTGGTCCGGTGAGACTCGCTAAAAGGGATTTTTCAATACAAACTTGTCTAGTGGCGGGTCTTCTCCTTTGAAATTCATCATTAAAGGAAATGGTTTTGGGCCTTCCATACCAGGCATTTTTTCAATTGCACTCATAAATTAAGTGCCCGGGTTTTTTACAATAGTTGCAAAATTTATATTGGGAGCTCCCCCTTACAAAAATAGTAGGAGCATGGGAAGAGGAAGCTTGCTTGAAATAGCCAAGCCCTTGGGTGGTTCTAGATACGCATTGGGAACCAAGGAGCTTCGAGAGGTTATGTTCACCTTTGGTGAACTTAGCTAGGGATTCCCTTAAATCCTTGATTGTTGATTCTATAGAATCAACATCGGGAAGGTTTTGGATCTTGAGGGACAAGTCCTCCTTCTCTTTGAGAAGTTGTTCCTTTTCGGAAGAAAGTTTTTGAAATTCTTTTTTAAAGAAATAAATTTGGAAGAAAGTTCATGAAAACCTTCCTCCAATTGATCTCTAGCATGTTGGAGATCCTCATAAGATAAATGATTAAAAGAATTTGAAGAACTAGAGGATGAGGAGTCGGAAGAGGATACCTCATGAAATGCCATTAGGCATTTTTTACCGTTGTCACTTGAGGAGGAGGAGGAGGAGGATGTGGAGCTATCACTCCATGTGGCCTTGAATGCCTTCTTCTTTTCCTTTTGCTTGGACTTTTTCTTGTTGAGTGGACAATCGGGCTTGTAATGGCCTTTCTTGCCACACCCGTAACATGTTACCTCGGGCTCGGATTTTTCGTTGGGTTGAGCCTTGCGGGATTTCTTCTTCTTGTGCTTCTTCATGAATTTTTGCATTTTGCGGGCAAGATTCTCCATTTCTGAATCGCCGCTTGAAGAGGAAGACGATGAGGAGGAGGAGCTTTCTTCTTTTTGAACTTTGAAGGTGATGTTCTTTGGAACTTTGATCGATTTGCCTTCCTTTTCATCTTGCCTTGTCATGGTGATTTCGTAGGTCATGAGGGATCCGATGAGCTCTTCGACCGGCATGTTCTTGATGTCTTTTGCTTCTTGGATTGCCATGACTTTCGGTGCCCATGTGCTTGGTAAGATCCAAAGGATCTTCTTGACCATCGTTTCTGCAGACACATCATCACCAAGGGACTTTCTCCCATTGCAAACATCAGTAAAACGTGTAAACATTTCAGTTATATTTTCAGATGGATTCATGGTAAAAGACTCAAAATCTTGACGGTACATATCCAATTGAGTATCCTTAACTTTGTTGGTCCCCTCATGGGTAACCTCCAATAGTTTCCAGATTTTATGAGATGAAGTGCATGTGGAAACTCGATTGAATTCATTACGATCAAGGCCGCAATGAAGAGTGTTCATGGATTTGCCATCAAGCTCGAAATTTTTAATATCGGCTTGAGTCCATTTGGATTCATCGGGAGAAGAAAGAGAATAACCATGCATGACAATTTTATAAATAGGATAACCTATACTTCTAAGAAAAGTGGTCATGTGGGTTTTCCAATAAGTATAGTCGGTTCCATCAAAGAATGGAGCACAACCCAAAGAATAGCCTTCGGGGGCGAAAGAAGTTGAAGCCATCACAAAGGATCTTGAATTTGAAACCGGTTAGGGTATTACTTAAATTTTGCCTCTGATACCAATTGTTGGGCGGAGAGTGATGGCAAGAGGGGGGGTGAATTGCCTTTAAAAAAAGTTTAACAATTTAAAACAAAGTTAAAGGTGAAGCGGAAATAAAAGAGGCAAGACACAAAACTTGATAACGGAGTTCGGCTTAAACCAAAGCCTACGTCTCCGCTCCCAACTCAACCGTTGAGAGATTTACTACCGCTTTCTTTTTAATGGTTTTAGCAAGAAACCCACTAGACTTTAAGGTAGTCTAGAACCTATTACAGCTTGCTTTTAATGGTTGAGCAAGAACCCACTAGCCTTCTTACAGGTGAAGGCTAGCTCACCTATGACTCAAGACTTTTAAAGGGAAGGCTTGACTAACCTCTTCACACCTTGAAGGTGGTGTGAAAACCCAAACAAAAGAAGATAAAAGAAATGTGGGTTTGTAGGCACAAACCCAAATTGATGCTCAAAAAGAATAAAACAAGAAAAACCGTAATGTGGAGAAGTCTTGGGCGCCAATGGATTGATTGGAGTTGATGAAGAGCGCTCCCAAGCTTCTATGGTGATGCTCCTTGGATGTGGAAATGGGTTGGAGCAATTGAGGTTCCTTGAAGGAATGCGCCGGTGGTTCGCCAAGTGATCGAAAAATGTTCCCGTGGGCTACCATTGTCTTGGTTATAGTTCCACACTTGTTCCGGGGCTTCCTAGTCCTTTATTTATAGAGGGGAAACCCTCATATGGCCGTTCAGGGTCTTCGGAGCCGTTGGAAAAGTCTTCGGAGCCGTTGGGAGCAGGCTGGTCAAAGCCCAACGGCTAGTTTGACTGGCTCCACCGGTTGACCGGTGCTTGGCCACCGGTTGGCCGGTGCTTTGGAAAATGGAGAGGCCTTCTGCCCAGGCACCACTGGCTGGCCGGTGAGGAGGCCACCGGTTGGCCGGTGGTGAGACAGTAGGTGTCCCTTCTGTCTGGGTTCCACCGGCTGGCCGGTGATGGGACACCGGTTGGCCGGTGGTCTGGACAGAGTGGATGCCTTCTGTCAAGAGTCCACCGGCTGGCCGGTGGTCATCCACCGGTTGGCCGGTGGACTGAAATCAGTCCACTTTTGCCTTCTAGCTTTCTTGGCCCAATTCCTTGGCAACCTGAAATCATGCCTATCATCCAAAAACACTTAAAACAAGATTAGATAAATAAGAGAGTGATGGTGATCATGAAAATTAAACCACGAGGGGTACGAGAGGTACACCATTTTTTTACTCTTATAAAGTCAATGCCTTCCCTGATATCGGGATTTACGCCTTTGGTGCTAGTCGCCAGCCCCTGGCCTATGGAAGGCGGTCTTGGGGTAGTCACGGCACGGGCCTCGAGCCCGCCTTCCAAAGGCCAGGGGCTGGCGACTAGCACCAAGGCGTAAAACCCGAAAAAAGGGGAAGGCATTGCCTTTGAAAAGTAAACAAGAACCACAGAGTAAGAAAGCGGAAAAGTAAACACTAAGTAAAAACTGTACAAGCTGTGCTGAAAGAAAAAGGGGCCGGAAATACAAGCCCAACTGTAAAGTACAACTGAAAGGAAAAACAGCAACTGAAAGGAAAAGCCGCAGCGTCGAGCCGTCCTCTTAAGGTCCCACCTGAATGGTGGGTACAGATAGCCTCCACAGCTCCTCGGTCCAGCCGTCCGCTCCGAGTACGTCCCGCCCAGTGGTCCACCTCCAGGTATCGTCCTGCTCCGCAAGCCTCCACCACGATCAGCGATGTCTGTCGTCTGCAACCAACACCACGAAGTGCGGGCATAGCCCGTGCAGGGGTGAGTATAAGCTACTCAGTAGGGACCCCGAGACCCCCGAAGGTCTCCCGAAATCCACAAAGGATAATCCACAAAGGAAGATAAAATCACGAAGTAACATCTCACACGGCTTAGGTATATGCCCATACATATACCTAAGTCATCAATTCCCGTTCGACCCCAACGTCCGAGCCCAAGCACAACCCAGTCCACACAGGAAAGAAAAACGTATACCCACACAGGATAGCACAACACAATCCACAAAGGAGAGTAAACAGTAAATCCACACAGGATAGCTCAACACAATCCACAAAGGATAGTAAACAGTAAATCCACACAGGATAGCTCAACACAATCCACAAAGGAGAGTAACAGAAGATTCAGCTCACACAGGTATACTTCTTCGGATGACGATAAAGATGATCACTGATCCATCTAAGTCGTCGGACCCACAAAGGATCGATAGGTAACTAACCCCTGCAAAGACCCACACAGGATCGGGCCCACACAGGACCTGTAGGCGCTGGCTCACACAGAACCGCTGAGCGCTGACCCACAGAGGATCAGACCCACACAGGATCAGGCCCAAACAGGACCTGTAGCACTGATCCACGTAGGATCGCTGAGTGCTGTAGTCGTCGTAGTCCACTGAGGATCTCTGCACAGTCGTCGTCGCAGTCCACTGAGGATCTCTGCACGGTCGTCGCCGCAGTCCACTGAGGATCTCTGCACGGTCGTCGCCGCAGTCCACTGAGGATCTCTGCACGGTCGTCGCTGTCGAAGTAGCAGTCGCAGCCAGCACTAGGGTTCCCGCACACAGCAAGCTCGTTCGGGAGGGTCCGCTCCACGAGCCGAGAGGTTGATACATCAACTGACACAAAGTCCGAAGTTGATGTATCCAAAAGTTCCGTATCGCCAACAGGAACTGAACGTCGCAGACGGCGCGTCGATCGGACGCCCTGTCTGAGAGTTATTGGCTTTTTCATCCCAGGGGCCCGGTTGGTTTTTAATGCAAAACCAACCAGACCGTACTCCACCTGCGTCCAAACCTCGGGCAGAGTATGCCAAAAGATCCGTCTCACTTAGAGGAAAACAACAAAGCTGACGGCACGTCAATCGGACGTCCGTAGCACAAGATATGAGCGTTTCCGCTCCGAAGGCCCGGTTGGTTTCGTGCACGAACCAACCCGGCCGAAATCAAAGTATTACGAAACCTTGAGTGCGATATACCAAAACGACCGTCTCGATCCAAGGATCGCGTTGCCACTGACGGAGAGTCGTTTGGAGGCCCGTATCTCAAGTTACAGGCGTTTGAACGAAAACCGTCCGAAGACGGGGGGTCCGGGCCCGTGCCGACCCGGCCCGACCCCCCCTGGGTCGGCCGAACCGGGTCAACCCGGTCCGACCCGGTCGGACCCGGTCTGGCCCAGCCAGGGCGCGGCCCGGCCGGTCGGACCGGCCTGGCTCGGCCAGCCCGGCTCGGCTCGGCCGAGCGGTGCGGGGGGGAGCCGCCACCCCCGCGTGACACCCCCGCGACACCCGCGGGGTGTCTCCCTGGCAAGCCGAACGACGCGGGGGGGAGCCGCCACCCCCGCGTGACAACCCTGCGGCACCCGCGGGGTGTCGCTCGGACAACCGGACGTGGCTTCAGCCGCGTCCCGCGCGAGCCGGACCCGCGCACCCCCGCCGCTCCGCGGCGCCCTCTTTGTCGCGACCGGCCGGTCGGGCCGGGCCGGACTGGGCCGGGCCCAGCCGGGTCGGACCCGGGTCGGGTCGACCCGGTGCGGCCGACCCGGGGGGGGGGGGGGGGGGGGGGGGGGGGGGGTCGGGTCGGGTCGCCCCGGGCCCAGACCCCCGTTTTCGGGCCACTTTCGTTCAAATGCCCGTAACTTGAGCTACGGGCCTCCAAACGACTCTCCGTCAGCGGTGATGCGATCCTTGGATCGAGACGGTCGTTTCGGTATATCGCACTCAAGGTTTAGGAATACTTTGAGTTCGGCCGGGTTGGTTCGTACACGAAACCAATCGGGCCCTCGGAGCGGAAACACTCATATCTTGAGCTACGGACGTCCGATTGACGTGTCGTCGACTTTGTTGAGTTCCTCTTAGTGAGACGGATCTTTTGGCATACTCCGCCCGAGGTTTGGACGCAAGTGGAGTACGGTCGGGTTGGTTTTTCCTTAAAAACCAACCGGGCCCCTAGGACGAAAAAGCCAATAACTCTCAGACCGGGCGTCTGATTGACGCGCCGTCTGTTGCGTTGAGTTCCCGTTGACGATACGAAACTTTTGGATACATCAACTCTGGACTTTGTGACAGTTGATGTATCAGCCTCTCGGCTCGTGGAGCGGACCCTCCCGAACGAGCTCGCTGTGTGTGGGAACCCTAGAGCTGGCTGCGACTGCTACTGTGACTGCGACGACGACTGTGCAGAGATCCTCAGTGGACTGCGACGATGAAGAGTGATGGTCTTGTATCATATGTGGGTCCCATCCATGCTGGTCTTGTATCCTTTGTGGGTCCCAGCTTAGATGATTCAGTACTGGTCTTGTATCCTATGTGGTTCCCAGTATAGATGAATCAATGAAGATAGCTGGTCTTGTATCCTATGTGGGTCCTAGCTGTGCTGGTCTTGTATCCTATGTGGGTCCCAGCTTAGATGATTCAATACTGGTCTTGTATCCTATGTGGGTCCCAGTATAGATGAATCAATGAAGACAGCTGGTCTTGTATCCTATGTGGGTCCTAGCTGTGCTGGTCTTGTATCCTATGTGGGTCCCAGCTTAAATGATTCAATACTGGTCTTGTATCCTATGTGGGTCCCAGTATAGATGAATCAATGAAGACAACTGGTCTTATATCCTATGTGGGTCCTAGCTGTGCTGGTCTTGTATCCTATGTGGGTCCCAGCTTTGATGATTCAGTGCTGGTCTTGTATCCTATGTGGGTCCCAGATTAGATGATTCAATATCTATGTCTGATCATCTCTTTCACCTTTTCGATGATGTATACCTGCGTGAGTTGAATCCTGTTGCTTTCCTGTGTGGATTTTGTTGTTCTATCCTGTGTGGATTACGTTTTGCTTTCCTGTGTGGAATACGTTTACTTTCCTGTGTGGACTGAGTTGTACTTGGGCTCGGAGGTTGGAGCGTATTGAAATGATGACTTAGGTATATGTATGGGCATATACCTAAGTAGTGTCGGTTGTTACTTCGTGATTTTATCTTTCCTTTGTGGTTTATCCTTTGTGGATTTTGGGAGCCCTTCGGGGGTCTCGGGGTCCCTACTGAGTAGCTTATACTCACCCCTGCACGGGCTATGCCCGCACTACGTTGTGTTGGTTGCAGACGACGGACAGCGTTGATCGTGGTTGAGGCTTGCAGAGCAGGACGGTACCTGGAGGAGGACCACTGGGCGGGACGTACTCGGAGCGGACGACGGGACCCAAGGAGTAGTGGAGCTGTCTGTACCCACCCTTCAGGTGGGATTTCCAGTGGACAACTCGGCGTAGCGGCTTTTACTTTTCAGTTGCTGTTTTCCCTTTCAGTTGTACTTTACAGTTGGGCTTGTATTTCCGGCCCCCTTTACTTTCTGCTTTTACTTAGTGTTTACTTCTTCCGCTTGTACTCTGTGGTGTTTGTTTACTCTTATAAAGGCAATGCCTTCCCTGATATCGGGATTTACGCCTTTGGTGCTAGTCGCCAGCCCCTGGCCTATGGAAGGCGGGCTTGGGGTAGTCACGGCACGGGCCCCGAGGATGGGTCGTGACAAATTGGTATCAGAGGATTACTCATTGAGAGGCTTGACAGAATCCTTGAGCTTTCATCCTCCTTCGCGAAGAACGTGAAGAACGCGAAGAACGCGAAGAACGACGGCCTCCGACGAAGAACGCCGAACCCGTGGAAGTCGACGACGCGACGCCATGTTCCGCGACGCTGATGTTCCCTTCCTGCAACGTTCTTCTGCGACGTCTCTTCCTCCGCAACGAATCTTCGATCAACTGCTTGAGGTAAGAGTCTCGAATTTTCTTTTTTTTCTCCTTTGTTGTTTTTACCAAAACACGGATTTAATTAATTAAATTAAATCTGTTGTTTCATGGTCCGTTGAGTTCGCCGACTCTACGCCAGTTTCCGCGATGACGCGAAACCCTTCCGTGATGACGCGACGATCCCCTCCTTCCGCGATGAGCAATTCCGCGAAGGACGTGCGTACGACGATGACCAACGAGGTAGGGGTTGTTGTGAATTTATTCCTTTTTCCCGTGATCGTTGCTTTTTAAATGTAAAGAACCCGGACATAAGAACAATTTTGATTCCATTAAAATTGTTGAATTCATGTGTTGATATTATTCCTCCCGTTGTTTATCTCTAACGCGGAGGGTGCGGGCCAAACGAACACGGCCCGACGACCCTCCGCTGTTCTTCGTTTTTGTGCGGATTTGACGGTCGATGACGGAACGTGCCGCAACGGATGTTTGATGATTCTGCAGTGAAGAACGAGTCCCAGGAGGAGCAGCGGCGCAGACGGGAACAAAATCGGACCACCGGAGTGACTTCGGTGGCCCGCGGAAGCCGCCGGCGGTGCGGGTCGCCGGCACGGCGGCGCTGGCAGCCTGGAGCGGCGGCGCCGGCAGCCGGGAGCGGCGACGCCACCGGCGCGCCGCCGGACAAGGCCTCCGCGGCAGAAGCCGCGGCGGCGGCACTCGCGGACCCGCGGCCGCGCGGGTCCGGCACACGCGGGACGCGGCTGAAGCCGCTTCCGGTTGTCCGAGCGACACCCCGCGGGTGCCGCGGGGTTGTCACGCGGGGGCGGCGGCTCCCCCCCGTGTCGCTCGGCTTGCCAGGGAGACACCCCGCGGGTGTCGCGGGGGTGTCACGCGGGGGTGGTGGCTCCCCCCTGTGCCGCTCGGCCGAGCCGAGCCGGACCAGGTCGACCGGGTTGGACCGGGTTGACCTGGTTCAGCCGACCTAGGGGGGGGGGGGGGTCGGCCCGGGCCCAGACCCCCCGTCTTTGGACGATTTTCGTTCAAATGCCCGTAACTTGAGCTACGGGCCTCCAAACGACTCGCCGTCAGCGGCAACGCGATCCTTGGATCGAGACGATCGTTTCGGTATATCGTACTCAAGGTTTTGGAATACTTTGAGTTTGGCCGGGTTGGTTCGTGCACGAAACCAACCGGGCCCTTGGAGCGGAAACGCTCATATCTTGAGCTACGGACGTCCGATTGACGTGCCGTCAGCTTTGTTGTTTTCCTCTAAGTGAGATGGATCTTTTGGCATACTCCGCCCAAGGTTTGGACACAGGTGGAGTACGGTTGGGTTGGTTTTGCCTTAAAAACCAACCGGGCCCCTCAGACGAAAAAGCCAATAACTCTCAGACCGGGCGTCCGATTGACGCGCCGTCTGCGACGTTGAGTTCCTGTTGACGATACTGAACTTTTGGATACATCAACTTCGGACTTTGTGACAGTTGATGTATCGGCCTCTCGGCTCGTGGAACGGACCCTCCCGAATGAGCTTGCTGTGTGCGGGAACCCTAGAGCTGGCTGCGACTGCTACTTCGACGACGACGACTGTGCAGAAATCCTCAGTGGACTGCGAAGATGAAGAGTGCTGGTCCTGTATCCTATGTGGGTCCTAGCCGTGCTGGTCTTGTATCCTATGTGGGTCCCAGCTTAGATGATTCAATACTGGTCTTGTATCCTATGTGGGTCCCATTATAGATGAATCAATGAAGAGTGCTGGTCTTGTATCCTATGTGGGTCCCAACTTAGATGATTCAATACTGGTCTTGTATCCTATGTGGGTCCCAGTATAGATGAATCAATGAAGACAACTGGTCTTGTATCCTATGTGGGTCCTAGCTGTGCTGGTCTTGTATCCTATGTGGGTCCCAGCTTAGATGATTCAATACTGGTCTTGTATCCTATGTGGGTCCCAGTATAGATGAATCAATGAAGAGTGTTGGTCTTGTATCCTATGTGGGTCCCAGCTTAGATGATTCAATACTGGTCTTGTATCCTATGTGGGTCCCAGTATAGATGAATCAATGAAGACAACTGGTCTTGTATCCTATGTGGGTCCCAGCTTAGATGATTCAGTATCTATATCTGATCATCTTTATCGTCATTCGAAGAAGTATACCTACGTGAGCTAAATCTTGTGTTACTCTCCTTTGTGGATTGTGTTGAGCTACCCTGTGTGGATTTACTGTTTACTCTCCTTTGTGGATTGGGTTGAGCTATCCTCTGTGGATTTACTGTTTACTCTTCTTTGTGGATTGTGTTGAGCTATCATGTGTGGATTTACTGTTTACTCTCCTTTGTGGATTGTGTTGATCTATCCTGTGTGGATTTACTATTTACTCTCCTTTGTGGATTGTGTTGAGATATCCTGTGTGGGTATACGTTTTCTTTCCTGTGTGGACTGGGTTGTGCTTGGGCTCGGACGTTGGAGCCGAACGAGAATTGATGACTTAGGTATATGTATGGGCATATACCTAAGCCGTGCCAGATGTTACTTCGTGATTGTATCTTTCCTTTTTGGCTTATCCTTTGTGGATTTCGGGAGACCTTGAGGGGTCTCGGGGTCCCTACTGAGTAGCTTATACTCACCCCTGCACGGGCTATGCCCGCACTACGTTGTGTTGGTTGCAGACGACGGACAGCGCTGATCGTGTTGGAGGCTTGCGGAGCAGGACAGTACCTGGAGGTGGACCACTGGGCGGGACGTACTCGGAGCGGTCAGGTGGACCCGAGGACCAGTGGAGCCTATCTATACCCACCCTTCAGGTGGGACTTCCAGAGGACAGCTCGACGCTGCGGCTTTTCCTTTCAGTTGCTGTTTTTTCTTTCAGTTTTACTTTACAGTTGGGCTTGTATTTCCGGCCCCTTTTTCTTTCAGCACAACTTGTACAGTTTTTACTTAGTGTTTAATTTTCTGCTTGCTTACTCTGTGGTGCTTGTTTACTTTTCAAAGGCAATGCCTTCCCTTTTGTCAGGATTTACGCCTTGGTGCTAGTCGCCAGCCCCTGGCCTATGGAAGGCGGGCTTGGGGTAGTCACGGCACGGGCCCCGAGGACGGGTCGTGACAGGGGCTTATTCCTGAAGAGGAAACCCAGGTTAAGAGAACCATTGTTGGGGCTTACTCCTGAGGAGGATGCCCATATTTGGGAACTTTATGATAGGGGATTGCTCCTAAGAAGGAAGATCAGGTTAAGGGAATTATGAATGAGGCTTACTCCTAAGGAGGATGCCCAAATTAGGGGACTTGGGGCTTACTCCTGAAAAGGAGGCCCAAATTAATGAGGACTTGGGGCTTACTCCTAAGGAGGATGCCCAAATTAAGGATTCTCTCATCTTAGAGGATGAGGTTAAACGAATGAACTCTCTAACTTTAGTGATATAAAGATGTGTAAGTCACTAGTTTTTTAGAGATGTTCCACAAAAATTCCTTTCAGATAAGGAAGCCAACAAGGAAATCATGCCATAAATGGATTTGGAGAGAATTTTTAAGGCTTAATACTGAAGGGGAGAGGTGGATAGATGTAAGAGGGGTGAAATGAGCAGGAAGAGCACCCAAAAAAAAGAGGGGCATGCAAGTACTGAGCGGGCGCGCAAGTACTGCGTGGGTGCGCAAGTCCTGGTCGCGCAGGTGTACCTGCGCGACATATGGGTACTTGCACGACAACCAATCCTTAGGGTAGAACTTTGGAAAGGCTTGGCTCAATCCCTTTATACTAACCCTAGATACTTTCAGAAGAGATGCGCACAAGTTATGTGGAAGGAGTAAGGTGGTGCGCAAGTGTGGCCATTTCCCTTAAGGGCTGGCCACCCAGGCGCGCAAGTGTTGATGAGTTTCAACACTTAGGCCTTCCTCCCCCTCTTTAGATCTTCTGTTATAGTTAAGAAATTACCTTATAAGTGTTCGGAAGCTTTGAGAAGATAATAGTGCGCCGGGAGCTCAAATATGAGGTTCTAGAAATTTTTCGTCCCCTCAAATGGGGGACCCACAGGGGTATTTATAGACTAGAGAGACCCTGGGAGAAATTTCAAAGAGGGCGCGCAAGTCACTTGCATGACCATTAGGCAGCGCGCAAGTGTACTTGCACAACTATGAGGGAATTTGCGCGACCCAAAGGAAAAAGAACCCTTGTTCATGCCTTTTTCAATTTTTGATGTTTTCTTCAAAGGGTGAATCAATTTATGCTAAGGCATTTCCCTTTTCATTCGTTTAGACTCTGTGACGAAAAGGAGCATCAACAAAAGTCCCCCCTCAGAGTTGGATCCAAAAGAAATGAGGATGTGACTCTGAGGAAGAGAAGAAAAGCAAAGGAAAGGCGGCACACAAGTGTTGAGCGCGCAGAGGGAGGTGTGAAGGTGTTGAGAGTG
Source organism: Viscum album (assembly GCA_963277665.1). Classification (NCBI taxonomy): domain Eukaryota; kingdom Viridiplantae; phylum Streptophyta; class Magnoliopsida; order Santalales; family Viscaceae; genus Viscum; species Viscum album. The sequence continues at coordinate 1,749,457,953 of OY728126.1, forward strand.
TTGGATTTTAGGCGCACAGGGGTGCGACCTGGCCTATATATTGGCGACCATTCTCGCGAAAAGCACCGAATTTCAGGATTTCGAGCTCTCGCCATGCAAGTTGTCTTCGCCGCGCAAGTTGCTATGTTTTCCATTATTTCTTCGTTGTCGCGTTGCTGTCAAGGTATTTGGACTTGTGCGGTTTATACTTGCGCTCCAAAAACCTGCTTGGCACATCATACTTGCGTGACACATCCATACTTGCGCGCCAAGTTTAGACTTGCGTGCCTTAATTCCTTTGCCATTTTTTTCGAATTTCTTCACAAATTTTATGAAAAATAAACCCATTTAAGAGTTAATTCATTCAACTTTGGTGCAGATTCAATGGATCCCAAGAGAATTGGAATGGCTGACGAACTAGCTAGCAAACGGATTGATGATATGATGAGAATCATTGTCCATGATTACTATATTGTCTGCGACAACACTCGCCCATATTTGGCTAAGTATTTGAAGAAGTATCATCATGACTACCCCCAGATCATTTATCTGCCTTTGTATGGCTATGGTCATCTGTGAGAAGTTACCATTCCAGAGGCAAAGAACTATCTTCCAATTTCTTGGTTTCAGAATTATACCAACTTTGATTTAGAAAATATTTCATGTGGAGGAGTATTTATAAGTGCTGGAACTGTGGAGAAGGCCCATATGATGCATCATTACCCTTGTACTCTAGATCTGAAACCTCATAAGCCCGAGCTGCAACCACATTGTTATCCCTCAATATTCCGAAATTCTCAGATGGATCAATCCAAAGGCTGGAAGAAGAGATGGGACTTCCATCCTGGAGGAGGTGTGAAGCCAACCTGGATGTGGGCATACTGGGTGCGACAAACCTGTGCAGATTTTGTCGAGGATTTGAAAGGGGTTGTGATATATGAAGCTGTCTGGGTTGGGAAAACATATGTTTATAGGCATGATAACTTCGTGCCGGAGATACTCATCCATTGGATCCCATAAACCAATTCTTTCCATTTGAATCATGGAGAAGTAGGAATCAGTCTGTGGGATGTCCACAAGATCTCAGGGACTCCAATTTTGGGTGATATGTATGATGAATTCATTCCTCCCAAGGTGACTTGGAATGATTCGGAGAAGACCCCGACTTTGGCTCGGGAATTATTGAAAATATTCCACAAGCTCAAGAGTTCATAGACCTCCTTGAATCATTCTAGAAAGGATATTCATCCAAAGGAATGGATAAATGTATTTCTTATTGATAAGCAGGAGAAGGAGCCGAAGGAGAAGGGATCCAAGAAGAAGGGGTCCAAGGAGAAGATTCCCATTCGTCCTACCACTTGCCCCAAAACAAAGAAGAGGGGTGCTCCTGGCACATTATGGCCGACCCAAGAGGCATGGTAATTTGAGAAGTGGGGATATGAGGTGAATCAGAGGATCCCAAAGAAGGCTCATCTAGTGGGCTTCTTAGCCTTGTGGCTCAGCGTTTATCTTCTGCCAGTCAGGGACTCGAAGGGAGGCGTCAGGCCAGGGACCTTTGTTATTGCTGCAAAGTTGGCTGAGGAAAAAATGGTTGGGTTGGCTACCCCCATTTTAGCAAAGATTCACAGGAGCTTACTCTATGTCTTCATGGGTCAGTCTCCTTTAAGAATAGTGGGACCATTCCAAGTTTTATGGGGATGGATCGCCACTCACTTCAGGATGTATAATGTACATAATGGAGTACTGATCCCCATAAGTGCTTTCAGGCCATTAGTGCAGTCATTCTCTGGAATTTCTCCACTAGATCTTAATGATTATGACATGAAGGTGAGGTTGAGCATGTATAAGTAATTTAATTTATTTCCTTATGGAAATCCTCCAACTGGGCGGTTTGTTGATGATGGAACAGCCAGCCTAGATTTGAGGGCATATATGCTGGCCTGCAGAGATGGTGTGTTGGTCGCCATAATTGACGGAGAGATTATATGCGAGGCCTATGATCCATATAGATTCACACATCAATTAAAGTGTTTGCAGCAAACCGCTATATCTCCCCCTATGCATGTCAGGTTAGAGCAACATCCAATGGTTGCTCGACAACTATGGTTGCTGACATCTAGGGAGAAGACTAGGGAAGTGTTTGATCTACCAGTTGAAAAGGCGAAATATAACTTGACTACATGGTATGCTGAGCACTGGATAACAGCATATCCTAGAGGGGTGCTGAATCATCTGGTTTATCAGGTGGGGAAAAGAAAGAGGACTGTAGAGAAAGAAACCGTTCCTCATGAAGGTGATGCTTCCCCACCTGAAGCTAATTCTCTAGATTCCTCATCTAGGACTGATTCAAGAGATTCCCAAGATGGGGATGATGAAGCACAACAAGTGGAAAAGCGGCCTCGTGCCTGATATAATCCTCCGGTCAGAATCAAAAGACCCACTCCATCAATTCCTAGTGAGTTACATCATTGTGGCAATTTAATCACTATTACTTTATAGAGCAATAAGTCTTATTTTCTTATTCTCTATCAATAGGTGCAGGAGCTGGGAAGAAATTGAAGTCCAAGATTGTAGGACCTTCCTCGCAACCTTTTGGTACACATACTGAATATCTACGACCAGAGGCTATCTAGACATGGAAGAGTCTATATTGTGGTATTGAGACTGCCTAATTGGATTTGTGCAAGGGTCTACAACTCCATAGAATAGGGAATCTTATGGCTTCTACAGATATCCATTATGAGGATAAACCCAATGAAGTGTGAGATTACATCAAAGAGCTGGAAATGCTCATATATGCCACTGACGATTCTATTCCTATCACCAAGCGGGTGAAGGAAATGATAGATCGTGGTGCCGTTGAGGGGACTGATGAGGAGTGGCACAATTATGTGGCTCCTGAAGATGTAAGTTTTCTTTCCTTATTTTCCTTGCAACTTGATTTTAGTCAAAGCTTTGTTACTAAAGGAAATTATTTTATTCATCCTACAGCTTGCAAAGAAAGGAACTATTGAGGTCCCTTCGCCACAATATAGCCCTGGTGGTACTGCCATTGGGGCTGCTGCCGAATATGCTCACAAATCGGGCGAGATATCTCTAGGACATCAGGCCATGAATGAAGAGTTAAACATGGCCTTCCATTCTCCAATTCAAGTGCCTGTAAGGGAGACTGCCGATACTCCAAAAATACCAAAGAAGCAAAGGAAATGAAGGAGGAATTCCACAACTAATTGCTTTATTAGTAGCGGTAAGTCCTTCGGGTAATCGTGAGTCTTAAACAATGAGAAAGATTACTCATTTTCCTTGGGATTGAAGGGGATTATTTAGTTTCCCCTATGAGGGAGAGGACTGATCCTCCTTTGAGGACCACAGAGGATACTGTGGAACAAACACAAATTCAGGCTGACTTGGCTGCTCCTAGAGAAGATCCAGCATCTGTTCCTAGTATCCCTCCTGCTAGTGTTGAAAGAAGAGAAGAACCTTCTTCTGGTAAGTTAACAATGATCCATGAAATGTTAAATGAAACATCGACTGACTTCCATTCTGTAATACTTTAGGTTCAACCCCTGCATTAGAGCTTTTTGCGGCTATTGCAACTGATGTCGTGATCTTATCTGAAGATGCTGTCCAGGGTCAGGGACCATAGGATGAAGGTCGCCAAGAAGACACATCAAATGCTCCCACTGGTGAGACTAACCAGGATTCTGAGATGACATTAGATGAAATGATAGAACTTGGCACATCTTTCGAAGATTTTATAAATCATGTTAAATTACCATGTAATTTAGAAGATTATGGATGTGAGTGTTATCCTTCGTCCTATTAAAAATAAATTCTTATTACATGTCTAATCATGATCGGTTCAAATGTGCAGTTCTATCTGAGAAAGCTGCTGAACTACCCATGCCTGAAGGGGGTACAAAGAACCCTACTGTTGCAGAGACATTAGCACAAGTGGAGCTGAACCCAGTGGAGCTTCCTCAAACTCATCCTGAAAATCCTGTCAAAGCTAGGAAAGATGGGGAGGAGCCTTCTCAGGTTGCTGATCTACCGTTGGGTAAGGGATAACAATATTTGCGACTGTACTTAATTTTTAAGACTGTCAATTAACTTTTATTATCCTTTGAAACTAACCAAAGCTTTAAATTGATTATGCAGGGCCATCAATTTTAGTGGCTAGATCTGGAGGTGAGGCCTCAACCTCTACCCCAACGGGAATTGAAAGCGAAGAAGCACAGGTCAGGGGGGAAGGAGCAGAACATGACACTTCCTTAAGTGAATTAATCCCAGATTACATTCCCCCCTGTGACAGTGATGCTGAGTCAGATCCAGAAATACATAAGGCATTCCAATTTTCACGACGCAAGGCATGGAAAAACATATGGAAGATCATATCAGAAGTGCCTTTAGAAGAGCTATCATCGAAGATCCCTCAACTGTCATCCCTATTTTTCATACTGGTACTTGGCTGTTTTGAATATCAGAAGATCCATGCTGCAGTGAAGCAAGTCATTGTAAGGAGGGAGCAGAAGAAAAAGTGCCGTGAAGATCTGACTAGAGTGAAATTTTCAGCCAATATTAGTGAATTTGAGGTTGCGATATCCCGAGATGAGGCTGACTATACTTCCAAGATGAAGGATTTTAATCACAAGATCAAAGATAAATTTGTTCAGCAAATTCACCTTCAGTAACAGTTAGATGCTGTTACTGGGGAACTTGACCAACTAAACAATTCACTGGAGGGAGCTCAAATGAGTGGTATGAAAACCATTGCGGATTCCAAGAAAGCCCTCCATCAGGCTCAAAAGAGTGAAGTTGGTCGAGTTCATGAGCTTCAAGTGGCTAATGATGAAGCTTGGGATGCTGTACATCACGTGAAGACTTATGTTGACAGTCTCTTGTAATTCCTGGAAAAGAGAAGAGAATCCAGTCTGTGGATTTCCTTCTAATTCTTGTGCATCAAATAAAAAACACTCTCATTTTCAATCATTTGTGCACACATTTTCCCTTTTTACCTGCTTTAGATTTTTTACCTAAGCCAATGGGCCTAGTAAGCATAGTTTGATTTTTACTAGGATTATTATAAATAACCCTACAAACTTTAAATATTTTAATTGCTCAATATTACCTAGATAATACAAAATGTATGTTTAGTGAGCTGGAACTTGACTTTTGTTCAAAGTTCCATTGTCTTTTGTGGGCAGTTTAAAGTCATGTACGTCGGACATAAAAAAGGATAATGTTTAAGGTCGAAATAACTTTGACCGAATGGGTTAAAAATTGACTCAATTCCTTGAAAATTTATCTAAAAACATATTACCACACTCAAGTATGAGGGAAAATATGCAAACTATGACTTAAGAAAATTTTAATCTGAGGAATGATATGAAAAAGAGCTAAAATGCATTAGATGAAGTAGTTACCAAGAAAGAAGTTACCAATATTTAACAAACCCATTAGGGGGTTGAATTATACAGGTCCACCTAAGGGCATTGGCTGCATAGTCAAATAAATAACATCTTTTGGCTGACAGGTCCGTTATGTAGACTACTTATGCAAGGCCGCCTAAGGGAACATGCTACATAGTCAGGAAAAAGAACTCTCAGAAATTTACTTTTCTACTGCTAATAATCCAGTTAAAGTTTATGGGGATTCAACTTTTCCAAAGTGTAAAGTTTTTTGTATGGAAAAAGGTATTGAATATGGAGAAGATATTTCCAAACAAGATTATCGAAGAAGTAGATGAATATCACTCCTACGAAGGTCTAACCCAAACGTAGAGAAGGAAAATATAAACCATAGACTTGAATACTTTCTGATCATGAAAAAGGATATGGGACAAATATGTTAAGGATGACTATTTTTTCAGATCCCTACATATTGTCATTAAGACAAATAAAGACAAAAGAGGTTTTCTTTCTAAGAATGAAGTTACTATTATTTAACGAACCTGTTAGGGGGTTGAATTATGCAGGGCTGCCTAAGGGCATTGGCTGCATAGTCAAATAATAACATCTTTTGGCTGACACGTCTGTTATGTAGAATGTTTATACAAGGCCGCCTAAGGGCACGTGCTGCATGGTTAGGGAAAAGAATTCTCAAAAATTGGATATTTTGTGACTAGAAGTCAAGAAAAGGGTTATGAAGATCTGAAAATATTTAAGGTTAGGATTATGACACAGAAAAAATGGGTATTTTCCAATGTATATAGAGATACACAGATCAATGCTAACCATAATCATGTTGTGGCTGGGTCTTGAATTGAAATATTGGACTTCACTACGTATCTCATAAGGATAGGAATCAATCCATACATAGTTCTTGAAATAAAATTTAACGTCGTGTGGGATGAAAGTATGAGAGATCTTATTTTAGGGTCATAGAGCTCAGACCATTATAAGAAATACACAGTGTGTGTTTTCATGGGGACTTTTCAGCCAGGGGACTGAAAGTGGAATTTGGGGTTAGGCCCAAATACTTGGGGCTGGATTCGAGGGACACTCGAACATTCCTACGTATCCCATAAGGATGGGAATCAAGCCCACGTAGTTCTAGAAATACCCTATGTACAGATTTGGTTCGTACAAGTGAAGGGTGAAAAAGAGACTTTAGTGCAATGATGGTTTGACCCAAGATAAAAGGTTCAGGCATTAACATGTATGCACATAGTCTTTGAAATATAACATGATTGAAAATCAATGTAAATAATGATTTCCTCTTAGGTGAGGACATCAAAGAATGTTGTAGTTTACTGTCATACAGGACAAGAAGGTGATGTACAGTTTAACGTCATGTATCAAGGACAAAGGTGAACCAATGTGAAGAGATTGGTTTTGGGATTGAACCTTGGGAGATTGCCTACGTACCCAGCCTAGAAGTCAAGGATCAAAGTCTGCATAGTTCAATTAAATAATGAATTAGAGATCAAGTTGTTCTTGGGGAAAACGACCCTAAAAAGAAAACGTGTTAGGAATTATGCGTGGTTAGAGGCCTAGAGAGGGTGTTATGGTTGAAGTTTTCTCTAAGCTCACGTAATTCATACTCAGTGTGAGAAACAAGAGGTGGAAAAAAACTTAACGATGCACAGTTTAATGTCATGTAGGACATATGAAGGGACCATGCAGTTTAAAGTCTTACAGTTAGGACTATTGGTGCTGCACAGTTTAGTGTCATGTAGCAGGGACAAAAAAATACAGTTTAACGTTATGTAGGACGTATTAAGGGATTTCTATACAGTTTAGCGTCATATAGTTAGGACGATGGGGACAATATAGTTTAATGTCATGTTGGACAAAAAGAGGACTGTGCAGTTTAATGTCATGCAGTAAGGAAAAAAGAGGACACATTTTAACGTCATGTTGGACGTATTAGGGACTTTTTCACAGTTTAACGTCATGTTGGACGAAAAAAGGACGATACAGTTTAGTGTCATTTTGGATAAAAGTGAGAATAGTTTAAGGTCATATGCATGGACCGTTGGTTATGCAGTTCAACGTCTTACTGGATGTAAGGGACTTCTGTACAGTTTAGCGTCATGTAGTCTGGACGTCACAGTTTAACATCATGTTGGATGTAAGTGTCAATAGTTTAAAGTCATATGCATGGACCCTGGATGGTTATGAAGTTTAATGTCTTGCTGGACGTTATCACAGTTTAATGTCATGTTGGACGTAAAGGGTATTTGCGTTACACAAAATACTTCTTCAGAAATCTAGCATTGGTTGGAGTAGTGATGAGTTCTCCATCCATTGAGATTAAAGAATATTCTCCATTAGAGTAGACCTTATGTATCGAATAAGGTCCTTCCCATTTTGGCTCAAGATTGGGAGGTTTCTTTCCTGGTATCATTAGATTTCTGAGAACTAATACCAATTCTCCCTGAACGAATGAACGAAGATGAACTTTTTTGTTGAAATCTCATGCTATTCGATTCTTATAGATTTCCAAGTGGTGAAGAGTGCACAATCTTTTCTCATCTAACCATTCCAATTCATTCAATTGATTTTGAGATTGTTCAACTGTAGATTATTGATCACAAATGGATACTCTGAGCGAAGGTAATTGAAATTCAATGGGCAAGACTGCTTCCGTTCCATATACCAATGAATATGGAGTTGACCGCGTTGCAGTGCGGGTGGTGGTTCGATAAGCCCATAAATCATGAAAGAGTTTATCAGGCCATGAACTCTTATCTTTATCCATTATCTTTTGCAGTATATTTTATAGATTCTTATTGAAGGCTTATATCTGGCCATTGGCCGCTGCATGATACCGAGATGAATGATTGGATTTGATGTTGTATTCTTGATACAACTTCTTCACCTCGGATGAACAGAAGTTGGTGCTATTGTCCGTCAATATGGTATGAGGGACACCAAATCTGGTAATGATGTTAGACTTGATGAAGATAACAATGCATTTAGAACTGACTTCTTTGAGGGGTATTGCCTCTGCCCATTTGGAAAATAAGTCAGTAGCAGTAAAATTATACTTTAACTGCTTAGATGTAGCCGAAGGATAAGGTCCCACTACATTCATTCCCCATGTGGCGAATGGCCATGAGTATTTAGCTGTATAAAGCAACTTTGGGGGTTGATGAATGAAGTCGGAATGTAATTGGCATGAATTAAACTTCTTTGTGAAATCAACACAATCTTGTATCATTGAAGGCCAAAAGTATCCAAGCCTTCAAATCTGATCATATAGTCTATGTCCAGACTGGTGGGCACCACAGAATCCTGCATGCACTTCTTTAATAACAACCATTGTCTCTTCACCATCAATGCATCTGAAGAGAACTCCATCAAAACCACGTTTGTAGAGAACTTTCTCTAAGTGATCTGGGCTATCATAAAGAGTGAAATTGACCACACGTCTCCGGAATTGTTCTTTCCCGGCTCTATCAGGTGGAAGTGTTCCATTTTGAAGGTATTCCCTGATAGGTGTCATACATCCTGTAGTATGACCATATAGTTCAGATATGGGACTAATTTCATTGATTTCCTATGTTCTGTCTTGAACATAAGGTGAAATTGTACGACGGTGGGCAATACTGATGGTTGTCTCATCCCGATTTGGATCTGCCAGAGCTGTGGCTATATTAGCCAGTGCACCATCTTGAACATTTTTTGATATTGGGACATAAGAAAATGTCGGTTCTGAAGGGAATTCCACCATTAATTCTCCGATGTAATCATACAAAGGGATTATTTCTTCTTTTTTGATTGCATAATCCCCATTGACTTGTTTGATTACCAGGTCTGAATCACCTTTCACCTTTAAGTGATTCACTTGTGCTTGAATCGCCAACTCCAATCCTATAATAAGAGCTTAGTATTATGATTCATTATTTGTAATGCCTCCTAACAATGAGAAAGAATAAGGTAACAATGATTTTTATGGGGAAATGAGTACAAATCCAAACCCAACTTTGTTGAATTTAGGATTTTCCATTTTCCTCCCTGTTGGACTTCTGGAAGCACCATCGAAGTACATTTCCCATACCTGAAGACTATCTTGAATAGAGAAGACTTCCTCATCATGATGTTCAATATCTGAAGATTTTTCTTCCACTGAAGGGTGTTCAACCAGGAAATCAGCCAGAGCTTGGCCCTTTATTTCCTTTTGAGACACATATTGAATATCAAATTGCTGCAAGATAACTTCCCACCTTGCCAGACATCCTGTAAGTATTGGACGACTAAGGATGAATTTGAGCGGGTTATTGCGAGATACCAATTGGACCTCATGATGTTGTAGGTAGTGTCTCAACTTTTGAACTACAAAGACTAATGCTAGGCTGCACTTATCAATATTTGAGTATCGGGTTTCTGCTTCAAGCATAGTCCGACTGAGATAGTAGAGGCTATTTTCATTCCCAACATCATTCTTCTGAGTAAGAAATGCACCCAATGATCGCTCTAGAGCTGTCACATAGAGGATAAGTGGTCTTACTTCAACAGGTGGCATTAACACCAGTGGACTCAAGAGATACTTCTTGAGAATATCGAATGCTTCTTGACATTCTTCAGTCCACTTATAAGTGACTCCCTCCTTCATCAATTTGGTGAAGGGTAGACTTTTGCCTGCCAAATTGGTGATGAAACTCTGAATATAGGCCAAGTGTCCTTGAATTACTCTCAATTACTTTAAATTTCGAGGAGGTGACATACCAAGTATTGACTTTGTCTTATCAGGATCGACCTCAATACCACGATGGCGTACGACGAAGCTGAGAAATTTTCCTGAGGTTACCCCAAAAGCACATTTTAAGGGGTTCATCTTAAAACTATGTTGTCGAAGCTTGCGGAATATGGTTTCCAAATCATCCAAGTGATTAGAACTTTGTTTGGATTTAACCACCAAATCATCCACATAACATTCAACAAACTTCCCTAGAAAGGGTTTGAAGATACGATGCATGGCACACTGATATATTGCGCCTGCATTCTTTAGGCCAAAGGGCATTACCTGATAGAAAAACACACCCTGAGGGGATCTGAAAGCTGTATATTCCTCATCTTCTAGAGCCATTCGGATTTGATTTTATCCAGAATATCCATCCATGAAGGAGAGTACTTCATAGATAGCTATTTCATCAATTAAAAGTTCTGTAATCGGAACTGGAAAATCATCCTTAGGACAATGCCGATTAAGATCTCTGAAATCAATGAAAACTCTAATTTTCCCATTTTTCTTTTTCACTGGGACAATATTAGCCAACCACTTAGGATATTTAACTTCTCTGATGAATTTATCTTTGATGATCTTATCCACTTCAGCTTCAATTTTGGAAGCATAGGTTGGGTGTGTTCTTCTAGCGGCTTTTTTGAATCCTCGATGTTCTTCTGGAAAACCCAAATGATGAGTGGAAACATCAGGATCATGCCCTGGCATATCTGTATAGTTCCAAGCAAATATATCTCTATTTTTCTTTAAAAAGGAAATATACATCTCTTGCTCTTCAAGAGTCATGGCCACACTAATTAAAGTGGGGCGTGAATCTTCTTTTGTACCCAGATTTATTTCTTTGAGTTCATCCATGGTGGTAGAGATACCCTCTTCAAATGCTGGAGGAGAATCCCTAAGATCTTATTCTTATTCTTCAACATGTGTTATTTCTTCTGTTTCTACTTGTATAGAAGATGATGAAGCAGACTTTTCATAATTAGAAGAGATTCCAAAATTTTCACATCTTGAAGAAGAAGTTTCCATTTCCGACATAATTGATGATGAAGGGTCTTCTTTGGGTAATAAAGAGGAGATGATGGATTGAGAATCGACATAATCGTTAAACTCTAATATTGCTATAACTTCTTCTGGCCTGGTTGGCGAAGTATAGACTTGCTGGATTTCAGCAGATGAAATGAAGAGATCTCCATTTGAGCTTTCATCATTGCTTGGTGGATCACCACTTTCTCCCATGTTGTCTGGCTTGATTGCCGTAATTGACATTATGGAGGTTTCCATAATATTATTTTGATTTGGGTCTATCCTGTCAATTTGACTAATAGGAAACACATAATCTGTACTCACATGTGTAAATGGGTTTACTAGAATCTTTTCTAAACCATATGGAGCATTAACTTTGGTAATATCCCTTGTTGCGGATTTGTCTTTTCCCTTCATGTGATAGAATTCCACCTCAATGTATTGAGATTCACATGTCTTGAACAGGGATTTATCACCATATAATGTCCCAATTTGACCATCGAAACAATATTTGAGACATTGATGGTATGACGAAGGGATAGCCACATGCCGATATAGCCAGGGTCTTCTAAGAAATATGTTGAATGCTGAATCTTGATCAAAAACCATGAAATATGAATTGGATACAAGATCTCCAAACTGAGTTCTGAGTGTAATCTCACCCAGTGTTTCTTGTTAATTTTTATCATATCCTTGTAACATCAAAGTATAAGGAGATAAATCAGATTCCGTGAGGCCCAATCGACGAAGTGTACGAATGGGGATGAGGTTGACTCCTGAACCATTATCAAGGAAGACTCTTCGGATGTCTACACCATTGAACTTTCCAGATAAGTATAAAGGTCTGATATTTCCATGCACAACATCATCTTCATCTTCATCTGTGAAAGATATTACTGCATGACATTCTGTAGGATTATTCTCAACATGGTAGGCTTCAGCCACAACAATTTCAGTTTCAAACTCCTGAGGACTCGACAAAGCCTATATGAGTGCATCCCTAAGATCCTTTGATAAATTCAAGGCATCCAGAATTGATAACTTGGCTGGTACTTGGTCCAAGTGCTTCAATACATCATACTTTTGATCCGAAGGTCTGCGTTTCCCAACAAGAACATGTGGTTTCGCAGGTACCTTAGAATTAGATGTTTTGGAAGTTGATGCATCTTGTACTGAGATAGAAGTTGGCAATATTCATGGATTTGGAAAATTAGACCAATTAGATCCATTTACTTTCTGTGAGGAAGAAGATGGAACCTTTAACTGATCTTCCAGAATAATTGTGCTAGGGCTGAGTCTGCCTTGTGTGGAAGAACTTGCTTGTTCTTGTTGAGCTCGTTGAAGAGCTCTTCCAAGAGTTTCTGCTGCATACACAGTTCTAGCAGGGGTATAATTGGAATAGTATCCTCTGAAAGATCCACGTCTTCCCCTATATCCTGAGCCTCTGTAACTTCCTCTGATTCCTCTATTTGATATAGGGAATTTGGGCTCATCAAAATCGAAACTGCGACTGGCATATGGATTTGTTAATTGAATCATATTAACAGAACCGAAGATCAATTCTTCATCTGATGAAGACTCTTCCTGATTAGCCTGTTTAGGCTGTGCCGTTTGATGGGGCGGTGCCCGTGGCTTTGAAGTAGATGGCATGAAATCTACCAGAGTCAAAGACAACTTAGGATTTGACACATACTCATCTACTTCTGATTCTTCTTCTTTCTTTGAATCATGCCATTTCTTTGAGGATTTTCCCTCTGATGAAGTGGGTTTTGCTGTGGCATTCATGGTAGAAGGCACAATTGGTTTCTTCAATTGCATTCGAAAAATGGCATGAGTTCGGTTGATCATTTTTCTGACCATCCAATCATTATATTTTTGCGCATTTTTGTTTTTGACTTCTTGCCATTTGCCTTCTTCCTCTAGAACTGTAGCAGTAACACATGCTACCTGGGATGAAGATCCTTTTAGTTTGAATTATCCCAAGTCGACCATTTTTTGCAGGAGGTCCTTGAAAACAAAACACTCCTGAATGGGATGCCCCAACATTTTATGAAAGGGGAAATAATTGGGATGGTCTTCATCTCCTTCCTTGTTTGGCCTTTTGGGACTTGGCAATTGAACCAAATTATTTTCCAGAGCCGAAATGAAGTAACCAGGAACTTGTTCATTTTGGAAAGAGTATTTTTTTCTCTTCATATCCTCAAATTGTTTCCATCTTTGATCTCTTTGATCATATTAACAAAACGGACTTCTTTTTTGATGCTCAGGAGGTGGAGCCCTTCGGGAAGATGAAGGTTTTGAAGTAAAAGTAGGTACATGTGCTTGTTTAAGCATAACTGTATTAGTTTTTGCTTTACCCATTCTCCTTCCTGGAGCTGATGGAATTATACGAGCTTTATCCTTAGTCTTTATAAGAGAATCTTCAATCTATTGAGCGATTTAAGTAAGGTCTAGAAACCCTCCTGTGTATTTCACAGGGATCAACGACATGCGTAATTCGTCACACATATTTGCCACACAGATTGGCAACAATTCTTCTTGAGGGAGTGCTAAGCATAGGGAATATGTTAATCCCTTCCAGTGAGCAATGGAATATGAAACCCTTTCATTCTCCCTTTTATTAAAGTTTGTAAGATCAAAAACTGTTGTCTTTGGAAAAGTTGAGCTGAACTAAAGAAGGAATTTTTGGTGAAGATCCTCCCATCTGGTAATTGACCTGGACTGCAAGCTTGTGTACCATATAAAAGCTGGTCCTTGCAAGGTTCACATGAAGCATCTAAGTTTCACTGCTTCTTGATGTTCTGGAGTTCCCATCATAGGATCACAAAAAGACATGCAATGCATCAAATGCTGTTTAGGATCTCCTGATCCATTGAAAATAGGGAATACAGGGTGCCCAAAACTTGATGGAGGAGGGATTGAATCTACCCATTCAGGGTAAGCTCTCTTTTCTGGTCAAATTTGAGCACGATTTCCCTCCATATCTTCCAACCGAGCTGTTAATGACTCAATAGTAGTTATTAAATTTTGAGAAACATCTGGTTGAGCTTGGACCTGAATAGGTGCAATAACTAGAGTTGGTATAGATGTGGTGGCTGGTACTGCAACTGATGGTAGCACCGCCAATTGTTTTTGCACTTGACCCATAGGATTAGACCTGTGAGGGTGTATTGATAAAGGAGGATATTCTTGATCCATCTAAGTAGCCACAACAAATTCCCTTGGCTGACTAACTCCAGCACGCTTAGGAGGAAGACTACTTTGAAGTAGTTCTGCATTCAACCTCCTCAATTCCTTCATTTCTTCCTCTTGTTGTGAAAATCTTTGCTCTAGTGAGAGCGATTGGCCTTATCCAGAGGAAGGGCATGTAACTGGATTCTTTCCTTTCCCCTTGTTATCTCCCTTTCGGAGAGGGGGAAGTGGGTTACTTGAAAAAACACCCAGATTCTGGGTAAACCTTTGACTTCGTGTATGCACACATTCTTCATTTGTGTCTGTGTGTATAACTTCTTGAGCAGGAACCTCTTCATTTGAGTACCCTTAGTGAGCCTCATGTTATGTAGGATTAGCAACAATATAATTAATGACATTAATTGATTCATAACGCATCGCATCCCTTCTATCATCATTTCTGTGATATTGTATTCTGCCATACCCCTGATGAGGCATTGCCTTTTGTTGATTCAATCCCTCAGGAACTTCTTGATGAACCATAATTTGGAGGGAATCTCCTGATAATTTGGCTCTTCATTCCTCTTGAGGATTCTTCCCCAATCGATAAAAGACTGACTTTATCCGAGGGAGGGGTTGAGGATTTGAAAAAGTTCCCAGTCCGGTGGACTGGGGCTGTTCTTGCTATCTTTGCTCAACTCTTCTAATCCTATTTGTTGATTCTAAGGGTTGGTTTAAAAGAGTCCCCAGTCTGGAAAGCTGGGGTGGTTCTTGATATGCTATGTTTGAGACGTTCTTAAAATCTCTCCTGATCTTATGAACCTTGGTCCAAAAATTAGCTGGATGCATCAATCAACATCCACTTTTATCACTCAGTTCAAAAGACCGTTGGATGATTTCTGACACTTCTGTAAATTGATGATGTGCTTGCTCCAAATGAGAGGCTTGTTCAATATTATAGTTTTATTGATGCAGGAGTAATTCAACAACTTCTTCTCTATATTATTTATTTTGAGAGGAACTAGTTTAGGCCTATTCTTGGGAAAGCTTTTGATTACAAACAAAACCCATTGACTGTGGCCGGCCACGGGCAATAACATTGCATGAGACCATTTTTGGCGGGCTTTTCTGACTGGAGAGTACAGTGAAATGTAGTGCTCCATGAACACCCCATCCTCTGACATGAATACCAGATGGGGCATTGGCAATTAACTGGCACAATCTTTATAGTGCGCCAAGGCATGAACTTTGAAGGGCTCTCTACTGCTTTTCAGCCTTCAGATATCGAGAAACTGAGCGAGATGCCAAGTCAATTTGGCGCTGTAACCCTTCTATTATCTTGACATGATTTTCATATTCATCATAGGATAATACTTTCTTTTTCAACTGACAAAGAGTTTTCCATATGTTGAGATGAATATCATGAATTCCATCTTCCATCAACATCTCTGGAATGTCGTACTGAGAATCAGCCAAAGGCCAAAACAGAACTGGCACTTCACCTTTTGCCAGTTGTTTTATCATATTAAGTACTTCCTCTTTATTATTCAATGAAGATTATTCTACCTGATTTGACCAGAGCTGGTGCCTCCTTTTTGCTTCATCGGATTCAACAAGATTGGTAGAGAATTCAATGATCAAACTAGAATATGCATGACTTAGGGGTGGTTCAGAGAATGATCTACACCCTGGGATATATTCTGATTGAGAAAGTGTTTCACTTGATGATGGTAAAGCATCAGACATGACTGGATTTACTTTTTCAAGTGCCTCAAGATAAGAGGGATTTCTCGTCACTGCATTGTCTTCTGAAGAATTTTACAGACAATGCGAATTACTACTGTGAAGAGGGATTTCACAGCTAAATTCATCATCATGGGGAGGACCACCATGGTGGATTACAGAAAAATATGAAAGATTTTTCTCCTTGATCTTCTGACCACACAGAGGGTTCTTGTGGCTCTCATCTGAAGATGAAACTTCAAGATCGACCAAATTGTCATGAAGCAAGCATTCATGAGGAAGTATCTGATGTAGACCTTTGGAATTAATGTCCCGACTATTGGGAACTGAGAGAGAAGAATATTGAGTTGCAACAGATAGTTGTATGAGTGCATCAAGAATTCCAGCATCGAGTAAGGCCTTTTCATAGACGGGCCTTTGATTTCTTGACTGTGCTGGGCGGGTCTTCTTCTTATATGCCTTCTTACTCAATTTGGAAGGTGTATGTACCTGCTCAGGAGAAATGATCTGGTTAGGCTGATTATCTCTTCTCAAACTAGGTGTATGTGCCTGACTTGGTTGTCCGTATGATATGGGGGAGTACGCCCCACAAACCTCTTGGACTGGAACAGAGGTGTGTGTCTGTTCCGAAGTGAACTGTTGATTTTTCACTCCACTGGTAGGGATAGATTTATGTGTCTTTCCCTGAGATGCTGCTGAAGCTGTTATAATATCCTGGAAGGAATCCAGAATATGAGTAGGGATTTTCTTATGCTCTTTCACCATTGATAGAATATGCTTGGTGATTTCAGCAACTGGAATGGGAATATACGTCCATTCCGTGATTGGAGTAGGTGTGTGTTCCTGCTCTTGTCCTCCTTTTCCTGTCAATGAATCCTGACAGTACTCAAGTGTGGGGGCAGAGAGTTGAGTCTGCCTCCTGTTTGTCACCGGAGCTTTCCGACTGACTTCTACAAATGCTACCAAACGAGACTGTTGGTAGGCTTGATCAATACTAGCAGGTGTATGTGCCTGCCGATTCACTCCGCCGAACGTGATTGATGAGCCTCCTTCAATACTGACAGACGAGGCTGCTGGCAGGATTGATGAGTGTAAGCAGGTGTATGTACCTGTTTACCAGTTGTCAACACATTCACTACTGGAAAGATGATCTTTCCCAACACTTCTATACCAACGGTTTGTAAAAACCGTTGGTATAGCTACCATTTCCCAACGGTTCACCAAAACCGCTGGGAAATCCATAGATTTCCCCACCTTTCCCAATGGTTTGGAAAACCATTGGGAAAGGGTCACTCTTTCCCAACGGTTCACCAAAACCGTTGGGAAAGGGTGTGTTTTGAGCCTCTTTCCCAACGGTTCACCAAAACCGTTGGGAAAGGGTCACTCTTTCCCAACGGTTCACCAAAACCATTGGGAAAGGGTGTGTTTTGAGCCTCTTTCCCAACGGTTCACCAAAACCGTTGGGATAGAGTGACCTTTACCAACGGTTCACCAAAACCATTGGGAAAAAACACCCAAAAAACCAACCTCCAGCATAACAAAACTCAACCCACCCCTAACCTATCCCAACGGTTTTCAAAACCGTTGGGATAGGTTCTTTAATTTTTTTCCATATCTACTAACCGAGAACATTATATAAATCAAAATTTAAAATAATTATGATAATACATATATATATTTATGAAATTATGTTTAAAAAAGTGATGTTAGCTTAGTGGTTAAGCCGTTCGATTATAAACGAGGGGTCCTGGGATCAAATCCCAGTGGATGTTTTATTTTTGGAATTTATATACCAACAGTTCCATTACCGTTGGTATAGACCTATCCCAATGGATTACTTGGCTACGGTTCTCCAAACCATTGGTATAGGCTATACCAACGGTTTGGAGGCCTATACCAACGGTTCCAAACCGTTGGTAAAGGTTAGTTTTCCAGTAGTGATTGTGTTTGTGGGCTTCATCGTATGTAGTCCGACGAGCCTGCTGAATAACTGATGATTTATAAACAGGGTTATGTTCTTGTCTATAGTACTCCATCGGAATTACCTGGCAGGATTGGCATGATGCTGCCAGATGAGTCTGCTAGACAACTGAATTAAAACGGGTGGGTGTGTGTGCCCGCTCGTTTCTTTCCACCAAGTTAGGTTGGTGGACTTATCTGGAGATCACAGAGATGAGAACCTGCTCACTGTTGACCGGATTTCACCTCTGGTGGTTCGTCTTGCCTGTTCGGGTTCAAGGAACCTGAGCCAAATTCCTGGAAGCAATACCCTCATCATGTTGAGGGCGCACTGTCACACGAGTCTGGCGGCGATTGTTGATGGGAGCCCTCGGGAAGGACTCTTGTCTCCTTGAATTAAGGCCCTGAGGGACCTGCTCATTCACCTCTCCAGAATACGGGAGTGAATGGTGATTTCATTCCGGGGATAACGACCCGAAATGGTTGGAGACGGTGGTTTGCACCACCTGTTTCTTGATCGTTGGTCGTCACTGTCCGGACGACTGGGTTGAATTATTGACTTGGAGGGCTTGTCGAGCAGCCTCCAGAGTCTGAATAGTACCGTTTTTACGGTACTCCTTAACCAACACATTTGATACCTATCATTGAAGACGATGAGTAGGTGATTTCTTCCTCAGAGCGGATGATGATCCAGCCGGAGTAGCAGTAGTGGCATTCACAGCAGAGGTTTTCACAGTAGAAGTATTCACAGCAGTGAACTTAAAAAAATCCATTCTTGTAATGTAGATGATCTTGTAAAAGGGTTCATGTTTGATATAACAAACATAATCAAGATAAGTTCAGCCACTACATCTTTTGGATGAGCACATATGTTATTGACTGTCTTGTTTTCCCTCTCATTGAGTTTAAATAGGGGCCTAAAAAATAGGTAAAACATCACTTTGACTTGGTTAAGGATTCACGTCGGGTTCACCATTTTTTTTTCCTCTGGAATTGGGGATGACCTCGTTGATTGAAGGTTCAAACATTCCAATCAGTTTCTAACGGGTTTATTCATAGAACCAGAAATATCAAATGATTCCATATCCATTTGGATATACTTTCCAAAGGTAGGATCTCATTAGTTGTGGACTGATGAGGCTTATGAATTTTCATTGGTCGAGAGGATGGGAGGTCGGACTCATCATACCTTTTTGAGGGGAATTATTGTCTACTCCGGGACACTCTTTATAGATTTAAGTTATGTTCGTGAATCCTTATTACATTACCAAGTATAAAATGATCTTTCCTTTAGATCTGACAATCAATGATTGATATGTATGAAATTTTAGAGAATCTTTTATATGTATTCTAGGTTCTTCATTGATAAAGAATCATCTGCATTTGTTAGATATTCTTATTCAATGGTATCCTTTAATACATAAAAGTCTCTTGGTCATTTATGATGACCATACTAGTTTTAAAGCCACTCAGTGGGGCACTTGAAGTTTATTGTCATTCAGAAGGACATGGATTAGTTCAGAGTTGGGATCGTACCCGCTGATGGGCTACCTACGTATCCTTTGTTTTGGAAAAGGAATTAGAACCCACGTAGTTCGAGTAGGGGAGTATGATGTTTATGCATGATTGATGGATCCAAGAAAGATGTCATGATTACTTTTACACTATAAGCTCACCTGAGTCATGCTCGGTGTGAGAAACAAGAGGTATTGGTGAAACCAGACAATTGTACCATGAAAGATGCAACAATGTGGGGCTTATGTATGTACGACTGCCCAAAATAGATAAGGATTAAGATTTACTTCAGGGAAGAAATCCAGGAACAAGGTCCATAAAGGTATATGTACTTCATGGAGATTTAGGTACTCTAACTTGGGGATTAATCTTGAGAAAGATGCCCAAATTAGGATGGGACTCATGATTGGGTTTTAATTCTGAAAAGGAAGGCCATATCAAAATTAAATTAGGAATGGTTAAGAGAAATTAAGACTGGGGCTTAATCCTGAGAAAGAAGCCCAGGTTAAGAGACTTGGGGCTTACTCCTAAGGAGGATGTCCATATTCATAGACTTTTAGACTGAGGATTATTCCTGAAGAGGAAACCCAGGTTAAGAGAACCATGGTTAGGGCTTATTCCTGAGAAGGATTCCCATATTTGGGAACTTTATGACTGGGGATTACTCCTAAGAAGGAAGCCCAGGTGAAGGGAATTATGACTGGGGCTTACTCCTAAGGAGGATGTCCAAATTAGGGGACTTGGGGCTTACTCCTGAAAAGGAGGCCCAAATTAATGAGGACTTGGGGCTTACTCCTAAGGAGGATTCCCAAATTAAGGATTCTCTCATCTTAGAGGATGAGGTTGAATGAATGAACTCTCTAACTTTAGTGATATAAAGATGTGTAAATCACTAGTTTTTTAGAGATGTTCCACAAAAATTCCTTTTAGATAAGGAATCCAACAAGGAAATCATGACATAAATGGCTTTGGAGAGAATTCTGAAGGCTTAATCCTGAAGAGGAGATGTGGATAGGTGTAAGAGGGGTGAAATGAGCAGGAAGGGCACCCAAAAAAAAGAGGGGCGCGCAAGTACTGGGCGGGCGCGCAAGTACTGCATGGGCGCTCAAGTCCTGGTCGCGCAGGTGTACCTGCGTGACATATGGGTACTTACGCAATAGCCAATCCTTAGGGTAGAACTTGGGCGAGGCTTGGCTCAAGCCTTTTATACTAACCCTGGATACTTTCAGAAGAGAGGCGCACAAGTTATGTGGAAGGAGTAAGGTGGCGTGCAAGTGTGGCCATTTCCCTTAAGGGCTGGCCACCCAGGCGCGCAAGTGTTGATGAGTTTCAACACTTAGGCCTTCCTCCCCCTCTTTAGATCTTCTTTTCTAGGTGAGAAATTACCTTAGAAGTGTTCAGAAGCTTTGAGAAGAGACTAGGGCGCTGGGAGCTCAAATATGAGGTTCTGGAAATTTTTCGTCCCCTCAAATGGGGGGCCCACAGGGGTATTTATAGGCTAGAGAGACCCTGGGTGAAATTTCAAAGAGGGCGCGCAAGTCACCTGTACGACCATTAGGCAGCGCGCAAGTTTACTTGTGTGACTATGAGGGAACTTGCGCGACCCAAAGGGAAAAGAACCCTTGTTCATGATTTTGTCAATTTTTGATGTTTTCTTCAAAGGATGAATCAATTTATGCTAAGGCATTTCCCTTTTCATTCATTTAGACTCTGTGACAAAAATAAGCGTCAACAAAGAGTTGGAAGCATATTTTATTTTTCATGGACTAGATCAAAGTTATAAATGTTAGACTAAATATAGAGAAAAATTGAATGTGCACACCAATTGGGATGATATTATGGTCTATAGATCATTTGATATGAATACCAGTGTAAATGATGATGGAGATCACATGAAATAAATAACAATAAAAAATGAAGATAACATTTGTGGTTGTACAAAGTTGTTTGAAAAGATAAATAGATTTTCTAAGAGACCATTTTATACCAATTTTACTAAATACACAACATTTACAGTTATATTGAAGTTATATAATTTGAAAGATGGTTGTGGATGGAGTGACACCAACTTTATAGAACTATTTGGTCCCCTAAATGATATTCTACTAGAAGAAAATAAACTACCATGTCAAACATATGACACTCACTACCACAAAACTGGCCAAGGCCAGCGCCACCCCTTTATCAGCGCTAACAAAAAAGCGCTGATAAGGGGGGGGGGCTTTATCAGCGCTCAAAAAAGAGCTGATAAAGGGTGCCTTTATCACCGCTTTTTTTAGTGCTGATAAAGGGGGGGGGGGGCTTTTATCATTGTTTTTTTAAAAGCGCTGATAAAGGGTCGACTTAATTTTTTTTTTAAAATATTAATATATAAATATAGTTATATAGTTATATTGATATAAATATAATATATAATTTTTAAATATATTTTAGATAAGTATAAATGTACATTTACACTTAATATACTTAATATATAAGATATAAGATATTTAGTGAAAATGGATTATTAAAAAATTAAAAAAATATTTTTAATTAATAATTTGCTAATTATTATGGAGTAATAGTCATTTAATAACAATTTTAAGACTAAAAAAATTAAAAAAATTTAAAAAAGATCCAAAATATGTTGAAAACGCAACTCAAACTTCAAACGGCCATAACTTTTGATCCGGGTGTCCGTTTGAGCTCTACCACATATCAAATCGAATCTTGCGATGAGATCTACGTCACTATGACTGGGGAACTCTAGTAAAACGTTTTTAAAGGCCAAAAGAGGCCCATAAGGCCTCCAAAACTGAGTTTTTAGTCGGGGTACCCAGATTTTTTAACATTTTGTGGGTTTTCAGCCTCGTTTGAGGGGGTATTATTGGATTTTTTTGGTGGGTACTAAATTTATTCCAAGGTATTACATTTATATTGATATTATGTCATTGAAATTTTATCATTTTTTATAATGAACTTCTATTTATAATCAAATATATAACTATATGTACATATTTTTTATATATTCACACCTAAAAATTAATTTTTTTAAATAAATAATTAAACATATTTACATATAAAATATATTAGATTTATCTAAATAATAACTAATATCCATTTTATTTAAAATACCAATATATGAATATTAATATAACTATATATATATATATATATATATTAATATAACTATATATATATATTAATATAAATATATATATATATATATTAACATAACTATATATATATATTAATATAAATATATATATTAATATAAATATAGATTACTATACGAATAAATATAACTAAATATATATATAAATAAATAGATATATCATGAATAAGAGAACATGTAATGCCCCGACCCCAGTTACCCAGAGTCGGTGCATTATTACATAACATTGGCATGATCACAAGAAAGATCAAGTCTCGAAAGACCGATTAGTTTAGTAGCCTTGGAATAACTAGATACATCAATAAAGTTTAAATTACATCATAAAATGAAAACTACAACAATATAGTCTCCATAGTCCACACTCTTATCCCCTCATACTATCCCTGCAGGTCATTCATAAATTACTTCTTCACATCCTGGGAAAAATAAAACATAGAAAAGGGGTGAGCTCAAATGCCCAGTAAGGATAACAATATAGCGGAAACTTTCATAAATAAGAATAAACATTTAAGGCAATGTATAACTAAAATAAAAGACTTTTAAACTTGAACTTCAACATAGTATGGCATAAATAAAATGAAATAATTCCATTTACTTATTCACATGGATATTCTAACAATCGAATAATCACATGCAATATCAATATCCACTTTCATAATGATGGAATGCATAATGACAGACTATCATAACCACATAGACAAGGCCTCGTGCCAAGACTACAAATAAGATTTTGTCAAGGCCTTTTTCCAAGACACTAGTTTGTCTCATGAGACCTACCGATGCATCGAGGAGCTATAGCGGGCTCCACCCGTCACATATTAAGTCCAATGCATTCCCATATGAAAAGGTTTAAACATAACATAAACATTCGTATTAAAACTAGCATAAGAAATGTAAATACTTCATCCATAAACCATGAATGGTATAAAAATAACACATCCACATTCAAAAATATCACAAAACCTTCAATACAAACTAGAATTTTTGTATCATAATAAATCAACTTCAAATAAGCATAAAATCCATCAAAGGATGTTGACATAGATGAAATCAAAACTCTTTTTAGAGAAATATCACTTTTTATTTTGGAATCATTTAAGAGACATATATTTATAAAATAAAACATTTTCTTTGAAAATATTCTTATAATCTTGTAAGGGAAGCTTAGAATATTTTATAACGGCAGAAAATATCCGCACCCTCCGTATAAGTTAAAAAAACATTCTTACCTTAATTCTGTCGAAAAGGTTAAAAAGCACCTTGTTTGGAAAAAGACGGAAAGATTCCTTTATAAACCTATTATAAAAAGTCAAAAAAGGGTATAAATGACTTTAAAAAATATTCTTGTACATAGTAAAAATGTTTTGAAAAACATTTTTAAGAAACATGGATGTGGATGATAAAGAAATCCCAGTAGATTATTACGTATAAACAACCTCGTATAATAAAGAGATTGTGAAATAAACCTTACCTTGTACTTTTCCTTGGTTTTGGTAGGATAACCTCCTGTATAATGGTTAAATAATTGTTATTAAATTATACATGAATCATATATATTAATATGATATCATATATGATCTTTTAACATTGCTTTGTTAATAATATTTTAGAATTATCGTTGTTTCGGGTGTTAACTTACTCGTTTTCTTTTATATGTTTTGTTACGTAAGCCATGTTTGTCATGGATAGGTTGTATCTTATTCATATCCATAATGATATCAAGTCCTTAAACATTATTTTGAAATCATAAAATTATAATTATACTTGAATGGATACGATGGAGAATGAATCTCATCGTGTTCGTGGAGACGGTAGTCCGCACGTACGCACGAGCGACAATATCATTATTTTGATATTAAAATAATATATAATTGGATGGTATATCATATATAAAGAATAATTATAATGTTATATTTATTATTTACATGAATTACAAATCATTATTATGCCCATCCAAATAATAATATATTGAATAACAATTACACCACGACGTGGAGACGGTAAGCCGTACGTACGCACGTATAGTGACATGTCATTAAAAGGATGGATAGAATACTGAATATGGTTGTACCATATTTATAATAATATTACAGTATATAGAAGATACTGTATTCATTATTTTAGAATGGGAATAACAAAGAAATAAGAAGTGGAAGAAGAAAGGAACTTGAAAAGGGGTGGTGAAATCATTACCTCTTCTTCGAGTTCTTCCTTTTGATTTGATCAAAAGGGCTCCTTAGGTTGGCTTTATGACTAAAGGAATGACTCTAGGATTAAGTGAGGGAAGTTGAGAGAGTATTTGGGCATATTTTGTCCGATCCAAATGGTTTTGAAGGTGTGAATTAATGAGAAGGGGGAGTGCCCTTTTATAAGAGGGGTGAGGGGCACCTTTGGAAAAGCTAGAAATATTATTTTATAATAAATTCATATTCGGTTTCTAATGGCTCCAAAGTGGATTATTTAAAGGTTAAGGTGGGTATGGGTTGAAAACCACTCAACCAATAGAATTTAGACAGGTTTGGGTCATTATATTAACCTTATCTTTTAGTTTTAACTCTTAGTTAATTAGTTTGACACTTACCATGTTACTTTGTATTTTTATATTATATAGTTAATAAACTTACTATATACCTCCAAGAGACCCACAAACGGTCCATTAATGATACACCTATCATGATATAAGTCTCTTGGCCGAGCCTTAGATTTTTAGGAATTGAATATCAATTAATAATATAATATTTGTTTTAAAAACTCTTTTATGTCAATTTTGACACTATTTGGAAAATTGATTTTTGTGAAAATCATAACAGAATGATTACTTAGAAAAAAGTTAATTAAATAATTCCTAAAATGTCATATTAACCTATAAAATTAGTTTAATTCATAAAATGTCTCTAATTATATTTATTTGGGTATTTATAATATCAATTATTTTAATTTTTCACTATTATGGTAATTACTGCATCATCATTGTGTCATAAATAAATTAAATTATTTAATGTCTAAAAATTAAAAATAAAATATCATTATGTAGGAAATCTTTTTATCTTTCTAATTAATATTTAAAATCGAATTTATCTTACGTATAACCCTATATTAAAAATCTTATAGTAAATAAACTTTGATTTTAACTCTTTTAACTCTTCTTTGAATTAAATAATAATAAATGTCCTAATCTAATACAAGTGGACCTAAATGATAATATTTTACTCCTAAGGTTGTTTTTGGTCGATATACACTTGTCCAATAGAATTAGGACATGTTTTAGGGTAATATTAATATCATTTTTACCCTTAATTACCCTATTTACTTTTAACCGTGGTAAATAAAATTAAAAAGTTACTATTCACCAAAAATTATTTTCATCTCATTGAACCACATTTTACTCCCTGATATTAACCGTGTCTCTCGGATTTTATAAATTCCACTCACAGAAGTGGTAAAATTATGTTTTATGAAAAATTCAGTTTTTTAACTACCACTTAGTGGTTTCACTATTCATCAAAAAATGAAAGTTTCCAGAAAAATACCAAAATTTAGGCCTAAGATATATTTGATATTATGAATTCAAAAATGATGTCTATTTTACCAAATTCAAAACATATCAGTTGCATTAATTAATTTAAAAATTAATTCCCGTCGTCAAAACAAATATCGTGTTTTTAAGAGATAATAACTATCAAAAGATTGACACTTGTTTATGTCCGGTTTAATTGTGAAATTATGTACAATGACCAAAATTGTATTAAATGGTAAAAATATATTCTAAATATACTTTAAAACTACTAAAATTCATAATTTATCAATATAAATTATTTTGATTAAAAAGATGCATTTAATTAAAATTTAGTAATTTTCACTATTTATCAAAATATAAATGTTATCCGAAAAGTTCCAAAATTTCAACTTAGGCTAAATTCGATACTCCGAATACAAAAATTAAGTCCATTTTGAGAGATAAAATTTATAAAATTTCAAAAAGTAGGTATTACTATTCATAACAGCTAGTTTGATTGGTTGTGGTGTGTGTTAGAACTCGAAGTTGCGTACAACACACGCTACTGTATTATTCAAAGGAAAGCGTACCGTGGAAGATTGGGATGTTTCATTGTAAATTTTTGATGTACCCATTCTAAAAATTAAATTTATTTAGTCAAATTGAATATATAAAAGTTTAAAATATTGGATTTAAAAAGGGTTCACTATTAAAAGTTGGTAAAAGTGCAATACTAAAAATGAATTTGTTCTTACATTATGTCTAAGAAACTCATAATATGGATTCTAAAATTATAAGGATTATATAAAGTTTAAAATTTAGTTAATACTATTCATAACCTCTTTTGAACGGATTGTTTGGTAAGTCATGGTGCGCTTGAACTCGGTGTTGCGTGTAGTGCAAGTTATTGAATTATTTTGAAGAAATAACAAACTATGAAATCTTGGGGTGTTACATTCTCCCCTCCTTCAATAAATTGCGTCCTCGCAATTTGAAATTGTTCTTCTAAAATAAAAGGTTGAATATAGAAAATATCTTTGTGGGAAAACCCACATTGGAAATTGGGTTGATAAAATTTAGTCTTAATAAGAGGAAAAGAGAAATGAAAGGGTCACCACCAAATTATGATCTCTATTCAGAGAACATTGGTGGAAATTAGGGACATATAATTGGAGAAAAAATGTAAATATTTATAGGTAGTGATTGAGGTCATCAATCACAAACAAGTGTAAAATTGAGGGCCTTAAATTCATCAATCTATGATGATTTAAAATACCATCGGTTCAGCAAAACATATAGTATTTGGATAACACATTTTTTTTGTTTTAAGATCCCTTCACTAAAGTATAAGAATTAATTTCTTCATTGAATAAGAGAAGAAGAAAAATATATACTTGACAAGTAGAGTCTCGGCCTTTAACTAATTTCTACAACAAACTCATCTTTCACTCTAAAAGATAATAGAACTTAAAAATAATATTCTATTTATCCTATTCATATAGGGTTAAAAAAATGAATTTATAATTCATATAGCAGAACCATTAAAAAAACAACATTATTCAAACCAAGACATCACGTGGGTCAGTGGTAGGTGATACACCCTTGTCCCCCTTCGGTTGTGGGTTCAAGTCTCACGGCCTTGCCGGACGCGACGGGTTGCCGCCTGACATCCGGGTTGTCCTTTTATGGCAATCCAAAATAATCCAAACTAGAACTATCCAAAATACTTCAGTACAAAATTTATAAGGAAGGTAAACACAATGGAGATCCTTTTTTGCCGCGTAATAACATGTGATCACCTTCATCATGTATTCTTTTAAAACACTGCAACATCCTGAATTACCATAAAACCTTATTGATTACATTCATGATCCCTTATTCTTTAAATAATAATAGATATATTCCTTCAATCCAAAAATGTTGTAAACCCCAACAATGATGGAATATAAAAATCATTAATCAGTTTCAAGGTAGTCAAGAATATCCAATATAATTTATCCAAATAAATCATGTATTATTTTAAAATCACTACCTCGGTATCAGAACCATATTATGGTTTATCTTTCTCTCAACCATATATTTTCCAAAAATATAACCTTCTATTGAGTCAATTTTATTTGTTCCACACAATCTCAAGTCCTTAATGAAATAGTACTGCAGTACAATCCTTATATACTCCATAATTATTATAACAAGTACATTGTTGATACAACACTCAAATGACATAATCAACATAAGAAATCTAATCATTCCTCTTCATCTGTGGTAGTATCATAACTTGATTATTATCCAATAGCATCATTTGCAGCATATTCTGATGACTGGGACATAGGTTTGCGTAGTGTCAAAACTCCTTGAAAATGAAGCATTGTACATTTGAAACCATTTTATTACCCTTGCAGTCACGTACTTTGTGCCCTTTTCCTCCACACTTATAACAAACTCCCATTCCTTTCAGGAAAGTTCCATGGTGTTTCTTTCCACAGTTATCACATATGGGAAAATTCTTCTTTTCCCTCTTCCCTTTATCCATCTTTCTCTCTTCCATCCTTTTCTTATCTTGCTTCCCTTCAAAGCCATAGAACTCAGTAAACTCTTTACTTATCTTATCAACACATGATATTATTTATTCATATGATGATAATACATGTGAGACTATTTCTCTTATAAATTATGGCTTAAGACCATGAAATATATGATCCTTCTTTCTCTTTGGATCGTGTGCATTGCTGGAGTTCTCATTCCTTCTACTGGGTGCCATTTCTAAACAATGGCATACACTAGATTAGTTTATGAATAACAATACCTAATCCCGAAATTGTAAAACACATAACATAAATTAAATTGTTTATGGATATAATCCATAATCATAAAAATGTCTCCTTTTAGGAAGTATATACTCATAAACCCTTCATAATGGTTTGTAAAGAAAATGAGAGTTATCCTAAGCATATCCCCTGGGAGTGTCGTAACCAAGAGCGCAGCAAGGCCCATTGTCGTGCACCAGTTCCCATTCGAGTCTAGCTCCAAGCGGTATTTTCGGGTTTTACCCCTAGGTACATCTGTGCCAGAGCCGCCTCTACCTGCTCGTATCCAGACAGGGATGTATTGCTCGGAAAACTCACAAAATCTCTACAATACCAAAATTCTAGGAAGTTATTCTATACTAATCCTCAAATTCCATCTTAAATCTATGTGCTCTAATCAGAGTTTATCTAAATCTATCTTCCAAGGTCTGTACTAAACTTCCTCTAATACCAACTGTAACGCCCCGACCCCAGTTACCTAGAGTTAGTGCATTATTACATAACATTGGCATGATCACAAGAAAGATCAAGTCTCGAAAGACCGATTAGTTTAGTAGCCTTGGAATAACTAGATACATTAATAAATTTTACATTATATCATAAAATGAAAAATACAACAATATAGTCTCCATAGTCCACACTCTTATCCCCTCATACTATCCCTGCAAATCATTCATAAATTACTTCTTCACATCCTGGGAAAAATAAAACATAGAAAAGGGGTGAGCTCAAATGCCCACTAAGGATAACAATATAGTAGAAACTTTCATACATAAGAATAAACATTTAAGGCAATGTATAACTAAAACAAAATCCTTTTAAACTTGAACTTCAACATATTATGTCATAAATAAAATGAAATAATTCCATTTACTTATTCACATGGATATTCTAATAATCGAATAATCACATGAAATATCAATAACCACTTTCATAATGATGGAATGTATAATGCTAGACTATCATAACCACATATCCAAGGCCTCGTGCCAAGACTACAAATAATATTTTGTCAAGGCCTTGTGCCAAGACACTAGTTTGTCTCATAAGATCTACCGATGCATTGAAGAGCTATAGCGGGCTCCACCTGTCACATATTAAGTCCAATGCATTCCCATATGAAAAGGTTTAAACATAACATAAATATTCATATTAAAACTAGCATACGAAATGTAAATACTTCATCTATAAACCATGAATGGTATAAAAATAACACATTCATAGTCAAACATATCACAAAACCTTCAATACAATATAGAAGTTTTGTATCATAATAAATCAACTTCAAATAAGCGTAAAATCCATCAAAAGATGTTGACATAGATGAAATCAAAACTTTTTTTAGAGAAATATCTCTTTTTATTTTGAAATAATTTAAGAGTAATATATTTATAAAATAAAAAATATTCTTTGAAAATATTCTTATAATCTTGTAAGGGAAGCTTCGAAGATTTTATAACGGCGGAAAATAGCCGCACCCGCTGTATAAGTTAGAAAAAACATTCTTACCTTAATTCTGTTGAAAAGGTTAAAAAGCACCTTGTTTGGAAAACGACGAAAAGATTCCTTTATAAAAATCTTATAAAAAGTCAAACAAGGGTATAAATGACTTTAAACCATATTCTTGTACATAGTAAAAATGTTTTGAAAAACATTTTTAAGAAACATGGATGTGGATGATAAAGAAATCCCAATAGATTATTACATATAAACAACCTTGGATAATGAAGAGATTGTGAAATAACCCTTACCTTGTAATTTTCCTTGGTTGGGGTAGGAAAACCTCCTATATAATGGTGAAATAATTTTTATTAAATTATACAAGAATCATATATATTAATATGATATCATATATGATCTTTTAACATTGCTTTGTTAATAATATTTTAGAATTATCGTTGTTTCGGGTGTTAACTTACTCGTTTTCTTTTATATGTTTTGTTACGTAAGCCATGTTTTTCATGGATAGGTTGTATCTTATTCATATCCAGAATGATATCAAGTCCTTAAACATTATTTTGAAATCATAAAAAGATAATTATACTTGAATGGATACAATGGAGAATGAATCTCATCGCGTTCGTGGAGACAGTAGTCCGTACGTACGCACGAGCGACAATATCATTCTTTTGATATTAAAATAATATATAATTGGATGGTATATCATATATACAGAATAATTATCATGTTATATTTATTATTTAAATGAATTACAAATCATTATTATACCCATCCAAATAATAATATATTGAATAACAATTACATCACGACGTGGAGACGGTGAGCCGTACGTACGCACATATAGTGACATGTCATTCAAAGGATGGATAGAATACTGAATATGGTTGTACCATATTTATAATAATATTACAGTATATAGGAGATACTGGATTCATTATTTAAGAATGGGAATAACAAAGAAAGAAGAAGTGGAAGAAGAAAGGAATTTGAAAAGGGGTGGTGAAATCATTACCTCTTCTTCGTGTTCTTCCTTTTGATTTGATCAAAAGGGATCCTTAGGTTGGCTTTCTAAATAAAGTAATGCCTCTAGGATGAAGTGAGGGAAGTTTAGAGAGTATTTGGGCAGAGTTTGGCCGAGACAAATGGCTTTAAAGGCGTGAATTAATGAGGAGGGGGAGTGCCCTTTTATAAGAGGGGTGTGGAGCACCTTTAGAAAAGCTAGAAATATTATTTTATAATAAATTCATATTCGGTTTCTAATGGCTCAAAAGTGGATTATTTAAAGGTTAAGGTGGTGATGGGTCTAAAACCACTCATCCAATAGAATTTAGACATGTTTGGGTCATTATATTAACCTTATCTTTTAGTTTTAACTCTTAGTTAATTAGTTTGACACTTACCATGTTACTTTGTATTTGTATATTATATAGTTAATAAACTTACTATATACCTCCAAGAGACACAAAAGTGGTCCATTAATGATACACCTATCATGATATAAGTCTCTTGGCCGAACCTTAAATTTTTAAAAATTGAATATCAATTAATAATATAATATTTGTTTTAAAAACTCTTTTATGTCAATTTTGACACTATTTGGAAAATCGATTTTTGTGAAAATCATAACAGAATGATTACTTCGAAAAAAAGTTAATTAAATAATTCCTAACATATAATATTAACCTATAAAATTAGTGTAATTCATAAAAAGTCTCTAATTATATTTATTTGGGTATTTATAATATCAATTATTTTAATTTTTCACTATTATGGTAATTACTGCATCATCATTGTGTCATAAATAAATTAAATTATTTAATGTCTAAAAATTATAAATAAAATATCATTATGTAGGAAAGCTTTTTATCTTTCTAATGAATATTTAAAATCAAATTTATCTTATGTATAACCCTATATTAAAAATATTTTAGTAAATAAACTTTGATTTTAACTCTTTTAACTCTTCTTTGAATTAAATAATAATAAATGTCCAAATCTAATACAAGTGGACCTAAATGATTATATTTTACTCCTAAGGTTGTTTTTGGTCGAGATACACTTGTACAATAGAATTAGGACATGTGTTAGGGTAATATTAATATCATTTTTACCCTTAATTACCCTATTTACTTTTAACCATGGTAAATAAAATTTAAAAGTTACTATTCACCAAAAATTATTTTTATCTCATTGAACCAAATTTTACTCCTTGATATTAACCGCGTCTCTCGGATTTTCGAAATTCCACTCACAGAAGCGATAAAATTATGTTTTATGAAAAATTCAATTTTTTAACTACCACTTAGTGGTTTCACTATTCATCAAAAAATGAAAGTTTCCAGAAAAATACCAAAAATTAGGCCTAAGCTATATTTGATATTATGAATTCAAAAATTTTGTCTATTTTACCAAATTCAAAACATATCAGTTGCATTAATTAATTTAAAAATTAATTCCCGTCGTCAAAACAAATAGCGTGTTTTTCAGAGATAATAACTATCAAAAGATTGACACTTGTTTATGTCCGGTTTAATTGTGAAATTATATAAAATGACCAAAATTGTATTAAATGGTAAAAATATATTCTAAATATAATTTAAAACCACTCAAATTTATAATTTATCAATATAAATTATTTTGATTAAAAAAGTAGTTTTTAATTAAAATTTAGTAATTTTCACTATTCATCAAAATATAAATGTTATCCGAAAAGTTCCAAAATTTCACCTTAGGCTAAATTAGATACTCCGAATAAAAAAATGAAATCCATTTTGAGAGATAAAATTTATAAAATTTCAAAAAGTAGGTATTACTATTCATAACGGCTAGTTTGATTGGTTGTGGTGTGTGTTAGAACTCGAAGTTGCGTACAACACACGCTACTGTATTATTCAAAGGAAAGCGTACCGTGGAATCTTGGGATGTTTCATTGTAAATTTTTGATGTCCCCATTCTAAAAAGTAAATTTATTTAGTCAAATTGAATATATAAAAGTTTAAAATATTGTATTTTAAAAGGGTTCACTATTAAAAGTTGGTAAAAGTGCAATACTGAAAATGAATTTGTTCTTACATTATGTCTAAGAAACTCATAATATGGATTCTAAAATTATAAGGATTATATAAAGTTTAAAATTTAGTTAATACTATTCATAACCTCTTTTGAACGGCTTGTTTGGTAAGTCATGGTGCGCTTGAACTCGGTGTTGCGTGTAGTGCAAGTTATTGAATTATTTTGAAGAAATAACACACTATGAAATCTTGGGGTGTTACAGAACAAATCAATATAGGGTAGTGGTAAAGGCTTTAGGTGCGCAGGTGGTAGGTCTCAAGATCAAATCCAGGTGGAGGCACGGGCGCGCGCGCAATGGTTATTTAAAGGGCTATTACTGATAAAGGGTGTAGGCGGTGCAGGCGGGCGCTGGAGGTGCGGGAAAGCACTTATAAAGGGGGGATCAAGCGCTGTAAAAAGCCCCCCCCGAGATTGGAAGTATTTTTTTTTATTTTTTTTATTTTTATCAGCGCTTTTTGGAGCACTAATAAAGGGGACCCCCCCTTTATCTTCGCCGGCATTAATAACACTTTT
This sequence comes from Viscum album, assembly GCA_963277665.1. Classification (NCBI taxonomy): domain Eukaryota; kingdom Viridiplantae; phylum Streptophyta; class Magnoliopsida; order Santalales; family Viscaceae; genus Viscum; species Viscum album. The sequence goes on from OY728126.1 coordinate 1,749,492,034, forward strand.
TCTAGCACTGTTAATGGACATTTTTAGCGATGATAAAATACATATTTGTAGTAGTGACTAAATGAATTCTATGTTCAATTGGCATGATCTCTAAAAAATACATTATTGTCTAAATGATTTCATATTGTTTTACAAGGACCATGAATCACTCATAAAATTACCTAAGTATAGTAAGGATCGATACCAGAAAAATGAATCAAGTCCTTTGAAGTATGTATGATACTTTACTAACATTCCATGGTTTAGATGACTATATTGATGTCAGGAAACTATGAGATGACTGACATGACATATAGATAAAATTATTATAAATGGGAACCTATGTAATCTAAGAGATTCTCCTCAGTGGAAGAAAATTGATTACAAGTATCCTGAATTTGGAAATGAGCCAAGAAACTTTCATCTTTCATTATCTATAGATCTAGTAAATCCTTTTGGTGTACAGAGTAGTACTCACAGTACATGTCCCATCATGTTGGTAAATTATAAATTTCCACCATTGTTATGCATGAAGTGAAAATACATTCTGTTGTCTCTACTTATATCTGGACCAAAGAAACTTGGTAATGATATTTATGTCTATTTGGCTCAATTAATTGAAGATCTAAAATTGATGTGGTATACAAGTGTTATAATGTATGATGCTTATAGAAGTGAAGAATTTACATTAAGGGATATATTGTACGAGATAATAAATGACTTACCCATTTATGGAAATTTATCAGTCTATACCATTAATGGAATGTTGGGGTGTGCCATTTAGGAAAAACTCACACACTCAGTTCGTTTGAAACATTCCTCGAAGACTATGTTGTTAGTAAATTAGAAATTTTTACCTCGGTGATATAAATACTGATCCTGGATGACAACATTCGATGAGTATATTGAACCAGGTACAATACCATCTCTAGTAATGGGTGATGAACTATTTAATAAAGTAAAATATATTAACACTATTTACAGTAAACCATTTTCAAAAAACCTTATGAGATCAGGTTGGAATAAGAGATTGATTTTCATTGAATTACCATATTGGAATTGTCTGTATGTCAGACATTATCTTGATGTCATGAATATAGAAAAAACTATATTTGATAGTGTTTTTGGAATATTACTAAATATTACTAGAACAATGAAATATGAAATCATGGCTCGGTTGTACATGATTGACATAGGGATAAGGTAAGAGTTAGCACCAGTGGAGGGTAAAGGGAAAAATTTTATTCCCTGAGCAGTTAACACTCTATCCAGATATAAAAATTGGAATTTTGTCTTTTTATTAATAGTGTAAAAATTATAGAGGGGGTATTTATAAAATATCAATAATGTTGTTTCAATGACTAATTTGAAGTTACAAGGACTAAAAACAAACAACTATCATATTTTGATGCAAGATTTAATGCCTATTTCTTTTTGTTTCTTTCTGGCTCAAAATTTATGACATACATTAACCAGACTCTACTTATTTTTCAAATCCATATGCAGTAAAGTTATAGACCCAACAAAGTTTCCAATCATGAATAATGAGGTTACATTCATATTATGTGAATTATATATGTTCTTCCCACCATCATTCTTTGATATAATGGTCCAACTGATGGTTCAGTTTGTTAAAGAGGTTCAACTATGTGGTCCTATCCATTATATATGGATGTACCCCATTGAATGGTATATGAATATTTTGAAAGGGTATGTAAAAAATCAAAGTCAGACAGAAGGTTGTATTGTATAACGATGTATTGTTAAAGAATCTATTGAATTCTATACTGATTCCCTCTTAGATGTTGACAACATAGGTCTCCTAAAGTCTCATCACAATGGATTCCTTATGGGTGAACAGATTTCTAGAAGAAATATTATTGCAATTACCTTGAAAGATTAGGAAAAAGCACACCTTTAAATTTTACATAATAGTGAATATGTTGATCAATATATTGAAGGCCACAAAGAAATTCTTAGAGATTTGAATCCATCAATGGCGGAAGGATGAATATCAAATACGCATAATAAATAATTTATAGGATGGTTCTGAAATCAAATTTATAAGGAGTTATCTAAAAATATGAATTCAATTGTCGAATGACTTCAATGGCTAGCTAGGGGACCAAATGAAAATGTTATATCTTACACTAGTTTTGTAATCAATGGTTATACGTTCTATACAAAATAACATGATGACTGCAGTACGATGAAAAATAGTGGTGTTACACTTGTAGAAGGAGCAATACACATATATGGTTCCAAGGATAGAAATCTAATTTATGAAAATATGTAATATTTTTTAATTATTTAATAGATATATGAGTTGGATTATACAACATTTCAAGTGATGATTTTCTATTGAAAATGGGTTGACAATATGAGTGTAGTGAAAGTTGATGAAATGGGATTTATGAAGGTGAATTTTAGTGTGGAAGAGAAAAATGTGAATTTTTCATTATAGAATAACAAGAAGTGTATGTATTTTATGTATCAGATCTAAAAAACAAGAATTTTTTGATTTTCTAGTAGGTGACTAAAACAAAAGTTGGGTCAGATGAAAATTCAACCAAGGATGAACCTTTCATTGGGGGATCCCAATTAGTTCATTCCAGTCCCAATGTAGAAAATGTCTTGTACATTAGAGGGGACCAAAAATATGGGATTTTGATCCTTGATAGAGGAACCAAATCCTTAAAACCTTTTCAAAAATAAAGAGTTCAATGAGAAGGTAAAAGTGTTTTTTTATATACTACGTTTTTCCTCATACATTATATGTTCTATACTGCATTAACATAATCTAAATTAAATGTTTGAATACTCATGTAAATTTTTTTTCTATACATGATGATGTTACCAATCCCTTAGAATAAAAAAATATAATGAAAGAAACCCTTTGGGAATATGTAACAATAATGTTGTGATATACTTTCTCTATTTTACCAAAAAATCATATAATAAAGCATTGATTTAATTTTCATTATTCCTTGCTGATTTAGTTTATCTTAGAATATTTATATTCATATTTCATGAATTTATGCACAAAAAATCCCACATACTTATTCTCTCTCAAATCATTTTCACCCATGTAGTGTTGGAATTTATCATTTTACTTTAAGTTCCCTCCACTCCCTTTGTAGAAAGAGAAACAACACTATCTGTGCTCAATACAAAAGGTAATATTGATGTTTTTAGAATAAAATAATTTTCCATAGAATTAATGTATTTTTTTTATATTTATGTTTAATTTATTTCTTTTTAGTATTACTCATGGAATAATTTTTTTCTTATATTGGTGGATTATTTTGTTCGAGTTGGGATAGTCTATCCATCTTTCATGCATTTATGCACCAAAACTTCCAAAAAATTATTCTCCCTCAAAAACTTTTCCATATATAGTATTGGTATTTATCACTTTTCTTCAAGTTAAATCAAATTCTCAACCACAGAGGTAATCTTTATGTTTATATAGTAAAATCATTATCCATATAATTAATGTATTATTTCATATTTACATTTAATTTATTTATTTTTATTATTGCTCATATAGTAATTTTTTTCTTATATAAGTAGATTTTTTTTTGAGTTGGGGTGGTTTTTTCGAATCTAATCATGCTCATGAGAGATTGGATAGTAATCCTACAACTGAGATAATGACAATAAGAAAATGCATCAAGAATACATACAACCATCATGAAAAGGTGAATTCTTATTACTTATTTAATTTATTTTGTCGTCATTTTATATACTCTTTGTAAGTTAATTTTCTTATCATTTTTATCTGATACTTAATTTTTTTTCACAGATATTTTGGGAAGTCATATTTTTCTTTCAACTATCTGTAATAATCCATAGAAAAGATAAAATGTTTCTTTCTGCCAATGTTTCCATGCTTTCCATTTCCTTTCTTTGTCAAACTGCAACAATGCATATTGATTCAAAAAATAAATACAATGGAAAGCATGGAACATTGGTAGTTGGGATTTTTTTGATACTTTGGGACATGTAGGAATAAACCACCCCTCAATCTGACACACGGTGTGACCAGTATGACTCTATGTGATTTTTTTAATTTAAAATTGACATTAATTTTAGTAAAAAAACAACTAACATACTCAAAACTGAGAAAACATATTCAGATTATTTTTATACTTTAATAAAATTATCCATAATTCATTTGTGATGTGTAGAAATCATCCGCACCTCAATGTGATGCACAATGTGCCTAGTATGATTCAAAGTGTCTCTTATTAGTTTAAAATCAGTATTTTAATTCAAAAAGTGTCACTCACTAAAACCATGAAAACTCACTCGGATTTTCGTAATAATTTATGAAAATGATTCATAATTTTTATTTTTATTTTTTAGGAATCAGTCTTACATAAAAATGATACATGATGTGACCAGTATGAGTCAATGTCCATGTTTCCTTTTTTAAGATGACATTTTCGTAAAGAAGACAAGTAACGTACTCAAAACCAATAAAACACATTTTTATTGTTTTTATACTTTAGTAAATTGATCCATAAGTCATTTGGGATGTGTATAAATTAGAAAAACCACAATTTAATGCACCGTGTGACTGGTATGACTCCAAGTGTGCCTTTTTATTTAAAAATAACATCAATTTTAGTAAAAATGACAACTGAAAAAAAAACGATCCATAAGTCATTTCTTACATGTAGGAATAAGCCTCACCTCAATATGATACACGATGTTCCATGTATGACTCAAAGTGTCCGTTATGAGTTTAAAATCGACATTTTAGTTGAAAAAATGTCACTCACTAAAAAAAGATTAAATGTACTCAGATTGAATTGATAATTTAGGAAAATTATTAATAAATCATTTTTGATGTGTAGGAATTGGCCTCACATCAAACTAATACATGATGTGATCGATATGAGTCAGAGTGTATGTTTCCAGTTTAAAATGACATTTTATTAAAAAGGACAAGTGATGTACTCAAAATAGAGCAAAAACATTAGAATTGTTTTTATACTTTTTTGAAATTATCTATAAGTAATTTTAGAAATGTAGTAATAATACTCATGTCAATCTAACACATGGTGTGATCGGTATGACTCCAAGTGAGTCTTTTTATTTAAAATTCACATCAATTTTAGTAAAAAAGACAACTGACCTACTCAAAACTGAGAAAATGCATTAATATTGTTTTTATACTTAAATAAAATTATCTATAAGTCATTTGTGATTTTTAATAATTATTAACAACTCAATATGATACATGATGTGTCAGGTATGACTCAAAGTGTCTGTTATCAGTTTAAAATTAACATTTTAGTTCAAAAAGTGTCACTCACTAAAAACTGAGAAAACATTTTCATATTGTCTTGATAATTTAGGACAATGATTCATGAATAATTTTTGATGTTTAGGAATCTATCTCATGTAAAACCGATACACAATGTGATCAGTATGAGTCAAAGTGCGTGTTTCCAGTTTAAAATGACATTTTAGTAAAAAAGACAAGTGACGTACTTAAAACTGATAAACCACATTAATATTGTTTTGACACTTTAGGAAAAAAAATCCATAAGTCATTTAGGATGTTTATTAATCATCCTCACCTCAATAGGATGCATGGTGTGACCATTATGACTCAAAGTGTGTCTTTTCATTTAAATTTTTCATCAAGTTTAGTAAAAAATGACCCACTCAAAACCAATAAAACACAATCATATTATTTTTATACTTTATTAAAATGATACATAAGTCATTTTTGATATTTAGGAACCAGACACACCTCAATTTGATACACAATGTTCTTGGTATGACTCAAAGTGTGCATTATCAGTTTAAAATCAACATTTTAGTTCAAAAAGTGTCACTAAAAATTAAGAAAACACAATAATATTGTCTTGATAATTTACTAAAATGATTCATAAATAATTTGTGATGTGTAGGAATCAGACTAATATTATACCAATACAAAATTTGACTTATATGAGTCAAAGTGTGTGTTTCTAGTTTAAAATGACATTTTAGTAAAAAAGACAAGTGATGTACTCAAAACTAAGTAAATAAATTCAAATTATTTTGGTACTTTATGAAAATTATCCATAAGTAATTTGGGACATGTAGGAATCACGCTCACCTCAATCTAGTGCACAGTGTGATTGGTATGACTCAAATTGTTTCTTTTCAATATATAAGTGTCATTTTAGTTTAAAACTTGCATCACATCGCCAAAACTGAGAAAACAAGCCTAGATTGTTTTCTCATAATTCTATATGATATTACTTAAATTATTTCCTTATTATTTTTATCTTATACTTATTTCATTAATTTTTATAAAGATAATTCTTGAATATGAACAGGAAATAGTGTGATGTGAAATAATCAACCACAACTCAATCTAATATACAATGTTCCTAATATGAATCAAAGTTTAGTTTAAAATTAACACTTTTTGTTAATTTATTTCTTTATATTATTACTAACGTAATATTTTTTTTCTTATATAGGTGTATTATTTTTCTTGAGTAGGGGTGGCTTGTTTGGAAATAGCATGAGTCAGGGTTAGGATCAAAAGACAAAGGAACATTGATGTTTTTGAATGTATGCAATAATTTTTACTTATGTAATTGAATAAACTAATGATTGAAATGTCTATAATATAATGTTTTTTCTTATATTTGTGTTGTAAATTTCATTTCATTTAAATTCTGTATTGGGACTTGATTTTATTGATATCTGGTGGCACTATTGGGGAGCTGGGTTTTCCCAACACTTTTATACCAACGGTTTAATAGAACCGTTGGTATAGGGGTCCTTTACCAATGATTTATTTAAACCGTTGGTAAAGTTTGAGTAAGTAAATTATTTTCCAACAGTTTGAAGACATGTTGGGAAATCTAAAAATTGTTCTCCCTTTACCAATGGTTTGTACAAATCGTTGGTAAAGTCCATGCTTTTCCCAACAGTTTTTAAAAATCATTGGGAAAATTACCCCCCAAATACAAGGCCCCTCCCAGCCCCCGATTACACAGAAGCTAAACATTTACCCTGATTTCTAGAAGCCCCCGCACAGGTGAACCCTTACCCAAGGTCTTCCATCCAATCGGCTGCAACTCCCCCATCCAGGTTAGACACCTTCAACCTCTTCCCAACTATGAGAATATATCCTTATAATCTCAACCTTTCTCTATTTATTTTACTATCTAGAAAAATCATGTTATTATTCCCTATTTCTAGGGATTTTGGAAAATTTTATGATTCACACTATTTGATATTGAATTAATGACTAATACTTTATTGGTAGATGTTTTTGAGTATATAGAAGATGGTTTATAAACTATCTCTTAAAATTATCACTATTTTGTATTCTTTATGATGTGTAGTATCATTGACATACTTTATTATTAATCTCAAATTTAAAAATAAATGTTTTTGTCTATACTTTATTAAATTAAACCTCATTATGATCCATGAACAACCTATTATTGTAGAAGCCTAAACTTTATCCACCCATGGGGTGCACTTGACTTGGGGAACTAATTGGGTAATGAAAGGTATGACCATAGGGGTTCCAAGAATGAGTTATTGAACATGAGTGAATGATTTTGGATGCCTATAACACATAATGGGACCTGAGGCATGTGCCTCTTATATGAGACCTATTGAAAATGAATATAAATAAAATTTAATTTAATTTTTGAGTACTTGTTCTTTGATTAATGATTTGGAATTACTTGAAGAAACCAACCAAGGATTCATGTTAAAAACATAGATTTTAATTCCATTTGGAAACCCCCTTGTATTTATAATGATTTGGTTTAGAATACCTTGGAGAAATCTACCTTGGATTCATAGTGATTATGATTTAGGAAGCCTTGGGGAAGTCCCACTTGGATTCTAAACTAGAGGCCTCTCTCTTTACATAGGCCGAGAACTCCTTCCTCCCTATAAATTCATCTAAAATCAATCAATTTTTTAGTTATACACTCCAAATATGTAAGGATTAACTTAGTTTTAATGATTTTAATCTATTATTCTTTTTTTCTATTTTGATTTGACCTAAACCAGGTGGTGACTTGTGTGGCATGAAATACCCAAATAAGTGTAGTTTGATTTGTTTTCTATTTTCGTTTTACAATTCAAGTGTCATGATTATATGAATCAACTTGATTTTAAGTCTTCATAGCCACTCCTTTTATGTAGTTAGTGAATCATATCGACTAATGGAGGTGCCAGTGAGAGGTATCCCCACTCAAAGATGGTAAATGGTTTGTTTAGTCATATTTTCTCGAGGTGGGTAATGGATATATAGATGATACATGTGAAGGGATTGGGGACGGTTGGGGTAGTGGGGTAGGTGGTTTTATTTTTTTTAGTGGGGTGATATAGTAATTTCTATGGACTTTAGTTTGGGTGTTCTGAAATGTACTAACTTTTCACAATATTTCCATTTTTTAGCATCAGTAACTTATTTAAAAATCTCTCTTTACACATTCTGCATCTTTCATGAAAAAACTTCACTTTATAATATATTGAACAATGTTCTATCAGGTCTATGGAGTCTTCTTGTATGGGATAAATGAAAAAATTACAAAACACATCTCACCTCAAATTTAGGCACACATAACTGAATTAGTATATCTTTACATTGTTTTAATAATTCACTACATCAACTAGAAACTCCTTATTTTATCATTTACTTAAATATATTTTCAATTAAACTTCAATCTTATTGAATTTATTATGACCAAATGACTTATAACAATTATTTTTACAGAATGGATAGAAGTTGGATGTATGAAACTGATCAGATCTCAAGCGATTTTCAAAACAATTTGGAGATCTTTTTAGATTTTTCATTTCACAATGCTTCAGATAATGGTCGCATAAACTTCCCATGTTCCAACTATGTTGGTAGACCTTGGTTGAGCTGTGAAGAAGTCATATACCACATAACCAAATATGGTTTTCAATAAAACTACTGTGTGTGGTATCACAATGGGGAGAAAATGAAATCTCAAATTGCTGATGATCGAAATGAAAGGACTGGACTTGAGAATTTGTTAGATGACCGGTTTCCATTTATTCTTCATCATGAAAAAGAAAAGATTTATACTCAAGAATACTTCGATATGAGGATAGATAATGCATCTAATAAAAATAATGATGTTGTCAGGGTGAAAAAATTGAATAATGGTGCCACGACTCTAGTATATTGACAGTGTGATAAAATGAAAAAGATAGAATTTTTAATCTTATTGTTTCATGGGAAAACTATGTATGGGATTTCTAATACAGCAATCGATTACATTATTACTTTCTTGAAGGATTTACTTCCAGATGATGAAAATATTCCCTCAAACCACTATATGGCATGGAAATTAGTTGAGGAACTTGGATTTTCAAGAAACAAAATTCATACTTACCCTAAAGATTGCAGTTTATTCTGGGAGGAAACTGCTTAATGAAATGATTGTATAAAATGTGGAACATCCTGCTAGAAGTAAAAATCTGATTGAACACCATCCCATGTGCCATGAAAAGTAATGTGTAACTTTCCACTGATCCCCAGTCTCCATAATCTTTTTATGTCTGATGAAATATCAATAAAAATGAGATGTCATGATGCCAAGATAAAGAAGACTAATGGTGAGTTGGTTCACCCTGAAGATGGATTTACATGGTAGATATTTGATGCTCGATATCCTGATTTTGTAGCTGACATGCGTAATGTGAGGCTGGGTATTTCATGCAACAATTTTAATCCATTTGGGTAGATGCTTACTTCGTACAACACATGGCCAGTTTTTATACACATTTATAATCTTTCCCCATCGATGTGTATGAAAAAGTCTTTCACTTTCATGAGTATACTCATATCTGTCCCTTATAATCCTGACATTGATATTGACGTATACATGAAACCTTTAATAAAAGATTTAAAACTTCTTTGGGATGTGGGTGTGCGAACATACGATGCATATTCGAAAGATATATTTTAGATGTATGCTGCACTTATGTGGATGATCAATGATTTTCCGGCTTATGCAATGATGTCTAGATGTAACATGAAGGGAAAACTGTCATGTCCTATTTGTATGAAGAATACATGATCCAGAAGACTGAAACATTACTATAGTTTCAATTTTATGGGATATCAATGTTTCTTGCCAATGGACCATCCATATAGAAATAATCGTCGAAGATTTGATAATACCATAGAGACCGATGATCCACCTCAGCATATGTCTGGAACTGATGTGCTTAATTAATTAAAAGATTTTAGTTTTTCATTCGGGAAGGGTCAAATAAAATCTTGAAAGAGAAATAATGTTTCCACTGAAACCTGTTACAATTGGAGGAAGAGGAGTATCTTTTTTGATTTTCCTTATTGGTCAACCAATTTGTTATTTCATTACTTAGACTTAATGAAAATTCAAAATAATATATTTGAAATGTTGCTTTTGATACTTCTAAATGTTAAGGGAAAGACAAAAGATGATTTACGGTCTCGGCATGACTTGGTGGATTGGGGCATCAGACCATAATTGCATCTTGTGCATATCAGTGAAAATAAATGGAAAGTTCTATGTGCCTCTTATGAGATTACACCTATGAAAAAAAAATTCTGGAAGTATTAGAGACTATTAGAGTTCCTGATGACTATTCAGGAAACATATCTAAACGGGTAAACATAATAGAGTTGAAGCTAGAATCTTTGAAGACTCATGATTATCACGTTCTTCTACACGAGTTGATTCTAATAGAAATCCTTCATATTTTGTACAATAATGTAAGGGTGGATGTTATTCAGTTGTGCCATTTTTTAGAGATATTTGTGCTAAGAAGTTGTCCAATTATTTCTTGAAAAAAATGTTGACATATGACCCATTAATTTTGTGTGAGTTGGAGAAAATATTTACTCTATAATTTTTCACATGCATACTGCATTTGACTGTCCATATTCCCACTGAAATACTTCTAGGAGGACCTATTTATTTTCGTTAGATGTATCCAACTGAAAGAAATATGTACACATTAAAGTCTTATGTCTGAAACAGGAATCATCCTGAAGTTTCTATCGTGAACGGTTACTTTGCTCAAGAATGTATGAATTTATGATCAATGTATTTGTATGATCTTACTACAAGAATGAATAGACCAATGAGAAATAAAAAATAACAGTATGAGAAAATTGAACCCAGTTTTTCATCACTTCCTCAAACAGGAGGAATTCCTGGATCATATACATTGAAGACATTAAGCCTTGAAGAGTGGGAAATGACACATCACACAGTTTTGTTATACTGTGATTTGTTTTATGACTACATCACATAACTAAATTTAATATGTATATCTTACATATATATCTATTAAACTATTCATATTTTTTATCTACAGGGAACATAAAACAATGATAAATAGAAAGCATCGTTCTTTATCTTTGATAAGGAGGTAGACTTTGCATAGAAAATAGTTTTCTGCTTGGTTAAAATTGAAGGTAAAAATATTATTGTTTAAAATAATTAAATCAATATTTAATTAAGTTTATATTCATTTATATTGTAGGTATTGAGTTTTCCTACTGACTCTGTCTCTGAGGAAATAAGAGTTTTGGCTTTTGGTCCTAATACCGTGGTTCGTGACTGTAAATAAATTATTATCAATGGGTACAAATTTATTGTCACTAAACAAGAAAAGAACAAGAGAACATAACATGATGGTGTTATGGTTACTTCCACAATCGATTGTTATGCCAGTGCATCAGATAGTAGACCGCTATTTGAAAATGTGGGTTATTATGGAGTCATTGAAAAAATAATAATGTTGGATTATTACTCTCATGGATCAGTCACAATGATGAAATGCCATTGGTTTGATTTGATGACGATACATGGAAAATTTATTGATGATTGTGGATTTCAAGTAATTAATATGAATCACACTCTTTCTACCGAAGAACCATATGTATTGGCATCAACGGATAAACAAGTTTTTTATGTCAAAGACCAACTTCGACCTGAATTTGGTGTCATAGTTGAAGTAATTCCAATACATATTTTTGATGATGGTGATGATGGAATTGAAACCATCCCTACTGCCATTGGAACCAATCCATTTATTTCTTTTGATGACTCCAACGACTCAATTTTCATAGTTGACTGTGAACTTGAAGTTGTGGTGGGAAATATATAAAATCATCCATTCATGTTCTCAATTCTTTTGGTTTACCTCGATTTGGGTTGTTAAGGTTGGTTTTATTAAAATTGATTTAATATTGATTAAAAATATGTTGTATCTGACTTGACCGTTATGTGAATTTTCAATGTTTATTAGTTGAAATTTTTATTTGAATTGCATTTTCTAATTTGGAATTGAACTGTATTTAAACCTACAAAACCAAAATTTATAACTTGGTGAACATTTCAATGCTTCAACTGTGATTTGTATAAAATTTGTATGACTCTAAGACCTATCTTTAACATTTTACCAGGTAATGAACATGATGTTTTTTATTCTTCTGCAAAACATGTATTGAAACCTACATCATCCACCTGAGCTAAAGAAATTAAAATTTTCCTTAATTTTGAAAATTTCTTTTCCACTTATGAATCTGGTAAAATCAATGTTCCATGATTGTAATAGACTGATGACACTTAGTAAATAACAACCTACTAAAAATTAAATTTCTTTATTACATATTGTATGATTTATTGACTTAATTATATATTTTTTCAAGCTCACCTAAAACAATGGTTAGTTAAATTATCCATGAATCCCACTATTCCCTCTCATTTATTTTGTTTTTTTGGGTTACACATTAGTCATCCTTTTCTATTTACTTCCATATTTGTTTTCAAATGCAGAAAATGAAACCAATTTAAGAGAGGTGATGAAAACAAATTATGGACAACAATCATCGCATGACTGAGCTGAGCATTCCACCAATAGTGACTGTAGTGAGTATTTTATTTCAAATATATTTATTTAAATTATATATAATGTCATGTGATTAATTTTTTTAATTTTTTTTCCAGGATCCATCTATTAGGTGACATTTATTTGATGAGTAGCCTAGTAGTGGTCCCAGTACTCGAGGTGTTCATATGGGGGGGGGGGGGTACGGGAGATAGATGATTTGGTCGGCATACCCGATTAGACCCTGCCCTCCCACTGACATACCATCCACCCCACATTCTGATCCCAGTGTGCTGTTAGGGACACATGGGATATTTAGGCCTCCCATGTTTTCACCACCCTTTACATCTGACCCTCCTCACCCGTCTGTACCATATCCGATGATGATTCCCACTCCCCATCCAGCATTTAGATATCCATCCATTTCATCTTATTTTACTACTGCTTTGATCTCTTCAGGCTTTTATATTCCATCTTCTTCGACTCCTACACCACCAGAGTCTGTCCCTACGTAGCATACATTGGGACTCACTCCATCTGTATAGGGTTTTCCTTCAGTTTTTGCGGATCCAGCGATGCCCGTTGATCAGGCTACCGCAAGTATACTTATACAACTCTAAAACCTTGTCACACCATTATTTATTTTCATTATTACATGTATTGATAAAATATTTTTTTTCTTTCATAATAGATACATCTACTGATAGGAGGTGGGGGTTGGGGCATACATGCGTGCGTGCAGTGAGGAACCACCGCATGTAGTTAATGGTGGACTACACTAAAGATAGTCATATGTTTGAAAAATCAAGCCAGCAATGTCAGAGTTTTTTGGCGACGCTTGACAAATACTCTGACATCATTTTTGTCAGCCCGCTTTCATGGAGACAGCTACCAAATGAAGTCAAGGATAAATCTTGGGTAGAGATATGGGTACAAAAATATGTTGTATTTAATTCAATATATTAATTTTTATAATTATATGAATTAATATTTTGGGGTCAGCTGTGGTTTAATTTCCCCGATGGTGAGGGTGCACGACTAGCACATCTAAAGGATTTAGGCGAGCTTTGGAGAGCTTATAAGCATGAGTTGTACATTGGATGACATGCTATAGTGGGAACATAGTTATAGGTGGTCCCTATCATAGATGATTGTCCATTATAATAGTACTGAAAAATGATTACTCATTGGATGACTAGCCAATTTACGGTATTACTCAAATTAGAGGTATTTAAATGAAAATTTTCATGTTTTTCATTAATACAAATTATTGAATTTTATTTAGGATGCATCTGAAAGAAATAAAAAAACATTGATACTAATAAATACGTCCACACATTGGGAAGTACTACGATGCCATATCATGAGAGACAACAACTATGAGAGTTTATAATATTTATTTATGACTTACACTTTCTATTGCTTCCTCCATAATTTATTCGATTGCTAAAGTTGTTATATAATTTTAGTTATGTAATTACTATTTTTTTGGTATACTATTTTTAATTATGGTTTCCTACATTCAATGTCATTGTAGAGGCATAAATTGAATATAGAAGGATGTGTGCCTCGAGAAATTTTTTTTTCTCAGTATAAATAAGAAAGATGGAAGTGTGGTTAATGAACCGACTCAACAGTAGATTGTAAGTTTTACTTTGTAGATTTAAAATTTTAATCTCTATTTTGTAACTTAATAATCTATTTATATTTGTAACATGCTTCTCTAGAGGCCCTTGATGTCTAGGAACCTAACAATTTTGAGCCAAATGATCACTTACATCAGGTGTTGGGAGATGAGCACCCTAGTATAGTACGCTGCAGACCTAGGAAGAGTATAGTTCCGACAAGGTATTGGACCTTCTCAGGTATGATTTGTTGTGCCACTGAGTTACAGCAGGTTAAGGCATAGGAAGAACAGGCTGAAAAGAGGGCCACAGAGACGGCAGAACAGTCTGCTATGGAAAACACTGCATTTATGAAACTGATGAAAGCTTTACGTCAAACACTTCCACCAGAGGCCAATACTACCTGTGATAAATATATGTCATCGATGCATTCTATATATGGTTCACCAGGTGGTAGTTATAGTGGTGGTCAAGACAATGGTGAGAAGGAGGCCAAGGCGGGGGAGGAGGAGGGCGAGGAGGAGGCCGAGGCAGAGGAGGAGGGTGAGGAGGAGGCTGAGGTGGAGGAGGAGGGTGATGAGGAGGCCGAGGATGAGTACAGGGGTGAGGAGGAGGGAGGGGATGATGATGGGTCAATGATGATGAGGAGGAGGAGGGTGATGAGGAGGCCGAGGCTGAGTACAAGGGAGAGGAGGAGGGCGGGTACGATGATGGGTCAACAATGATGAGGAGGGTGAAGATGATGGTGATGATAGTGATAGTGACGAGGGACAAATTGATATGTTACATTTTTTACTGATATTACTGAACTTTTATGTTTATTGATTTATTGTACCTGAATATATGCGTGATTAGGTAGGTCACATTATCTTTATTTTTTTATCTATAAATAATAAAACTTGATTTGATGATTTTTTGTGAAATCCCCCCATTTTAATGAAATTGTAAATTTTTAGTGGAATTTAGAAAATTGGTGGTCTGATTAGAAGTTGATATAATGAAATTATTTTTTTAACCTTAAAAGAATTTTCTCAGAAAATATGTAAATACCATCCCATGAATCCGGGACAACCCCCTAGACAACCCCCCAGACAACCCCCCCCAGCCAGCCCCCCCACCCTCCTCCTTGGACCCCAAACAGCCTCCCGGACATCCCCCACCCTCCTCCATAGACCCAAGATAGCCCCCCTCATTCCTGAACCCTGGAAAACCCTCCACCCTCCTCCCTGGACCTCGGAAAACCCTCACCCTCCTCCATGGACCCTAGAAAGCCCCCCACCCTCCTCCCTGGCCCCGGACAGCCCCCACCCTCTTTCTTAGACCCCAGACAACCCCCCACCCTCCACCCTAGACCCCAGATAGCCCCCCAGACAACCCCTTAGATATCCCCCACCCTCCTCCCTGGACTTCAGATAACTCCCCAGACAACCCCCCAGACAGCCCCCCGGACAGCCTCCCCACCCCCATTCCTGGACCCCGGACAACCCCCCGGACAGACCCCCAGACAGCCCCACCCTCCTCCTTGGACCCCGGACAGCCCCCGGACAGCCTCCCCACCCTCCTTCCTAGACTCCAGATATCCCCCAGAAAACTCCTTGGACAACCCCCTAGATAACCCCCCACCCTCCTCCCTGGACCCTAGACAACCCCTCGGACATCCCCCTGGACATCCCCCCACCCTCCTCCCTGGACCCCGGACAACCCCCCTCCTTCCTGGACCCTGGACAGCCCCCACCCTCCTCCCTGGACCCCTTCCAACACCACCACCCTCCTCCCTAAACCCTGGACAACCCCCCACCTGCATTCCTGGACCCCCGGACAGCCCCCCACCCTCCTCCATGGACTCCGGACAGCCTCCCAGACTGCCCCCGAAACAGCCCCCAGACAACCCCTCAGACAGCCCCCACCCTCCTCCCTGGACCCCAGATATCCCCTCAGACAACCCCCCAGATATCCCCCCACCCTCCTCCCCAGACCCCCAGACAACCCCCCTCCTTCCTGGACCCTAGACAACCCCCCACCCTCCTCCCTGTACCCCAGACAACCCCCACCCTCCTCACTGAACCATGGACAACCCCCACCCTCCTTCCTAGACCCCAGATACCCCCCACCCTCCTCCCTAGACCCCAGAAACCCCCCCCCCCCAGACAACCTCCCCACCCTCCTTCTTGGACCTCAGGCAGCCCCCCATACAGGCCCTCAGACCCCCCCCCCCCCAGACAGCCCCCCCCCCCCACCCTCCTCCCTGGACCCTGGATAGCCCCACGGACAACCCCTACCCTCCTCCCGGGACCCTAGACAGCCCCCCAGACAACCTCCCCACCCTCCTTCCTGGACCCCAGACAGCCCCCCAGACAGCCCCCCACCCTCCTCCCTGGACCCCTGACATCCTCCCCACACTTCTTCCTGGACCCCAGAAATCCCCCGGACAGCACCCCCACCCTCCTCCCTAGACCCCAGACATCCCTCCTACCGAACACCCCAACATTGGGTGAATGATGATTCAATATATATAAAACATCACGACAAATCATGAAAAGGCAAATAACCACCTACCTTGATTCCGGATACAATCACACTCTTAATTCAGCGTCTCGGATCCCAATCTAAGCTCTCTTCATGATTCACCGTAAATCCCAACGGAAAAGAGGGTTTTATAGATTCTGAAGAAGATGAGAGAAGAGTGAAAACCCTAATCTAAAAGAGGAATCAAGGAGAGTATTAGACTCACCCGGATCTTCAATCCGCACTTGACGACACTCAAAACACACAAGGATTGAAGGATATCCACCCTTAAGAGCTCTTGGGAGCTTTGGATTGTGTTGATACTTTAGCACAAGGATAAATGGGTCATTTTTGACATGTACGAGTCAACCCCACCTCAATCTGAGGTACGGTGTGGCCGGTACCACTCAAAGTGTCTCACCTTTATTTGAAATGGACAACATTTTAAGTGAAAAAAACAAATAGCATACAGAAAACCAACCTAACGCATTTGGATTGTGTTTATACTTTAGGAAAACGATCCATGGGTCATATGTGATGTGTACGAGTCAACCCCACCTCAATCTGAGGCATGGTGTGGCCGGTATCACTCTAAGTGTCTTTCTTTTGTTTAAAATGGACGCCCTTTTAAGTAAAAATAACTGGCATACGGAAAAACAACCAAACATATTCAGATTGTGTTGATACTTTAGAACAAGGATCCATGGGTCATTTTTGATGTATAAGAGTCAACCCTGCCTCAATCCAAGGCACTATGTGGCAGGTACCACTCAAAGTGTCTCACTTTAATTTGAAATGGACAACATTTTAAGTGAAAACAACAACTGGAATACGAAAAACTGAACAAACATATTTGAATTGTGTTGATACTTTATAACAAGGATCCATGGGTAATTTTTGACGTGTATGAGTCAACCCCGCCTCAATTCGAGGCATAGTGTGGCCGGTACCACTCAAAGTGTCTCTCTTTTATTTGAAATGGCAACATTTTAAGTGAAAACAACAACTGGCATATGGAAAACCAACCAAACATATTCGTATTGTGTTGATACTTTAGCACAACTATCCATGGGTTATTTTTGACATGTACTAGTCAACCCTGCCTCAATATGAGGCACGGTGTGGCCGATACAACTCAAAGTGTCTCACTTTTATTTGAAATGGACAACATTTTAAGTGAAAACAACAACTGGAATACTGACCAAACACATTTGGATTCTGTTTATAAATTAGGAAAATGACCCATGGGCCATTTGTGACGTTTACAAGTCAACCCCGCCTCAATCCGAGGCACTGTGTGTCCGGTATCACTCTAAGTGTCTTTCTTTTGTTTAAAATGGATACTCTTTTAAGTAAAAACAACGGGCATATGGAAAACCGACCAAACATATTTGGATTGTGTTGATACTTTATCAAAAAAATCCATGGGTCATTTTTGACATGTAATAGTCAACCCCACCTCAATCTGAGGCACGGTGTGGCCGGTACCACTCAAAGTGTCTCACTTTTATTTGTAATGGACAAAATTTTAAGTGAAAACAAAAACTGGCATACGTAAAACTAACCAAACGCATTCAGATTGTCTTGATACTTTAGGAAAATGATCCATGGGTCATATGTGACGTTTACGAGTCAACATAGCCTCAATACAAGGCACAATGTGGCCGGTATCACTTGAAGTGTCTGTCTTTTGTTTAAAATGGACAACATTTTAAGTGAAAACAACTGGCATACGGAAAATGACCAAATGTATTCAGATTCTATTAATACTTTAGGACAATGATCCATGAGCCATATGTGACTTGTACGAGTCAACCCCGCCTCAATACGAGGCACAGTGTGGCCGGTATCACTCGAAGTGTCTTTTTTTTTGAAATGGACAACATTTTAAGTAAAAACAACAACTGGCATACGAAAAACCGACCTAACACATTTGGATTGCATTGATACTTTAGACTAAGGATCCATGGTTCATTTGTGACGTGTATGAGTCAACCCTGCCTCAATTCAAGGCATGGTGTGTCCGGTATCACTCATAGTGTCTTTATTTTGTTTAAAATGGACACCCTTTTAAGTAAAAACAACTGGTATACGAAAAACCAACCAAACATATTCAGATTGTGTTGATACTTTATCACAAGGATCATTTTTGATGTGTATGAGTCAACACCGCCTCAATCCGAGGCACAGTGTGGCTGGTACCAATCAAAGTGTCTCAATTTTATTTGAAATGGACAACATTTTAAGTGAAAACAACAACTGGAATACGGAAAACCAACCAAATGTATTCATATTATGTTGATAATTTTTCACAAAGATCCATGGGTCATTTTCTATGTGTATGAGTCAAACCTGCCTCAATCTGAGGCACATTTTGGCCGGTACCACTCAAAGTGTCTCACTTTTATTTGAAATGGACAAAATTTTAAGTGAAAACAACCACTGGAATATGAGAAACTAACCAAATTCATTAGGATTATTTTAATACTTTAAAACAATGATCCATTGGTCATTTTTGATGTGTATGAGTCAACCCTGCCTCAATATGAGGCATGGTGTGGCCGGTATCACTCGAAGTGTCTTTCTTTTGTTTAAAATGGATACTTTTTTATGTAAAAAAACTGGCATACGGAAAACCAACCAAACATATTCGGATTGTGTTGATACTTTAGAACAACAATACATGGGTCATTTGTGAAGTGTACAAGTCAACCCCGCCTCAATCTGAGGCACGGTGTGGCTGGTACCACTCAAAGTGTCACACTTTTATTTGAAATGGACAACATTTTAAGTGAAAACAACAACAGACATATGAATAACCAACCAAACACATTCAGATTGTCTTGATACTTTAGGAAAATGATCCATGAGTTATATGTGATGTGTACGAGTCAACCCCTCCTCAATATGAGGCATGATGTGGCCGATATCACTCAAAGTGTCTATATTTTGTTTAAAATGGACAACATTTTAAGTGAAAACAACTGGCATACGGAAAACTGACCAAACATATTCAGATTCTATTGATACTTTAGAAAAACAATCCATGGGTCATATGTGAAATGTACAAGTCAACCCCGCCTCAATCTGAGGCACGGTGTGGCCATTATCACTCGAAGTGTCTTTCTTTTTTTATTTAAATGGAAAACATTTTAAGTAAAAACAACAACTGGCATATGGAAAACCGACGTAACGCATTTGGATTGTGTTGATACTTTAGAACAAGGATCCATGGGTCATTTTTGATGTTACGAGTCAACCCCGCCTCAATCCTAGGCACGGTGTGGCTGGTATCACTCATAGTGTTTTTCTTTTGTTTAAAATGGACACCCTTTTAAGTAAAAACAACTGGAATACGGAAAACTGATCAAACATATTTGGATTGTGTTTATACTTTAGAAAAAGGATAAAGGGGTAATTTTTTACGTGTACGAGTCAACCTCGCCTCAATATAAGGTATGGTGTGGCCAATACCACTCAAATTGTCTCACTTTTATTTGAAATGGACAACATTTTAAGTGAAAACAACAACTGGAATACGGAAAACCGACCAAACGTATTTGGATTGTGTTGATACTTTAGAACAATGATCCACGAGTCATTTTTGACATGTACGAGTCAACCCCACCTCAATCTGAGGAACGTTGTGTCCGGTACCACTCAAATTGTCTCAATTTTATTTGAAATGGACAACATTTTAAGTGAAAACAACAACTGGCATACGGAAAAACGACCAAATGCATTCAGATTCTTTTGATATATTAGGAAAATGATCCATGGGTCATTTTTGATGTGTACGAGTCAACCCCAAATCAATCCAAGGAATGGTGTGACCGATATCACTCAAAGTATCTTTCTTTTGTTTAAAATAGATACTCTTTTTAGTAAAAACATTTGGCAAACAGAAAACCGACCAAACATATTCGGATTGTGTTGATACTTTAGCACAAATATCCATGGGTCATTTGTTATGTGTACAAGTCAACCTCTTCTCAATACGAGGCATGGTGTGGCTGGTACCACTCAAAGTGTCTCAATTTTATTTGAAATGGACAACATTTTAAGTGAAAACAACAACTGGTATACGAAAAACCGACCAAACACGTTCATATTGTATTGATAATTTAGGAAACCGATCCATGGGTCATATGTGATGTGTATAAGTAAACCCCGCCTCAATCTGAGTCATGGTGTGGCTGGTATCACTCTATGTGTCTATCTTTTATTTAAAATGGACAACATTTTAAGTGAAAACAACTGGCATAAAGAAAATTGACCAAACATATTCGGATTGTGTTGATAATTTAACACAAGTATCCATGGTCCAGCCTCACACATTCCACTTCTCATGTGAGAAACTCCTACCCCTATTATAAAACACATGACATTTAATATTCCAAGGACAACTACATTCCCTAAGTCACACAATCTCGTTGATACACACCCATTATCATCATCACTAAGTTCAAAGACACTGTCCCCAAACCATGAGATATTATATTTGTGTTTGGTTAAATTCATTTATCCATTTCCTTATTTTGGGGTTATTAGCTTCTAATTTCTAAATTCAATCATGTATGTGGTATACAAAATGAAATTTTTTATGTATTCTTAATTCTATATAACACATATAATTACGTATTCAGTTTTTTATGTATTGTATTCATAATTGATAATTAAATTATGTATGTATTCAATTCAGTATTCAATTATGAATTGAATTCTGGATTATACATGTAATTGTCATCTCAATTCTGAATTGAATTCTAAATCAATTATGTATGTCTATAATTACCTTATGAATTATGTTTTAATTATGTTTGTGTATAGTTTCAAGGTGAATTATGTGTTAAATATATATGAATTAATTGTGTATATTTATGTGTTATAGTTGGTTATTGTAGGTAATTGGATTTGGGAAGCTGGAAATGTAGAAATGGAAGTCTGCAGCAGGCTACTGCCTGAATTGCACAACAAAGACTATGCCAACAGTTGTAAACTATTGAAATAGGGTTGTGAATGTGTTTTATACCAACGGTTCTAGAGAACCGTTAGTAAAAACACTTTCCCAAGGGTTTACAAATCGTTGGGATATAGTGAAATGTCCATCCTTTACCAATAATTTACACAAACCGTTGGTAAAAGGCTATAAAAAACTATATTCCAACAGTTTCAAACCATTGGAATAGTATGTTTACCAACGGTTTTAAACCGTTGGTGAAACGTTATACCAACAGTTTGACATAACTGTTGGTATAGTGTAGTTTTCCTAACATATACCAACGGTTTTCTAGAAACCGTTGGCATATGTGTTTCCCTACGGCTTACTTCCCTATAGTTTGAATAACCTTTGGTATATATTATACCAACGGTTATCCAACCTTTACCAATAGTTTTGAACCATTGGTAAAGGCTTCCTTTCTAGTAGTGTGGTGTTTCTGGTGCTGCGGTGTGCTATTACAACACACTGCACTGGTGCTATAGTGTGCTATTGCAACACACTACAGTATGCCCCTTTATCAGTGCTTTTTTAGTGATGATAAAATCCTAGGGAATTTAATCTCATTTTAGTATTCAGTGCTTCTCTAGCACCGATAAAGGCCATTTTTTCACTATTAAAGGCTTATGTTATAGTAGTGGGTGATTTGATGCTTCCATAAAAGGTTTTTTTATGGATGAAATCAACCACTAAAAATATTAAATTCACTATGCGAACCGAATAGAAAGCTCATGGTTATGGAAAATCCATAATGGAAATTTTGGTAATTGTAATTAGAAGATTTTATAGGATTTATTTATCTATATAAAGGACCCTAATCACATCATTGTAAAGAGTGAATTTCATTAGAGAATATTATCACTGGAAGAATTTTTCTAAGTCCGAAAGTGGTTCACGAAGGAGGGATTCCACAAAGGAGGTGGTTCATAAAGAACTATGCCACAAAGGAGGTGGTTCGTGAAAGAACTATGCTATGAAGGAGGTATTTCATAAAGAAAATTCACGAAAGGGGTTTTTGGGGCACTATATATCACAGAGAAAAATGGGTTCGCAAAGTGAAGCAATTTGTAAAGTGAAGGTAGTTTATGAGGTGAAATCCATTCACAGAGCAAAGGCAGTTTGTAAAAGATATTTACAGGGCATTGTAGAATGCAAAGGAAAAGGGGTTCACGAAGTGAATCAATACACAAAGTGAAGGCAGTCTATGAAGTAAAGGTGTTCCACATATTGATCACACTATGCAGTGTTAGGTGTTCACGATGGTTATAAAGAAGTTCGCAGATGAACTAAAATAGTTTGTGAAAGGTCTCTCCATAAATAAAATGATGAAGAATAAGAATACATAATATCTTAACCATCCTACTATATTTTTATAAGGATTTTATTCCCTTATATATTCAAGGATTTGAAAGGAATACTTGAAATCGCTTGATGATCTTTCTAGAGTCAATGATGAGGTAATTTCTATGTATATAGTAGGGAAGTCTATTTTAGTTTTCTGGAAAGTAGAAGTTCTATATCCAGGTGTTTTTATAGAAGTGAAGGATCATCCCAAAAATAACTTCAACAGTACATCTACATATAATCGAGGATGAATTTAGTAATGCTGATGAAGGTACCTACATGTCCATACATTGTGTGTGAATCCTTTCGAGAGTAGTGAGAAAAGTAATAGGAAGAAGGTGACCATTTCCACCGGCTGTGAGACTTTGAAGGAAAGATTGAGGGAGTGACCCTTGTGAAGAAGTCATCTATCCCTAAATCTTATAAGGCAGTGAGCCTGGGTATAATAGTGATCTAGAACAAAACTTATATTAAAAGTGAGATTTAGTGGATTTGGTACATTGGTACATTGTTTTTGTATACTCCTTGGACGTATCACAATGAGGGTGAACCAAGTAAAAATCCACTTTCCCTTATTATTACTTTATTGCTTTACTTTCTATACATCATCATCAGATAAAGTTAGAAATTATAAGATCAATATAAACACTAAATATAAAATAAAGAAACCCTTATAATAAAGAGTTCAAGATCCAGTGGGGCATGATTTTTTTGAAAAGAATATCCATAACTTGATTCACTCCCTTTAAGGGTATCTAATCTTCTTTTGGGACTAAAAATTGGTATTAGAGAGAAGGTTTCTTTTTTTTTGGATTTTTTTATATGACTAGTTTATTTGTGTATTGAAATTGAAGTTTTAGTTTTTTATTATCTTAACATTTCATGGAAAAGTATAGTTCTTCAAAGAAGAAGCAGAAGTCTGGTGGTATTCCTCAGTGTGTAAGTGTCTATGTAAAGAGTGTGAATCAATTGAAGTAAACCAACAATGCACTGAATAAAGATTGATGAATTAGATGGAGAAAATATTTACTCATTCAATGATGCTTTAAGAATGAGTGAAGTACCTGATATTCCAAGTGATTATGGAACTATTGATGATGAAGAAATTCCAAGAAGGCCAAAAGTGGAAGTTTTTTATGTAACAAAGGAATTATATGATAAATTGAAATAAGAAAACAAGTTTAAAGATATCTGGATCCAAGTATGGGAAATTGAATTCAATAAGATAAAAGTTTTGAATAAATGAATTATCAAAGTGGCCACTGATCTAAGGGATAAGAATGATTCCCAATCCAAAGAACTATTAAAACTCAAAGATGATGATAACAAAAATAATATAAACTTAGATGAAATTTGTAATTTGAAAGACATAAATGATAATCTTTTTACACACATTTCTAAACTGGTTGAAGAGAATAAAAAATTCATGCTTTAATGATTCTATTGCTCAGATGAATTCTAAAATAAAGGAGAAATATGACATGGTGGATAATATCACTCAGGAATAGGATGATGAGATGACTATAGGGAAGGATATTAAGAGATAACTTAATGATCAACATGAATCAAGGTATAATAACATTAAATAATCGGGATAAGATCTAGAATTAGTCAAGAACGAAGTAGAGAAATATAATTCCAAGTGAAATCCCAAATCAATGGATGCTTTGAATTTATTATTTTACTATCCTTTGGGAGGTAATAATGAAATGAAAAAGAAAATATTCTATTTTATAGGAAAAAATGAAATGATTGTCTCATCTAAAATGCCATGTAGTTTGATAAATTCTGGTATTGGATATGACAAACCCTCTATCATGCGTGAGAGAAAGTGAGTAGTGAATAATTAAAAAAAGATGAAAAAATCCAGTAGGTACTGTAAATAGACCTAAAAAGTCTTTTAATAGATGTAATGATAGCATATAATATTTCTATCATATGAATGGTCATATTTCAGGTTTTTTCTTTGATTAATTGGAATATATTTCATGCTGTGAAGATATAAATATTTCTAAATATGAGAATCATAAGAAGTTTATTAATAAATATAAAGTAAGAGTCTCTCATAAGAATGAAGCATAGAATGATACTATCGTGGAAGATTGGGACAAACCGTGAGTATGTGTCAATAAGCACAATGTAACACCCCACCCCTACCTCACTGGCTTGAGGAGACGGTGAGGGTTACTGGGCCTTAAGCGATGTTCCCAAGGTGCCAAAGGCTGGAAATAAATGTTGATGGCTTTAAGAACAAATTGGGGAATGATTTTCCCTTAAGAAAAACCCAACCAAACCATCCACTAACAACCACTATATGATGCATGTCAATAAAACATTCAAGCATGTATACCCAAAAGATAGCCAAGTTGTTCCATAATACAACCCAAAACCAAAACAATCCAACACGATATCAGAGTACTATACAGAAGACTAAACAAGAGACCCAAAATAAACCAAGACTGTAGAGACCCAAAGCTTGATGTACATGGACATTACATTACTTTTGTGGAATACTTAGTACATAACAAAAACAGACACATAAGGACCATAATAGTTTAGTGTCTTTGGAAACTCGGAATATAATCTTCTAATCGTGGTGAAAGATCTTCAACATCTCCCATAAATATCTTCCCCTTTTTTTTTCTTACCTAAAACCTTTCTTTATATCCTGGGGAAAATAAAACATAAAAGGGGTGAGCTCAAATGCCCAGTAAGGGTAAACATAGAGAACACAAAACCATCCATAAACATTTGAATGCAAAAACATGAACATAAAATCTAAACATCAAAATCTTGAGAAAAGACATGAATCTTGGAAGTACGTAAGGAATATATCATAAGGGAACATCAATAATGATAAAATAGCATGGTAATAAAACATGTAATTGTGGGAAAACATTAATCACATGATATTATTTCCATAGTAGCCAAGGCATTGCTTCCAAGACCATCTTAGTGGAAAAAGTACCTTTCTGAATCGAGTTCACTCCTCGTTTCAGTCCTGTAACATTGAACCGGATTAACTTACCATTCCAGACATGTCTATATCATGGTATATAAATCTTTACCCAATGCATTGGAGGGAGATATAGGTCCCACACATCTCATAATGAAATCATTATTACTTGTGCCACAACATAAACATAAATCATTCATCATAACCCAAAGAATAAAATGGGTTTCATAAACATCATTCCATCATCACATAATCCATATAAAAGAAATGGACATAATTTCATAATAAGAAAAGTGAGACCATGTAAATTATAGAGACATTATACTTGAAACATACACATATGAAATAATGTCATCTTAGATGGAAAAATGGTTTTGATAAAACACTTGAAATGAATTCTTGAGGAAAATATCCTTTCTTCGTCAAAATCATTTTCTTTTCAAAAAATGCCATGCACTTATAAAATAAAAGTATTTTGTTGAAAATATTCATAAAATCATGTAGAGTAATCTTCATGAAAATGTGGTGTTATGAAACCGTAAAAATCCATTCACGCCGTATAAGTTAAAAATAACATTCTCCTCGTACTTTTGTCGGAAAAGTCAAAAAGTACCACGTTTGGTAAACAAAAAAAGATTCCTTACATACCATGTAGTAAAAGTCAAAAATGGGTAAAAAGTACTTTAAACATAAATGAAAACAGTTTTAGAAAACATGGGCTTGGATGATAAAGATAACCCCAGTAAATACTTACGAATAAACAATCTTGGATAAAATGAGATTGATAAATTATCCCTTACCTTAGGTCCGATATGCTTCGTATGTTTATGAAAATCCTATATAATGATTTAAATAATGTCATTGACTTATTACAGAATAATATTCATTGTTATTATATCATATATGGTTCACTTATGACTTTATATTACCCGTTCTTTTGTAAGTTCCATGTTAAAGCAGCGTTTTGGGTTAAATCGTTTTATTTATTGTACGTGTTTGGACTTGTTGTTCTTGATATTATCACTTATATCCTGATTTACTTAATTACAGAATTTAAAACATTATTTATATATAATATATATTCAGTATATACATATATATATGATAGATCGATTAAATGTAATGAAATACACCGTTCATGGAGACGGTAGGTCGTACGTACGCATGGACGCTGTTTTCATTTCCTTATTGAATTGAATGAAATTAAGTAGATGACATACATATATATACACATAAATCCAGTATAATTATTATGTCATATATTTCATGATTACTTATTATATATACTTTATAATCATTCATGAATTGTTAACATGGAGAATGAATCTCATCGCGTCGTGGAGACGGTAGTCCGTACGTACGCACAAGCGATGATATCATTCCCATGATCGTGGAATTGCATTGAAGTGTATGTATAATATTTCATAATCAATATCACTTTGAAATAATCATATATAGTTATTTATTTACACCATTATACCCATCCAAGTAAGGTGGTGGTCGAAAATAGATTACACCAGGACGTGGAGACGATATTCCGTACGTACGCACGCGCGGTGATTTCGTTTTCCGTAGGATGGATAGATGGTGAAATGGGGTTGTTTCATAATTATAATAACATATCAGTATATGAGTGATACTGATGTTATTACTTCATAATGAAACAACTAAATAAGAAGAAGTAGAAGAAGAAATGAAGTTGAAAGAATCGGTAACGGACATTACCTCTTCTTTGAAGCGCCTCTTTGAGACCTCCTATTAGGGCACTAAAATTGGTCTTTGAAGAAGACCAAGACCTCTAGGATGTTTCTAGGGAAGTGTAAAATAGAAATTGGCAGCGTTTGTCTGAGCTTGAAGGCTCAAAGTGGTTTGAGGAAGAGAGGGAGGAGGTTCCCTTTTATAAGGGAGGAGAGGGGCACCTTTGGAATAACTAAAAATATTATTTTATTATAAAGTCATATTCGGTTTTTAATAGCTCCAAATTGAGTTATTTCGAAGATAAGGTTGGTATGGGTCTAAATACTCTCATAAAATAGAATTTAGACAAGTTTAGGTTTCTATTCTAACCTTATCATTTATATTTAACTTTAAGTTAAATAATTTTTCTTTTACCGCGTCTTCTTGTTTTCTTACACTATAAGGTTAATAAACTTACTATAACAAAAAAAACGAACCCCAAGTTGTTTATTATTAATATATATAACCTTATATAAGTAATTTTGCCGAACATTAGATTTTTAGGAATAAAGTAACAATTAATAATATAATATTTTTTTTAAAAACTATTTTATGTCAATTTTGACACAATTTGGTAATTGATTTTTTTGAAAGTCATAACAGAATGATTAGTTAGAAAAAAGTTAACTAAATAAATAATAACATGTCATATTAACCTATAAAATTATTGTAATTCATAAAAAGTATCAAATTACATTTATTTGGGTATTTATAACCTCAATTATGTCAGTATTTCATTAATAAGATAATTACTGCATCATCATTGTGTCATAAATAAATTAAATTATTTAATGTCTAAAAATTATAAATAAAATACCATTATGTAGGAAATATTTTTAGATTTCTAATTAATATTTATAGTCGAATTTATCTTATGTATAATCCTATATTAAAAATTATTTAGTTATTAAACTTTGATTTTAACTATTTTAACCCTTCTTTAAATAAATTAATAATAAATGTCCTAATCTAATCCAAGTGGGCCTAAATGGTCATATTTTATTCATAAGGCTGTTTTTGGTCGAATTACACTTATCCAATATAATTAGGACATGTGTTAGGGTAATAATAATATCATTTTTACCCTTAATTACCCTATTTACTTTTAACCGTGGTAAAAAAAAGTCAAAAGTTACTATTCAAAAAAAATTATTTTCATCTCACTGAACCACATTTTAGTCCTTTATATTAACCGTGTCTCTCGGATTTTCGAAATTCCACTCACAGAAGCGGTAAAATTAAGTTTTATGTGAATTTGAAAATTCTCCTAGGAGGTGGGTAAAAGACGGTGAAAAGTTCAATAAAATTTATATATATATAAAATTATTATAAAATGACTCCAATGACTTAAATTGAACTTATATAGGTATTATGTATAAATTTTTACCTAAAATAAATTTAAATAAAATAAATAATTATTTAAATAAAAAGTCGGTTTTTGAATAGTAACC
The DNA here is from genome assembly GCA_963277665.1 of Viscum album. Taxonomy (NCBI): domain Eukaryota; kingdom Viridiplantae; phylum Streptophyta; class Magnoliopsida; order Santalales; family Viscaceae; genus Viscum; species Viscum album. The sequence goes on from OY728126.1 coordinate 1,749,521,530, forward strand.
TAGTGTTTTCACTATTCATCAAAAATTGAAAGTTTTCAGAAAAATACCAAAAATTCACCCTAGGCTAATTTCGATATTCTGAATCCAAAAATGAAGTCCATTTTGAAAGATAAAATTTATAAAATTTCAAAAAGTGGGTATTACTATTCATAACGGCTAGTTTATATAACATATCGTTGTTTAGCGAAACTCGGTATTGCGTACAACACACGCTATCGTGGAAGGTCGCAATTACGTGTAATGCAAGCCAAGTCAGGGATGCATGTTGTGCAAGATCCTTTTGGTGTAGCATACAACACAAGATATTAATGAAATTAAAAATAATATTTTTCATAAAATCTCAGGGTGTTACAAAGACACACTCCATGACTCCACCCTAAGCTCCATGCTTCAAGCACCACCACATCTCCCAATCATCACCAAGTACCAATAGCAATGAGATGCCTTACCTTTACTTGTGTCTCAGAATTCGATATCTATAAAAGAACCAAAGTGCCAAAGTAGGGGTGAGTATAAAACTCAGTAGGTTTTCCCAATGACTTCCCTACTCATGCCACTAGGATAGAAAAGTTAGTCACATTTATATAAAATAGTTTATATAAAACAATTTACTAAAACAGTTTATAACCAAATATAAAAAAGTTTCCAAAACCATTTATAAGTAAAAGCATACAAGTGAAATTGAAACCAATTTTTCCAACAAGTTATTTTTTTTCATAAAAATAACTAAACAAGCTTTAAAACCATTTCACAACATCCCTTTTTGTCATACCCAACCCTTCCACAAACCCATACAACCAACCATGCATGCTAAGTTATGAAAGTTCCATAATCATGAGCAGTTTCTCGTCGATCTACCAAGTCATCACAAGGTAATTATTTCCCATGTTCCATAAACCCTTTGGCATCGAGCACAAGGTCATATTTCAACCAAGCCCTGTGTATGAAATTCCCATGTGCCATTAAACCTTTGGCACCGAGCACAAGGTCATATTTCAACCAAGCCCCATATATGCAACATGAACACACACCACATATTCCCAAGTATCATGCTAAACCAACCCTTTCAATAAACACATTTTTATTTAAAACCATTTCCATCAAAACCATTTCAATGCCAAACCATCTCAATGTCAAACCATTTCAATAAAACTGTACTTTTATTGAAAACCAAAGAATAAACCAATTTCAAAATAGTCATTTCACTTCAATAAAACATTCCCTTTTATTGAAAACATATAATTCAAACGATGTGTTAAAATTCCAGAAAAACCCCATTTTAAAATCTCTATTTTAAAATTAAGAACCAAAGCGCTCATTCAAAATCCCCAATTTTCTAGATTTCACAACCATCACTCAAGAAGGTTTCCAAAAAAATTTCAACAACCAAATCACAATCAATTAAACACCACACATTAAATTTTAAAGCATGCTAATAAGTTATACTAATTGGAGTCGAGAAAGAAGCCTCCTACCTCGAAGGTTTGGACGAAAACCACAATGAACGAAGAACACACAAGAAAACCGGGTTGATTCTTCAAGAACCCAACTTAGATCTCTTTTCCTAGAAAGACCAAGACCAAATGTTATTATATCTGACATCCACACACTTAGATATACCCATAACAAGTTTAGATCTAATAAACCAAGAGAATAGGAGAAGTAGATCTAAGAAACCGATCAAGAACGATGACGAACGATCACACACCTCAAGAATACGGCTTTGATTATCCAAAGAAAGCCTTCAGATCACCTCCAAAATTCTTGGGAGAGGTTCTCATATCTTGAAGGGAGAGTGATCCCAAGTTATGGACACATAGGATGAAAAACAAGCCATTTAGAGGAAAAAACGTGTGAGATCCACTTTTTTAGGATCTCATTTAAGTGAACGTAGGGTTAGTTCACACAGTTTGACAAACCGTGCACTAACCGTGTGTTAGACAATGCCTCAAAAGACCCTCTACGCATGGTTTGGCCGCACGGGTAGAAAAACCGTGCGCCGCATACGTGACTTACCCTTTGCCTCAAAACTTCAATCCATGTTCTCCCAACTCTCTCATTCAGCACCCTTAACTTTATAACCATTAAATGCATTAAGTAAGGGTAACATACTAGAAAACAGAGGTACTAAATTCTACCCACCATTGGTCTTTCCGTCCTTAGAAAGTAGACAACCCTTGCTGGCCAAAAATAGTTCCGGACACTGCTCTTTCATTTCCTTCTCACGTTCCCAAGTCTCTTCCTAAATCTGACCATGTTACCATAAAACCCGCACTAGGTTGATGATTTTCCCACACAAGACTTTATCTTGTCTATCCATGATCCGAATTGGAATATGTATCAATGAAGCATCCAACTCTAGGTCAATGTGATCCCATCTGATCACATGGCCAGGATCAAGGTGATACTTTTTCAACTGGGATACATGGAACACATTATGCACCGAACTGAACCGTGGTGGTAATTCCAACCGATATTCCACCTCTCCAAACCATTCTAGTATCTCAAAAGGGCTAATGTATCTAGGAGATAACTTTCCCTTCTTCCCAAAATGACGATTTCCAAGCCTTGGAGAGATCCTCAAGAAGACATGATCACCCACAACGAACGACAATGGTCTTCGATAGTGATCTAAATAATATTTATGACGACTCTGAGTTGTATTCATCCCCTTTATAATCAACTAGATCTTATCTATTGTTTCTTGTACAAGGCTTGGCCCGACCAGTGAAGTTTCACTCATTTCCTTCCAGCATAGTGGAGAATGACAAGGATGCCCATACAATGCTTCAAATGGAGCCATACGTATTGAGGCTTGATAGCTGTTATTGTATGAGAACTCCACTAAGGGTATATGATCCTCCCATGAGCCACCAAAATCCATTACACAAGCCCGCAACATTTCTTCCAATGTTTTTATCATCTGATCGGATTTCCCATCTGTTTGAGGATGATATGTGGTGCTCATGGTCAACTGAGTTCCAAGGGCTTGCTGTAATGATTTCCAAAAAAAAGATGTGAACCTTTGATCTCCATATGAGACTATAGACACTGGTACACCATTCATCTTTACCACTTATCAGATATATATTTTCGAAAGATACTCCACCATATGAGTTTCACGAATAGGGATGAAATTTTCCGACTTGGTTAGACGATCCATTATCACCCAAATGACATCATGTTTCCAGACCATTCTTGGAAGACCTATAACAAAATCCATTTATATTTGATCCCATTTCTACACTGGGATGGGAAAAGATTGTAACATACCATCTAGTATCTGATGCTATACTTTAACCCGCTGACAAGTTAAGAACCACGAGATGAACTTGGCCACCTTCATTTTCATGCCGCTCCACCAAAACTACGCCTTCAACACCTTATACATATTATGTGTACCTGGATGTACAACCCATATTGAATGTTGGTAAGCATAAAGGATTTTTTCATGAAAAACCATAGGTACAACCATCCGATATCTGAAACACAAAACTGAACCCCCATCAAGTTTCCAGCCATCAATGGTCTCCCCACCATTGAGTTTTAAACTTACAACTAGACATTCTGCATCAGATTTTTGTGCTTCTTTGATCATTTTTACTAAATCAGGAACAAGCATAGCTAAAAAGAAAACTACAACATCACCTCAATCTTCACATTCCGCATGCATGTCGGCTAAGACCAACATCAACTATCATTCATCTGAAGCTTCTTTCACCAACCGAGCACATGAATTTCTACTAAATGCATCCGCCACCAAATTTCCTTTCCCTGGTGTGTACATAAAGTCAAAGTAAAACAGTTGGAGATACTCTATCCACATCCTTTTCCTCAGATTCAAATCTCACTGTGAGAAAATGTGTTTCAAGCTTTTGTGATCTGTAAACACAGTAAATTTCTCACCAAAGAGATAATGTCTCCATGTTTTCAAAGCATGGACGACTGTAGCTAACTCCAAATCATGTGTTGGGTAATTATTCTCATGAACCATCAATTGACTTGAAACATAAGCAACCGTGTGATATATTTTCATGATAACACAACCCAACCCTGATCCTAAAGAATCACAATACACCACATACCCCTGTCCTAATTCTGGAAAGGTCAAGATAGGTGCCGATGTAAGCTGAACATTCAGTTCCTGGAAAGACTTTTGACATTCTTCTATCCATTGGAATGGAGAATTATTCTTTGTCAGAACTTTCATTGGTGAATATAGTCATGAGAAATCATGCACAAAGTGTCAGTAGTAACTAGCTAGACCAAGAAAACTTCGTATCTCGAACACATTCTTCAGTAGTTTCCAAGAGATAACGACTTCTATATTTTCAGGATCAACAAAAATGCCTTTCTTAGAAATGAAATGGCCAAGGAAATGTACTTCTTGTATCCAAAAATCACACTTTGATAATTTGGTATATAAACAATGATCTCTCAAGCTTTGTAACACTGTTTCCAAATGCACCTCATGATCATACCTTGTCTTTGAATAGACCAAAATTTCATCCACAAAAACCACAAAAAAAGAATCCAGATATTGTTGAAATATTCAATTCATCAATGCCATGAATACTGCTGGTGAATTTGTTAGACCTAAAGGCATGACTACATATTCATAGTGGTCATATCTACTTATTAAAGATGTCTTTGGAATATTTTCTTTCCAAACTCTCAATTGGTGATATCTTGATCACAAGTAAATCTTGGAGAACCACTGAGATCCCTTTAATTGATTTAATAGATCATAAATTCATGGAAGTGGATATCTATTCTAATATCATAACTTGATTAAGCTTACGATAATCAACACACAGCCGAAGAGTTCCATCTACCTACTTCACGAACAAAACCAGTGTTGCCCATGGAGTCGTACTTGCTCGAATGAAACACTTTCTTTACAGCTCCTCTAACTACACTTTAAATTCCCATAACCCTATTGGTTCCATCCTATAATATGGATGTAAAGACCCGTAAAATTCAAGGGAATTTTTTTTAATTATCTTTCGGATTTTATAAGAACGCAGTTTCTGACGGCGCCTGATTCCGAGGCCCGGTGTGCCCGGAATCAATTTCTGAAGTTTAGCTCGGGTACGTTCAGTGATCAAACGAGCAGGTTTTACTAACTTTCGAACCGGTGCTCGGAATCAAAATCCGAGGGCACCGATGGAATCGTAGCCCCGGTAATTGCTTAGAAACACCTTTTCCGGAGTTGCGTTTGCTCAGGTGTGGTTATTAAATTTTTGGGTTAAGTAAAGGAATAAAATAAAAGTGGTGCAACCAATTTTATTTTATTTAAAGAAGTGTTAACCTAAGCTAAGTGGTTGAGTGGGACCCACATTCTAACTAATCCACTAGGTAGGATATTAGTGGGGTGGGGCCCACATGAGGCCAAACTTTTCAACTTCCTCAACCCCTCTTTTATTTCAGTATCGCACCCGCACCCCCCCAATTAATGAAAGTCAACTCGTGCGTTTATTTTAATACTAAACACCTCTATTAATTGGGCGGTTTAAAACGTTGCAATTAATTGAGTTAATTGTTTGATTCAATTTTGAATTTCAAACATAAGGCTTGAGTAATAAAATAAGAAGATGTCTTATTTTATTATTGTTGGATCTTGTTGAGAGAGGACTTGGGAGAATTAATCGAAGCCTTGAACCTTTTTCTTCCTCGACGAAGAACGTGAAGAATGTGAAGAACGCCGACCTCCGAAGAAGGTCGACAAGAATGCCAGATCCCCAGAGATGGACGACGTGTCGCTGATGAATCTTTTCTCTGCGACGTGACGATCCTCCTTCCGTGATGCCTTCTTCTGCGACATGCAATCCCGCAACGAACCTTCGTTCAACTTTTCCTTGAGGTAGGGGATTATATTCTATATGTTCGTGATTACTTTCATCGCTGATTTATCATCTTTTTGGGCCGCCTGTTATCGCAATAACAGGAGGAGGTCGGACCGCACGAACACGACCGACCCTCCTCCCCCATTGATGTGTGTTCGTTGCGACTCGAACAAAGGCAACTCAGTGAAAAGGCACCATGTGGAAACAAGAAGGAATGTGGCGAAGGAGTGTGGCGCCGTCAGGCCGCGCCGTTGAGGCCGAACCAAACCGCGGCCGGAGTCGGGGCCGCAGAGGCGAATCGAAGACTCCGCAGTAGTTTATTTGACGTGCGGAACAACGGGCGTTGAAGAAGTGGGTCACAAAGGTGATTTGGACCCTTCGCAGTAACCTACGGGTCCCTGGAGGGCCTTAGGCACAGACGGTGGGTGAAACGGACCACCGGAGCGCGTCTGGCGGTCCGCGGAAGGTGCTGCCGGCGCGCCCCGCCGGCGCAGCGGTGGCGCCCCGGCGCACCGCCGGCAGGAGCCGCCGCTACTGAAGCCGCGACGAAGGTGGGATCCTGCGGCCACGCGGGATCTGGTGGAGGAGAGACGTGGCGATCCGCCGCATCGCTGGCAGAGGAGTGGCCCCCACGCGGGGGCCGCAGTTTTCAAACGGGGGGCAGTGCGCCCCCCGTTTCTTCCGCTCGGCCGTTTCGGCCGAGCCGCTTGGTCCGCGGGCACCGCGCCGCGCCAGCGCCAGGCCGGGCCACCCAGGCTGGGCTGGGGCGTGCCTTAAAGGGCTGGACCCGGACCTGGATCGGGTCGACCCGGTTCGGGCCGACCCGGGGGGGGGGGGGGGGGGGGGGTATCGGGCCGGGTCGGACCGGGCCCGGACCCCCTAATTTCGGACAGTTTCGTTCAAACGCCCATATCTTGGGTCACTGACCTCCGATCGACACACAATCAGTTGCGATGAGATCCTTGGATAGAGACGGTCGTTTCGGTATATTACACTCAAGGTTTCAGAGTACTTTGAGTATGACCGAGTTGGTTTGGATACGAAACCAACCGGGCCCTCGGAGCGGAAACGCTTATACCTTGAGCTCCGGAAATCCGATTGACGTACCGTCGACTTTGTTGGATTTATCCTGATGAGATGGAACTTTTGGCATACTTCTCCTGGGTTTTGGTTGCAGTTGGATAGTGGCCGGGTTGGATTGTACCCGAAATCCAACCGGGCCCCTAGAACGGAAAAGCTGATAACTTTCAGACCGAACGTCCGTTTGAAGAACCGTCAGCGGCATTGGTGTTCACGTTGAGAAAAGGTCCCTATGAGACTACCCTATGAGAGTTCGGGATACAATTGAGATACGGCCGGGTTGGTTCGCACACGAAACCAACCGGGCCCCTAGGACGAAAATGCTAGTAACTCACAGACCGGGCGTCCGATTGACGCGCCGTCTGTTGCGTTGAGACCCCTATGACGAGGCGGTCCTTTGAGATACTTCTTCGTGGGACTTTGATATACTTGGAGTATCAACCAGTAGCTCGTGGAGCGGACCCTCCTGGAGACGAGCGTACGAAGTACAGAGACCGTGTAGCCGACTGAGACCTGAAGACTACTTGACCGACTTGACTTGGAGTGAGTCGAATAGCCCAGTGGATAGAGCACTACTTTGTTTGGGTGTAGACCCATGGTGGAAAGAGCACTACTTGTTTGGGTGCAGACCCGCGATACTCATCCGGAGAGTACCTCTGCAGGCTATTAGGGGGGATGCACTACTGTATTTGGGTGGCATACCCCGGCGGGAAGCACTACTGTGTCTGGGTGGCTGGCCCGCGGTACTCGACAGGAGGAGTACTTCAGCAGTCTTAGGTTAGTGAACAGTACCTCGGAGTCGTGACAGGATCACTGTACACTCCAGAGACGGGGCTCTTCAGCAGTTACAGTTTCGATAATGAAAATCCTGGTTTGAGCTGAGTCTATGACCTTTGTGTTTACCACATGATTGAGATGGGTCACTTGATAACTTAAGTATATGTATGGGCATATACATTGGTAGTGGTTATCCGTTTATTTCATAATCTTTGTGTTTATTCATTATTGAGATGAGTTCCTTGATAACTTAGGTATTTGTATGGGCATATACCTAAGTAGAGGTTATCTATTGAGATCTTTGTTGAGATCTTCTTTGTGGTTATCCTTGTTGGATTTAGTGAGACCTTGAAGGTCTCGGGGTCCCTAATGAGTATTGTTATACTCACCCCTGCACGGGCTATGCCCGCACCTCGTTGTGTTGGTTGCAGATGATGGGCAGTGATGACGGAGGCCGAGTGTTCGAAGACTGGATGATAACCGGAGGTGGACCTCATGACGAGTCAGTATCAGGAGGTGGACTTCACAATGAGACGATACTCAGAGGATGTTGACAGGAAAGAGAATTGTGGAGGATATCTGTACCTACCCTTTAGGTAGGATCCGTGGTGGACGATCTAAGAGTTGCACTATCTGTACCTACCCTTCAGGTAGGATCCGTGGTGGATGATCCAGGAGCTGTGCTGTCTATACCTACCCTTCAGGTAGGATCTGAGGAGGACGACCCAGGAGCTGATTCCTTTCTTCCAACTGTTGTCTTTTTCTGTTGTACTTTCGTTCAGTTGTAGCTGTACTTTCAGTTGGGTTTGTATTCTGGCCCATTTACTTTTCAGCACTTCTTTTGTACTTAGTGTATTACTTCTTCTTGTACCCTGTGGTATTTTTTTTACTTTTATAAAGGAAATTCCTTCCCAGTTATCGGGATTTACGCCTTTGGTGCTAGTCGCCAGCCCCTGACCTATGGAAGGCGGGCTTGGGGTAGTCACAACACGGGCCCCGAGGACGGGTCGTGACAAATTGGTATCACAGGAGTCGGTTCTACCGCAGAACTTAGGACTCTAATATTTTCTTTCTGTGAAGCAATAGTGTTAAGGGTACCGAGTGTGGTCTTCAGTTCAGGGAGTCCAATGTTGGTGCGGCGACCGACGTATCCGTACACCAGGACCCTGACTACTGAATTCCGACTTTGTGCATGAAAAACACTGATTGCGTGTGTGTTTCCAAGAGTTTTAAAGTCAGCTCAAACCAGGTCATCTCACCAGGTATAAATCGTTGAACATGTCACATCTGTTCAGGATGTCTCCACGCAGACAGTCAGTTGGAATTTCCGAGAGAGTACTCGAGGACGGCTCACCGAGCGATGAGGCTCCGGTGCAGGGCCCTCTTTCTATGTTGGCACCCTCAGGTGGTGTACCAGCAGCACCACCACCTATTGGGCAGCAGATTCCACCAGAAGTACTAGTGGACAGTGCACGCTGGCAGAGCGCGATGCACGAGTTCCAGCAGTAGAGGCCTCTGAGGTTATGAGGCGAGGCTGATTCCCAGACAGTAGAGGACTGGCTGTAGGCGATTGCTAGAATTTTTCGCCTAGATGAGACACCAGTAGAGTGTATGGTATATTTGGATACTAGTTTTTTCTAGTGAGTGACCATGAGGATGGTCCGCATAGTGATGAGGCTTTGGTGCGAGGACCGATGCCTGAGATAGTGCCTTCGGTTAGTGTGTCAGCTATACATCACTACCTGTTGGTCAGCAGTTACAACCGGCGGTACTGGTAGGTGACACTTGTAGGCTTACTTCCTTAAACATGTTCCAACATCAGATACCCTCAAGTTCCAAGGCGAGCCGACACACAGGTGGCTGAGGAATGGCTTGAGGAGGTGGTTGAGAGTTTTCTAGAGCACAACTTCAGGAAGCGGAGCTCCGGAAGCAGGTGGATAGGAGCGGAAGTAGTGGATTCCTTTTGTTCTTGGTACTTCTAGTTCCATGTTGTTGTTGAATTTTTGTCTTTGTACTATGATCTGCAATAATAAAAGACACTTATCTTCGTGATGTTTTCTTTCCTGTCCTTTTGTTGGTTGATACTGAGAGGTCCCGTTTAAGACTGTTGACTTGACCCTCACTTTCAGGATTTCTAATGGAGGATACCCAGTGACCACACACTGATGCCGACAGTGTGACTCAACCCTTGGAGGCGAGAGTGATGGTTGGATCTCTTGGTAGTAACGTCGAGGCCTTATGATGTCATCCATGGCATGAAATAGTATCGTTCATGTCTGGATTGACTGTATTAGGCATTGGGAGTGGTTCATCTAGGGGATGAGACCGAGTTTCTCTTTTCGATAAAGGAGAAATCTTAGCAGCTATTACGTATTGTAGGCAAAGAAGGGTGGTTGTTGACCGACTTTCCACATCGGCAAACTTCCTACCGACCAGAGATAGTACGAGTTACGATGAAGAAGGTGCAGATCATCCAGGAGCAGATGAAGACTGCACAACACAACAAGAAACAGGAAACTGGTTCCAGTCTCAGAGACTTGGGCGTGTAAATGTTACAAAAAGGAGTGTTTAGGACATATGAGTTTGCAGAGCAGCAGACGTGGAGGCAGAGCTAGGAGAGCAGAATGAGGTGGTGTACATTTCAACATGTTACAACCACCCACCTTAGTTGTCCCCACCAGGCTGAGGGAGCTGAAGGGCAGGGGAAGATTACAGCTGCATGCGGTCAAGGAGTGTGACCCAATGACTCTAAAAATGATTCGAGGGACATTCTGTGTCCACTACTAGATGCTGTAGTAACAGACGTTGATACAAATCATTCCTTCCTTCCACGAATCTTGTCCCATTCCTAGAGTTTCCGGTAAGCCTTAGACTTGGCCCTCACGTCTGGAGATATCTTGGGAGAAAACTCGATAATCACACTTACGCCGACAGTGTGGTCAGACCCTCGAGGCGATAGTTTCAGTTGGAATATCTTGGTGGCAGCGTCGAGGCCTTGCGACGTTGGTCTCGGTATGGATTGGATTCACAGTTCATGCTCAGATTTACTGTATTAGGAAAAAAGGTTGTGGTTTAACTACGACGTCGGGATGGGTTTTCCGTGGTTGGTGAAAAGGAAACCCCAGACATCACAGGATAAAATCATGCATAGGAGGGTGCGGCCGATCACTCTTGAGTTGGTCAACCTTACCCTCGTGGCAGCAGGAGTTTTGAGTTTCAGTTCGAAATAGGAATTGGAGACCTCTAGAGTTAGAGGATGACGATCAAGTCCTTATACGGGTCTCACCTCAACGAGGTTTATGGAGATGTGGCCGAGGCGACAAGTTATCTCCGAGGTTCAACGGACCTTTCTAGGTCCTCAGAAAGGTAGGCGATGTGGTTTACCACTTGAACCATCCACCTTAGTTGCACAAGGTGCACGACGACTTCCACGTATCTCAGTTGAGGAGATACGTGCACGACCCTTCGCATATCATCGACCATGAGGAGCTGGACATTGGCGATGGGGTGACTTTCACGGAGGTTCCAGTGGGGATTGAGGATCGATAGGAGTGGATCCTATGAGGATGGTCAATTCCTTGGGTGCTCTTTCACTGGTAGTATGGGAACCTTCAGGTGAGCACATGGGAGCGAAAGGCTCAGATGCGTGCTCAGTATCGCTTTTGTATCCCTAGTTTGTGTTAAAGCTTTACGGGGACGTAAAGCCCTGATGTGGGAGTAATGTAAATACCCGTAAAATTTAAGGGGATATTTTTTCTTAATTATCTTTGGGATTTTACAAGAATGCAGTTTCTGACGGTGCCTGATTCCGAGGCCCGGTGTGCCCAGAATCAATTTCTGAAGCTAAGCTCGGGTACGTTCAGTGAACGAACGAGCGGGTTTTCCTAACTTTTGAACCAGTGCTCGGAATCAAAATCCGAGGGCACCGATGGAATCACAGCCCCAGTAATTTCTTAGAAACACCTTTTCTGGAGTTGCGTTTGCTCAGGTGTGGTTATTAAATTTTTGGGTTAAGTAAAGGAATAAAATAAAAGTGGTGCAACCAATTTTATTTTATTTAAAGAAGTGTTAACCTAAGATAAGTGGTTGAGTGTGAGCCACATACTAACTAATCCACTAGGTAGGATATTAGTGGGGTGGGGCCCACATGAGCCCCACCCTTTCAACTTCATCAACCCCTCTATTTCAGTATCGCACCCGCACCCCCCGCAATTAATGAAAGTCAACTCGTTCGTTTATTTTAATATTAAACGCCTCTATTAATTGGGCATTTTAAAACGTTGCAATTAATTGAGTTAATTGTTTGATTCAATTTTGAATTTCAAACTTAAGGCTTGAGTAATAAAATAAGAAGATGTCTTATTTTATTATTGTTGGAGCTTGTTGAGAGAGGACTTGGGAGAATTACTCGAAGCCTTGAACCATTTTCTTCCTTGATGAAGAACGCGAAGAACGTGAAGAACACTGACCACCGATGAAGGTCGACAAGAACACCGGATCCTCAGAGATGGACGATGCGACGCCGATGAATCTTTTCTCCGTGACGCGACGATCCTCCTTTTGAGATGCCTTCTTCCGCGATGTGCAATCCTGCGACGAACCTTCGTTCAACTTTTCCTCGAGGTAGGGGATTATATTCTATATGTTCGTGATTACTTTTATCGCTAATTTATCGTCTTTTTGGGCTGCCTTTTATCGCAATAACAGGAGGAGGTCGGACCGCACTAACACGACCGACCCTCCTCCCCCATTGATGTGTGTTCGTTGCGACTCGAACAAAGGCCGCGCGGTGCAAATGTACCATGTGGAAACAAGAAGGAATGTGACGAAGGAGCGCGGCGCCGTCGCGCAGAGCCGTTGAGGCCGAACCAAACCGTGGCCAAAGTCGGGGCCGCAGAGGCGAATCGGAGACTCCGCAGTTGTTTATTTGACGTGCAGATCGATGGGCGTTGAAGAAGAGGTTCGCAAAGGCGATTTGGACCCTTCGCAGTAACCTACGGGTCCCGGGAGGGCCTTAGGCGTAGACGACGGGTGAATCGGACCACCGGAGCGCGTCCGGTGGTCTGCGGAAGGTGCTGCCGGCAAGAGCCACCGCGGCTGAAGCCGCAGCGGAGGCGGGATCCCGCGGCTCCGTGGGATTCGGTGGAGGAGAGACGCGGCGATCAGCCGCGTCATTGGCAGAGGAGCGGCCCCCACGTGGGGGTCGCGGTTTCCAAATAGGGGGGCAGTGCGCCCCCCGTTTCTTCCGCTCGGCCGTTTCGGCCGAGCCGCTTGGTCCGCGGGCGCCGCGCCGCGCTAGCGCCAGGCCGGGCCACCCAGGCCGGGCCGGGCCGCGCCCTAAAGGGCTGGATCCAGACCCGGATCGGGTTGACCTGGTTCGGGCCGACACGGGGGGGGGGGGGGGGGGGGGGGGGTGGTATCGGGCCGGGTCGGACCGGGCCCGAACCCCCTAATTTCGGACAGTTTTGTTCAAATGCCCATATCTTGGGCCAAGGACCTCCGATCGATGCACCGTCAGTTGAAATGCGATCCTTGGATTGAGACGGTCGTTTTGGTATATTACAATCAAGGTTTTGGATAACTTTGAGTATGGCCGGGTTGGTTCGGATACGAAACCATCCGGGCCCTCGGAGCGGAAACGCTTATACCTTGAGCTCCGGACGTCCGATTGACGTGCCATCGACTTTGTTGGATTCTTCTTGATGAGACGGAACTTTTCGCATACTTATCCTGGGTTTTGGTTGCAGTTGGATAGTGGCCGGGTTGGATTGTACCCGAAATCCAACGGGGCCCATGAAACGGAAAAGCTGATAACTTTCAGACCGAACGTCCGTTTGAAGAACCGTCAGCGACGTTGGTGTTCAAGTTGAGAAACGGTACCTATGAGCTTACCCTATGATAGTTCGGGGTACAGTTGAGATACGTCCGGGACGGTTCGCACATGAAACCAATCGTGCCCCTGGGACGAAAGGGCTAGTAACTCACAGATCGGGCGTCCGATTGACGCGCCGTCTGTTGCGTGGAGACCACTATGACGAGGCGGTACTTTGAGATACTTCTTTGTGGGACTTTGAGATACTTGGAGTATCGACCAGTAGCTTGTGGAGCGGACCCTCCCGGAGACGAGCGTACGGAGTATGGAGACCGTGTAGCCGACTGAGTCCTGACGACTGCTTGACCGACTTGACTTGGAGTGAGTCGACTAGCCCAGTGGAAAGAGTACTACTTTGTTTGGGTGCAGACCCATGGCGAACGAAGCACTACTTTTCTGGGTGCAGACCCGCGGTACTCGTCCGGAGAGTACCTCTGCAGGCTATTAGGGGGGATGCACTACTGTGTTTGGGTGGCATACCCCGGCAGGAAGCACTACTGTGTGTGGGTGGCTGGCCCGCGGTACTCGACAGGAGGAGTACTTCAGAAGTCTTAGGTTAGTGAGCAGTACCTCAGAGTCGTTACAGGATCACTGTATACTCCAGAGACAGGGCTCTTCAGCAGTTACAGTTTCGATAATGAAAATCCTGGTTTGAGCTGAGTCTATGACCTTTGTGTTTACCTCATGATTGAGATGGGTCACTTGATAACTTAGGTATATTTATGGGCATATACATGGGTAGTGGTTATCCATTGATTTCATAATCTTTGTGTTTCCTCGTGATTGAGATGAGTTCCTTGATAACTTAGATATATGTATGGGCATATACCTAAGTAGAGGTTTTCTGTTGAGATATTTGTTGAGATCTTCTTTGTGGTTATCCTTGTTGGATTTAGTGAGACCTTGAGGGTCTCGGGGTCCCTACTGAGTATCGTTGTACTCACCCCTGCACGAGCTATGACCAAACCTCATTATGTTGGTTGCAGACGATGGGCAGTGCTGACAGAGGCCGAGTGTTCGAAGACTGGACGATACCCGGAGGTGGACCTCACGAAGAGTCAGTATCAGGAGGTGGAATTCACGGCGAGACGATAATCGGAGGAGGTTGACGGGCAAGAGCGTTGTGGAGGATATCTGTACCCACCCTTCAGGTAGGATCCGTGGTGGACGATCTAGGAGTTGCACTATCTATACCTACTCTTCAGGTTGGATCCGTGGTGGACGATCCAGGAGCTGCGCTATCTGTACCTACCCTTCAGGTAGGATCCGAGGAGGATGACCCAGGAGCTGCTTCCTTTCTTCCAGCTGTTGTCTTTTTCTGTTGTACTTTCTTTCAGTTGTATCTGTACTTTCAGTTGGGTTTGTATTCTGTCCCATTTACTTTTCAGCACTTCTTTTGTACTTAGTGTATTACTTCCGCTTGTACTCTGTGGTGTTTTGTTTACTTTTATAAAGGCAATACCTTCCCATTTATCGGGATTTATGCCTTTGGTGCTATTCGCCAGCCCCTGGCCTTTTGAAGGCGGGCTTGGGGTAGTCACAACACGGGCCCCGAGGATGGGTCGTGACAATGGAAGGGAAATAGGATTGGTCCCTGGAAGGAGATCAATTGTAAACTCCACTTCCCTTAGATGTGGTAACCTTGAGAAGTTCTTGGGAAAGACATCTGGAAATAGATCCACAACAGTTGGAAAACTATTTTTCTTGATCTCTTCCATTGATTCCAAAGTCAACGCTGAAAATTAGTAAGAGATCATTCCCACCATTGGTGCCAACAATCTCTTTTCACCCTTCTTTACAGTCCTCTCTCCTCTAAAGAGATGCTCGATACCGTCCTAAATCATGAAACTAACTATTCACCTATAATAGCTGATTTGATCCTTGCACATCGTCATCCAATCCATACCCTGGATTACATCATAGAAATCCATATCCAACACTAATAAGTACCATTTTAACTCTTCTCCATCAACAGTTACAGCACATGCTCTACACACAAAGGCTTGAAATTCTCTTTCACTAAGAGGAGTTTTCTACTTCAAAACAGATGGCATCATTTCCAGTTTTAAACATAGCAAGTAAATAGCATGAGAAGAAATGAAGGAATGTGATTCACCCGTATCAAAAAACACTTACACAAAGGTATAATTCCAAATAATCTTACCTCTCACTATATATGGTCCAGCCTGATCATCGACAATCATCTGATCAGCTCCATACAATTTCTTCTTCACTATACTGTTCTTCTTGTTTCTTTGATGAGGTTGCCTTGGTTGAGGAGTCATGGTATTTCTAGAATCACCATGGCTAGCTCTGCTCTGCTGATGAGACTGATTCTATTATCCTCGTCCAGTTGAAGCATACGATGCTTGCGACAGTTGAGAAGTGTCTCAAGCACCTAACCTTGGAGCACTACGACAATAGCACAGAAGATGTCCCATCTTGTTATAATTATGACATGCTCTAGGCTATTCCATACAATATTTCTTTATGTGGTAAAGAAAACCACATTTAAAACAACCTGTTTTGATCTGGGGTCATGGAGGAAGGTTTACTGATCCAACTATCTGGTTCTGATTTCCAATTGCACTATGGAAATAGGCGTCCCTTTTCCTCTTGTTCCCAGAAGTTGATTTCCCACCATTTCCTATAGGAATCATCATTCCTTATCCTATCGATCCTGAGATATCACATTCAGCAACAGTCACTCTATTCACCATCTCTTTATAATTCGTAATATAGAGCATCACAGTCTTCGATCAAATCTCCTACCTTAGCCTCGATTCAAAGATGTGTGCCTTCAAAGATGCACTTTCCGCAACCTATGGTAAAAAATAGACTAAATTCATGAACTCAGACACATACTATTTGACTAAGAGTCTCTCCTGTTTCAGGCTAAAGAAGTTCGTCGTTTTCTGGATTTTGAACGTGTGAGGATAGAATTGTTTGTTGAATATTTCTTCAAAATCCTCCCATGTAAGGCCTTCATCCAATTTAGCCTGCACCGCTAAATCCCACCACTGGCATGCAAGATCCTTGAGCATATACATCGCCAGCTTGAAATTGAGCTCTGATGGTGTGCCGATTAAATTGAAGATATGATTCATCCTACTTAGCCACACCTCCGCCTTCTCGGGTTATGCATCACCCCAAAAGTTCGGTGGATTCTGCTTCATGAACTGGATGGTATGATCCACATTCCTTGGTTCATTCCTCTGGTTCCCATATCTATAGCATGAAAAGCTTGGAAAATACTCTGAACCAGCTCTTGGTTCACCCGTGGTTCAGGTGAAACCACATTCTTCACAGCTTCTTCAGGTTGGTTTCGACGACGCCTACCGGGTGCCATTTTATAAACCAACAACAAACTTTTTCAATCTCACTCTCTAGAAACTGATGGCTTAGCATTTCAAATTCTATCACATCAACTATCACAACATTGTTTTCCAAAACATCCTTTTTCCCTTGTTCAACTATTTTTTAAACCACTTCACATGCTTTTGAAAATTAAACCATTTTCAAAATATGATAATCATTCGCTTTCTCAAAATATTTCATTTGAAAACCAATTCCATAATTTTCAAAAATGAACACTTTTTTTGTCACAACATGAATCATTTCTCGAAATGATGTATGCACTACTAGTGGGAATTCATTCCTCTATAATGAATGTCATGCTCGTCTCATTGGATAAACCCATGAAAATGAGATTTCAAAATCCTAGAAGTGTCTCCAAACACTAATTTTCCCAAATCCTTGGTAACTTGAAGTTCAGCATAAAAGGGTTAGATACATCCTTTTATGCTATATATTTCAAGTTCCTATAATACTACTCCTTTCTAAGATTCCCACCCAAGGAATAGAAAAGAAGGGATTTCATCTCCAAAACTAGGATCATTGATGACTACTTGTTAGGCAGGGGCCGAACAAGCTGATACCATTTGTAACACCCCGCCCCTACCTCATTGGATTGAGGAGGCGGTGAGGGTTACTAGGACTTAAGTGATGTTCCCTATGCACCAAAGGCTGGAAATAAATTCTGAGGGCTTTGAGAACAAATTAGGGAACAATTTTCTCTTATGAAAAACCCAAACAAACCATCAACTAACAGCCACTATATGATGCATGTCAATAAAACATTCAAGCATGTATTCCCAAAAGACAGCCAAGTTGTTCCACAATACAACCCAAAACCAAAACAATCCAATACAATATTAGAGTACTATACAAAATACTAAACAAGAGACCCAAAATAAAACAAGACACATTCCACAAATCCACCCCAAGCTCCATACTCCAAGAACCACCACATCTCCCAAGCATCACCATGAACCACTAGTAATGAGATGCCTTACCTTTACGTGTGTCTCAGAATACAATATCTGTAAAAGCACCAAAGTGACAAAGAAGGGGTGAGTATAAAACTCAGTAGGTTTTCCTCAATGACTTCCCTACTCACACCAATAGGATAGAAAAGTTAGTCACATTTATATAAAAAAGTTTATATAAAACAATTTACCAAAACAGTTTATAACCAAATACAAACAAGTTTCCAAAACCATTTATAACCAAATGCATACAAGTTCAATTGAAACTAATTTATCCAAGAAGTTATTTTTTCCAGAAAAATAACTAAACAAGATTTAAAACTATTTCAGAACATCCATTTTTGGCATAACCAACCCTTCCACAAATCCATACAACCAACCATGAATGCTATGTTATGACAGTTCCATACTCATGAGTTGTTTCTCTTCGATCTACCAAGTTGTCATAAGGTTATTATTTCCCATGTGCCATTAACCCTTTAGCTCCGAGCACAAGTTCATATTTCAATGAAGCCCTGTATATGCAACATGAACACACACCACATATTACCAACAATCATTCCCAAACAACCCTTTCAATAATTTTTTTTATTGAAAACCACTTCCATCAAAACCATTTCAATGCCAAACCATCTCAATGTCAAACCATTTCAATAAAACTGTACTTTTATTGAAAACCAAATAATAAACCAATTTCAAAACAGTAATTTAACTTCAATAAAACATTCCATTTTATTGAAAACATCTAATACAAACCATGTGTCACAATTCCAGAAAAACCCCATTTTAAAATCTCTATTTTAAAATTAAGAACCAAAGCACTCATTCAAAATCCCCAATTTTCCAGATTTTACAACCATCACTCAAGAAGGTTTCCAAAAAGTGTTTAACAACTAAATCACAATAAATTCAACACCACACAATAAATTTGAAAGCATGACACTCAGTTCTACTAAGTGGAGTTGGGAAAGAAGCCTCATACCTCGAAGGTTTTGATGAAAACCACAACAAATGAAGAACGCACAAGAAAACCAGGTTGATTCTTCAAGAACCCGCCTTAGATCTCTTTTTCTAGAAATACCAAGACCAAATATCATCATATTTGGAATCCACACACTTAGATCAAACCATAACCAGCATAAATCTAAGAAACCAAGATAATAGGAGAAGTATATCTAAGAAACCGATCAAGAATGATGATGAACGATCACATACCTAAAAAATCTGGCTTTGATTTTCCAAGGAAAGCCTTCGAATCGCCTCCAAAATGCTTGGGAGAGGTTCTCCTACCTTCAAGGGAGAGTGATCTTGAGTTATGGAAACATAGGAAGAAAAATGATCCATTTAGAGGCAAAAATGTGTGAGATATACTTTTTTAAGGATCTCATTTAAGTGCCGGCATGGTTAGGTCACACATTTTGAAAAACCGTGCACTAACCGTGCATTTGCCACTGCCTCGGTAGACCCTCTACGCATGGTTTGGCCGCATGGTTAGATAAACCATGCATCGCCCGTGTGACTTCCCCTTTTCCTCAAAACTTCAATCCAAGTTCTCCCAACTATCTCATTCATCACCCTTAACTTTATAACCATTAAACTCATTAATTAAGGGTTACATACCAGAAACCGAGGGTACTACACACAAGGTCTCAATGTTAGAAGATAAACTCTATCTGTATCAACCTATCAACTGAGAAATGATAACATGAGGTATGTTTTTAATAGGATATGTTTTATATGTTCTAATCATGGTAATTTGGAAATACATTGTAGTTGGAAGAAAAAAGGGAAGGAAAAGGAACCTGAAATGAGATCCCCAACTCTGGTGGTGTATAAAAAAAGTATGTATTGGAAGACAAAATGATAAGTTGAAAAGTAGGTTTACAAACTCGAGGAAAATACAAGGAGCTTATAAAAAGGCATATCAATCACCTCCTATGTTACACTCACAAAAAATCTCTTGGAAAAAATGTGAACAATACTATAAGAAAAAGGTAGGAGCTACTTTATTTGTGAGTACGAAGAATGTATGTATAGTGAAAGACTCACTTCCAACAAGAAATGGTGAGGTGACATAGATAATTGATACAAGGAATTTAAATAAATAATTCTACCAAAAATTCACATATCATTCCAAAAGTATATAATTAAAGGAAATAGAAAGAGATCTCCAATGGAGGATGAAGAATGATTAGAAAACCAATGGAAAATTTCCTACTCAGAGCATGAATCACGATGAATGGATTATAGTTGGAGCATCAAAGAAAAAAATTTGTATTAGTGGGTATAAACATAAAATTGTAAAAAAGTAAAATCCTACAAAAACATACATATCAAAATAATAATTAGCATATAGGTAGAGAAATTTTAGTTACAGGATAAGAATATTTGAAGTTTTTTGTGAAGTTGGAACAAACACAAAAAGAGTACAATGTTTTTCAAGAAATTATCAAAGGGTTGGTCCACAAGGATCAACCAAAATCCTCTTCATGAGTATTCCTGAGATACCTCTATCATCATGTGTTAAATATTTATAATATCTTCTAGAAGTTGTGTAGGACTAAGTGGGAGATACAATATATGTAGTGCGTGTGTGCTGAATGTGAATGGGTGAATAAGTTTAATAGAGATACATGCAACATGAAGAATAAAAATGCTTGAAATTCACATATGGTATCAGTTTCAACAAGTGGTATTACATAACAAATATATTTTTCAAATTTTTATCTAGAAGTTATGTACTATAGAAAAGGGATATTATACGATGAACAAACTGAAGTGAAATGTAAGAGATGTCAGATCTATACTTGAATGAGCCAATGGTTCCAAGTGCCATTTAATATTCAATCATTAGTATCATACCTTAGTTCAAGTATTATTTTTTCATTGAGAGAATAATTATTGAGGGATAAGTAGAAACATTCATTTATTTCATGATTATCTATTTTTTTTCTTACAATGTGGTTGCTATCAGTTTTCAGGATATAAAAAAACTAGATGTTTTTAGGGAGATATGGTGATAAGAACACTAAGTGATATTGCCTCATATAACAAGAGATTCCTTTGAATAATTTTGGAAAGTAATTCTATTACAATATATATAATTAGGTGAGTTACATGGATAAAATTGATGTTTATTATCTTAAACTCTTGTTTATTATAAAGAGTTATGACTCAGTAGGCTTGAAGGATTTATCATTGACTCAATACAAAGTGGTAATTTAACATTCTAAAAATCTTACTGTAGTGTACAACTATAAATAATATTATGACTTGGATCTTGAAAACTACTAAAAGAATCAAATTTTAAATATGAAGTTTATAAATAGAGTCAAAGGTGAAATTTCATATAGTTTTCATTTCTTAGTGGTGTTTAGATTTTAACATATAATATCTCATG
Organism: Viscum album; assembly: GCA_963277665.1. Taxonomy (NCBI): domain Eukaryota; kingdom Viridiplantae; phylum Streptophyta; class Magnoliopsida; order Santalales; family Viscaceae; genus Viscum; species Viscum album. Next base: position 1,749,542,833 of record OY728126.1, read on the forward strand.
GACTAAGAAGAAGTGAACACGAAAAGTGGGAGATTAATTTATATTTATCTTAATTTCATGATATAAAATAATAATGTGTGTCCCCTCATTATTTTTTTGACTATTTAAAATCTAATGAACATAGATCATTGACTAAGTGGGAGTAAATTCTTAATTGATGGAACCCCCTATTGATTTCCATGAGAAAGGGGGAAATTGAACTGAATTCCCTGATCAATTTTCATTATGATAATTCACGTTCTATAAATATTATTAAAAATACAATCCATCTCTCAATGATAAATAATATTAAAATCATGTATCATTTTATCAAAGAGGAGGTGGATTATAGGCTTGTGAAGTTAAAGAATGTGAATTTAGAACTAAAGGTTGAAGACATTTTGATTAATTCCTTATCCAAAGAGGTATTTTTGAAATATCAACTTGCTCTTGGAGTTCATTCGACTCCCCAAACTTGAAAAAGTATGGATGTGGGACCCCCTCTCCTCGAGGTATGGTGTGTTTTTACCATATGTGCTAATATGTGTTCTTTATAATGTTGTAGCCACAAATGAGTGACCTTTGGGGTCATTGATACAAGGGTAGAAAATGTCTTAATTAATATAGTGGGAGAATCTGTTAGGGGGAGTATTGAAGTAGGGGGATTTTTAAGTCTAATGATGCTAAATATGACCGATCAGAGGTTTTATATCATAATAGATGGGGTTTTTGATGAAAGAAGGTGAATATTTTTGAATGAAGTGTTTAATTGATGTACTTTTCACGATAATCTTATTTCTCATTCCAAGAACGACTCATGTGAGATTAGAGTGTGTGTTGAGAAAATATTCGATCACTATATGGAATAGAAGGAAGAAAAGTTTAGTAAAAGTGTTGCGCAATTTGAATTATCAAAAAACCCAAAGGGGGACATTGTTGGACAAAAATCCATAAAAGTATCATTTCAGTGATTTTGGGTTGTTTATGTGTGTTTACAAATATGTTTGGCAATATTCTAATATGGTTGCTTCCGAAGAAAGGTATTTTGAAGATGGTATAATTTCCCAGTGTTTTCCAAATTTTTAGGTCTCAAAATTATGATTTTGATTTATGGACAAGGAATTATTTCCACATATCATAATTGGAGAAATAAAAAGTAGTTATGAAGAACTATGATGAAAAACCATCAAAGTCAATTTTCCATATAGAATCTATGCTATAAAAACTTTAAAGGAGTTTGTAGACCGCAAAGGGTATTTTGTTTGTGGATGAAGGCGATGAAATAAGTTCGCCACAAAGGGTTATGCGTTATGAGAACTACATATCAAAATCATTTTTCATGAAACTCATCATTTTCTACTAGGGGTGGTGATTTGAGGCTTCCATAAAGGGTTTTTGTATTTAGATTAAATCGACCACCAAAAATAATAAATTCACTATACAGACTTCATAACAAGTTCATAGTGATGGAAAATTCATAACAGAGTTTTTGTTAATTGTGATTAAAGGATTTTCTAGGATTTATTTTTCTATATAAGGGACCCTAATGATATAATTATAAAGAGTGAATTAATTTAAAGAATATTATCTATGAAAGAATTTGTATAAGTCTGAATTTGGTTCATGAAGGATTAATTCCACAAAGGAGGTGGTTCATGAAGGAACTATGTCATGAAGGAGTTGGTTTGAGAAGGAAATATACTATGAAGGAGGTAGTTCATGAAGACAGTTTTCAAAAGTGGTTTGGAGGGAACTATATCTCACAAATGAAAAGGGGTTCTTGAAGTGAATAAGTCTACAAAGTGAAGGCTATTAGAGAGGCATAATCCATCCTTAAAGAAAAGGTAGTTTGTTGAAGGTATTTATGGGGAACTATTTTTCACAAATGAAAATGGGTTCACAAAGTGAAGTAGTCCATAGAGTTAAGCTAGTCCATAAATAAATGGTATTCTGTGAAGAACTCATGCTATGTGGTTCAACGAGTTTACGAAGGGTCTAAAGTAGTTTATAGACGAACTAAAATAGTTTGTAAAAGGTCTATCCACATTGAAAATAAAGAATAATAAGAAATAGGATCTTTACCATCCAACTATATTTTAAGTAGGAGTTTATTTCATTATAAATTGAAGGTTGTAAAAGGAATACTTGACATCCATTGATGATATTTCTAGAGTCAAAGAGGATGCAATTTCTGTGTCTATAGTAAATAAGTATATTGTATTTGTCTAGAAAGTGGAAGTGCTATATCTATGTGTTTTCACAAAAGTGAATGAGCATCCCAAAAATAAAATCAATAATTAATCTACCTATAATCGAGGATACATTTAGTATTACTAATTAATGGATCTAAATATCTATAAAATGTGTGTCAATCCTTTCAAAAGATGAAATAAAAGGAAGAGGAAGAAGGTGATCCTCTCCATCAGTAGTGAGATATTGAATGAAATATTGAGTGAGTGACCCTTGGGAGGTAGTGAGCTATCCCTAAATCTTGGAAGGAAATGAGCTTGGATATATAAGTGATCTATACTGAACCTCATATTGGTAATGAGATTTAGTGGATTTAGAACATCAATAAATTTTCCTTTTATTCTCCTTGGAAGTACCCCAATGAGGGTGAACCAAGTAAATTTTTTTGTCTTTGTTCTTTCTTCCCTTATTTACTTTCTATGCACCATCATCAAATAAATTTGGAAAGGATAAGATCAATATAAACACTAAATAGAAAATAAAGTGACCCTTATAATAAATAGGTCAAGTTCCAGCAGGGAAGGGATAATTTTGAAAAGAATATCCATGCCTCAATTCACCCCCCTCTCAGGGTATCTAATAGAAGGAAAATTGAGACAGAAATCCCTTACCGCTTTGGTAACTTTTGAATCGTAAACCCATTGAAAGAGAGATCCAAAAATGGATATGTAAATACCTATAATTTTTATGGGAAACATCATAAAATACATTCATGGGTATTATATAAACCACATAAAATAAATAGGTGGTGAATATGACCAGTGTCTCACTAAAGTAAAAAGCGAGGTGAAAATCCCTTACCTTAAGTCTTGACTTCCTTCATACACATTCAAACCTTCCATATAATAAATATAATTTTATTATAAATATATTTTATAATAATAATACATACATACATACATACATAAATAAATACATATATATATATATATCATACCATATATTATTTACTTATGACCTTTTATTACCTGTTTATTAACAATTCCATGTTAAAGTCATGTTTCGAGCAATAACTGCTTTGTTTTTCATGTAAGTTTTTATTTTTTATTTTTAGTCCTATCAATTTGATCATGGTTTAATAATATATATAATGTTAAAATGATTTAAATATAATATATATTTATTATATATTTATTTAAAGTAATTCATAAAATTTACAGATGGAAAATGAAATACATCGTTCATGGAGACGGTATGTTGTACATACACATGAATGATGTTTCTATTAAGTTATTTGATCAAAATAAAGAAAGGTAAATTATATATTATCATTAAAAATTTCCTTTTTATATCATATATATCATGTATTTTCATTAAACCCATCCTTATTAGCATCCATGTAACACTTGAATGAATTACATCGCTTCATGGACCGATAGTCCGCCGTACACATGAATGACGTTATATTATTCCCAAGAAATGTAAATTATGAAGGTATGTGTGATATAATAATACCAATAGTATAATAATATCATAAATATAATATATAAATAATAAATACATCATTATTTTCAGCCTTTATAAGTGTTAATAGAAAAACTAATGACATCGTTTCGTGAGGCGGTAGTCCTATGTACACAAGAATGATGTTCTGATAATCCATTTAATGGAAGTTTAGATGGTTATAGGTCATGAAATTAAAATAAAAACATATAATTATATTTAATATAATAATTTTATTATATAATCTTGGTATACTAATAATTTTAGTATGTGTAGGAAGAAATAAAACAAAAGTACTCGTTGATGAACGTTATCGCTTCTTCGGGCATCCTCCATAGGTTTGCTCCAAAAGCCTTAATAAGTTGTATTTATATCCAAAATAATTCTTATAGTATGGTATTAGGGAATTTTTAAAGTTATTTTGTTAGGTATTTTCCAAACCAAAAGGGTTTTAATGTGATAAGAATGGATAAGAGGGGGTGAACTTTTATAAGTGAGGTGAGTGACACACTTCTATTTTTTTGAAAAGAAAAATTGTACCCATGTTTGTAAAATAATAAAAGGTCCAAAAATGGATAAAATTAGAACTATAAAAATGATAAGGTCTAAATATTTCTATAAAATATATTTTATACAATATTATGGTTCATTTTAATCCTTATCTTTTTATTTTAACCCTCAGTAAACATATTTTTACCTTAACTGTAATAAATTAATTTTTACTGTTAATTTTGATAAAAAAAATTAAATTTAACTTATTATATAATATAAATATTCTTATTAAAAATATTTAATCCATTTTTACAAGTTAAATTAATAGAGGTGAAAAAATTTAATTTAAAATTAATCCCACAGACGCGATGAAAAAACGAGTTTTTAAAGAGAAAATGTTCAAAAATTTGAAATGTTTTTATATCTAAATTCAATATGAAATCAATTAAAATGAACTGAATTGAATTAATGGATGTATAATTGAACTAATATTACTTTAAAACCTATTTAAAATATAATTTAACTTTATAAATAAATTAGGAAAAGGCAAATTTCAATTAAAATTTAGTATTTTTCACTATTCATCAAAAAATGAAACTTTTCAAAAAATATTAAAAATCCCCCTAAGATAATTTTTACATGATTATTTAAAAAAATTAAGTTCATTTTATAAAATTACTTTTCTAAAAATTTTAAAATTTAATATTATTAATGTTCACAAAAAGGAAATAAAAAACATTTTTTTGAGAAAATAGTATTTTCAAAACATATAAAGACTTTATAAAAAATTAAGTATTTTCTATAAATATGTTTAATTTATATAAAACCATTATAATTAATATTTAAAAATTATTTATTACTATTCATATTTCTAAGTTTAACAACTAGTTTATAATGGTGGCATTTAAATAACTATATTAATAATATATCAAGGTTTTTTTAAAACTCAGTATTGTGTGTAACACAAGTTAACATAGTGTTGCATGTAGTACAAGATTAAATTAGTGTTTCATGTAATAAATGATATCAAATAAATTTAATTTATTTGAAAAAATAATTCATAAAAACTTGGGGTGTTACATCTCTAGTGGCTTCTCACACAAGGCTCTTTACTAAAGAAATTAAAACCCAACAACAACCTAACAAAGTACACTACCTACCCATGCATAGAATGATTGCATAATCATTTTCATTATCATCATTGTTATTTCATAGTTACACTACAACAAAGTATCACATTAACTTCTATTAGAAGTTTACATGCATATGCGTTCAACCAACTAGAATTTCACAAAGAACTCATATGTGCAAACACAATGCAAGTTATTGAAACTAAAGTAGTTGAGTGCTCCATTTTCGATTCAATGATATACAAAAAACATATATGTCATGAGAAAACTACATGTTTAATATGATGAATATGAATCCTCTTACTGATATAGATAAGAGTTAAATTCATATGAAATCCCAAACCTCGAAATCCAGTTGCATCACATGAGGTGAAATCATATAACCATAACAACATAAACCAAGAACATCTATCTGATGCCCTAGTAACTTAGAATTCCCTCAATAAAGGCATTCATGATGCACTAAACTAAGTTACATCACAAGCTATGACACATTTTTGTATCACTTATCAACCAACTCCCAAATCTAGAAAACAAAACAACATTAATACCATTTTGTAATATCCCGACCCGACTCACTGGGTCCAAGCTATAATACCACACGAATTTAGGCGTGGATCCCCATACACGATACACCATTGACTAGTATTGAGGGTCTATGTGAAGTCATAAGGAGACTATACCCTCCTGTAGAGTGAACGATAATAGATAAATATCCAAACATGTAGTAATAAATTGTTAGAGTATGTAGATACCAATAAACATATCATTTGTAACTAAGGGATGTAGAAACAACATACTCAATAGTCATAAATAAATAAAAGACACTGATCTCCCATCAAGATGTTCATAAGTAAAAGACATAAATAGGAAAAAAGTAAAAGAGGCTTCACAACACCCAACCCCATATCATCTCGATTTCCAAACTCACAGTGAGCTATCCCACTAAACGATCAAACACATACCTCAACCAAACCTATACCTATAATAAGTGAAGGATTATCAGGTAACCAATTTATATATATTCATGAGAAGGGTGTTAGTACAAATCACTAGGGAACCACCAACGTTTCCTAATACCTAACTAGTAAAATAAATATATGTCTACATGGGAATTACATAACCACCAATGCACAAGTAAGAAACAAACACCCATATGCCAAGTGGTTATGCAATTACCAAGATTCCACAAACCCCCAACCATACCTAATTTTAATCCATGCTGATAATGTAGTTATATTATAGTTGTGATCTAAATTTTACCACAAGGTCACCTCATGTGCTTTATATTACCCACAAGGACAATTCACAAGGTATCGAGACAACATGTCACTTGACATCCATAAGGTATTAAGAGAACATGTCACTCGATATCCTCAGGGAATCATGATGACATTTCACTCGACATCCATAAGGAATTTAGAAAACATATCTCTCTGTATCCTCAAGGAATTGAGATTACATTCCACCCAACATCCACAAGGCATCGGGTGAACAAGTCTCTCGGTGTCCATAAGGTCATCATACCCCCAAAGGCACTGCCATGGGTTAGGCCTCAAGGCTGCCATGACCCTACCCTATGCTTAGGTATATATTTGTAATCATGACAAGATGTTTTCACTCCCCCTTTAAGGGATAACCACATAATGACGATCCACCTATTTTGAGTACCAAAGAAACACCTATAAAGGTAAGGTAATACCACACAACATGGAAGAACATAATAATGTAGTAAAAGGCATGATATAATGATAATTTATTAGAAATATAATATCATCATAAAAAATAGTATAACAAGCTACATAATAATACTCATGTAATTAAGCAGTATATAAGGGTCTCTCATGCCACACACGCACACACATATGATCAAGAATCAAACAAGGTCTCACGACCTCTAGGTATCAAATAGCACAACCACACACCTAAGGGAATCCATCTAATATAAGGAACTCATTAGTGATTAAACCTCATTCATTGGTGGTCGACATAAATCCAGTATTCAAGGGTTTGTCTCGGCCCTTAACACTTTTTCCAATTACATTATGCATGGTTCCTTTAATTAATCAATACTTAAGGATAATTAATTAATTAATAATTAATTGTTATTCATAAAACATTATGAATTTAAGGTATATTCTCCAAAGGTTTATAAAATCATAAAAAATAACAATAAACCATAAAAAATATGATAGGGTATAGTACATGAGACCACCTACCTCAAACAGAGTCAACTCCCACCCAAAAAAAGCCTAACTACTCTATCCGAGTCATAAAAGTCCATTTGATATTCATCGATATCAATGAGGTTCTAATCATGTACAAGTATTAAAAATAATAAATTATAACCAAAATATAATTAATTAATTTTTTACAAGGTAAATCACATTCAAAGGCAAAAAACATTCTTTCTAAAAGACTTACTGGGTATCACCGCCTAGACAGAAGCATGACCAACCACCCATGGAAGGTGCATAACACACTTCTAAATTCATTATAGGAAAAATCTATATCACATGAAAATATAAAAAATTCCAACATATATAACTAAATTTTAAACCTTATAATAAAAAAACCATGTGATGTACCTTAGATGCAACATCAACCAATGTATTTTAGGCACTCCTGATTCTAAGATGAGAAAATGAACCAAATCAATTCCATGATCCAATGGTCAATTAAACTAAATTTGAAAAAACCAATAGAATAGACCACTAAGAGACATAACTTAAATGAAATACTCATCAATGACACAAGTTTATCTTCATGAGATATCCTCTATCCATTCTGATCCAAATCCTCATCATTCTTGGACAATTCCATCAATATTTGATAGAATTGTTACTAATTATCTAATCAAGATCATGCTAAGAATCAAAAGTTGATCAATAGGATAAATGAAAAAATAATTCAAGGAAAATTAAGACATAAAAGTATTGTAAAGGACAAGACTTACCAATGGGATCATCCATGAAAAATGACACATCAATCCACCACCACGTGAGTAAGAAGGAGGCCAAGATTGATGAAGAATGAAGGATCTTCATCAGATTCACCATTGGTTTACATCTATATCCACACAATATCAAGGTAGAATCTTGGAGGGAGGAATATAAGATAACATAGACAAATTATCCTCAAAACTTGTAGAAAGATCATATATTTATTAGGGGGTTCACTGGCCTAAATTACCAAAATAGCCCCTCATAAAAGGCTGTCCTGTGTGGCCCACCAATTGGTTGGTGGGGCATCGAAAACCTAGTGTAGGGTCACTAGATTTTTGGTGATGAATTTTGGGAAGCATGAATTATTTCTACCCCATTTTTCATCCTGTGTAGGCTCACCAACTGGTTAGTCCATTTAGACAGTAGGGTTTTTTCTTACCCTATTGGCTAGCTGATGGGGGCTACCATCTAGTTGGTGGCTGTAACAGTAGCCTCGTATAATCTAGGAATCTGTATTAAAAACCCAAGATTTGTGTCAAATTTAAATCCTTCATTCAAGTATGTAAATGTAGAGACCCAAAGCTTGACGTACATAAACATTACATTACTTTTGCGGAATACTTAATACATAACAAAAAACAAACACCAAAGGACCGTAATAGTTTAGTGTCTTTGGAAACTTGGAACATAATCTTCTAATATTGGTGAAAGATCTTCAATATCTACTATAAAGATCTTCCCTTTTTTTTCTTACCTAAAACCTTTCTTTATATCTTGGGGAAAATAAAACATATAAAGGGTGATCTCAAATTCTCATTAAGGGTAATCATGGAGAAAATAAAACAAACCATATACATTTGAACTTCAAAACATGAACATAAAGTTTAAATGTCAGAATATTGAGTTGTGAAAGAAATCTTGGCAGTACGTAAGGCATAGATCATATTGAAACATCAATCGTGATAAAATAGCATGGGAATAAAACATTTAATTGTGGCAACCATTAAGAACACGATATGATTTCCATAGTAGCCAATGCATTGCTGCCAAGACCATCTTAGTGGACAAAGTCCCTTTCTGAATCGAGTTCACTCCTCGTTCCGGTCCTGTATCACTGAACCAGATTAACTTACCATTACAGCCATGTCTATATAATGAGATATAAATATTTAACCAATGCATTGGAGGGAGATATAGGTCCCACCCATCTCATAATGAAATCATTCTTACTTGTGACACAAAATAAACATACATCATTCATAATAACCCAACGAATAAAATGGGTTTCATAAACATCATCCCATATTAACTTAATCCATATAAAACAAATGTTTATCATTTCATCATAAGAATAATCCAACCATGTAAATAATAGAGAAATTATACTTGAAACAAAATCATAATGTCATCTTATATGGAAAATAGTTTTGACAAAACACTTGGAATGAATTCTTGAGGAAAATATTCTTTCTTTTCAAAATCATTTTCTTTTCACAAAATTCCATGTAATTTTAAAAGAAAAGGATTTTTTTGAAAATAGTCATGAAATCTTGTAGAGTAATCTTCATTAAAATAAGGCGTTATAAAACTGTAAAAATCTGTTCATGCCGTATAAGTTAAAAGAAACATTCTCCTCATACTTTTTTTTTGGAAAAGTCAAAAAGGTTCCTCCTATGGTAAACAAAAGAAAGATTCCTTCCATAACATGTGGTAAAATTAAAAATGGGTAAAAAGGACATTAAAAATACATTAAAACATTTTCAGAAAACATGGACATATATGATAACAATAACCCCAGTCAATACTTACGAATAACAATCTCGGATAAGAACGAGATTGGAATATTTATCCCTTACCTTATGTACAATTTCGTCCGTATGTGTCCGAGACTCCTGTATAGTGGGTTTAAACATATTATTAACTTGTAAAAGAACCATAATAATATTTATGATATCATATATGATTCACTTATGACTTTATATTATTCATTCATTTGTCAATTCCATGTTAAAGAAGCGTTTTGGGTAAAATCGTTTCATTTATCCTCCGTGTTTTGACTTGTAATTATTAATATGATTACTTAGATCATGATTAATTAATTCCAGAATATAAAACATTATTTATAAATAATATATATTCAGAATATAAATATTTATAATAGATCTATAAATGGAAAGAAATACACCATTCATGGAGACGGTAGGCCGTACGTACGCATGAACGCTGTTTTTCGTTTACTTATTGAATTGAATGGAATTAAGTAGATGACATGCATATATATATAAATAAATCCAGTAGAATTATTATGTCATATATTTCATTATTACATATTATATATACTTTATAATCATTCTTGAATTGTTAACATGGAAAATGAATCTCATCGCGTCGTGGAGACGGTAATCCGTACGTATGCATGAGTGATGATATCATTCCCATATTTATTGAATGGAATTAGAGTGGATGATATAATATCTTAGAATAAATATGATTTTATAATAATCATATATAGTTATTCATTACACCATTATACCCATCCAAGTAAAGTGGTGGTGGAAAAACTGATTACACCACGGCGTGGAGACGATATTCCGTACGTACGCACACACAGTGATTTCATTTTTCGTAGGATGGATATAAGGTGAAATAGGGTTGTTTAATATTTATAATAACATATAAGTATATAAGTAATACTTATGTTATTACTTTATAATTAAAAAACTAAATAAGAGGAAGTAGAAGAAGAAAGAAACTTGAAAGAGTCGGTAGAAGAGATTACATCTTCCTCAACGCACCTCCTTTAAAATTCTTCTTAGGGCATTAGAGTTGGTATTTTGAGAAGAAAAAAACCAATATTATATAACTATAGAGGTTTAGAATAGGAATTGGAAGGGGTTTTCCGAGATTAAATGCTCAAAAGGGTGTGAAGAGAAGAGGGAAGGGGTGCCATTTTTATAAGGGAGGAGAGGGGCACCTTTGGAAAAACATAAAATATTATTTTATAATAAAGTCATATTCGGTTTATAATAGCTCCAAATGGATTTATTTCGGAGATAAAGTGGGTATGGGTCGAAACCCTCTCAACCAATAGGTTTTATACAAGTTTAGGTTTCTATTTTAACCTTATCATTTAGATTTAACTCTAAGTTAAATAATTTAACTTTTACCGTGTCTTCTGGTTTTCTTAGACTATATGGTTAATAAACTTACTATAAAAATCCAAAAGAACCCCAAGTGGTTAATTATTAATACATATAACCTTATATAATTCATTTTTCCAAACCTTAAATTTTAAGGAATATAATAACAATTAATAATATAATATTTGTTTTAAAAACTATTTTATGTCAATTTTGACACTATTTGGTAATTGATTTTTGTGAAAATCATAACAACATTATTAGTTCTAAAAAAGTTAATTTAATAAATACTAACATGTCATATTAACCTATAAAATTAGTTTAATTAATAAAAAGTCTCAAATTACATTTATTTGGGTATTTATAACATCAATTATGTTAATATTTAATTAATAAGGTAATTACTTCATCATCATTGTGTCATAAATAAATTAAATTATTTAATGTGTAAAAATTATAAATAAAATACCATTATCTAGGAAATATTTTTATCTTTCTAATGAATATTTATAGTCTAATTTATCTTATGTATAACCATATATTAAAAATGTTTTAGTTATTAAACTTTGATTTTAACTATTTTAACTCTTCTTTAAATAAAATAATAATAAGTGTCCTAATCTAATCCAAGTGGACCTAAAGGGTAATATTTTATTCCTAAGGTTGTTTCTGGTCTAATTACACTTATCCAATATAATTAGGACATGCGTTAGGGTAATAATAATATCATTTTTACCCTTAATTACCCTATCTACTTTTAACCGTGGTAAATAAAAGTAAAATGTTACTATTCACCAAAAATTATTTTTATCTTATTGAACCAAATTTTACTCCTTGATATTAACCGTGTATCTCGGATTTTTGAAATTCCACTCACAGAAGCGGTACAATTATGTTTTATGTAAAATTTTAAATTCTCCTAGGAGGTGGGTAAAAGACGGTGAAAAGTTCGATAAAATTTTTATATATCTAAAATTATTATAAAATGACTCAAATGAATTACATTGAACTTATATAGGTATTATGTATCAATTTTAACCTAAAATAAATTTAAATAAAATAAATAATTATTTAAATAAAAAGTCGGTATTTAAATAGTAACCCAGTGTTTTCACTATTCATCAAAAATTGAAAGTTTTTAGAAAAATAACAAAAATTCACCCTAGGTTAATTTCGATATTACGAATCCAAAAATGAAGTCCATTTTGAAAGATAAAATTTATAAAATTTCAAAAAGTGGGTATTACTATTCATAACGGCTAATTCATAATATTATTATAATAATATATCGTTTAGTGAAACTTAGTATTGTGTACTACACACGCTATCAAAGAAGGTCTTGATTGCGTGTAATGAAATCCAAGTAAGGGCTAGGTATAGTGAAAGCTCCGTTTGGTGTTTTGTATAACATAATCAAAACTTATTTCATTTATACATTAAACAAAATCTATACTTTATGTTGCGTAGAATAATTTCCAAAAAATGAACTTGAATTTGTGTGTAACACGAGCCAAGAATAGTGTTGCGTATACTGAAAGCTAATATGGTGTTGTGTATAGTACAAGCTAATATTGGTGTAGTGTATAATATAAGACATCAAAGAAATTAAAAATAATATTTCTCATAAAATCTTGGGGTGTTACATTCTACCCCCCTTAAAATGAATTTTGCCCTCGAAATTCGCCGGGGTTATAAATGGTTTACTACTTGAAAGTTTCTTTCATAGAAACCCACATCGTAAAAAAGGAATACTAAAAATTCATTTTAAAAAGAGAAGTTATAATCATAATAGTCACCCAAAGTAACTCAGCACTGGGTTTCCACATAGGACAATATAGGTGAAAATATGGATATTGAAGAGAAATATAACCATCAACTTATGATGATGAGTGGTAGAGGACATGGCTATGAAAAATCCAATAATCACAAAGCCATAAATTTGTGATGATCTAAGGTACCATATAATTCATCAGATATAAGGGCACTAGGACAACATTTTTGGTTTTCAAGATCATTTCCCTAAAGTTGAAGAAATTGGAATTAGAAGAAATACTTTGTTGATTTTGGTACAATCTCACCGTTGGTCGTTCCTTGGACATTTTCCACTTCATTTCTTAAAGAAATGAAGTTGAATTTGTCATTTGTGAAGTGTTATAAGATCATGTGATAGAATGATGGGTCATTCCATCTGTCTCAGACAAAAGGATAGAAAAAGTTATCAAAAATACATAAGCCTATCTATAGTGAGATTAATCATATATGGTTCCTAAAATGGACTTATAATTCATATATCATACTTATTAATATAATAAAACTAGTTTCTACTAACCAAGGACTTTGTGTAGGCCAGTGGTAGGCGATAAAGGCCTGTCGCACTTCGGTTGTGGGTTCGATTCCCACAGCCTTGTCTGACGCGACGGGTTGCCACCCATCCTGCATGTTGTCCTTTTTCTAAAACTACATTATTATAACATTCCACAAATAATATTGAAAAAAGTTCTAGCCTTAAACAATAATCACTTATGTCCAACATAATCCATTCCAATCTTTAGGCTTATCCAAAACACTTCTGTCCAAGCTCATAGTATAAAGAAAACAATTACTAGAAATGTCATTTGCCGAGCTTGTGAATACCATCATTTATCCCCCATATATCATATGATATATCTTGTTGGTCAAATTACAAACATGTGAATAACTTAATCATGTATTCTCTTGAAAAATTAATACCCATTGACTCTTAGTGAAAACGCGAATGTTGTCAAAATTTAACACTTTCTACATACCAAAATCCCAAAATTTCTATATACTCAAACCATGATATAACTTTGTCCTTATATCAGTCATGAGCTCATTTCATTTTTTCTTTATCACTTCATTATGCGCATATCATCTTCTTTCCAAAAATATTTCAATCACTTTTCATGGTTACCAGCACCATATAATTATTGAAAACCAATACATAGATATTCCAAAATTCCACGATGCCATAAATGAGATTCCATGATACTATTTTGAAATCCCATTACATAAAAAACTTAATCATTACACATATAATGACCTGAATCTGGATCCGTTCCACTGGTGCCCCATACCCAGTTTGCCACATGACCTCAAGCGCATTTCCCCAAACTCCAGAGGCTGCCGACTAGCAGTGAGGGCCTTGGTAAGTTATTGGAGAAACTATACCCTCATTTGGTAAGGTATACAAGGCAAGAAAAACAACAGTCAATAGCAGAAGTATTAAACAACATACAAACACTAAAACTAAACAGTGGAAGTAATGAACACATAATGATAATTATAATGATGCAGTAGGTACAAATATCTAAGGAAAGCATAAAACACAACAACGTGCTGAAATACAACTGAAAAACAAAGTACGAAAGTAAACAACAACTCCACCAGCATCGCAAGCCTAAGCTCAGTCCTATGCTCTCTAGCTCCAACCAGCAATCATGTACCAGAAGTAGAAGGGACATAGTCCCTATCCACACCTGAAACCATATAACCTGTTTGGGCCGAAAAGCAGGACCCAAACAGGGTGTGAGACTAATCCCAGTAGGCAATCACCATGAGATCGGTGCCCTACTATCAGTGAGTAATATATAAAAGTAAAGGAAATAAATGCAGCAGAGAAACAGAAATACACTAAAGTAAACAATCCTAAAAATATCCATTCACATTTATTTAGCAGTTCAGTACAATCATTTAGCTATCAACCAAGGAACCTAGCAACAACTCTATACTCCCAAGGCAAGCAAGTAAGCACAACAGGTAACTCAGCAGTCTGCTTAAACAGCAAGCAGTACAAACCCAAGATTGTTCTTTGGCTAGGTGGACTCGTCACAACCAACCATCAAATAAAGAACTGAATCTCTGGGTGGATCCTACTAGCAAACCCCTCTAGTCAAGTAAACGTACAAAGGCACACACACTCTGGGAATCTATCACCGTCAATTCCCCTGTGGTCTTAAAACGAAAGATACAGACTCTCTGAGGAAGCACTTACGTCTAATTCCCCCTATAGTATCGCTATGTAACTAAGGACACTCTAAGGAAGCACAAAGTCTTTTTCCCATAGGTCCTGCGATCAATACTAATTATAACAGACTCTCTAGGGAAGCCCTAATCGTCAATTCCCCCTTTAGTCTACCACACAAGGTTCACTCAGCCCTGAGAAGTTTAGTGGTGCGTAAATGACTATTAAGCCTAAGTAAGTTCAGAAACTACTTGGATAATATCTAAAAGCATCCATAAGCATATAAAAAAGAGGCGATACATGCAATCAATTCAACAGGAATACTAGCAATGTGCAAAAGGGTTGTCTCATAGGCAAAACCATGCCAAATGGCAATAAACAGCCAAAACAAGGGGAAACACCCATGGGGTGATCCTCAACCATGATAACAAGCAATTTTTAATCATCTAATAACCTCAAGTATACAAGCAATCTAAGGTAGATAACAAAACAAGATCAAAACCCTAACCCAAGATACCCGATACATGGGTATCCAACACTTTTGTACAAAAAACTCAAGGACATTAAACGTAGGGAAACATACCACCTTCCTCGATCCCAGTAGATCGATATATGTGAAACATGACGATATATTCCTCTTAGAACGACATAGATCTGAGAAAACACACAAAACGCTCACCTTACGATAACTTGAAAACGAGGAGGAATCAAGAAACAAGGAAAAAGCAGAACATGGAAATCATCGCAGCGCTTCTAACGCAATCGACAGCAGCTGGAATGGAGGTCGGATGGAGGAACGACGGCTTGGAGAAGATTCAGCCATATAGTCGCTCTCAGACGAACGAAACCTGGAGAAGAAGACGCTTCTGTGCGTCAGGCGCGACCCCAGTCCGTTTAATGAAAAAAAAAAGTACACGGCATGTACTAGGTCCTTTCCGTACTCCACAAAAATTAGCCTCCACGTCACCCTTACACACCGTGTGTGTGGCCCGGACACGGCCATCACATGACTTTGGCGGGAAAAGAGTACACGGAGTGTACTCAGAAAGTACACAGCGTGTACTTCAAAAATTTATAGAAAGTTCATTTTTCTCAAAAACTCCAGAAAAAGGAGAAGCGTACCTGAAAAGAAGATCCAGGTTCTTACAACACAATATCATTTTCATACTCAACATCACAAATAGTGATCACATGTGACTTCCCTTTATCCTTTTCCTTAAGAGGTTGCTCACTTTGATTATCATTAACCCTTGGATTAGGGCATTGATTAGCATAATGCCCCATTTCATTTCACTTGAAGCATTAAAGTGTTGGCGGTGCATTCTCTACAGTCTTTTCTTTATTCACATCATTATCAAACCTTTTTCCATTACTTCAACACTCAGCTGCTTGATGAACTTCTTTTCCACACTTAAAACATTTTCTAGTACCTTTAAGACAATCTCCACCATGCTTCTTTCCACACTTTGAGCATAAAGAAACATTCATCTTCTTTTCACCATTATTCTGAGATTTCTCCTTGAACTCTATCTTTTGTTTCTTGTCAAAACCATGAGATGGATATGTAACACCAACTTCAATTTATATCTTGATAGCACAACACACAATTTCTTCATAGCTATTGAAGTCTCTTATAGATAATTCCCTTTGAAGACTTAGTTTTAAGCCACTGAAGAATCGATCAACTTTACTTTTAGGTTATATGATAAAGCTAGATGCATACCTTGAAAGCCTTGTAAAATTTGCTTCGTATATACCAACAGATTCATCATCCTTTTTCTTAAGATCAAGGAATTCCTTTTCCATCTTTGTTCTAAGAATATTAGGGAATTAATTATTGAAAAATAAGTTCTTGAACTCATCCCATTCTATGGATTCAATTTCATCTCGGGGCCTCGTATTCTTAATTAGAGTCTACCATTGATCTGCTTCACCTTCTAAACGGTAAATATCCAGAATGAATTTTTCATGTTCCGAACAGCGAAGTATGGAAAATATCTTTTCAATGGTACTGATCCATTGTTCAGCAACGAGTGGATCAAAAGACCCACTGAAACAAGGTGGATGTTGCCTCATGAAGGACTCAATAGAATATTGTTCCCTTCTCTGCTCATTTGGAAGTCCAGAATGATTCATATCTTGTGTAAGTATAACAATAAGATTTTGCACTCCATCTCCAAAACATTGGTTTGTTCAGGAGGAAAATCATTTCATTGTCCATTACATTGATCAACATGGTTCCTTCGAGTTCCAGCCATCGTCTAAAACCCAAAAAGAATAGTGTGAGAGGAAAAAATCATGCTAGGTAAAACAACATAATAAAGTGGGAGTACATTCAATATATAACATATTAGGGTTAATTATAATATTTTAACTATAATTATAGGACTATAACCTATACTTATACTTAACCTTAGGGACATCCCTAGACATACCTTAGAAATATCTCTAGAGATCTCACTAAAGTTTTCACATCCTAGTTTCCAAAGGTTAACTAAACCTTTCCTATGATACCAACTCTAGAGACCCAAATCTTAACATACATATACATTACATTAATTTTGAAGAATACTTAATACATAACAAAAAACAGACACCAAAGGACCGTAATAGTTTAGTGTCTTTGGAAACTTGGAACATAATATTCTAATCTTGGTGAAAGATCTTCAACATCTCCCATAAATATCTTCCCTTTTTTTTCTTACCTAAAACCTTTATTTATATCCTGGGGAAAAGAAAACATATAAAGGGTTATCTCAAATTCTCAGTAAGGGTAAGCATGGAGAAAATAAAACAATCTATATACATTTGAACTTCAAAACATGAACATAAAGTTTAAACGTCAAAATCTTGAGTTGTGAAAGAAATCTTGCTAGTACGTAAGGCATAGATCATAAAAGAAAATAAATCATGATAAAATAGCATGGGAATAAAACAATTAATTTTGGGAACCATTAATCATATGATATGATTTCTATAGTAGCCAAGGCATTGCTTCCAAGACCATCTTAGTGGACAAAGTCCCTTTCTGAATCGAGTTCACTCCTCCTTCCAGTCCTGTATCACTGAACCGAATTAACTTACCATTCCAGCCATGTCTATATCATGAGATATAAATATTTACCCAATTAATTGGAGGGAGTTATAGTTCCCACCCATCTCATAATTAAATCATTCTTACTTGTGCCACAAAATAAACATACATCATTCATAATAACCCAACGAATAAAATGTGTTTCATAAACATCATCCCATCTTAACGTAATCCATATAAAAAATGGATATAATTTCATCAGAAGAAGAACCAAACCATGTAAATAATATAGGCATCATACTTGAAACAAAATCATAATGTCATCTTAGATGGAAAATAGTTTTGACAAAACACTTGAAATGAATTCTTGAGGAAAATATTCTTTCTTTTCAAAATCATTTTATTTTCACAAAATTCCATGTAATTTTAAAAGAAATGGATTTTGTTGAAAATATACCTGAAATCTTGTAGAGTAAGCTTCATGAAAATAAGGTGTTATAAAAATGTAAAAATTCCTTCATGTCGTATAAGTTAAAAGAAACATTCTCCTTGTACTTTTTCCGGAAAAGTCAAAAAGGTTCATCGTATGGTAAAAAAAGAAAGATTCCTTCCATAACATGTGGTAAAAGTCAAAATGGGTAAAAAGGACATTAAACATACATGAATTTTTTTTTAGAAAACATGGAAATAGATGATAACAATAACCCTAGTAAATACTTACGAATAACAATCTCGGATAAGAATGAGATTGGAATAGTTATCCCTTACCTTTTGTCCAATTTATTCCATTTGTGTCCGAGACTCCTATATAGCGGGTTTAAACATATTATTAACTTGTAACAGAACCACAATAATATTTATTATATCATATATGATTCACTTATGACTTTATATTATCCGTTCATTTGTCAATTCCATGTTAAAGTAGCGTTTTGGGTAAAATCGTTTCATTTATCGTTCATGTTTTGACTTGTAATTATTAATATGATTACTTAGATCATGATTAATTAATTCCAGAACATAAAAAATGATTTATATATAATATATATTCGGAATATACATATGTATAATAGATCGATAAATGGAAAGAAATACACCGTTCATGGAGACGATAGACCATACGTACGCATGAACGCTATTTTTCGTTTCCTTATTGAATTGAATGGAATTAAGTAGATGAAATGCATATATATATACATAAATCCAGTATAATTATTATTTCATATATTTCATTATTACTTATTATATATACTTTATAATTATTCTTGAATTGTTAACATGGAAAATGAATCTCATCGCGTCGTGGAGACGGTAATCCGTACGTATGCACGAGTGATGATATCGTTCCCATATTTATTGAATGGAATTGGAGTGGATGATATAATATATTAGAATCAATATGATGTTATAATAATCATATATAGTTATTCTTTAAACCATTATAACCATCCAAGTAAGGTGGTGGTGGAAAAACTGATTACACCACGACGTGGAGACGATATTCCGTACGTATGCACGCATGATGATTTCATTTTTCATAGGATGGATAGAAGGTAAAATAGGGTTGTTTCATATTTATAATAACATATCAGTATATAATTAATACTTATGTTATTACTTTATAATGAAACAACTAAAGAAGATGAAGTAGAAGAAGAAAGAAACTTGAAAGAGTCGGTAGAATAGATTACCTCTTCCTCGACGCACCTCCTTTAAACTTCTTATTAGGGCACTAGAGTTGGTATTTTGAGAAGAAAATAACCTCTATTATATAACTAGATAGGTTGAGAAGAGGAATTGGTAGGGTTTTTCTGAGCTTCAAGGCTCAAAAGGGTGTGAAGATAAGAGGGAAGGGGTTCCCTTTTTATAAGGGAGGAGAGGAGCACCTTTGGAAAAACTTAAAATATTATTTTATAATAAAGTCATATTCGGTTTATAATAGCTCCAAATTGATTTATTTAGGATATAAAGTGGGGATGGGTCTAAATAATCTCAACCAATAGGTTTTAGACAAGTTTAGGTTACTATTTTAACCTTATCATTTAGATTTAACTCTAAGTTAAATTATTTAACTTTTACCGTGTCTTCTTGTTTTCTTACACTATATGGTTAATAAACTTACTATAACAAGAAAAAAGAACCCCAAGTGGTTCATTATTAATATATATAACCTTATATAAGTCATTTGGCCTAACATTAGATTTTTAGGAATATAATAACAATTAATAATATAATATTTGTTTTAAAAACTATTTTATGTCAATTTTGACACTATTTGGTAATTGATTTTTGTGAAAATCATAACAACATGATTAGTTCAAAAAAATTTAATTTAATCAGTAATAACATGTCATATTAACCTAAAAAATTAGTGGAATTTATAAAAAGTCTCAAATTACATTTATTTGGGTATTTATAACATCAATTATGTTAATATTTCATTAATAAGGTAATTACTGCATCATCATTGTGTCATTAATAAATTAAATTATTTAATTTATAAAAATTATAAATAAAATACAATTACATATAAAATCTTTTTATTTTTCTAATGAATATTTATAGACGAATTTATCTTATGTATAACCATATATTAAAAATGTTTTAGATATTAAACTTTGATTTTAACTATTTTAACTCTTCTTTAAATAAAATAATAATAAGTGTCCTAATCTAATCCAAGTGGACCTAAAGGGTAATATTTTATTCCTAAGGTTGTTTTTGGTCGAATTAAACTTATCAAATAGAATTTTGACATGTGTTAAGGTAATAATAATATCATTTTTACCTTTAATTACCCTATTTACTTTTAACCATGTAAATAAAAGTAAAAAGTTACTATTCACCAAAAATTATTTTTATCTTATTGAACCACATTTTAGTCCTTGATATTAACCGTTTATCTTGGATTTTCGAAATTCCACTCATAGAAGTGGTAAAATTATGTTTTATGTAAATTTTTAAATTCTCCTAGGAGGTGGGTAAAAGACGGTGAAAAGTTCAATAAAATTTTTATATATCTAAAATTATTATAAAATGACTCAAATTAATTAAATTGAACTTATATAGGTATTATGTATCAATTTTGAACTAAAATAAATTTAAATAAAATAAATAATTATTTAAATAAAAAGTCGGTATTTAAATAGTAACCCAGTGTTTTCACTATTCATCAAAAATTGAAAGTTTTCAGAAAAATACAAAAAATTCACCCCAGGCTAATTTAGATATTTCGAATCCAAAAATGAAGTCCATTTTGAAAGATAAAATTTATAAAATTTCAAAAATTGGGTATTACAATTCATAACGGCTAGTTCATAATATTATTATAATAATATGTTGTTTAGTGAAACTTGGTATTGCGTACTACACACGCTATCGAAGAAGGTCTTGATTGTGTGTAATGCAAGCCAAGTCAGGGCTGCGTGTAGTGAAATATCCATTTGGTGTTTTGTATAACATAATAAAAACTTATTTCATTTATACATTAAACAAAATATATACTTTATGTTGCATAGAATAATTTCCATAAATGAACTTGAATTTGTGTGCAACATGAGCCAAGAATAGTGTTGTGTATACTGAAAGCTAATACGATGTTGCGTATAGTACAAGTTAATCTTGGTGTAGTGTATAATAGAAGAAATCAGAGAAATTAAAAATAATATATCTCATAAAATCTCAGGGTGTTACAGTAAACACTTCTTTTAAGTTTTTAAAGTAGGAAACATTTCAATTTGACACCTGGTTCTCCAAATGACCCATCTACTAGATGAAAAGTTCAATTTCCCTATGAAATTCACAACCCATAATGATGAGGGTCATTAAAAATTTAATAAAATATTTTTAATAACTATTTCCCTCACATTATCCATATTAAAATAGATAAGGAAATTATTGAACTCAAGTGAATAGGGGATAAATCAATTGGATCTTATAAGGAAAACTTGTTTGAAAAAAATAAAAATTGTATTTTAGGTTATGTTTGCTAACATGGATTGATTGGACAATTTTATATATTACCATTCTTTAGAGGTTTCCAACCCATTTTTTCTATTTTTACTATACCCTATTTATTTAGAGATACTTACGACATGTAAACCAACTAGAACTTGCATTGGTATCTTGTCGAAGATATAATTAAACAAAGACACTTTTAATATGATTGATGCATTTTCATTGACAAGCACTTATTATTGAGACCTACCTTGAAATTTATCTTCCTTATACCATATAGTCCTTGAATGATATTTTTATTTAAGATCCACATTTCAAGCCAACATTATACTTTCATACCCTTAATCTATGTATTTTGTGTAATTATTAATGGTTTAATTGTAGGGGGAGGGGTTATTTATGGTGGAAGGGATATGCTTCATTGAGGAGATATGTGAGGGTGTTTTATTATTCTTGGGTAAGGTTCAAGATTATTATTTCATTATAATTTATTGTTTAACCCTATTAAAAAATTTAGTAAATAAAAAAATAAAAAATATAGAGAGAAAAAATAAAAAAAATGAAAAAAAGAGTTGTGTATTTAGAAGGTAAAAAATATCCACTGCTTAACTTATGATATTGATCATTTGGGGTTGGGTGGTGGATGTGAAAATTTTCCTAAGTGAAACATTCTAAAAAAAAGAAAAATATAAAAAATCAAAGATGGTATTCATTCATTTTTTTCATTGCTTCTTGACCTTTACTTTGAAATTTGGGAGTTGGGGTGTAGTCATAAGAGGATTACTTTTATAGAGAACCATAAATTTCATGCATAGATATTGCATATTAATATATTAATATTCATTAAATAAAATTAATATCGACACTATAATCATATATTTTTAGTGACTTTGTAAACTTGGATACATAAACCAATTATTTATAAGTGATCTACATCATTTACCATTAAATTCTTCATAACTGGAACCCTTATTAGAAAAATTTTACTTAAAACCTTTCTTAATAACCTAGGGAAAGGAAACATAATAAATGGCGATATAAGATGCTCAGTAATGGTAAAAAAGAGAGATATCATTGATCACTTAAACATAATATGATAATAAGGGTATTATAACATGAGTTTAACATTTTAAAACCATACCATGCATATCAAAGATAATAATCTTGAGTCATGGAATAAAGATTTACAGTTCATAAGACATGAATCATAAAGTAATAAAAGAACATGAGTCATGATAGTATAAAATTGGAATAATTCATAAGTTTTTAGTATATACATAACCATAGAAAATCATTTCCTTTGTCAAGGTCATTTCTAATACTATCATAGTATATTGGGTTCACTCCCTATTTCATAAAATCCTTAGTCATTGTCCACTCCCAAAACCATCATAGTAGACATAATACCTTACCGACTTGGTTTACTCCCTATTATAATCCTTATTATCTCATGATATATCCATATTTACCTAATTCATTGTAGAGTCATATAATCCTAGCCCCACCCATAACATAATGGAAATCATATATATGTGTGCCACAAGACCATAAAACATTAATCATAGTATAAAACATGGAAAGGAAATGAGTTTCATAAAAATTTCATCATTTAATCATAGAATAACCCATAAAAAATAAATTGGTTTTATAAATATTTCATCATTTCATCATAGCATAACCTATGGAAAAGAAATGAGTTCCATAAAGGTTTCATCGTAACATAACGAACCTGTGGGAAATAAATGGGTTTCATAGAATCATCCTTCAATAATCATAATCATAAGCCATATAAATAATTAAAGTGCATGGTATCATTCTATCATATCCCCATTAAATCATATATAAAATTAAAGGATTCCATCTTAGACGAAAATTCCTTTAAAAGAAATCTGGAATATTTCTTGAGGAAAATACCCTTTTTATTTTGTAATCACTTTTATAAAATATAAACATTAACCAAATATTAAGGAAAAAAATTTATTAGAAAAATACCATTGAAACTTTTAAATTAATACTCAAAATCATTTAGAAGTCATGATAGTGAGAAATTCTATCCATGCCATGTGCATTAAAACAAAGGTTCCTTTCACATTTTCAGTAAAAAGTAAAAAGTACCTTGTTTAGAAAACAATAAGTAGATTCATTTTAAACCATTTTTCTAAATTAAATCTTGGGTAAATATGAATTTAAACAATAATATTATAATATTAAAACTTTCTTGAAAACATTTTTATAAAACATTGATATGCAAGAAAAAATATTTCTGAACGAAGATAGAAATAAAGCAGGTATTCCTTAAAAAATTCTTTTAGTCTCTTGAGTTATTAAAGAGATTAAAATGAAAGGAAAACATGAAATATATATAATTAACCAAATTGAAAGAAAATTAATGAGTTTCTTGAGAGGTATATCATAAAATTTTAATATCAGAAACTTAATCATAAACAATCCTGATAAACAATGAGACTATAACATAAAACCCTTAACTCAAATTCAACATTCTTGAAAATCCCCCTAAACTCATATATAATAAATTTAAATTTACTATAATTATATAATAGAGTAATTTAAATACTTATAATATCATATATGATCAATTTACAACATTTTAATACCCATTTATTGACAATTTTTTATTAAAATCGTCGTTTCTGGGCGTTAACTATTTTGTTTTTAATGAAAATATTTGTTTGGTAGTTCTAATCCTCATACTTTGATCATGGTTACATCATCACCAGAATGTTAATAATAATATAATATCATATATATTCATTATATATATATATATATATATTCATCCATAAAGGATAAAGATAGAAAAATTAATTACACTATTAATGGAGACAATAGGCTGTATATACGCATGAATGTTGTTTTCATTTTTAATTGGATGAAATTAAAGAAATTTAAATAATAATAAAACATTATAGAATCATTATTATATCATATATATAATATATATTCATTAAATTTATCATTTTTACCATCCATGTGAATAAGAAGTAAACAATGAACCACATCACTTCATGGAGGTGGTAGTCCACATGTACGCATGAGAAACATTATCATTTTCTAATAGATTTGAAGGTAAAAAGGTATATATGATATTATAGTACCAAAATAATAATTTATTTCATAAATATTACATATAAACATTAAACCCATCATAGTAACAATCCATGAAATATGGTGTTGGAAACTGAACTGTATCACTATGTGGAGGTGGTAGTCCACACATATGCATGAGCGATACCTTCACTTCCCATTTGATAGAAAACAGTGTGGATAATGGTAGTTCAATAATCAGAATAACATTTTTCATATATTTAGAATACATAAATTATAATATTTTTGATAAATACCATAGATTTATAGGAGCTAGAATAAAAAATAAATTGAAAGAGGTTATGTAAGATGATTACCTGTTATTTGGATGACCTCATTTAGAAATTTCTAGAGTTTTATTGAGCTATATGGCTCGAATAAGTGTAAATAAAAGATAAAAGAGGTGTCCTTTTTAAGTAAGTTAAATGACACACTAGTAATTTCTTAAAATATTTAAATATAATTAATGTATTTATCAAGTATAATGCTTCCAAATAACCATAAATTTGAAGAAAAAGAGGATATGGTAGAAATATAATAACTAAATGAAATTTAGTTAGGTTTTAGTGTCATTTTAAACCTTATATTTTGGTTTAACACATTTTTTAACCAATTTTAACCTTAGCTTCAATAATGACTTTTTAATTGTAAAGGGTAATAATTTTACTTATAAGTTGAAAATTGGATCATAAATGGAAAAGGGGTGAAATTGTCGACCATATATCAGTATAATTGTCCTATTTTAATTTTTTTTTAAAAAATTTAAAAAATTTAATAAAATATTATTTTTTATAAAATGCCATTAACGTCATTTTTAACACCATTCACTTAATTTAACTTTGAAAACAACATGACAAAAAAATATTCTGAATATAAACCTTTTACATATTACTAATATGTTATATTTATCTATAAATTTTTTTGGGAACTATAACTAACCCAAAAAATATTACTTTTAGAGTTCTTAAAATCATTTACATGATTTTTCTACTGTTTGCACAAACACTATGTTGGCATTGTGTAAGAGTTTAAGGTAATTATTTCATTATTAAATTTTAAAAATGAATTATCATGAAAAAAATTTAATTTATATTTCAAATAAATATTTATAATTGGACTTATCCTTTTTCTACCCTTATGTAAAAATTTTAGAGATATTAAAGTCAAGAGAGTAATATTTTAGAATTTTCTTTACTTAAAATAATATAAGCGTCATTATCAAGGGAAAATGGAACTAAAATTAAATATATTAGAAAAATGGATGGAAATTTATGAATTAAAATGATACGATAGGACCACTTTAAGTATTAGAGAAATTTTAAGGCCTTATTCAAAGTTTTAACCATGTTTTACTAGTTTTAGACTTACCTAGGTGATGTATATTTAACAAGATTATTATTCATAATGACCAAAAATAAAAGAGACACATTTACCCAATTTTATCATCATAATTCAAAATATGGAGTCAATTTTTCAAGATTCAATTTATATAAGTGATAGAAATTCATATTAAAATAAGTGTACAAAATGCGATGGAAATAGTTTTAAAAAAAAATATTTTTAAGTATAATACTCAATTTATTATTATCCCATGCATAAAAAAACATTAGATGAACGTTATTTTTTTTATTAAATATATAATATATAAATTTTATATAAATCATTCACAAATAATGATCAATTTAATTTATTGAGATAAAAACACATCGCATACATAAAAATAGTTTTTCATAAAAAATATATTTTACTTTAAAATGTTTTTTATTTTTATTTTTATCAATTTATTACCAATGAATTCATTTTATACATGTTAAAACCATACATTTTTAGTAATTTAGTTAGTATTATTCATAACCACGAATATAACATCTATAAAATTACTATCACATTAAATAATAATATTTTAATAATATATCAAAGTTTATTTAAACTCGACGCTGTATGTAAAGAAATCTATCAAGGAAATAAAATTTTTATATAAAAATATATCATAAAATATTGGGATGTCACAAATTTTATTGAATTATATCTTTGATTATCATACAAGGTGATTAAGATATTAACATACTTTTAAGAATAATATTATTTTCGTATCAATAACTACTTAACCATTAACCTCATATTAATTTGAGGCTTAATTTAATCCCTCGTGATTATTTTTTATATTTTTCTTTATTGGGTTGATATTTTAGATCTAATGCGAGACTATGGTTTAAGATAAGGTACTTGAGGTATGAGAAATATTACATTTCAATTGTTACCATGATTGATGAGTTAAAAAAAATCAAAAGGAGTTAAATCACATGTGTAATGCTTATTAATAATGAATTAAGAGTTTTCATGGAAATTAGGAGAATATACATCAATTTGAAAGGGTAAAAGTAAAATACATAGGTGGTTGGTTTCTTTAAAAATTGAGGATTTGAAAAAAAATATGATTCATAAATTATATATTTTCCATTGATAATCATTTTATTTTGGTGATAATGGTATTTTAATAATAGTATCATGGGTGCCCTTTGTTTTTTGAGTTAAGATATATTCTTGAGAGAAAGAATGGTTTAAGTTTAGGGTATTTGATTGATTTATTTTATGTATACATTTTTGAATTAAATTTTATTAGTTTTTTAATTTATTTCATTAATATTTTCTAATTATTTAGTGTTTTAAATCATTTTTGGTTAATTCATATTTTAAAATTGTTTTTGGAAAAATAAAATATTTTTTTATTATAAAATTTTATGTGATTTTTACAAAGGGAAAAATATTTTTTAAAGGGAAAAATTGGTTGAAGGGCCAAGGTATTTATGACCAAGAAGTATATGTACATGTAAAGGAAGGGATAACAAGGAGAATTGGTCATACTAACCACACATGGTACACGAAGGTTGGGGTGAGTAGTGGATAACCTCACTGGTGGGTCATTTTGGAGGTCTTGTGAGTCCACTAGCTGCCGTCGATATTCAATGACATATGGATGCCATAAAATTGATTTTTTAAGTAGCTATAAATCGAGTTAATTTTTGAGGTGGGATGGACTCTTCTCATGGTGTATTGCACACTTACCAAAATAGTGTTGTTTGATGTCTCATTATGCCAAGCTTGCCTAATCCTCAGATACAATCATCAGTGTTGTGAGTTGATTTTCTATGTCATAGTATTCCATTATAAAAGGTGACGATATTAGGGAACCACTAGAAATTATAATATAGATAATTCACCAATTTTGGATCACATTGTAGTTCCTCGGAGAGGTAATATAAAGTGGAAGTTGTGCCATAGTTATTTGCTTTACATTTTGGGAATCCAAGGGAGTTTAAAGAATTTTGAGAGTTCTATGATGTCATGTTTACTACCTAATTGTGGTAAAAAGGTTGAAAATTATTCTGTGGTGTAAGGGTTTCACTTGTGACATAAGGTTAAAGGGATATATTCCTAACGGTAAGATGAGGGAGCTGTGATGTAGGGCTTCAAATACACTCTGGAGCACACAGATTTGGTAAAGATGAATGGTTCAAGATAAGAATGAGTCTATGGTTATAGATAACATACTGTGACATGGTCCATGAATTCATTCACAAAAGTGTTATATCAAGAATGTGGATTGCACTACAAGATACTCACCATTCTATAGGGAACAATGCCATGACATAGATTTTATATCTATAGATATGGTTTAACAAGT
Source organism: Viscum album (assembly GCA_963277665.1). Lineage (NCBI taxonomy): Eukaryota > Viridiplantae > Streptophyta > Magnoliopsida > Santalales > Viscaceae > Viscum > Viscum album. The sequence continues at coordinate 1,749,571,975 of OY728126.1, forward strand.
TTTATTATCTATGTATATGCTAAAGATATATTCTGAGGGAAATTTACAAGGGGCCTTATGCATACTATTTGCTAAATATTATAAGATATCAATTTGGATAGGATAGAGAAGTTATAAGAGAGTTGATTCCAAGATATTTAAGTATATATTCAAAATATTTGTAAGCCATAGATACAAAATAGGTATGGAGTTACACATCAACAATCCTATCTCTCTCATGGATAATTATAGATATATTCTTATAGAGATTTTAATTGGGGAGATGTATGAGGATAATTCTATATACTTAAGAAAAATTTAAGGATGACTTGAGATTCTGAATTTGAGGAGATTTACAGTGAGATATAATGGGAAGATAAAGGATAAAATAGAAGATGTATAATAGATATATAGAGGGAGTGCTTTCTATAAATAGACTATACCCGCTACTGTACATGGGAGAGAATTTCACCCAAGGGTTAATTTCTAATATAGGAGGAAAAGTGGGATATCTCTATCCAAAAATTGAAGTAAGAGTGGAGGAGGATGGTTGTCTTCAACCATGTTACTACATAATTAGGTTTTCTTTTCATTTTTATTTATAGTTTTGTAATAATTGGAATTCATATATTGGTATCCAAAAGTAATTCAAGTAAGTTTTCCTTCATTATTCAACATCTTTGTTTTAGATATAACACCTTTATTCCCTCATTTACAATTTCGAGTTATTTTATGTTTGAGAGATCAATTATAAGTGTCTAGGTTTCCTAGGATGGGGTGGAATTGGTTTAAGGGGGGGTGAATATGACATGTTTCAATTATATTTTACTTGTGAGAGGTATTATTCATTTATAATTTCATTGATCCTTATTATTTATCCTTTTACCTAGTGTCTAGAAAGAGTGATGGATTATAGGGGATGAAATCTAATGTAGTTGAGAGGATTATTGGAGTGAGAGATGAATTTAACTCCACCTTCTGTTTTGATATTGATTCTAATGCAATTAGGTTGGTTATAAATTTTATATTGAGAGAGATAAATAGTTCAAGGTAGTTCTAGTTGAGGCTGATATGAAAATATAGTTACCTCAAGGAGTCTTATTGCTAATGATATGATCTATTTTCAAAAGTGATATTGATTTGTTCTTAGTTTATAAGAAACCATCCTTGGATACTAATTATATTCCCTTCATCATTTCTTTTTAGTTTTTGAGTCATCCTGGTTCACACTATTTAGTATAATTTAGGTGGTAAATTCATGAAATAGTCTATCTATTGGATTTTTAATGCCTATTCATAATGAGTTCAACCTTGGAGCTTGAAATTCCTATACCACTCTTTAATAGTTTTAGTGATTTATGGTTTCGTGTTTATAAATTCTAAACTGATTTGAGACCATTGGAAGTAATGAAACCCATGGGCCTAAAAAGTTTTTGAAATTGTCCAATCACTCATGGTATGACTAATAATAACAAATTAATTCACATGAACTTCATAAATTTAAAGCATGAAAAATGTGAAAGGTTATTTCATCTGCATAGATCAACTAGCCTCCCTAAATTATGAATCATCAAACTCATATCCCTATTCTTATCTCTAATCATTAACCATAATATTACTCATTCAAATTTATTAAAAATAAAATCTAAATCATATCATCATGGGATTCCTATGTGAATTATTTCATTATAGATCAAAATTAGAAAAAAATTTAATGTTAGGTATTCATTTTTAGTTCAAATTTAAAAATATATTTCTAAAATATCAAGGAGTAATATTAAATAAAAACTTTAAACTCATACATTCCTTTCATTTAGAGCTGTTTTCCTTATCTTGCCTTTCATGCCTTTTTTATAGACCTAAAACATAAAAAACCCAAGTTAAAGTATAAGGTCCATACATTTTAAGCTCAAAAATATCAGAGGGAATTGTCACTACATCCTAAAATTACTAAACTAAAAATACTAAATTCCTATAAATCAAGGAAAAAAACTAATGTTGCCTATCATAAATCTCTTTTATTAAGGTCTTTAATCTTGAAATTACCTCTTTGGATCATGTTTCAGGAGTATGTTATAATGCTATCCATCATAGATTTACCCAATTCTAACTTTTTAGTGAACAAAGTTTTCTGCCTTTCTTTCTCATTTCCCTTGAAAACTTCTTAAAATAATTGTTAAGAATAGTATCAAGTAGTGGAAATATTTTGAATAATTAACAATTTCGTTATCTATAATCGATAATAATTCTCATTTTTTTCTTCATTAGTCTTCTTTTTTTGAAATTCAACACTTATCTCTCGAAGTTCGATAGATATCATCATTTCCACTTTCTCTTAATATTTTAGCACCTTTTCAAGTCTCATAATTTATTTGGTGATAAACTACTCCATCATAAGATCAATCATGTTGTTTCATGAATCAACAACTATAAAACCCTCCTCCCCCACCTCTTCCTATAATTAGGATTTTCTTATTTTTCTTCTCTCTCCAGACGTGCAATGGTGAGGGAATATTTTAGAAAAATAGATTTAACTTTCGAAGTAAGAGTTACCTAAAATTTATATTTGGAATTAAAATAACTATTTTTAATCTCCTCAAGTACTGTATCAAGATTAGATTACTCCTTGCAAATATTATGTGAATCCTTAACTTCCTCTAATGCAGATCCTAGTCCATGGATTAGTTCCTTCTCTTTTCTTGATTAAGATTTTATTTCCCCTTAAATTTGGATCATTATAATGTATTCAATCTAGTATGAAAGATCCATGAAGTGGATGAAAAACTTGTCATGCTCAATCAATATACATTGTAGTCTTTTCATCATAACCAATTCATAAAATAAATAAAAAAAGATAAAATAAATCCAAACTAAAATTAGAAAACTCAAAATATATGGGGGATTCTTATCCTAACCATCAAATTGAAGTTATACATAATATCTAAAAATGATTCCAAAAACTTAATTAGTCCAACAAGGTTTGTTACTTACTATGATATTAAAATATTTTATAATTTATAAACATAAAACCATAATCACCAAAAATATTAAGTAGTATTGGAATTTAAAGTCCCATGGTTGAAACCATGAGGAATAGAAACTCAAAATTTAATAGATATGATTTTTCATGAATTTTATACCTAAAATATACCAAAGGGTGTAAACTGGACTGAATCAAAAACTAAAAAGAAAGGATGAAGGGAAGATAATTGGTATCTAGGGATGGTTTCTCAAAAACTAAGAACAAATCAACCTTAATTGTGAAAATAGATTATATCATCAGTCACAAGACTCCTTAGGGTAACTATATTTTCCTCTTATAATCAATTAAAAATACATAGCCTCACAAATCCTTCTCAATAGAAAATATATAACAAACCTAATTTCATTAGAATCATTATAAAATGGAAGGAATAGTTAAAGTCAGATCTTGTCCCTTACTCCCCTCAATTAAATCGTATTTCTACCCCTAGAAACCATCACTCTCTATAGGTACGAGATAATACTATAAATAATAAGGATAAATGAAATTATAAATGAATAAAACCTCTCACAAGAAAAATAGAATTGAAACATGTTTCACACACCCACTTTAACCAATTCCACACCTCTTATGAAACCTATCCACTCACAATTGATTACTCTAACATAAAATAAAATAGAATTATAGAAGGGGGGAATATATGTGTTATATCTAAAAAATATGCCAAATAATGAAGTAAAACTTACTTGAATTAATTTTCTCAACCAATTTATGAATTAAAATTATTACACAACTAAAAAAAGGAAAATAAATCCTAACTACACAACATTATATTGAAGAACCCCCCCCCTCACTCATGCTTTAAAGGTTTGATTGTGATGTTCCACTTTTCCTTCTATGTCAGTAGTGAAACTCCCTAGGTGAAAGTCTATATCATGCACAATTTTCGATATTATATATTTATAGACAAAAATTACTCCATTTATCTATCATACCTATTCTATTTTCTTATTTATTTTCTCATTATATCTCACTATAAATATCCTTATCTTTAGCATCTCAATCCAACCTTAAAATTTACTTAGGAATGTAGAATTATCTTTATTCATCTCCCCACTTTAAATCTCCATAAAAATATATGTATAATTATCCATGATATAGATAGGTTTGTTAATGTGTAACTCTATATATGTTTTGTATTTGCAGCTTCTACATACTTTTGAATATATTCTTTAATCTCCCAACCTCAAATAGCCTATAACTTCTCCATCTATACTGAACTCATCTTATATAATTTGAAGTGAAAAACACATTAATGATCCCTCCAAAATTTCCCTTATAATATATCTTTTTAATGAAAATAGAGAATAACACTTTGCTACACTATATTTATAGATACAGAATCTGTGATGAAACAATATCCCCTATGGTGTGGTGAGTATCTTACAGTGTATCCCACCTTCTTGATCGAACTCTTATGTGAATAATACTTAGACTATGTCATAGTATGTTATCCATTGATTCAACCTCATTCTTAAATTAAACTATATATATCTTCCAAATTTGGGTGTTGCATAGTGTAGCCAAAGCCCTATATTGCAACTCGCTCATTTTACCCATGCACAAATCTATATTCAACCTTATAGAGAAAGTGAAACCCCATATATGAAAAATCATCTTCAACCTATGTCCCATATAATAATAAAAAACTTGATTACATATCCTTCTCATGATTCTTTTACCTCTCTCGAATTCCCATAGTTCAAAGTGTATAACTATGATGCAGCTTTCACTTCGTATCACCTATTGAAGTCACTACATCTCAATACTAGAATTGAAGCTTGACCATATTCAAAATTATAGTGGCACAATGATCTTAATAATTTCATAAATGGTATAGTATGATTCAAAAAACCAAATAATGTTGAAGATAATTATATCTGAGGATAATATCACAAGCCTAGAAAGATCAGACATCAAATGACTTTTTTGGTAAGTGCATAGTACCCCGTGAGAAAATTTCATCCCATATAAAAAATTAACTCACCTGATCACTCCTTAAAAAGTAATTAAAAAACATCCATATGTAATTGCATAAATATTATATCCATTTTAGTCCTGTAATCAATGAATTGACCCCCCTGATGAGGATATACACTACTTTCCCCCACCTCTATGCACCATATGTGACTTGTAGGACTTGTGCTTCTTATCAGTCCTTACTTTTCATGTGAGTATACTATAATGACTTAGTATTTCTATACATTGATATTACATATTTTTAGATAAATATTCAATAAATTACACAAACACATTCTTGAGGACCATAATATTTTAGAGCCTTTGGAAACTTGGAAAATAATCTTCTTAATTTGGTGAACGATCTCCAATGTCCCCCCAAAAGATCTTCCCCTTTAGTAATATTCACTAATATACCCTAATTAAAATTTTCTTTATAACCTAGTGAAAGGAAACATAAAAAAGGGTGATCTTAGATGTTCAGTAAGGGTAAACAAGGAAGATACGTAAGCATAACATGAGTATAAGGGTATGAGAACATGATCATAACATTTAAAAACCACACACTATATATTAATGATAATAGTTATGAGTCATGGAATACATATTAGAAGTTCATAATACATGAATCATAAGGGAATTTAAGGACATAATCCATGAGATCATAAAATCAGCATAAGACATAGATTTGTGGAATACTCACTAGATTATAACATTACGAACTTGTGTAAATATAAACATGTTCACTCATTAAGTAATGGACATGAAACCATGCCCTTTTATAAGCTTATTAACATGAAACCAGGTCCACACATAACATTATAGATATGAAATATAAGTCTACACATAACACCATGAATATGTAATTAGGTCCACGCATAATATTCTGAATATGTAATCAGGTTCTTGCATAGAATTATGAACATGTAATCAAGTTCACATATAATATATTTACTCATGAGTTATCTATATTTACTCAATTCATTGGAGAGAGATATAGGCCCCAACCATATTTTGTTATAATATAACCATCATACTTAGTTATAATATAACCACCTTCAAATAATGAAAATCATACATATGTGTTCCAGAATATCATAAAACATTCATCATATCATAACCTATGAAATGAAATGGGGTTTATAAACATTTCATTATATCTTACCCTATAGAAAATTGAAAGGTTTCGTAATCATTTCATCATCTCACCGTAGAAAAACCCATGGACAAAGAAGTGGGTTTCATAAGAATTTTATCATGGTATAATTTGTGTAAGAGAAGTGGGTTTTCTAAACATCTTGTTATGATAAACCATTAAAATAAATAATAATAATGGTATCATTGGTCATATACCTAATAAAACATAAGTTACATAAAAGGATATCATCTTAGATGGAGAATGATTTTAAAATAGCACTTGGAAAATTTCTTAAGGATGATAGAATTTATTTGAAAATCAATTTTTAAAACACAAAATATTTTCAAAACCCTTTTCTAAAAAAATAAAATTAAAAACTTATAAAGGAATATTTAAAAAATCATTTAAAACATTTCTTGAGGAAATTATCCTTTTGGATTTAAGGTTTTTTTAAAAATAAATCATTTTAAAAATACTATTATTTGAAAATAAAATTGATAACCTATAAATTAATATTAATAGAAAATAATTTTCATGACGATGGGAAGTTTTTTCATGGTGTACATGTTAAAACAAATATTCCTATCATATTTTTTTGGTAAAATTCAAATCGGATTTTTTTTTGGAAAATGGCATGAAGATTCCTTTCAACAAAATTTTGTAAAAAAAGTTGAAAATCAGCAAAAGTTTCTTTTAAAAAACATATAATGATAATAAAATATTTATGAAAACATTTTTAGAAAACTTGGTTTTTTAATAAAATGAATTTCTAACCCAATAAAGAAATAAAGTCAGATTTTATTAAAATCATTTTCTCAATTATTTTAAGTACCAAAGAGTGAAAAAATGGTACCATAAAAATGAAAATATCACGAATAAACAGGTTATAAGAAAATTCATGAGTTTATTAAGAGATGGATCATAATATTTTATCATTATAAACATAGTCATAAACAATCTTAATAAATGATGAGATTGTAACATAAAATCATTACTACTATGGTAACTTTGAACCGTAAGCCCCCTGAATGAATAACATAAAATGGAACTTAAAATATTATGAGGATTAATAAATTCATGATATTAAATTTAATAGGGTATGTATATACACCTCATGAAATATTATAGATTCATAATATAACATACGTCTCAAAGAAGGTAAATTGAGACAAAAATACCTTACCACATTAATAACATTGAAAATGCAAACCCCATGAAAGAGAGATACTCAAATGGATTTATAAATCACCATAATTTTCAGGATAAGAATTATAAAATAAATTAATGTGTAGTATATACACTACATAAAATAAACATATGATGAATATGACATTTGTCTCATAGAAAATAAAAGTGAGACAAAGATCCCTTACCACTTTGGTAATCTTTTGAATCATAAGAACCAATAAATAATAACATAAAATTAAACTTTTAATATTATAATTCAAGATATAATATTTAAGAGGCATAGTATATACACTATAAAAAATAAATGATAGGTGAATTTTCATGTCTCCCAGAAATAAAAGAGAGGCATAGACTAAAAATCTCTTACATTAAGTCTCAAATTCCTTCATACACATTTGAACCTCATGTATAATAAATATAAGTTTATTATACATATATTAAATAACCATAATTACATATATTACACCATATATTTTTTCTTATGACCTTTTGTTACCTGTTTACTAACAATTCCTTGTTAAAATCACACTTCAAGTAATAACTGCTTTGTTTTTCGTATAAGTTTTGATTTGTTATTTTCAATAATCTTAATTTGTTCATGGTTATCTTATATCTAGAATAGTAATAATGAAATAATTATCATATTTATACATAAATTATACTTTTAATAACAATCATTAAATATAGTTTTTAAAAATTATATATGTTACGATTATGGAGACGGTAGACCATACGTACAAATGAACAACGCTTCCATTTTTCAATGATAATTATGGAAATGAGGTAAGTAATATATTATATTTATAAAATGATAATAATATAATAAATACCATATTATTTATTTAAATATACTTATACATATCATAAATGTGGTGTTGTGATGAAAAGAGAGTCACATCACTTCATGAAGGTGATAGCCCACACGCACATGAATGACGTTATCATCTTTCAATGAGTGAAGATGTAAGAAGGAAAATGATATATTATCCTTTAATAATGATAAATATATCATTAATATCATAATTATTTCATCTATATCACATATATTCATTAAATTTATCCTTATTATCATCCATTTAAAGTGTCATTGAAAATGAATCACATTTCTTCACGAGGTGGTAGTCCACCGTACACATGAGCGATATTATCTTATACCTTATGGAATAGAGAGTAAAAATTTATATGTATTATAATTACTCAATAGGTACACCTATGTTATAAATATCATATATATAATTTATATCCATCATCATACACAACCTTGATAGGTGGTAATGGAAAAATGAATGACATCGGTTTGCGAAGCAGTAGTCCACTGTACACATGAACGATGATTTCATAACCCATTTGATGGAAGTAGATACATTTTTAGGTCATCAAATTAACAAAAAAATATATCATTATATTTAATAAATTGAGGTTATTATATCATCTTGTTATAATAAAAAATAAATGAGGTGGAGGAAGAAAAAAACAAAAAATTCTTATTGATGAAGGTTACATATTCTTCGGGTATCATCCTCAAGTTAGCACTAAAAGCGTTACTTGGATGGATTTATATACAAAATAAGGATTATAGTATGTGATTTTAGAATTTAGGAAGTTATTTGGGTAGGTATCGACCTAAAAAAATGGTTTGAAGGTGTGACCAAGAGAGGATAGGGGGTGGCCTTTAATTTTTTTTGAAAAGATTCAACTATACACAAATTTTTTATCATCCAAAAAGCCTAAAAAATAAGAAATTATCAAACCTAGAATGTAAAAGGTCAAAATATTTCCATATAATAAACGTTTTACAAGTTTTTAGGTCATTTTAACCCTTATCTTCTTAGTTTAACACCCTAGTAAATCTATTTTTACCTTAACCGTGAAAATTAATATTTACTATTTTCACTATTCATTTTTGGAAAAAAATTAAGTTGACATTATTATGAATTATAAATTATTTTTATTATAAACAGTGAATCCATTTTTGCAAATTCAATTAAAAAAATTGGTAACATTTAATTTAAAATTAACCCTGAAGACATAACGAGAAAACGAGTTTTTTAAATAGAAGATGTCCAAAAGTTTATAAGGTTTTTATATCAAAATTCAATATTAAATTGATTCCAATGAAATAAATTGAATTTATTGATGAGTAATTTAACTAATTTTAATTTAAAATCAATTTAAAATATAATTTAACTTTATAAATATATTAAATGAAAAGGTAGTTTTCAATTAAAATTCCACATTTTTTACTATTCATCAAAAAATGATAATTTTTAAAAAAATCCAAAAAAAAACACCATATGATAATTTTGAAAATATTATTTAAAAATATTATTTTATTTTATCAAATTAGGTTTCTAAAAGTGTTAAAAATTACTTATAAAATAAGTGCGCCAAAGGTGACAAAACAACTTTTTAAAAAAATATAACTTTAAGCGTAAAATTGGATTTATTCTTATATATTATGTAGAAAAAACATAGGAAAAATTTAAACATTATATTGAATATATAATATATAAATTTAACTAATATAATTCATAATAACTGATTTTTTAAAATTTATTTATGTAAAAAACACTTTCGTGCATAAAATAGTTTTTCAGAAAAATAATTCATTTTATTTTTAAAAGATTTTTATATTAATTTTTAATTAATTTTTCACTAAATCATTCATATTATATACATGTGTAAATAATATCTTCCAAATTTATTTAACTTTATTCATACCCACCATTCCAATGTCTAGGTGATAACTACCATATTAAATAATAATATTTTAATAGTATTCTATGTTGTGTTTAAACTCAGTGTTTCATGTAATAAAAGATAAACTTAACATTGCGTATAATGAAAAATATTGAAAAGATTACATTTATATAGAAAATATATTTCACAAAATATCGAGGTGTTATATTCTACCCCCTTAAAATTAATTTCTCCCTCGAAATTCATCTCGATCATCAAAGGTTTAACATTTGAAAATTTCTTCCTAGAAACCCACATTGAAAAAGTTTTAATAAAATATTCTCTTGAAAAAGAGAAAGGGATGTGAAAAATTCATCTAGGACAACACATTATAGGTTTAAAAATAGGATAACATAGGCGAGAAGTAAAAACATGGACATAAAAGAGAAAAATAACACCCAAATACTTATAGAGAGTGATTAAGAACATTGATCACAAAAAGGTTGATGATATAGAGAAGGTTAATGACAAAAAATCCATAAAAAAGAGGTTTGAAAAGGTCATTGATATCATAAAAAATAATTATAATAGTATAACCTTTTATTTTTAAAGTCCTTTCCCTAAATTTGAAAAAATTTCATGAGAATATGTACTTACTTTATTTATTTCCATTTCATAATCAGAATATTCTTCTTTGATTGTTCCTTGATCAATTTACACTTCATATCTTACTCGAAGAAAGGAAATTGAATTTTTATTCTTAAAGAACTAGTAGATCATAATATCCATAAATAAAATGATAAGTCATTATGTCTATATTTAGTCTTCATCACAAAAACATGGTTAGCACAAGTTATCTAATATGCATAAATCTTCATATGGTGAAGTAATACATTAATCTATAAAACATCATCCAATGTTCAAATGAAAACATTCCTTAAATGGTTAAACTTATAACCCTTCCAAAATTCAAAATTTAAAAATAAGTTCACTAAATTTCTCAAAATTAACTTATCATTAACCCCCCAAACCATATGAGTTATCTCTCAATTTTCATATACCAAACATGTAAATACCTTCACAATTTATTCTCTTGAAAAATGGTAATAAACATAAAATATTATTGAAACATAAATGATTCCATATTCCTAGAATAAAACCATATATTACTGAATATATTCAAAAAATCCAATAATGATGCAAACTCAATCAATGATAACATAAACCACTTTGTCCACAAATCATTAATGAGTTCCATATTTATTAGTACAATCCAATTTACTTACTCATATCCAACATCTCTTTATCCCAATATCATTATCTCGACATCCAAAAAATATTAAGGTTTATCTTCCCTTAATGAACATTTCAACTTACTATTAAATCACTTCTGTAGTCCATCAATATCATTTAAAATATTTTTCAAAATCCTTAACAAAAAACTTATACTGAATGATCCTTATATATTTCATGATTCATATAACATAATCCTTAAATTACAATACATTAATACTTTAATCATCCCACTTCCTTCTCAAACTATTAACTAGGATTCATCATATAATTCCTTAATACCTATTTCCTTTCATGTGTCATCCATAGTCTCTTCATAGTCAAAAAATACCATTACTCATAAAACCTTGATGATTTACTTTATGAGCTTTCCCCTTAGGAAATCAATTTGAAAAATGACCATATTTTCTACATTTAAAAAATTCAATAGTCAATGACACATTAAGGAGACCAATATTATCATCCATTTCATTAAATAAACTTTTATTTTTCATTGGAAATTACTTTGTGTCATTATTTTCCACACATAAAACATCTTATTATTCCTTTGATACATTCCCTAGAGTGCATATTTTCGCATTCTCTATATATGGGAAACTAAATCTTCTTTCCCCTATGGTCTACACTACCCAAATTCTCAGTGAAATCTATCCTGATATTCTTTGGTGAGTCTAAGAGTTGATTAATATTAACTTTGTTTATCATGTTTTTTGATAGTCAATCAGGCATAATCACAACATCCTTTACTCTAGTTATCATCCCATTTAGCTGGTTATTAGAAAATATTCAATCACATTCCAAGTTAACCCAGTTCCTCTAGGTTCTCTCTATTGAATAAAATAAAAAATAATTATGTGAGAAAAACCAATCATAGTGGAAAACCACATAATCATGAAAAATCACTTATAGAATGTCTACATCATGACACCTACTTCTAAATCTATGAAACCTTAGTCTTAACCAAGGTTATCCACAATCATTATCTATCTAAATCCTTCATGATGGTTCATAAATATTTTGATAACTCCCAAATCAAATCCTCTAAGTCTTTCAAACTAGGTGTGTAGTAAGGCCCATTGTCGTGTACTAGGTGATGATCAAGTCTAGGTCAATATACCATTTTTGTTATTATTACCCCTAGGTACCTATATACTAGATCCACATCCACTTATAGTATCTAGATAGGGATGTAATTTTTTAAAAACCACTCACTCTATCATTTACCAAAATTCAAAGATATTTTCCTATTCTTTGACCTATCCTTAGACTTATCCTTAGAGACATACCTAGACATATCATTAAAAATATCCCTAGGGGTCTTACTAAAGTTTTCTCATTTTAGTTTCCACAGGATAACTAAAATTTTCTATGATACCAACTATAAATACCCAGGATTTTCATAAATTGATATTATATATTTTTATATAAATATTTAATATATTTCACAAACACATGGTTGAGGACTGTAATAGTTTAGTACCTTTGTAAACTTGGGAAACAATCTTCTTAATTTGGTGAAATATCTTCAATATATTCCAAAAAGATCTTTTCCTTTAGTATTCTTCAAAAAAATACCCTAGTTAATCCTTTCTTCATATCTTGGGGAAAGGAAACATAAGAAAGGATGAGATCAGATGCTCAGTAAGGCTAAAAAAATGAGATACGTAAGCATTATATGAGTATAAGGGTATGAGAACATGCACATAACATTTGAAAACAACACCTTACCTATCAAAGATAATAATATTTCATCATGACATAAAGATTAATGGTTCATAAGGCATGAATAATAATGGAATAGAAAGGCCTGATCCATAAGAGCATAAAATTGGTATAATACAAATATTTGTGGCATATTCATCACCATATCAAAGTAATCTATTTTCTATTATTCAATGTTTATTGTGGTGTGAGATTAATTTTTCCAGATGGATGGAAAGTAAGACCACTAGAAGGAGAAAATATGATGGACTTATTTCCAATTATTGTATAAAAATGGGTCGATAGTGGCTGGGTGTCAGTTCACTAAAAGATACAGGTTTGTGCAGTGGGAGTTATTCCATAAAAATTCTACTAACTAGAATATGAAGTAGGAGGGACATCATGTGAGTTCATTGGAAGGTTGTATAGTTAAATTTATGGGAACATTGAGGCAGTGTAATTATTTTACCAAATGGAGGGCTCCTCTATGAATATCAAAGGAGGTTGACTTCAACCCATGAAGATAGTACAATGGTAGTGATTGTAAGAACAATATGTAATCTCTATAAAATCCGGGTATATCACTTGGGATCCACACACAGTGTAACACTATGAATTGACTCGATTATTTTAACCATTATATTGATTATTTAAATAAAATTGAAACAACATTCCTCTATTGATTTGGGTGCAATCCTAAACCACATGATCCTTTATGTTCTTCTTTTCCTTCCAACTTTTATTCTAATAGTTTTATTTTTTGATGTGGTGAATTATTTTCACTTGTATTCCATGTTACGAACATCATACATGGGGTTCATTTTGGATATTTTACTTTTGTTCATGAATCTCCAGTAGATTTTCTTATGATGGTTTAATAGGAAGTTGGATGAACACCAAAAAAGTTATATTAGTGCTCAATGTTGGAGTGATTATTTTGGATTAAACCTTGGTGAATGTGTTTAATATATTAGTTTATTAGAAATTTTATACCCTTTACTTTATAGGAGAATATCAGTGAGAAGTTCCTGAACAATTATTTTACACTATTTGAAAGTAATGGGAGTTCAAAAAATTTGGTGGGATGATGTTAGACAAAATAAAGTTCCAACTGAAGAAGTTGAACCAAATCAATTTTAGGTTTTAGAAAATATAGATAGATGATTATATTTTAAAGAAATACCTTGAACTTCAGTTGACTGGATCCCATATAAAAGTGATGAAAAATGATGAATGAGAGAGAGTAGATAATAAAACACTTGGATTGATTTGAATTTCACTTGTCCAAAATATAGCATTCAACATCCAAGGAGTGAAGACTACATCAGAACTCATGAAGAGTGACTCAAAATAACCTGGGTTTTCCTTCCTTTGGACACTCGAGCCATCCCACAACATCCCCAAGGTATATTCCTGATCATATCAGGGAGGTGATAATCACTAAAGACATCAAATAATATCTGACATGAATGATTTATCCCTTAAAATAGATTAAAAATGTAGTGAAAAAATATACTAAAATTTCTTCATTACCCATTTACAAGTAGAATATTCATTCCAAATCACATAATAAATAAATGAAATAATAATATAATAAATATAAATCAAGTAATTTTCATTAAGTCACATACAACTCACTCTCACACAACATCCTCATTCTATCCTTGAAAACTCCACATGTATAGTGCATTGTATTTAAAAGTAAAGGAAAGTAAGAAAGGATGATACGATAAGAAAACAAAAATAAAATAAAACAAATAACCTCCACATGACCATAGGTCACTAACCAATTCAAAAAAAAAACTCTCCAATAGGAGTCAAAAATTCAGTAAGAACTATGAAACTGAATATATATATATAGGTGTGAGAATAAAAAATCCCATTAGATCACCACCCTCCTTTCCACATGATTATTGTTTAATAAAAGACCTATTCTTATAATAGTTTGAAAATATAAATATAAATTTTGATTTCCATTTTATAGGAAAGACCAATATCACATCATAAATATTTATAAATTTACTTTTTTTATTTATTTTAAATGAAAAAAATTACTTATAACACATTCCATTGGACCAGGACATTGTTACTAAAAAATCCCATTTGAAAACTACTTTTTGAACCATTTTTAGTAACAACCCTTTTTAAATATTTTAAAACTTTTAAATAATAAAGAAAACTAATAAAATAATTTGTCATGATAGTTAATTAATTTGAAAGGAAACTTGAATTTGATAATTTAAATAGACAAAGAAATATTCTAAAGTAAGCAAACCAAAACCAAATACCATGGGAAAACCTAGGGGAACCAAGGTTAGGGCTTGTAATACTAGGATACTCATACTCTTGGTAACCAAACCATAGATTACTATTACCATGCATGAGCCTCCAAATAGGACCACACCAAAGTCCTAATGGTAACTAGAATCCATGTCACATAATGTTTAATTATTGATGCAGTATTGTTCAAAGTCTAGGGATGACAGGCCGATGCCTAGAATACTTGTTCTAATTATCCCAATTAGTTACCTAGGGTTCTCATATACTATGAAATTTTTAATAAACTCATTGAAAACCATTAAATTAATCAAATAACATATTCCTCTTTAACACTATTCATTTCTCAAATCATGAAGAAACATTTAAAGTGCCCAAGAGGCATATAATAAACCCTCAAAAAATATTACAGCACAAGTTTAAATAATTTAAAAATTCTTTATAAAACATGGAAAACAAATTAAATCATGAAAACCTTTCCTTTATAATTTACTTCATAAATCCACTAAACAACTTGTTTGAAAACCAAGTTTGAGTTCCCAATTTAAATTCTTATAATTTCACCCTCTTTATACTCATATACATTTACACACACACACACATATAGATCTCATTGTAAAACTTCACATATTCTAATGTTAATTTTTCCATATGTGTATAAATATTTATACCCATGTATATGTGTATAACCATTAAATACCACAAATATATTTATAAATATCACAATATTATTCAAAATCATTCTTAAAATTATTTCCAATACTTGAAATTTAAATTCTTACTTTAAATACCAAGTACAACTTGAGTTCTAATTGAGAAAATTTTGGAAACCAAAATACATTTTTAGAATCACATAATCCATTCATAAGGTCCATTTGTATAATTTTTTAATTTTAATGTGCACAACTAAAGAAAAAAAAATTCCAAACCAATATCCACAATAGAAAGACTCTTTACTTTTTATGAAAACCAAGTTAAAATATAATTTTATTTTATAAATCCCATAAACATACACAATACTACCATTATAAATCAAAAAATTATTTTATAATCCAAAAAATCAAAGGTTATAAAATTTAAGAGTCAAGCATGGGGTAAACCTACCCTAAACTAATGAAAAAGGGTCTAAAACTTCAAATATAGGTTGAAGGAGACCTGAAATAGAGATAACATAACCTAAAAGCCAAATCAAAACCAACTAAGAACCCAAAAACCCATCTAGGGTTCAGAACACCATGTGTGGAACAAGAAGAGGAAGAAAAGAATAAAAATAAGAAAGTGGAGGAGAGGCCCTTACCTAGGCTGAATGTGATTGAAATCATGAGAATAAAATTTTAGAATCATGGGTGGATTCATGGAGGTGTCTTCTCATGGGCACTTGGTTCATCACATGAAGATGAAGGGGGGGGGGGGGGGGTTGGCTATTTTGTGTGATAGGGGGAGAGGGTTGAGGAAAAGTGGTAAAAAATTATAAGTGGAAGAATTTTATTTTTAATTTTTTTTAAAAACTAGGTGAGTCATATGATTTAGAAAATTGTGCACCAATTTTACACCCTTTACTAGAAGCATCTAGTCACCCTCATGGTTTGGAAAACCGTGCATCAATCATATGAAACACCACTTTCAAATTGTAGACACTGGTACATTATTTCCACATGGTTTCTAAAAACCATGCGCAAACCATGCACCTATGCTAAAGACATAAAAATTCAAAAAATATAGGTATTGGTCCTCAAAATTAAGATAATAAATAAATATAAATTGATTAATTATATAATTATATAATTACAATTTAGGGTGTGAAAATTCTCCCAACTATAACCCTTTCTTCCCATAGAAATCCATCACTACTAGAGAGAAAGATCAAGGAGGAATTCAAGTTGAAGGAAAGGAAAAACATGACACAAAATCTGAGCCATCCTAAAACAAAATTCAACCCAATAAACCAGAAAGTGTCTCAAAAAATTAATATAATCTATAAATACTCAAATAATAACTCACACTTTAATGATTCTAGAAAACGATCAAGGAACATAAACCCACAGTAGGTCTACCAAAAATTTTAGAAATTAACTAGCATAGATGTTTAAAAGGAAAAAGGAATTCTAATGTATTACTATGGGCACAAACTCAAACCCTAAATTAAATATACATAAATAAAACATTCACATGAACAAACATCCAAAATTTCTTGAAACTTATATCTACTCTCTAAACACACCCAAGGTATAAAGAACTATTAAAGAAGATGCATCTTTAAATACACTCCCAAAGGAAAAAAAATCCCAAGATAAGAAGGATCAAGCTACACATTGACATCCTTCTAACCAATGGAAAATAGGAGGAGGTATCAACCATAATCATGTCCCATAAAAAATACATGGGATCCAAACTTTATTCAAAGAATAAGGTGAGGTGACCTAGGACCATATATTTAGGACACCCCACATGGTGATACTAATAAGATCAAACTAATAACAATTAGTGTGTAATATCAACTAGTTAAATGTCAATCCTCATCAATAATTAATTATCTTACATTTTAGGATCTTTTTTTGGTTTATAGTGTTAAGTAATTAGGCCATAAATCATACATAACAAAACTATATAATACAAAGTGGAAACTTTCGATTAGTATTATTTTTTACCATAATATAAATTTTATAAAATAAATTATTATTTATTTTCACAAAAAATATTCATTACCTTCAACTTGAATTCTTCATTTCCCTCACCCATCCTTAAACCATATGAAAAACATTTTAACATGTGGGATGATCATAAAAAGCTCAGTAAGGGATACAAAAAGAAAAAAAACCATTAGTCTAGTGAAAAAAAAATGAAAAATCATATAATATTTACCATTAAATTCAATGTTATTTGAGTGTATGAAATAATACATTTTCATAGGAAAAAACAAACATGTTTTTTTTCAAATAAATTCTTTAAAATCCATAGAAAGCAATTAAAACCCCATTTCAGTGACTAAGACCATAATATTCATAAAACACTTTTAAAACCATTTTAATTAGAATGACCATATAACTTAATTCTAATATAATCATTATCTAATGAGTTAAATAGCTATAATGGGGTTCAACCTTCATATAAGTCATACTGGGCTAACCCATTTTTCATGTGCTATAATGGGGTTCAACCCTTCATATAAGCTATATCAGGCTCACCGGTGAGTTATAATGGGACTCAACCCTTCGTATAAGCTATATCAGTCTCACCTATTTCATATAATTCTCAAGTACCATATCATGAATAAACCACTTTATGCTTTCACATTTTCAATATAAAACCCTTTGAAAAACTCTTTTAAACCCATATGAAAAACACTTTTGGATAAAAATACCTTTTTATTTTAAAAACCATTTTCAATACCAAAAATAACAAAAAAAGGGAAGATGATTTTTTATTGAATAATTAATTAAATATTTCAAATTAATCCAAAAAATCAAATAATGTTCACATTGGTGGAAAATTCATTGTCATTGTGTATATTAAGAAAAAAACATTCCTTTTGTCGTTTGTCAAAACATTTCGTACAAAACATATAAAAATATTAATTTTGAAAACATTTAAAAATAAACTAAAAAGAGATATAAAATTTAATTTATAAATATTTTATTTCCATATAATTTTTTCATAAAATCATTTTAAAAACATTTATATGGAAATTAATGATTTGGAAGGTAAACATTAAAAGATATTTTTAAATAAAAGTCCCTTATCACATTTAAAATATTTTAATAACAAGACCCATGAAAGAATAGAATTAAAAAAACTATTAATTCAATGATAATATATTAATTCATGATATAAAATTTCAAGAGGGATGTATATAAACCTTATAAAAGAGTATATGTGTATAACATCAAAATATTCTTCAGTGAAAGGAAATTGAGATGAAGTCCCTTACCTTGAGTTTGATTTGTCAATGGGTATTTATCTTTCTGGATAATAAAATTATGTTAATTGTTTACTTTATTGAGGTTATTTTTCAAGATTATAATTAATTTTATTTCACTTGTTACTATGTTATATATAATTACTTAATCAATTAAGTTTACGTTAGATGTTTTACCATATTTAGCTTATGTGCCAAAAATGACTTTGGTAGGTTGACTAGGGTCAAAGAGGTCATTATTTAAAAATATCCAGAATAATAATCATGAATCATTTATCATATTTATAAATAAATTATTCTTTTAATACCAATCATAAAATATGGTTTTGAAAAATTAAGTAGCTATGATTATGGAGATGATAGTCCGTACGTACACATGGGTAACATTTCTATTCTTCAATGATCATTATGGAAAGGTTTAAGTAATAATTTATCTTTAAATAATAATTATAATATAATAAATAAAATATCACTTCTTTAAATATACTTATATATATCATAGACATGTTACGGTGATGAAAATAGAGTCACATTGCTTTTTGAAGGCGGTAGTCCACACATACACGAATGACATTATCTTCTTTCAGTGAGTGAAAAGGTAAGAAAAAAAGATATATTATCTTTTTAGAATTATAAATATGTAATTAATATAATAATTATTTCATGTATATCATATATATTTATTAAATTTATTCTTATTATTTTTCATGTAAAGTGTTAGTTAAAACGAATCACATCGCTTTGCGATGCGGTAGTCCACCGTACACACGAGTGATGTTATCGTATCCCCTATGGAATGGAAAGTAAAAGGGTATATATGATATAATGTATCCATAGGTAAAATTATATTATAAATATAATATATATACTTTATATTCATCATCATACCCAGCTGTGAGAAGTGGTAATGGAAAAAATGAATGACATCAGTTCGCAAGGCGGTAGTCCGCCGTACACAAAAATAATGATTTTGTAACCCATTTGATAGAATATGAGAAATATTTAGGTTATTAAATTAACAAAATAACATATTATTATATTTTGGGTAATGATGTTATTATATAATAATGGGTTAAGAATAATTTAAGGAGGTGTAGGAAGAAATAAAAAAAATGATCGTTGAAGAACATTACCTCTTCTTCAGATAACTTCTTTTGTTTTGCACCAAAGGCCTTACTTGGTTATATTTATTCCAAAAATAAGGATTTTAGGATGATAATATGGAAGTATAAAAGTTATTTGGGATTTTTTTTCTGAAACAATGGGTTTTTAATGTGTGAATACAGGAGGAGAGTGAGTGGTCTTTTATAAGTGAGGCGAGTGATATAATTGTATTTTTTTAAAAAGAATGAATTAGAACCACATTTTTTTCATGTCACAAGGATGAAATATTAAACCAATTTAGACAATAGACGGTTTAATGTCAAAATTGTCAATAAAATATATTTTAGATACGTTTTTTGGTCATTTTAAGCCTTATCGTTTTAGTTTAACCCCCGATAAATCCATTTTACCGTAACCGTGGTAATTAATTTTTAATATTTTCACTATTCATTTTGGTAAAAAATTAAGTTGAAATTATTAGATAATATAAATTATTATGATTACAGATATTAAATCTGTTTTTACAAATTAAATTAATATAAGTGGAAATATTTAATTTAAAATTAATCCCGTAGATACGACGAGAAAACATATTTTTAGAGAGAAAATGTTCAAAAGTTTATAATTTTTTTTTTCAAATTTCAAAATAAAATTGATTCAAATGAAATAAATTGTATTAATAGATATATAATTTAACTTATTTTATTTTAAAACAAAATTAAAATATAATTTAAATTTATAAATATTTTAAATGAAAAGGTAGTTTTCAATTTAAATTCAATATTTTTCACTATTCATCAGAAAATTAATCTTTACAAAAAATTATAAAAAATTAACTGTAATTTAATTTTGAAATGTTGATTTAAATTTTCTTTTTCAAATAATTTTTCTAAAATTTTCAAAAATTAAATTAAAAAAAAAATCCATAGACGTGATGGAAAAGTGGGTTTTTGAGAAGTGTATTCTTTTTCAAGCAAAAGATAATTTTATATTAACTATATATATAATAAATATAGGAATATAATTTAATATTTATTGATATATAATATATAATTTTTTTAAATAATTCCTCATTATGTGTTATTTTAATTAATTAAAATAGAGAAAAATTATGTACTTTAAAACAGTTTTAAGAAAAATCCTGTTTTTAAACCCAAAAACAAACTTATACTAAATTACAATACAATGATGATTAAAATGTAATTAATTGGATTAAATATAACTAAATATTAAATATTATTCTTTAAATAATATTAAAAACATAATTTTACTTGTAAATTTCATAATTTATTGAAAATAAATGATATTTTTACAAAAATCGGTATTTTTCACTATTCACTTGAAAATCAATATTTTCTAAAAAATAAAAAAAATTCACCCAAATTAAATTGTGATATTCCAATTTAAAAAAGAAGTTTTTTTATCAAATAATGTTTTTAAAAGTTTAAAAAATTAATTATGATATTTTTTAATGAAAAAAATAAAAATAATTTTTGAAAAAAACATATTATTAAAGAATAAAATTACTTTACTAAAAATTAATTGATTATTCACTATTTTTTAATAATTGTTATTTAATATGATACATATATATATATATATATTTCATAATGTAGTTAATACTATTCATACCTACAAATTTAATGGCAAGGTTATCATGGTTATATATATCTTTGGTCGTTTAAGCATGGTGTTGCATGTTGAATATGCTATAAAACATAAAAATCTTGGGTTTGTTTATACAAAAAGATATTTAAGAGATTATATTTATTTAAAAATAAGTATATCATAAATTCTTGGGGAGTTACATTATCATCTAAGTTTAGTGTTGCATGTCATTTATACTATCAAACATAATTTTATTCTTTCAAAATCTCAAGGTTTACTATTTATAATGGGTCTTTTTGAGAAAATGTATTTTTGAGAATGAAATTAATGATTAGAAAATAAGTATTTATAGTCTCAACCAAAAAATATGAAGGTAAATTAACTTTATTTAAAATAGTTTGTGTGATTTCTTATATAGTTCGATTTTTTCTTTATACTACCCCATTTTGTTGGGGAGGTTAGAGGTGATGAAAATGAATGATTATAGAATTTAGAAGATTATAAATCATCAAAATTTTAATTACAGAATTATTTTCTTTGATCAATTCAAATTAAAATAATTTTATAACCTTTTTCATTTTCTACTTTTTTAGAAAAGTTGATTAAGTCTTTGCAAGATTCATTTTTATGAGATAAAAAGTAAGCCTAAGTGAATCTTTTAAAGTCATCAACAATAACAAAAGTATATGATTTACCTCTAAGAATTTCAATTTGAGAAGGTTAGAATAAATCCAGATGAATCAATACAATATCTTTATAATAATAAATTCATTTTTTAGGTGTAAAATGAATATTTATGTTGATTACCATATTGGAATGATTAAAAATCCATGTCATCTTTGAAATAAAATTTAGGTAAATATCATACTAGTTGATAACAAATGAGTTTTAAAAGTGAGTGTGTGCTATAGAGACCAAGGTGTCTAGGCCAAAGCTGTAAATCACTAACTTGTATACTCAAGAATTTTATGTTTTGGTTAGAAAGAGTTTTAAAATTAATTGTATAAACATTTTGAAAATGAGAAGTGGTAAATTAAATATTTCTTTTTGAGTTAATTTTTTTCAAAAGTTATTTTTAAATTAAATTTTAAAACTTAAATAAAAAAATTGGACAATGATTATAAAATTTTGTTTCAATCCTTTGAAAAATAATTTTTTTAATAATATTTGATTTATAAAAAATGATGGTACCTTTATCAATTATCTTAACCCTATATTTTCACTGAAGGTGATATGATATACTTCTATTTTATTGATTTGATTGAATTTAGAGAAGTCACTACACATGTTTCTTGAGAAAACACTATTTAGATACTATAATGATTATTATTTTCTATTAAGAGACTTTTTCTACAAAATGAAATGACTAAAGGTTTTAGTACCCAAACAAACCTAGGTTCACTATTGTTATCCAATAATTATTTATGTATCCAATTTTTTTAGTATGATATTTCTATTGGAAATAATAGATGAAATATGAATTTATTTTTATGTCCCATATAACTAATTAATGAAATCACATCTATAAATTAAATGTCCAATTATTTTATAATAATTTTAAAACTTATCTTATGAGAAACCTTTAATAAAAATTATTTTAGATATATTTTTTGAGGCACTTGAATAATTTTAGAAACCAAGACAAAACCATTTTTCATATATATTTGAGAGCCCAAAATATTATTTACATTATTTTCACCTTGGGTAAATTTTAAGATATAAATATCTTGACATATTTTATTATATATTCAAGATTATTATCATCTAGTTGATTGTTAATTTTCATGGATAAATATTTATTTTCCTCAAATATTTTTTTCCTTCTCTTTTAGAAGTTTTTATTTTTCATTAATCAGTTATTTTTATTTCTTATCAAGTTCTTTGTATAATGAATAAATTTCATAAAAACTATTTTCAATTTTATTATTAGAATATTTATGGTCTCTATAATGAATGTGACTTGAGGAGTAAGAAGAATAATAAGAGGGGGAATAATTAATATAAGATAAGGAAGTAGAGGAAATTGAAAGAGGTGAATAAACCTTGATGTCTTCATCAACTTGTACCATAAGAAACCTGTCACTTAAGTCACATGAAAAGTTTAAGGAAGTTGAGTTCATAGAGTAATAACTTGAACTAAATATTATAAATTTGAGATACTTCTTACCTTATTTTCTTTATTTAACCTTCTTTTTTAGATGAGGCACTCCAGCTTGATGTGAACATTTTTCTTGTATTAGTAGCTATCACTTTTAGTTATAATTTTTAATTTAACTTATTGGTTATATTTGAAGTTTTTTTGAATTTTTTTCATGTTCTTGGAGAGTTGATAAAATTCTTGAACTTTACCACCAAATGATTCATTTTTGATATCTTAGAAGGTGGGTTTTTATTTAAATCTTTATCTTAATTTCCTTATTTCTTAATTTTTTTCTTCATAGTAATTTTATATGTCATTAAATATCTAATCGTATATTTAACCACCATTTTATTTATATACTTCTCTTCTTGTATATCCATGAATTTTGGTTCCAAATTACTTGGTAGAACCCACAATATTTTTTACTAAGATTTCTATAAACATATTATCACCAAGAGACTTTCTATCATCGCATATCCCAATAAATAAAATAAAAATACCACTAATGGATTCATTTGGTTGTATATAGTAATTTTCAAAATTTTGTCTAAAAATTTATAATCTAGTATATTTAACTTTTTTGATTCCTTCATGAGATACTTCGAGAAATTTCCATATTTCATGGGTTATTTTGTAAGTAGAAACACGATTAAATTCATTTTGGTTAAGAATGAAGTGTAGATAATTCATGGATTTTCCATTAATCTCAAATTATTTAATATAATCAGGTGTCCACTTATACTTAGGCTCTTTCATAGAAATATATTTTAGCATAACCATTTTTTTATATAGGGTAACTTATACTACTAAGAAAAGTTGACAAGGGGTTTTTTCAATAGAAATAATGCGTGCTATCAAAAATCTTGTGAATAAGAGTTAGATTCAATTATAAAAAGATATATTTTAAAATAAATTAATATTAATACAAATATTTTGAAAACATGATATAAACATAATTTTCAAAAAAAAATTAAAACAGAATTGTGAAAATAAGGATATTTTAAATAAACACACAAAGAACCATTTTATACCAATTGTTGGTCGAAGATGATGGAAGAGGGTGGGTGAATTTAACTTTTAAAAATTAAAGTAACTTGAAAAGGTAAATTCAAAACTAAAAGATATTGATATGATAAAGAAGTAACTTTGATACACATTAAAAAGTTAATTTTAATATTAATTGAGCAAGTATGAACAGTGGAACTGGATGTATCTAATTTATAAAATTATAAATATCGAGTTTGAATGAAGGAAAGGGAAAATTGAAAGATAAAGAAAACATGTTTGATAAAGGTGATCAGAAATAGATTGGTGTGGTCCCCATATATATCCCACCCTCCGGTTGAGAGGTTTGTGTTATTACTATCTTGATCTTGGAAGTTATAAATAAATACATCCCCCATAATTATGGTTGTGATTACCCTCTTGAAATTCATTGGTAGCTAGGGAACTCGCCCCTCTCCTTTACGGTAGTGAGCACCCATTGTAGAAGTATATGAGAGGAAGAGAGGTTTTCTTTGAGAAAAATCATTATAAATTTACTCCCAAATCATCATAAAGTTTTTTTTTAAAATTGATAAGAGTGATAGATAGATAATTTAATAAGATATATTTAGGGATTAATGAACAATTAGAGATGTCTCTTGAGAGAAATTTGAGAGGATTCACTAGAGATTCTACTTTAGAGAGGCAATGCTTTGTTTAAGGATTGGATTCAAAATTGAGGTGTTCTAGTTAACTATGCAGCATAGAGGCAGTTAAGGTAGATATTATAAGACACTGAGGAGGACTATTTATAGGATACAACAGGTTAAGGATTCTTCTAGAATTAAATAGAGTCATTAATTATCATCAATGAGAGTTTAAGAGATATAGGGTTGATCAAAATAATGATTTTTGACTTGATAGATTAGACACACTGGCTATATAGATGATCCCACTAGATATATGGAGAGACATTTGGGAATATCCTAGAACTATATATTTCCACTAGTTGGATAGTTATTCTCCACTAGGTAGTCGATGGACTCCTGCTGTATGGGTGGCTCTATCTATCACCATCGGTTGGTTGGTGTATTTACACCAGGGATCTGGTGTTACCTATAGAGTTCCAAGAACCACTTTGGACCCTTAACTTCCTTCCATGACTTCATTTAACCCTTATATATTCCTTCTATGATTTCATCAAATCCATTAAAACTTAAAAAACATCTTCAATTCCTCTTCAATTGATTCAAAATGATATTGAAGTTTAATAATATTCCTGTATTTGTTTCATTAAGATTAGTATATAGAATCTTGACAATGTAACTAACATCCACTCAATTGAGAATATTATAAACACAAAAGAGAGTTTGTTATCATGAAAAACTATGTGATATAAAGAATTAAAATATTGTATTAATAAATTTATAACTTATGATCATGTTTAAAAGGTTATATTATGAATATAAGATTAAGCAGGTACTCATCCTATTAATAAGAAGGTTTATAGTTTGGGATGGGCTTCCAATGACCTAACTTATTAAACCTTTAATGTCTCAGATTTTTCCATGTATTATTTTAATATTATATGGGAATTAATTTGAGACCAGGCTCTGAGACGGCGTGCAGTTCCGAGCCCCGGTGAGCCTGGAACAAATGTTTGAATTTAATTTAATAATTAAATTATGTGCGCGTGCGGTTTTCCTGAAAAAGAGAAATAACTCATGAACGGGTGCTCGGATCAGAAATCTGAGGGCACCATTGCGTTCGGAATAGCGTTTTTACCTTAGGCGAGGCCTAACTTCGGCCAGCTCAGGTCGGTAGTGAAATCTGGTTTTTGGACATAACCGTAATAAAATATTTAATTAAAATATTTTATTTAAATCCTTTTTGAAATGAAATATTTTATTCTGTTAAATAGAGATTTTGCCAGGAGGGTCAGTATTATTATTCCCCCCTAACTATGATTTCCTCTGGAGAGCTCTGGAGAAGACCTCTCGATGCAGCGAAGTCGTTCTTGACGATTTTCACTGGCGACGACGACGCGACAACCGGATCATCGCCAACGAACGTAGCGGAATCCAGGTAAGATGTTTGTTTGATGATTTCTTCCCTGTTTTTGATTTCCATGACGAACGCAGACTAATCCACAAACAGATTAGCCCACGGATCGATCGTTCTTGCAGGATGGGATATTGATGATAATCATGGGGATTTGATTCTTGAAATTAATTTGGTTTTCATTCCACCTTCTAATGGTGATGAACCAAGATCGACACGAACATCGATCGAGGTTCTTCCCTCTCGATTGTTCTGTTTTTCTCTCCCAAGTCCTACGCGTTCTTCGTGTGCATTCTACACGTTCATTGAGGGAATCAATCGTTGCACATTCGTTTGTTGGCGCAATGATCTGAAACCAAATATCCAACCTAGAGACGACCTATCGGAGGTGTAGCGGCAACGTCAGCGGACAAATCGGTGTGGTTCGGAATTCCCGTTCTTCGAGCGTTTTCGTGCGGACGGATCGAGACGCGCCATCAAGGCCGATCGGGAGCCCGAAACCGACAGAGTTAGTGTCGTAGGAGCGGGACAACCCAAAATCCAGAGTTTCATGATGATCAGACGGTTGGATCAAGATCCGGAGGATCAGCCTAGGCGCACGGAGGAAGATGACGATTCCGGAAATTTCCTGACTACACGCCATGTAGTATGGGCTGCACGACATGTGTTCATCGGAAGATTTACCTGGAGTGTACTTCGGGAGTACACGGACACAGGCAGGGTACACGGCTAAGGACATGCCGTGTATACCCCTCCCCGGCCAGATACACGGGATACCCTGTGTACTGGTACACGGGCAGGAGACACGGACACAGGCAATACCTGGGGTCAAGGAACACGGTGTGTAATTTTTCTACACACCGTGTAGTTTGGTTTTACTCAGCTTGAAAGAATGACACGAGCCGTTTACACGGCCAATACCTGGGTTCAAGCAACAGGGCATGTACTTTTTCTACACGCCGTGTAGTTTGGTTTTACTCGGCTTGAACAAATGACACGGGACATTTACACGGGCAGTACCCAAAGTCAAGGAACATGGCATGTAACCATACTACACGTCGTGTAACCTATCTTAAATGACTTGAGCTACTTGCCCTCTGTGACTTGGACTAGTTTTCTTAGGGTTCGTACCCTTGGTCCTTTCCCTGAAGGTTCTGGTATCATTTCCTTTACAAAGAAGTATGATCCTTTTAGCAGAACTTCCTAAATAGAGTTGTTGTAATCCCCTCTGTGAGAATTAGAGACGGATCCTCTATTCATTCCTGGAACCCTAGGTAGAGTTCTTGGTATCGACGTGACCAACTTTACTTGAGCACCGATCCTCTGCTTAGCGGATTAGCTCAGACTGAGTTGTTGGAATCACCCCATGACTTGGTCGTGATCCTCATCCGAGCAACATGTTCACAAAGTGATTGTGGAGGGTGTTCTCCTGGAACGAGTACTTTGTATCTATCTCTTCAGACCTAGGAGTGTGTTCTCCCAGTTGAATGCTTAGTGGAATCTTTAAGCTGGATCTTAGTGGTGGTATTCGCGATAGTCGATCGTGCATGAGTATATCTGGATATTATTGTTATATGTTCGGTAGACATATACTATGTAGATTTGACTGTACCTTTCATTTGTGGTTTTTTCTCTTGTTGTGTTTCCTTTGTGGTTTCGGGGTGTCCTAATGGGTATTGTTATACTCACCCCTGCCCGGGCTTTGCCCGCACGTGTCATGTCTTGTGCAGATGAGCGAGCCTTTGATAGGATTCTAGGTGGACCGGGACCGGACGGTGCTCAGTGAGATCAGGCAGTCCGAGGTGTGTTCCTACAGCTATTGATTGTAGTCCCAGTACCTTTCCTTACAGGTTAGACTTTGTTACAGACTTTCCTTTGGTGGGATTGTACTTTTGGCCCAGGGTTTTACACTTGTTGTACTTTACTTTCCTGTCGTACTCTGTTGGTTGAGATTTTTAGTGTATGCATGCATTTCTTTTTTTTGTAGTCTTTACTTTTTATCTTTGTGGGCTTGGAGATGTGTGTGCGTGTGTAAAGATTTATAGGCAATTCCTCCCATGTTAGTATCATGCCTACTCGGTGCTAGTCACCAGCCCCTGGCCTATTGGAGGTGGGCTTGGGGAGTTACGGCTCAGGCCCCACTGGGACGGGTCGTGACAGAGTGGTATCAGAGGTGGTCGGTTCTACCTTAGGACCGAGAGTCTGTGAGTTGGTTTGGGGCAATAGTGTTAAGTGTTTCGAGTTCGTCTTTCAGGCTAGGGACCCCAGTGATGGTGCGGGAAGCCGACGTATCCATACACCAGGACTCTGATAACTTTCTTTTCGACTCGGAACATGAGAAAACTAGTTGCAGGGAAAAAATAATGGTACATGCATCATATAGGAATGGGTTGTGGTTTCCATGTCCTTTTTGAGTCAGCTCTCCAAATATACTCACTGACTGAGATACATCTTGTTTCTTTAGAAGGATGCCTCCGCGATGCGCACCCGCTAGGATCTAGCAACTCGATCATGAGGATGAACCCCTTAGTGATAAAGCCTCGATACAGGGACCAGATCCCCCAGTTTTACCACCGGGTGGTGTGCCAGTTATCCCACCACCTGTAGAGCAGTGTTTTGTGCCTGCTGTACCGGTGGAGGAGGAGTGCAGGCTGAGCGCACTCCACGAGTTTCAGAGACAGAGACCCCTTAGGTTTCGAGGAAAGCCTGACCCTCAGGCAGTAGAGGACTGACTTGAGGCAGTGGCTAGAGTCTTCCGTTTGGTTAGGACACCAGCAGACCAGATGGTGATCCTGGTAGCGAGCCTTATGTAGGCCATGGTAGGATGATGGTGGAGTTTGGTTATCCAGACTCACGACAAGGTGACACTTGCATGATCGGAGTTTGAGAATCTCTTCAAAGAGGAGTTTTCACCGGTTACCCTGAGAGAAGTATGCATACAAGATCTTCTTCAGCTCAAGCCGGGAGCCATGACAGTGGCTGACTATTCGTCGAGGTTTACCGACCTCTCACGGTACTCGGTGGATATGGTCAGAGATCAGTACTTCAGAGCTCAGACTTTTGAGAGGGTATTGCGTAGAGATATCCAAGCTTACATCATCCCTATGAGAATTCCTACTTACGCTATGGTGCTCGAGCGGGATTTGGTGGTCGAGAGCTTCTTGGCAGAGCAGAGACAACCGGCAGTTGTCAGTAGTGGGCGAGCTGGAGCAGAGACCTCGGCAGCATGGAGATGACGTCAGGGAGCCAGGCATGGGAGATGTTTCTAGAAGAGATCCCAGGACAGGGGATCTTTCGTAAAGGGTTCGCAGGGCATATCCAGCGAGCCTCGAGAGAGGCGATGCTACTCATGTGATGGCAG
The DNA here is from genome assembly GCA_963277665.1 of Viscum album. Taxonomy (NCBI): domain Eukaryota; kingdom Viridiplantae; phylum Streptophyta; class Magnoliopsida; order Santalales; family Viscaceae; genus Viscum; species Viscum album. Next base: position 1,749,602,406 of record OY728126.1, read on the forward strand.
GGGACATCTCGCTCGAGATTGTATGACCTGCTATACTACTAACACGAGAGCAGTGGATGGACCACCGAGGCATATACAATGTGTGGAGAAGACAGATCTGTGGGGCGGCAGACGTGGTAGGGGAGCTGGGAGAGCAGCTGGAGGTGGTCGGCGTTTTGACCTTTTACCACCCCCACCCCCAAGAGGTCCACCCCAGGCTCAGAGAGCTGGTGGAAAGAGGCAGGGACAACTGTAGGTGGCAGAGGATTATGAACCAAGTACTCCCGGAATTATTAGAGGTACAATTTGTGTCTTTTCTACTTTGGATGTCGTACTGATAGACACAGGTTCTAGTAATTCCTTTCTGGCTGCTTATCTTATTCGAGACCTTGAGATTCCAGTTGATCCATTGACTCAACCCTTACACTTATAAACACCGATTGTAGAAGATTCAGAGATCACAAACCTCTATAGATAGTGTGACCTGACCCTTGGAGGCGAGAGTTTCGGTTGGAATCCCTTGGTGGTAGCATCGAGGCCTTATAATGTCATTATTGGTATGGATTGGATATCCACAGTTCGTGCCCAGATCGACTGTTTTAGGTGAAGGGTGCGGTGTGTCCGTAGTGATGGAACGAGGTTCTGTTTTGTCGGTGAAAGAGAGACCCAGGCATCATAGGATGGACTCGTGCATAGGAGGGCACAACCGATTTCACATCAGTTGGGTAGACTAGCCCTTGGCGTAGCAGATGTTACGAGTTTCCAGTTTCCAACAGTGGCGGCTGAGTACGAGGACGCCTTTCCGGAGGATGTCCCCGGGCTACCTCCCAGTCGGGAGATAGATTTATACATTGAGTTGCAACCCGGGACAACACCGATATCGACATCAGCATATCGGATGGCTCCTACAGAGCTTCGTGAGCTAAGGGTGCAGCTGGACGACTTGCAGAAGAAGGGCTTTTTGAGACCCAGTGTTTCACCCTCGGCGGCCCCAGTGCTGTTTTCCAAGAAGGCAGACGGGAGCTTGAGGCTATGTATGGATTACCGGCGCTTGAATCAAGTGACCATGAAAAACCGGTATACACTACCGAGGATCGATGACCTCTTCGACCAGTTGAGAGGGGCACGATGGTTCTCAAAGGTTGATCTACGATCAAGCTATCACCAGTTGCGAGTACGAGATGAGGATATACCAAAGATGACTTTCAGATGCTTCTACGGTCACTATGTGTACTTGGTGATGCCCTTCGGCGTGACGAACGCCCCAATAGTGTTCATGGGACTCATGAATTCGATCTTTTAGCCCTATCTAGACCGGTTTGTAGTGGTCTTCATCAACGATATCCTTGTGTACTCTGCGTCCGAGGAGGAGCACGTGAGGCACCTAAGGATGGTTCTGGACACACTCTGAGAGCACCAGTTGTATGGGAAACTCTCAAAGTGTCAGTTCTGGTTATAGGAGGTCCACTTTCTAGGACACGTTATCTCGGTAGATGGGGTAGCGGTGGACCTAGACAAGGTGGAGGCAGTGCTAGCATGGGAGCCACCCCAGAGCATGACGGAGGTGCGGAGTTTACTTGGGTTGGCAGGCTACTATCGTAGATTCATCCTTGATTTCTCCAGGATTGCATCACCCATGAAATCTTTGACCCAAAAGGGGAAGCCTTTCATGTGGACCAAGAGATTCCAGTAGGTTTTCCAACAGTTGAGACAGAGTTTGACGAGCGCCCCAATCTTGAGGTTACCAGAGGAGGGTGTTGAGTACGTAGTGTTCTGCGACGCATTAGGAACTGGGCTTGGTTGTGTCCTGATGTAGAGGCAAGTAGTGATTGCCTATGGATCACGTCATTTGAGGCCACATGAGCAGAACTACGCGACCCATGATCTTGAGTTGGCAACGGTAGTTTTCACATTGAAGATGTGGTGGCACTACCTGATGGGTGAGCAGTTTACCGTCTATTCTAATCACAAGAGCCTCAGATATATCTTTTCTCAGAAGGATCTGAATTTGAGACATAGGGGATGGCTTGAGTTCCTCCAGGATTATGACATTGAGATTTTTTACACACCTGGGATGGAGAAAGTCATGGAAGATGCTCTCAGTAGAAAATCCAGTTCACAGTTGCTAGAGGAGTCGACGGGGAAGTTGGCCTATTTACAGTTATCCTTATTGGATGGGGATGAGGGAGATTACCTTCAGTCAATGGTTGTTACCCCTCCACTCTTACAGTGATTCAGGGAAGCACAACTCGAGGATGCTAGTTGTGAGACTCTACGTGCTCAGGTATCCACAGGCATTGCTGCTGATGGATATTCAGAAGGTGCGGAACACGTTTTTCTTTTTAGAGGACGTACAATAATACCAGTGACGTTGCGGGGGGAGGTTATGAGGGAGTTCCATACATCCCCTTTGGCGGTACATCCAGGCATGGAAAAGATGTATCAGGACCTCCGACGTCAGTTCTGGTGTCCAGGAATAAAGAAGAGTGTGGAAGAGTTTGTTTCTCGGTGCCTTACTTGTCAATAAGTAAAGGCTGAGCACCAGGTGCCAACAGGTTTGAATCAGCCCCTTGAGGTGCCTGAGTGGAAGTGGGAAGGAATATCCATGGACTTCGTGGCAGGTTTACCATGTACGTCTAGGGGACACGATGCCATCTGGGTGATCATTGACCGACTCACCAAATCAGCCCACTTCCTAGCTATATAGAAGCAGAGTTCAGTAGAGAGCTTGGGACGCCTCTATGGGTAGGAGATAGTCTGACTTCATGGAGTGCTATCCATGATCATATCATATTGCGATGCTCGTTTCACATCCCAGTTGTGGAAGGGATTGTAGGAATCTTTTGGGACTCAGTTACGCTTGAGCACAGTGTTTCATCCCCAGAATGATGGTCAGACAGAGCGGACCATACAGGTCCTGGAGGATATGCTTTGAGCTTGCATAATTGACTTCGGTCATAGCTGGGAGGATCACCTACCACTGGTGGAATTTTATTATAACAACAATTATCATTCCACTATTGGTATGGCACCATTCGAGGCTCTGTACGGGCGACCTTGCAGGTCACCACTTTGCTGGATTGACCCGGGAGAGTTAGTACTCATGGGAGATGGTGAGAGTTACTACAGAGAAGGTGCAGACCATCCAGGAGTGGATGAAAACTGCACAGAGTCGGCAGAAATCATATGCCGACAGGAGGTGGAGGCCCTTGGAGTTCGAGGAGGGAGACCATGTGTTCTTTCAGGTCTCACCTCGACGGGGATTGCGGAGATTTGGTAGAGGCGACAAGCTATCTCCGAGATTCATTGGACCTTTTTAGATCCTGAGTAGAGTTGGCGAGGTGGCGTATCGCTTGGCTCTAACTCCTCAGATGGACTGGGTACACAAAGTCTTCCATGTGTCGCAGCTACGGAGGTACGCGCACGATACATCGCACGTTATCGACTGGGGCGAGCTAGACATCGATGATGGGGCGACCTTTGCAGAGTACCCAGTGGAGATCGAGGATCGATGGGAGAAGATTCTTCATGGACGAGCTATTCTCTTGGTGCATGTCCGGTGGCAACATGGGAATCTCCAGGAGAGCACATGGGAGCAGGAGGCTCAGATTCGCGTGCAGTACCCACATCTTTTTGAGTAGCCCTTGTTTTGGATTTTGGGGACGTAAAAGCCCTAAGGTGGGTGTGATGTAATATCCTGGATTTTTCCATGTATTATTTCAATATTATATGGGAATTAATTCGAGACCAGGCTCTGAGAAGGCCTGTAGTTCCGAGGCCCGGTGAGCCCGGAACAAATGTTTGAATTTAATTTAATAATTAAATTACGCCGGCGTGTGGTTTACCTAAAAAAGTATAATGACTCCCGAACGGGTGCTCGGATCAGAAATCTGAGGGCACTATTATTTTCAGAATAACGTTTTTACCTTAGGAGAGGCCTAACTTCAGCCGGTGCATGTCGGTAGTGAAATCTGGTTTGTGGATGTAACCGTAATAAAATATTTAATTAAAATATTTTATTTAAATACTCATTGAAACAAAATATTTTATTCTTTTAAATAGATATTTCATAGAGAGGGTCCGGGTTATGATTCCCCCCTAACTCTGATTTCCTCTAGAGAGCTCTGGAGAAGACCTCTCGATGCGGCGAAGACGTTCTTGATGATTTTCACCGGCGACGACAATGTGGCAACCAGATCATTGCCATCGAACGCCGCAGAATCCAGGTATGATGTTTGTTTGATGATTTCTTCCCCGTTTTTTATTTCCACGATGAACGCGAACTAATCCACGAACAGATTAGCCCACGGATCGATCATTCTTGTGAGATGGGATATTTGCGGGAATCGTGGGGATTTGATTCTTGAAATTAATTTGTTTTTCATTCCACCTTCTAACGGTGACGAACCAAGATCGACACGAACATCGATCGAGGTTCATCCCTCTCAATTGTTGTGTTTTTCTCTCACGATTCCTACGCGTTCTTCGTGTGCGTTCTAAACGTTCTAGGAGGGAATCGATCGTTGCACATTCGTTTGTTGGTGCAACGATCAGAAATCAAAGATCCAACCTCAAGATGACTTATCAGAGGTGCGATGGCGACGAAGGCGGAAAAATTGGTGTGGTTAGGAATTCCTGTTCTTCGAGCGTTTTCGTGCGGACAGATCAGGACATGCCATCAAGGACGATCGGGAGCCAGAAACCGACGGAGTCGGTTTCGTAGGAGCGGGACGACCCCAAATCCAGAGTTTTGTGATGATCATACGGTTGGATCAAGATCTGGAGGATCATCCGAGGCATGTGTAAGAAGACAACAATTCTGGAAATTTCCCAACTACACGCCGTATAGTATGGGCTACACGGCGTGTGTTCATCGGTGGATTTACCTGGCGTGTACTTTGGGAGTACACGAAAACGGGCATGGTACATGGACAAGGACACACCGTGTATACCCCTCCCCAGCTAGACCCGTCCAGATACACGGGATACCTCGTGTACTGGTACACGGGCAGGCGACATAGACACGAGAAGTACCCAGGGTCAAGGAACACGACGTGTACTTTTTCTACACGCTGTTTAGTTTGGTTTTACTCGACTTGAACGAATAACACGGGCTGTTTACACGGGTAGTACCCGGGGTCAAGGAACACGGCATGTACTTTTTCTACATGCCATGTAGTTTGGTTTTACTCGGCTTGAATGAATGACACGGGCCGTTTACACGGGCAGTACTCAGGGTCAAGGAACACGACGTGTAACCATACTACACACCGTGTAACCTGTCCTAAATGACTTGAGCTACTTTCCTTCTGTGACTTGGACTAGTTTTCTTAGGGTTCGTACCCTTGGTCCTTTCCCTGAAGGTTCTGGTATAATTTCCTTTACATAGGAGTATGATCCCTTCAGCAGAACTTCCTGAATAGAGTTATTGGAATCCCCTCTGTGAGACTTAGAGCCGGATCCTCTATTCATTCCTAGAACCCTAGGTAGAGTTCTTGGTATCGACGTGACCAACTTTACCTAGGCACCGATTCTCTGCTTAGCAGATTAGCTCAGACTGAGTTGTCGGAATCACCCCATGACTTGGTCGTGATACTCATCTGAGCAACATGTTCATAATATGCTTATGGAGTGTGTTCTCCCAGAACGAGTACTTCATATCTCTTTCTTCATACCTAGGAGTGTGTTCTCCCGGTTTCATGCTTAGTCGAATCTTCAAGCTGGATCTTAGTAGTGGTATTCGTGATAGTCGATCGTGCATGAGTATATCTGGATGTTATTGTTATATGTTTGGTAGATATATACTGTGTAGAGCTGACTGTACCTTTACTTTGTGGTATTTTCCCTTGTTGTATTTCCTTTTTGGTTTTGGGGTGTCCTACTGGGTATTTTTATACTCACCCCTGCACAGGATTTGCCCACGCGTGTCGTGTCTTGTGCAGACGAGCGAGCATTTGACATGATTCTAGGTGGACCAGGACCGGACGGTGCTCAGTGAGATCAGGCGGGCCGAGGTGTGTTCCTACGGCTACAGATTGTAGTCCCAGTACCTTTCCTTATAGGTTGGACTTTGTTACAGAATTTCCTTTGGTGGGATTGTACTTTTAGCCCAGGGTTTTACACTTGTTGTACTTTACTTTCCTGTCGTACTCTGTTGGTTGAGATTTTTAGTGTATGCATGCATTTCTTTTTTTAGTAGTCTTTACTTTTTAGCTTTGTGGGATTGGAGATGTGTGTGTGTGTGTGTACAGGTTTATAGGAAATGCCTCCCATGTTATTAGCATGCCTACTCTGTGCTAGTCACCAGCCCCTGGCCTATTAAAGGCGGGCTCGGGGAGTTGCGGCTCGGGCCCCACTAGGACGGGTCATGACAATACCATTTCCTTTTCCCTTATAGATGTTATGTAATATTTCATTAAATCATTATATATGATTACATTTCACCCAAGTATGGGTTTTATACCTTGAATCATTATACAAGATTCCCTTTACCTATGGGATGGGTTTTGTATACTGAATCATTATATTTTCTCATCAATTTTTTTGAGCAAGGCTTGAAGCAGGTTTGTTCTTGTATGGACCCGCCATGTATAGGAAGTTATCTATTATAATTATTTCTTATCTATTATCTTATTATAAGATATTTGTTTATATTTCTTGATGAATACCTATAAAATTGTTTTATTTTATATGTATGCAAATGAGTAGACATGTTCATGCATACATTTGTTTAATCACTATCTGAGTTGAGACACTATTGGTGGTTCCCTATTGAGTATTTATTCTCATACCCTGTATGTACACTTTTTGGGAAATATAGTTTTACTTGTTTTATTTTAGGTATATTGTTATATATTCTAGTATATTTTATATTATTTATACTTAGTTGTCAGTTTGGTATGATCATTCATTAGAAGACTTAGATCATGAAGGTTGTGTTTGACTGGAGATTTTCCCTTGGTACTTTTCCAATTTTATTAAGTTATATTTATTCCATTTTGATTTATATAACTCTAATAGTGTGTCTATATTTTTCATGTTGTATATTTTATCTAAATTCATATAAAGACGTTTTTATTTCTTATATGTTATTACATGTTCTTATTTGTCGTATGTGCATTATTGATGATATTTGACATTAAAACATGTCATTATAGATTCTTAGTGGAATATTCTCATGAATTATTTTAATTTTAAAAGTGTCTAAATCATTATCCAATGATAAGATAATCCATGTGGAACTAGTCACAAGCCTTAGGGTATTGGGAAACACTTAAGAGGTTAGTGATGACTTGATTTGGGTATTGTTTGGGTATCAAAGTAAAAGTAATTACATGTGGTTTAAAAGAGGTTATTAGAACCATGAATTCCACAAGGTTAGGTTAGTTGTAAATTTGGTTTGTTTAATCTCCATAGTATGAATTCTCATCTGGTATCTTAAAATCAATATGAGGTCTATTTAATAGGGAAGAGTCGTGTATGTCTAGAAAAATGGCTAAGTACCCACATACGGGTCTTCTTATGAGAGGGAATTCACAAAACATCCAAAATTAGCTGCAAAATTATTAAAAATAAGGTAATTATGGAGAAATAAGTGAATATGGTTGAAATTGGATACAAATAGTTTCTATGTAAGGGAATTATGGAAATCTAAGTGAATCTAGTTGAGCCATGTGAGGGAAGTCATGTCTGAAAAGGCCTAACCTAAGTATATACTAACATAAGTGAATTTAACCATGGAACAATCACATATATAATTTTGAATATTGAAGGGAGATCACAACGAAATATGGGAATTCAACTATGTGATCAATTACATATGGGTTTTCATATATTCATTTCTAGGGAATTTCACTCCGATCCATGCGCCGTTATTTGAAGTGGTGTATTCAAAATCATTTAAAGTGAATATTTTGTGGGGTTTTAAAAGGAGAATAAAGGCTAATTCTCAAGTTGGTTTTGAATTTACTTTATTTTTGTTTTTTAATGATTCTTAAAAGAAATATTTAAACTAAAAATATCATCTAGAGTTAATGAATCCATTATAACTCAGAAATCATGAAAGTTATTAAAGTTACCAGGGAGATGTTACTCCACTAGGGGGGTTGAATCAGTGGTGATTTTTAGAATTTTTATTTATTTTTAAATTCACATATTTTGACCTATTAGGATCTGATCCACTCTTTTGATTTAATGACATTTCCCAATGGTGTAAAATAAGTCATCATAAGAACACAAAATTTTTACAATGTTCGGTCTCAAATTGAGCTTACTCTTTACTATGATTGTTTATACACCCCAATAAAAGATTATCCACTATAATGACAAGTAGTTACAAATTAAAATTATTTAATAGTATAGTATAACAATATGCTTTCCAGAGTCCCAATGGAGCAACAACTAATAATTGTATGAAACAAATACAAACACAAACACAAACAACATAAGAAAGATAACTTCTGAAAAATTTCCTGATCCTACAACTGTTGATGAAGATATTACTTTGAGATTTCAAGATAATTCAATTATAAAATTATTACTTTATTTCAAACTTCTCACAATCAAAGATTCTTTCTGCACTATCTATCTACTTCGCACACAAATTCACTACCTCATGCAAAGAGCGTGATCTATGTTATGCGATACCATGATTTGTATTATGTGATCACATGATCAAAAAATGTCTCAAGAACCCTTCTTGACTTATTATATCCATTTTATTCCAAGACATTAAAATTTAAAAAATATGGTACGTTGGGTATATGATCTTAATGAGTTATATGTAAGGATTGTCAATAGTTTCCTTCATGTGAACAAGAAGAGTTCACATAATTTGTATTTTTAACCAAATGGTTCTCATGAAAGCCTAGAAATTATTTAAATATTAACTCCTCCTATGCATGAATAGATCATTAAATTCCCACTGTTTTTTACACAATTCCTTTTCAATACTTTAAGGCATTGTGTAGGGTCCTTTATGCGACCCTAGTTTGTCTATGGATGCTTCACATGAACGATATTTGATGTTTGTGATATGGATTCATGTGAACTTATTCTTATTTTGTGGGAAATGGAAGGCCCATGTGTTTATTCATAACACATTTGTGTGAAATTTTTTATGTATTAAAGTTCCATTGAATGATAAAATCACACAGTATTATTCTCCTTCAGAAAAATGAATCACACCAACCTCTTTTTTCATGAGATCTCAATAATTTCAGTATCCAAAATCTTGTAAGTTCCTTGGTTTATATAGTCTAATACTAACTATTTATACTCTAATAAAAATTAAATGTCCTATTAAACTGGTGTTCTAAGGATGATGTCAGACTCTTAAAGATTTTAGGATTTCATGAATGAAGAAACTTTTGGCAAGTGATGGAATGATCATGCGAACCATGTGAATACTTCACATGATCACTTTGTTGATCATGAGATACCTTGGTGAAGTTCTTGTGATTTCTTAATGACTGTTGACATTCCTTCATGTGATTACACTTGGTTGCTTATCTGGTTGTCACCTTACTATCACGTGATCCATCAATCATCACATGATGTTATTGAGGTTTTTCATTTCATTCATACGATATATTCATGAAACACTACTCATTCTTACAATGGATCATTGATTGTTGAAAATTATATCATGGGATCTTAAGATAATTGTGAGAGAATATTTAATTCTTGTGAAAAAATATTTTTTCTTCAAATGCATGCAAGATAATGATTTCATGACTTTCCTTGGTTCAATCTCCCTTGTCTCAATCCTTTGACATGTCAAATGGAGACAATCAGTTGTCTCGATCCCATGATAGCTGACTATATCCATTAAAATAGGAATAAAACTCATCAAGAAGTAGGGGATTATGGGTGAAATTGAATATATGCAACATGGGAATAATGGATGGTAGAGATCGACTCAATCAGATAACGCTCATTCTGTCCATATTTTTTAAGCGTGGGTGAACAGTTGTTGGGAATTGGCCATCACGCATCAATTATTTGAAGTGGTGCCTCTATGTTTTATAAGAAAAATGGTGAACACCATTTTTTTCAATCCATCTATAGGTTTTTTCACCTATTCCACATGCACACACCCACCACTAGGCATCGGACCTGCGGGCTTCTGACCCAAACTATGTGTGTTATGGTGTGCACACTCTGTAGGCCTGCACATGCCCAACCATTATGTGGGCCTTATACACAGGCCTTACTAGGTATTATACACAACACTTCATACTGCCTTTGGTGGCCTCCTATGGAAGGCTCTCCCATGGGGGTTGACCCTCGGGTCCCCTTATATGTGGTTGAGGGATAGCCTTGGGGGATTCCCATGGGTTGGGATTTTTTTAATTCTATGTAACAAAGAATACCAATCCATTAATACATATTGTTTCTATTATAAAATTCCAATACCTCAAAATCTATTCTTTAAATGTTTAAATAATGTCTAATATTCATAGTACATTTCTTTTCTATTTAATATTAGTACAATCAATCATCAGATATGACAAAGGAGAGTTGTACAAGTGTGACATCCAATGCCGTTAGACGAATCCATGATAATTATCTAGGCGTCAAAAATTAATCCATAAACACATATAGAATTATTAAAAACAAAATTCCGTTATGGATAAAAAATATCCCCCTTTATATTTTTTTAGAAATTTCAGCATGTAAAATAAGTCCATATGTGGTGCCAAATTTTATCACCCTTTTTGAAAATTAATATGAAATGGGAAAATTGGATATTATCAACCCATATGTTAAAAAACATGTTCTCCTGCCTTTAAAGATTATTTATTGAACACTTCTAAAAAAGTAATGATATCACATGTTTTTCTTCACATAGAGCCTTTAGTGAATCAACTCTATGTCTATATGGGATAACCTAGAGTAGAGAAAAATAGAGATGTAACCATGGATGTATAAGCTATCCATTAATAACCATACATATAAAATAATTATTATAAAATATCAATTGTTCTTGCAGGGTGTGGAAAAATAACCAGATTCATCAATGGACTACTAAATCCTGCACATACTTCAACAAGCACATCTGATAGGTCAATTGAAAAAGATATAGTTTCCCCTTTTTCTCATCCTTAGTTCATAAAAGCTACCCCTTGATGGGTGAACTCATTATTATTATCATGGAACTGAATTAATACCAGGAGGAATATCACTTCTTCAAATCCCTTCATGTTATCTCAAGTCATATAAATTAATAGGAAATAAGGAGGAACCTCTTAGTATTCATCAAGTGAGAGGAGAAGGCTAAACATGAAGTTTCAGATGAGTTCCAAAAATATCTCTCTTAGCATAACTTTGGTGAAAATCTCTATAACTTGATATTTTGTAGAAATGTATTCTAGATTGATATCTCTAACTGCCACTTTTTCTTTTATAAAGTGATATATAATATCAATATTCTTGGATCTTTAATGTTGAACTTGGTTTTTTGATAACCCTATATCACTCTGATTATCATATGAAATTTTCATTAGTTTCTCTGTTTCAATTTTCAAATATTCTTACTTCACCCTCATCTAAATCATCTATGTTAAAGCATGTATAGATATTACAAATTCCTACTAAGATATTCTCAATGTCACTGAATTTTGTTTCTTACTATACCAACTGATAGATTCCTCTCCCAGAAAGAAAGTTCCACTTGAAGTTAATATTTTATCTGTACAATCACCTATCCAATCTACATCGGTAAAACCCAACAATTTAAAATCTAAAATGTGTATTTATAATATCCCATAGTTCAAATTCCCTTTTACATATCTTAGAACTCTCTTAGAATCCAAAAAGTGAGACTCTTTGGTATCACTTTTAAATATAGTACATAGTTCCATTGCATATGTTATATCTAGTTATGAATCCATTTGATAGAGAAGACTTCCAATTATTCCTTTGAGTTATTTCCGGTTAACATTTCTTCCTGTATTATCTTTGTAAAATTTGGTACCAATGGAAATGTGAGTTGAAGCTTATTTTTCATTTTTATTCTAATTTTTTTTTTTAGAAAATTCCTTACATACTTTTCTTAAGATAGAAATATGTAATTTACTTTCTGCTCAATTTAAAATCCCAAAAAGTATGTCATATATCCAAGAATGAACATTTCAAAATTATTTTTCATCTACTCTCTTAATTATTCACATATAAATTCCCTTTCACTAGTAAATATTATGTCATCTACATACACAATGATTAAGAGAGTTCCTTTGGATATTTCTCTTGCATAAAGGATACTATCAAATTTTTATTTTATAAATTTCATATTACTTAAACAACCATCTAATTTGAAATACCAGGATCTAAGGGACCATTTCAAACCATACAATGATTTTTTCAATCTGTATACCATGTTTCCATCATTGTCCAAGACAAAACCATCAAGTTGTTCAATATAGACTTATTCATTAAGATCACTATTAGAAAGACAAATTTTTCTTCCATTTGGAAAAATTTATAATTTTTGTGTATTTTCAATGACAAGAAAATTATAATAGTTTCAAGTCTTGATAATAGTTAATAAGTTTCTTCAAATTCAATTCCTTCTATTTTGAGAATATCCTTTTCACACTAGCCTAGATTTATTCCTTGATACCTCACATTTTTTATTCAACTTATTTCTGAAAACCCACTTGGTGCTAATAACATTTTTATTTTTAGGTATTATAACAAGATCCAAAGTGGAGTAATTATAAATATTATAAAGTTACTAATTCATATCATGTATCCATTCCTCATGTTCAATTTCTTATGCCGTTTTATGAGGTTTAATTTTAGAAATAAGTATAGTTTGATTTTAAATTATCAATCTTCTTTTAGTTTGAAAAGTAGCCTATCGGATGACAATTACATTTTTAGTTTCAACATGTTTTTTTAATTTGTTATACCTATTTCTCTTATTTCCACCAACTTCATCTTCATCACCAGTTTGTTTAGAATCAATATTAACAGTGTTTTTCTCTTTCTAAGTAACTTCATCATTCTTCTATTTCATTTTCATACCATTTTCTACCGATCCATATAAATATATATCAACTGAGCTATTTAATTTTTTCTTATTTTCAATAATTTTGACATCACTATAGTTAAGTAGCTTATGAAAGCTTTTGTTCCAACATTTTTATCCATTTACACTAGATAGATAGCCAATAAAAATTACTTCATCTACTTTTTCTTTAGATTTTACTAGATTGATATTCCTAATCTTTATAATGAAAGGGCCCTCAAAAACTCAAAAGCATTTAACATTTGGTTTTTTATTATACCACATTTCATATGATGCATTTTGGGTTTCTATTCTCAATAGACATATATTCTGTATATGTATAGTAGTACATAAAATTCTCTCCAGAAATAATTCGAGTTATTATGTTTAGATAACATAGTTATTACCATCTCTACTATACTTCTATTCTTACTTTCAACTACCCCATTTTTCTATGGAGTATATATTATACTAAACTCATGATTGATTCAATGTTTGGAAAGAAAAATTTCAAAATCACCACAAGTAAACTCATTACCATTTTTTGATATTAGTTTCTTGATATAGATACTCATATCCTTCTTAGCCCACCTTGTAAAATTTTTGAACATTTTAATTGACTCTGACTTATGTATTATAAGAATGAAATTAGTCAATCAAGTATAATCATCAATAAATGTAATGAAATATAGATCACCTATGGTATAATTTTGTCTCATTGGTCCACATAATTCAGTATGACTAAGTTCAAGTGGTATAAAAGATATAGTATCCAATCCTTTGTGTGAATTTTGAGCCAATTTATCTTTTTGATAGGTCTCACAGATTTCATCCATTTATCTCTTAGGCTAGGTTAGATCTCTCACAATATCTTGCTTTAAGATTTTACTTATACTCATTTGACTGAGATGACCAATCCTTCTATGCCATAGGTTGTTTTCATATTTGGAACTCAGGTAATATGAATTGATATATTTTTCAATTTGAAATAGATTACCATTGGTTCTTTTTTCTTGAGTGATAATTTTTACATCCTTTGTGATTTTGAAGATATATGTTTCATTTTTGAATAAAACCTCATGTACATTATCACAATGTTGGCTGAAGCTAAGAAAAATTTTATTTATCCCTTCAATAAATAACACATTTTTAGACTTTATATTTTGGGATTCAATATCTAATTTTCCAACTCCCTTATTTTTTAGGGAAAAATCATTTCCAAAGGTTATTGATCCTCCTTCATGACTCTCAATGTTGCTCAAAATTTTTGTGTCACCAATCATGTGTGATGATCATCCACTATCAATAATCAATGACTTTTTTTTCTTCTAGATTTCAAAGAAACATCTACAAAATACGAATTTTCTTTATTATGTTTTTAAACTCCCTTTAATTTATAAACATTGGGCATTTTTTGAGGGAGAATATTCATGAAATTTTTGTCAATATGGACTTTAGGTTCACATATATCATAGATTTATTATAGATAGTCAATTTTTTTATTGGAAGATAGGATGAATTCCTAAAAACTGCTTTCTTACTTTGAAAAGTTTCTCTCCTTTTCTCAAAATAACTCCCCCTTGGACCATGTATCATATTTGGTAGGGAAATGTTATAACATCATAAATATTATTTATGACCATACATTCCACAACACCAGTAGTGTCCTATGAACATTTACCTTCCCAAATTATAATAGCCCTATCTTTAATATTTTTTTGTTGTATTTCCATATAATGATATTATCACTGCATTGTAGGAAAGTATCTTCTTAGAGGATTTATTTATTCCTTTTAATTATAAGATAATTTATCACTAGATTCCATGATCCACAATTGTACATAATTTATTTTTGGACCTAAATTGTTAGGGATAACATATTTATTTTTAAATTAAGAGAGTTCTAAATTAACACACTTCTTTAAACCCCTCTTTTCACCAAATTGTGGTGATTCATCTTTAACCTTAAATGAATTTCTAAAATATCCTCTAATATTTTTTCAAGATATTATATGCTTAAAGAAATTTAGACTATGTCTTTGACTATTATTCTTATTTGAGTGTAAGTTTTTCTTCAAGGTCCTTTACCATATTTTCAATTTCAACCACTTTCAGTTTGTGTATTTTGATTTATTTCATGTAAAGAGTCTTTATTTTAACATTCTTCCTTTTTATATGTTATCATTTCTTTTTTTATTTCAATAATAGTCACTTTTCCTTCTTGATCTTTTTATTTTTCTCTAGAAAAGTTTATAATTCATTATTCAACATATTCTCTAGTTATGTTATTTCACTTTCATCATCTTCACTTCTAGAGGTGTCAAAACCTTTTTCCACATGATCCAAAAAGTTAGTTTCATCTTATGATTGGATTCTTGAGGTGGAGTTATCTTACTCTTCTTTTCTGGAAAAACTTATTTTTTTTACTTTTAATGAATTTATTCTTTCTTCAATCAAATTTGGTTGTTCCTTTTGAGCTATTCCCCCATTTCTTTTTATATGGTTTCTCATCATCTTTTTTAGCTTCCAAAAACATATTTTTATTACAATTTATAGAAAAATTTATAATTTCATTGTAGTTGTATCACATTGGTGGTAATTTACCATTACCCTTAAACTTTCCCTTCTTGAATATTTTTGATAAAATAGTAATGATTCTATTATAATATTCATCTTTATTTTGATAATCATATTCAATTGATTCTCATATTTCTTATATCTAATTTTGAGCTTTATCATGGCCTCAAAATCCATCTCATCTTTGATATTCTTCTTTAAGACTATAATATTTCTCATTTCATATTCAATTATAATGTTATGACATTCAGTGAGAGTAAGATCATATCTATATTATAATGATGATACTTTAGGATCCAATCTATTCAGAAAATTTCATATCATTTTTTGATAATAGTTGAATCATCCAATTTTTCTCCAAAACCCAAAATATTACTAATAATTTCATTGACTATTTTGAAGTAGTTATCAATATTTTTTTCTTTACTTATCTTGATATATTCAAATTTTATCCTTCAAATTTTCAATTTGGACTCATTGAAATTCAAGTTTCCTTCATAAATATTTTAAAATTTATCCCAGATTTGCTTGAAATATTCGATTCCCATAACCTCTATGAATTTTTTTTTGAAAGAGACATAAAAATGGAATTTTGAGCTTTTCCATCAACTTCCATGATCCTATTATTAGTAAATTTCATAAGTGTATATTCAATAATAGGTTTGAATCCTAAAGTAACTACATATTTAACTTCAAGGCTAAGATATAGAATATATAGCACCATCATATTCTTCCAACTATGACATTTCTTAAAATAAAAATTAGGAACAACCCTACTATTTAAAGAATTTAGATTATCCATTTTTAGTACTTAGTAGTTCATGATATAGGGAGACTAACTCTGATACCAATTGAGGTTCCTAGGGAGATGTTAAACTACTGAGGGGGGGGGGGGGTTGAATTAGGGGTGATTTTTAAAATTGTTCTTTATTTTGAAATTAACCTATGTTGACTATTAGGATTTAATCCACTCTTTTGATTTAAATACCTTTCCTGAAGTAGTAAAATAAAATAACACAAGAACACAAAAGTTTTACAAGGTTTAGGCTCAAAGTGACCCTAATCTTTGCTATGATTGGTTAGACACCCTAATAAAATATTCTCTACTATAATTACAAGAATTCACAACATAAAAATTTTCAATTTCATATAATCACAATATGATTTAAAGATTCACACTAGAACAACACTATCTAAAACAAATACAAACACAAACAACTCAATAAAGGCTTATTTTGAAGAATTTCATACTCCTGAATCTATTAATGAATATATTAATTTTAAGCCTTCAAGATAATTAAATTATAAAATGATAAATTTCTTTCAAAATTATCACTATCCACAATGCTTCCTACACTGTCTATCTACTTCACACATAAATTCACTACCTCATGTGAAGTGCATGATCTGTCTTATACGATCACATGATTTGTCTTATGAAATCACATGATTAAAAAATGTATCAAGAACCATATTTAACTTACTATATAATTATTATTCCAAACCTTTATAATTTAATAAATATGGTAAATTAGGTTTATGTTTCACATGAGTTACATTCAAGGCTTTTAAATAGTTGCCTTTACATGACCAAAAAGAGTTCACGTGATCTGTCTTCCTTCAGTCACATAGTTCTCATGAAATACTTGAAAAGATTTTGAGTGAAAATATTTATATGCATAAATATATCATTAAATTACTATTTTTTTTCAAAATGACTTCGTAATATCTTAATACATTGTGTGTGGGTCCTTCATGTGACCCTGGTTTGTCCCTGGATGCTTTGCGAGGATGAAAGGTGTTGCCTGTGAGATAGATTCACGTAAACCTATCCTTCTTCCAAAAGACCTTGATGGACCATGGGTTTCTTCCAAAAATATTCTCTTGGAAAGTTTTTTCCTTGATTTACTTCACCTTATGATATAAAATGGTCTTACTCTACTTCATTAGAATGAATAATGTGAACCTATATTTTCATGAGAGCTCAATATTTTCAGAAAAAAACTCTTGGAGGTGAATTGGTTTATATAGGGAAATCCTCATCATGTATCCTCTGATAAAATTTTTTTTCCTAATAAACTAGAATTCCATGGATGATTTAAAACTCTTGAGGATCTCAAGATTTCATGAATGCTAAAACTTTCGGTTAATGATGGAAGGATCACATGAATTGTGTGAATGTTTCACATGATTACTTTTTTGATCATGTAACGCCTCAGTGAAGTTATTGAAATCCATAGTGATTGTATACCTGCCTTCATGCGACACCACTTGGTAGCTTAGTTAGTTGTCACCTTACTATCGTGTGATCCATCGATCATCACACGATGTCACTGAGGTTTTCATTTCATTTATGCGACATATTCACGTGACACTACTCATTCTTACAATGGATCATTGATTATAGACAATTATATTTCATGATATTAAGATCATCATGTGATGGAATCATATGATATTTTCTAATTATTGCGGAAAAAACTTTGTTATTGGAATTTATACAAGACAATTATTGCATTCCTTGCCTTGGTTTGATATCCCTTGTCTCAATACTTCAACATGTCGAGTGGATATGATTGGTTGTATCGATCTCATAGTGTCTGAGTATATCCATTCATGTAAGAAGAAAACTCGATGTTAGGTAGGATAAAATATGTGAAATTGAATATACATGTTGTGAGAACAACAGATAGCAGAGATCAGTTAAATCAGACGACACTCATTCTATCTGTATTTTTTAAGCGTAGGTGAATAATACCCAGGAATTAGCCCCCCCATCAATTATTTGATTCAGATCCTATCCACTTTATAAAAAATGGTAACCTCCATTTTTTCAATCCAACTACGGGGTTCGACATCCATTCCACATACTCACACCCACCCTCAGGATTTATCCCCACAAGCTTCTAGCCTAAACTGTACGTGCTACAGTGCATTCACTCTATGGGCCTGTACATGCTTGACCATTAAACATTCCTTATACATGGGAATTTCTAGGACTTATTCACGACCCCATGCCTCCTTGGGCTGCCTCCTATGGCAGTATATCCCATACGGTTGACCCTTGGGTCCCCCTATATATGTTTGAGGGTTAGCCTTGGGGGATTCCCATGGGTTGAGCTTCTTTTTAGAATAAATTAATGAATAATTATAAGATATTAATCAATATAGATTACATAATCAAATAACAATCCCTAAAAATCACTTATTCAAATGTTTAAATAATGTGAAATATTCATATAACTTTTATTTTCCATTTAATATTAGCAAAATCAATCATCATATATGGACAAGGAGAGTTTTCCAAGAATGACATCCAATGCTATTATATGGATCCATAAAAATTCTTTAGGAAGAAACATTTCATCCACTGACACATATGGACTTATTGACAACAAATTCAATTAAGGATCAATAGTTTTAAATGATTTTTTGACTAGGATTTGTTGATTTATTCTTGAAGGTTTTAAGGAAGGTATGTTTGCTAAAGATGAATATGTAAAGTGCATTGTTTTTTGTTAGAATATTTACGGATTCAATATCATAGTATTTTTTTTTCAAATTCACAATAGGTACACTTATATATATCAAGGGGAAGAGGAGGAATAATAATGATATTCATCATTGATGGATGAATATGAGTAGAAACATATAAACTTCTTGAGGAAGGTCTAAAATGTAGAGAGGATCACAAGATAATTAAGGATATTATTTTAAAGATATATTTTTTATAAGGAATAAGGAGGAGAAGTTAGAGCAGTAGCGCAACAACACCCTCAACATGTTAGTGTTTATTTTTGAATATCCTTGTAAGAAACTTGCATGTTACATTTAATTTGTAATTCCTTATATTGAATAATGAGGGAGATAAAAAGAAGAGGGATTGTTCATGATATCATCAGTGAGTCCTTTTATAATCCCTATAAAAAAACTAGTGAAGAGTGTTACAACCCTGGAACATTAACAAATCATTGATGTGTGATCCTTAGACTAAGCCATTTTTAGTGAACCAAGTAAAATATATATTTCTACTATTTTCTTTTCTTGTATCCATCAATATATGTTTTTATAACATATTGATGGTTCATACTGATCTTTTTAACATGGGAGAAAAATCTAATAAGTGAAAAGGAAGGTCACACCCTAATTCACCCCTCTCCTTTTAGAGTTTTTTGGGACATGGTTTCAACAAGTGTTATTAGAACCATAAGTTTTGTTAAAGAATTTTTTATTAAGGATAAATAATAATCCAAAATACTATGAATAATATAGGAATTCCTTTTTTGATGGTGTAAATTTTTAGATATGTAAAAATATGATGTGATCTCATTTTAGTTTTATTGGTTTATAAGTGTTAACTATAAAAAATTATGGTGTGAAGGTTAGTGATGCTTCAAGATTATATATAATGGAAGGATAAAAAAATATACTTGATGAATATGCAATGGAAAATAATTATTTTTATAGTGATTTATTAGATATGATCTATATGAAGGTTATGGGTTGTTCTACTGAAAAATTTATTTAGTAAAAATTGGCTAGTATCTATGAAGGGGATAACAAAGTAAAGGAATAAAAACTTCTGGTGTTGCATACCAAGTTTAATGTTCTCAAAATGCATTATAATGCAAGTGTGGATGATTTATTTAATCTTATCAAAGATTTTGTTGAATCCATCAAGGGTTTTGGATACGTTATTCAAGATGAAAAAATGGGAGGAAAATATTGATAAGACTTACACCTCACTTAAATTATAAGGCGTCTTCTCTAAAAGAAAGAAATATGTCAGAACCTTCTCTTAATTATATATATAGTAGTATTGTATCCTATGAGATGAGAATAAATCATGAGGGAACTAGTGGCCATTAAAGAATTTTTTTAAAGATGTTGAAAAAATGAACATCAATGATAATGGATAAGAATGATAAGATATTTATAATGAAATTATCTCTCTCCTTTCAAGAAAATTAAAAAGTGGGAAAGGGATATTTGAAGGAAAACTGCCCCTTTCTTGTTTTTGATGTAGAAAATTAGACACGTAAGAGTTAAGTATCCTAAAAGATTTAATATTTGGGGTAAATAAACTGAAGATATGAAATTTATAAGAATTATATTTACCCTATGATGAGATATCATCCAAGTAAGATCTTCTACAAAGAAGTTATAAAGAATGAGTCTTATAAGCAAGGAGGAAGAGACTAATTTGGTTTAATTAGAAAGAGTGGAAACATAATTTATATTATATAAAGAAAATTCCATGATGGTAACATTTGAAAAAGTAAAAGTTAAAGATAATAAATATGATGAACCAAATGAAGTTGTACACTTCAAGATAGAGTTAAAATAAGATCTTAGTGAACATGTAATTCAAACAAATAAGAATATAAGAATGGTTTTTTTAAACAATATTAAGAATATAAAGTTCTTCTTGAGTCTAAAATAAATCAACTTCAAGAAGTGATTAAAGGACAAAAAAGTAAGCAATAAAAGTTTTGGGGAAGTTACTGAACAAAAACTAAAAATAGAGGACCAATTTAAATAAAATGAATATTTGATCATGTTTTAAGGTAAATGAAATAATAATTGAATATATAGTGGAATAAGAAGTTACCTTAAAGAGAAATATTTAAAAATAATTAAAAACATGTGATCCAAATAATAAATTACAATATAAAAGATTCTTTTATGTATAAATCTTAAAAAAGGATCAAGAAAGGATTGACTAGATTTTATAAAATTTTAGAATACCAAATGATTGGTTCCATAAATAAAATGGTATTGGATATAAAGTCAAATCCTCATTATATAAATCCACAACTATGTCAAAAAAATTAAAGGAAAAATAATATAGTGACTTTGAAGCTGGGAATAAGCCAAAAAACTACTCCAGGGAAGGTGACGTGTTGATAGATGGAAGTGGAAAAATATTTCCACAAATAATGTTCCATTTTTGGGGATTAATTTATCACATAATGAGTTAATACCTAGAATAAATAAGTGATCTAGAAGAAGAATATATTTATAACCAATTAAGAATAATATCACCATATTACACTTATAAAAGGGGTGATTCCTTTTATGGTTATTATTTTAAAAGTTCTAATTTTTTAGACATAAATCTAGTATTAATAAGAAAATGGAAACATGAATATGGATTTTACAAGACCATGTAGAATGGATAAAACAAAACCTTACTCTTCATCTGAAGAACAAGTACTCTATTAAATGAAGAAGATAAATGTGATAACTCATTATATAAAGATGTTAAATAGGAAATAACACCTATGATACCAGTTCAACCCTCATGGAAAGTAAAAAATATGAAAGAAATGGCCATTCATATTGAGGTTACTCTCAAGGCTTCTAAGAATGGGATCACATGGATCCTTGATAGTGGGTTATCATCCCACATGACTAGAAATGATAATGTGTTGAAGAATGTGAAATAAAAAGTTGATGGATTGTAAGGTCTGGTAATGATGGTAATTTGAATATAAAAGGGAATGGTATAACCAACATTTTTAGGGATGAACTCAACAGTGAAAAAGGTATACTAGTGAATGATTTAAATCACAATATCTTAAGTGTAAGTCAACTACGTAACTCAATATTATACGTTACATTTGATAATTGATCACACTGTGATTCGCTATTTATTTCAATCCATGTACCAATGTTTTTAATTGATTTTGAGTTATAATTTATCACTTTTGGAATCAAATTCAATCCACATATAATTCATTTAAATATTTTTTATTTATTTTTAAAGGAAAATTTCACCTTTTTTGATTATTTCATTATAGGTGGAGTGGATTTGGAGAGGCTAAGATGAAGTGAGAGAAAAATGATCCAAAATGCATGGAATCCCAAGAACATACGTCCACTAGTTGATATATTTAAATGAATCTATCCCTCCAATTGAGATTAAATTTGGTGGATGAATCCAAAACTATGTGGGATACAACTTTATAGAATACACCTAGGGATAATTTTTCCATACGTGTCCCAATCAAATTGATCTACCCAGAAAATAGATTCTACTTGAAGTAAATAGTATGACTTGGTATTTTGATAACATATCCCAATATAGATGTCTAATATCCATAAAATTTTATATGGATACATAAATAATTCCATAAAAAAAATATTTAGTTTTAAAAAAATCTATATATGGTTGTTTACTAGTCCAAAACCAAGGTACAAGTGATATATCGAAATCTAAGTACCCAAAATTACCCTCCACCTTTCCTATGAAAGGGAACCTTGGGCACCAACTTTGTAAAATCAAAAATTAAGTCAAGTGTTGACAGTTTTGAGTTCCCAAGGATTCCTCTCACCACCTTTTAGGTTTGGGATATCCCTATCCTCATAGGGAGATAAATGATGAAGGAAAATTTCCTTACGAGATTACTCCTCTTGATGGTGAGATAAATGGTGGGTGACAATGTTGAGGGAGCAACACACGTTTAAACGGAGTTTAAGAAAATATATTATCTACTAGTTTGGTGTAATTTGGGTTTAATTTTTTTTATTCAATTTATTACATTATTTTAAATTTGAATTTTTATTTTGATGCATGTGAATGGAATGGTATTTATTTCGAACCGATCAATGTGAGATTTTGAGTATGTTAATTGTGTTGTTCTGATTTGACAATAAAATAATCCTTTTCATTCCCACATTTTTGATATTTTAATATGACTTGGAAGCTCTTATTCCATGCATAAGGGCTGAACCTTGGCTATACGATTATTACAACAAGGTTTGGTTTTACTTGCATTGATATAAATGCTTGTATAGTAATAAAGATTCCAATTAATCTCAACCAAATAGTTACTATAAAACTAATAAAATATTTAGAACTATTAAGTTAGAATGTTTTGTAGTGAACTTGAAATTATCCCATCCTTGCATTTATCTCGAACCAAAGTTCCATTTTTCAATTATTAAACTCTTTAAATAAATTTTTTACTTAAAATCACATCCAACTTTTAGTTATTTTCTTAAATTCACACTCTAAAACCTTAAAAAAAATTAATAAAGGACCTAGGGTTTTATTTGGGATATAAAATCAACTTTTAAAAATATAATACATTTTACATTTCCTGACAACAAGTTCAAATTTTCGCACCATTTCCGAGGAGCACTTCACTTTTTAGTGTGTGTTTTTTATAAGAACATAGTATATTTTATAAATATTTGTGTATTTATATTCTTTCATAAATATTTATATCTAATTTTTTATTTTAACATCTTTTTTTCAGGCCTTGTTCATGATGTATTCTTCATTAGGTGAACTACTTCCTTTCAAACACAAACAAGAATGGATATTGTGTCATCAACATCGAGAAGTACCAAACGATCCTATAATGGAGGAAACGAAAAACATAGACACTCTTGTCGATCATTATTATTCTTATGAAAAAAATTCAAGACTAAAATAAACTTGAATAATATGGATGAAAATAACTAGACATTAAAATAACTTACAACACTTGATATTGATATTCAACCTGTATACATTCTAATACAATGCGAAGCACTTAACTTTGAACTAAAATCTGGTCAAATTAAATTATTATCAAAATTTCATGGACTTTTTAGAGAAGAACCATATAAGAATTTAAAGGAGTTTTATAATATATTTTGAATATTAAAACCGTATAATGTCGATGAGGAACTTATAAAACTTTGGGATTCCCATTATCTTAAGAAGATAATTTAAAATATTAGTCGTACTATGTTAACTCCCCAATTAGTGGTTGGGAGGAAATAGAATTATTTTTTCTTAAAAAATATTTCCTAGACTCTCAAATTTCAATAATAAGAAAATAAATCCATGAAATAAGACAATTTCCATGGGAATAACTTCATGAATACTAGTAACATTTTAAAAGACTTTGTACAAGTTTTCCACACCATAAAAAAAGTAATAAACTTTTAAAATAATATTCTTATAAAGGTTTAACACCAATTGATCATAATATGATTAGTAATGCTATAGTTGAAGACCTAGTAGATAAGACACCAATTTCTACAAGGACCCTCATGGAGAAAATGGCACAAAACATGAAACAATTTGGTTCAAGGTTAAGTGTACCCATATACAGAGTCCATGAGGTGCAACCTTCAAATTTTGAGAAGAAAGTGGACACAAAGTTTAAATAGGTAAGTACCTGTCACGAACCGCCTTCACCAAAAGGAGGGAAGGGTCAACAGATTTCCATGACCTTCCTTCTTTAAGTTGAAGGAGAGATAATGACCCCCGAGACCCGCCTTCAATAGGTCCCGGAGTGGCGACTAACACCAAGGGTATAGAAATTTCTCACAAATGGAAGGCATTACCCCTTTTTGTTTTATAAGATCGAGAGATGAGATGATGAAACTCAACAACACCAAGGTAAAAGAAAAGTAAAACCAAAAATAAATAAACCATTCCCACATGCATGTTCTAAAAGTAAAGCCAAAAAGTACAAAGGGTGACTACAAAGGTAAGTACCAAAGAAGAAAAACAGCAACTGCAACTACCCCAAAGGTCCGAGCTAGTACGATCCTGATCGATCCCCGAAGTCCTCCTGGAAACCTGAAAGCAGTTTTATATACGTAGGGTGATCATACAAGTACACTCAGTAGGGAAAACCAAAGAATCTCGTGAACAATTGGGGGAACGTACTAAAGTCCCGTGAGAAAAGGAGTAAACCAAACACCTATCAAGGTAAACTATCCACCCCAGGCCTCACCAAGGCACACTCCCCAAATAACGCAAGTCAAGTAATATATATATATTAAGAGCACATCGATGTTTGGGTACCCTGCGCCACTTTCCCACTGGTTATTGAGACATACTATGCATCGGACCAATCCCGCCATTCTCACCGCAGTCCCACTGCCACACCTGGGCCACAACCACACGCAGTCCCACTGCCGTAATCCCGCCCGCACACACCTGGGCTACAAATGTCACACGTAACAACGCCTGCAAACACCTAGGACAGAACAACCACCACCACACCCGAAGACACCTGGGCTAGAAAATCCACTGCCACACCTGAAGACACTTGGGCCTCATCCCGAAGAAACTTGGGAAACCACCTGCCGCACACACCTGGCCAACCACCACACTACCCCGCCCGAAGGTTCTTGGGATAATAATGGACCTCAGGCCATCACAGCCTGCCCGAAGATACTTGGGCTATCCGGGAAAGGGAGCAGAAAAGGAGCTAATAACTAGCCACTAAGAATAGTGTTGGAAAAAACACCCTCCCCCCTGAAATGGGGGTGTTCGGCACTAAGTGCTCAACTTGGGTGGGGCATGAATAAGAAACACAAAGCTATAAGTATATATATATATATATAGATAACAAGCACTCACCCAAGCTAGGTTTTTCTTCAGACAGCCTACAGATCACAACAGCACTCAAGTCCGAGTCACGAATCACGCTAACAACCCATTTGTCCCCTTTCTTATTTCACGTTCAGTAATAATGTTTATGTTTAAGAACTACTGGGAAAATAGTAGGCATAGGCATAAGTCCAGGAAGGTAAACAATCAAGCAACAACCATAATGCCCATACTCAGTTCTCAACAACAGAGGATTCCACCCCAATTCGTGATATAAACAAGTATCCACCCGGTCTTAAAACTCACAACCACTGAATCCATACCAAGAGGGGATCCCATCCCTAGTTTCATAACCACCGAAAGCATAAAAGAACAGGGGATCCCATCCCCTCCCACATCTCTAGCAACCGACTCGTAAAAGAAAACCACCAAAACACTGCCACCAACACTAAGCAAGGCCAAGCCTGTATTTTCAGATTTAAAAGATTTTACACGTTCCATGATTCCAATTCCATTTTGACCAGGGTTAGAAAAGAAGGGATTGATCCTGGTGCTTTCAATTTATTCAGTCGGGTATGCATGATTAACCAATATCCTTTTTAACGGCAGGAGTTCACAACCACAAACAAGCCATTTAAAACATCAGCAGGGTTCATTAGTGCACAAAAAATGACCACCAACGGCCTCAATTTTCAGGAGGCATAAGCCAGTGCAACTCAACAAGATGGTCACAGAAGAAACATCATCAAAATATAAGACAACATCAACAAACACAGCCCCCCCTCTTTCTTTATAGAATTCATTCATTATCTTTAATTAGGTCTGGTTTATCCAATTCTACAAAATCAAAAGCACGCCCACCCCGCATGATACACAAAAGAGATAGGAAAAGGAGAAATTCCCTACTTTTTGGATCAACGATCTACGTTGAGGCCGGGGGAGTAAGTTCACGGATAGCGATTCGGCTCTCCTGAACGAAAATCGCTTCGTCTATCAATGCTTAGGCCGGGCGCGGAACTCTACGGATAATGATGCGCCCGATTCACCACAAGCGGGTTGTGAAAAGCCGTGATCGAGGAAAGGAGAAACCACGGCTAACCCTTAGTTTATAAGATCCGCGGACGGTTGAGGTGAGAATGCATAACCGTGTAAGGCGCGAGGGTCGTGGGTTGACCACGCGGCTGGGGCAGTTACACACGGAGGTCCCTCGGGATTTTTAGGTATTAATTATGGGATTTAAATGGTTTTAAAAGGAGTAAAAGAATTAATTTACGTAGAAACTTACGTTGCGGGAGCGGAAAAGTTAGGTACTGGAAGAAGAACGAAAGGCTCGATGAGGGGACACGGTGTCACCGTCACGGTGCCATCGTCACAGTGTCACCCTCACGGTGCCACCTTCATGGTGCCACTGTTTTGGTGGAACCTCACTTTGGAAAAGTAATGGGCCAGGAGGGTATGGGCCATTACATTAGATACCTCTTAAACGATTCTCGTCCTCGAGAATCAAAACAAACCAAGAAGGAAAGAGAGGGTCCGAACAACCACCTCGAAAGATACCTCTTAGAAGTGAACCCATGCTAACCAAAAACACTTCTCTGTCAAGAACCAAGCAACATACCATTCCAAACTACCCAGACATGTGTGTTGGGGAGTCTCCTCCCCCCATGTCAAGATATTATCCGCTTTGGGCGACACTGACTCACCCGCACGGGTTTAATCGCATCCACCTTAATGCGTCTTGATTAGGGGTCGGGTTCTCTCCTCCCCCATAGCCAGGGCTTTTCACACACATCCAGAGGAAGAAAAACCAGTACATTTCATAGCCAAAAGGCAAAACGTTCTATCACAATAGGTACAACAAGGAACAAAACTTAAAACAACTCTGGGTACTGGGAACACATCTGTGATTCCCTCTCCCACGTACTCTCCTCAAGCCCACCATGTCTCCACAACACACGAACCAAGGGAATGGTTCGCCCACGAAGCACCTTCTCCTTGCAATCCTCGATCATCACTGGTCTCTCCACAAAGGTCACGTCGTCCTCAATGTCCAGCTCACCCCAATCGAGGACGTGTGAATCATCATGCAGATACCGACGGAGCTGGGACACATGGAAGACACCATGTATCCTCAGTAGCGGCAGTGGCAACGCTAGCTGGTAAGCCACCTCGCCGACCTGCCGTAATACTTCGAAGGGTCCAATGAACCTAGGGGAAAGCTTACTCCCCTTGTCGAACCTCTACTGCCCATGCCGAGGGGAGACCTTCAAGAACACGTGGTCCCCAACCTCAAACTCCAAGGGCCTCCTCCTGGTATCAGCATATGACTTCTATCGGTCCTGGGCCGCCTTCATCCTCTCTCGTATGAGCTGAACCTTCTCTGTTGTGTTCTGTACCACCTCTGGGCCAAGGATTCCTACCTCTCCTACTTCGGCCCAACACATAGGTGAACGACATGGCCTACCATACAGGGCTTCAAACGGGGTCATGCCAATGGTAGAGTGATAGATATTATTGTAAGCGAACTATACCAGGGGCAAGTATCTCACCCATGATCCTCCTGAGTCTAGAACACATGCTCGTAGCATATCCTCCAAGGTCTGGATGGTGTGCTCTGTTTGTCTGTCTGTCTGGGGATGGAAAGCAGTGCTAAGGCATAATTGGGTGCCAAACGCATGATGCAATCCTCTCCATACTCGCGAGGTAAACCATGCATCCCTATCTGAGACTATAGACCTCGGAACTCCATGCAACCTCACCACCTCATCCACGTACTTTTGTGCCAAAGTGTCCACAGTACTCGACTTCCTGATTGCCAGAAAGTGAGCTGATTTCGTCAACCTGTCCACTACCACCCAGATGGCGTCGTACCCTCCTTGGAACTTGGGTAGTCCTGTGACGAAATCCATCAAGATTTCATCCCACTTCCACTCGGGGACATCTAGGGGAAGCAGTAGGCCGCCCAGAACTCGGTGTTCAGCCTTCACTTGCTGACACACTAAGCACTTGGCCACAAACTCTACCACTGCTTGCTTCACTCCGGGCCACCAAAACTGTCCTTTCAGTCCCTGGTACATCTTGGAAACTCCTGGGTGTACCACCAGGGGTGAGTTGTGGAACTCACTAAGAACCATTCCGCGCATCACCCCTGGAACAAACAACCTTTTCTGGAAAAGCATCTGGTTCTGACCATCCTCTGTCCATCCTTCCGGAGCATTGCCCTGGTCAACCTGGTCACGCATCACTTCGCACTCCGGGTCTCCCCACTGAGACTCCTCCACCTGTCGAAATAGAGATGACTGCACTATCATCTGATATAGGCATCCTCTGCTGCTATCCATCCTCGCATCCAGGTGTAAGGCAGCCAACTCTTCCATTGCCTTCCAGGCGTCTGCCGACTCTCGGACCACATCCTTCTGCGTCCTCCTGCTCAAGGCATCGACCACCACATTGCCCTTGCCTTCAGTATAAGAGATCTCGAAGTCGTAATCCTGGAGGAACTTCACCCATCTCCACTGTCGCAAGTTTAAGTCCTGTTGGGAGAATATATACCTCAAGATTTTGTGATCCTTGAAGACCACAAAGCGTTCCCCGATGAGGTAGTGCCGCCATAACTTTAGCGCAAAAACGACCACTACAAGCTCTAGGTCGTGGGTGGCGTAATTACGCTCATGGGAACGCAGCTACCTGGACCCATAAGAGATCACCCCTTGTCACTGCATCAACACGCATCCCAGGCCCTGTCCTGAAGCATCACAGAATACCTCATTGTCCACCCCTTCTTCTGGTAATCTCAGCACTGGGGAACTGACCAACTTCTCCTTCAGATAGCTGAAGGATGACTGGCACTGATCACTCCATACGAAATCCTGGTCCTTCTTGGTCAGAGCCGTCAAAGGGGCCGCAACTAGAGAGAAGTTGGGTACGAACCTCCGATAGTAACCCGCCAGCCCGAGGAAACTTCAGACTTCCGCCACATTCTTGGGTGCTTTCCAAGAAACAACTGCCTCAACTTTTGATGGGTCCAACGCTACCCCCTTCTCGGACACCATGTGACCGAGGAAGTTCACTTCTCGTGTCCAGAACTTGCATTTTGACAACTTCCCATAGAGCTGGTGCTGTCGGAGGACCTCCAAAACTGTCCTCAGGTGTTCTGCATGGTTCTCCTCTGATCTAGAGTAGACCAGGATGTCGTCGATGAACACAACCACAAACCAATCCAAGTACTCCCAGAAGATGGAGTTCATAAGCCCCATGAACACAGCGGGGGCGTTCGTAACACCGAAGGGCATGACTACGAACTCGAAGTGTCCATACCTACACCTGAACACTGTCTTTGGGATGTCGCTCTCTTTCACCCTCAGATGGTGGTATCCAGACCGCAGGTCAATCTTCGAGAACCATCCTACCCCTTTCAGTTGGTCGAAAATATCATCTATCCTTGGAAGAGGGTAGCGATTCTTGATCGTCACCTGATTCAGCCTCCTGTAGTCTATGCACAACCTGAGACCACCATCTGCCTTCTTTGCGAACAATACCGGAGCACCCCACAGTGACGCACTCGGACGAATATAACCCCTCTTCATCAGATCGTCAATCTGTATCTGCAACTCCCGTAGCTCCGAAGGTGCCATCTGGTAAGGAGCCATCAAGATTAGACGAGCAGCGGGCTGCAGGTCTATCCCGAACTCGATTTCACGTCGAGGGGGTAGAGTTGTCACCTCCTCAGGAAAGATGTCCATAAACTCACGGATGATCTCTAGCACTTCCACCATTTCAGCATCTACTGATTCCACTATCAGCTCGGTCAACAAGGAGAGGAGAGGTTCCTCTCTCCTGTTTCCCTTCGAACTGCTCTGCTCACCGGTGAAGGTAACACTCCGGTTGTCCAAGTCTGAGAACACCACCCTTCTTCAAAAACAGTCAATGATGGCGCACACAGAAAATAGCCAGTCGATGCCTAGGATGACATCGTATGGCTGAATCTGTAGCAGAAGAAGATCCCTAATCGACTGATGTGGCCCTAACATCAGTCTACATCCCCAACAAACGAACAACAAGTCGGTCTAATCTCTGACTGGTGTGCTCAAAAACAGGGGAACTGGAAGTCTCTCGGCATCTAGACCCAAGGCACGGGCTAGACTGGGTGAAACAAAGGAGTGCGAAGCTCCGGTATCGAACAAAGCATAAGCAAGAGTGCTAAACAGACTGATCGTACCTCGAACAACCTCTGGCCCTGCTGGAACTGCTGCCTCTGTGGCGTGCAACTGTCCACGCACAGCTCCCCTGCCCCTCGGCTGTCGGCCACCTCCCCGACCATGCCCTGGTTAAGGTCCCTGTGGAGGGCCCTGAGGTCGGCCTCCTCCTCCTACGTCTGCCCTCGGAGGAGCGGGAGCTCGCTGTCCCTACTGCTGCTGCTGGAAAGGTCTGGCTGGAAGTTGCTGCTGGGGAGGGTGCTGGGGATGACTGCCACTGCTGTACTGCACCCGGTCAGGGCACTGACTCCGGAGATGCCCATGGCTCCCACAGATGAAGCACCGCAGTCCCGGGCCCATAGGGAAAGGGCAAGGGCCGGGGGATTGAAACTGAAACTGCTGCGGACTCCTCCCTGTGGGTCGGAACCTAGAGGGTCCTGACGCTGGAGGCCTGGTGCAGACATCCTTCCCCTTTGATGGTCCCAGCTAGATCCCCTCTCGCGACACTCCTCCTAGAGCATGCATCCTCTCCACCACTTCGTCCTTCTTCTGGACCTCCAAGTATGTCGGCAGGGTAAAGGGGGTAACAACATACTGGAGGGAGGGCCGAAGTGCCTCCTCTAAACGTCTTGCCCGAGACTCCTCGTTGGGAAAGAGGTCCGGAGAAAAACGTAGGAGGTCCTTGAACTTGATCCCTAGCTCCCTCACGAACATACTCCCCTTCTGGAGGGAGAGTAGTTCCTGCCTCTTTTCTGCCTTCATCATCGAGGAGAGGAATTC
The DNA here is from genome assembly GCA_963277665.1 of Viscum album. Lineage (NCBI taxonomy): Eukaryota > Viridiplantae > Streptophyta > Magnoliopsida > Santalales > Viscaceae > Viscum > Viscum album. The sequence continues at coordinate 1,749,634,291 of OY728126.1, forward strand.
CGCCCGGAACTCCCTCTCGAAATCCAACCAAGCCACCTTAGACTCTCTCCTCTCCCCCAGGTAAAGCATCCACCACTAACGTGCCACTCCCCGCATCTGGCTAACGGCCAGAGGAACCCAGTACTCGGTCGGGGCCCGAATCAGGCCGAAGGCTATAACTAGCTCCTCTAGCCAGCCTTTCGTCTTCATATCGGAGGTGCTACCCTCATACTTCTTGAGGGCCTGTCGCTGGAAGGCTCGAAGAGTCTTCTGCCACTGGTCGTCCTCTTCCTCTCGATCAGCTCTCTGTTGATCACCCAAAGTAGTCTCTGGGGCCTTGATCACCTGTACCACACGTGGTCGCCTTCCAGGTGCCATAACTGCAAGGTAAACAAGGAATGCCTAAGCCCAAGTAGTGAAAGAATACTGTTCTTAAAACTTCTTAAAATTTAATTTATTCTTAATCCCCAAGACATCCCAGAAACACAAGAACACAAGTTATTTATGATGCATGTGCCTTTCCTTGGGTCTCTACCCTGCAATCAGTGTGGCCTCACTTGGTTGTTCGGTAGGTCCAGAGTCCTTGAATCGGATCACGAGGGGCCCTAAAATCCCATGTCCTAGCCGGTCTTCCCTGGCCTAATTCACGCACCAAGGTCACCCAACACTGTTGCCTTACCATCTCATGAAATACTCACTGTGCCTAACTCCAGACTCCATCCTATCTCACAACCATAAGCCTCTGATACCATTCTGTCACGACCCGCCTTCACCAAAAGTATGGAAGGGTCAGCAGATTGCCAAGACCTTCCTTCTTTAAGTTGAAGGAGAGATAATGACCCCCGATACCCGCCTTCAATAGGTCCCGGAGTGGCGACTAGCACCAACGGTATAGAAATTTCTCACAAATGGAAGGCATTACCCCTTTTTGTTTTATAAGATCAAGAGATGAGATGATGAAACTCAACAACACCAAGGTAAAAGAAAAGTAAAACCAAAAGAAATAAACCATTCCCATATGCATGTTCTAAAAGTAAAGCCACAAAGTACAAAGGGCGACTATAAAGGTAAGTACCAAAGAAGAAAAACAGCAACTGCAACTGCCCCAAAGGTCCAAGCTAGTACAGTCCTGCTCGATCCCTGAAGTCCTCATGGAAACCTGAAAGCAGTTTTATATACGTAGGGTGAGCATAAAAGTACACTCAGTAGAGAAAAACAAAGACTCTCGTGCACAAGTGGGGGAACGTACTAAAGTCCCGTGAGAAAAGGAGTAAACCAAACACCTATCAAGGTAAACTATCCAACCCAGGCCTCACCAAGGCACACTCCCCAAATAACGCAAGTCAAGTAATATATATATTAAGAGAAAATCAATGTTTGGGTACCCCGCACCTCTTTCCCACTGGTTATTGAGACATCCTACGCATCAGACCAATCCCGCCATTCTCACCGCAGTCCCACTGCCACACCCGCCCGCACACACCTGGGCCACAACCACACGCAGTCCCACTGCCGTAATCCCACCCGCACATACCTGGGCCACAACTGTCACACGTAACCACACCTGCAAACACCTAGGCCAGAACAACTGCCACCACGTTCGAAGACACCTGGGCTAGAAAATCCACTGCCACGCCCGAAGACACCTGTGTCTCATCCCAAAGACACTTAGGAAACCACCTGCCGCACACACCTGGCCAAACACCACACTACCCCACCCGAAGGTTCTTGGGCTAATAATGGACCTCATGCCATCATAGCCTGCCCGAAGATACTTGGGCTATCCAGGAAAGGGAGAAGAAAAGGAGCTAATAACCAGCCACTAAGAATAGTGTTGGGAAAAACACCCTCCCCCATGAAATGGGGGTGTTAGGCACTAAGTGCTCAACTTGGGTGGGGCGCAAATAAGAAACAAAAATATACAAGTATATATATATATAGGTAACAAGCACTCACCCAAGCTACGTTTTTCTTTAGACAGCCTACAGATCACAACAGCACTCAAGTCCGAGTCACGACTCACGCTAACAACCCATTTGTCCCCTTTCTTATTTCACGTTCAGTAATAATGTTTATGTTTAAACACTAATGGGCAACTAGTAGGCATAGGCATAAGTCCAGGAAGGTAAACAATCAAGCAACAACCATAACGCCCATACCCGGTTCTCAACAACAGAGGATTCCACCCCAATTCGTGATATAAACAAGTATCCACCCGGTCTTAAAACTCACAACCACCGAATCCATACCAACAGGGGATCCCATCCCCAGTTTCATAACAACCAAAAGAATAAAAGAACAGGGGATCCCATCCCCTCCCACATCTCCAGCAATCGACTCATAAAAGAAAACCACCAAAACACTGCCACCAACACTAAGCAAGGCCAAGCCTGTATTTTCAGATTTAAAAGATTTTACACGTTCCATGATTTCAATTCCATTTTGACCGAGGTTAGCACAGAAGGGATTGATCCTGGTGCTTTCAATTTATTCAGTCGGGTATTCATGATTAACGAATATCCTTTTTAACGACAGGAGTTCACAACCACAAACAAGCCATTTAAAACATCAGCAGGGTTCATTAGTGCACAAACAACGACCACCAACGGCCTCGATTTTCAGGAGGCATAAGCCAGCGCAACTCAACAAGATGGTCACAGAAGAAACAACATCAAAATATAAGACAACATCAACAAACACAGCCCCCCTATATTTCTTTATATAATTCGTTCATTGTCTTTAATTAGGTATGGTTTATCAAATTTTACAAAATCAAAAGCACACCCACCCCGCATGATACACAAAAGAGAGAGGCAAAGGAGAAATTCCCTACTTGTTGGATCAACGATCTATGCTGAGGATGGGGGAGGAAGTTCACAGATAGCGATTCGGCTCGCCTGAACAGAAATCGCTTCGTCTATCAATGCTTAGGCCGGGTGTGGAACTCTACGGATAACGATGCGCCCGATGCACCACAAACGGTTTTTGGAAAGCCGCGATTGAGGAAAGGAGAAACCATGACTAACCCTTAGTTTATAAGAGCCGTGGACGATTGAGGTGAGAACGCGTAACCGCGTAAGGCGTGGGGGTCGTGGGTTGACCACGCGGCTAGGGCAGTTACACACGGAGGTCCCTTGGAATTTTTAGGAAATAATTATGGGCTTTAAATGGTTTTAAAATAATTAAAAAAATTAATTTACGTCGAAACTTACGTTGCGGGAGTGGAAAAGTCAGGTACTGGAAGAAGAACGAAAGCCTCGACGAGGGGACACGGTGTCACCCTCACGGTGCCACCTTAACGGTGCCACTGTTTTGGTGGAACCTCACTTTGGCAAAGTAATGGGCCAGGAGGGTCTGGGCCATTACAGTACCATACTTTAAAAATTTATCTTTCCCAAGGGAAATCCTAACCTACTCCTCTAATTCATTATGGAATCCATGCCACCGAGACTCATTATTATAAAAATTTCCCCAAATTGGGAAAAACTTTTGAAATCTTTGAAGAAATATTCCTAGGATTCCCATAAAATCAAGCTACTAGTTAAGAACCTTACTACCCATTCAACTCTAGATAGAAGGATAATCAAGATTTTGAAGGTATTCAGGCATGAAGAGGAATATGATAAGTTGATGATTTAAAATTTTTCATCAACGATCAATGTAATTATTTCATCATTGGTAAAGCACAACCCGAACAAAGGACCAAGGATCCCGTGTGATGAATTTTAAGCACAAAAATTAAATCATAAATCACCTATTTTGATTTGAATCCACAATCAATATCCACTCATTTTTTGTTATTGTTACTTGAAGTATTTGAAGCTAAATCCCTATAGATCATCCATGTATACTTCAAAATTTCATGGTAATATCAATCATTGAATTCCAGGTGATAGAGTAAAGATTCAATTATGCCTTTGACATCACATTGATAACTATAACGAAAATACATCGATCCTAAAAGAAGAACTTGGATCATATTATTCTCTCTCTAGGAAGATGGAGAGGAGAGAGAATATATCACAAAATATGTATTGAATACAAGGAAAATATTATATGAATGAATATTGATTTAATTTATTTATTTCATGGAGATATTTTATTCTCAGGCATATCTCTTACCCCAGTGGTTGGCCCCACCATGTCCTAAACTCTTATTCAAAAAAATAAGTGATAATTTTGAATACACTTAGTATGTGATCCTCTAGGACTTTATCTCGATAGTAGTGAATACTTTTCATAGGAAAGGAGTGGAGTCTATAAACCCATCAAAGCCCCTAAAGAGAAGGAAAATTTATATAAATGACAACCTTTACTATGAACACACTCCATGTAATATAATCCCTTTGTCTCATGATATCTCATAAAGCTGTACACACAATTCATGTAATCATCCTTTATTATTTATTATTAATTAATATTTCTATATAAAATTATTTTCTTCTACCCTTGATATGGATTTTAGGAATGTACCACCACCCTGATCAACATGCCCAAGATATCACTTCCTTTTGAAAGTGAAAAATTATTTCTTAACTATCCAATCAATGTCATGCTACCAATGACACACCCAACACATGCTAACTCACTATGACATCAATACTATAGTTTTCATATTGTATCAAAGTATGCAATAAAATATTATAAACTGATAATAATATCAATTCAAGAGACCATCACACATGTTTACAGATAAGAAAAACCAATGACACCTGAAACCTGTGGTGTTTCTATTGGCGATTTAGTCCTCAAGATCTCATCTACATGAGATCACCAAATGTGAACTTCATGATAATAATTATCAATGCTTATGATCCCCTGAAACCTAATAGTTAATCATGATATGTGTCCAGTCAGTATGACGTATCTAGAACATAGGAAATATGTTTAAGATTAATTTCATGATACCTTAAGGTTCTTATTCTAGCATGGGAACTACTATAACATTTTGATATGACAAATAATATATGGAAATTACCATATAAATAGTAGATTCATAAATATAAACACTATTTATGGTAAGTTTAAATCATATATAACTCACTGTATATATGATATAGTAATCTAAAAGTACTATTTAGTGGGGTCTAGTGAAACCACTGTTACAACACTCCCACTTTCACTAGAATAAACTTTTCAATGAACCTTATTATCTCTCACACGATAGGATCATGATTCTGTTGAGTTATGAAATTAATCATTAGGCTTTCTACATCTCCTTTATGTGTTTATTCTATTATCTATGACTCCATCTACTTGAGTAAGACTCCTCAAGAGATGAGATCCATGAGTATATTGCATTTTCCCCCCAAAAATTTTCTAGTACTAATAATAAGATTACCATAATTTCTATTATGATAAAACATTACATAATAGTTGTGATTCCAATAACTAGAAAAAATTGTTGTGTATTTTACACTACTTCTTTAGTTGCATAAAAAGCCATAATGTACTCGATATTTGTAGATATGGATACAACTAACCTAAATGTGCTTTTATTTCTCATCAACTTATCCTGAAAATGATATTGGATCATATTTATCTAAATTAAAACCAGTTTTTTTCCTTTATAATTGGTTTCTGTACCATTATAAGTCCAAATTACACATCCTTTATACTTCCTCAAGTACAATTATATAGTTCTGAATATTTCTTATGTAGTTCAATTGAAATATACTGATATTTTCCTATCATAAAGTATATAATGGAAATATCACATTTTATACATAGCATGGAATATGTGATTGACCCATCACCAAAAGTTTATTGATTTATAATCACCACATTTTTCTCCTACTATGTCCCATACATGTCTTATTGGAGAGATTTATTCTATGTGGCATTGGTAAAATTCTCTCTCAAATTATTCCAACTTGTATTTTTCAATACCTTGTCAACATATGTACTTTGACTTGGTATAAGTAACACATTAGATCTACTTCAGTAGATCTTATTCCCTAAAACTTAGGTTGCTACTTTAATTAAATCTCTATAGAGTTAATTTCATTATAGTATTGACTAACTATAAGACCAATAATTGTTTTCCATATTTTATTAACTATTTTACTTAGAAAATAGTTATAATTCCACTAAATTATGTTATAAATATAGAAAATATCATTCCAAATGAATATTTTATGATATTTTCACTTATTTCAATCCCAAAATGGTTTTCAATAACTTTTACCTATAATGAAATTTTATGGTGTCACCAAAAATTTCTAGTTTCATTATATAGTCTTTTTTAATAAAGGTGGTATTGTCACCCAATTATAAATAAAATTATCATAGAAAGTTTCTATGATAAGTAAACTTTATTGTATTCAGGTATGATGAATGGTATAACCAATAAATCCTTATTGGTACCACACTTGTACCACCCATGTATAGTATCTCTTGAATTCCCACAATAGTATAAATATTTTAAAATTTTAAAACACTAAGCACCTATAATTTGATAAATGGAATCCATTATTGAATTATAATTGAACATTTAAATCTCATCTTATTTCCATATACTTCTTACTTTTAGGATTCATTATTCTCAATAAATAATATATAACTAGTCATAGTGAATTTAGAATCATTACCATGGTTTTAAACCTCTTATGAAGTATGTGATTCTGTAACATTCCTTTTCCATAAGCTATTTTGGAACTTGTTCCTATGATAAATAGTTGTGCATCTTCATTAATGACTAAATCCAAGTCAATATTTCTCCCACATTCTCAAATAGATATATGCAACCTTTTATAGAAATATATTCTATCATTTGACTATAACTTTTCTACCATAGGTATTTCTATAACATCCTAAGAAACCTTTAGGATAACTACTTAAGATGTACATTATGTTGTTCTAGATGTAGGTTTATTTATATCATAACAAACTATTTGCATCTAAAATCATTTTCTTATGACATAATAGATATATATCACACTATAACTCATGTGATATACTTTTTTATTATAGATGGTTATGAGATAATGTAACTATTTGTGAAGTATGTATTAAAAAATAATGGAAGTTTCTGTATTGAAAATGAATCCTAACATTGATTCTCACTTTACATATATCTTGACTCATATGTGTATAAAGAAATTTAAATTTAGGAATTATTCCATGCTATATTTTATTGATTGATGTTTGAATGTAAGAATCATTATCACTCATCATTGATCCTTCTTACATACATCATAGCTTTAATTTCTATAATTAAATGTGTGTTTAGGAATTAATCCATGCTACATTTTATTTATCAATGAATTATTGGTCAAGATATTTTTAGCACACAGGCCCAAAGATACTCATATATTATGACCATGTACATTTCATATTTAATTTTTACATTCCTTAAAAAAACATAAAGGAACCTGATGAAGTATATTTACCACTAGTTTAACCTTGGAATAGTTCACACACTATAGCTAAAATTAATCTGATTGATTTTTGGTTTACCTTTATTTCTAAAGGTTTCTTTTTCCAAAACTGAATAAGTAAATTCATTGATAATACCTAATGTATTTAAATCCAAATATTGTAAAAAAACCATACTGGATATATCCTTTAAAATTACTATTAGTTTTACTAGACACAGAATTATCTTTCCACATGTAGGTATAAACACGTCTTACATTTTACATTAATAAGTTATTTCTGATTCAAAAAATATTGAACTCTTATTTGAGTATTAGACACCACAAAAAACATTCCATACATAATGGAATAATGTATCCTTATTTCCAATAGACACATAAGATAAATGTTTTTATTATTATTAATAAAAATTCAACTAGAATAATTAAACTTAAAATCTAGAAGTTTCGCACATCTCAATGCTAACATAGGAAACACCCTTTATCAACTACTTGAAGAATTCACCATACTTCCTGTAACATTACAATACTTACTTGGTTAGTATATTTTAATAAACATATGTGATAGGATATAGAATTTAATACCCAAGAAGTATAATAGAAATATTATATATAATTGATTAATATACCTAAAGAAGAAGTAATTAATTGCTTCTTCAATTTAGTTCATTGATTTTTGTCATCCATAGAACTATCTCATGCAAAGAAAATAACCTCCTGTATGAAGATCAAACTCAATTATTTTAAGGAAAATGTGAAGTTGCCTTTTTCATTACACTTTTCATTGGCATTTTCACCATTTCTTTCAATTTTTTATCCATAATAACTAAAGAATATACATTATTTAAGTTCTTATTTACTTGGTTATCCATACCTAAAATCCAATGAATTATTTTCTCTATTATTTCATTTTATAATATTAAAAAAACTAGAAAAATTTGGTAATAAATATAGTATAATGGGATGCATTTAAATAAACTATTACACAATTCAATTTACTTATATTTAGTATAATCATCTCCCATTAAAATTCCAATTCACTTTATCCTCATAGAATTATCAAAGATGATACAACATTTGGTATCATGCATAACCTAATGATGTTTCCAAAACACACCAGTCATTGATGTTAGTATTCTAATTTAAACATCAAATGTGTCATACATGAGTCTCCTGTAATCATATTTCATACCCTCACTTCCTGAGGAAGCTCAAAAGGTATTGGGGACACTATCACCTTGAATTTCCTATGTCGTAGTACTTTACACAAGTGACTGTACCACTCCTTAGAAACCCATGCTAGTTCTGATAGGTTCTTTGTCCAATATTAATTGTATTGTATCTATGGTATTAATTTCCATTATTATAAAAAATAAAATTTATATAATAATAATACTTTTTATCTTGATTACCGATTAGACATTACTGATTGATTAAATCATTAAATATCCCAAACTATTTTATTAAAACCTAGTTTCTCTCAGTACTAGATTTTGAATACATAGTCACATGATTATTCTAGTATAAAATATCCTTGAAAACTCCCCTCATAGTATAATCTATGACTATGATACTAATTATAGTGTTTCAAGGTAGGAACTAGACTATCCAACCACATTAACTCGTAGTTCTTTAAACCATTGAGTGAAGTCCCAGCTTCTCAGAATCATAACCTTTATTACCTCAATAAATTTCCTTTAAAGTGGAAAAAATATAGCTATGAAAAATTATTTTCTACCACCATTAATTAATTAAACCTATTATTTTTTTGATAACTCCTCATTAGCAGGAGGCACCCTTAACTATGACTGATGAGCACCCCGTATACCTGGTTTTGTTAAAATTCAAATGATAGAAGGTGTTTGTGACTTAATATTTATTTTAGGGTTTTTATTAATTATTTATTAATGAATGGATTTATTTTCTATCTAATTTTCACGTGCTATGTGATCTCACTCACAACATTATACAATAAATGGAAAAACATTCATCATGTCATAAATTTATTTAATCTTTGCAATTTATATTTATTATTTTATGTGATTTCATAATCTTCCATATTCAAAAAAATAATAAACAATTCATAAATTAAATAAATGACATGACTTATCTTTATAATTTGATATTTTTTTCTATTTAAACTCAATGGATCAACTATGGCCCTAGTGGTAAAATTCTTGAGTCAATTCTGACTCATATTACAGCGAGCACCCTGGGCCATTGTGTCACCATATTGTCTGGAACATTTCCTTGTCTCAACAAAGTCCACATCTTCATTTTTATTCATCTTAAAACATAATACTTGAAAATAGGTTAGGGGTTCTCAAGAATAAATAATACACATGAAAAGAATATGCTATGGACATAAAGACATTTATATATATTACATGAAGAAATACAATACATAGACCATCTATTTAATTTATTAATTAAATACAATAAACATAATTAAAATAATTAATTAAATAAATTTAAAAACTAGAGATACATTGGTCATTCATTTCTAAAAATTAGTTGGAGGGTAAATTAAATGTGTAATAAAAATGAAATTGTAATAAATTTATGTCGAGGGATTTAATAATTCAATTTAATTTTAATTCTGGTAAAATTATCACTCGGTCTCAGTTTAATTTTTTATATTAAATATATATTTCAAAAATTGTAACTTATTTATGAAATATATATATTTGTAACAATTTTTTTTTCTAGGCCCCTTTATAGGAAAAAAATCCCTAATTTGGATATCGGGACTTAATAGGACCTGAAATGAGAGGATAGGTTAGACAGGGCCCAACCAACCCTGGGTCGGGCTGACCCATTTGGGCCATTGGTTGGCCTATTGGTGTCACCTGGGAAACCTTTAAGGTGGGGGGGGGAGGTGACATGGTATTTGTATAGTAATGGGATGAGTTCATGGCCAATCGAGGTAACATGTTCTTAGGGTCTTGCATACCAGGTGACTAGCTAGTCTGAGCAATGGTAGTAATATGATGAAGGACTGAGGTTGGTCTTAGTGATGGGGTATCACTGATCATGGTGGTAGGCCATGGGAGGCCAACACTAGGAAGGCTAGAAGTTTGATGAAGCTATCACATGGGAGACCACATGCCTAATGAAGGAAATAATTATAGAGTGGATCTAGAGTAACTGGCTAGACGTGGAGGGAGCAGCGCTATCGAGGGGGATTGATGTGACAGGTGATGGAACATGATGAGGTGGCTGATGGTTTCTTGTTGAAAAATCACCAAAAGGGATGGTTTGATGTTGGATGCATGGGATCTTTATAGGGGAAGGCCAACATGGGGATAATGACCATAAGAGTTGTCCTGCTATGGGGCACGGTGTGCCACCAAAAAGAAGGGTCTATCAGGTGTGGGTGGATTCCTCTAGAAGTTGCTACATTGTTTGTTTGTTTCTATCTTTCTCTTTATTTATCACCCCCACCTCTATCCCCCAACCATTTTCTGACCATCTTATGTGAAAAATAGTTTAGACGAATTTCCTTTTTTAAAATTTATATTTCATTTTTGACCTTATTAGGTCACGTCACCCCCACTTCTTTTCAAAATATTTTTTATACCTTTAAATAAAATCCTATTATTTTAGGCTATTTGAAAAAAAATTATAAACAATTCCTCAATTAGTGGAATCAAGGGATGGCCAGAAAACACTATTCCAACCACCTAAAAACTTTTTCAATTAACTTGGGTTCTCTAGAAATTGTCTCGCCCCACTATCTTTGGTTAAATATAACACATATATTTATATGTATATTTATATATATTCTTTAAATTTTAAACCCACAAACAATTGAACTTGATCCAACTTTAAACTTCATATGACTATAAATTTTTTGTCCAATGTTGAATTGAATTACATCTATTGTGTTGTGAGTGTTGTGATTCCCTCTACATGAATTTATTAAAAATTTAATTTTTATTTGGATTAAAACATTACACCATCCCTATAATACTAATTGAAGTTACTAAGGTGTGTATAGGAAGTATATGAGTTGGATATTTATCCCTTTTCCCTAATGACTGATGGTTGCGCCCAAATTTACCCAAGTTTTAAGGGTCAAGCGGTCGCTTGTAGTGTAGCTTGGGTTGTCGAATCCTCAGAGACCTAAGAAGAACCTTTAGACATTCAATAAAAAGAGATGGATTTTTGGCTATGAAGTGGTCAACTTGGGTTGATTTTAGATTATTTTTAAAGAGCACTAAAAGATCTATGTGAATTCAAATTATGAGAAAATGAGTTGATCCTAGGTTATTGCTGGGGGTGGATTGAATGAATTCCTTTTTTTTTACGATTTTAATTTCATTAACTCGAGAAGGATTCATGAAATGAATTCAAACTAACCTCATCAATTACTAATTAAACATCTTCAAAACACATGATAATCACCTATACACTTATAGGATCATTTTAATGAGCACTCCAAGGTAAAGGATGTAATTAGCACATGAAAGTGGGGTGAATAAATTCAATAAGGAAGAGGAAGAATAAAAATCATTGAATGAAAGAAACTCAATTAAAAGAAATTAATAAAATTTAGGGTGTGAGAAATAACATTCAATCCATCCCCTTGCAACTCCCTTGGATCAACCCATAAAAGAGCTACCCCTCCATTGATGACAAGTTCTCAACGGAAGCGGAAAGTAGACTTACAAGGGTGGAATTGAAGAAGTAAAAACAACAAAAATAACGATCACTCCACCGTTGTGTGAACAAAATCAAAAGGTTTGGTGTGAATAAATTCACACCTTGAGGCAACAGTATCAAGGTGATAAGTAGAAGAACAGAACAAGAGAAGAATAATAACTTTTATTGAAGACTAAGGTGATTCGAACAACTTTCATGAGAAGGAAGAACATTACGAAGGCAAATTGGTATAATAACATTACAATGAAAAGAAAGCACCAAGATCCTCAAATCCTCCATCCCTACTGCCTTAAATAGGCATTTAGGAAGCCTTTGGACGAGATCTCATCATCCCATGTGCATTTAATTAATTTTTTTGGAGAAAGGTGGGTGGACATTTAATGCATAAGAGACTTTTCAACTCTTGCCTCGAAGTGAGATCCATATTTCTACACCGAACAGAAGTGCAGAAATAACCATCTAGAAGGACTAATTGGAGTGGTCCATAGAAGACTTAAATGTACCACCAGATTTCCCCTAATATTATTTAAAATTGTAGCCCAAAATACGTTGTGGTTAGGGAGATATGATTGAAATAGTGGTATGTTTTTCTGGGCCGCAGAATCTGGACCAGAATTGAATCTTCAACTTGGGCCGCCTTAAACACCACCATTGAGGACGAATTAGCACTGGATACAGGATAATTATTTGTTCCTATATATGTCCTATAGCCTCCCATGAATTGTGGGCTTCATTGGGCCTGTATTGTGGTCCCCAAAATCCAATCAGTGGGATGATATCCAATCTGCCTTCTCCAGAATTGTTTCCTTTCTTCACCAAAAATCCTCATCATCCTTTATGAATCCTCCATTGATCCCTGAATAAAAAATGTTCATATTTAAGTTTATATCCATTTCCAAAAATATCAAATTAAAATATGGATAATTACATTCTTTGAAATCAGATTAAACATTGAGCCTAAATTGGTACATATTAGGCATGAAGTGCACAAATGCTGGGAATGGATGTTCAAAATTAAAATCCACTAACTCAGGCCCATAAGATCAAAAATAAACATTTAATACCATTACAATGTAATAAAAATATGTAATTTATTGGATAATCACACCCCCAACTTGAGTTTTGATAGTCCCGAGCAAAATATATCTCACAAAAATGAAATTCAAATGACCTTTTGCAAAAACATTTTAATACACATTTCTCACCCAAAGATCACATACCAAACAATTATTAAACCAATAAAAATCATTTAAAACAAGCTATGTCCATAAGCATATCTCAAGCCCAAGACCATTCCTTTGTTCAAATTCATTGGCATATTTCATCCAAATTCAATTAAGCATGATGAAGTGTTGTGCGTCACAATAGACATGGGGGTTCATTTCCATTCAAGGGAGAAAAGATGGAAGCGCTAGGAGAAATCAAATTTTAATAATAACATGAGTACTAATTTTTTTATTTTCTTTTTTTTTGGGTTTTTTTTGCAATTTTTCCATGGTAATTGAAATTGAACTCAATCGAGTCAACCCATGTAGTAAGACTTTGTCGATGACTCCCAGGCTCAAAGACCTTAGGGAACCAAGTGAAGCTCACATACTCGGGCATCATCTCGAGTTAACTCAATCAAAAATAAATTCAAATTACCACAAATAGAGATAAATTTCCCAACTCTGGGCCAGACAACTATGGAGTCACAATCCCCAAGTGCCGAAATCCACACATTAGGTCAATTCATTGCTCTACGCGCAATTGATTTTTTTTGAATACTCATGTTAAAATTAAAATGATCACCAATCCTATACTATTTATTATGAGTCCCCAAGAACTAAAACTAAGACCACACAATCTAGAGGACGTGCATTGTGTTTTTTTATTAAATGAATGAAAATATAACAGTGAAAAATCACATCGGACAACCGCACTTTCCAATATCTATGCACATGAACATAAACTTGCATTAAAATCAGAATCAAGGCATGAAAAATTATTTGATATCCAATTTCAGAGTTTGGAATGTGTGTTATCATGTTCAAGGTTAATGAAATTTTTCCTTCCACACATTTTCATCTCCCCCCCAACTTGGAATACACTGTCCCCAATGTTTAAAGAATTGAAACATAGAAGGGGAAGGATAGAAGTTCAATGAAGACATTGAAAATGAAAATTATGGAATTAAGTCACCTGGTGGTTGATGTTGAAAATGCATTCCCATGTCTCCCTTCAGTTCTGGTTTATCTCCCAATGGCTTGGACGGTTGTGACCAGCTTTTCCCAATGACCTATGACATGCCTTTAAATTTTTTTAATATATATATTTTTTTGTATTTTTTTAACCTAAAAAAAGGTATAAATAACATAAACTAATGATACATTGTCTTATCTTAAATTTCTGGGTAAGGTATTACTCAGGGATCACACCGCGTGACACGGATGAATACGGTGCTCCCCTTTTATACCCATCCGTACTCATAAAAGAAGAACAGGTCAACAATCTATTTTTTTTAAATACCAAAAAAATATAAAATAAAATAAAATAAACTGATGATACATTGTCTTATTTATATTTTATGGGTAAGGTATTACTTAGGGATCACACCGCGTGACACGAATGAATACGGTGCTCCCCTTTCATACCCACCCTTACTCATAAAAGAAGAACAGGTCAACAATCTATTTTTTTTACAATACTAACAAAAATATAAAATAAAATAAAATAAACTGATGATACATTGCCTTCTTTATATTTTATGGGTAAGGTATTACTCAGGGATCACACCGCGTGACACAGATAAATATGGTGCTCACATTTCATACCCATCCTTACTCATAAAATAAGAACAGGTCAACAGTCTATATATTTTTTTAAATAACAAAATGAAGAAGAAGAAGAAAAAAGATGATTCATAAAGATTAGAAACATGAAGACCACGGGTTGCCTCCCATGCAGTGCTTTTGTTTAACATCGTTAGCCCGACATGGATCCTAAATCAATCAATTTTTTCCTGGTTCATAGGTTAGCTCTGTTAACTCTACCTCTATTTCCTGTTTATTGAATGATTCAATGAATGGTTTTAACCTATGACCAATGACCTTAAAAATGTTACCACTTGTGGGATCCTGAATCTCTACTGCCCCATGGGGGTACACATGATGCACTATGAATGGACCTGACCATCTAGACCTTAACTATCCCGGGTGTAAATGAAGTTTTGAACTATACAAGAGCACATGTTTTCCCAGTTCAAATTGTTTGACTTTGATATTCCTAGATTGGTAGGCTTTAACTCTAGCTTTATTTATCCTTGAATTTTCATAATCCTCCATCCTAAGTTCCTCAAGTTCATTAAGATCTAATTTCCTCTTTTCTTCGGCTAAAGAAATGTCGAAATTCATTTTTTTGATTTCCCAAAATGCCTTATGCTCAATTTCAACAGTTAAATGGCATGCTTTTCCATAAACCAACCTATATGGTGACATTCCTAGGATGGTTTTGAATACTGTATGATATGCCCAAAGAGCACCCAAGAGTTTCTCAGACCAATCTTTCCTAGAGGGGTTGACAGTTTTTTCAAGAATTTGCTTAATCTCCCTATTTGCTAACTCAGCTTGACCATTGGTTTGAGGATGGTATGCAGTGGAAAATTTATGAGAAATTCCATACTTAGACATGAGTGAATAGAATGGGCGATTACAGAAATGGGTTCCACGATCACTTATTATAGCCCTTAGAACTCCAAATATAGAAAAGATATGCTCTTTTAGGAATCAGATCACAACTTGATGATCATTAGTCTTGGTGGGAATGGCTTTAACCCATTTTGAGACATAATCAACAGCTAAGAGGATGTAGAGGTATCCCTTAGAGTTTGGAAAGGGTCCCATGAAATAAATTCCCCAACAATCAAAGATTTTAACAACCAGAATGGGAGTGAGGGGCATTTGATTCCTTTTGGAAATGGATCCTAATTGCTGACACTAAGGACAACTTTTACAGAATTCAAAGGACTCATTAGTGAGGTTAGGCCAGTAGAAAACAATTTGTAGGACCTTTGCAGTGGTTTTCTTTGTAGAAAAATGGCCTCCATATGCCTCTCTATGACAAAATTTTAGAATGGACTCTTGTTCAGACTCGGGAACACATCTCCTGATGATTTGATCATGACAGAACTTGAAGAGGTAAGGATCATCAAACACATAGTGTTTGACATCAGAAAGGAATTTCCTCTTATCTTGGGTCCCCATGAATTTTGGAATGTCACCCGTCACCAAATGGTTTGCTATATCAGCATACCAAGGGAAATCACTCACTGAATAGAGGTTCTCATCGGGAAATGAATCAGACACAGAGAGGTGGTGTGAGTTGTCTTTGAATTCCATCCTAGAGAGGTGATCAGCTACAACATTTTCAACACCCTTTTTATCCTTAATGGTTAAATAGAACTCTTGAAGAAGAAGGACCCACCTAATCAATCTATCCTTGGCATCTTGTTTTTGGAAAAGGTATTTTAGGGATGAATGGTCAGTGAAGACAATGATGGGTGATCCTAAGAGGTAAGACCTGAATTTCTCTAAGTCAAAGACAACAGCAAGAAGCTCTTTCTCACTGGTGGTGTGTTTTATTTGTGCATCATTTAAAGATTTTCTTGCATAAGCAATGACACATGGAGTTTTCTCACACTGTTGTCCTAAGACTGCCCCTACAGAGAAATCACTTGCATCACACATGAGCTCGAAAGGAAGTTTCCAATTTGGAGATTGCATGATAGGTGGAGATATAAGAGTTGACTTGAGTGTAGAGAATGATTCCTCACATCTTTCTGTCCATAAAAATGGAGCATCTTTTACCAATAGAGCACAAAGTGGTCGAGAAATAGAGTTGAAATTCCTAATGAACCTTCTATAAAAGCCAGCATGTCCTAATAAGGACCTCACTTCCTTAACAGTTTTAGGAGAGGGAAGGTGACGAATGATGTCAACCTTATCTTTATCAACTTCAATCCCTCTACCAAATACCAGATGACCTAGAACATGTCCTTCCCTTACCATGAAATGGAATTTTTCCCAATTTAGTGTGAGATTCTTATCCTCACACCTTGACAAAACATTTTCAACATTTAGAAGGCATCCCTCAAAAGTATCCCCAAAGATGGAGAAATCATCCATGAAGACCTCTAAATAATCCCCCACCATGTCCGAGAAGATTCCCATCATGCACCGCTGGAAGGTACCAGGGGCATTGCATAACCCAAAGGGCATGCGCTTGAAGGAAAAAGTGTCGAATGGACAGGTGAAGGTTGTTTTTCCTTGATCCTCTAAGGAGACTTCGATTTGATTATACCCATAGAATCCATCTAGGAAGCATTAGAATTGATGACCCGCCACTCGCTTGAGGACTTGATCAATAAAGGGCAAGGGGAAATGGTCTTTCTTGGTACAAGAGTTGAGTTTCCTATAGTCAATACATACTCTCCATCCACTACTGACCCTTGTTGGAAGTGTCTCTCCATCATTATTGGTTATTACTGTGATTCCATCCTTCTTTGGAACCACATGGATTGGGCTAACCCACTCACTCTCAGCTATAGGATAGATGATACCAGCTTTTAACAATTTCAAAAGTTCTTTTCTCACTACTTCCATGAGATTAGGATTGAGTTGCTGCTGAGGTTGACGACATGGCTTTGAATAGAATTCTAGAACAATTCTATGAGTCCCGATAAGTGGGATAATCCCAGGAATATCAGATAGGGTCCATCCAATGGATTTCTTGTGTCTCCTAAGGACATCTAGAAGCATCCTCTCATGATTGGATTCAAGAGAGGAATAAATGACAACAGGAAAGGATTGATTGTCCCCTAAGAACGCATACTTGAGTGATGAAGGTAAAACCTTAAATTCAATATTAGAGTGGTTATCACTTTCCAAGAAAGGATGAGACTTTGTATTGAACTCAGTTTCTTTGTTCAGATTTCTTGACAAAATTGGTTCCTTGTGAAAAGAATTTTCATCCACTAAATTAGCTAGAGTAGTTTCATGAATGGGTATGGACTCGATGTTATTTAATTCACCCATGGTATCATTGATTGGTGAATCTAGAAAATCATCAATAGAGAAATCTGAAAGAGATTCAAGCCAAGGAGAAAAATTTCCCTCATGTGAACAAAGAAAATCAATCTCTTCTTGACTTAAACATCCTTCGGTAATTCCTTGATGTTCCTTGAGTTCACTATCAACACTACCTATCCAATTAACCTCATGGATCTCTTCATTATCCCCAATTTGAGAGTTTTCATTGTGGATGTTCAAGTCTAGACTCATGTTTCCAAAGGTGATGGTCATGTTCCCATTTCGGACTCGGAAAACAGAGTTGATTGTTGCAAGGAAGGGACGAACAAGGATGATTGGGGTTTTCTCCATAGGATTTAAGCTTGGGTGATTTTCTATAACAATGAAGTCAGTTGGGTAAATGAAATTTTCAACTTTCACCAAAACATCCTTTAAGATCCCCTTTGGAACTCGAATACTACGATCAGCAAGTTGAAGAGTGACAGATGTGGGTTGGAGTTCTTCGAGCCCTAACTGAAAATACATAGCATAAGGAATGAGGTTCACACTAGCTCCTAGATCACACAAGGATTTGAAAACTTTGTTATCTCCTAGTTCAACATTTATGTAAGGGCATCCTGGGTCTTTCATCTTTGGAGGAAGGGTTCCTTGGATTGTTGTGCTAACATTTGCTGCCAGAAGGACTTGGTTCTTATGTGAGAATTTCTGTTTAAATGTGCAGAGGTCCTTAAGGTATTTTGTGTTTGTAGGAATGGATTGAATGGAATCGAGGAGTGTAATGTTCAACTTGACTTGTGAGAAAATTTCCCTCAATGTTTCACTCAATTCAGGCTTGGTTTTCCCCCTCATGCGTTGAGGAAATGGGGCAGGTTGTGGGGTTGTTTTTTGAAGAGTTGTTTCTTTCACATTTTTATTAGTATCTTCAATTTTTTCATGTGTTTCATTTGAATTTTCATTAGAGTTTGAATCTTTAGGTGGGTTTTGAACTATTTTTTCAGGTTTCTCAATTGATTTCCCACTTCTCAAAACTGTCACAGCCTTTAGTTGTTAATGAGTTGTTTGAGTGCAACTTGTCTCCCCCCTTGATGTTTGTTGTGGAATGGCCTATGTGGGCATGGGTGCCTTTCCAGTTTTGATGGTTTGAAGTTCTTTTTTCAGGGAAGAGACTTCTAAGTTCATCCTTTCCATTTGTTTGCACAGTTGTTCAAGGATTGGGAGAGGGACAGATTGGGAAGGGGCTTGTGTTGGTTGGGTTATCCCATGGGGATACTTTGGTTGTTGAATGGGTTGTTGGTATTGGACTGGAGGATGTTGGTATTGGACTGGTTGTGGTTGGAATTGGTTATGTTTTTGAAAATTTTGTGTAGGGTATGGGTTTGGTCCTTGTGGTTTGCTAGGTTGTTGGTTATCTTTCCATCGGAATCCTGGGTGGTCATTATACCTTGGGTTGAATGTGTTTGGGTATTGAGGCTTTTGAAAGTTTAGGGAATTGAATTTATTAGGTGGTCCTCCTAAAAGAACATCCTTGATGGATGGAATTGTTGGGCAGTTGTCTGTTTTGTGGTCATGTTTGTCATAGATTGTGCAAACAAGGTCTACAGTTTGGATTTCATTGATTTTCCTATGGTCTATCTCTTCAACCTTCCTAGAGAGTGCTGCAAGTTTTTCCCTAAGGCTTTCTTCTTCTCTAAGTGTATGCATTCCAATAGTTCTTTGAGTCTTTTCAGAATAAGGTGATGTTCCCCATGTTTGGTTTTTTTCAGCAAGGATTTCTAGATACTCGTAAGCATCATTTGGGGATTTGTTTTTAAAGGTCCCATTACACATCATGTCATTGAATTGTTTGTTCCCCGGGCCCAAAACTTCATAGAAAATTCTTACTTGTTCAGGAATAGAAAAACCATGGTGTGGAACCATGTTTAGGGTGTCTTTTAACCTCTCCCATGTTTCATAAAATGACTCTCCCTCTTTTTCAAAAAAGTTTTGGATACTCTTTTTAAGTGCAATTGTTTTGTGGTGGGGAAAGTATTTCTTATAGAATTCTATTTGCAGTTGGTTCCAAGTGTGGATTGATGAAGGTCTCAGATTATTTAACCAGTTCTTTGCTTGATCCTTAAGTTAGAAAGGAAAGAGCCTCATCTTATCTGACTCAATTTGATGTGGTGAGCACATGGTTTCAACAATGTCATTGAACTCCTTGACATGAAGGTAAGGCATTTCTGAATCCATCCCATGGAAGGTTGGAAGGTGGTTTAGGACATGAGGTTTAAAGACATAGTGGGCATCTCGTAGGGCAGCATGCCTAATGCAAGAGGTTGCATTGTTCCAGGTAGGTGTAAGGTAGTCATTCATGGTTTGATCGACTGCATTCTCCAAATTTGGGGTTGCCTCATTTGGATTTCCATTTTGGTTCCCACCCGGGTTTATGAGTTGGTTTCTTTGAAGACCCTCCATTAAAATTGACTCAATATTTAACTCTGGGGTATTAAGAAGATTAAGATCCAATGGTGTACTTGACTCCCCTATCCTATGACTTTCCACCCTAACTAGTCTGTTTGAGTTATCACGGGTGAAGGCGGACATGCGCCAAAAGAAAAAAAAAGCGAGAAAGGGAAAAGATAAGAGATCTTGGGTGAGGATAGAAGAATGAGGGTGAGGAAAGAAGGTTTTTGTCTAAGGAACTTACTTGGTCCCCGGAAACAGTGCCAAAATTTGGTTGCACCCAAATTTACCCAAGTTTTAAGGGTCAAGCAGTCGCTTGTAGTGTAGCTTGGGTTGTCGAATCCTCAGAGACCTAAGAAGAACCTTTAGACACTCAATAAAAAGAGATGGATTTTTGGCTATGAAGTGGACAACTTGGGTTGATTTTAGATGTTTTTGAAAGATCACTAAAAGATCTATGTGAATTCAAATTATGAGAAAATGAGTTGATCCTAGGTTATTGCTCGGGGTGGATTGAATGAATTCCTTTTTTTATGATTTTAATTTCATTAACTCGAGAAGGATTCATGAAATGAATTCAAACTAACCTCATAAATTACTGATTAAACACCTTCAAAACACATGATAATCACCTATACACTTATAGGATCATTTTCATGAGCACTCCAAGGTAAAGGATGTAATTAGCACATGAAAGTGGGGTGAATAAATTCAATAAGGAAGAGGAAGAATAAAAATCATTGAATGAAAGAAACTCAATTAAAAGAAATTAATAACATTTAGGGTGTGAGAAATAACATTCAATCCAGACCCTTTCTACTCCCTTGGATCAACCCATAAAAGAGCTACCCCTCCATTGATGACAAGTTCTCAACGGAAGCAGAAAGTAGACTTACGAGGGTGGAATTGAAGAAGTAAAAACAACAAAAATAACGATCACTCCACCGTTGTGTGAACAAAATCACAAGGTTTGGTGTGAATAAATTCACACCTTTAGGTAACAGTATCAAGGTGATAAGGATAATAACAGAACAAGAGAAGAATAAGAACTTTTATTGATGACTAAGGTGATTCGAACAACTTACATGAGAAGGAAGAACATTACAAAGGCAAATTGGAATAATAACATTACAATGAAAAGAAAGCACCAATATCCTCAAATATTCCATCCCTACTGCCTTAAATAGGAATTTAGGAAGCCTTTGTCTGAGATCTCATCATCCCATGTGCATTTAATTAATTTTGTTGGAGAAAGGTGGGTGGACATTTAATGCATAAGAGACTTTTCAACTCTTGCCTCGAAGTGGGATCCAGCTTTCTACACCGAACAGAAGAGAAGAAAGAACCATCTAGAATTCCGAATTGGAGTGGTCCATATAAGACTTAAATTCAACCCCAGATGTCCCCTAATATTCTGTCAAATTTTAGCCCAAAATACGTTGTGGTTCGGGAGATATGATTGAAATAGTGGGATGTTTTTCTCGGCCGCAGAATCTGGCCCATAATTGAATATTCAACTTGGGCCACCTTAAACACCACCATTGAGGACGAATTAGCACTGGATACAGAAGAATTATTTGTTCCTATGTATTTCTTCTACCCTCCCATGAATTTTGGGCTTCATTGGGCCTGTATTGTGGGCCCCACAGTCCAATCAGTGGGATGATATCCAATCTGCCTTCTCCAGAATTGTTTCCTTTCTTCACCAAAAATTCTCATCATCCTTTATGAATCCTCCATTGATCCCTGAATGAAAAATGTTCATATTTAAGTTTATATACATTTCCAAAAAATATCAAATTAAAATATGGATAATTACATTCTTTGAAATCAGATGAAACATTGGGCCTAAATTGGTACATATTAGGCATGAAGTGCACAAATGCTGAGAATGGGTGTTCAAAATTAAAATCCACTAACTCAGGCCCATAAGATCAAAAATAAACATTTAATTACATTAAAATGTTATAAAAATATGTGTTTTTATTGGATAATCAACAGACTTAACTACATCATCACTTGTGAAACATTGCTCCAGCAAAGGCCCAAGGATCATGAATAATGAATTTTAAGCAAAAAAATTTAAATCATTAATTACAACTTTAGATATGAATCCATGCATGACATCCAACCATTATCGGTGATCACTGCTCGAAGGATCTAAACTTTAATCCATATAGATCATCCACAAACACTTTTAAAGTCTGTGGGAATGTTGATCATCAAATTTCAGGTGCTAACGTGGAGATTTGATGATGACTTATACATCTTTATGATCCCCACAATGATGATCCATCAATGCTAAAAGAGAACTCATATTATAATCTTAGATCATATTATTCTCTCTCTAGGATTCCATAGAGGAGATGAAAGCCCTCACCAAACATGTTGTAAATAGTACTGTTCATGGGATAATCTCTTTACTTATATAGTGAGTTAATAAAATTACCCAGAAAAAGGCACCCCAACCCCAACATATTTATTACTCACTACATATGTCATAAACAAAATCTTATAACCAATTAACTGGGTCATAAATGTCATTTATATTTTTATCACTTACTTATAATATAATAAATATATAATGTGATAAAAGTGATCCATCAACATGAATTTTTATTCCCAAAAATATTAAACAAACCCTGGATATTATTAAAATAATATTCATTCGTATAATATTTTTATGTATTCACTTAATATCTTGTGAATAAATTTAATAAATAAATTCAATAACAATTATTCTAAAATCTAATAAAAATAATTTATTTATTCCATAGTGATAAAATATTCTTGTACATATCTCGGACCCTAGTATTGGATCTCACCATGTCCTAAACTCTTATTCCACAAAATATGACAGATTTTGAATATGCTTAGTGTGTGACCCTATGGCCCCTTATCTAGATAGAATTAAATATTATTCATAGACCATGAGTAGATTCTATCAATCCATTAAGGTCCCAAAAGAGATAATAAAAAGTTATAGTAATGAAAACCTTTCTTATAAATACATTCCATGTAATATAATCTCTTTGTATCATGATATCTCATAAAGCAGGACACACACATCGTTCCATCATTCTTTATTTCTTTATTATTCATTGGACTTACTAGAAAGACTCACCTTCTTCTACCATGGCCATGGATTTAGTGAAGGTACTACCATCCCGATCAACTAGTCTGAGATGTCACTTCTTTTCTAAAGTGAAAAATTATTTCTTGATTATTCAATAATTGTCACACTACCAATGAGGCACCCAATGAAAGTTACCTTACTATGTCATAATTCCATAGTATCCATTTTTTTTATCAAAGTATGTGATAAAATAGTATACATTGATAATAATCTCAAGTTAGGAGACCATTACATGTGTTCTCATATAGGAACAACCAATGGCACATGAAACATGTGGTGTTCCTATTGGTGGGTCAATCCTCATGATCTCATAAATCAAGATCACCAAGTGAGAACTTCATGAGAATAAGTCTAGATAATTATGATCCCCTAACACCCGATATTATAACATCTTCTATGTGAAATCAGTATGATGTATCTAGAACATAGAATGTATGCTTAAGATCAATGTCATGGTATCTCAAGGTTATCATTATAGCCTAGGAACTGCTATAACCTTTTGATATGAAAAATAATATATGGAAGTAAATGGTGGATATAGAAATATATACATAATTTATGGTAAGTGTAAATCATGCATAAATCACTGTATATAAGATATGGTAATTAAAAATTAATATTTATTTGGGTATAGGGAACCCACTATTACAACAGATTTTAGATAATGGTGGTATACCAACCAACCTCAACAATCATGGAACCGCCAAGGGAAAGGTAGTCATCCTCCACCACTACCTAGAAACCTCAACCACATAAAAGGAATTTTCAAAAACACTCTCTAAAACTTAAAACTATCCTAGAATAATTAATGAAACAAATGGCCATAAATAATCTCCAATTCCATAAAATAACCCAAGAAGCCATACAAGACCTAAAAACCCAATTATGACAACTCACTAACTCAATGGGTAAAATTCAAAGTCAAGGGTTGGGTAAAATACCATTTCAACCTATTGTAAAACCAAGGGATAAGAAAATTTTTAATTCAATCACCCTTCATAGCGGTATAAAACTTTAAATCCAAATAAACATTCTATTAGAGTCATCCTCTCATGTGGAAACTACTATTCTAACCACCTGTAAATATCTAAATTAGAAAAAACCTTGTCCTGAGACAATCAAAACCAAGGAAAAGAGAGTTTCAATTGATGAAACCTATAGAACAAAAATTATCCTTCCATTAACTTAAAGGTACACCCAACCAAGGAAACCAAAAGAAATTAAAATTGGGAAGGAAATATTAGAAACATTAAAATAAGTACAAGTTAATATTACCCTAATTAATGCCATCACTACCACAAAACAGGGAAAGGGAAGTGCTTCCCTTTATCAGTGCTAAACAGAAAGCACTGATAATGGGGTATGCCTTTATCAGCGCGTTTTTTAGCGCTGATAAAGGTAGCTCTTTATCAGCGTTAAAAAAGCGCTGATAAATGAATGTCTTATCAGCGCATTTATTTTAGCACTGATAAAACATACCTTTATCAGTGCTTTTAAAGAGCACTGATAAAGGTTTTTTCGGTTTTTATTTAATAACCCTAACAGGCCATCCTCTCTTGCACGCGGTCAAGCTCTCACGGAAGCTGAACAAGGCCCCTCACCGCGCAACCTCGTCCTCCTCGTCCTCCTCCTTCCTCCTCCTTCCTCCTCCTCGGCCTCCTCGTCCTCGTCCTTCTCCGTCGTCGTTGCCACCTCCGCCCCCGCTCCCGCTACCGTGACCGCCTCTGCCTCTGCCGCCTCCACCCTCGTTGCCGCGACCGCCGCCGCCTCTGCCGCCGCCACCGCCTCCACCTCTGCCACCGTCGCCACCTCCGCCTCTACCACCGCCGCCGCCTCCAACCTCGCTGCCACGACTGCCTCCGCCCCGTCCTCCTCCTCCTCGTGCTCTCAAGGTGGGAGGTGAGTTCCGTGGATGGTATTCCCTTGGTATATTATTTATATATTGTGTGTATGAGGACCAAATAGTGAATATATATTTGAGATAGGAATGATACCATATCTTGAGCCTAATTCCAGTAAGGATTTCCATAATAGATAGTGTGGTCCTAATGTGATTATGATTATGTCTAGGGATGTGATTCATAATTAGTGATAAGTTTTGAAATAAGAGATGTTATTGATATTTTGCAACAAAAGTGGGTTGTTTGTGAATGATGTGGAATTGGATACCCTATAGGTTCCATAGGGATATCTTGACTCTAAGATTAAGTATATGGTAATTGGTTAGTTATGATGGTTCACATGTGTGAGAGGTCTACCAAGATTATGTGTGATGACTTCTGTGGATAACCAACCCTTGTTTTCATTTTTTTATTTTGTGTTACCATGGGCGGTAAGTTCTACCCCTTCGAGTTGAATATTTATGTATGAGATACAAAGGAAATAGTTTTTAATCTTATGGTTATATGGATTCCCAAAGATTATACCAATGGAAATGATGATGGATCCATATTAATTTTCATCACATAGCATAATCTCATAGTTATATGATTAGACAAAGATGAACCCATAATACAAAACATATCACCTAGTATGTCTGTCACATATACAAATAAATAAATTAGAAAAAAACATGCTACAAATCATAAAGGCACCATTAAATACTTACATTGGTCAACTTGTTTTAGAAATTGTTTATCTTCATCCGTGCCTTATACTTGCACCCATGAATTTGAAGGTGAGTATGCATACACGATAGTTGACATTCTTAGAGAAGAGTTTCTGGAAGAGTATAAGAGACATGAAGCAATGAAGATCATTAGAGTGTTGGAGCAAATGTGGTTGCTACAAACAATGTGGAAATCGTCTTGTGCAATGTGGCCTAAGTTACAACTTGCAGGTATTGTAACTTAGGCCACGTTGCACAAGCCGATTCCCACAATGAATAGAAAGATCTTCATTGCTTCATGTCTCTTATACTCTTCCAGAAAATCTTCTATAAGAAGGTCAACTATCGTGTATGCATACTCACCTTCAAATTCATGGGTGAAAGTACAAGGTACGGATGAAGATAAACAATTTATAAAACAAGTCGAACAATGTAAGTATTTAATGGTACCTTTATGCTTTGTAGCATGTTTTTTTATAATTTATTTATTCGTATATGTGACAGACATACTAGGTGATATGTTTTGTATTATGGGTTTATCAGGAGTCTTTATGATTTCCTATTTCCACATTTCATTTTAAATAGCATGTTATAATTATATATTTACCATACCCTAGTGGCTCAAATAGTCAGGCATATTGTAGATGTTTCTAGAATGCTATAGGATTCTTTTTCCCCAATGGTAGTACATTTTTAGGATGTTTTCACTGATGAGGTATAAAATTTACTTCTTAATAAAGAGATAAACTTTATAATCTAGTTAGTTTTGGGAGAAAATTCAGTTTCTATCACAATTTCTAAAATAACACCAAAAGAGAATTAGTTGTTTGAATTACAATTTGATGATATAGAATATAATGGTTTCATATGGCATAGTACTTCACCATGGGGTTTTATAGTTCTCTAAAATAGATGGTTGATTGGTATTTATTATTTTGTTGGACTATTGGAGATTGAACCTGATGAGAGTCATGCATATGTATCCTCATCCATGCATTGATAGTCACATTGATCATCTATGAGGTTCTATGATCTTCTCCAAGATAGATTTGACATTAGGATACCATTAGATGAGTTTGACATCGATGGACCTACCATGGACTGCTTTTAGGAGTAGTTATGGCCTGTATGATTTTTTAGCGATGATTTTTGGTTTAACTAATGCATTGGTTGTATTAAGGGACTTGATGAATAGGATATTTCATCCTTTTATGGATCAGTTTTGAGTAGTTTTTTTCAATTAAATATTAGTGTACTCCCAACCCATAGTTGATCTTGACCAACATCTTATCATCACCTTGAGTACATTGAGATAACATTATATTTATTACTGTTTTCTCCTGTTACTCATTAGTTTACTCTTGTTCGCATGTCATGTATTTTCTAAGGCATCATTCAGTCTTTGTAAGACTAACTTGGAATAAATTTGATATATGTCAGATTAAATCAGGTATCTTAAACATACACGATGGTCACCCTACTGGACACACCATGTATATGGATTTCACATGTTTTTAAAGGAATTTGTACCATGATTTGTTTTTATAAAACCCAAACAATGCTACCTGATTAATTAAAACATAATATTAGGAAAGTTCTCGAGATCGAACCCATAATGACGATGAATATGAATAAAGAATGGATGAATGCCAATCGGTTGACAAAAGAGTATGAAGATGGCATGAAAGAGTTTATCAAGTTTGCAGAAGATCATGCATGTGACCCTTCTCAAATCCTTTGTCCGTGTTTACGCTGTTGTTATTCAAGACAAATTAGTCCAGAGGAGTTGGAAGAACACCTGATCTGTCACGGAATAGATCGAAGTTATACATGTTGGAATAAACACGGGGAAAAAACCAATGTAGGTAGTGACTCAAAGAACACGACATTTTATAGATCATATGATATGATTAGAAGCATGAACAGTGAAGACGATCGTATGGAGGGTGTGATTACAGATGTGAATGATGATGAAGATCGTATTGAGGAAATGACAAGGACAGTTGAAGATGAACTTCATGATTTCCCAAAGTTGTTTGAGAAGTTAATGAGTTGTGCAAAAACGTCATTGTATTCTGGTTGCACTAAATATACAACATTTTCAGCCGTATTGAAGCTGTATAATTTGAAAGCAGGAAATGGGTGGAGTGACGCCAGTTTTACGGAACTACTTGCTCTCCTAAATGACATGCTCCCAAAAGATAATGAACTCCCAAGACGAACATATGATGCCAAAAGAATTCTACGATCGATGGGTATGATCTCTGAAATAATACACGCTTTCCCGAATGACTGTATATTGTTTCGCAAGGACCGCAAATCACTTAAAGAATGCCCAAAGTGTGGTTCTTCTCGATACAAGAAAGATGATTCTAGTCCTACGAAAGTTTTATGGTACTTTCTAATCACTCCTAGGTTTAGACGCCTATATGGAAGTGAGGAGACTTCAGGACAATT
Organism: Viscum album; assembly: GCA_963277665.1. Taxonomy (NCBI): domain Eukaryota; kingdom Viridiplantae; phylum Streptophyta; class Magnoliopsida; order Santalales; family Viscaceae; genus Viscum; species Viscum album. The sequence continues at coordinate 1,749,663,019 of OY728126.1, forward strand.
GACATGGCATGAAGATACAAGAATTAAAGATGGGAAACTATGTCACCCTGCAGACTCTCCTCAGTGGAAGAGAATTGATCACAAGTATCCTGAATTTGGGAACGAGCCGAGAAACATTCGTCTGGCGTTATCTATAGATGGGGTGAATCCTTTTGGTTTTCAAAGAAGCAGTCACAGTACATGGCCGGTTATGTTGGTAAATTATAATTTACCACCATGGTTATGCATGAAACTAAAATACATCATGTTTTCTATGATTATATCAGGACCAAAACAACCAGGTAATGATATTGATGTTTATTTGGCCCCATTGATCGAGGATTTGAAAATATTGTGGGATTCAGGTGTTACGATGTATGATGCTTACAAAAATGAATAGTTCACTTTGAAAGCCATGTTGTATGGGACGATAAATGACTTTCCTGCTTATGGAAATTTTTCAGGATATAGAATTAATGGAACTCAAGGGTGTCCCATTTGTGAACAAGGTACACAGTAAATTAGGTTGAAAAATTCATCAAAAACCGTGTTTCTAGGACATCACTGATTTCTACCCCAACGACATAAGTACCGATTTTGGACGACATCATTCGACAGAAGTTCAGATTAATGTACAACAACGTCTCCACTAACAGGTGATCAATTGTTTGAGAAAGTGAAAGATTTGGAAACTACTTTTGGTAAACCATTTTCGAAAAACCTTACGAAAACTGGTTGGAAAAATAGATCAGTTTTTTTTGAATTACCATAATGGAATTGTCTATATGCCAGACATTTTCTTGATGTTATGAATGTTGAAAAAAATGTATGTGATAGTGTCATCAGCACATTGCTAAATGCACCCGGAAAAACAAAGGATGGAATTAAGGCTAGATTGGACATGGTTGAGATGAGAATACGAGAAGAGTTGGCACCAGTGAAGGGTGAAAAACGAAAATTTCTTCCTCCTGCTGCTTACACTCTTTCCAGACAGGAGAGATATCAGTTTTGCAACTTATTGAATGACGTAAAGGTTCCAGAGGGGTATTCATCAAATATCAAGAACATCGTGTCAATGGGAGATTTAAAATTAAAGGGTCTGAAATCACATGACTGCCATGTTTTGATGCAAGATCTAATTCCTATAGCTTTACGTTGCATTTTGCCCAAGAATGTCCGCTATAAATTAATGAAGCTCTGTTTCTTCTTCAAAGATATATGCAACAAAGTTATAGACCCAGTGAAATTGCCAACTATGGAAAGAGAAATTGCCGTCATATTATGTGAATTGGAAATGTTCTTCCCACTGACATTTTTCGATATGATGGTTCATTTGATGGTTCATTTGGTGAGAGAGATTCGACTATGTGGTCTGGTAAATTATAGATGGATGTACCCCATTGAACGGTATATGAAAATTTTGAAAGGGTATGTCAAAAACCGAAGTCAGCCAGAGGGTTGTATTGCAGAGCAATATATTGTTGAGGAAGCTATTGAATTTTGTACCGAATACCTGTCTGGTGTGGAAATCGTTGGCCTACCGAAATCTTGTCACACTGAGTGGCTTGAGGGTAAAGGAATTTCTGGAAGAGAGGTTATCACAATCAATATTATAGATTGGGAGCAGGCCCACCTTTACGTTTTGCATAACAGTTTCGACGTTGACCCATATGTTCAAACCCACAAAGAAATTCTTAAGCGTTTGAATACTTCTAGGGTTGAAAAATGGATATCAGATACACATAATTGACAGTTTATAGGATGGTTTCGAGACCATATTTTTAAGAAGTTAGATGAAAATCCATACTCAATTTCAGAACGACTTCGATGGCTAGCCAGAGGAGCAAGTATGTACATATTATCTTACAATGCTTATGAAGTTAACGGTTATACATTCTATACTAATGAACATGATGAAGACAGTACCATGAAGAATAGTGGGGTTACACTTATGGCTGAGGCGATGCATGTTTTCGGTGCTAAGGAAAAAAATCCAATTTATGCGAATATGTCATACTTTGGCATCATCAAACGAATATGGGAGTTGGATTATACAAAATTCAAAGTGCCGATTTTTCAATGCAAGTGGGTTGATAACAGGACTGCTGTTAAAATAGATGAATTAGGATTCGTGAAATTTGATTTCAGTAAGGAAGGGTAGAAAGACGAACCATTTATAATGGAATCACAGGAAGTACACGTATTTTATGTTCCAAACCCCGCAAACCAAAATTGGTCAATTGTTCTGTTATCGAACAAAACAACTGAAGGGTCAGATGAAAGTTCAACGAAGGTTGACCCTTTTATAGGGAATTCACAATCATTTCGCAGCGGTCCAAATGTAGACGGCATTTTGTATGTCAGAGGAGACCACAATGAAGGAATTTACATATCCGATAGAGGATTCAAATCACTTCAGCCTTTAAAGAAAAAAAAGAGAGTACAATAATCAGGTTATTTGTTTATTGTAACATACATTGTGTGACATTATGTTATTATCTGTTCACTACTATTTTTATGTAATCTAAATTAAATATTAAACCACTTCTGCAGATAATGACTTATTCACCTGCTGATGCGCCCAATCCTGAGGCACAAAAGGTCTCTCAACCAGCATCTGGTGGTCCCACTATAGAGCAACAACAAGTTTCTCAACCAAATGCTGGTGGTCCCAGTGCAGAGCAACAACAGGTTTCTCAACCTCTTTTTGTTGGTCCCAGTGTTGAGGTACAATAGGTTTCTCAACCTGTTTCTGCTGGTCCCATTGCCGATGCTAGCGCTCCGGGGGAAGATATTTATGCTACTTCTGAGGAAATGGTAATAAATGAAACCCTGAAAGTGCAAAAAAAAACAAGAGCGTCATAGTTTGACAGTGTTGGCCAAAATTCTTAAGGCAAAAGCAAAAGGCATCAAATTTGAGGTGGGATGGAATAAGCGATGCCAACATATTAACCCCAACAAAGCCATCTTTAGTAGCTACATTGGAATCGTCACTCGGCAACGCGTGCCGATTGATGTACAGTCGTGGCACCATGTTGTCACTGGGATGAAGACACTAATGTGGGAAGAGATTACGGTAACATTATGATATCATTTTTAAATTTTTTAAAATAAAATAAAATACCAAAACAATGACTTACTCTTCATCATCCATTGCAGAGTGCATTTATAGTAGATGTCTCGCACAAGGAATATGTATTAAGAGTTGCAGGAAGGATTCATAGAGGTTTCCTCACAATTTTAACGAAATATCATCTTAAAGATGCAGAAGGGAAAATCAAGCCGCAACCACCTCCTCTTTACGCACACTTGATATCCCAATGAGCGTGGGATGCGTTTAGCAACCGTCGTGGGGAGCATACTTTTTAGGTACATTGTGTGGGGTAATACGTTTTTTGACGTTTTCCTGTATTTATCACTCTGATTGACATTTTTTTATTTATGAAACAGCTACTGAGTGCTGAAAATAAAAAACACGTAACAGAACTAGCGTACCCTTACCATAAAGCAAGGATGGGGTATGCTGAACTTGAGAAAAAATTGGTACGTCTTTTAAATCTACCCTAATACTAGTATGTGACATAAAACAACACCATAACCATTTTTCTCTATTTATATGCAGATTGATGAATCGAAATCGAAATCCATATCCATCCCATGCCATGTGCTATGGAAGGAGGCTTGTGTAAATAAATAGGGTACATTGATAGATGAAAACACACAAAAAGTGTGGGAAGCATGTGTAAGTATGACATAATATAAATTTGAGTTTCTTTAAATCGCTATTACATTACAATAACTACTTATTTTTATATATTTTCTATCTGAAATAGTCACAAGAATCAACAACAACTGCACCAGATGCAGACATACTTTTAGCAGCCTTAAAGCAGCCAGAAAAGTATGGCCGCGTTAGAGGTGCGGGTTTTGGGGTGACACCCCGAACATATTTTCAAAAACAAAAACAAGCGGAGGATCAAAATGAAAAAATGGAAAAGCTGCAAGAACAATTATCTATTTTTCAAGAATAATTACAATACCAGAGAGAGATGATAGAAAAATTGATGGAGGAGAGGAAAATAGAAGAAACAACTCAACAAAAACCCGTGTGTGACGATCTCGCCCCACCCCCCACCAGCTTTGAGGCGAGCCATTCCCCTAAAAAACCTGACTTAGATGAGGTAATCAATGTTTTAATAATTGTTTCTGTGAAATGTAATTTACATAGACACTGATACCTTTCCTGTAATAATATTCCATAGGGTGAAAATGACTGTGATTTATATTTATCAACTCCCACCTATCACCTTGTAGCGAGGGCTATGGTGTTCAATACGCAAAACGACATGCTACACAACAGAAAGCTTCCAAAAGATCATCTTAGAGTGTCAATTAACATAGCTAATGAGATGAGTGTTGAGCTACCTGTTCCAAAAGACGATGACGACATTCATACGGTTGAACAAGCTGTTGGAACATTCATCTCATGGCTGACAGTTCTTGTAAAAAAACATGTCGACAAAAATGTATTCATTTCTTATTTATTTTTCAAGCTGGACCTTTAAAATTTAATGAAAAAAGGTCTGAACTGATGACTGTTATTACAGAATGACAAATACTGTGGGGTGAAATGAAATATCAGCTCAAAACAATCTCAAGGATCAACCAATCGATTGAAACGGTCTACTGAGAGCACCTTCACCCCACCCATTCTATATCCACAGTTAATATCATTGTAGGCTCATGTGGATACAAAGTTGAAAGACGGCAGTACTCACATATTTTCTTTCAAAAAAGATATGTATGGAGAGGAGATATCAGATTTCATTAGTGCTCAAAATGTAAATGAAGTCCTCAAGTATGAATGGCTAGGCGCCTCAGTTGTAAATGTATACTTGAGGTAAGTTTTCATGATTTGATTTTACAAAAGCTGATATCCTCTAATAATTTTGACTAAATACATTTTATATTTGTCGTAGACGTATATATGAAAAAAAATTGAAGGGATTTCCCCATGAACAAAAATTTGGACTCGTCAGTCCTCACACCACATCTTCAAAAGACAAAATAGATTCTGTTAAAGAGGCTGCAATAATGTCATCCCTGCTCAAATTGTTTGAAAACAAAATTATGGATGACAGACTCTTTTTGATACCAACGATTCAGGGGTAAAACTCTACAATTTAATCATATCAACTATATTTTCCTTTCTTTCTTTACTTATTACTTTTTGTATTTTTAGGGAGCATTGGATGCTGATTGCAGTCAATTTGGATACTCCAAAGATTTATTTTATGGATTCAACGCATGGATATCCAACAAACTGACCACGCATGATGGTGTTTGTTAATTTTTAATACACTAGATCCAACATTTTAAAACAAAACATCTAGTTATATAATTTATGTTATCTTTTAATGAGGATTCTGTTATGATAGGGCGGTGCATCAATATCGTCTAATGCATGGAATGAATCCAAGGCATAAGGATGAGCACACCTACAAGATCTAAAACTGGAAAACTATCCGGGTATATATAATAACATTGCACTATCCAAACACATATCAAAACAAATTACTTATTGTTGTCGATGTTTCTGTAGTGTCCAAAACAAACTAAAAGAAAGGACTGTGGTTATTATGTTTGTAAATTTATGAAAGAGATAATATTTCATAAACAAACTAGCATCCCTGATGAGGTATTTTTAAAAATAATTACGAGTTCATTTAAAATATTTATTAATCCTTTGTGTATTTTTATTTTTTCAGTACTACTATGACTGTCGCAAAAACTCATATTCAGAAGATGATATACATGTGTTTAGAAACGAATGGGCAACATACCTGATGGAAGATTTTACACAAATAGGATGAAGGTGAATTCCTATCACTTATGTTATCTATATATGATCATTGATTATCCTCCAACCTTGTTTGGTGAATTGAGAATGCTCCGATGTATTGAAATCTTAATTTATTACTCAATGTTTTCTATCCTTGGATTCATATTATTGATCTTTGAACAAATCAATATTGAAGTAAGGCATGATGGTGTGCAGTGCATATGGGGTGAACAACGAAACCACCGAGGATCAACAAAATCCATTTTCTATATCTCGTTTGTTTGAACTTGTATTTGAGCACATGTGTTGTTGTTTGACTTGCACAATTATTTATAGGTAGATGCATGAGATAATCAGTATCGTTGAGGGATTTTTTGGAACCAAAATATGTGTCCTAGGATAATTCAAGTAAGGGAAAGGTTGGTTGAGATGAAATCCAAGCTCAAACGACCAGTACATCATCAAAAGAATCAACCATGTGATGCACCATCATGTAGAATCTGGTCCTCGTGATGTTTTGAGGTGTTTATGGAAGGTATGGGGAGTCCGATAAGCCCCATGGCCACCATAAATAATGTTTACAGACATCTCCACATGTTTTTTGTGCCTCGTGCCTCTTTACAAGGATCACGCCATTCACATGGTCCATCTTAGCACGTATGTCCCATTCATCCCATTGCTACTCTTGGAAGAACCTGAGAATCTGACAACGCATAAGCCCTACAAGACCCATACTCATCCAACCAAGAGTATTCCTAGTGTGAAGGGAAGCTAACCATGGGTAATACCCACAACATACCTCTTTTAAATATATGGGTTTTGATCCTTGTATTCTAAATAGTGTACGTAGGAAGCCCCCATGAGTTTAAATCCCAACCAATGGTAAACCATGGTGACCCCCTCACTGGGGTACACCTTCGCTTATTTTCCCTCTTGTATTTCCCTTATTGGTGTCCGAATAATTCTTCAAAATGAGAAACCTTACCTTTATGGGATGCACAAAACTTGGGTCAAACCTCATTGGGCGTTTTGATTCATCTATCAGGTAAACATTCCAGGTGCTCCCTCCTAGAGATGTACCTACCTGATCCACCTTTCTAAGTGTTTTGATCCACCCAGGTCCAACATCTCTGTAAGACACTAAATCATGACCCTATATCCTTGTGGGATGTTAAACTCATGGAATACCACAAGTTAAACATGGGTTTCCATTAATATATTCAATATTAATGTTTAATTAGTCCTTATTAAGGTATTGTGGAGGTGTGGTTTTATGTTTTCCAACAGATTTCATACGATTCCACGCGTAGGTGATTCCATGCTTTTACATTATATGATGATTTTATTATCCTGTATTTGATTGCTAAGTGTACTATATGAAATGTTTGTGTGGTTAAAAATGTGTTATTAAAGGAATTTGGGGTGTGTATATACTTGAAAGTTATTTTTAAAATGAATGCAGTTGTATTTCCTGTGGATTTTCATGCTTAATTCCTTTAAATTTGTTTGAAGAAATGAGAAAGTTGTTTGATGGGTGTTTTCAAATGGATTTAATGTATTTGTGAATTTTAAAGAGGGTTTTCTTATGAGATGTAGAGATTCTATATATGTGTATTTACATTGAATTAAAGTACATGAGAATGTGTTGATATATATGATGTGTATAATGTAAATTGAGCACAATTTACATACAAGGTATTTTCTTTATGATGTGTAGGGGACAAGGTGAGAGGGCAGGGGTGGTTTTCTGGGGGAGGGGGAAGGGGGAAAAGTGGTAGGGGGAAGAGTTAGGGGGTGTGATAGGTTTTTTGAAATATGTAGGGGGTGGGAAGGGGGGGTGTGCAATGGTTAGGGGGGGATTGCAGTGGGCAGGGGTGTGCTGGGGAAGGGGGCATGGGGTGTTCAGGGGGCATGGAGTGTGCAGGGGTAGGGGGTGTGCTCGGTGGTGGGAAGTGTGTAGGGGGTGTGCTGGGGAAGGGGGTAGGGTGCTTCTTTTTTATGGAATGGGGGGACATATTGCCATGTTCTACTAAACATTGGGCCATTTGATTATTATAGATGATTAGCCCTAACCATGCACCAATTTCATTAATTGGTTATTTTATGTTTTGTGCCTCACTAGTATAATTCCATTTATCAACCCCATTCTTTTTTTCATTATTGTATTACTAACATAATATTTGTTTTATTATGTAGGTGAAATATTTTTCCTCAGTTTGAATGCTTTGTTCAGAAACCACCGCCATGGACGACAATTTTTTAGAGCGGATGGATGCAAAAAGGATGGAACATCATTGTTTTTTAACTGTTTGTTGGATAAATGTAATTGTAACCAAATTAAACATTGTTTGAAATGTATATAGAAGTGTGTTGTTTTGTATTCATGATTTCAAGTAAATATATGTATCATTTTTTGTTCTTCTGTGCTTTGTGTGTGGGTGTTGTGTGTGCTGTGTTCAGGTTTTGTTTGGACTATGTGTAGGTGCTGTAATGTGTGCAGGTGTTGGGCAGGTTCTGTACAGGTTCTGGTTTTGGATAGGATTTTTGGCCTTTATCAGCGCTAGTTAAGCGCTGATAAATACTACCTTTATCAGCGCTTGATTAGCACTGATAAAGGGGAACTTTTATCAGCGCTATTTTCTGCGCTAATAAAGGGGCCCCCATTTATCTTCACCGAGATTAACAACGCTTTTTTAGCGTTGTTAAAGGCCGTTTTTAGCGCTATTATAAGCCATATTTGTAGTAGTGCATGAATCGAGTTACATGATATACCAAGTTCTTGATGGAGATGTGTACACACTGAAGGAAAATTTGAGGTGATAAAAAGGAAAGACTAGGGAGGAATATCTCATCATTAATAGAGTTATCACTTCCCACCAAATGAAACGATCATGGAACATTCTAAATTCTATGCACCATAAGGGAGTATTTATTTTATGATGTTATACTTTATTTGGGTGATTATATAAATATGATTTCTTACTCTTTTTTTTCTTTATTGTTGGTTAGGGAAACAAATCCCACAAGAATATTCATTCACATGTACAATCAAATTAATGCACACTTCATTGGTGTGTTAGAGGATGTTCTTATAAGGGTTAAAACTTAATCTTTCCTACTGATTTTTATGTTCTTAAAATAAAATTTGATAGGATTAATTGAAATCCCCTAATTATATTGTGGAGGAATTTAATAAAAACTAAAAAAACATAATTAATGTACATAATGGTATATTATATATAGATTTTGGTAGTGAAATTTTGCACTTAAACATTCTTGATTCCATGAAGCACTCCTTAGAAGAGCATTCATCTCCTTCGTTAAATTTATTCAATGTATTACCTTTACCCTACAAAATTATCTTCTTTCCTCTAATATCATTTCTGAGTTTTCATTATTTATATACATTTTAGGAAATTATTTGTGTGTTGAATACTAAAATGGTATAGGAAAATGTCATTAATGTTTATTAATTGATGATTTCTTAAAAATTGAAGACACAATTACCACCAATGATTCTACTCTACTTATAAAATATGATAGTTCATATGAGGATAATTACCTTGAGTAGATAAATGAGTTCAATGACTTACCCTTTTCTTTTCCTATCTCTTTAATCCAAAACACCTCCCCGGTAGATGGAAATATGTTTTTTTATCATTCTCCATACTTCACCCCCATTTATGAAATACTCCAGCCTGCTTAACCTTGTATGGGAGTGTGAACATGCATTCATATGGGACCTCATTTCCATTATCAGTATTATCCCAAATAAACATATGGTATTTTTATTTATTGTTGAAGATATAACAGAGTGTAGAGTTCCCCCTCGAAAAATTTCCATTATAAACATTAGTTTTTAGTTAATAAAATAAATAAATAACTACATGATGTGTACCCTGATTGCACAATTATATGTAATAATAATATACTCACACACACATATAGTTTATATAGTAATAAATAAATTGAATCATATATATATATATATTTTAAATATAAATATTTTCTTTATAAAAAAAAATAAAAAAAATTATGTTAATAAACACACACACACATAATAAATAAAACTCGAAATAAATCCCATGATGATGGTTGTAACATGTTGTGGGAAGTGAAAAATCCCTGGTTCGATTCCCTGTAATATCCATTAGTGTAAGATTCAATCATTTCCATTTTTTATTGCATGTTATGTATATCTAGGAGAATCATTTGAAATAATTATAAAAATGTAAAAATAAAAATAAAAATAAAAATAATAAAATGATGAAGGAATGAATGGGGATCCCATTGGTTATGACAATTCCATGGAATAGAACTGGCCACTAGTTCAAATCTCACCTTAATAAAAAGAGTCTCATTTGTTCCACTTTTTCCCCTTTAAAATTTTACATGTTGTGTAGTGTGTGATTTTTTATTTCTTATTACACGATGTGTGATATTTTCATAACTATTTAATTAATATGAAAATAAATAGAAAACCCATAATGGCCTTGGCCTAGCTGGCAGGGTCGCAACCTAGAGTCCAAAAGACACAGGTTTGAGTCCTTCCAGATGACTCAATTCCATCATTTTTCTTAAAAATAAAACCACATGTCATGTATATCTATAAATTTCATGTTTCATATGCATTTATTGTTTTATAAAATATAAAACAATATAAGAATAAATTTAAAACCAAATATAGTGTTGGGTGATGGGAAGAGTATTTGTCTAGGGTCTAAAATACTTGGGATTGAGCCATTCCAATATCCCCAACTACATCATTTTTGTATAAAAAATAAAACCAAGTGTTATGTATATTAATTCTTGTCATGTTGTGTGTGTTAATTGTTTTGTAAAAATATTTATAAAACATAAAATAATAATAAAATTTCAGAGGAACAAAATTTTCTCCTATGGTTGTTGTGCTCCATGGGATTGGATCGATCACTGGGTTGAACCCCACCATATGCATCAAAGTAAGGTTTGTTCCATGATTTATATTTTAAAAAGTATACTCTATTTATTCATAGACTATATGTTTTGTATATTTTTTCCCTTAACATTAATTTTGTATTTTTATTTTCTTACACGTTAAAAGAATAAAATAAATCAACCTCAAATATAAAATTTGACCCTTTTCTTATTTTTGTTGTGTTTTTAATTTTTATAAATAATAATAATAAATAAATAATTAAATACATCTATTAGACACACCAATTGGTTTATATCCTTACTTCTCACTTTCTCTCCAATTATAGTGAGGACACTTCAAACATTAGGTGTGTGTATGGGGGAGGGGATAGATTCCTGAGTTACATAGGATTTTTTTCATATTTATTAATTTTATCTATTTTTCCTATTATATGGTATTTTTACTTTCCCCTACATTTTCTTAATATTTTTTCACTTTTGTTCCGAAATAATCATTTTAAAAGCCCATATAATCGTGAATTATACTAAAACTTAATGTATAATTTCCCTTTTTCAAACTTTTTAAACATTTAAAGAAAATATATTTCACTAATGGAATGTGATTTTGAGGATAGAATTAATATTTAGGGGTGATTTCAAGGAAAATTGTTTATTTATCAATGATATAAATTATTATATCTATATAAAACCTTTGATATGTTGATGCACTCTATGTAAGTTTTTTATGGTAAAATCATGTCATTTAATATCTCCACACCCCATTGCACACAATCAGGAAATTTGAATCTTTCCTAATTAATTAAAGGTATATATAAGTTAGAATTAATGTTATTAATATTTTTAAAATGGGATTTCTATAAGTTCATTCCTTATCAAAAGAGTTTCATTACTGTACAATATTGATCTACGATTGATGCCTAATGTTTTATTAAAAAAACAAAACAAAAAAATAATAGTAAAAAAATAATACAACACAACATATAGGATTAAAAAAATTATAAATTTTTGAGTACTTAGGTGGGTGGTTTTTGAAAATTTGATTGTAATGGGTGTAGGGTGGGTTCATTTGAAAGAATTAGGTAAGTTGGAATATTTTAAAATTACTTATATTTAATGAATTTTAAGTGGATAAATAGGAATGATATAGTTCTTACACACACATGTAAAGATTTAGTGGCATGTTTTAATTTTGAATTCCTAGTTAAGATCAGTATAAAAAATCTCCTTAAATTTTGTTCTAATACAATTTATAAGATATACATTTCCATGTTTACTGAGATTAGCTCTTTGGTATGGTTTTGTATTTTCTCACACAACTATAATGAAATTAATTAAATATTAATGTCAAATACTCATGATCTAGGGAATATATTAATTAATTATTTCCTAAATGTGATTTTTCCCATCAATGAAAATGTTCAGGTGTGGGAATGTGATCACACTATGATTCACTATTTATTTACACCCTTATACCAATGTTTTTATTTATTATGGGTTATAATTTAACAAATTTGAAATAAAATTTAATCCAAATAAAATTTATTTAAATCATATTTATCATTTTAATAAAGATAAATTTCACTTTTTTTGATTATTTCATTGTAGGTGAAGGTGATTTGAAGATCCCATTATAAAGTGGGACAATAGGCCAAAATTTATAGAATCCCAAGAAAATATGTATATTGTTTCACATATTTTAAGGAATATTTACATTATATTGGGTTTAAATGAGGTGGTTGAATCGAATAATATTTTTTATATAACTTTTTAGAAGTCACCCAAGTCCGATTCATCAATCTAGTAGCCTAACTAAACTGATATGTCTATAAAACCAAAATTTCCTCAAAGTCATGTGTACATCTTAGTATTTTAAAAATATTTCCCCATATAAAAATACAATAGACACTAAATTTTCTAAGGATACATTTAATAGTTAAAAAAACTCTTCATTTTGTTAAAGTAGATATATGGATTTTTACTAATATAAAACCAAGGTACAAGTGGTATTTTGAAATCTGGGTTCCCAAAACCACCTTCCACTTTGCCTATAAATTGGAACCTTGGGAACCATATTTGTAAGATTGACTATGAAGTGATTTTATTACATTTTTGAGTTCCTAAGGATTAAAATAACATCCTTGTAGGTTTTTTAGCTCCTTATTCTCATAGATATAGAAAATATGAAGGCAGAGTTCCTCATGAGCTTCCTTCTCCTCTCGATGGTGAGCTAAACAATGAGAGATCCTTATGAGAGTGATACACACATGTAATGGGAGTTCTGACACGTTTATTATCTATTGGTTTTATGTAATTTGTATTTAAAAATATTTTATTCCATGTATCATACATTATTTTATATTTGAATTCACGTTTTGATTCATGTGAATGGATTGATATGTATTTCTAACTGATCAGTGTGATATTTTGAGTGTGTGGATTGTGTTGTTTTAATTTTACAACATAATAATCCTTTTCATTCCCACATTTTAAATATTTCAATATTCTTTGGAAGCTATGATACTATTAATAATGGATTTATCTTGGATATACGATTATTATGTAAAGGTTTGGTTCTACTTTTATTGATAGAAAGTATTGGAGAGTAATTGAGATTCTGATTAATCTCAACCATAGATTAACTCCAAACCTAATGATTTTTTAAACTAATAACTTGACATGTCATGTGTTGAACTTGTAATGATCGAATTCTTATATTTCTACAAAAAATGAATCCCATTTATCAACTATTAAACTCTTTAATTAAGTTTTTTACTTAAAACTATTTCCAAAACCACCCCACATTTAGGTCTTCTTATGAAAAATTCACATTCTAAATCCTTAAACTCTCTTTGAGAGATAACCTAGGGTTTTACATAGACTATAAATCATCTTAAAAAACCTAATAAATTTGACATGTCAAGACAACATGGTCTATAAGGCCCCAGACTTAAACATTACATAATCCTTAATTAATTTAATAATTCACATTGAAGATATTTTCAGGTTTAGAGTTTTAGATAATTAGGCCATAACTATTACATTACATCTCAAAAATTAGAAAGTAGACACTTCTACTCAATATCCACTTTTTTCATAAAATAAAAATTCTTAAAAGAAAACAATAATTATTTTCTTGATATAAGTATTCTTGAGTTCTTCCTTTCTCTTACCTTGCCTTATACCCTGTGAAAGAAATTTCAAAAACTTGGTATGATCCTAAAAATCTCAGTAAGGGTTATAAAATAAAGAAACAAAACATTATTTCATTAATACATAAAAAACATAAGCTCTTTAACATACCTCATCAAATCATAAGATTTAGGAATAACACATTTAAATCATAAATCATAAAGTTAAATTGTGGCATCCATATAAAACATACATTATAGCTTTACAAACTATGTTGGGAGTTACATTTGGAATCCCCATAATTGTATATTCCCTAAATCTCTTAGGAGAAACATTCACGTTTACCTCCGTCACATTACCCAATGCATTGTAGAGCTATCCCGGGCTCCCCCGCCCTAGGTTTATCACAAAACCACCCATATATGTAAACAATTACCAATAACCATAACATATTCATAACACATAAAACAAGCATAAAGGAAAGATAATATTTCCATATTTCAATCCCAATATATCATTTCAAGATATTGACATAATCAGTTCTTTATCAAACAATTTTCAAAACCGTTTAAAACATTTAATAAAGAGATTTTTAAATCAAAGTGTCTCATACCAATTTGAAACTTTTAAAATAAATTTTAATTTCAAACATTCATATACATATAAATAAATCCTTAAAACCTTTTTTAAATCATGGATATTAATGAGAAATATTTAGAATAATAAATCTTTAAAACAATACTTTAGTTAAAGAGTTCTTAACCAAATGAGAGACGCTTGCATACAAATAATTGAATAATAACATTAATCAAAGATTATAATATCATGAGAATAAGGATATTCATGATATAATATTTCAAAGGGAAGTATATACACCATATAAAATTGAATTGGTTTATAACAACAAATAAGTCTCAATGGAATGTAAATTGAGAAAAAGTCCCTTGCAAAGATCATATCCTTTGATTAAGGACAAATCAATGGCATAAACATGTGCGAAAAATAATAATACACACAATATAAGTGTATATTAAGTGTAATACAATTATAGTTCATCCACACATATTAATATCATGACATAATCAAGAATTATAAGTTTAACCCAAATAATGGAAATTGGGTTAAGGAGTTATCTTACAGAAATTTGACAGCCTAACGATGTCGCTTTAAAATTCATAAAATAAGTTGATGATAGAAAAAAGGGTTTATCATCACATGGATTTAAAATGTACAACAATAAGAATATATAATAACATATCCCAACTTAGGAAAATCGAAATTAAAATACATGACATAAGAGAAGTCTTTGTCTAAAAGAGTGCGGTGAAAGGTTCCCTTACCAATTTGGTAACTTACGAAATAGACACCCCATGAAGGAAGGAACCTAAAATGAAGATTTAAATAACCATAAATTAAATTATGTTACACAAAGAATAAAATAATGGGCAGTAAATACACCACACAAAAGGAAATAGTGGAAAATATAGAATGAATCTCACGGGAATAAAAAGTTAGATGAAAACCCCTCACCATATTGTAATCAATTGAGTCTTATGAAAAAAAGTTAATAACCAACAAATGAATCACAAAATACCATGAATATAAATATAATTATTATAATATATATCAAATGGTATTACACAATACAACACATGCACAAAATAAGTGGTGAATAATGGAAATATCATGAAATTAAAAGTGAGATAAGAAACCCCTTACCTCAAGTCCGAATTGTCTTGTATGTTCCTTGTTATTACGGAATAATAAACTTAAGTTAATTTATACTTTATTAAGAACCTTTTTCAAGTTTATTATTCCTTTTTATTTCACTTATTACCTTGCTATAACAACTAGTTAATTATTTTAGTTCATATCGAACATTTTGTCAATGTTCGGAACTTTAATAAAAAATGAACTTCTTTTAATTACAAGTTGTCCCTATGGTCAAAATTCCATTATCTCCATAATTATACTAATGATTTATATATCATATATATCATATATATCCAGTATACATATGTATTTATAATAGTACATAACACTTGGAGATAAGAAATGAAATGCACTGTTCTTGGAGACGATAAGCCATACATACGCATGAATGCTACTTTCATTTCCATTTCTTATATTAATGGAATGAAAACTTAATCATATATAATTATATATTAATTAAAGTATAATATCATATATAATTTTATTAACACCATCTTTTATACATTCCATGTATGGCATGAACGAGTCATATCACTTTGAGGGGGTGGTAGTCCACACTTCCTCAAATGAAATTATCATATTTACCCGTTATGGAAACAATAAAGGTATGATATAAATGAAAAATACAGAAGTTAAGAGACAATATAAATATACTATATATCACATATAAATACATTTCCATCATAATGGCCACTATGAGATGCGGTTGGAGATATTCGAACAATCATCGTTTCGTGAGGCATTAGTTCACCGTCCACAGAAACAATATGTTCTTTACCCATTAGACGGAGGTGTGTGTAAGTGTAGTTCAAATAATTCTCATAAAAAACATATTATATTGATTATAATGGTTTTTTTATAAAATAAAGGAATATAAATAGTTTATGGGGTTGGAGAAGTAAAATAAAAGAAAATAACTAAAGAGAAGACATTACCTTTAAATTGGGTATCTCCCTTCGGTTTGAACCAAAAGGTTTACTTGAATTGCCTTATGCCTAGGATAAGGATTCTAGGTGTAAGAGAAGGATATTGAGGTCTTATTTGGGTAGATGTTGGACAAAACAAGAATATTTAGAGGTGTGAGTAATGGGTTATAGGTGATGGCTTTTTTATGAGGAGGAGGGGCTCTTTAGGAAAGTTTGAAAATATTATTTTTTATATAATGATTTTCGGTTTCTAAAGGTCAAAAACTTATTAAAGTCTAAGATAAGATGAATTTTTTTCGAAATAAAATCATCCAATAATAACTAGACAGATTTTGAATATTATTTTAATCTTTATAATCTTATTTATTTTAATCATTCATTATTGAGGTAAACACTTCATTGTTATTGTGTCATAAATAATTTTATTTATTTGATGTCTAAAAAATTATAAAAAAATTCCATGATATAGGAAATCTTTTTATATTTCAAATTAATATTTATATTCAAAGAGATAACTTATATAACCCCATGTAAGATTTGATTTACTAAAAGATATATGTTTATGTCATTTTTGTCATTACTTTAAATTAGTTAATATAAAGTGTCATTATCACTCTTATGTGGATCCATGGGATCCCAAAAATCGACCCAATGATGCCCATGGTCAGAAATTTATCAACCAATATGATTAGGACACATGTTAGGGTAATTTAATATTATTATAATATTATTTTTACCATAAATTACCTTATTTATCTTTAACTACGGTAAATAAAAGGCAAAAGCTACTATTCACCAAAAATTATTTTCATCTTATTGAACCACATTTTAATTAATAATAACAAGCATGTATGTCATATTTTCGAAATTCAATTCACAGAAGTGGTAAAATTTCATTTAAATGAAAAAGTCAATTTTTTAACTACTACTTAGTGTTTTCACTATTCATCAAAAATTGAAGTTTTTCTGAAAAATACCAAAAATTCAGCCAAAGCTATATTTGATATTACAAATTCAAAGATTATTTTTATTTTATAAAATTCAATACATAGAAGTTGCATTAATTAATTTAAAATGAATTCCCGTGTCAAAAACAAAAAGCGTGTTTTTTAATAAATAATAACAATCAAAAGATTGACACTTGTTTATGTTCAATTTCAAAGTGAAATTACTTCTAATGAAAAAAATTGGATTAAAAGGTAAAAATATAATATAATTAAAATTTAAAACCAATTAAAAAGATAATCTAACCATATAAATAAATCATATTAAAAGGAATTTTTGAATTAAAATACAGTATTTTTCACTATTCATTAAAAAAATAAATTTTATCAGAAAAATACCAAAAACTTGCCCAAAGTAAATTTTGATGTCCCAATTATAAATAATAATTTTATTTTTTCAAATAGAACATATAAAAGTGTCCAAAACTATATTTGAAGAGGGTTCGCGATCAAAAGGATGTAAATCGACCTTTTAAATAATATTAGAGTAATTATGCTTAAAATTAGATTCATTCACATTTTAAGCCACTAACTTTTATTGGATAAATGTAAATAAATTTAAGAAACATGTTTAATAATAGTATGTTTAGTTATGTTCATTCCCTCTAATACAACGACAATGAGTTAACTACCATTTAAAATAATATTATATTATTATTTTTCAGTATGACCCAACGTTGTGTGCAACGTAAGATTTCAAAGAAAACCATTGTTGTGTATCTGCTATGCCATCGAACATAACATCCCCTTTAAAGTAAAACTAATATTTAATTCAAAAATATTAATAAATATGAAAATATATTTTTGTTTATTTACTTGGGATGTTACATCCTTCCCCCCTTTTAGAAATTATGTCCTCACAATTTTAAAATTGTGCTCAGAAACTTCATTAAAAGTCCCATATTGGATAAAGAGTCAATAAAACTATCACTTTAAAAGAAAGAAAGAGATGTAAAAATGTCACTTGAGATAACCCATAATAGGATTTCGTGAAAACATGGATATGGAGGAGAAACTAAGTGTCAAGTTCTGATGGAGAGTGATAGAAAACATGATTATGATAAAGTTAACCACTAGAAAATCACAAACTTGTGGTAGGTTAAATGATCTTTGGTTTCCTAGTAGGAGAAGGTAAACAAATAACATTTTTTTTGTTTTAAGTTCATTTTCATAAAGTTGGAGAATTTTTTTATGATATTGACTAAGGACATAATGAAATATACTTACTTTTCAAGTAGAATTTCATCTTTTAATAAGTTTCTACCAAAAATTTATCTTTTCTCCAAATGATGAGTATTCAAGATGACTTGTTCACATCTGAAGTTCTAGAATATACTTCTATAGAATCACATAATCCAAAAAAGATGAACTATATATTTCCCTTTTCTTTAGTCATTAACCAAAACAAAAAATGGTTAGTACATGATCAGATAATCCCCCAAAAGGGATAATATTTTATAAAAACTAATACTACTCTTAGTCCCTAAAATTCGATAAACAAAATCCAAATTTCAACAAAGACCATTCAATAAACAAATGTCCTTAAAATTCTTCAAAGTAACCCAAACTAAGATTATAACCCAAAACTTGTAAGGATTTAATCACATAGTCCTCCATAGTAAATCTTAACATTTATCTCCAAATAACATTGACTACTCTTAAAGTCTCATACCGAGGTGTAATTAACCAAATCACATATTCTCTATGATAGGTTAATCATTTCCATAAATAACCTAAATTTCCATATGTACATAATAAAAACATAGATTCTTCCAAAATAAAATTCCACCATTAATCCTCAATTAAAATATCAAATTATTCTATTTTCCTTAGGCATATAGTTTCCCAAAAAGATAAAATGTCTTCCAAAATAACCTTTATCACTTAATCACTGAATCATTTTCCTATACCAAAGATATCCATTTGATAAAACATAAGATCCCAAATCAACTTATTCATGATCAATAAAATCATTTAACTAAAACTAATAAGTCATACTAACCAGGGACTTAATGTAGTCTAGTGGTAGGCGATAAATCCTAATCACACTTTGGTTGTGGGTTCGATTCCCACAGCTTTGTCCGATGCGATGGGTTGTCACATGGTCTATGTGTTTTCCTTTTCAAAAAACTATACAATTTTATAACATTCCAAAAAATGAGATAAAATCTTAAAAAATAATCATAACATGATTTAAACTCAATGGTTGTCTTATGACTCTCATTTTCTTGACAACAAATAATGACCCAAATATCTCAATTCATGAAGTCTTATATATATTGATTTTTTTTACCTCTATAAAATAACACTATTACCAAATAAATAACATCGTACCTTGATCATTGTGTTCACCTCATTTCATCGTCATCTTGCTCACGTAGATAGATGGTCCATGCATTGCAACAAGGATTCAGAGATCCTTCAAAATCATATACTTACTTTATCCAAATACAACTTGTACAACTTGGGTCATATTTGTGATCACAAAAAAATAGTTTTGAAAAAAATCATGTATGACATATAATTTCAAAAACATTTTATAAAACTTGATTTTTATAATACAGTTGGACTGAGTTTGAGTTGAAAATTTCATTCAATGGTCCTTTTAAAATACCATAAGTATGTGATGAAAGACTATAATTTAAAAGAAAATATAAGTAGGTTGTCCAAGGGTCTCCTTCTTCATTACCTTTTTCAAAATCATAATATACTTCAAAATCTTGTGATAAGGTACAATATTTGAAAATGACTTGATAATATTTACCTTTCTTGAAAATATGAGAATATTGTGAAAATAGGATTTGATTAAATACAACCCATGATCCACGATGATATCTAGGTATAGTGTAGGTGTTTGATATCTCAAAAAACATCTTTCAAGTGAGTTGTATGCTAGAAATTTTTTCACAATCATCGAAACATGACTTTGAAATAATTATTGCAATCATGTCATCAGGAAGAGATAGGAATGTTGTTTGAGATCCTCCTCCTTACATTTGTAACTAACTTTCCTTGATCTAAAAAAGTTAAAAAAAATGATTTAACTTAAAGAGTATACATAGAGACTAACCATGTGTATAATAAAAACTCATAATCCCTAAAGTTTTCTAAACCGACCCCTGATACCAACTGTAAGGCCTCATCCTTAAACATTACATAATCTTGAATTAAGTTAATAATTCACATTGATGATCATTTCAGGTTTAGAGTTTTAGAGAATTAGGCCATAACTATTACATTACATCTCAAAAATTACAAAGTAGACACTTCTTCTCAGTATCCATTTTTTTCATAAATTAAAAATTCTTAAAAGAAAATAATAATTCTTTTCTTGATATAAATCTTCTTGAGTTCTTCCTTTATATTACCCTACCTTATACCCTATGAAAAACATTTAAATAACTTGGTATGTGCATAAAAATCTCAGTAAGGGTTATGAAAAAAAGAAAGAAAACATTAGTTCATCAATACATAAAAAATATAAGCTCTTTAACATACCTCATGAAATCATAAGATTTATGAATAACACATAGAAATCATAAATCATAAAGGTAACTTGTGACATCTATACGAATCATACATTGTTGATTTTATAACTATGTATGGAGTAACATTTGGAATACCCATCACAGAATATTCCTTAAATCTCTTAGGAGAAACATTCATGTTTACATCCATCACGTTACCCAATGCATTGTAGAGCTATCTCGGGCTCACCCGCCCTAGGTTTATCACAGAACCACCCGTATACGTAAACAATGACCAATAACCATATCATATTCCCAAAACATAAAATAATCATAAAGGAAAGATAACATTTGAATATTGAAATCAAAATATATCATTTCAGGATATTGACATAATGTGTGCTTTATCAAACCATTTTCAAAACCATTTAAAACATTTAATAAAGATATTTTTGAATCAAAGTATCACATACCACTTTGAAACTTCTAAAAGAAATTTTAATTTCAAACATTCATATACATATAAATAAATCCTTAAAACTTTTTTTAAAACTTGTATATTAATTAGAAATATTTAAAAGAATAAATCTTTAAAACAATACTTTAGTTAAGAATTTCCTAACCAAATGTGAGATGCTTGAAAAAAAATAATTTAGGAATAACATTAATAAAATATTATAATATCATGAGAATAAGGAGATTAATGATATAATATTTCAATGGGAAGTATATAAACCATATAAAATTAAATTTGTGTATAACAACAAATAAGTCCCAATGGAATGTAAATTGAGACAAAGTCCCTTGCAAAGATCATATTATTAGATTAAGGAAAAATCAATTACATAATTATGTGTGAAAAATAATAATGCACCCAATATAAGTGTATATTAAGTGTAATACAATCATATATCATTCAAACATAATGATATCATTAAATAATAAAGAAGTACAAGTTTAACCCAAAGAATTGAAATTGGGTTAAGGAGTTCTCTTACAGAAATTTGACAGCCTAACGACGTCGCTTTAAAATTCAGAAAATAAGTTGATGATAGAAAAAAGAGTTTCTCATCACATGGAAATAAAATGTATTTAAATAAGGATATATAAGAACATATCACAACTTAGGAAAATGGAAATTAAAAGACATGACATAAAAGATGTCTTTGTCTAAAAGAGTGCGGTGAAAGGTTCCCTTACGGATTTGGTAACTTTTGAAACATACACCCCATGAAGGAAGGATTATACAATTAAGATTTAAATAACCATAATTTAAAGTATGTTACACAAAAAATACAATATTTTTCAGTACATACACCACACAAAAGGAAATAGTGTAAAATATAACATGAATCTCACAGGAATAAAAAGTGAGATGAAAACCACTTACCACGTTGTAATCAATCGTGTATTATGACTAAAAGTTAATAACCAAAAAATGAATCACATAATACCATGAATATAAATATAATCAAGATAATATATATCAAATGGCAGTACACAATACACAGCATTCAATAAATAAGTGGCGAATAATGTAAATCTCACGGAATTAAAAGTGAGATAAGAAACCCCTTACCTCAAGTCTGAATTGTCTTGTATGTTCCTTGTTATTCCTAAAAAATAAACTTAAGTTAATTTATAATTTATTAAGAACCTTTTTCAAGTTTATTATACTTTTAATATCACTTATTACCTTTATATAACAATTAGTTAATTATTTTAGTTTATATCGGACATTTTGTCGATGTTCAGAACTTGAGTCAAAAAATGAACTTTTTTTAATTACAAGTTGTCCCTATGGTCAAAATTACATTATATAAAGAATTATATTCATGATGAATATATCATATATATCATATGTATCCAGTATGTATCTGTATTTATAATAGTACATAACACTTGGAGATAAGAAATGAAATGCACCGTTCATGGAAATGGTAAGTCGTACGTACGCATGAACGCTACTTTCATTTATATTTCGTATTTTAATGTAATGAAAACATAATTATATATAGGTATATTAAAATTCATGTATAATATCATATATAATTTCATTAACTCTATCATCTATACATTCCATGTGTGGCATGAACTAGTCATATCACTTTGATGGGGCGGTAGTCCGCACTTCCTCAAATGAAATTATCGTATTTATCTATTATGAAAACCATAAAGGTATGATATAAATGAAAAATACAGAATTAAAGAGAAAATATAAATATAATATATATCACATATAAATAAAGTTCTATCATAATGTCCACCATGAGAGACAATTGGAGATATTTGAACAATCATCGTTTCGTGAGGCAGTACTTCGCCGTCCACAGAAACAGTATGTTTTTTACCCTTTAGATGAAGGTGTGTGTAAGTTTAGTTCAAATAATTATCATAAAAACAACATAGTATATTGAGTATACTGTTTTTTTTATAAAATAAAGGAATAAAAAGAGTTTTTGGGGTTGAAGATGTAAAATAAAACAAAATAACTTAAGAGAAGATGTTACCTTTAAATTGGGTATCTCCCTTTGGTTTGAACCAAAAGGTTTACTTGAATTTACTTCTGCCTAAGGTAATGCTTCTAGGTGGAGGATAGGGTTATTTAGAGATTATTTGGGTATAGGTTGTATGAGAAAATGGTCTTTAGAGGTGTGAGTAATGGGTTAGAGGTGAGGTTTTTTTATACGAGGAGGAGGGGCTCTTTAGGAAAGTTTGAAAATATTATTTTATTATATAAGGATTTTTGGTTTTTAAAGGTCCAAAACTTATTAAAGTCGAATATAAGATGACTATTGTTCAAAATAAAATCATCCAATAAGAATTGGATAGGTTTTGGATATTGTTTTGATCTTTATAATCTTATTTATTTAAATCATTCATTAATGAGGTAAACACTGTATCATTATTGTGTCACAAATAATTTTATTTATTTGATGTCTAAAAATTTAAAAAAATTACCATGATGTAAGAAATATTTTTAGATTTCAAATTAATTTTTATAGTCGAAGATATAACTTATATAACCCCATGTAATAATTTATTTACTAAAAGATATATGTTTATGTCATTTTTGTTATTAATTTAAATTAATTAATATAAAGCGTCATTATCACTCTTAAGTGGATACATGGGGCCCCAAAATCAACCCAAGGATGAAAATGGTCTTACAGTTATCAACTAATAGGATTGGGACAAAATTTAGGTTAATTTATTATTATTGTAATATTATTTTTACCTTGAATTACCCTATTTGCCTTTAACCGTGGTAAATAAAAGTCAAAAGTTACTTTTCACAAAAATTATTTTCATCTTATTGAACCAAATTTTACTTAATAATAACAAAAATATATGTAGGATTTTTTAAATTCAATTAAAAAAAATGGCAAAATTTTATTTAAATGAAAAAGTCATTTTTTAACTACTACTTTGTGTTTTCACTATTCATAAAAAATTGAAGTTTTTCAGAAAAATACAAAAAATTCATCTTAAGATATATTTGATATTATTAATTCATAAATGATGTATATTTTACTAAATTAAAAAAATAGAAGTTTCATTTATTAATTTAAAATCAATTCCCATTGTCAAAAACAAAAAATCGTGTTTTTTAAGCAATAATAACTATCAAAAGATTGACACTTTTTTATGGCCAATTTCAAAGTAAAATTACTTCCAATGACCAAAATTGGATTAAATGGTAAAAATATAATCTAATTAAAATTTAAAACCAATTAAAACAATAATCTAATCATATAAATAAATTATATTAAAAGGTAGTATTGAATTAAAATACAGTATTCTCACTATTCATTAACAAATGAATTTTATCAGAAAAATTCCAAAAATTTACCCAAAGTAAATTTTGATGTCCCGATTCTAAATAAGAATTTTATTTTGTCAAATAGAACTTATAAAAGTGACCAAAACTATATTTAAAAAGGCTTCTTCATCAAAAGGTGGTAAATCGACATTTTAAAGAATATTAGAGTATTTATGATTAAAATTAGTTCCATTCACATTTTAAGACTATAATTTTTGTTGGATAAATGTAAAAACATTTAAGAAACATGTTTAATCATAATATGGTTAGTTCTGTTCATTCCTACCAATAAAAAGACTCGGTGTTAACTATCATTTAAAATAATATTATATTATTATTTTTCAGTATGGCCCAATGTTGTGTGGAACGTAAGATTTCAAAGAAACCCATTGTTGCGTATCAGGTAATCCATAGAACATAGAATCCAATTTAAAGTAAAATTAATATTTAATTCACAAATATTAATAAATATGAAAATGTATTATTCTTTATTTACTTGGGATGTTACATGGTTAATCATAAAGGATGTTTTATTTAAAAAATATAGATCACCATTGATGTAGAGATAAAGAACTGGAGGAAATTTCTATCAAGTTTATAGTAAGAAAAATATGCATTGTCATAGTGGATAAATAAAATTATTTTTGGAATTCTAGTATGGGACATATACATCAACAAATTATAGATAATATCTATAATATAAAGGAAACAACCAATATTCCTAACCTAAAGCATGATAGGGAACACACATCTGATGCATGAATGGGAGGAAAATTGGTACGTAATCCCTACAAAAAAATGAAAAAAGGTAATTGAATCTTTTTGACATAGTGAACATAGATCTATGTGGTCCCATGAACATTTTAAGAATATATTAAGAAATTTATTTTATAATTTTCATTAATGACTATAGCTGCATAAGATTTATTATGTTTACTTAGAGTAAACATGAAGTTATGGATTACATGATAAGGTACAAGAATTGAGAATAAAATGAGACTAATAACACTATCAAGAATTTATGATCTAATAATGGAACTGACTATACATCAATTTTATTTATAAATAAATCGACCCTAATATACCATAATTAGTGGTTAATTTATTACATTGGTACTAGTTACAAGTGATCAAATCCTAGAGGACCAAATAGTTTAGTAGTCTTAGGAAATAGATACATAATTTAATTTCACATTACATTTGAAAACATAAAACAAAACACATTATTTTTCTTGATAAAACCACTTCCCCCTTTAGCATATCTCTACATATCAATCATAAAACACTTACTAGTATCCTAGGTAAAGGAAACATAAGAAAGGTATAAACTCAGATGCTTAATAAGGCTATGCATACACCATATACTAAATAATTCATGAATAACATTGAAGGAAATAAATGATAATCAAATAATTTCATGTAAATAACCACATGAGCTATTAAATTATCAATTGATATAAAAACTATTAAAATAATCACATGGAAAAAATAATTAATTTAATAATTATGGAATTAATAATCTTGGACATATAAAACTTACTATAGAGGATTCATGCCAAGGAATATTAAACATACCGTCAAGGCCTCATGCGCCAATCACTTAATAATTCCAATGCATTAATCACATGAATAAATAAACTAAATTAATAAACATGACTTAAAAATCAATAATTGTACATATTAGAAGAACTAGTATATTAAATATCAATACTTTCCCCCATTAAGCTGATCATAAACCATCCAAATAAATATGGTAGGTGGTATAATAAGATTATAACCTCAGTAAAGAATAATATTTAACAAAGGATATTCACATAGATGAAAATAATTCTAAAATATCACTAGAAAATTTATTTAGTAAAATACATTTTTTTTCACATTAAAAACAATTTTTTAAAAGATAAAAATGTCCCAAATATTAATTAATACATATTTATTCACACGAACCTTTTAAAATTTTAAAGGAAGATTCAAATAAATGAGTGTTCATGATGATGGTAATTTTTTTAATGCCGTATAAGCTAAAAAATATATTTCTTTCATACTTTTGTTAAAAGGTTAAAAAGTAATTCACTTAGAAAACAAAAAAAGGATTAATTTTAATATTTTTTTTAAAAAAATTCAAAAAATGGGTAAACATTTATTTAATAAATAAATGTATAATAGATAAAAAAATCTTAAATTTTTTTAGAAAACATAGACATGAAAGAAAAATGATTTTTGATCGAAGAGAGAAATAAAATTGACTTTTCTTAAAAAAAATTATCAATAATTTTAAGCACCAAAGAGAAAAACGTGGTTCTATTGCATGAAATGTTCATTAATAAATATAAGATAAGAAAATATATTGGGTTTAAGATATAAATATCATATAATTACCCCAATGAAGACTTAAATATAAACAATCCCAAATAATGATGTGATTGTGAAATAAACCCTTACCTCAAGTTCAAATTTCTTTGTATGTGACCAAACCTCATGTATAAAAAATATATTTATTATAAATATATTAAAAAATCATAATTATATATATCATATCATATATTAATTATAATATTTTATCACCTGTTTATGAAAAATTATTTGATAAAATAATTTTTTTGTGTACTAACTACTTCATTTTTTATGTATTTTTTGGTTTAGTAGTTTTAGTATTTGTTCATTGATTAATTTTATTGACAGAATAATATTTTCAGGAAAATTTTAAACAAATTCTAATGATTTTTGATGGTTTTTAATTAGAATACCCTTAAATTTAATTGTTTTAATCAAAATTTGGAAAGTGTGAATAAGGACTTAAAATGTTTTAAAATGTGTGTTTTTAATGATATATTTGAATAGATAACTTTTATTAAAATATTAATTTTTTATTTTAATGGTTTTTAGGTGTTTACTACACCAAAAAATGGTCCATCCATGTGAAAACCCTCAACCACAATACCCACCAAACACATAGCCAATTCACAAGAGGCTAATTGACCATGTAGGGTTGTGAGAGAGCCTACACAATGGCAGCAGAGCACAAGGGATCAAATACCATGAAATATTGGAACATGGGGATTCAATCCCATGGGGAAGTAGCTCTTAGGATGAGGCACACATTGGCCATGTGTGCGTGCCCCCCATCTTCATGTGTGAGGTGTCTTGCATAAGCCCATTCCCACAGTAGGTAGTTTTGGATGGTGCTACCACACTATTAATTATAAACAATCATGGAGCCACATCCCTATTTCTATATGGGATAATATTTCATGTTTTACTATTCATATCTATTTAAAAAAAATTATCCACTCGGACAGACACCACAACACCGTGCTCCTCTGCACCTCCGCCTTCGAGTCTTACCGATCACAACCTACACTTTCCAGAGATTCCATTTGAATGTCAAAGGGGATAAAAAGATCTTCTACTACCTATACCCTGATACTAAATACACCACACTACCATGAATAAGTCCCACATCCCTCTTTCCATGCATTACCTAGGAAACACAAAGCCACTACCTATGTGGAACTAGTCCAAATTTCAAAGATATAAACACCTGGTTTCCATGGGTGTTTAGTCAATTCAAACAATGCGTCTTGGGGTGTTTAATTTTAAAGAATATATTTTTAAAGATATCAAAATAGAGAGGATTACAATACCCACTCCCTATTTTCCCATAAAAGGAGGAGGAAACCCAGTTCCCAAAGGAAGTTCATACCCATGTAGGAGGAGAGCCCGATGAGGCCAAACCCAAGGATGGTGCCTCAATATTTTTCTTTATTTTTTTAGTTTATTTTTATTTTTTATTTTTTTTTTATTTTAATTTTGAATTCAATTTTATTTTATTAAATAATTCATGCATTTTTTTGATAATTATTTTTTCACCCACACCCTCTTATTCATCTTATTATCATCTTATTATTATTCTTCTTTTTATTCTTATTTCAGATTATTTTATTTTTTTAACATTCTATATATTATATATATATATTATATATATATATTATTTTATTTTATTTTATTTTATTTTTCTATCTCTCTATCTTCTTCTTATATTTTTATTTTTGTAATTTCATGTGTTTAAATTATAATTCTTCTCTCATTATTTTTCTATTTTATTTTTATTGTCTTTTTTACCATTCCACTATTGTGATATCTTACTCCTGATAATGTGAGGCTGAACTAAGGTTTGTCCTGGGGGAGGTCAATGCGATCTTGAATTATTTATTAAAGTTTATTTTATATTTGTGATAGATGATAGTGGCATGGACGAGTGTGGCAACTATCCCCCGAGCCAGGAAACTAAATTTATTTTATTATTTTGTTTAATATATTTTCCCTTTCTTCATTGGTTAGATCTTCACACGATGGAGTTGAGTAAATAATTTGATTTAATGACATTCAATTGAGTTGGGTCCTGGAAGATGACACACCCTCGACCAAGGTGTGTCATCAACCTTGATTACAAGAGGGGGTATAATTTAGATTGATTAAGGAATTCAAGATTTCACAATCTATAAATAAAAGAATAGTAATTCATCATTGTATTTCATGATTTTATTATAAAACTAAAATTTAAAAAATAAATAATAATAATGATGGAACCCAAAATAAAACTCAGGATCAAGTTCTTTTATTTTTAATCACATTTTTTCATTGTATGCTAGTAAAAATTTTATCATTTCATTTATCTGCTGAATTAAATTGTTTTTTATAAAATAATAAAAACAAAAAAAGTAATTTAGGAAAATTAGAATAATTAGGTGAACAATTTAAAAAGTTCCTCAAGTGATATAACCCCGGTCAATCATTGTGTTGCATTAGGAAAAAATTTAGAAATTTAATTTTCACCAAACCCTATGATAGGTATTCTATCAAATACATAATCTAAAAAGTTTAATAATTATATAATTTTAAAATATATTATTTATATATGTATTTATTCCAATCCATAAAATATAAAGATAGAAAAATGAATTACACTATTTTTGGAGATGGTGGGCCGTATATAAGTATGAACGCCGTTTTCACTTTTGGATGGATGGAATGGAATAATGTTAGATAATTATTCCCATTTCCAGAATCATAATTATATATTATAAATAATATGTATTTATCAATCCATCCTCATTACCATCCATGTAAAATATAGAGGGAAAATGAATCACATCATTTCGTGGAGGTGGTAGTCCACACATATATACGAGTGGCGTTATCGTTTCCCAATGGTTGAAAGGTAATAAGGAAAATAATATATTATCATTATAAAAGTATAATTATTTCACACATATCATATATAAATATAAAAATAATCATAATTCCCATATATAAAATAAGGTGATGAAAAATGTATTGTATCTCTATGTAGAGACGCTAAGACGTACGTACGCACGAGAGATATATTCACTTGAAATTTGAAGGGAAAGAGGATGGATAATGGTGGTTAAATAATAATGATTACATTTAAGTATATTATTAATAATTATTTTAACATTTTATGATAAATTCCATATATTTATAGTGGGTAAAATAAGAATTAAAAATAAAGTGATCGGTTAAGGCAATTACCTCTTCTTTGGAAGAACTCTTGATCTCCTATTAAGGACTATAGGGTTGGTATTTTGGGTAATCAAGAACATATATAATTTTTCTAGGGGTTTTGGGAAGATAAATAGGTTGGGTTTTTTCAATATAGAATGCTCAATGTGGTGTAAATATTAGAAATGAGGGGTGTCCTTTTATAAGCGGGGGAGATGACACACTTAGAATTTATTAAAAGAATAAAATATAAAAAGGTCATTATCAAGAAAAATTCTTAAAAATTAATATATATTTGATGTTGGGATAGGATGAGGTTTTTATCACATCAATAAATATAATTTTTATGGGTTTAAGTGGTGCTTTAAATATTATCTTTTGGTTTAACCCTATAGTTAACTCATTTTAACTTTAACCACGGTAATGAATTTTTCACTATTAAAGGGTTATAATTTTATATATAAGGTAACTATTGAATCATAAATATAAAAGGGATGAAATTTTAGACCATATATTATACCCCCTTTCCTCTTTCAATATTTAAATGATTATTAAATAATTTAATAAAATATTATTTTCAAATATATCATTATTGTCAATTTTGACTCTATTCATTTAATTAGAATTAAAAGACATAAAGAAAAAATTTTAATTCATATATAATCATTTAACAAAACAATAATATGTAATAATAATATATAAAATTTATGTAACACTATAAATCATTCAAATTATATCACTTTTTATTTTTTTAAATCATTTATTTTATTTTTCCATTAATTATCGTTGCATAAGAAATTAAGGTAATTAAATAATTACTAAAAATTAGAAATATTTTTACGTCATAAAAATAATTTCATTATTCTCAAAATAGATATTTATATTTTTTCAAAAGTTATTTTTCCCTATATTAACACATATAACATTTTTAAAAGTAATAGAGTGACATTTTGTATTTTTATTTGTTTTAAATATTATATAAGTATTTTTCATAAATAAGTGTGAATTAAAAAATTAAATTTAGAGCCTAAGTTTATAGGACCAAATTTAATTTATCCATTAATAATTAAGAATAAAAATTATATCCTTATAATTTATTTTAACTTAGATTCACCCGATTTACCCTTTACCGAGGTGAAATATTTTACCACAATTACTATTCATTACACCTAAAAATAAAAGAGACCTATTTAAAAAATTTATACCTCATAATTAAAAATATTAATCCATTTTATCAAATTCAATCTCCCTAATTGTAAGAAAATAATTTTAAAATAAGTGTCCAAAATATGATAAAAACCTCTTTTAGAAAAATACATTTTTAAGCATTAAACAAGATTTATTCTTATCTCATGCGTAAAAAAATATTGGATGATTGTTAAAAAATTTAATTGAATATATTATATTTTTTATTTAATTAAAATCATTAATCAATAGTGATTAATTTAATTTATTAAGATTAAGACATGTTTCACACATAGAAATAGTTTTCAGAAAAAACCTATCCTTTATTTTCAATTGATTTTTATTTTAATTTATAATTAATTTATGACCAATGGATTTAATTTATACATGTGTAAACCATAAATTTTCATAATTTAGTTAGTACTATTTATACCCACCAACCCAATGTATAGGTGATAACTATTAAATAATATAAGATCACAGTTCGTTTAAACTCGATATTGCGTGTAACATAAGCTATCGAAGAAATAAAATTTATTAAAGAGAAGTATAATATAAAATCTTAAGGTGTTACATTATAACCTACTTAAAATGAATTTTACCTAAAAATTTCAATACTATGATATAAATAAATTAGTATATCTCTTCCTCATTACATCCTCAGTATCCCATGTAGTTTCCTCAAATTTATGGTTTTATGACAAAACATTGACCATGTGAGTGGTATTCTTTTATATAAATTTCTCTTTAAAATTCAGAATCTCCACTAGTTGTTCCTCATAAGAGAGATATTGATCCAGGGGTATGACCTCTGAGTTTAGTACATGTGAAGGATCAGATATGTACTTTCTTAGGAGAGATATATGGAAAACACATAGACATAGGGGAAGTTTGGTGTAA
Organism: Viscum album; assembly: GCA_963277665.1. Taxonomy (NCBI): domain Eukaryota; kingdom Viridiplantae; phylum Streptophyta; class Magnoliopsida; order Santalales; family Viscaceae; genus Viscum; species Viscum album. The sequence goes on from OY728126.1 coordinate 1,749,695,427, forward strand.
GTTCAAGATGATGAGCTACCATCCCGATACAATCAAGATTCTAGAAGCGTCTGATATACTCATCACTTAGATTTACCTAATTTCCAAATCCCATCACCCTCTTCTATAGATATAATCATAGTAATACTGTTTCACCAACTTCAAACTCTGGATCTTTTCGATGATTGTCTGCATAACTTTTTTGTCGACTTTGAGCTTCTCTTATGTGCTGCTAAATGGCTCTAACATTATCTACCATTTAATTAGCTAGGTTGGGTACTGATATCTTTATTCCTCCAAATTCATTCCATCAAGTTGTATTTTTACATTTTTTTATATTGTGATTCATAAGAAGCTATCTATATACTTGATTGAATAGTCCTTTTAGATTGACTAACTATCTAAGGAATATAATAGGTGATAAAATCCAACTCTTTATGTAGAGATTGTTGAAGAATTTTCCAAAATTTGAGGTAAACCTAGGATCCTGATTAGATATAATAGAATGCGGTACTTCATGTTACCTTTCTATTTCCTTTATATAAATTTTGGAAAGTTGATCAAAATATAAGTCTTCTCCGATAGAAATATGATGATCTAACTTCATAAGGTGATCAACTACAACCCATATAAAATTGTGTCCTTTAAATGTTTTTGAGAGTTAGATTATGAAATCCTTCATGATTTTTTTCCATTTACATTTTGGTATAGGTAATGGTTGTAACATTCCCTTATATTTTGATCTATCATCATTAACTTTATAATATACCTAGCACTGAGAAACTTATTATTCAATATATATATTCATGTTGTCCAACCTAAAATACTCTTTCAAATCTCTATATAGCTTTGTACTTCTAGGATGAATAGATAATGAAGAATTATGAGCTTCATATAATAGTGCCTTCAAATATAGTATGGATAGAACAGACACAAAATTTATAAACCTTATTATTATATCAAAATCAAGGTTAAATTTAATAAAATATCTAACCTTCTTCTATATCTCTACATATTCCTTATGCACCTCTTTATTTATCACATGGATAGATAGTTGAACACTCATTTGAGAAAGACAAAATTTCTCCCCATCCTTCATGATTTCTAGATCCATCCTTTGAAAATCCATAAATATTGGATATTTTTTTATCCTCATCATAGATAAGCTAGCATGATCCTTTCGACTCATAGAATCTTCTACTTTGTTTACCTTCCCCGGGTGGTAATGTATTGATCAATCATAATCTTTAATCCAATTCAACTATCTTCTGTAGCACATATTCAACTCTTTCAGTGAAAAAAATATACTTAAAACTTTTATGATCAGTATATATGTCACACATTTATTCATAAATATAATTTATCCATATATTTAATTAAAAAATTAGCACATTTAACTCTAGATCATAAATTGGGTAATTTTTCTCATGGACATTTAGTTGGTGTGAGGTATAAGCTATCACCATATCATTTTGTATGATCATTCATCCCAATACCTTCTTCAATGCATTACTATATATTACAAACCCTTATATACTATAGGTTAGTGTAAGAACAAGTGTTCTAACTAACATTCTATTCAATTACTTGAAAGTTCCCTCACATTCATCAGTCCAAAGGAACATGGATCCCTTCTGAGTTAACTTGGTGAGTAGGTTGGAAATCCTTGAGAAATTCTTCACAAAGTTCTGATAATAACCCAAAAAACAAGAAAAATATGGATCTAAATCATTGTTATTGGTATAAGAAAATGTTCAATAACTTCTATATTTTATTGATCTACGCATATACCCTTACTTGAGATTATGTGACCCAAAAATGAATATTTTTATAGCCAAAATTCACACTTAGTAAATTTTTCATACAACTTTTCCTTCTTTAAGGTCTTTATTTTAATACTCAAGTGATCTTATTGATCTTTCTTTCTATTAAAATATATAATAATACAATATTTAAATACTAACAAAAATTGATCAAGGTAATCTATAAAGAATCTATTCATAAAACTGATGAAGATAACACGGTAATTATTATAAGTAAATGACATCACTATAAATTCATAGTGTTTATACCTTTTAAAAAATGTTGTCTTCGGTATATCATTCTTCTTTACTATCAATTGATGGTATCCAAAATGAATTTAAATCTTGAAAAATTATTGAGCTTCAAATAGTTTATCCAACAAGTTATTAATATAGGGTAGAGGATAAGTTTTCTTAATAGTGATCTTATTAAGTTCTCAATAATCAATGAAGATATTCATTAATCTATCTTTCTTATTAATGAAATAATAGGTTCACCCCAAGGTGACACACTTGGATGAATGTATCCCTTTTTATGATTTTCATAGAGTTTCTTCTTCAATTCTTACAACCCAATCAGGTTATTCTATATAGAATCTTTGAAATAGGTGTAGAACCGGGTATGAGTTCTATTGAAAAATAAACATCACAATTTAAAGGAATACTAGGAACATATACCTGAAAGAAATAGACAAACTCTTTAACAATACGCATATCATTGATGTTGAGTTTCCCCCCAAACAATTGAGATAAACACCCCCTTTTAATAGGAATCAAGACCCATATAATGGAAGTGATTTCCATAGGAAGTTCATATTTACCATCACACAGATAGATGATCATAGTTTGTTTTGGAATATCAAACATGGATTCCCTTTCTCAATAATTTATGTGGAATTTATGTATATAAATATAATCCATACCTTTGATAACATCCAATTTGACCACATAAAGAATAATAATATTTGTCGGAAGCACATTCCCAAAAAAAAATTATCGAAGAGGAATTGTATACTTGAGAAGAAACCATCGTACCGTTAAGATGTTTCATATCCAACTCAATATATAATTGTTAAGGAAATGATGTGATACCCTTATAAAATTCTTTATATTTAAGAGAGTGGGTAGAACAAAAATCAAATAAAAATTAAAATTATAGAGTGGATGATAAGTGTACATTTCAACACATCACTAGGAACTTCCACATCTATTATAGTAATTTAATAAGCTTTTTATTCTCCCTTTTCTTTCTTTTATGGTAAGTTACCTTGAGATTTGGGGCATTGGTTGGAATAATGACCCATTTTCTTATAGTTAAAGCAATGTAATTTGATGGATTCTACCTTAAATTTTCATTCACGAGCATGATTAAATTTTTTTCCACACTTGAAGAAAACTCATTTTTATTTTAATCATGAACCATGGTGTTTCTTTCTATAAGTATGAAATGTTGGAAAATTATTCGTTCTACTCTCCCCCTTATCCATATTTTACTTTCCCACCCAATTTTTATCTTACTTTCCTTCAAATCCATAAGGATTGGATACTTTTTTATCTATATTGATAGTGTATGATATTATATCCTCATATGATGAAAATCTTTAGGATACTAGTTCCCTTTAAAGTAGTCGATTAATCCCATAAAAGAAATGGTCAATATTTCTCTTTGGATTACATATATAGTCCAAAATATGCCATGATAACCTTGTAAAGTTGGCTTCATTATTAGCTACATTTTCCTCTTCATTTTTTATCATACTTAATAATTTTCTCTCCATATCTACTCATAGTTCGTGAGAAAAATAGTTTTCCAAGAAAAGTTACTTGAAATCCTCCATTAAATGCTTTATACTTCCTACATATACTTTGTGTTTTTAATTGATTACCACCATTTATCAGCATCCCCTAAGTGAAGATAAAATTCCATGAAAAAATTCTCCCTTTCATTACATCCCAACATGATAAATATCTTCTCTAATTAACTTATCTATTATTCAGCTATAAAATTATTTTTAGTTCTATTTAATGATAGAGGTTTCTAACACATGAAGCAATCTAACATTATTACACCGCATTTTGAATTATTAGTTTTCTCCATATATGAATGGTTATTTCTGATAACCTAAGTAATATACCCTAATATAATTATAAAATTTTGTCTCTAACTTCATTATCTTTATTAGGAGGAAAATCCTTATATGGATTATGTGCATTGATATGATTTCCATTCCTTATACTAGACACCATTTACAAACAATGAAATACAATAGATTAGATTACAATATTATGAATCATAGTGTATAATTTTAAGAATAACGTATAACTAATATTAAAATTACAATATTAGTTTCTTTGGTAAAATTATCAAGGTTTACCATAGGGTTAAGTTCTTTAATATTAATTTTCTTAAATCTAGTTCCCAAGGTTTTTACTAAACATAATCTAATAACAAATATAAATACCCGAAACCTAGTAGGATAGAGTTAGTGGTTACTTTATTAAATTAGTACTAGATAAAAGTGATCTCATCCTAGATAACCAAATAGTTCAATATTCTTGTAAAATTATATACATACTTGAATTTCACATTATATTTGAAAACATAAAATACAATATAGTATTTTATTTAAGAACACATTGATTCCCTTTATCATATCCATTCATATCAATCATAAAAATCTTTAAGGTATCCTATAGAAATTAAACAAAAGAAAGGGGTAAAATTAGATGCTCAATAATGGTATGAAAATAGTGGAAGCTAAATAAGTCATGAAAAATATACTAGGAAATAAATGATAATAAAATAATTCCATATAAATAATCATAAGAGATGAAAACTTATCCATGGATATAAAAACTATTCAAATAATAAAATTAACATCAATAACTTATTTCATAATAATAGAATTCATAATTATGGACATTGAAACTTACTATCCAGGCCTCATTCCAAGACATCTTAAACATACCATCAAGGCCACATGCCAAAATATCAGGTATAAATGGGTAATGACTCACCTAAAACCCAATATAGTTTGTCTAATGACACCTATTGATGCATTTATGGTCTATTTAATTCTATTCCCCATCCATAAATTAATAATTTCAATGTATTCATCATATAAATATATAATATAACATAATCAATAGTCCTTAAAAATCAATAACTGTATATATCGAAAGAAATAAAATATAGAATATCAATACTTTCACCAGTAAAGTTAATCATATAACATATAGAGAAACATGGTACATGATATCATAATATTATAAACTCATTAAATCATAATATTTATAAAAGGATATTTACATATATGAAAATACTTTCATAAGATTACTCGAAACTTTATTGGGGAAAGTGCATTTTCCTATTTCAAAACACATATTTAAAATATATTTTTATTAAAATATGAAGAAAATATTTTTTATTTAAAAGGACATTTTATCCTTATAAATTAATCTTTCCATAAATAATTGGTCATGATAGTGGGAAATTCCATTTATACCGTATAAGTTAAAAAACATTCCTGTCATACTTTTGTAATTTTTTTAAAAGTACCTCATTCAAAAAATGAAAAGAGGATTCCTTTTAAAACATTTAAAAAAATCAATTATGATTAAAAAAATGTTTAATAATTAATTTTATAATATTATAAACATTATTGAAAACATTTTTAGAAAACATGGATATGGAAGAAAAAGGACATTCGATCAAAGAGAGAAATAAAGTCGACCTTTATTAAAAATATTTTCTCAATAATTTTAAGTAAAAAAGAGAGTAAAATGGTACCATTAAATTAAAATTAATTAATAAATATAATATAATAAAATATATTGGGTATTATAAAAAAACTATAAAATAATTTTCCCATTGGAGACTTAAACATAAATAATTCTAAATAATGATGAGATTATGAAATAAACCCTTACCTGAGGTTCGACTTTCTTTATATGTGTCCAAACCTCCTATGTAATAAGTATAGATTTATTATACATATATAAAAGAAAAATAATAATATATATCATACCATTTTTTACTTACTTACAATATTTTATCACCCATTTATTAAAATTGTTTTTTAAAATCACATTTCAGGTATTAACTGCTTCATTTTTCATGTATGTTTTGGTTTGGTAGTTTCAGTATTCATACTTTGATCAAGGTATGATCATATCTAAAAATATAATAATGATATAATTATAATATATATTCATTATATAAAAATTTATATTAATCCATAAAATATAAATATATAAAAATGAATTACACCATTTATGATGACAGTTGGCTATACGTATGCATGAACGATGTTTTAACTTTTTGATGGATGAAAAAAATAATGGTATATAATTATTCATATTTAAATAATAATGATTATATCATATAAATCATATATATCCATAAAATAAATCATCATTATCATCCAAGTAAAATATAATGGAAAAAATCACTTTATTTTGTGGAGGTGGTAGTCCACACGTAGTCACGAGTGACGTTATCGTTTCCTAATAGTTGTAAGGTAATAATTTAGATATGATATTATCATCAAAGAAGTATAAATATTGCATAAATATCATATATTAAAATTAAAATAGTCATAATTCTCATACATAAAACATGGTGATGAAAAATGAATTGTGTCACTACGTGGAGATGATAAGCTGTATGTATGCATGAGTGATACATTCACTTTCCATTTGATAGGAAATAGGATTGATAATGGTGGTTTAATAATCATGATAAAATTTAAGTATATCTATAATACTTATTTTATAATTTTATGATAAATACCATAGATTTATATGATGTTAAAGAAGAAGTAAAAATAAAGTGATCGGTTAAGGAGATTACATCTTTTTTGGAAGAACTCATTTGGGTGTCCTCTTAAGGACTGTAGGGTTAGTATTTTAGGAATAAAAGAACCTAAATAATGTGTATAGATATGTTTTAAAGATTTATGGTCATATGGTGGTAAATATATAAGGCTCAATGTGGTTGAAAGATGAGAAAGGAAGAATATCCATATATAAGTTGGGGAGAGGACACACTTGGAATTTCTTAAAAGAATAAAATATAACAAGTTAATTATCTAGAAAAATGACTAAAAATGGATAGATATTTTAAGTTGGTATAGTATGAGTTTGTAATAAAATCAACCAATAGAATTTTTATAATTTTAATTGGTTTTTTAAATCTTATATTTTTTTTAATCTCATAGTTAACCCATTTTAACTTTAACCATATTAATGAATTTTTCACTCTTAAAGGGTTATAATTTTACTTTTAAGGTAAATATTGAATAATAAATGGAAAATGGACGATATATTAGACCATATATTATCCCAATTATCCTATATAAATATTTTAATGATTATAAATAATTTAATAAAACCTTATTTCCATAATATATCATTATTATTAACTTTGACACTATTCATTTAATTTGAATTAAAAGACCTAAATAATTTTTTTTAATTTGAATATAATACTTTAAAATAATAATAATATTTCATAATAATCTATAAAATTTGTATAACCATATAAATAATTAAAATTATATCTCTTTTAGTATTTTTAAAATCATTCATTTTATTTTCCCCTTAATTAAAGAAATACTATGTCCTCATTTCATATGAATTTAAGGTAATTATATAACTAATAAAAAATTATAAATAAATTTCCATCATAAAAATAATTTAATTATTATTAAAATAGATATTTATATTTCTTCAAGACCTATTTTTACCTAGATGAACACATAATACATTTTTAAATGTAAGAGAGTGACATTTTTTATTTTTCTATGCTTTAAATATTTTACAGGTCTTTTTCAGGGACAAGTGTCCCTTAAAAAATTAATTTTAGAGCCTAATATTATATTGGTAGAATTTAATTCATCCATTAATAATTAATCTGAAAAATTATGTCCTTACCATTTAGCTTGAACTTATATTAACCCAATTTACCTTTTAATAAGATCTTAAATTTTACCACAATTACTATTCATGACACCTAAAAAAAGGAAAATCTTTAAAAAATATAGACATTATAATTATAAATATGGAATCCATTTTATCAAATTCAATCTATATAAGTGGGAAAAAATAATTTTAAAATAAGTGCGTATAACATGATAAAAACCACTTTTAGAAAAATATTGTCTTTAATCATAAAACTGGATTTATTAATATCCCATGCATAGTAAAAATATTGGATGAATGTTAAAAAAATTGAATGAGTATATAATATATTAATTTCATTAAATTAATTTATAATAGCTATTTATTTAATTTATTAAGTTAAAAACATGTTATGTATATAAAAACAATATTTTTAGAAAAAACCTATCCTTTATTTTCAATGGTATATTTATTTTTAATTCTAATTATTTTATGGAAAAGGAATTTATTTTATACATGTATAAACCATAAATTTTATTAATTTAGTTAGTAATATTCATAACCACCAACCCAATAGCTAAGTGATAACTATTAAATAATTGAATATGAAGACTCATTTAAACTCAGTGTCATGTGTAACATAAGTTGTGAAAGAAATAAAATTTATTAAAGATAAATATAATATTAAATATTAAGATGTTTTATTATTTGAGAAATATCTTGAAAAACATGGAATCAGGCATGGGGTATCATTTGTAATAATTCCAAAATAGAATGGAGTATTTGAACATAGAAATATGATGGTGAATAATATAGAAACTACTTTACTTATTGAAGGTAATGTTCCATATCACTACTACAAGGAAGTAGTAAAGGTTTTTCTTTACAATCAGAATAGATATATTTTCATACCAATAAAACAAAAAACTCTTTATGAGATGTGGATTGGGATAAATCCATATTTGATGTAATATTATATGTTTGTAAGTAAAAGTTATATCTCAAATGAATAAGAAAACCAATGAAATTATAGTGATGAAAAATATGAATATTTCTTATTAGGATAATCAATGAAAATTAAAACCAACAAGTGCTTTAACAAAATGTTGGGAAAGGTAGTTAATTGTAATGATGTGAAAATCATTAAATAAAAATAAAAGAAAAATGTTAGAGATCCATTTTTTAATGAGATATATGAATATTGTGATGAAGAAGCTAAAAATATAAAATTTGTAATAGATTTGTCATGATATGTGGATTAATAAGTATAATATAAGGAAGAACCTATGGTTTAACAACCTGATACTACACCATAAATAATAAAAAAGAATATGGATGTTGATATATCAAATATTATTATAGATAAGACTATACATATACAAACACATTGGATGAAGAATGTGGAGCATAAATCCCTATTATATACTTTAAAAATAATAAAATTTAAATAATTTTATAAATAAAATGTTTGGGTGAAGGCCATGAATGAAGAGTAAGATCAGATAGATAAAACTAAGACCTGGGATTTTGTGGATATACCAGCATATAAAAATATAATTGGAACAAAGCGGGTCTTTCGAAATAAATTAAATGAATATGGTTTCTTATTTTTAAATAAATCTCAATTAGTCTACAAAGGGTATAATTAAATCATGGAAATTTATATGTAAGATAATTTATCTCTAGTTTCATGAATTGAATCTATCTGGTTATTCTTAGAAGAGACTATGAAAAGGAGATATAAAATCTTTCAAATCAATGTTAAAATAGACTTTTTGAATGGAATTCTAAAATAGGAAGTGTACATTGAACAACTGATGAGATTCATTATTGGTGAAAATTAATATAAATTATATAGGTTGAAGAAATAATTTCATGGCTTGAGACATGCACCTCATACTTGATATTACAGACTTTAAACTTATCTAAAGAAACTAGAGTTTTGAAGAGGCAGATTGGATCATTACTTGTATATGGAAATTTCGAATAAAGAGAATTATATTGTATTGTTTAATGTGTATGATATTATATTTAGAGAAAAGACCTGTTATTCAATGAAGGTTTTTTGAATAATATTGAAATTTGAGTTTGAGATATCCATGATAGGTGAGATCATTTATTTTTTTAGATTTAAGGTGATTCAAAAGGGAAATTATACATTTATTTAGTAGAATAAGTATGCAAGTGAAATTCTTTGAAGGTTTAGAATACATGTGTAAAATATAATATCATCCCCTATAGAAGTTGGAACAAAGATTGTAAAATGTGAATATGGGAAATCAGTTGATCCTATATTATATATGAAAATGATAGTGAGTCTTCTATATTTAATAAATACTTGATTTAAAATAGCATATACTACCAGTTTATGATCCTAGTCTCAAAGATGTTTGAAATAATAACATGTAGTGTTTGTGAACATAATCATGAGATAAATTATGAGAATACTTATGTTTGGGTTTTTATTAAAATCAAATAAGGTTCACCAACTTTCAACTTTATCCAATGCTAACTCAACTGGTGATGTGGTGGATATAAAATCCACTAGTATAGGAGCCTTATTTATTAGAAACAAGTGTGTAGGATAGATAATAAATATGAAAGAAAGTACCTCTCCAAGCATAGATGAATCAGAATATATAGCAGTAATAAAGTCATGTACTTAGTTAATCTGGATGAGACAGTAATTGGAAGATCTTGGAGAAATAGTCCATCGGTCCATGGTTATACACTATGATAAAAATAGTTCCATTTATCTTACAAATAATCCATCCTAGAACTCTTGTGATAAGACAATAGATATTCGATGTCACTTTATGAATGAAAAGGTGGAACAAGGAGTTATTCAAACTGAATTTATTGGTACTGATCACTAGATAGTCAATATTCTGAACAAACCATTCTCTATCTATCCATTCGAGAATCAAAATTTGAATATTGGTGTTAAAAAAACTCCTCATTAAGGTGTTTCAACTATAATACCCTCTCTTCATATATGTTTTTTTGTTTCACTTGGAATTATTTTATTTACATACAAGTTAAAAAGGGTTTTTTGTGAATAGGGAAGATATCAGTTAGGAGAAGGATATGAAATTGAAGAAGTATTTCCTATGAATATTATAGATAGAAGTGTGATCATTAATCTATTCTCTTGTATTAGATACTGATCTATGAATACCATTGGATTATAAGATATATTAATCCTACATTTCATAGGTTTAAGTTCTTTAGAACTGTGGATGAAAAGAGAAAATATACGGCCTTCTAATATTTTCATTTTATTATTAAAAGGAGAGAATTGATTTAATCTAATGAAAAGGGGATATTTCATCTCTATAAATTATTATTGAGATTGAAAAAATAATACAAAGGGGAATAAGGTTGGAACTATAGCTTGTAAAAGGTTATATTTGTTTCCAATTAAGTGTACTTAATCCCCACTTGAAGAATGAAAAAACTTAGACTTAAACATGCGGTCTATTAAAATAGGTAAGAGCAACATATGCCTAGAGAAATTACCCAATACCCACATATGTATTTTATAACATAACTGAAATAAAAAAAGATCCAAAATTAACTACATAAATATTTTATGTAAGATAATTCTAGAAATGTAACCAAATCCAAATAAAATTTGTTATGTAGAGGTTCTATATAAGGGAATTAACATATAAAAATTCCTAATGTAATAAAATACCAGTTTAAGTGAATTTGGTTATAAAAGGCTCATGTATGTAATTTCAGATACATGAGGGAGCTTAGAATTGACTTTGTGAATTCATTTATGTAAGCTACCATGTATGGGTTTTCATGTATCTATTTTTAAGGACCTTTATGTGGAGTTATTCCATGTCATTAGAAGAATTATTTTGAAAAGTATTTAAAGAAAAAAATTTGTGTGGGTTTTAAAACGAGAATAAAGGATGAGTCCTAAGGTGGTTGTGAAGATCTTTAATTCATGTTTCTGAATGATTATAAAAAGTAATATTCAAGTTGGAATTATCTTCCTGAGTTAATGAATGAGTTATGAATGAAAAATCATGAAAGTATCAAATAGAAGTTTTGGAAAGATTTCAAAGAGGAATTATCGATGGTTTTAAGGAAGGTATTTTTGGTTAAGATAAATATGGAAAGTTCACTATTTTTGGTTATGATATTTGTAGAGGCAATCTCAAATTAGTTTTATTTTTGAATTTACAATAGGGACACCAAGTGATGATTGAGGAGATCATGAGGAATGAATGATAATCACTATTTATGCATGAGGATGATAAATAATATATAAAATTATTGAAGAAATTATAAAAAGTATATATGATCATAGGAGAACTGAGGATATTATTTTTATGGTCTAGTTTTTGAAATGGAAGAAAGAGGGGATGCAAGAGGAGTAGCGCAAAAAAAAACCTTAATGTGTTAGTGTTTATTTATAAACATACTTTTACTAAACCTACATGTTTCATGTCTATTGTAATTATAAAAACTGAAATTTTAGTTTCAAATAATAATAATATTGATAGCTTTATTAACATGCACTACCGAGCTCTAAGAGAATTAAGATGTATTATAAAAATATTATTATTTAAATGTGAACTAATTATTGAATTGGAGTGTATTAATATAAAAAATTTATTAATAAATATATGTATATTAGCACTAAAAAATAAAAATTTATTTAATAGTTTTTAGGAAATAAGAAATCATTTTTTTCAAAATCATTTTATGCATTGAAAATTATTTTTATTCAAAAATGATTATTATTGAATTTTTTGGTTTGGGAATTATAATTAATTTATGCCAATTTTTAAAATTTTGTTTTGAAAAATTAACTTAATTTTTAAAATCATAATATCAAAACTATGTTAAAGTGATTTTTGTTTTTATTTTTCTGAAAAGATTGATTTTTCAGTGAATAGTGAAAAATATCATTTTTTGTAAAAAAAAATTTATTTTCATTTAAAAGTATCATTATGAATTGAATTAGATATTAAGTTATCATAAGTATTATTTAATTATATATAATATAATTAATTACATAGTAATCATCATTATACTTAATTTTTCTATATGTTCATTTTTGGGCTTAAAAACACATTTTCTCTTCTAAAAACTGTTTTATTGTATATAATGAATTTATAGTAAACTTTATTTATGACACATATAGAAATTTAATATTGAAAAATGGATTCCATATTTGGAATATTAAGGTTAAAATTTGGTAAATATTTCCCCTTTTATTTTTGTTCCTTATGAATAGTAACCTTAGTAAATATTTTCACCACGGTAAGGGTAAATCAAGTAATAAATGTTAAAAAATAATATGATAAAGACTAAAAATAATGATAACACTTGTCTTTAATATATTTTATAAGTGTATTCTAACCATCCTTATACAATATTTTAATTTATTCCTATTTTGTGCCATTTTTTTGAAAATAACTTATATATTTTTTTAAGTAAATATAAAGTCAAAATTGTCACTCTCTTGCTTTTAATTTATATAAAATTTTGTGTGAGGGATAAAAAAATATTATGTTCAATTATAAATTTTTATTTTAAATATAATAATTTTTTATCATGGTAATTTTTTTTAAATTTAGTGTTGAAATAATTACTTTAAATGATTATGCAACACCGACTCAGTGCTTGAGAAAGTAATAAAAAATAAAGTAAATAATTCTAAAAAAATATAAAAGTAATATTTTTGGATTATTTAATGTGTCCCATAAATCTTGATGATAAATGTAACTTATTATAGATGTTTTAATGGTTTATATTTGAAAAATATTTCTTTCAAGTTGTTTTCAAAGTCAACTTATGTGTATAGTTCTTAAAATGGAATTAATAGTATTTTATGTTAAATAATATTTTATGAAATTATTTTAATGTAAAAAATATTTCAATAATGAAATTAGGATTAAAAATGGTTTAAAATTTAATCCTATGGCCAGTTATGTTCCAATTTTTACCTTATAAGTAAAATTATAACCTTTTAATATTGGAAAAGTCATTACAACAGTTAAGGTTAAAATTGATTAACCGATGGGTTAATCCAAAAGATAATGTCTAAATTGATATATAAAACTATAAAAATTTTATTTGGTAATTATATTAAGACCATATAATAATTATATTTTAATATATATCATTTTTGAACTATTTTACATGATTTATGCACATATTATATTATAATATTTTATATATTTCCAAAAATAAAATTAATGATATTTTATAATAAACAATATTTTCTTAAATGATATAAAATTCATAAAATTCATATTTTAGGCCTATTTAATGATAAATATTTGAAAATATCTACTATGCTCCATCAATGTGTCACCTTTATTTCTATGGTAACATTCTTGACTTCTAAATTGTAAAAAAACTTTAATATTGTGGTAATTATCGAAATAAATAATAGGGAGTTAAAACAAATATATAATGGTGAAAAAATAACCTAAATATGTCCAAATTTTAATGGATTATATTATTTAGACTAACAATCACTATATATTTTAAATATATCAATTTGGATCCACCTAAACCTTGAAATTTTTGTAATTACAAGAATGCCCATTTACCCAATTATAAAAGGGAACCTCTTATCCTATATTTCTCCAACACTTTGAGCCATATACCTTGGAAAAGTAAAATAAAAATTATCACCTAAAATTCCCTAGAAATTAATTATGGGATCTTTCCTTCTTAAAAGAATATTACAATGGTCTTTAATAAGGGATCTATTGGAGGTCTACTGAAGAAGTTGTAATCATCTTTTCCAGCTCTTTCAAATTTCTTTCTTCTTATAATTCATAAAAATATTTTTTAACAATACTAAAATAATTAATAAAGAACAATAAATATACTAATATTTTATTTTTATTATGTTACAACCATTTTCTATCTCTTTTTCATCCTATGAAAAGTGAAATTGTCATGCGTGTGTTTGTATGACTTACCGTCTCTACATAATGGTGATTTTTTTCATCAGAATTTTATTTGGATGGTTATAAAGATTAAAATAATGAAAATAAATTATATTTATTAAATAATTAATCTTTTTTAATATTAATATAATATCGACCTTCTTACCTTCACATCTGTTGGAAAACGATAAAATTGTTCATGGGTACGTGTGGACTACCACCTCCACAAAATGATGTGTTCCATTTTTCATTTTTTATTTACATGGATGGTAATAAAGATATATTTAATAAATATATATATGATATAATAATTATTCTATATATTTTAATTATTAATTACATTTCTTTCATTCCATCTATCGAAAAGTGAATACAACGTTCATGCAAACATACGACCTACCGTCTCCATGAACGGTGTAATTCAATTTCATATCTCTATATTTTATGGATTAATATATATATATATATATAATAAAAATATATGATATTTATATCATTATTTATGTTTTTAGATGATTTAAACATGATCAAAGTACATAGAACATAACTATCGAACCAAAATTCCCATAAAAAACAAAATACTTGACACATAGAAACGATGATTTTAATAAGGAATTATTAATAAATAGGAATTGAAAAGTTATAAGTGGATCATAAATGATATTATAATTATTTATATTATTTTTTATAGGATTACAATAAATTTAAATTTATTATATAGGATTTTAGATGCATTTTAAGAAATTAAAACTTGAGGTATGAGATTATTATCACAAATTTTCTTTATTAGAAAATATGTCGTGTTATGCACCTATATTCCTTTATGAGATTTATATAAAACCATTTTTATAGGTTATATCATGAGTATACTTATTATCATGATATTTTAGGTTTCATTTGATGTTATTCTTTTAATTGTCTTATAATTCTAAAGTTACCAAAGTCGTATAATATTTATGTTACAATCCTTTTATTTTTCTGGATTGTTTATGATTAAGTTTTTGATGATGAAATTTCATAATATATATCTCAATAATATCCTGAATTTTATTATAATATGTATATTTTAGTATATTACATATTTTTATTTCACATTCCTCTCTTTAATAACTCACAATACTCAAAGAATGTTTTTAAGAAAAATTGACTTCATCTCTATCTTCAGTTGAAATTAATTTTTCTTCCATGTCCACATTTTATAAAAATATTTTCAAGAATTTTTATACTATTATCCTTTGATTTTTTAAGTTCATTTTTACCCATTTTTTACTTTTTATAAAATGTTTTAAAATGAATCTTCTGGTCAATTTCTAAATACGGTACTTTTGATTTTTTATCGAATGTTTGAAAGGAATATTTATTTTAACGTATGTGGAATGATTTTAATTTAACAATATCATGAAAAAAACATGATTTTAATATTAATATATAAGTTTCAATGTTTATTTTAAAATAAAATGTATTACTTAATATTTGGGTAATTTTTAGATATTAATTTGTTATTTAAAAATGAAATGGGTATTTTCCTCAAGAATATTCCACTGATAATTTAAAGGATTTTTTGAACTATGATAACATCCTTTGATGTTAATTAGGCTTCTCTTGGGATATGATCCAGTGATACCATATTTATTCTTTCTCTAGATAGTTCATGTTTATGATTATTAAATATCGATAAAACCCATTTTATTTTCCATAGGTTAAGTTATGATGGATGTTTTTATGATTTTGTAACATATATATGAATGGATTTATGATTATGTGATGGGTGGACCCAAAATTATATATCCATCCAAATTAATTGGGTAAGTATTAAGTTATATGAGCTCAAAAGGTACACACAAGGTTATCTCAAGCTCAAAATAGGGTACGTGGGAGTTTATCCCAACCCTAAAAGAGGGTACATGGGAGGTTATCCCAAGCTTGAAGCAGTTACATAGGAGGTTATACCAATAATAACCTGTTATTAATGTCTTGGTGGGTATCCATGATATATTATTTCTATGATTATAATTATTCTACACTTTATTACACTCTTATATGACATGATCTTATGGAAATTTTATGTTCTCATGGCTCATGTTCTTTGATCCCTTTATGATTCATGTCTTATGAACTGTCAATATTTATTCCATGACTCAAGTTTGTGATCTAAGAATTTATAGGTATGATTTCAAAATATTAATCTCATGTTTTTATAACCTTTATTCTCATGTTATGTTTAAATGATCATTGATGTCTCCCGTTTTCACCCTTACTAGTAATTTCAGATTACCCTTTATTATGTTTTATTTTCACTAGGATATGATTTTTTTAAGTATTGTGTGCCTAATATGGGTGATAGTTGTGAATAACTAAGTGGTAGATGATTTAGATCTTTTTACGGAAATGTTTTTTATGCATAAAAGTTTCCAAATACACTAAATATTTATAGTTCTAGAGTGGATCATAATGTTATGTATTGAATATTAATTTAAATGATGTGATATTTATATATGAAAAGTTTGGGTCACTATAATTAGTGTTAGAGAAAGTTTTACTTACCTTTGGAAACAAGTATGAGAAAATATTAGTGAGAACCCTTAGAATAATCCTATGTATAGGATAATTTCTTAAGTTGTGGTAAATAAAGGCGTGTGATTTTCTTGGAAAACATCCTTATTTGGATACTACAAATGGATGTGGTTTTGTAATAGATGCTTCTAGGGGTAATAACCCCAAAAGAGTTGGTCAAGTATTTCTTGACCATCATTACAATACACAAAGAGTGTACCCTTATCATGAACCTAGTTTGACACTCTAGAGGGATATTATTAGGTTAATTAATATTTTATTTTTGAGCCATTATGAAAGATTTGAATAGATTATGATCATGGATGAGTTAGGTTAAACCTAAGGTTTCATAGCTTGAACAAATTATCTTGATTTAGAAATCATTATATAAATGATTTTTCATGATTATTATTTTTATTTCTCACACCATGATTTTGGTTATAGTTAATGGATCAAACTATGAGGAATCATGTTAACACTGAATGTGATGGAAAATATGGTGATTTTGCACAACCAAATGGTTTTAAGACTGAAGTGAAAGATATTATGATTACTACTAATACTTTATCATGATATATGATTAAAAACTTGTACCTTAAACAAATATCAAACTCACTAATGAAGATAAAATTTTAGTTCACTGAGATTTCAAGTGGTGGATACTATAAAGAAAAGAATAATCAATTTACTTCATGTTAGAAATGTGGAAAGAGACACCTAGGATAATGTCTTAAAAGAATAATAATTTTTTTTATGTATACAAAATAAGGTAATAGAGAAATGAATTTCTGAGTAAAAATTAGTAGTTTGATGGAGGGAAATAAATTTGATCACAGGGATCTATTTATAGTTATTTGTCTAAAATGTGGGGAACTTGGGAATTATCTATGTCAATTCCATATTATAAAGGAAAAAATCCTAGACAAAGGAAGATCCTATGTTATTCCAATCAATGAAGTGAATGGATTTAAGTGTTTATGTTTTGGCATTTGAAAATTATATTGTAGTAGTATTTTTATCAACTATAATTTTGTTATGAGAATCATGAAATATATAAGTATTGTTCAACAATAATTTTTATTTAATGACTTTAAAGAATATATTGAAGGTTACCGATGAACTAAAAAAGCGATTTAGTGTTAAGGGGATATGTTTAGAACACACATGATTGGGGAAAAAATAACCCTTAACATGTGCCAAATTTTGAGATGATAATGTTAGTTGAGATAAATAAATGATTGAAATTGATAAAGTAAATGGGATATTATTGATGAACTTGAAATTCATTAGTGATTTGATGAAAAAGTGATTTAGTTAATATTTGATAAAGTTTATTACATTTTAGAATTTATAGAATATACTAAATATTCATTGATTTTGTTTTAAGAATAACTATTATGTTAATTTTTAGAAACACATATGTTTTCATTGAGGTTTTATGGTGATTCATATTATTAATATGGTTTAAGAGAATATATGATCAAGGTATTCACAAGTTTGGTATGTGAGATTGTGAGTTACATTATGTTGTCTAGGTATAACTGTTAAAAATTTTCTTGAAAAATAAATGTTTGATAAAACCTTTTAGATTTTTGTGTTTTTAATTTGGTCATACATATTTTGGAGGAGTCTTATTATTAACTATTTATGAAATAGGTTACTTTGAACTTTAGGTGTAACACCACAAGGTTTTAAAAATAAATTAAAATGAATGAAACACTGAGTCTCTAAATAATGACATTTTTTCAAGGAGATAGTTATGAAATATCCATTAAACATAATTTTGACTCTTCTATGATTTGAATTTAGATAAGTGGATATCTATGATTGTTATTGGTAAGTTATTTGGAGTCTGATAGAACTAACTTGTTTTTTTTTGTGAATAGTAACATACCCTTATACTCCAACGACCCAAAGTCCTTCAAAAAATTTATTTATTAGATATATACCCCTTTTAAGGGAATAAGGGGGGAACCCAAAAGACATTAAGGACTTAGACAAATCACACCTAAAGGACAAAAAGAGTAAATCTAGACTAACAACTGGAGATGCCCCTCCCAAGCATTTGATCACGATGAAGTTTTTCATTATTGTAAGTCTAATAAATTAGAAAGTATCCTATTTCAAAGCATGGGCCTGATCCAATGGTTGATGCCACACCCTCTCAAACAAAAAAAATCCAAAAAGCACTATAAAGATGAACCACCAGATCTGAATCCTCCTCTAGGGCCTATTCCTATGATCGAGTTCATTTTCACTAATTTCTAACATTTAGGATCAAACTAAACTCACAAATAACTTTCACCAATCACTTAACACATCATCAGATCCAAATCATCAGTATCAAACAAATCAAAATTTTAAAAATCATGAAACCAAATTCAAAAATTACATCTTCAAGACAAAAAAAATCTCTAATAGAACCTCAAGAAGGAAATCTCATACAACATAAGACCTAAACCAGTCTCCGGAACTACTGTCGGAAAACAAACCTGCCACCATCCATGGGAAATCCCCAACCATCTGCAGAAGAAACCTGAAGAAGCCGCACACTAGAAGCTAGAGACAGTGAGGAGCAACAGGTGACCTCTAGTGGCGTTGATGCTGTAAAAACCTTCTAAACCTACAAAATTAAAATAGATCCTCCCCCCTCTGAGCTGGACTATATACGATTCTGAGACACACCAGGGGATGAGGTAGGGAGTAAACCGAATCCTTCACCGAGCCGTGACGACTCCGGTTTGGGAAGCTAAACAACGACGAGTATCTTTTAAGTCGAAGACGGAGTTTCGAAGCTGATGCTGATCCATGCCAATACCACTCCGACCCAGATAAGAGGCGCCACACTTCATCAAATCGCATCAGAGGAGGGTAGGAGTCGATTCTCTAAAGGAAACCCTATCCTCGCGTGGGAGAAAGGTAGCCACCGCTCCAAGGCACTATCAAAACTTAGTAGTAACATACCCTTATGAATAGTAGTATGACCATTATGAATAGTAATATATATATATATATATTTATTTTTTAAGGTTATAAGATAATGAGATCTTGATTAAATTTTCAAGGTGAATAAACTGAGTTATAGTTTTAAAATTGTTATTTTTCGAATAAAATATCTTTTTATTTATAAATTAATTTAATAATATTTAGAAAATTATTTTTAAAAAATTTAGTTTATTTTTGAATTCTAGATGTTGAAAAATGGTTAGCATTTTTTTGGTATTTTTCTGAGATACTTGATTTTTTTGGTGAATAGTAAACAATACAGTTTTAAGTTTTTGGGTGTTTAATGACATCATAATGATGTAATAATGATGTAATTATTCTGGTAGACTCCTGAGCATTAAAATATGATATGAGGTTTCCCAATTTTCCAATAACATGGGAAGAAACAGTGGGTAATCCCATGTTTTTCAAATACCACCAATGAGGTGTCCTTTAAAATTAATTAAAAACTCTCTCACTTTCACAATAAATACCACCCTCACTCCCCTCTTCCTATCACACCTTTGAAGTTTTTATAATTGTATTAATTCTTCCCAATATCCTTCCCAAGGATATACCTAACATAAAATACCTACTGGTCTCACCAAAAGGCCAAAACTGAAGGCCTTAAGGAGTATCTCAAGGAGAAGAGATCAAGAGATAAAGATCCTATTTTATTTTCCGGTGTTTTCTTTTCAATTTTTTTCTTTTCTTATATTCTTTTCACATACCCTTATCCAAGAGGCATAAAAGCTCCATTATTATATATATTATATATTTTTATCATGTTTATGAAAAAATTCATCATCATTCTTCCTCTCCCCTTCCTCTTATTCTAAAAAAACATCATCCGTGATGTGTTGATTTACTAACATCGTGGATGATGTCTCTTCAATTTCCTTTTCTTCCTTAAAATCTGGTTGTAAAACCAATTTAATGGTTGAAGAATTTTTTTAAATATTATTATATGAACTCTATTATGTTTTTTAATTAACTTATACACATAATATTAAAGGTATAGGATAAAATAAGTTCGTGATTATCGAAGAACCTCCAAAATGATATAAATGAAAATCACTAATGATTTGTCTAATGATTCATCCTCATAAAATATAACCAAAATTATTTATAGTATCATTTACTATTATAGAAACATATTAATAAATTTTTTTCCACTTCAGGAGTTTCGCTTCCATTCGATAAGAAAATTCTTTATGAACCAACCATGAAAACCATGTAAAGAACACACTCGAAACAATGTAAACAACAAAATATTATTAAAAAATGGGTTGAATGATGTCATAAAATGATCACGTAAGGTGTTATAAAAATTAATATGTTTCTATAAAATATTAATAAAACCATTTTAATCATTATACCAGAGGTTTAAACAAGCTTGAAGTAAGATGAACCTGAGTTAAGGGAATTCTTAACCCAATTTCCATTCTTTGGGATAACCTTCTACATTATTCATTATGTGTTATTTAGATTATTTGTGTGATTATTTTTTGTTTATATTATGTTTTATTATGTGTATTTACATTTTATACACATATTAATTTCCTTATATTAATTTCTCACATCAATTATATGATATTTGTAAGGGGATTTCCTTTAAAAATCCTCTTCTAAAATTCAATTTTACGAAATTTAAAAGCAATGTTTTTATGCAATTATTTATGTTTTATGATTATTTTCAGGCTCTTGGGAATTTTTTACGATGAAGTATGGGACCTATATATCCCTCAAATTCATTGGTTATGTGTAAGTTAGAGGTCAACTGTATGTTTACTCCAAGTGTAACTATGATGGTTACACTATTGGGTGGCCGTAAGGGTTACATGGTAAGGTAGACGTGAGGGTTACAAATAATAAGGTAGCCTTGAGGGTTAAAGTATAGGTAAGAAATTACCCAATATAACTTTATTATTTTATATATATGTTCCTTAATTTTTTATAGAAATCTCACATTTTTCAAAGTAAGTATATATGGGTGAGAAGTATGTCTTTGTGAAAGGATTTCATATGTTAATAAGTACTCACAGACTAATTGTTTCTTTCCTTATTTTTTATATCCATTATTGAGTTTTTTATGCTCATCCCACATTTTAAATTTTTTTCATAGTTTATAAGGATTTGTAAAAGAAATAAGTAAGTCAATTTAAATTTTATGAGGATTTGTCAAAGAAATATTGTTGTTATTTTGTGTTAAAAATTTTATTTTTTGGAAGAAATGGATACTATTTTAATGGTAACCACTTTTTAGGATTTTGGGTTGATATGTAGAATTTATTTCCTATATTTATAAAACTCTAAACTAAAAATATCTTTGGTAATGTAAATAAGTGAAATATAGTTGAATTAACTATATTATTTAATTTTCAAGGTCGAGTCCTTATATTGGGAGTTATTATTGAAGTTTTAGAGATTAATGTATTATATTCGATTACTTGTGCTAATTATTTTGGTTTTTTTAAATATTTATAGAAATAATGAATTATTTTTTAATTATTCTATAGATATTATAATCTATTAAAAATTAATTTTAGTGCTTTAGGTATGAAAAATTCATCTTAGAATAAGAGATGAGGTGGAAATTAATCAAAGCACAACCAAAGGATGAAATTATGCTCATGAAATGAAATTAAATCAAGTAATTGAATTTTCTCATGTTTTATATGTTAATATTAAACGAATCCATAAAATTTATGAAAATTTTATTGAAAGAATAATTTTATGTACCTTCATATTAGATGAATTTATGTCCTTTTCCCCCCTCATTGATTTATGCTTTTGTGTCATTAACTTTATCCTAACCATGTTATCTTTCACTCTCCATTATTATTTAGACACTAATTTTTCCTCCATGTCGATATTTTCAATTAAAAATAATGTTCTAATATTTGTAAATCTAGTTATGTTTTATTCTAGATGACCTTTGTATTTCCCTTTCCCACTTTTTTAGAGGAAGTTTTATTAATCCTGTTTACGATGTAGGTTTCAAACAAATGTATTTTTAAATGTCAAACACTTGATTTTTGAGATCAAGTTAAAATTAAAGGATTAAATTTATTTAGGTGGGGGGTGGGTGGGTAATGTAACACCTCAATTTTTTTTAAAATAATAATAAAATTAATAGCATGATTAACATGCAACATCGAGTTTTTAGTAAATTGAGATGTATTATAAAAATTTATTATTTAAATATAACTTAGTTATTGAATTGGAAGGTATGAATATGAATAATCACATTATTAAATATATTCATAATTTTAATACTCAATATAAATTTATTGATTAATTCTTTGAAAAAAACACACAATTTTTAGTGAAGTGATTTTATGCTTCAAAAGTACATTTTTTTCAAAATTTATTTTTATTACATTTCATGCGTGGAAATTATAATTAATTTTTTTCATTTTTAAAATTTATATTTTAAAAAATTATATTGATTTTATAAATCATCATATCAAAATTATCTTGGGGTTAAATTTTTGGATTTTTCTGAAAAGATTGAATTTTCAGTGAATAGTGAAAAATAACAATTTTTATAAAATTATATTTTCTTTTCATTTAAAAGTTAAATTATTATTTAAATTTAATATTAAAATAATAAATATATTATTTAATTTTATATAATCTAATTAATTACATATTAATCATCAATATAATTTATTTTTGTATATGTTCAATCTTGGGCTTAAAAACACATTTTTTCTAAAAACCATCTTTCATTGCATTTTACACATTTATATTAAAATTGATTTTACCACTTATAGAAATTGATTCTTGAAAAATGGGATATATATTTGGAATAAATAGGTTCAAATTTGGTAAATTTGGCTATTTTATTTTTGATCATTATGAATAATAACCTTAGTAAATATTATCACCTCGGTATGGGTAAATTGGGCAATTAAGGAAAGAAAAAATAACATGATAAAGAATAAAACTAACCATAATACTTGTATTTAATATATTTTATGAGTTTTTTAGACCAAAATAATCCAATATTTTAATCTATGGCTATTTGTACAATTTTTCTTTGAAAATGTCATCTATTATTTTAAGTAAATATAAATTCAAAAATGACACTCTCTTGATTTTAATATCTATAAAATTTTGTGATAGGGATAAAAAAATTATGTTCAGTTATAAATTTATATTTAAAATATAAATTATTTTTTATCCTATTAATATAATTTCACTTTTTATTCATGTAATAATTAACTTAAATGCTTACGCAATGCCGACTCAGTGCTTATGCAAGCAGTAGAAAAATCAAGTAAATTATTTTAAAAAACTCCAAAAGTAATATTTTTTTTGATTTATTTAATGAGTGTAATGAATTTTGAAGATAAATATACCATATTAGAGTTTTTTTAAAGGTTTATATTATAATTCTATTCCTGTCACATTGTTTTTAAAGTCAAATTAGATGAATAGTTCTTAAAATGACATTAATATATTTTCTGTTAAATAATATTTTATTAAATTATTTAAAAATCATTAAAAAAATTAATTAGAACTATTTTTATGATAAATTGTATTAAATTAAATAAATTTTCAACTTATTATCTAATTTTCACTTTATAAATAAAATTATAACCATTTAATATTGAAAAAGTCATTACTAGAGTTAAGGATAAAATTGGTTAACCAATGGGTTAATCCCAAATATATGGCCTAAAATGGTGTCAAAACCTATAAAAAGTTTATTGGGTAATTATATTAAGACCATATACAAGTTATACTCTGATAAATTTAATTTTTAAATCATTTTACATGTGTTAGACACCTATTATACTATAATATTTCATGTATTTCCAAAAACAACTTAATGATATTTTATAATATACAAAAGTTTATTAAATGATTTAAAATTTATAAAAAATAATATATTTGGAAAAATTATTGGGATATGTTTTAAAATATAAACCATATTACATTTATGGCTCATCTATCTTTTTATGGTAACATTCTTGACACTTAAAGAGTAAAAAATCATTGATATTGTGGTAATTATTAAAAGGGGCAATAGTGGGTTAAAACAATGAGTTAAGGTTGAAAAAATCCCATAAAGCTATAAAAATTTTATTATATCATAGGATTTAAAATAATACTCTCAATATATTCAAAATATATTAATTTAGTTCTACCTAATACAAAAATTTAATTTATATTAATTTAATACTTTAAGTAATTCCAAGAGTGCTCCTCTCCTCATTTATAAAAGGGCACCTCTTCTCAATTCTTAGTCACACCATTTGAGTCATATATCTTAAAAAACACAAAAATATTATATTATAATCTTCCATATCCATGAATTATAGGTGATGGTATTCTTAAAATATCATTTCAATGGTATTTAATAAAGAATCTAAAGGAAGTCTACTGAAGAAGAGCTAACCGTCTTTACTAAATGTTTCAAATTTCTTTATTATTATAATTTATCTAAATATATTTTACCCATAATAAAATAATTAATATGGAACCATAAATATAATGATATGTTATTATGATAAATATACAACCATTTTATATATCTTTTTCATCCTATGAAAAGTGAAAACATCGCTCGTTCGTATGTACAACTTACCATTTCCACATAGTGGTGAAATTTAGTTTTTATCACCATTTTATTTTTTTTGTTATAAATATGTAAGTAATAAATATATATTATATTTATTACATAATAATTATTATTTATTTATTATATCATATCTATACTTATGACATTCCAATACATTGGAAAACGGTAACGTGGCTTGTGCGTACTAGTGGACTACAACATCCATGAAGCTATGTTATCTGTTTTTCATTTTTGATTTATATAGATGGTAATAAATATATAATTATTGAATATATATATATATATATATTATATTTATGATACCATAATTATTCTTTTAATTTTAATTATTATTTAACTTTCTTTCCTTATATCTATCTAAAAGTGAAAACAACTTTCATGTGTATGTATGGCTTATTGTCTCCATGAATGGTGTAATTTATTTTCCTATATCTGAATTTTATGGATAAATATATATATATATATAATGAATATATATGATATTTATATCATTATTATATTGGATATTATGGAACTATGATCAATGTAGAAGTACCAGAACTACTGAACCGAAATTCTCATGAAAAATAAATCTGTTGACACTTAGAAACAATAATTTTAATAAATAATTATTAATCAATGGGTGTTTAAATGTTATAAGTGAATAATATATTATATTATAAGTATGTAAATGATAATATTATATAATTATAATGAATTTAAATTTATTATATAGTATTTTATATCTTTTTAAAAGAAATTCCAACTTAAGGTAAGGGTTTATCATCACAAATTGTCTTCTTTGGGGAATATGTTATGTTATGAAGATATATTCATTTTATGATATTAATATAAATCATGTTTTACATGTTATATCATTAATATTATTATGATAATAACATTTAAAGTTTCAATTGAAGTTATTTTTTCTTGGGGATTATTATTCAAAAGGTACCAAAGTGGTAAGGGATTTATATTGCGGTCTCATTGTTTATCAGGATTGTTTATAATTAAGTTTTTGATAATGAAATTTCATGATATTTCTCTAAATAATCTCATTAATTTTATTATAATCTAGTTATTTTTTTAAATTACAAGTTTTCTTCTTTTTAATAACTTAAGATATCAAAGAATTTTATTAAGGAAAATCAACTTTATCTTTCTCCAATTGAAAATCCTTTTTCTTCCATGTCCATGTTTTATAATTTATTTTTCAATAATGCTTATAATATTATCCTATTATTTTTTAAAGTCATTTTTACCCATGTTTTAATTTTTAAAAAATGGTTTAAAAGGAATCTACTGGTCATTTTCTAAACAAGGTACTTTTGACTTTTTACTGATTATGTGAAAGGAATATTTGTTTTAATGTACATGAAATGAATGAAATTTCCCACCATACTGATAGATCAATGATTTGAATATTAATTTAAAAGTTTCCAAGTTAATTTTAAAATAAAATGGTTTCCTTAATATTTATTAATTTTTTAGATTTTAATATGTGATTTAAAAATAAAAAATAGTATTTTCCTCATGAAATAATCCAGTGATATTTTAAAGGAATTTTTATCTATGATAACATCCTTTAAAGTTACTTAGGAGTTAAAGGGGATATGATCTAATGATCAAATTTTTATTCTTTATATAGTTGGGTTATGGCCATGAAGATGAAATTTTGATGAAACCCGTTTTATTTTCCATTGGATAAGTTATAATGAGTGTTTTTATGATCTTGAAACATACATATAAATTGATTTATGATTGTGTAGTGGGTGGTCCCAGAATTATAAATCCTTTCAATACCTTAGGTAAAGATTAATATTAAATGATATAAAATAGTACATGGGAGGTTATCCTAATCTCAAAATGTGGTAGAAAAATGTTATCCCATTCTCAAAAGAGGGTACATGGGAGGCTATCCCAAGCCTAAATATGGTACATGAGAGGTTATCCCAAGCCAAAAGTAAGTAAATAGGTTGTTATCCCTTGAAAAACATGTTATGAATGTTTTGGTGGGTATACCTAACCTAATATTTCTATGATTATTATTATGACACAATTTATGCCATAATTTTATTATAATATATTATGTAGATATAATGTTATCATGACCCATGTTATTTGATCTATTTATGATTCATGTATTATGAATTTACATGATTTACTCCATGACTCATGTTTATGATCTAATAATTTATGGCTACAATTTTAAAATTTTAATCTCATGTTTTTATACCCCTTATGCTCTTGTTATTTATAAATGATCATAGATGTATCCCTTATTTACCCTTAACTAAGATCACCCTTTATTATGTTTTATTTTCCCTAGTATATGAAGAATTTTTTTTAGTATGATGTGTCTAAAATTGGTGATAAATATGAATAAATGAGTGGGAGATTATGTAGATCATTCATGAACCATTTTTTAATGTATCCTAGTTTACAAAGACATTAAACCTTTATAATTGTGTTTTGGATTGTAATGTTATGTATTTAATATTCATTTAAAATGATGTGATATTTATATATAAAAAGAATGAGTTTCTATAGTAATTAATTGTATTGAATAGTTAGGGAGAGCATAAGAAGAGGAATTTTGCCTGAGATTGGTATTTATCTCTTCTCAAAGCCCTATAATAACCCTATTGAAGAGTGTTACAATCCCAACTCATAAAACATCATCGATGTGTGGTCCTTGGAATAGTAATTTTGGGAGAACTAATTAAAATATATGTGTCATATATTTACATTTCTTGCATCTACTAATATATGTGGTCATGGCATATTGATAGTTTCATAATGATCTTGTGAACATGGGAGCAAGATCCCAGAAGTGAAAAAGAAAGTCACACCCTAATTCAACCCTCCCATTTTAGGGCGTTTTAGACTATGGTTGCAAAAATGATGTTAGATTTTATAGTATTTTTATATTATATTATACTAGAGCTATGATTTTTATTATTAGAGAAGTACACGTAAATAAGATTGAATATCCTATTTATGGTGGGATCTTAAATTATAGGGATTTTCTAAGTACTGAATAGTAACAAGATGTTTGAATGAGAATTTTATTTGAACATTTCGAGAATAATCTGAATAATTTTGATAACTGTTATAGGGATCATCCAAGATCCAAATACTTCATTGATATATGAATTACATATTCTTATATAACATTAGGTTATGTTCTTTTCATTTATACTAAAATTATCACATGAAAATATAATTACTATGAAAAATGTTTTCCATAAAATTAAATCAAAAGTTTTGGAAGGTATGTTTCTATAATTATACTAATGGAACTAGATAGAGTAATTGACTATGAAACCAAGGAATTCTAGAAGTGGAATATGGAGCCAGAAATAATGGTTGATGAATATCAGATATAGATAATTGATGTATGAAATAAGCTATAGATAATATTAAAATAAATCTATTGAACCAGTGTAAGAATAATCAATCATTCTTCAAGAAGGATACATATGAATAAATTAATTATATTTCACTATTAATTAGAAATTAGGAATTGAGGTGGTGCAATAGCTGATAACTTTGACCAGATATAGAGCTATCTTAAAAGATCATAACACATTGGATATTTTTTATATATATTGGATGGTGGTGATATTGTATCTACTAAATAGAATCTTCTATAAATAGGGAAGTGGGTTTTCTTATTTATATCACAATTTTGTAATCATTATATTCTGTAATTAATAAATAGATTCAGTTTTTCTCTCATGGAATATGATTACATTTTGAACCATGTAATCCCTTTATTATTCCATGATGTGGGAGTGAGTTATTTTTTTCTTTCACTTATGGGTGTGTGTTATGGAAGGTCCATGTGATAATGTCTATTGCGACCAAGTCTTGAGTTGAGTTTTTTTGAGAGTAAGATTAAATTGAGAGAATTTTTTGAAGCCCCAAAAAGGATAATCTATGTTATGAGGTCAAATAAGTTCTTCTTGAAATATGGAAAGCAGCTAGAGAAAAGGGTTTGGAGAAGTTTGAATTTGATATGGTATATTGTGTTGTATTTTTTTCAACACATAAATAATATTAATATAATATTATATAATGTTTAGTTATGTGTGGTGAAGGTTATTATTGTTTTTGGATATTTTAGGAATAATTTTTGAAGTGTTTTTTTTGTATAATATAAACAATAAGGTATTTATATTTGCAATAGAAAAATTCACTAATTCATATTTTGTATGATTTCAAGACATCATTTGAATTTGTTTTCTATTACATAAGAATTTGAGCTGAGAAAAATAATTTTATAAAAGGGATTATTACTTTAAGGTAGTGTATGACTTTTCAAGTCACACACATAATAATTTTATGTAATTGAATATGAATTTTTTGATTTTCCTATGTCTTGAGAGTTTGGATTTTTTTGATAATACCATAAAATGAAAATATTAGTTTTCATAAATCAAATATTCTAACTAATTAATTTAAATTAGGTGATTCCAGGTAATCTGATCTTCATTGATTTAAATATCTTGAGTTTTCTATCATGATTTTAGTAGATGATGATGAAGGAAGGAAAATTTATGAGGAGATTTATTCTATGAATGAAGGTGTCATAATTTATACTTAGATATAAATTAATACATGAATATATGGATGATAGATATGATTTTATGGAAATAATAAGATAATAAGAATGATGAGAAGTTAAAATGAATAAGACTACAATAGTTTTTCATGTCATCTTGTTGTTAAAATTGGTTATGAAGAGAAGTAGTGAGATATTTTGAATACCGAGTCTTCAAGAATTTAAATTCAAATATCTAATTTTTTTTATTACTAGTAGAAGATCTTAAATGAAGGATGAATAGAGTGAAAAATTTTCATTTAATTTTGTGAATAAATATTTTAAGACGAATAAAAAAAGGGTATTATGATTCGGTGAATAAATCCTACAGATTACTAGTGAGAATATTTTAAAGAAGAATAAGTGTTTTTTCCATGAAGTTTATAGAAGTGATAGAGAGTGATAGAATAAGTTATTGCTATTATATATTTTTTAATAACCCTATTCATGATGAAGATCCCCAAAAAAGTGGTTGCATGTAGTGCCATTAATTTGAATTTAAGTGGTGTCTTTTTTCTATGTAAGAATAGAGGAAGTAGAAAAATAACTCATCACACTCAACAACCCGATAGTAGTATAATCCTGGAAGAGAAATCAGTTGTTACCAGAATCAAATATAATTATCAAGTATAGGATTCACTTGTGTGTAGACTGCACAAAAACATTATCAAGTGAAATGTAATGTGGGTCCAAGGATAAATTATACTCATGTACACCTAAAATCTAATTATAGTGGGTAGTATGATC
Organism: Viscum album; assembly: GCA_963277665.1. Lineage (NCBI taxonomy): Eukaryota > Viridiplantae > Streptophyta > Magnoliopsida > Santalales > Viscaceae > Viscum > Viscum album. The sequence continues at coordinate 1,749,726,498 of OY728126.1, forward strand.
TCATTAAAATCTATATCACACGAAGGAATTTCCTTCTCACATAGAAAGTTGGAACTTTTAAATCATCATTCTCTTTATGTTGGTGTGTGTTTTGAAATTGCGTGTACATAAAAAATAACTCATCTTAGTTATTGGAAATTTTTGTTTCAAAAGAATTATAAAAATAATTAAGATCACTAATTCACCCTCCCTCTTAGTGATCTCCCATAGATCCTACAGGTGGAACCACATGTGTTATATGAGAAATGTTACTTTAATTTGTGATTGGATATTTGGATGTTGATATTTTAGGTCACTCTAGTTGAACAAGAAGTCACCGATTACAATTATCTTCAATAGATAATTTAAAATTAGTGAGCAATAAGAATGTACCCAAATTTGATGGGAAATGTTATAACATATGGATACAAAAAATGTTTCCATATATTTCATTTATTAGTTATGATTTTTTGGAAGATGAAACAAATATATTCCCACCGCATGTTGAAGGTGATTCTATATAAATTGTAGAAAAGAAGAATATAGATAATTATGTCCATGTTAGAAATGATATTTTATCTTCTCTTTTAGAGAGTGATTTTATTGAAAGTCAAATGAATCAAAATAGAAAAATGTATTTGGAAAAAACTAGAGAATATATATAAAGAAAATACCAAATTGAATTGACTAAAGTTGTAGATTGAGATACTTAAATATAAATATATCTGAATGCATGATGATGATATTATTGAAAACATATTCATTGGAATAAATGAATTTCTGAGTAAAATTAGAGGATATGGAGAGAAATAAGAATAATCTACTATTTTAGAGAAGATTGTTCATATCTCACATGACAATTTTGATAGAAATATATATAATTTTGAAGATAAATATCCAGATGACATTGTTGGGAATCCTGACCACCATGAAGTAAAATCATAGGATAACAACCTCCACGAACTTTAGAAGTAACCTGTCAGAAGCTACAACTTACCAAAAATACCCCCAACACCTCCTATTATTAGAATACCCCCATGGATTTGAATATTGGAACATAGGAAGTAGAACACACTAGTCATGACATTGATTCACCCTCTTTAATATCTAGACCACCCTCATAGTTCATAGATTAAGAACTTCATTTTAGAAAATTGAACAATAAATAAAATCATGTGACAAAACAAATAGAACATAAAATCATGACACATAAGGGATAACATGGTTCATAAAATGAATCCTACATCCATTGAAGAACACGAGAAATATTTCATTTCATCAGAACAAGGTATATCTTATTTATAAGGAAAAAGTCACTCCCTACCCAAATTCAATGAAACTAATCATACTGATTCCTTCCCATAAAAATCCCTTATCACTAGTACTCTCAACATGAGACCCATGGATGATGATATGTGATCCCTCTTGTAGTACATCCTCTTTCTACTAATCCTTTCGGTCTATATCTCTAGTTAGGCCTCTACCTTTAGTTTTAATCTCTATGTCCTCTAACCTTCAACTTAGGATTCCTTCAGGTATTGTGATTCTTTTTCATTCAGCTACACATACTAGAAACAGTGGTATAACATCACTATATATTATGAATTCCTTTCGATCATCCAGTCACTAATTACTTATCGATCCTTACAGAGAAAGTTCTAACTCATGCTGATCTTCATGGGTGAACTCCCACACAATCAAAGATATTATACACCTAAATTTCTATAATTGGTGAACAATGAAAGAACCTAATCTTTATTAGCCACCTCTGAAACTCCATTATTATACCCAAAGATTCACTTTCCATATACGTCAATTTTTTATCTGGAACATGATCGAGTCCTCCAAGTGAATTCATCAAAAGTTCCTCCTATATATTCCCACAATTAGAATCCAGTATTTTATATTTTTTGAACTTATTATCTAGCCACACCTTTCAGTGAAAGCACTCATGTGCTTCCACTAATATGACATCAACTACACTTTCCATTGGGTTCACTCATCTTCTTCCACTAATAAACTTCTAGTGAAATTTTTCCATTGACCTGAACATGAACCCCATGGGGTAGGTGTACTCTCTCTATAAAAAATTCCTAGGTATAACTTATGTATACTTTACTTATAGATATTGTAATACATAAGCTAGAAAATAGTTATCACACCCAACCTAACAATCTTCCATTTGAGAATTGTTTTCACAAGTTAAGTCCAAAAATCTCCCAATTAAATAATATTATCATTCTCTCACCAAAGTCCCACTGACCAATCTTCCATCCAACCATCCAGTTCCCACATGTTTCTATAATATAAAAGTTCCAATCATCCTAAATCTCACTAAAGAAACACTTCCCCAGTTCTTCAAAACTATAATGTCACCAAAATTCTTTCCTGAGAGTTTCTTCCCAAGGTAAATAAACATGATTCTCCTCATCTAACACTCTTTAAATCCCATAAATATTCTTTATCAAGCACAAGATCCATGAAAATAGTCCATCTAAAACTTCTTATTTTGAATAATCTACCAATAAACTTTTAAAACTTCTATGAGTTTTCCATGGAAATGAACTCTAGTGACACTATAAAAAAATATCCATATAAAGCTTTAACTTTTGGAAATTATGATGCCATCAAATCAAAAAAATCTCACTAAACCTTCACTCAGTGCTTCTATGGTAAAAAATGGTCCTTTTATATCATTGTATTCTAGACTAGTTCTAACTTTTTAAGAGACCGACATTATTTTACAGGTCCTTACTCTATTTTTTTCAATCATCCAATGATCATTTCCATAGAACATAGACACACCAAAGTCTTTATCTCTACCCTTGAAAAGAAACACACCATGAAATTAGGGTAGTAATCCTTCCATCATTAGCATGTTTATGATTGACTTTAAAAGAATTAATATCTAATAAATAAAAAAACCACCCAAATTTTAGAATCAAAGTACCATTATAAGACCTTTTCCCAAAAAGAAGTCAATATCCATTCCGCAACACCATCAGATATTCCAGGATAGTCTTCCCAAACTGTAGGCTATCAATACTGGTAGTCCTTCAAAAACTCCCACTTTATCTATAATATTATCACCATATCTATATTTTAATAACCAAAACACACAATTGTTCTCTCCTGATGAAGGATCTAATGGTTCCTCAAACCTATGATCTTGGGGACCAACACCCACACTTTCATGTCACTTAATAAAATAAGGTACTTGGAATTACCGATGAAAATAGTGAGAAACTACAAGAACTAGATAGGATATAATCTAATATGAATCGTCATTTTATGATAACACCTATGGTTTCTTTTGATGATTGTGCTTTATGAAATTTATGCACTTCGTACAACCGAGTTCAAGCAATCCTTTAAGTAACCAAGGGTTTTCACCCACTTTCCACTTAGTGGTCAAGATACAATGAAAAATATCCCACTAGTTCAAAATGTAAACTCCTTATGAAATTTTATATAATAATGAGCTACATGTGTGAATCCATTCCATATATAAATTCCAATATAGAAACCTACTCCTTTTCTTCTGAACACCAGAAACATTTTTTGAAAAACTGAGAATGTTCTACACACCTTTATTCTATCTATATTTTTGATAAAACCACCAAATCCTTAAGTTCTAGAGAAAATTCCACCACTACCTCTTGGATATAAATAAATGAACACCAAATTATCTTTTTTTTACTCAATCTTGTGGTGGAGAATACTTGGAATCTTTTATAATCACCCCTTTCAACTATGTGATTTTCAAATCCTCCAAAGGATACCTTTTGGACTTGGAATTCCATAATTGATGTCTAACTGAAATATCCCTCCCTTCCCTCCCATAATGATGGTTGTGAAAAAATGGGGGAACAATCCAAATTCCATTAACTCATCACCTAAGAAACTCAAGTGAATCCTTCAAATTTAACTCAAACACCATCTTCTAGGAACCTACATGATCTCTGATTACAACATTTAGAACATCCCCTACTTCCAATCATGATATATAGTCTACTAATGAACTTCATTCCTACTTAATGGCCATTTAATGGAACTTAAAAAATATCAAGGAGTAGAAAACCCACCATACTCTAAAGTCCATATATTCCACCATTCAACTATCAAGTAGACATTACCCTAAGGAAACACTATCTTTTAGAGAAAGAAATCCAATACTTCAAGGTAACATAGTGATTAATAATTTCTTTAAAAGTCTCCATTACTGTCCACCATTATCCTGGATTACAACTCAATAAACGAATCATGTCACAAAAATAAAAATGGTATTGGAAATTATTTAAGAAAAATCATACTCTCTGATATCACTACAATTTTCACCAATTAAAATATTTATTGAAACTTAGAAAATATTTCACCAAGGATAACCTCCAGAGTCTTCTAGCCAATATTATTTGCTGAGACTTGATAAAATTCCCACCATATTCTTTAAAAACAATCTCATATGCTACTTATTGAAAATACCATCCACCCTTTGATAAACTCACATAATGATACCCTCTTTGACCATCAGAAGTAATCCACTGGAAGTTACAACCTGAGAAACAAATCCCCAATATCTATTGTGATCAGAATACCCCCTATGACTTTGAAGATCAAAACACATGAAGCATTGTATCCTGTTAATCACATCGATTATTCCTACTATAGCTCCATATCATCCCCTAGTTCACAGATCAAGACCAACATTTTGGATAAGTAAAAAAATACAATAACATAATAAAAAATGAAATATTCAATCATGAAATAAAATTGATAACGTATTTTAAACAATGTATGTTATATCCTTGGAAAACATGTGACATATCTCATTTCCTTAGAACAAGGTACATCTGAGTTATAAGGAAAAGCCAATTCCCTATCAAGATTCAATGTAACTAATCATAACAATGATTTCCCATGAAAATCCCCCACTTCTATCTCTCTCATTAAGAAATACTTGGATGAGGCTATGTGATCCCTTTGGAAGAAACTCCTCCTGCTACTTTTCCTTCAGTTCCATGCCTCTTCCTAGGACTTTAACATCAAATTTTAGACTTTAGGCCTCTAAACTTCAACTTATGATGACTTTAGTCCCTTTGATCCATCACATTCAGCTACATATACAAAAAATAATAGTCTAACCTCAATATATATAGTGTAGTAATTATGGTCATCCAATTGATTCTCACCTACCAATAATTCTAGATAAATACACAACTCACTCCAATATTCATGTATGAACTCCCATATCCACCATGTCAACTAGTGAAACTTATGAACAATTCAAGTCCCTATACTTTATTCACCACCTTAAAACTCCACACTTCTACCAGAAGATTTACCTTACATCTATATCACCTTTTCTTTAAAAAAAGACTATTTACTCCAAATGCATGAGTTATAAGTTCCTTCTCTATATTGACATACTCATAATCCACTATGATTCATATTCTAAACTTACTATCCAACCACACCTTCTGGTTAACACAATCAACTACTTCTACTGAGTTGACATCATCTACACCTTCATCCTGGTTCTATTAGATATTTCTACTAATGAAATTCTAATGAACTTCTTCCACTATATTTTATTTGAAGTCCATAGTGAATGTGTGCTATCTTTATCCTACGTCCCTATTATAACTTCTAGAGACCTTAATTTTGTAGCTTCTAATACACAATTAAGATAGCTATTCTCACACCCAAGACAATAAAAATTAATCTTTATGACTTATATAACATTTTGATATCCTATGAAATGACAAAAGATAATTGTTTAAAAAATAAGGTAAAGGATGAATATTAGATTTCTTTTAATTCCTCAAAACCTAAGAATTACAAGAATATTATTGTTAAATAAGAAGATACAAGAAGTTCATATTTAAAAAAATATTTGAATGATAATTTTGAAAAATTTATATCTCTTATATTAAGAAAAATGTGAAGAGGGAATTTAAAATATAAGGTAAATCTCATTTTAAATTGTTTTTGGTGTAGAGACATTGTTAATTTACAACAAAATAACCAAGATTAAAAAATGAAGAAGATAGTGATGAGTAATAGGTTAATCCTAGAAAATTCACAAAAAAGAAATACAAACAATAAAAAGGTTTCTTCCAATGAGTAGGGTAAACCGTTCTCTAAATTTAAAAGTAGAAGCTTGTTGTCTTAATAAAGTTAAGGTAGTGACGATGAAGTTGAAGTTGGGTGTTCTGTGATGAAGATGAAAAAAATGATTATTTAAAATGTTGATAAAAATATTTCATGGTATTAAAGTAGTTATAACATTGAATAATAATAGACTGACATGGAGTTTATTTTGAAGATAGAGTTAAAGTAATTTCTATCAAAGATCTCTAAATTAGAGAAATAGATTATAAACTTTAAAGAGGATAATAAATCCTCTAATAGAAAATAAACTATATTTTTATAAGAAAAATAAATATTGGTAAATGATATTTATGATCTAAAAAGGTTCTTTAATATTATAATACTTTTAACATCAATATGGAAGAAAAAGTGAAGTGAAAAGATAAGGAGTTTGACTATATGCAGCATAAATTAGTCAAATTAGAAGAAGATATGAGCAAGTCTAGGCCCATCTTTTATAATTCGATTTAGGATGTTTTAGAGTGCTCAATAAAGAAATAGACTCAGTAAGATCAGAAAAAATAATCCTCAAATAAATTAAACTTTTTTTCAAGAGTTAAAGAAGTAGAAGAAGCATGTCAGGAGGTATATATTTGTAGCAAAAATTTGGTGATGCTCAAAAGTCTATAAATTATGGGAATACAAACCGAAGTTAAAAAATATTATAAATAGTGACCATGAAATTATTGATAATAAGGATAATATGAATAATAATATGTCAAAAGTTTAAAATAAATTTGGTTTGGAAAAAAAATTATCCAATATCGGTGACTCCAATTTGGAAGAATAACAAGTACCATATTATGAAAAACATATTATATACAAAGGAAAATATAATTTCTATGGATTATTATAGTAATGTGGAGGCTTTAAATATATGAAAAATTTGTTTTGGTTTAACTAAAAAAAACATAACATGACTAGGATACTTTGGAAGAAAATTTGTAGGTAGGGCCATACCTCTCAAAGGAAGGAAGTCCAGAGATATATTAAGAATTCTAAATAGAAACTTGAAATGGGTTTCAAGTGCTTTAACGAGTACATGGAATGTTTGATCATATTGGTCACTATAAAAATAAATGTATCATCATTTTAACATTCCTGAAAAAATTTAGTTTCAATACAAAAAATCTTCAATTAAATAAGATTAAAGAGAATGAGAAATATTTTGTTTTTAAAGTTTCACTCAAATAATCCATAGGGAAAATTCCCTGGATCATGTATATTGGTTGATAATATCTCATTATAGGATATTTAAAAATCTTGAATGATGTTTAATATTTTAAGGAAGTCATAGTGACCTTTGGAAATTATGGGTCACTCTAGATTAATGAATTTGGTTCAGCATTTATTAGGAACGAAAATATGAAATCCAAAAAAATCATTGTATGTTGATGGATTGAAACAGAATATATTAAGTGTTTGATAGATGTATGTTGAATTAAATGACATTTTTTAGTATATACAGATTTTTGATCAAGGATCTTGAATATTTAAGAGTTGTTATATGAGTAAAATGAATTAAAGGTAACTTATTTCTAGTGAAATATGTTGAAAATTAATGTTATCAAATTATGAAAGAATAAAATGAACTATAGAATTGAAGGCTTATATATATTGGATAAAATAACATCAATAATATCATCTAATTAGAAAATTTTCAGGTTTTTATTTTTCGAAAAATATAAATATATTGGATGTTCTCAACTTTCCAAAAGGGAAAAATTATTAACTATTCACACAAGAAGGCGAAGATTCAATCTACTAAACCTTTATAGTTTTTTCATTTAGATGTGTAAAATACCATGTGGAAGTAATAAATCAATTAATACAAGTAATTTATTACTTACAATCACATTAATTGTTTCCTGTTTATAAAACATAAGTTTGTGGCCTTAATAATGTTTAATAGTTTTTGAAGAAGTATAGAAAAAGAGTGCATTTGTTCTTTAAACAATATATATAAAAAATGAAAAACTGAGTTTAGAAATCAAATTTTTTCATCTTATCTAGAGAATAATATAATTTTACATGAACTCATATTTCCACACAAATAAAAAAAATTGCATGTTTAAATGAAATAATAGTTGTTTGGTAGTGATGGCTTAGAAAAAGTTGTCCAAGCATGATAATTATTGATAATTTTAGAGGAAACATATCAATATAGTGGTTCAAATTCAATACTATTATTTATATATGTGAAATTAAAATATTTACTCTTATGTGAATTATTAAAAAAGCACCTCTAATCTTAGAGTATCTTCACGAGTTTGGTAGCCATTGTGCTATCATGGTTAAAAGTGAAAATATTAGAAAGTTTGAAAAGAGAGGTGTTGATGGTATTTTCTTAGTACATCCTCATAATTGATAAGGTTATCACTAATAAAAGAAATAAAATGGAAATATTATTTATAATATTAATTTTAATGTCCTGGAGCAATCAAAAAAAGAAATTGCACATGATGAAGAAAGTTCTAGAAGTGATAATGATGTCATTTTGGACAAACAACCTAAAGAAATTACCAAAAAATATGAATGTGTTGAATATTTATAGGTTTGAGAAGTATATTAAGACATTTTATGTGATGAGAAAAAATATCATATATCTCATCAAAGGATAATAAGGTAAGTTCAGGTCCCAAACATCATTGGAGATCAAGGCGGGATGTTAAAACTAGGTTAACTTTGAAAAATTTGAATCATAATCCATTATTTTATCAAGTTTAACCAAGATATATTGAATAATAATTGAATAATAAAGAGTGGGTTGATGATATAAATGAAAAATTGGACTATATAGAGAATAATGACACTTGGGAGTTGGTACCAAATCCTAAGGAGAATAATGTCATCAGGAAAAAATGGGTGTTACGAAACAATTGAATGAAAAGGGTGAAATAGTGATAAATAAAGATATATTAACGTGTAAAATCTATTCATAGGTTTAAGGAGTGTACTTTTGTAACAACTAAGAAGCAATTTCAATGATTTAGACCATAATAATATTTCCTTTTATTGTATCTAAAAGGAAATAAAATATTTTTCAAATGGATTTCAATTATTCCTTTCTCAATTAAGATTTGTAAGATGAGGTATTCATTGAGAAACCATAAGGATTATTTCTTGGAAAATATGATAATCATGTTTGAAGTTTAAATATAGATTTATATGGGAGAAAAAAATACCCAATATCTTGGTATTATAAGTTAGACACCTACTTCAAGAAGTTGGATTTCAAAAAAGGAAGAGTAGACAACAATATTTATATTAAAGATGACTACGATATCCCATCATAAAAATTAAGGTATTCCTAATACCTAATTGCGATCATCCTTCATTTGGGTACCTTGATGGATAATTATTGTAGTTTTTTGAAATTTTCTTAGTTCTCTATAAGGTATTATTCCATGGAGAGGATTGATATGGTGTGGAGTGGGATCACTAAAGTGTGGACCAAAAAGATGTGGAATAGGGTCACAAGATGTGATTTTCAAATCTAAATCCATATTTTACATAGCTATACCTTGGTCACCCAACTACAACATGAATCTTTTTAAATCCATTGCCCATATGGCTAGGGTTTAACTATAGAGTATGACTGTAGCGTAGGGGGTTCCTGGGTGTATTTTCTAAATTGATGGTTACTATTTTGTGGTATCTATGGATATTCTATAGCCTTGACTTAGGATAATAGGATATAGAAGAGGTTTGTGGTGTGGATTCTGGAGTTCAATTGGCCAAGGGTGATGGTAGCATGGTATGTAGGCTCTATGGTATGGTCTTTGAGGCTATTCTGGGATGTTACATTTTCCAGACTACTTATAAATATTTTAAACCCCTCGGATCTTGAAATATTCCATATTTTATCTCTAAAACTTTAGGTTCACAAGACATATCTTTGAATTCCATTGAATCCCTTCTCTAATGGATTCAACCCTAGGTTTTAGGAGATCAATCCTTGGTGTTTCACTCCATTTTCGAGGTATGTGTCTCTATAATAAGGTTCTAATTCTTAAATAAGTTGATGCTATTTTTGAATTATTTATTTTGTTTAATTAAAATTATGGATTCAATATCAAAGTGGATTTTATTTGTGAAATACATTTTTTAAAATGGATTTTCATTAAAAAGAGTTTTGGACATGTGATGCGTTGTTGAAATGACTTTAAAGCAGTTTTTGGTTCTAAAATGGGTTTTCAAGCATGTAAGCATACATACATAATTATGAAAATATTTTAAACAACATTAGTAGGTTTATCAAATGGTATTTGAAAATAATAGAATATTGGGAACCATGGGTACATCCAGAAATGAATATGTCACTTTAGTGTGTGTAATGCCACTATAGGTTTTGTGATATTGACAGATCGTTATGGGGATAAATATCAACTAGATCCACATTATTCCTAGTATGTATTCCCATAGGCTATAACCCAATATTGTTCATTTTCATTTATTCTTGGTTTTACACATGATGGTTTATCTCATGGTTAGATTGCTCACTTGTTTATCTTATGGTGTATCCATGAATGGTTTTGTGTATGCTCACATGATTTCTTATATACACAATTAATATTCCTTATTGTGAAAATATGAAAGGATTTTATGAAGAAAAAAATGATGTTTTGTTTTATAAAATGTTTTATGTTCTATAAATTATTTATAAACTAGTTTTGATTTAAATATAGAACTATTTTTTCTAATATTATATTTGTATAGATTATTTGGTTAAATCATACCAGGATTTGTACTCACATCCTAATTTTTAATTTGTGAGATTATAGATTTGGGTTTTTAGGACATTGATAAATTGAAGGGTGTCATGTTGTTCTTCTATTTCTCTTGGTTGTCGATTCTTTCATCGTAGGGACAGTTTGGTGGTGATGAATAGTAACATGGGGATTTGGACTTTGGCTTGTCTTGTTTCACTTTTAGTTTCAACCCTTGGGGTTTGAATTTGTATGTATCATGAATATTTAATCTTTCTTCCTCTAGGTACTCTATTGGTTTTCCTTTTTTCGATTATACTTGAGACATGTTTGATGGTTATGATGATGGTCACCTTGTGGCATACCTTCTTGGGTGACTTGTCTAGTTTTTTTGGTTAGTTTGTTACAAAATGGCATCAGATAGAATACCATACTTGAAGTGTTATGAAACTACCTTGGCTTTGTTTAGGGTATTTGGTAGATAGGAGTTAGGACCATCAAAATTGAGATAGTGAGTACAAGAGGGTTCTTTTCCATCTCACTTCCACATATGAACTCGAGTTACCATGGGTTGTTTGGGAATTTTTCCAAGATTGAGACTTTTTTTTGAGGATATTTTAATAAAGTATATTTTATTTTTATTTAAATGGACCTATTACTTCTTAAAGTTTTTATTTTTTTTGTAGAATCCCAGATTTATTTAAATTCTTGATGTTTAAAGTCATTGATATGGATTCATGAAGTGTTCATATGATTTGAGAGTTTTTCATAATCTGATTGGTTATTGTATCATGTTTATTAGACACTGCACCTAAGAATAGATCTTAAGAATATGACTGTGGATGTTATGAGACAAGTTTTAAAGGTAAATACTCAAGTGGACCCTTTTTGGGGGAATCTATAATGTACACAATTTATAATCAGGGTTAGGAAAGTATTAGACACTCGATATGAATGGTGGATTTGGGATTGGAATTTACTAAGTAGAAATCATCCATATTTCATGGTGGAAAGGGACCCCAAGAATATGACGAGTGTCTTTAGTGTATTAAAAGGACATTAAATTTTATTAAAACACTTAAGTACTCTAGGGTGGGATTTTCCACATACATTCTTGAGGGAACAAAAAGGATATGGTGGGACTATATTGTGAAAATTAAGTTACATGAGAATATTTCTTGGTATTAATTCAAGAAAGGTTTAAATAATTAGTTTTATCTTGAAATGTTGCATGTGGAAAAGGCTCTGTAATTTATGAAATTAAAGAAAAGTGAGTTTAGGGTTTTGGATTATTCCACTCATTTCATTGAGTTAGTGTACCTAGAACCCTATCTTGATGAAAATGATTGCCTAAAGGTTAAGAGGCTCAATATGTGTCTGAATGATGATATTCAGTAGATGATTATTCTATTATGCCTTACAACCTTTGTGAAGGTGGTTGAAAAAACATCATTGGTTGAGGTAGATATAACAGGTAAAACAGGCCTAGGTGGAGATTTAGTTACTAAATTTGTTATCTAGGGTATTTATTTTGTCCAGAAAAGGAAATTTAAGGGTTCACAGTTTTCTTTGGGACTAGTTTCAGTAGTTTCATTAAAACAATAGCAGATTGTCTGATATCAGAATAAAATATCTGGCCATACCAAGCCTAAGTATATGAAATCGACCTGAGATTTTCACCATTGTGTACAATATGTTCATATCAAGCACTTTTTTGGAAGGATGTCCCAAGGTAGCGAGGGTGGATCCACTCTCACCAAGGGTTCATAGGTTAATTATGAAACATTCAAGGGTGGTGGGACTTATCCTCAGGCCAATGGGGATGTTCATACAGCAAAGAAAGCTCAAGGAGGAGCTAAAAATAGATGTTTTTACATAGTAGAGTATACATCAGAGGAATGTGAGTATGTATTGACTACTATTAGAGGTACAATGTTTATTTCATACTATATGGTACTAGTCTTGTTTGATACAAGTTATACTCATTATTTTATATCATTAAAGTTAGTTGGAATTTGGGATTATGTTTGATCTTATAATGTTTTTTTGGATCTCTCCCCGCCTCTGGGAAATATACTAATCAAGGTTTAAAATGTCCTATGTCTCAGGTGACAATAGATGACTTTAAAGTGCTTAGTTCTTGATATTGATATCTTTAACCTAATTATTGGAAAGGATTAGATGACCAGTGTAAAGGCACAAATTGAATATTATTTTCATCAAGTTCATCCGTTATATCGAAATAGAGTCTCTTATATATTCCAGGGTGAATAGGATTCTATGTCTAGAATATTTGGGCATATTACACCTTATGTTGGAGTGATCTCATTACAGTTATCACAGGTGTTGTTTGATACCATTGACCCTTGTTTGTGTATTCCACTTACTATAGAGGTGAGTGTGTATCCCAAGGTATTTCTTTAGGATTTTTTAGGGTTAACTACACATAAATAGGTCAAATTAAATATTGACCCACTCCCCTTTATGATGCTTATTTATATGAAATATTATTGCATGGAACCTATTTAGTTAAAGGATCTTAAATTTTGGTTGGAAGATCTTGAGAATGATGGATTTATTCATTTAGAATTCCACCTTGGTATTCGCCTGTCCTCTTTTATAAAAGGGAAGATAGGAGAATCATACTTTTCATGTGTTATCAAAAGTTAAATAAAGTGACCATTAATAATAATTATCCCTAACCAAGTATCGATGATCTCTTTGACCAACTCAGAATTGATAATGGATTTTCAAAGATTGACCTCCGGTTGGGGTACCATTAATTGAGAGTCTGGAAAGAGGATATATATAAGACAACATTGTGGTGATGATGCAGGAATTTTGAGAGATTTTGATTATGTCATTGGGTATCGATAATTATCCTATAGTATTTATGGAATTAATTAATTTAATCATTAATTGGTTCTTAGAATATTTTTGGTTGTGGTTTTGAATGATATTTTGGTGTACTTCAGGCCAGAGTAGGAGCACCTATATCGTTTGTATATTTTCCTTAGGACCTTGAAAGAACATTGTTTGTATGGTGAGCTTTCCAAGTTTTATTTTTGGATCTAATAATTAAAATTTCTAGGTAATGTTATACCATAGAGGGGTGCCTCAATAGATCCTAAAAATATTTAGGTAGTAATGTCTTGGGCTTGGACAATTATTATAGGTGGTTTGTTCATGACATTTCCAAGATAATATCTCTAATGAAAAATTTATTTTGAAAGGGTGTAAAGTTTGATTGGGGTGAAAATTGTTAGATATATATTGTATAAATAAAGTTAAATTTAAATTAAGATCCATTTATGATCCTTTTTGAACTATTTTTAGGTTATGATGTTTTCTGAAATTCTTCTGGTATGGGTTTGGGGTGTGACTTGATCTAGAGAAAGAAAGTTGTGGCCTATGGATATTTCCAATTGTCCCCTAATGAGAATAAATACACTACCTATGATCTTGAGTTCAAAGTGGTTATGCGTGCACTCAAAACATGGAATTACTATATCTTCAGGGATTGGTTTATGGTATATTCCGATTATAAGAGTCCAGTGTATATTTTAACTCAGAGGGATCTGAACCCGTGATAGAGATGTTGGGTTGAGTATCTATAGAATTTTTTTTTGATATTTATTATACTTCTGGGAAAGGGAATGTGGTATTTTATTTATTTAGTAGGAAATTGAAAATGAAATACTTAAAGGAATTAGTGGAGGAGTGGTCTCTAATGAGTTTGTTCACTGGGGTGATATAAGGAGTGGGAGAGGCTGGTGAATAATTTTTCTTAGTTTTGGTGAAGGATGAATCGTCATTTGATGAGTGAGTTAAACTTAAATAGGTTTAATATAGTGAATTCAATTTATTTAATAAAATACTAAATGGTGGGGAGGTCTTGGATGAGTGGTATCGGTCTCCTATTGGTGATTTGTGTCTCTGAGGTAGGTTGGTAATTCCAAATTCTCTAAGGTAGGAATTGATGGATGATGGAAAGCAATCTTGATGGTCTATACACTCTGGGACTACCAATAAGTATCATGATTTGAGATGTTAGTATTTGTGGCTAGGGATGATGTGGTCAATTGTGGGTTTCATGTCACGGGGCTTGAATTGTCAGAGGATTAAGGTCGAACACCATAGACCCACTAGTTTTTTGCAACATTTATCCATTTTTATATGGAAGTGGGATGAGATTTCAATGGACTTCATCATTGGATTACATCAGATTCCTAGTGAGAAGGATATGATTTAGGTTTTCATTTATTTAATCACTAAATCATCTCATTTCTTCCATATCAAGGAGATAACAATGTTGGAGTAGCTTAGGTACTTATATGTCTAAGAGGTTGTGAGGCTTTATGGGGTTCCCAATGTAATTGTTTTTGATAGGGATAAGAGATTCACTTTTAGGTTTGGGGAAGGGATTTTTCAAGAGGTGATGGGTTCCTAGTTGAATTTGGTTATAGTATATCATCCACATGTGGATGGGATAATAGAGAGAGATATCCATATTCTTGAGGATATTCTTCGAGAATTTGTGATTTATTTGGGTGGTTATTAGAAAAATAATCATACTCCGATCAAGTTTTCCTATAAAAATAGTTATCAAGCTTCAATTAAGATGACACCCTTTGGATCATTTTATGGGTGAACATGTAGATATTCCTTGTGATGGGATGAGTTGGCAGGGTGATCCTTGGTTAGACCAAGCCTTATTTAGGAGATAATGAAAAAGGGGAAGTTAATTTGAAAAATATCAGTCATGATAGAGAGTAATTAGAAATCTTATATAGATTTCCATCGTTGGATGCTAGAGTTTGAGTTTAGAGATTAGGTCTTTCTTCAAGTTTAACCTCCCTTGGGACATCGTTGGTCGGTTTAGTAGGTTAAGTTGGCATTGAGGTTCATCAAACCCTTCGATATTGTTGAACGACTTGGAATGGTGGAATATCAGTTAGTCTTTTCATCCTTTTTTATGTTGATTCATGATGTGTATCAAGTTTTTTAATTGAAGAGGTATCAAACAAAACCTTTCCATGTGATTGAATGAGCAAATATTAATATAGATACCAAAACCACTGTGGTTGAGAAACTAGTTAAGATTCTAGAGCACCAATATATGGTACTACATGTTAAAACAATTACCCTAGCCACTTTACTATGGAAATGTATACTAGATAACCATGATACATGGGATCATTAATTATTGGCGATGGATCAGTGGAATTCTCTTTTTTTGAGTCCATAATCTTGAGAAAATTATAGGGATATAAAGATTTTATAGTAAAGATATTGTGACATCCCAACACCATTAATTAGGTATTCCTAGTCTCTGGTTGTGATCATACTTTATATAAATGACTTCATTGATAATTCATGGATTTTTTCGAAAATTTCTCAGTCCTCTATAGGGAACTATGATGTAGAGAGGATTACTACAACATAGAGTGGGATCGCTATGAAAAGTACTAGCCGGATTCAACATAGGTTCTTAGGAGGAGTTTTTAGTGGTACTACCATATTTTCTATAGTTTCACTATGGTCAAACAACTATGGCACACAGTTTTTTAGAGCCACTGCCCATATGGGAATGGCTGTTCCATAGAGTATGGCTATAATGTACATGGTTCCTATGTACGTCTTCCAAATTGATGGTTTCAATAATGTGGTGTATATGGATGCTCTGTATCCTTTTTATAGGATAATATGATCTAGGTGAGTTCTAAAACATAGATTATAGAGGCCAATTGGATGGGGGTGACAACAGTGTGGAAAAGGGGTTCTATGGTGTGGTTTGGAGGCTCGGTATTATGGTCCTTAAGGTTATTCCATGGTGATATATTATATATATTTTTTATAAATATTCAAAGCCCCTAGAATCCTGATATATTCCATATTTTTTTTATTGAACTTTAGGCACCCAAGATTTCTCTTTGAAGGAATTTTAATCCCTTCTTTATTAGATTAAACCCCAAGCTTTGGGAGATCCATACTTGATTTTTTCACTCCATTATTGATCTAGGAGTATATATAAAAAGGTTATAATTATTTAATAACATGATGTTATTATTAAATTCCTTTGTTTGTTTTATATAAATTATGGATTAAATATCAAATTGTATTTTATTTTTGAAATATTTTTTAAAGATATTTTATTTAAAAATAGTATTAGACAAGGCACATGTTTTTGAAATTCTATTAAGGTGTTTCTGGTTCTAAAATGAGTTTTAAATCTTGTAAGAAGAAAATTATCACTGTATAAATAGTTATAAAATGTGATAATAATTTTTAAATGTGTTTTTAAATTTATATTAGAATGAGAATCTTGGGTACATTGGGAAATGAACATGCCACTAGAGGTTTTGTAATATTAATAGACTATTATGGGACTCAATATCAGCTTGATCCATGTTATTAATGGTTTGAAATTTTTTTATGTTTATTATATATTACCATAGGTTAGATCCCTATCTTGTGCTTTTTTATTTATGCTTGGTTTTATGCATGTTGGTTTATTTCATGGTTGTATTACTCACTTTTTTATTATATGGTGTGTCCATTGATGGTTTTTCTTATGCTCAAATTATTTCTTATATACACTTCTAATATTCCTTATTGTGACAATATATAAGTCTTTTATTATAAACCAAAGGATGTTTTGTTTTATCAAATTTTTTATCTTCTGTAAATTCTTGATAAACTGGTTTTGTTTTAAAGCATGAACTATTGTTTTTTTGATATTAGAATTTTTATATATTAATTAGTGAAATCCTACTGGTATTTTTCTCACACCCTATATTTTTATTTGTAAATTTGTAGACGTGGTTTTATAGGACAAAAGTAAAGGGAAGAGTGTCATTTAGTTCACTAATTTCTATTGGTTTTTTGATTATTTCATCATAGGAACAATTTGGTGGTGATGAATGATCACATAGAGATTTAGTATTTGGATTGTTTTGTTTCAATTTTATTTTCAGCCCTTGGGGATTTAAGTTTTATGTATCATGGATATCTACTATTTTTACCACTATGTACTTTTTAGGTTTTCCTTGTTCCAATTATACAAGAGACATGTTTGGTTGTTGTGTTCATGATCACCTTATGATGGACCATCTTGGGTGACTTGTCTAGTTATCCCGAGTTGGTTCATTACAATGAACAAGTGGTATCTCTAATTGTTATTTTTTATTTAGATGATATAATAGATGTTGTTATTTATAAAGATGTTTTTGATAATTTTTTCAAGGTGATGAATATTTTATTTGAAATGTTTATGCTTGGAGTGATTAGGTTCTTTCTTGGCCTACAAATTTCTCAAAAAAAATGTCACATTTTTCTTTCTCAAGATAATTATGATAGATAACTTTTTAAAAGGTTTTATATAAAGAATTATAATCCTATTTACACACCAATTTTGTTGGAATAAAGTTGTCCAAAGATGAAGAAGGGAAATAAGTTGATCTAAAGGGGTTTTAAAAATTGATTATAAATATACTAAAATTGACACATTTAAGAATATATTTGATTTTTGCTGCTACTCTCTATTATAGGTACCAAATTACACATAAAGTGTATCATTTAAGTGATAAAAATAGGATTCTAAAGTATATTAAATGTAGAATATATTTTGGGATAATGTATGATAGAAAGGGAATTATTAATCTATTTAGATACATAGATATATGTTGGACAGACTGTATTTATGATTGGAGGTCCATATCTAGTAGAGTTTTCTTCCTTTTAGATAAGGTTGTTTATTAAAACACCAATAAGTATAATTTTTTTATGCTAATAATTTATGAATATGATTATGTGGCTTCCACTCAGACTATAACTCAATTAATTTGGCTGAGAACATTGAGAACCTTAAATTTTAAGTGAAGTTGCCACTAATTTTTGGGTGTGATAATCAAAGTGTTATCAATATTATAATAAATTTATTTTATTATTCAAGATCTAATCACATTGATAAAAAAAATTTCACTTCATAAAGAATCTTATAGAGAAAAATTAATTGAAGTTGGAGTTTTTTCCTATAAATTATAAAATTACATTGGTGTTCACAAAGCCTATACCAAAGGATGCATTTAAAAATACGAGGTTTATGTTGAGAGTTTAACCTTACCCCTCTCAAGGATAAGGTATTGTGTTTAATTATCATATCTCATCCTTACTTTGGATATATTTTTTCAAAGGGGGAGAAATATTAGTAATATAAGTCTTACTTTGTATTTATCTTCCTAGGTTTTGTTAAGGGTGGGGGTATTTATAGGGGGAGTTTCCATTGATATATGTTAATTTTTAGGGTAATAATATATTATAGGGAATATGTATTTATAAAGAGTTATTAAAAGGGTTAAGTTATGAATTTAAAATTGTATATGTGTGAATTTTTTAAATAATTTTGTTGAAGTGCATGATGTAATAATTTCCTTAACATGTACCTTGAAAAAATATATCAAATTGAGGATAAGTTTTATGTGGTGATGAAGTATTAGTGGAATAAATATTAATTCTTATATGTGATAATGAAGTATTGATTGAATAAGTGTTTATTCTCATATTTATTCTCATTTGGTACTATTTCATCATGAAGAATCAAGAGGATCAAGTTTGAATATAGATAACTATTATTTTATGGAACAAATGATATTATAATTAAATATTATTGTTTCATACATTGATTTTGATCAACTAGTATTATAATTATTGAATGATAATTTATTGATAGGTGGTTTTAGTTTGGTTGATATTTATGTTCCTTTCTTGAATATAAAATCCAAAGTGGATGATTTTTGAGATTAAGTATGTTGTTGAGTTAGTTTGGGAATAAAACGACATTGGTAGAATTTTTTTAAGTCCCAATAAGAAACTATTGTGTTGTGATATTGGAAATGTTCCCCTATAATTATAGAATTCATCTAGAGGATAGGGTTTAGAGAAGATTGAAGTTGGTATGGTTTATTGTATTGGATTTTATTTTTTTCAATGGATAAATCATATTAAAAATCACCTTATATAATGTTTATTTATTTGAGGTTATGGTTCTTGGATGTTTTAAGATAGTATGAATTAGATTTAAAGAGGTCTTATGAAGAATATTTTACCTCACTATCTTAGATGAATTTTAATAGTAACAAACATCTTTTGGTGTTATAACAATTTTATTTCATGAGATTTTAGTATTTATGTTTGAGCATGAAGATAGGTTGTAAATGGACCAAATGGAGGCTTCAAATTGAATTAAGGTGACCAAAATAAATCCCCACACAAGCTAGTAGCACTGAATACCTGGTAGAAGATAATTGGAGGCATAGTCTCTTTAGAAGTAGGAGGTACATTAGCTACCCAGTAGACTAGAACCGGCTAACCAATGACACTGGATAGAAGTAGTTGATCTGTGTGAAGCTCACTAGATACCTAGTGGAGTCTTGTGACTACCCAATGGTAGCCAATAACTACACTATGGAATCAATATAGAAAGTCATGACCTGAATTTATTATGGTTAATCTTTCCTTTAATTGGTCTTATACCACTTCATTAAATCCCACTAATTTTTAGAAGAGTGAAGGAGCCCTTGGAGCCTATAAATACAACTTAATGAGGCTTGGAAATCATCCATGAAAAAAATGATCTCTAATTTCTCCTAGTTATGATCATGCTCTCAATTATAATCAAAAGTGTTATCTTATTATAAACCTTCCTCACTTATCATTATCTCTATCTATATCAGTCATATTGTTCTTTTTTATCAAGATATTAGAGACTGTGATTTAATAGGTTTATGCCTAGAAAATACTATCTTCTTCCTCTTCTCTTAGGGTTTATTAGTTAACCATTGAAATCAAGGTTCTTTTTATTTCTTTATCTCTTACAATAAAAATCTAGAGTATACCTTCTCCTAGTTTCCTTCTTTCCTCCAGTCAAAATAAAGTGTATTCATTTTTTTGTGTTTCTTGGGTACTACTAAATTCAAGGGATTTATTTTGTGATTACTTAAGAAATTGAGGTGAAAAAAAAGTGGCTCATAGTTGAGATATTTAAAAACTTCCTAAACAAATTTTATACCTTATTTTCTTTCTACATATTTTAATTTTAATTAATCTCTATCGTTCTATCAGAAAATTAATCACTCATCTTATCAGTCACTTAATTTATTAATCTATTAATTTATATAAAACAATGTATCACTTATTTTTTTTCAAATTGATTATTTTCTTTGAATTTAAAATATTCTTTTCAATTCTATTGAACTTTCTTTGAAAATTTTATTTTATCACTCTATTGTATATTTTCATCATTATCCTTTATTTACATTTAGTTATTTTTTCACCCCTATATTTCTATCTAAATCTGAATAATAATTAGTATTAAAGGGGATATTGTAATCAAAATTTTGTTTAAAACTTATTTTGAATTTTTTTTATTTATATATTGTTTTCAATTTTTAAAAAACTAAATCAATTTCAAGGAACAATCTTGAAAAAATGGCTTCTACCTCTAACACCTAAGGTGATCCTAAAGAAAAATTGATGGTCCATGCCCCTTTCTTTGATGGAACTGACTATAGTTATTGGAAAACTCACATGTATAATTTTATTATAAGCATTATATATCCTATTAGGGAAATTATTAATCATGGTTATAAACCTACTATAGAACTGGAAGAAAAATTGACACTTGATTATATTGCCTCTCTTGAACAGAATGTAAAATCCATGAATAATATTCACTGTGGTTTAGATAGAAATGAATTTAATCATGTTTATACCTAAAAAATTGACTTTCAAAATCAATAAATTACTTAAATTTACTCATGAAGGCACTAATAAAGTGAAAGATACTAGACTTGATATGTATAATTTTTTTTCAAAGTTTTATTATGAATCATAATGAATATATTATGGAAATGTTCACTAATTTTAATTAAATATTAAATGAAATAAAATTTATTAGTGATTTTATTAATACATAACCACTTGTGAAGAATATACTTTGCAATTTATAAGTACTTTGAAACCCAAGTTAATGAATATTCAAGAAGAAAAATATATTAAGAACATGGTGATTAAAGAACTCATTGGTACTCCCATGACCTAAGAAATAACGATGATGTGATAATCCAAAAAATATAAAAATAAGTGAAGGAAAAATTGATAATTTTTTTAAATCAATCGACTATTACTCATAAATAAGTGACATCGACATGTCAATCTTTCAAAGAAATTAAAAAAAATTCATGAATAAGAAGAAATCCTTCTACCATGTTAGAAAGTTTGATCAATGGAAAGAAGATGAGTTAACTTTATATCATTGCAACAAAAAGGGACACATAAAGATTCATTTCCCCTTTCTCAAGAAGGAAAATAATAATGGAAAGAGAATCCTAAAATTTTCTACTTGGATTGTAAGTTATGATTACCTATCCTCTTCTAAATCGAGTGATGATAGCACTATATTTTTAATGATCAAAATTGAGGTATGTGATGAAGTTAATTTTCCTACTTCTTTCACTTACAATTCTTCCAACTCTTATTATTCTTAAATAAAACTAGTTTATAAATATTAATAGATAGTAAATTGATATTGTGAACATACCAAAAAATTCAAAGAACTAAAAATGAAATATAATCAAGTTTTTTTATAATAATCAACCCTCTTAAGAAAATAATAAATTATTTATGAAATTAAAAGAAAAACATATTATTGAGAAATACGAATAAACTATTAAAGATCTTAAAAATCATATCAAAAAGTTTATCCAAGGTGAGAAAGGCTTAAATAAAATTCTTAGTTATCAACGACATGTAAAAATTTATTTTTAGATTTGGTAATACAAATTAATCTACACCTTAAAAAATACTGCTACTTTTGTAAAAGGATTATCACAAGATAAGTTTCACAATTATTATAGAAAAAGTCATCTTATTTATGAATTTGATTGTAAAAATTATCATTATGTTAGGACTAAATAAATCCATCCCTCTTGAAATACATTTTTTAGGAACTCGGATGGAAAATAATATTCTAAACATGTATGTATTTCAAAATCTCTTTTGGATAACCTAAATGTTGGTCGGTGTGGATACTCAAGAGGGGGTGAATTGAGTTCCAATTAAAATTTCTATTAAAATATTGTCTAGTTGAAATCCCCCAATTTATAAAACAAGTTAAACTGTAGTGAATTTATACAGATTGTAAATGTTCACTTAGCTTCTCAAAGATTGACTAGTTCTTAGTTAATTTAACCACAAGATCAAACTAACTTTTGAAACTAACCTACTGATTTACAATAAGTGTAAACACTTGCTAATTTAACTATCAAAGTAACTTTAAAATGGTTTTGTATTTCAAAGTAACAGCAGTGGAATATAAAAGATATATGTAGTATACTTTAAACTTAAACTAAAGATGCACAACAGAAAAAACAACTGGTTCAGTCTCAAGCCAAGACTTAGTCCTCTCAAATTTATATAAATTTGATCCACACCTTGTATCAGGGTTAACAATAGTTTACAAAGCTGTCCAGGACACACAGGGACCTCTACAACTGTTATTCGTGGGAAACAAAATAAAGACCAGGCCACATAAGGACCTCTTCCACAGTTGACGTGGGTAAACAAGAGTTAAGATTTTTGGAGTGAGGATTTTGATATCCTCCAGTTTAGTGCAGGAGACAATGAGTGTATGTGAGATATACAGAGTACACCACACTTCTCGAAAGTAAATAAACAAATCACTTAGAGAGAATATATAAGAGTTTAGAAAGCTCTAGTGATTAGCAATGCAGCTTTGGACTCATTGGATTCAGCAGAATTGCTTCTGAGTCCTTCTCTGGTTTTTCTGTTGAAAAAAAGAGTGTCGTGGTTCAGCTTGCGTTCCACCAGTGAGAATGATCTCTTGATTCGTCATGTGTTCTTCAGTGGTTTTGGATTGCACTCATGAGAGTTCTTTGAAAGTCTTGCAATCTCCTTCTTGCTCAGGATTTTTCTTCTAGTTCAGCACAGCGCACTCGGGTGTATGTAAGTTCTTCTTGTCGTATCGTCACACACGTGTACGTGTACTGTAGCTCAATCTTCCTTATATTACACCAGTTCTGGAGGTAGTAATTATTCCCTTTTCATATGTATGAGATACGGTTTCCTGACATGCCAACAACTATCATTAAATAACATTAATTACATCAAAAACATCAAATATGACCGTTAGCATTATTTAAATAATATTAACAAAAAGTTAAGAAACGGTGTCACAATGATTTATGTAAATGGTTTCTTTTTCATGGTATATGCTCCACGGTATGTGATTCACTGTGTCTCCATGTCACGGTGTGTCTTTCATGGTGTCTGGGTCACGGTGTGTCCTTCATGGTGTCTGGGTAGTGGTTTGTTTTTCACGGTGTCTGGGTCATGGTTTGTCCTTCACGGTGTCTGGGTCACGGTTTTTCCTTCACGATGTCAAGGGCACGGTTTGTCCTTCACGGTGTCTGGGTCACGGTTTTTCCTTCACGGTGTCTGGGTCATGGTTTGTCCTTCACGGTGTCTGTATGACTGTGACTGTGTCTTGTACACAGTCTGTCTTACTTTGTCAAACATCACGGTGTCTCTATACTTAGACAGTAATATACAGAATATGAATTAAGCTTAACCAGTATAGTTATAGAACTTGAATCATAAATATAAAGACTTGATAATATAAGTGAGATTGGTGATCATTCATAAGATTTCTAAATAATAAAGCAAGTAATTAACATCAATAAGACTTTCTATTATTAAAACATGATGTGTAGTTATTATTGATATTGGAGATCATTAACACGATGGTCAATTAAGATTGAGATTAATTAACAGTAATAGGATTTGTGATCATTAAAACATGATTAAAGCATGATGAGTCCAACAATATCCTCCTTTTTGATGATCACAAATCATGTATAGGTACAAATATAAATGAAATGCAGCATTAAAGAAAATAACAGACTCAACAATTAGAATACTAAAACTTGTAAACTGGTTTCTACCCCTTTTGGGATTATCAAAAAGCATAGAGAATGAAGTGAAACACTGCATTTATCATGAACAAGGTTCAGAATAAAACATACAGGAGAAATAAAAATAGTAAACAACAAATGACATCCCATCAAAAAAGAAAATAGTCCCTGGACTCTTCAGGGAGCCACCTTTTCCTTGTCTTTATCAGCAGCAGGAGCTGGTGCTGATGTAGAGGAAGGCACAGATGTGGTAGACAAGGAGGGTAAGGGTAGACCTTCAAAAATTGATGGATCCAAAGTAGGATCAGTAGAAGATATAGTCTATGGTTTGTCAAGAATGGCTGGACAGATCTAAGAAAGAGCTTAGCTGACTATCATGACAGTGGAGGCAGGGGTAAGTAGACCAGGTATAAGGGGTACAGCAGCTGGAGCAAAAATAGTAGTACTCTGCACATGAAGATACAACTTTAAAAGATTTATGAAATCATTAATGATATCACCCCCATATTGCATATCCTTTTTCAAAATCACCCTTATTCTCCATAAATTTGTCCAATAATCTGGTGAACTCTGTAAGATTTTGAACTTGAGATTTAAAGGATTGGGTTACCAGAGGGATTCTCAAATTCTCTACAAGATATCTAAAGTGATCTGTCATATCACTTTTAGAGAAAATACAGTTGAGATAGACATCAATATTCTTGGTGATATCTTGTTGAGCATCACTGTAAATATTTGAATGAATCCTAACCAAGTCCAATGCTCGATCACTGTTCTTAACCACTTCTGACAAAGAAGACAGATCCAAGCCACTGAAGGCATTATGATGTTCTTCCTTGATTATGGATCTCAGCAGAGAATCATCCAAAGGAGGAACAGAAGGTTGAACAGAAGCAGGAGAATCCTTGACAGCTTCGGTTAGAACATTGAGCTATTTCAAAACTTTTTGTAGGCATCCAGTGTATTCATCTATGAGTTATTCATATTTTCTACAAGCTCCCTCATGCATTCCAGAATTTTTGTGTGTCTTTTTCCAATATTCTCATCAAAAGATAGTAGATATGGATGCACTTGAGACACAATCTCTCTAGCAAGGGTGGAATCAGTTGGCTCAGGAGAAGCAACAACAGGTGCAGGAGCAGAAACAGGAGCAGGCTCTGATCTTAAAGACAACTCATTCTGCAAGTTTGCTACCATATTTTTCAGGTTTTCAAAATCAACACTCAACAGATTATTTTCTACTCTGACTTCTTGAATTTCTCGGATCATCCTTGGTTGAATATGAAATATAATATTTTCCAAGAGAATTGATGCATCTTCATTACTTAGTTGAGTTACTGGATGAGGTTGAGTGGATAAGGTCTTCTCAACTCCAGCTAAAAGAGTCTCTCCAAATAATTTCAGATCAAATTTAGTTACAAAGGAGTGTTGCTCGGGTAAGAGTGCAGGTAAAGGTAGTGGAGCAGACTCTGGTTGTGGTTCAGAGTCATCTTCAGACTCATATTCTGATTCAGACTGAGGATGGGGCTCTGGTTCTGGTTCTGAATGAGCTACAGACTTTAGTTTAAACATATAAGAGAGATCCATTCCAGTTTTAGTCACTTGCTATGACTCATTCACATCATAAAATCTTGGGAAAACATATCGAGTGTACACAGAGTATGACTCATCACCAGGTTCAGATTCAGATTCAACAAACTTGGATGGACCAGTCTCATGGTTTTGAGGTTCCTCCCCCTCAAATTGTGCTTCCATTTCAGAGACTATAGGGTCAGCAACAAGGTCAAGATCCATAGTATCATCTCTAATATCTTCAGAAAACTCTTTCCTTGCTAGCTGAAAGGAAATTTCCATCCTCTCTTCAGAAGAGGGAATTATCTCAGGAACTGATTGTTCCACAGGCAGTGCTTCCAGATTGGCTTGCTTTTCAACTGGGAGTTCTTCTACACCAGCAGACTCTTCCATGGATTTTTTCTCTAATTCTATTACTACATAATCTCTTACATCCTCAGATTGGATATCCAGGTTTACAACTTCCCTAGAAGCGGGAGCTTATACCTCATTAAGAACAACTGAAGGATCAACATTCCTTTCCTTTTCAACAACAACTTCCTCTCCTTGAGGTATTTCAGCAGGAACAATAGGAGGGACAACAGTCCTTTCTTTTTCAACAGGAGCTACATCCATTAGAGGTATTTCAGCCTCTTCTCTAGGTGGTACTTCAGCTGTCACTTCATCTTCTTCTTCAACATCTGAGTATTCAACCACTTCATCTGGTTCCAGACCAGGATCAGCTAGGTTCTTTGGCCTTCTTGGATAATCAAAAAGATTAAACTTCTTATACAATTTATCATTATCCTCAACCCATTTCTTATTCCAGGGGTTCCAACTAATCTTCATCCTTCTGATGATAGGATTGGATAAGCAGATATCAAAGTCCTCTAACTTTTCTTCATTCAGTCCAACCATTCCTTTGGCAACTAGCATGGCTAAAATCATCCTTGAGTAAAACAAGGAGGTGGATTTGGAAGTGACTTTAATCAGCTCACAGATATGGTTAATAACATACTTTCATAGGTTGATATTATGGCCATTCTTTAACAGGTGAATCAGGAACACATCCTGATACTTCATTACAGCAAAATCCCCTTTTCTTGGACTGATCAAATTCTGAACAAATTTGAATAGCAGTCTAGTTTCTCCATCTAGCTCTGCAGCTATAGCCCTTAGCTTGGTGCCATTACCAGTTAAGGTTCCCAGAACATTTTCCAGATCGAAGATGTCAGATGAAGGAGGAGGGTCTCTCTAGTAGTCTTCAAAAACTCCTTCGTGAGGAATCCTTTGGCATGAAACCCACAACCTCGAAGAGAATGAACACTTTTGTCCATTTATCCAACTTGTCACCATAAATATTTCTCCAAAATCAAATGAAAACTTCACATATTGGTAGAATTGAGATACCAACCTTGGATAAATCGTTCTATCTTGTCTATAGAACCACTCAAACCAACCTTGTTCTCTAAATGTTTTCAGGACCAAAGATCTTCTAGACAACAGCCACTCATGGAAAATTTATTTTTCAAGAACTACGGTACGGTTTACCAGGTTTGGGTTCAGGGGTCCTTCAGGTGCTATCCTCGGTATCCTCTTCTGCTTCTTAGAGCGGCGCTTCTCAGACGAGGGTGAAGACGGATGCTTCATCCTTGGCATCTACTGAAGGTTCAGGTGAGAGAGGAGAAGGTTTTCAAGGATGAGAAGATTCAAGAGAGAGTTCGGGTAAGGAATCGAATGAAACCCTTAAGTTTTATCATTTGGGAAAGTCAATCGTCATAAAAACAAATACACGGGAAATCAAATAGTGGTAAAATAAAAATTACCGCGATACGGATTAAAATAAAAAAAAAATCTTCATGGTGAGACCGTGAGTAGGCATTACGGTGTGATGAAAAACATTCATCGTGGTGAGATAGTTGGTGATCGTCATGGTGAGATAGTGACCATTCTGTGCAGTCACGGTGAGATAGTGATTTGACAAACCGTGAGCACAAGGTCTTAACGGTGAGACCGTAAGCATGAAATAGTAACTGTAAAACAGTGATAATGATACCATAAAGTAAAATATAGTTAAGTATTAAACATTAAGATCATTAAGATATCTATTTATGATTAATCATGCCAAGATCATGTATGATGTAGTCTAATCTCTCAGAATTTAATGGTTTAGTGAATATATCAGTAAGTTGATATTCAATACCAATGAATTCCAAAGTGATATCACCTTTTTGATAACGATCCCTCAAAAAGTGATGTCTTACATCAATATGTTTTGTCCTAAAATGAGAAACAGGATTCTTAGAAATATTAATATCACTTGTGTTATCACAATTTATTAGGAAATGTCTGAATTGATATCCATAGTCTAGTAATGTGTGTTTAATCCACAAAATTTGCGCACAACAACTTCCAGCAGCTATGTATTCAGCTTCTGTAGTAGATAATGCATCAAAATTTTGTTTCTTACAACACTATGATACTAGTGACTTGCCTAAAAGGTGACATGTTCCAGAGGTTCTTTTTCTATCTAACTTACATCCAGCAAAATAAGCATCAGAATAACTAACTAATTCAAATGATTTTCCTTTGGGATAGAATAGTCCTAAATTTGGAGTATGCTTGAGGTATTTGAAAATTATCTTTACAGCCTTTAAATGTGACTCTTTAGGATTTTCTTGAAACCAAGAACACATACACACACTAAACATAATATCAGGATGACTAGCAGTTAGGTAGATTAGACTTCCAATCATTCCTCTATAAGTGGATTGATCAACAGATTTACCATCTTCATCAAGATCCAACTTACAGGTGGTACTAATGGGAGTGTCACTACTTTTTGTGCCATCTATTCCAAAACATTTTAAAAGATCTCTAGTATATTTACTTTGAGTTAAAATAATTCCATCATCATTTTGAAAGATTTGAAATCCAAGGAAAAATTTGAGTTCACCCATTAAACTCATTTCAAATTCATTTTTCATCATTTTAGAAAAATTAGTACATAATGTAATTTTTGAAGATCCAAAAATAATATCATCTATATAAATTTTTACGACTAAAACATCAATAGAAATGCATTTTATAAAAAGAGTAGGATCAGATATACCTTTTGTAAAACCTTTGGAAATTAGAAAAGTACTTAACCTATCATACCAAGCTCTTGGAGCTTGCTTTAAACCATATAAAGCTTTTGATAATTTAAAAATATGATTTGGATAATGAGGGTATGTAAATCTAGGTGGTTGTTCAAAAAAAACATCCTCATCAATATATCCATTTAAGAAATCACTCTTAACATCCATTTGATATAGTTTGAAATTTAGATGTGCAGCATAAGCAAGTAAAATCCTAATAGATTCTAATCTGGATACTGGAGCAAAAGTCTCCTCATAGTCAATTCCTTCCTCTTGACTGTAGCCTTGTGCAACTAGTCTAGCTTTGTTTCTAACTATGTTTCCAGATTCATCTACTTTATTTCTAAACACCCATTTAGTGCCTATGGTGAAAGTGTCCTTAGGTCTTTCAACAAGATTCCAAACTTTATTTCTTTCAAATTGATTGAGTTCTTCTTGCATAGAAATTAACCACAATTCATCATTAATAGCATCATCAATGTTTTTAGGTTCAAGCTGTGACAAGAAGGCTTGATGTTCAACTTGATTTCTAAGAGGAGCTCTAGTCTATGTCCCTCTATCCAAATTTCCTACAACATCATCTAAAGGACGATTCTTTAGAATTCTAGTTGATCTAGTAAAGGTAGGACTAGAAATTTCAGGTTTATATATAGGTTTGGGTTCATTAGGAGCAGATTCTAGAATAAGTCCAGAACTGGTTGTCTTTACAGTAGGTTCTTTAGATTTTTCATTAAGGTCCAGAACAGATAAATCTTCTTCAATATTTTCAAGAGAGGTTTTAGACTCATGTGGATCAGTTTCAAAAAAATTGATGTGAACAGATTCTTCCACACAATTGGTTGTCTTATTGAAAACTCTATAGGCTTTGCTGGTTATTGAATATCCTAAAAAGATTCCTTCATCACTCTTAGAATCAAACTTATCAAGATTATCCTTAGTATTAAGAATAAATACTTTACATCCAAAGACTCTAAAGTAACAAACTTTATGTTTTCTATTATTCCACAGTTCATAAGGAGTCTTCTTAATAACATGTCTAATCAAGACTCTATTTATGATATAGCAAGCTGTATTTAGAGCTTCATCCCAAAAGTAAATAGGCAGGTCATATTCATTAAGCATAGTTCTTGCTATTTCTTGAAGGGTTCTATTTATTCTTTCTACTACACCATTCTGCTGAGGTGTCCTAGGAGCAGAAAAGTTATGACTATAGCCATTGTGTGAGCAATAGGATTCAAATTCATGATTTTCAAACTCATAGCCCTGATCACTTCTTAGGGTTTTAATCTTAAGTCCACTAAGGTTTTCTATAGACTTAGAGTATTTAACAAAGTAAGAGAAAGATTCAATTTTGTGAGCTAAGAAGTATACCCAAGTATATCTAGAAAAGTAATCTACTAATACATAGAAATAGTGCTTCCCATTTAAGCTAGAAACTCTAGATGGTCCAAACAAATCCATGTGAACTAACTCGAGAGGTTGAGAAGTTGAGACTTCTTTCTTTGATTTAAAAGAAACTTTATGTTACTTTCCCTTTTGACAGGGATTAAAAACTTTGTCATTTGGAAACTCAAGTTTGGGTAAGTCTCTAACTAAGTTTTTTCTAGTTAGTTTCCTAAGTGAGTGTATATTGAAGTTTCCTAATCTTCTATGCCATAACCAAGACTTTTTATGAAAATAATTTAAACAAGTAACATTTTTCTTAGATAAATAATTTAAATCAACAACATAAACATTTTCATTACTTAAAGCAGAGAATACTAAAACATTTTTAGAGTTAAAACGTTACAAGAATCATTCTCGAACTTGACATTAAAACCATCATCACACAATTGAGAGATACTTAACAAATTATATTTCAGTCCATAAAAAAATAAAACTTTAGAAATTAAAACTGAATTAGTGTTACCAATTTGGCCTAGGCTGATGATTTTTCCTTTAGAATTATCACCAAAGGTGATATAGCCTCCATCAACCTTTATTAATCTCTTGAAGCATGAGTCTTGAACATCCACTATCCAAATACCATGTCTTCTTGTGGGATACCTTCAAGCAAGTTTCCTACAAAACAGTTTTAGATAGAATAGGATTTTGGTTCCCAGATCTTCTTGGGTCCAGACAGGTTAACAATCAATGATTTTAGTACCCAAATTTGTCTTATGGGTCTCATATAATTTGAGTCACAAGATTTTGAAAGATAAACTCTATTTTGTCTATAACTGTGTGAGTAACCAGTTGATGAAAATGAATTTCCAGAACTTGAACTAGCAGTATTCTGTCCAGATTTAGGAAAAAATCTATTCTTAGTAAGCTTTCTCTGTCCAGGTTTGTAGCCTATTCCAGTAGTGTATTTTGGTTCAACTTGCTTTCCTAACATTTTTGTAAGTGTATCCTTTCCATTTATGAACTTTTCTAAGTCCTTTCTAAGTTGTTCATTTGACATTTTCAGTTCATTTTTTCCTTTAACAGTTGAACATTTTTCTCTTTTTCAATAGTAAGTTCCGTTTTAACAGTTGTAGTGAGAGCATGTTGTTTCTTCAATGATTTTTATTTATCCTTAAGTTCATTGCATGTCTCTTCCAACATATTACAATATTCAAATAATTCCTCACTAGTCATGTTTTTAGAATCAGAATCAGATTCTGTATCATCTCCATAATAATAGGAATTTAAAGTAGGAGTATATAAGGTTACCTCAGATGTGTTGGTCATGAAACACATGTTGGCACGTTTCTTTTCAGAATCAGAAATTTCAGATTCACTTGTGCTGTCTTTAGAAGCACTCTAGGTAGCCTTCATAGCTTTCTTGTACTTACTGTCCTTGTAATCACATTTCTTCTTGAATTTTAGCTTTGGTTAGTCTGCTTTAATGTGTCCTTTTCTTTTTCACTCATAGAAAACAACTTCATCACTTTTATCTTCCTTTTTTCTAGTCCTTCTTACAATATCCCTTATTATCATACTTTCCCTTGTAATTTGATTTTCTGAATAATTTCTTCTTCCTATAAAATTTCTTAAACCTTCTGGCTATTTGAGCCATTTTAGCATCACTATCAGAGTCTGAACTTTCACTTGTTGAACTTTCAGTTTGTATTTGAGGTTTTTCTTTGTCCTTTCTATTTGAAGAAATAGTCTTAAAAGCCACTGATTTCCTTTTTTGGTTCATCATCTTCCTCTTAATTTACCTAGTGTTCTTCCTCATACATCATAAGCTTACCAATCAGATCTTTTATAGGTAGAGCTCCAATGTCACATGACTCTCTGATTGAAACAGATGTGCCTCTCCATCAGTCTGGTAGATACCTCAATATCCTCATAATTTGTTCCTTAGCTGGAACAACGTTTCCAAGTGAACTCATTGTATTGACTATTTCATTGAACCTGAGATACATATCAGAAATAGGTTCATCAGTCTTCATTTTAAAATTTTCATATTTAATAGTATAGGTATTTAATCTCATTTCTTTATCATTAGTTTTTCCTTCATGAGAAACACCCAAAGTATCCCATATTTCAAAAGCAGTTTTGCAAGAAGAAATTCTATTAAACTCTGCATCTCCTAAATCACAGTACAGGGCATTCATAGCTTTACAATTATTATTGTAAGAAATCTTTATAGGTTCATACCAAGTTGTTCTTTCAGTTTCTGGAATTTTATAATGAGACTCTATAGCTTTCCAAATATCAAAACCCATACTTTCCAAATGTATTTTCATTTTAAGTTTACACTGGGCATAGTTTGTACCATTAAAGAAAGGTGACCTGTTAGTAGAAGAACCCTCTAGTCTATTATCCATAACTAGATTTTAGAAAATAAATTTTAAATAGATAAAATTTAGAACTAATAGAAATTTAAGATCTTTAAAGATGTAACTAAAATCACAGTTGAAAAAAGTGTATGTCAATAATCCTTTAATAACAACACACACCTCTGATACCAAATGTTGGTCGGAGTGGATACTCAAGAGGGGGGTGAATTGAGTTCCAATTAAAATTTCTATTAAAATATTGTCTAGTTGAAATACCCCAATTTATAAAACAAGTTAAACTGTAGTGAATTTATACATATTGTAAATGTTCACTTAGCTTCTCAAATATTGATTAGTTCTCTGTTAATTTAACTACAAGATAAAACTAACTTTTGAAACTAACCTACTGATTTATAATAAGTGTAAACACTTGCTAATTTAACTATCAAAGTAACTTTAAAATGGTTTTGTATTTCAAAGTAATAGCAGCGGAATATAAAAGATATATGTAGTATACTTTAAACTTAAACTAAAGATGCATAGCAGATAAAACAAGAGGTTCAGTCTCAAGCCGAGACTTAGTCCTCTAAAATTTATATAAATTTGATCCAAACCCTAGATCGGGGTTAACAACAGTTTACAAAACTGTCGAGGACATGCAGGGACCTTTGCCATTGTTCTTCGTGGGAAACAAAATAAATATCAGGACACACAAGGACCTCTTCCACAGTTGACGTGGGTAAACAAGAGTTAAGATTTTTGGAGTGAGGATTTTGATATCCTCCAGTTTAGTGCAGGAGACAGTGAGTGTATGTGAGATATACAGAGTACACCACACTACTCGAAAGTAAATAAAAAAAATCACTTAAATAGAACAGATAAGAGTTTAGAACGCTCTAGTGATTATCAATGCAGCTCTGGACTCGTTGGCTTCAGTAGAACTGTTTCCGAGTCCTTCTCTGGGTTTTCTGTTGAAAAATAGAGTGTCGTGGTTCACCTTGTGTTCCACCACTGAGAATGATCTCTGGATTCTTCGTGTGTTCTTCAGTGGTGTTGGATTACACTCATGAGAGTTCTTTGAAAGTATTGTAATCTCCTTCTTGCTCAGGATTGTTCTTCTAGTTTAGCACAGTGCACTCGGGCGTATGTAAGTTCTTCTTGTCGTATCGCCACACACGTGTATGTGTACTATAGCTCAATCTTCCTTATATTCCACCAGTTCTGGAGGTAGGAATGATTCCCTTTTCATAGGTACGAGATACAGTTTCCTAACATGCCAACAACTATCATTAAATAACATTAATTGCATTAAAAACATCAAATATCATCGTTAGCATTATTTAAATAATATTGACAAAAAAGTTAAGTAATGGTGTCACAGTGATTTATGTAAACAGTGTCTTATTCATGGTATATGCTCTACGGTATGTGATTCACTGTGTCTCCATGTCACGGTGTGTCCTTCACAGTGTCTGGGTCACGGTGTGTCCTTCACGGTGTCTGGGTCACGATTTGTCCTTCACGGTGTCTGGGTCACAGTTTGTCCTTCACAGTGTCTGGGTCACGGTTTGTCCTTCACGGTGTCTGGGTCACGGTTTGTCCTTCACGGTGTATGGGTCACGGTTTGTCCTTCACGGTGTCTGCCTGACTGTGACTGTGTCAAACATCACGGTGTCTCTATACTTAGACAGTAATATGCAGAATATGAATTAAGCTTAACTAGTAGAGTAAGAGAACTTGAATCATAAATATAAAGACTTGATAATATAAGTGAGATTGGTGATCATGCATAAGATTTGTAAATAATAAAGCGAGTAATTAACATCAATAAGACTTGCTATTATTAAAACATGATGTGTAGTTATTATTGAGATTGGAGATCATTAACATGATGGTCAATTAAGATTGAGATTAATTAACAGTAATAGGATTTGTGATCATTAAAACATGATTAAATCATGAGGAGTCCAACACTAAGTAGACCCAAAATTTTTGTTCCAAAGTCTTTAGTTTCTTAATTATTTTTTAGAAAGAGTGTATCAAGAGAAAAACCCAAGGACCTACATTGTACCACTACTACAAAACATGCCTTTAATATCATTGAAATTTATCAGCACTTTATTTTTAGCATTGATAAAAGGCCATTTTATCAGTGCTTTATTTTTAGTGCTAATAAAGGATACCCTTTATCATTGATTTATTTTTATCACCCATAAAGGGATCCTTTATCGGTGCTTTTTTAGCTCTAATAATGGTATGAAAAAAATGAAAAAATGAAATAAATAAGAAATAAAATCGATTTTGTCAAAAAAAAATATTACAAATTTTACTAATTAAATAATTATTGATAAAAATGAATAAAATTATTATACTATATATAAATTATAAATGATAATAAATAATATATATTAAATATATAGATATATTTAAAATTAAAATTAAACAAATTAAAATTATAAATAAGTAAATTCAGAAAAATAGTAAACATTTTATTAATTAAATTATTATTGATAATTTTAATAAATGGAATATATTAAATATATAGATATATATGAATTTATATAAATATAATTTATATAATACAAAAAATTTATGCTTTACGGTAATATATTCAGTGAATAATGGTTTATAATTAAAAATTAAGATGAATTAAAAATACTGACTAATTACATCGAGTAATGGACATAATGGAATGTCATTTGATTTTTGAATTAAACATAGATAAAAAATATGTTATATTTATTTCACATACATATACGTAATTAATGCATTTTTATATACAACAAACACACACAAATATTTATGTAATTAATGAAATAATATACAGAAACACATA
Source organism: Viscum album (assembly GCA_963277665.1). Classification (NCBI taxonomy): domain Eukaryota; kingdom Viridiplantae; phylum Streptophyta; class Magnoliopsida; order Santalales; family Viscaceae; genus Viscum; species Viscum album. Next base: position 1,749,762,603 of record OY728126.1, read on the forward strand.
TAATATTTATGTAATTTATTCAAATTTTGGTATTCATTTTAGAATTTCATTTTAACATGAATCATTTAATGTATTATGTTTTTAATAGGTTAATTATATTTATTTATTCTTAATATTATTAAATTTAGGTATCATTTATTCATTTTTATTATGTTTTATTTTTATTTTTTATTTTTTGGGGAATTTAATCAATTTCTATTATTTATTATATATATATTTACTATATTTTAATATTTTCAATATGTATTATCATTGTTTAAATATATATCCATATTTTTTAATAATTTAAATTTAATCATTAAAACTTATCCATTTTTTCAATATAGTTAAAGTGTATTCGTTTTTAATTATTCAATTCTAATATTTTTTAACATGCATGTACTTAAGATAAAATATTCATTAATAATATTAAAAATATATTTGTAAAAAATATTTATAAATAAATATATTTATAAATGAATATTCACTATATTTATAAATTTATAATTATAAATAATTAAATATTATTTTTTAAAAAAATATTTATATATTTATAAATAAATAATTATATATAATTATATAATTATAAAATTATAATAAATTTATATAAATAATGAATATATTTATTATAATTATATTTAGATATAATTATTATATAAATATATATATAATTTTATAAATATATATAATGAGGTAAATATTATTTTTTTGAAAATTATTTATATAATTATAAATATATATAAATATATATATATATATATATATATATTTAAATAATTATAAATTATAATAAATATATTTACTATATTTATATATATATATTTATTTTTGTTATATATATATAATTATATAAATATATTTATTTTTTTATTTTTAATTATAATTATAAATCCTTTATCTTCACTTAAGTAATAAGTACTAAGAAAAGGAATATTTATCAGTTCTTTTTTAGCATTTATAAAGATAGATATTTATTAGCACTAAAAAAGAACTGGTAAAATCAATCTTTACCAATGCTAAAAAAGTGCTGATAAAGATTTATTTTATCATTGATGATAAAAGTGATCTTTAAGAGTGCTTTTTTAGAAGCACTGATAAAATTGTCCCGATCTATTTTAAAAACCCTGACCATCACAAACCAGTTTGTGATATCTGAAGCTATCCACAGAATCCACCTACTACCAGTGCTCCCCATTGTTGAATACAAGATTGAATCTAGGATAAAATCAAGGCTCCAACTATTCCAAGTCTCAAATACAAGGACTAAATGATTCAAGGGATGAATGAAACCAAGGATCAAATGAAATCTAGGTTTCTTGATATCTCTACTTTCCCTCAGTTATCCAATGAACCGTCCTAGCCCATATATGTGTATCCCAAAAACTTCAATTTCAATATCCTATAATAAAATAACCCAAAATTAACTATTTTTAGATATATTGAAGTATCGTCTTCCATGATAACATGTGGCTCTCCTTGGGACAACATTGGTATTGTGCGACTTGAGATATATCAAACCCAATGTTGGGTCTTGTTTTTGTGAGGTATAATAGGATCCTAATACATATATTCCATGACATCTACCTCTTTACAACCATAAACTTTTGAAAAATTCATCCATACAGTTGTAAGTGTTTTCATTAGTTTGGAATATTCTATTTCAAATCACTTGGGAACCTATTTTTCATATTTTTATTGAGAAATTAATTTGTTATGATTTCCTTGATTCACCTATAAAGCAAGTAAAATGTTTAACGCACCAATCATAAATATCTTGATATCATACCTCGTATGATCCACAAAAAAAATGCATTGTGATTTTTCAAACCCTAAAATATTATGTCTTCCACATATATGAGTACCAACATCCTTTTATAATTCTACTTCTTTATATAGAGGATGTGATCAACAATACTACACTAAAAATAAAGCTTTCTTAGGTATTGATCCAACCTTAAATATTATTTCCTCAATGACTTATTTACATTATAAAAATAATTATTTAAATAACACATGTTTCTCTAATTTTAATCCATAATAAACCCATCCAATTTCTCAACATATACACCCCTTAATAATTCTATTGAGGAACATAGATTTAACATCCATTTGGTGTACTTTTAACTACATTTTCAATGAAATAGCCAAGAAAATTTAAATAGTTTCCGATAGGGATATAGTAGTAAATTTATCATAAATATAAATTATTTTTATCTAGTAATTCCCCTTGCACATTATCCATTATTTATTTTGAACTACTTTTCTATAGTCAAGGAGTTTATTACATAGCATAAACATGGTTCTGAAAACATTTCTGTCTTCTATCCTTGGAACAATTTCCCATGTCACACTGTTCTTATTTGGATCAATCTCCACATGTAGAGATTTGATCTAATTATCATCCTTGTCAACCCCTCCAAACGATTTAGGATCTACTCGGAAAAAATGAGGTTTTTTGTAGAGTCTTACTCCTGTGAGTTTTCACTGAAACTATCTGATCACCAATGAAATTTTATTCATTTATTTAAACCTTGATTTTTTATCTTGTAATTGAAAATCCTTCTTCATTTTACTCACCATCAATGTCTTATTTTGAGTCTAACTCATTCTCATGTGTTCCCCCATATACTATTCAATTCAACATTAATTTACTCTGATGTTTCATTATTATTTTTATTATTAACAATCTACCCATTCAAATTAGTAAAAAAAATTATCAATTTTATATTTTCATCATAAAAAAATCACAACCCACCCTTTTTAATTATTTATTTAATTGTCTCATTATCCTATATGATCAAATTTTCACTACCAAAAATAAATTTCTTCTCTAAAAAAAAATTTACATAAATTTTTACTCCCTCCAAATCAAAAATTGGCTCTACTAGTTTACTATACATTTTTAAAAATATATCCATATTTTAAATGATAACCCACTCATTAATAATTCTTCAAAATCAATTCATTTCTTTCATCACACATATAATAAACACTATTTATTTTTTACTTTAATCAATCTAAAAACAAATCATTCTTTAACATTGCCTTTTGGTTCCACCCTTAGTAATATCTAATTAAGATCCATATAATTCTCACAAATGGGAGGCATTAAAAATTTTAGTGAAAAAATGGAGTAAAAATTTCATCATTATCAGTTTCATATCCCAAACAGTTATTTTTCCAATTTTTTTCTCGGGAGTCACATCCCATCTCTTTTATGTTTTTTGAACTACTCTTAGAATTATTCATCCTATAGATGACTACTGATTTGATTATTTCAAGAAACTTATGTTCATTCCCATATAATAATTCTTTTCTTATACAGGTGGATTATTTTGTTTGAGTTGGGGTGGTTTTTACATTTTTATGCCTTTCTACATCAAAACTTCCTCATACTTCTTCTCCCTCAAAACCATTTCACCCTTACAGTGTGGGAATTTATCACATTCCTTCAGGATCCCTCCATTGTTCAAAAATAGAGGCAATTTTATGATTTTATAGTAAAATCATTATCTATATAATTAATTTATTAATTTATATTTATATTTAATTTATTTCTTTTTAGTATTACTCACAAAAATATTTTATTTCTTATAAAAGTGGATTATTTTGTTCGAGTCTACAACTAAGATATTGATAAGTAAATGTGTCAAGAATGCATACAACCATCATAAAAATTTCAATTCCTACTACTTATTTAATTAATCTTTTTATCATTTTATCTACTATTTAAAAGTTATTTTTTTTATAATTTTTATATAATAATTATTTAGTTTTTTAAGGATCTATTGGGAAGTCATATTTTTTATTTCAACTATCTACAATAAGACAAAAAAGAGGTAAAGTGTTCCTTTATTCCAATGCCACCATGATTTCCATTACCTTTATTTGTCAAAATTCTAACACTGCATATTGAGTCGATGTTCTTAATCAAAAAACCTTTCTCATTGAAATCCATAAAAGTAAAGGAAGATCATGTACCCATTGTAGTGAATTCTCATGATATAATGGGCATATGATCTTCCTCTCCTCTTCTGGATTTCAATAATGATAAATTATTTTAGGACAATAACATTATTGCTGGAATTTAGAAAAAGAAAAGAAATACATATCATAGTAAAATTAGATGTTAGGATTTTTTTGAGACTATGTGACATATAGGAATTTGATGCACCTCAATATGACACACAATGCAATGTGTATGAATCAAAGTGCTTCTTTTTATTTAAAATTGAAATTAATTTTTATAAAATATAATTGACATACTAAAAATGATAAGAAATATTTTTGTTGTTTTGATAAATTATTACAAGGATCCATAACTAATTTGTGACATATAGGAATCTTCCACACCTCAATTCAATACATTATGTTCCCGGTATGTTTCAAAGTGTATGTTATCAATTTAAAATGAACATTTTAGTTCAAGAAATAACTCCCTAAAAACCAATAAAATGAACTCATATTTTCTTGGTAATTTAGGAAATGTATTCATAAATCGTTTTTGATATATAGTAATTAGTTTCATGTCAAACTGATACACGATGTGATCAGTATGAGTCAAAGTTCATGTTTTTATATTAAAATTACATTTGAATAAAAAAGAAAATCGATATACTAAAAACTAAGAAAACTCATCTAGATTGTTTTTATACTTTAGGAAAATGATCTATAAGTCATTTGGGATGCGTAGGAATCAACCAATCATCAATATAACACATGGATTGACCAGTATGATTCTATGTGTGTATTTGTATTTAAAATTGATATTAATTTTAGTAAAAAGGACTGTTGGACTCCTCATGTGTTAATCATGTTTTAATAATCACAAATCTCATTACTATTAATTAATCTTGATCTTCAGTGCACATCTTTCTAATACTCTTCAAAATCAACAATAGGTGCATATCATGTTTTTATAATAACAAATCTTATGGATGTTAATTACTCTTTACATGTTTTATGCATAATTACAATTCTATCATATATTATCTCTAATGAGTAACCTTAACTCATATTCTACTTATCACTGTCTTAGTCCAAATACAGATGTTTTTGTCTAAGTATGGACTCATTGTGAAGGACTCACCGTGACCCAGACACCGTGAAGGACTCACCGTGACCAGACACCGAGACCAGACACCGTGACCAGACACCGTGACCAGAGATCGTGACCAGACACCGTGACCAGACACCCAGACCAGACACCGTGACCAGAAACCGTGACCAGAGACCGTGACTAGACACCATGATCAGACACCGTGAAGAAGACACCGTTTCCATGATCACTGTGACACCGTTTCTTAAGCTTTTGTCAATATTATTTTAAATAATGCTAACGGTCATATTTTTTGTCTTTAATGCAATTAATGTTATTTAATGTTAGTTGTTGTCTTGACAGGAAACTGTATCTTGTACCTATGATAAGGGAATCATTCCTACTACCAGAGCCCATGGAATATAAAGAAGATTGAGCTGCATTAGAGGAACACACACGCGCGCTTGACACATCTCGATACATATACTACAAGACATGCGAGCTCTGTACTGAACAGAAGAACAATTCGGATCACAACTATGAAGAACACATTTCACGATCCTCAAAGAAGTTCCATACATGAAATCCTACATTTCTGAAGAACACACGACGAATCAAGAGACTGTAGAAGACAAGCTAAACTACGACACTCTTTTTTTCAACAGAAAAACCAGAGAAGGACTCTGAAGCATTCCTGCTCAATCCAATGAGTCCAGAGTTACATTGACAATCACTAGATCCATTTCTAAACTCTACATCTCTGCTCTGTGATTTATTATTTACTTTTCGAGCAGTGTGTGTTATCTGCTGTATTTTTACACACACACCGTCTCCTGAACTTTAACTGGAGGATCTGTAAATCCTCACTCAAAATATTACATCTTTTGTTTCCCACTGGGATAGTGGTAGAGGTCTTGTGTGACCTGAACAGCTGGTTTGTTGTTGCTTTGTTTCCCACGTAGAACAGTGGTAGAGGTCCCTGTGTGGCCTGGACAGTTTTGTAAACTATTGTTAACCCCGATCTAGGGTGTGGATCAAAGTGATATATATATTTGAGAGGACTAAGTCTCGGCTTGAGACTGAACCTCTTGTTATATCTGTTGTGCATTTTTTATTTAATTTTAATGTATACGACATATATTATATTTATTCCACTGCTATTACTTTAAAATAACAAATTATTTTGAAGCTACTTTGATAGTTAAATTAGCAAGTGTTTATACTTATTGTAAATCAGTAGATTAGTTTCAAAAGTTAGTTTGATCTTGTGGTTAAACTAACTGAGACCTAATCAATCTTTGAGAAGCTAAGTGAACATTTACAATCTGTATAAATTCACTATAGTTTAAATTATTTTATAAATCGGGGGATTTTAACTAGACAGTGTTTTAACAGAAATTTTAATTGTAACTCAATACACCCCCCTCTTGAGTGTCCACTCCGACCAACATTTGGTATCAGAGGATTGTTTAAATATTTTCTAAAGTACTCTGTTTTTCAACTGTGATTTTAGTTGCATCTCTAAAGATCTTAAATTTCTGTTAGTTCTAAATTTATTCCCTTTAAATTGTCTTTCTAAAATCTATTTATGGATAATATACTAGAGGGTGTTGCTACTAACAGGTCACCTTTCTTCAATGGTACCAACTATGCCCAAGGAAGCTTAAAATGAAAATTCATTTAGAAAGCATAGGTTTTGATATATGGACTGACATAGAATCAGAATATAAACTTCCCACAACTGCTTGATCCACTTGGGATGAACCTACAAAGACTGCTTACAATAATAATTGTAAAACCATGAATGCCCTGTACTGTGCTTTAGGAGATGAAGAGTTTAACAGAATTTCTGCTTGTAAAACTGCTTTTGAAATTTGGGATACCTTAGCTGTTTCTCATGAAGGAACAACCAATGTTAAGGAAATGAGATTAAATACTTATACTATTAAATATGATAATTTTAAAATGAAAACTGATGAACCTATTTCTGACATGTATCTCAGGTTTAATGAGATAGTCAACACAATGAATTCACTTGGAAAAGTTGTTCTAGCAAAGGAACAAATTATGAGAATCTTGAGATGTTTACCAAACCGATGGAGAGGCACATCTGTTTCAATCAGAGAGTCATGTGACATTGCTGCTCTACCTATTAAAGAACTCATTGGTAAGATTATGATGTATGAGGAAGAACTCAAGGTGAACAAAGCAGAAGAAAATGAACCTAGAAGAAAGTCTGTTGCTTTCAAATCTTCAACTTCAAAGGACAAAGATAAGGAGAAACTTCAAGCTATAAATGAGAGTTCAAGCTGTGAATACAGTGAAAGTGTTTCTGATAGTGATGTTGAAATGGCTCACATTGCTAGAAGGTTTAAGAAGTTCCATAGGAAGAAGAATTTTTTCAGAAAATCAAATTACAAAGGAAAGTATGACAATAAGGAACATTGGAAGAAGGATTGGAAAAAGTCTGATAAAAGTAATGAAGTTTTCTGCTATGAGTGCAAAAGAAAAGGACATATTATAGCAGACTGCCCAAAGCTCAAATTCAAGAAGAAATATGATTACAAGGACAGTAAGTACAAAAAGGCTATGAAGGCTACTTGGAGCGCTTCTGAGGATAGCTCCACTGAATCTGAAGTCTCTAAAACTGAACCCAGAAATAAGGAAAACATGTGTTTTATGGAAAACAATTCTGATGTAACAGCTGAAACTCCTGCTTTAAATTCTTATTATTCTGGAGATGATACTGACTCTGATAACATGTCAAAATCTGAACTATTTGAATATTGTGATATGTTAGAAGAAACCTGTAATGAGCTGAAAGACAAATACAAAGGTTTAAAGAAACATTATGCTTTAACTGTTAAACATAAATCTGATCTTGATATTGAAATGGAAAAGAATGCCCAGTTACTTAAAGAAAACACTGAACTGAAATTATCTACTGAGAAACTCAGAAAGGATTTAGAGAAATTCACAAATGGAAAGGATACACTAACTCAAATGATAGGAAAGAAAGTTGCACCAAAATACACTACTAGAATAGGCTACAAACCTGGATAGAGACAGTTTACTAAGAATAGATTTATTCCTAAATCTGGACAGAATGCTGCTAATTCTAATTCTGGACATTTATATGCTTCAACTAGTTATATTCATAGTTATGGATCTAACAAGGTTTATCTTTCAAAGTCTGTTGATTCTACAACTTTTATGAGACCCATAAGACAAATTTGGGTACCAAAAGCTTTGATTTCTAACCTGTCTGGACCCAAGAAGATCTGTGTACCAAAATCATTTCATATCTAAATCTGTTTTGTAGGAAACCTACTTAAAGAGATCCTGTAGGAAGACCTGGTACTTGGACAGTGGATGTTCAAGACATATGTCTGGATACTTCTCATGATTTAAAAGATTAGTCAGAGTTGATGGAGGTTTTGTCACCTTTGGTGATAATTCTAAAGGGAAAATCATCGGCTTAGGCCAGATTGGTAACACTGACTCAGTATTAATTTCTAAAGTTTTATTTGTTGATGGACTTAAATATAATCTGTTAAGTATTTCTCAGTTATGTGATGATGGTTTTAATGTTAAATTTGAAAATGATTCTTGCAATGTTTTTAATTCTAAACATGCTTTAGTATTTTCTGCCCTCCGAAATGAAAATGTTTATGTTGTTGATTTAAATTCTTTAGCTAAGCAGAATATTACTTGTTTAAATGATTTTCATAAAGAGTTTTGGCTTTGGCACAGAAGATTAGGACACTGCAATATACACTCGCTTAGAAAACTTACTAGGAAGAACTTAGTTAGAGACCTACCCAAACATGAGTTTCTAAATGACAATGTTTGTAATCTCTGTCAAAAGGGAAAGCAATATAAAGTTTCTTTCAAACCAAAGAAATAAGTCTCAACTTCTCAACCTCTCGAGTTGGTTCACATGGATTTATTTGGACCATCTAGAGTTTCTAGCTTAAATGGGAAACACTATGTCTATGTCTTAGTAGATGATTTTTCTAGATATACTTGGGTATATTTTCTAGCTCACAAAAGTGAAGCTTGTTCTTAATTTGTTAAATACTCCAAATCTATAGAAAACCTTAGTGGAATTAAGATTAAAACTCTGAGAAGTGATCATGGCCGTGAATTTTAGAATCATGAATTTGAATCTTACTGCTCTCACAATGGCTATGGTCACAATTTCTCTGCCCCTAGGACACCCCAGCAAAATGGTGTAGTAGAAAGAAGGAATAGAACTCTGCAAGAAATTGCTAGAACTATGCTTAATGAGTATGACCTACCTGTTTATTTTTGGTCTGAAGCTGTAAATACAGCTTATTATGTTATCAATAGAGTTTTAATCAGACATGTTCTTAAGAGGACCCCTTATGAGTTGTGGAACCATAGGAAACCTAAAGTTAACTACTTCAAAGTCTTTGTCAGCAAAGTCTTTATTCTTAATACTAAAGACAATCTCGACAAATTTGCATCCAAGAGTGATGAAGGAATTTTCCTAGGTTACTCTATTTCTAGTAAATCCTATAGAGTTTTCAATAAGAGAACCAAGTGTGTGGAAGAATCTGTTCACATCAAGTTTGATGAAACTGATCCACATGAGCCTAAAACCTCTCTTGAAAATCTTGAAGATGATCTCTCTGTTTTGAACCTTAATGATAAAGACAGTGGACCTATAGCTAAAACTTCCAGTTCTGGAAATTTTCCAGAACATGCTTCTGTTGATTCCCAACCTGTTGATGAACCTGAAATTTCTAGCCCTACCTTTACTAGATCAACTAGAATTCTGAAGAATCATCCTTTAGATGCTGTTGTAGGAAATCTTGACAGAGGGACACAGACTAGAGCTTCTCTTAGAAATCAGGTTGAACATCAAGCCTTCTTGTCACAGCTTGAACCTAAAAACATTGATGATGCTATTAATGATGAATTTTGGGTAATTGCTATACAAGAAGAACTTAATCAGTTTGAAAGAAATAAAGTTTGGAATCTTGTTGAAATACCTAAGGACACTTTCACAATAGGCACAAAATGGGTGTTTATAAACAAAGTAGATGAATCCGGAAACATAGTTAGAAATAAATCTAGACTAGTTGCACAAGGCTATAGTCAAGAAGAAGGTATTGACTATGAGGAGACTTTTTCTCCAGTATCCAGATTAGAAGCTATTAGGATTTTACTTGCTTATACTGCACATCTAAATTTCAAACTATATCAAATGGATGTCAAGAGTGCATTCTTAAATGGATATATTGCTAAGGATGTTTTTGTTGAACAACCACCTGGTTTTTCAAACCCTCATTTTCCAAATCATATTTTCAAATTATCAAAAGCTTTATATGGTTTAAAGAAAGCTCCAAGAGCTTGGTATGATAGATTAAGTACTTTTCTAATTTCTAAAGGTTTTACAAAAGGAATAGATGATCCTACTCTTTTTATAAAACGAATTTCTAAAGATGTTTTAGTAGTACAAATTTATGTTGATGATATTATCTTTGGATCTTCTAAAAATTCTTTTTGTACTGATTTTTAAAAAATGATGCAAAATGAATTTGAAATGAGTTTAATGGGTGAACTTAAATTCTTTCTTGGTTTTCAAATTTTTCAAAATGGTGATGGAATTATTTTAACTCAAAGTAAATATACTAGAGATCTTTTAAAACATTTTGGATTGGATAGCACAAAAAGTAGTGACACTCCCATGAGTACCACCTGTAAGATGGATCTTGATGAAAATGGTAAATCTGTTGATCAAACCACTTATAGAGGAATGATTGGAATTCTACTCTACCTAACTGCTAGTCATCCTGATATTATGTTTAGTGTGTGTATGTGTGCTCGTTTTCAAGCAAACCCTAAAGAGTCACATTTAAATCCTGTAAAGATAATTTTCAAATACCTCAAGCATGCTCCCAATTTAGGGTTGTTCTATCCCAAAGGACAATCATTTGAACTAGATAGTTATTCTGATGCTGACTTTGCTGGATGTAAGCCAGATAGAAAAAGCACCTCTGGAACATGTCATCTTTTAGGCAAGTCACTAGTATCATGGTGTAGTAAGAAACAAAATTCTGTTGCATTTTCAACTGCAGAAGCTGAATACATAGCTGCTGGAAGTTGTTGTGCACAAATTTTGTGGATGAAACAGACATTACTAGACTATGGATATCAATTCAGACATGTCTCAATAAATTGTGACAACACAAGTGCTATTAATATTTCTAAGAATCTTGTTTCTCATTCTAGGACAAAACATATTGATGTAAGACATCACTTTTTGAGGGATCATTATCAAAAAGGTGATATCACTTTGGAATTCATTGGTACTGAATATCAACTTGCTGATATATTCACTAAACCATTAAATTCTGAAAGATTAGACTACATCATACATGATCTTGGTATGATTAATCATAAATGAATATCTTACTGTTTCTAAGTTACTGTTTTATGCTCACGGTCTGACAACTCACTGTCTCACCGTGACTATATAAACTGCTCACTGTTTCACCATGATGAATATAAACTATCTCACCGTGATGGCTAGTTTTTTGTCTCACCGTGAGAAGTATGACAATTTTTATTATTTTTATTTTATTTTTACCTGTATCGCGGTAATTTTTATTTCACCGCTATTTGATTTCCCGCGTTTGTGTTTTTATGATGTTTGACATTCCCAAATGATAAAACTTAAGGGTGTCATTCGACTCCTTACCTGAATTCTCTCCTTAACCTTCTTTTCCCTCTCACCCAAACCTTTAGTGAATGCCAAGGATGAAGCGTCCATCTTCACCCTTGTCTGAGAAGCGCCACTCTAAGAAACAAAGGAGGATACTGAGGATAGCTCCCGAAGGACCTCTAAACCCAAACCTGGTAAGCCATACAGTTATACCTGAAAAAAAGGTTTGCCCTGAATGGCTGCTATCTAGCAGATCGTTAGTTTTGAAAGTTTTAAAAGAACAAGGATGGCTTGAATGGTTCACTGGATAGAATAGACAGATTTACCCGAGGCTTGTATCTCAATTCTATCAGTACGTGAAGTTCTCTTTTGAGTTTTGAGAAAGCTTTTTGGTGACCATCTAGATCGATGGTCAGAAGTGCTCTTTCTCTTCAATGTTGTGGGTTGCATTCCTAATAATTCCACATGAAGGAGTGTGTGAAGATTACCAAAGAGACCCTCCTCCAACAACTTATATCTTTGAACTAGAAACCGATTTGGAAAATCTAACTGGAAATGGAACCAAGTGAAGGGCCATAGCTGCTGAACTGGATGGGGAGACAAGACTTTTGTTCAAGTTTGTTCAGAATTTGGTTAGTCCAATAAAAGGAGATTTTGCAGTGATGAAGTATCAGGATGTGTTCCTGATTCACCTATTGAAGAATGTCCAAAAGATCAATTTGTGTAAGTATGTTATCAACCATATTTGTGAGCTGATCAAAGTAACTTCCAAATCCACCTCCCTGTTTTATTCAAGGATGATTTCAGCCATGTTAGTCTCAAAAGGAATGGTTGGACTAAATGAAGAAAAATTAGAGGACTTTGATTTCTGCCTATCCATGTCTATCATCAGAAGGATGAATATTAGCTGGAATCCATGGAAAAAGAAATGAGTTGAGGATAGTGATCAACTGTATAAAAATTTTAATCCTATTGACTATCCAAAAAGGCCTAAGAACCTAGCTAATCCTGATTTGGAACCAGATGAAGTGGCTGAGTACTCAGAAGAAGAAGAAAAAGAAGAAGTAACAGCTGAAGTTCCACCTAGAGAAGAATCTGTAATATCTCCAATAGAAACAGTTCTTGTTGAAGAGGAAAGGGGTGTTATCCCTGCTATTATCCCTGCTGAAATACCTAAAGGAGAGGAAGTTTTTTTTGAAAAGGAAAGGACTGAGGATCCTTCAGTTTTTCTTCATGAGGAAGAAGCTCATCCCAATGCTGCAAGGAAATTAGTTTTTCCTAGTTCAGAACAGCAAGAAACCTTTGAGGAAGTTTTTGTTGAAGATACTATTTCTATTGAGAAAGAAGTAAGTTTGGAAGCTTATCCAGTGGAACAATCAGTTCCTGAGATTATTCCATCTGCTGAAGAAAGAATGGAAATTTCCTTTCATCTGGCAAGGAAAGAATTTGCTGAAGAGATTAGGGACGATCCTGTGGATCTTTTCCATGTTCCTGAACCTCTAGAATCTGAAAGGGAAGCACAAGTTGAGGGGGAGGAAACTCGAAATCTTGATATAGTGGAAGCTGGATCTGGTGAAGCTTCTCAACCGTCTGTCACTTTCTTTGTACACTCTCGGTATGAGTTCCCAAGATTTTATGATATGAATGAGTCACAACAAGTAACTGCAACTAGAATGGATCTTTCTTCTCTGTTTCAAATGAAGTCCTTATCTTATTCAGAACCAGAATCAGAGCCCCAACCTCAATCTGGAGTAGAATCTGAATCTGAAGATGACTCTGACCCTCAACTGGAATCTGAGCCTCTACCTTTACCTGCATCCTTACCTGAGCTTCACTCCTTTGTAACCAAAGATGATCTGAAAGTTTTTGGCGAAACTTTGTTAGCTGGTTTTGAGAAAATTGTCTCCACTCAACCTCTCCCAGTGACTCAATTAAGTCAAGAAGATGCATCAATTCTCTTGGAAAATATTATCTTTCATATTCAATCAAGGATGATCCGAGAAATTCAAGAAGTCCGAGTAGAAAATAAGTTGCTGAGTGTTGATGTTGAAAATCTGAAAAGTATGGTAGCAAGTCTGCAGAATGAGCTATCTATGAGATCAGATCCTGCTCCTGTTTCTGCCCCTGCACCTGCTGTTGTTTCACCTGAGTCTTCTGATTCCCTCCTTGCTAGGGAGATTGTGTCTCAAGTTCATCCTTACCTACTATCTTTTGATTAAAAGATTGGAAAAAGGCACACAAAGATGCTGGAATGCATGAGAGAGCTTGTGGAAACTCTAAATAAGCTTACATATGAATACACTGGATGTCTGCAAAAAGTTCTGAAACAACTCAAAGTTCTAACCGAAGCTGTCAAGGCTTCACCTGATTCTGGTCAGACCTCCACACCTAATTTGGATGATTCTCTGCTGAGATCCTTAATTAAGGAATAATTACAGAATGCCTTCAGTGGCTTGGATCTATCTTCTTTGTCAGAAGTAATTAAGAACAGTGGTAGATCATTGTACTTGGTTAGGATTCATTCAAAGATAGCCAATGATTCTCAACAAGAGATCTCCAAGAAAATAGATTTGTATCTTTCCCGGATTTTCTCTAAAAGTGACATGACAGATCACTTTAGATATCTTGTGGAAAATCTGAGAATCCCTCCGGTGACTCAAGCTTTTAAAGCTCAAGTTCTGAAACTTTCAGAGTTCACCAGATTGTTGGACATATTTCTGGAGAATAAGGATGATTTTGAAAAGGCTATGGAGTATGGTGGTGAAATCATTACTGATTTCATCAATCTTTTGAAGTTGTATCTTCATGTGCAGAGTACTGCTATAGTTGCTCTAGCTGCTGCACCCCTTAGACCTGGACTTCCTGCCTTATCATCTACTACCATGACAGTTAGCCATGCCCTTTCTCAGATCCAGCCAGTCATTCTTGACCAACCTAAGCCTAGATCTTCTACTGCTCCTACTTCGGCTCCATCTGTTTTTGAAGGTCTACCCTTACCCTCGTTGTATACCTCTTCTATGCCTTCTTCTACTTTAGCACCAACTCCTGCTGCTAATAAAGGAAAGACAAAAATGGATCCCTAAAGAGTTTACCGCCTGTATTTCTTTTTGATGGGATTCCATTTCTTGTTCCCAGTTTGTACTTCTCCTGTACTTTGTATTATGAATGATTTGGCTAATGATAATTGCCGAGTTTCATTTCCTTTTCTCTACTTTTTGATAATCCCAAAAGGGGGAGAAAACCCTCCAAGTATCAGTTCTATAATAGTATAAATGGGGGTGAAAAACTGCAAGTATATGTTCTATAATGTTTTTGATATGATAGTATCCTTAATGTTACATATCTTTTATATTCTGCATATATGTGATTTGTGATCATCAAAAAGGGGGAGATTGTTGGACTCCTCATGTGTTAATCATGTTTTAATAATCACAAATCTCATTACTGTTAATTAATCTTGATCTTCAGTGCACATCTTGCTAATACTCTTCAAACTCAACAATAGGTGCATATCATGTTTTTATAATAACAAATCTTATGGATGTTAATTACCCTTTACATGTTTTATGAATAATTACAATTCTCTCATATATTATCTCTAATGAGTAATCTTAACTCATATTCTGCTTATCACTGTCGTAGTCCAAATACAGATTTTTTTGTCTAAGTATGGACTCACTGTGAAGGACTCACCGTGACCCAGACACCGTGAAGGACTCACCGTGACCAAACACCGTGACCACTCACCATAACCCAGACACCGTGAAGGACTCACCGTGACCAGACACCGTGACCAAACACCATGACCAGACACCGTGACCAACACCGTGACCAGAGACCGTGACCAGACACCGTGACCAGACACCGTGACCAGACACCATGACCAGACACCGTGACCAGAGACCGTGACTAGACACCGTGATCAGACACCGTGAAGAAGACACAGTTTCCATGATCAATGTGACACCATTTCTTAAGCTTTTGTCAATATTATTTTAAATAATGCTAACAGTCATATTTGTTGTCTTTAATGCAATTAATGTTATTTAATGTTAGTTGTTGGCTTGACAGGAAATTGTATCTTGTACCTATGAGAAGGGAATCATTCCTACCGCCATAGCCCATGGAATATAAAGAAGATTGAGCTGCATTATAGGAACGCACACGCACGCTTGACACATCTCGATACATATACTACAAGACATGCGAGCTCTGTACTGAACAGAAGAACAATCCGGAGCTCAACTGTGAAGAACACATTGCATGATCCTCAAAGAAGTTCCATACATGCAATCCTACATTTCTGAAGAACACACGATGAATCAAGAGACTGTAGAAGACAAGCTGAACTACGACACTCTGTTTTTCAATAGAAAAACCAGAGAAGGACTCTGAAGCATTCCTGCTCAATCCAACGAGTCCAGAGCTACATTGACAATCACTAGAGCCATTTCTAAACAATACATCTCTGCTCTGTGATTTATTATTTACTTTTCGAGCAGTGTGTGTTATCTGCAATATTTTTACACACACACTGTCTCCTAAACTTTAACTGGAGGATCTGTAAATCCTCACTCAAAATCTTACATCTTTTATTTCTCACTGGGATAGTGGTAGAGGTCGTGTGTGACCTGAACAGATGGTTTTCTATTGCTTTGTTTCCCATGTAGAATAGTGGTATAGGTCCCTGTGTGGCCTGGACAGTTTTGTAAACTGTTGTTAACCCCGATCCAGGGTGTGGATCAAATTGATATATATATTTGAGAGGACTAAGTCTCAGCTTGAGACTGAACCTCTTGTTATATATGTTGTGCGTCTTTTATTTAAGTTTAATGTATACGACATATATTATATTTACTCTGCTGCTATTACTTTAAAATACAAAATTATTTTGAAGTTACTTTGATAGTTAAATTAGAAAGTGTTTACACTTATTGTAAATCAGTAGATTAGTTTCAAAAGTTAGTTTGATCTTGTAGTTAAACTAACTGAGACCTAATCAATATTTGAGAAGCTAAGTGAAAATTTACAATCTGTATAAATTCACTACAGTTTAACTTATTTTATAAATCGGGGATTTTAACTAGACAATGTTTTAACATAAATTTTAATTGGAACTCAATTCACCCCCCTCTTGAGTGTCCACTCCGACCAACAAGGAAAAATGAACTTCTCAAAACTGACCAAAAACATTCACATTATTTTAATACTTTAGAGAAAATATCCACAAGTCATTTTTGACATGTAGGAATCATCCACACATCAATCCCATGCACAATTTCTTGGTATGACTCAATGTGTTAGTTATTAGTTTAAAATCAACATTTAAGTTAAAAAAGTTACACACATTGAAAACCAATAAAACATTCTCATATTATCTTGAAAATTTATTAAATCAATTCACAATTATTTTTTGAGGTTTAGGAATTGATCTCATGTTAAAATGACAAACGATGTGATAAATATGAGTCAAAGGGTGTGTTTCCAGTTTAAAATGGAATTTTCATAAAAAAGAAAAATTACATACCCAAAACTGAGAAAATTAATTCATATTATTTTGATAAATTAGGAAAAAGATACACAATTCATTTTATATGTGTAGTAATTATCCTCACCTCAATCTAACACATGGTGTGATCGATATGACACCATATGCAACTTTTTATTTAAAATTGACATCAATTTTAGTAAAAAGGACAACTGACCTACTCAAAACCAAGATGAAGCATTCATATTGTTTTTATACTTTAAGAAAATGATCCAAGAAAGCATGATTTTATTTTATTGATAATTTAGGAAAAATATTTATAAATAATCATGTGGTGTGTAGTAATTAGTCTCACATAAAACTAAAAAATGATGTGATCGATATGAGTCAAAGTGTGTGTTTTTAGTTTCAAATGACATTTTAGTAAAAATGAAAATTGACCTACTAAAAACCGATCAAACACATTAATATTGTTTTTATACATTAATAAAATAATACATAAGTCATTTGATATGTTTAGGAATTATCCTAACCTCAATCCGATTCATGGTGTGACAAGTATACTCAAAGTGTGTCATTTTATTTAAAATTCACATCAATTTTAGTGAAAAGGAAAACCAACCTACTCAGAACTAATAAAAATAATTTGAATTTTTTTAATAATTTAGTAAAATTATCCATAAGTCTTTTATAATGTATTGGTATAAACCACACCTCAGTCTGACACACAGTGTGACTGGTGTGACTCCAAGTGTCCGTTATGAGCTTAAAAACAAAAATTTTATTTCAAAAAGTGTTACTCACTGAAAACTAAGAAAACATGATTGGATTTTATTGATAATTTAGAACATATATTAATAAATTATTTTTGATGTGTAGGAATATTTCTTTTGTAAATCCGACACATGATGTGATTGGTGTGATTCAAAGTGCATGTTTACAGTTTAAAATGAAATTTTAGTAAAAAAGACAAGTCACGTACTCAAAACCAAGAAAAACCATTTTAATTATTTTGATACTTTAGTAAAATTATCCATAAGTAATTTGGTATGTGTAAAAATCATCTAAACCTCAATCCGATGCATGGTGTCACTGATATTAATCAAAGTGCATCTTTTTATTTAAAATTGACATCAATTTTAGTAAAAAAGACAACTGACCTACACAAAACCAAGAATAAGCATTTATATTATTTTGGTACTATAGAAAAATGATCCATATGTAATTTTGGATATTTAGTAATTAGGTACACCTCAATCTGACCAATGGTGTGACTCAATGTGTTAACAATCAATTTAAAATCAATATTTTTGTTCAAAAAGTTTCACTCACTAAAAACCAAGCCAACACACTTAGATTGTTTTGATAATTTAGAAAATATACTCCTATGTAATTTGTGACATATAGGAACTGGTCTCTTATCAAACTAAAACACAATGTGATTGATATGAATCAAAGTGTGTGTTTCCTGTTTAAAATGACATTTTAGTAAAAAAGACAAGTGACGTACTCAAAACCGAGGAAACACATTAAGATTGTTTTTGATACTTTAAGAAAATGATCTATAAGTCATTTGAGAAATTTAGGAATCATACACACCTCAATCCTATGAATGGTGTGACCATTATGACTTTAAGTGAATATTTTCAATATATAAGTTTCATTTTAGTTTAAAATGCACAACACATCACCAAAACCGATAAAACAAGCCCATATTGTTTTCTCATCGAGTATATCTACTATTAATTAATTAATTTCATTATAATTTTTATCTTATACTTATCTATTTAATTTTCCATGAGATAATTCTTTAAGATGAACAAGAAATGGTGTGACATGCAAGAATCAACCACAACTCAATATGATACACACTGTTCCTGGTATGACTCAAAGTTTAGTTTTAAATTAAGACTTTCTAGTAATTTTTTTTCATAAAAATTGTTTTCTTATTTAGGTGTGTTTTTTCTTGAGAAGGGGTTATGATAAAAAATAAAGGAACGTTGATTTTTTTAATGTATGTAATAATTTTTACATATATAATTGTATAATAAAATGTTTGAAATGTCAATAATATAATGTTTTTTATTATGTTTGGGTTGTAAATTTTATTTCATTTAAATATTGTATTAGTACATGATTTTTCTGATTTCATGGTGTTTTTGGTGCTATGGTGTGCTGTTATAGCACACTGCACTAGTGATGTCGTGTACTGTTACAACACACTACAACATTCCCCTTTATCAGTGCTTTTAGAAGAGCTGATAAAGGGGTCCTTCATCAGTGATTGTAAAAGTGTTGATAAAGGTCAACTTTATTGATGCTAAATAAGAGTGCAGAAAAATGTTTTCCTTTATCTTCATTTCTTAAAGCACTGACAAAGGACCCCTATATTAGTGATTTTTTAGCACTAATAAAAGACTAGGGATTTTAATCTTTCTATGTTAGTCAACACTTCTCTAGCACTGATAAATTCTATTTTTAGCACTATTAAAGACCTATTTTATATTAGTATACATGGATATTAGGTTCTTGAGATACATGTGTGGTGACTACTCTGAGTTCAATCATCATTAAAAACTCAATGGAGTCTATGCCAATTTTGGTGAAAAATAAAGTAGTAAGATCAATAGTATATGTACTAATGGTTTATTGAATTCTTCTTGAAGCACGTACATTATGTAGGATCACTAAGTGGGGGAGGGGTGAGTTAGTGATATTTTTTAGTTTTATAAAGTTTCTACATTTTTAAGAACTTTAAACTTTATTTCTAGTTAAATATTAATCTCCATTATCTAAAAAATTAGACCCACCTCATACATATACAAATGAAATCACAAACCAAGAGCATAAATATTCATAAGGTTGAATAAAATCCTACTACTTTATACATTGGTTATACACCTCAACATGGTTTCTCGACTAAATTCAATAGTAATTAGTAATACACCCCAACTATAATCTTCTTTCAATTGGTTATACACCCCATAATTTCTTTAATAAATTCTTATACCCCCCAATTACAAACTCCTTTAGTGATTAGTTATACACCCTAAACATAAGACTCTAGAAAATGGTTACAAAACCCATTTATAGGATCCTTTTCATAGTTGATCTAGAATAGAAATATCTTATTATTCTTCTTTATATGGTCTCCCTTAATAGGAAAGATGGATCACCTTAGCTTGTGTACAACTTCTTCAAGATATTTAACAACTTTACGGATAGATCTATTGGTCTTGAAACTTCCTCTGGATCTTGGATTATATATATCTAATCAATAATATTCTTCTATATCTTCTTCTTCTAGAACATCTTCTACCAAAATGTTGTCTATCTGATTATTCATTTTCCATAACTATATCATTTAGGTTCTTTCTCTTTTTCTTTAAAACATCTGAGAAGTTTTTTAGTCAGGAACTCAAAATTATTATCACATAGTATCTATAGTAACAACCAACTTCTTAATAATCATACTCCTGTTTATATACTAATACTTATTTTAAAAAACATATAGGGTGCACAAGATCGAAATTTGAACTTCCCACTTGACTTATTCTTCGTTTGACCACCTTAAAATATTTTGAAACTTATGAGTCACATTATTCATCAATGTTTCCTAAAATATTATCATCAATAAACTCTTAAAATATTTCTTAAATATCATCTATATTTATGAATGTTTAAATTATAGATCAACACTGTCACAATGAACAACTTTACAAAGTTTATGTAAAGTTCCCCAAGTCTCTATCTAGTGTATAAAATTTTATAATGTATGAAATTAAAAAGTTTATGTAATGTTTCTCAAATATTTTTCTAGTTATTTTTTATAATAATCCCTCCTTCAATCAATGATCCTTATAGTAGTTCATCATAATAACTACTCCGATTGGAAAACCTTCATAATGAGTTTATTTTTTCTAGATATTCTACATTTGGAACTTATTTTTTCAGATCCATTATATCCATAAAACTATGTCTTATGAACTCAAAATTTTCCATATAGTAATCATCATAGTTTTCTATGTCTGATGGATTCAAGAATGTTTTTATAATAATATCATAATATTTATTTGTATGTTTTTCTCTATCTAATGTATTTGAGAATGTTTGTTCAGTAGACTGATAATATTTCCACCATCTGGTTCTTGTCTGTTTAATGATCTTTCAGGAGTTTGTCAGTCTTCTTTGTCCGATGATCTTTCAAGAGTTTCTCTGATATTCTATGTCTAGTGATATTTTTCAAGTTTGTTTTATCTCATTCTTATAATTATCCTTTTAGAGTATATCTAATTAAACTTCATTTATTAAACATCATCTCTCTCCGTTCGGCAGACATTACATTTATGTCCATATAGTACAAGTTCATCTGATCATCTTGGTCTACTAAACCATGTCTCATGACCTCCTCCATCTAATTAAATTTATAAATATAACATTTTAAAACTCAAATTTACAACTAGAACTTTTTATATCTAAACTTCATAAAGTTATTATCCTTATAAAAAATATTTACTAGAATATTCTTCTAAAATTTTATTTTAAGAATTTCTTTTGATAAAATCCCCAATGTTCTTTTAATTTTTTTAATAAAAATTCTAATGTTCATAAAAAATATTCTTATGATAAGCTCATAGCTACTATTCTATAATTTTATTCCTATAAACTCAAAACTTTTATTCTAAAATGTTATTACAGATTGTTTTTTCTAATAAACTCACAATTGTTCTTTCAGAATGTTCTTATATAATGTTTCAAAAATGTTCTTCCAAAACTAATTCATGTGAGTTCAACATCATAGATTATAAAATATCATTATAATCTTGAATCACTTCTAGATATTCCATTAAAGTGATGTTTCTTCCTTGAATGATTAGATCAAGCATCGTCTAACTGAATAATGTAACTTTATTCAAAGTAATAAATTTCTCATAAAATTCTCCAAGAAAATTTCCAATAAACACATATTAAAACAATGAAAAAATATAGACATGATAATTTGGGCATAACAATTTATCCATTTATATTTTTTGTCAACATCCATCCATATATATATATATTATTAATAGACACTTTTATGGAGAAACTGTGAAACCAACAGGTAAAACCCATCCATCAAACACTATAGAACATAATAAAAATGTTAAAAACCAGCTTGAACCCATTAGACTTAATTTACATAAAACAGTTTCCAAGAAAGAGTTGTTACCTTTTTTCCAGGGTCTTCCTTGATAATGTCTTTGAAATGATAATATAATTTACCCCACGTTTGTGAGAAATCCTCCTAAACTATTTTATTATTATTGAAACCTCTGAGTAGGATTTGGTGTTGTTTGTCAATCCACTCTCTTTACTCCTTATTCATTTATACTTGAATCAATCTTGCTTGCATCCTTTCCGCAATCTCAGTAGAAGAACATATGGAAAACACCTTCTCTTCCATATATTACTTAGATTATAATAGAAACTCCCATGGATATTCCCTGATCACAGCCTCTCCTTCTGGCTCCACAAGAATCCCCTCCACTCTCACCTTGGCAGGTGGAACCAGTTCCCTGTCATGCACCTCCACTCTATCTACACTAACCATATCAATTATCTAGGTTTCTGCCTCACACCATGGACCTGGGGAAGTATCATCCTTCACCACCAGTGTCACCTCCTCTGTATGCAGCTTCATCCCCTCTTGTTGATCTCCTTCCTTTGAGGGTTCATTATCTTTCTCTTGAGACATCGAGACCTAGACTTTCTAGCCTCCCACTCCCTCCACTAGTTGGATCTTGAGCTTCTTAAGTTTCCCCCATTTTTTGGATGATCGGGTCTCCATATCCCTACGAAGGTAGGAGTATTATTTACACCCCTTTGGATTCAGCTTCCTAGAAACATTGCAGTACCCTAGGTCTTTGTTCTCTTTGTTCCCTTTCTTCTGTCTTTGGCTGTGCTAGCCTTTACACACCCATAACAAGATATTATCATAAAAGAGATTTTCACCACCCTAAGACTTAGCCTCATTTGGAGCCTTAAAATTTCCATCAGACTCTCCCTCATTGCTCAATATTCCGAATAGGTTGCTGAGGTCAATGCAGGAAAAAGTTCTCTTCGAGTTGTTGTCCTTCTTGGTATCCATTGGCCTATATACCCCATGTGAAGTCTACTCCCACTCATGGAATGCCTTGAAATTACTCTTGCCAGGATACACCCATTCAGAGTTCCTTCTATTTCCAGTGTGCACCGCCATAGCATTAGTCCATTGATTTTGACTCATCACAACCATAGAAGTTGGGCCAATAGCACCAGCAGCTCCAACAGACTCCTCGGAGCCTGAGTGGGTGCCTTGAGTGTGTCTAAATCTGATTCATCCACTCCAATATCCTTGGTGCCCCCTTCCATATACTTACTGCTGGGAGGGTTATCCAAATCACTCCACAACCCTTTGAAAACATCCACTACACTAGGTCTTGGAGGGAAGGCCATAACAGGTTTTTGCATCCTTTCTCCCCCTGAGCATTTGTTAACCTCCACCTTTCCATTACCTTGACCGGAATTAGCACATCCATTAACAGACCCTGCACCAGTCGTATCCTGACGCCGACGAAGATCACCAGAAGAACTTCCCTAGACACATTCCGCCTAAACCTCCAGAACATCTTTCTGTTGCCTCACCCTTTGCCAGCAGATCCCCAAATTATGCCCTAAAACCTTGCATGAAGAACAATATTCACACCAGGATTCAAATATGATAGAATTCTTATATTTGAATTATTCTCCCATAACAATCCATAAAGAATCAATAGGTTACTTTGAGACATCCACTTCGATTCATACCCTTGGGGAAACCAAGTGGTGCACCACACGGGTCTGATTATTAGAAAAAAGGAAATGCCCTACCAAATTTTTGAGAAACCAAAGGATAGAGGGATTTTGAAATAGAAGTGGGAGTTTTGGAATAATTACCTAAATCACCGGCTTTGAAGGGTAGCATTTCATGTGAAAATCGTACGACCATTTGAAGAGGAAGAATCGAGTGACATCACAGGAGCGAGGCATAATCAAATAAGAATGATTCAAATCATCTTCATAGGCAAATAAGATCATGATGTTTCTAGAGTCGAGAAGACCTATTGTGACTCACTCCAATAAACCCCATGATTTAAAAATCTGGCGGTCAAAGGAGTCCACTGATAGCCGACATCACTTGAATTTTGAAATAAAGGTTAGTTTCAGTAGAGAGGACTCCTCTATAAATTCCAGGGTTGAGAGTGGTAGAAGCAAGATTCCCACAAAGAATTCAGGAACTTTCGAGCTTACCAAAATCTGAGGAAAGGGAGGTAGGTAGTCTGAGTTCGAGAAGGGGACGTATGGAGGTCGATCCCCATGGAAAATAAGAGATATATAACCAAGTATGTCTAATATATCCTTAAACATAATCACATGTGGTACCATTCTTAGTAAATATCAATAATCATTTTAGGGTTTGTTTAAAATCATTTTCATCAAATAAATGTAAAACCATGCACACACTTCAATAATTTTTTTTGAAATTTTAGGTGCAAGATAAAAAATCCCCCTTTATCTCATCTTATCATCAACCATAAACTCCAAAATAAATTATATATTCATGAATAATGGAAGAGAGTGTGATTAAAAAACATCATGTTTAGGAATTTTTTAATTTTTCCACGAGATATCACCTTATTGACACCCTTTTCTTCATATAAGCTTCCACGCAAGAGATGCACTCAAAATTTCCTCTTTTTGGTAGTTTTAAAAACTCTATGAGGGTTCATTATTCTTAATTTCTAACTAATGAGAGCCTCAATAATCCACATAAATTACTTATATGTTAGTTCCAAAACACATAAAATAATAGGGAATAAGGTGGAACCAATTTTATCTTTATAAGTAACATTCAAACTAATAATTTCTTCTCATTATTGACCATTTTCCATTCCGATCTCATCATTATTATTTTAAATTTTCATATAACCTCTTAAGAATGATCCCTTAAGAATATAAACCTTCGCATATGGAATAATTTTCTTTCCATCACCTTTATATATTATTTCATCCTCTTATATTTTCTTATCCTTCGAAAGTCACTCAGTCTAAATGAACTATAACCCTTTATTTAGCTGCTTTTTTTATTCATTCCGATCAAAAAATTTCTTTCTAAAACTACCATCACACGACTTTTACTTTTCTACATTCATAATTTTCACCCCTTATACACCATAATAAATTTCACCTTGAAAACTAATCATAAAATCCTTATTTTTGGGACATTTTATTCCACACATATCATAAAATTACTTAATAATATCAAATTTATTTTTCACAGGTAGATTAGACACAGATCCATTCAAAACTAGTTTCTTCTTTAAATTATTCCTCATTTTATCATAAAAACTTCCCCTTGGTTCTTACCTCATCCTTGGAAATAAATATTGAACCAAAAATTATTTAATTAGTTCCTAAATATTAAACAACACTAACAACACCCAATGATTTTTTTCCTCCTATAAGAATATTGATTATGGTACTACTATTGGGGTTCTTCTAAAAATGTGACTTTCTTAATTATTTTGTTTATTTTTTTTGAAGAATATATAATATCATTTATATTTATTCTAAGAATAGGTAGCAATCCTCCTTCCATTTTCAAAAATTATTCTTATTTATGGAGGAAATCTTTCACTACCCTTCTAAATATTTTAACTTTCAAAAAATTTGACACAACATCATTAACATCAGAAAAATAAGATTTAGTTTCAGCCTCTCTCTGAATGTTGGTTTCTCAAAAATTTCTTGATGAGTGTATTTTATCTTCTGTTTCCTTGAAAAAATATTAATTAAGTTTCTTAAAGGATTTTTTAGCTACCAATAACCTTTATTTAACCTTCTCCAATTAAACTTATTTCATAGTAAGTTTCTCATTGTAGTCCTTTAAAATATTTTATAGCTTAATTAATTTAAATTTAAGAGATTTAATTTCCTCAAGATGTTGTTCTTCTCTTCTAATAAAAAATTTAGTTCCATAAAAAAACTTATTTGTCTCCTTTGATAATTTTTTATTTTCTATCCTAAGTTTTGTAACCTTCTTAATACATGATTCTAACTCTTCCTTTAGTTACCATTAAATTTTATTTCTATCTTATCCATCATCACCACTTCTTGATGTATTAGTTTTTTTCATCCATTATAATAAATGTCATCTCATTATCCAATGATATACTAGATGATGCATAAAATAATTCAATATTTCCCATTAAATTTCTTTTATTACTAATAAAATGTTTCTTATTCTCCCTATCCTTTATTTAGTTTTAGAGATTCTCATCATCCTCACATATTTTTTGTTCTTCCTTTTTTCCTTGTACAATTATAAGAAAAGTGTAAAAGACCAACATACTTCCATAAATTTGATGATTTCTTATTTCCCCCTTCCATTTTACTTTTCCAAACCATTTTGAGAGAATATCAACAATTTTATTGAAGTCATTCTCACCTTCTTCATATTCTAAATCAATTAACTCAATAAATTTTACTTCTTTAATTTTTACTATTCTTAATGCATCAAAATATATCTATTATTTTTGTTTTTTTTTATAATAAGAGTTTTTCTCATCTCATAGGTTATGAGTATGTTGTGTAACTCATCAAGAGTCAAATCCTCTATTTCCTTTAGGGAAGATATTTTTGAATAAAATTGATATGATAAATTTCTCATAAACATTTTTTACAATAGTTGAATATGAGAAAGTGTATCTAAATCCTAGGATATTGATAAAAATATTATTTTCATGGTGAAGTACTCATTACTTTATTTTTTCATTTTTAGATCTGCAAACTTACTTCTCTATATTTGACGATTTTACTCCTTTTTTTACATTTCCTTTAAAAATACTTGTAAGTTTATTCCATGTTTCCTTACTTATTTAGAGTCTCATCACCACTGTATGAGAATTATCTGAAAAATATATAAGAATAGCATTATGAGCCTCATGATCAACCCCCAAATTTATTTTTTAAGAATAATTCATTGGTGAATCCTCTTCTCTGAGTGGGAATACAATAGTTATAGTATATATAATCCTAAGATAAGATAAATTAGATAAAATATCATTCTGTTTTTCAATATATGATATTTCTTTCCATCTAATGTAGGAATACCTCTACTATTGATTAAATTTAAATTCTCCACCCTCAATAAGAAAATATACATAGGAACCCACTTTGATACTAATTGAAGTACCTACATTTTATCATATAACTGGGGGGTGGTGAATTAGTTATCTCTTATTTCTATGAAGTTTCTAGATTTTATGAAATTCAATATCTATGGTTGGTTAAGGCCTCAATCTTCTCTTCACCAAAAACTTGGCCTCACCTTATATGTATTCAAATGAAATAAAAAAAAGAATCCAATTATTTATAAGGTTTGACATAACATCATACTTTTTCATGAAGGTTATATACCCCAACATGGGTTCTCCAGTAACTTTGACAGTAATTGGTTATACAACCAAACTACAATCTTCCTTTGATTGGTTATACAACCCAACCTTTCTTTAACAATTAGTTATACAAACCAATTGAAAACTCTTTTATTGATTGGTTATACACCCCAACCACAATCCTCCAGTATCCAATTATGAACCCCATCCACAAGACCTTTTTTTATTTGATCCAGTGTAGAAAGATATTATTCTTCATATGGTCTTACTCCACAAGAAAGTTGGGTCACATTATCTTGTGTACATATTATTCAAGATCATTAGCATTTTTAAAGAAATAACTATTGGTTTTGAAAATTCATCTATATATTAGATGAACTAGATCAATTGAATACTATACTTCTAGAACTTCTTCTTCTAGAATGAATTCTTATAAAACAGTTTCCTTTCATTTCTTCTTCTTCTAGAACTTTTTCCTTCAAATTATTTTTCTTCTACTTTGTAACTTATCAAATGTTTTTTTAGTTATAAACCCATAAGACTTCTCAATAAATAATAGCAATAACAACAAACTTCTTAATAATCCTTTTCCATTTTATATACTCACACTTCCTCTAAAAAACAAGGAGGAAGCATGGGCTCCAAATCTGAACTTCCCACTGGACTTATTCTTT
Organism: Viscum album; assembly: GCA_963277665.1. NCBI lineage: Eukaryota > Viridiplantae > Streptophyta > Magnoliopsida > Santalales > Viscaceae > Viscum > Viscum album. Next base: position 1,749,790,930 of record OY728126.1, read on the forward strand.
ATTTGACTAAATTTAAGGCTTCTAAAACTTTATAGTCACATTATTTATAAAAGTTTCATCAAATATAAATTTCAATGGACTCTTAATATTACCCATGTATTTTATAGATTTACAAATATTGAAATTACATCGCAATATAATCATAATTAATGACTTTACAAAGTTTATATAAATTTTCTCATGTCTTTTTCTAGTGTACAGACCTCCAAAATGTATAAATTTACAAAGTTTATGTAAATTTACTCAAATATCCATCCATTTATTATTTGTAATAATTACTTTATTTTTAATGCTCTATCTAGTAGTTCATAATAAGAACTAATTATTATGGTAAATATTCTTCATGAGTTTTTTGTTGATCTTTTATTTATTTAGGCCATATTTATCTATATGCACTCCATTTGAAAACCTTTGTCTGATGAACTCAAGATTGTCTATTGGGAAATATTCCAAGTTTTATCTATATGATGTATTCAAGATTTTTTTACATTAAACTAATAATATTTGTCTTTATAGTTTTATTTATCTGATGGATTCAAGAATGTTCATTCTATAGAATAATAAGAATTCATCCATCCAGTTTTCATCTATTCAATGATCTTTCAAGAGTTTATCCAATATTCTACATCTAATTTTATTTTAAGAGTTTTTATATTCTTATATGTCTAATGATATTTTGAGATTATATCCAATGTATATTTTTTTGGTGATTTTTATCTTTCTTTATCCGATAGACTTCATATTTTTCTCCATTAATTATAACTTCATCTGATCATCTCAGTGCGCTAAACTCGGTTTGGTGACCTCCTATGTCTGGTCAAAATTATAACTTAAACTTTTTAAAACTCAAATATATTACTTGAAATTTTTATAACAAATTTTTTAAATTTATTATCCTTAGAAAAAATATTTTCAAAAATTCTCTTCGAAAATTTTCTTCTAATAAACTCATTAATGTTATTCTATAATATTCTTCCAGAATTTTCTTCCAAAAAATTATTCTGATAAACTCACCAATGTTCTGCTAGAATTTTATTTAGATAAAATCACATTTTTTCTTCTAGAATTTTCATCTGGAATTCTTATCCATAATTTTCTTCTGATAAACTCAAAACTATTATTCTATAATGTTCATCCAGAATGTTTCTAAGATGTTCTTTCGAAACTACTTCATGCGAGTTCAACTTCACTAATTATAAAATCTCCTTCATAGCATGAATCAATTTTAGATATTCTATAAAATTGATTTTTCTTAATTTAATAATAATACTAATAATCATATGTATGAAAATGTTACTTTATTAATAGAATCAACTTTCTCATCATCTTCTCCAAGTAATATTTCTTACAAATACTTAGTGACATATTGAAAAAATATACAACTAAAATACATTTCACACAATACTTCTTTTATTAAATATATTTTATATGTTAAAATTTTGAAACATAATTTTCTATGTATTAGTATATTATGTTATAAATGATTTAAAGTATCTTTTGACAGTTATTTTTGTAGAGTAAATGATTCCAAAGGAAAAATTTTATTTTCAGTTTCTTATCTTCAAAATGTATATGTTATTGATTTGAAATATTTTTAAAGTAAAGATATTAAATTTTTAAGTGCATAAGATAGTGATTTAGGAATTAATTATAGGATACTTAGTCATTATAGCACATAAAAACTTGTTAAACTCAACCATAACTGAACAATATGTTATTTATCTAAATTGAATTTCAGAAATAACATTATTTTCAAACTTTTTCAACATGGAAAGTAAGAAAAAACATCATTTGAATCAAAAAAGGATGTATCTTACTCTATGTTCCTAGAGCTTATTTATATTAATCTTTTTATCTAAGTTAGTTTTTTAAAAATATTTTTAACCTTTATTTTCTTTTGAAAACAATGTCAAAATATAGTTTTATCTTTTATTTTATGAATTTTATTCTTTAAAATGGATATTTTTTTATATCTTGTATTATTATAAAAAAATTTAGATAAAAATTTTAGCCAATTTTAAAATTTATCAGTTTACTTATTCTCTATGATTTAAGATAATTCATATTCAAAATTAAATCTTATCATCTTTTGACTTAATTTTTTTTTCTTTTTAAATTGAATTCAATTTAGAATTTTATGAGATTTATTATATAAGTATTTTGGTTATTATTTATTGAAATTAATGATCAATATATATCTCTATTGTCCTACCCACACTTTTTATGGATCTATATTCTTGATTTGTTCCATTGAATATAAATATTTTAAAAAATATATTTATTCTTTATATTTGTTTGAGCTTGAAATTTTATTTTAGAATTTATTGATGGTTCACTTTTGTTATATATAATTTATTCCTTATTATGAGTAAAATCATTGCCTAAATCCTTTAAATTGAGTTTATTTTTGAAATTATTTTTATTATTTATGATTTATATATACAGCCGCTCTTTTTCCATGAGTTACTTTTTGATAAATATGAGAAAGAGTTTTTCCTCAAAAGTGAGAAATTGAAGTTTATTTTGCTAAAGTTTTATTTATATTATTATTGAAATTCCTCTTATTCATACAATTGTTTTATAAAATTTCATTTATTTATAGTTTTTTTAAATTTTATCTTAAAATCAAATATCTATTATTTTATAACTTGAATTTATTGAATTTTTTTTTTATATCTTGAATTTATTTAAAATTTATTAAACATTGAATTTACTATATTTCTTTCACTAGAATTTATTTAAAAATATAAAAAATAATGAATTTATTGTAAATTATTTGATATCTTGTATTCATTTAAAATATTCCATTAATTTTAGGAAATTAAAGTGATTGTAATCATCCTAGAAAATAAATTATTGTCTAGATATGAACAAAACGAAGTGATTCTAGTGCAGATGCACGTAGAGGTATTAAAACCTAAAAATGGGATGATTGAATTTTTAATAAAATATTGTATTTGTTAATGGGTAGTGGGTCTTTATTTCACTCCTAGTTTGTAACTTATGAATAATATTCTTTGTATTTTCACATAATGTTATTAACATTAATAATGGATTGGAATTTAAAATTATCTTTTAAATTATTCATTTTGAAAATGTTTTCATGTTTTAAATTGTTTTTTATTTTTCATTTACCTCATAAATTTAATTTTTTTTCATATCCTTCTATTTAAAACATTAATTGAGGGGGATCCAAACGTTTTCAATATTATAAAAATGTCATAGTGTAAATGCCTATTTTGATAAAATTAATAAGTTTATTGAAAATCTTTTAATTTTTAAATATTGAAAGCTTTTAAAATTAAAATTATATTTTTAGTTTTCAAATATCAAAATATTTTTTTATATATCTTATATAATAGATCTATTTATATTAAATTTATTTATTTAAACCTTTGTATGAGTTCCTTTTGATAATCACAAATGAGGAGAAATTTGGGTGAAAATTAATTGTTTTAATCTCTTATAAATTTATGAAAAATTTATGGCATGTTAATGATATTTCTAATTTTAATTATTTTAAACTATTTTAAATTGGGGAAGAAATTTTTGGTAAAATACTTTGGCCATGTGTTCACAGTTTGTTTGACAAAGGATGGCAGTTACAGGTTCAAATTTACATCCTGTTTGAATTTCATTATGAAATATTGAAAATATTTTTGAAAATTACTTGGATGTATTATTTTAAAAATGATTCTTTATCTCTCATTATTTTATATGTTTTTGATCTTCAAAAATGAGGATATTTTTATAACTCACTATATTATATGCATTTTAATGACCACAAACAACTTTTAGTGTTATAAAAATTTCATTTCATGATATTTCAGTATTTATGTTTGATTATGAATATAGGTTGTTAATATACTAAATAAAGGCTTCAAATTGGACAAATTAGAGCAAGAGAAAGTCCCAAACAAGCTAGAAACACCAAATTTCTGGTATAAGACCACCGACCTGTTAGTAGAACAATGTATATGATCCATAATTATAGGAGTTCCATTATCCATATAGTGGAGTTTCATGATCCAACCATTGATACTGGATAGAAGTACTAGATTTCAAAATAGATCATCGTATACTCGGTGGAATATAGGAGCTACCCAGTGGAAGCCAATAGCTACCTAGTGGAGTTGAGACAACAAGTCAAAGCTTGTATTTATTATGGTTAATATTTTCTTTAATTGGTATTCCATGACTTCATTTAATCCCATTTGATTATATTAGATTCCCAAATCCCTTTGAGCCTATAAATACAACCTAGGGAGGCTTGAAAATTATCCATGAACAATAACGACATCAAAATGCTCCTGGTTACACATGTTCTCCTAATTTCAATAAAAATATGCCCTCATTGTAATTCATCCACCCTTATCATTTCTATTTATCCCTTGTAATATTAATTTTATTTATTATCAAGAGATTAGAGACTGTGTTTCATTGGGATTTTCCTAACAAACCTCATCTTTTTCATATTCTCTTACAAGTTCTTAGTTAACCATTGAAACTAAGGTTCTTTTTGTTTCTTTATTTATTCCATTCAAACTAAATTTTCTACCTATTTTGGTTTATTTATTTTTTCTAATAAAAATTAATTATATTCATTTTTTTGGTTTCTTGGATACCACAAAAAAATGATTTATTTTATAAATCATCATGAAACTGAGGTGGGATACCTAGGGGATCATAATTTTGTTATTTAATAACTTTATTAACAAATTTTGTGCCTTATTTACTATCAAAATATTTTGATTTTTATTAATATCTATCATTATATCAATCAATTAATCACTCATTATGTTAATCACTCAATCAAATAATATCTTAATTCATATAAATTAAACTCTTAGAAATTCACCCCAACATTTGGCCATCTTATTATGACCAATAAATATTATAAAGAATAATGAATTTTGGAGTTGGAGGAAAACAATGGGCATGGAATATCTTATATGACTATGTTCCATAAAATTACTTTTCTTTATCTATGTCATAAGCCTTTGAGTCAAATTTAAGACTCTTATATAAGGGAATATAACTTTGAGGTATTTTATGACTTTTTAGGTTGTATGTGCAATAATTTTATGAAATCAAATATGAATTTTATAATATGCACATGTATTTTGAATTAATTTTTTTTTTGAGAATATTGTAAATGGAAAATTTTAATTTTTTAAGAATAAAATATTCTAAAGAATTAATTTAAATATGGTGATTCCTTGTAATCTGATATTAATTGAATAAAATATCATCATCCATCTATCATGATTTTAACTAATGATGAAGAAAGAAGAAGTATTTTTAAGAAGTTCTATACCAGTAATGAAGGATCCATGATCCCTAATACAATATGCATGAATACAAGAATACATAGATGATGGAGAATATTTTTTGGAATTAAGAAGATACTAATAATGAGGGATAGTTTAAGAAATAATAACATAATAATTATTCAATTCAGAATGCAGTTATGAGTGATTATGAAGAGGGGTAGTGAAATATTTTGATTTTGGAGTCTTTACAAATTTATATTTATATATATTTAATTGGTTTATTACATAAAAAATACTAGAAAATAAGAATAAACAGTGGGAATATTATTTACTTGGTTTTGTGAATAAATATTTAAGTAAAAAGAAGAAAAAGGGGCATCATGATCTAGTGAATGAATCCTATATACTATTATCAAGAATATTTTTAAGAATAAAAGTTGAGTTTTATATTATGTTTATAAGAGAGAGAGAGATAGATAAAGAAAATAAATTAATGGTTCTACATATTTTTTAGGAACCTCATTCATGTTGAAATCTAGATAGTGGTGGTTAGATGTAGATCTATTTATACAAATTGAAGTGGTGTTTTATTTATGTAAAAGAAAATAAGAAGTAAAATTAATAAACACAATCAAAAAATAAATATTATTCTATTGATTGAATAAATATAATATGTTACCAATATATACTATGATTATAATGTGTGGGATGCACCAAAATGTTATCGAGAGACATTTAACCTACTAGTTGATTATAGTGGGTAGTGAAATATTAGTGGAATCCTTATCACACCAAGCACTACCCTTTATACATTTAGAGGTGAAACTTATAAATCACTATTCTTATTGTGGTATTATGTGTTTTTAATGTGTGTGTAAATAACAAACATCACTCATCTAGTCAGTTGTGAAGGTTGTTTCAAAAGAAACTTAAAAATAATTAAGACCACTGATTCACCCCGCCTCTTAGTGATATCCCATAGATCCTATAGGCAGTTTCAAAAATGTGATTTAGTAAAATATATTAGAGAAGTATTCCCACATTCATACATTTCAATCGAGTACTTTCTGTTTTAATTCTTCCTACCTTATTCCATAAGTGAGGTTCAAAAAGGGGTTCTAAAATTTGTGTTTCAGCATAAAAAGTGGAATCAAATCATGGAATAAGAAATTTTGTGAGATTATTATACATATAGTTTTTTTATTTTAGTGGGATATTTATATTTTATAATTAATGGTGTTGGAAGAAGGAAAGGTCTGTATTGAATATTTTAAAGGGTCAAGCATCAGATTCTTGAAAATAAATATTAAAGATTATATGTATCATAAGGATCTTAAGCTTCTCTTACAAAGAATAAAAAAGAATAAATAGACTAGTATGAATAATAAATAATTGAACAGAAATCACATGGGATAGTTTGTATGACATTGGCCTAGAATATGTCTTTCAACATATTTGATGTGAGTAATTCTATGGAATTAATGATGAATCTTGAAAAATATTATGAAAATAATTCTTTTTTATAAAAATATTTATGTTGTGTTAACTTTTCAGTATTAATATTTTAGAAATAATTTTATTGGTTGATTATCTAAATTATTTCAACATGATATAGAGTCAACTAGTGTTTACTGGTATGATGTCAGTGAAGGTGCATGGGCCTTAATCCTTCTTTTAGCACTCCTGGAATCTTGGGATGTGATGGTTCCTATCATTTATAATTTTTGTAGAAATAATGAATTAGTGTTTCATAAAGTAAAAAATTTATTTCTAAATGAGGAGATATAGAATTAGGAAGTCCATGGTTCTACCATATGATCTTAAAATGTTGAATTTATGGATCTTTTCACTCAGAAGAAAAAATTAAAGTCATAATAAGTGGAAAGAGAACGGAGAGAAAAGATTAGTGAAATTAAAATGGCCTAGACCCACATGCCAAAAGTATAGGAAAAATTAGAACTTAAAGAAAGATTCTAGATGAAAAAAGTAAAACTATTAAAGGTTTTATTTTGGATTTTATTATGAAAATACTACAGTTGATGAGGAAAGTAATTTTCTACTAAGTTTCACTAATCTATTTGAGTTATGGATTATTGATTCCATGGATTCATTTCACTCAACTTCCAAGAGGGGGATTATATAGAATTATGGTTTAAAAATAATCAACAAGGTATATATTGTAGCTGATGATACTCTAGAGATATTTTGAAAATTTATCAACTCACAAATTTATGAGTTGTTGTTTTCTAGTAGAATTAATTTTTTTGTTCTTAGGGTAAATATATTATGTGAATTGGGGGTTGTATTTGGATTATGAGAGCTGAGAAATAATTAAACGGTGTTTTTTAATTGATTTAATGAGTATGAGGTCTAATAAAAATAGTTCGGATGTTTTGAGATGAATTCTGGTGGTTTTGTAGTTATAATATATTTTTTAAAAATTTGGGAGCTATGTGATAGGGTACGAATGATGTAAGTCATAGGCTATGACCGATAAATTGGTGGCATATTTTGGAATTAAAATATTTCTATGTGTTAGATCCTTAATATTTTACTCTTATTTATGGGAACCCTCATATGTAATAATTAACATATGTAAGGGTTCCCATTTGTTAAAAAATTGACTAAGTGTTGAAGATCCCAAAGTGTGTAAGTTGTTTTAGAGAATACATAGGGTTTTTAGTGTAGTCCCTACTAAAATAAGCCTAATATAAAAAATCTACATATCTAAATATATTTTTGAAACATGTATAAGGTTTTTAGAATATTCTATTCTAAAATTAATCCAAAGAAAAACACTTAATTATCTTTATAATTTTTCATAGGAATGTGTATGATTTTTTAGAAGGGTGTGAAATTTGGAAATGTCCTAGAGCCACCTTATGATACATAAGGTTTTGTATATAATTTGAAATTTGGTAAAATACCCTTTATATAATGTTTTACATAAATAATATTTTCATTAATAAGATATTCTTCTTAAATAAAAATTTGTCTAAGTACAAATTTTTACTTTAAAGCATAAGTTTTTTCTATACAATAATCTCTGTTTGTAAATAGTGAAAATTTGAAATGTCCCAGTATTTCATGATTTTAGACATAAGGTTTTTGATACATAAGGATTATCTTCTAGTATGAGAAATGGTAATGTTCTGAAACATAAGGTTATCCATATGTAAGGTTTTTCTCTAGGTGTATCTATGGTTTTTACCAGTGTTTTCCAAAATTTTAGCGTGATGAGTTTTTCCCATATTTTATAAATTGTAAATAAATATATTAATTGAAATGATATAATATGGGGGTTTTTATAAGATAGATAAAATTCCCAAGACCTCCCTCTTACTCCTCCTTGCTTCCCCAAAGAAGATATTCATTAATTCTTGTTGAATATTTACATCACCTATTAAAGGGAGTAGCCATTGGAAATTAAAACTACCCTTGAATGTTTATTTAATTTTTATTCCACCAGTTCCTAATTTTCTACTAGATATTCTCTAAATTGGGAATTTTTATTTTATATTATCATATTTATTACTATCAAATTCGGATCAACTATAGCTTCTTGGTGTGTAGAATTGTGTTAAATTTGATTGAGGTAGGAAACCTTGATATTATAGATTCTATTGTTTATTTAGTAATTTTATGTTTTTAGGAAATCACTATACATATTTTCATTACATTTAATGCCTTATGGGATATTTCCCCATAAATTAATATTGGATAAAGTTAGATTAATAGTTAATAAGGATCACATAACTTGATAAATGGTTCATTGGTGGATCCTTTATATATTGAGTTCTGATGCCCTTCTTTATTAATTTTTAGTGTCATGAGTTAGACTTTCAATTCAAATAACTCTTCTATTTTAAAAATGAATTTAAAATGGGTTTTAATGTAAAATATATGTCTAAGCGAAATAATTTAATATGTTATCTATTTTTTAAATGTGGATTAAAAAGAATCTTTGATGATGAATTTATTTCTAATGAAATGTTTTAAAATGAAATTTCAAGGTAAATGGGATGAATTGTTGAAATAGTATTGAAATGGAATTTCAACAAAAATGGTGGGCTTTATAAATAATTTTATCAAGGATACTGCCAATAAGAGCCTAACCTGAGTAAAAATGGAATGTGATGGCTTTTCTAAAGGGTTTATAAAGTGGAATTTTCTTGGTTTATAAAGAAAAGTTTGAATATTTTAGGTTGATATTGGTTTGGTCTGGTTTGACTCATGTGGGAAATGCCATATTTTTCTAAATATTTTATTCTTTTTGTTCTTATTGATTATGATTTATTAGAATGTTATGATTTTTTCATATTGATACATGGTTTTTTATGAATCCATTACGATGTTACAACACTTATGTGTGGTTGTATGAAATATTATGAATATAGAGGCATGGGTTAGAATAGTAATGTTCTTCAATTGGTATCAATGAGGCTGGGTTGGTCCGAATTTTTGAGATTCACCTATTAGAGGGTTGAGATAGGTCAAATGTCTTAGGTTAATTGAAACCATTCTTATTACAGTGAAGTGAGGTAGGGTTATCCTCTCAGTAGATTGTTCCTAGAATTATTTTTTCAAGCATGATTGAGGCTTGAGTTTCCTAAAGGCCTGATATATTTTATATATGATAAATCCTTTAATTGAGATGGTGTCAGATGTAAGGATATGTTCTATGTAACTTTGAATAGTTGTAAAGGGAGAAGCTAAGGTCTATCCGTATGATGTTTTTATGATATTGATGTGTTATTAAGATAGTGTTAATTTTTTTCCACTATTATAAGTAATTGTTCTTATCCCTTACTATGTGAGGTGTATGATTCCTAGACCTGAGTTAGTGGGTATGGTCAATGACAAGATGTGATAGTAATGGGACCCACCTAGTGGTAGTAGAAATTGTCTTATCCCATGGGACTTACCGTGAGGGGGTGATTATTCACTTGTGGGAGATTGGATATTGAGATATCCTCCTCATATCACTCACTATGATGTTGATATACATGATTAACCATGAGACCTACCTCTTGTTGTTGTGGTTCAACTTATATAAGAGGCTATCTATATAGATTCCATCATCAGATCCCTTATTATATGTTGATCAATAGATATGAGACATAGCCATGACACATTTAGTTGATTTTATTCATAAGAATATGGGAGAGGTCGGATACCAATATTCCCTCCTTATATCACTTATAATATAATATGGGTTTCTTATATATCAGAAATGGCTATTGTGATGCCTTTTCATGATGAGTTTTATTATGATTGGGACTACCTAATAATAATCTTGTTTCCAATGAGTTTTATTAATGTGAATCTAATTTAAATATTATCAGTAATGCTAAAATTACCTGAGGTCTGGTTTCATGGTGGTCTGTATAGCACATGATGACTGGAAACGTACACTTGTGTGTTCATTTTTTGCTATATTTTTAGGAAGGTGTGTTATATGATCATGAGTTGTACTCTATATACATATTACATACACATATATTTTACCATAGTATCATTCAATAAATTTAGTAATTGGGGATTCATACTAGGGAATTTGACTCACCCCTACCCATGTATGTATTATAGGTTTTGATGTACATGGGTATAATTTCATGTTTTCTCTTAATCGTAAGTATTTATTTGAGTTAGAAATTTGGTGTAGGTATAGTTAGTTGTGGAGGCCAAGGAATCCACATGAATTATTATATTAGTTGGGTCAAATGACATTTTTTTACTTTCTTGTTATTATTCTTCAAATGTACTATCTAATGTGCCACTATTATATTTATATGACAATTTCTATTATACATGTTCAATTTTTATTGCTGATCTGTTATATTATGATACATCATATATACAATTTTACTACTTTATATTATATACTATAGGGACTCCCATTCCCCCCTCCCCTTGGATATTATCTTTTACTTTCTTTTAATAAAAGAGTCATAGCCTCCATCTTTTTCAAAAATAAATTTCTATAATATAGAGAACTTATTGGATCCTTATTTATTGTCTATAAATTTTTGGGATGTTCGTTATATAGATGAGCTATACTGATTTTTTAGTAGAATCAGGCATGACCATTGGGTCCATTATTGAGTCCATAATGTCCTTACATATTTTGGATGTTTGTTGAAAACATTTATTCTATGGGTAAGCGTGATTGGGATCATGTAACATCCCTTTTTGGGTTTCATTTTGGTTACCTAGAATGAGGTGTTAGAAAATAGTATCAAGGAATATGCTTTATTGAGATAGTTCCAATTAGAGGTGATGGTAGGTTCTCGGTACTTAAGAGGTAGACTGATATCATGTATAACCAATATGGATTCAGTTGAAACCTGAATTTCCACGGAATATCCATGTTTAGGATTATTCACTTCAGTAAGAGAGAGGTGTTGGACCAAGAATCCCAATTCAATATAGATGAGATTGAGGATGAGTCATAGGGCTCACCTAAGAGCTAGTGATTTTTTCATACATCATGATAATGGAATGCTTATGGAATATATAAATTAATATAGATGGTACATTTTAGAATATTTCCTCATTAAGAACCATTATTAATTAAAACAACTTCTAATATATTTAATGATTTATAAATATATTTTAAATAGTTTGGGATTAGTATGGATTCATAGGGATTGTTTGATTTATTGTGGATTGTGATTATTTTTCCTCTTCAGGGAAATGATTTCTGGTATTTGTGGGTAATTTTTTTTTCTTCAAAAAAACGTATATGAATGCATGAGGCCTATATAAAATGGGTGTATAGGTTGGTTTTTATTAAAATGATTCATAGATTATCTCATTTTGAAGTGGTTTTTGATTAACTAGTTTTGACAAAATATGAGAAAAAGATTTTTGAAACTAGTTTTCAATTTACTTTTGAAAATAGGATTGGTTTTTAGGAAATTTAAGAAAAATTTAGGCAAGGGATTTAAAGATTTTTATTTTAGTGGGAAACCCATATATTTCAAGGGGTGTTTTGAGAACTCGAGTGAGTTTGATGTTTGATTTTTTTTATTATACATGGATAAGAAACTAGTACTTGTATAAACCATGTATATTGAGTTTTTGTTCTTTGTACATGAGTGACCTATATCTATGAATTTTTTGCTTATATAGTTTCTTGTTTTTTTTAAAATAACTATGTAAGGTTGGTGGATGAGAAATGATTTTGTGTGATGTGGGGGAAAACTGGTGCCTATATAGATCATGTTTGATTATTTTTTAATGGTAGAAAATAGATGAATCAAGTGTTTAAATTTTGTATTAAATAAGTAATCTATAGATGTTTTCATATATTCATGTGTTTTGGATCATGGGATATATCTTCAATATTTGGATGAAGTATCTGTATGTGAGTTTGATAGGACAATGGTTGGGACTGATCTATTTGGGTTTTTTAAGAAATTATTATGGTGGAGAGAATCATTAGTCTGATTTGGGAATTATAAGTGGAGTCTTATGGTGAAGATTACCATAATCCTAGTTATGAATTGATTATCAACACTTAAATTTCTTAGGATTGACATGTGAAGTTGAGCCTCATATTAGTGTTTAGTTTTGGTTCTGAGTGAAATGGTCATGTATAATCATTACGTTTGGTATGGAAATGATGTGGGCTATAGAGATTGGGTGTTTTGGTTTAGCAAGGAAATGATAAGGATTTTATTATGGAAGGGAGGATCAAATCAATCATAGATATATGTACTTCATGTTAGAAGGGTCATGGATGTGGTGAAAGTAGTTGTTAGATGGTTAATATGCCACCAAAATGATATTGGGATGATATATTCAAATTATCTGGTTCCTTGTTGAATACTAGATTAGGTTTCAATTTTAGTATCAAATAGAGTCCATTTGTTGGAATCAGGTTCGAGGTGGAATTAGGTGTAATTTGAGAGTGAGTTGAATCAGAGATGTGTTGGTACTCGTGGGTGGAATATGATGGAAGATTTGGATGGTTTATTATCCAACCCTAGAATTAAATTGATTTTTGAGTTTAGGATTTGGTGTAGGAATTCAGATGATTATTTGATTCATATAGTAACTAATTTATTATGATTGGGAGATTTGAACATGAATAAATATGTTTGACCATTTTTTTGGGGAAAATTTTCAAGAGAAGGATCAACTAACATAGTTGTGTGGAATTAGATTTGGTGTGGTAGAAAAAAATTTGATAGAATTGTTCATGATGTATATGATGTGTTTTTAGGATCAACCATGGATTTTTTGGAAAAGTATAGGGTATTTGAGTTTGGTCTGTGGGTAGTTAAGCCTCATCTATTTTAAGTTTGAATTGAGAATGTAGACTCATATCAGATTATGAATGATGGGTGGGAATTTGATAAAAATTATTAGATTATTCTTGGGTATGAGAATATTTACGGTTGGGAGTTTGTAATGATCCAAAAATTTATCAGTTATTGTTTTCTTAGAAAATATGATTTTTTTTGTCTTAGAGAAACTGATGTTTTGAGAATTGGGTTTTAGATTTTGATTTCAAGGTACATGACTTATCTCAGAGGTGTTTTGAAAGTTATTTAATGTGGATAAGGTTTGTTTCAATTGTTAGAGATAAATTTAAGTGGTTATGTAGTTATAGTAGTTTTCTGGAAAATTTGTGTTCTATGTTGTAGGGAATGATTAGTGTAAGTCATATGCTATGATTGATCTAGGGGTGGTAGATTTTTGGGTTATAAGTTTTCTATGTGTTGGGTCTACAAGATTTAACTATTACATTCGGGTACCATAATAAATAAGAGTAACTATTTTCAAGTGACCTCATCTATTAGGGAATCAATAATGTGCTGAAGGTCCCAGTGTGAAGAAGTTTTTTTAGATCATACGTATTATTTTTAGTAGAGGTTGTACTAAAATACAGTTAAGGAAACAAAGTACATATCTAAAAACTTTTTTTTGATCATGCATAATTTTTTTAGTGGAAGAACTATAATAATGTGACCAATTTTTAAAAAAAATACATGTATATATATAAGTTTTTTGGGCATGCATAATGTTTTTTAGAAGGGATTGAAATTTGGAAAATTCCAAAAGTCACCCTATGATATTAATGTTTTTCTATAAAATTAAAAATTTGTCCTATTCCCTAATATTTAGAGATTTCTATATGTAATGTTTTGATATGTAATATATTCTATAGAAATAGAAATTTGGCTTTGTGTCAAGATTTATTGTGATACACAATGTTTTTTTATACATAATATTTTTATCTACAGATCATGAAAATTTTATAAATTCTATACATGAATGGTTTTCATTTTTAAGGTTTTTTATACACAAGGTTTTATCTATAACTCTAAAAAATAATGAATTCCTAAAAAATAAGATTTTATACATGAAACGTTTTTATATGGGTGATGCATAATGTTAGTCCCAATGTTTTCCCAAAATATTTAGTGTGATGGGATTTTTCTAGATTTTATAAAATATAAATAAAATGATTAAATGAAATGAAATAAGAGTGGGGTTTAACTATCTTAACTAGAATATAGTGAACAATCCCTAGACATCCATTCCACCTTTCTTTCCCAAGGGCGGTCTTTATTGATTGATGTAAAATCTGCATGCCTTATATTTTAGGGAGTATCCATGAGTAAGGCTAACTACCATTGGGTGTTTATTTATGGTTTTTATCAACGTATCCTCATTTTTTGTATGTTGATCTTTAAATTAGGTTTTTTATTTTGATATTATTATATTTATTTCAACCGAAGTTGGATCTGCAAGATTTTCTTAGCGAGTAGAATCATGTCAACTCTGAATGAGGTAAGTGGCCTTGAAATTTTTGATTCTCTTGTTCATTTGAAGATTTTATCTTCACGTGAATTTAATATGATTATTCTCAACATGTTTCATGCATTTAGTGATATTTTTATATAAATTGGGATAGACTTGTGTAGGCCTAATGGCTAAAAAGTACCTCATAAATTTATAAATGGTTCGTTGTTGGTGCCTTAGTTGAATGAGCATCGATGAACCAATTTATGGTTTGTTTGGTAGCATGAGTTTAATTTTAAAAGAAAATGACTCTTTATTTTAAATTTCTATTTAAAATGGGGGTTTTATATAAAATGGATTCCCAAGGGAAATTATTTAAGAATACATTTCATTTTTAAATATAGATTTAAAAAGAGGTTTTGAGAAAGAATTGATTTCTAATAAAATGGTGTAAAATTAAATTTAAAGGTAAATGGGATGACTTCATATGATGGTTTTTAACTAGTATTTTCAAATAAAATACATGGTTTTCTAATGATATTTATCAATGATATTTTCTAGAAGGTCACAGTGTTAGTAAAAATGGCATTTGATGCCATTTTTAAATGGTTTATAAAGAGGATTTATCTTGGTTTATAAAAGAAATTAAAAAGGTCTTGGTTGAAGTTGGTTTTGTCTAGTTTACCTCATGTGGGAAGACTTTTTTTGTAAAATCTTATATGCCTATTGTGATTTTTTATTATTATTTCATATTATGATATTCTTGTTGTATGGTGATACATAATTTTTTAAGAATTCCTTACGATGTTATAACACTTATGTGTGGTTATATAAAATATTTATCATGTCTCCTCCAAATAATTTTTTAATTATTTTCAAAACAACCACTTTGAGGATAAAGTGGGAACCGCACAAGACCAAAAACACCACTTGACACGTCCAAAATTCAAAATAGTCCACAGATTCAAAAATTGAAATGAGATACAACAGGCAAATCCCGCAGCCACTGCAATGAGGAAAGCACAAAGAAATCGATGCCTTCATCATCACCCGTAGTCAACAACACGTGGTCGCCAACCACACCAAACACCAATGCCGTAACCATCACCGCACCACATCGTCTTCACTATCCTACCACCGCACCAGACATTAGAGACCATTAGAGACCACCATTAATGCCGAAAACATCTCACCATGCTATTGTAACCCATCCAGCCAGTAACAAACAAATCACCAAATCCGAAAACAAGCAAGTGCACTATATGGAAAAGCACAAACCATTGATATGCTGCCATGGAGAACAAAACAAACAAACCATCTCCTAAATCATGAGGAAGAAAACCAAAAAACATAAACCAATGTCGAAGAGCCGTGTCTGGAACGGTGGCGGGTGCCAAACCACACCTCCCAAAACCTAGTTGTTACCACCGCCCTGACTCTGACCAGGAGAGGAGAAGCAGAAAATTCGGTCCGAGCAGTCGTTGAGTGGCCGAGAGCTCCAAACAGCGGCAAAAACAGATTAGAAAAACCAACAACAAACAAAACAGGGGAAAGTGACCCAGTAGCACCTTGAGATCCATCGACCGCCAAACCACGCAAACCAAAAACCACATAGAACCACCGCTCCATAACCGACCTGGATTGGCGCAGAGGAACAGGAGGTCAGAGCCGTGGAAAGGGCATTTGAAGGCATCCGTAGGAACCCTAGGACCTCCTTGAAGAATAATAGACATCACGAAGAAAGGAACCGGAGCGCCTTCACCAGAGTGAAATTGAAATGCAGGAGGTTGAAACTAGGGAGAGCTGCATCAACATGAGGGGAAACCAGTGCCGAAGGAGGATAAACCCTTGAGAAGGGGGAGAAGGAGATGGGGGAGAGACGAAAGCAAGAGGGTGAACCTGCGCCGAAATATAAGAAACCCTAGGAGAGGGAGAAGGATACACGAGATCGTCGAAGACCAGGGGAGAACAGATCCATACATGTGATTTCATGATTTATCCAAATAATTTTTTCATTTTGGTATCAAAGTGGCTTGGTTGGTACAAATTTTTATGATTGAACCATTAGAGGGTAGAGATGGGTAAAATGGCTTGGGTTTTATTAAACCATTTTTTTAACTATAAAGTGAAGTAGAGATATTTTTTTTTGGGTATATTAGGTCTTGAATGAGTTATTCAAGAACAATTAAGGCTTGCATGACCTATAAGCATGAAAATTGGTTTTAGTTGATAAATAATTTAATTTTTAAGATTCTATATGTATGGATAAGTTCTATTTAAGTAACCTTTAGAGGTTTATAATAGAGAATGCAATGGAATTACCTATGATGCTTTTTATTTTTGGGATGCGTTGTTGTGATAATGTTTCTTTTTTACACTATGTTAATTAATTTTTATTGTTGAATGTTATGTGATGTGTATGGTACCCAACCTTAAGTGGGAGGGTGTTCTAAAGTACATGATATTAGAGCCATACGACCTACCTAATAGTGGTGTGGTTTGGCTTATTCCATGGGACCTACCTTAAGGGTATGGATCAGCTCAAACGAGGAGTTAACTATTGAGATACCCTCCTCAAATTGCATCTTATGAAGTTTAGATGATTGATTAGCCATGGGACCCACCTCATGTTGGTATGGTTTAACTTTTGTGATAGGTTGATATCAATATCTCTTCTTTATATTTCCTTTTGTATTTTGACTAGTGGATATCAGATGTTTCCATGAGACCTTTCCCCAATTGGATGGTTAGACTTCTGTGAGAGGATGGTTACCAAGATTCACTCCTCAGATTTACTATAGTACAAAATGGGTTTTTTATATGTTATGACAATATATTTCGATGCATTTCGCCAATGGGTTTCTTTTATTCCCAGAACTTTCTATTAAGATGTATTTACTTGATAATATTTCTTATTATATGACTCTAATTTATATTTTAGAGATAGGAGATAAAATGGTAGGAGGGGATGAATTGAACTTTAAAAAATTTAAAGGAAAAAACCTCTATTTAAAAACTTCTTTTGAAAATATTAAATAAATTAAAAGCTTTAAAAAAGAATAAATGTATTTAAGCATAATAATAATATTAAACGTGTAAGAAATAAACTGATTAAGCATGTTTTATGTATTAATAAAATTATTAAATGAATGAATGAAAGTAATAAATAAATTAAATCATA
The DNA here is from genome assembly GCA_963277665.1 of Viscum album. Lineage (NCBI taxonomy): Eukaryota > Viridiplantae > Streptophyta > Magnoliopsida > Santalales > Viscaceae > Viscum > Viscum album. Next base: position 1,749,809,140 of record OY728126.1, read on the forward strand.
TAAAGAAAATAATACATTATATTTATTAAGGTAGTTAAGAAACATAACCAAAAGGTACCCCTATATTTAACACCTCAATCCCTTGAGGATTTAATGTATTGGTCTCTTGTTTAACGTTATCTAAGTTTCCAAAAATATCCCTTGATTTTTATGTTATAACATGATACTAGATACAAAGACACTTTATTTTTAAAAATGATGCCAGAAACCTCAAAGGGATAATTCATTGTCTTTTTAATGGTAAAATATAAGAAAACTTTAGTCCCTCACTTTAAAAACAGTGGGGGAAAAATAATAAGAAAAGAGGAAGAGAATATATTTTTAGCCTAGTCTCAATTCTCCTATGGAATTTTATGAACAATGTGGAAGAATGAAAAAATAGAATGAGTAACAAATATATTACAATATTGGTGCTTAATCTTTGAAGTACAAATAGGAAGAATCAAAGATCATAGAGAGAAAGTGGGTATGATATAAATTTGATGAGAAAGTATGTTGATGAAGAATTGTTACATTACTAAGCCTCAAAAGGTGTCTATATATAGGCTCTAAATTCCTTTAGAAAAGTTCTTGAATCTTTCAGGAATTTAATTCATTGAAACCCAGGTTCCATGAATCTTGACCATCATAAATTCTATGCAATAACTAACCCATTTCAAGAAGAATAAACTCAATAACACCAATGTAATTATTAGGAATTTAAGAATCAAAATAATAATGAAAATATTTCAGAATTATCTAAGAGAGAGAATGATTATCGATAAAACTTTTTTTTTGAATTTTAAAAAATTGAGCAATTAAAATCAATTTAGTAATAGTAGTTAGAAAGTCTAAGACTATTCCATAATTATAGGTTAATGAAATAACATGAATATCACATATATGTAATTTTAAGAACAAACTTTTTATTTTTAAGAATACGACAACAACTATGTTTAAAGATACTACAATAAAAACATTAAAAAAGTATGAATATATTATTTTAGATTAATAATGATTTTAAAAATAATAAAATCAAATAAAAAACTAAAAAATAATAAAATAGAATTATTTGAGTTTAATGCTATAAAAGTAAAGGATAATGATGAATTGATTTAATATTCATAATAAAAATTGTTTAAAACAATATAAAAACACTTCACATAGGATCTATATCATTAATAAGAATTTATAGAACCATTAAAAAAATTTAAACACTTGTTATTAACATGTAGGAAATTAAAAATATCAAGAAAATAATGAAATAGAGCATTCTGAAGAAAACCAGGTTTGTATCTCTATATAAGAGTTACATTTTATACTATATAATGATAATATTCTCAAAAAACATGCAATATAAAGGTAAGAATTAAAATATATAGTTTATATAAATATAAAATTAAAGAACATGCATTGTATAAAAGTTTCTTTTACTATGTTAGGGTAATATGAAATTTAAACTGCCTACGTAAGGGTACTATCATGAACTATGTAAGGGTAAACATTCTTATGTGAGGGAAACTTAACATAACTGCAAAAAGGTAACATATTTACATATCTTGAATAAGGGTAAATAATATCTATATAAGGGTAACAAACAATTTCTATGCATCTCACAAAGGGAAAAAATTATTTATATAAGGGTAATCAGAATGGTATATAAAGGTAAATAGTATGGTTCAATAAATGTGGCCCTCAGGGTTGTGTAAGAGTCCACATATACCTAATGGGCCTATGGTCCATTTAAAATTCCCCCTCTATTATTAAAAGGGGATTATCTAACAACAGTAAAAATATGTTTGACATTTTTTCTTTCAGGTATATAAGAAATTCAACTACTTATATAAGGGTAACATGGAGTTGCATAAGGGTAAAATAGAAATTCTAATACATTCATATAGTTAAAATAATAGTTATATAAGGGTAACATAAAACTTATATATTACACATAGGTTAAATAAAAGTAATGTAAGGGTAAAATAAAAATTAATATAAAATAAAATAAAATAAAATTACTTTAAGAATGTTTAAGATCATTAAAATCATAGAATGGTGAGAAACAAAAAAATATCTCCTTTTTTTATGATCATAAATACATTAATAATAATTAAATTAAATAAAAGAATAAAATATATTAAAATCATAAAACTATTTATATTTCTCAAAATAAAATATTTATCCCCCTTTGAGATTATCAAAAAGGAATGCATCAAAAGTTTAGAGGAAAAAGTGATAAAAATTATATCTAATTTTTTCATTATTAATGATATTTTGTGAGAGGAAAAAATAAATTTTAAAAAAAAGTATAATTTGAAAACATGAAATATTTTAAAAGAAGGATTTATTTTGTTTTAAGAATATTATAAAAGTGAAAATGAAACTTTGAAAAAAAAAATATTTTAGAAATCCAAATAAATATAATTTTAAAATGAAAAATAAAACTAAATTTTAATTTCAGTTTTTTTTAAAAAATAAAGTGTCTCTTATACGATCATTTTAGTATTAATAATATTATAACCACTTCAATTAATTCCACAAGAAAGTTAAAAGGGATCATATACATTAAACTAAACAAAAATAAATAAATAAAAGTATTAGAAAAAAATAATTTGAAAAATAAATTTCATTAAGGTTTAGAAAATATTTTATTAATAAAACAAAGAAAAATCCCCAGGAGTGTTAAAACAGGTGTGCAGTAAAGTCCCACTAACTATGCCCGAGAAGAAGAAAGGGTTAATAAACCCAATCATCTTTTTTTAGAAAAAATTGCTAGGATCATATGTTCCAAAACTACATCCACTAATGTTTTTCATAGAGTATCATACTCAACTCACTTTCCAAAAATTATGAAAAAGTTTTGATTTTTTTAAATAAAATAATTTGAACTCCATTTTGGAAATTGTTTTGGAAAAAATAGAATTTGAAAAATGTAAACTAATCAATATTCCCAAGTTTAAGAGATAATTATCACAAGTCAATCATGCCCAAATCAACTTTTATGAATTCAAAGTGATCAAGAATAAGATATTTAGATAATATATAAGAAATTTTAAGGGTTTTTGCAAAAACATTAAAGAACAATATCACCTTTTTAAATGAAATCTCATGGAAAATGGTGTGTCAAGTCAATGTTCTTAGTGTGAGATTTTTGAATTGGATTTTTAGAAATAATGATCAAAATATTTTTTTTTCACACTTGATAGTAATAGAATATTATGTTTATTCAAAGTACAAGAGATTATATTTCATCCATATAACTTGGAAAAAATAAATCCTAGTCAATATGTATTCCACTGTGACTATAGAAAGAGAAACAAATTTTTTCTTCTTACTACTCCAAGAGATGAAGGATTTTCCTAGTAGATGAAAACTACCACTAGTACTATTCCCATCATATAGAAATCCTCTGAAACCAGCATCATAAAAACACAAAAATTTCAAAAGAGTCTTCGTCAAGATAAAATAATCCCAGATTTTTAATTGTTTTAAAATAATAAAATATTTTTTTGAGGTATTTTAAATTTGATTCTTTTGGATTGGATTTAAAATGATCACAAAGGCATATACTGAATATGAAGTTAGGATGGGTTATATTATTGTAAAATAGACTTCTAATTTCAGTTTGATAAAGCTTGTTATTGATCGATTGACCGAATTCATACAATATTATCTTAAAATTTGTAATCATGGGTATTTTAATTCCCTTATAATTATCCATGTCAAACTTACTTATAAGTTCGTTAGTGTATTTACTATAGTTTAAAATGGTTATATTGGAATTTTGGGAAATTTGATTACCAAGAATGATTTCAAGTTCTCCCATAATACTTATTTAAAACTCTTTATTCATTATATTATAAAAATAAATGCAAAGATTTTTTTAGTTGATTTGAGAATAACATCATCAATATAAATTTGAAAATTTAATAAATAATCTGAAAAGGTTTTGAGAAAAAGTTTGGAATCAACTTTTCAAATTTTGAAATAATTTGGTAAAATAAATTTGTTAACCTATCATACCAAGAAAAAGTGTCTTATTTTAAACTATATAGAACTTTGGTTAACTTTAAAATGGAATTGGGAAATTCATTATTTTTAAAAAACTATGTGATTGGACCATAAAAATGTTTTTAGGGATAGAATCATTTTGAAAATAACTATTGGAATTCATTTGAAAATTTTTAAAATTAAAATGAGTTGAGAATAAAAACATGATTATAATGGATTCAAGTCAAGTGGTGATAAAAAAGGTTTCACCATAATAAATAATTTCTTATTTATTATAGCCTTGAGAGACATGTTGAAGCTTATTACAAATAACAATTCCTTATTCATAAAGTTTTTCTTTTTGAAAAAACACTTGGTAGACATTACATGAGAGTCCAAAAATTGTTCCTTTGAATTTTTTTCAACTCCTATTACATGGAAATTATTAAATTTTCATCTTTAATAGAATCATCAAGGGAATTTGTTTCAAGATGAGAGATAAAATCTTGATTTTCAATCTCATTTAATGTCGACCTTCTAGTATGAGTTCAAGATTGTAATTCTCTAATAATTTTATCAAGAGGATGGTATTTGTATTGATTCCAAGACTTCAGTAAAGGATATTATGGGGTTTATTGAGAATATTCAACTAATTTAATATATTTAGGATGATGAAGGATCAATCTAGGTTTATCAACATCATCATCACCTTGAAAATGTGATTTAGGATGATTTTAATAAAATTTAATGAGAATTGACTCTTCTACGGTCTTGGTACTCTTATTGAAGAATCATATTTATTTAATTTAGTTTTAGTATCCAAGGAAAATTTCTTCATCATATTTAGGGAAAAAATTTTCTAAATTATACTTGGTATTAAGGATAGATCATTTAAAATTGAATATTCTAATGAAGAAAACAATTAGAATTTTTTTTTCTAAAGATTGTAAGGGGTTTTTCCAAAGATAGGCTAAATAAGAACACAATTAAGGATAAGTCATGTAGTATTGAATAAATCTTTCCAAAATTATTAAGGAAGGAATAAATCATTAAGGAGAGTCCTAGATATTTCTTTGAGGGTCGTATTTCATTTTTTGAAAACACCATTTTGTTGAGGTTCTCTAGGGGAGGAAAAGGAGTGATGATAACCTTTAGAAGAAAAAAAAATATCAAAGTATTAGGTATTAAATTCTACACTATGGTCCCTTATAAATGAAAATAGTTTTTAGTCTTTTTCATTTTACAATTTCGTTGAATATATGATAAATACATTACAAGATTCATTCTTAAATAATAAGAATAAAATCATTGTAAATCTAGGAAAGTCATCAATACTTAGAAGGGTGTAATGTTTACCTCCAATATGAGTAACTTGAGTTGGTAAAAAAAGATATAGTTAGACTAGTTATCTAGATTTATAGTAGGAAACAATGTTTTTAGGTATGAAGGAAGACTTGTGTTGATTTCTAAGTTGGAAAGGTTCAAAAACTAAGTTATATTTAAAATATAATTTTAGAAAATCTCCTACTAGCCCGCTACGATTGAGTTTGAGAAGAGAATGAATATTAGAATAACCTTTGTATCACTTCCTAATACGATAATAACTATATCATGCCCATAAATACATAAATTGTTTAATGTTTATAGATTTTAAATATATTATATATACATTTTTAAAATTGAATGTAGTAAATAAAATCTTTCTTTTAGAGAAAAATTTACAAAATTTATTTTTAAAAGTAATTTTAGAACCTCTATCATATAATTGACTATTAGATAGTAAATTTTGTTTCAATAATTATAAAAATAAAACATCTTTAATAAGATTAGGGTTTTATAAACCAATTATACCTATACTGGTAATTTTGTATTTTGAATCATATCCAAAGGTACCATGTCCTCCCTCAAAATCTTTTAGATGATTGAATTTTGAAAAATTACCACACATATTTATTAAGAACCTTCTATCGATATACTATAGAGATCCTAAAGATTTTATCTTTTTCAATAAATTTTTTATAAAATCTAACTTTTGGTTCCCATATCTTTATTCCACTGAAGTTAGCTAATAATGATTTTTGAATCCATACTTTTTTGGAACAAGTTTTTCTATTTGAAATATGATAAGAAATATGAATTATTTTAGGTCTACCATATCTATATTTTTTATAGTTTCATTTATAAACTAAATTACCGAACATATTTAAATAATTAAAAAATTTATTTTGATATATTTTCGTCACAAAAGTATCCTTTTTGTAATTTTTGGGAAAACTTGATTGTTTTGAAAAACCAAAACCATATTTATTTTTTAAAGGTTTTTGAGATCCCAAATTTTTTTTTAAATTTTATTCTCCTTGGTTGAAAACAGAATGTTTTTATGATATTTAATTGGTAATTATATTTTTTTTAAATTTGGTTGATCTTTTATTTTTAAAAGTAAATCATTTTTTTATTTTAAAAGATTACCTTTTCTTAAAACAGCATGTTTGTGTTTCTTTCTAATATATTTGAATTTTGAAATAATATCACCAAATCCATTTTGAAATTTTTTTTAGCATTAATAATACCTTCATAAGTTAAAGAAAATGTAGAATAAGTAGAATTATAATAAGAATAATTAGAAGAAGATATAAAATTTTTATAACTAACCTAAATTACACCATTAACATGTGTCATGAAACATTTTTGAATTTTATCACATGATTAATATATTGGAATCAAGTTCTTTCTTTTACTCTAAGTTAATACCTTTACAAATTTATTTCCTTGATTCTTCTATTTAAAAATTTTCTTATTTATTAGACAATCAGGTTTGATGTGGTCCTTAATTTTTCAACCAAAATAAGTTACCTCAAATTCTTTATTTCTATTTTAAATTACTGAGTGGATATTTAATTATCTTGTAATTTTCCATTATATTGGTAAAGTTTTAAATTATGGAGTCACTCTTGGATGATCCATCAATATATTCTTTGAAAGAAATAAATATTTTAGTTTCTTTGACATCCTTTTCCACCTTTTACACCAGTCTCTTCAGGGTTACCTCATATGTCATGAGAGAATCTATGAGTTCTTTGACAAAAATTATTTTAAGATCTTTATCCTCATAGATTATAGTGACTTTTAGAGCCCAATTACTTGGTAAAACCCAAATTATTTTCTTTACCAATGTTTCTATAGAAATATTTCTACCAATATCTATTTTTCCATTATAAATGTCGGTAAATATTATAAACATAATAGTTATAATTTCTTTAAGATGCATACAAAACTATCAAAATATTTTCTATAAATTTTAAGCCTTGTATTCTTAGATTTATTTTTACCTTCATACACCACTTATAAAAATTTGAATATTTCTTGTGGGGAGGTACATGAATAAAATTTATTAAACTCATTTAAATATAAACTACAATTTAATGCATTCATAGATTTACCTTAAAGTTAAAAAGAATATATATCATTGTGGGTTTATTTTTATTCTTTATAAGATGAGAAAGAATATCCCAACATAATAATTCTATAAATATGATAACTTATAGATCTAATAAACTTTTGCATTTTATATTTACAATAAGCATAATTAGAAGCATAAAAAAGATTATTAATAAATTATTTTCCTTTAGAACCACCATGTGTTTTTGAAAAATCCATTTTAGAAAGAGTTATTTATTTGAAAAAATTAGTTAAATATTTTGAAAAAAATAATGAAGTAACTTGAAAATAAATAAATAAATAAATAAAAATACCTTTCATACCAAATATATGTCAGATATAGAAGGTTAAATGAAAACATGGGGGATAACTTCACTTTAAAAAATTTAAATGAAAATAATCCAATATTAAAAAATTATTTTGAAAATATTAAATAATTTAAAACCTTTTAAAATGAATAAAATTATAGAAAATGAAACAATAAAATTAATCGAAAAAAACACATAAATTTTTTAAGTATGTTCTATAGAATAGAAAAATAATGAAATGAATAAATGAAAGTGATACATGAATTAAATTTAAAGAAGTAAATATGACATAATATTTGGTAAGGATAATCAATAATAGTACTAAAAGGTACCCATATTTCTAATGCCTAAATTTATTTAGGATTTAATTTATTAGTCTCTTGGATTTGATGGCAGCTAAGTTACCAAAAATATCCCTTTATTTTTAAGTTATAATAAGAAAACATATACAAAGACACTATCTATTTACTAGTGAATTTAGAAACCTAAAATAGATAGTCTTTTGTATTTTGAAAGGTAAAATAAAATAAAAAATTAGTCCATCACATTAAATGTAGTGAACTACAAATTAGAAGAAAAAAGAAAGATAATATATTTTTGTGTTAGTCTCAATCCTCCTAAAAAATATGACGAACACAAGGGGAGAATGAAAAAATATATAGAGTTAGAATGATATTACAATATTGGAACACAATATTTTAAGGAATAAAATGAAGTAAATATATTTGAGAGAAAGTGAGAATGATATAAATTTTATGAGAAAGTATATCGATGAATAATTATTGTATTTCCAAAGGTCTCTGTATATAGGTTCCAAATTTCATTAAAAAGGTTCTGGAATCGATCAGGTCTTTAATTCATTGAAACCTAGGTTGTAAAAATCTTGAATATAATTAATTATATATAATAATTGACCCATTTAAATAATATTAAACTCAACATGACCAATTTAATCATTTGGAAACTAAGAATCAAAATAAAAATGATAATATTTTAGAATTATCCAATAGAGAGGAAAATTATTAATAAAACTATAATTTTAATTTAAATACATTTTATAAATTAAAATATATTAAAAAACTCATTAGGATGTTTTAAATAATTCCATAAGTATAGGTCAAAGAAATAACATGAATCTTATATCTATAAAATTCAAAAAAAAACCCTTTTATTTTAAGCATGTGATAATATCATTCGTTAAATATACCCCATTAAAACTTGAAAATTTTTATAGTATATTTTTTGGTATTAAAAATGATTTTATAAATAATAAATTTAAATAAAACAACTAAAAATAGTAAAATAAAATTATTTGAGTTTCATGCTATACAAATATACGAGAATGAAAAACATTTTCAATCTTAATAATAAAATTGTTTAATTAAGTTTTTTTTCAGAAATCTATAAAATTAGTAAGAATTTATGTAACCATTAAAATAATTTAAACACATGTTATTTCCATAAAAAATAGAAATATCTTGAAAATCATGAAAAATAGAATTCTAGAGAAAACAAAGTTTGTATATGTATGTATGGGTTAGATTGTATATTGTGTAAACCCAAGCTTCTCAAAATACATGTTCTGAAAAGGTAAGCATTAAAATATACTGGTTATATAAAGGTAAAATCAAATAACTTGCATGGTGGACATATAAATTGCACTCTGTATGGGTAATCTGAAATTTAAACTCCCTACACAGGGGTACTACAATGCACTGTATAAGGGTAAGAGTACTTCCATAAGGGTAACTTAGCATAGCTACGTAAAGGTATCCTAAATTTTAAATATCTCACATATGGTTAAATAATAGCTATGCAAGGGTAACAATAAATCACTACACATTCCATAAGGTTAATAAATGAGTTATATAAGTTAACTCAGAACGATGTGTAAAGGTGAACAATATGTTTCAATAATTGAGTAAAGGTAGAAAAGAAATTATACTACTTACATATGGGTAAAAATAATTCAAGAATATTTATGATCATTAAAATTGAATAATAGTGAGAATCACATCCTGATTAACATATAATTGGAAATGGTTGAAGAATGTGTGTTTAGGTGTCATAGTGAAATAGTTAGTGCACAATGACTTGATGCACATTCTTGTGTGTGAATTTTGTGGTATGTTTCTAGGTGGGTGTGTTACATGACCATAATATGAAAATTACATATTAATTTCATGAAAATATATTTGATCAAAATATAATTTAATATAATGAGTCATTGGGGATTCCTAACAGGTTATTAGACTCACCCCAACATGCATACAGAACATCAGTTTTGATGTATGTGGGTATATCTTCATGTTTTTCATTAGTTCTAGGAACCACTTGAAGATGGACATGTGATATAGTTCTATCGGGTTGTGGAGGCTAAGGATTTAGAAGGGATGATTATGTGAGTTAGGCTAGAGGTAATTGTAGTTTAATTTCTAGTTATTATTTTGTACATGTACCGACCATTGGGTTTTTGGTATATTTATATAGTGATGTATGTTATACATGTGTACTTTCTATTACTACTTTTCTATGTTGTTATTCATCATATAGATTTTTTTATTTCTTTATATTTTGGACTATGGGGTCCCTTTTGGATCTCTATTTATTGTTTACAGATTTTTGGGATATCCATTATAAAGAGGGATCATGCCAAAATTTTGGTAGAATTTTTAATTCCTCTAGGTATTATTATTGGGGGAATAGTCTCTCCAGGTATGTTTGAATCCCTTGCATATATTTGGTAGCCTCTAGCATAAAAATAGGAATAGTTAATGTCATGCAATATCAACACCTAGATGTCATTCAAGAGACCTAGACCAGGGCATTATATAAAAGGTGTTTTGAATTTCCATGTAGGGAGTAGATAATTATTGGAGTTTCAAGGGGTGTGACACGTATTGGGATTAGGGAAAATTTTAATCATGGCTGGTAAACTAGATGATATGGGGTTTTATATATGTTTTTTATAAGGATCATGGAAGATAACACGTTATTCTATGGCGATGCACAAAGGAGTGAAATATGAATAAATATATCTTACCAGGAGTTCAAAATATACAACACTTTCCAGAATAATGACTTACAAAATGTCAAATTTGTGGCATGATTTTATAAGACACTTAAGTGAAAAAAGGATAAAGGCCCCAGCCATAAAGGTAATGTTAAAACATGACCATGAGTAATAAAAAACTTATAAATATTGTATTCTTTAGAAGTAGAAGAATTTATTTTTCTATACTAAAGGAAAAATACAAAAAAAACCCAGAATTTTGAGCTAGAACATACATATATATGGGAGATAGATCATGTTAAGTCTCATGGATGGTCATTATATTATACTAAATTCATTTATGAAACGACATTGAAGGTGTGGTTGTTCTTTATAAATCATGATTTTAAAGTATTTGGATCCTCCATTTAATGATGATCTATGATGGAAAGAGAAGTAGGTATAAAGATTTATTCATTAAGGTTAGATAATGGTGAGGAGTATATAAGTAGAGAGTTCTAGTAGTTTTAATGGAAGCAAGGAATTATTTATGATAAGATGATTCCCAAAACTCTTGAAAAAAATGGAGCGGTATATTATATAAACTGGATGATATATGAGAGAGATAAAAGCATGAAAATTCAATTTGGTAATCCCAATGGGTTTTGGGCGTAAGCTGTTAATTATGAAACAAATCTTATAAATATAAGTCCATATACACTAATGAGGGAAAAAAATTATAAAATAGTTATGGACCAAAATTTTGATCTATGTATCCAAAATCAATGTATTTGGATTTATTTCATGTTCCCATGTTGATGCCATCAAGAGGGATAAACTATAATAAAAGTCCCAAGTAAGTTTATTTGTGGGGTTTGACAATGAAGACTTTGGATTTAAATTATGGGATAATTATATTTTAAAGTTCACCAGAATAAAAAATGCTTAATTTAATTAAGGGATCTTATAGAATCATTATATTCTAGATGATTATTTATTTTATAATAATGAATTAGTAGAGAATGCTAAGGTTGATCTAAATAGAACCCCAAAAAGTATGGTTAGTTTGGAAGCACTCAAGTTGTAAAAGAACCTCACTATCTGGAAGGAGGTGTTGCATATGGGGGATTGATCCCATATGTTTAGAAAATACTATATATTTCAGAATGATGAATAACTATATATTATCATGGAAGAGTTTCAGAATATGTATATTTTTTAAAGATAAAAAACATTAAAATTTAAGGAAATCTACTAAAGTTAGAAGACTAGTGAAAATGTATGCATCTAAATTAAATTATACAATTCTTATAGACGGTGGAGATCCAGAAATCCTAAAGGAGGTGAAAAGTCTCAGTGATGAACAATTGAGTGAGTTATAAATGAAGGAGGATATGGACTCCTTGCACCCTTCTAGAACATGGGATATTTTAAAACATAAATTTCTAAAGAAGAAACTATAAAATAAATGGGATTTTTGGATAAAGTAATGAAAAGATAGAAAAATTCATTATAATTCCTCTTTAGATTTGAATGGATTTTAATATAATGAAGGATTGAACTTTAGTGAAATCTTATCCCCAATTATTAATAGAGTAACAATCTAGATGGTTCGTAGAATAATTGTAAAATAAGGTCTATATCTTGAATAATTAAATGTGAAAACAAATTTCATTCATTGAGATTTGGTTGAAGAGATTTATATAGAAAAACCAAAATGATAAAAATAATCTAGAAGTAAAAGGGTGTGTAAAATTAAACTCTTTATGCGTAGAAGAAAACACCTAGGTAGTAGAATTATATATTTAATGACTTTATTGAAGAATTGAAGTTAAATTGAAAAAATGAGGATCATTTATGATATGAGAAGGTGTTTGATGATGGGATATTTATCATAGTTCTATTTTATATGGATTTAATGATCTTTTAAGGCCTAAACATGAACTAAGTTTAATAAGTAATGGTTGAGTTATTCAAAAGGTTTGAGATAAAGGATATCTGAGAATCCAAAAAGATTTTAGGTATGAGTATCTGGGGGACTAGAAGAATATAGCTTTGATTTATTTATATTACAAGTACATTTTAATGTTACCGGAAATGTTTATAATGTTCTAAGAGAAACCTATATCTATCCCACCATCTAATCATTTAAAATTTCTCAATGATAATGAAACAAGAAAAAATAAGGAGATAAGTATATGATAAAGGTTCCTTATGAATTAGTAGTTAGAAGTTTGATATATTCCATGATTTATAAAATTTAAGTTTCTTCTCAATTTGTGTGAGTAGTTAGTCGACTAATGAAAAATTTGGGAAGGGAGAAATGAGAAGTGATTAAGTGTATACTCTAGTTTCTCAATGTTTTATAAGTATCAACCTTATGTTAAAGAATGAATAATCCATTGCAAGGGTATGGTGATACAGGATTTGGAGAAGATACATACACTTGGGTAAGAACCGTGGGTGATCTATTTACCTATTAAGGAACTACCATAATTTGGATGATAAGAATTCAATTAGTATTTTCACTACCAACCAAGAAAGTAGAGCGAGTTTTTGTAATCAAATTGTAGAAGGAGATGATATAGTTGAAGGAGCTCATAAAGATATAGGGGATTAAAACACTATTCTGTGATAATTAGAGGGTGATTTATATTTAAAAATAAAATAGTGTTTCACTTAATAAAAAAATTCAGGTGAAATATCACTTCATTAAAAATATTATGGAAGAAGGAGTATGATGAAGCACTAGTCGTAAGGCTATTCTCAAAAAAAATATAAGCCCAATAAAATTTAGTGAATAATGGGACTCAGGTTTCCTATAGAGAGGAGGTTGTTTTGGGTGTATTTTTCATATGTTTTGTGGGTTCAATGTATTTGAATAATTGAATTATTATGTTTGAATATAGTTTTTAAAACAATTATTATATACTTGGTTATTTTCCATCACATATCCTATAAATCCGGATTCCTCAAGATAAAATTCTCTCATTATGTCACTAATCGGCTAAGTCGTGAACACATATTTATCTTCTAGTAGTTTAATATTGAATGAAGGAGTAAAAATACTATTAAATTCTCTAATATTTATTAACCTCATTGATCAATGTAATTAATCACTCATGAATCTACCCATTGTAATACCCAAGACCAAACTGTAGCAGGTAAACACCATATCTTCAACTATCACAAAATGTGCAATCTAAAGAGCATTTATTCATGATTATATTTAAAATTTTTATTTTTAAATTTTTAAATTTTATTTTTTAAAAAATAAATTCATTTTTTAATTCTTCGTAAAGATATTATCTTAAGTTGAAAATTTGGATTTTTCCAAAAAAGATCACTTTTTAGGTGAATAGTGTAAATACCATTTTTATTAGAACTGCGCCTTTTATGAAATCATTAGGATGTATTTATAAGATAAAACTCAAAAAACCTTTTTATTGAATAAATATATCTTTTATAAGAAATATTATACATTTTAAAACATTTTTATTAATTTACAAACTTATATTTGATAATTTAAATCTCTAGTCACATTTTTCACTAAAATTATTGTAATAAATTATGCATTTACTATTTTAAAATTAACAGATATCACTTCTATAAATTTAATTATATTAATAAAATTTTAAATTTTGAACCATTTGGCCCTAATTATGTAAAAAATGACCATTTTAGTTTTAGACATAATGGATAAATTACTAAGGTAAAAACTAGTTACCGAGGTAAAAGCTAAAATGATAAAATTAATAATTCAAGGGGTAAAGAGATTCAAATTGGATAAAAACGTTATAATAATTATGTTATTTAGATATTATCAACCTTATATCACCATAAAATACATTATTATCTATTTTTTTACCACTAGACATGTTTAACATCTTTCCCCTTTATATTACATTGAAATATTTACAAAAATTCCATTCTCATCACTTAAAAAAGGGACCTCTCACCATCCATCAAATACCACTATAAAAATTAGTTTTAATCCTAAAAATATTCCCTACTAAATTATTATATAAACATATTTCAATATCATAATCCTCTATTCACAAGAGATTATCATAATCCCTTCCTTTCAATGGAATCCACCAAGAGAATCCTAAAATTCTCAAAATAAGTTTGATCTTTTTCGCTAATATATTTTCCTTTTATCCTTCAATTTAAAATTTAATTATTCAGTATCATATGATAAATATAGTATTTATATTTTACTTAATGTTGTTATTTTTTGGGAATAAACACAAACCACCTTTCCCCTACCCTTTAAGAAAATCTAAATTGTCATTCATGTGATGCGTAAACTACAACCACTATGACACGTCATGTTTACCTTTCCTTAACCAAATTATAAGGATGGTATTAATAGGTAATTTAATATATAAGTATTATATTTATGATATATTTTATATTCTTAAATGATAAACAATATTACTCTTTTTCCCTACTCCATGAAAAATGAAATCATCATCTATGTGTACGTGGGGAATACTACATCCATGGAACGATTGATTTCTGTTTTTCTTTTAATCATTCAATTTTATAGGAAGAATTAATGACGATTTTAAAGTATAAATATTATTTTTATGTCACTATTAGGTTTTATTAAGACAATTTTAATAACCTAGTAGTGATATGAATATTAAATATTCATTATAAAATGAACCATCATAAACAAGCATACAAAGAGTGAAATATTTTATTCATATTATGTATAATTTTCAAATACTTTAATTATTATTTTAAATAATTATCTTTATGGTTTATAACACTAATAAGAACAAAATAATATCATTATGCTTTTATTATAATGATATTATGACAAAAACACCTCGTAATCATTCATTAAATTAGGGCATGTTCATGTTTGAGTTTCTTTAACCACCTAAATAAACAATACTATGAATTTATACCATGGATGAATATGGGGACATATTTATTTTTATAATGTAATATAAATGTGTAAATAATATTTTTTTTGATTCTAGATACATTATATCAATATTTCATTCCTTAATTAAGAAAACACCATTCGATCATGAAGAATCCCAAAAAAATGTTTATAATCGATTTCATCATCCAGGATAAGGACTAAAAAACTCATGAAAGGAATTTAAAACATCATAAATAATTATACATTGTACCTAAAATTAAATTTAAGGATTTATTAATGATTAATTTTTTAATAATAATGAATATGTAAATTTATTTTACGAAACTCGTACAAATGATCAAAACTATAAACACATAATGTGAAAAATGGGTAGAATTCATTGAGATAATAAATATTTATACAGATTATAAATGTAAATGGATATTAATAAGGTTATAAATTAATTTATTAATATATATATATATATATGTTTTTTACAATTTAGTTTAAAGTATGTTCATGGAATTTAGGACACATGGTAAGGGATTTCAGCCTCAAATTCCTATCATTGAGACATGTTTTTTGTTATTCACATAATATCCTTTATATGTTGTATTTACTACCTATTTTAGTTTTTATATAATTAAATTAATTCTATTAATGGTATTTAAGATCAATTTTATTCCCTCTCTTTTAATAGGTTTTGATTGAATTGCTACTGAATCTATAAGTGGGTTTTTCATTGCAATTTTCATTCTTTGGGACTCATGTTATATTCACCACCTATTTCCTTTTCTGGTGAATATATTACAATATAATACTTTTACTATTTTCTTCATGAATTTTAATGGATTTAAAAATCTATATTGTTATCCACCCTCACATTATTTTGATTCAAAAGTTACTAGAAACTATTGTAAAACTCAATCTGATCCATAATGTAAAAACCATCCTATGTTTTTGTAAAATAAAAGTGTGTGTAGTTTCCTAGAAAATACATCCCTATATAGATAAAGGAAAGTGGATGTGGCTGTGAAATAGATGCACCTACGGGTAATCACCCATAAAAATGTTGTTTTAACACTGACCCAATCATTACTCTAATGCATGATGAGTTAGCCTGAGACTTCAAACCTAGATAAACACTACCAGGAGATATAATTTGGAATATTCACATGATTCTTATGGAACATAATGAAGTATTTTTTTTATACGATTTCCTTAGTCTCATGCCAATACAAACTATTGAACTAAATTACTATCTTACAAGGATAACGTATTACTATAAAATTACCCTTGATAAATCATATTTTTATTCAATATTTTATAGATAATAAATGACATAAATTACTTAAATTGTGTTAAACATGTTTATTTATGGAATATTTGGGATGAGGTAAATCAATTTCAAATTTGATGAAAATTATAGTTCTGAAACTTTACATTGAACTGAATTATTTAGGTTATAAATATTGTTCTGTGAATTATTTGAACAAAAAATTTCATGGAAAAATTATTCACTCAATGGGATAAATATTTCATTTCGACTATGTAATATAGATCTTTCATTTTGTTGGATTGAATGGTTCATGAATTAAAAGTTGGACTCGACTCAAAAAATTAGACACCACTTTTCTGTTGAGATCATATATTTTATATATGAACTTGTATTGGGATATAATTTGGATAATAGATATTGTATTAAATTATAAAAAATCCATCCTTTCATAAGAATAGTTGGTTTATAAATTTTATAGGTAAAAAACTTCATGTAATTTGAATTAAAATATTTGGGAGATTTTTCTATTTCACACTTTTAATAACTTATAACCCTATCCCCCTCCACTCTCTAATTATGTATTCTAATTTGGAAGGTGTATTCTATGAATTAAAATATTTATGGTACAAGGGAAGTAGTATTAATCCATAAATCTAGGAATTTCATGTGGGAGAGATCTTGAAGTAGGGATCCCTTCATCGAAGCCTTATCCTTATTTACATTATAATGTTTTTTTTGTAATAAAATCTCCATTTATATTCTATTTATTTAATTATTTTCAATTTCATTCGTCTTTAATCTATTTTTTTGGGTTGGAAATCAATATTTAAAATAATATTTTGTTATAACCTTCTAATACCTCTAAAAATGAAAAATATTTCTATAATGACTATGCTACCCATGGAAGAGTTTTTTTCTTAATAATAAATCTAATTCTAACCTTCTTCACTTTTTTTTAAAAATAAATGAATTGTAGAACCATTTTATTCATGTTTATTTTGGTAGAAGATACATATTTTATGTAAATTAATTTATTAAAATTTACAAAATATAATATGTTTTTATATTTTTTGGAAGGAATTAGAGATTGTTCGAAATTGAGATTAAAAGTGATGAATTCATGTTGTGGAAAATTTCTCATGATATCCCATTGAAAAAGGACTAAGAATATGGATTCAAACTAAATAAATCAAATTAAATAGAGAAAAACCAACTATAAATCACGATTTTACATAAAAAAATATGTTTATGATGTAAGACATAAAGAATTTAATGCGTGAAAACAAAGCGCAAAGTAGAAAAAAAACATTATAGGAAAAGAAAACATGTGTCACAGTGTGACATATATTTTTCATTTTTTGGATCCCAATAGACATTAATAAATCCTAATTTCATGTCATAAATCTTCCTAGGGTGTTTACTTTATGATTTTAAGCCATAAAATCTTTTGTTACTATATAAATAAATTTTCCAAGAAAAGAATTGATGATTGTTTTATGTAAATTGAAGACCGAAACATGATTTCAAGACCTAGGAACCCATGAGATTGACTAAGAATGATTTTTTATGCAATTATGGAGGTAATTTATGATATAACAAGCATGTTTTAAGTATATATATAAGTGTAAAGGGAGGATTAAATTAAATTTATTTAAGAGGGGAATATTTGGATAACAAAATACTGTTGTGCTTCTTTACTTGTTTTTTTCATTTATTTTATTTTATTTTCATTATTGTGATGTCTCCCCTCTCTAGAATAAAAATTTATACCCTATCCACAGAGAGTTAGTAATTGGTAGTGATCGAGAAAGGGGGAAGCTGGACCTATTGTTCATTGAATGAGTTTTATCCTTAAATTAAAAAAATACTTCTTTTATTCTTCTATCTAGTATCAACTTATTATTTTCATTTTTTAATGCCAAATGTGGATATATTTGGTATTTTTATATTAATGTTATCTTTTCTAGTAAATTATTCAAATATCCCCCATCCAATCCTGATCTATATATGATGGAACATATTAGGTTTGGGTGGTTAGTTCTCAGAGATCACCAACACATGTGAGGAATTGCGGAATGAACTTTTAGTTGTTAGGGAATTACAATACCTAATCTGGGATTTCCCTAATTAATTGAAAGGAAAATATTAATTGACATACTCATAGGAAAGATAGTTATCGAATCTATTATTTTATTTAGGGTTATTCTCAAATTCACCGCCCAGATAAGGGAGAGAGAGGAAGTGATAGCGAAATTTCTCTTTTACTGGACAATATAATATGAATTGGTAATAATTAAAATAGCCATGATAGAACTACACTTAGTGTATCCAAGCCAACTCAGGTCATCATATTAATCATTTTTAAGTAAATTAAATCAAAATTATTTCATATTTCTTTTTCTCAAAATCAAATCAAATCATTTTTATAAAAACTCGTTTTGTGTACAATCCTCTTCGGGATACTACCTAGGGTTAAACACTATACTATTCTTAGGTAATAAAATATAATTTTCCATGACCTAAAAATAGGTATGAATCAAACTTGGCACAATTATTGTGGAGGTATTTCCTCAAAACATAAATAAAATTTAAAATTGGATGACCTAAAAATCAACAGACCCTTTAATTACTTTTGAACCCAAAATTGAATAAACACTAAAAAATTAAGGAACATTAATTCATAAGTAGTATTTTAGGAAACAATCCTTTCATATTCAAGTGAAACTCTATGTTTTTACTCTAAACTTAAGTAAATGGCTGGTAATACAAACTAAACCCTTATTGATATCATCATACCATAATTTACCAATCCTCAAAACCAACTTAATATGCACGTTAAACAGAATGATTTTGAATTTAATGTTAATATGATTAATGTAATCCCAAAATTTCATGGTCTTGTAGGGGAATACCTAAATAGAAATTTTCAAGAATTCAAAAACATATTCTCAAGCTTCATGATGAGAGGATCACTTAAAGACCAATTCTAGTGGAGGGGATTCCCCTACTCAATTGAAAGATGGATAAGGAATGGTTGAATAATATAAAGCTAATGGAGTTTATTGATTGGTAATATATCAAAATATGATTCATGTAGATATTATTTCTCACATTTGGGAGCTTGAAAATCATAAAAGGGATTTATTTCATATATCAATAAACTATAGAGACTCTCTCCAAGTACTGAAAACAATTCAAGAAACACTGTGCAATATTCCCACATCAAGAAACTGAGGAGAACTACTTCCTTGTGTTATTTAACCATTAACTGCCCGATAAAAATTAAAACCTTCTTGATGCCTCTTTTAGAGGAGCATTAATTGAAAAATCACCTGCAGAAGCCTGAGGTCTGATTGATAATATTTCTTGGTACTCATAAAAATTATGCACTAGAGGTATATAAATGATGGGAATCTATGAGACAACAAAATTTTGATTCAATATATTTATTTGGAACCTAAATTGATGAACACACTAGGTTAGTAAGAATACTTTCTTTAAACCAAGTGAGAGAACAAAAAGTATTACCCAAGAGTATGTGGTTTATGATCTTCTACCAATCGTTACACCGGCCAATGCATTTAGGTACATGGGATAAAATGTTTTTTTATCCACATTCTAATAAATAAAATTTCCATAGAACTAAGCAAGAATCCCTTTTCAAAATAAATAACTACCACATCCCCCCTTACACTAACAACAATACCAAAAACCACCATTGATTCAATAATATTACTTGGCACATTACCGATAACAAGCCTCTGAACCACCACCTTTCCAACAAAAGAAATATGATCATCTTTTATCTAGTGCACCATAAACTGAATTGAAATAGCTGAGGTCCAAGGTTATGGGACTAGAAGATAAGATAAATAATATGAAAGAACAATTTATAAGTTTTATTGACTTTTGACCAAGAATATAAGAAAACTACTAGTGTAAATAGTTCTAAATCCAAAGGAGAATTTGATACACATATGCGCATAAGGCATTTCCATTATTTTATGAATATTGAACATGGTTGTTTGGATCAATTTTCATGTTTTTACAACCTAAACGTGTCTTGACAGGTGGAATTCAATCATAAAAGAAAGGGATAAGGAAATTTGGCATGAACTAAGAATTTCAGATGGAAATTGGAGGCTTTTGAACCCTTTTTATATGATTCATGGTTACTAATGATTCATCCCAACCATTCACCCTAACCCATATAACCATGTGCATCTAAAATCATCGAGACATAACCATCTGAATGGTTTTCGAACAGTTTACCAAAAGTGCAACTCCTCTGGGAAACCGTGTGGGGTATGATAGTAAGGAGGAATTGTCTTCTCATATAGTCTCCACACAATTAACCAAAATGTGTAGACCAGCCCAGGAAACCATGCACCACATTTCACCAAGACAAAAACTCAAGCATGGTTGGTGCATGGTTAAACTAATGGTGTGCCTAAACTATGAAGAACTCAATAAAAATATACCTAAATCATATATACCCCTCCTAAACACCATTTGACCGAGTATTTGGACCCATAACCACCCTTTGACACTAGGGGATGACTAATTAATGATCCCTGAGCTATTTATGATGTAAATCATTATCTAGAAGAAATTAATCTTGAGAAGGATGGAATATTGAAACTCATTCTATGCATTTTTAGAGATTTTATCTTGTGATTTCTTGGATATTTTCATTTATTCTCAACTACAATGAACACATTAGGTATCAAGTGATTTTTTTTCATAATTAGTTTAATGAGTAACTAATTCCTATTATGTGTTGTGGATATGGGTAATGAAGATTCTCGAATAATTGAATCCACTAATTGTGTTTTTGTTAGTTCATTTTATTTTTCATAATTATCCAATGATTATTTTATTTATCTTCCTAGAAATTCTTTACCAGATCAAGAATAGAGTTTCTAGGGATATCCTAGAGGATTAATATGAGGAATACCATGATCATTGGGTGCACTTATCATCTCAAAAATGGTTTTCTTTCATAAATTTTTTAAAACCCAATTTTTAGACCATGAGATTGATTTCTATTAACTTAATCAGAACACACCGGACCAAGGGAGTTCCATTACATTGAAATCATTGAGATGTGAGTTATTATGAAAAACAAAACATGATAATATAAATCATTTTTAATTATCTTTAGAATCATCCACAACCCTAACACATTTCTTTCATTAATTATCAAAAAAGTTTTCAACATATTATTGTCTAATAAATCATAAAGGATTTGAAAATTGAATCATTAATCCTTCCAAAACAACTATCAAAACCCAAAAATATCGACTAAAAATTTAACAACATTTAGTTAATTAATCATGAACTCAAGTAAATAACAACTTAAATCTACCAATGGCCCGACCCCATTCTTATACTATACTATTTGTGAGAGTGGGTAATTTAATTTGGGCCACCGAAAGAAACACTTTGACTAAGATAACACCAAATTATGGGATCATTTCTAGGAATAAATTAAATGGTGTTTTTTAATTTTGATTTTTTATTAATTAAGTTAAAACAAAAATGATAAATTCTAAAAAATCATACTTTTAATCCCATTTCTGTTTTTTGGTTATTTTTTTTCCTTTACACACTTGGTGTGTTGTTAAGTGTTGTGCAAGACCATAGGTTTATGAGCAACCAAATTACTCGTTCCTAGAGTGTTGAGTTAGTGAAATCACTAATGTTTGACCTAGAAATTGAATGAACATTATCCAGGTGACATTGATCACTTATGGGAGAACACAACCAGAATGCTCGAATGGAGAATTTTGAAGAGGAAGAACCGATCATTTTTCATGGAGTTGGATAGCGGTTTGCACTTGATTGAAACTAGAACCGATGCTAATGGTGAAACAAACCAGCATCCACCATATTACATCATGGAATATGTGCCTCAAAACCATCAACCACCACCAACTCAATTTTTACCAAGATATGGCCAGCAGAAAACGCATCAGTATCTTTCAACAGAACAACTAATGTACATGCATCCTAATCAATGGAATTATTTTTCACAATAAAAATAGAATATACCTCCACCTCATCAAGAACAATTCATATATGTTGTGCCCTTAGGGAGTATGGATTTCCCTCTGTTCATAGAGTAGATACGAGCATTGTCGAGCCACCAGTGCAAGACCAACATTTTGAAATTAATCCATCCATTATGTAGTTATTCAAAATATGGCTCAATTTGGAGGATTTACAAGCAAGGAACCTAATTCACATATTTCAAATTTTATAGAGATATGAGACACATTCCATTACCCTGAAGTGTTAGAGGATGCAATTTGACTCCATTTATTTCCATTCCCATCAAGGGAAAAAGAAAACGATTAGATTAAAGGGCTACCTCAGTTCTCCATCCTCACATGAGAGACATTGTATGAAGCCTTTCCAACTAAATACTTCCCTCCCGCCAAGATGGTGACATTATGGAATAAGATTCATAATTTTCAGTAACACGAGTCAGAATATTTTTATTAGTTTTGGGAATGATTCAAGTAGAAGTTGTGGAAATGTCCTTATCATGGGATACCACTATAGATGCAAGTTCAAAACTTCTTTGGGGTTCTCACAATGAACACTAAATCTATGGTGGGTGCGGCTACTAGAGTAATTTTAACACCCCCAGATTTTATAAGATATATTCTTTTTAATTTATTTTATATCTTCTCTTATACGCTACACCAAGATTATCTTGCGCTATATGAAACACCGTATTAGCTTGCAGTATACGCAACACTAATATTGGATCGTGTTACACACAATTTCAAGTTTGTTAGATAGAAGTTATTCTACGTAACATTGAGTGTATATATATATTCAATGTATAAATGAAATATGGTTGGATTCTATTATACACAACAACAAAGGAATCTTTCACTATGCGCAACCCTGACTTGGCTTTCGTTACATGCAATCGTGACCTTCCCCGATAGCGTGTGTTGTATGCAATACCGAGTTCCACTAAACGATATATTATTATAATATTATTATGTACTAGCTATTATGAATAGTAATAACCAATTTTTAAAATTTTGGAAATTTTATATTTCAAAAAGGACTTCAATTTTTGATTCATAATATCGAAATTAGCCTAGGGTGAATTTTTGGTATTTTTCTGAAGACTTTCAATTTTTGATGAATAGTGAAAACACTGGGTTACTATTTTAAAACCGAATATTTATTTAAATAATAATTTATTTTATTTGAATTTATTTTAGGTCAAAATTGATACATAATACTTATATAAGTTCAATGTAATTCATTGGAGTCATTTTATAATAATTTTAGATATATAAAAAGTTTATTGAACTTTTCACCGTCTTTTACCCACCTCCTAGGAGAATTTGTTAATTTGCATAAAACTTAATTTTACCACTTCTGTGAGTGGAATTTCAAAAATACGAGAGACACGGTTAATATATAGGAGTAAAATGTGGTTCAATAATATAAAAATAATTTTTGGTGAATAGTAACTTTTTTACTTTTATTTACCATGGTTAAAAGTAAATAGGGTAATTAAGGGTAAAAATGAAATTATTATTACCCTAAAACATGTCTTAATTCTATTGGATAAGTGTAATTCGACCAAAAAAAACCTTAGGAATAATATATGACCATTTAGGTCCACTTGGATTAGATTATGACTTTTATTATTAATTTATTTAAAGAAGGGTTAAAATAGTTAAAATCAAAGTTTAATAACTAAATAATTTTTAATACAGGGTTATACAAAAGATAAATTCGACTATAAATTTTAATTATAAAGATAAAAATATTTCCTACATAATGGTATTTTGTTTACAATTTTTAGACATTAAATAATTTAATTTGTTTATGACACAATGATAATGTAGTAATTACCTTATTAATGAAATAGTAAAATAATTGATATTATAAATACCCAAATAAATGTAATTTGAGACTTTTATGAATTACAAGAATTTTATAGGTTAATATGACATGTTATTATTGATTTAATTAACTTTTTTAGAACTTATCATGCTGTTAATATTTTCAAAAAAATCAATTACCAAATAGTGTCAAAATTGACATAAAATAGTTTTTAAAACAAATATTATATTATTAATTGTTATTTTATTCCTAAAAATCTAAGGATCAGAAAAATGACATATATAAGGATATATATATTAATAATGAACCACTTGGTGTTCTTTTGGCTTGTTATAGTAAGTTTATTAACCATATTGTGTAAGAAAGAAGAAGGCACGGTAAAAGTTAATTATTTAACTTAGAGTTAAATCTAAATGATAAGGTTAAAATAGGATCCTAAAATTTTCTAAAACCCATTGGTTGAGAGTATTTCGACCCATACCCACATTATATTTTAAATAAATCATTTTGGAGCTATTATAAACTGAATATGACTTTATTATAAAATAATATTTTAAGTTTTTCCAAAGGTGCCCCTCTCCTCCCTTATAAAAAAGGCACCCTTCCCTCTTCTCTTCACACCGTTTTGAGCCTTGAAGCTCGGCCAAAACCTACCAATTACTCTTCTAAACCCCTATAGTTACATAATAGAGGTTCTTATCTTCTCAAAATACCAACTCTAGTGCCATATGAAGAAGTTTAAAGGAGGTGCGTCGAGGAAGAGGTAATCTCTTCTACTGACTCTTTCAAGTTTCTTTCTTCTTCTACTTCATCTTCTTTAGTTTTTTAATTATAAAGTAATAAAATTAGTGTTACTTATATACTGATATGTTATTATAAATATTAAAAAAACCTATTTCACCTTCTATCTATCCTACGGAAAATGAAATCACAGCGCGTACGTACGTACGGAATACCGTCTCCACGCCGTGGTGTAATCAGTTTTTCCACCACCAACTTACTCGGATGGGTATAATGGTGTAAATAATATCTATATATAATTATTATAACATCATACTGATTCTATGATATTATATCATCCACTCCAATACCATTCAATAAATATGGGAATGATATCATCCCTCTTGTGTACGTACGGATTACCGTCTCCACGACGCGATGAGATTCATTTTCCATGTTAACAATTAAAGAATGATTATAAAGTATATATAATAAGTAATCATGAAATATATTACATAATAATTCTACTTTAATTATGTATATATATATGTATTTCATCTAATTAATTCCATTCAATTCAATAAGGAAACAAAAAACAACATTCATGCGTACGTACGGCCTACCGTCTCCATGAGCGGTGTATTTATTTCCATTTATCTATCTATTATATATATGTATATTTTGAATATATATTATATATAAATAATATTTTACATTATAGAATTATGTAAATCATTATATAAGTAATAATATAAAGAACAACAAGTTGAAACACGTACGATAAATGAAACGATTTTACCAAAACGCTGCTTTAACATGGAATTTACAAAAGAACGGGTAATATAAAGTCATAAGTGAACCATATATGATATCATAACAATTAATATGATTCTGTAATAAGTCAATGACATTATTTAAATCATTATACAGGAGGTTCAGATATATACGAAGCATATCAGACATAAGGTAAAGGAATATCTTGCAATCTCAATTTTTATCTGAGATTGTTTATACTTCGGTATTTACTGGGGTTATATTTATCATCCATGTCCCTGTTTTCTAAAAATGGTTTCATGTATGTTTAAATTCATTTGTACCCATTTTTGAATTTTACTACATGGTATGTAAGGAATCTTTCTTTGTTTACCATACGAGGTACTTTTTGACATTTCCGACAAAAGTACGAGAAAAATGTTTTTTTAACTTATACGGCATGAACGGATTTTTATGGTTTTATAACGCCTTATTTTCATGAAGTTTACTCTAAAATATTTCATGTTTATTTTCAATAAAATCATTTTATTTTAAAGTTGCGTGGCAATTTTTGAAAAGAAAATGATTTTTAAGAAGAAAGGATATTTTCCACAAGAATTTATTTCAAGTGTTTTATCAAAACTATTTTCCATCTAAGATGACATTATTTAGCATGTTTATGTTTCAAGTATAATGTATCTATTATTTACATGGTGTGATTTTTCTTATGATGAAATGATATCCATTTGTTTTATATGGATTTTGTGATGATGGGATGATGTTTATGAAACCCATTTTATTCTTTGGGTTATGATGAATGTTTTATGTTTATTTTGTGGAACAAGTAAGAATGATTTTATTATGAGATGGGTGGGACCTATATCTCCCTCCAATGCATTGGGTAAAGATTTATATCTCATGAGATAGACATGGATGGAATGACAAGTCAATCCGGTTCAGTGATACAAGACTGGAACGAGGAGTGAAGTTGATTCAGAAAGGGACTTTGTCCACTAAGATGGTCTTGGAATCAATGCATTGGCTACTATGGAAATTATATCATGTGATCAATGGTTTTCCAAAATTAAATTTTTTATTCCCATGCTATTTTATCATTATTGATGTTCCTTTATGATATACGCCTTACGTACTACAAGATTTATGTCTTTGCTCAATATTTTGATGTTTAGATTTTATGTTCAAGTTTTTGTATTCAAATGTTTATGGATTGTTTTATGTTATCTAGGTTTACCCTTACTGATCATTTTAGCCCGCCATTTTTATGTTTTCTTTTCCCCAGGATATAAAGAAAGGTTCTAGGTAAGAAAACCAAAAGGGGAATATCTTTATGGGAGATGTTGAAGATCTTTCATCATGATTAGAAGATTATGTTCCGAGTTTCCAAAGACACTAAACTAATACTATCTTTGGGCGTCTGTTTTTGTCATGTATTAAGTATTTCGGAAAAGTAATGTTATTTCCATGTATGTCGAGCTTTGGGTCTCTACAGTTGGAATCAGAGCGAAGGTTTAGTTAACCTTTGGAAACTAGGATGCGAAAACTTTAGTGAAATCCCTATAGATATTTCTAAGGTATGTCTAGGGATGTCCCTAAGGATAAGTATACATATAGGTTATAGTCCTAGAATTATGGTAACAATCTTATAATTTAACCTAAGATATTAGATATTGATGTTACTCCCCCTTGATTATGATTTTCTCCTCTCAAACTATTCTTTTTTGGGTTTTAGAAAATGGCTAAAAACTGGAAGATTCATGATAATGGAGGATATGATGGACAATGGAATGATATTCTTCATGATCAACCAAATGAAATTGGATCTGGAAGTCCACATATCATTATTATTCCTAATTATAAATCTCCTAATATGATCAATAATCTAAACTTTGGTAAGTTTCCCGACTAAGATAATAAGATAAAGATGGAGTTTCATGATGATCATAGAGGAAAGAAAGTTCAATTTCGCTCATGTAAATCATGTGGGAAGAGGCATCAAGGAGAATGTTTCAAAGGAACTAGAAAATGCTTTGGGTGTGGAAAAGAAGGACACAAATATAGTAAGTGCAAAGGAAATGGTTCAGTTAACACCATGGATAAGGATAATGGTATTGCTACGATATCAACAATGATTAAAATTTTTAAATGTGGAATGTATGGGCATTATGAAAACCAATGCCCTAAGGGAAAATCTCATGAAGAGAATCAGCATGGTCATATGGGTAGTATTTACGTGGATGATGATGAAGATACTACAAATGATATATGAGATGAAAGAAATGATGAAGCTCAGTCAGTGGTTTAAGAAGGTAGTGGAATGATTGTATTTTTATTAAGAGTTATGTTGTATAGGTAATTTAATGGTACTATGGAATAAATAATCATATAAGGATTTTTACATTGTTGTCTTTCCTTGAGTTTTTGAAAGTATATGATGAATGGTACTGGTAACCATGAAAGGTTATTAAAATATTTTTGGAAGGTAGAGATATGTGCATAATCAAAGGATAAGGAGATAAGGAGATGTTTGATAGTATTAATGAGCTCATGACTGGTATAAGGACAAAGTGATATCATGGTTTGAGTATATAGAAATTTTGGGATTTTGGTATGTGGAAAGAGTTAACTTTTGATAGCATTCATGTTTTCACTAATGTTCAATGGGTATTCATTTTTCAAGAGAATACATGATTAAGGTATTCAGATATTTGGAATGTGACCAACAAGATATATGTTATGATATATGGGAGATAAATGATGATATTCACATGCTTGGTATATGACCACTCTAGTAATATTTTTCTTTATACTATGAGATTGGAAAAAAGTATTTTGGATAAGTATAAATATTGGAATGGATTAAGTTAGACATCATATAGTATTGTTTAAGGCTCTAAATTTTTTTTATTATAGTATAGTTTGAGAACAAGGACAACCTGCAGGACGAGCGACAACCCGTCACATCGGACAAGGTTGTGGGAATCAAACCCACAACCAAAGTGTGACATGACTTTATCACCTACCACTGGCCTACAGGAAGTCCCTGGTTAGTAGAAACTAGTTTTATTATATTAAGTGGTATGATAGATGAAGTATAAGTCCATTTTTAGAATCATATACGATTAACCTCACTATAGATTGACTTATGTATATTTGATAACTTTTGTTAACCTTTTGTTTGAGACAGATGGAAGGACCCATAATTCTATCACATGATCTACTAACACTTCATGGAAGACAAATTCAACTTCATTTCTTTAAGATATGAAGTGGAAATTGTTCAAGGCATGAACACCGGTGAGATTATACCGAAATAAAGAAAGTATTTATTTTAATTCAAATTATTCAACTTTAGGGAAATGATCTTGAAAACCAAAAATGTTGTCCTAGTGTCCTTATATCCGATGAATTAGATGGTACCTTAAATCATCACAAATTTATGGCTTTGTGATTGTTGGCTTTTTCATATCCATTTCCTCTACCACACTCTATCAGAACATGATGGTTAGGTTTCTCTTCTATATCCATATTTTCACCTATGTTCTTCTACGTGGAAACCCAGTGATGAGTTAATTGGGGTAACAGTTACATTTCATACATTAGTTTTTAAAATTAAGCTTTAGTATTACTTTTTATGATGTGGGTTTATATTAAAGAAACTTTCAAGTAGTAAACGATTTATAACCCTGACGAATTTCGAGGGCGAAATTCATTTTAAGGGGGGCAGAATGTAACGCCACCAGATTTTATAAGATATATTCTTTTTAATTTCTTTAATATCTTCTATTATATGCTACACCAAGATTATCATTCACTATATGTAACAACGTATTAGCTTGTAGTATATGCAACACTAATCTTGGATCGTGTTACACACAATTTCAAGTTTGTTTGATAGAAGTTATTCTACATAACATTGAGTGTGTATATATATATATATTCAATGTATAAATGAAATATGGTTGGATTCTATTATACACAACAACAAAGGAATATTTCACTACACGCAACCCTGACTTGGCTTACATTACACGCAATCGTGACCTTCCACGATAGCGTGTGTTGTATGCAATATCGAGTTTTACTAAACGAGATATTATTATAATATTATTATGAACTAGCCGTTATGAATAGTAATACCCACTTTTTGAAATTTTATAAATTTTATATTTCAAAATGGAATTCATTTTTGGATTTAGAATATCGAAATTAGCCTAGGGTGAATTTCTGGTATTTTTCTGAAAACTTTCTATTTTTGATGAATAGTGAAAACACTGGGTTACTATTTAAAAACCGAATTTTTATTTAAATAATAATTTATGTTATTTAAATTTATTTTATTTAAATTTATTTTAGGTAAAAATTGATACATAATACCTATGTAAGTTCAATGTAATTCATTGGAGTCATTTTATAATAATTTTAGATATATAAAAATTTTATTGAACTTTTCACCGTCTTTTACCCACCTCATAGGAGAATTTGTTAATTTGAATAAAACTTAATATTACCACTTCTGTGAGTGGAATTTTGAAAATCAGAGAGACACGGTTAATATCTAGGAGTAAAATGTGGTTCAATAAGATAAAAATAATTTTTGATGAATAGCAACTTTTTACTTTCATTTAACCCGGTTAAAAGTAAATAGGGTAATTAAGGGTAAAAATGATATTATTGTTACCCTAAAACATGTAATTCTATTGGATAAGTGTAATTAGACCAAAAAAAACCTTAGGAATAATATATGACCATTTAGGTCCACTTGGATTAGATTAGGACCTTTATTATTAATTTATTTAAAGAAGGGTTAAAATAGTTAAAATCAAAGATTAATAACTAAATCATTTTTAATATAGGGTTATACATAAGATAAATTCAACTATAAATATTAATTATAAATATAAAAAGATTTCATACATAATCGTATTTTATTTACAATTTTCAGACATTAAATAATTTAATTTACTTATGACACAATGACGATGCAGTAATTACCTTATTAATGAAATATTAACATAATTGATGTTATAAATACCCAAATAAATGTAATTTGAGACTTTTATGAATTACACTAATTTTATAGGATAATATGACATGTTAGTATTGATTTAATTATCTTTTTTATAATTGATCATGCTGTTATGATTTTCACAAAAATCAATTACCAAATAGTGTCAAAATTGACATAAAATAGTTTTTAAAACAAATATTATATTATTAATTGTTATTTTATTCCTAAAAATCTAAGGTTCAGAAAAATGACTTATATAAAGATATATATATTAATAATGAACCACTTGGGGTTCGTTTTTCTTGTTATAGTATGTTTATTAACCATATAGTGTAAGAAAACAAGAAGACACAGTAAAAGTTAAATTATTTAACTTAGAGTTAAATCTAAATGATAAGGTTAAAATAGGAACCTAAACTTGTCTAAAACCTATTTTTTGAGAGGATTTATACCCATCCCCACTTTATATTTGAAATAAATCAATTTGGAGCTATTATAAACAGAATATGACTTTATTATAAAATAATATTTTATGTTTTTCCAAAGGTACCCCTCTCCTACCTTATAAAAAGGGCACCCCTTCCCTCTTCTCTTCACACCATTTTGAGCCTTGAAGCTCATAAAACCCCTGAAAATTACGCTTATAAAACTCTCTAGTTACATCATATAGGTTCTATTCTTCTCAAAAGACCAACTCTAGTGCCCTAAGAAGAAGTTTAAAGGAGGTGCGTCGAGGAAGAGGTAATCTCTTCTACCGACTCTTTCAAGTTTCTTTCTTCTTCAACTTCCCCTTATTTAGTTGTTTAATTATAAAGTAATAAAATAAGTATTAATTATATACTGATATGTTATTATAATTATGAAACAACCCTATTTCACCTTCTATCCATCCTATGGAAAACGAAATCACCACGCGTGCATACGTACAAAATATCGTCTCCACGTCGTGGTGTAATCGGTTTTTCCACCATCACCTTACTTGGATGGGTATAATGGTGTAAAGAATAACTATATATAATTATTATAACATCATACTGATTCTATGATATTATATCATCCACTCCAATACCAGTCAATAAATATGGGAACGATATCATCGCTCGTGCGTACGTATGGATTACCGTCTCCACGACGCGATGAGATTCATTTTCCATGTTAACAATTGAAGAATGATTATAAAGTATATATAATAAGTAATCATGAAATATATTACATAGTAATTCTACTAGAATTATGTATATATATATGTATTTCATCTAATTAATTCCATTTAATTCAATAAGGAAACGAAAAACAGCGTTCATGCGTATGTACGGCCTACCGTCTCCATGAACGATGTATTTTTTTTTCCATTTATTAATCTATTATATATATGAATATTATGAATATATATTATATATAAATCATTTTTTACATTCTATAATTAATTAAATCAGGATATATGTAATAATATCAAGAACAACAAGTCAAAACATGTACGATAAATGAAACGATTTTACCAAAATGCTGCTTTAACATGGAATTTACAAAAGAATGGGTAATATAAAGTCATAAGTGAACCATATATGATATAATAACAATTAATATGATTCTTTAATAATTCAATGACATTATTAAATCATTATACAGGAGGTTCGGATATATATGAAGCATATCAGATATAAGGTAAGGGAAAATCTTGCAATATTAAATTTTATCCGAGATTGTTTATACTTCGGTATTTACTGGGGTTATATTTATCATCCATGTCCCTGTTTTCTAAAAATGGTTTCATGTATGTTTAAAGTCCTTTTTACCCATTTTGACTTTTACTACATGGTATGTAAGGAATATTTTATTGTTTATCATATGAGGTACTTTTTGACTTTTTTGAAAAAAGTACGAGAAGAATGTTTTTTTAACTTATATGGAATGAACATATTTTTACGGTTTCATAACACCTTATTTTAATGAATTTTACTCTACAATATTTCATGTTTATTTTCAATAAAATCATTTTCTTTTAAAATTGCATGGCATTTTGTGAAAAAAAATGATTTTTAAGAAGAAAGGATATTTTCCTCAAGAATTTATTTCAAGTGTTTTATCAAAACTATTTTCCATCTAAGATGACATTATTTAGCATGTTTATGTTTCAAGTATAATGTCTCTATTATTTACATGGTGTGATTTTTCTTATGATGAAATGATATCCATTTGTTTTATATGGATTATGTGATTATGGGATAATGTTTATGAAACCCGTTTTATTCTTTGGGTTATGATGAATGTTTTATGTTTATTTTGTGGCACAAGTAAG
Organism: Viscum album; assembly: GCA_963277665.1. Classification (NCBI taxonomy): domain Eukaryota; kingdom Viridiplantae; phylum Streptophyta; class Magnoliopsida; order Santalales; family Viscaceae; genus Viscum; species Viscum album. Next base: position 1,749,842,684 of record OY728126.1, read on the forward strand.
AATGATTTAATTATGAGATGGGTGGGAACTATATATCCCTCCAATTCATTGGGTAAAGATTTATATCTCATGAGATAAACATGGCTGGAATGACAAGTTAATCCGGTTCAGTGATACAGGACTGGAACGAGGACTAAACTCGATTCAGAAAGGGGATTTTTCCACTAAGATGGTCTTGGAAGCAATGCCTTGGATACTATGGAAATCATATCACGTTCTTAATGGTTATCCACAATTACATGTTTTATGCCCATGATATTTTATCATGATTGATGTTCCTTTATGATATACACCTTACGTACTTCCAAGATTTATGTCTTTGCTGAAGATTTTGATGTTTAGATTTTATGTTCAAGTTTTTGCATTCAAATGTTTATTGATTGTTTTATGTTCTCTATGTTTACCCTTACTGAGAATTTGAGCTCACCCTTTTTATGTTTTCTTTTCCCCAGGATATAAAGAAAGGTTTTAGGTAAGAAAACCAAAAGGGGAAGATCTTTATGGGATATGTTGAAGATCTTTCACCATGATTAGAAGATTACGTTCCATGTTTCCAAAGACACTAAACTAATACGGTCTTTGGGCGTCTATTTTTTTTCATGTATTAAGTATTCATAAAAAGTAATGTAATTTCCATGTACTTCAAGATTTGGGTCTCTACAGTAATGGTAATGAGAAAATATACTAAAGAACTATTTTATTTTTTAAAAGATATGCTAGAAAATAGATTTCAATGGAATTATGAGTGGGGAAATAAAAAGAGAGGTATGAAAAACATTGACTCCACTATGATACTAGCCTCTCAACATGATGTTATGTTAAATAAAATTGATATATTTAATCTGAAAACAATGTCAAAAGTTCAAGCAACAAACAATCCTACCTACAACGAATGTGGTTACAACCACGTCATAGGTTAATGTGCAAGGTTAAGTGCCATCCCCTAAACAAGTGAAGTAAGTTATGTTTCTCATAACTGAGGGATGAATATTTTCCCTCAATATTAGAAACATGTATGGAAAGATAAAAAAAATACAGGTTGGGGACAGAAACAAACAAATTCTCAGTGGTGACCCCAAAAGGAACCCGGTTTAGACAACAAAAATATCAAAATCCATATCTGAGTCAACAATAGTGAAATCAATATCAACAAGGGTCATATCACTAGAAAGGGTATCAGAACCCTTTACTAGAAAAAACTCCTCAACAACCACAATAACAATAAGTTAGTGAATAAAAATATCCCTAGGAACAACCATTAAAGATAGAATATATGATGTCCAAATTCATCACTATTACTAAAAATAGATTCCAAAATTAGAAATCATTAATTTGAAGACTTGAGAACCATATTTGAAAGTAAGTCAAAAAATCTCTATGTATGGAAACATGATAAACTAATGGGAAATATCGATAAAAACCTTTGGGAGGAGGCCAATATAATAATATTGATAAGAAGGAAGGAGCTTCCTCATCAAGTGGCTATAAATCAAGGAGATGGTGAAGTTTAAAATAAAAATAAATATACACCCTCTTTAAAAAATAAGCAGAAAAAGAAGGGATTTTCCCATCAAAAGAGACGTCAAAAGGGAAGGGGTCCATGCATGACAATGAAAAGGAAGTGGTGAAGCCTTATAAAACAACCTTACCCTTTTCGAAACATATTATGAAAATGAAATTGGACTAATAGTCTGGGAGATTCAAAGATGTTTTTAGGAAACTCCACATCAATATACCCTTTGTGGAATAATTGACTCAAATCCCCACAAAAAAAAATGTTCAAGAAAGACATCCTTTATAATAGAAGAGAAATAGAGGATTTAGGTATTATCATCTCAATAAGGAGTTCTCTGTGGTGGTATAAAATTCAATTACTCTAAATAATCAATATCCCCAAGAGTTTCTCTATTTTATGTATAATCAGATATTTTGAGTTTAGGAAGGCCCTATGTAATTTAGGTTCTAGTGTTAACTTAATACCTTTTGCTATTTTCAAGAATCTGAGACTAATTGAATTTAATCCTAGTCATGTAGCACTAAACCTTGCCCATCTCCTGATCAAATACCCAAAAGGTATTCTTTATGTTGTGCTGGTAATGGTTAGGAAGTTAATTATTTGGACCAACTTTATTATCCTTGACATGAAGGAAGATTCAGAAGTGAAACTGATTTTGGGGAGATGCTTTCTAGAAATGAGTAATGTTTTGATTGATGTTCATAAAGGTGAATTAATCTTCTTAGTGGGTGATGAAATATTGTCCTATAATGTTCTTAGGGCTATCAAACAAGTGTTATTTGTAGAATGTGAGGATTTTTGTTCCTTAACCATAGTTCAAGATCATGTGGACTATGCCATAATTGACATGGGTTGTTTTACTTTTATCAATGAGACAGATCTAGTGGAAATCTAACTGGAACATGTACACAAAGAGATGCTATATATTTTAGGCCAACATAGTCATTATAGGCAGTGAGAAGTAATTAAAAACAATTAATAAAGAGAATAAGTTGAACCAATTGTCCCTTTGGTCCTAAAGGCACCACAAATAGAAATGAAACATATTATATCATCTCTAATGTATGGGTATTTGGGTGCCAAGCACACACTAGATGTTATTCTCAATTATCCCACACAAGAGAAATAGGATTCACTTTCACAGGTTCTAAAAAGAATAAAACAAGATATTGGTTGGATGGTGGATGACCTTAAGGGAATCAGTACAACCTTTTTTACCCACAAGGTACTTTTCGAAGAAGGAGCTAAACCATCTTGACAAATGCAACAACGGTTGAATCCTCCAATAAAAGAGGTGGTGAAAAGGGAAGTGATCAAGTTATTAGATGTTGGAATTATATACCCAATTTCCAATAGTCTGTGGGTTAGCCTATTCCATGTATTACCCAAAAGGGGGTATGACTATGATTAAAAATGAGAAAAATGGGTTTATCTTAACTCAGATAGTTATTAGATGAAGATTATGCATCAATTATAGAAATCTCAATGACTCCACATCGAAGGACCACTTCCCACTCCCATTCATGGATCCAATGTCAGAGTGTTTGGCTGGGCATGAATTCTAATGTTTATTAGATTATTATTCTGGATATAACAAAATATCTATTTCCCCTGATGATCAGGAAATATTTTCTTCACATGACCATATGGAACATTTTCCTATTTAAATATGTCATTTGGAAGGTGTAACTCTCCAACCACATTTCAACGGTGTATGTTATCTATTTTCCATGACATGGTGGATTTGAATCTAGAAGTTTTCATGGATGGATTCTTCTTCTATGGTAATTCATTTAAATCATGATTGAAACACTTGGAAATGGTACTAGAATGGTGCGAGTAGAAAAATATGGTTTTGAATTAGGATAAATTCAATTTTATAGTGAAAATTGTATTTTATTAGGCCATCAGATCTCTAAGAAAGGAATTGAATTGGATCCCTCAAATATATATGTGATAGAAAAACATCCCATTCCCACCTCTATACATGAAATATGGATCTTTCTTAGGCATAAAGGATTCTATAGATAGGTTGTGTGAGATTTTTTAAAGATAGATCAACCATTAACAAATATTTTATCAAAGGATGCTATCTTTGATTTCTATAAATCCCATGTTACGATATTTCAGATTTTCAAACAGAGATTGGTGGAAGCTCTGATCATTATTGGTCTGAATTGGAATGATCAATTTGAAATTATATATGATGCTAGTGAACATGTAGTAGGAGCAGTTCTTAGTCCGTAGCTTGATTGAATTTTCTGGCCTATTTATTATTCCAAACATTCCTTGAACTAAGATAAATAAATTACAACACCATGGAGAAAGAGATGGTAGTAGTGGTTTTTTATTTTGATATATTTAGATCATACTTGGTTCTATCCAAAATCATCGTTTATACCAATCATGAAGCACTCACATACTTGTTAAACTAGAAGATTCAAATCCATGGTTGATTTTCATGGTGCTTCTTCTCCAAGAGTTTGATTTAGAGATTCGTGATAAGAAGGGAAGTGAAAATTTGGTTGCTGATCATATCTACCACATATAATTGTCTCACATGGAAAGAGAAGAATATATAGAGATCAATGAATATTTTCTATATGAACACCAATTCTCAGTAGCTTCTGCACCACATCCATAGATCATTGACTTTGCCAATTATTTGGCCACATGAGTGATTCATCCTGATATTTCTTAGCATTAAAGAAAGAATTTTCAGTCATAAGTTATAAAATACTTTTGGGAAGATCATCTTCCCCTTCGATCATGTGGAGATGAAATTATTCACTGATGCGTGCCCAAGACTAAAATCAATGGCGTCCTGAATTTTTTTCATTCATCTCCCACTAAAGGGAATCATAGGCCAGAACACACAATTTCTAAAATTTTACAATCATAATTTTTCTAGCCAACCATGAAAATGATGCCTGACACATTTTGGAATAATATAATAAGTTCAAACATATCGACAATATAGGGTGTAGAGGTGAGATTCAAAAACACTACATTTTTAAATTTCTTGTCTTTGACATGTGGGTTATTCACTTAATGGGTCCATTTCCACCATCCTATGGTAACAAATACATTCTTTCATGTGTATATTATGTTTCTAAATTGGTGGGAGCTACCTCCACATCAAAAAACATGATGAAGGATATAATCAATATTCTAAAGAAGAACATATTCAGCTGGTTTGGTGTTCCCTAATTCTTCATTAGTGATAGGGGACACATTTTGATAATTCTATGATACGGAATGTTCTGATAAAATGTGGGGTAAAGTATATCACAAGAACACCATACCACCCCAAATCTAGTTTACAATTTTAAGTTTCAAATAATGAACTTAAACAAATCTGGGAAAATATAGTGGGATCTTTAAGAAATGATTAGTCTAAAAGGATAGACAATGATCTATGGGCATACTTGACCACTTTTAAAACTCAATTGGGCATGTACCCATTTAGACTGGTCTTTGTAATAACCTTTAACTTAACTATAGTACTTGATAATAAGGCATATTGGGTCATAAAATCATTTAATTATGATATGAAGGCCACTAATGATAAATGTAAATTTGAACTATCTGAGTTTGATGAGATCTGGCTAGAGGCATATGAAAATGTCAATCTTTACAAGGAGAAGAAAAAGGCGGTTCATGACCACCTAGTTTCTCATAAATCCTTCCAGCCTAACGATTATGTATTCTTATTGAACTAAAAATTGAGTTTATTCCTAGGAAATATGAAGTTCTGGGGGTCGTAATCTTTCAAAGTTGTAAATGTTTTCCACAATAGTGTGGTGGAAGTTTCTAGTGAAAATGGAAAAACATTCAAGGTGAATGGACAATACCTCAAACCATAATTACAAATAGAGGACATGGTGGGAATGGTCTCCACCATAAAATTTGGGTAATTAATAGGAACATGCATATCAATCTCGAGACAATAAACATAGAACTTACAAGGTGGTAACTCAATATTTCAAAAACATTATCAAAATAATTGTTTGTTTGTGTGTGCTTAGGGGTGCATGTTAGTGTATTTTTTGAATTTTTGTGTGTCTTAGTCATAATAATCATGTAAAATGATATATATATCATTGAATCTTTATTATGTTATACTTAAAAGTATTATGTAAATCTCAGATCAAGTTTTAAAATAATTGGGGCCCAATTGTTTTAATTTTAAAAGGGTTAATTTTAATTAAATGGAGGAAAAATTCAAAAAAAATCATAGATATAGGCATATGAACAACTTTATCATGGTTAAAAAAACTGCATTCAATAACTTTGTGCAATATATCCACCATTATAGTAGCATATGAACAAATCTCAAATGTTTAACTCACCCGTGTGATGCACCATGTGGGTGGGCACCCACTTTTAGTAGCATAAGCATGGTTACCACACGGTTTGATAAACCGTGCGATGTAACCATGCCCCATTTAAAATGCCCAAAAATTTTGAAACCTAAAATAGTTCCTCCATTTTTGAAACATCCAAAATCATTCCCCTCCTCCCTTATAGACCATGATCAACCTCCTCCTCTCCCTCTCCTTAACCCTCCATGCCCTTGATCCTTCTCTTCCACCAGATCTCACACCAAGGTAAGTCATTCTCTTATTATTATTCTTATTATTTAACCTATTATAATTTCTATTATCCTTATTTCTTTCTCTTTCCCCTCTCCTTCCTTCCTAGGGTTAATAAAACCAAACAATTTTTACTCACCCACCATTTGAATTTTTGTTTTTCTTTTAAATATTTTGTTTTTTTTGACCTTTTTCAACCCAATTAATGACAAATCTTCCACCACAAACTTGCACCCAATGTTTTCCCAAAACAAAAATTTTTGGGTACTAATTTTTGATCTTTGTGGGTTTCCATGGGATATTTAAGTTTTTAATAATATAAATTAAATTTTCTATCTATCATTTTTTTCAATTATAGCATATTTATATTTTTTCTTCTACTGCCTATAGGACAACCAAACTGATCTTCATGCCCTCATTTAAATATTAAAATTCTTATGGTTCTACTAACATCCTCATTCAGCACATAAAATTTATCAAAAATAAGAGAATAATAATTATTGAGTGTTAGTTATTCATTAGGTTAATAGTCACTTCTACTTTTCATCACAAAATCTTGAGGCCTTGGGTATTTCTGACGAGCTACAAAGGTAGATTTCCCATGGGTACCTCCCTAAAGAACTTGTTGTGCACCAACCCACCTTTATGGAACTCATATTGGAATTCCCTACCACCTTTTAGTTCCATAATAAATATTTAGATGATGAGTAGCGATACTTGAGAGAGGATCCAGACAATGTCACATTCCGTATTATGAGTCGTCACTTTATTTTTTGACTGGGATAATTTTTCAAACTTTTTTGGGGTTTATAAACAAGACTATGTTCAATGTGTTGAATATGTTGTGGAATCCCAAGAATGGGATCCTATATTTACCAAATAATTTTGGGCTACCATTTCCTAGCCTGGATATCCCTATGATCCGTAGAATACCAAGGCCTCCATCTCTTGAACCATATCCATCACCTTTTACACCGAATCATTAGCACTTGTTTCATAGCTCGATTGGACTGTAAAGGAAACATAAGCTTTTAATATTTGTTTGTTATCTATTATTTGATTACCAGTATAATGGCCCATACTTTACATGTAGATATTAATTCAACATTAAAGAATACTTATTACAAAACATAACAATGACCACACTAGGACCGTATAGGTTTAGTGTCTTTTGAAACTGGGAAAAATAAACAACTGGTTCATAAGACATCTACATTGTCTCCCATTTATTTAATAAAAACTAGAATCCCTTTTGACATATCTTACTTAATACCCTTCTTCATGACTTGAGGAAAATAAACATATGAATGGGTGAGCTCAAATGCTTAGTAAGGGTAAAAAAGGGAAATATCAATCATTTTATAAGAACATAACATTTGAAAATCTTATCCTGTATATAAAATATTAGAATGTCATGTCATGGGATAGATCATAAAAGTTTAATGTAATGTCAATTTTCATAACATAAGAAATTAAATTTAGGGGCATAAACACATAAGTATATAAAATCATTTATATTAGTCAAGGCTCATTACCAAGACCATTATAGTGGATAAAGTTCATTACTGAATCGAGTCCACTTCTCATTCCAGCCCTGTATTACTAAACTATATTTACATTCCATTACAGTCATGTTAATATCATGAGATATATATATTTACCCAATGCATTGGAGGGAGATATAGGTCCCACCCATCTTATAATGAAACCATTCTTACATGTGCCACAAAAACATAAATCTTTTATCATAGCATAACCCATGAAATAAAATGGGTTTCTTAAACATCATTCCATCATAATACATTTAAAATAAATAGATTTAATAAAAATAATTACATTATAAACAAAATAAAATAAAATTAATAATATTTATGGAAATATAACCCTATGTCATCTTATATGGAAAATAATTTTGAAAAAACACTTGAAATTAATTCCTGAGGAAAATATCCTTTCTTTTTCAAAAACGTTTTCTTTTCCCAAAATGCCATGTAATTTTAAAAGAAAATAATTTAGTTCAAAATAACATTTAAATATTGTATATTATGCTTCATGGAAATAATGTGTCATGAAACCGTAAAATTCTATTCATGCTGTATAAGTTAAAGAAAATAATCTCCTCGTATTTTGCCGGAAAAGTCAAAAAGTACCTCAAATCGAATAATGAAAAAATATTCCTTTCATACCATTTATTAAAAATTTACCAAAGGTTAAAATTAACTTTAAAAAATTTTAGATGAATATAAATAATATTACATAATTTGAAAACTAGGATGTTGATGATAAATAAACCCCAGTAAATACTTACGTATAAATAATCTCAGATAAAAATGAGATTTTAAAATTATCCCTTACCTTAGGTCCAATGTCTTTTTTATGTATCTGAACCTACATTATAATAATTTATATAATGTTATTTAATTATTATAGAATAATAATCACTTTTATTATATCATATATGATTATATTATCATCTGTTTGTTAGTAACATTTCATTGTCACTCGTTATTCGGATATTATCTGCTTTATGTTCTAATTCAAGATTTGTCGGATAATTTCATGTTCCACTTCTTAGGATAGAGTTAAATAATTTAAAAAATGATATTAGTATAATATATATAATATTTATTCATTAAATTCATGTATATAATCATGGTTTAATGAAGATCATGTAGAATGAATCACGTCGTATCATGGAAACAGTAGGTCGTACGCACGCACGAGCAATGATATGACTCCCAAAATTGTTGAATGGTATTGAAGTGGATGTTTTATAATATTTCAAGATTATTAAAATGATATAATAATCATATATATTTATTATTTATATCATTATACTCATCCAAGTAAGGTGGCGGTGAAAAAAGATTACACCACAGTGTGAAGACGGTAAGCCTTACGTACGCACACGCAGTGATTTCATTTTTCATAGGAGGAATAGAAGGTGAAATATGGTTGTCTGATATTTATAATAAAATATTAGTATATTATTTATACTGATGTTATTACATTATAATGAAATAACAAACATAGAGGAATTATAATAAGAAAGAAGTTTGAAAGAATTGGTAGAAGAGATTACCTCTTCCTCGACGTGCGTCCTCTAAACCTCTTCTTAGAGCACTAGTGTTGGAATTTGAAGATGATTAGAACCTATAGAATGAAAATAGGGAAGTTTATAAGGAAAAGGTTCAGGGGATGGAAGATATTTAAGGATCAAAATTAAGTGAATAGGTGAGGGAGGAGATGCCCATTTATAATTGAGGTGAGGGGCTCTTTTAAAAACCCCATAAATAATAATTTATAATATAATACAAAACTACAAAAAATCTAAAAAATGTCCCAATTTAGAAGATGAAATTATATAGTGTTTTAATCTCCTAAAACAATAAATTTTGGTCAAGTTATTTTTTCAATTTAAACCATATCTTTTTAATTGACACTTAGTTATTTTATTTAATTTTAATTTTGGTAATAACATTACAAATATTTAATGGTTATAAATATTTACTTATATGGTGTTATTTGAAAATAAATGGATATTTTATGATATTTTATACTTTATAACTATCAATTTTAATTTTAAAATATTTTTTGGTTTTTTAAATAATTTAATAAAATTTTATTTTTATAAAATACTAATAGTGTCAATTTTGACACTATTCATTTATTTGACTTTAAATAAATCCCACATAGAAGATAAATTTGAAAAAAAATATTTAATACACTTTTAATATGTCATAGTAACCTATAAAATTTGTGGAGCACATTAATTAGTTCATATGATATTTTTTTTAATATTATTAAAACCATTTTTTTGATATTTATATTAATAAAATAATTTCTACATCACTATTGTGCCATCATTAAGGGTAATTATTTAATATTTAAATATTATAAATAAATTTTTATGATATATTTAATTATTTTATATTTATAGATACTATATATAGTTGATATTATCTCATATTTATCTATATATTAAAAATAATATACTTATATAAAATGAGATTGTGACATTTTGTCACATTCATTAGGTTTTATTATATTCATGTCATATTCATAGGTGAGTGGCCATTAAGTTAATAAATTTCGTAAAATAAATGATAAGGGTTGAATTTAGTCATAAAATAGGTGTTTTAAAGTTGTTAAGGTAATTTTATAATATTATATTTACCTTTAATTACCTGATTTACCTTCAACCATTGTAATAAAAATAATTTCCAAAGTTACTATTCATAATGCCCAAAAATAAAAGTGGCCTATTAAAATAATTTGGACCTAATGATTCTAAATATGGAATCAATTTTTCAAAATTAAAAATACAGAAGTTGTAGTAATTAATTTAAAATTAATCCCATTGTTGAAATGAGAAAAGAGGTTCTAAAAGTTAAAATATTGCAAAAGATTGAAATGTTTTTACATTTAAATTTAATGTAAAATTAATTAAAATGACCAAAATTATGTTAAATGGTAAAAATATATTCTATTTATAATTTTAAACCATAAAATAATATAATTTAACCATATAAATTATTTCAATGAAAAATGTTATTTTCAATTAAAATTTAGCGTATTTTTACTATTCATCAAAACATGAAAGTTATCAGAAAAATATCAGAAAATTCATCCAAAGTAAATTATTATATCCCACTTTAAAATATTATGTTAATTTTATTATATAAAAATTATTAATGTGTTAAAATATTAATTTAACAGGGGTTCTCCATTCGAAGGTTTAAAAGTAAACTTTTTTAGAAAATAGGTTTTTTAAACATCAAATAGGGTTTTATTCATACCCTATGACTAAAATATCCATTGGATGAATATAGAAAATATTTTATTAAGTATATACCTATATATCACATTAATTTCATTACCAAATATAATTCACTCAAAAATACAAATAACTAATTGATTTATATTTTTCATAAATAATTGATTGGAAATGAATTCACAATGCATTTTCATAAGTTAGTTATATTTATTATTGTTAACCTAAAAGCTAGGATGTAATGGTAATTTTATAATTAATTCATATATAGTTTCTTTTAAACTCATGATTACATGAAAATCAATATATTAAAGAATAAAAATTATTTAAAGAAAATATTTCATAAAAACATCTAGGTGTTACATTCTACCCCTTTAAACTAAATTTAGCAATTGAAATTCGTCACTTGGAAACAAACAGATGAGGATAAATCTCCCCCATAATATCCCCAATTTCCCATGTAGCTTCTTCAAATTGTTGGTCGCTCCATAAAACATTAACCAAAGGAGTGGTCTTGTTTTGTAGAACTTTTTTGCTACGATCTAGAATTTATATTTGTTGTTCTTCATAAGATAGATCTTTCTCCAGTGGTATGACTTATGAGATTACTACATGTGAAGGGTTGGGTATGTACTTTATTAGTAGAGATACATGGAACACATCATGAACTTGAGAGAGATTTGTTTGAATCTCTAATCGGTATGCTACCTTCCCAACATGATCCACAATTTCAAAAGGACTGACATACATAGGGATAAACTTTCCCTTCTTTCCAAATCTCATTACTCTCTTCCAGGGAGATATTCGTAAGAAAACCTTATCAGCCACTTTAAAATATAGGTATTTTCTTCGGTTTTCAGCATAATTTTTTTTCAACTATGAGCTACTCTTATATGTTGTTGAATAGGTTTGACCTTTTCTTCCATTTCATCAACAAGATCAGCTCCTAATAGCTTTATTTTCCCAAATTCATCCCAGTAAGTTGGAGAACGGCAATTTTTTTCATTGTGGGATTCATAATGACCCATCTAAATACTATAGTGAAAGATGTTATTGTATTAAAATTCCACCAATGGTAGGTGTTGATCCCAACCACCTTTTAAATACATAGAGAAAACACTCAACATGTCATCCAAAGTTTTAATTTTCCTCTCATACTGACCATATTTATGAGGATGATAAGTAGTGATGAAACTTAAATCTGTATCCAGATCAGACTGAAGATTTTTCCAGAACTTCAAGGCAAGCCTCATACCCTAATCAAATATAATATAAAGTGGTACTCCATGCAATCTTACCACTTACTTTACATATATATTCTAAAGATGATCAAGAGAGAAATCATATCTAATAAAAATTAAGTGTGAAATCTTCGTAAGGTGATCAACTATAACCCAAATAGAATTATTTCCTTTGGATGTTTTGGGACAGGTGATGAAAAAGTCCATAGTGATGTTTTCCCATTTCTATTCCAATATGGGTAATGGTTGTAACATCCCCTTAGGATTTTTTCTTTCAACATTAGCTTGATGATAAACCAATCATCAATAGACATATTCAGAGACAACTCTTTTCATGCCATCCCACCGGAAGTACTCTTTCAGGTCCCTATACATCTTTGTGCTTCCAGGGTGAATAGAGAATTAAGAACCATGAGACTCATCTAATAGCTCATTCTTTAATTATGGTATGGGAGGAATACAATCCTGGTTCCTAAACCTTATTATTTAATCACAATAAAGGTTGAATTCAGGAACATTTCTCACATTCTTTTGTAGATCTACATATTTCTCATATTCCTCCTTAATCTTCACATGTATTGATGGATAGACATTTATTTTAGAAAGATAATATTTCCCCTTCCTTTAAAATTTCAAGATCCATCCTATGAAAATCCATATATATTGGATATTTTGTTATCCTCATCATAGATAAGCTAGCATGGTCTTGTCGACTTAATGCATCTACCACCTTGATTACTTTTCCAGGGTGGAAATTTATTAACCAGTCATAATATGTAATCAACTCCAACCATCATCTTTGATGCATATTCAACTGCTTTTAAGTGAAAATATACTTTTAAATTTTATGATGTGTATAAATATCAAAACTTTCACCATAAAGAAAATGCCTTTATGTCTTTAATGCAAAGATTACCGTAGCTAGGTCCAAGTCATTAGTTGAGTAAATTTTCTCATGTATTTTCAACTACCATGAGGCATAAGCTATCACCGTATAATTTTTCATGAGAACACATCCCAACCCCTTCTTGGATGCATCACTATATATCCCAAACCTATCTCCACTACAAGTCAATGTAATCACAGGTGCAATGGATAACCTTGTTTTTAGTTCTTTGAAATTCTCTTCACATTCCTCCATCCAAATGAACTTAAATCCTTTCTGAGTCAACTTGGTGAGTGGATTAGATAATCATGAAAAATATTTCACAAAACATCGATAATACCCATCCAAACCAAGAAAACATTGGATCTTAGTTACCATTTTTAGTCTTGACTATCTTTCAATAACCTCTATTTTTTCTAGATCCACAAATATCCCCTCTCTTGAGATTATGTGACCCTAAAAAGAAAATTTCTGAATACCAAATTCACACTTGGTAAATTTGGCATAAAGATTATCCTTTCTTAGGGTCTTCAGTACAATTCACAAGTGATCTTCATGTTCTTGCTTTCTCTTTGAATAGACAAGAATATATTCTATAAAGAATATCACAAACAGATCAAAATTGTCTTTAAAGACTCTATTCACCAGATCCATGAAGATAGTGGGGGAATTAGTAAGATCAAAAGGCATCACTATAAATTCATAGTTTCCAAACATTTTATGGAATAAAGTCTTTGGTATAACCTCCTTTTTGACTCTTATTTGATGATATCTTTAATGAAGATCAATCTTCGAAAAGTATTGAGCTCCACATAGTTGTTCAAATAATTCATCAATGTGGGGAAGAGGATATTTGTTCTTGATAGTGATCTTGTTAAGTAATCAATAATCAATATAGAGTCTCATTGTTCCAAATTTCATCTTAATATAAAGAACATGTTCTCTCCTGGGTGATGCACCAGGGTGTATGAATCCCTAATTAAGATTCTATTAGAGTTGCTTCTTCAATTCCTATAACTCAATTGGGTCTATTCTATAAGGTGTCTTTGAAATCAGTATAGCACCCAGAATGAGTTCTATTGAAAACTAAACTTCAAAATTTGGTGGAGGACTAGGAAATTCCTCTATAGAGATATAATAAAACTCCCATACAAGGGGTGTATTCTTAATAGTGAGTTTCTCCCCAAATATTTGAGATAAATAACCTTCATTTACAAGATTCATGACCCATAAGATAGAATAGATTTCTAGTAGAAGGTTATATTTATATTTTCATCAATAGATGAGCATAGATTGATTTGGAATATGAAATGTGACTTACCGTCCTTGAAAATTGATATGTGATCCTTATATAGAAATTCAATCCATTACAAGAATCATATCAAATTCCACTATAGGAAGGACCACACAATTTAAAGGAATCACTTTCCCACAAACTTCAACTCAAGAAGAATTATGAGATTTTGATGCGACCATTATGCCATTAAAATTTCCCACATCTAAATCAACATATAGCTATTAAGGTAATACGTTGATACCCTTAGAAAATTCTTCAGAAATAAAAGAGTGGATGTATCCAGAATAAAATAAAATATTTTCTTCTTTAGAGTAGATGGTAAGTGTACATTTCACCACTTCATTATTGTACTCCATTTCAATGATATTTATTGCATGTGAATTTAATTTTTCTTTGATCTTAATAGATTTTTGACGTCGATCATCATCAATAACCCTTGGATTAGGTAATTGATTGGCATAATACCCCATTTCCTTTCACTTGTAGCATTGAAGTGTTGGATGTGAATTCTGTGTACCCTTTTCTTTTTTCACATAATTAGAAATATTTTTTCCATCAATTTGTAATTCAACTTCCCAACAACCTTTTTTTCCACACTTAAAACATTTACTAGTTACTTTAAGTCAATTCCCTCCATGTTTCTTTCCACACTTTGAGAAAAAAGTAAAAATCGTCTTCTTTTCAGTGTATTCTTTATATTTTACTTTGAATTCAATTTTTATCTTCTTATCAAACCCATATGATTGATGGGTTACTCCAATATCCATCTCAACCTTGAGAGAACATCGAAAATTTTTGTTGTAGTAATTAAAGTCCCTTATGGTTAATTTCCTTCAGAGACTTGGTTTTAAACACTAAATAATTGATCAATTTTACTCTCAGGTAAAATAATAATTCCAGAAGCGTTCCTTACAAGTCTTGTAAAATTTTCTTCGTAGTTACCAAAAGATTCACCATCCTTTTTATTAAGTTCAAGTAACTCCTTCTACATATTTTTTCTAAGAATATGAGGAATGTACTTTTTGAAAAATAATTTCTTGAACTCGTACCATTCCATGGACTCAACTTCGTCTATTTGCCTCATATTATTGATAAGATTTTAAAATCAATTAGCTTCCCCTTCAAAACGATATACTTATAAGATGACATTATCTTGTTCATAACATTTCAGAACTAAAAATATCTTTTCAATGGTAACAATCCATTGTTCAACCACTAATGAATCAGAAGACCCATTGATTGAAGGTGGACACTACCTTATAAAGGATTTAACAAAATTTTCTCCCTTCTTTGCTTGTTTGGAAGTCCATCATGATTCATATCTTGAGAAATTTGTGTGAGCATGGATACAATATTTTTCATTCCAGCTCCCATAACATTTTTTTGCCCAGGGGGACAATCATTTCATTTCCCATCACATTCAGGATTAATGTTGTTCTGTTGGGTTCCAACCATTAACTAAGACCAAGAAGAATAGTGTGAGAAATACTAATAATAATGGGAAAACCACATAATAAAAGAATAAAATTTCAATTTAAGACACTTTAGGTTTTATCCTAGGTTATTCATTAACATCTTTAAAACACTAGAATAATATTGTAACCTATACTTAGACATATCCTTAGGGTTCTTACTAAGGTTCTATCATCCTATTTTTCCAAGGTTAACTGTAGCTTTACTCAGATACCAACTATAATGGGCCATACTTTACATGTATATATTACTTCAACATTGAAGAATTTTTATTAAATTATATAACAAAGACCATTCCAAGACCTTATAGGTTTAGTGTCTTTAGAAACTGGGAAACATAAACAACTGGTTCATAAATCATCTACATTATCTCCCGTTTATTTCTTCAAAACTAGATTCATTTTTTACATATCTTACTTAATACCCTTATTTATGACCTGGGGAGAAGAATAATATGAATGGGTGAGATCAAATTCTTATTAAGAGTAAACAAGGAAAATATCCATCATATTATAAGAACATAACATTTGAAAATCTTATCCCACGTATAAAAGATCAGAATACCATTCCATAAGATAAATCATAAAAGTGAAATGTAATCCCAATAGTAATAACATAAGACATGAAATTTCATGTCATGTTAACATAACCATAGAAAATCATTTCATATTAGTCAAGGCTCATCTCCAAGACCATCATAGTGGATAAATTCCATTACTGAATTGAGTTCACTCCTCATTCCATCCCTTTATTAATGAATGAGATTTACTTTCTTTTTCAGTCATGTCTATCTCATTAGATATAAATATTTACCCAATTCATTGGAGGGTGATATAGGTCCCAACCATCTCAAAATGAAACAATTATTATGTGTTCCACAAAAACATAAATCATTTATCATAGCATAACTAATGAAATAAAACAGGTTTCCTAAACATCATCCCATCATAATCTATTTAAAATAAATGGATTTCATAAAAATAATTCCATCATAAAAACAATAAAATCAAAGTAATAATATTGATGAAAATATAACCCTATTTCATTTTATATGGAAAATAATTTTTATAAAACACTTGAACTTAATTTCTAAGGAAAATATCTTTTCTTTTCCAATTTTTTTTCTTTTATCAAAATGACACATAATTTTAAATGAAAATAATTTAGTTGATAATAATCATGAAATTGTTTAGATTAATCTTCATGTAAATCAGGTTTCATGAAACCATAAAATTCCATTCATGTCGTATAAGTTAAAAAAACATTCTTCTCGTACTTTTGCTAGAAAAGTCAAAAAGTACCTCAAATCGAATAATGAAAAAAGATTACTTTCACACTATTTAATAAAAATTCCCTAAATGGTATATTTAACTTTAAAAAAATTTATAAGAATAGAAATAATATTACATAATTAGAAAACATGGATGTGTATGATAAATATACCCCAGCATATACTTACGTATAAACAATCTCGGATAAAAAATAGATTGTAAAATTATCCATTACCTTAGGTATGATATCCTTCATATGTATCTGAACCTACTGTATAATGATTTAAATAATTTTATTGGATTATTTTAGAATCATAATCATTTTTATGATATCATTGAAAGGTGCAGTCATGGGTGATCTCAAATGAAGTGTGATTTCTTGGGTACTGGGGTGCATTAGAGTGGCTGACCAAGGTCATCTCTCAAAGGAGGAAGTAAATTAAAAAAACTTCTTAAAGGTAGTATAAAAATAATATAAAAGAAAATAAAAACAATACTTTAAAGGATGGGGTTTTTTAAACATTTATAAAACTCGATGTTTTTTGGAATAAGATTGAAATTTTTTGTTTTTAATTTTTAAATGAAGTTCGATTAAAAAGACGCCACAAGAAGATGTTTTTCTAAGAAAATATTTTAAAAGGTGTAATCGATCTAACTCTACCTCTTAATATAATTAATAATCATTATAATTTAAATTGACATCCAATTAATTATGATCTTATAACTTTTTAACCCATGAACCCTATGAGAATTAACCTTACCACAAAGATGAAGTTAATTAAACCCTAGGATATCTTCAGAACATTTAATCGCATCACGCTCTTTGATTGATGTTATAAGGATAGAATATGGTCATTGGTAAATTAAGTCACATATAAATTCTATAAATAATAACTAATTGAGTTTAGAAATTATGTTTGTTCTCTACAAATTAATTCCGTGTGGGTTTGAATTACTAGTTAAGGTTGCACTCTCAAAGTTCACAAAATTCCCGACCTCGCGTGTTTTGTGTTAACTATTCAATTTCTTTATTAGTTTCATTTAAATTAAAAACTCAATTAATATATCATAATAGGTGAATTATAGTATCTCATTGATTTAAAATAAATTAATTAATAAGTATATATGTCAATCGATTACTAAAAGGTATTACTCTTCTATGGGTGGCGTAGTCATCGTAGAAATGTTTTACATGCACATTGGTTTAGAAAGGGTAAAACCCAATCTAATTTATACTATTTATTCCAGCCCAATTATGAATATTAAGGAAGAATAAAATACAGGAATACAGGGTAATATAGAAGAAGATTTAAGAAAGAAAAGAGGAATAAAGAAGTTTATTATGCGAATATAAATGTTACAAATAAAGAAAGAGAGGAAGGCTTTGATGAAGGGATCCATGCTTCAAGATCCCCCCTATGAGTATAAGAAGTTACAAAACCTCTAAGGTGGTGATAAGACTCATATATAACTCCAAAATGTCATTACTTCACTTTTTAGTCGAACTTCTAAATGAGGTTCCCAAAGTGTTATTTTATAGGAAAATTGGAAGGTGGTTTTGAGCACATAGATTGTGTAAAACCAATTGGCTCGTAATTTTGGGCCACTAGAAAGTTGAATATAAATTTGGAAAAAACTAGAATTTTGTATCCCCACATCCGGAATATCTCCACTGAATGTTTGGATCCATTTGGACAATCACAGCCATAGATATTGATAAAATATAGAACACCACTTTTGACTTGTGTTGATTTGATTCCATTGATAGATCAGTTCGAATGGGAATTTTAGAGGCCGAATGAAGCTTGGGTTTCTTCATATGAAATTTATCCCATTATGTTTTATATGGTAACAAAAACATTTTATCCCATTTTGAGGCACTAATTTTTAGAAATGTGAAAAACAGTGGACATATGTCTTTGGGATTTTATGCAGTTTGGTCTATTTCCCTTCTGGATCATCTCCGACTCTCCAAATCACCTACTCCAACAAAGAAATCACCAAAACAAGAATAATTTGTCTTTGAAAAAGTGATAAACATTTAATAATTTAATCAAATAGTATATTCAATTTGAGATATTATTTTTTATTTTAAATACAAAACTAGTTTAAAACAGTGATATAAGAGTGAAATAATGTAGTGAATTGTGATGCCATCACACCCCCACACTTACCCTTTTTCACTCATGAGAAAAAACCCATATCATGTATTCCAAAAAAAGTTGTGAAAAGTAAACATCAATGTCAAAAAAAATTTAAATCACATATCCTTGAGATTTAACAATTCCACACCAAGAAAAAAAAATGGTATCATGCCTCATAAAATCCATTATTTCAAGTTCTCCATTTATAATATTCAATATATTTCCACTTCATTTGTCCTCCCATGAACACAAAAGACTTACATCACTTTAATTTTCTCCCATCACAAAAATGACAATTTTTCAGCAATGTCTTTCTCATACAAACTCATAAAAGGGTCACTATAGGCTTGATAAATTCCTACATCTCCACCCATTTTGAGTCAAGGATATATGTTTATCATGAAGACTTTTCAGTGTTATTATGTTTATTTAGGTTGGTAGTATTTAGTTGTAAAAAATTCTGAGGCTAAATGATGAGGGATTGACTCTTTTTAAAGAAAAATTGCATTAATCTAATTTTCACTTAAATATGGTCTCCTCCTCAATCCCCCTTATCATCAATTTAGATCCATCATCATGAAAAGTAATGGGAATTTTACACCATTCATCATTTCAGCTACAAAAATGTCAATATTCTCCAAAATAGTTTTTCATAAAAGCTCTAGATAAGCACAACTTTCTTTCTTTTTTAGAAGCTTCAGAAAGGAACACCTTCACTTGTCATTAAAGCTCCAGAAAAGGCACAAATTTCAACAGAATTATTTTTTCAGTAGAAAACACATCTCTTCAAAATTTAATTTTTCACCCAAAGTATCACAAAATGTGGTAGCACAACACAAGACAGCTTCCCCCACACTTAAGTTCAACTAGATTATAAAATTTCACTTCAAGAGTTGGTTGGATAGGGAAAATTGTCTTGTAATGTGGCTAACCTAACAGGATATTCATGGATTATAAGGGCTAAATGGATTAAATGTTCAAGGTATACCATTATAAAAAAGGATTCTTTGAAATAAGGGCTTTAATACCAAACAAATGCCTCAATCATTTAAAATACAAGTACCTAAAACCCTCCAATTTTTATAGGAATAAATCAAATTCTAGTTAAATCAAGCAAGGATTGGTTCTCCCAAGAAATTAGGTATATGTAAAGAATATGAAAAGAATGGTTCAGAAGCCTCACAGGAAAGTGATTTCAAATATAAAGATAGTGAGATGTGTCATGGGATTTAAAATTCAGAGTAATTTTCATGAAATTACTAAAGATTTGAACTTGAAAAAATGTCATTTTCAGCATTCATTTAAGCTCATTTTCAAGGAATAAATTGTTTCACTTATTGATATAGAATTAAAAATGGTGATGAGAATCATTTCAGATCAAAAGTTTCAAAAAACACAAAAAAACGAAAAATAAACACACAAAATTTAAAAAACACACAATTTTTTTCTTTTTTAAATCATTGAAAAAGTAGGAAAACAATTGAAATTACTAAACTAAAAGGTTACCTCCCCCACACTTAAAATATTGCATTGTCTTCAATGTGAACTCATGGGATGGTATATGTACATGGAATGAATAATTTTAAATTATAAAAATAATATAAAAGTGAAAGGTTTAGGAACAACCTTCTATGCTCAAGTGATAATGGGGTCATGAAATGTGATGAAATCCACTACATCAGTAGGAAGTCCCTCATTTTATTTCTTTAAACGTTTCCCATTGAATTTAAAGCTCCTTCTAGTGCCTTCTTTTGAAATCTCCACTGCACCATAAGAAAAAAATTAGATACAATATAAGGACTTAACCACCTAGAACACAACTTACCAGGCATCGGATTCAGTCATGAACTATAGGGAAAAACATTCTCTCTAACTTGAAATTTTCTTTTCTGGATCATTTTCTCATTAAATGATTTTAATCTTTCCTTATAGAGCCATTAGTTCTCATATAAATACAATCGAATCCCCTCACGATCTTGAATTTTCAGATTCCTTTGGATTCCATCATGGGCTAAATCCATGTTGCATTTCATTATATCTGAATAATCCCGATGCTCAACTTCCACGGGCAGATGAAATGATTTCACAAAAAAAATCTTAAATGGGGACATACCAATTGGTGTCTTGTATGTTGTCCTATAAGCTCAAAATGAATCATCCAAGCACTTTCTCCAATCCTTCCTATTTGGCTTCACAGTTGTTTTAAATCACGATTTGAAAACTTGGTCTAGCCAGTTGTTTGGGGGTGGTAGGGTGTGGATGTTTTGTGTGTCACCCCATACTTCTGAAGGGGGAAGAAAAAATCTGATTGTAGAAGTGTGTCCCTTGGTCACTAATGATGGCCTTCAGTACTCCAAACCTGCAAAAAATTTGTGGTTTGACAAATTCCACTACAACATGAGAATCATCAGTCCTGGTGGCCTTAGCCTCCACCCATTTTCTCACATAATCAACAACAACCAAAATATAAAAAAAAATTAACTAGGAAAAGGACCCAAAAAATGTATGCCCCACAAATCAAAAATCTCACGGAATAATATGGGTTGTTGAAGCATATCATGTCTCCTAGAAATGTTTTCCCTGTGTTTCCAACATGAGCACGACTTACAATACACATGAGAATCATGAAATATGCTAGGCCAATATAATATATAGTCTAAAACATTCCTAGATATCCATTGGGGTCCAAAGTGTCCACCACCAGAAAGTGTATGACAAAATTGTAGAACAAAATCAAACTCATGATCAGGAACACAACTTCTAATAACTTGGTCACTACACATGCTCCATAGGCATGGATCATCCCAAACATTAAATATTGAATCAATATTTAATTTTTGGACTTAATGGTTCTTTGAATTTGTAGGAATTTCAGAGGAAATAATGTAGTTAACTAAATATGCATACCAAGGATGCATACCTGAGATGGAATAAAGATGATCATTGGGAAAAGTGTCTAGATGTGGTACCTAGTCCAAGGTTCCATCCTCTAGTGTGTGAGTAAGCCTACTCATGTGGTCCGCCACTAAGTTTTCTGACCCCTTCTTGTCCTTTATCTCAATATCAAATTCTTAAAGAAGGAGCATCCATTAGATTAGCCTAGTCTTTGTGTCTGGCTTCTTTAAGAGGTACCTCAGAGCTGCATGGTTAGAAAAAACAACTACTTTAGATCCCAATAAATATGAATATAATTTATCTAAAGCGAATGTGACAACAAGAAACTCATTTTCTATGGTTGTGCAGTTTTTTTGGGATGAATCCAGTGTCCTTGATGCATAGGTAATCACATGTGAACCTCCCTCCACCCTCTGAGATAAGACAGCTCAAACTACAAAGTTAGAGGCGTCACATATAAGCTCAAAATAAATCTCCCACTTTGGGGGTTGTATGATCAGTGGAGTGGTCAGTCACTTCTTTAGCTTATCATAGGAAGTCCTACAATAATCATCAAACAAAAAATCAGAATCCTTTTGAATTAATCGTGACATAGGAAGAGAAATCTTACTAAAATCTTTGATGAAGCGCCGATAAAATCCTACATGCTCTAGGAAAGATCTAACATCACGTACACATGAATGATATGGTAAGGATGAAATAATTTCTATCTCATATCTATCAACCTCTGTCCCATGTTTTGATACTACATGCCCTAGTACAATGACATGCTCTACCATGAAATGACACTTTTCAAAGTTTAGGACTATATTCTTCTCAATACAACGATTCATCACCTTTCCCAAACTAATTAGACATTCATCAAATAAGGATCCATAAACTGTAAAATCATCTATAAATACATCCATGCAGGTCTTAATAAAATCAGAAAAATACTCACCATGCATCTCTGGAAGGTACATGAGGCATTGCAAAGTCCAAATGGAATCCTTAGGTAGGCAAACGTTCTGAATAGACAAGTGAATGTTGTATTCTACTGATCCTCCAGAGCTATAGAAACCAGAAAATATCAAAAAAACCCATCCAAGATACAATAATGTGTCTTCCTATCTAGTCTCTCAAGTATTTTATCAATAAATGGGAGGAGAAGATGGTCCTTGCAGGTGGACTAATTTAGTTACCTATAATCAATACACACACCAATTGTTTTGTTCCCTCATTGGATCTAACTCATATTTCTCATTTTGAACAATAGTAACACCACTTTAATTAGGCATGAACTAAATAGGACCCACCCACTAATAATCTGAAATGGGATAAATTATACCTACCTCAATCAAGTTTTCAACCTCTTTTTTAACAACCACCAAAATGTTGGATTAAGTCTCCTTTGTGGATGCCTAAACGGTGTAGCCCCATCCTCCAAAAGAATCATATGCATGAAAATGGAAGGGCTAATACCTGATATGTGAACCAAGGTCGATTTGATTTCCTTAATATTCTCCCTCAAAAGATTTAAAAGTTTTTCTTCACGTTCAAAAGAGATATTGTTAGCAATGATAACAAGTAATATTTTACCACTCAACAAGTATGAGTATTTGAGATTAGGTGGAAATGGATTGAGTTACAATATAAGGGGGTTCTGTATAGATGGATATAGTGAAAGAATGGAAATATGTGCACAAAGAGCATTAGTATCAAAATAGACATCATCAAAATCAAAGAATAGTTCATCAAATCCATCAGCATACTCAATAGCCATGTCATAATCAAAGTTCACATGATCAAAATCAGAATATAAATCCATTTCAAAATCAAATCTAAGAGAGTCTTTTAATTTAGAAACAGGTGTCTAAGTACTCTTAGAAATTAAACTAGAACCAATACTCACAATCTCCCTAAACATAGGACAATCAAATTCCATTGGTTTTTATTTGGTGGTTCAAAATGGGAGATAAAAAATGAATAATGGTCCTATTAGGGGTACTTCATGGAGTCCATAACATTAAATATTACAACTTCATCCCAAACTCCATAGAAAGTGTACCCTTATTGACATTTATAATAGTTTTTGCAGTTTTGAGGAAGGTTCTACCTAAGATAATTGGAGCATGAGAACTTACCTGATCATCCTCCATTTTAAGCATGTAGGAATATGATGGAAAGATCATGTCTCTTACCCAAACAAGTACATCATCAAAGACTCCCACTGGATATGTTTTAGCTCTATTTTCCAACTACATCACTACTCTCATCGAGTTTAACTCACCAACCTGAAAAGAAGAGAATATAGAGTGAGGAATCACATTTACAGAAGCTCCCAAATCACAAAGAGCATCCAAAAAGTTAAACTACCCTATAATTCACTGGATAGTGAATTTCCCTAAATCCTCACATTTTGTTGGCATTGCTAGAGTTGGTTTAATGAGTGGTGACACATTCCTTCCAAGATTGATCCTTTCATTTCCTTTGATTTCTATTCAATTGGTGAAAAGTTCTTTTAAGAATTTCGCACACCTTGGTATTTTTTAATGGCTTCAAGTAAAAGGATGTTGATCTCCACATGCTTGAATGTGTCCAAAATCTCTTTTTTTTCATCGCCTCCTCATCCATCTTCTTGGTCTGTACAACCCTATTTGGAAAGGGAAAGAGTTTAAGAGGAACATCATCACTCTTTTTCTTACCTTTATCTTTCTCCTTGGGTTTCTCAATAGTTTGTGTGGAATAAGGATTTTCTGGAGTTGAGGTGAATCCCGATGGAATGGTATGTACAGATATATCATTCATTTTCTTCCAAATTCTTAATGTAATGGAACTAACATTACCCTTGGGATTTGGAGTAGGTTGGGAAGGTAGATTTCTAGAATTCTTACTTACCAATTCATGGAGGGCAGTGGAAATCTGGCTCATTTGAGTCTTCAACTCCCTCAGCTCCAAACCTTGACTCTTTATATCATTCTATTGATTAAGAACAATTTTCTTCAAAATATCATCGGTTTTTGAATCTACCTTTGGTTGAGAATTCCCTTGTTGTTGTCTTGTAGATGATTGAGCTTTAAATAATTTTTGGGGTTGTTGGAAACCCTATTGGTGAGGTGGAGGATACTATACGTTTTGTTGAAAATGGGGTCTTTTTTATTGTCTAGAGCCATACCTCGTGTTCGATTGATCCTTCCACCCTTTGTTATATGTTAGACCAAACGAATCAAACTTATTTTGGGGATATGTTTTTTGTTGCTGCTGCTGATATGGTCTCCCTGGAAACACCAATGCACAATCTTCTATTTTTGTAGTCGGGGGAAACAGTTAGTTGGGTGGTCTATTTCAGTGAAAATTCCATAAGGACTTGAAGGAGGGGGTTGGGATGTCTTTTGATCCAATGAAATATGCCTCACCACAGTGGTAAATTATTATATCTTAGAATTAATCAAATTACTTTGAATAGAAGAAGGACTTACCTGATGTACCCCTCGAACATGTGGTGTACCTCAATCACAAATTTTTTGGGAGTTTTGGGAAATATTTTCAATCAATGCACATGTAGATAATAGTGTATTGTCCACCAATGCCCCTACAGCTACAACATCCACCATGATTCTCTCCATATGTGTGAGTCCTTCATAGAAGTACTGGATGAGTAGACGCTCACTAATTTGGCGATGTGGGTAGCTTCCACACAACTTCTTAAATCGATCCCAGTACTCATACATTGACTCCCCATGTGCTTGCTTGATCCCCGAGATATCTTTTTGAATGGATGTTTTCCTTGATACTGAAAAAAATCTCTACAAGAAAAGACATTTCAAATTGTTCCAACAAGTGACATCTTCAGGTTTTAAATAATACATCCAATCCTTTGCAGCTCTATCACGTTATAATGAGAATGCTCTTAGTTTCATTTGATATTTAGAAATATTTCTTGGTTTTAAGGTTAAGAAAAAAACATTAAATTCTTTTAAATTTTTGTTTGGATCCCCACCAGATAATCTATGAAACTTTGAAAGAAGATTAATTAACCCAGATTTCATTTCAAAGTTTTATTCAAGATTCAGGTATGCAATAAAATTTGGTTGATAATTAATATCAGGTGTGGCTAATTCTAGAATGGTTATATTAATTTCATTGTTATTGTCTTCATCCATTGGTTCTTTTTTTTAATTTGGACTTAGAAGTGTTTCCAATTTCAATGTTCTTGGAGTGGAGGAATTATCCAACTAGTTGAATGTTGAAACTTTCAATAGATTGAGAATGTATGATTCGAGCATGCAGGCTACGTTCAATCTCAGTGTCAAGATCTAATAGATCTTCTGGATTAGTTTGTGTCATAAATCAAATAAAAATAAAAAGGAAGGAAAGTCGACCATAATAAAATAAAAATGAGAAGTTTGAGTTTATGTTCCAAAAAGAAGAATAAAATAATAGAAGAAGAATAAGAAAGAAAGGAAAAAAAGATTGGGTAAAGAAGAAATAAATAAGAGAAGAAGAGAATAAAATGTAAAAAAATACCTCTAATAAGTTGAAATAATTACCTTCCTCCCCGGAAATGGATCCAATTTGAAATTTTTTGTCGTGGGCGCTCAAAAATCAAGTGTGATTTATTGGGTACTTGGGTGCAACAGAGTAGCTGACCAGACTTGTCTCTTAAAGGAGAAAGTAAATTAAAAAATCTTCTTAAAGGTATTATAAAAATAAAGTAAAAGAGAATAAAAACAATACTTTAAAGGGTGGGGGGGGGGTTATTTATAATTTATAAAACTATAAGATTTTTTTTGGAAGAAGATAGAATTTTTTGTTTTTAATTTTGAAATGAAGTTCGATTAAAAAGACGCCACACGAAGATGTTTTTCTTAGAAAATATTTTAAAAGTTGTAATAGATAAAATTCTACCTCTTCATTTAATTATTAATAATTATAATTTAAATTAAAATCCACTTAATTATGATACCCTAAATTTTTAACCCCCAAACCCTATGATAATTAACCTTACCACAAAGATGAAATAAATTAAACCCTAGTCTATTTTCAGAACATGTAATCGCAACACCCTGCTTTGATTGATGTTATAAGGATAGCTTATATTCAATGGTAAATTAAGGTACATATCCATTTTGTAAATGATGACTAATTTAGTGTAGGGATTATGTTTGAACTATAGAAATTAATCCCATGTGGTTTTGAATTACCGATTAAGGTTGCACTCTCACAGTTCACATAATTCCTGACCTCACGTGTTTTGTGTTAACTATTAAATTTCTTGATTAGATTAATTTAAATTAAAAAATCAATTAATAGATCATAATATGTGAATTATAGTAGCTCATTTATTCAAAATAAATCAATGAATAAGGATATAGATCGATCGATTACAAAAATTAACTACTCTTCTATGGGTGGTGTAGTCATCGTAGAAACCTTTTGCATGTGCAAAGGTTTAGAAAGGGTAAAACTCAATCTCATTTGTAATATTGATTCCAGATATATTAAGAAGATTAAGGAAGAATAAATAACATTATAATAGGGGAATACAGAAGAAAATATAATAAATAAAAGAGGAATAAAGAAGTTTATTATGAAAACATAAATATTACAAAGAAAGAAAGTGAGGAAGGCTTTGATGAAGGGATCCTTTATTTAAGATCTCCCCCCTATGTGTATAAGGAGTTATAAAACCTCTATGGTTGTGATAGGAATCCTCTATAACTCCAAAATGGAAGAACTTCACTCCTTAGTCGAACTTCTAAATGAGGTTCCCAAGGTGTTCTTTTATAGGAAAATTGGATGGTGGTTTTGAGCACACAGATTGTGTAAAACCACTTAGATCATAGTTTTCTGCCACTAGATAGTCAAATATCCCTTTAGAAGAAACTATAATGATGTATCCCCACATCAGGACTATCTCCATTAAACATTTGGCTTTATTTGGAAAATCACATCTAGAGATATTGATAAAATATAGAACACAACTTATGACATGTGCAGATTTGATTCCTTTGATAGACCAGTTAATATGGGAATTTTAGAAGTCAAATGAAGCTTGGTTTCCTTCATATTAAATGTATCCCATTAAGTTTTGGAGTAGACAAGAATATTTCAGCCCATTTTGAGACACATATTTTTATAAATGTGTAAAACAGTGGACAAATTTCTTTGGGCTTCCATGTAGTTTCGCCCATTTCCCTTCTGGATCATCTCCGACCTTCCAAATCACCTCCTCCTATAATGAAATCACTTAAACAAGAATAATTTACCTTTAAAACAGTGATAAAAATTTAATAATTGAATCAAATGGGATGTGAAATTTGAGATAATATTTGAAATTTTAAATAGAAAACTAGTTTAAAATAGTGATTTAGGGGTGAAATAATGTAGTAAATTGTGATGCGATCAATCATATCTGGTTATATATAATCCATTTTTAGTAACATTTAATTGTCAGTCATTATTCAAATATTAACTACTTTATGTTCTTATATGAGATTTGTCAGATAAGTTAATGTTCCACTTCTTAGGTTATAATTAAATCATTTACAGAATGCTATTAGTATAATATATATCATATTTTTTCATTCAATTCATGTATATAATCATGGTTTAATGAAGATCATGTGGAATGAATCGTATCACATCCTGAAGATGGTAGGTCGTACCCACGCATGGGTGATGATATCATTCCCAAAATTATTGAATGATATTAAAGTAAATAGTGTATAATATTTTAGGATTAGTAACAAGTTATAATTATCATATATAGTTATTATTTCCATCATTATACCCATGAATGTAAGTCGATGGTGAAAAATAGATTACACCACAATGTGGAGATGGTATGCCTTACGTGCACACACGTGATGATTTCATTTTTCATAGGATGGATATAAGGTGAAATATGGTCGTTTCATATTTTTAATAACATATCAGTATATGAGTGATACTGATATTATTACCTTATAATTAAACAACTAATGAAGAGGAAGTAGTAGAAGAAAGAAGTTTTAAAGGATCGGTAGAAGAGATTACCTCATTCTCAACGTGCTTCCTCTAGATCTCATCTTAGAGCACTAGTTTTGGTCTTTGAAGATTTCCAGAACCTCTAGAATGAAAATAGGGAAGTTAAGAAGGAAACAATGTAAGGGATGGATGATCTTGAAGGCTCAAAATGAAGTTAAAAGGCTAGGGAGGAGGTTCCCTTTTATAATTTAGGTGAGGTGCACTTTTGTAAACTCAATAAATAATAATTTATAATAAAATCAAACCCTACCTAAAAATCCTCCAAAATGTCACAATTTTGAAGATGAGATGAGATAGGTTTTTAATCTCATCAACCAATAAATTTTAGACAAGTTATTTTTTATATTTAAAACATATATTTTTAATTGACACTTAATTATTCTATTTAATTTTTATTGTTGTAAAAAAATTCTAAATATTTAATGGTTATAAATATTTACTTATATGGTGTTATTTGATCATAAATGGATATTTTATGAAATTATAGACCTTAAAATTATCACTTTGTAATTATTGAATACTTTTATTATTTATAAATAATTTAATAAAATTTTATTTTTATAAAATATCAATAGTGTCATTTTTGACACTATTCATTTATTTGAATTTAAATAATATCCACAAAGAATATAAATTTGAACCAAAATATTTAATAAAATCATAATATAACATATTCACCTATAAAATTCATGGATAACATTAATTAGTTCATATGATATTTCTTTTAATATTTTTAATACCATTTTTTTGATATTTCTATTAATAAAATAATTTCTACATCAATATTGTGTCATTATTAATGGAAATTATTTAATATCTAAAAATTATAAATAAATTTCTATGATATATGTAATTATTTTATATATTTAAAGACTAGGTATATTAAATACTATATTCTAGTTACCCATATATTAAAATTAATACACTTATATAAAATTAGATTGCGAAATTTTGTCACATTCATTAGTTTTTATTATATTCATGTCATGTTCATAGGTAAGTGGAAATTAAGTTATTATATTTCTAAAAATAATGATAAGGGTAAAATTTAGTCATAAAATAGTATTTCTACAAGTATTTAGGTAATTTTATAATATTATTTTTACCTTTAATTACCCGATTTACCTTTAACTATGGTGATAAAATAATTACCAAAGTTATTATTCATAATGCCAAAAAATAAAAGTATCCTATTAACATAATTTGGAACTAATTATTCTAAATATGGAATCAATTTTTAAAAATTAAAAGCACATAATTTTCAGTAATTAATTTAAAATTAATCTCGTGGTTGAGATGAAAAAATGGGTTCTAAAAGTTAAAATTTTGCAAATAATTAAAATGTTTTTACATCTGAATTTAATGTAAAATTAATTCCAATGACCTAAATTATATTAAATGGAAGAAATATATTATATTTATACTTTTAAACCATTTAATATTATAATTTTACGATGTAACTAATTTCAATGAAAATGTTATTTTCATTTAAAATTTAGCATATTTTTACTATTCATCAAAACATAAAAGTTATCAGAAAAATATCATAAATCCATCCAAAGTAAATTTTTATATCCTAATTCAAAATAACATGTTTATTTTATCATATAAAAATTATTAATGTTTCAAAATAATAATTTAAAAGGGGTTCTCCATTCGAAGGTATAAAATTAAACTTTAAAAAAAATATGTTTTTTATACATCAAATAGTGTTTTATTCACACCCTATGACTAAAATATCCATTGGATGAATATAAAAAGTATTTTATTAAGTATATAAATATATATCCTGTTAATTACATTACCAAAAGTAATTCAATCAAAAATAAAAATATATAAATGATTTATATTTTTCAAAAATAACTGATAGCCAATGAATTTACAATACATTTTTATAAGTTAGTTATAATTATTCCTACTAACATAACTGATAGGCTATAATGGTAATTTTATAATAAGGGAGGCTCACGATTTGTTTAAACTCATGATTTCATGCAAAGAAATCTACTGAATAATAAAAATTATTTAAATAAAATATTTCATAAAACATCATGGTGTTACAACCAACACTCCAATTAACATCGTCTTAATATTCACACAATACTTTCAATATATAATCTCAAAATCTATGGGCGATATTTTTGGTGGACCTTTCATCACTCTCCTCACTAAACGACTTAACATTGAATTTGATGAGATCGCCTTACTTGAGCTTAAACTAACCGTTCGTTTTGATCCCACCATGGTACGTAACATGCGTATGATATAATTTGATTGAATCCACTACCAGTTTCAAGGAAAACATGGAAAAGCATGGGATGAACCCCGTAAAACCTACCCCAACCAGCTACCTCCCACCACTCCACCCCACATGATGAGGTCTACCAACCCCCACACCCACCACCATTATTCCACCACCACCCACTCTTCCTATTTCAAGTTCCCATGCCTCATTGGAAACCTATTTAGTGACATGGATCTCTACTAGAAGTGGCAATAAGATATGTATTCTATGTTTTATTATCAGGTTGAGGCCACTAAGAGACGATTAGCGGGAATCAACATGAAAAATCTTCCTACACCCAATCTCTACTCTCCCCTACCCATCCAAACCCTTCATACTACTTATACGGGGAATGATCCACTCATTCCGATCTTTCCTGATCCTCCGCTCCACTAGAGGAACCACCAACAGGACCTCCTAATGAAGGAATGAACACTGATCTAGCCCCAAAATATCCCTCATGGGCCGAAGAAGCCCACACACAGTTCTAAGATCCATTTGTCTTTGATCACTCCATGGAATGGAACTGATTTTCTTGGATCTTATAATAATTATATAACATTATATTCTATGTGTCTCCATTTTTAAATATTCTTAATTATATGGGTGTTTGTTTTATTTTTCATGTTTGGTGTGATTGTATGCTTATTTCTTATTCCACTTACTGCTTCCCTGATAAGATTTCTTGAATCTCTCTAGTTTAATTTTCAAGATAGTAGGTGGATCACTATTTTTGGTATAATGTAATTCTTCTTCTTTTTAGGCTCTCACACACCAACTAATATCCTTTATTGGATATATTTCTAGGGTATTTTTTCATTTTAATTCACATTTTTCTACATTTTATTATTTTTCCATACCCTTTCTTGAATTTTTTCTACCCACCCTTCTCCACCTTACCGCATTCATGGAGTACTGTGATCAATTTTAAGTGTGGGGGAGGGTTCCCACTTATGGAAACCCATTTTATCCTTTCCTTAACATTACATAGGATGAATTTTTTTATTAGGGGTCTTCTAAATGGATGTTATATGTGTCACACATGTATCTCAACTAGATAAAAATTAATTTTTGAGGCTTATTTTTGAAATTCCCAATATGTTCATATTGATAAACTTATTTGTGATGTGAATAAGAATTTTAAAACTTAAATATAAATGTCTACATATTAATTTATAATACATTTTTTTAAAATGAGCATTTTGATGGGGTAGTTTAAATTAAAGAACCCCATAAAATTAAAATCATGTTTTGCATTAAAGGAAGTGAAGTATTGAAATTGTTGATGACATACTAGTGGATATTACATGGTCTTAATTTCATAAACTCTTTACTTTATCCTTCAATTAACCATTATTAGAAATGAAAAAATTGGGATCAAATATCAATTATAGTATCTCAACACAATTAAAATAATTCAAGATATGCAAAAGCATGCCCAAATGTTTTTGATGACATTTCATCATTCTTCAATGTATCAATTCAATGAGTTTTTGTGGCCTATAAAAGTGATAACCCAAAATTTTGTGTTGAAAAAATATTTTCCTAACATAAAAAAGTGTATGATGAGAAGGAAATGTAGGTGGTAACTTTCTTTGAATAAATAAAGAGAATTTCAGTTTTAAACAAAAATGATTTAGGAATTAATATTTGGATGGTTTGAATTAATCTCGCATTGATGGCTTACTTAAAAAATTGGTGAGTCCTGAAAAATGCATGTAGGAATTTCAATAAAAATTAATCCAAAATACATATTAATTTAGTTGATCTAACCAGTGAAATTTCTACCAATTTCTTTGGTAACTCCTTTGAAATGATTGTCTAGGATTTTTTTAAGGAAAAATAATCAATTAACTATGGGGGAGTTTGATTCACTTATGTTCATAATGCATTTAAATTATTTTATGAATATTAAAAATGGTAGTTTGGATCAATTTTCATGTTTTTAAAACCTAAAAATGTCTTGATAGGTGTAATTTAGTCATCCAAGTAAGGTCCAATGAGATTTTCCATGAACTGGGCATTTTAGATGGAAATCAAAGGCTTTTGAACCACTTTTCCAGGATGCATGGTTACTACTGAGTCATCCAAACCATGAAAACAAAACGAGATAAACATGTGCATCCATGAGCATTGAGATAGAACCATCCTCATGGTCTCCGAATGGTTTACCAAACCATATGGATCCTCCAGGAAACCATGTGGGGTGTACTGATAAGGAGGTAGTGGCTTCTCACACGGTTTCCATATGGTTAAAAAAAATCATAAAAACCATACTAGGAAATAGTTCACCTAATTTCAATGATGATGGAACCTTAATCACGAATAGTGCACTTTTAAACTAACCATGTTCCTTAACCATGCAGAAGAAAATAGAAGGCCATGTAAATCTAATCTATCCCTCTAATCCACCATTTAACCTAGTATTTAGACCCCTAACCACCCTTTGACACTAGGGGATGAGAAATTAATGTTACTTAAACTATTTTGGAGAGATATCATCATTTAGAGGAAATTCATTTGGGGAAAGATGGGAGCTCGAAACTCATTCTATTATTTTTTTTGAGATTTTTCCCTTGTGATTTCTTGGTCCTTTTCATTTATTTTTAGAAATAATGAACACCATAGGTATTAAGAGTTTTTTTTCATAATTTATTCAATGTGTAGCTAATTCCTCTTATGTGTTAGAGATTTGGGTAATGAATATTCTCGAATAATTGAATCCACTTAATCTGTTTTTGTTAGTTTGTTTTATTTTTCAAAATTATACTATGATTATTTTCTTTATCTTATTGGAAATTTCATATGGGATCAAGAATGGGTTTTCTAGGAATATCTAGGAATATTAAAATGAGGAATCCCATGACCATTTGGGTTTACTCATCATTTTAAAAGGGTTTACTTTCATAATGTTTTAAAGCCAATTCTTGGACCAAGAAATTGATTTCTATTAACTTAATCGGAAGTAAATGGACCAAGGGAGTTCTATTACATTTTAATCCCAAAGATGTTAGTTATCACAAAAAACAAAACATGATAATCTGAATTATTTTTGGTGATATTTATAATCATTCAAATCCCAAAAACATTTCTTCCTTTAATTATTAAAAACAGTTTTCAACATCTTCATGTCTTAGTAAATCTTAAAGGATTTGGAAATAGAATATCTCATCCTTCCAAAAAAAACTCCAAAAACACCAAAATATGAATTCTAATTTAAAAAAATTTAGTTAATTAATCATGACCACAAGTATATAAAGCCTTAAATCTACTTGTGGATCTACCCCATACTTACACAATACTAGTAATAAGAGTGGAAAATTCAATTTGGTCCACCTAAAGTAACACTTTGACCTAGATGAAAGTATAATTTAATTTTAATTATAACATGAGAGGAAAATATCTCTAAACACCTGAACAATGTAAGGTGGATGATTATCTGAAATATTATAAATCTCAAACCATTTATCAAATGTAAGGGGACCAGAACAATGAAGGAACAACAACTAGGTTTTTAAACGAAATAATAGAAACAACCCTAAAATACAATAGAGAAAATAAATATATTTATACAACATTTCCTTCTATATTAATTAAGTTAAAGAATAAAAAATATGATATACTTTAATGAGAAATTCAATAAACCTTCCACAAGGGGATATCGTTTTTGGATGCTCTAAAAGGGACAGATCTGAGCAAAGATAAATTGACAAAGCCTCCCCTTTTTAAAAAGCTCGAAGATGGTAGATTCTTGGTGGAATAGGACCCGGAAGCACTTAAACAACACAATAAAATGTGTAAATTATCTATCATGGGATGAATCTCCTATCTCAAAGGTGATTATCCTAGGCTGCTACTTTATTAATGTTCAAAAATTGCACATTGTTGGAATGTCTTGAACTAAAAATTGATTTCAATAGGAAAAGGATATTTCCACATACTGTTAAGAGAATAATACAACCTTGAAAAGGTTTGGAAAACTGGTAATATCAATCTAAAACTGGTATTTGTTAGATTATTGGAAATGGACATTACTTTTAATTCTCATATGTATAAAAAAACCATGACACAAGTCTAGATTAAATTACACAGACTGTACTGGTTCTTTTAGCATCCCAAACTTCAGAATGACATTGATTTTTTCATAGGAACCCATCACGAAATAGATGAAAGAACATTAAATACTGAATTAGGTATTTTTGGCGAGATTTATGGTTGAAATTAATTTAGATTCCAAACCGCCCAATTCTGTTAGTGTTAATTCCATTGATTAAAAGACTCAAATTAGAATAGAATATGAGAGAAATCCCCCCTTTTGTGATCTTTGTAAGATCATTAGACACAAAATCTCTAATTGTAGGGTGATTATAAAATAATTAAGTCCACAAATTGAAAATTAATGGAAGGAAATAAAGAAAAACAAAAAATACAAAGCTCCTATGGTAGATATACCTAAAACCTTTTCAAAGAAGTTTTAAATTTGGGTGAAAAAAGCACACACTTTGGCATAGATAGGGGAACAATTGAATAAAACTTGGGCTGATATAGTTGAAGAGGAAGAAGACTCCAATAAAGAACAAAAGATCCTAACAAAAATTGAAATCATGGTTTTGGATACCATTATACAATTCACAGAAAATTATATTGGTTACTATAATACTGGGCAAAGCTAGTAACACCCACTCATGAATAACTCTAAGGCTCTAGGGGTGAAAAAAGACAATAGAAACATGGTAAAGAACTCAGATTCTGCTCAACCTATACATCACTCTCTCGTTAATTATGAAACACCATAAAATACAACTAGAAATGTAAAAATCGAAAATTCAGTTACCAGACAAAATGCTGGTCATGTTGATCCTCAGATCTTTATTAATAGCATGACCCAACCTACTGTCAATACC
The DNA here is from genome assembly GCA_963277665.1 of Viscum album. Classification (NCBI taxonomy): domain Eukaryota; kingdom Viridiplantae; phylum Streptophyta; class Magnoliopsida; order Santalales; family Viscaceae; genus Viscum; species Viscum album. The sequence goes on from OY728126.1 coordinate 1,749,878,972, forward strand.
ATGAAACCTGTGAAAATCATAGGCTCTCCTATGCATCACTCTCCTTCTATTTTTCAAACATAATACAACACTGCTAGGAACATTAAAATAAATAATACAGTTTCTAGATAGATTTCTTCTCACCAGACTAATATCAGTAGCATGACTCAAAATGGAGTTAGTACTATGAAATCTGTGAACAACAACCAAATACCCACAACATAATTTTCTCCCTTAATAGATCTGGCTTTCAAAGGCACAGATAAATCTGGTGTGGAAGAGACAAATGATTCAGGAAAAGCCACTGTCAGCTCGGTAAAAGAACTACACTCTATCCTGAAGGTTGTTCAGGATGAGGCACAGACTAAGGTCACTAAGCTTAAATTTTTTTTATGACATTAGAATCTGTTATACATGTAAAGGGAAATACACCCTCAGTGTAGGATCCCTTTCATATGCAGGATATTAATGACACCACAGAGTAGATGCAGCCTCTTCCATCTGATCTGGGCACAATCTTATAGCAGAACATAACTGCTTTAAAGGATCCAGGTACACTTCCTCCTCTATCTACAAAATTATATGGTACTCAACATATTTATTATTATAGTGATGTTTTTTTCTAAAGAGACTAAAAAACTATTATCTATCCAGAATACCAATACTTTGATGATATCTAATAACAAATCTATAAAATCAACTATAAATGCTTTAATAAATGAACCAATTAAGAAGATCCCTATCATATCAAACAATGATTAGGAACATACCACTAATGGTAACAATACTCAAAATGTTAGAAGGTATTCTAGAAAAAACGGTTCTGGAAAAAAGAAAAAAGGGAGTTCTAACTCCAAATCCAGGTTTAAATGAAAATTATTTTCTAGAATTGTTAGGGTATTGCCAACTCTGAAATGTTCACTATTCTAAAAAGAATGGTTAACACTCATTATCCTATCTTTTTTCCTATTGCTGAGCCCAAAATTACATTTTCATAAAATTATTCTCATTTGTGCCAACATAATTATGTTTTTACTAGTGCAATAAAAAATACCTCTAATAATGATTCTATATGAATTTTCTCGCACGCTTCTGTTCAGAATGTTTGTATTTAAAATATCTCTATCCATATTTTTACATGAAACTTAAATACTGACGGAACACATCTTTTCTATTATTTTTTATGCTAATATTAGATACCACAAAAGGATAACTCTTTGGAATGATCTTTTATCTCTATGTGCTAATATTAATGTTCCTTGGTTTCTTATTGGAGGCTTTAATTCCATTCTCAATTCAAGTGAGAAAATTGGACCATCCCATACTTATATTTCCAAGAGAGAATTTAAATCTTTGATTGAAAACAATAATCTAATTGAAATCAATATCACTGGTGTAAAATACACTTGTTATAGAAGAAACTATTATATATTGGTTGCCTCCAAGTTGTATAGAGCCTTCACAAATGTCCTTTCTTTGGATCATTGAGACACAATATCTAGCACCACTCTTCACAGGATGAACTTTGACCATCACCCCATCCAGGTCAATGTCTCCGCCAAAGACATAAAACCTTAACTTCCTTTTATATTTAACAATGTGTGGTTCTTGGATGTTGATTTCTCTAGTATCATTCAAAACTTTTGGTCTTAAATGTCCCACAATAAGGATTACTTTTCCTATAATGTCAAATTAAAACACCTCAAACAGACCCTCAAAATATGGTGCATCTCCAAAGACAATAAAATTAAAAATGACATCATTCTTCTTGAAGAATAACTCAATGATATTCAAAACAAGAAAATTAGCTCTAACCTCATCATTGATCCAACTCAAGAAATAAACTATGTGGTTACACTAAACTCTTTCCTCACTTTTAAAGAAAATTTTAGGAATCAAGCATTTAGAGTTAAGTGGTTATTAAACGGTGACAGAAATACTATGTTCTATAATTCTATTCAAATAATTAGGAAGGCTTGCAGGCCATTAACATTTCTGAAGGATGGGGAAAAACTTCTTGACAATGAAGATGACATTTTCTCATCATATAGTCTCTTAATATGAATCTATATTCAATGGTTTGGATATCAACAAAGACCTCCTTCTTAAGGTCATTCTGATAGTGATCACTGATGAGGACGACACTTTCCTTCTCAACACTCCACTAGAGCATGAAATAAAAGAAATTATCTTCAGTATGAATCTTGATAGTGCATTGGGTCCTGATGGTTTTAATAATGGTTTCTTCCAACATTATTGGGATGTGATTAATGCCGACATTTGTAATCTTGTTAAATATTTTTTTACCAATGGTGTGCTTCCTCATGATCTTAATTCCCAATTTCTCAAACTGATTCCTAAAGTGGAAAATACCTCTTAGATTCAACTGTTTAGACCTATTTCTCTTATTAACACTATTTATGAAATCATCAATAAAATCATCACAAATAGACTTTCAACACTCACAGACAAAATTATCTCTTGGAACCAATTTGGTTTTATTAAAGGTAGATCCATCAAAGAATACACATGTATCACCTCTGAGTGTGTTAATAACCTAAAAAAAGCCAATAGAAGAAGAAATATTGCTATTAAAATTGAGATCAGAAAAGATTTTGACACCATGGATAGGAGATTTATCTTCAAGGTATTTCAAGGATTTGGTTTTAATTCTTATTTCATCACTACAATCAGAATGTTGGTCAACTAAATATCTGTTTCCATTTTGTTCAATGGCTCCTCGAAGGGCTATTTTAAATGCACCGAAGGTGTCAGGCAAGGTGACCCCAATCTACAATTCTCTTCTTGATTGCAGATGACTATCTTATTCATCTAATAATCCAACTGGCACACCAAAATAAGCTAAAACCAATCCATGTCTCTAGGAACATGAATAATCCTACTCACATATTTTACACTCATGACATCATTATTTTTATTCAAGGTGATAAAAGAAACATTCTTAACCTCAAAGAAGCATTAACAGATGATAAGGATGTTATAGTCAAACCATTAATTTGAAAAAATCCAACATCTTCTTTAGTAGGAACTTCCCTACCATTAGAAATTCCAACATTATCAATGACGTAGGCCTAAAAGAAGATTCCCTCCCTTTCAATTATCTCAGTGTTCCCATCTTTCGGGGTAGACCGAAGTCATTCCCCATTGCGACTATAGTTGACCAAGTCCTAGACCAAATTTCTTCTTGGAAAGGTAAATCTCTCTCTATGGATGGTAGGAATTTCCTTGTCAAATCTATGATTGTATATAAAATGGTTTACTCTATGATGGTCTATAAATGACCTGTTTGTCTGATCAAAAAATAAACACCACTATAAAAATCTTCAATTGGACTGGTAGTACGTTAGAAATGAAACTTCTGAATGTCCCCTGGTCAACTTATTGTAATCCTATTGAGAATAGTGGTATTTCCATTAAAAATATAAAGTACTTTAATTAATACCTTCACGCTAGACTTACTTGGAACCTTTTTCACAATTCTTCAGATGCTATTAACTCTCTAAAAAATAGATTTCTTGAGAAACATAAGTTGAGAAAGTCTAATTTCATTAACTATTCCATATGGTCATCCATAAAATAATATTTCTCTAATATTATGAATAATTCTAGATGGATGGTCTCCAGAGACTCCTCCATGAAATTCTAGATTGATAACTGGACTGAAAATCCTATTATTTCGATGATTTCTCCTGATCAAATCCCTGAGAATTCTAACTGCTCGATTAGAGAAATTCTAAACTCTCATCATGATCACCTCCATGATACTATTCTGAATTTCATTGAAAAATATTATTTCACTTATACTAATGATTTCTCAAATTGGGAATCTACTCTTAATTGGATTCTTAACTCTAATTTTTTTTATGATCGTTACTTCTGTAACTCTGAAAGTGATTACTGTCGGATAAAAAACCTCAACAATACTTAGATTAAGCCCTCAATATTCAATCTCATCTAGAATCTTGGTCACAATAGACTTCCCATAGAGATTTTACTCTAGTCCTTTGGAATCCATATTTTCTCTAAGTACAGGATTTGTAATCAACATAGTGAAGATGAAAACCACCTCCTTTTTTTCTTGTGCTACTACTTCTTCTCTTTGGAACTATATTCTTGACATTTTTGATTTCAGATGATTGATTCTTGACTCCATCAAAACACAACTAACTAAATGTACAGAAATATACGGATCCTTGAAAATCAAAAACCTTTTTATTGATGTAGTTGTTGAGCTACACTATGTGATCCAGTATGATCAGAATACTATTATTGATAACAATTACTTACTCAATAAAAATTCAGGTAGGATCCAGATCCTTATTTCCATACATGAATATGCTATGATGTATAAGGGACATTACCACATCACTATCCATGATTTTAGTATCCTACATCATCTATGGATTATTGGAAATTTCATCCAACCTTACCACACTCTATAGGTGTTATGGAGATCTCATCTTCCTTTTTGGATCTAAATTAATGTTGACAGTGCCTCCAAAGGAAATCTGGGCCCTGTGGGGTGTGGTGTTATCTTTAGGAATCACCTTAGTCAGATCCTTGATTGTTTCATGGGTAGTTGTGGCCCGACCACCTCCCTTGAAGTTGATATGATGAGATTAGTACACACTATTTTTTTTGCCAAGAACTTTAGTTGGAACAACCTCTTGATTGAAAGTGACTCAAAGACCATCGTGCAAGAAATTTGGAATGGCATGACACATATTGCTTGGCTGATTACTACCCATTGGATGTGATGCATCCTCGCGCTTCTCGACCTCAACTGTATCATCACACATGTTTATCATGAAGAAAACACAGTTGCAGATGCCCTGGCCAACATTAGCGTTAATCAAGGGATCACCTGGTCTGAGGACCTCCCTGCTGATCTTATTTCCTTACATGAAAAAGATTGTAATATGATCCTGTATTTTAGACTCTTGTAATCTTTATTTTTTTAATAATTTCACTCTAGTCATTAGGCCAAGGCACCATCTTTTAAAAAAATGCACCATGAAAAGAATACTAGATGAAAATGAAAGAACCGACATAGGGAGAAGCGTATCAGGGCTGATCACCCATCGATACCACAAAAATTTCCAGATCCATGGACATTCTTTATACCCTGCACCATTTTCTATTTTAATTTTATTTACACTTTATGTGATTTAGGTTCTTTGAAAAACATATTTCCTCATTGTGTATTTACATTTTTATATATTGGGAAATTTTATCCCACCAAAGTGGAGGTACAAATTGATAACAGATCCACAGTATTCCTGACATGTGTTTTGGAATATTTACTTATAAAATTCAAATACCAACTTTTTTCCAACTACCTTCTGTGTACTGACCATGGAAGAATATAGGAGTTCATCAAACTCACCCATCATTTTGGGGAGACCATTCTTAAATATAGTGAAAATAATCATCAACATTCATGAATGAAGACTTTAAATAGAGTTTGGAGGAATTTGAGTGTATTTAAACATAATTGAAAGCATGAAGAATCCATCAATAATTTATTCAATAAATACAATCTAATACAAAGAAGGTATAAATATGAATGAAGAATCATATATGGTTTGAAAATTATTATCCTTGGAATATTATTTTTTCATTTAAAATACCAATGAATTAGGAAGTGACCTAAAATATAGTTATTTTTATTTCAAGATTGATGATGAAATAAAATATTATTTTTTATATAGTTTATTAAAAGAATTAAAAAAATAAAAATCCAAATCAGATTATGATTTTGATAAGTACAAACCTAAAAAAGATGAAAATGAAAGTATTATCACTGATCTCTGAACAGAACTTGCTAAGAAGCAATCCATATGTCTCACTATACAATATGAATTGAATATGGTAATAGAAAATTTCATTACAACTGTAAAGGTAAGTAGATTATCTTCTCAAATCAATATGAATAAATGGGAATGATAAAAAAGTAAATTTGTAGTTAATCAATTTCGAAATAGGCCTATTTTATTTGATAGTGCATATATTAAAACCAAAACCAAGGTCTTGTGGATAAATAAAGCTGGGGATCAATCATCTACAACAAGGGTAGAGAATAATATTCTAAGAATGACACAACCACTTGGGAAAAGAGAAATTTGGTTTGAAATATGAAAAAAACAATAATTAATGGAACAAATAAATTACCAACTATGAGGAACAATATTTCAATGTATTTTATAGTGTTTTGGTAAGTTTGGAAAAAATAGTATTCTTCTTGGTATAAAATTTCATTATGAGGAATGATGTAAGCACAAAAGGAATGTTTCAGTAATGGGTAGATGGAAAAAATGGAAATAGAAGTTCCATGTGCTATGAAAAGGTCAAGGTTTCAAAATAAATATAGTGGTAAGAATGAACATAAATATTTACAAGTATTTTAGTCACATTAATTGAAATTGGTTAAATAATATGAGGATGATGAAGAAATTTCTAAAACTAGTGGAGGATATTGAACTAAATCAGCTAGATTCCAACCAGGTTGTTTCTTTCCTTTAAACATAATTAAAAAATGTAATTACATTTTAAATATACTTAACTAAATATATAATTTTAAATAACTATGTAAATTTCATAAATTAATTATGAGAGATGGAAACTTTTAGTTTAAGATTTCTTTATTTATTTTTCCTTTTTTGAGTCGATCCAATGACTTTAAACAAAAGCACCGACAGGTGGTAACCTGTGTTTTTTTCCTTAGTCCAGTTTACCCTGATTATTATTTGAGAATAATTGAATAGGATCACAATTTTAATTATTTTTATTCTTATTTTGAGGTCCATCGAAATTGAATAAGGAAACACAATGAAGCGGTACAGAATTCACGATGAAAAAAGAGAGTTTACACTATCTGAATGGAATTTATGTCATAAAATCAGAATTTACATAATAAAAACTATAGAATATACATATAAAAGTAATAACTTGTAAATAAAAAATATAATATTATCTAAAATGGAAGTTTGAGTTTCATTTATTTATTTTATATTAACCATGAAATTTTAATCTATTTTAATCTTTAAATTACGATTTCATTCCCATCGTTAGCTTCCATCTTCACTTGACTAGTATAGGATATATTAATTTATTAATAATTCAATGATTCCATGTTTTATATTTTTTAGTCAATGATATTGAATGAGTAAAATGGGAATTAACTAATTAAATGTAATCTTAGGATTTTAATTTTATCGAATCATGATTTAGAGGAATTAGTTGATTCTGGTAAACAAATTTTCTCTACCATTTTCAAATGCTGAATTTATGAAATTTATATGTATTTATTTATTATAATTATTACTTATAATGAGTGTTTTTAAAAATTTGATATGATATATTATTGAGATAATTTATAAACCAAAATGTTTTATATTATCTTGTGAATATTTCTTGATTGATCTTGGGGTATGCCACCCGCAGGAACATGCAAGGGAATGTATCAAAACAATGACTATGTAAAATAACATTTAATATGATTGAGGAATTTTTTTGACTAAAAATTATACTTAGAGACCAAATTTTACATAAATACTTTTTTAGACCATAAAATACATGAATTAACTAGTTATTAATGATCCACATTACAAGCCATTTATATCCATTCCATCCCCAATCTATTTATATTTTATGATATGTAATAGTTTATGTGTGGGGGGTGTAGGAAGTCTTAGATGAAGGGATTTTTTTGTTTTATGGGAAAAGTGTTCAAGTGGTATTTTTTTTATTAGTACAAGATCATGTTACATCAATTGTACTTATTATTTACCCTTAATTAAAGAAAAAGTTATATAAAAAATGGAATTCAAAAAGAAAATAAAGGGTTGTGTTTTGGGAAAATAAAAAATCACAATTACCAGACTAATGATTTTATTATATGGGGTTATATGGTGGATTAGATATGTATACAAGTACAACTTTTTAAAAATTAAAAAAATAGAGATAAACAAATCAATATAGTGAGAATATTTCATTATTTTTACATTGATCATGATCTTACTTTGAGTCTTCAAGAGAGGGAGTTATCAATTTTACAAGAGATATTTTCATTACACTTCACTTTAGACAATATGAATTATGAATTAGAGATAAAACTCCTGTTTAATCCCTAATATTTTTATAATTAATCCCCACCAACCTTAAGACTCGAAGTCATCATAACATTTATAAAAATTTCTCATGATTTTATGTGAATTATTTCTTTTCAAAGTGAAGAATGTAGATCCTTAGTAAGACTATGGAAAAGGATCAGGTACTCATGATAAGATCACAACTCTAATTGAATTTTAATCATGGATGATGCGATAAAATAATCCATTGTGATTTAAATCATAACTTTTCATGTTTAATAATAATGAATTATGATATATGAACGAATGAAAAGATAATATACACCATTTTTTTAATGAAAAATAGTAAAAAAACTATGTTAATTAGTATATGTGAGGAGTGTGAAGTTGAATTTTTGTTTTCATGTATAAAAAAGGTTTATCCCCACTGATAATAATTTTATTTTATTTATTTGGAATTTGAATTTGAAAACAATGTGTTCCACATTAATTTATGTTTATATTAATTTCTTGAGGATAAGAAAGTTCTAAGTGTGGGGGGATTTATAGAATAATTTAATGCGTCTTTATTTTGGAATAAAATTTAAATTTAATTTAAATTAAATGATCAAAATTTATAAAATTTAATTGATTTTATGTTTTATGGTGGGGATCAAAGAATTTTCTAAAATTCACTTAAAATTTCATAATTTATTTTGTAGAATATGGATTGTGATGTCCCAAAGACAAAAGAACAATTCAAAGGTTTCAAAGTAAGGAATTAGGATGAAATGGAAAAAAATTCTAGAAATCATTGTTTTAAATCATAAATATATGCTTACTATGTAAGACATAAATAATCCAAGGCATAAAATCAAGGAATAAAAAAAACATATTTCTAGGAAAAGAAAACATGTTTTATGGAATGACACATATGTGTCATGATTTTACACATCATAAAGTATCTTATGAAAGTAATTTCAAGCTATAAACCCTTATTGGATGTTTAATCAATGATTTTATGTTGTAAAATAATGTTTTACAATGTAAATGAGTTCACTATGACTATAATTGAAGATTTTTATATAAATTGATGACTAAACTATGATTTGAAGACCTTGACAACCTTGGTATTTAATGAAGATGAAATTCAATGAATTCATAGAGTCCATTTATCATAACATGAGAATTATTGATGAATATAAATAAGATGCAAGGGAAACTAAATTAAATCAATTAATGAGGAGAATTTATGGATGATAGTCTAATGTTGTGATACTTTAATAGTTTTGTTTCCTTTATTTTTTTTCTTTTCATTATTTTAATGTCTCCCCTCTCCCGAATCAACTCATATACCCTATAAATAGAGGGTTAGTTTTTTGTGAGTGATTAAGAAAGGGGGATTCTAGACCTATTGTTATTAGCTTTATTTTTATGCTTATATTAAATAAAATCCTTTATTTATTATTCAATCCAGTATCAATTTTATATTTATTGTTTCCAATACCAAATGTGATTTTATTTGGTTATATTATGTTAATGATAAATTCCCTATTCAATTATCCAAATATCCCTCCTAAAAATTCCAATATATATATGATTGACTATATTAGGGTTGGGTGGTGAGTGCTAGATTATCACCAACACGTGCGCATAATTTTAGTATGGACTATTGGTTAATATGGAATAACACTACAAGGTCAGGGATTTCCAAAATTAATCAAAAGGAACCATTGCATAAACACACACATAGTAATGATAGTAATCCAATATGAGATTTAATTTAGAGTTACTCTCACATTCACCACATGGAAAAGGGATATAGTGAAAGTGACAATACAATTTCTCTATTACCAGACAATAGAAGAAAAATTAGTAATAGTTGAAAACAATGATAGAATTTCACTTGGCCTAGAAAAGACCACTCCATTAACCATCTTAATCAATTTTTTTAAAATAAATTAAACCAAAATAGTTTATCTTTTTTATTTCTCAAAATCAAATCAAATACATTTTCTTAAAAAACTAAAAGTGAAAACCCATTTTTTGTGCACTACTCTTTAGGAGCCTAGCTAGGGATAACCAACAGAATTTACATTGGTAGTAGTTTTTTCCCACACTCTAAAAAAGGAATGCATCAATGATATAATATAATTTAATTAATATGATATATGGATTTATTTTTAACATGAAATAAACCAATTAAGTAATTTTACAAATAATACAAAGAACACAAAGTCGAGTAATGTGTGAATTGTGAGTGCGAAATATTTATCACTAAAACAAAAAAATGGGATAAATTTGTAGTGTTTAAATATAATACCTACAAACAATTAATACTCAGTTAAATTATTGACACAATCCCTAATTCACTACTAACCATAATCTATATTTATTAAAAAAAATCAAAGTATGGTTCTATGATTTAATTTTTTGAAGCTCTCATATGGTTTAATTCATTTAATATTCATGGTGATGTAAATCCTCATAGGGTTTGGGGGTTCTAAAATTATGTGATAATTATTAAGTGTATTTTAATTTGAATGATAATGATTATTAAGTAAGTGAATAGTTATAGTTAAAAAAAGTATGTCTTCTCAAAATATTTTATAAAAAATATATTCTATTTGTGACTTATCAATCAAATTTCAACAAAAAAACAAAAAAATACAATATTCTTCCAACACATGTCTTCTTTTATTATAAATCTTGAACAACCCCCCCCCCCCAAATATTTTTAATAGTGAGGGTTTTTTTGAAAAATACATTTAATATGTTATTTTAATTACTTTTTCCTTAGAGAATTACTTTTTCCAACCACTCAACTACAACTAAGTACTAAAAATTACACATAATTTGAGAGCACACAAGAAAACATATTTAAAATTATTGAAATTTCAAGGGAGACATGTATTTTTTTAACTAATTAAATTTTTTATTTAAATTTATTTCATTCTCTTCTTCTCTTTTTTATTTTTCATTTTTAACCTTTCTTATTTTTTTTTCAGACAATCAATTCTAAATTATTATCATTATACTATGATCCATTTTTCTCTATTTACTTTTTATTTTATTTATGATGTAAACTATTCCCATGTATCTCTTTGATATTGACTCTGATATTTAATGAAACCTTAGGGATCAAATCAGAAAGTATCAGTCTATGGGTAGTTTCAATATTCACCCAGTTGAGGAATTCCTCCATTCCATGAACATTAAAATTGGTAGAACTGCTAAATAAAATATAAAACCACTACCAATGGATTAAAGTAATAATAATGAATTTGATATATCCATTAAATAATTAGTTTCACCTGATATTAATTATCAAACAACTTTTATTTCATACCCAAACCTGGAATCAGACTTTTAATTAAAATCTAGGTTGATATACCTTCTTCCAAAAATTCATGTACTCTCTAAAGAGGATATACACAAACATATAAAAACATTTAATGTTGTTTTATAAAATATGAAACCAAGGAATGTATCTGAAGACAAAATGAAACTAACATTATTTTCATTCCCACTTGATGGAACTCTAAAATATTAGATGTATTTTTTACAACCCGAAGACGTAGCATGATGAATTGATTTGAAATGAATTTTCTTGTAGAGATTTTTTTCCAGCATTACATACTATTTCATTTCAAAAATATATATCTGGGATTAAGAAATGACAATGGTATTAAATGTGTGAGTACTAGGATAAATTGACTAAATTGTTTACAAACTACCCTCATCATCAAATTATTAAGTAGTTCCTCATCCAGTACTTTTAAAAAGGACATACACTTATGCATAGGAACATGGTGGACACCATATAAGAATGAGAACTATTTAAAAAAACCAGTAGCTACATGTGCATTTATTGAAAGATGATAGAAAACTCATAACAATTTGGTGATTGAGGTACCCAACATGCTAGAGGAGTATATAAGGTAATTCCTTTTTCTCTATAAAATAATTTAATTGAACCAAGTTGGATTAATTGAATAATATGTTGTGATAGATTAATTTGGTTCAAAATATATACCAAACCACTCTTATGATGGCTTGTGACATTTATACTAAACCAAACCACCCTACTGACTGTTTTACCTAACTACAAGAGACTTAAGATTGTGTAGCCTTATTTCTTAGGAGACTATATCTGTAGAAGAAACAAAAACATCCACAGAATAAGTATGTTTCCTTCCCACAAAAATATAACAATAGGTGGAAATATCATCCATACATGAGGTATCAATCCAGAAAACAACAAATCCTCCCCTTTTCAAAAAAAAAATCCAATATCCACCACCTTAATAAAAGATTTTTCAACAATCCCATAATAGATTTGAATCCCAAGAATCAAAAATTCAAGAAAAAGGATCATCTAAACAAAATTAAGATTATAATAATGATAATATTTTGAAACAAACTGTTCTTAATAAAAAAATGTTTTAAAGATTCAGGGTATGGATTTAAGGGAATCGAAGATAAAAATGAGGAATATTACCACTTCCCTCCATAAACTAGTAATTAAGAACTCTAGAAATAATTTTTTCCAACCCAATACAAACCCCCAAGGGAATATCAACATGATCAAATTGAGGAGTTTTAATTAAATATGATAGAAAATTGTTCTTAACAGTCCACCAGGATTCAACCCACAAATTTAGATTCTACCATTACTATGGTTAGATGATCACCAAATGGAGAGATATAAGGGGATAATTTTTTTTAAGGTACCTCATGGACCACTTCCCTTCCCTATAAATGTGGTATAAATGAAGAAAATAGTTAAGGAGGAAATTAAAAAAGAAGTGTTGGAAACATTCAAGAGAGTTTATATCAATATCCCACTTCATGAGGAAATTAAACATAACCGAAGATAAATTTTTGAAATAACTTTACATCAATTAAATGGGATCAAGAGAATTGAATGAATAAATCTTAGAAGGAATGTTTCAGCACTCATTACACAAACAAAATCAATGACTATTAAGTAAAAGGATCTTGAGACATTCACTATGCCATACACTATTAGAGAGTTTCACTTTTCTGATGCTTAATGTGATCTGAGAGATTTAATACATGTAATGTATCACTTTATTTTCTCTTCTTTATAGACTGGTGATTTGAAAACAACAAAAGTAGTGGTGAAATTGTAAAATATATCTACAAAATATCTAAATGGAGTCCTTGAAGATGTACTTATTTGGGTAAGGTACATGATCATTCTTATAGATTTATACATGATTAACATGGATGCTGATTAGGTAAATTATCATTATAACTTTATCTTATGTAGTCCCTTCCTTGGAACTTAAAAAATTTCATAAATGTTCATAAGGGTACACTTTTAATGGAATTTGGAGATGAAGTTATTATATTTATAATATGGAATCCATGATGTACCCCTCAGAGGATTATTCTCCTTTTTTTGTCTCCCATTTGACTGATCTTGTGAAACCCCTCTGATTCCAATTACTCTATGCACAAAGAGATTTTGAGAAATGGTTCCGGATTGATGTCTAAGAATATTTATTCATCTATTTTTCATAAGCTATCATATATTGGTTTTGATATTCATGTGGACTCAAATTCTAATTCCAACCATATAATTTCTGATTAAAATATGGATTTTGAGTATGCTGATGGATTTGATGCATTATTTTATGATTTTTAAGATATATATTCATAAAATGATTTTTTTATTTACATATTTAAATTCCATTATTTATTACATACATACAACACCAACCCATACTGGAACTCATTCCATTAATATTGAATCTCAAATACATTTTTAGTGTTGATAATTTACCTATTATTATTTATAATAATCTTATTATTAAATAGTAATAATATATTTTGGATATTTTTAGGGAGAAAATTTGTGATATTAGTTGGATCCCACCTAATATACCAGGTATTAAACCATTCATTTTCATTCACAAGATTCATTTGGAGGATGGTTCAAAACGTTTTAGACAACCATAAAGGAGGATTAATACAACTTTATTAGAAGTTATAAAAAATGGGGTTGGAAAATTGCTTTAGTCCTTTATAATTGATCTAATCTTGGATTCTCATTGGGTTATGCTCATTCAAATTGTTCTTAACAAAATAAATTTCATAGTTGTAAAATATGAGAGGGAATATTTTTCTCAAATGAGGGTGGAAAAAAGATGGTGTGTGTGTATTGATTATGGGTAACTAAATAAATCAAATCCGAAGGACCATTTCAACCTTTGATTCATTTATTAAATGCTAAAGATATTTTTGGAAACACACACTATTGTTTCATAGATGGATTATTTATTTATTTCCATGTTCTGACTGATCTAAAGGACCTCAAGAAGAAAAATTTCACATTCCCATTTAGTGTATTTACACACACACACACACATATGGATTTCATTTTGAAATTTTAATGTCCCATTAACCTTAAAAAGATATATAGTAAGTATATTTTAAAATCTACTTGAGACATGTATAGAGGTATTAATGAATGAATTTTCTGCATTTGGCTCCTAATTTTATTATTGTCTATGTAGCTTGGGAAAAGACTTGAATTATTTTATTGAGAAAAATATTTTTTTTGAACTTTGAAAAATTTCATTTCATTCAAGAAAAAGTCATTTCCCTAGGGAATATAGTTTCTGAGCACAGTATTGAAATAGAAAAGTCTAAAGTTGATATTATTTATAAATGTTCATATACGACATGTGTTCCTGATATTAGATCTTTTATAGAGAATGTAGGTTTTTATCAACACTTCAGTAGATACTTTAGTAATATTTAAAATCCATTATAGAGATTGATTCAAAAGGATTATTATTTTCTATTTAATAATTATTGTAAGGATTAATTTTATGGGATAAAGAAAAGTCTCACCACTCCACTGATCATCTAACCTCTATGGTGGGGATCTCATTTGAGAATATGTGTGATGCTTAAAAATTCATAGTTGGAGTAGTCTTATCTCATAGGGTGGAAGGGAATTCACATGTGATTTCCTATGCTTCTAGGAAATTGGAGTCAGCCCAAGAAATCCAAAAAAACATGAAAAACGAGTTTCTTACTGTCATATTTTCTGTAGATAAATTCCATTCTTATGTGTTGGGATCTAAAGTAGTTATCTTCTTTGACCATGTAGCTCTGAGGTACCTGTTGAAGAAACCAGATGCAATGCTAAGACTTATCCATTAGATGTTATTAATTTAGGAGTTTGACATTGAGATAAAGGATAATAAGGGGTAAGATAACTTGGTGGGTAACTAGATGAATAAGATCACTCAAACATTAGATAATGATACACTAAATGATGTACCACTTAGAGACACATTTCCTGATAAGAATCTCTATTCTCTCTCAGTAGACACCCTTGTTACACTAAATAAATTCACCTTATTTAAGGTGGAATATTTTTTTATGGAAATCCATCACAAATAGTATTTTTATATTAATTGTGTCACACATAATATTATTTTCGATGGATAATTATAAATAACTTAGGTCATAAACTATTTACGATGGAAATTTTATTCCATTGAAAATAATTTCTAAAATATACTATTTGAAACAAAATTTATTTTCTCTCATAAATAGTCAAACAATGGTATATAATAAAAATAAAAATAAAAATAATTCATCAGAACTTAAAAAATAATATAAAATATAAAAATAATGGAATATAAAATACATCAAAAAATGTCATTGAGGGGGTGGGAACTGTGGTCTGGTAGAGGGTGGGAAATGAGGTCCAGTTGGTTAAGGGAACTCCATCCCAAAAACATGTATGATCCACCACATATATTCCACCATCTCCTTATATTGCTGATCTAACTATCATACCTAATCTTTTTTCCCTATGGTTAATCTCCACATGACCTCATCTTGAGCTCACAATCTCTCCCTAAAGTAAACATTAGTAAATAATGGTGATGATAATAATTCATTTATGTTATATGATGACATCACTTATATGCCATTAAACCTAACCAGGGTTGATCGTGAACCAATACCAGTCACTTGTCCTTTCTCCATATCAAAATGTGAATTGCACAAGCCTTCATAATAGGTACTATCACTGTACAACTTCTTGTACACATCAAAGTCAATAATTTTTTGGATTAGTTGTAGACTACATAAACTTATAAAAATAAATTTAGTATTTAATATAAATATAAATATAAATATAAATATAAATATCACTTCTGTGCCATAAAAACTAACCAGGGTTGATCATAAACCAATACCAATCACTTGGCCTTTCTCCATATCAAAATTTGAATTGCACAAGCCTTCATATCAAGTACTATCACTGTACAAATTCTTGTACACATCAAAGTCAATAATTTTTGGATTAGTTGTAGACTACATAAACTTATCAAAATAAATTTAGTATTTAATATAAATATAAATATAAATATAAATATAAATATAAATATAAATATAAATATAAATATAAATATAAATGTAAATATAAATGTAAATATAAATATAAATATAAATAGAAATAGAAATAGAAATAGAAATACAAATACAAATACAAATACAAATACAAATACAAATACAAATACAAATATAAATACAAATAAAAATAAAAATACAAATATAAATACAAATATAAATACAAATATAAATATAAATATAAATATAAATAAAAATAAAAATAAAAATAAAAATAAAAATAAAAATAAAAATAAAAATAAAAATAAAAATATAAATATAAATACAAATATAAATATAAATATAAATATAAATATAAATATAAATATAAATATAAATATAAATATAAATATAAATATAAATATTGTCACAACCCGTCCCCCGGTGCCCGTATCGTGACTACCCCAAGCCCGCCTTCCATTGGCCAGGGGCTGACAACAAGCACCAAAGGCGTAACTCCCTAAAAACTGGGAATGAATTGCCTTTATAAAACGTAAGCATACACACAACCAGAGTACAAGAGGAAGAAAACACTAATTAAAGAAGTAACAAGTATGCTGAAAGTACAAGGGGCCGGAAATACAAGTCCAATGGAAAGGTAAAGCTACAACTAAAAGAAAGTACAACTGAAAAGACAAACAACTGAATGGTGAAGTAGCTCCTATATCGTCCTCTGGGTTCCTTCCTGTAGGGTAGGTACATATGTCCTCTTCAGTACTCCGCGTCTATTGGACCGCTCCGTGTGCCTTCATGCCAAGTGTCCACCTCCGGGTACCGTCTAGTCCTCGTACACTCTGTCCCGGTCAGTGCTGTCCGTCGTTTGCATCCAACACAACAAGGTGCGCGCATAGCCCATGCAGGGGTGAGTATAACGATACTCAGTAGGGACCCAGAGACCCTCAAGGTCTCACGAAATCTAACGAGGATAAAACACAAAGAAATATCTCAATGGATAACCTTTACATAGATATATGCCTATACATATACCAAAGTTATCAAGTAACCCATCTCAATCATGAGGAAAACACAAAGGTCATTGACTCAGCTCAAACCAGGATTTTATTCATGATGTCAAAACCACGACTGCTGGAGAACTCTTCCTCTGTCGAGTACTGTGGGCCTTCCACTGCAACCATGCGCTTCCCACTAACCTTGGACTGCTGAAGTACTCCACCTGTCGAGTACAGTGGGCTTGCTGCTACAACCAAGCACTTCCCACCATGGGTCTGCCGCTACAACCAAGCGCACCCCCTCATAGACTACAAAGGTACTCCTTCTGTCAAGTACCACAGGTCTTCCGCTACAAACAAGCTCTCCTCCACCGTGGGTCTGCTCCTACAACCAAGCGCACCCCACTGAGCCATACAAATCCCTCAGAGTCGATCAATCAGCAGTCGTCAATTCTCAGCCAGCTACTAGGTCTCTACACTCCGTACGATCATCTCCGGGAGGGTCTGCTCCACGAGTGACTGGTCGATACTTTAAAGTGTCACATAACCTCACGTGGAAGTATCTCAAGGGACCGCCTTGTCATAGGGGTCTCAACGCAACTGACGGCGCATCAATCGGACGCCCGGTCTGTGAGTTATTAGCATTTCCGTTCCAGGGGCCCGGTTGGATTTCGGGTATAATCCAACCCGGAAATGCTCAAACCACATCCGAATACTGTGTATAGTATTCCAAAAGAATCTTCTCATCAAGAGGAATCCAACATAGTTGACGTCACGTCAATCAGAAGTCCGATCCTTAAGTTATAAGCGTTTCCGCTTCGAGGGCCCGATTGGTTTCGGTTTCGAACCAACCCAGCCGTTTTTCTAAATTCATCCAAAACTCACTAAGAGTATCGCAAAAGGACCGCTTCTTCTTAAGGGTCCCAGTGCCGTAGACAGTGCATCGATCAGACGTAGGGTCATGAAGTTATTCACATTTAAGCGTACGTGCCCGGCCCGTTAGGCCCAGTGGGCTGGCAGTTCAGTCCGACCTAGTACGATGGGTGGAACCCGGCATGGGGTGTTGGCCCGACCTAAAGAAATACGACCTGACTTGGTGGCAGGCATGGCCTGGTGTGGGGCGGCGCGGCCGGCCGCGGCTCAGCCCGAAGGGGGCCGAGCGGTCTGTGGTGGGGGGCGCGGCCCCCGACTGCCCGAACCGGCGGCACCGCCCTTCCTAACCGGCTAGCCGATGCTGGCCAGCCTTCTTGGCACAAGCAGCCCACATGGGCGGGCCGCGGTTCGTCTGACATGGAGCCCTCTTGGCCTCGCGGCTCTCCATTGCCGGTCCGGCCGAGAGGCCGGCCGGTTCTCCTGCCGAAGCGGCCCGCAAAGCGGGCCGTGGTTCCTTCCGCACAGCCGGCACGACGACGCGAACTTCCTCTGCCACGGCCTGCCTTGGCCGCAACTCCGTATCCCCGGAAGGGCACGACGGTGCCATGCTTCCTCTATCGCAGCCCACTTGGTCGTGGATTTTCTTTGCGTGTGCGACGACGGCCCTTGCGCCGCTGGCCTCTTCCGCGTTCTGCCTCTGGTCGCTGATTCCAAAAATAAACAAGATCCAACAGAGGGTCGTCAGGCCATGTTCGTTTGGGCCGTTCCCTCCTCGTTAGAAGATAACAATAGGCCAAAGACAAACAAGATATTCCTCGATGAACGAGGCACAATTTTAATCCATTAAAATTGAACATGAACCCCTACCTCGAATTAAGGTTTGCGGTAGTCGGCGTCGCGGAAGACAGCGTCGTGGGAAGAGGATTCGTAGATGACCTCAGTGTGAGTCTGAGGAGGAAGCGACGTCTCCTCACTTGTTGCGGAGATGAGGAAGAAAGGAACGTCACCGTTGGCATTCGTGTTCTTCTAATCGTAGAGCATTCTTCGTCGAGGAAGAAAACCGTTCTTTGTTGAGGAAGAGGAATACTTTTCTCCCTTTCTCAAGAGCTCTCTTTCAACTCTCTTTAACACAACGAATGCCCCAAAATAAAATAATAGGATTATGATATTATTTTATTAACATATGCAATTCGAAATTCAAACCACTTTAATTAATTAATTGGAGGATTCAATTTATTAATTAAAGTGTTGGCATGAATTAATGGGAGAGGAGAAGGTGAAGAGATCACATAAATATTGGAAGAGTTGTAAAATTAAACAAGGGAGTTTAATGGGGGTTTATGAGAGTTTTGGGGAGTTCAAGAGTTTAGGTCACATGTGGCCCCACCCCAAAAATATCCTCTCATGGGTGGTTATGTGGGTGTGGGCCCCACCTCTAACTCCCCTTGGGAGGAAAAAAACACCATCCTTAAAATAAAATTGTTCTCCACCAATTTTATTTATTTTATTCTAATTCCCCAAATATTAATTCTCAACCTGCTTAAAACGCAACTGCGGTAATGGTTCCCTTAAGCAATTACCGGCACTGCGGGTTCATCATTGCCCTCAGATTTCTATTCTGAGAACTGCTTAAAAAGTTAGAAAAACCCACATGTATGTTTACTAAATGTACTCGAAAAAAACTTCGAAAATTGATTTCGGGCACACCGGGCCTTGGAATTCGGTGCCGTCAAAAAACGCAGACTCGTAAAATTCCAAAGAAATTAAGAAAAAAATTTACTTGAAATTTCTAGGTCTTTACATTACTCCCAACTCAGAGCTTTATGTCCCGTAAAGCTTCAACACACACTAGGGAAAACAAAAGTGGTACTGATCATGCATATGAGCCTCTCGCTCCCATGTGCTCTCCTGGAGGTTCCCGTGCTGCCAGCATAAGCGTACAAGAGGAATCGACAATCCCCGTAGGACCCGCTCCTGTCGATCCTCAATCTCTAATGAAACCCTGTGAAAGTAGCCCCATCATCGATGTCCAGCTCCCCATGGTCGATGATGTGTGAAGGGCCGTGCATGTATCTCCTCAGCTGAGATATGTGAAAGACATCATGCACCCGGTGCAACTGAGGTGGATGGGCCATGCGGTAAGCCACCTCGCCTACACTACTGAGGACATGGAAAAGTCCAATGAACCTCAGAGATTACTTGCCGCCTCGGCCAAATCTCCATAGACCTCGTCGAGGTGAGACCCGTAAGAAGACGTGGTCACCATCCTCGAACTCTAGTGGTCTCCATCTTCTATCAGCATAAGACTTTTTTCTGCTTTGTGCAGTCTTCATCCGCTTCTGGATGATCTGCACCTTCTCCAGTAGCCTCAAGATGGGCGTACTGGTCAACCTCTGCCTCAGCTCTTGAAAAGCTCTGATAGAATCTCTCTAACCACACGAAGGGTTTTCCCCTTTTCATCATTGTTATAAGTGGTGCAGCAACTCTGGAGAAGTCTGGCACAAATCTAGGTCTGGACGACTCATGAGTGATCGAATGCACCAACTTATGCATGATTCCATCCTGTGCTTCCTGGGGTTTCCTTTTCACCGACCAAGGAAAATTCATCCCAACATTGTAGGTAAATCACAACCTTTTTTCCTAATACAATCAATCTGTGTATGAACTGTAGTTGCCCAGTCCATACCCAAACTAACGTCGTAAGGCCTCAACGCTTCCACCAAGAGGTTCCAACTAAAACTCTCGCCTCAATGGTTAGATCACACTGTCAGCATAAGCGTGATTATTGAGTCTCCTCCCAAAGGTATCTCCCGACGTGAGGGTCAATTCAACGGCTTAACCAAAAACTCTAGGTCTGGGACAAGATTCGTGGAAGGAAGGAATGATTCTTATCAATGTCTGTTGTTACGGCAACTAGAAGTAGACACATACCATACCTCGAATCATTCCTAGATCCCTTGGGTCACACTCCTTGACCACATACAACTACTCTCTTCACCTTCCCTCCTGCTCCATGAGCCTGGATGGGACTACAAAGGCGAGTGGTTGTAACATGTCGAAAAGTACACCACCCCATGCTGCTCTCCTAGCTCTGATTCCACATCTGCTGCTCTGCAGATTCATCTGTCCTTAACACTTCCTCTTCTTGAAACATTTTTCATGCCCAAGTCTCTGAGACTAGTGATAGTTCTCTACTTTCCCACTGCTAACATTCTCTAGTTGTATCTATTCATCCAAATAACATTCAACCACAAAGGTTCACTCTATCACCCTAGCATAACTAGGAATGCATAGAGGAAAAGTGTTGTCTCAGATGTCCTGTAAACACACCTCTCTCTGAGGTCCGAGCTCTAAAGTACTGATCGTATCATAGTCATCAAGTACCAGGAATGATCGGTACACCTCGATGAATACTCAGCTACCGACATGTCGTCCTGCTGAAGCTGTATAAGCTCTAAATAAACTCTCATCCACCTATTCAAGTCAGTCCTCAACCGCATGTGAGTCGGACTCACCTCGGAACCTAAGGGGTATCTGATGCAGAAACACATGTAAGGCACTAAAACTACATGTGTCATCTACCGGTATCGCCAGTTGTAACTATTGACCAACAGGTAGTGATATAACTGGAACACTACCCGAAGGTTCTATCTCAGGAATCGGTCCATGTACCGAATCCTCATCACTATGCGGACCAACCTCATGGTCACTCACTGGGAAACACCAGTAGCTAAGATCACCATCCGATCTAATAGTGTCCAAAATAGGTGTAGAACTCTAGAAATCACCTCCAGCCAGTCCACTCCTACCTAGGAATCTGCCTCGCCTCGTAACCTCGGAGGCCTCTGCTGTTGGAACTCGTGCAATGCGCTCTGTTAGCGTGCATCGTCCGCTAGTACAGCTGGTGGCATATACTGCCCAATAAGTGGTGGTGCTACTGGTACACCACCTGAATGTGACTTTATAGTAAGAGGGCCCTACACTGAAGCCTCATCGCTCAGTGGGACGTCATCAAACACTCTCTCAAAACTCCAACTGACTGTCTGTGTGGAGGCATCCTGAACAGATGTGACACGGTCAAAAGACTATACCTGGTGAGCTGACCTGGTTTGAGCTAACTTAAAGAAACTTTTGAAAACACACACGCAATCAGTGTTTTCGTGCACTGAGTCGAAAATCAGAAGTCAGGGTCCTGGTGTATGGATACATCTACTGTCGCACCAACACTAGACTCCCTGAACTAAAAACCACACTCGGTACCCCTAACATGATTGTTTCATAGAAAGAAAATATCAGAGTTCTATATTCTGCGGTAGACCCGACTCCTATGATACCAATTTGTCACGATCCGTCCCCCAGGGCCCGTATCGTGACTACCCCAATCCCACTTTCTATAGGACAAGGGCTGGTGACTAGCACCAAAGGTGTAACTCCTTAAAAACTGGGAAGGCATTACCTTTATAAAACGTAAACACACACAAAACCAGAGTACAAGTGGAATCAAACACTAAGTAAAGCAGTAATAGGTATGCTAAAAGTACAGGGGGCCAGAAATACAGGCCCAATGGAAAGGTACATCTACAACTGAAAGAAAGTACAACTAAAAAGACAAACAATTGAATGGTGAAGTAGCTCCTAGATCGTCCTATGGGTTCCTACCTGAAGGGTAGGTACAAATGTCCTCTTCAGCACTCCACATATATCGGATCGCTCCGTGTACTGTCACACTGAGTGTCCACCTCCGGGTACCGTCCAGTCCTCATACACTCTGCCTTGGTCAGCACTGTCCGTCGTCTGCATCCAACACAACAAGGTGCGGGCATATCCCGTGCAGGGGTGAGTATAACGATACTCAGTAGGGACCCTGAGACCCTCAATGTCTCACTAAATCCAAAAAGGATAAACCACAAAGAAATATCTCAATGGATAAACTTTACATAGGTATATGCCCATACATATACCTAAGTTATCAAGTAACCCATCTCAATCATGAGGAAAACACAAAGGTCATTGACTCAGCTCAAACCAGGATTTTATTCATGATATCGAAACCACGACTGCTGGAGAAATCCTACTTTATCGAGTACAGTGGGCCGACCAATACAACCAAGCACTTACCACTAACCTTGGACTGCTGAATTACTCCACCTGTCGAGTACTGTGAGCCTGCTGCTACAACCAATCGCTTCCCACCCTCGGTCTGCCGCTACAACCAAGTGCACCCCCTCACAGCCTACAGAGGTACTCCTTCTGTCAAGTACCACAGGTCTACCACTACAACCAATCCCTCATCCTCGGTGGGTCTACTGCTACAACCAAGATCACCCCACTGGGCCATACAAATCACTCTGAGTCGATCAATCAGCAGTGGTCAAGTCTCAGCCAACTACTAGGTCTCTGCACTCCGTACGCTCGTCTCCAGGAGGGTCTTCTCTATGATCTAATGGTCGATACTTAAAAGTGTCATGTAACCTCACGTGGAAGTATCTCAAGGGACCGCCTCGTCATAGGGGACTCAACTCAATAGACAACGCGTCAATCGGACGCCCGATCTGCGAGTTATTAGCATTTTCGTTTCAGGGGCCTTGTAGGATTTCAGGTACAACCCAACCCGGCCATGCCCAAAACACATCCAAATTTTGTGTAGAGTATGAAAAAAGAACCATCATATCAAGAGGAATCCAACATAGTCAACAGAACATCAATCAGACATCTGGTCCATAAGTTATAAGCGTTTCTGCTCCGAGGGCTCGGTTGGTTTCGGTTTCAAACCAACCCAGCCGTTTTTCCGAAGTCGTCCAAAACTCACTAAGAGTACCGAAAAAGGAACACCTCGTCATAAGGGTCCTATTGTCATAGGCATTGCGTTGATAAGATGTATGTTTGTGATTTTTTTTGAATTTAAGTGTACGGGCCTGGCCCGTTAGGCCCAGTGGGCTGGCGGTTCGGTCTGACCTAGTACGACGGGTCCAACTCGGCATGGGGTGTTGGCCCGACCTAATGAAACGTGACCCGGCTCGGTGGCAGGCACGAACCGGCCCCAAGGTAGGCATGAACCGGCCCGAAGGAAAGCGCGGACTGGCCCGAGAGGGCGCGGCCCAGCTCAGTGCAGCACGGCGCGGCCGGCCGCGGCTCTTCCTGAAGTGGGCCGAGCGGTCTGTGGTGGGGGGTGCGGCCCCTCGGCTGCCCGAACCGGTGGCGCCGCCCTCCCTAACCGGCTAGACTTCTTGGAACAAGCGGCTTGCATGGGCGGGCCACATTTCATCCGGTGTGGCACCCTCCTAGCGCTGCGGCTCTCCTCCGCCCGGCCGGCCGACGGGCCGGCCGGTTCTCTTGCCGAAGCAGCCCGCAAAGCGGGCTGTGGTTCCTTCCGCACAACCGGTGCAACAACACCGGCTTCCTCCGCCACAGCCTAACCTGGCCATAGCTCCGCATCCCCAGAACCGCGTGAGGACACCGTGCTTCCTCCGTCACGGCCCTCTTGGTCACGGATTTTCTTTGCGTGTGCGACGACGGCCCTTGCACCACCGACCTCTTCCACGTTCCACCTTCAGTCATCGATTCCAAAAATAAACAAGATCCAACGGAGGGTCGTCGGGCCGTGTTCGTTCGGCCCGTTCCCTCCGCGTTAGGCAATAGAAATAGGCCAGAGACAAACAAGATATTCATCTACGAATGAGGCACAATTTTAATCCATTAAAATTGAACATAAACCCCTACCTCGAATTAAGGTTTGTGGTAGTCGGCGTCGGAGGAAAAGGATTCGTAGACAACGTCAGTGTGCATCCGAGGAGGAAGTGGCATCTTCTCACTTATTGTGGAGATGAGGAAGAAAGGCACGTCGTTGTTGGCATTCACGTTCTTCGAATCATAGAGCATTCTTCGTCGAGGAAGAACACCGCTCTTCATTAAGGAAGAGGAATACTTTTTTCCCTTTCTCAAGAGCTCTCTCTTAACACTCTTTAACACAACGAATGACCCAAAATAAAATAATAGGCTTAGGCTATTATTTTATTAACATATGCAATTAGAAATTCAAACCACATTAACTAATTAATTGGAGGATACAATTTTATATTAAGGTGTTGGCATGAATTAATGGGAGAGGAGAAAGTGAAGAGATCTCATAAATATTGGGGGAGTTGTGAAATTAAACAAGGGTGTTTAATGGGGGTTTATGAGAGTTATGGGGAGTTCAAGAGTTTAGGTCACGTGTGGGCCTCACCCCACAAATATCCTATCATGGGAGGTTATGTGGGTGTGGGCCCCACCTCTAACTCCCCTTGGGAGGAAAAAAACACCATCCTTAAAATAAAATTGTGATCCACCAATTTTATTTATTTTATTCTAATTCCCCAAATATTAATTCACAACCAACTTAAAACGCAACTGTGGTAATGGTTCCCTTAAGAAATTATCTACACTGCGAGTTCATCGGTGCCTTCGGATTTCGATTCCAAGCACCAGTTCAAAAGATAGAAAAACCCACACATACGTTTACTGAACATACTGGAACAAAACTTTGGAAATTGATTACAGGGACACCGGGCCTCAGAATCAGGTGCCGTCAGAAACCAAAGACTCGTAAAATTCCAAAGAAATTAAAAAAAAATTCCCTTGAAATTTCCATGTCTTTACAAATATAAATATAAATATAAATATAAATATAAATATAAATATAAATATAAATATAAATATAAATATAAATATAAATATAAATATAAATATAAATATAAATATAAATATAAATATAAATATGAATATAAATATAAATATAAATATAAATATAAATATAAATATAAATATAAATATAAATATAAATATAAATACAAATAAAAATAAAAATAAAAATATAAATAAAAATATAAATATAAATATAAATATAAATATAAATATAAATATAAATATAAATATAAATATAAATATAAATATAAATATAAATATAAATATAAATATAAATATAAATATAAATATAAATATAAATATAAATATAAATATAAATATAAATATAATTAAATATACAAATAATTTAAATTATTACATAATAATAATTTCCATATAAGGATACTGTATATAGAAATTATGAATCCCATCTTTGTGCGTGACATCCTACCTCCCTCGATTCTAGTGGCCATAAGTGGATCTCCTCTAGAATGTCTCTCCAATATAGTATGTGCACAGTCCCTCTTAAGATTGATCAGAGACATAATTTGGTTTATGAGCCCTACAAGACTCATCGAAAAAAGTTTTGAATTCTCTATATAAAACTACCCTATTAAGACTGTGTAAAAACTAATGGAAACAATCACACATGCATGATTCCCAGGCCTCATAAACAGATACTCTCATGATCACATTGATATGATATCATGAACCATGAAAATATTTAAGAATATATTTAACAATGAAATTTATAAATTTAAATGAAAATACATTTCTTTTTTATGTACCACCCAATGAGTGAACATATGGTGACATAACTCCATATAAACTTAATCCCAGGACACCCATGGAGTTGAAAAATAGTTTATCAAAATACCGCAAACCTGAAAAACAAATATATATAAAAAATTAATAAAATACATATAATTAATAAAAATAATATTAAATTTAAATAAATTAAATTAAACCTAAATATTTTTTTTGAACTTACTTTTTTGATGAAGATTAAATTCAAGAGATGTAAATCATTCTGGACTAGGATCTAGAATCATCATTCATACAAGGCACCAATCCCTCCTAGTAGGTGATGTCATGTCAACACGTAGATATAGAAAATAAGGATTCTTATCATTAAGTAATAGATAATCAACCAAATAATGAATAAAGTCATCATAATTTTGATCCAACTGAAATAAATAGATAAATTTATAACAAATATTGTGTTATGCAAAATATAAGTAATTATAAAATTATAAAACCTTTTAAAAAAATAAAATCGATGAAAATGTGTACCTATAAAGAATTATTAATACAAATGTAAAATTTAAAAAACTAATAAATGTTTATTAAAAAATAATAACACATCATCCATATTCTTCATCTTCATCATCATCTTTAGTTTTAGTTTCATTGGTGTCAATATCTCTCCCTTCCTTTTTCTCATCATAAACTTCTATATGATCCTCAATTTCATCATATCTTGTAATATCAAACTCATTAGTTACATAATTAACATTATAAATTCCATCACACCTTTATTTTGGGTCCTCATCATAAATATATGTATCTCTTTGATTAAGAGATATATTCAAAGATTTTTCTTGAAAAATTTCTAGATATTACACCTAAATGTAACCAATTTCATGTTCTATAAACTGATATTTATGAGATTTCATTTTCATTATACTCCCATAATCATTTAAATCTCTTAATGCACCACATTAATTTTTATAATAAACTTGATGTTCTTGATATGCCAATATAAATGGTTCATTTTCTGCAAGAACACTTTCATATTTAATATCAATTATTCCATGTCATGGATAAACAAAAAAAGCTTAATCAGTATCAAAATTATGACATTTAAATTTTGATATGTAATTTTGAACTAGATAAGATAACCCAATTATTATTCAGGTATTCCAAAAAAGTCAACTTAACTTTATTTATGATGATATCCTTTTAACCAAACACCATTGTTTATTTTTTTTTGACTCTCCATATTTTCTTGTATTAAATCGAAATCCTTTAACCACATAAGAATTATAATATTTGACCAATTTTGATTGTGGATTAATTCATGAACATAATCATATATCAAATTTATCTCTATATTGTGATACTTGAATAAATAAAAAATGAATAAT
Organism: Viscum album; assembly: GCA_963277665.1. Taxonomy (NCBI): domain Eukaryota; kingdom Viridiplantae; phylum Streptophyta; class Magnoliopsida; order Santalales; family Viscaceae; genus Viscum; species Viscum album. The sequence goes on from OY728126.1 coordinate 1,749,907,115, forward strand.
TATATATAAAATAACAAATTGAATTTTTTTGTTCAATTTAAACAATTTAATATAAAAGCATTTAAAATCAGTAGGTAAAATCATGAAGCCAATGTTATGTAAAGAGTATCTAGTATAATATGAATGACCTATTTTTTGATATGATCATCATATAATCTATAAAAAATTCATATAAATTTACATTTCAAATATATTTTTAAAAAATATAAGTACCAAAATATTAAAACTATAAAAATTGTGACATTTCTTCAAAATTGAGTAGAACATATGTATGAGCTCTGTGTAGTTAATAATATTAATTAAATCATTCATAATGACCACCAAAACCAAGTTTAGGATGATTAAATATAGATAATATATAGACCATTTCATTATCAAAATTTCCCTCAATCTGACCCATTCAATTATGTTTATAAAGATATTCAGATTGAAAATAATAAGAGAAGAATATTGAAATTTCCTTTTTCAAGTATACATCAGGAATTAATAATTCAATATATTATTTAGTAAAAAACTTATTCATCATTTTTTATACATCTATTGAATGGGTACATACATTATAATTGTACTGGCTCTCCAAATTTATCTTCATACCCAAAACATGATATTAAATGTTCTATTGTGTGAAAGAAGGAAAGTGGAAATATTTTTTATAATTTACATAAAATTTAATAAATCTATATATTGTAGTGTATCTAGGAAATAATAATTTTTTATTTCTATAAAAATTTGAAGAAAAATGATATTGTAGTCAACACATTGGAGATTGAATAATTCAACAACCCTCTTAGGCCAATAAGATGTAATATTTTCATTATAATGTAATAATCATGTCTTTTTAACCTAGTAAAATATCCATTTTAGATGTAAAAAAGAATACTTAGAGGCATATCCATCTGTTAACCTCAAATATATAACCCATTAACAAAATAATAAATGAATTTCTTTAGAATGTGCATAAGTTTCTTGTGATCTTTCATTTTCAAAGAACGTAAGCTCAAGGTGCCTATAAATTTATGTAAGATATAACTGCACCTTTATAGTATCTTTGTTACATACAAGTTTGTAGAACACTATATAAAATATGTTATCAAAATATTTCTTTTCAACATGCCTTACGTCTAACATATTATAAATAAAAAAATCATACCAATATGGAAGATCCCAAAAAATACTTTGTTTTATCCAACATTAAACTATCCAAAAACCACATATTTTTAATTGGTATATAGTTGTTACAAAAGTAATGGGATGTGATTAAAAGATATTATATTTGACCCAAATACTTGAGGTAACTGCAGGAGGTTTTTCTCCTTCAATTTTTAATTTTTTAAAATTAATTATATTTCATTGAAATGAGTGATCTGTAGGAAGAAATCTACGATGACAATAAAAAAAGGATTTATTCCATTAACAATCATAAATGATTTAATATCAGCCATGTTGTATAGAAAATACTTTGGACCATGTTCACTATATCAAGATAACATTCCATATGATGGAATGTCACTGGTTCTCCACATTAATGTAGCTTTAAGTATAAAATTTTGATATGCAACTACATCATATGTAGTGACACCATTATTCTAAAATAAAACTAAATCATTAATAAATGGATTTCAATAAACATAAATATTATTATTTGAATGTATTAGAATTAAAAATTATAAATATGTATGAATATGTGTGTGTGTGTGTGTTTTCATCATCATCCAAGGAGGTATGTCGTATGGAGTTATGAAAATAGACCAATAAGAATACTGACTATCAAAACCACCAAATAGATAGAAACCATTAGTAGAATGACCAAACATTATGTTATGAGGTTCTAAATAAAAATATATATGCACATGATCAAGGTGTTTCTAGGAAACACCATTATAAATATACTTTATTATATTATCAGTATAAAAATTAGATTTATGTCATGTCATCAATAAAACTATATTTTGAGACCTAAATAGACATTATAGTCTAGATATAACTAGAAAATACCATAACTGTTTAACAGGAATAATTTTGGATTCTCCTTGCTACACCTCTTGGTACCTTGATTTTCCACATGTTGGAAAATTAACCAATGACTCATATTCATCATAATAAAATATGTGGTCATTTGAACATGAATAAATTTTCTAATAGTTAAGTCCCAAATTATGAACCCAATTTTTGATCTCATAGAAATTAGTAGGAAATGCATTCCCTTCATGAAAAAATGATTTAACCAAAGAAAATATTTAATCAAAACAATGATTTGACATTACAAAACCACATTTAATTGTAATAAATTCTGTAATAGCTTCAAATTTAATTGAGATATAACAATTCATCTATAGTTTTAAAAAAATCATAAAATATATATTATTCTGATCTAGGTTTTGAATTTAAATTTTGAGTTTATGTTTAGAAAGATAGGCTAGCATCATTATATACTAAATTTCGACATTGTGATGGTTCTGGATTTAAAATATTTTTATTTCCTTTTGAAATTTGTTCTTTATATTGATACCAAAATACATAATCATCCTAAAAACCATATCGAAAAATATGAATCACAACAATATCAAATGTTTCATAACTTTTGAGATCACACTTAACACACAAACACATAATTTTTCTTTTTGAAAAAAGAATTGAATTCTATATTTCAAATGATATAAATGCTTCAATAGCTTTAAGGTAGGCAAGATTTATACCAGAACCATTTTTATTTTTTCTATGATTTATCCAATAAAAATCACACAATTGAAAATGTTTTCTATTTCTTAAAACCATAATTATCTAAAAAATATAAAAAATTACCCCTTTAATTAAAATAATTACACTAGTTTTTACAACTTTATACTAATTTTACATAATATATAATAATTTAAATTAACTTACACTCATTTTTTCTAATTTTTAATCAATTTTGTTAACTAAAAATATAATTATGAAAATTTATACTAATTTAAAAATTTTTATTAGTTTTTATTAATTTAAAATCATTTTTTTTATTTTTCACTAATTTATATCAGCTTATACTAAATTATATGAATTTTTGAAATTTCTTACTATTTTTTTTGTAATTTATACTAGTCTATGGTGATTTTATAACAATTTATATTAATTTTTAATAATTCATAATCATTTATATTAATTTTTTATTAATTTTATTCGTTAGAGGGAGTTATAGAAAATTTTAATAATAGTTAAAAATTTATATTAATTAATACCTTTTTTAAATTTATACTAATTTATAAAAATATTTATTAATATATTAAATTTCATAATAATTTATACTATTTTTTATTACTTTAAAATTATTTTATTAAATTTATAATAATTTATCCAAATTTATATCAATATATGTTAATTTTTAGAATTTTATGTAATATTTATTAATTTATCATATTTTATAAAAATTTATTTTTTTTATTAATTTATGCACATTTTTTTAATTTAGATTAATTTTATAAATATTTTAAATTTTTTAATAAATTTATAATATTTTTTAATTTATAAATATTTTTATTAATTGATTCTAATTTATATTTAAATTTATGAATTTATCATATTATATAAAAATTTAAAATATTTTTCCAATTTATAGTATTTTTTTAATTTAATTAATTTTATTATTTTCAAAATATTTTTTATTAATTTATAAAAATATATATTAATTTAAACTATTATTTATTTATTTATATAAATTTATATTAATTTTAATTAATTTTAGTAAATATTTAACAATTTATAATAATTATTTATAATCTAAACTGATATTTATTAATTTATCATATTTCATAATAATTTAGAATGTTTTTAAATAATTTTTATATATTTAAAGGAAGTTAAATTAATTCTATTAAATTTTTACTATTTTGTAATTTATAGATATTTTACTAATTTAAAATAAATTTTACTATTATTTTTTAATTTTTCATATGTTGTAAAAACTAAAAGTATTTTTTATTAATTTACAATATTTTTTAAAATTTAAATTAATATTATTAATTTTATAATAATTTTTATCAATTTATTAAAATTAAATATAATTTAAAGTATTTTAAACTTATTTTTATATTTTTTTAATAATTTAAATTAATATTATTAAATTTATACTCATTTTTACTAATTTTTAATATTTTTTATGCACATTTAAAAACTTATATTAATTTATCATATTTTATAATAATTTAGACTTTTTGTTTTAATTTTTATAATTTAAATTAATTTTATTAAATTTTTATGAGTTTTTATTAATTTATATTTATTTTATTCATCTTTAATAAATTCTTGTAATATTTACTAAATTATCATATTTTACTAAAACAATACATTTTTATTAATTTTTATAAATTTAAATGAATTTAAAATATTATTTAATTTTTGTCTAATATTTATTATTTTTATTATTATTTTAATTTCTAATAATTTTTATTAATTACTAGAAATTTATAATAATATTTATTACTTTATCTCATTTTATAATAATTTAAACTATTTTTTATTTATTTATAGAAATTTTTTACAATTTAATGTAATGTTATTAATTTATTCTGATCTTTATTAATTTATACTAATTTATATATATTTTTGTTAATTTGTGGCAACCTTATTAAATTCATAGAAATTCCAGTTAATTTATACTAATTTTAGTTAATATATAATATTTTTGATTAATTCATACTCATTTATATTTGTTAATTAATTATACTATTCTATATTAATTTATATAATTTTTTAATAATTTATATCAATTTACAAAAAATTATATCAATTTAAATATTTTTTTATTGATTTATAATATTTTTTGTAACACCCCGACCCCAGTTACCCAGAGTCGGTGCATTATTTTAATACATTGACATGATTACAAGGAATCAAGCCCCGAAGGACCGATCAGTTTAGCAGTCTTGGAAAATAGATTACATACATGAATGTTACATTACACTTTATAACATAAAAAACAACATAAATAATCCTTTATGAATGCCATTATTCCCTTGACTTGACCCTGCATATCAATCACAATACACTTCTTGGAATCCTGGGAAAAATAAAACATAGAAAGGGGTGATCTTCGATGCTCATTAAGGATAACAATACATCAGAAACTTTCATAAATAAGCATAAACATTTAAGATAATGTATAACTAAAAAAAGTCTTTTAAACTTGAAATTCAGCATAATATGGAAGAAATAAAATTAAATAATTCCATTTACTTATTCACATAGATATTCTACAAATCAAATAATCACATGAAATATCAGTAATTACTTTCATAATGATTGAATGCATAATGCCAGACTATCATAACCACACAGTCAAGGCCTTGTGCCAAGACTACAAATAAGATTTTTTCAAGGCCTTGTGCCAAGTCACTAGTTTGTCTTATGAGACCTACCGATGCATCGAGGAGCTATAATGGGCTCCACCCGTCACTTACCAAGTCCAATGCATTCTTCATATGAAAAGCTTTAAACATAACATAAACATTCATATTAAAACCAGCACACGAAATGTCAATACTTTATCCCTAAACCATGAATGGTATAAAAATAACACATCCATTATCAAACATATCACAAAACCTTCAATACAATATGGAATATTTGTATCATAATAAATCATCTTCAAACAAGTTTAAAATCCATCAAAGTATGTTGACATAGATGAAAATGATTTGTAAAACACCTTGAGAGAAATATCTCTTTTTCATGAAAACATTTAAAAGTCACACAATTTAGAAAGGAAGAAATTTAATGACATTTTTTAATCAAAGTTTCCCATACCACTTTGAAACTTTTTAAAGGAATTAAAATTTTAAAAACAGTCATGTCCATATAAATAAATCCTTAAAAACCACTTTGAAGACATGGACATTAATGAGAAAGATTTAGAAGAATAAATATGTAAAACATTTGAAATGATATTTTTTGTAAAAAAGTGCCTCAAAATAATCCCTTTGAAACTCTTTCATGAAACATGGACATGGATAATAAATATGTCCCATTATATACTTACGTAAAAAAAACCTCGAATAATGAAGAGATTGTGAAATTAACCCTTAACAATTTGGTAACTTACGAAACATACACCCCATGAAAGAGGTATCATACAATTAATATGTAAATACACATAAATTAAAGTGTATTACACAAATAATATAATTATGGGCAGTACATTCACCACACAAAAGGTAATAGTGGAAATATGGCACGAATCTCATGGGAATAAGGAGTGAGATGAAAACCCCATACCTTGCACTTTCCTTTAGTCGAGGGTACATTTAACCTTCAGTATGAAGACCGTAGTATGTTATTAAATTATACCAGAACCATATTAATATTTATGATATCATACATTATTCATTTATTACTTTATACTACCCATTTAATAATAATTTCCATGTTAAATTAACATTTCGGGTAATAATCGCTTTCATTATCGTACGTGTTTTAACTTGTTACTCTTGATTGTATCACTTAGATCATGATTTAAATACTTCAATAAAATAAAACATGATTTATATATCATATATATTTATAATATAAATATGTATAATATACATATATATGAAATGGAAAAAACCGTTTATGGAGATGGTAGTCCGTACTTACGCATAAATGTTGTTTCCGTTTTCATAACGTATTGAACGGAACTAAGTGAATAAAATATATGTAAGTACACACACATATATATATATATATAAATATATATATCTCCAGTAGAATTATTATGTCATATATTACAAAAATATTAGTAATATATATTTTTATAATCGTCGATGAATGGTGAATGTGAAAATGAATCTCATCGCGTCGTGGAGACTGTAATCCGTACGTACGCACGAGCGAAAATATAATTTCCTTAAAGGTGTGGAATTGGATGTTATATTAATTTTACAGAGATATTATCATGTTGTTATCATTATTTTTATACATATTACTCATCATTATATCCATCCAAATAACATAGTGTTGAATAACAAATTACACCACGACGTGGAGACGGTAAGCCGTACGTACGCACACATGGTGACATTATCATTCATAAGATGGATATAATAATGAATATAGTTGTGAAATATTTATAATAACATCACAATAAATATAATATACTAGAGTTATTATTTTATAATGGAAATAACAAAGAAAGAAGAAGTGGAAGAAGAAAGTAACTTGAAAGAGGGTGGTGAAATCATTACCTCTTCTTCGGGTTCTTCCTTTTGATTTGACAAAAAGGGCTCCTTAGGTTGGCTTTATGATAAAAATAAGTCCTCTAGGATGATTTTAGGGAAGTTGGGAGGATATTTGGGTAGGGTTTGGCCAAGACAAATGGCTTTGGAGGTGTGGTTTTGAGAGAAGGGGAAGTTCCCTTTTATAAGAGGGGTGAGGGTCACTTTAGGAAAAGATTAAAGTATTAATTTATTATACAATAATATTCGGTTTATAATGGTTAAAAATGAATTTATTTCTATAATTAGGTGGTTATGGGTCTAAATAATCTCAACAAATATGTTTTAGACAAGTTTAGGTTACCATTTTAACCTTATCATTTAGATTTAACTCTTAGTTAAATAGTTTAGCTTTTACCGTGTCTTCTTGTATTCTTACTATATATGGTTAATAAACTTACATTAAACTACCAAGAGAACCGCAAGTGGCTCATTAATGACATATATAATATTATTTAAGACCTTTGGCCAAACCATACATATTTATGAATATTATATCAACCGATAATATAGTATTTGTTTTAAATATTAATTTATGTCAATTTTGACACTATTTGGTATTTTGTTTTTGTGGAAGTCATCACAACTTGATTACTTCTAACAAGATACTTGAATTATCCCTAACATTTCATAGTCACCTATAAAATTCGTGGATGTCATAAAAACTTTGAAATTATATTTATTTTAATATTTATCATACCATTTATTTGACTCTTTAACTAATAAGGTAATTACTGCATCATCATTGTTTCATAAATAAATTTAATTATTTAATGTCTAAAACTTATAAATAAAATACCATGATGTAGGAAATATTTTTATATTTATAATTAATATTTATATTTTAATTTATCTTATTTATAACCCTATATTAAAAATTATTTAGTTAATACACTTTGAATTTAACACTTTTAACTCTTCTTTAAATTAAATAATAATAAATGTCCTAATCTAATCCATGTGGACCTAAAGGGTCATATTTTATTCCTATGTTTTTATGGTCTAATTAAAATTATCCAATTGAATTAGGACATGTTTTTGGGTAATAATAATATCATTTTTTCCTTTAATTACCCTATTTATTCTTAACGGTGGTAAATAAAAGTAAAAAGTTACTATTCACCAAAAAATATTTTTATCTTATGGAATCAAATTTTAATCCTTGATATTAACCATGGCTCTTGTATTTTCAAAATTAAACTCACAGAAGTGGAAAAATTATGTTTTTTTGGGAATTTACAAATTCTCCTAGGAGGTGGGTAAAAGACGGTGAAAAGTTCAATAAAATTTTTATATATCTAAAATTATTATAAACTGACTCCAATGAATTAAATTGAACGTATATAGGTATTATGTATATATTTTGACCTAAAATAAATAAAATAAATAATTATTTAAATAAAAATTCAGTTTTAAACTTTATCTCAGTGTTTTACATTATTCATCAAAAATTAAAAGTTTTCAGAAAAATACCAAAAATTAACCCTAAGATAATTTTGATATTCCGAATTCAATAATAAAGTCTATTTTACCAAATTAAAAACATATAAGGTTCATTTATTATTTTAAAATTAATTCCCGCTATCAAAACCAAAAGGCGTATTTTTAAGAAATAATAACTATCAAAATTTTGACACTTGTTTATGTCCAATTTCAATGTGAAATTACATACAATGACCATCAATCAGATTAAATGGTAAAAATATAATCTATTTATACTTCCAAACCATTAAAATTTATAATTTAACACTATAAATTATTTTGATTAAAAAAGTAGTTTTCAGTTAAAATATAGTATTTTTCACTATTCATGCAAATATGAAAGTTATTAGAAAAACACCAAAACTTTATTGAAAATAAATTCTTATGTCCTGATTCTAAAGAAAAAATTTATTTTGTCAAATTTAATATATAAAAGTTTCAAATATTGGATTTAAAAAGGCTTCTCCATTAAAAGGAAGTAAAATTGCATTTTTTGAAAAATACTTCTTTTATATGAAAAAATGTATTTGTTCTTACATTATGTCTAAGAAACTCATAATATGGATTCGAAAATTATATGGATTATATAATGTTAAAAATTCTTTTAATACTATTCATAACAACTTTTGAACGGCTAGTTTGGTAAATCATGGTTCGCTAGAACTCAGTGTTTCGTGTAGTGCAAGTTATTGAATTAATTTGAAGAAATATCGTACTATGAAATCTTGGGGTGTTACATTATTCCCTCCTTCAATAAATTTCATCCTCGCAATTTGAAATTATTTTTCAAAAATAAAAGGTTGAAAATAGAAAATACCTTTGGGAAAACCCACATCGAAAATTAGGTTAATAAAATTTAGTCTTAATAAGAGGAAAAGGGAAATTAAAGGGTCACCACCAAATTATGGTCTCGATTAGGAGAACATTGGTGTCAATTAGAGACATATAATTGGAGGAAAAATGTAAATATTTATAGGTAGTTATTGAGGTCATCAATCATAAACAAGTGTAAAATTGAGGGCCTTAAATTCATCAATCTATGATGATTTAAAATACCATTGGTTCAACAAAACATATGGTATTAGGATAACACATTTTTTATTTTAAGATCCCTTCACTAAATTATAATAATTAATTTCTTCATAGAATAAGAGAATAAGAAAAATATATACTTGACAAGTAGAGTCCCATCCTTTAACTAATTTCTACCACAAACTCATCTTTCACTCTAAAAGATAATAAAAGTTAAAATTAATATTCTATTTATCCTATTCGTATAGGGTTAAAAATTGAATTTATAATTCATCTACCAAAATTTTAAAAAAAAAATACTATAATATTCAATCCAGGACATCACGTGTGCCATTGGTAGGTGATACACCCTTGTCGGCCTTCAGTTGCGAGTTCAAGTCTAGCGGCCTTTCCGAACGCGACGGGTTGCCGCCTGACCTCCGGGTTGTCCTTTTATGGAAATCCAAAAATAATATCAAACTAGAAATATCCAAAATAATTCTATCCAAACTCACAATACAAAATTTATAAGGAAGGTAAACACAATGAAGATCCTTTTTTCCAAGTAATAACATGTGAACATCTTCATCATGTTTTCTTTTAAAACACTGCAACATCCTGAATTACCATAAAACCTTATTGATTACATTCATGATCCCTTATTCCTTATAGAATGCTGGATATAATCCTTCTATCCAAAAATGTTGTAAACTCCAACAATTATGGAATATAAAAATCATTAATCAGTTTTAAGGTAGTCAAGAATATCCAATATAATTTATCCAAATCAATCATGTATTATTTCAAAATAACTACATTGGTATCAGAACCATATTATGGTTTATCATTCTCTCAACCACATATTTTCCAAAAATTTAACCTACTATTGAGTCACATTTTTTGGTTCCACACAATCTCAAGTCCTTAATGAAATAGTATTGCAGTACAATCCTTATATACTCCATAATTATTATAACCAGTACATTGTTGATACAACACTCAAATGACATAATTCTCTAATAACAACATAAGAACTCTAATCATTCCTCCTCATCTGTGGTAGTATCATACCTTGATTATTATCCAATAGCATCATTTGGGGCTTACTCTGATGATTTGGACATTGGTTCACGTAGTGTCTCAACTTTTTGCAGATGAAACATTGTACATTTGAAACATTTTTCTTACCCTTACAATCACGTACATGGTGTCCTATTTCTCCACACTTATAACAAACTCCCATTCCCTTTAGGAAAGTTCTAGGGTGTTTCTTCCCATAGTTATCACATATGGAAAAATTCTTCTTTTCCCTCTTCCCTTTATCCATATTTCTCTCTTCCATCCTTTTCTTCTCTTGCTTCCCTTCAAAGCCATAAGACTTAGAGAATTTTTTACTTATCTTATTAACACATGATATTATTTCTTCATATATTGAGAATACATGGGAGACTATTTCCCTTCTAAATGTTGGCTTAATACTGTGAAGGATATGATCCTTATTACTCATTGGATCATATGTATTGTTGGAGTTCACATTCCTTCTACTGGGTGCCATTTATATACAATAGCATAAACTAGGTCAGTTTATGAATTGCAATGAATAATTCCAAACTTATAAAATACCTAACGTAAATTGAATGGTTTATAGATATAATATATAATCATAAAGATGTTTTCATTGAGGAATTATATACTCATAAACCCTTCATAATGATTTGTAAAGAAAATGAGAATTATCCTAAGCATATCCCTCAGGAGTTTCGTAAGCAAGAGTGCAGCAAGGCCCGTTGTTGTGCACCAGTTCCCGTTTGAGTCTAGCTCAAAGTGGTGTTTTTGGGTTTTACCCCTAGGTACATCTATGCTAGATCCACCTCTACCTTATCGTATCCATACAGGGATGTATTTTCTTAGAAAAGTCACAAAATCTCTATATTACCAAAATTCTAGGAATTTCTTCTATACTAATCCTCAAAGTCTATCTTAGGTCTATGTTCTCTAATCAGAGTTTATCTAAATATACCTTACAAGGTTATTTCTAAACTTCCCCTGATACAAAATGTAATTCCCCGACCCCAGTTACCCAGATTCGGTGCATTATTTTAATACATTGACATGATTACAAGGAACCAAGTCCCGAAGGACCGATCAGTTTAGCAGTCTTGGAAAATAGATTACATACATGAATGTTACATTACACTTTATAACATAAAAAAAACATAAATAATCCTTTATGAACGCCATTATTCCCTTGGCTTAACCCTGGTTATCAATCAAAATACACATTATGGAATCCTGTGAAAAATTAAACATAGAAAGTGGTGAGCTCAGATGCTCAGTAAGGATAACAATACAATGGAAACTTTCATAAATAAGCATAAACATTTAAGGAAATGTATAACTAAAACAAAAGCCTTTTAAAATTGAACTTCAGAATAACATGTAAGAAATAAAATTAAATAATTCTATTTACTTATTCACATGGATATTCTACTAATCGAATAATCACATGAAATATCAGTAACCACTTTCATAATGATGGAATGAATAATGCCAGACTATCATAACCACATAGTCAAGGCCTTGTTCCAAGACTACAAATAATATTATGTCAAGGCCTTGTGCCAAGACACTAGTTTGTCTCATGAGACCTACCGATGCATCGAGGAGCTATAGCGGGCTCCACCCGTCACTTACTAAGTCCAATGCATTCCTCATTTGAAAAGGTTTAAAAATAACATAAACATTCATATTAAAACTAGCACACGAAATGTCAATAATTTATCCCTAAACCATGAATGGTATAAAAATAACACATCAATTGTCAAACATATCACAAAACCTTTAATACAATATGGAAGATTTGTATCATAATAAATCATCTTCAAACAAGTTTAAAATCAATCAAAGTATGTTGACATAAATGAAAATTATTTGTAAAACTGTTTGAGATAAATATCCCTTTTTCATAAAAGCATTTAAAAGTCACACAATTTATAAAGGAAGACATTTAAATAAGTTTTTGAATCAAAGTATCCCATACCACTTTGAAACTTTTGAAAGTAATTGACATTTTAAAAACATTCATGTCCATATAAAATAATTCCTTAAAAACCATTTTGAAGACATGGACATTAATGAGAAAGATTTAGAAGAATAAATATTTAAAACACTTGAAATGATGTTTTTGTAAAAAAGTGCCTTAAAATAATTCCTTTGAAAACTATTTCATGAAACATGGACATGGATAATAAATATGTCCAATTAGATACTTATGTAAAAACAACCTCGGATAATAAAGAGATTGTGAAATTACCCCTTACCAATTTGGTAAATTACAAAACATAAACCCCATGAAAGAGGTATCATACAATGAATATATAAACAAACATAAATTGAAGTGTATTAAAAAAAATACAATTATGGGTAGTACATACACCACACAAAAGGTAATAGTGGAAATATGGCACGAATCTCATGGGAATAAGGAGTGAGATGAAAACCCCTTACCTTGCACTTTCCTTTAGTCGAGGGTATGTTTAGACTCCTATATGAAGACCGTATTATGTTTTTAAATTATACCAGAACCATATTAATATTTATGATATCATAAATTATTCATTTATGACTTTATACTACCCATTTAATAATAATTTCCATGTTAAATTAACATTTCAGGTAATAATCGCTTTCATTATCGTACATGTTTTAACTTGTTACTCTTGATTGTATAACTTAGATAATGATTTAAATACTTCCAGAATATAAAACATGATTTATATATCATATATATTTATAATATAAATATGTATAATATACATATATATGAAATGGAAAACATCGTTTATGGAGATGGTAGTCCGTACTTACGCATAAACATTGTTTCCGTTTTCATAACGTATTTAACGGAACTAAGTGAATAAAATATATATAAGTACACACACACATATATATATATATATCTAGTAGCATTATTATTTCATATATTACAAAAATATTAGTAATATATATTTTTATAATCGTCGATGAATGGTGAATGTGGAAATGAATCTCATCGTGTCGTGGAGATGGTAATCTGTACGTACGCACGAGTGAAAATATCATTTCCTTAAAGGTTTAAAATTGGATGGTATATTAATTTTACAGAGACATTATCATGTTATTTTCATTATTTATATACATATTACTCATCATTATATCCATCCAAATAACATAGTGTTGAATAACAAATTACACCACGGCGTGGAGACGGTAAGCCGTACGTACACACACATGGTGACATTATCATTCATAAGATGGATAGAATAATTAATATAGTTGTGAAATATTTATAATAAAATAACAGTATATAGAAGATACTGGAGTTATTATTTTATATTGGAAATAAAAAAGAAAGAAGAAGTGGAAGAAGAAAGGAACTTGAAAGAGGGTGGTGAAATCATTACCTCTTCTTCAGGTTCTTCCTTTTGATTTGATCAAAAGGGTCCCTTAGGCTAGATTTATGATCACACTAATGCCTCTAGGTTTAAGTGAGGGAAGTTTGGAGGATATTGAGGGCAGTATTGGCCGAGCCAAATGGATTTGGAGGTGTGATTTTGAGAGAAGGGGAAGTGCCCTTTTATAAGAGGGGTGAGGGTCATTTTCGGAAAAGATTAAAGTATTAATTTATTATACAATCATATTCGGTTTATAATGGTTCCAAATGAATTTATTTAGATCCTTATGTGGTTATGGGTCTACATAATCTCAACCATTAGGTTTTAGACAAGTTTAGTTTACCATTTTAACCTTATCATTTAGATTTAACTCTTAGTTAAATAGTTTAACTTTTACCGTGTCTTCTTGTATTCTTACTATATATGGTTAATAAACATACTCTAAACTTCCAAGAGAACCTAAAGTGGATCATTAATTACATATATAATATTAATTAATCCCTTTTTCTGAAACTTACATTTTTAGGAATATTATATCGACCAATAATATAGTATTTGTTTTAAATATTAATTTATGTCAATTTTGACACTATTTGGTATTTTGTTTTTGTGAAATTCATAAAAACTTGATTAATTCGAACAAGATACATTTAATCAGATCTAACATGTAATAGTAACCTAGATAATTCGTGTATGTCATAAAAACTTTGAAATTATATTTTTTAAGATTTATAATACCATTAACTTGACTCTTTCACAAATAAGGTAATTACTACATCGTCATTGTGTCATAAATAAATTTATTTATTTAATGCATAAAAATTATAAATAAAATACAATGATATAGGAAATATTTTTATCTTTCTAATGAATATTTATAGTCTAATTTATCTTATATATAACCCTATATTAAAAATACTTTAGTTAATAAACTTTGAATTTAACACTTTTAAATCTTCTTTAAATTAAATAATAATAAATGTCATAATCTAATACAAGTGGACCTAAAGGGTCATATTTTATTCCTAAGGTTTTTTATGGTTGAATTAAACTTATACAATAGAATTAGGACATGTGTTAGTGTAATAATAATATCATTTTCCCCTTAATTACCCTATTTACTTTTAACGTTGGTAAATAAAAGTAAAAAGTTACTATTTTCCAAAAATTATTTTTATCTTATTGAACCAAATTTTACTCATTGATATTAACCTTGTCTCTTGAATTTTTAAAATTCAACTCACAGATGCTTTAAATTTATGTTTTTTGTGAATTTACAAATTCTCATAGGAGGTGGGTAAATGACGGTGAAAAGTTCAATAAAATTTTTATATATCTAAAATTATTATAAACCGACTCCAATGAATTAAATTGGACTTATATAGGTATTATGTATCTATATTGACCTAAAATAAATAATATAAATAATTATTTAAATAAAAATTCGTGTTTAAACTATAACTCAGTGTTTTTCACTATTCATCAAAAATTAAAAGTTTTCAGAAAAATAAAAAAAATTCACCCTAAGCTAATTTTGATATTCTAAATTCAATAATTAAGTCTATTTTAGAAAATTCAAAACATAGAAGTTGCATTTATTAATTTAAAATGAATTCCCTTTATGTAAACCAAAAGTCGTATTTTTAAGAAATAATAACTATCAAAAGTTTGACACTTGTTTATGTCCAATTTCAAAGTGAAATTACTTAAAATGACCATCATTGGATTAAATGGTAAAAATATAATCTATTTATACTTTAAAACCATTAAAATGTATAATTTTACACTATAAGTTATTTTGATTAAAAAAGTTATTTTCTGTTAAAATATAGTATTTTTCACTATTCACCCAAATATGAAAGTTATCAGAAAAACACCTAAACTTTATTGAAATTAAATTATTATGTCCCGATTCGAAAGAAGAAGTTTATTTTGTCAAATTGAATATATAAAAGTTTCAAATATTGGATTTAAAAAGGCATCGCCATTAAAAGGAGGTAAAATTGTATTTTTTGAAAAATACTTCTTTTATCTGAAAAAATGTATTTGTTCTTAAATTATATCTAAGAAACTCCTAATATGGATTCTAAAATTATAAGTATTATATAAAGTTCAAAATTCAGTTAATACTATTCATAACCGCTTTTGAATGGCTAGTTTGGTAAGTCATGGTGTGCTAGAACTCAGTGTTGCGTGTAGTGCAAGTTATTGAATTACATTGAAGAAATAATGTACTATGAAATCTTGGGGTGTTAATTTTTTTATTAATTATAACAATTTATTATAATTTTAATGAATTTATTCTATTTATTATAAATTTAAATTAATTTAATTTAATTTTATCATTTTTTTACCAATTATTATTAATTTATAGTTATTATTTTATTTACACTAATTTTAATTAACTCATACTAATTTACACTAATATTTATTAATTTATCATATTTTATAACAATTTAAACTATTTTTTTATTAAATTATCTTTGTTTTTATTATGTTAACATAATTTATAGTAATTTCAACAAAATTTTATTTATTTATAATTTTTTAAATCATTTGAACAGTTTTTTATTAATTTAATCAATTTTTTTTATTAATATGAAGTAATTTTAAATAATTTATACTAATATTTATATATTTATATTAATTTATAATAATTTAATTAATTTTTTATTAATTTATATTTATTTATAATAATTTTTATTATTTTTTATCAATTTTTATTTAATTATACAATTTTATTATTAATTTTAGTTATATTAATCTATTTGTTTTTATACTGATATTTATTAATTTATATTATTTTTTAACATATTAAATGAACTAATAATTTTTATTAATAAATAATAAAATAAATAGAAAAAATTAATAAATATTGGATGATTAAACATAAAAAATCTAGTTATAATTAAATAAATTTAAAAAATATGTAGAAATTATTAGGTTGAAAATCTGATCGTTGAAAGACTCCCTAAGAGAATCCAAGAATAATCATGTGAGATAATGTCAGAATGTGAGGGGGGGGGGTATTTATAGTTAGTTATTTTTGCGATAGATATTTACAATGAATAGTGTATTTGAGATGAGTTTTTGCAACAGAGTAAAGTTCCATCCCAAAATGTCACCGTAAAAAATACTATTTCCTACCTATCTGAGTACTTTATGCAAGGGATCGACGGTTCCAAAAAAACTTGTAGTTAGGTTATTTTTGAAGGGTCCACCGCAGAAAATATTTCCATGGAATCTTTTTTATGATAGATTCATAAATCCATCATAAATATTTTTTCCCTACCATAGTGTGTGTAGCCTCACGAAAAACCTTTTACGATGAACTACCTAGTCCTCCACATTATTTCATCAATTTTTATAAAATAATATCTTATCCATCGTAAAAAATTAATTTCGCAAGACTATTTATGACAGATTTTCAGTCTGTCGTAAATAACCCATCGCCAAAAATGACTTTTCCTATAGGGTTATGCGACTTTAGTGAATTACATGGTTTCTTATAAAATTCCTATAAACCTACAAAATCACTAAGTCTAAAAATTGAAAAGCGACTCTTTGTATTATGTGTTGGATTGACCATACCTTTGGCACATGTGCAGTGACCTAGTTATTAGGATATGTATCTATGATCATGAGTTTGAGTCTATTTTACATTTCTACCATACACATTCTTATGGAGGACACCTTGTCCCCCAACGGATAGCTGAGATAGTCTTAGACTCAGGTTTATATTGGCCTAGTTTGTTCCATAATTCCCAACAACACATATTATTCTATGAGATTTTTAATGTCTGGGTCATTGATTTAATGGGGGTCATTTCTCATACTGAGGTTTATAAGTAATATTCTCATTACCAACACACTAGTAATATTTCTAATAGAAATGAGATGCCTCAACAACCCATATTATTCTATGATATTATTGATGTGTGGGCCATTGATTTAATGGGGTCGTTTTCTAGCTCATTTGATTTCTTATATATCCTTATGACTATTGATTATGTTTTTTATTGGACATAGGCGAATTCCATCAAGACCAATGATTCTCAAATTGTACTAGATTTTGTTAGGACGCATTTTTTTAATATTTAGAATACTAAAGGATATCATCAGTAAACAAGGGTCACACTTTTGTAACCAAAATTTGGCTTCCCAGCTTTATAAGTATGGGGTGACACACAAAACATCCACTACATACTGCACCCAAACAAATGGTCAGGCTAGAGTTTCAAATTGGGAGTTGAATGGAATTTTGGAGGAGACTCTACAGGACAATAAAAATGATTAGAACTAGAGTTTGGAAGATGCACTTTTGGATTATAGGATGGAATAAAAAACTCTCATTGGTGTGCACTCATTTTAGATTGTTTTTGGGAAATCCTATCCCCTCCTCTTGGAAGTTGAGCACTGAGAATTTTGGGTGATAAATAAGAACGACATGGATTTATCCCAATTATGAGAGAAACAGAAGAAGACACTTCAAGATCTCAAGGTGATCTAATTAACATCATATGAGAACTTAAGGATCTATAAAGCACGGGAAAAAGTAACCCATGAAAAAATGATCTAGAAATAGGAGTTTCATGAGGGAGAGAAACTCTATCTATATAGTTCACGATTGAAGTTAATGCCTGGTAAGTTTTATTCTATATCGTTAGACCCTTATGTTTTATCTAAGGTTTTTCTTGATGGTGTAGTATAGATCACAGAAAGTACCATAGGAATGAAATTTATAATTAATGGGAAATAGTTGAAGCAATGAATTGAGAGACATATTATACATGAACACTATGCCAAAATTTGTATTTAGTGGCAGTTTAAACCTCAGCTAAATCATTCTGCGGTAGTTTTGGAAAACTGCTACTAAATCATGTTTTGGGAAATAATTAGTGGTGATTTTTAAAACTGTTGTAGAACAACTTAGCGGCGGTTTAAACCGTCGAAAAATCATTTTTTTTAAATTTTATTTATTTTATTTATTTATTTATGTATTTATTTTTTCATAATATATTTATTAATATATATTTTTTTCAAATTTTTTTATATATTTTACTTATTTTTATATTTTTTAATTTTCCTAATTTATTTATTTTCGTAATTTATTTATTAATTTATTTATTTTTGTAATTTATTTATTATGGCAATTTATTTATTTATTTATTTATTTATTTTTACCATTGTAATGTCCATCTCTATGAATAAGTCCATGTCCATGCACATGCGCATGCCATATATAAAAATTTCATGTTGGGTGAGATTTGAACCTCTTACCTCTTGCTTATTCTCCAAAGACTTTACCACTCCAGCAAGCTTTTCATGATGTCAATAAATCGAATTTAATATACTTATATATATATATATATTAATTGGGAAAAAAATAATACATAACAAATAGATACACACTAAATAATTATTAATCAATAATTAATAATCAATAATGATTAATCAATAATCACTAATTAATAATTGATAATTAATAAATAATAATTACTAATGAAAAATCACTAATTAATAAATTGAATATATATGAAAAATAAATAAAGAAATATATAATATAGAAATAAATGGTAAATAAAAATAGTAAATAAAAAATAGTAAATAATAAACAGTAAATAATAAATAATAAATATTAAATAGTAAATAGTAAATAGTAAATAGTATATTGTAACTTGTAAATACTAAATACTAAATACAAAATACTAAATACTAAATATATAATATATAATATATAATAGATAATATATAATAGATAAAAGATAAAAGATAATAGATAATAGATAATTGATAATTGATAATATATAATACACAATACACAATACACAATATATAATATAGAATACATAATACATAATATATAATACATAATACATAATACATAATACATAATATATAATACATAATACACAATGCATAATATATATTATATATTAGATTATACATAATATGTAATATATAATATATAATATATAATACACAATACACAATACACAATACATAATATGTAATATACAATACATAATACATAATATATAATAAATAATAAATAATATATCATATATAATATACAATATATAATATATAACATATATTAAATAAGTAATGTATAAATAATAAATAAATTAAAAATAATTTAATATAAGATAAATAAACAAAAAATTAATAAATAATAGATAAATAAATAATAAAAATAAAAAATAAAAAATAAATAATAAATAATAAATAATAAATAGTTAACAGTAAATAGAAAATGATAAATAATAAGTAATTAATAATTAATAATAAATAATTAATAATAATTTATAATTAATAATAATTAATTAATAATAACTAATCATTAATAATTGATCATTAAGAATTAAGAATTAAGAATTAAGAATTAATATTTAAATATTTATAAATAATTAATAAATTATTAAGAAATTATTAATAAATAAATAATAAATAAATAATAAATAATTAATAAATAATGAATATTGAATAAATAAATAAATAATAAATAGATAATAAATAAATGAATAATAAATGAATAATAAACTAGTAATAAGTTAATATTTTTTCACATAAAAATGAATTAATAAATAATAAATAATAAATAATAAATAATAAATAGTAAATAGTAAATAATAAATAATAAATAATAAAAATAAATAATAAATAATAAAGAATAAAGAATAAAGAATAAAGAATAAATAAATAAAGAATTAATAATTAATAATAATTAATAATTAATAATTCATAACAAGATTTAATAATTATTAATTAATAATTAAAATTTAAAAATAAATATTTAGTATTAAATATTGAATATTTAGTAAATAAATAATAAACAATAAATAATAAATAAATAATAAATAAATAATAAACAATAAATTAATAATTAATAAACAACGAGTAAAAAATAAATAAAGAATAAATAATAAATACATAAAAAATAATTGAATAATAAACTAATAATTAATAATTAATCAGTAAATTAAAATTAAATTAATAATTAATGTGTATATAATAACTAAATAATAAATAAATAACTAAATAAATATTAAATATTAAATAAATAAATAAATAAATTTATCAACAAGTAAATTGATAAATAAATAAATAAATAAATAAATAAAAAATAATAGATAAATAAATTGAAAGTAAATAAATATATAAATAAATAACAAATATATAAAAATAAAATAAAAAATAGCTGATTATATAAATCATAAAACGTTAAGAACATCTAAAAACCCTAAAAACACTAAAGTGACCATAAATTATGATCCATGACTCCTTTTTCTGCTCTACAATTAATCAAATCAAAGATTATGAAATGAGTATCGATATGATATGTGGTACATTTCAAACATACACCTGAATCAAAGGTTATAACCGTTTAAATTTTTAAGAAATCGCGGTCTGCAACTAAAACCTCGGTTTCGAAGGTCTTATGGGTCTTTCTAGTGGGAAAAAGGGGTATAATACTCAAAGAAGTAGTACCAAACCTAAACAGCGAAGGGCTCAGCACAAGATTCAATTTGATATGTGGCAGAGCCCAAACGGACACCCGGATTAAAAGTTATGACCGTTTAAAGTTCGAGTTCGATTTTCAACTTTGGAAATTTGAATATAATATTTTACTTTCATTATCTCATGATTAAAATCTCACTTGGTTTTAGCTCATTTTACAAGTTTCGATTTGACTGGTTGTGGAGCTGAAATGGAGTCACATATCAAAAGTTACGGTCATTTGATGTCGAAATCTATTTTCCAACTTATTGAAGATTTGTTTTTAGTTTAAAAATATTATTAACTAATAATTATAATTATTTACCAATGAAAACATTATAAATAATTAAAATTATAAAAAATAAACTGTATTTTATTTTAAATAATAAATAAGAAATAATATTTAATAAATAAATAATATTTTAAAATTTTTTCTTCAATTTTGTGGAATGTTTTGAAAAAACTACAACAATTTTGCGGCGGTTTTTTTTGAAAAACGCCGCAAAAATAATTTTATATTTTTATTTTGAATAAATTTTAAAAAATTTATAAAAAATATTTTTTAAAAAATTTTAGCGGCAGTTTTGAAAACAACCTCGAAAAAATGGCTACCAAAACACTGTTTTCTTTTCGTGGAAGTTGATGCCATCACACTACATAAATCCATCATCAATTGGGATCATCTGGCTATCCCCAACCCCTTCACTTTTATATTATTTTTCCTAATTAAAATTCAACAATTCATTTGAATACATCATCTCATAGTTTTAAATTCAGGACAATGTAATATTTTATGTTTGTAGGAGGGGACAATATTTTGACATAGCTTCTTTAGGACTTTCATTTGTGTGTTTTGTGTGTGTTCCTTATGTAATCTTTGAAAAAACAAAAAAAAACAACTGTAACATGCTCATTTACGTGAAGAAAATATGGGAAATTCATTTTTAATTTTTTAAAATTCATTGGTAGTATGATAATCATGAGCAATATTTCATCATTAAGGGTTTATTTTTATAAAAAATAAATTCATTAATTATATTTTTAGTTGTTTAATTATAAATACTTTTAGATTTTTTCACCATTATTTATGATTTTTTTCATGATAAATCATTTCATTTATTTCTCCATATAACTTTACATGAAACCATGACTTTTGAAAATTTTCTTACTCAATTGAAGGTTTATCCAGCTTATATAAATTGTTGATCCATACATTCATATCACTTTCAGTCAATTTTATTACTATACCAAATTTTCTTATGCATATGTATTTGATATCCAAAATCCGTACAAAAAAATATCTTAATAGAGATGGGAGTGATGAAATGTACAACATGTGGGGATATCAAGGTCAAGAGCATAAGATTTTACTATAATTGTAAAGACCCGCAAATTTTAAGGAAATTTTTTTCTTAATTTTCTTTGGAATTTTGCAAGAGCGCAGCTTCAGACGGAACCTGATTCCGAGGCCCGGTGTGCCCGGAATCAATTTCCGAAGTTTGGCTCGGGTACGTTCAGTGAACGGACGAGCGGGTTTTTCTATCTTTTGAACCGGTGCCCGGAATCGAATTCTGAGGGCACCGATGAAATCGCAGCGCCGGTATTTTCTTAGAAACGCCTCTTCCGGAGTTGCGTTTGCTCAACCGTGGTTTTTAAAATTTTGGGCTTTAAGTCGGAAATAAAATAAAGGTTGTGCGACAACTTTATTTTATTTCACTTAAGCCGCTTGGAAGTCACTTGAAAGCCACTTGAGCTGAGTTAAAGCGGATAGGGTGCTATCCGGAAATATCCTACCCTCTTGGTAGGATATTTGTGCGGTGGGGCCCGCACGAGCCCCGCCGTTTCTTCCGCTAAGTAACGCACCCGCGAAAACCCGTCAAAGTAACTGAAAAGTCAACCGACGTGTTTTCTTAAATTCTTAACAGACCATTTAATTGGGCGGTTTATTTCGTGAATTAAATGGGCTGTTTCATTCGTTGAATTAATTCAACGAATTTAATGGGTCGTTACTTACGCGTTTACGTTCGTTGGCAAATTAATAAAATAGACAAACTTGTCTATTTTGGAGGATTGCTATCGTTGTGCGAATTCTCTGAGCCTCCACTCTCCTCGCGAAGAACGCGAAGAACGCCGGCGACCGGAATTCGACGACGCACACCGTGATCTGCGACGTCGACGAGCTCTACCCGCGACGTTCTTCGGCGACGCCTCTTCTTCCGCGGCCGATCCTCGTTCGGCAACTAAGGTGAGAAACGAATCGTTTAATTCTCCCTTTTTATTTCAATGACAACGGATTTAATTAATTAAATCCTTTTGTTCTAGATCCGGAGATCGTCGGCGCGACGTTTTTCCCGCGGTGCGACGAACGTCTCTTCCGCGACGACGCGACGATCCCCTCCTTCCGCGACGAGCGATTCCGCGACGACCTCACGTCTGACGGCGACATCGAGGTAGGGATTTTATTTTTCTTGGTGATTCGTTCCCGTGATCTAATTCTTTTTAATTAAAGAACCAAACTTGAACAATTTTATTTTTGGATAAAATTGTGGCTGCCTTAATCCCTCCCGATGATTTTATGACTAACGCGGAGGGTGCGGATCTAACGAACAAGACCCGGCAACCCTCCACCGATCTTTTTGTTGTGCGGTTTTGGCGGACGACGACGAACCATGCGGCAAGGGCGATCCGTTGATCCCGCAGTGAAGATCGGCCCCTGGGAGGAGCAATGGCGCAGACGGGAGGCAAAACGGGCCACCGGAGGAATCCGCCGCGGCTCGGCCGCGGCGGCGGCGAACCGCCGGACCGCGTCCGCGGTCCGGCCACCCAGCACGCGGCCCGCGCGGGCCGCGTTCCTCCAAGCCGCGGGTCAAACCCGCGGCGGTGTTCTTCGGCCGCTCGGCCGAAGCCGAGCCGGCCGGTCCGGCCGGCCGGGCCGCGCCCAGGCCGGACCGGACCCGGCCGAGCCGGGTCCTGCCGGGTCGGGTCGACCCGGTTCAGCCGACCCAGGGGGGGGGGGGGGGGTTCGGGCCGGGTCGCCCCGGGCCCAGAACCCCCGTTTTCGGGCCCTCTTCGGTCTTTTGCCCATATCTTGGGCCTGGGACCTCCGATTGATGAACCGTCGGCGGCTACGCGATCCTTGGATCGAGAAGGTAGTTTCAGTATATTACACTCAAGGTTTCGGAAGACTTTGGGTTCGGCCGGGTTGGTTCGTACACGAAACCAACCGGGCCCTCGGAGCGGAAACGCTCATAACTTGAGCTACGAACGTCCGATCGACGTACCGTCAGCTGTGGTAGTTTCCTCTAAGTGAGACGGAACTTTTGGCATACTCCGCCCGAGGATCGGACACAGGCGGAGTACGGTCGGGTTGGTTTTTCCCTAAAAACCAACCGGGCCCCTGGGACGAAAATGCCAATAACTCTCAGACCGGGCGTCCGATTGACGCGCCGTCTGTTGCGTTGAGATCCTGTTGTCGATACGGAACTTTTGGATACATCAACTTCGGACTACGTGTCAGTTGATGTATCAGCCTCTCGGCTCGTGGAGCGGACCCTCCTAAACGAGCTCGCTGTGTGCGGGAACCCTAGTGCTGGCTGTGACTTCGACGACAGAGCAGAGATCCTCCGTGGACTGCGACGACGACAGAGCAGAGATCCTTCGTGGACTGCGGCGACGACTGTGCGGAGATCCTCAGTGGACTGCGTCGACTACTGCACTCAGCGATCCTACGTGGATCAGTGCTACAGGTCCTGTGTGGGCCCGATCCTGTGTGTGTCCTTACTACCAGTTCTGTGTGAGCCACTGCCTACAGGTTCTGTGTGAGCCCTATCCCGTGTGGGTCTTTTGCGGGGGTTAGTACCTATCGATCCTTCGTGGGTCCGACGACTTAGATGGATCAGTGATCATCCTTGACGTCATCTGAAAAAGTATACCTGGTTGAGCTGAATCTTATGTTACTCTCCTTTGTGGATTGTGTTGAACTATCCTATGTGGATTTACTGTTTACTCTCCTTTGTGGATTTGAGTCTTGCTTTCCTGTGTGGATTGAGTTGTTCTTGAGCTCGTGAGCAGAGCTAGAATTGGGAACTTAGGTATATGTATGGGCATATACCTAAGTCGAGTCAGATGTTACTTCGTGATTGCACCTTCCTTTTTGTGCTATATCCTTTGTGGATTTCGGGAGACCTTCGGGGGTCTCGGGGTCCTTACTGAGTAGCTTATACTCACCCCTGCACGGGCTATGCCCGCACCTTGTTGTGTTGGATGCAGACGACGGACAGCGCTGATCACGGTTGGGGCGTGGAGCAGGACGGTACCTGGAGGTGGACCACTGGACGGGACGTGCTTGGAGCGGACGTGGGACCCGAGGAGCCTGAAGGCTATCTGTACCCACCCTTCAGGTGGGATTGCCAGTGGACGACACGAGGCCGCCGTCTTTTCTTCAGTTGCTGTTCTTTTCCTTTTCAGTTGTACTTTCAGTTGGGCTTGTATTCCGGCCCCCTTTACTTTTCTGCACTTTGTAGTTACTTTCCGCTTACTGACTCTGTGGTGGTTGTTACTTATAAAGGCAATGCCTTCCCTGTTTACCGGGATTTTACGCCTTGGTGCTAGTCGCCAACCCCTGGCCTATAGAAGGCGGGCTTGGGGTAGTCACGGCACGGGCCCCGAGGTCGGGTCGTGACAAATTGGTATCAGAGGTGGTCGGTTCTACCGCAGACTCTGATCGTTTTTTTTTCTTTCTCTATGAAGCAATAGTGTTTAGTGTATTGAGTGTGGTTATCAGTTCAGGGAGCCCAGTGTTGGTGCGGCGGCCGACGTATCCGTACACCAGGACCCTGACTCCTGATTTCCGACTTAATGCATGAAAACATTGATTGCGTGTGTGTTTCAAGTTTTCTTTGTGATTACTTGTGTCAGCTCACCGGGTATACTGATCTGCTTCATGAAAGTCTCAAGTTTTCCTTGTGATTACTTGTGCCAGCTCACCAGGTATACTGTTCTGACTGTGGTGCTCTTGTTCTCCTTTTCAGGATGGCCCCGCGACGACAGCCAGCTAGGGTTCCGAGTGTAGGGCGCGACGGCAGCCCACCGAGCGACGAGGCCTCGGTGCAGGGCCCTTTGCCAGCAGTGGCACCGGCGGTAGCTTTACCCGCCGAGCCACCGATGCTACCAGTACCAGACGCTGACGATGCACGTCGCCTCAGGGCACTGCATGAGTTTCAGAGCCAGCGACCGCCCAGGTTTCGCGGTGAGGCGGACCCCCAGGCCGCCGAGGACTGGCTAGAGGCGGTGGTACGGATCTTTAGGCTAGTGAGGACACCAGCGGATCTCAGGGTGATTCTCGCGGCGAGCCTCCTGCAGGCGGCGGCAGGACGATGGTGGAGCTTGATGCTCCAGGTTCACGATGAGGCATCCTTGCTCTGGACGGACTTCGAGAGCCTCTTCCGCTCTGAGTTCATCCCGGCCACCCTCCGAGCGGTGCGCATCCAGGAGCTTCACCAGCTGCGCCAAGGCAGCATGACGGTCTCTCAGTACGCGGCGAGGTTCACTGACCTATCTCGCTACTCGACCGACATGGTACGGGACCCCTTCTTCCGGGCCCGGACCTTCGAGCAGGGCTTGCGGCAGGAGATTCGGGCGTCGCTGATCTCCCTCAGCATTCCGACCCAGGCGGGAGTGCTGGAGCGAGCCCTCCTGATCGAGAGCTTCCTGGCAGAGCCTTCTTCAGCGGCGAGACCTAGCGCAGGGCGGCAGGTAGCTGAGTCTTCGGCAGCAGGTAGCCGACGGATGACTCTCGGGTCCAGGCAGACCAGACCCCCACGCAGACGGCCTTAGGACACCGGCTCAGCAGTGCGGGGCACACAGCGGAGTACCAGCCTCCCGAGAGGCAAGCTGTGCTACTCCTGCGGCGGGCAGGGTCACATGGCTCGTGACTGCCCGACTCGCCGATCAGAGGAGCAGCAGACGGTGGAGGGGCCACCCAGGCAGAGGCAGAGGGTCGACCGTGGCGGTCCGCAGGGAGGAGGCGAACGAGGCAGAGGAGCTGGCCAAGCAGCGGGTGGTGGGCAACGCTTCCAGGCTCTACCCCCACCACCACCAGGAGGGCCACCTCGACCACAGGGAGCTGGCGGGCAGGGACAGGCCCAGCTCCAGGCAGTGGAGGCCTACGACCCCGACATGCCAGAGATGATTCGAGGTATGATCTGTGTCTATTCCACCCTTGCTGCAGTACTTATAGACACAGGAGCGAGTCACTCTTTCATAGCCTCTGCCCTTGTTCGGAGCTCGGAGATTCCGACTGAGCCGTTGGCTTGATCCTTACGGCTAGAGACTCCTACAGGAGCAGACTCGACGATTACGCACTGGTGCCGGCAGTACGAGCTTACTCTAGGAGGTGAGAGCTTCGGCTGGGATCTCCTTGTAGCGGCGTCGAGGCCTTACGACGTTATCTTGGGCATGGATTGGCTATCCACGGTTCATGCCCAGATCGACTGTTTTAGGCGCAAGGTGCGATGTGTTCGCACCGACGGGAGCAGGTTTACCTTCACCGGTGAGAAGGGAACCTTTGCAGCACAGGATGGACTTCCGCGGAGGAGAGTGCAGCCCATCTCTCATCAGTTGGCTAGCCTCATCCTAGGAGCAGTGGACGTGCGGAGTCCAGTTTTTCCTGCAGTGGTGGACCAGTACGTGGACGTCTTTCCCGACGACGTTCCAGGGCTACCTCCTCGTAGAGTGGTAGACTTTTACATCGACTTGTACCCCGGGACAGCCCCTATATCTACTCCAGCATACCGGATGGCCCCCGCCGAGCTTCGAGAGCTGCGGGTACAGTTGGAGGACTTGCAGAGCAAGGGGTTTATCCGACCCAGTGTTTCACCCTGGGCTTCCCCGATATTGTTTGCCAAGAAGGCGGACGGGAGCTTGCGACTGTGTGTCGACTATCGTCACCTGAACCAGGTGACAGTGAGGAACAAGTATCCGCTGCCACGGATTAATGACCTCTTCGATCAGCTCAAGGGAGCGCGGTGGTTCTCGAAGATAGACCTCCGGTCAGGCTATCATCAGCTCAGAGTTCGAGACGAGGACGTGCAGAAGACGGCCTTCAGGTGTTGGTATGGCCATTATGAGTTCTTGGTTATTCTGTTCGGCGTAACCAATGCTCCAGCAGTGTTCATGAGCCTCATGAACAGGATCTTCCAGCCATACCTCGACCGATTTGTCGTGGTCTTCATTGACGACATTTTGGTATACTCGACGACTGAGGAGGAGCATGCCTACCACCTGCGAGTTGTGCTAGACACACTCCAAGAGCACCAGCTTTATGAAAATCTCTCAAAGTGCCAGTTCTGGTTACATGAGGTCCATTTCTTGGGGCACGTCATCTCTGAGGCGGGAGTTGCAGTGGATCCCACGAAGATCGAGGCCGTGCTAGCTTGGGAGCCACCCAGGAGCGTGACGGAGGTGCGGAGCTTCTTGGGCCTAGCCGGATACTACCAGAGATTTGTGCCAGACTTCTCCAGAGTTGCGGCACCACTCTCAGCCTTGACAAAGAAGGGGAAACCCTTTGTGTGGTCAGACAGATGTCAGCAGAGCTTCCAGGAGCTGAGACAGAGATTGACCAGCGCACCTATCTTGAGGTTCCCTGAGGAGGGAGTTGGATACGTAGTTTACTGCGATGCATCAGGGACTAGACTCGGGTGCGTCTTGATGCAGGAGCGGGCCGTGATCGCCTACGGATCACGTCAGTTGAGGCCGCATGAGCAGAACTACGCCACTCATGACCTGGAGTTAGCAGCAGTGGTCTTCGCTCTGAAGACTTGGCGGCACTATCTGATGGGCGAGCGCTTCACAGTCTTTTCTGACCACCAGAGTCTCAGGTATATCTTCTCTCAGAAGGACCTGAACCTGAGACAACGGAGATGGCTTGAGTTCCTCCAGGACTATGACTTTGAGATAGTCTATACTCCTGGGAAGGGGAACGTGGTAGCCGATGCCCTCAGCAGGAGGACGGGCATTCAGCTACTTGAGGAGGCGACGGAGCAGCTAGCCTTCTTACAGATATCCTTCATGGATATAGACGGAGCAGCCTTTCTTCAGTCTCTCACAGTCTCTCCTCCACTTCTACAGCGGGTCAGAGAGGCTCAGCATGGGGACGCTGACTGTGAGACCCGGCGTGCACTGATATCCTCAGGTCAGGCGCCTGATGGCTTCTCCCTTGGAGCAGAGCACGACATCCTTTTCAGAGGACGTACCTTCGTACCAGTCACTTTACGAGAGGAGGTGCTGAGAGAGTTTCACACTTCTCCCTTGGCGGTGCATCCCGGAGTGGCGAAGATGTACCAGGATCTCAGACGACAGCACTGGTGGCCGGGCATGAAGAAAGCTGTGGCAGAGTTCGTTTCACGATGCCTCACCTGCCAGCAGGTGAAGGCAGAGCATCAGGTACCAGCAGGCTTGGTACAGCCCTTGGAGGTCCCGGAGTGGAAGTGGGATGGCATATCTATGGACTTCGTGACTGGACTTCCACGCACTTCCAGAGGTCACGACTCCATTTGGGTGATTGTCGACCGACTCACCAAGTCGGCACACTTCTTACCCATCAGAGAGCAGGGCTCAGTGGAGAGCTTGGGACGTCTTTACGTACAGGAGATCGTACGGCTTCACGGTGTGCCATCGTCTATCATCTCCGATCGAGATGCTCGTTTCACTTCGCGGCTTTGGAAGGGGTTGCAGGAGGCGTTCGGGACGCGGCTCCATCTGAGCACAGCCTTCCACCCTCAGACGGATGGTCAGACTGAGAGGACCATACAGACACTCGAGGACATGCTCCGTGCATGTGTTCTCGACTTTGGTCGCAGCTGGGAGGACCACCTACCCTTGGTGGAGTTCGCGTACAACAACAGCTACCACTCCACCATCGGGATGGCACCATACGAGGCGTTGTACGGCAGACCCTGCAGATCACCGTTGTGCTGGACAGACCCTGGGGAGTCAGCACTCGTGGGACCAGAGATGGTCCGAGCCACGACAGAGAAGGTCCAGATCATCCAGGAGAGGATGAGGATAGCTCAGAGCCGGCAGAAGTCATATGCTGACAGGAGGCGGAGGCCACTAGAGTTCGAGGATGGCGACCATGTCCTTTTGCGTGTCTCACCTCGATGTGGTTTACAGAGATTTGGCCGAGGCGGCAAGTTGTCTCCACGCTTCATCGGTCCTTTCCAGGTCCTCAGCAGGATAGGAGAGGTGGCTTATCGCCTGGCTCTACCACCTCAGTTGACCGGGTGCACGACGTCTTCCACGTGTCTCAGCTGAGGAGATACGTGCACGACCCGACGCACATCATCGACTTTGGGGAGCTGGACGTGGACGATGGGGCGACTTTTGCGGAGGTCCCAGTGGAGATCGAGGATCGACAGGAGCGGGTCCTACGTGGGCGGTCGATTCCTCTTGTGCGCGTCAGATGGCAGCACGGGAACCTCTAGGAGAGCACTTGGGAGCGGGAGGCTCAGATGCGTGCTCAGTACCCCCATTTGTTCCCCTAGTTTTTTATGTATCTTTACGGGGACGTAAAGCCCTGAGGTGGGAGTAATGTAAAGACCCTCAAATTTCAAGGAAATTTTTTTCTTAATTTTTTTTGGAATTTTGCAAGAGCGAAGCTTCAGACGGCACCTGATTCCGAGGCCCGGTGTGCCCGGAATCAATTTCCGAAGTTTGGCTCGGGTACGTTCAGTGAACGGACGAGCGGGTTTTTCTATCTTTTGAACCGGTGCCCGGAATCGAATTCTGAGGGCACCGATGAAATCGCAGCGCCGGTATTTGCTTAGAAACGCCTCTTCCGGAGTTGCGTTTGCTCAACCGTGGTTTTTAAAATTTTGGGCTTTAAGTCGGAAATAAAATAAAGGTTGTGCGACAACTTTATTTTATTTCACTTAAGCCGCTTGGAAGTCACTTGAAAGCCACTTGAGCTGAGTTAAAGCGGATAGGGTGCTATCCGGAAATATCCTACCCTCTTGGTAGGATATTTGTGCGGTGGGGCCCGCACGAGCCCCGCCGTTTCTTCCGCTAAGTAACGCACCCGCGAAAACCCGTCAAAGTAACTGAAAAGTCAACCGATGCGTTTTCTTAAATTCTTAACAGACCATTTAATTGGGCGGTTTATTACGTGAATTAAATGGGCTGTTTCATTCGTTGAATTAATTCAACGAATTTAATGGGTCGTTACTTACGCGTTTACGTTCGTTGGCAAATTAATAAAATAGACAAACTTGTCTATTTTGGAGGATTGCTATCGTTGTGCGAATTCTCTGAGCCTCCACTCTCCTCGCGAAGAACGCGAAGAACGCGAAGAACGCCGGCGACCGGAATTCGACGACGCACACCGTGATCTGCGACGTCGACGAGCTCTACCCGCGACGTTCTTCGGCGACGCCTCTTCTTCCGCGGCCGATCCTCGTTCGGCAACTAAGGTGAGAAACGAATCGTTTAATTCTCCCTTTTTATTTCAACGACAACAGATTTAATTAATTAAATCCGTTTTTTCTAGATCCGGAGATCGTCGGCGCGACGTTTTTCCCGCGGTGCGACGAACGTCTCTTCCGCGACGACGCGACGATCCCCTCCTTCCGCGACGAGCGATTCCGCGACGACCTCACGTCTGACGGCGACATCGAGGTAGGGATTTTATTTTTCTTGGTGATTCGTTCCCGTGATCTAATTCTTTTTAATTAAAGAACCAAACTTGAACAATTTTATTTTTGGATAAAATTGTGGCTGCCTTAATCCCTCCCGATGATTTTATGACTAACGCGGAGGGTGCGGATCTAACGAACAAGACCCGGCAACCCTCCGCCGATCTTTTTGTTGTGCGGTTTTGGCGGACGATGACGAACCATGCGGCAAGGGCGATCCGTTGATCCCGTAGTGAAGATCGGCCCCCGGGAGGAGAAATGGCGCAGACGGGAGGCAAAAAGGGCCACCGGAGGAATCCTCCGCGGCTCGGCCGCGGCGGCGGCGAACCGCCGGACCGCGTCCGCGGTCAGGCCACCCAGCACGCGGCCCGCGCGGGCCGCGTTCCTCCAAGCCGCGGGTCAAACCCGCGGCGGTTTTCTTCGGCCGCTCGGCCGAAGCCGAGCCGGCCGGTCCGGTCGGCCGGGCCGCGCCCAGGCCGGACCGGACCCGGCCTAGCCGGGTCGGGCCGGGTCAGGTCGAGCCGGTTCGGGTCGACCCGGTTCGGCCGACCCAGGGGGGGTTCGGGCCGGGTCGCCCCGGGCCCAGAACCCCCGTTTTCGGGCCCTCTTCGGTCTTTTTCCCATATCTTGGGCCTGGGACCTCCGATTGATGAACCGTCGGCGGCTACGCGATCCTTGGATCGAGACGGTCGTTTCGGTATATTACACTCAAGGTTTCAGAAGACTTTGAGTTCGGCCGGGTTGGTTCGTACACGAAACCAACCGGGCCCTCGGAGCGGAAACGCTCATAACTTGAGCTACGGACGTCCGATCGACGTACCGTCAGCTGTGGTAGTTTCCTCTAAGTGAGAAGGAACTTTTGGCATACTCCGCCCGAGGATCGGACACAGGCGGAGTACGGTCGGGTTGGTTTTCCCCTAAAAACCAACCGGGCCCCTGGGACGAAAATGCCAATAACTCTCAGACCGGGCGTCCGATTGACGCGCCGTCTGTTGCGTTGAGATCCTGTTGTCGATACAGAACTTTTGGATACATCAACTTCGGACTATGTGTCAGTTGATGTATCAGCCTCTCGGCTCGTGGAGCGGACCCTCCTAAACGAGCTCGCTGTGTGTGGGAACCCTAGTGCTGGCTGTGACTTCGACGACAGAGCAGAGATCCTCCGTGGACTGCGACGACGACAGAGCAGAGATTCTTCGTGGACTGCGGCGACGACTGTGCGGAGATCCTCAGTGGACTGCGTCGACTACTGTACTCAGCGATCCTACGTGGATCAGTGCTACAGGTCCTGTGTGGGCCCGATCCTGTGTGGGTCCTTACTACCGGTTCTGTGTGAGCCACTGCCTACAGGTTCTGTGTGAGCCCGATCCTGTGTGGGTCTTTTGCGGGGGTTAGTACCTATCGATACTTCGTGGGTCCGACGACTTAGATGGATTAGTGATCATCCTTGACGTCATCTGAAAAAGTATACCTGGTTGAGCTGAATCTTATGTTACTCTCCTTTGTGGATTGTGTTGAACTATCCTATGTGGATTTACTGTTTAATCTCCTTTGTGGATTTGAGTCTTGCTTTCCTGTGTGGATTGAGTTGTTCTTGAGCTCGTGAGCAGAGCTAGAATTGGGGACTTAGGTATATGTATGGGCATATACCTAAGTCGAGTCAGATGTTACTTCGTGATTGCACCTTCCTTTTTGTGCTATATCCTTTGTGGATTTCGGGAGACCTTCGGGGGTCTCGGGGTCCTTACTGAGTAGCTTATACTCACCCCTGCACGGGCTATGCCCGCACCTTGTTGTGTTGGATGCAGACGACGGACAGCACTGATCACGGTTGGGGCGTGGAGCAGGACGGTACCTGGAGGTGGACCACTGGGCGGGACGTGCTCGGAGCGGATGTGGGACCCGAGGAGCCTGGAGGCTATCTGTACCCACCCTTCAGGTGGGATTGCCAGTGGACGACACGAGGCCGCCGTCTTTTCTTCAGTTGCTGTTCTTTTCCTTTTCAGTTGTACTTTCAGTTGGGCTTGTATTCCGGCCCCCTCTACTTTTCTGCACTTTGTAGTTACTTTCCGCTTGCTGACTCTGTGGTGGTTGTTACTTATAAAGGCAATGCCTTCCCTGTTTACCGGGATTTTACGCCTTGGTGCTAGTCGCCAGCCCCTGGCCTATGGAAGGCGGGTTTGGGGTAGTCACGGCATGGGCCCCGAGGTCGGGTCGTGACAATAATGAATTCTTAAGTCGGCGTTTCTTGAAATCTTATTGGAAAATAATGTAGAACAAGTTTAGTGGAGTTAAACTAGGTAAGAATAAATGTCTTACTTTACCTAAATATACTGAACAAAGGGTGAATATATGAGCTTGAATGGTTGGCACACACACATGTGAGGAATTAATGGCATAGTATACCCATTATTGTTTTTACGATGATTGTTATTAATCTTAATAGATTTTTTATTAATATAATTTATAAGATAATAAATTTCAGATTTATTGAGATTTATTTCTTTATGAGATTATAATGTTTCCTATATTACTACCGTGTATTGTAAAATTTTAATATGCATATCTTTCTACAAATGTCTAAAATACATGACCTGTGGATTTTCCCATGGGTTCCAATGGGTACGTGTGGGGAGTGGATAAAATCTTTTATTGAATGTTTTATTAATAATAAATGACATAATTTCCTCACATTGTGGTAAATTTGTTTATTTATGGAATATTTGGGAACAAATCATTTATTTCTAAATTTGATGAAAATTCCAGTTTTGACACTTTAAAGTGCACTAAAGTATTTTATCCATAAATATTGGTCTATTACTTATTTGGAATTAAAAATTTTCAACATATTAAAAAATCCATTTAGAATATTTGAGAAATAGATTTCATTTGATTTGAGTGAATGGGACTTGAATTCAAATATAAATTGGACTCATCAAATTGGACACCACTCACCAGTTGGGACATATATTCTATATCCTAACTTGAGTTGGGTTAAAATTTGGACAAAAAATATTTGAATAAATTTTAAAAAAATAATACCTTTAGAATAACATTAGATTCATCTATTTTTTTGGTCAACATGTTAGTTCAAGTTGTATTGAAATATTTTGGTGAATTTTATATTTCAAACTTATAACCAATTGTAACTCTAGCCCCTAATCCAATTTATAAATGTGTATTTTTATCATTTAGAAGGGGTTGTACATAATTAGTAGATTGAGGGTATATGGGAATTGGTTTTACTCCATTTCACTAATCATTTGAAGAGGGATAGCTCTTCCAACATGGGCCCCTTCATTGAATACTTCTTCTTATTCTTATTCTTCTTCTTATTCATTTTCATCTTCATGTTGTAATGTTTGTGTTTTTTGTAATAAAATCATTATTTATCTTCAATTTATTCCTATATTTTAAATTTAATTATCTTTTAATTTATTTATTTGGGATGGAAATCAAGAATAGATATGATATTGGGTTATAATCTTTCTAGACCTTTTCACATGTAAAATGTTTCTATGAGAGTACACCACCCATGAAAGAGTATTTTTTCTTAATAGTCGATATAATTCAAACCATATTCACTAATTTGTTTTAATTAAATAAGCTAATATAATTCATTTAATATGATATATGAATTGATTATTTACCTTAAAATAAACTAATCTATCAATTAAATAAATAACACAAAGCATATGAGGTCAAGTAGTGTGTGAATTTTGAGAGTACAATCTTAATCGGTAAAACAAAAGAATATTGGAACAATTATCAGGGTTCAAATATAACCTTTAAAATAAATTAATCTTTCCCTTTTAGTATGTATATGAGCCCTAATTAATCACTAACCATAAGCTATCCTTGGAACTACAATCAAATTAGTGTGCTACAACTTCTTGTTCTAAAGCTATACTAGTGTTTAATTCATTTAATCTTTGTGATTGAGGTAATTTCTCAAAGGGTTCCTGGGTTGAAAAATTTAGGGATCATAATTAAGTGGATTTTAATTTGAATGATAATGATTAAAGTGTATTTAAGTAGGTAGAGTAATATTTATTATTAATTCTAAAAACATTTAAAAAAACACAACCTTTAATTGTGTTTTATCAATCAAATTTCCAAAAGGTAAAAAAACAAAAAATACAATCTTTTTCTAATATACATCTTCTTGCATTTTAAACTGATAACAAAACATAATAACTTTTAGTAGTGAGTTTTTTTAAAAAAATAATATCAATATATTTTTTATGTACTTCCTCTTTAGAGAATGGATTTGGTTAGCCACTATACTACACCTAAGTACTAAAAATTACTCATCACTTGGGAGTTATTAGGACAACACCTTTCAACTATAACCATTATATATATTTGATAAGGATGAATTCACTCACCTTGAATATACCACATATATTTTAATTTGATTAAGGGATGTTTTTCTATACATCCACATTATTTTATTAAATGAGGGATATTTATTTTATGTATTTTTCATTATATATATATTCATGTTTTTATTTATCCAATGTTTCCTTAGGTAATGGTATGAAATATATTGTTGACTCTTATGGTGAATGAATTAGAATTAATCAGGTGATAGTTAGGGTCCAAAATTATATATACTCTCAATTCATTGACATATCTTATGATAAAAAAGAGTTATTTTTTGGTGTTTATGTATACCCATATTAATATAGTGTTTTGGAATAATTCCTAGACAATATGTTTTGATATATGACATTATATATTCCATTAGTATGAGATCCATGATTATTTTTATACATGTTTTCATTTATTATCATGGATATAGAATCACCACAATTTCTGGTGATCATGGATTCATATTTTTATTTATTCCTTCCATATCACTTATTCCATGTTTATGTTATGATAACTTCCACTGTATTATACTCATTACTGAGCATCTGAGCCAACACATATTTTTTCTACTTCTACAGGAAACCTGTAGGTGAATTATGAGTAATTTTCAAGGATATTATAGATGGGATAATAATGTTATCTAATTTTTTCATGTTGAATTACTTGTTTTAAAATATAATATATGTATTTAACTAGTATTCCATGACTACTAAGGAGTTGGATCCTATGGTAACTCTTTTATTCTGAACCAATAATGTAATATAACAACTAGATCCTGGTTTTTGGAGTTTTGGTTGTTATTGATGGTATTAAAAAAGTTTATTAGGAACCATGGGGACTAGATTTAGAGTAAACTAGTTAGATAACAAAAGTACTATAAAAAATACTAATGATTTTTAGGGAACACTCTAGAAAAATTAATAGATTTTTTATTTTGAAATTAAATATCACGAGTTAATTATATGTATTACATCATAGAAAGAAGGATAATACTAGTAGGAATGGTAACCATATCAATACTCATAGTCAATGTAGGGATGTTCCCCCCAAAAAATTCAATGAAGATGGAGTTGAGAAAAATTAAATTAAAAACATATTAGGGTAGTTTTCCCAGGTTATGAGAAATAATATTTCTTGAAATGAGTGACCTGTTGATCCACAATGTGGAATATCTATGCTGGACCACTTCATGTAAAAAGAACCTCCAACATCCAGTGGAACTATTAATCCATTGGTTTTTGAATAATATATCATGTTCTTAGGGAAGATATTTCTCACTTTGGGAAGTAGTGAAAAGAGAAATGTCATCACTGTAGTCAATATTATTATGGGTGATAAAAACCAATGGTGGTTTCTAATTCAAAACAGTAATGAGTATGATGAGATAAAGTTCATGGGATATGAAACTTTTAAATTATTATTCTATAAAAGAATTTTCCTCATGATAAAGGAGAAGAAATGGAAAATAAATTCTTCAATCATAGAAAAAAAGGAGAAGGAAAATATTATTGAGTATAAGGATAAATTTAAAAGGTTATATCAACATGATACAGACTATATACATAGATAGTAAATCAATATTAATCATTTATTTTATGGGTTAAATATGAACCTTAAAAGGGTGTTGGTATCTCATAATTTTTATTTCTATGAGGATATAATATTAAGAGACCTTAATATAGAAATTTTGTTCTCTAGGATATATTTATTCAAGGGAAATCATGATAAAAAGAGGCTAACTAAGAATCATGGGAAGAATAGTTTGACAAAGGAGAAGAATGGAAGGGTTTTATTTCCCACATTTTATAAATATGGTAAGAAACACCCTAGGTATTTCATGAATGGAATCAAATTTTTTTATAAGTTTAGAGAAAAAGGCCATCAATATCGTGAATGAAATGTAAGAGTGGAAGTTCTTTAGGTTAAATTATTTTAACTATAATGGGAAGGAAAAATTTAAAAACTAATTCCCCAAAAATCAATGTATTTTATCTCATAAAAGGCCAATGGAGAAAGAAAAAGCTTATAAAATTACCACAACTGAAGTCAAGGTTCATAATGACATAGTGTAAGGTTCTTTGATTATACCCTCAAATTTAGCCTTGTTTTATTGGATTGTGGATCTTTTCACTCTATTATATCTTCCATTTTTTTAAAAAATCAATTATTTCCCAATAACATTGTTATGGGAGTTATCAATTAATACACTAAGTGGAAATATTAATTCAATAATGATATGTCATTCAGTTCCAATTATGATAAATATATGTGACCTATTTAAAATATTTATTATTATACCTATTATTTACTTTCATATGATCCTTGGTATAGATTGTATTTCAAATTATAATAAAAAAATTTACTTCCATGTGAAGGATTTTATGATTTGTGAAGGTGAGGTGAAAATTTTATCTTTAGAGGGGATAATTCATCATCTAAGTCATTTCTGGATCATCCCCTAGTAACTACCCTTAATGAAATTCTTTTAAGAGAGGAATATCAATCATGATCTATAGATAGGGATGATATCCTAAAATAGAGGATGTACCCATGGTATAAAAATTCATTGATTTTTTTCCAAAAAATTAACCGATCATCCATTAGAGCATTAAGTAGAGTTCTCTATTAACCTTATTCATGATTCAAGACTTATATTTTAAACTCCCTATAGGATGGAACTGGTGGATATGAATAAATGTATATAGGATTTTTGTGATAAAAGATTTATATTCCTAAATGTTCACCATGTTTATACCCTATTTTATTCATCCAAATGAAAGATGGGTCTATGATATTGTGCATAAATTATAGAGATATCAATTCCATTAATACAAAGAATAATTATCCTTTACAATGAATCTAAAAATTATTTAATAAAATTTAAGAGCCCAATAATTTTTTAAAGATTATTCTTTAATCTAGTTAACATCAGTTAATTGTGAAGAAGTTTGATATACCAGAGATGAAATTTTAAACTTGGTATGGACATTATGATTTTATGTTAATTCCATTTGTATTGAATAATGTACCTTTTATCATTATGGATTTGATGAATATATTATTCAATGATTATCTTGATAAATTTTTAGTGGTATTAATTATTGACATATTGATACACTCTGAGATCTATAAAGATTTTGATATTCATATAAAAATAATTTTGGGGTCCCATATAAAAAATAATTATATAAGAAAAATTGTAAGTGTGAATTTTAGTTCAATGAAGTTTCTTTTCTTGGATATATTATATCAATGGATGGAATATTTTTTGACCCCTCAAAGACAAAGGTATTAAAATAATGTCCTACACCATTGAACATAAACAAGATATAAATTTTCTTAGGTTTAATAGGTAACAATCAATGGTTTATTTAAGATTTGTCCTTGTTTCCAACCCGTTAACCAATTTAACATTTAAATGGGTTAAATTCACATGGTCAAAGGAATCTTCAGTAAGTTTTGAAGAGATAAAGGGGAGATTGATTAATGTACATGTATTAAATTTACCATCAGTTAAGGAATGATATGAAATATATAGCGATTCATTGAATAAAGGACTTGGTTTTTCACTTATGAATAATGATAAAGTAATTTCTTATACATGTAGAAAATTTAAAATTAGTGAATAAAACAATCTAACTCATAACCTTAAGCTGGTATCCTTAATATATTCCTTGAAAATATAGAGAAATTACATCCATTATGAAATATATGATATGTATATAGAGCATAAGAGTTTTATGTATTCCTTTATTCATATGAAGCTAAACATAAGGTGAAGAAGATGGTTGGGACTACTCATGGACTATGATTGATTGATACACTACTATCCTAAGAAAGAAAACAAGGTGGCCGATGTATTGAGTGGGAGGGAAAATTAAGTTCATACCATGATTTAGATTAACAAGGATCCTATATATAGAGATATATTAAATATGAATATGGTGATTTTTATGCAAGGGGATTGTTTCCTCTGGAAATGGGGATGACCTCGTTGATATAAGGTTCAAACATTCCAAGAGGTTTCTAACGAGTTTGTTCGTAGAACCGGAAAAATAAAATGATTCCATATCCATTTGGACCTACTCTACAAAGGTAGGTGCTCATTAGTTTTGAACTGATGAGACTTAAGAATTTTCATTGGTCGAGAGGATGGAAGGTTGGACTCATCACACCTTTTTGAGGGGAATTATTGACTACTCTGGGGCTCTCTTTATAGATTTAAGTTATGTTCATGAATCCTTATTACATTAACAAGTATGAAAATGATCTTTCCTTTAAATATGACAATCAATTATTAATATGTTTGAGATTTAGATAATCTTTTATATGTATTCGAGGTTCTTCATCGATAGAGAATCATCTGTATTTGTTAGAGTGTAACACCCTGAGATTTTATGAAAAATATTCTTTTTAATTTCATTAATATCTTGTGTTTTACGATACACCAAAAGGAGCTTTCACAACACACATACCTGAATTGGCTTGCATTACAGGTAATCACGACCTTCCACGATAACGTGTGTTGTACGCAATACCAAGTTTTGCTAAACAACGACATGTTATATAAACTAGCCGTTATGAATAGTAATGACCAATTTTTGAAATTTTATAAATTTTATCTTTCAAAATGGACTTAATTTTTGGATTCATAATATCTAAATTAGCCTAGGGTGAATTTTTGGTATTTTTCTGAAAACATTCAATTTTTGATGAATAGTGAAAATACTGGGTTACTATTCAAAAAACGACTTTTTATTTAAATAATTATTTATTTTATTTAAATTTATTTTACGTCAAAATTGATACATAATACTTATATAAGTTCAATTTAAGTCATTGGAGTCATTTTATAAAAATTTTAGATATATAAAAACATTATTGAACTTTTCACCGTCTTTTACCCACCTCCTAGGAGAATTTGCAAATTCACATAAAACTTAATTTTACAGCTTATGTGAGTGGAATTTCGAAAATCCGAGAGACATGGTTAATATGAAGGACTAAAATGTGGTTCAATGAGATGAAAATATTTTTTGGTCAATAGTAACTTTTTACTTTTTTTACCACGGTTAAAAGTAAATACGGTAATTAAGGGTAAAAATGATATTATTATTACCCTAAAAAATGTCCTAATTCTATTGGATAAGTGTAATTCGACCAAAAACAACCATAGGAATAAAATATGACCATTTTGGCCCATTTGGATTAGATTAGGACATTTATTATTAATTTATTTAAAGATGGGTTAAAATAGTTAAAATCAAAGTTTAATAACTAAATCATTTTTAATATAGGGTTATACATAAGATAAATTAGACTATAAATATTAATTAGAAATATAAAATGATTTCATACATATTGGTGATTTATTTATAATTTTTTGAAATTAAATAATTTAATTTATCTATGACACAATGATGATGCAGTAATTATCTTATTAATGAAATATTAACATAATTGATGTTATAAATACCCAAATAAATGTAATTGGATAATTTTTATGAATTAAACTAATTTTATAGGTTAATATGACATGTTAGTATTGATTTAGTTAACTGTTTTCGAACTAATAATTCTGTTATGACTTTCACAAAAATCAATTACCAAATAGTGTCAAAATTGACATAAAATAGTTTTTAAAACAAATATTATATTATTAATTGTTATTTTATTCCTAAAAATATAAGGTTCGGAAAAATGACTTAGATAAGGTTATATATATTAATAATAAACAACTTGGGGTTCTTTTTTCTTGTTATAGTATGTTTATTAACCTTATAGTGTAAAAAACAAGAAGACACGGTAAAAGAAAAATTATTTAACTTAAAGTTAAATCTAAATGATAAGGTTAAAATAGAAACCTAAACAAGTATAAATTCTATTGGATGAGAGGGGTTCGACCCATACCAACCTTATCTTCGAAATAACTCAATTTGGAGCTATTAAAAACCGAATATGACTTTATAATAAAATAATATATTTAGTTATTCCAAAGGTGCCCCTCTCCTCCCTTATAAAAGGGCACCTCCTCCCTCTCTTCCTCACACCACTTTGAGCCTTCAAGCTCAGCCAAACCCTACCAATTTTTCTTCTCCACTTCCCTAGAAACATCCTATAGGTCCTGGTATTCTTCAAAGACCAATTTTAGTGCCCTAAGAGGAGGTCTCAAAGAGGCGCTTCAAAGAAGAGTTAATGTCCGTTACCAATTCTTTCAACTTTATTTCTTCCTCTACTTCTTCTTCTTTAGTTGTTTAATTATGATGTAATAACATAAGTATCAACAATATACTGATATGTTATTATAAGTATGAAACAACCCTATTTCACCATCTATCCATCCTACGGAAAACGAAATCACTGGGCGTGCGTACGTACGGAATACCGTCTCCACGCCATGGTGTAATCTGTTTTCGACCACCACCTTACTTGGATGGGTATAATGGTGTAAATAAATAACTATATATGATTATTTCAAAGTGATATTGATTATGAAATATTATACATACACTTAAATGCAATTCCACAATCATGGGAATGATATCATCGCTTGTACGTACGTACGGACTACCGTCTCCACGACGCGATGAGATTCATTCTCTATGTTAACCATTCATGAATGATTATAAAGTATATATAATAAGTAATCATGAAATATATGAAATAATAATGATACTGTATTTATGTGTATATATATGTATGTTATCTACTTAATTTCATTCAATTAAATAACGAAACAAAAACAGCGTTCATGCGTACGTACGGCCTACCGTCTCCATGAACGGTGTATTTCATTCCATTTAATCGATCTATCATATATATATGTATATAATGAATATATATTATATATAAATCATGTTTTATATTCTGGAATTAATTAAATCATGATATTAGTGATAATATCAAGAATAACAAGTCCAAACACGTACGATAAATAAAACGATTTAACCCAAAACGTTGCTTTAACATGGAACTTACAAAAGAATGGGTAATATAAAGTCACAAGTGAACCATATATGATATCATAACAAAGAATATTATTCTGTAATAGGTCAATGACATTATTTAAATCATTATATAGGAGGTTAGGAAACGTACGAAGCATATCAGACCTAAGGTAAGAGATAATTTATCAATCTCATTTTTATCCGAGATTGTTTATTCGTAAGTATTTACTGGGGTTATATTTATCATCCAAGCCCATGTTTTCTAAAAATGTTTTCATGTATGTTTAAATTCCATTTTACCCATTTTTTAATTTTACTACATGGTATGTAAGGAATCTTTTTTGGTTTACCAAATGAGGTACTTTTTGACTTTTCCGACAAAAGTACGAGGAGAATGTTATTTTTAAATTATACAGTGTGAATGGATTTTTACGGTTTCATATTGCCTCATTTTCATGAAGCTTACTCTACATTATTTTATGAATATTTTCAAAAAAATACTTTTATTTTATAAGTTCATGGCATTTTTTGAAAAGAAAATTATTTTGACGAAGAAATGATATTTTCCTCAAGAATTCATTTCAAGTGTTTTATCAAAACCATTTTTCTATCTAAGATGAAATTATTTCATATGTGTATGTTTCAAGTATAATGCCTCTATGATTTAAATGGTTTCACTTTTCTTATTATGAAAT
This sequence comes from Viscum album, assembly GCA_963277665.1. Classification (NCBI taxonomy): domain Eukaryota; kingdom Viridiplantae; phylum Streptophyta; class Magnoliopsida; order Santalales; family Viscaceae; genus Viscum; species Viscum album. Next base: position 1,749,951,468 of record OY728126.1, read on the forward strand.
TATATCCATTTCTTTTATATGGATTTTGTGATGATTAATTGATGTTTATGAAACCCATTTTATTCTTTGGGTTATGATGAATGATTTATGTTTATGTTGTGGCACAAGTAAGAATGAATTCATTATGAGATGGGTGGGACCTATATCTCCCTCCAATTCATTGGGTAATGATTTATATCTCATGAGATAGACATGGCTGGAACGGTAAGTTAATCCGGTTCAGTGTTACAGGACTGAAATGAGGAGTGAACTCGATTCAGAAAGGGACTTTGTCCACTAAGATGGTCTTGGAAGCAATGCCTTGGCTACTATGGAAATAATATCACGTGATTAATGTTTTTCCACAATTACATGTTTTATTACCATGTTATTTTATCATTATTGATGATTCGTTATGATATATACCTTATGTACTTCCAAGATTCATGTCTTTTCTCAAGATTTTGATGTTTAGATTTTATGTTCAAGTTATTGCATTCAAATTTTTATGGATTGTTTTATGTTCTCTATGTTTACCCTTACTGGGAATTTGAGCTCACCCCATTTATGTTTTCTTTTCCCCAGGATATAAAGAAAGGTTTTAGGTAAGAAAAAAAAGGGGAAGATCTTTATGGGAGATGTTGAAGATCTTTCACCATGATTAGAAGATTATATTATGAGTTTCCAAAGACACTAAACTATTACGGTCCTTGTGTGTCTGTTTTTTGATGTACTAAGTATTCCGCAAAAGCAATGTAATGTCCATGTACGTCAAGCTTTGGGTCTCTACAGTTGGTATCAGAGGAAAGGTTTAATCAACTTTTGGAAACTAGGATGCGAGAACTTTAGTGAGATCCCTAGAGATATTTCTAAGGTATGTCTAGGGATGTCCCTAAGGTTAAGTATAAGTATACGTTATAGTCCTATAACTATGGTAACGATCTTAGAATTTAACCTAAGATGTTAGATATTGATGGTACTCCTCCTTGATTATGTTGTTTTCCCTAGCATGATTTTTTCCTCTCACACTATTCTTTTTTGGTTTTAGACGATGGCTAGAACACGAAGGAACCGTGTAGATCAATGTAATGGAAAATGCAATGATTTTCCTCCTGAACAAACAAATGTTATGGGAGATGGAGTGAAAAATCTTATTTCTATACTTACACAAGCTATTAATCATTCTAGACTTCTAAATGAGCAGAAACGGGAACAATATTATATTGAGTCCTTCATGAGGCAACATCCACCTTCTTTCAGTGGGTCTTCTAATCCACTTGTTGCTGAACAATGGATCAGTACCACTGAAAAGATATTTTCAGTTCTTCAATGTTCTGAACATGATAATGTCATCTTAGCAGTATATCTTTTGGAAGGTGAAGCTGATCAATGGTGGAATCTTATCAAGAATACGAGGCCAAGAGATGAAATTGAGTCCATGGAATGGGAAAAGTTCAAGAACTTATTTTTCAATAAGTACTTCCCTCGTATTCTTCGAACAAAGATGGAGAAGAAGTTTCTTGAACTAAAGAAAAAGGATGATGAATCTGTTGGTATATACGAAGTGAATTTTACAAGGCTTACAAGGTATTCATCTGGCTTTATCATCCAACCTGAAAGTAAAGTTGATCGATTATTCAGTGGCTTAAAACGAAGTCTTAGAAGGGAATTAGCTATAAGAGACTTCAGTATCTATGAAGAAATTATGCGTTGTGCTATCAAGGTAGAAATGGAAGTTGGTGTTACATATCCATCTCATGGTTTTGACAAGAAACAAAAGATGGAGTTCAAGGAGAAATCTCATGACAATTGTGAAAAGAAGATGAATGTTTCATTATGATCAAAGTGTGGAAAGAAGCATGGTGGAGATTGCCTAAAAGGTACTAGAAAATGTTTTAAGTGTGGAAAAGAAGGTCATCGAGCAGTTGAGTGTCGAAGTAATGGAAAAAGGGTTGCTAATGATGTGAATAAAGAAAATACTATAGAGAACTTTCCACCAACACTTCAATGCTTCAAGTGCAATGAAATGGGGAATTATGATAATCAATGCCCTAATCCAAGGGTTAATGATGATAAACACGAGCAACCACTTAAGGAAAAGGACAAAGGGAAGTCACATACGGTCACTATTGGCGATGTTGAATATGACAATGATGTGGTGGAATGATTAAGTGTTTGTGTAATGGGATTCCAAAATAATGTTGTATATAGTATCGTGGAATATTGGAATATTTATGTATTGGTCTATTATGGTTTTCAATAATTTTATGGTACCGGTAACCATGGAAAGTGATTGAGATATTTTTGGAAAGAATATGATATACACATAATGAAGGGATAAGGAGAAAATGAAATGTTTGACAGTATTCATGATCACATGACTGATATAAGGAAATAGTTATATCATGGTTTGAGTATATAGAATTTTGGGGTTTTGGTATGTGGAAAGAGTTAACTTTTGACAGCACTCATGTTTTCACTAAGATTCAATGGGTATTCAATTTTCAAGAGAATACATGATTAAGGCCTTCAAATGTTTGGAATGTGACCAACAAGACATATCTTTTGATATATGGGGATCAATGATGGTATTAACATGCTTGTTATATGAACTCTCTGGTAATCGTTTTCACTATAGTATGAGAATGGACTGCAGTATTTTGGATAAGCCTAAAGATTGGAATGGATTATGTTGGACATAAGTTATTATTGTTTAATGCTAGAACTTTTTCAATATTATTGATGGAAAGTTATAATATTGTATTTTTAGAAAAAAGGACAACTTGCAGAATGGACGATAACCCGTCATGTCAGACAAGGATGTGGGAATCGAACCCACAACCGAAGTGCGACATGCCTTTATTTCCTACCACTGGCCTACACGAAGTCCCTGGTTAGTAGAAAATAGTTTTATTTTATTATACAGGATAATAGATGAAATATAAGTCCATTTTGGAACTATATATGATTAATCTCACCATAGATGGAATTATGTATATAACTTTTTCTAACTTATGTTTGAGACAGATGGAATAACCTATCATCCTATCAAATGATCTGCTAAAACTTCGCAAAAGACAAATTCAACTTCATTTATTAAAGAGATGAAGTGGAAATTGTTCAAGGCACGAAGAACGGTGAGATTATACCAAAATAAAGTAAGTATTTATTCTAATTCAAATTCTTCAACTTTAGGTAAATGATCTTGAAAACCAAAAATGTTGTCCTAGTGCCCTTATATCCAATGAATCAGATGGTACCTTAGATCATCACAAATTTATGTCTTTGTGATTGATGGCTTTTTTATAGCCATGTTCTCTACCACTCTCCATCAGAATATGATGGTTATATTTTTCTTCCATATCCATATTTTCACCTATGTTCTCCTATGTGGAAACCCAGTGATTAGTTAATTTGGGTAACCATTACGTTTCACACTTTAATTTTTGAAGTCAAGTTTTGGTATTCCTTTTTATGATGTGAGTTTCTATTAAAGAAACTTTCGAGTAGTAAACCATTTATAACCCCGATGAATTTCGAGGGCGAAATTCATTTTATGGGGGGTAGAATGTAACACCCTGAGATTTTATGAAAAACATTATTTTTAATTTCATCAATATCTTGTGTTGTACACTACACCAAAAGGAGCTTGCACAACACGCATACCTGACTTGGCTTGTATTACACGTAATCGCGACCTTCCACGATAGCGTGTGTTGTACATAATACCGAGTTTCGCTAAACAACGATATGTTATATAAACTAGCCATTATGAATAGTAATACCCACTTTTTTAAATTTTATAAATTTTATATTTCAAAATGGACTTCATTTTTGGATTTAGAATATCGAAATTAGCCTAGGGTGAATTTTTGGTATTTTTATGAAAACTTTCAAAATTTGATGAATAGTGAAAACACTAGGTTACTATTCAAAAACCGACTTTTTATTTAAAAAATTATTTATTTTCTTTAAATTTATTTTAGGTAAAAATTGATACATAATACCTATATAAGTTCAATTTAAGTCATTGGAGTCATTTTATAAAAAATTTAGATATATAAAAATTTTACTGAACTTTTCACCGTCTTTTACCCACCTCCGAGAAGAATTTGCAAATTCACATAAAACTTAATTTTACCGCTTCTGTGAGTGGAATTTTGAAAATCTGAGCGAAATGGTTAATATCAAGGACTAAAATTTGGTTAAATGAGATGAAAACAATTTTTGGTCAATAGTAACTTTTTACTTTTTTTTACCACGGTTAAAATTAAATTGGGTAATTAAGGGTAAAAATGATATTATTATTACCCTAAAACATGTCCTAATTCTATTGGATAAGTGTAATTAGACCACAAAAAACCTTAGGAATAAAATATGACCATTTAGGTCCACTTGGATTAGATTAGGACATTTATTATTAATTTATTTAAAGAAGGGTTAAAATAGTTAAAATCAAAGTTTAATAAATAAATAATTTTTAATATCGGGTTATAGATAAGATAAATTAGACTATAAATATTCATTAGAAATCTAAAAATATTTCCTAAATAATGGTTTTTTATTTATAATTTTTATACATTAAATAATTTAATTTATTTATGACACAATGATGATGCAGTAATTATATTATTAATGAAATATTGACATAATTGATGTTATAAATACCCAAATAAATGTAATTTGATACTTTTTTTGAATTCCAATAATTTTATAGGTTAATATGACATGTTAGTATTGATTTAGTTAAATGTTTTCGAACTAATAATTCTGTTATGACTTTCACAAAAATCAATTACCAAATAGTGTCAAAATTGACATAAAATAGTTTTTAAAACAAATATTATATTATTAATTGTTATTTCATTCTTAAAAATCTAAGGTTCTTCCAAATGACTTAGATAAGTTTATATATATTAATAATAAACAACTTGGGGTTCTTTTTTCTTATTATAGTAAGTTTTTTAACCTTATAGTGTAAGAAAACAAGAAGACACGGTAAAAGGAAAATTATTTAACATGAAGTTAAATCTAAATGATAAGGTTAAAATAGAAACCTAAACTTGTCTAAATTCTATTTTATGAGAGGATTTAGACCCATACCAACCTTATCTTCTAAATAACTCAATTTGGAGAAATAAAAAACCGAATATGACTTTATAATAAAATAATATTTTTAGTTATTCCAAAGGTGCCCCTCTCCTCCCTTATAAAAGGGCACCTCCTCCCTCTCTTCCTCACACCACTTTGAGCCTTCAAGCTCTGCCAAAACCTGACAATTTCTCTTCTCCACTTCCCTAGAAACATCCTAGAGGTCCTGGTATTCTTCAAAGACCAATTTTAGTGCCCTAAGATGAGGTCTCAATAAGGAGCTTCAAAGAAGAGGTAATGCCCGTTACCGATTCTTTCAACTTTATTTCTTCTTCTACTTCTTCTTCTTTAGTTGTTTAATTATTAAGTAATAACATTAGTATAACTCATATAATTATATGTTATTATAAGTATGAAACAAAAATATTTCACCATCTATCCATCCTACAGAAAACGAAATCACCGCGCGTGCATACGTACGGAATACCGTCTCCACGCCGTGGTGTAATCTGTTTTCGACCACCACCTTACTTGGATGGGTATAATGGGGTAAATAAATAACTATATATGATTATTTCAATGTGATATTGATTATTAAATATTATACATACACTTCAATGAAATTCAATGATCATGGGAATGATATCATCGCTCGTGTGTACGTACGGAATACCGTCTCCACGACGCGATGAGATTCATTCTCCATGTTAACCATTCATGAATGATTATAAAGTATATATAATAAGTAATCATGAAATATATGACATAATAATGATACTATATTTATGTGTATATATATGTATGTTATCTACTTAATTTCATTCATTTCAATAAGGAAACGAAAACAACGTTCATGGGTACGTACGACCTACCGTCTCCATGAACGGTGTATTTCATTCCATTTAATAGATATATCATATATATATGTATACTGAATATATATTATATATAAATCATTTTTTACATTCTGAAATTAAGTAAATCAGTATATAAGTGATAATATCAAGAACAACAAGTCCAAACACGTACGATAAATAAAACGATTTAACCCAAAACGTTGCTTTAACATTGAACTTACAAAATAACGGGTAATATAAAGTCATAAGTGAACCATATATGATATCATAACAACGAATATTATTCTGTAATAAGTCAATGACATTATTTAAATTATTATACAGGTGGTTCGGAAACGTACGAAGCATATCGGACCTAAGGTAAGGGATAATTTATCAATCTCATTTTTATCTGAGATTGTTTATTCGTAAGTATTTACTAGGGTTATCTTTATCATCCAAGCCCATGTTTTCTAAAAATGTTTTCATGTATTTTTAAAGTATTTTTACCCATTTTTGACTTTTACCACATGGTATGTAAGGAATATATTTTTTTACCAAACGAGGTACTTTTTGACTTTTCCGACAAAAGTACGAGGAGAATGTTATTTTTAACTTATACGGCGTGAATGGATTTTTACGGTTTCATAACACCTCATTTTCATGAAGCTTACTATACATTATTTTATGAATATTTTCAACAAAATACTTTTATTTTATAAGTGCATGTCATTTAAAAAAAAAATGATTTTGACGAAGAAAGGATATTTTCCTCAAGAATTTATTTCAAGTGTTTTATCAAATCCATTTTTCCATCTAAGATGACATTATTTCATATGTGTATGTTTCAAGTATAATGTCCCTATGATTTACATGGTTTCACTTTTCTTATTATAAAATGATACCCGTTTCTTTTATATGGATTATGTGATGATGGAATTATGTTTATGAAACCCATTTTATTCTTTGGGTTATGATGAATGATTTATGTTTATGTTGTGGAACAAGTAAGAATGATTTCATTATGAGATGGGTGGGACCTATATCTCCCTCCAATGCATTGGGTAAAGATTTATATCTCATCAGATAGACATGGATGGAATGGTAAGTTAATCCGGTTCAGTGTTACAGGACTGAAATGAGGAGTGAACTCGATTCAGAAAGGGACTTTGTCCACTAAGATGGTCTTGGAAGCAATGCCTTGGCTACTATGGAAATCATATAACGTGCTTAATTTTTTTCCACAATTATATGTTTTATTACCATGCTATTTTATCATTATTGATGTTCCCTTATGATATATGCCTTACGTACTTCCAAGATTCATGTCTTTGCTCAAGATTTTGATGTTTAGATTTTATGTTTATGTTTTTGCATTCAAATGTTTATGGATTGTTTTATGTTCTCTATGTTTACCTTTACTGGGAATTTGAGCTCACCCCTTTTATGTTTTCTTTTCCCCAGGATATAAAGAAAGGTTTTAGGTAAGAAAAAAAGGGGAAGATCTTTATGGGAGATGTTGAAGATCTTTCACCACGATTAGAAGATTATATTCTGAGCTTCCAAAGACACTAAACTATTACGGTCCTTGTGTGTCTGTTTTTATTATGCACTAAGTATTCCGCAAAAGTAATGTAATGTCCATGTACGTCAAGATTTGGGTCTCTACATAGAGATTCATAGTCAATGGTATCCTTCGACACATTATATAGAAATCTCTTGGTCATTATGATAACCATTCTGGTTTTAAAGCCACTCATCAGGGCACTTGAAGTTTATTATCATTCAAAAGGACATAGATTATTTCAAAGTTGGGATAGTACCCGCAGATAGGCTACCTACGTATCCTTTATTTTAGAAAAGAAATCAGAACCCACGTAGATTGTGTAAGGAAGTATGAGGTTTATGCATGGTTGATGGCTCAAAGAAAGATGTCATAATTACTTTTACACTCTAAGCTCACGTGAGTCATTCTTGGTGTGAGAAACAAGAGGTATTGGTAAAACCAGAAAATTGTGCCATGAAAGATGAAATTATAAGAAATGATGTGGGGTTATGTATGTATGACTGCCCAGATAGATGAAGATTAGGATTTACATCAGGGAAGAAACCCGGGAACAAGTTCCATAAAGGTATATGTGCTTTATGGAGATTTGGATACTTAACTTAGGACTTATTTCTGAGAAGGATGCCCAAATTAGAGAGGAATTATGATTGAGTTTTACTCTTGAGAAGAAATCCCCAATCAAATGTAAATTAAGACTGGTTAAGAGAAATTATGACCGGGGATTACTCTTAAAGAAGAGGCCTAGGTTAAAGGGAATTACGACTGGTGCTTACTCCTAAAAAGGAAGCCCAGGTTAATGGAATTTGGATTTTGGGAACTTGGGGCTTACTCCTAAGGAGGATGCCCAAAATTAAGAGAATTATGGTTGGGGCTTACTCCTGAAAAGGAAGCCCAGGTTAAGGGAATTTGAAGACTGGGGCTTACTCCTGAGAAGGAGGCCCAGGTTACGGGACTTGAGACTTTGGACTTATTCCTAAGTAGGAGGCCTAAGTTAAATGGAATTTATGAGTGGGGCTTATTCCTGAGGAGGATGACCAAATTAGAGAAATTATGACTGGGGATTCGTCCTGAAAAGGAGGCCCATAATCAAGGGGACTTGGGGCTTACTCCGGAAAAGGATGCCTAGAATTAAGGGGACTTGGGTCTTACTCTTGAAATGGATGCCCAAGAATAGTCTTCTCATTTTAAAGGATGTGGTTGAATGAATGGAATCTCTAACCGTAGTGACTTAAAGATATGTAAATCACTAGGTTTTGAGATATGTTCCATATAATTCCTTTCAAACAAGGAATCCAACCAAGTAATCATGCCAAAAATGACATTGAATTGGATTCTGAAGGCTAAACCTTGAAGAGGAGAGGTGAATTTGAGGAAAACAATTGAATAGGCAGGAGGGGCACCCAAAAGGAGAGGGGCGTGCAAGTCCTGTGTGGGTGCACAAGTACTGGTTGCACAAGTATACTTGCGCAAGACTTGCGCGACACATGGGTACTTGCGCGACAGTCAACCCTTGGGATAATACTTGGGTGAGACTTGGCTCAAGCCCTTAGTACAATCCCTAAAGGCTTCCAAAAGAGTGGCGTGCATGTTCTGTTGAAGGGATAAGGAGACACACAAGTATATCCATTTCCCTTAAGGGTTGGCCACTTAGGCGTGTAACTGTTGATGAATTTCAACACTTAGGCCTTGTTCCCTCTCTTTAGACCTTCCATTCTAGGTAAGAAATTACCATAGAAGTGTTCAGAAGGATTTGAGAAGAGACTAGGGCACCGGGAGCTCGAATCTGTTTTTTAAAATTTTTCCGTCCTCGAAATGGGGGGCCCACATGGGTATTTATAGGATGGTGAAGACCCTGGGTGAAGATCATAGAGGGTGAGTAAGTCACCTGCACGATCATTGGGAGGCGCACAAGTCTACTTGTGCGACCTTGGAGGAACTTGCGTGACCCAAGTGAAAATGAATCTTTGTTCATGCCTTTGTCAATTTTTGATGTTTCTTCAAGGTATGAATCAATTTGGGTTCAAGGTATTTCCCTTTTCATTCGTTTAGACTCTGTGATGGAAAGGAGCGTCAAAAAAAGTCCCCCCTCAGAGTTGGATCCGAAAGAAAGAGGATGTGACTCTGAGGTGAAGAAGAAAACCAAGGAATTATGGAGCGCAAGTGTTAAGCGCGCAGATGGCGGCGCGCAAGTGGAATCACACAGATGGCAGCACAGAAGTGGATTCTCACAGATGGAGGCACTCAAGGTTGAGTCCTGGCTTATATATATGCATCCATTCCATGTGCAAAGCACCGAATCTCAAAAATTCTTTCTCTCTCCGCGCAAGTTTCTCTATTTTCCACTGTTTATTTTCTATCGCGCTGCTGTAGAGGTATTTGGATTTGCGCGGTGATACCTGCGTGCCAAAACTTGTGAGACACACTGATACTTGCGCGCAAAAAATGGACTTGCGTGCCTTAATGACTTAGCCATTTTTTTCAAATTTCTTAACAAATTTTATGAAAAATCAACTCACTTAAGAGTTAATTATTCAACTTTTGTGCAAATTAAATGGCTCTTAGAAGGATCAGAACAGCTAATGAACTGGATAGCAAGTGGATTGATGATATGATGAACATTGTAGGCCATGAATACTATGATATCTGCGACAAAAATCTTCCATATTTGGCCAAGTACTTGAAGAAGTATCATCTTAATTTCCCACAGAGCATTCACTTGCCTCTGTATGACCATGGTCATCTATAAGGAGTCAACGTTCCAGATGCAAAGAACTATCTTCCCGAGATTCAACCGCACTTCTATTCCTCTATTTCTGTTATTCTATGCATTAATAGTAGCAACAATGGTGTGAAATTTCAAATTTTTCTTCTATGACATTTCCTTGCAAATATGAAAATGGCAAACCATGGGCTGATATGTTTTCCGCTGCCGGTTGATGGAGAGAAGACTATCATGACATTAGAAAAAATATCTGAAAAGAGTACTCTCTCCAAATGTCTCTTTACTTTTAATGCTCCATTCTCAAATCCATGTATCCATCTTCCAAGTCTCTTGGACAGAAATAGAGTTACTGTTCGATCAACAATTTTTTTTTTCAAACCGCACTCAAGAACATTCTTTTCCAATTTTTCCAATAAGAGCCGGTATCACTGCATCTCTTATTGTATCCAGTTGAATGAATGAATTCTAGGTGGTTTATGATGAAGTTCGGGATTCCGTAAATCAAATGAATAGATATGCTGAAATCCTTTTGTAATTCCTAAAAAAGAGAAGAGAATCTAATATGTGGATGTCCTTCTAACTCTTGTTTATCAATGAAAAACACTTTCATCTTCAATCATTTGTGTATGCCTTCTTTTTCTACCTGATTTAAATTTTTACTCAAGCCGATGGGCCTAGTAAGCATTGTTTGATTTTTACTAGGATTATTATAAATAACCCTAAAAACTTTGAATCTTCTAAATTGCTCAATATTACCTAAATAATACAAAGTATATGTTTAGTGAGCTGGGAGTTGACTTTTTTTCATCGTTCCCATGTCTTTTGTGGGCATTTTAAAGTCATGCATGTCGGATATAAAAAGGCTAATGTTTAAGGTCGAAATATCTTTGACCGAATGGATTAACATTTACTCAATTCCTTGATAATTTATCTCAAAACGTATAACCATGTTCAAGTATGAGGGAAAATATGTAAACGATGACTTAAGAAATTTTGAATCTGAGGAATGATATGAAAAATGCCTAAAAGGCATTAGAAAAAGTATCTCCCAAGAATGAAGTTACCACTATTTAACAAACCTATTAGGGGGTTAAATTATACAGGGCCACCTAAGGGCATTGGCAGCATAGTCAAATAATAACATCTTTTGACAGAAATGTCCGTTATGTAGACTACTTATGCAAGGCCGCCTAAAGGAACGTGCTGCATAGTTAGGCAAAATAACTCTTAGAAATTTAATTTTCTACTGCTAAAAAGCCAATGGAAGTTTATGGGGATTCAAATTTTCTAAAGCATAGATTTTTCTATATGGAGAGAGGTACATGAATATGGAAAAGATATTTCCAAACAGGATTTTCTAAGACGTAGATGAATGTCACTCCTATGAAGGTCTGACCCAAACGTAGGTAAGGGAAATATAAACCATAGGCTTGAATACTTTAGATCATAAAAAAGAGTATGGGACATATATGTTAAGGATGTCCATTTTTTGCGGATCCCTACATATTGTCATTAAGACAACTAAAGAAAAAAGATATTTTCTTCCCAATAAAGAAATTACCACTATTTGACAAACCCGTTAGGGGGTTGAATTATGAAGGTCCGCCAAAGGGAATTGGATGCATAGTCAAATAATAGCATCTTTTGGTTGACACGTCTATTATGTAGACTGTTTATAAAAGGATGCCTAAGGGAACGTGCTGCATGGTCAGGAAAAAGAACTCTTATAAATTGGACATTTTGTGACCAGAAGTAAAGAAAAGTATTATGGAGATCTGGAAGTATTCAAGGTTAGGAGTATAACACATAAAAATGGGAATTTGTTCAATGAATGTAGAGATACACAGACCAATACTAACCATAATCATGTTTTGGCTAGGTCCTGAATTGAAATGTTGGACTTCACTACGTATCCCATAATGATAGGAATCAAGCCAGACGTATTTCTTGAAATATAGTTTAACTTCATGTGGGATGAGAGTATAGGAAATCTTAGTTTAAGGTCATAGAGCTTAGACCATAATAATGAATACACTGTGTGTGTTTTCACAGGGACTTTTCATCCTGGGGACTGAAAGTGGAATTTGGGGTTAGGCCCAAAGACGTGGGGATAGATTCGAGGGATGCTTGAGCATTCTACGTATCCCGTAAGTATGGGAATCAATCCACATGTAGTTATTTAAATACCCTATGTACAGATTTGGTTCGTACATATTAAGGGTGAAAAGGGGACTTTAGTGAAATGATGGTTTGACCCAAGATAAAAGGTTCAGGTATTTCTATGTATGCACGTAGTCTTTAGAAGATAACATGATCAGAGATCAATGTAAATAATGATTCCCTCTCAGGTGAGAGTGCAAAATATTGTTATAGTTTATTGTCAAACAGGACAAAAAGTGCGAATAGTTTAATGACATATAGCAAGGACAATGGCGAACCAATGTAAAAAGTATTGGTTTTGGGGATGCCTCACATATCAACACCATATGAGATGGAGGTGAACCAATGTGAAGAGATCGGTTTTAGGCTTGAACCTCAGAAGGTTGCCTACGTACCCATCCTAGAAGGCAAGGATCAAAGTACGCGTAGTTCAATTAAGGAATAAATTAGTAATCAAGTTGTTTTTGAGAACAACGACCTAAAAATGGTGTTGGGACTTACACATGGTTAGCGGCCCATAGAGGGTGTTATGGTTGAAGTTTACTCTAAGATCATGTGATTCATACTCAGTGTGAGAAACAAGAGGTAGAAACAACCTTAACGATGCACTGTTTAATGTAATGCAGGATGTATGAAGGGACTATGCAATTTAAAGTCTTGCAGTGAGGACTATTTGTGCTGCACAATTTAGCATCCTGTAGCAGAGACGATGGGGAAAATACAATTTAACGTCATGTTGGATGAAAAGGGGATTGTGCAGTTTAATGTCATGCAATGAGGACAAAAGAGGATATAGTTTAACGTCATGTTGGACGTATTAGAGACTTTTTCACAGTTTAACGTAATGTTGGACGATGGTGCGAATAGTTTAAGGTCATATGCATGGACCATGGATCATGTAGTTTAATGTCTTGTTGGACGTAAGGGACTTCTATATAGTTTGGCATCATGTAGTTAGGACTTCACAGTTTAATGTCATGTTGGACGTAAGTGCAAATAGTTTAAATTCATATGCATGGACTGGGGATGGTGCAGTTTAATGTCTTGCTGGACGATAGCACAGTTTAACGTGATGTTGGACAATTAAGTATTTGTCTTACACAAAATACTTCTTCAGAAATATAGCATTGGTTGGAGTAGTAATGATTTCTCCATCTATTGAGATTAAAGAATAAGCTCCATTGGAGTAGACCTTATGTATTGAATAAGGTCCTTCCCATTTTGGTTCCAGCTTGGGAGGTTTCTTTCCTGGTATCATTGGAGTTCTAAGAACCAATACCAATTCTCCCTGAACGAATGAGCGAATAAGAACTTTTTTTCTTGAAAGCTCATGCTATTCAATTGTGATAGAATTCCAAGTGGTGAAAGGTACACAATATTTTCTCATCTAACTGTTCCAATTCATCAAATCGATTTTGAGATTGTTCATCTATAAATGACTGATCACAAATGGCTAATCTGAGTGAGGGTAATTGAACTTGAATGGGAAATACTGCTTCTATTCCATATACCAATGAATATGGAGTTGACCGCATTACAGTGTGGGTGGTGGTCCGATAAGCCCATAAAGCATGAAAGAGTTTATCAGGCTATGATTTCTTATCTTTATCCACCATCTTTTGTAGTATGTTTGAAAGAGTCTTGTTGAAAGCTCTTATCTAGACATTGGACGCTGCATGATATCGAGATGAATGATTGGATTTTATGTTGTATTCTTGATACAACTTCCTCACCTCAGATGAACAGAAGTTGGTGCCATTGTCCTTAAATAAGGTATGAGGGACACCAAATCTGGTAATGATGTTAGACTTGATGAAGCTAACAATGAATTTAGAACTGAATTCTTTGAGAGGTATTTCCTCTTCCCATTTGGAAAAGAAGTCAGTAGTAGTAAAAATGTACTTAAAATGCTTGGATTTAGCTGAAGGATAAGGTACTACTACATCCATTCCCCATGTGTCAAATGGCCATGAGTATTTAGCTGTATGAACCAACTCTGGAGGTTGATGAATGAAGTTGGAATGTACTTGGCAAGAATTACACTTCTTTGTGAAATCAACACAATCTTGTATCATTGAAGGCCAAAAATATCAAAGCCTTCGAATTTGATTAGATATTCTGTGTCTAGACTGATGGGCACCACAGAATCCTGCATGCACTTCTTTCATGACTACCATTGTCTCTTCACCATCAATGCATCTGAAGAGAACTCCATCAAAACCATTCCTGTAGAGAATTTTCTCTAGGTGATCTGGGCTATCATAAAGAGTAAAATTGACCACACATCGCTAGATTTTTTCTTTCCCAGCTCTATCAGGTGGAAGTGTTCCATTTTGAAGGTATTCCCTGATAGGTATTATCCATCCTATAGTATGACCATATAAGTCAGGAATGGGACTAATTTCATTGATTTCCTCTATTTTGGTTTGAACATAAGGTGAAATTTTATGACGGTGGGCAATAATGATGATTGTCTCGTCCTGATTTGGATCTTCCAGAGCTATATCTATATTATCCAATGCGTTAGCTTGAGCATTTTGTGATTGTGGGACATAACAAAATGTTGGTTCCGTAGGAAATTCCTCCATTAACTCTCTGACGTAATCATACAAAGGGATTAGTTCTCCTTTTTTGATTGCATAATCCCCATTGACTTGTTTGATTACCAGTTCTGAATCACCTTTCACCTTTATGTGATTCACTTATTCTTGAAGCGCCAACTCCTATCCTATGATAAGAGCTTGGTATTATGCTTCATTATTTGTACCGCCTCCCAACAATGAGAAGGAATAAGGTAGCACTGCCTTTTCCAGGGAAATGAGTACAATTCCAAACCCAACTTTGTTGAATTTAGGATCTTCCATTTTCTTCCCTGTTGGACTTATGGAAGCACCATGAAAGAACATTTCCCATGTTTGAAGACTATCTTGAATAGAAAAGACTTCCTCATTAGGAAGTTCAATATTTGGAGATGTATCTTCTACTGAAGGATGTTCAGTAAGGAAATCAGCCAGAGCTTGGCCCTTTATTTCCTTTTGAGACATGTACTGGATATCAAATTGCTGCAAAATAACTACCCACCATGCTAGAAATCATGTACGCATTGGACGACTAAGGATGAATTTGAGAGGGTTATTGCAAGGTACCAATTGGACATCATGATGTTGAAGATAGTGTCTCAACTTCTGAACTTCAAATATTAATGCTAGTCAGCACTTTTCAATATTTGAATATCGGGTTTCTGCTTCAAGCATAGTCTGACTGAGATAGTAAAGGCTGTTTTCATTCCCAACATCAATTTTCTGAGCAAGAAAGGCACCCAATGATCGCTCTAAAGCTATCACATAAAGTATAAGTGGTATTACTTCAATAGGTGGAATTAACACCGGTGGAATTAATAGATACTTCTTGAAAATATCAAATGATTCTTGACATTATTCAGTCCACTTGTAAGTGACTCCCTTCTTCATTAATTTGGTGAAGGGTAAACTTTTTCTTGCCAAATTGGCGATGAAACACTGAATATAGGTCAAGCGTCCTTGAATTCCTCTCAATTATTTCAAATTCCGAGGAGGTGACATACCAAGGATTGGCTTTGACTTCTTAGGATCGACTTTGATACCACGATGGCGTACAACAAAGCTGAGAAATTTCCCTGAGGTTACCCCAAAAGCACATTTTAAGGGTTTCATCTTCAAATTATGTTGCTGAAGTATGTGGAATATGATCTCCAAATCAACCAAGTCATTAGAACATTGTTTGGATTTAACCACCAAATCTTCCACATAACATTCAAAAAACTTCCCTAAAAAGGTTTTGAAGATACGATGCATGGCATGCTAATATGTTGCGCCTGCATTCTTTAGTCCAAAGGGCATTACCCGATAGCAAAACACACCTTAGGGGGATATGAAAGATGTAGATTCCTCATCTTATAGATCCATTCATATTTGATTATATCCTAAATATCCATCCATGAAGGAAAGTGATTCATAGCCAGCTGTTGCATCAATTAAGAGTTCTGTAATCGGAACTGGAAAATCATCCTTAGGATAATGCCGATTAAGATCTCTGAAATCAATGAAAAATATTATTTGTCCATTCTTCTTTTTCACAGGGACAATATTATCCAACCACTTGGGATATTTAACTTCTCTGATGAAGTTATCTTTGATAATCTTATCCACTTCAGCTGCAATTTTGGAATCATAGGTTGGGTGTGTTATTCTAGCAGCTTGTTTGAATCCTCTATGTTCTTATGGAAAACCCAAATGACGAGTGGCAACATCAGGATCAAGACCTGGAGTCTCTGTATAGTTCCAAGCAAATATATCTCAATTTTTCTTTAAAAATGAAATGTACATCTCTTACTCTTCAAGATTTATGGCCGCACTAATTAAAGTGAGGAGTGGATATTCTTTTGTACCCAGATTTATTTATCTGAGTTCATCCACGGTGGTAGAGATGCCCTTTTCAAATACTGGAGGAGCATCCCTGAGATCTTCCTCTTCTTCTTCAACATGTGTTATTTCTTCTGTTTCTACTTGTATAGTAGATGAAGAAGCAGAATTTCCATGATCAGAAGAGATGTTAAAATTTGAACATCTTGAAGAAGAAGCTTCCATTTCTGACCCGATTGATGATGAAGGGTATTCTTTGGGTAATATAGAGGAGATAATGGATTGAGAATCGACATCATCATTCACCTCTAACATTTCTATAAATTATTTTGGCCTGATTGGCGAAGTATAGACTTGCTGGATTTCAGCGGATGAAATGAAGACATCTCCATTTGAGCTTTCATCATTTCTTGGTGAATCACCAATTTCTCCCATGTCGTCTGGCTTGATTGCCGTAATTGAAATTATGGAGGTTTCCATAAGAGTATTTTGATTTTGGTCTATCATGTTAATTTTACTTATAGGCAACACATAATCTACACTCACATGTGTAAATGGATTTACTGGAATCTTTTCCAAACCAAATGGAGCATTAACCTTGGTAACCTCCCTTACCGTGGATTTCTCCTTACCCTTTATGTGAAGGAATTCCGCCTCAATGTATTGAGATTCACATGTTTTGAAGGGGGATTTATCACCATACAATTTCCCAATTTAACCATCGAAACAATATTTGGGACATTGATGGTATGATGAAGGGATAGCCGCATGTTGATGTAGCCATGGTCTTCCAAGCAAAACATTGAATGCTGTGTTATGATCAACAACCATGAAATCTGAATTGGATACAAGGTCTCCAAACTGAGTTCTGAGTGTAATCTCACCCAGTGGTTATTGTTCATTTTTATCATATCCTTGCAACATCATAGTAGAAGGAGATAAATTAGATTCCATGAGTCCCAATCGACGAAGTGTACGAATGGGGATGAGGTTGACTCCTGAACCATTATCAATGAAAACTCTTCGGACGTCTACACCATTGAACTTTCTAGATAAGTATAAAGATCTAATATGTCCATGCACGACATAATATTCATCTTCATCTGTGAAAGATATCACTGCATGAAATTCTGCAGGATTATTCTCTACATGGTAGACTTCAGCTGCAGCAATTTCAGTTTTGAACTCCTAAGGACTTGACAAAGCCTCAATGAGTGCCTCCTGAAGATCCTTGGATAGATTCAAAGCATCTAGAATTGATAACTTGGTTGGTACTTGGGACAAGTGTTTCAATACATCATACTTTTGATCCAAAGGTCTGCGTTTCCCAACAGGAAAATATGGTTTCGTAGGTACCTTAGAAGTTGATGCTTTGGAACTAGATGCATCTTGTATTGGGGTAGCAGTTGGCAATACTCATGAATTTGGAAGATTAGACCGAATAGGTCTATTTACTTACTGAGAGGAAGAAGGTGGAACATCTAACCAATCCCCCAGAATAACTATGACCGGACTGAGTCTGCTATTGGTGGAAGAATTTTCTTATTCTTGTTGAGCCTGTTGAAGGAATCTGCCACAAGTTTCTGCTGCATACATAGTTCTAGCAGGGGTAGAATTGGAATATTGGCTTCTGGGATATCCACGTCTTCCTCTGTATCCCAGAACTCTATAACTCCATCTAATTCCTTTGTTTGATACATGGAATTCAGGCTCATCAAAATCGAAACTACAACTGGCTTAAGGATCTTTTAAATGAATCATATTAAAAGAACCAAAGATCAGATCTTCTTCTAATGAAAATTCTGCCAGATTGGCCAATTTAGGCTGTGTCGTTTGGTGGGGCGGTGCCCGTGGCTTTGAAGTAGATGTCATAAAATCTACCAGAGTGAAATACAACTTAGTCTTTGACACGATTTCATCTTCTTTTGATTGTTCCTATTTTTTTTTTGAATTATGTCATTTCTTTGAGGATTATCCCTCAGATGAAGGGGGCTTTGCTGTGTCATTCATAGAAGAAGACACAATTGGTTTCTTCAATTGAGTTTGAAAAATGTCATGAGTTCAGTTGATCATTTTTCTGACCATCCAATCATCATATATTTGCACATTTTTGTTCTTGACTTCCTGCCACTCTCCTTCTTCCTCTGGATTTGTAGCAGTAACACATGCTACCTGAGATGAAGAACCTTTCAATTTGACTTGTCCCGAGTCCACCATTTTTTGCAGGAGATCTTTGAAGAAAAAACACTCCTGAATGGGATGCCCCAACATCTGATGAAATGGGAAATAATTGGGATGGTCTTCATCTCCTTCCTTGTTTGGCCACTTGGGCCTTGGAAATTGAACCAAATTATTTTCCAGAGCCGAAAGGAATTAACTAAAAACTTATTCATTTCGGAAAGAGTATACTTTGATCTCCAGATCCTCAAATTGTTTCCATCTTTGATCTATTTGATCGTCTTGATGAAACATCCTATGTTGTTGATGCTCATGAGGCGGAGCCCTTCAAGAAGATAAAGGCCTTGATGTAGATGCAGGTATAAGTGCTTGTTTAAGCATAAATGTAGCAGTTTCTTCTTTACCCATTCTCCTTCCTGGAGTTGATGGAATTACATGATCTTTATCCTTAGTCTTCATAAGAGAGTCTTCAATCTACTAAGTGATCGAAGTAAGGTCTCGAAACCCTCATGTGTATTTCACAGGGATCAACGGTGTGCGCAACTCATCACGCAAATTTGCCACACATATTGGCAACAATTCATCTTGAGGGAGTTCTAGGCTTAGGGAATATGTTAATCCCTTCCAGCAAGCAATGAATTCGGAAACCCTATGAATCTCCCTTTGCTTACAGTTTTTAAGATAAAAAACCATTGTCTTTGTCAAAGTTGAGCTGAATTGAATAAGGAATTATTGACGAAGATCCTCCCACCTGGTAATTGACCGGGATTGCAAGCTTATATACCAGAAAAAAGCAAAACCTTGTAATGACTGTACAAAACACCTGAGCTTAACTGCTTCTTGTTGCGGAGGGGTTCCCATCATAGGATCTCAATGAGAAACAAAATGTGTTAAGTGTTTCACTGGGTCTCCTGAACCATTAAAGATTGGGAATGCAGTACTTCAAAAATTTGATGGGGGAGGAATTGTGTCTACCCATTCAGGGTAAGCTCTCTTCTCCAGTTGAATCAGTGCACGCTTTCCTTCAATAGCTTCTAACCGAGTTGTTAATGACTCAATGGTAGTCATTAACTTTTGAGAAACACCCAGTTGAGCTTAGACCTATACACGTGCAATAACTGGAGCTTGGATAGGTGTGGCGACTGGGACTTCCACTGATGGTAGTATTGCCGATTGTTGTTGCGTATAACCCATAGGATTAGTACTCTAAGGGTGTACTTGTAAAGGAGGATACTCTTGATCCATTTCAGTAGCCGCAAAAAATTCCCTTGGCTGACTGACTCCAGTATGATTAGGAGGAAGACTACTCTGAAGTAGTTCTGCATTCAACCTCTTTAATTCCTTTATCTCATCCTCTTGTTGTGCGAATATTTTCTCTAGTGATAGTGATTGGCCTTCTCCATAGGAATGGTATGTAAACTGATTATTTCCTTTCCCATTTTTGGACACCTTTCGGAGAGGGGGAAGTGGGTTACTTGAAGGATTACCTAGATTCTGGGTAATCCTTTGATTTCGTGTATGCACGCCTTCTTCATTTGTGTTTGTGCGTACAACCTCTTGAGCAGAAGCTTCCTCATCTAATATTTCTGAGTGATCCTCATCTGGGGGATCAGAAACAATGACATTGATGACATTGATTGATGCATAACACATTGCATCTCTTTTATCGACATTTATGCGATATTTCCTTCTTCCATGTCCTTGTTGAGACATTTCCTTTTGATGATTTGATCCCTCAGGAACTGCTTGATGAACCGTAATGTGGAGGGAATATCCTGATAATTTGGATCTTTGTTCCTCTTGGGGATTCTTCCCTAATCGTGAGAAGACTGGCTTTCTCTGAAGAAGAGATTGAGGATTTGAAAAAGTCCCCAGTCCTGTGGACTGTAGCTATTCCTTCTCTTTCTGATCAACTCCTCGAATCCTATTTTTTGATTCTGAGGGTTGGGTTAAAATAGTACCCAATCTAGAAAGTTGGGGTGGCTCTTGAGTTACTATAAATGAGACCTTCTTAAAATCTCTCCTGATCTTAGGGAATTTAGTCCGAAAATTGGCTGGATGCATTAACCTGCATCAAATCTTATCACCCAGCTCAAAAGACCGTTGGATAATATCTGACACTTATGTCACTTGATGATGTGCACGCTCCAAATGAGAAGCCTGTTCAATATTCTCGTTTTCTTGATGCAGGAGTAATTCAACAACTTGTTATCTGTATTACGGATTTTGAGAGGAACTAGTTGAGGCATGTTCTTGAGCGAGCCTTTGATTACAAACAAATCCAATTGGTTGTGGACCACCATGGGCAATAACAGTGCATGAAACCATTTTTGGCGGGCTTTGCTGACTGGATAGTACAGTGAAATGTAGTGCTCAATGAACACCCCATCCCCTGATATGAATACCATATGGGGCATTGGAAATTAACTAGTGCAACCTTCTTAGTGCGCCAAAGCATGAACGCTGAAGGGCTCTCTGCTTCTTTTCAGCCTTCGGATATCGAGAAACTGAGAGAGAGGCCAAATCAATTTGGCGTTGTAACCCTTCTATTATCTGGACATGATTTTCATATTCATAATAAGATAATATTTTCTTTTTCAACTGACAAAGAGTTTTCCATATGCTGAGACGAATATCATGAATTCCATCTTCTGTCAACATTTCTGGAATGTCATACTGAGAGTCAGCCAAAGGCCAAAACATAAATGGCACTTCACCTTTAACCAGTTGTTTTCTATTATTTAGTACTTCCTCTTTATCATTAAATGAAGATTATTCTACCTGATTAGACCAGAGCTAGTGCTTCATTGCTCCTTACTCAGATTCAACAAGATTGGTAGAGAATTCACTGATCAAACTAGAAGATGCATGACTCAGGGGTGGTTCGGAGAATGAACTACACCCCAGGATATCTTCTGATTAAGAAAGTATTTAACCTGCTAGTGGTAAAGAATCAGACAGGACTGGAATCACATTTGCAAGTTCCTCAAGATAATAGGGCTTTCTCGTCACTTCATTGTCCATTGGAGAAATTTATAGGCAATGTGAATTACTACTGTGGAGAGGACTTTCATAGATAAATCTATCATCATGGGGAGGACCACCACAGTGGGTTACAACAAAAGATGAAATATTTTTCTCCTTGATCTTCTGGCCACAGAGAGGGTTCTTGTGGATCTCATCTGAAGTTGAAACATCGAGATCGACCGAACATTCATGAAGAAAGCCTTCATGAGAAAGTATCTGATGCAGACCTTCTGAATTAATGTCCCGACTATTGGGAACTGAGAGAGTAGAATCTTAAGTTGCAATAGATAACTGTCTGAGTGAATCAAGAACTCCAGCATCGATCAAGGCCTTGTTACAGATTGGACCTTGATTTCTTGACTGTGCTGGGTGGGTCTTCTTCCTAGACACCTTATTACTCAATTTAGGAACCACTTGTTGATGAAGGTGGTCATTATGGGTAGGTGTATGTGCCTGCTCAGGAGAAATGATCAGGTTAGGCTGATTCTCTCCACCCAAATCTGGTGTATGTGCCTGACTTGGTTGTCCGTGTGATATGGGGGAGTATGCCTCACAACCCTCTTGGACTGGAACAGAGGTGTGTGTCTGTTCCGGAGTGAACTATTGATGTGTCACTCCACTGGTAGGGATAGGTTTGCATTTATTTCCCTGTGATGCGGCTGAAGCTGTTATAATATCCTGAAAGGAATCCAAAATATGAGCAGGGATTTGCTTCTGCTCTTTCACCATTGACAGAATATGCTTGGTGAATTCAGCTGCCAGAATGGGAATATACGTCCATTACTTGCTTGGAGCAGGTGTGTGTTCCTGCTTCTGTCCTCATTTTCCTGTTAGTGAATTCTGACAGTACTCAAATGTGGGGGCAGAGAGTTGAGTTTGCCTCCTGTTTGTTGCCGGAGATTTCCGAATGACTTCTCCAGGTGCTACCAAACAAGACTGTTGGTATGCTTGATCAATACTGGCAGGTGTATGTGCCTGGTAATTGCACTCCGCCAAACATGGTTGAAAATATTTCTTCAATACGAACAGACGAGGCTGTTGGAAGGATTGATGAGTGTAAGCAGGTGTATGTGCCTGTTTACTAGTTGTAAACACATTGGGTTTGCGGGCTTCATCGTATTTTGTCAGAAGATCCTACTGACTAGCTGAGGATTTATAAAAATGTGCATGTTCTTGTCTATAGTACTCTGCCAAAATTTCCTGGCAGGAATGACGTGTTGCTGCCAGACGAGTCTGCTGGACAGCGGAATTAAAACAGATGGGTGTATGTTCCCACTCGTTGCTTGCCACCGTGTTAGGTTGGTAGGCTTCTCCAGAAATGGCATAGATAAGAACCTGCTCACTGTTAATCGGTCATCGCCTCTGGTGGTTTTTCTTTCCTGCTCGGGTTCGAGGAACGTGAGCCAAACGCCTGGAGACCTTGGAGGGCTTTTCGAGCAGCCTACGGAGTTAGAATTGTACCGTTTTTATGGTATTCCATAACCAGCGCATTTGATACCCAACATTGAAGACGCTGAGTAGGTGATGTCATCCTTAGAGAGGACGATGATCCAGCAGGAGTAGCAGTAGATTCATTCACAGGGGTGAATTTAAAAGAAGCCATTTCTTAGATACAGAATATCCTTGAAAAGAGTGCCTATTTGATATAACAGACACAATCAAGATAATTTCGGCTGCTACATCTTTTGGATGAGAACATATGTTACTGATTGTTCTGTTGGCCCTCTCATTGAGTTTAAATAAGGGCCTAACAAAATAAGTAAAACATAATTTTAACTTGGTTAAGGATTCACGTCGGGTTCACCATTTTTTGTTTCCTCTGGAAATGGGGATGACCTCATTGATTTAAGGTTCAAACATTCCATGCAGTTTCTAACGGGTTTGTTAGTAGAACCAAAAACATCCAATGATTCCATATCCATTTGGACTTACATTCCAAAGGTAGGTTATCATTAGTTTTGAACTGATGAGACTTAAAAATTTACATTGGTCG
Source organism: Viscum album (assembly GCA_963277665.1). Taxonomy (NCBI): domain Eukaryota; kingdom Viridiplantae; phylum Streptophyta; class Magnoliopsida; order Santalales; family Viscaceae; genus Viscum; species Viscum album. The sequence goes on from OY728126.1 coordinate 1,749,975,421, forward strand.
AGAGGATGGGAGGTCGGACTCATCACACCTTTTTGAGGGGAATTATTGTCCACTTTGGGACTCTTTTATAGATTTGAGTTATGTTTGTGAATCCTTATTACATTACCAAGTATGAAAATGATCTTTCCTTAAAATCTGACAATCAATGATTAATATGTTTGAGATTTAGAGAATCTTTTATATGTATTCGAGGTTCTTCATCGATAGAGAATCATCTGTATTTGTTTGAGATTCTTAGTCAATGGTATCCATCGACACATTATATAGAAATCTCTTGGTAATTATGATAACCATACTAGTTTTAAAGCCGCTAAGAGGGGAACTTAAAGTTTATTGTCATTCAAAAGGACATAGATTATTTCAGTGTTGGGATCATACCCACAGATGGGCTACCTACATATCCTTTGTTTTAGAAAATGAATTAGAACCCACGTAGTTCGAGTAAAGAAGTATGAGGTTTATTCATGATTGATGGATCAAAGAAATATGTCATAATTACTTTTACACTCTAAGCTCACATGAGTCTTGCTTGGTGTGAGAAACAAGGGGTATTGGTAAAACCATACTATTGTTCCATGAAATATGCAATTATAAGAAATGATGTGGGGCTTATGTATGTATGACTGCCCAGATAGATGATTATTAGTATTTAATTTAGGGAAGAAACCCAGGAACAAGGTCCATAATGGTATATGTGCTTTATGGAGATTTGGATACTTAACTTATGACTTAATCCTGAGAAGGATGCCCAAATTAGAGAAGACTTATGATTGGGTTTTACTCCCAAGAAGGAATCCCAAATCAAAAGTAAATTATGAATGGTTAAGAGAAATTAGGACTGGGGATTACTCTTAAAGAAGAGGCCCAGGATAAAGGGAATTATGACTGGGGATTCCTCTTGAAAAGGAATCCCAGGTTAAGGGAATTTGGATTTTGGGAGCTTGGGGCTTACTCATAAGGAGGATGCCCAAAATTAAGATAATTATGGTTGGGTCTTACTCCTGAAAAGGAATCCTAGGTTAAGGGAATTTTAAGACTGGGGCTTACTCCTGATAAGGAGGCCCAGGTTAAGGGACTTGAGACTTAGGACTTATTCCTAAGAAGGAGGCCTAAGTTAAGATTAATTTATGAGTTGGGATTATTCCTATGGAGGATGCCCAAATTAGAGAAATTATGACTGGGGATTAGTCTTGAAAAGGAGACCCAAAATTAATGGGACTTGGGGCTTAATCCTGAAAAGGATGCCTAGAATTAAGGGGACTTGGGGCATACTCATAAAAAGGATGCCCAAGAACAGTCTTCTCATTTTAAAGGATGAGGTTGAATGAATGGAATCCTTAATCATAGTGACATAAAGATATGTAAATCACTAGGTTTTGAGAGACGTTCCATATAATTCCTTTCAAATAAGGAATCCAACCAAGGAATCATGCCAAAAATGGCTTTGAATTGGATTCTGAAGGCTAAAACTTGAATAGGAGAGGTGAATTTAAAGAAAACAAGTTAATAGGCAGGAGGGGTACTCAAAAAGAGAGGGGTGCACAAGTCCTGGTCGCACAAGTATACTTGTGCGACACTTGCGCGACACATGGGTACTTGCACGACGGTCAACCCTTGGGGTAATACTTGGGCGATACTTGGATCAAGCCCTTAGTACTATCCCTAAAGGCTTCCAAAAGAGTTTCACAGATGTTCTATTGAAGGGATAAGGAGGCGTGTAATTATAGCCATTTCCCTTAAGGGTTGGCCACTTAGGCGCACAAGTGTTGATGAATTTCAACACTTAGGCCTTGTTCCCTCTCTTTAGACCTTCCATTCTAGGTAAGAAATTACCTTATAATTGTTCAGAAGACTTTGAGAAGAGACTAGGGTGATGGGAGCTCGAATTTGAGTTTTGGAATTTTTCCTTCCTCGAAATGGGGGAGCCCACAAGGGTATTTATAGGCTGGTTAAGACCCTAGGCGAAGATCATAGAGGGCGCGTGCAAGTCACCTGCACGATCATTGGGTGGCACGCAAGTCTACTAGCATGACCTTGGTGGAACTTGCACGACAAAAGTGCAAATGAATCTTTGTTCATGCCTTTGTCAATTTTTGATGTTTCTTCAAAGGATGAATCACTTTGGGTTCAAGGTATTTCCCTTTTCATCCATTTAGACTCTGTGATAGAAAGGAGTGTCAACAGGGATCCATCTTTCATTTTCCATGAAATTTATAAATCATCCTTACTAGAAAATATATGGAGGTACAATAGTATTAAAATTACTTACAAATGAATATTAAATTATTAAATGATGTGAAACTGATAAATCTCATATATAAATATGTCATGTTTAAGTTTAGACATAGGTTATATGTTACAAAATTACCATAATTGAAGAGGGAATTTCTACGTGTATAACATTTCTAAAATTTATCTATAAATCCTAGCTTTATAAAGATGTATATGGATTTAAGATAATATTTCTGGTTTGATGCTATAAAGTTTGAAATTGATGACTATGTGTCTATATTATTAGTATTTTAGTTGGTAAAGTTTTAAATACAACATAATAATAGAGTCATGATACCACTCCCTATACTTATATGGATATGGCATCATATTACAATGGACTTTATCACTAGATTCCAAAATATTTGAAGGAATAATGATGCTATATGGGTCATCATTGATCATGTTACCAAGTCTTATCATTTTTTAGTAATAATATAATATCTACCCATTTAGAATATTACATTGATCTATATTAATGAAATCACATGGTTTTTAGGGTACCTCTATCAATTTTAATTAATAATGACCCTCAATACACATAGAAATTCTAGAAGAGTCTTAAAAGGGCTATCACAAATAATATAAATTTAAAGATAGCCTATCACCCCCAAACTAATGGTTTTCCCAAAAAGACTATCGGGACATTAAAATATATGTTGATATCACGTTCTATTCAATTCCATGGTATATGGGATCTTTATCTACCTTTGGAGGAATTTAAATACAATAATAACTTCCCTTAAATCATCCATGTGACACCATATGAATCATTGTATGGGAATATGTGTCATACCCCAACTTATTTGGAAGAAGTAGGAGAATGGAAAATAATTCACATAGATCTTGTAGAGGAGATTACTGTTAAATTATGGACTATTCAAGATCATATTAAAGCATCCCAAAACCTAAAAAATCTATATGATAATAATAGAAGAAAAAATTACAATATCAAGTGTGGGATCATGTATTATTGAAGGTTTCCCCATGGATGTATTTTTCTGATTTGGTAAAAATGGGAAGGTAATCCCTATGAATATTGGGCCTTTTGAAATACTAGAAAAAACTAGAGATGAAGCTTATCAATTTTCTATGCCACCCAACTACTTTAAATTATATGATTCCTTACATGTTTCATTAATAAGAAAATAAATTCGAGACCCAATTACTTTTCACAAATATAAGGATATATAGTTGGATACAAACATTTATTATAATGAAGAGACTATCCAGATTCTTTACACTATAGAGCATGTATTGTATAATTAGACAACTTAATTGGTGAAAGTAATTTAGAGAAATAAAAAACTAGAAGAGGAAACCTGGGAGCCTGAAGAGTCTATGAGGAAGAAATATCCTTTATTTAAATATCTAATATATACCCAAATTTTGATGATAAAATTATTTAGGGGGGATGTAATACGTGAGAACTAATTATAGTAGGTAAAGACCATATCTTAAACTATCACACAATTTATACTCTAAAGATAATTTATTCATGAGTATATTAAAAAGTTTAATTTCTAAATGTCAACATTTTATTTTAAAAAAATAAAATAAAATTTTAAATTCTTTATAAATATATTACCTTATGATTTTTTTTATTATAAGTAACATTATACATTTTAAAATATCATTATTAATTTGTAAGCTTATATTTGATATATTAATGCTTAAGTCACATTTTCACTAAAATTATTTTTTTGAATTAAGCATTTAATATTTTAAAATTCAATTATACAAAAATTATAAATTTTGTCTTATTATATTTATTTAAATTTTTTAATCAATAGTTCTTAATTATGTAAAAAATAAATTTTTTAGGAAGAAATGATCAATTACTAAGGTAAAAACTTATTACTGTGGTAAAAGTAATAATTCAATGGGTAAAGGGCCTGGAAAATGATAAAAAATTATATAATTGAGTGGTTAATATATTATAAACCTTATCTAAAAATAAAATCTATTATTGTATATTTTTTGAGAAGCTTAATATGTTTAACATGTTCCCCCTTTATATTAAATTGTAATATTTACAAAAAACCCATTTTCACAACATATAAATGGGGATTCCCACCACCCCTTCAATACCACTATGAAAATTTGATTTACTATTTAATATCTACACTATTTATTTCCCCTATCATCTTCATTCACTCTTATATGCTTATAGTCACAAGATATCAACATGATACCTTCCTTTATACGGAATCCTCTAAGAGAAATCCAAAGTTCTCAATGTAAGTTCAATCTTTACGATAATATATTTTACTTTTATATTTATATTTCAAACTTATTTTTCCAATATTATATGATGAATTAAGTATTTATAGTATAATTAATGTTGTTATATTATGGGAATTAAAACTAACAACCTCTCCCCTTCCCATTAATAAAAACTAAATCATCATTCGTGTGATGTGAAAACTACCTCCACCACATTACAATATGATTCCATTTACTTATTCACCTTAAAATGATGGTAATAATAGTTAATTTAATATATAAGTGTGATATTTATAATATATTTTATATTATGAAATTTTAAACTATATTACTTCTTTTCCCCTCTCTATGGAAAGTGAAATAATCATCTTTGTGTATGTGTGGAGTACCAACTCTATAGTATGATTGATTTTAGTTTTTATTTTCATCACCAAATTTAATGGATGGAATTAATAATTGATTTGAAGGATAAACATGATGATTATGTCACTATAAATCTTATGAAAATAAAAAATTAATAACTAATGAAAAATATAAATAGTAAAAAATCATTATAAAATTAGTTGTCTTAAACAAGCATACTGAGGGTGAAATATTTTATTCATATTTTGTAACATTTTTATATAAAATACTTATTATTATAATTACCTAAAATTTAGATATATAACACTATTAAATACTAAATAATATCAATATTCTTCTAGAATAACGATTTTAAAACTAAACCATATCCTAACCATTCATTAGATCATGGTATGTCCACTTTTTGAATAAGTTTAAACACCTACTTGAACAGTACTATGAATTTATATCATAAATGACAATGGTAGCATAATTACTAGTATAATGAAATATAAATGTGTAAATATTTATTCTTTATTCTGTATATTTTATATAAATATTTCATTCATTAATTAAGAAAACACATTTTGATCATCAAGAATCATTGAAAAATTCTTGTTATTGATTTAATATTTCAGGATAAATACTAAAATAATTTGGAAATTAAATTGAAACATAATAAATAATTATAATTTATCCCGAAAAGTAACTTTAATGATCGATTAATATATGAACCCTTATCATGAAACTTGTACAAATGATCAAAACTATAAACATTCAATGTTAAAAATAGGTAGAATTCACATAAAGAATGAATATTTATGATAAGTATAAATAAAAGTAGATATGATTAAGTATTTTAATTGAGTGACTAATATAGGTATGTTTTTATACATGTGGTTAATGTATGTTTGTTGAAGTCAGTATTAGAGGTTATGGTTTTCTATCTCTGATTTCTCCCATTGAGTCATGTTTTGTATTATATATATAATTCCGTTTATGTTGAATATATACTTAATATCTGAGTTAATATATCATTAAATAAATTATATTCCTGGTATTTGAATATAAATTTTAATCTATCTCTTTCAATAGGTTTTTATTGATTTTATACAAAATCCATAAGTTATTTTTTCTGTCTCAATTTTCATTCTTTTGGACTCATGTTATGTTTACCAATTATTTTATTTTGTGTTTAGAATAAATTTAAATTGAATAATTTTACTACTTCCCTAAAAAATTTTAAGGGATTTTTAAGTATATATTATGATCGACCAACCCAGATCAAACCATATTGTCACCCGACTTAGCCTTCCACAAGGCCTGAAGTGCATTACTGATTTCCATGGGATGGAAACAAGTACATAGGTATCATACAAATAAAATTGGGAACAATTTCAAACTCCAAATGTAATATTATCAGATATAAGTAATCATGGTATCATAATAAATATCTAGAATAACATTATATGTTAAAACAACTGAACCATATATGAAACATCCAATAACTGGATAAAAAGCTATATATGAGAAAATAAATACAAAAAACACGAAACCCTAATAAATCCAGGGGCTAATCTCGATGTGACCATATTTCACCACTATCATAACCTACCAGAAGGAAACATGATCCAAGAGATTTATCCTCTACATGATGCTCTTCCTTTTAACTGTATCCAGTAAAACTAAGTCTAAAAGCACCTAAAATAAAATGTAGGGTGTGAGCACTAAAGCTCCATAGGATACCAGAAATGAATCTATACAATGTATACCCACATGAATCCATTATTTATTATATAAAATATATTTAAAAAAATTTAAATGAAATAATTTTCTCATTTAAAATCTTCCTTTGGTTCTTGGTTTTCCCCAAATTTACCCAAGATTTAAGGGTCAAGCAGTCTCTTGCATTGTAGCTTGGGTTGTCGAATCCTCAGAGACCTAAGAAGAACCTTTAGACACTCAATAAAAAGAGATGGATTTTTGGATATGAAGTGGCCAACATGGGTTGATTTTAGATGGTTTAAAAGAGCACTAAAAGATCTATGTGAAATCAAATTATGAGAAAATGAGTTGATCCTAGGTTATTACTCGGGGTGGATTGAATGAATTCCTTTTTTTACAATTTTAATTTCATTAACTCAAGAAGGATTCATGCAATGAATTAAAAATAACCCTATAAAATACTGGTAAACCACCTTAAAAACACATTATAATAACCTATACACTTGTAGGATCATTTTCATGAGCACTCCAATGTAAAGGATGTAATTAGAACATGAAAGTGGGGTGAATAAATTCAATAAGGAAGAGGAAGAATAAAAATCATTGAATGAATGAAACTCAATTAAAAGAAATTAATAACATTTAGGGAGTGATAAATAAAATTAAATCCATCCCCTTGATACCCCCTTGGATCAACCCATAAATTATCTAGCCCTCCATTGATGACAAGTTCTCAACGGAAGCGGAAAGTAGACTTACAAGGGTGGAAGTGAAGAAGTAAAAACAACAAAAATAACGATCACTCCACCATTGTGTGAAAAAAATCACAAGGTTTGGTGTGAATAAATTAACACCATTAGGAAACGGTATCAAGGTGATAAGATTAAGAACATAACAAGAGAATAAGAAGGACTTTTATTAAAAACTAAGGTGATTCGAACAACTGACATGGGAAGGAAAAATGCTACAAAGACGATTTGGCATAATAACATTACAATCAAAGAAAAGCTCCAAGATCCCTAAATCCTCCACCACTACTTACTTAAATAGGAAAAAACTAAGTCTTGGCCGATCCCCCATCATCCCATGTGCCTTTAACTAATTGTTTTGGGGAAAGGTGGGTGGAACATTAATGTTGAGAGATTTTCCACTTCTTGCCCCGAAGTTGCAGCCAGCTTGCGTCCTCCTGAAATACGTGCCTAAAGGACCTTCTAGAAGGAAGAATTTGAGTAGGCCCTAAAATCCTTAAATGACTCCCAGGATGTCCCATAACAGGTTGTAAACTTTCAGCCCAAAATAATAAACCGTTTGCGAGATATGATATAAATAATGGGCTGTTTTTCTGGGACGCAGAATTTGTCCCAGAATTGAATCTTCAACTTGGGATTCCTTAATCAACACCATTTAGGATGAATTAACACATGATCAAGAAGAATTATTTGTTCCTATATATGTCTTCTAGTCTCCCATGAATGTCGGTCTTCATTGGGCCTGTATTGTGGGCCCCACATTCCCATCAGTGGGATGATATCCAATTCTCCTTCTCCAGAATTGATTTCTTTCATCGCCAAATATCCCCATCATCCTTTATGAATAATCCATTGATCCCTGAATGAAAAATGTTCATATTTATGTTTATATAAATTTACCAAAATATCAAATTAAAATATGAATAATTACATTCTTTAAAATCATGTGAAACATTGGGCCTAAATTGGTGCATATTAGGCATGCAGTGCACAAATGATGAGAATGGATGCTCAAAATTAAAATCCACTAACTCAGGCCCATAATATCAAAAATGAACATTTAATACCCTTAAAATTTAATCAAAATATATGTTTTTATTGGCTAATCACACCCCCCAACTTGAGTTTTTCTATTCCCGAGCAAAATATATCTCACAAAAATGAAATTCAAATGACCCTTTCCAAAAACATATTAATACACATTTCTCACCCAAAGATCACATAACAAAAAATTATGAAACCCATCAAAATCATTTAAAAAAAGCTATTTCCACAGGAATATCTCAATCCCAAGCCCATTCGTTTTTTCAAATTCATTGCCATATTTCATCCAAATTAAATTAAGCATGATGAAGTGTTGTGTGTCGCAATAGACATGGGGGTTCATTTTCATTCAAGGGAGAAAATATGGAAGCGCTAGGAGAAATAAAATTTTAATAATAAGATGAGTACTCATTTTTTTATTTTATTTTTTTTTGGATTTTTTGGATTTTTTTTGCAATTTTTCCATGGTAATTGAAATTGAACTCAATTGAGTCAACCCATGAAGAAAGACTTTGCCGATGACTCCTAGGCTCAAAGACCTTAGGGAACCATGTGAAGCTCACATAATCGGGCATCATCTCGAGTTAAATAAATCAAAAACAAATTCAAATAACCACAAATAGAGATAAAATTCCCATCTCTATGCCCAAAAACTATGGAGTCACGATCCCCAAGTGCCGAAAGCCACACATTAGGTAAATTCATTGCTCTACGCGCAATTTTTTTTTTGAATACTCTTTTTAAAATTAAAATGATTGCCAATACTATGCTATTTATTATGGGTCCCCAAGAACTCAAACTAAAACCCCACAATCTAGAGGACATTCATTGTGTTTTTTTATTAAATGGATGAAAATATAACAGTGAAAAATCACATCGGACAACCGCACTTTCCAATATCTATGCACATGAACATAAACTTGCATTAAGATTAGAATCAAGTCATGCAAAATTATTTGATATAAAATTTCAGATTTTGGAATGTGTGTTATCATGTTCAAGGTTAATGACATTTTTCATTCCACACATTTTCATCTCCCCCCCCCAACATAGAATAAAACTGTCCCTAGTGTGTAAAGAATTGAAACATAGAAGGGGAAGGATAGAAGTTCAACGAAGACATTGAAAATGAAAATTATGGAATGAAGTCACTTGGTGGTTGATGTTGAAAATGAATTCCCATGTCTCCCTTCAGTTTTGGTTTTTCTCCCAATGGCTTGGACGGTTGTGACCATCTTTTCCCAATGACCAATGATTTTTTTAATATATTTATATTTTTTATTTTTTTAACCTAAAAATAACATAAAAATAACATAAATTGATGATACATTATCTTCTCTTAAACTTCTGGGTAAGGTATTACTCAGAGATCACACCACGTGACATGGATGAATACGGTGCTCCCCTTTCATACCCATCCTTACTCATAAAAGAAGAACATGTCAACAATCTATTTTTTTAAAAATACCTACAAAAACATAAAATAAAATAAAATAAACTGATGATACACTATCTTCTTTATATTTTCTCGGTAAGGTATTACTCAGGGATCACACCGCATGACACAGATGAATACGGTGCTCCCCTTTCATACCCATCCTTACTCATAAAAGAAGAACAGGTAAACAGTCTATATTTTTTTAAATAACAAAATGAAGAAGAAGGAAACAAAAGATGATTCACAAAGATTAGAAACATGAAGACCATAGGTTGCCTCCCGTGTAGTGCTTTTGTTTAACGTCGTTAGCCCGACATGGATCCTAAATCTATCATTTTTTCCTGGTTCATAGGTTGGCTCTGTTAACTCTACCTCTATTTTCTGTTTATTGAATGATTCAATGAATGGTTTTAACCTATGAACATTGACCTTAAAAATGTTACCACTTGTGGGATCCTGAATCTCTAATGCCCCATGGGGGTACACATGATGCACTATGAATGGACCTGACCATATAGACCTTAACTTTCCTAGGTGTAAATGAAGTTTTGAACTATACAAGAGCACATGTTTTCCCAGATCAAATTGTTTGACTTTGATATTCCTAGATTGGTAGGCTTGAACTCCAGCTTTATTTATCCTTGAATTTTCATAAGCCTTCATACTAAGTTCCTCATGTTCATTAAGATCTAATTTACTCTTTTCTTCGGCCAAAGAAATGTCGAAATTCATTTTTTTGATTTCCCAAAATGCCTTATGCTCAATTTCATCAGGTTAATGACATGATTTTCCATAAACCAACCTATATGGTGACATTCCTAGGATGGTTTTGAATACTGTACGATATGCCCAAAGAGCATCCAATAGTTTCTCAGACCAATCTTTCCTAGAGGGGTTGATAGTTTTTTCAAGAATTTGCTTAATCTTTCTATTTGCTAACTCAGCTTGACCATTGGTTTGAGGATGGTACGTAGTGGAAACTTTATGAGAGATTCCATACTTAGACATGAGTGAAGAGAATGGAAGATTACATAAATGGGTTCCACGATCTCTGATTATAGCCCTCGGAATTCCAAATCTAGAAAATATATGCTATTTTAGGAATCAGATCACAACTTGATGATCATTAGTCTTGGTGGGAATGGCCTCAACCCATTTTTAGACGTAATCAACATCTAAGAGGATTTAGAGGTATCCATTAGAGTTTGGAAAGGGTCCCATGAAATCAATTCCCAAACAATCAATGATTTCAACGACCAGAATGGGAGTGGGGGTCATTTGATTCCTTTTGGAAATGGATTCTAATTGCTGACACTGAGGACAACTTTTACAGAATTAGAAGGAATCCTTAGTGAGGTTCTTCCAGTAGAAACCACTTTGGAGGACCTTTTCAGTGGTTTTCTTTGTATAAAAGTGGCCTCCACATGCCTCTCTTTGAATTTTTTTTAGAATGGACTCTTGCTTAGACTCGGGAACACATCTCCTGATGATTTGATCAGGACATAACATGAAGTGTTAAGGATCATGAAACACATAGTGTTTGACATCCGAAAGGAATTTCCTCTTAGCTTGGGTCCCCAGGAATTTTGGAATGTCACCCATCACCAAATGATTTTCTATGTCAGCATACCAAGGGAAATCACTCACTAAATAGAGGTTCTCATTGGGAAATGAATCAGACACAGAGAGGTGGTGTGAGTTGTCTTTGAATTCCATCCTAGAGAGGTGATCAGCTAAAACATTTTCAACACCCTTTTTATCCTTAATGGTTAAATCGAACTCTTGAAGAAGAAGGACCCACCTAATCAATCTAGCCTTGGTATCTTGTTTTTGGAAAAGGTATTTTATGGCGGAATGGTCAGTGAAGACAATGATGGGTGATCCTAAGAGATAAGACCTGAATTTCTCTAAGAAAAAGACAATAGAAAGCAACTCTTTCTTAGTGGTGGTGTAGTTTATTTGTGAATCATTTAAATATTTGCTTGAATAAGAAATGACACATGGACTTTTCTCACACCATTGTCCTAAGACTGCTCCTACAGTGAAGTCACTTGCATCACATATGAGCTTGAAAGTATGTTTCCAATTTGGAGATTTCATGATAGGTGGAGATATAAGAGTTGACTTGAGTGTATAGAATGAGTCCTCACAGCTTTCTGTCCACAAAAATGGAGCATATTTTACCAATAGAGCACAAAGTGGTCGAGAAATAGAGCTGAAATTCCAAATGAGCCTTCTATAAAAACCAGCATGTCCTAAGAAGGACCTCACTTCCTTAACAGTTTTAGGAGAGGGAAGGTGAAGAATGATTTCAACCTTAGCTTTATCAACTTCAATCCCTCTACCAGATACCAGATGACCTAGAACATGTCCTTCCCTTACCATGAAATGGAATTTTTCCCAATTTAGTATGAGATTATTATCCTCACACCTTGAAAAAACCTTTTCAACATTTATAAGGCATCCCTAAAAAGTATCCCCAAAGATGGAGAAATCATCCATGAAGACCTCTAAACAATCCCCCACCATGTCCGAGAAGATTCCCATCATGAACCGCTGGAATGTACCAGGGCATTACATAACCCAAAGGGCATGCGCTTGAAGGCAAAAGTGCCGAATGGAAAAGTGAAGGCAGTTTTTCCTTAATCCTCTAATGAGACTTCGATTTGATTATACCTTGAGAATCCATCTAGGAATCAATAGAATTTATGACCCGCCACTCGCTCGAAAACTTGATCTATAAAGGGAAAGGGGAAATGGTCTTTCTTGGTACACGAGTTGAGCTTCCTATAGTCAATACAAACTCTCCATCTACTACTAACCCTTGTTGGAAGCATATCTCCATACTTATTGGTTTTTACTTTGATTTCATCCTTCTTTGGAACCACATGGATTGGGCTAACCCACTCACTCTCAGCTATAGGATAGATGATACCATCTTTTAAAAATTTCAAAATTTCTTTTCTCACTACTTCCATGAGATTAGGATTGAGTCACCACTGAGGTTGATGACATAGATTTGAATCTAATTCTAGAACAATTCTATGAGTCCCGATAAGTGGGATAATCCCAGGAATATCAGATAGGGTCCATCCAATGGCTTTCTTGTGTATTCTAAGGACATCTAAAAGCATCCTCTCACGATTGGATTCAAGAGAGGAAGAAATGACAATAAGAAAGGATTTATTGTACCCTAAGAATGCATACTTGAGTGATGAATGTAAAACCTTAAATTCAAGATCAGAGTGGTTATCACTTTCCAAGAAAGGATGAGACTTTGTATTGAACTTAGTTTCTTTGTTTAGATTTCTTGACAAAATTGGTACCTTGTGAAAAGAATTTTCATCCACTAAATTAGCTAGATTAGTTTCATGAATGGGTATGGACTTGATATTATTGATTTCAACCATGGTATCATTGATTGGTGATTCCATAAAATCATCAATAGAGCTATCTGAAAGAGATTCAAGCCAAGGAGACAAATTTCCCTCATGTGAACAAAGAAAATCAATCTCTTCTTGACTTAAATATCCTTATGTAATTCCTTGATGTTCCTTGAGTTCACTATCAATACTACCTATCCAATTAACCTCATGGATCTCTTCAACATCCCCAATTTGAGAGTTTGCATTGTAGATGTTCAAGTCTAGACTCATGTTTCTAAAGGTGATGGTCATGTTACCATTTCGGACTCGGATAACAGAGTTGATTGTTGCAAGGAAGGGACAACCAAGGATGATTGGGGTTTTATCCCTAGGACCTAAGCTTGGTTGATTGTCTAGAACAATAAAGTCAGCTGGGTAAATGAAAATTTCAACTTTCACCAAAACATCCTTTAAGATCCCCTTTGGAACTCAAATACTATGATCAGCAAGTTGAAGAGTGAAAAATGTGGGTTGGAGTTCTTCAAGCCCTAACTGACAATACATAGTATAAGGAATGAAGTTCACACTGGATCCTAGATCACACAAGGCTTTGACAACTTTGTTCTCTCCTAGTTCAACATTTATATAAGGGCATCCTGGGTCTTTAATCTTTGGAGAATGGTTCCTTGGATTGTTGTGCTAACATTTGCTTCCAGAAGGACTTGGTTCTTATATGAGAATTTCCGTTTAAATGTACATAGGTCCTTAAGATATTTTGAGTATGCAGGAATGGTTTGAATGACATCGAGGAGTAGAATGTTCAACTTGACTTGTGAGAATATTTCCCTCAATGTTTCACTCAATTCAGGCTTGGTTTTCCCCCTCATGCGTTGAGGAAATGGGGCAGGTTGTGGGGTTGTTTTTTGAAGAGTTGTTTCTTTCACATTTTAATAGTATCTTCAGTTTGTTCATGTGTTTCATTTGAATTTTCATTATAGTTTGAATTTTCAGGTGGGTTTTGAACTATTTGTTCAGGTTTCTCAATTGATTTCCCACTTCTCAAAACTGTCACAACCGTTAGTTGTTCATGAGTTATTTGAGTGCAAATTGTCTCCACCTTGATGTTTGTTGTGGAATGGCATGTGTGGGCATGGGTTCCTTTCTATTTTTGATGATTTGAAGTTATTTTTTCAGGGAAGAGACTTCTGAGTTCATCCTTTCCATTTGTTTTCACAGTTGTTCAAGGATTGGGAGAGGGAAAGATTGGGAATGGGATTTTATTGGTCGGGTTATCCATGGGGGATACTTTGGTTGTTGGATGGGTTGTTGGTATTGGAATGGAGGATGTTGGTATTGGTTATGGTCTTGAATATTTTGTGTAGGGTAGGGGTTTGTTCCTTGTGTTTGGCTAGGTTGTTGGTTATCTTTCCATCGGAAGCCTGGGTGGTCATTATACCTTGGGTTGAATGTGTTTGGGTATTGGGGCTTTTGAAAGTTTAGGGCATTGACTTCAGCAGATGGTCCTCCTAAAATAACATCCTTTATGGATGGAATGGTTGGGCAGTTGTCTATTTTGTGTTCACATTTTTCACAGATTGATCAAACAAGGTCTACAGTTTGGATTTCATGGATTTTCCTATAGTCTATCTCTTCAAACTTCCTAGAGAGTACTGCATGTTTTTCCCTAAGTCTTTCCACTTCTCTAAGTGTATGCATTCCAACAGTTCTTTGAGGCTTTTCAGAATAAGGTGATATTCCCCATGTTTGGTTTTGTTCAGAAAGGATTTCTAGATACTCGTAAGCATTATTTGGGGATTTGTTTTTAAAGGTCCCATTACACATCATGTCAATGAATTGTTTGTTCCCCGGGCCCAAAACTTCATAGAAAATTCTTACTTGTTCAGGAATATAAAAACCATGGTGTGGAACCATGTTTAGGGTGTCTTTGAACCTCTCCCATGTTTCATAAAATGACTCTCCCTCTTTTTCAAAAGAGTTTTGGATGCTCTTTTTTAGTTCAATGGTTTTGTGATGGGGGAAGTATTTTTTGTAAAATTCTCTTTGCAGTTGGTTCCAAGTGTGGATTGATGAAGATATCAGATTATTTAACCAGTTTTTTTCTCGATCCTTAAGAGAGAAAGGAAAGAGCCTCATCTTAGATGACTCAAGTTGATGTGGTGAGCACATGGTTTCAACAATGTCATTGAACTCCTTGACATGAAGGTAACGCATTTCTGACTCCATACCATGGAAGGTTGGAAGGAGGTTTAGGACATGAGGTTTAAATACATAATGGAAATATCCTAGGGAAGCATGCCTAATGCAAGAGGGTTCATTGGTCTAGGTATGTGTAAGGTAGTCATTCATGGTTTGATTAACAACATTCCCCAAATTTGGGGCTGCCTCATTTGGATTTCCATTTTGGTTCCTGCCCAGGTTTATGAGTTGGTTTCTTTGAAGACCCTCCATTGAAATTGACTCAATCTTTAACTCTAGGGTATTAGTAAGATTAGGATCCAATGGTGTACTTGAATCCCCTATCCAATGACTTTCCACCCTAACTAGTCTGTTTGAGTTATCGCGGGTGTAGGCGGACATATGCCAAAAGAAAAAAAGCGATAAAGTGAAAAGATAAGAGATCTTGGGTGAGAATAGAAGAATTGGGGTGATGAAAGAAGGTTTTTGTCTAAAAAACTTACTTGGTCCCCGGCAACGGCACCAAAATTTGGTTTCACCCAAATTTACCCAAGTTTCAAGGGTCAACCGGTCGCTTGCAGTGTAGCTTGGGTTGTCGAATCCTCAGAAACCTAAGAAGAACCTTTAGACACTCAATAAAAGGAGATGGATTTTTCGCTATGAAGTGGCCAATTTGGGTTGATTTTAGACGGTTTAAAAGAGCACTAAAAGATCTACATGAATTCAAATTATGAGAAGATTAGTTGATCCTAGGTTATTGCTCGGGGTGTATTGAATGAATTCCTTTTTTTTACGATTTTAATTTCATTAACTCAAGAAGGATTCATGCAATGAATTCAAACTAACCTTATCACTTACTGATTAAACACCTAAAAACACATGATAATCACCTATACACTTGTATGCTCATTTTCATGAGCACTCGAAGGTAAATGATGTAATTAGCACATGAAAGTGGGGTTAATAAATTCAATAATGAAGAGGAAGAATAAAAATCATTGAATGAAAGAAACTCAATTAAAAGAAATTAATAACATTTAGGGAGTGATAAATAACATTCAATCCAACCCCTTGCTACTCCCTTGGATCAAAACATAAAAGAGATAGCCCTCCATTGATGAAAAGTTCTCAACGGAAGCAGAAAGTAGACTTACAAGGGTGGAATTGAAGAAGTAAAAACAACAAAAATAACGATCACTCCACCATTGTGTGAACAAAATCACAAGGTTTGGTGTGAATAAATTCACACCATGAGGCAACGGTATCAAGGTGATAAGAGGAAGAACAGAACAAGAGAAGAAGAAGAACTTTTATTAAAAACTATGGTGATTCGAACAACTTACATGGGAATAAAAAATTCTACAAAGACGATTTGGGGAAAGGTGGGTGGAACATTAATGTTGAGAGACTTTTCCACTTCTTGCCCGGAAGTTGCATCCTGATTTCATATACTGGAAAGACGCACCTAAAGGACCTTCTATAAGGCCGAATTTGAGTAGGCCCTATAAGACGTAAATGAATCCCCAAATATCCCCCAATAGCCGGTAAAAGTTTAGCATAAAATAATTCACCGTTCGCGAGATATGATATAAATAGTGGGCTGTTTTTCTGGGCCGTAGAATCTGGCCCAGAATTTAGTCTTCAACATGAGCCCCCTTAATAACCACCATTTAGGACGAATTAGTACTATCTCTAGAAGAATCATTTGTTCCTATATATGTCTTCTAGTCTCCCATAAATTTTGGGTTTCATTGGACCTGTATTGTGGGCCCAACATTCCCATCAGTGGGATGATATCCAATCTGCCTTTTCCAAAATTGATTCTTTTCATCTCCAAATATCCCCATAATCCTTTATGAATCCTCATTGATCCCTAAATGAAAAATGTTCATATTTATGTTTATATACATTTACCAAAATATCAAATTAAAATATGGATAATTAAATTCTTTAAAATCAGGTGAAACATTGGGCCTAAATTGGTGCATATTAGGCATGAAGTGCACAAATGATGAGAATAGATGTTCAAAATTAAAATCCACTAACTCAGGCCCATATGATCAAAAATTAACATTTAATACCCTTAAAATGTAATCAAAATATGTGTTTTTATTAGCTAATCAGTTCTCCTTTAAAAAATTACATATTTTAATAGTCAAGAAAATAGAACATCACATAAATCAATGAGGTATAAATAGATAATAACAATAAGAATTCCACTAGAGAAAAAAATCTTGAGATCAAAAATTAATAAAAGTAGAAAGATGGAATTTTATAAATGTTCAGGATTAGATGACCCTTGAATGAATTTGGTACATCAAAGAACCATTTACAAGTTCCCAACCCCACCACCAAGTTAGTGTGATTTTAAGAAATATATTTCCCTTATCTATATATATGAAGAATAAAAAGAATAATAAACCATGTTTTCATGTATAAATATCTATATCAAGTGGGAAAGTAAGCATACCAAATAAACTTTCACATAATTTATCCAAAAAGAACTAAAGGGAAATATACAACATGAGGGTGTAGAAAAATAAGTCCGAAAAAGGAACCCTATATGATAGAAGTGAATCTGAAAGTCTAGGAATCTAAGTCCCCTAGTAAGTCTACCAACTAGCAACTATTCCATCATGAGAACCAACCATAGTGATAGTTTTCTCTACTAAGGTTTTCATAGGTTTTTTTCTATACATGATGGTCTAATAATGTGCTATATATCATTATAAAATTTCTAGAAAACCAATACTAAATTTCATAAAATATTTATAAGGTAAGGAAAAAATAAAATCCAAGAATAAAAACCATTTTCAATTCAAATTAATCTTTGAGTCATTCCATCAAATCCAAATTTAACATTAAAAATAAATTTTCAATTCAATTCAAATTTTAAATCAATTTCATATCCATCAGAAATCATATTCACCCCTTATGAATATTAAAAACATAAAATCCATAAATAAAAATAAAATATAATCATATGAATATAAATCATACCAAGGGATAAACCATATGATATATACACCTACCAAATAACCAAAGAAAACCTCATTAGATTTAAGACCAGTGATGTGATAGAAAGAGATCTGGTCCTCATGAGCCCAAATCTACAAAAAGAAATCCCATAAATAAGGAATCACCATAGGATTCTTCTAGATATAATAATAATGTCCAAAAACCCTTCTTAGAAGACACTAAATCTAAAATATGAGTCAAAGGAAGGAGAAACATTAATTTAATAGAGGGGATTTGAGTCAAAGGATGCATTAAAACCCCCTATTAAGGTTTCATGAAGCTAGAGTAACCAACCCTAAAAGTTTAGGTGGTTGTTTGGGAATTTCCAAATCTAAATCAACCATCACCACTTTTTGGTGTTTCCCACCATGGTGTGGTGGCTTATCCCATGAGATAGACCATGGGGATCAATTATATCATAATATAGAAATTTAATCCCTTTTGACCCACCATGACCTCCACCCAAGCATGGTGGTGGAAACACTGGAAGTGGGAAGTAGGTGGGATTCACGTGCTCCATGCTAAATACTACACTAAAGATTGGGTGTGGTGGCTCTAGTCATTTTACATAGATGGATTAAAGTCACACCATGACCTACACTGTGACCATTGTCCTTCAAATTTTGTACCAAAATTTCCAAAAACCTATTTTAATCCACCACACACCTCCAAATTTTTTTAAAATGAAATAACCCAACTTGATTCTCAAAATAAAACATACCTGTGACCCAAAGTGCAAAAATATTATACCCACCATACAATCGTTTTATCCCCATAATGTCTTAGGATCAAGAAACCAAAAAGTGATAAGGAAATTGCTACATAATCAAGGCTTCATGCTCCCATGTCTCATTTCTATCCCCAGAATACAAAAATATTGCTTGAACTAATGGGCTCGTCTATCCATATATCACCTTATCATGCTAGTCCACTATCTAAATAAGACATTCAATCACTAATGTTTTAGGTTAAATTTTTATATCCTCCCACTCAATTAGGTGGGATGGGTTTAGTTTTTAATTATTCATTTGGGAAACATGAAACACATCATTGCTACAAGTCAAATGATTAGTATAGTATAATTGATAATTCACCTTTATGAGTCACTGTACAATCTCAAATAGTATAATATAATGGGTTGAAAACATACCCTACATCCCTAAACATCTATTTCCCAACCAAAGTGAAACTCTATGAAAAATACAATCACCTACCTAAAATTATAATGGACGATGACACTGATAAACATATGAAATCAATTGAATATAAGTTCTTGATAATATTATTATGATTGATTGAATAGTATTCACTGTATTTAAATAATGATTACACTAACCATGCACCAATATCTAATATTTCTCCAACTAAGAGGTGATCTGCATGACCTCCCACACAATGCCTCAATTGCTTCCATCTTGATAAAATGTTAATAACTATTGTTATAGGAAAACTAAAGTAAGGAAAGATGTTTCTCCCATGATCCAATGAAGTCATGTATAAATTTTTGAATCAAATATTCAAGAATATGGATGGATTACTCAGTCTAGCCATTAATTTGAAGATGATATACCATGATAATATTTCATCGAGAACCTACTATTTTCTGTAATCCAATCCAAAACTGGGGTGTGAAGCATTATTACCTATATGAGATGATAGTTGATGGTACACCATCGAGTATACAAATCCCCCACACATACAAGTGCAAAATATCCTC
Organism: Viscum album; assembly: GCA_963277665.1. Taxonomy (NCBI): domain Eukaryota; kingdom Viridiplantae; phylum Streptophyta; class Magnoliopsida; order Santalales; family Viscaceae; genus Viscum; species Viscum album. The sequence goes on from OY728126.1 coordinate 1,749,995,512, forward strand.
TACCTTAACTAACTCCTAAATGGATAAGGAGTGAACTGATTTTATAAGTCGACTAGTAACCACCCATATCACATTCTCACCAGAAGAAGTATGTGGAATAATAATGATGAAGTTCATAGATATTTCATCCCATTTACATATTTTAAGGTAGAAGTGTTGAAGAAAATCAACATGAATATGATTTCTCACATTAATTCTTTAACACGTAACTCATTAAGACACAATACCTGCAATTTATCATCTCATTAATGGCTACTAGTAGTGGTATATTATGTCATGATACCTCTTGGTAGTTCAAGGGTGAACATTCCAATTTGACCAGTGTCCATTATCCATCAATTCCTATCTTAGCTCAATAAAAAAAACATTCTACATAGGAAGAACATAACCCCATAAAGAGATTGGGACCACTCAATTGAGGTCTACCCACTATATATAATCCTCTTAAAGAACTGACACCCAACATCATCAGCCTATCCAATTTGTATATAATCATCCATATATGATCCATCTTGACCACATGTTAGGAATACCAACCCATTGAATCTCTCTTTATCCAAATTCTTCTCAATAATAAAGCCCATAAAGCACCACTCTTCCACTAATTCTTTCATTGTTTGAGTAAATAAATTTCTACTCAGAGAATCTGTGACAACATTTCCTTTTATAGAGGTTTATACAATATCAATATAAAAGGCCTGGAGATACTCTATGAAATTTCTCTATCTCGAGTTCATATTCCTTTTAGTAAAGATATATTTCATAATATTATGGTCTAAATACACTATAAACTACTCTCTGAAGAGGTAATGGTGACATGTCTTAAGAGAGTTAGTCACTACCAACAAATCAATATCATGAATAGAGTATTTATTTTAATGAGTTCATAATTTACAAGACCCATAAGAGACCCAATATCACCCTTACATCAGAACACAAACCAAATTTATTACTTAGGAATCACAATAAACATCATATAAAAAACTAGCTTATGAAGGACCAAGACTATAGATGAATTCAATATCACTTTTAACTCCTCAAAAGATCTCTAGAACTGATATATCCAAAAAAATATCACACCCTTATGGGTTAAATATTTCGTAGGATATGAAATCATGGAGAAGTCCCAAAAAATACCTATAATAACCAAATAATACCAATAATCTTTGCATCTCAAACAAATTGATGTGATGCTCCCATGACATCACCGCTCAAATATTCTCAGGATCAATTAGTACACCCTTATTAGAAATCACTTGAGACAAAAATTTCACCTTTTGAATTTATAAATGGAATTTTAATAGATTACCATATATATAATGATTTTTTAAGATCCAAAGTATGATATTAAATTTATCATCATGATCCTGCACTAATTTGGAATAAATTGGGATATTATCTATAAAAAACCAAGAAATAATATAAAAACTGATGGAATATTGTATTCATTGAATCCATAAATACTGTAAGAGTGTTAGTAAGGAAAAAGGTATGAACACATAATCATAATGACCCTAATTTCACCAAAATTATATCTTAGTATTATCTTCCTCTCAAACCCTTAGTTAATGGTACCTTCATATCAGATTAATTTTTGAAAACCTACGAGATCCCTTGAACTGATTGATAAGGTCATAAATCCTAGGAGAGAGATATTTGTTCTTATCCATAACATGTTTGAGTTTTATATAATCAAAAAAAGTCAGAGACCCTCGTTCTCCTTTTTTACAAAGATTAATGGAGACACCCAAGTTATAATACTCAGACTAATAAATACATTAGTTTTACGATCAGCAAGTTGAACCATTAATTATTTCAATTCACCAATTTACATATGGTATGTATGTTAAGAAAAATTACATATCCCCAGGATCATGTATATATTAATATATAATCCCTCTGTGCAAGAAACCTAGAGAAATCCTCATGAAAAACTTTCGGATACTCACACATCACTACAAGATGAGGTCCAATACGATGTGGATAAACTACATTATGAAACATTTCTAAAACCTTTCAAGAGTTATTCATAGCACAAGGGAAAATAGGACATGCTCTCCTAGATCTAGAATCTAGTCACCATAAAAAACATGAGTGACTCCATCAAAATGAATATATTTAAAAAAATATGATAGAAATCAATTGTTCATTTATAGTTAGTTATCCAATACATTTCAATAATGAGATTAAATATTTCAAGATCAAGAAATTGAGAATTTCATATGGTTTTGTGGTTAGAAATTATTACCTAACACTCAGGATATCGAAAACCCTATTTCAATTTCTTTCCAAAAGGATAAATAAGATTCATCATGAAGGGAATAAGATTTTAATGTAAACATAACACATTAATGATATTGGATGAGATAAATGAATTAGTTGAACTAGAATCAAATAATTCTACAACTATATAAGATTCAATAAAATTCATACCTCTAATGGTTGTCAGTATTCCCTATGAATCCTCTCGTAAAGACTCCACTGCTTAGATATAAACAAGAACATTCATCCCTTTCTTTGAAACTTAATAATCACCCTTGGAAATAGGTTAAGATAAAATTTATTTTTCTATGTTAGATCAAAACTAATAGACCTTGGTTAAGGTCGATCCAACCCTAATTCACTGGGATTGTCTTTTATAGACACACTAAACATGAACAGATTACATACATGTGTGATATAATATAGGTTCTACCTTAAAATCAGGTTTGAGGTGTCCATTTTATCCACAATAGTAAAATACCACTTTTCACTACCTTAACATCTATTACAACCTCTTTCGACCACATGGGTATTGGTCATTGATCTTCCTCTTCTGGTAATATAATGAAATGAAGCTACCACTAGAAATAACATAGGAACCACCTAAACCCATCTTCCCAACTATGTTTTCATCATTTATATATACTTTATCTACAAATTCTATGATGTTTGGTAGGCACATAAGGATTAAAAAAACTGAATATCTAAACTTAAACCTATCTTAAAGCACTATTAATTGAGATACTAATTAGAAACATCCTCAAGTGATTGGTGAGCTAACTTGGTGAAATGAGTATATTACTCTATAATTTAACACTATGATTACTCAAAGGTTAAAAATTACCAAGTATTCACCACCTAAAATGTTTATAAATAAAACTATTTATTGAATACCGTATAGGATGTTGTTCAGGTGATATCTTCATGAATATTGTCTTGAATAATAGATTCCCACCACTTCCTCCCCAACTCCACAAGAATAGATGTAGAAAAACCATCCTTGGAGTTTTTCTATTTTTTTGGAAGTGGAAAATATGCTTAATCCTCTTGATCCATTCTTCTAATTCTTTCAGTACCTTGTTACAAAGAAATATCGATGGATGATTCTTAGTAAATTCTCATGGATGGTCCACCTTTTGTTTTGGATCAATATTGGATAGTGTTCCCAAAGATGGAATTGGTTGGAAAATAGTTTCCACCAATACTGAGTAAACCTGATGATTCACTTATGGGGATTACATCATAGATACTTATATATCATTCAGATATGGTCTTCTTAAAGGATCTAAATTCCACAAAATAAATATAATAAAAACCATCAAGAATAAAATTCAATTCCTTTATCATAAAAAATTTTATAGGACCAAATCCAATGTCTAAAATAAAAATCAAGGATGATAGATAACCCCATAATTCCTATGGTAACTTGAGATTTTTCATGAAAATGAGTAGCCTTCATATGCACATTCATGAAGAAAAATAAAATCACAGAGTTTACCTTTTCTTCAGGTAAACATCCTATAATAACTTTATCATTATGATTTTTCCACAAATAAGGATCCTTATAAACATAATATATTTATTAACATTTTAGATTAAGATTTTAGTGCTTAGAAAAAAATGAGGGTACCTTTGATGTGAAAAATAAGTTCACAATGTGAGTATACCATGGAACCTTATAAACTTTATACAAATTCTATCTAGGGAGATATTTATTTGAGGCTATTCTTTTGGGGTTTCAGCTTTAATTGTTTGGGGTAATCTAAAACTAAATTCTAAAAAACCATATTATCCTTGATCACCAAGTAGAACACTATTAGCAGAAACATTCATCACAAAAATCTTGGTTTTGCCTAAGATTTATTTATTAAATATCTGATGGATACATGTTCAGAAAATTGTTTACTTCTGTTTTTCAGAAATATGGAAAAAATATCTCTAAAGAGAAAAAAATATATAAACACTTCTTATCAATTTTTATTTAGTTGATTTGGTATGTGTCCATATTTTTTGAAGTTTAAACAATCAAATGTGATTATATATTTAACTTATGGGAAAGTACTACTCCTACACATTGATGAAATTAATTACATATTAGTTCAAAAGGGTCTTCTTAACTTGGTGAAAAAATATTGGAGCTATTTATTGGACCTCCTTGAGCTTGTAAAAATATTTCCTACAAGATTCACTAAATATAAATTCAATGTATTTCTTGAGTAGGATTGTGAAAGGAAATTTAGTTTTTCTAAAGTCCCTAGTGAACCATTTATAAAATATAGTAGGTCCTTAAAATAATTTAATATTATTCATATTGGTGGGGTAAGGCAGTGTAAAAATTATATCAATATTGTCCCTATCTACTTTAATTCCTTAGAAAACATGTGGCCCAATAAAATTTTATTTCTCTACCTTTAAATGATATTTTTCAATGTATAAAAATAAGATATTTTTAATTCATTTCTTTAAAACCATTTCCAAATTTCAAGAAAATTTCAAAACATGTCCCATAAATAGTAAATTCATCAAGAAATACTTACAATAATAATTCAATCAATCCTAAGAATATTCTTACCATGGAACATTTAAATGTACATGGGGAATTGAATACTCAAAAATACATACTTATAAATGCTAACTTTTTTAATGGGAAAGGTGAATGTAGTTTGGTCTTGGTATTCTAGTGCCATGAGAACCTAAAAATAAAGATAAAATCCATCAAGGTAGCATTAATGTATTTTACTATATACTATTTCTAACATTGGGTTTAAAAAGGTATAGGAAGTAGTCTTTTTGGGTCACATGGTTCAATTTACTATAGTCAATACAGATTCTCTAACTATTATGAATTCTAGTGGGAACAATCTTATTATTTTTATTTTATGAATTGGTTAATTGAGTATTTTTGAGATAATTTTTACGGGGATCACCCATTTATAATATGAAATAGGGTACATGATAATAAATGGAACGAATATTTTAATTTATTTTTTCACAAATTCTATAAGGTCTAGATGGAGTCTTCATTGGGGTTTTCTTATAGGTTTTGATTTATTATCTATGAGAATCTAGTGTAAACAACCAACAAGAATAATCCTTTGGAAGTTTCTTAAGGATTAGACTATGTACCTAATGTTATATTTCATAATTTCAATCAAATAGTGTTCTTGATTTTTTTTAATGTTTTTGAAATTATAACCGATTATTTCCCATTTTCCTTATGAAATGAATATTCAACTTTGAGGTAAAAAATTTAGTTCAAGTTTATGGTAGATTTATAAGGATATTTTAACCTCATTTTTCTCTATGTGTTTAACCTATATATGCAAAGCATAAACTTTAATATTATATTTAACAAGTTCATAAAAATATTATTCATCCAATTCATCAATCTGGTCACTACATAGAACTAATTCTAGATTTAACACATTTTCAAAAAAATGTTAAATTTTTTTTGAAACTCTAATTCTTCTGCTAATTTTATTATCTCATATAACATTTGAACCTCTTTATTAGAACATAAAATAATTTCAAATTGAGATATTATAAAAACTAAATTCACATCTTGAGGATATTTTATTATATCTAAAATAATGAAATTTATAATTTCCTCTCCAAAATACATTAAAAGTGTTCCTTCAGGAATATTTATATTAGTTTTAGGAGTCTTAATAATAGGTAAAACTAAAATTATAGGTTAATGTGATATACCACTTTACTTATAAGTGTTTATAAAATAATAATAAATTGGTAATAGTAGTGCTTTCACTCTTACTAACACATCTTCCAAGACTACTTTTAGGTAGATAGTGGTTCGATCTACCAATTGTACTACCACTCATGTTGTCTTGAGTTCTACCATAACTAGGGAAGTGTAAATTGATCATGTAATTAAGTTAATTGAATCTACAAAATCACATAAAGAATTAGTAAATTTATTTTCTCGTATACTGTAAGGTAAAGTTAAAGAACCCGACTTCTGACATTTCCAAGGAAGTTGGGGGTCATTATAGTATAAAAATATCTACTTAAATTCAAATTTTCATATTGTTGAAATTTTTTATTATTGGTTCAAATATCCTTGATAAAATTTATCATAAAATGGAATTTGGTGGATGATAACCATCAAAAGGGATATTTAATTTCACCTTTCTGAATGTTTTTATCATTTCTTATTATACGATTTCTTTACTAGTCTTCTTAGTTGGGTTTATTTTTGTAAGGAAGGGATGATTGGGATAAGGTAATTCTTCCATAAACTTTTTATTTATTTTTATTCACTGAATGAATTATTAGTAGTGTTGTTACATCTTATTCTATAATGTACAATCCTTTTTTCTTGGGCTATCCACCTCCATATTCTATCTCCATGGGTGGTTATCCATTTCACTTGGCTTCCCTTCCACTTCTAAAAGTGATAGAAATTACATTTCCTTTAAGTTTATAAATTTATTAGTCATGTATATTACTTGATCCTTGATTTAATAGTTTATTTAGAGTGAAAATAATATATCTAACCAACCTTTTAGATCATTCATCTTTGATACAATAGTGGTGAGTGTGTTTTTTATTTGTTTATAGAGACTAAAAGTCACCTCAATAGGTTTTTTACATTATATTTCATAGTTTTATTATTGTTTATATCATGTAGAGGGTTGATATATACTCATTAAAAATGAAGTAGACAAAAAAGGCTATTGAAAACCATTCCATAATGGTGGTGTTTGAGCTTTTCAGGTTTTAGATTTATATAATATTTTAGAATACTCTGATCCTTGATTATTGGTTGGTTGCTACTGATATTTTCTTTAGTACATGGAATCACAACACTGTTAGACTTGTGAGAATCCATTAGTGAAAATATATAAGGAATGATATTGTTGAAATACTATATGGGGTGTGGTTGGTGATGTTTATGGAACCTTATCCAGTATTAATAATCTTATAATATTGGTTAGTTATTCAATTTTGGTTTCATGTAAAGGAGAGTTGGAAAATTTTACCTCATGTACACATCTAGTTTTATAAATTGTACCAAATTTGTGAGAGTTTTGTGAGATATTCCCTATAATATCTCGAGATTTTGAAAAGGTATTATTAATTAATTTTCCTTTAAAATAAGCATCCAAAAAAGTTCTGTCATTTTACCACAATACTTGGTAAAATAACACCAATAAATGGTGTCCTTCAAAGGCTTGATGTGGGTAGAATGATGTTAGTCTCATGAATATATCTCAAAAATTCTATAGATGTTTTCTAATTCCATTATTTATTCAATAAATCTCTTTTTTAGTTGGGTTCTTCTTGAATCATGATTTTTTTAGAATAAGTCCCTATAAAGTTCATCTCATGTGGTAAATTATCCAAGATTCATGTTATACATCCATTACTTATCTGATCCTTCTAAAGAGATTAGAATTTCCTTCAAATTGACCAAAACCTATTGTAATCCTATAGGTTTGAATTTTTTTCATAAATCCTAAAATAACATTAAATTACCATTAGAATCCTCTCATATAAAACCATGAAAATAAATAAATAATTTAATAATTAAAGTTTTAAGGTCAAAATCAAGATGATTATTCAATTTTAATAGCTGATTATTTTAAATAATGTTAGTTGTATATAACACATTAAGTTTCCTATTTACTATGTAATATTTTCCTCGTTGTTTTATCCTCCTAAGAGGATATTTTAAAAGAATTATAAGATGATGAAGAGTATTTCAAAGTAATATGAACAACCCCCTATCCACTTTCTCAAAAGTTTGTAAATGTTTTTGATATATTTCTTTCAACCTTTAGAATAAAACCAAATTGGTGTTCCAATATTTAAATGGACATTTATTAAAAACATCTAAAATAAAAACAAAAAAACAAAAAACATTATACTTATTACCCACCAATGATGCCACATTTATGAGGAGACTATCATATAACTATGATAAAAAAAATAAAAACTAAATAAAATGTTGGGAATAGTTGGATTCAGGTTGTCTCTAAAGAGGATGGTGTTTTGGGTGTGTTTTCCTAGTGTTTTGTGGGTTCAATGTGCGATAATAATAAAATTAAATTTGGGTTTGAATTTATTGTTTAAAAATAGTTGTAAAACATTGAATATTTTCCCTCACCTATATAGTAAATCATTATTCATCAATATAAAATTATATCATTCTATCATTAATCACTTGAGAACACAACTGATCTCCTTCTCCTAGTAGTTTTGGATTGAATGGTTGAGTGAAAATACCACTGCATTCTCCAATATTGCTTAAAATCAGTGATCAAAGTATTTTATCAATATTTAATCCATAAACAACCACCCATTGTATGGAAATTAGATAAGATTTAGTTTTCCTTCATGTGAAAAAAGAAGAAGAAAAGTAAGAGTGAATACCATAAAGTAGTGAAAACTTCTCACTATTTACAATAAACACAAATTCCTGTAATATTGAATAAAATATAATTGATCTATAAAGACATAAAATTGATTATAGGGGGTGGGGGAAATTATCCTTGACTTTATTAAAAATTTTATATTGTATAATAAATATATAAGTTATAAAAAAATTAATTGATGGAAAAATCAATAGTAACAGTAGCTTAATCAACCAATCAGTGGCCAACCCCCTTTCTACTATAAACAATTTCCCATTTTATATGGATAATAGAATAACCATGGTACTTTATGGAATTTAACATCTTCATCTCCCATGTTATCACAAGATTCATCTTCTTCCTTGATTAACTATAGGTATTCCAATATCCTCCTCAGTTTCAATCCCCAACTCACTTCTCTTTGATGGCTTCTACGTGTAAAAGAAGAGGGTCCAAATTTAATAAGCTAGGAAACTCTCAATCATTCCCTACCTCAAATATTATTTTCATGATATTTCCCTTATTCACCCCTTCAGATTATGTAATCGTGGGAATTTGAGATAATTATTTCCAATTTGGGTAGACTAGTATTTTCTTATATTTTTGGTTGAAACCCATTTAAATAAAAAACATTATGTTTTACTTCCTGAGATTAAAAATTTAGTAAAGTCTCAATGTTATACATTTCACAGGAAGTATTATATGTCTCCAATTAATTCTTATGATGCTTTTAAAGTTTTACTAAATTGGGTGGAAGTCATAAAAGGCATGAAAAGTCTTTTGGGTTTGAAAAAATAGAAAACTCTAAATTCATATATGACCAGAGAATGACTTACATATGCTTAAAGACCTAAATGTTTCTAATAAAGTAATACACACTAAAATAAGTCATACATGGGTGATGAAAATTTCATAAATGACTCAAAAAATAGTATTACCCACATAAGGAAGCTCATTACATTGATTTCCCCCCTCTAATGTCATATAGGATGTGAAAAGTCATATGTAGTTTGAAAGTGACTTACTGAAATAGTCTAACCCAACAGTCAAGAAAAGTCTTATGTTCCTAGTCCAAAATTCTTATGAATCCCATCCTTTATAATTTTTTCCAACCATATGCCTTCAACCAATATGAATCATTTACTCAGGGGAGAAATTTTCCAAATTAGAATCAATATGAATTAAATAATAAAAATAAGAATTAAAATGATTTGAAATAATTTATAATCAATATTTAAAAATCAATGTAATAATTCCCATTTAATTCCAAAATTAATAAAACATGAAAAATAATTATTTAACCTATTAAAAAAAATAAAATTCCATATTTAAAAATTAACAAAAGTTGATATTTTTTTCCAAGGTGTTAACTATATTGTGGGGTTAATTTATTTTGAATAATAGAATAAAATCTTGAAAATTTTGGCTTTAATTATAGTGTTGGAATTATAAAAGATAAAAGGATGTTGAAATCTGGATGATATTCCAATAAAGGACACAGTTTAGGAAAATATGAGGTAGATCCATGTCTCAATAGAACTTGGGAGACAGGGAAGAAAATATGGAGACTCAGTGAATATTTCCATAGAAGGAAGAAGGAATACTAAAATACTTAAGTGATCCAAAAAACATAGTTGTGAATCCAAGAAAAAATTTCTCAATTATGAGATTATTAGGTTTCTATGAAAAATATTTTCCATCTATGTATAACATACCTTTTGAAAGGCATGTTTCTTGAAGTATGTCCATCAAACTAACTGGAGGCATGGTTAATAGAAGTAAAGAATCATGGAAGAAGAAGCTGAATTGGAATCCAAAACTAGAGGAGGTATTAATGTTTGGATGATTAACAGATCCAAATGGTGGATGTATAGAAGAAGCTATGTCTCATATTGGAATAACTCTATTATACATGTGTAATAATAACTTGATATTATTTAATAGGGATAAATAAGAATAAATCTTTTGGATTACACTACTCTTCAAAAATCATAAGTTTATTATGGTGCATCCCTGATTGGATTTGACTAGAAGGAGGCTTGTTTACAAATATCATAAGGCTGTGAAAATCATATTAACAAATAAGATGATGGTGGAACCATATCTACTGTATAAACAATTTATAATTAGGTATAGTGATATCACTTGTTTTATATCATGATATTGTAACTATTATATTTTATAATTAATAAAGAGTAGTAGGGTTTCTCCCATGGAATATTATTAACATATAAACTATGTAATCCCTTTTTTTACCATATTGTGAGTGTGAGTTTTTTTATGTTTATTATTTTGGGTGTATGTTTAGAAAGATATTTTTGATCAAGAAAATTTCACATGAGACATTGGAGATAGGTTACCTCATCTTGAAATTTCAAACAAGTGCTATTAGTTTTGGTTCTTCTATACTTGTTATGTATGTGAGGTTTCAAAACAGGTTCCTGAATTTAGTTTTTTGGCATAAAACTAAGTGTGTTATATTTTTCCCCATGTTGTGTTTTTATGCACATAATAAGTTATGTAAAATGATTTGAATATGTATAAAAGAGAAGAAACTGTTTTATAACTATATATATTTAAAAAGAGGTACTAATTTTGAAAAATAATTATATTTAGAAATACTTAATATTTATAAAATAATATAGTGAATTTATTTTATAAATGTTATTTTTAAATTGATTAGAATTTGAAAAAAATGTGTGTTCTGAAAATGAATTAGACGTGTAACTTTTTAAATAGAATATAAAAATTTAAAAAACTTTTAACAAGTGAATATTTTTGATAAATTAGAATTCATTAGTAGTAAGGGTATCAATAGGATCAAGTAAAATCATATGTTGGGTATCCCTTTTTTTTGTTTTGCTCAGATGATTTTTTTTGGATTTATAATTTTTTATTTTAAAAGGAGAGTTTCCAAAAAAAGTGTTGAAAAACCAAAAGATATTGGTGGTAGTGGAACTCAATGAAAGTGATAGGTCTAAAAGATAGTATTTGGAAGGTAAGAAGTATGTGTTCAGAAAACTATATCACTATTCACCAAAAGATATTGGTAGTTGATTCAATCTGTAGGCTACTAGAGTAGGCCTTCAATAATGGTCACAGTGGACTATATTCTTCCAATGAATGTGGAAGATAGAAAAAAAAGATGTAATTGACTGCAAATATTTGGGTTTTGTTACATGGAAAGTGGGTTGGATTAGTTTTACTATTCATCTTATGTTTTTATTATTCATATAATTATAATTAAATGTAGTAGTGTTTCTCCCATGGATTAAGGAATATACCAAACCACATAAACTCTTTAATTGTCATTCCATGTGATTGTGTGTTTTTTTCATTTTTTTTTCATTTTTTACTGATGTATATAGATTTGGTGCATAGATAAGGTTCTTGAACTCCTCTGTATTGAATAAAAAATTTTGGGTATTGATATGATTTAGAAGGTTTGGACTCTATTCTATAGTATAATGGTTCAGAAGCTATCTTTACGGTTGTGGTGTTTTGGGTACAAAAACTTGTATTAGATACAGTGTTCAATAGGTTTTAGTGCACTTTGTCTTACTAGAAGATTGTTTTGGTAAGAACTATTGTATAATCACCATATATACAATGGGAGATATGTTTGGAAGGAATGGTTTTGAAAAAACAAGAGGTTTGGATTCAAAATTTTGATGGGATAGATTATCAATTCTAGTGGATGGAAATGAAAGACTATCTATTCCATAAAATCTTGTAACACCCTTTATAAGTTATCCAACAAAAATTAATGGAGAATTAGGAATGGTGATGACTCAATAATAAAGAACCCTGATTGTTTTATATGATTTTAGATAAAATATCACCTTCAACAATTTTCATTTTAAGACCATTGAGGCATTGATAAATCCTCAGTCCAATATATTTGAAAATAAAACCACTATAAAAAAATTGTTTTTGATATGAGGACACTTCAACCAAAATATGAAGGATGAAAAATCTATGGATGACCTATTTGATGACTTCAATATGACTTAGTATTATTTGTAATTAGTATTAGTATTTTTTATAAGGCTAGTGTGGGCTCTGATATTTCATTCATTACTCATGGAATCATGAGATATAATAGTTACCATTGTAAGTATCTCTCAAAATAAACCCAACATAGTATTTTAGATTGGTATAAATCACATTATAAAAGAATAGATTAGGTAAAATGATTGCAAGAAACCCGTCTGAGCCTCATTCAATGTACTTGGTTAAGGTAATTTCATTCAAAAGAATAAATGAAAGAATAGAGAGGAGAAATGAGAGATAATTAAGGGAAATTTTGTTGGGCCTAGACCCATATTTTATCATTTTGTGATTATGGGGAACATGAAGAGTGATTTCAAGGACAATAGAGTCAATTTAAAAAAAATTGACTCTAGAATTTCCAAAAACACCATAACTATGGGAGAAATCATTTTACTGCTAAGTGTTAACATTTTACTAGAATCTTAAATTAAATATTATTGCGATTTGTTTCCCTACATTTTGGAATCGTAACATAAAAAACTTTGATTAGTGAATATTCATCAAGGTTTACCTTTTTTTGAAGAAGGTTGGTGGTCAGGCCCCCTAAATTGATCATGAAGAAAAAAAGAAACCTCTTGAAGAATGGTCAAGTGGAAACCCATTACACGAAGGGAACACAACCTTGAAGAACAAGCTGAAAAGATCCTATAAGTATAGAAGAAAAATATTTCTAAGCAGACACAATAAAATATCATCACCCCCTTGCCAAACTGTGCACCATTGAGAGTAGTGAAAAAAATGCGCCGCCCCCTCTGTTAAAAGTTTCACCGTGCTGGCGGCACAACGTGTCGGAGCACCTATCAAATCAAAAAATGTTAAGGAGAATCGAATTAAAGGTGTCAACACACCTTTCAATCTTTCAAGACACCCACCTGACAAAGCATGAGAAGAGTATCCACAGTTTCAACCTGATGCAACAAAATCTGAGACTGAAAATCACTGAGCAACTGTCACGAAAAAGAACCCATATGTCCATCAAGAGATTATGCATGAATGATGATGGGTGTCAACACCCCATCCCTCTTTCTAGGTCGCCCACCCAATGGTACCTACAGAATGCTGCACCATCCAAATGAAATAAAAGAGACAAGTACCCATGAAAAAACCAATTCAGAAGAACAAATAGGATCAATGAGACCAATATAGAACAGAGTGAAAATCCATAGAAATACTCTAATATAGTGCAACCAGGAGAACGCCCAACACGAATCCTAAAAATAGGAAAAACCAGAGTGTTTTCTGCTCAAACTGTAGAAAAAGAGCCAGCTCCACACCAACCATCTGAAGAAATCCAATGAATCAATACTAGTGGCTCCCTCAATATGTCGAACCATGGAACCCCCAAACCTTAAACTCCACATTTCCTCAAACCAGTTCAACTAAGCATCCACCCCCCTGAATTCTTCTCCACATCAACCCATAGAAGCTGTTCCACACCCCACATTAAGGCCCTTTCCTTGAGTCATATGAGCGTAACAGAGTCTCATAAAAATGTATATATTTTCTATCAATAATTTAAACCATCCTGAAGAAATGTAAGAAAGAAGGTAGTAATGAACACATTGAAATCCACATGCAATCACTTCAATAAAAAACATGATGATTTGGAAGCCAAAATCAGTTGAGCACAGACCATGAATTGAAACAAATAATATAAGAGGAGGCTTCAAAAAATTGAATCAGATGATTTTACAAGCCCAAACTATGTTCATGATGTTTGATACCATTATAGATAATTTTCATGATCAAAAAAGTTTGGAGCTCGCCACAGAGCTGTTGATACTGAAAACACAAGGAACTGGAGAAGCTCTCCCTCAACCACCTAAAGAAACATCCACTGTCGACCAACCGGACTCCGCCACATGATCCCAGAAGTGAAAAAATGCTTTCAACATCTATGCCGATCTACCTTCAAGACTGACATGAACTGCTTCAGAGGAAGCTGGGACCTCTATCGCCATCCTCACCCGAAACCGCTTTCCCGAGCAGCAACCATACAGGGAGACCAGATCAGAACAGATCTGGTGGAGGGGGTCTCAAAGCAAAAAGGAGGCCATCGGAAACGTTGCACCAGGTGGGGTAGAAGAAGAGCCAGATCAGAGGAGGTAAGATCCAAAGTATAACCAGTAAATAGGAAGACAAACCAGTCAAAATTAAAGGAAAAATCATGAACAGAGGCATGAAAAAGAATAATCTGTTGCGAAGCTATAAGAATGGAGATGGAAAAAACTCACAAAACCCAATTGTGGTGATCAAATTCACCAATAAGTAAGAAGTGAGATGCTAGGGATCACCCATAGAAGGAGACGCAGAAACCCCAGGGGAGGGTGAAAGCTGCCTGGAGAGTACAGATCCATCGAGATTGATCATCAAGGTTTATCTTGCAGATGATTAATCACTAATTATAATGGGAAAGGGTTATGTGAAAGTACACATTTAAAACAGAGGATTTCTAGAATTTTTCGAAGTTTAGAGCATACCAATTTTATGGAAGAACCTAATCATTGTAGGCTATCTATTTAAAGTAGGTTTCAATATAACCTCTATATATAGATTGTAGAAGATCACAAGGGTATCTATAGTGGTGGATAATGGTTTTAAAGAAAAAAATACAACTAATGAGAATTCCATATAGATAAATGATTACTATAACATCAATATTTGATAGTGTGGAGTTGTGAAAATTTCATCATGGGAACAAGACTGAGAAAAACATGAGAGTCAAGGAAGATAAAGGTGTACTAATGCTTAGTAACATGGAGTATGGAAAATTTTATATCTGTATAATTGGGAAGAGAAACATGGTGTAATTTTTTATGAATTAAGGGACACCTTACTATAAATATGAATATTTTTCACATGGATGTTTTGGAGGAAATTTTATTTTTTTCTCATGGAGTTTCATTGTATTATGTTACCTTCATTGATTATAAAACTTGATATGTGTTGGTTTTTTTAATTAATCACAACTATTAGGGTTTGGTACATTCATTTGATAAAGATACATGGTAGGAAAAGTGATAGGGATAAAGTTAAAGTCATCAAGGTATGATAATAGAGGTGAGTAAAGAATTAGAGAGTTTTAAAAGTTTTTCTAGAATAAATTAGTAATGTTTGAGAATAATATACCCAAAAAAATAGGGTGATGAAATTGAAGCATAGGAAACTAAATGAGAGAGGTAAATGTATGTTATTAAATTCTATTTTCCCAAATTATTTTTATATGTTAGATTTTAATTGTACTAATTATCTCAAGAATTAGAGTCTTTATACACCACTAGGGTAGGATATTCCATAAGAACTGTGGATTCGAATATTGGTAGATTTTTCTCACCTAAAGTTTTCAAAACCGTCATGTATATCCAAATTGATGCTTGGTAAAGGGATAAGCCTAAAGAGAAGTCTTGAGCATGCATATTTATTGGTTACAATGATAAAAACATGGAATTTTGACTCACTGATAACGATCAAGGAAGGGTCATCAAATGATAAAATGCTATCTTTAATGATAAGATCCCTTAGAGAGATAAAAAAATAACATAAGATATGATTGAGTTCAATGAATCAAAAAAGAATATCTAAGTTAATATAAATAGAATAAAAGAATTTAAAAAAATTTCAAGGAGTTCTGAAGTTTTGGAAGATCCATTTTGGCCATAAGTATTGGAATAATCCCTGATCATGGAAGATAAAAGAATTATTTTGAATGGTAAAAATCATGAAGATGTCATACCATGAAGAGTGAAAACTTAGGTTAAATTGATGAGGTCTACTAAGATCATATGGTAAGTGTATAGGTTCAAAATTGATATTCATTACTTGCTTCATATGGATGGTAGAGAACCAAAAAGTCCTAAAGTGGTAGAAAGTTTAAGAAATTCAAAATAATGAGAGTTATAAATGAAGGATAAAATTGACTCATTGTATATCAAAAGAATATCAGATCTAATATAACTACCATTGGGGAAGAAGGTGATATAGAATAAGTGAGTATTTTTATAATGACAATTGAATTTATGGTTTAGTGTTTTCTAGAGAAATTTAAATTTCAAGTCCCAATTCAAGGAGTGTTTTGAAAATTAGGTTTCATATTGGAATTTTAGGGTCTAGGACAACCCTTTGGGTTATTTTTACACATTTGTTTGTGTTTTTGTGGGTTTTGGTGGTGTTGGGTGATGTTTGGAGGAGTTAGTCTCAATATAGAATAGGGAATTATATTATATGTGGAACATAATTCCATATCCTAATGAATTTTACCCTAATAGATTCTCAGTATGGATGTGTCATATCAAAACCAAGGGATTTCAATGTAGATATTTCTTAGAGGATAGTGTTGCACCACAATATTTGGGCTACATTGTGAAGGTTGGTTGAGGAGGGGTGTTTTCAATAAGTAAATGGTAATTTTTTGTAAAGTATTCTTAAGGGATTGGTATCAAGATTCTTCTTATATAAGGGTTTCACCATAGGGTACTTGGTAATGCAGTAAAAGGTGGATTAGATTTCCCTGTTTCTTCCTTGGAGAAGGATGTTGTGGCACAAACCAATTAGTCATTCTATATTTCATTCCTAGAAGGAAGAATTACATTGTGATCCCCTTGGTAATACTAAAATGGACCCTATGCGTTTCTTTTGATTTAGGAAGTACTATTATAAGGACCCCTCCCCCTTTATTAGCCACTCGACTCCAGCCCCAATGTCACTCATCCCCCTCATTTTACTATTATCTCTCTTCACTCATTAGAATCTAAGAATTATATATATTAGGGGATCAACATGTCATCGGAAGAAAGTAGTTCTTCTTATAAAGGGTTTAAAAAACCTTAGGATTCATCTCATTATTTTGGTGTTTTATCTCTTTTTTAGCATAACCATCATTTCAGGGCCTATTTTTATAAACTTTAAATTTTATGAAAATGGTTTTGGATAAAGTTATGATATCAAAAGAGTTAACACCTATGGTCATATGGTAGGTGGTTCCTTTTATATTTAACCACACATTACATGTTTGATTATGGTGTTCATTTGCATTCCAATGGTAATTGGTTTGAGATTATTGGAAGGTAGTAATGTGAGTCCCAAATAGAGTGGTCTGACAGTGTAGATACTCCTTGCTATAAGATGAGTGAACCACACTTGTTTTGGTGATTAATTGGGGGTCCAATGGCTATGTCTCCAAGGGTCATAACCTCTAGTCGAGTTTAGTAGACCCCACTTCAATTGGGAATCATGTTATTAGTGATGAATGGACTATATTGTGGTTGGTTGGATTTTATTCTTTCATTTGGTGAGAGCCTAGAGTAAGGTGTTTTGGTAAGTATAGAACTAGAGGGTTGCTATGGGTAAGGTGTCAGGTTTTACCTATAGAACTTGAATCCCAAATATAGGGGTTAAATGATACTAATACAGTTTCTTGGGTGTTTAAATCCTTTCTCTTGAGAGATTTATTTCTCTTATGTGGGACTAAGATTAAGGGGGTGTCTATGTATAGTTTTTTTGTTCATTTTTGGTGGGTACATGCCATGATATAACCTTTAGGTGAGTTAATACATGAGATCTATATGGTTTTTATCACTTGGGTCCAATGATTCCAGGACATGGCATAGATTGAGTAATCATTTAAAGGGATTCTTGTAGGTGGATTAATGTGTGAATCTCCCTTAAAGCCTTTAGTGTAGTGAAATGAGAGTGTGGGAAATGGATCAAGGGAATAAATCACATTATGGCGTGGTTGTGGACCCTTATGATGTTAGTGAGATTGTTGATGAAGGTTTCTTGAGGCCTTAGCAGTTGGGGAATGACATATATAGGGTTTTTCATGAATGCAGTTATATATGGTTGGTGATATGGGTTATATATTGATAGTATACTGTTGGATTAGAGATCATTATGTGATATTATTTAGCTAAAGAATGTTCTTGGGAGGTAGGGTATAGTGATATGGGTTATGGAGGTTGATCATGAGTTGTGTTGTGGGATATCCACTAGTGGTGCACTTGGTATGAGTTACTAAATAGATGAGGGATAGGTGGGATATGATATTTATGTTTTATGTGTATTTACAATTATTATATAAGTGATGATGAGATATTCTATGATATTTAATCTTGAGTGGGATGGTGGTGGTATTAGATATAAAATGAGACCTCACCATGAGTGAGAGGGTAGTGTTATGTGATGTGGAATGAGACTTCCCCCTAAGTGAGAGAGTGATGGTATGAAACATGGCCTAAGAACTCACCTTGAGAGAGATGGTATAAGATTTGGTATGGTACCTTTGCATGAGTGATAAGTTGGATGTATGAGATGGGACCTGAGATCAAGTATTGGTATGAGAACCTACCACGAGGGGGAGGGTAGTGGTTGAGCCATAATTATTGATCCTTTCCCAAAGTGATGGGGCCAAGGGATTGATTTCATTATAAGAAAAATTCTTCCATTGTAATAAGTCATAAAAGGCGAGGTCAGGTGTTGTAGTGTCCTTATTAGAACATGATAACCTAACACCCAATCTTGGGTGATGTTTGTTTATTTAACCTAAACACACACATAAACTTCAATTATATTATATTTTAGGAACCCCATTAGTGGTTACCTACTAATATTATTTCATACACCCTACATGAAAACCCTAGTGTGTATAAATATCTTCATGTTTAACTTTGAGGTGATAGGTTGAATAAGTGATCTAAATGGAGTAGCTGGATAGGGATATGAGGGGATAGTCTGAGGAGGGAAATGGGTTTTATAGTTGATTCTATACTTATATTTATCTTTTTTTATTTTTATATATGATCACCATAGTTAGTTTCCCTTGTGGTTATTTATTTATGATGAGTGTGGGTATCATTATGTTATAGCATGCTGACATTATATATTATTGATAGTTGGATATTAACTATTATTCCTTGAACTTTATTTAATTCTATATATATCTTTTATGTTATTTCTAAGTTATGTTTTGTAATGATATATAGATTATACTCTCCCTACCAATGGTTACTCACTCTTTCCACTAGTAATCAACCTTTGGTGTATGGGGAGGTATGCTTATGGTGTTGTAGTTCTCTAGCTCGGGCCAAAAACCGAGTTCCCTAAAAGAAGAATTACAATATTGGTTAATGGATGATGTGTATATTAGGAAAGAATAAAAGTATAGTTTTGTGAATAGAAGGATTGGATTTATTGAAAATATTTTCTCCAGTTGTTAATATCATAAAAATCAAGATGGTGCTCAACCTGAATGTTTTGACAGGACTATATCTTGAAAAATTATATTTCAAAACAAAATTTATTCATGGTGAATTATAAGAGGTAATATTCAGGAATTAGATGGAAGGTTTCACAAAGGACATGATAAATTGGTGTTTTAATGGGATAAATAAATCACCTATATAATGGAATCATAATTTTGATCGATTTATGATAGATATGGGGTCTATCTAGGGAAATGTAGAACATTACTGCTACTAGAAGGTGTCTGATGATATATTTATCATCACAATATTTTTTTATATGTATGATATAATCTTGGTATATCTTTAAATAAAAAAAATTACAGAGTTTAAAGTTGATTTGACTAGAAGTTTTGAAATAAATGATCATAGGAAATCTAAATGGATTTTTGGTATATGTATAAAATAAGACTAGAAGACCAAAAATTGGTATTTTCTCAATAATATTACACTTGTAAGGTCTTGGAATGATTTATAATGTCAGTATTTAAGATTATTACTACCCCATTAGACATTACTTTCATGTTAACTAGAGAAAAATCACCAATAATTGAATATATGTATAACTTCATGGAAAAATATTTATTTGAATCAATTGATAAAATATTTATTTACTACATATTTTTTATAAGGATGTAAATTTTATATGTAGTGGTAGTTAATAACATATTTATGGTGAATTTGGGAAAGGAACACTGAGAATTAGTAATGTTGACTCTTTTATATCTCAAAGAAATGGAATAACTGGCCTTGTTTTTTAGAATGAATGATCTATTACTGGTTTATATTGATGTGACTTTGGTAGATACATGGATTCATGAATGTGTACAATTGGATTTGTGTTTACCTTTATAGGTATAATGATAAGTTAGATGATGAGGATAAAATCAATATCTTAACTCTTTATTATGGATGATGAATACATATATATTATGGAACCAGTGAAATAGTTAATCCAAATTTAGTGTTTATTGAAGGAACATTGAAATAGGTTAGAAAATAGAATTTTGTTAGGTATAAATAAAATTTATATCCATATTATGAATAATCTAGTGTTACACTCATACATTAAACACATTAAGATAAAGTATCACTTTATACAAAATCTGCTACAAGATGGAGTACAATAATAATGAAATATTTTAAGAAGTTAGAATTTTATAGATATGATAAAGAGGTTAATAGTTTGGGAGACTCTAGGTTGTATCTGTTTCTCATTTTGTCTTAGAATACTGAAAATAAGGAAAGACAAATTAACTATTCATTAATACAAAATAACGGAAGTGAACAAATTTCAAAGTGTTAGGAGGAATCATTAAAACTAGTCTTCAAGTTGAAGATTATTACGATTGGATTATGAATATTAATTTATAGCTTATTAACTATTAATTTTGGGAGGATATTTTCTATAAAATGATATACCAAGTTAAAAGATGTTAGTGGTAGTATAACTTAGTGGAACAAATAGTTTTATAAGACAAGGTTCATAATGGTGAAAGGTTGAGTACCTAAAGTTGGATCAATGTTCACTAGAAGATGTTGTGAGCCAATTTAGTCAAAAAACTTCATATAGTGTACTTCAATGATATGTAAAAGAGTAAATTATTAAAATGGTTATAGAAACTATAATACGTTATTTACTAAACTATAAATTTTTGTGTGGGGTCACTGGAAAAATGGGTTGGTTTAATTGCATTATCAAATTCTGAATTCTATTTTAATTTTGTTTCTAATAGAAAGTTGTAGTGTTTCTCCTATGGAGTTGGAAAATTTTGGAACCACATATACTTTTGTGATTTCATTTACTGTGAGTGGGTTTTAATTTGTTATTTTTGTTGGTTCAAAATTTGTTTTTTAAATATTTATGTGTTTTGATTTAGTGTGTTGTTGGGGTACATTGTCTTATCAGTTTTTGATACACTATTTAAGGAATTTCTATATTTTAGATGTTCGAAGTTTTTTTATATAGTTTGAAGTTCCATAAGTAATGTTCTAGATCATGTTTTTTAGGAGAAAAGATCTTTATATCATATTTATATTGTTTAGTGGTATTTAGAGAACCATATAAGTGTTAGTGACTATTTAAATGTTTATTTATTATTTTTATTAGTAATTTTTATTAGTATTAGGAGTCATGTATCCAAATTATGATGAAAAATTTGGGATACACACTAGTGTATTGAATATAAATATGCTTTATAGGTAATATTATTCAGTGGTATTTTTTGATTTGGGGTGGATTTTATAGTGGTTAATCAAGTTCATAGTGGATACTTTGGAATAAATATCAAATATCTCATTGTGAATCGAAGATGGTGTGAGGTAGTGAATCATGGATAATAAATTCATTAGACTTATTGTGGAAGAGAATTCATATCATGGGTATTTTTTTTGACCTATGTTCTAATTGTATTGATTAATGTATGATTAAGTGTTTAAATTGGATATTTGATTGATGAGAGTGATGGTTCATTTGAAGTTTTGGATCCAAATATGGGTTTTCTTTTTGTTTTGGGACACGATCATGGATTTTGAAGTTGAGGATAAAATATTAAAATTTTATACATATGGTTGGAGGTTTATTTGGGGGTTTAGGGGTTCAAGTAAGATATAATGTGGTGTCACCTATAGTTTAGAACATCATAATACACTATGTATCTAGTGGTTGGTTATTAGGAATGATTTGAATAAGGCAATGAGGGTTTTTTCCTAGAGGTTCCATCATGTACCTGATGGACATGTACTAGGAACTCAATAGCATGTTAATATTTTCTTAAAAAAATTTGTGCACTTTGGTGTTTTTTCCTAAAATAATTTTAACCCCCCTTTTTCCCGTTCCACTACATTCCACCCAGGATAGCTAAGATCTTATTATTTTAAACCTCTTAGGATTATTAATCTCATCCTTTTACCCTCTTCAATCAATGAAATTTAGGGATGGTCTTAATCATCAATATAAGGTAATCCCATTTCAATTATCCTCTAATTCCATATTCTATCACTTTCCTTCGATTTCACATGATGGGATTAGGGATATAAATAGTAATTCTATAGGATTATAGTGGAAGTAATCCAAAATAATGTGTATTTTACTTTTCATAGATATAGATGGATTTAAAAGGTTGTTTGTATATTATTAATTTCATTTTTAATGGAAGGTAGAAAAGGTATGTTTTAATTTTTGGATTTTATGATTTAAAGATAAAATTATAAGATTCTATATTGGAGTTAATTGAAAATTTTGGTTGTTTTGACATTGGATATATTTAAGGAGATATATTTCTAGGTTTTATTTGAGGTTTAACATTCATTGATTCGAGTATATGATTTTTTAGATTTAGTTGGTAATGAAATTTTATATAATGGATGTTCAGTGTTGTTCAATGACTAGAATGTTTTTAAATATCACAAATTGTTTTTGTAGGTTGTATCAACCATCTTGGTAAATTTCTTTATGATTATAACATGCATACCACTTATTTTACAAAATAATAATAATTTTATACATCTATTTGGGAAAATGTTAATAGATTATTTTTAATGATACTTTTTGTAACATGTTAAATGTTTTAAATGAGTATTTCATTTGACCCAACATAATTATTCTATTATATATATATATATATATATATATATATATATATATTTTAAAACCTTATTACAAACCTTGTGAAAAGATAATTTTTATATAGTCCTTACAAGTTATATGAAATGTTTCATTTGAAAACATTAAGTAAAAAATGGATTGTTTATAATGTTTTATACTCCATCATTGTGTGATTATTTTTGAAAATTATCATTTGATGATGTATCATTATTCCATGAAATTTTTTTTACATTATCTATTCATTATTTCTTCAATGTGTAAGCCTATGAGTTATGTATTTTTTCGTTTTTGGATTCTAAATTATATGAACTTGAGGTGTGGTCTTGTGATCTTTATCTATTTACATATTTCATCTATAGGGTTTCAAGTTTTGGAGTATTATAATGTTAAATATTAATTTAAAATCTAAATAGGGATTTTTATGTGTTTGGGTTTTACCATCGTACTTTATCTGGATAAAGTAAAAATCCTAGGATTTAGGTTAAGAAATGAAATTTATATTTGGTTCATATGAATATCAGGCTACCATGGGTCCCATTTGAAATGTTAAATAGAATTTTAAAGAAAATTAAAACTTAACTGATATTATTTTACCTTATTTTTCATTCCTTATTTATTTATTAAAATATTTTAATAAGGAAATAATTTATTTCTACTTCAACCTAAATGATTTATAAGCCGGATAATCATGATTAACCATGGTTTAGAGAATAAACCAGTGATGAGATAATAGATGTTTTAATTAGGTGGGAAGGAATAATTTGGTTCTAAAATTTTCTTTTCTTATTTCATTTGGTTGTATTTTATATTGAACCACAAAATCTATAAATGGTTAAAAAAAATTTCTTAAAGGATTGAGCATGGGAATATTTTCATGTAGAGAATTGAAATTTACAAAACTATTTTTATTGAAACTGTAACCTTGGTAATTTCACTCTTAAATATGTTTTTGTTAAAAAATACTTTTCATCATAAATTTAATATATACCATTTATATAAGCACTATTGTTTTCCTAAATTTTAGAAATGTAGGTTAGATTTTTCATGAATATTTATTTTCTAATACATGAATTTTTTCACCATGGTATGTTTTAAATGTGTGAAAACTTATTTAAATAATGGAATATTACTTTTTGTATTATTATGTAGAAATGGGTGATTATTCCACACAATATTCCACATTTGGGTTGTTGTGGGTATACATTTTTATAAAAAATTATATTAAAATGATGTAGTTTGATCCATTGGATGATGCTGGGACAAATGGTAGTTACCCATACTGTATACAGGATCATAACTCTTATTGTTTAACTTTTTTGGAAAGGTTTATAGAGTAAGCATGCCCCTGATTAGGGATCTCGGGGTCCAAGGCCCCTGAATTTTTTTATATAAAACTATATAAATCTTGATTGGCTATATTATATATGACTAGTGATGCCAAAAATGGTACTATTGTAGTCTGGATTTTGATATGGCTCTTTAACATCATGTTATTGAAAATGCCTAGAGGGAACTATAGCTCTGTGGAGTTTATTCCACTATTACTTTAGAATATTCAACATTATTTGAATATGTGAAATTATAGAAATTTAGTCATCATGTTTCTTTCTGAGATAATTTTGAGCTATGGTTCTAAACTCTAACAATTTTCCTTTAATTTACTCTTGAAATAGTGAATTTTTATGAATCTTAAGGTATAAAGAGATTATTCCTGAACCATTTAAATCTTGTTTTTTTGTGATCTTAATATTGTTATTTTTTCTACATTTTACTCTTATTCTATAATTATCAATCATTTTGAGCACTCAAAATTTTCATAAAAATTGGTATTCGAGCATAATTTTGGAAAATAAATGTCAAATTTCTCAAATTGAATGATGATTATGGAAGAATGAAAGGTGAAGATCTATAATTTAAAAACATATTACTTCAATTAATAGAGGATGTAGATCATCTATTATCTTTATCAGAAAAATATCCACTTTCAGATTCCAAGTGAGAAACCAACAAATATAGTGAATAACAAGTGAGAACTACTGGATTGATAGAATTGTAAGAGTTTCACACCTTACATTAGAAAAAAACAAGAGTTTAAGGTCATAGAGGATAAATTGACTACTAAGTTAATGAAATATACTAAAAATATATATGATATGCCTTAGGCACTAAATAAAGTATAATATATACAATAATTATTTAATAATAAGATTATTGAATGGATTATTGTGGCTGATAACTTCAATGAATTCAACACACTGACAATTTAGTTTTCATTGATGGAAATTATCTAGATGATTTGGTATGTGCACTGGTCATTATTATCATTATTACATGAAATTTTGAAATCCACTATAATATAAATGAGTTGTTATTTTAGTAAAAAAAAGTTGAAACTAAATGATGTTTGAGACCCAATCCCCAATGAGGATATTTGGAAAAGAGATTAAATCATATTATTTGGTACATATCTATACATTACAGGAAGAGGTGGATACATGCATTATGATAATCAAAGAGGATAATCAAAGTTAAGAGGAAAGAGATGAGATAAGAAAAAATGGCTTATTTATTTCTCTTGGACTTGGAAGGAAGGAAACATCAAAAAGAAGTGTAGAGAAAATTTGAAGGCACCTTAAACCAACATAGAAATAATGCATCTTAAGTACCTAATGATTTACTAGTAAAAAGTGTGGATATATATATATGAAGTCTTAGACTTTAGACTTGGGGGTATCCTTTCCTTCTACATCAGAGAATTGTTTCACTAAATAACAATGTTTCATGAAATTTTGAAAAGGTGTATCATGATGAGGATGAACCCTTGCAGATTATGAGAAAGGATAATACATGGATCAAAACCAATAATGAAATTTTGATTATTTTTATGAATTTGTGATATATTATAGAATTAAGATGAAATATTATTTCTATTAGGAAACTTTATGATATATGTTTTACCTCTATGTTCATTAGTGGTGAATGGAAAATTATGAAGGGATCCATGGTTGTAACTTTCTGAGTAAATAACAGAACCCTATACAATATGACAGTAAATTTTATAGTCACGATTTCAATAAAAAAATCTATCAAGGATTCAAAACGAATGTATTAATGTTTAGGCCACATGAGTGAGAATATAATGAAGGTCCTAGAAACAAAAGAAATTATACATGGGATAAATTCAGTGGAATTTATCTTATGTAAAGATTATACATTTTGAAATAATAAGAGGTTAACCTTTTTAAAAGAATGTTGAACAATGATGGATGAGAATTTGGACTTGGTTCAAAGTAATGTTTGGTGGCCTACACCAATATATTATTTTGAAAGGTAAACATATTATGTGAAATTTATCTATGGATGAACAAGGAATGTATTGTTTTACTTTTTGGAAAGAATATTTGATTTATATACAGTTTTTTAGAAGTGGAAGACTCTAGTGGAAAATAAGTTTGAATCAAAGATGAAATGGTTGAGGTTTGAAAATAGAGTAGAGTATGAAATTAAATAGTTCATGTAATTATATACTAATTATAGAATTTATTAGGAGAAGAATAACATGAAAAATTTTTAATAGAGTGTATGAAAGGATCAATATGAAATTGAATTAATTTTTTAGAAGAATATGATTATAGATGAAGTTACTAAATACCTTTTGGACAGAGAAAGTTAATATTAAAGAATATCTCATCAAAACGATTCTATCTATACTAGTGGGAGAATGTATAATTCAGAATATTTGGATATTAAATGTGGTAAAACCCTCTCATTTAAGATTATTTGGTTGTTTGGGATATGTGTATATATATTCTGATTTAAGAGAAACATTTTTTTTCTAAGTACAAATAACATTTCTTTATTGGATATGGTATTGAGGAGTTTTTTATCACTTATTGGTTGATAAGAACAAGATTATCAAAATCCAAATTATTATATTTAATGAATATTTTATATACATGAACCATCATGTAGTTAAAAATAATAGTAAAAAAATATTTAGATTTCTTTGATAAAGTAGAGATTGAAGGTGTACCTAAGCATGTGAAAATAGAGATTTTGGAGCCTACCTCTATATTAGAGTTGAGGAGATAAAAAAGGATGATAAGTCCTATTAATATGTATTTATCATCCTTAGAGTATTTTTATTAACGGATAGTGGAGAGAGAAAATTATTTAAAGAGTCAATGTAGTTAAAGGAGTTGGGAAAGTGGGAGTTTTCTATGAAGGATGAGATTTCTTCATTTCATGATAACAATACTTGGGAGATGAAATGTTTTTATAAGGAAGGAATTCATTGATAACAAATAGGTAGACTAGGTTAAGTAAGAATATGATGGAAAAAGGAGGTAAAGGGAAAGGATAGTAGTGTATGTATTTGAATAGAACAAAGTTTACCTTTCACTAAAAGTTCCACATTTGTAGTTAATACTATAACTATTTCAGTGTTTTTTAGTAGTTCTTCATTAGAGGATTTACATATTGATTATTTTTATGTAATTGTTATATTTATTCTTAAAGATATATAGGAGGAAATTTATATAATGTATCAAGTGTGATATGTTAATTAAGGAAGGGAAGACCTAGAACATAAACTTAGAAGATATTATATGGGTTAAAGTAGACTCCTAAGAAGTGGAATAAATAATTTTATTAATTTATGAGAAAAAATGCATGAAAATGGTGTGGCATAGATAAATGACTATATTTAAAGTATTTGGTATATGAATACAATATAATTATTCTATACGTGGATGAAATGATCATTATCAGTTCATGTATATTGAGAATTGATGAACTGAAAGGGAATCTAGTGGAGGAGTTTGAGATGAAAGGTCTTAGATAAGATAGTATTATTTTTGGGATAAAGATTATGGGTTTCTATATACAAGTAACCTTGATGTTATCACATGATAACAACATTGGAATGGTTTAGAGAAGAGTTTTTATGACCAAAGAAAAATAGGTTTCTATTCCCCTAGAAAGTTATTATAAATAGAAAGTACCAAATAAATAAAACAGGATGATTATAAGGAAAAGGTAAATTATGATTTAGTTTTTAGAAGTTTAATGTATGTCATTTTCTATACTCGATCTGATATTTCTCATATAGTGTGATTTTTGAGTATGTGAATGGATAACTCTCAAAATAAACATTATTGTGATGTTATGTAAATACTGGTGTATCTAAATAGAAGTAAGAAAGTATCTATATTCTTTGGGAAAATAAATTAATTTTAGGGGTATGTGGATGCTGAAATTAGAGGTTATGATGATAAAAATAGGAGTACCAAAAATTCTGTGTTTAATTATGACGTAACTATAGTAGGCTAGATATATAAGTTATAGAAGTTTGTTGAACTATCCACCATAGAGGCCTAATATATTTCTATGAAAAAATCCAAGATGTATATGGTTTAACTAAAAAAATGTCTAGATTATTAATATAGAAAGTGAGAGGAAAATAAATTCCATAGTAATATAAAAAATTATATAAAACATACAATGAAACTAGTGTTTCATGCATGAATAAAGTAAATTCATTTAAATTAATAAATTATACTAGGATTAATATATAATGGACTATTATCATTAAAAAATAATCATAGAACCAATAATTTATAGTAAATGTTGATGAAGACGATGGTGATTGAGAAGTTGTGGTTCTATTGTGCCTCTATAGGTCTCCATTGATGAATGTTGGATGAGTTGTAAAATATGGGAGAACACTATGAGATCCTAGAAGGGAAATAAACTAGTATATTAAGAATCTTCATCTTAAAATTGATTCTATGAATGGGAAGGGGTTGTTGATGAGTAAATAAGAGTATAATATCAAATCATGTAAGTTGTATAAAGATGGAACCATAGAAGGATATCAGGTTATTGGTTAAGGATTCTAGAGATATATTATTGTAATAGTATATACTGATCTATTATATGAAGGTGGGATATCTTCTAGTAGACTATACTAAAAAAGTTTTCACAACTCTTGCAGTTTGACTCCGAGATGAGGCTTTTGGGGGTAGTGTGTATTTACTCAGGGGTTGAAATCCTCAAAAAATGGAGCACTATAGAAATTATTACAAACTTTTGTATATATGACCAATGATACCAATAGAGGTACTAAACTAGTGTAGACTTCAAAATAATACTATAACTACATGTGATTAGAAACATTGATATGGTTGTTTAGATCCCAGGACATCAAACCACCATTACTATAGTACATTGGAATTGCAGTATGGATTTAGAACTAGAGTGATATATTTTATAGTAGCACTATGTTTCTTTATGATCTCATTTCAAGCTAGGGTTTCTAATATTTGATAATTTCCATGTAATTTTCCCCCAAAATGGTGAATTGTTCATCTTCTCAATTGATAAAGGTATCATTCCAGAACCACATAAGTATTGTTTCTTGTGATCGTTTTCTTCTTCTTTTTATTTTTCTCATCTTTACATTTATTTTAGAATCATCTATCATTTAAAGTTCCTAGTATTTCCATAAAATATTCCATAATTAAAACTTTTCTTAGATTATTACTTGTATGTTATAGTTATTATTTAAGCCATAATTAATGCCTTATATGTAATGAATCAGGTGATCTAAAAAAAAGTAGCATCATAGTATGAAATATTAGATGGAAAATGAATTTTAAAGGTGATATGGAACATCTATTTAGGAAAATATACTTTCCACATTGAAAAACCCTTTTTAAGAAATATTTTTTTTTCAAATTTATATTCCTTGAAAATAACCTTTGAAACTTACAAAAGAATCTTTGAACATCATTAATTTTTTTTTAATAAACATAACCATTCTTTAAAAATCATTTTTTTAAAAAAGAATTCATAATTTTTTTTGTAAATCCTTTTCTATGAATAATAAAATTTAAATCTTATAAATAAAGGTTTAAAAACATTGATTTGATCATGACGGTGGAAAATATTGTACACATTAATGTAAAGATTCCTTTTACATTTTTGATCAAATACAACGAGAATGGGTTTTGAAAATAACATTAAGATTAATTTAAATTTTATTTAAAAGTTAGGTATGGGTATAAATTTATTTAATAAATCATTTGGTGAATGTTAAAATTTTTTTTGTATTTTTTTGAAATCATTGTTTTTGAATAAAAAATATTTTTTACAAAATAGAGAAATAGTGATGATTTTTCATAAATCATTCTTTTGAACTATTGAATAAATAAAGAGAATTTTTTTTTGGGAAAACATGTTTTCTCATTACATAACCATATGATACTAAAATTACGGAGTTTCGTTAGAGATGTATAAAAATATTTCCTTATTGGAAGCATAATATAAACAATCTCGATAAACGATGAGATTGTATCATAAAACCATTACCACATTGGTAACATTGACTCATAATAAAAATGAAAGAATATCATTAAATGAAACTTATAATATTATGAGAATAAATAAATTCATAATATTATATGTTAAAGGGGATGTATATATATCTCATAAAAGGAGGTAGGTTTATAATATAATGTATATCCCAAAGAAGACAAATTAGGGAAAAATACCTTACAATATTGGTAACATTGAAAACATAAAACCCATGAATGAGAAATACCCAAATAGATATATAAATAACAATAATTTTCAGTATAATTATAATAAAATAAATTCATGCATATTATATATAACCCATAAAATAAATAGGTGTCAGGTACGACATGTGTCTCAAAGAAGTAAAAAGTGAGACGAAAATACCTTACCTTAAGTCTTGAATTCTTTCACACACATTTTATCCTCCTATAAAATAATATAATTTTATTATAAATATATTACAGAAACATACTTATATATATCATACCATATATGATTTATCGATGACATTTTTTTACCTGTTTATTAACAATTCACTATTTCAATCACATTTTAGATAATAACAGATTTCTTATTTGTGTATAGTTATTTTTGTTCTTATTTATTTGATAATGGTTCCATAATATAATTTTTTAACCATATACATATATCATATATATTCTTTTTATATTTATTTAATATAATCCATAAAATAAAGATATAGAAAATGAATTAAACTATTTATGAATTTGGTAGGTCATACATACACATAAACATTATTTCTATTTCTCAATGGATTGAAAAGAAGGAAGGTAATACATATATTAAAATAAAAGAATAATTTTTATATAATATATTTTTATATATATCTCATAATTTCATTTAATCATATCCTTATTACATTCCTTGTAAAGTGTACAAGAATAATAAATCACATCACTTCGTGAGGTGGCAGTCCGTTATACACACGAGCGATGATATTGTATTCCTACGAAATGTAATAGGATGAGGTATATGTGATATAATAATAAAAAAAAGTAATAATATTTTACCATTATTATATATATATATATATTTAATCTATCCTTATTACCTTCGATGTAAAATATAAATTAAAAACATTTCACGTTAGTTCGTGAGGCGGTAGTCTGCCGTACACACACGCGACATTACTATTTTCCAATGGGTTGGGAGGTAAGAAGGTATATATTTAATTTTAATTAAATAGGTATAATAATATCATAAATATCACATAAAAATATTTAATTTATCATAATATCTATCCATGATCTGTGGTGATGATAAAATTCATAACATCGGTTTACGAGGTGGTAGTTCACCAAACACTTGAATGTTGATTTATTATCCAATTTGATGGATGTGGAGATGAATATAATTTATAAAATCACCAAAATAAAATATAAGTGTATAGTATATACCTTTTAATTATTTTAAAATATTTTTAAATTATTTTAATGAGTTATATGATGAAGTAAAACAAAAATGCATAATTAAAAACTTTACCTATTATTCATAAAACCTCTTTAGGTTTAACCTAATTACATACTATATTGAATTTATGATCTCATTATGGAATCTAGGATCTGGGTATGGAATTAAGTAATACATTTAAGTAGTTATTGGCTAAAAAAATGGTTGTGGATGTGTGAATTGGATAAGAGATGGGTGTTCTTTTATAAGTGAGGTGAGTGATATAATTTAAATTTTTGAAATGAAAAAGGTGTAACCACATTTTTCACATAAAAAAGGCTAAAAAATGAGACATTATAAAACCTTATAGGTTATAATTTATAAATATGAAAATAAAACAGGTGTTTTATAAGTTTTTAGGTCATTGTACTCCTTATATTTTTAGTTTAACCCATGAAAACCCCATTTTTATCCTAACAAAAATAATTACTTTTTATTGATTTTACTATTCATAATGTCAAAAAGTTATGTTTTCACATCTAGAAAATATAAATTATTCTAATTTAAAAATTTGGTTCTTTTTTTCAAAATTCTATTCACAAAATTGGAAAATTTTAATATAAAACTAAACCCGGAGAGGCGACGAGAAATCAATTTCCCAAAGAGAAAATGTTCAAAAGTTTAAAACATTTTTACATACAAATTCATTTCAAAATTGATTCCAAAGAACTTAATTTAATTAATACATATATAATTAAACTAATTTAACTTTTAAAATAATTTTAAATTTTTTATCCTTTTAAATTCTTTTAATGTAATAAAAATTCTTAATAAAAACAAATATTTTCACTATTCCTCGAAAAATTTAACTTTTCTGAAAATTATAAAACAATAACAATAAGATAATATAAATAGGACTATTATAAAAATTATGTCTATTTTTTCAAATAAATTTTCTAAAAGTGTAAAAAAAGTAATTTTAAAATATGTTTTCAAAATGTGACAAAACAACTTTTTAGAAAAATACATTTTAGGCATAAAATTCGATTTATTATTATATCTGGTATATAAAACAAATTAAGTGAATTGTAAATTTTTTATTTGATATAAAATATATAAATTTCATTAGAATAATTCAATTAAAAGTGATTTTTTAATTTATTGATGTAAAACTCATTTGGGAGCATAAAAATAGTTTTACAGTAAATATTTATTTTATTTTCAATTAGTTTTTATTTTAATTTATAATTAATTCGTCCAAAAATAATTTATTTTATTTACTTATGTAAACAATATATTTTCATAATTTACTTAATAATATTTATCCCCTCCATTCCCATGTTTGGGAGATAACTTTCATTCTAAATAATTTTTTTTATAGTATGTCATGTTCCATTTAACCTTGATGTTGCATGTAATGAAAAAACTAGTGTTTCATGTAACATAATTTTAACTTAGTTTTATTTGTAATAAAAAATATCAGAAACATTAGATTTATTTGAAACAAATATTTTCAAATATATCGGTATGTTACATCATTGGTTTGGTGCATGGGTTTATACCAGGGACATATTAAGAGTTAACATTTTAGAATTTTACCCACACTATTTATTATCTTGTTTTAATAGTATTGGTCAATAATTGAATTTGGAAAATTTTATGGAATCCTCATGGTGTTGTGTGACTGATTGAAAATTCTTAAAACTACGAGGGAATTTTAATGGAATCAATGGAATATCTAGTTCATCGTAATGATACTCCATGTAGATATATAGTAGATAATAATAAGGAAGTTTAATATTCAGTAAGTAGGTTATTCATTTCCACCTAGAAGTGAAATCCATGACCATTAATTTTAATTTTATTTTCAATAGAATATTTCAAGTAAAATTGACTTCTTTATCATTAATTTGAATAGGTAGAGGAAATGTCACAAAAATATTCCCTATTGGAAATTAAACATGCCAGTGGATTACTAAACTAAATGAATTATGGTCCTTATAGGGTATAATAAAATAATATTATATTTTTCACTTATTATTTCTCTAATTTTCCAATCATGGTACCCTATCATGATAATAAATGTGAAAGGTCCTCCTATGGGGACATTATACCATTGAAGATGGGGAATACAAGATTCCCAAAATTGGGTAGTGATGGATTTTCATCCACCCAACCAGGATATATAATTATCTCTAGTTTTCTAATTCATATCTCGCTTTCATAGATTTCATTTTAGAAATAATGGACTTAATGGAATCAATGATCTCCAATTATAATATCACATGGGATAATATCCTAGTGGAAGCAATAAAAGGAACCTCAAATTGTTTCCTCTGCTATGGTGGCTATAAATATATAGTTAGAGTTAGCCTATGGTATTCATCATGAATTATTTTAAGATGTATTAGAGGATTAAATTCTTGATACCTCTTGATGAAAATATTTAGAATGACTGATGGTCTGTACCCAAACCTGAATGGGTTCGTAGACTTTTCTATTTCATGTTGAGTAGTTACTTACCATTGAATATGAACTAGAGGAGAGAAATTATCCACTGCCTAATAATTATACTCCACAAGAATATTTCCTCTAAGTAGTTCATTATTTATTCACTTCAATTATTCAATCTCCACTCCATTTCGAGTAAACCTTACATCGATAAAAATCCACCCCTCATCTTGGGGGGGGGGGGGTGTTCTATGGATAATGCCACACCTTTTACTTTCTAAGTGGTTAAAGCACACCAAGGAAGTTGGTAATTTGGAATTTAGTATATCTACCAGATTCTAACCCAACCTATGGTTCAATTAGGTTACAATTTCATCTTTAGTATGAACAATGTATTAGGTGGAAAACTCTTCATGGTGTCCTTTCATTTCTTGTTCATGCTCTGAGTTATTTGTGATATTGACACCAATGAATTTTTCTAATGCATAGTGAGTATCCAAAATAAAGTTTTCATCATCTTTAGAGTAATTAAGTGAATTAAAACCCTTTTAATATATATCTAGTGGTGGATTATGATCCTTCATAACATTTCCTTCTTACTATACCATTTTTTCCAGCCACTACTATGATTAAGTTTCCCTCATTAATTAATGTTGACTTTGAGATAATATCTAGTGACATTAAATAACCACTCCTCTAATGAGGGGGATCAATCATGCAAGGGAAGAACTACAAGGATATTACATATGGATATTCTCCATTATGGAGAAAACCAATTTTCATATATTATTATGTGGAGGTAATAAAAATTCTCCCATACTTAGGGGATGCGTTTTACATGGTTTTTCTACTATTACATCCTAGATAAACTATGTCTTTTATGATCCCATGGCTGGTGGTTATGGTAAAACTTCCCCTAACACTATAGCATGAAGATTCTTCTTTAATCCTATGCTATAACCTATTAACATAAATCTCATAATTTTTTATTCCTCTACTCTAAAAAGGGAAAAATATAGTTCCTTCATTGGAAATGAGTTGATTGACATTGTGGACTAAAATGTGTTTATAGGATTGTCAGTCCTTAAGTGGGATACCTGTTCAACATTCCTTGATGCACAACACGTGAGTATATTAATATAATTATCCTACTTGATATTCCATTTTTAAGATTTTATGGTTAAAATATGTTTTTGTATAAATATAATGGAATATATAGAGCATGATGAAGAAACCATGAATGAGATGATTATGTTACATGCTGTTATCTTTTATGAACTAGGATTACTA
Organism: Viscum album; assembly: GCA_963277665.1. Lineage (NCBI taxonomy): Eukaryota > Viridiplantae > Streptophyta > Magnoliopsida > Santalales > Viscaceae > Viscum > Viscum album. The sequence goes on from OY728126.1 coordinate 1,750,031,553, forward strand.
GTAAGAAAAGTGAATTGTAGAGCCTCATACTCTCCCAAACCTCTGATATGGACTTTTAGTGGATAATTTTAAATTATCTAGTGGAGTAACTTTATACCATTGATTATAACCTATTGAAGGTATTCCCATTACTTTACCACCTTAATGGTTTCAATCTATTTAGAAGGTAGTGAAATCAACATGATGACATATCTCTCTATTCACCTTCATGTTGTTAGTTTATTCCCTATATGAAATATGTTTTCCCTTGATATGGAAGAGTTTCTCCCACAAGTTCTAGAATAAAAGTGGTATGAGTTACCCTATTAATGAATAAGAAATGTCATTGAGGGGATATTTCATGGTCCCAAACATGATCATTATATTAACATCATCTAGCTATTTCCACATGACTATAAAATTCTCCTCTTCTTAAAAGAGCAATTCCTTAACATTATCTAAATATAATGGATATTTTCCCACTGATTGAATAATATGATCAAGAAAACATATAACATTATGAATTTTATTATAGGATAGGTGAATCGGGGGAAGAACATATGATAACTATCTATGTGTACATTCCTTTACTTATGATGAGATGTTGCTAGTCCCTGCTATGGTTCTTGGTTTATTTAGCCTTAAACTCTTGAGTTATTCTTGATATAAAATGAATAAAAAGGTGGTATTTAAACATGGATAAAATTCACACCAAAATGGGAATTAACTTCAAGGAGAAATTTTGAAATCAGAACCATGGGGCGAGAATCCATTATTAATAGCCTGGATTTCATTGAGAAAACCTATGGGGAAATTAGTGGTTATTGGTTTGGAAAGGGGCCCTTATCTTATGCTTAACTTCTTGATATGGGGAATACATCCCAAAATTAGTACCATGATGAGGAAATCAATGGTAGATATTTATAATAACTTTGGGAGGACCATTATGGATTGAACTATGTAGAGGTACTCAAGATTTTTATATGATTATATTTGGTGTATTACCAATTTAACTACAATTTACTCCCCCATTGGTAAAGATCTGGTAGATTTATTAGATGCTATAAATTATTTTTGAGTGGAATCAAGAATATAAATATTGATTGTGTATGAATTATAATAATTCTCACAGTTTATATGATTCCATTGACAAGACCACTTAGATCTTCAAGATTGGGAAATCATGTTTATAACCTTGTTCTTGATTAGATTTGCACAGTGTGGTCAAAAAACTTTGTGTGTAGAAAACCGTATATAAAAACTAGTTCCCATAATTATAATAGATCATTGAATATCATGGGATATTGATAGATTATATCATCATTCCTTATAAGAACATATAGGAGTAGGAATATGAGCATATTCATAGTCTTTAGTCACTATTGAAATATACCAACAAGTATCTTATGTGAGGATAGAAAGATGTGCCTCCCCTTAAATGGGTTTCATTTTAATAAGCCAATGGGATTCATACTCCATAGAATAAATATTATTCTAGACCAATATTTTTATTATAGAATTTGATCGAACATCTCTAGTAGGATAATGGATATTATCTTACTCTGGAGAAATTATAAAAATATTTTAACAATCTCTCTTGTAAGTGGAAGGGATGTAGGCATGCCCAGGACTAATTATCTTAGTATACTAGAAAAATCCAATTAGAACAAAAACATATGCCTAATCATATTATTCATGACTCATTGGAAAATAGTTATGGTCTTATATAATGTGGGTGGGAATATGGTCCCACCCTTAATTTCCCATCAAGAAGTGTCAATGATCTATTTCAATATTAAAAGGAGTGGGAATATAAGTTCACCCACTAAAAGATATTGGAATATACTTATGATCATATTGAGTGGTAAATGAAATATAAACCCACTTATGATTAGTTATAGATAAATCATAATGAGTCTTCTAAGTTTTGATAGGATCAAGAATATAGGAATGCTGACTAATGGCTATTAAAATGTGTTTAATTTTTTTTCTATCTCTATCGAAATATACTACCAAATATGGGACGTGAAAGAATGGTTATAAGTTCAATTTATATGAACTTAGAGAATATATTTATGGGATTCACATATAGAAGTAAAGATATGAGCTTGATCCTTTGTTGTTGTCATGATATTTCACTATGCTCCTTAATATTCTTATACGAAATGATGATATAATTTCTAAGGGAAAGCATGAATATGAGCCTAATGTTCACCTATCCTTAAGATAACCTAATGGAGTTTTTCCATGTTAATAGGAATATATTTTTTCTTTCTTCCCTCTGTATTCTTATTTACTTAATGATACATCCTCTTTGGTTCTATAGTCTATGTGAATTAGTATGGTTCTTCATAGAAGGACTCTTTAAAGGGTTTTGAAATGGATAAGATCATGTATTGTTCGTGGTTGTGAAAACTAATAGAAAGACCCCCACAGTCAGTTCCCAAACTACATCATAGATTTTGATGAAATTATCATCAACTTACCTATGATTAGGTATATGATAATTCTTATTATCTCCCAAATCAGTTGGATGTGGATGTAGAGTCCATGTGATTCTATATGACACATCATTGATAATATGGATAATAAAGAATTACCTCTTTAAGAATATCATGAGATACCTATAATGTTGTTATATAGCAGGTTAGAAGGTACTCTCATATCATATCATTTGTCACCTAGCACTGAAGATGACGTGTTAGTGATAATTTATTCCTTGATGATAAGGCCACGACCTTAGTCGATAATATGGAATATGTCCCAAACCTTGGATAGAGAGTACTAGTAGCCTAAGGATCTTGATGAGAGCCACCTATTTATACTAGAATATATATATGAGATGAGGTGTAACTTTATGATTCCATTTAGATAAAAATTAAATATAAAATATTTTCTAAAGATCATGATAGTGTTCAAAACCCTAATGGTATAATCCACCCCAAACAAGAAGCCCATAAAAGAATCATCATAAGTAAAGTATAGCTGATCGGCCACTCATGAAAGTTAAATTTTCACATTGGGGTTAATATTTTGTTTCTAACATGATGTTATACTCATTTTTTATGATAAAAATAATTATTAACATTTCATATCACCCAACCATTCATGGTTAATGTATTTCTCATTAATAATTACCCTCATAACATGAATTTTCCATTTATTTTTTATGAGTCTTCATAGTACATCTTTCCAAAGGCATGAGGTCACTGGGAAATTATGAGCGATGCTTCATGTGGTTTATTGGTTGAGAGGATGTGAGGTCAGGATCACCACACCCTTCAGGAGGGAATTGTTTCCTACTTATGGGCCCATTATAAATTTAATATATGTTCATAAGTCATTATAAAATATTACTGAAGGATAGGTTACCACTGTGATAATGATCTGATTGAATCCACGTATCGATGTGAAAATCCATATATATATATATATATTTAAAGTTCTATGTTTTTATTTTACTTTTTTTTATTATTCCCAGTTTAAATCTACATATATAAGTTTTATAAAGTTTATCATCATCCAGAGAGGTGCCAGGTGTTATAGAGTTGAGATTGGGCCCATGATAAGGGATCCATACATACTCATATGAATAGAATAATAACCCATGTAGTTTTTTTACTACATAATGGGACAAAATATACCTTTTATATTCATGTGATAAAGACAAACCTAGTGCCTTTTATTTCCATACTTCCATGAACAAGTGAAGTTCCTTTTTTAGGGAAATCCTTTAAGACCTAAGGAATTTTTGGATTGAATATCAAATAGGTTTCCTATATATACTAGATTATATGAATCAATTACAACATAATTCAGGTTTCATAGATTATGATCAAGTTTTTAGACCATTCAATACAATTTAGTGTCATTTGGTAAGGACGTTGGGGTCATTAAATGGAATAAAATTAAGTATTGAGTGGTGGTTATGCATGGGTGGCCCATTCTATTTCATCTTGAAGGTAACATAGACTATTAAAGAATTAATCTCATAGGAAATATGTATCTTTTAAAAATAATGGATCATAGGTAATAATTCCCTTGGGTAAGGATGTATAAAATGGAATATTACCCCTTTTAGAGCTAATTTCATAGGGTATATGTCCTACTGAGAGATATGTGGTTATTAAATAGGAACTACCCATTTGGGAATATGAATTATAGGGGGAATAACATTATTAATGAAATTAATCACAAGGGATATATCCCTTTGTGGAATGGGTCAGGGATTATGCATGGGATCCCTTAACCTAACCTAGAAATTGGAAGGATACATGAGGGGATTATTCATATGAAACCTGAACATTCTTGACATAGTAGGTGATTTAGGTGATGGTAGGATTCTAGGTCTTACACCTAGGTGGAGGCCTTTTAATAATTGGGTTGGGACTATACATAACAGGATTCCCAAATAAGAATCCACTTCCTACCTACAAATGGATAGATAAAACGATAACTGTACATACAAAGGATATGACCTCATGTGAAGGGAGATAGGGATTACACACATTTTTCACACTTTTTAGTGAGAAGAAATAGGAACAGATACCTCCTGAAGTCCCATATCTCTTCCTATTTCATTGAGTAGACCAAGAGGTCCATCAGTCACTCAGGAAGATCAGAAGAAGGATATAGGATATCCATGTTGGGGATTCTATAATAGCAGTTATATCACCATTTTACTTATAAAAGGACCCTTCTTACCAAGTAGATATATGATTGAAAACCCTATGAGATACAAATCAGTTATGCATGAAAATTTAGAGAGAATTTTTGTTAGGGGAATCCATGATCATGGGGTTACATGATTATGTGCATGTACCTTTCATGTATCTTATAAGTCTGTAGAGGAGTCCTTGTTTAATATGAACCCTTGTTGGGGAAATATATGAAGTGATAACCTAGGTATATATACTGGGTAATGGAGGAACCTTGTTTGGAGACTATTGTATAATGAGTGCTCATTTGAAATAAATTGTGTGAATATTTCTCCTTGGGTGATCCAAGTGAATATTCTACTATGTGGGGTACCTAGATGAATATGGTTCCCAAGTGGGGTTCCCTGGAAAATATAGAGGCCTTAAAGGATGTAGGGTAATGTGGTCTCCATAGTATATAGAGAATTAAAAAGTGTCTCCCTTATCACATGGAAGTGTGGATATAGCACCTTAGAAGTAGTAATGGGTTAGGGTTCACCCTAGTCATAGAGAGGGGGAAGTGGACTCTTTAATAATGATTTATGTGAATTGGTCTCCCCAGTTGTAGGATCAGGTGGTATTTTAACCTAGAAAAGAGGCCTCTTGGTATGACTTAGATGAGTGGTTCCCTAGTGTGTTGTCCTGTGTATGGTCTATCACCCTATTTTTAAAGAACTATAGAAGAAGTCATCTCCTATAAATATTTAAATATATTAAACCTCAAGGAGGAATAAATATAAATTTTTAGTTAATTATATAAGGTATTATTATTAATTAAGACACCCAAAGAGGGATTAAAGATTATGATGTGTAGGGGTCCATTCTCTTAGGGTATCCCTTTTTGAGTTTCCATGTCATCCCCATCATAAAAAAATAAAGACCCTAGGTTTATATTAACCGGAAATTATGAGGATTAGGATACATGGTGTCTGGGTATGGAATTTGGTTCATATATTGTAATTCAAATAAGAAAATATGTATGAAAAAGGAAGGCCTGATCGAGCTTATATGCAAGTGAAGGTGCATGAACTAGAATAATTTCCCTAGGAAAACATATAGGGACTTGGATGAGGAACTTTAGGCACATGGACCAGTCTTGGAGTCAAGGTATATTACTCCTCCAATATATTTTTCCATTACTATATCATATTTTATATACTTTAGAAAAATGTGTCCAAATAGTATTTTAACAAATAGTATTGAAGTATTTTTTTAATATAATTTTTTTAAAATTTATTAATCTGAGGATTTTTTATAACCAATATAGTATATGAGATAGATCCCCAATTAATATGTATTTGAGTTGATAGATATTATTTTATTAAATATTTTGAATTTTTTTTTGTGATTTTCTCTTGAAGTTACATGGAATATTTTTTACAAATTAAAAGGTTGTAGAATGTTGAATCAAACTTGGGTGTTGATATTAAATTTTTAATTTTTATTATAAAATGAGTTAAAATAATAATTGATATGAATATATATATCATTGAAGATAAATGAAGGTGTAAAATGGATAAATATGAAATACTATAATAAATCCACATAGTGTTGGTCAAAGTAAATTCTCATAGAGATTTATAATAAAGTTTAATATAAAATATACCTCAATTTGTTTAGAAAATTTCATTGAATGAAGTTGTTTTGATAAAAAAATTGGTTGTCTATTATTATGAAATAACATTAAGAGGTAGAGGATTCTAAGGTATATGAATATCCAAGAGGATTCACTAAAATAGTTTTTTGGATGAAATTGAATGATGAATAATTCTATGATATTTCTATCTGTATTTCAAGATAAATACCAAAAGTCATCACAATTTACAATCGGGGGAATAATATGACCATTCCATTGCCTCAATATTTTTATATAATGGAGAACCATGGTTATAGAGGCCTAAAATATCTGTTCTTGATGGTTACTAATTTCCATGGGAATTTTGGTCAATTCCTAATTAAGAGAGAGAATTATAAATATAACACAATAAATATACCTATATAAATTTTTCTATGAATTAGTTGATTTTAGAATGTAGTGTGTAACCTTGGGAGGATGTTTTAAATGAATCAAGATATTTTTGACTTTTAGTGTTTCAATCGAGTTAAATTATTTAATTAATTGAATATCATATGTTCCATACTTAAATTTTGGATAGAAATAGTGATATAATTCCAATAATAAATAAAATTAAAAATTAATATGTATATAATTTCTCAGGAAAATATATTTTTTTAACAACGATACAATTGGATGTCAGGCTCTATGTTTAACCTAGGATCGGTTTTTTAAAAATTGAAAATTTTTCTCCCAAAAATATCATTTTTCATATAGATTTAAGAGATAAATTTAGTTAATTTGGATGGAAAAAGATTGTATATGTATCCCCAAGGATGAGACCCTTTTAATTACCCGAAATAATGAAAATATTTCACTATAAACATTCTCAAGAATTTTAGGTTTATAATTTTAGATAATTATGAAAAAACATTGACTAAAAAATACCATGTGATTTTCAACAAACAAACATTTACCCAATATATAAGACACTAATTAATCCATCGAAATTTTAAATTATCTCCCAAATATTATATATAAAGGATACTATTTTAGATAAATCAGACATATTACTTTTCATTATAACCTAGGGAAATGGAATCACAAGAAATGGGTGAGTTCAAAAAATCAATAAGGTTAAAAATAACTAATAATTGTTAATGATCATAAGTGGGAATAGTAATATAAAATGGGTATAATAAAATTACTTAAGAATATCATACTCAAAACATCATAGATCATAATTCATGACTAATGGCATAAATGTTGGAATAAAAAAAATACATGAATCAAAAGAGTGTGAAAACATATGCCAATAATCATAAGCCATTAGAGAGTAATATTGACACAATAATAATCATAAAAATATGTCAAAACATATAAATTTAATGTTAATTGTTTATTTAAAATATAGAACAATCATATCATAGGAAAACCTTGTGGGAAAGATCATTATGACCATACCCATGTGAATAAACTCATTATGTGAATTCCTGATTTTTTTACAAAATAATTATACCGACTTCTATGTAAATAAATTCATTCAGCACAAGACTTAATATCTCATGAGATATCAACTTAAACAAATGTAATGGAGATAGATACAAGACCCCAACAATCATCAACCATACATTGGTGTTCTATATAAAATAAATCCTCATCATATTATAATGAACCCATGGAAAAAACGGGTTTCATATCTTTTTGAAATGGAATATCATAAGGAAAACATCCATAATTCCACCAATAATAATAACATGATATAACCATAGAATGTAAATCAGTATTCAAAGATATTCAGTAACATTATGGGTAAATACTATTTAATCAATTCAATAGATCATTTTTTATTTACACTATATAGAAAAAAGATATATAGTTAATTCAATATTTCCCCAAAAAATTTATTTTATATCATTTAGGTGAACACCCTTAAATAAAAGAATTAAAAAATATGGTATTTATTCCAGAAATGATTTGGATGAAGAATTAAAGATATTTAATAATGTTTATTATATAATTCAATGTTAGTAATGACTTATTTCTCTTATATAGATTTAATAATTCTCAATTGTGAAGATACATGTAAAGAATCATGAATCATGGGAAAACAATTTACGTTGAAAAGCCTGATGAAAATGACCCCTTTCCCTAGAAAACCCTTTTAAATAAATCTAATAGAATATTGGAAAAAATAATTTACATTTTAAAATCATTATTCATGGAAAATAAAATCCAAAATAATGGGACATATGTACTTCTGATAATTTTTTGAAACTTAGTTTCTTTTTATATTTTTATAAATATAGTTTGAGAGAAAAAGTCATATGTTTTTTTTATAAAAATACATTTTCAAAAATTCTAGGATGAATATTTTTATATATATTGAAGAATTAATTTTTATTAAATCTCCAATAATGTTTTCTTGAAAAAAATTGTGTTTTATAGAGAAAAATGGAGTTTAAAATAAAACATTTTATTTTGAAATAATGGAAAAACATTTTAAATATTTTAAATAAACTTGTCTAAAATCTACATCATAAAAACGTTTTTATCTTTTACTATAAAATATATGTTAAGAGAATCATTTTGATTTTATAAAATAAACAATTGTATAGTTCTCAAAAAGAGTGGAGGTCATTGATGGGGATGAAAATATGGACATGATGGAAATGATCCATTGGAAATAATAAGAGTTATCTTTCTAATTTTAAACATTCATTTGAGAAGTAATTTCATAAAGAAAAATGATATAGATTAAAGTAAATAAATTAAATAGATAAAAAATAAATTTCCCTTGAGAAAAGGAATAGTGTGTATAAAAATGGATTAAAATATCATAATAAATTAGAAGGTTTATAAATCAAGTGGTTATAATTTGAGTTGAGAAATCTATTATGGATCGAGTAAAATTTAAATAAATAGAACTTGAATGGGAGAGAGTAGTTAAACATAATATATAATAAAATTTATGAATTCTTTTTCATGGTGTAATGAATCAAAGTGGATGTATACACACTATATAAACAAAATTCAGTTCATAATACAAACTATGTCAAAGAAATTAATTCGAGACAACAAACCCTTACAAATTTTTTAATTTTTGTGTTAAAACCCCATGATAGAGAGAACATACAATAGAAAGTTTAACATAATGAAATACAATGGAGTCATTATACAATATATTAAATGGTTATTATATATGCCGTTATTTTTTAAAACATGTTGTATGATAAGAAATATGTCTCATGGTGGGAAAATTGAGATAAAAAACTGTTACCTTATTCGAGATTCGTTATGCGCATGCACCTGACTACTTAAATAAAAAATAATTTTATTATATAGAGTATTATAAATATTATAAATATATATTTAATTTAATAATGAATATTTATTATCATATTCTATTTATTTATTATATTTGTTTTGTTATTATTGATAAAAAGTTTATCGGTGTCGCCTTATTTTGATAATTTTAGCAGTCAAAGATAATATTTTATTAATAGATTAATTAATTAATATAAAATTAAAATAAAAATAAAAAATAATTATTTTCTAATTAAATTATAATAACATTAGTATTTTTGTTACAATAGTCATCCATGATAGATTTTTATATTATTGTTCAAGTAGGCAGTTAAACCAACCCAAACATGAAAATACTATATCTCGATGGATGAGTATGTTTATTAAAGTATATAATATCATTATAATAGAATAATAATTTTACTATTTATATTTTTTGAAATTTTTGAATCATATTATATGTTTTTTTGTATAAATAATGAAAATCATGATTAAAAATGTTACTTCGCAAAGGCGGTAGTCCTCACAACACCTAATTAATGTTTTCATTTCCCAAAGAATGAGTGAGAAAAAAGTAAGTTTATGAATTTATTCTTCATAATAATAATAATTATATATATTTATTTTTTATTCATTAATTCCACATTTAAAAATAGTGATTATATTTCGTGGTGAAAAATTAAATATGTCTCTTCGTGGATGTGGTAGTCAGCACAATGCATGACCACCATTATTTTGTTTCATTAAGTGGACGGGAAAAAATAAATAACTATTATTAAATAAATATAATAAAAAATTTGTATTATAATGATACTAATTTCATTATATTATTTTTCTATGGTAGGATTTGGGGATGAATATTATCAAGAAAAAGTGAAGGAGTAAGTAATACTCACTACATGTCTTTAAACATTCTCTTAAAAGTATCCTTGTAAATGGAGGGCTTATGATAAATTATGGTCATGAGGTAATTTTATTTATATATGAGAATTATAGGAGATTAATATTGGTTTTTTTCAAGGAAATGTTGTTGGTTATGTGTTATTTTGTTAGGTTGGAAGTTACCCCTTTTATATTTGAAGAAAAGAGAAATTTCTTAGACACCAATTATTTTTCAATAATGGAATGACACTACTATTGGGAAAATTTTTAAAAAATTGAGAAATACCGGAGTTTGAGGTGATTTAATGTTGATTAATCCACCTATACCCATTATCTCACATGTTTTAAATATATTTCAATCCTTTTACCACTTATGTTTTACATTCTTCCATTTTAGTTGTACATTTGTAACTAGTTTTTACCCTATTAGAATATATTTTATTATAGATATATTATAAAACTTATAAAAAACATTTATTTTATAAACCTAAATTTTTCATCCATACAGTCTAATTAAATTTATATATAAAATAAAACTAATTTTAAATTAAAACATATATTATAAAGAAAATTTTTTTATAGAAAAATTTTGTTTTTACCATCACGTATTCTTAATACCATTTGGTATTAATTTAAAAATTAATGAGTGTTAGTTTATTTATATGTATTTCTAAATATTATATTAGAGTCATTTTTCAAAATAGATTAATTTATTTTATTATATAAAAATTACACAATGTTAATAAAAAAACTCTTTCAAAATAACTCTTTTATTATTATCACATAAATTAAATTTTAATCCTAGTAATAAAACATCTATTATTGAAAATGTTACTGATATTATTAAATAATCTGAAAATTTAATATAAAATATTAAATTCATTTTTTTTATATTTAATTCATATAAGTGATGAAAATTTATTTTTTAATATAAGAGAATAAAAAAGATTTCAAATTCAAAAATTAATTATATTTCCAAAATATTAAACACGAGTTTTAATAATTCAATATAGTATTTTTTTTAATTATACATTTTATCATTTTAATATATATATTTTTAATAAGAAACGGGTCTAAAAAAATTTATTTCATAAAAATTATGGTATTAGAAAAATAGATCTATTTTTCACTGATCACATGATAAGAAATTATTTTAGAAAAATCAGAAAAATTCATCTTACTATAATACTTAAATGTCTAATTATAAAATAAATTTAATTTTTTCATATTAACATTCTAAAATTTATAAATTTTCATTTAAATGAAAATATAAACAAAAAAACGATTTTTTATAAAAAACGATCTTTTTAAACTTGAAGTGTATTTTTTATTTTTTCATATAAATTTAAAAATAATTTAATGATGATATATTTGTTTATAATTATTAATATCACCTATTATAATAAAATTTATACTATTATCTAATAATTTTATTATTGAAAAATAATTTACCTTTTTAATGTTTCTTTGAGAGGCATACTTTTAACAAATATTTACCAATGAAATAATATGTCAATATTTTAATTAATTATTATCTTTTTTATCTACTAATGATTATATTATTCCTTTAATTTTAATTTTTATAGTTCATTGTAGTTTATTTTAGCGTTAGTTCAATGTTACATGTGACACATGCTATTAAAGATATTATTAGTTTAAAGGGTTCAAAATCTCATCGCATTATACAGTGGTGTCTCAATGTAAGAATTTGTAAAAATCCATCGTCAATATCATTAATTAAACTTGATATTCAGTATTAATTCATAATATATAGTTTGAATATATTTTATTATTATGAATTAAGCAAGTTTTTAAGAAATTTTTAATCTAAAATAAATGAACTTTTATTTGATATATACCCTTCAATGGAGGGGGTAGGGTGTCCAGAGACTATCCAACAACTATTGTAGATAAACACATGGATTTAAAACATTTTATTCAATTTAAAATATGTGTTTCCCATACCCCAATAATTTATTTATGGCAACTCACATCATATGTTTTCACCCACCAATAATGGTAATTCTAGGAAAGGTCATGTCGCCTTGCTCATGGAACTACAAACTTTAATAATTGAAATTTAAAGTGATCAATCTGATGTGATAAAAAAAGGGAATCAAAAAATTAGGAACATCTCATGAATCTATAAATCAATTCCACCCATGATGGTGGTTGAATCATTTCAAAGAAGATCCATATAATGGGGCAATGGTTAGTAGTGGGTTGATGTGAGGCTGAGGTGATGATCGATGGGGGATTATTATGGGGTGGTGATTTGACCATATTAGAGAAATCCTATTAGAATTATAAGTTATAATCCCATAACCCTTATATCTCTATGGGTTAATACTAACTATTAACATGGGTATACGGTTCCAGAATAGATAACATGACTTATAGACATAGTGGTTATGGTAAGGGTTAACCCCTTACGAGGAAATGTTGAAAAAACTAAGGCCCCACCCATGAGTTGGGTAGGGCTAAGCATTTTTGATATTTCTAAATCTTTTCTTATAAAATATTATAAATATGTAATTAAAAAATTTAAAAAATTTATATTATTTATTATCGATATAATATATTTATATATGTTTATAATTCGATACATTAGTGGAATTGTTTTTAAGGTTATGTTTATCATAATATTATATATATATATATATTCATATTTATAGTGTGTGAAAAAAGAAGTCTACAATTTATTATTAATTAATTATTTATATTAATTTTAACATAATTATAAAAAATATAACTTTTCACAATGGGGTCACCAAACTCCTAAAAAATGTGTTTCTCTCACTTATTTTTTCATGTAGATCATATTGGATACAATAAAAATTATAATAAATATTTTTTTAAGTATTGTATGGAATTATAAAATAATAAGGATCAAAATTAATGAGAAAGTGGCTTGAGAAAAATTTGAGAGTACCACATTATATATTATTGTAAGAAGATCACAACAGTTCCTCCTATTGGATCGTTTGGATCTCTTAAGATGAGACACTTACTAAAATATGATTGGAAATTGGTGAACTTGTGCAATTTTTAGAAAATATTATGAATACAATTTTACATGATGAGTTTATTATAGGATCTATAATCAAAGAGTAATTATAATGGCTTATATTTATATTTTATCTTGTAAACCATTGTGTTTTTATGATTTTTTCCCAATGGAATAAATAAATAAATATTTTTAAAGTATTAGTGGGTTGAAATGATTTTGAAATATCATATATGGTTAGTATGATAAGAAGAGGTAGTTGATGACACAATATTTTTTTCTTCTTATAATGTGACTACTAATTTGTGGGAGTTATTCTATAGGGTCATTATTTATTTTTATAGTGATTGTTATATTATAAATTCTTTATTATGTAGGAAGTGATTTCTGTAGTGTGATTTATAATTGAATGAATTTATGAGATAGACTTATGAATTATGACTTCTTGATTATGTGAATTTAATATAAAGGTGTACAATTTTTATGAAGTTGGAGGATGAAATAAATTACTAGATGTTTTTAAACTAATTTACACCTTATTATAATTAAAAATTCAGGACATGACTATAAAATATAACATTACTACTTTTATTATTACAAATTGATGATATTTACATGGTTATTAATGCTTTGGGAAATGATTTCTATGTATATATATATTTTTTATCACTTCATTTATTAAGAGGATTTCAAGATTTTTTGCACAGTTTTTTGGTGTTATTAGAACCATGTCTATGGATGATAACTAAATATTGATTTCCATGTATTTTATCATGTATCATTGAGATATATGAGTTGTTATAGTTTGTCTGTATATTTCGGGTTATCAGTTTTTTTCCATAATTTTAGCTTTATTGATTTTTTTCTTGTATGTATTTCATTAATTTATTATATCAATCATTATGGATTAATATTGTTTCATTTTTCATGGATATGGTATTAAGTTTATTTTATAGTCTTCTACTAGTTTCTTTAGAAGCTAATGACTCACATTTTTGTGACTAATACTCCCACTTCTAGTCATCGACACAAATTCTATTGGAGGTGGGTTTTAGGGGTCAATACAATTCTCCTCACCTATCTTGGGAGGGGTCTTATTGTGGATGAGTCATGAAAATATCTATATTGGATAATATATTTTTATAATACATAGTATGGAGAAGAATACATTGGATTTGTTTAGATATTTAACTAGAATGATGATGTGATATAATAGAGATAAAAATAAACTACATGGTATATTAACCATGTAAATTTTGGATATATATAAATAGTTTGTTATGATATGTAAAATAAGATATTTAGGGGAAGAATTCATGCTTCTAGAGAACAATTTTATGAGATTTATTTTAACTAAAGTAATTATGATATAGTGAATATCAAATTTTTTTGTTTTTTTATATAGTATAAAAATATAATTTTATATTCCATATGATTTTTTACAATACCAAGGAAAATATGGTAGATAAATTTTTCTTAAATAGTTTTATTTATCGACCATTTAATGAATATAAAGCCTAAATATGTTATAAAACATCATGATAGCATTAAGTGTTCCTATAAGTTCATGTTAGGTTTTTCTAGTTTAAAGCATAATAAACATAAATTGAATGAAAACATGGGATGAGTGACTCTTATACATATCAATATAGTAGATACAAAGAGAGTGATAATTGTGAAAGTTTATTACTAAATAGAAATGAATTGATAATTAATCACAAAGAAGATATGGATAAATTTTTCTGGAATATTTCAACATGAGGATTTACACTATTCTAATTTTTTGTTATTTATACCATAATAATTCATTGTAAGGGCTACATGTCTTAAAATAATTGTAAAAAAATATCAAAATAGTGAGTAGAAAAGTTTGAAGTCAGTTTAACCCTTAGGATAAGTAATGGTCTATTTTTAAATCATTGCAATCATAGAAATTATTTTAGTGATTTAATCACATCAAAAAAGTATTATCTATGTGATCCTTATACTAGAAATAAAATGGAGAGTGATCTAGGTAATATATTTTTATCTTTTTGATTTACTTTCTTTATTATGTTACTGGAATCAAGTATTTATAATTTTTTGTGTTTATTTTAACATGAGAGATGGATCCGTTAAATGGTTAATTTCAAAGTGATTTATAAATAATAAATTAAACTTATTTAACTCCCACCAAGGTTCTTATCCCCCTATGATACCTTGGTTCCAAAAAATGTCTCATTTTAGTGTTTTTTGTGATGATTTGATAAGAGGATTTAGTAGTTTTAATGGGGTTAATTGCGTAACATGTTTTTGTAAAGTTAATTGATAATGAATCAACATATAAATAGAAATTGGATTTAAATTATAATAAAGAAACTAAATTTTATTATGTTCTCATACGTAAACGGGTAATAGTTATGGATTTTTTTTCGTTATTATTTATGAGGGTGATGAATAATTTTACATTAAAAAAACATTATGATGTGATCCAAGTGATTTTCCTTAATTACCCATTAATTTAAATTGTGTTTATGAATCTATTAAATCCATGGTCTTCTTCACAATAAGGATATTATTTTATACTGAACATGATTTTTTTTATTTTAAAACTATAGGTTTAATTTATTGAAATTATATTAATTTTGATGTTAGGGAATGTCTGGGACATCTATCATTGATATATATTTTTTTGACATGGAAAAATACATAGTAATTTTTTTTTTGGATAATCCCCTTTAGATATTATATTGTTCAAGACTCAATAAAAATTAGATAAAGCCTTTGGGAATGTTTCATATGGTTCAATTGAATTGGTTTACTATACATGTTGTAATAAAAGAGTGAATTTATTTATAATTCAAATTCTATGAGTTTTTTCTTATAATTTAATTTTATTACTAATTTTACACTGTATAATGACTCACTCTTTGATATGGCATAATATTAATATTACTCATGTGATAGTGGTATATGATATCATATTATTATGATATGGTTCCCATTAGTTTAATTTTTAACCGTTTTTATTCATTGAGTTCCCCCAAACCAACTGCGTTGTGAATTTTTAAAATTCATTTCTTATGATAGACGATCCAAGGAATTTGTTTGAAAATACTAGCATATATCGATCCTCAGAAAAAAAAATTAAACATTATAGGACATGTGATTATAGTAGGTATAGTTACATGAAATAATAGAGAGTTTGGTCCATGAATAACGTGTTTTTAAAGATTTATAAATCATTCATATAGGTCAGGAGATTTAGTTAAGTTTAGCAAGATGGAATTTTGACATCATTCACCTAGAATTAGGGTTACAAGTATGTTACTCAACAAGTTATTGTGATATTTTTTTATCATGGTAAGAGATCATGTGGTGTTTTTTAACATGTTATATAAAAAACAATTCATCTTAGTCATTAGATTAAAGTAATTTATAGAAAGTTTTATTTTTGAAATATTTTTTATTAGGATACCATATATTGTGAATTTTACTGAAATGATGTTTTAACATATTTCATATTTACCTGTAGATTTAGTAATGTTTCTTAATAGAAGATTTTTTATATCATTAATCTTAACTATGATATCCAAGGTGGATGTTTGAAATGGAATTTTGATATCATTTTTCTACAATAGGTGTTAATGTGATGTTTATCAAAAAGGTAATTACAGAATCATTCTCCTGGGATCATCAATACAATTAAATTTATTGATGGGCTCATGAAATGGAAGAAATACTCATGTATTCAGTTTTATTTTATTATTAATGTGTTGTTTTAGAGATTTTTTATGATAGTACATAAATTTCTACAACTCATTCATCCCAAGTTTTATTATTATGAAAATAGTTTTTTAGATATTTAAAACCCATACATAATTATTATAGGAATTATATCTTATACTTTACCTATTTTAGGTGTTAACCGTTCAAAAAAATCGTGGCGCAGTTTGTTGAAAATTATTTTTTGGTAAATTTTTCGAATGTGTGAATTTTTTATTAGAACATTAATTAAAAAGAAAAAAAATAATTATTTAGGATATATATAATATCATGAGGTGAAATATTATGTGTTTCACATGTTGAAGGTGCTAAATTATTGAAAGAATACAAAAGTACTATGAGAAATTCTATTTTTTGGGAATTTATGAATGTTATTATAAAAATATATATAAATCCCACCAATTTGTTCAAATTAGAGTGAAAAAAATATAATTATATTTAAGACACATCAAATATTTGGAGGTTGATGAACCATTTGAGGTTTTAAAAATTCAAACGAACCATCATAAAGTATATTGATATCTTTTATTGGGTATATTTTGTGTAATAGCATGAAAATGCCTATAAATATTTCCTCTTTAGTTGAATTTAGATGGATCCAAAACCATTAAATAAATAAAAAATTATAGAATTTATAATTTTCCTCTCACATGTTTGGAAAATTAGAGCATAATTTTCTCTTTCAAACCAAATATAAAATATTATAAAACATATCTCATTGGTTTGGTAATTTTGGATCCAAAATTATTACCCAAAGAATTTACTTACCCCAAAAAAATATTTTCAGCTCACTAAATCATTAGTGTCGAAATATGGGGAGTTATTTATTCTTTAGATATAATTTCTTGATTGATCAGACAAAATAGAAACGAATGTTTTTTAAATAGTTTCTGATATTGGTATAATATTTGGCTTGAGTATTAGATGTATGATTTTAATAAACTTGTTACAATGTGTATAGTGGTATGATTATGTTATATTTTGGAAAGAAAATGTAAAATATTATTAATTCTGGTAGAATAGTAAGGATTAATTATTGTAGGTCTTGGTATAGTAATATCAGAGTCCATGAGATTGGTAGAACAATTATACATTAGTCTAGTATAACTATTATAAATGATTATGATAAGTATAAGTATAATAAAATTATTATCTCAGAGTATGGTATGATATAGTCTGGAATAACTATTAAGAATAAATATAATAATTTTGAGTATGGTAAAACTATTATGTTTCAATATAGTAACATGAGTATAATAATCCTAAGTATGGAAACATTGTATAAAATACTTATGTATGGTTAGGTTGGGTATGGTAAACCAATTCAAAGAGAATCAAGTAGTTTAAATAGTGTTTTCAAGAAATAGAGATATGATAAATAATGATCAAACAACTCAAGGAATAACTAGATAAGTGTTATTTTGTTAAGAATACTCACGGATAGTCAAGTAACCCATATATTTTTGGAACTTTATTATTCAAGATACACTTAAATAAAATCTTTAGGATAGAGATTGTTTATGTAGACTTATATCAAGTTACCATGGGTTAAGGTTTTGTGTAATCATTTATGTTTTCTAGTTTAAGAATGGTTGGATTTATTTTTATTTTATGGGAATTAATTATGATGGTTTTATTACTACTTGTTATATTTTTTTTCTTCCCTTGGCGATGGTAAATTTATTTTAGTTCCCTATTTGGGGTTTTTATTTCATGAAACTAATTGTGGATACAGTCAAATGTATAAACTATAGATACATATATTATTGGTTATCATTACTTTGAGTAAATTATATTAAGTGTTTTAATCAGTCATACATCTTTGTATTATATGGTAGATCTTGTTTTTTCACATATAGAAGTTATTATTATCATAATATAAGTTTAAAAGACCTCCAATTTCTATATAGGATAGACCTTGAGTTGGTTTAATAATACCATTGATGGTTTTACCATGTGGAGATAACATGGACTCATTTTTTAGAGTTCCCTTTTAATTTGTGGTACATATTAAATTCTGAGAGGTCACCTCTTATCCAATTCTTATATATTGTTTTTGGGATTTATATTATATTCATTTTTATTGTAATGGAGAGTTTTGAAAAAATTTATTTTTTATTTAATTTAATTTCATATTTTAGGATATTTAACACACCATTTACTTTCTATTCTAAAACATTACATCCCATATTAGAGGAAATTACTTTTATATATAGTTTTCTTAAATTATTTGATTAATAAATACCATATGTTGAAACTTTGAAAGAATTTTTGGTATAATAAGGAGTTGTTTTAGAATGATACAATTCCCCCATAATTATATATCAAAACTCAGTGCTTGCTAACCCACCAACTTCATGTAATTAGTAAAAGGAACTTGATGTGTTATGTTGACTTAGTTTATGGAACCATTATTAACATTGGTTTGGTCATTTAAAAATATTATCATATAAATTTTACAATGTTGGGTAAAGTTAGTGGTAGAGATAACATATTATGGCTTGGATATAATATCAGAATTATAAATGAACTATATATTGAGTTGGAAACAAATATTTCCTTGTATAATTTGAGTATTAGTGATTAATGTTCTTAATGAGTATTGTAATATGGTTTAGTATCTCCTCTATTGTATAACTAGTTCACGAAAATGGAAATTTAATACTATAGAATGGATAACTCAAAAGGTAAGTTTTATGCATCATGTAGTGTCATGTAAAACTCTTGACATGTGTGTGCCTATATGTGAATTAAATTGAAATTAATTTTTTAACTCATAAATTATATTTTATATTACAAGGGTTTTAAATGTAAAAAATGTGACTTTTACCTTCAATATAAAAGGATACATTAATTCCATGGAAGCCTGTTTATATAGTGGGAGAATAATTTTGGAACCAAAAAGATATTTTCATTGAGTGTAATATTATATTTTGGCATGTTTTTATTAAATAGAATATAAAAATGTTTTAATGATGGTGAAAAATAATAATGGTTAGTTTTATGGACTATTGATTATAATTTTCCTTATACAATTATGGATGTTAGTTCGTTGATTTCTTTTTGAGGATATTATGATTAATTATAAAGAGGTTTTAAAAACCATAAAAATGTGTAAAATTGTAACAGAATGAATATTTTGTTATAAATAAATAATTAATTAAATAACATTCATCAGAACCATCATATTTTTGTTTTGTCATTATATAATTCAATTTTTGGGTGGAATTGAATATTAAATTGGGTTATATTACAATTAACACAATTAGGAAATTTAATTCATTTTAATGGTTTAGTCTCGAGGATCAATGATAATATCAACCCGTGAAGGTTAAGTGAATTTGTAAGAGGTGATTAAATGTTTTATATTTAATTAAAAGGGGAAAATTATTTAGTTTTTGAAATAATATATATATATATATATTAATGATCATTATCTAAAATATTATAAAAAATCAAAACAATTAATGAATTATTAATTTTTTTTATTTTTAAAAGAGGTATTATATCACATAAATGACTTATTTTAAAGTAATTTTTAATTTATTTTCAATCCTTTCTTTGTTATGGGGGTTTTCAATGCATTTTGGTGGAAATGGTGGGTTTTTGAAAATTTTAGCCAAACTACGCGCCCATTTACGGATTTAAAAATAAATATTGTTTCTTTTATAACTACATAATTTTTCAACATTTTAGACCCATTAAACTTCCCAATTGGAATACTGTGGTATATTAAAACCACCATATCCATTTGGACCTCATATGAATCCATAATAATGATGGATTTGGGTTTTTTATTAAGGTGTTGGTCCAACCTGAAAGCCCATTTCCTCCTTTAAATAGTATTTGTTAATATTTTAATATCTCATTAAATTTTAAATTTTTTTTTTTGCGATTACAACACTCACAGGATCCCACTTACCCAAGGAAATCCCCCATTATCTCCTCCCCCAATTTGGAGTTGAATTGAATTGTGAATTTGGGAAAAACTTATCGGGATTTCACAAATATCCCAGATTTGAAGAGGTAAATTGATCCTTTTATAACTCCTTTTATTTTTACTCATTTTATCCCCTTTCAATTTCCTACATGACCCACTCAACCTTATTCTAACCTCACTTTAATTTATGGCTGTTTTTAAATACAAATAGTGGTGTATTTGAGTCATTTTTTTCATGATTTATTTGGGTAAATGTTTCTCCCTTAATTTCCTTCCATCTCCTTAGGGTTTCCTCCATCATTCAAACATTTATAGAGTTTACAGAAGTTAGGGTTCATACCTATGGTTTTATGTGGGTCTCATTAGTGAAATATTATGGTTTAGGGTTCGTTTTCACTTTCTTATAGTGCGGTGGAGGTACGGTTGAGGTTTTACACCAAGATTCAAGGGTTTTGACTAAAAAGTTAGATGGTTCTATGTGTATGAAATTTTTGATGAGTTATATTTCTTGATTTACTGGTTTTAATGTTCCTCATATTCTTCTTGATGTGCTAAAACCGCATTTGATGTATTTTCTTAAGCATTTAATTTTATAGTTTCATTATGGCTTGAAATTGGGTGCTTTTCATGGGTGACTTTTGGGGTAAAGTTTGAGTGTATTTTATAACACATGAAAGTGATTTATTGGTGTTTAAAGGGGATTAAAATTCTGTTTTTTTAATGAATTAGTATCATGTGGGCCTTGAAATGTTGTTTTTTAATGGGTTCATGGTGTAAAACCATGTTGTACTTCTTGGAAGTGATTTATGAAAATGTGTGTTTTTCATGTCTGTATTTTATGGTGTTAATTGAGGTATTTTTATAACACTTGGGGTAGTTAAATAAATGTTATTAGGGCTTCCAATTATGTAATTGATTGGTATTGGTATGATTTTGGAATTGAATAATGGATTTGAAATGGGTTTTGAGTGCGAATCATAGTTACACCCCTTGGGTTTGTTTTATGAAAATTGTGAATGTTTTGTTTGGTTAAACAAACAAAGAAAAAGGGTGTTTATATACTTTTTGGTGGGTGTTTTCACCTAATATGGGGTTTTTGAAGGTAAGGTTGTTATTTAAGATGTCAAATATTTTTTCATAATGTTTTATAAAGTGATGAAATGTTTTAGAAAATGGAAAGAGAGTTGTAAAATATGGTTGTGCGACGTTTTGTGTGACTGTGTTGTGAAAAATGAATTTTGTAAATAAAATAAGTATTATATGATATTTGAGTGGGATTTTATGTGATTTATAATTTATTGGAATGGTTTTATAATTTTTTTTAAAGAGTTTGTGGAAGTGTTAAGGAAATGTGAAAAGTGTTGTGGGCTATTTTTGGTGTGAGTATGATTTCAAAATGCATTTGAATAAAAAAGTGGATTTTGTAACTTGTGTGATGTACATGTGGTATTTTTGGTGAACTTGTGATTTGAAAATGATATTTTCATGTAAAAAGTATATTTATTAACATGTTTAACATGTTTGAGCATAAGGGGAAACCTAGGTATCTAGGTGGGTGGACGTGTAGAAGTATGCAAGTGAATCCTTCGGGTTTGGCCTCAGTTTCACATAGCAAGATTGACACTTACAAAAATAACTAAACTATTATGATGATGGTGGGGGACCACTAGGTTAATGGTATGTTCTCTACTAGTGTCTCCATCATGAGAACATATATTTTGATGGTTACTCTCACTGATATACGAGGTACCTGGGACACACAATGAGCTAGTGCCTAGGGGTTATTTATTATTGCTTGGGATAATTTGTTACTTTTTGATTATCGTTGGCATACAATATTATTGGCTGGAAAATTTAGTAGTGTTA
Organism: Viscum album; assembly: GCA_963277665.1. Lineage (NCBI taxonomy): Eukaryota > Viridiplantae > Streptophyta > Magnoliopsida > Santalales > Viscaceae > Viscum > Viscum album. The sequence goes on from OY728126.1 coordinate 1,750,054,550, forward strand.
AAATTATTTTTAAAAGTGTTTATTCTTAATGATATCCCACTTGAAAACTATTTTAATTTTTAAGTTGTAGCTTTTTGAAATTGTAACTAGCATTTCCTATTTTTGATAACTTGCATGATTTTTGTTTTTGAATGTTTATTACATGAAATATCTTAGTGTTGGTATCCTACAGGGCATTAGATCACACCCTACTTACACCCTTGTATGTAAGTAGACTTGGTTATTTTTTTGTCATAGGTTGGGTACTGTTTTTAGTGCTCGTGGTTCAGATTTCTAGCAGGTCCTTCTTGGTGAAGTCTTGTGGTGATGGATTGAGGGCGATGCCCCTTTCCATGAGGGTTCTTGGGATGTTTCAATTTGGGGTTTTACCCTTTTTTATAGTTTTAGTGAGTTGTTTTAAACTATGTAATTAAGTTCCGAATTTTTATAAAAGATTGTTTGGTTTAAAAAATCCTGATTCATTTTTTTGAATTCATTTTTTGTTTAAAGTTTATATACTTGCAAAATCATTCCCAATTCTCATTTTATGATACCCGGTAAGTTTTTCCATCACTTTGGGATCGGTAATTCCCTTTGGGCCTTGTTGCGGGTTGGGTTTGGTGCTGGTTTTGGTGGAAACCAGATTTGGTTTCTGAAAAAATGGTAACAAAGGAGGTTCAGGTTAACTCATTGGGTCATGTTATTTGTGGAAGAGTCAAGATAGTCTAGAGTTAGGATTGACTAGACTTGGTATTCCAGTAATGGGTAGTGTTCCTAATCAACAAAACTCATGATGGGATTCATGTTTCCAATGTAAGTCAGGATTTATCAAAGTATTTTGGTTTTCTTAGTTTGATGATGATTAGAGGAAATGAAATGAGAGTTGGGATAATGGTCTAAGTAGGCTCGTAGGGCCTAGAAATCCATGTGGCGTTGGGTATATTCCCTAGAAAAATTTATGTGATGGTGAAGTAATTGGAATATGGCCTCTAAACATATGTCCAAGTCACCCACTGAAACTAGTTTCCTCTCTCATTGTCTTATGTTATTTAGTTTTGAAATCACGGAACATTAGTTTTATGGATACTTGGTTTTAAGAAGCATAAAGTTTTTGTGAAAAGATTTTCAAAAAAGGGAAGGGTTTGACTTATGTAATGGTGGAACTAAATTTTCAAATTTTTTTTGAAATGGAAAACGGTGTTATTACACCTCTTTTAAAAACAATAACTATATTGAAGTTGGTTTTGAAAAAGTGTTTCCAATAAAGTTTTCTAAATAATCAACGGGTTTTTAATGGGATGAGATGGTTTGAAACTGATGTGAATAACTTGAAGCGAGTTCTTATCTAAATGGTTGTGTCTTTCTGAAAAGTTTTGTAAGATGTGAATTGGGATTTTGATCTCATGGTTAGTGGTTTTGAGAAAAAGGATGTGCGGGTTTCACATTTTCGTTTTGAAAAGTGGATTTTTTTTTTAAAATTTGGTATTTTCATGAGTGAACACATGCATGGGGTTATATGGGACAATATATGGTTGATGACATGACTGGATGAGTTCCTAGATGGATATGAGGAGGGTTCCTGGTGTGGCACAGAAACATGCACATGTGAGGCTCATGGGGTACCATTAGTGGATACTCTAACCGTTGAACCATTTGTTTTTAAAGAAATGTTCTTAAAGAAAAACGTGATGTCTTGATGAGTTTTTTGGGATGATTAATATTATGAGATTTTGGAAAATGTTGATATTGTGGGATGTTTTGAGTCCTAGAACCCCTCCTTTTTGAATCATGTTTTGTGGTTTTGTTTGGTTGGTAAAAGGGGTAGAATGACCACTTAGTAGTCTATTCTGAGATATATTTTGGGACACCTTTATAGTGGTTACCCTTATGTGTTTTGATTTGGTTTGTGGAATGTTTTTTCCAATAGAAAAGCTTGGTTGGGTCCTTGGGTTCTTTCATTTGATAAGGTATGCCCCCATCAAGGTTTAAAGAACAACTGAAGTGAAACCCAGATTGTTTCTCCTTTGGAAAATCTTTCAGTTGATCAATATAAATAATATTTTATAAATATTTGTTTATTGAGTCTACAATTATTCCTTTCATTTATTTTTGGATTCTCTTGTAGTAGGAAAGTGTTGGTGGAAGGTTGAAAGAGACTTTAGTTTCATAAGTTTCCTGATTCATCGAAGGTGGAAGTGGTCTGGGGTTATTAGTGTGTATGAGTGTCTTGCTGGTGTCTAAGATGGAATCTAGGTTCTTAATTTTTTATTCGAATCATAAGTTCATGTTAAGCCACCAGTTTATAGAATCTGTTCATGATAGGATATTGTGGCCACTTTATGGACATGTGTGTTTTTTAGGGACCTGGCATAAGGTCTAGTTCCATAAATTGTTTCTATCAGTCACAATGGTCATGTTCGGTGATGCCTTGTGATGTCATATGCTCATTTGAATGTGAAGGTGAAGGTTGTGAAATCCTCTGGGAGTATTTATTATGTTAGGAGTATGTATCCCTTAGAAAAACATAAAAATACCCTATTTTAGAGGAAGGTGGTTATATGCATCTTTTCCTTCTATTGTTTCTCACCTAAAGAAACAAGGTGAGATGTGTGTGCATCTTCTAAGACGTTGTTTCAATGAATTGTTGGGTTTGGGTAAAGTGAGTTTGTAATTTTTTATGTCATGGTAAAATTATCAGTGATTTCAGTGTAGTTGTTTGTATCACTGGAAGAAGAAGTTCCATTTAGTTGGTTTTAAAATCCTAACTACGTGGCTGAAGATGCTTCAATTATTTGAGCTCCAGCTATAGGTCACAGAGAGAAGCTGGCAGATAGTCAGGGGAAATACCAGGGTTATTCAAACCCTTTTACAATGTCCTATCCTTAGTATGAATGATATGAAGAGTTTAAACCTCTGGTGTCATCATCTTGTTCTAGTTGTTCCTGTTTGGTGGTTGAGGTGGGAGGACCTCATTTCCATGTTGTAGCCTGAGTTCGTACATTCCCCCTTTGGTTTTGACTGGGTATTTAGGGAAAAAGTTTGAAGTTTGTCTAGATAGGTTGAGTGCGTGGTTTTTTAATGGTTAGAAGTGACTATTCCCCAAAAAACGATGTAGATAGAAGGATCCCCACGGTTAGCGCATGGTTTCCCAAACCATGTGACCTTCCAAACTCTTTAAATTTTGGGGTCTTTCTGTACTGGCCTGTGCTGTTCGGTTAATATTTTTAGTTATTATGATGGGAAGACCCACTATGAGTCTTATATAAGTTCTTTTGTAAAGGTCCAATGGAATTCTACCCCTTGAACCAGGGAGTCTGTTCTGGCCTCCCCCTGTTAGTGTCCTGAATCTGTGTCTAGAAAATTTAAGTTGTCTCTTATGATGGGGATCCCATTTGTGTCTCCCCATACTAGTAACTCAAATTGGTCCTTGGTCGTGGCCTGGTGGGAGGTAGTCTCGTTCAGAGCTATCTAACTACCAACATCTTCTCAGGGCAAATGTTGGGATTGTAGAGTGACCAACAATTTAGTTAAAGTAAATTAAGTGTAACCTTGTTCATTTTTGTTGTTCGTTTGGGTATATTACACAAGTCTTGTTCATATAGTGTTTTAGGAGTTTCCTTTTGGGGATAAATTTTGAATTATTTCGATCATTTCTAGGAATTGATGTAAGTTTTGGTTTGTGATAGTATTAATTCCTTAATTGATTACTAGATGTGTTTTGGGCTTTCGGGGGCAGATCGAACTTGGCAAAGGAGTACATTTCTAGTCTATTAGTTGGGTTTGGAATTTCCTTTTGGACTTTTTGTGGATTTTAGAGGGTGTAATGTTTTATGCTGGGGGGAATTGTTATATCCATGACTTATTTTAAAGGAATTTTTCATTTAATTTCCATCCTTGCTTTTTTATTTGTGGTTTACATGCATTTTGGTTGAAATGGGGGGGGGGGGGGGGGGTTCCAACATTTGGGCCAAACCATGAGCCCATTTCCAGATTTAAAAATAAATTTTATTTCTTTTATAAATCCTTCATTTTTCAACATTTTACACCCATTCCACTTCCCAATTGGAATAACCTGGTATATTAAAACCACAACATCTCTTTAGACCTCATATGAATCTATAATAACGATGGATTTGGGGTTTTTATTAAGGTATTGGGCCATCCCGAAAGCCCATTTCCTGCTTTAAATATATTTTTTAATTATTTAATATCTCATTAAATATTTATGTTTTTTCATTGATTTAAACTCTCACCCGAGACCACATACCCAAGGCACGCCCCCATTCTCTCCTCCCCCAATTTGGATCTCAATTAATTCGTAAATTTGTGCGAAACTATTATGAATTTCAAAAATCGCCCAGATTTGAAGAGGTAAATTGATCCTTTCATAAATCCATCTATTTTTACTCTTTTCTCCCATTCTAGTTTTTACATGGCCTCATCAGCCTTATTAAAACCTCAATTTCATTTATGATTGTTTTTAAATTTAGATACTAGTGTATTTAGGTTATTTTCGTCAAGATTTATTTTGGTAAGTGTTTCCCTCTTCATTTCCTTCCTTCTTCCTAGGGTTTCCTCCCTCTTTCATGAATTTATAGAGTGTCCAGAAGTTAGGGTTCATACCTAGGGTTTTATTTGCGGTCTTTATATTGAAATATTATGGTTTAGGGTTCATTTTCACTGCTTTGTGGAGCGATGGAGTTGTGATTGAGGTTTCCAACCATGATTCAAGGGTTTTGACTCAAAAGGTTGGGGGTTCCATGTGTAAGAATTTTTTTAGGAGTTATCTTTCTTCATTTATTGGTTTTAATGTTCCACATATTATTCTTGTAGTGAAAAAACCGTCTTTTATGGATTTTCTTAAGCGTTTAATTTTATAGTTGCATTATGGCTTGAAATTGGGTGTGTTTCATGGGTGACTCTTGGGGAAATGTTTAGGTGTATTTTATAACACATGAATGTGACTTATTGGTGTTTAGAGGGGTGAAATTTATGGTTCTTAATTCCTTAGTGTCATGTGGGCCTTGAAATGAGATTTTTTTGAATGGGTTCAAGGTATAAAACCATGTTGTACTTCTTGGAAGTGATTTATGAGAACATGTGTTTTTCATGTGTGTCTTTTGTGGTGTAAATTGAGGTATTTTATAACAAGTGGGGGTAGTTTAATAATTTTTTTGGGATTCCTATTATTTTATGGATTGGTATTGGTATGATTTTCTAATTTAATGAAGGATTTGAAATGAGTTTTGTGTGTGAAGCATAGTTACACCCCTTGGGGTTATTTTATGAAAATTGTGAATGTTTTCTTTCGTTAAAAAAAGTATGAAAAAGGGTGTATATGTATTTTTTGGTGGGGTTTTTCACCTAATATGGGTTTTTGATAGGTAAGGTGGTTATTTAAGATGTTTAATATTTTTTTAGAAGGTTTTATAATGTGATGAAATGCTTTAGCTAATAGAAAGAGAGATTCAAAACATGGTTGTGGGCTGTTTTGTGTGACTGTGTTGTGAAAAATGATTATTGTTGATGAAAGAAGTATTATATAATATTTGAGTGGGATGTTATGTGAGTTATAATGTCTTGTAATGGTTTTATAATATTTTTTAAAGTATTTTTGGAAGTGTCAATGAAATGTGAAAAGTGTTGTGGGTTATTTTTTTTTGTGTGAGTAAGATTTCAAAATGCATTTGAATGAAAAAGTGGATTTTTTTACTTATGTGATGTACATGTGGGATGTTTCGTGAAATTTTGATGTGGAAATGATATTTTCATAGGAAAATTATATTTCTTAACTTGTTGAACTTGTTTGAGCACAATGAGAAACCTGAATATCTAGGTGGGTGGATGTGTACTAGTATGCTAGTGAATCCATGGGGTTTGGCCTCAGTTTCACATAACAAGATTGATGCTTACAACACTAACTAAACTATGAAGATGAGGATTGGGGGCCACTAGGTTATGGTTATGTTCCCTACTAGTGGCTCATCTACGAGAACATATATTGTGGTGGTTACTTTCACTGAGATACAAGGTATCTGGGACCCACAACGAGGTAGTGACTATGAGTTATTTTCTGTTTCTTGTATTTATTAGTTAATGTTTGCTTACCATCGACATAAATTATGGTAATCTGGAATATTAAGTAGTGTTGATATTATTTTTAAAAGTGTCTATTCTTAATGATATCCCACTTGTAAACTATTTTAATTTTTAAGTTGCATCTTATTTAAATTTTAACTACCATTTCAAGTTTATGAAAACATGAAAAAATTTCATCATTGAATGTTTATCACATGGAATTTCATAGCGGTGGTATCCTACTGGGAATTAGCTCACCATCCTAATAAAACCCTTTTGATGTAAGTAGACTTGTCTATTTTTTTTATCGCTGGTTGGGTACAATTTTTAGTTCTAGTGGTTTAGATTTCTTGTAGGTCCTTGGTGGTAAAGTCTTGTGGAGACAGCTGGAGGGTGGTGCCCCTTTCCATGAGGGTTCTTGGGATATTTCCTTTTGGTTTTGTACCATTATTATAGTCTTGGTGAGTTTTTTAAACTATGTAATTCGATTCTGAATTTTTGTAAAAGATTGTTTCATTTGAAAATTACAGATTCGTTTTATTGGATTCATTTGTTGTTTTATGTTTATAAACTCATGTAAATCATTCCCAATTATCATTTTACAATACCTGGGCACTTATGCTAGCCCATGGGGTTCATGAACTCACTTTGGGCCTTTTCATAGGCCGGGTTTGGCGCCGGTTTCAGTGGAAACCAGATTTGTTTCAGGACAGATACCTCTATGTTCTTCAAGATAGGGGAACCTATATATGAAGGCCTTCCATCTTCTATTTATTTTCTCCCCAATAAGTAATGTCCCATGTTCCTTTGATTTAGACAAAATTTTGATCATTTTTAGGGAAATTCACTAGATTTTTCTACAATTACGCTTATTTTACCCTTATATTTATTCCAATGATAATTAAAAAATATTATTTTATAAGATTAAAAAAAAGTGTGTCGTGGGTTTTCCATGTTTTGGGGATTCCTTCTTATATATCCATCGAATAATGATAAATACTTAAAAAGAATTTATATTAGGTTTCCAATATGTTTCTAGGTTAGGCATCCCCAATCTATATTCATATATGATTTCATTCAATTATTTTATGTTACATAAATATAGGAGTAAGTTATTTTCATGAAAATAAGTGTTTAATAAATTGTTTCATGAATTTCTAATGGTGAGTCACTACTAAAGATTTAGTGGATTTAAAGGGTCAAAATCAAAATATGTATGTTATTTAATAGTTATTTAAGTAAATGATTAATTAATTTGGGATTTTATGTGACCCATAAATTTTCATAATGGGATTTAATTAATTTCTTTAGTTATTAAGTAGTGTTTTCAAATATATATAAAAAATATTGTTTTCATTGATAATTATTAGAATTAACTAACCCCTGGACCTTTTTTTCGTTTTTAAAACCATGGGTCGGTATGAATTTAATTTTTATGATTTAGATTTTATGTATGATCTGGAAATAGATCCTTAATTTTTTTTATTTTTTTACATATAAAAATTCACTTTAAATTTTATTTTACATGATCTCCTCTATATAGTATGTTTTATAGGTTTTGAAAAAACTGGATAATGATATATACAATATTCTATATGGTTCTAATGTTTTTTTGTTATCCATGTTGTGATCATAGAGTGTATTTTATTATAATTGATAAAATTTTATTTGAGGTGTAATATATGATTTCATATATGATGTTATGGGTCTATAGATGCTAATCCCACAATTTATCATTATGTCATCATTGATTTTTTTTTTCTCACAAATAACCTCATCTGTTTTACTAATGGAGTAAATTTTAATGGATTTCAGGATTCTAATTAATTTAATTTTAATTTTAACTTTACTATAATTATAGAATTTTATGTTCTGTAATAATTATTTATTTGAGTGAAATGTTATTTTTCAAACTATTCTAAACATTTTTATAAAGTCTGAAAACAATATTCAAAATGAAATGTTGCAACCAAATGTTGGTTTATGACCCTAAGTTTGAATCCCTGAGTTTAAGTTGAGTGTTACATTTGGGATACTAATTTTTTTTAAGTAATTTCATGTTTGAGAAATTAACGTCACATTTTGAAACTCACATTTAATCTGAGCCGAATGTCTAGGAACCTATCTTTTTTAAGGAACCCCATGTTTGAGTAAGTGACATTTGGTATACACCAAATGTAAGTAACATAACATTGATGTCATATTTAACATTATAGAACTCTATATTTGGAATTAAAGGAATTTTGGAAACTATTCTTTGGAATTATTCTCATTCTAATTAATCCCCACATAGAATTAGTCATCCTGGGGATTTTAATTTTAACTTATTTCATATTTTTTTCTATGATTTTTCTAGAGTAAATATTTTGATAACGTGATTCAGAGGATGTTTTAGAAGATCTTCCGAAGAATATTAATATATTATTATTTTTACGGAAGTTATAAATTTATATTGTTGATTAAATTTAAATTTCAAATACCCTGACAATTTGGAAAATAGTTATTTATCTAGCACATTTTTTGGATCTTCTAGACCGAAATTAAATCAGACTACTTATTTAACTAAAAAATAGATATATCTGTAGTATAGTTAATCTTATTCTCTAATGATCTATTTTATTATATTCTCAATGATCTAATTTTCTTTCTCTAAATTTAACTCATATCTTTCATGTTATAGAATATATTTTTCTATTTTCTATAATTCCTAATATTAATATCCCTTCTTTATCATCAAATTTTTTTTAAATAATTTATAGACTACACTTTGGATACATACATGTAATAATTTTGTGTTATTTATTTTTCCTTACTATTAAGAAGTCTTTTTTCTACTATTGGGTTATCAAGACATTCCTTAAAGAAACACGAAGATACATTCTCTATAGTAACCTAGTGATTCTTCTTAAGAAAATTCCGTTGAAGTTATTCATATATTCCTCTAAATATCTATTATTTTCTCAATTTAATTATTTTTATCTAAACTCCTCTAATGAGAATTTATCCAACCAAAAATAATCTATTTTTGTTTTGAACACATGGGTAATTGAGTGTTTTAGAAACTGTTGATTATCTTATTATAAAGACTTGTAAAAGTTTTTGTTTCTTTCACTCAACTATTGTGATCATTTGGATATAGTTCTACTATTAAAAATCTCCATGCTCACTAAGAGGGTTTTGGTTGAGTGGACTAGAGGTTGTTTTTACCCCATAAAACTAGAAAAATTATTATCTCATTTTCTTTTCATGCTGTTACATAATTTTTTTTAATGAAAATGGAACAATATCTATTTTCAAGTTATAAAGGGAGTTTAATTTTTAATTATTCATGTTCTTTTAAAAGGGAAAAATTCACCCTTTCTCTTATGACTTCACCATATTTATTAACTGATTATTTTTCTATGAGGAGTGACCTATTGATGATTTTCTATTAGTCTTGAAAGATTATATTATTGATCTAAATGAAGAAGAATGTCAATGACTGATCTAAGAAAATTCATCTCTATGATAATAAATGCATAATTTAATTATGAGAAATATAGATGTTGGGAATCTTAAATCATTTTATACTGAAGAGTTTTGGTTTAAAAGTTTATTTAATGGCTATCAAGAAATTTGAAATTCCCAATGATTTACCTAAAAATTGGGATTCTTTAATTGAAGGTGAATATGATCTAAATTAATGATCCATAACAACAATAATTATTGTTATTTTACCATATTAATTCAACCTTGTATCATAGTGTGATACTAGTTATTAAATGTGATATAAAACCATTATTTCATATCAATGAATCAATAATGTCAAATAGCTGAGGTAAAATACTACAAAATAATAGTTTGATAGTTTTAAAATGTATGAATTTGAATTTATGATGCAAATTAATGTAACATTAATTGAAATAGTCAGTGTTTCTAATTGAATTATAATTTATGGGCCTAACATAGATCAATCATTTAATGTTCTTAGTGTTTTACTATCTATGTTGAATGGATTATTGTCTACTACCCAAAAATCAACTAATGTAATAAATTTAATGATGAAGGAATTTATTTGTAACATGATTAACTATGAAGATGAGATACTACTAGAGGTTGAGTATTATATAATGATTGAAAAGGAAAATAAATCTCTTAATTTTTCTATACTAAAATGTGAAAAGAAGTCAATATATGATATTATATTCTATGATAATTAATGTTCTTCATATTTTAGAGAGGTACTAGATCACATAGCGAAAAAATAAACAAGTTTTAGTAAATTATGAATGGATTAAAAAAGATATTCATTTATGATAGTAATAAAGGTTGTGGACTAAAAGAATTCATATTTTATGAATGAAAGCATTTGGGGAATATAAAATTTGATTTACCATAGCCGAATGAAAGAATAAAAATAGATTAGAAGGAAAATAAGGTCTAAATGATGGTTGATTATTTATGAAAAGGAATGAAATCCATGAATTCTATATGAAGTGCTTCTAAAGAATCAATTAGTTTTTTTCATTCAAAATAATAACATGGGAAATCAAATTAGAAAGTAAATATGTGCTTTATGGATAAATAAGATGCAGTGCAATCTTACCAAACTTTTTTTTTGATTATAATTCTGAAATCTGATCAAATGATAAAATAAATGAATATTATTTTATGTTTGAATAAAAATAAGAATATTTAAATAAAAATAATATATATATATTATTCATAATTATATATTATGTGATAAATATACCATGTTAGAACATATGCTAAAATTAAAATAGAAATTAAGAAAATCCGCATGAAGTTGTAATGAGAATAAAAATAAAATTAAAGAGTTACTTGCTGAATTATAATATTTTAAATGTAATTCTAGTGTGTTTAATATGGTGGAATATTAATTAAATAAAACTCATGTAACAAATGTTTGTAATAATGAAAGTTATGGTACTTTTAGTTTTGGTGAAAAACCTAGGATGTATAGAAATTATTTTGTTCCAATGCTCAGAGAATAACAATATATTAAGAGTTAAATATTTATAATGTGTAATTATAGGATATTATTCAAATAATTATTTCATAAATAATCCTTATATTAGTAGTGTTAATATAAATTATGTTCAATATATTTATATGAAGTTATTTCTTTTAAGGTTACATGGATTTGGTTTTCCAGATATTTGCTCCCTAACAATGAAGGACATAACAATATTTGAGTACTAAAACAAATTTTTATTTTATTTTTTTATCGGTGGAAATACATAGGGATATAAATATAATATGGTATATGTATAGTCACTATTCAAGACACATGAGTGGAGACTTATCAAATTTCCATGAACTATAAAATGTTGATAGTGGGTTGGTTATTATTGGTGATGATTCTAGAGGAATGATCGTTGGAGATGGATTAGAAAGATATCCAAAATCTATTATGATCAATAAGGTTATATATATACAAGTGTTGAAAAATAATATGATAATATTCTATCAACACTACGATTATGTCCTTACTAATTTTTCTTCTAATAATTATTCTTTTATATTTAAAGATAAATCTCTTAGGTTTAGAGGGCATACAATTGTAAATGAATAAAATTTGTATCTTGGTTCCTTATTTAAATATGGAGTGAATTTATTTTGTGATAAAATAAATGAATCCAAGAAATAGAATAGGGGAATTGGTGAATGAAATATATTTTATGTATCTATATTTTTTAAGAATAAATTAGTTTCTGATCTACCTGGTAATAGGATTGATTAGAAATGACTTTGTGATACATGTCAAATATGTAAGAAAAATAAGTCATATTTCAAATAAATTAACATGGTTTCAATATCTAAAAATTTATAAATTATCCATATGTAATTTTTTAGACCCTTGAGAGTAGAAAAATTGGATATGAGATTCTTAGTCTTTATGTTAGTTGATGATGTTTCCATATTTACTTGGTTATACTTTTATAGGTTAAAAATGAATCTTTTTTAATTTTTTATAATCTTGTTCCAAATGAATAATATTTCACAATAATTTTATTGAGTAGTTTCCCCATAAGAGAATTTGAGAATAAAAAATTTAATTAATTTTTCTCAAATATGGGCATTGAACATTATTATTTAGTCTCTAATAAAACCTTAAAAAATATGATTATTGAATAAAGAAATAAAGTTACTCAAGAAATGTATAGAACTATTTTGAGTGAATATATATTACCTACCAATTTCTTTGTATAAGTTTTTAATATATACCGACATATTAAAAATAGATATCTAGTTACACCTCTTCTTAAAAAGACAACTTATGAGTTATAGCATAATATAAAACCTAAATTGGGTACTTTAATGTTTTGGATGAAAGATATATATATTTAATACTAAGGTATACCCAGGAATATTTGATCCAATGGCTGATGAAGTAATTGATCATTGGTATTTTATACTTTTAAAAATTATAGAATGTTTTATAAAATTATAAGGACAATTGATGAATATGTTCATGTGATGTTTTATTAAAGTGATTCATTTGTTCAGAGAAAAATTACAAAAGTTGAATACGTTGATACATTGAATTAATGGATGCATGAATCCACTAATTATAAGTATAAAAGTAAAATAAAACATGATAATGAATAGTCCAATTCTAAAGAACATAAAATTTAGGAACCTAAAATTTTATTACTTAGATAAACTAGAACATTAAATGATCACCCTATAAAGAATATTATAAGAGATTTAGATGAAGTAGTAAGGACTAGGAAAAAGGTTAGAATCCTATTTGAGTTATCTATCTTCCAATCATAGTTTGATCCTAAGCACATAGATAAATCCATAGATGGTGAGTGTTGGATGTTGGATATACAGGAAGAGCTAAACCAGATTGAGAGTTTTTTTTTGAATTTTATAATAGAACCTTAAACCATCCAGCAATAGGATGTAAATGGGTTATCTGGAATAAGATATATAATAATTGTTTAATTATGTGGAATATGGATATGAAATTTTATAAGGGTTATAATCAGGAGAAAGGAATATACTATCAGGAAACCTTTGTTGTTGTTTCTAGGACTGAATATATTTGGATCATTTTAGCCTTTTCATATTATATGAATTATAAATTATACTAGATGTATTTCATGTTATCTTGTTATAAATGGCCATTTATAGAAGTATGTTTAGATTGGAAAACCCCTAGTTTTTGAAAGCCCTCATCTACCAAATTCTATTTACAAACATTCTAAAGCTCTATATGGACTTAAACAAGCACTATGGTATTGGTATGAGAGGTTGAGATATTTTATTTTATAATTTTTTTTCTATAGGTTTCATATATCCTATTATTTTTAATAAAGTCACCTATTATGATATTTTATATGTTCAAATTTATGTATATAATGTTATTTTTTGTTCTACTAATCAAAATATCTGTAATATTTTTTGAAAATTTATGATTTTTTTTGAAATGTGTATGTTGGGTGAATTTAATTTCATTATTTGATTTAAAATATAAAAAATTAATATTAATATTTTAAATAAAAGTTATTTTTTATTGAAATTTTTTGTCTTGAAAACAATATTCCATAAACCACTACCATGTGTACTTATATAAAAATTGATTTGTATGAAGCTGGTTAAGTAGTTAATAATAAATTTTATAGAGGTATGATTGGTAGTTTATTATATATTATTAATGTTAGACCAAATATAATTATTTCTATTTCCATTTTTATAATATTTCAATAAAAAAAGAGTGTCATTTAATTATGATTAAATGGATTTTGTGATATTTAAATAGAACTATTTATCTATCTTTATTTTATCCAATAACCATTGCTTTTGATTTAATTTCATTTTATGATACTATTTTTTAGGATGTTTATTAGATAGAATAAGAACATTGGTAACTTATCACTCCTTAGGTAAATATCTGGTTTCATGGTATAGTAATAAGTAACATTATGTTTAATTATTTGTAGCTGAAGTAGAACACAAATCTAGTTGCAATTTTTGTGCAAAAGTATTATTGATGAAATACACACATATGGAATTTGGACTAAATTTTGATTATGTTCATATGTTATGTGATAACACTTGTTCCATAAATATTACAAGAAGTCATGTGACTCATTATAATATTAAGCATATTGATATTTTACATCACATTCTATTGGATCATATCATGACAAGGTATTGTTCTTTGGAATTTGTTAATAATTAATTTCATCTTTACAATTTTTTTAGTAAAAAACTTCCCACTACTAGTTTTAATTTATTAATGGGGATTTTTGATTAATTAAATTTAATAAAAAATTTTATATGCTGTTAATATCTGTTTTGTTTAGTCTCTTGTTTGTCTCTTAAAGAATTTATTTATAAAAAATTAGTTACTCAATTTTTAGTTTTTATTATTATTTTAGTTTCATGTTTTTAATTTCCAATACTATATTTTATTTATAAAAAAGTGAATTATTAAATATAATTATTTCTTTGCGATTCCAAACTATCACCTAAAGACATTAGAGTTAATCCTTCTCTATCTCATACCTTTGAACCCATTTCCATTTTTATCTCTGGTGCATTAAATATCTCAAACCATAGTTTTGAGGAATCATAAACCTCCTACTACTTCTTCATATAATGAAAATAAAGTGGATTGATGTTGATGGTCCAAGTTGTGTGAAGAAAAAAAGATATTCTAGTACAGATAGGAAAGTTAAAAATGAAGGAGTCAAGGAATTTGAATGAATATTTTAAAAAAATTATTATTAAAAAAATTTTTAGTCTTCCAATGACTGTAATTCATGATTGAAGGAGTGAATTCCTTGTACTTTTATAAAAGATTTGAATTTTTTTATATAAAAAACCTAGTATTTATTTGATAAAAGTGATGACATCAACTCTTCAAAAGTGAATGAAAAATATTTTTAATCACGTTACATAAATGGATCAGTTATTTAAGTATCATCCTTAAGGGATTTTCTATTTCAGTCATAGATCAAATATAGATGAAGTTCGAAATTATAAGGGAATTATGTCCTTAATTTTTGGGGAATCTCAAGCTAAAAAGATTATGGTCAAATATTTAGAACATGAAAATAAGGTGTAGGTCATGTTTATTCCATCAATAGTTTTTCTAATTATTACAGAGTCCGAGAAAATAAATTTTTCAGGCATTTATATCATCTTCTTCATTTTGAGTAACATAAAGTTCAATATAATTTGGTACATATTAAGGTAGAAGTACTATTATTGTTAAAAGATGATTAGATGCCTTTTTATCCCTATTTTAGATTGATGCATATTTTTATTTATAATAGAGTAATGACTGTTGACATTAGAAGAGGTTTAATATTTCATCCCAAAAATATTCATTAAAGTATAACATTAGGAATTTTTTTTTCATATAGAGTGTGGAAATAGGAAGGTTAATTCTTGTTGGTGATGAAGAGGATGAGACATAAAGTTCACATGAATAGAGGGATCACATGAGCTTAATGTTAGATAGATATGAAATTCATGGTGTAGAAAATATTGGAGGATCCCAAGTAGAGGGAGAAGCTTGTATACCAAAAGGGGTTGTAGTTTTTAAAATTTATTATATTGGTGATGAAAAAATATTTTTTATTACAAGAATATGGAAGGTTTTTTAAGAAAATATTCTTTCTAGAGGTGGTGATGTTATTCAATTTCCCATAACTTTTCAAGAACCTAATCTCGAGGAAGGTCATGGAGTTGTTCTTGTTTAGAGGCCTTGAATAATATAGTTACTTAAACAAATAGGGAATGTTGATGAATCTACTACTAGTACCGTTGTTTAGCCAGTTCCTATTAGTGAATAAATATATTTCCCTATTTTCATAGTATAGAACATCCATGAGTGAAATCCAATCATTCAAAAGGATCTCAAATAATAGATTTAATGGTTTATTAAAATGAAAAACATATTGGGGAAGTTACTCTATCCCCAATAATGAACTTTATAGAGGAAGATCGTTTTGATGAGAAGGTGAGTACTCCGTTACTTCTATAACTAACATGATTGAGAATCAGTTAGTTTTTTGGTCAATGAGTCCTTGCTCAATATTATAGAAAAAATAAACAAGGTAAAAAAAAGTTTATGGAGACATATCCACTCCAGTTGCTATGGATTTGGAAGTCTAATCACTTCAATTAGTTGACGTTTGAGAACCCACTGTAAGGGTTGAGGAAGTACCCTTGGAATTAAAGGACGATTCCATTTCTGAGGATCATGCTCAAAATACTGACGAAGGCCTCTTTTAATTTTTTGATGTGTTCATAAATGAGGTCATAAAGATTCAAACAAAACATAAGAGTTTAAGGATGTCTGTTGAAGACGTGATATGTGCATATATTCCCAAAACTAAATTTGAATCACTCTAGATTAAATATCACAGTTTGAAGTAAAATTCAATCCCTATGAAACATTTTGATGATTTTAAAAGTGATGTAGATTATCAGTTTCTAAATATTAATGGAGAAAAAGTTTCAAAATCATATTTTATTAATATGAAGATGTTTTTTCCATCCAGTTTGAAAGTTCAAAGTAAGTAAGTTATAATTTGGGTATAATTTTCACATATGATAGAGTATGTTCTTAAGATGTTTAGAGAAGGTTAGAGAATTTATCTACTGATTTATTAGATATAGACAAAATCATTCTTTTTTTTCAATTTGATAATGTATCCTTATACACTCTACTGAAAAATAGGAGTTGGTTGAATGGTTTACTTCAATAAAACTAGTATTCAGTTTTATGGTCAATTGGTTTAGATAAATGATGGATTTTTTTTTCAATATTCTAACAAGGTTCATAATTTTATAAATTTAAATATGATATAAGAGTTTAAGATGAGTCATGAATACAAGCATTTGATGAAAATGTGTAAAGATGCGATGAATTATAATTTCATGGATTTTATGGTAGATTTCATGGATATGCATAAAATTCTTAGCAATTCCTTAACCACTGAATCATATTTCTTTGAATGAAAAACAAATATTCCTTCCTCTCACCCTATAGATTAATCTATTTATACTTGAGAAAATTATTACTATAATCTAGGACGATTGATAAAAATAATTTATCTTGTTATTAGATGTTGTGTTTGTTTTCTGCGTGTCGTTGTTTTATGATTCAAAACCTATCCATTTTTAGTATAACCATAAATTTATCTTATATAACATCAATGTACTATTTTATTTTAAATTAAATTCATTTTTATACATTTTTATTCTATATTTTTTATTTCACAAAAATTGAGGGAAATATGGACAGACATGTTAATTAAACTCTTATGAAATTTGATTAATTAATCTCTATTTTTTTGTTTGTTTAATAAATAAAACCTATAAGTATTTTTTTATGTTTATATGGGTTTTCTGATAATAAAAAAATCATATTATTAGGACTATATTTTTTGAGAAAAAAAATATCATTAAGTTCTCATTGATTTTAATGCTCATAATACCCTCATTTTTACTAATAGAGTCACTTTGAGTGTATTTTTGGTTTATATTTATTTGAAGGTTAATTTTAATTTTAATATAATTATGGAAGTTTTACTTCTATAATAATCTTTTATTTGATTGAAATATTATTCTATAAATTAATATGAATGTTTTGAAGAAATATGGAATCAGTATTCTAAAAGTGATGTTGAAACCTAATATTGGTATCTAATCCTTTGTTTGGAACCCCAATTTTATGTAGAATTTTTTGTTTAGGAAGATAAATTTTTATGGTATATCACATTTGAGTACCTAATGTTTTTTTTAGAAAACTACGTTTATGATAAACGTTATGTTTAGGAACCTAACTTTTGTTAAAGATCCTCATGATTAAGTAAGTAATGATTGGTATATACCTAACATAATTATCCTTTCATCGATATCATAATACATGTTCTAGAACTATATGTTTGGGATCAACTGAATGATGGAAAACATACTTTTTAGTTATCCTCATGAATAATAATCTCCGCATTTTTAGTCATCTATGGGATTTTAATTTTGAATTATTTCCTATATTTCTCTTATGATTTCACTGGAATAATATTTCCATAAGGATATTCAAATATTATTTCATAATGTCTTCATTAATGGATTAATTGTTTCATATTTTTAAGTGAATTTAATATTTTCCATGAATTATTAAATTCAAATTTCAAATAAAATAATCATTTTGATTATTGTGATTTTTCTAATGATTTTATCAGATTTTATTTACCACAATTAAATGGGGATGATTATTTACTTATCAAACATATATATCTATTAAAGATTTTATCTTCTTTGATAGTGATCTATTTTATTATATACATGATTATCTAAACATATTTCTCTAAACTTACATTGGATATTTCTTATTACAAAAATTATTGGCCTATTTATTGTAGATGCTCTAATTAAAATATTTTAATTATATTCTACAGTTAATTTAATATTTTCAAAAAAACACTTTTGAGACATAAAAGTTATAATTTATTTTTTTGAGTTATTTATTATTCAAAGATGTTTTTTGTTGCTTCTACATTGTATATACATTCTTTATTACAACTCAAAGATATATTATATTTAGTAACATGAATATTCGTATTGAGAAAAGTTATTTGAAATTATTCATCTATTCCTATGAATATATCTTCAACCATAAGTTTCATCATTTTTATCTAAATTATTTTTAATAGAATTTATCCATCCAAATAAAATACTTTTTTTGAACACCTAGGAGACTAAAAGTTTTGGGTGCTATTTATTTTCTCATTTTAAACCCTTGTAAAAGATTTAGTAACATGTTGTAGTTTCTTTCACATAACTATCAATATCTCATGTTAAATGATCTTCTATTGAAAAAACCAATCTTGTGGAGAGAATGTTGGTGGAGTGGACTAGGGGATCTTTTTTCCCTAACCAACAATAAAAAATACTATGTCTATTTATCTTATTTTCTTATAAAACATTAGTTTAAAGGAAATGAAATATAATTTACTTTAATGTTTCAAAGTGATATCCATTTTAAATTATTCAAGTTTTTTAAAAGGATACAATTAATTCATCTCTTATGTCTTATTAACCTTTCCAAGATAAAATGATGTATCTTTCATTAATTGTATTTTATTTGGTGTTATTTTCCTATATGTTTTAAAATATATCTGTTATTTCATATACCTATGTGAAATATATATAACTCTATCATTATAGGTCTTATTTGGATGATATCAAATCCATTTTATAGATAAGAAAATTATTTTTTATAAAACTATACTCTCACACTTTTATAAAATTTTGTGCATTATTTTTTTCTATTTATTTTTAAATTTTAAAATCCAATTTAGGAGGTTGTGGAGCTTGGGACCTAATCCTCTTTCCCAATAACTATTTGACTAAAAGATAAGTATTTTTATTTAATAAACTAATAAACTAGAAAATATGGGGAGTTATAGAATTTTATAAACCATTATAATAATAAAACAATCCTATAAAATTGTTAGGAAATATATTTTTAAGTAGTTCCCAAAAATGCTATATTTTTTTGCATGATTATTATAGGAAATATTATGACAGACATGTTGAAATGATTATAGTATTCTCAAATTTAGTAGAATATGTTATTTCTGATCATGCTATTCTTGTGTCTGGAAGACCTTTTTGGTATGAATATTGTATGTTTATTTATAGTCGAACTATTAGACCCAAGTTTAGTAAGCTCAAGTATGGTTAAAATATTAACCCTAATTATAATTGGCATTAGTATTTTTAAATTTTTAGGAATAAGTAAGATAGGTATAAGTATAGTAAAATTTCTATATATGATATTAGTAAGATTGAACATGGTATAACTGGTAACCCAAACATGGTAGGATAAAGTATGATTGATTGATAAAGTCTGGGTATGGTAACTATAATATGGTAAACTAGATTATGAGAAACCATGTATAGTAAACATGAGTATAGCTAAATTGCGTTTCATAAGTATATTCATATTGAACTAAGTAGTGAAAGTTATGTTATCTAAACATGGTACTCTGTGAATGGATTATCAAATTACTTAAGAATCACTATTCAGGTGTTATTTTGTTTGTTTAATTAGATATGGAAGATTATCTCACATATGGACATATCTATATATAGTGATTTAAGAGGAACATATGTATAATTTTTAAATAAAAGCTATCACAGTTGTCCCATTTTAAGGAATTTTAGGAAAGGTTTTTGTATACCCATGTGTGCTATCAACGCGATAATGGATCGAGGAAAATTTTAAATTTATTATATTTTATTTGTTATATTTTTTTACTCATTTTTAAATGTTTTTTATTAACTATAGAAATGGTAAATAAACTTTTTTCCTTGTATGAGTTTGGGTTTTTCATTACACACATTATGGATACTAACACATTCATGCACTATAAATTATTACATAATGGGTTGTTAAAGTCATTAAGGAAATTATTCTAAGTATTATACTCAACTGTGTATGTAAAAAATGTGGGGAATTGTGTAGTCATATATAGATGATATTATTAACATTGTATTTGTTTATAATAATATATATTTTTTGATACTAAAGACCATGGGTATCTTTAATAAGGTTGTTAAAACCAGTGAAGATAACATGGATTCATGGTTTAGAGTTACCTTTTTTATTTTGGTGTATACATAGTGGAAAAATAATAAATTTATTCTCTATATTCTGTGTATTGATAGGGGAGGCCTCCTTTTTTACATTTTTATTGTAATGAATATACATGACTCTATTTTTGGATATTGAATATGATTCTATTTCATATTCCAATTTCTTCATCTCAAATTTTACATGTTATTTTTAAACAAGGGATATTAAATAGGAGGATACTTTTCTTGAATGCATGTTTTGAGAATAATGTATCTTACAAATCATAATGATGATATTTTAGTAGAATTTGGGTGTTATGAGGGTGAATTGTTTATAGTGAAATAATGCCTCCAGTATTATGTATGGGAGCTTAGTTTTTTCCATCCCTTCAACCTCTTTTGATCATGGGTAATTGTTTAATTATTTTTTATGATATACCATAAATTACATTGGTTAGTTTATCATAGAAAATTTAAAAACAGTATTATAGTGATTTTTAGATGTTAGGTAATGTTATTAGTGGTGATAAGATTCCATAAATTATTGGTTGATAATAGTTAAGGATGGATGAAATATTTATGTGGAAACCTAAGATTACTTTGATAGTTTGATTATTATAAGTTCTTTCCCCTAATAGTGAGTGTAGTGTGGTTTTATATCTATAAGATTTAATTATTAGTAATGAATAATGATTATTTAATCCATGATATGGGATATCTCAAGAGATGAGACCATCACATCACATGTTCTTTTGTGTGTTTGATAATATTATTCATTTATCAACTCATATACGAGATTTCACATATTAAAATAAATTAGTAAATTTTATATATGACTTCCAAGTATAGTTTGATTCCTAGAATGAGAGTTTACATAATGAAAAACTATACTAATAACCAGAATGTTATTTTTAATGTGTGGAATTATATATTTTAGTAATTATAGGCCCATGGGAATCTGAAAATGATTTTATTGATGAAATAAAAGAAAAATGTTGGTCTTATATACTATATATTATATCTATATTAGTTTTATTTTATATTTAAATTCATTCTTTTTTATTTTTGGGTAAAAACGATTAATGATTGGGAGGTTGTAAAAATCATGAAAAAGTTAATATTTTTAATTTAATTATAATTTTTAAAATTTTAATTATTTTATTATATTTAATATGGGACTTTTTAAAATTTTAGGGTTTTTATTTGAGGATTAAACATCTATTGGTGAACTTGAATATATAATTTATCAATATAATAGTTTTCCAAATTATGAAATACAGTCAGTTTTGATGTTTTAATCTAAAGATTGAATGTCAAGATCAACCTATAAAGGTTAAGTGATCTGGGATATGATTATGTGATATTTTAGTTTAAAATTAAAAGTGGTGGATGGTTTTTTTGAAATAAAGGATATATTTATTTGTAGAATTAAATAATAAATTTAAAACATTAATTTAGTTAAATTTTTATAGAAGTGGATTTTATTTTTAAAAGTGTAAATACCTTTTAGGCATTCCAATAGGAATCATACAAGATAATACCTTATATGTACTTACATTTAGTCCCCCTTCATTTCTTGAACCATTATCCTTTGATATGGAAATCATCCATTGATTTTCATATTAAGGATCCAGAACCTAATCTTCTTCCCATTCAATTACCTTCACCTCTAGGACTATTTATTAGAATATTTAAAAAGACATTTTACTTGTATAATGGATTCAATATTGGATTTTAACTATGTAATGACCATTCCTTGATTATATTCTTGATTTCGGTGATCCTATGGATCTATGTTAGGTGGGATCAATCTATATTGGTATACATTGTGATTGATTGTTTTAAGGACGTGTCAGTAAGTAGATTTAGTGGGTTTCAATGTATTAAATATTGAATTAGTTTTTTCAAGTTTTTATTATAAGGAATATATTTAAAATGTGTTAGTGGGTTTAAATTATCAAAAGATATGTAAATTATATTATTTTTCCATCATAAATATGATTAAGAATTATATCTATATAGTTTAAAAAATATTTACCAAAGAGATTAAATGTTTGGGAAATTTATGTGATCAATGATATTGTATATAGGGGATTTATTTTATTACCCAAGGATATAAGTAGTGGTTTTTAATCTATTTAAACTAGGGTTTATAAATGGTTTACTACTCGAAAGTTTCTTTAATAGAAACCCACATCATAAAAAGGAACACCAAAAATTATCTTTAAAAACTAAAGTATGAAATGTAACAGTTACCCAAATTAACTAATCACTGGGTTTGCACATAAGAGAACATAGGTGAAAATATGGATATGGAAGAAAAATGTAACCATCATGTTCTGATGGAGAGTGCTAGAGAACATGTCTATGAAAAAGCCAACAATCACAAATCCATAAATTTGTGATGATCTAAGGTACCATCTGATTCATTGGATATAAGGGCACTAGGACAACATTTTTGGTTTTCAAGATCATTTCCCTAAAGTTGAAAATTCAAATTAGAAGAAATACTTACTTTATTTCACTACAATCACACCGCTGTTCGTGCCTTGAAGAATTTCCACTTCATCTCTTAAAGAAAAGAAGTTGAATTTTTCATTCATGAAGTGTTAGCAGATCATGTTATAGAATGATGGGTCATTCCATATGTCTCAAACAAAAGGATATCAAAAGTTTTTAAATATACATAAGTCCATATATGGCGATATTAAACGTATATGGTTCCAAAAATGGACTTATACTTCATCTATCATACCGCTTAATAAAATAAAACGAGTTTCTACTAACAAGGGACTTCATGTAGGCCAGTGGTAGGAGATAAATGCTGCTCTCACTTCAGTTGTGGGTTCAATTCCCACAGGCTTGTCTGACATGACGGGTTGTCACCCGTCCTGTAGGTTGTCCATTTTCTAAAACTACATTATAATATCGAAAAAATTTCTAGCCTTAAACAATACTGACTAATGTCCAACATAATCCATTCCAAGATTTAGGCTTATCCAAAATACTTCTGTCCAAGATCATATTATAAAGAAAACAATTACTAGAAATGTCCTCTACTGAGCATGTGATTACCATCATTTATCCCCCATATATCATACGATATATCTTGTTGTGAATACCTTAATCATGTATTCTCTTGAAAAATGAATACCCATTGAACCATAGTGAAAACATGAATACTTTCAAAAGTAAACTCTTTCCACATACCAGAATCCCAAAAATTTTATATACTCAAACCATAATATCACTTAGTACTTATATCAGTCATGAGCTCATGAATACTATCAAACATCTCATTATCTTCTTATCCCTTCATTATGCACATATCATCTACTTTCCAAAAATATCTGAATAACCTTTCCTGGTTACTGGTACCATTCATCATATACTTTCAAAAACTCAAGGGATGACAACAATGTAACAATCCTTAGATTTTTTCATATTCCATAGTACCATACATTATTCTTGATAAACATACAACCATTCCACAACCTTCTTAAAAAACTAACTGAGCCTAATCATTTTTTTTCATCTCATATATCAGTTGTAGTCTCTTCATCATCATCAACATAAATACTACCCATACGACCATGATGATTCACTTCATGAAACTTTCCCTTAGAGAATTGGTTTGCATAATGCCTGTACTTTCCACATTTAAAACATTTAATCATTGTTGATGTTGTAGAAATACCGTTATCATTGTCCAGGGTGTTAACTGAACCGTTTACTTTGAACTTACTATATTTTTGTCCTTATTTTCCACACCCAAAGCATCTTCCAGTTCCTTGGAAACATTCTCCCTAATGCCTCTTCCCACATGATTTACATGAGGGAAATTTAACTTTCTTTCCTCTATGATCATCATGAAACTCCATCTTTCTCTTATTACCTGAGTCTGGAAACTTACCAAAGTTGATATTATTGATCATATTATGAGATTGTTTATTAGGCATGATAACTATGTTTGGACTTCCAAATCCTATTTAATTTGGTTTCTCATGAAGAATTTCATTCCATTATCCATCATATCCTCCATTATTGTGAATCTTCCTATTTCCAGCCATTTTCTAAACCCCAAAAAAGAATAGTGTGAGAGGCCTAAATCATAATCAAAGGGGAGTAACTTCAATATCGAACATCTTAGGTTTAATTCTAATATCTTTACCGTAATTCTAGGACTATAACATATACTTATACGTAACCTTAGGGAAATCCCTAGACATACCTTAGAAGTATCTCTTGGGATCTCACTAAAGTTATCGCATCCTAATTTCCAATGATTGACTAAACCATTCCTCTAATACCAACTGTAGAGACCAAAATCTTGACGTACATGGACATTACATTACTGTTTTGGAATATCTTATACATAAAAAAACCAACACTCAAGGACTGTAATAGTTTAGTGTCTTTGGAAACTCGGAACATAATCTTCTAATCATGGTGAAAGATCTTCAACATCTCCCATAAAGATCCTCCCCTTTTGTTTTATTACCTAAAAACATTTTTTATATCCTGGGGAAAAGAAAACATATAAAGGGTGAGCTCAAATGATCAGTAAGGGTAAGCATGGAGAAAATATAACCAACCATATACATTTGAACTTAAAAACATGAACATGGTATTTAAACTTCAAAATCTTGAGCAATGAAATAAAACATGGCAATACGTAAGGCATAGATCATAATGGAACACCAATAATGATAAAATAGCATGGGAATAAAACATGTAATTGTCGCAAAACATTAAGCACATGATATTATTTCCATAGTAGCCAAGGCATTGCTTCCAAGACCATCTTAGTGGACAAAGTCCCTTTCTGAATCGAGTTAACACCTCGTTCCAGTCTTGTATCACTGAACGGGATTAACTTACCATTCTAGCCATGTCTATATCATGATATATAAATCTTTACCCAATGAATTGGAGTGAGATATAGGTCCCACCCATCTCGTAATGAAATCATTCTTACTTGTGCAACAACATGAACATAAATCATTCATCATTACCCAAAGTATAAAATGAGTTTCATAAACATCACCCCATCATAACATAATCCATAAAAAAATGGATATCATTTCATCATTAGAAAAGTTAAACCATGTAAATCATAGAGAAATTATACTTGAAACATAAACATATGAAATAATTCCATCTTATGTGGAAAATGGTTTTGATAAAACACTTGAAATAAATTCTTGAGGAAAATATCCTTTCTTCTTCAAAATCATTTTCTTTTCACAAAATTCCATGAAATTTTGAAAGAAAAGGATTTTTTTAACATTAGTCATTAAATGTTGTACTGTAAGCTTCATGAAAATAATGTTATGAAACCATAAAAATCCGTTCATGTCGTATAAGTTAAAAAAACATTCTTCTCGTACTTTTGTCAGAAAAGTAAAAAGGTTCCACTTGTGGTAAACAATAGTAAGATTCTTTTCATATGATGTGGTCATTAAAAAAAGGTAAAAATGACTTTAAACAAACATGGAAGAAAATTAAACATTTTATGAAAGCATTTTGAGAACATATGGACATGGATAATAAACATAACTATAAGAACCCGGGTTTTTGGAACGGTTCAAAATCCCGACCCTGTTTAAATTTTTGACTAGTTTCAGAGGAAATTGGATTAAATGGGATGTTTTTGGAAATTTCCAAACTACACGCCATGTACTTTAAGTACACGCCGTG
Organism: Viscum album; assembly: GCA_963277665.1. NCBI lineage: Eukaryota > Viridiplantae > Streptophyta > Magnoliopsida > Santalales > Viscaceae > Viscum > Viscum album. The sequence goes on from OY728126.1 coordinate 1,750,080,917, forward strand.
TATGTACAGGTGAGTAGTCAGCCGTTTTCTCGCTGAGTACATGCCGTGTGATGACCGTGTAGTAGTTTCTTACTACACGGTGTGTAGTTTTGAACACACCGTGTATACCCCGACCATGTGGTGTCCATAAATGGAGTGTAGTTCGTTGGCCGGGTGAACCAGATACACGTCGTGTTCCCCTTTGGACACACCGTTTAGTCTAGCCCTATATGAGGTCATACATGGCGTGTAGGCCTATTGGCCCGGTAGAACCAGGGGCACGCCGTGTTCCCTTTGGACACGCCGTATAGTCTAGCTGTCTATAAGGGAAACACATGGCGTGTGAGTACATCACCGAGGAAAGTAAGAGGAACCAAGTATACGCCGTGTACCCCTAGGTACACGCCGTGTACTCATGTCGGCAGGTTTGGAAAGTAAGTCGGCGGAATTCTGCCATCTTATGAACAGTTAAATGAACTATACACGGCGTGTAGTCCCAAAGTACATGCCGTGTACTTTCTTTTTTTCACTTAAAATGGGTAGTAACCTCGTTTTGAGGTTCTGGACCAAACCTCCACCCCCAAGTCGGCCAAATCTTTAATATTCTCCAGGATCTTTGTCCGATGTCAGATTCGATCACAGTTTAGTGTGTTGGAACCCCCTCGGTAAGGCCACGATTCCTCTTTGGCCATTTTGTCTGATTTTAGTTCTAGAATGAGTTATAGGCATTTGAACGGTATTGAATCTTTTGTATATTTACTGCGTTTTAGACCAAATTGGCGGTTTTTACCGGAGGAGTAGCATCATACAAGTCTCAGGTAGGTTGTGCATACCTCATTTTGTGTTTTTGTGGTTGTTTGGGTGATGCGGCCTTCAGCACATTTTCGGGTATTTTGAGCATGACCCATTTTTATCTACTATTTCATATGGTATTGCTTGTTTGACATATAGGATGCCTTTGGGTATGACTTGTTACTAGTTTTCATGATCGGGGTCGGGTGAGGGGTCGTTGCTTGTCGGGGAATTTTGTTCAGGGAACACAAAAATGGTTTTAACTGAAATGTTAATGTTATAAACTGTTAGTTTAATTTATAGATATTTGATATAAAATGTTGGAGGCATTTAAGACCTCAGTGCTAGTATGGGACATCACCTGATAGAGTGCAATTCAACTATTTAGTTTGTTTTTTCGATTTTTGTTTTCTGTTTAAATGTGTTATATATGCAATTGTGGGATTGCATTTGCTGGACCCTGTTGGGTTCTGTTGGGATTGGACTGGTTACGCTTGAGTGATGTTGATCATAGGTTGGGGCTTTTCCCGGGTTACTTTGGGTGGTTTTGACCACGGGATTGGGCGTCATAGACGTCGTCTTGAGGCAGTTCGACTATCAGGTTGGTCATGGCCTAGGATACTAGGATGGTGATGACATCGGACTTGAGCGACATGGTCGCAGGGACAGGAGGTGTCAGACGTGTTGGTGGATTAGGATTATTTTGGTGATTACTGCTCACCAGGACGTTGAGTAGTGTGCACATAGAGATACTCCGTGATGAGGTGGTTTTGACCACTCGTGTCGGTAGAGGCCCCTGCAGTTGCGGTTAGGTATTTTGGTTGGGGGTGCTTTCCGTAGAAATCCACGTGGAAGGTGAGGAGCCTTCAGGGGATGGGCGTGCCTTCGGGATGTCGGTACATGAGACACAAGGTGTCAGGAGGCACATGGTACCGGGTTACTATTTTTTGGATGTGCCTTTGGGACGTCGGTACTTGAGACACGTGGTGTAAGGAGGCACGTGGTGCTGGGTTACTATTCTTGGGCGTGCCTTTGGGACGTCGGTAGTTGAGACACGAGGTTTTAGGTGGCACGTGGTGCTGGGTTACACGACAGAGATTCCGGCATTGGCCGAAGCAGGTGACTCTCCATGGTGGCTGTTGAGAACCAGTGGAGTTTGTGTTTAATTGTGCATTGTATTGTTTACTACATTCCTTGTAAATACACGACTTCTTAAACACATATATTTGGTACACATCGTTGGGTGGTATCCTACTGAGATTTGTCTCACACCCTGCATGGGCCCTTTGGGACGCGTGCAGACTTTATGGATTTACGTGCAGGAAATAGGCCAGCTTCAGGAGCTGGGCTGCGTTAGTTGTTTCCTTGAGATGGTATGGACCTTGAGGTCATGCCTAGCTGGGGTTTACATTGTTTTGTTTAATTTTCTGTATTGGCATGCTTACTTTTTGTAGCTACTGTTGGTTAGCCATTGGTGCCCTTTTATATTCAGTTGTGTATGACATGCCATGCATGCTTATTTTACTGTTCAGTTGTAGTTACATGTTATTATCATACTGTTTTGTTTATTTCTGCTATTGTGTTATATTTATTACTTCTGCTATTTATTTTTATTGATTATACTTCCGCTCTGTGGGTCTAGTTCGAGTCTACTGAGTCTTTCTTTCCGCTTCATATTTATTATTATTCTCGGACCAGTACCCTTATTATGATCCTACGAGAGGGTATAGCCTCCCCACTATACCTAACGGACCCTCGCTGCTAGTCGGCAGCCTTTGGCATTCAAGGAGGTGCGCCTAAGGTAGTAACACCCGACCCGTTCGGCACTATTCGGGTGGCTAGCCGGGTCCGAGACTTTACAAAGTGGTATCAGAGGAGTTCTTGACAGGGATTTAGTAGTATCGTTTTACTGGATACTAATGAGTTTGAGGAATCTCGTTTATTTTTTCTGGTTTTACTATTTGGGATATGGTAGACTGGAGATAGTTTGTTATAGGAATTGGGTTTCTAGGTTGTTCTTGGGTGCCTGCATCCCCAAGTACGAGGGATGGACCTAGTTTCTGTAGGTGGGAACTACTATTTTTTTGCTCAGATTACAGTTTATATGATTTTCACATCGGTGGCTCACTTGATGTGTGATGTTCATGATTGTAATATTTGACCCTTGACCTGGTATGCTAAGGGAGAATTGGACCTTGGCCCGGTATGGCAAGGCTTGGATGCATGGCTTTGATAGGCACATTTTTTGGGTATTTCAATTTCATAATTGCACGTATGCTTTGTGAAGTGATAATTCCATGTGAATGAAATATCAAATGTCATGCTTAATATGCTTTAAAATGCCAATGGGTGAAGTTCCTGATAGAACTTCTAGTTGTGAAAATGTATATGCCATGCTTTATATTTTGTAGAATTGCATGCTGCAGGATATTTGGGTCTGATTCCTATAAGAGCATGTCGGTGAGCTGACGATGGTTAGAGGTACATCGCAGTGTGGCTGTGATCTCCATGTTTCCTTTTTGGCATGACCTATAGAGGCATGTCTGTTTTGAGTGCATGTGGTGCACAAGATCTATGTGAACTGACTAGATGCTAGTCAGTGGGATTGGCACCATATCAGGTGAATGATATATATATATATATATATATATATATATATATATATATATATATGAGATGTGTAGCATCAGGGCATCAAGGATTTAGTTACTTGAGGTGCCGAGGGCATCGGGGCATCGAGGATGCGGGTTACGTGCGGTGAAATGGGCATCAGGGCATCAAGGATGTAGGTTACTTGAGGTTCCATGGGCATCAGGGCATCGTGTATGCGAGTTACTTGAGGTGGTAGGCACCAGGACCTCGTGGAGGTGGATACAGATGCGGTGCAGAATACGTTGTGTGTCAGAAGCGACACAGGAGCACCAATGGGGTGCGGGGGTGACGATGCATCACGGGAGGACTACGCGTCCGGGAAACAGGACTGTAAACCTTGGTTTCTTTGAGTTTTGTTTGGTTGAGACCGAGTAGGCAATTCCTAAGGTGGGGAGACCCTTGAATAATTTCTCCACAACCTTGGGACAGAGGTAGTACAGGTTGTTTAACTGGGATGGGCGTGTTCGGTGCCATCTCCAGGTTTTGTTCGGTAGCTCGGGGACAAGCTACGTTAGGGTGGGGAGTTTGTAAGCACCTGGGTTTTTGGAATGGGTAAAAATCCCGACCCTGTTTAAATTTTTGACTGGTTTCTAAGGAAACTAGATTAAATGGGAAGTTTCTGGAAATTTCAAGACTACACGCCGTGTACTTTAAGTACACGCCGTGTATGTGCAGGCGAGTAGTCGTTTGTGTTCTCGCCGAGTACATGCCATGTGATGACCGTGTAGTAGTTTCTTACTACATGACGTACAGTTTTGAACACCCCGTGTATACCCTGACCATGTGGCGGCCATAAATGGCATGTAGGCTGTTGGATGGGTAAACTAGATACATGCCATGTTCCCCTTTGGACACACCGTGTAGTCTAGCCGTGTTTAACGCCATACATGGCGTATAGGCCTTCTGGCCGGGTAGAACTAGGGGCACACCATGTTCCCTTTGGACACGTCGTGTAGTCTTTCCATGTATAAGGGAAACACATGGCGTGTGAGTACGTCAGGGAGGAAAGGAAGAGGAACCAAGTACACGCCGTGTACCCCTAGGTACATGCCGTGTACTCATGTCTGTAGGTTTGGAAAAGTAAGTCGGTGGAATTCTTCCATCTTATGAACAGTTAAATGAACTATACATGGCGTGTAGTCCCAAATTACATGTCATGTGCTTTCTTTTTTTTTTGCTTAAAATGGGAAGTAGCCTCGTTTTGAGGTTCTGGACAGAACCTCCACCCCCCAAGTTAGTCGAATCTTCAATCTTCTCCCGGATCTTTGTCCGAGGTCAGATTCGATCACGGTTTAGTGCGTTGGAACCCCCTCGGTAAGGCCTCGATTCCTCTTTGGCTGTTTTGTCTGATTTTCATTCTAGAATTACTTTTAGGCATTTGAACGGTACTGAATCTTTTGATGATTTACCATGTTTTAGACCAAATTTTCGGTTGTTACCGAAGGAGTAGCATCGTATGAGCTCATGTATGTGGTGCATACCTCATTTTGTGTTTTCGTGGTTGTTTTGGTTATGCGGCCTTTGGAGCGTTTTCGAGTATTTTGAGCGGGACCCATTTTTATCTGTTGTTTAATATTGTGTTGCTTGTTGGACCTATGGGATGCCTTTGGGTATGCCCTGTTACCAGTTTGTGTAAGCAGGGCCGGGTGAGGGGTCATTGCTCATCGAGGAATTTTGGCCGGGGAACTCCAAAATGGTTTTAACTGAAATGTTAATGTTATAAACTGTTAGTTTAATTTATCGATGTCTGATATTAATTGTTGGAGGCATTTAAGACCTCAGTGCTGGTATGGGACAACACCTGATAGAGAGTAATTCGACTGTTTAGTTTGTTTTGATGGTTTTTGTTTTCTGTTTAAATGTATTATATATATGCAATTGCTGGATTGCATCTTCTGTACCCTTTTGGGTTGTTTTGGGCTTGGCCCGGTTACACTTGAGTGATGTTAATCATAGGTTGGGGCTTTTACGGGGTTACTTTGGGTGGTTTTGACCATGGGATTGGGCGTCATGGACGTCAGCTTGAGGTAGTACGACTGTTAGGTTGGGCATGGTCCGGGATACTAGGATGGTGATGCTATCGGACTTGAGCAACATGGTCACATGGACACGAGGTGTCAGACGTGTTGGTGTCTTAGGACTATTTGGTTGATTACTACTCACTGGGACTTTGAGTAGTGTGCACATAGATATACTCCGTGATGAGGTGGTTTTGACCACTCGTGTGGGTAGAGGCCCTCATAGTTGCAATTAGGTATTTTGGTTGGGGGTGCTTGCCGTAGAAAGCCACGTGGAAGGTGAGGAGCCTTCAGGGGATCGGCGTGCCTTAGGGATGTCGTTACTTAAGACACGAGGTGTCAGGAGACACATGGTGCCAGGTTACAATTTTCTGGGCGTGCCTTCGAGACGTTGGTACGTGAGACACGTGGTGTCAGGAGGCACATGGTTCCGGGGTACTATTCTTGGGCATGCCTTCAGGATGTCGGTACTTGAGACATGAGGTGTCAGGTGGCATGTGGTGCCGGGTTACACGATAGAGATTCTGGCATTGGCCGAAGCAGTTGACGCTCCATGGTGGCTGTTGAGCACTAGTGGAGTTTGTGTTTAATTATGCATTGTACTGTTTACTTATTTACTTGTAAATGCACTAATGCTTAAACACATATATTTGGTACGTACCATTGGGTGGTATCCTATTGAGATTTGTCTGACACCCTGCATGGGCCCTTCGGGACACGTGCAGACTTTATGGATTTATGTGCAGGAAAGAGGCCAGCTTCAGGAGTTGGGCTGCGTTAGTTGTTGAATGGAGATGGTATGTACCTTGAGGTCATTCATAGCTGGGGTTCACTTTGTTTTGTTTAATTTTCTGTATCGGCATACTTACTTGTTGTAGCTATTGTTGGTTAGCTATTGGCGCCCTTTTATATTCAGTTGTGTATGACCTGCCCGGGATGCCTGTTTTACTGTTCAGTTGTAGTTACATGTTATTAGCATGTTGTTGTGTTTATTTCCGCTGCTGTGTTATATTTATTGATTCCGTTGTTTATCTTTATTGATTATTCTTTCGCTCTGCGGGTCTGGTTTGAGTCTATTGAGTCTTTCTTTCCACTGCATATTTATTATTATTCTCAGACCAGTACCCTTATTATGATCCTCCAAGAGGGTATAGCCTCCCCACTATACCTAACAGACCCTCACTGCTAGTCGGAAGGCTTTGGGGTTCGGGGAAGAGTGCCTAAGGTAGTAACACCTGACCCGTTTGGCACTGTTCGGGTTCCTGTCCAGGTCCAGGACGTTACAATAACCCCAATAAATACTTACGAATAAACAATCTCGCATAAGAATGATATTGGAATAATTATCCCTTACCTTATGTATGATATGCTTCGTATGTATCCAGACCTCCTGTATAATGATTTAAATAATTGTATTGACTTATTAAATGATCATATTCATTGTTATGATATCATATATGGTTCAATTATGTCTTTATAATACCTGTTCTTTTATAAATTCCATGTTAAAGCAGTGTTTTGGGTAAAATCGTTTCATTTATTGTACATGTTTCGATTTAATTTTCTTGATATTATTATTAATTATTTCATGATTTAATTACTTCTATAATGTTAATCATGTTTTATATAACATATATATTTAGAATATACATATATATAATAGATAGATGAATGAAATGAAATACACCGTTCATGGAGACGGTAGGCCATACGTACGCATGAACGCTGTTTTCCTTTCCTTATTGACTTGAATGGAATTAAGTATATGACATACATATATATATACATAAATCCAATATCATTATTATTTCATATATTTCATGATTACTTATTATATATACATTATAATCATTCTTGAATGGTTAACATGGAGAATGAATCTCATCGCGTCGTGGAGACGATAATCCGTACGTACGCACGAGCGATCACATCATTCCCATAATTATTGAATTGAATTGGTGTGGATGATATAATATTTCAGAATTATTATGATGTTATAATAACTATATATAGTAATTCTTCACACCATTATACCCATCCATGTAAGGTGGTGGTGGAAAAATAGATTACACCACAGCGTGGAGACGGTATTCTGTACGTACGCACGCGCGGTGATTTCATTTTTCATAGGATCGATAGAAGGTGAAATAGGGTTGTTTAATATTTATAATAACATATCAGGATATAAGTAATACTGATTTTATTTCTATATAATGAAACAAATAAATAATAATAAGTTGAAGAAGAAATAAACTTGAAAGAATCGGTAGAAGAGATTACCTCTTCCTCAACGCATCTCCTTTAAACTTCTTCTTAGGGTATTAGAGTTGGTCTTTTGAGAAGACCAGAACCATTATGATATAACTAGAGAGGTTAAGAAGTGAAATTTTCTGGTTTTGGCTGAGCTTCAAGGCTCAAAAGGGTGTGAAGAGAAGAGGGAAAGGATTCCCTTTTTATAAGGGAGGAGAGGGGCACCTTTGGAAAACATAAAATATTATTTTATAATAAAGTCATATTCGGTTTTTAATAGCTCCAAATTGATTTATTTAGAAGATAAGGTGGGTATGGGTCCAAAGAATCTCAAAAAATAGTTTTTAGTCAAGTTTAGGTTACTATTTAATCCTTATCATTTAGATTTAATTCTAAGTTAAGTAATTTAACTTTTACCGTGTCTTTTTGTTTTCTTACACTATATGGTTAATAAACACACTATAACAAGAAAATAGAACCCCAGGTGGTTCATTATTAATATATAAATCCTTATATAAGTCATTTGGCTGATACTTAGATTTTTAGGAATAAAATAACAATTAATAATATAATAGTTGGTTTAAAAACAATTTTATGTCAATTTTGACAATATTCGGTACTTGATTTTTGTTAAAATCATAACAGAATGATTATTTCGAAAAAAGTAAATTAAATCAATACTAACATGTACAATTAACCTTTAAAATTAGTTTAATTCATAAAAAGTCTAAAATTATATTTATTTGGGTATTTATAACATCAATTATATTAATATTTCATTAATGAGGTAATTACTGCATCACCATTGTGTAATAAATAAATTAAATTATTTAATGTCTAAAAGTTTTAAATAAAATACCATTATGTAGGAAATCATTTTATATTTTTAATTAATATTTATATTCTAATTTATCTTATGCATAAACCTATATTAAAAATGTTTTAGTTATTAAACTTTGATTTTAACTATTTTAATTCTTCTTTAAATAAAATAATAATAAATGTCCTAATCTAATCCAAGTGGACCTGAAGGGTAATATTTTATTCCTAAGGTTGTTTTAGGTCGAATTAAACTTATACAATAGTATTAGGACATGTTTTAGGGTAATAATAATATCATTTTTACCCTTAATTACACTATTTACTTTTAATAGTGGTAAATAAAAGTAAAAAGTTACTATTCACCAAAAATTATTTTCATCTCATTGAACCCAATTTTGCTAACTGATATCAACCGTTTCTCTCATATTTTTGAAATTCCACTCACAGAAGTGGTAAAATTATGTTTTATGTAAATTTGCAAATTCTCCTAGGAGGTGGGTAAAAGACGGTGAAAAGTTCAATAAAATTTTTATATATCTAAAATTGTTATAAAATTAATCCAATGAATTGAATTGAACTTATATAGGTATTATGTATCTATTTTTAACTAAAATAAATTTAAATAAAATAGATAATTATTTAAATAAAAATTCAGTATTTATATAGTAACTCAGTGTTTTCACTATTCATCAAAAATTGAAAGTGTTCAGAAAAATATCAAAAATTCACCCTAGGATAATTTCGATATTCTGAATCCAAAAATGAAGATAATTTTGAAAAATAAAATTTCAAAAAGTGGGTATTAATATTCATAATGGCTAGTTCATAATAATATTATAATAATATATAGTTTAGTGAAACTCGGTATTGCGTACTACACACGCTATCGAGGAAGGTCGCGATTGCGTGTAATACATGCCAAGTCAGGGCTACATGTAGTGAAAGATCCCTTTGGTGTTTCATATATCATAATAAAAACTTATTTCATTTATACATTAAACAAAATCTATATCTAATGTCGCGTAGAATAATTCCCACATAACAAACTTGAAATTGTTTATAACCCAAGCCAAGAATAGTGTTGCGTATACTGCAAGCTAATACGGTGTTGCGTATAGAACAAGCTAATTTTTGTGTAGCGTACAACAGAAGACATCAAAGTAATTAAAAAGAATATTTCTCATAAAATCTCAGTATGTTACATTAAACTAAGGATAAACCATATATTCCATCAGAAAATAAATATTATCTTCAACCACTAGTTTATAAAGTCACAAACTAGTCTATATATATTGGGATCCATAAAATTAATCAATCATCTACCCAATTATCATGGATCACCTTTTAATTAAATCAATAAACAATCTTGAGGCTACCGATACTTTTTAACTATCTTTTATAAAAGATAATGAACCCGTTTTAACCTAATAATAAACAATATATTAAACCTAATATTTATCCATCAAAAAATCATTTATTCTCTAATAGTAATCCCCAATAATATATCCTTTTCAAAAAATAACTTTTAAAGTTTATAGATATCATTTAATATATTTATACATACCTTTTACAAAATTTACTATTGAAAAATTCTAATATTTTTTACATAATCCTAATTAATATTTTGAAATATAATAATATCATCACTACCTATAGATAATTAATGAAAATAGAAAAGAGTATATAGATTTAATTTATATGAAGATATAAAACTAAGCACATTTGGAAAGATATTTAAACTCACATTTTTTCATCATAACAAGAGTATAATAAAATTATAAACCCTTTAACTGTGATCCTTTATTCACTTATAAGATATAGTAGTTTTAGGATTCATACCTTATCAAATTAATTTTTTTGTGATCCAGGTTCATCCAAATACTAAAATTCAGAATGTTTATTAATAAAATTAGTGAAAATGATCATAGGAATATAACAAATCATCCAAATTAAGTCTTTTCTAATAACACCTTCACTTCATCATTTGATACTTTTATTTCAACCAACTATTATTTATGTTAGGTTGTCCAGTACATTTTTTCATAATCCCTTAAAGTAATTAGGGATAAAATCCTTCATAATGGTTCAAAAATATTATATAATAAAAAAATTAATATCCCACACGAGTGTAGGTATAAGTGTGAAATATTGGGACACCTAAATTTTCACTAGAATTAATATTGAGGCAATGCTCAATCAACCTTTTTAAGAGTTGATTAGCCTTAGACACTTTATTTTAGAAACTACAACCACATTCAGTTGTCGAATTTGGGTTTTAATTTCTAGAATAAACCCACAACTTATACATTACCAGAACATATTAATGTCATCTTATACATAGACTTATCCCTTATGATTATCCCTATGGTGTATCTGAATCCAAAAAATATTACCTCAACCATTTTCAAGGTTTACCTAGACCATAGAAACTACAATCATCCATAAAATATGAACAATTTGTTACATTTTTTACTGGTTATTATTCATCAAATGATATCATCCTAATATGTAAATTTATTTTAAACCTACTATGATACCTACTATAGTAGTTTTTATATGTGACCATTAAAATTATATGACATAAATAATATATTTCATTTAAAAACATTACCAATATATTTTATGTTTATATTTTTATATAATTAGTAAGAAACATTATCTAACAAAATATGTGTCATTTTCAAGAAATTGTCATTTTAACACAATAAAAACATCTAATTAACGCATAAAAATTATTCAATTTATCCCAAAAATTATTCACTTCATATACCCTTATAAATACATATTACGTAACATTGGGAAACTAATAATATGAAAATTGGGATCTCATATGATCATTAATGGTAAACATAAGTGATAAAAATGAAATATCTTAAGTGAGTACAATATAACTATATGAGTATAATCAGGATACAAAGGAAAGCTATACATAACAAAGTGTAGATCATATATCATTATATAGGGTCAATTTCAGAAATTCAAATAGTGTGGAAACAATACTGAATAAACTTGATCCATGATATAATAACATTGTGATACCTTATAAATTTTGAAAAATCAGAAGAATATAAATTAGAACATAATAGATCAGAAAACACAACCTGTTTACCATAGTGTTTCATGCATCACTTGCATATTTACCTTGGAGGATTATGAATCACAACCTGTTTCTCACAATATATTATGCTTCACTCTTCATTTCACTAATATCTCATTATATTCAAAGCTTTACCAAATGAAGTGAAGGGATATATACGGCCCACCCATCACTTAAATATTAACCATACACATGTTTCCAATATAGAATAATAGCTTAAATGATCCTCATGAAAACAATGGGTTTCATGTAATGTATCATATAGAACCCATGGATGGAAAATGGGTATAAAGTATCTTTTTATGTAAATTACATTCAATACAAAAAATATTGGATATCATATTTATACTGTATAGATAAATTATACATGGTTAGGATTATAATTCTTTTAATCAATTGATGTCGGAAACCTAGGTTAATACAATAAATTCAATGAAATAGAAAAATATGGTATTCACATAGGGAAAACACTGGATGAAATAAATTATGATTATACACTTATGGATATTATGCAATATATAGGGAGTGATCAATAATTCCTAGAAAAATATAATGGAACTTTATACCATATAGAGAAAAAAGGCGGATGGTTTAAAATAATTTATTTCTATGGTAATAAAGAAAACACATAAAGATGTTGAAATAGATGAAAAATATCATTGAAAAAATAATACATCAAATTGAGTCACCCAAGAAGTGACCAATAATCAAATATTTTTCATCCAGGAGTTTCATAACATAAATTATAAACATATATATTTATTAAATAATAAATCATGAAAAATTATTCTAATTATTATAAATCATTTTGAATATGAAAATTAAAATGGAGGTGAAATTTTCAAAGATCTTTTATAATTAATTTTTTACAATTTAATGAAATAAAAACATTCATGTCACGTTCACAAGTAACTTTTGAAAATGTAATGTAAAATTTTTTGATAACCTTTTATTTTATAAAGTTGTTTCTAATAATGGATCCTTGAATTTGAAATAAATTTTTACATATGAAATATGAATCCAAAGATAAAAAAATTAATATTTAAACAAAATATACCTTTTTAATACTTTGAAAATACTTTCATTGAAAACACAAATATTATATTTATTAATAAAAAGATATTTGTATTAAAACAAAATTTTCCCAAAGAGGAATTTAAAATAAAAAATAGAATATTAGGGTCGGAGAAACCAAAAATGGAAGAAAAAATTTCAATATAAAACATTACAACTCAAGTAAAATATATTTGAGTAATTAATATCAATTATGGGAAACATACTCTATGAATAATGAAATAATTGGAAATAGGTTTATGTGTTAAAAATTAAAACAATTAGAGAATAAAATATAATACAATAAAAATGTTTAGTTTACTTAACTTATATGAAATAATTTCAAAAGAATAATCATAAATCAATGAATGAAAAGTTAGGGACCAAAATCTCTTACAACTTGTATACCACTTCATCCATAGTACAGTATATAAAAAATACTTTATTTAGATTAGAATATCCCATTAATTAAACATAAATAAATTATAGATCATTCATGGTATAGTAAATCAATAGAACACCATACAAGGTAAACATGGTGAATAACATGTATCCTGTCCCAAAAAAACATGAATATAAACCAAGAAAATAATTACATTATATCTATTTTTAGTCAAATTCCTCCTAAGCTCTTGCATATTTGAAATAAATATCTTAACCATCTATTTAAGAACTATATTCACATAAAAATCAATTTATAATAAAAAATTCATATTTATTATCTAAATTAATATTAGTTAGTTATTATCTATTTCCAATATTTGGTGTGAGTAATATTGATATTTTTTAACTTTTTTCATAAATCAGGTTTTTTATTCATCAATATGAAAAATTTATCAACTCTTTGATAATAAATTCACTATAATCGAGTGTTTTTAATTATTTATAGTTTTTTAATTTAATTATTTGGGAGTATTTATAATGACACATAAAATTGAATTTGGTGATGGTAATTTTTTAATGATTCATAGATAACGAATTGGTTTTCATAAATAGTTTTTAAATTTTTATGAATTCATTATAAATACAAAAGTTTAATAATTTTTTCTCATATTTATATCATATATTACTATAAATTAAATTCCAATTGTTATCCATGATAAATTTTTATAGAACTATTCACTTAGGTTGTTATACCATCCCAAATAAAAAAATGATACAATTAATGGATCATTATGAATTTATGTAGTTTTAATATCATTATAAAAAAATCATGATGATATTATTCAGTATTTATTAGTGTGTTATATCATAATTAAAAAACTATCTTTTAGATGGGTGAATTTACCAAAGTTGATTGTGGCACACATTATTAATAGGTTATCCATTTATCTATTCTAAAACATTAATGATTTCCAAAAAATCATATTTATCTGTTAAACCAATTTTCATGATCATCCATATAATGTGGTGATTAGTCAAAAAATAGAAATAAATCTTTATATAGTGGTGGTAGTCCACACATACACATGTAATATGATTTTTTTCCATAGAATGGAGAAAAAGATTATTATTTTTTATCATTGTAGAATAAAATATATTCTTGTATATCGTAAATATATATTAAATACACTATTATGACCATAATTGTATGAATGTGAAGGAAAATGAAACACATTGGTTTCTGGAGGTGGTATCATATGCAATTCAATAATGCAAATTTTCTTATTAATAAAAAATGGAGTGGTGGTTAATGATTTTACAATCTTTATAAAAACACAAAATTATACTAATGATACTTATTTATTAATTTTAATATGTTTTAATGGAATATTATTTATAATGAGTGTATAAAATCATATAAAAATTAGAAATTAATTTTTAGAAATCTATACATCACATTATGGTATGTCTCCATTGAAAAGGGGTTAAACGTTTAATGGATGGTCTTTCAAGAATAAAAACACTTTATGAATGTTTATAGTAATGTGGAGGATTGTTTTGGGTATATTTGGGATGAAATAATAATTTTAAGGTGGGATTGGATGTGGGGAGAATATTTCCTCTTTTATGAGTAAAAGAGATGAAATGTTTTTAAATAACAAAAACATTTTAACAATGGGATGTCACTACCAATAAAAGTAGCTCCAAAATTTAGACATAATTTAGTAGGGAAGATATAAGATCGATTCAATCCTCGTAAAATAAATTTAGAAAAAAAATTAACATATTATCCCCTTTACCTATTTGGGCACTCATTTTTTCAATTTTGGTTTTCACTACGGTAACTAGTTTTTACCTAAACAATTTCTTCTACAATCATAAAAATAAAATGGTCCATTTTATATAATTTTCAGCTAATTATTATAAATTTTTAATCATGTTAATATTATTAAATTTCAAAATTTAATAATAAATTTATTTTATAGTAATCAATGTATAATGTATTAAAAACATTTTTTTAAAAATATTACTAAATTTATGAAATGTAAAATATATGTTTTCAAATGAAAATTAACATTTTTAAAAGTATACTAACACTTTTAAAATCCATATTTCTTGTTATTGTAAGGTTTTTTAAATTTAAAATATTTACTTATATATTAATAATGTAATAAAATTTATGATATTTTTAATGATGGGTAGTTATACTATTCACCTAGAAATAATTCTTTTTTTAAAAATAAATCAAAAATTATCGTAAGATAATATTTTTATCATTAATCCAAAAATAAATTTTGTTTCTAAATTTTAAATTTTATAATAAAAGTATTTTAAATTTTAAATAAAATTATTAATTATATTAAAAAATATTTTTATAGGAAAAATACACTATAAAATAATAGTAATTCGAATTATTAAATTCAAGAAAACACTAATAAATATAGGATTAATCAATAAAAATTATTTTTTGTTAATTAAATCATTTAAAATATATATAATCAATTTCATTTAATAAAAAATACAAAATATAAAATGATATATTCTTAAATATAATAATTAATTAAGTAAATTTTTATAAAATAACAATCTTTTTTTAAATATATATATTAATATTTTTCATAATTTGGTTACATAAATTAATCCCTCTTAATTCATTGAGTTATTTTAGTGGCCATATTTAATATTTATAGTATATATATATATATATATATATATATCCACATTACAGTTTCAATTTAGTTTTGTGTTTTATGTGGAGAAGGAAATCAAAGAAATTTGAATTAACAAGTGGAAAACATATATTAAAATCGTATGTCGTTACATTATCCTCCATTAATTAATTTTTTTTAAAAATTCATTTATTCATCAATATTTAATATTGTAATGTGTGTTGTTAACATATTCATTATTTAGGATATAACTTCTACTATGGAATCTACACTACTCTATTGGGATTTATTAAGTCACTTATATTTCCTCAAACAACATTAATAATTCATTAAACCATTCCCCCCAATCTAGATATACCCTAATCATATATTCTCCATTAAATATACACCCAAATACATTTGAATCAAAACATAATTAAAGAAAAGTACAACAATATAATGCAAAAAAATTATCTCTAACCTACAATAACTAGTTAGTGATGTGACACACTAGTCTATATATTTCATGATCCTTGAAATAGGTTACACATCACAAAAATATCATGGATCATATTTTAATTATATTAATAATTATTTCCATTGAAATAAATACTATCTTTCTCGCTTTTCTCAAAAATCAATCAACCCTATATTACCACAATACGAAGCATATATTAATAATTAAATATGACAATGTTATACTAAAAAAATCCTAGATAATAAATCCTAAAATAAGGTAACATTCATGAATCTGAAGAGTGGAAATATTATCCAACAAACATGAACTATGAGTGTATAACAATATGATACCTAAAAAATATTACCCAAACATATTCATAGAAATTATATAATATTGAAGTAGGTTACATAACCTATTTCTATTAGTATATCATGCTACACTCACATATTTCCAATAGGGAATAAATAATCATATCCTATTACACATAGTTTATCATAAATCACTACTCTTTTGACCATTATATAGAAATAAGTAATGATTTACCCAATGAATTGGATGGTTATGTAGAGACCTATAATT
This sequence comes from Viscum album, assembly GCA_963277665.1. Lineage (NCBI taxonomy): Eukaryota > Viridiplantae > Streptophyta > Magnoliopsida > Santalales > Viscaceae > Viscum > Viscum album. Next base: position 1,750,097,651 of record OY728126.1, read on the forward strand.
AGTTAAGGATAAACCATACATAGTTTCTATACATAAAATAATATCATAAAAACCCATGGGAAGAATATGGTTTTCATATAAAACATAATAAGAAACTCATTGAATAGAGATGGGTATTAGGTAACTTTTATATAAAATCATTCAATGAAATTAATAGATCATGTCATAATTACAATGTCTATATAGAAATTATTTGTTTAAGATAATAATGATACCAAAAAATTGTTGTATGTATCCTTGCTGAACAATATTCAATCAATGAAATCAAAAGTAGGGTATTCACATTGGAAATACATTGGAAGGGAAAATTAAACTTATAAATAGAAGATGATTAGGAAATAAATAGTTAATGATATATCATTCCAACAAAATAGAATGGAATTATATTATCAATTATAAAAAAATGTGGATGTTATGAGAAGAACACGGCCCCAGTGTAATAAAGGGAAATTTGATTGATGATGACCTAAATAAAAAACATCCTTTTAAAATAATTATTCGACCTGTATCACCCAAGAAGGGATCAAGAATAAAAAATGGATACTGTAAGTTCAATCCCTTAAATTAACTATATATATATATATATATATATTTGTGTGTGTGTGTGGGATTAATTAATATAACATAAATCCATTATGTGTAAATTCTTTTTCATAGGAAATTTAAAATGGGGTTGATCACATAAATGATATTATAGAAAAAAATTATCATTAACATAAAATATAGACCTGTCTCATATGAAAGTAACTTTTTATAATGTGATGTAAATGATTTTAAAAAATATAATTTTTAAGGATATTATGAAATAATGGATCCTTGAAAATGATATAAATTTTTCAAAATAATATTTTGATTCCATGATAAAACATTTGATAATTATAGGAAAGAAAACATTTAAATACTTTGACAATACCTTTATTGAAAACTTTCACTATAAAAAGTGTAATAGAATCATCTTTGTATCAAAACATAATTTCCCCAAAATGTATAATAAAATTGTATATAATATAATATTAGGATGTTATAAACTATGAATACATGGAAAACGTTCAATATAATATTTTATTTTGCAAATAAAGTATATTTGAGTTATAAATAAATATTATGGTAAATGTAATCTATAATTGTGACAAACCAAGTGCCATAGTGTTTTTATTTTTCATTTATTTAATAAGTGATTGAGTGAGTATGAGTTATAGTAGTTTGTGGGATGGAGTATAATTTTTATTATTATTTTTAGATGTTGTATTATCATCCTTCATAGTTGGAGTATCATTTGGTTCCCATGAGGTTAAGGTCTATCATTTGACAGTGCCATTTTTCCTTTCCTTGGTATAGTTTTTCAAACCATGAAAGCAATGTAAATATTGTGTCGGGTTCTGGGTGTGTCAAATATAATGGGATTATTTTTTAAAAACATTGGGGAATCGTAGGGGTAATCATGTAAGTTTATTCTAAGCCTACTGAGTGGACAACTCAGGGATGGTGAATGGTTTTAAAAACCATGTGGGTGGCCTAATTTGTTTTTATAAAAATGGATTTTATTTTATTTTATTTTTATTTTTCATTGCATTCCTCCCATTTATTTATTTCTTTATCTTCTTTCATCTCGCGTGATGCCACTACCCCTCTTATCCAACTATAAGCACCACCCCCTCTTGGGTCACTTTACCACATGGAGGTTTCTTCAAATTTCATTGGGTTTTGTGGTCAGTTCATCAAATTAGGCACTCTAGTTCCCTCCTCCATCATTAGTTTAGTGTTTTTCCTCTCCTCATCACCCCATCAAATATGAACAATCAGTATTTTACAGGTTGACAAAATTTTTGGGTCTTTATTCCATTATTAGAGAGTACAATGGGTCTCTCGGGTTATATTTGGGTATGTTGCAGTATTTTTGGTATAAGGAGAAGAATATCATACCATTTCCATTTTCCCACCATTTTTGATGTTTTTTCATATTCCCACTTTGATTTTTCCAATTTGATTTGGTTTTTTTTTGTGATTTTGGTTCACTCTTAGTTAATAATGGCATTTTAAAACTCCTTTAAGGATTTCACACATATAAATAGGCACTTAAATGTATATATATAATCCTTCCACATATTCCTTCATGGTGAGGGGAATATGTGCATTATATTAAAGTATGTATATATATATGTGTACATGTGTGTAAGTGTACAGATGGAGTGAAAAATAATAACTATGTATGAAACAATAATGATATATTTATGGATCTCCTTATAAATATTCATCGATTATAATTTCAATATATATATTTGGCTAGGTTTCCTTATGTACATGTAAAGGTGGATATGCACGAAAGTAGGAAAGTGAAATTTTGAGTGGTCATTATTGAAAGAATCAAGTACTAATGGGTTTTTTCATGGTTATCTTTTCCTTGAGGTAGGTGTTACTATGAAATTAATTACCATTTAGAATTATAATTTTCTTGTGCCTTCTAAAATATCTTATTATGCCAGTGTTGATATATTTGGTAGGATTGTGATGTTTTGAAACCATTTCATTCATCTCAGGTGCTAATCATAAATGATTTAGTGTATAAATCCCACATGTTCATGTACGAACTGTAATGTTTTATTTTACCGATCCCTTATGAAACAACTCTTAACTATGGAATTGGTTTTAAAAAGCCCTTATTGGACTTTGAAAATAATTATTTTTTCTTCAGGGTGAAATGATTATTAAAAAGGGAATTTCGATTTAAATAGATATGTTGACCTCAAAATTATTTGAAAATGGTTATTCAATTTTATTTCAAATGCTTATTCAAAATGTGTGTTTGGTTTACAGCATGTAGAAAACATTAGTTGGATTTGTTAAATGTGGGTTGATTGAATTGAATGGCTTTAGGCCTTTTTGGTTTTCAATAGTGAGACCCATGTGTGGTATATTTTTTTTTTAATATTTTGAATTCTTGGGTGATTTACATAATTTTATATAATTTTTATTAATGATGTTCATAGAGTGTGGAGATTTTTCTTGGAATATTAAGTCTTGTTTGGTTATTAATGTTCCAATTAGAAATTATATTCTAATTTAGATTTTCTAAATGGGAGTGGTTTTTTTAAATCCATGTGGTTGATGAAATGGATCAAAGTGTTTTAATTGTTTTAAATTGTTTTTCCAAATTAATTTAGAATATATTTTTCCTTGTGAAGGTTTTTTCATAAAATGGGCATGTTGGTTTGTGAAACTGTCTTGTGAAATGATTTTTAAATTCATGTCGTATGTTTATGATTTGGTTTCATGGAGTATCACATTGGTTGATCTAGGTGTGATCGAGGGTTCAGTTTCCAAGGGACTATGAGAGAATATGTGGTTGGGGACCATGGGAACATTCATTTGGTTTCCAAGGGAACATGAGAGCATTTAGGTTAGGGGACTACGAGTGACTTAATTTAGTGTCCATGGATTGTGATAACCTTGGGGTAGGAAGACCATGAGATATTCCATATTTTTTTCTAAGAGATCAAAATAGATATTGGAGTTGTTCCCAAGGAAAACCATGAGATCTTCCTTTTTTAACAAGCTAGCCAAAATTATTTAGACTCACTCAATTTTGAACATTATGGATAGATCCCTATGTACACATAACCATGTGGGGTTGGTTAATATTCATCATAGACATTTTCTTTGTGATGTGTATAATATGATGTAGTGAGATATGTGATGGCCATATTTGTTCATTGATTATATATTGTTTTTTATACTCTCCATTGAAAAGATTTTTTGCATAATTGAGCATGTTATGCCAATGTTTCCTTTGGTTTTTATTTGATATATATTGGAAAATTATTTAAAGTGACATGTTATCACATAAATATAACAAGTAAGTATTCTTTGATAAGTGATAATTGTGTTTATGGTTTTTTATAAGTCTTAATCATGTGCCATTTTTATAAAACGTGATTTTTTTGTTTTAGAAAGAAAAGGGGAAATTTTTTTGGATGTGGTTTAGGGTTTTGATTTTGTTATCATTGAGATTTTTATGTATGTAATTATTATGTTATATATTAATTTTCAAACTAACATTGATGAATATCCTTAGGGAAACTATTACAATGTTTCGATGGGTTGTGGTGTCCTATAGGGATTTTGAGCTCCCACCTATATCATTTAGGTTCCTAAATTATAGTTACATCCCATTTTATTCTTCATCATCCTTTTGAGGGATAGCTGGGTGGAGGTTTTTTAGGATACATATTGTTTCAGTTAGCTTTTCATCTTTCATGTGGTTATTTATTTTTAGTTAGTTTTTTTAGTTATATCATGTTGTCCTGATAAATTGTTTATTCTAGATGTCGTATTTATTTTCTTCAATATAGTTTTTCTATGATTAAGAGAAACCATTTCCAATTTTGTTCATGTGATGAAAAAGTTCTTCTCTCTAATACTTGGGCATTAGGAACACCCCTCAAGCCATATGAGGAATCGATGTAGCTGTTCTATATGATGGAATATCAGGACGGTTCGTCAAAAAATTGTATAAGAGACTATGTTCCCAATGAGACTAAGTTTTGTTATATCCCATGTTATTTGGGAATGTTTAGTTAGATATAAGACTACAGTTATCAGAGCACGAGAGGTATGGGTAGTGAAATTCTCGCAAGAACATTCTTTTCCTTATCCTCAAGATTAGAATGTATGATGGGTTTTCAATCATGGATTAGAGTTTTTTTAATTTTGTTTTATATAATTTTAGTTTTGACCCCCTTTTATTATGTGCCTAATATTGTGGGTCACTCTTGGTCTCTGGGTGGGAAGGGAGGACAACTTGATTTGGGTGGTTCGAACACATGTCTTGGAAAACGGTGAGGTGCCCATGAAGTAAAGTCTTAATCTTATATATAGTACGATTTAGTGTTGGATTGATGTCTCTAAACCATGAGACCAATTCATGAAAATAAAATTTCCTCCGTGGTTGGCATGTTTTGGACTCCACTTAATTCTATATTTTTTCAAATGTGGTTTCCACAAATTGTAGGTTGATTGATTAGTGTTTTGGAATTTGGTTTTTTGAATATCATCTGGGTTCATGTGTATTACTTATGTGTTCTTTGTTTTGAAAAAAATGATTGTGTAATAAAAATGTATTTTTAGGAAAAAATTTATTTTCAAATTGGGTTTTTTGTAAATTTGGGAAGTTTGATTTCCCTTGGTTTCAAGAAATAATTTATTGAATGTTTTCTTCCCTTTAAAATGTTGTTTGAAAAATTAATGTGTGTTTTTAGTATAAATCCTTGGGTGATTGGATTTCAAAATTAAATGGAACATTGAATGGAATATTTTGAGGTTTTCCTTTATTTGTGAAATGTATGTCTTCCATAAGGATTGTTTGGATTCAAATCAAGATGGATTGGTTTTTGGAAAATACATTGGCGGTGGGTGATTTCTAAATTAATTGTGAAAAATGATGTTTTCAAAGGAAAGGTAAATTTTTTGATATTTTGTGTGAATATATTCTGCATTTTCTACACCATATTATGGATTTAGGTCTTTTAGATTCCTTAATTTATAAGGAATCATTTGTTTTGTGTTTTTAGAAAAGGATTAATGATGTACATGTCATACGCTTCTACTATTTTCTCCCAAAATAGTCAAAAAAATTATTCAATTTTGATTCCCACCAAGACATTTTGTGGAGTGGGGAATGAAGAACCATCCTTGTGATAGTGGTTGAGCATTGGATTAACAGTTTCAGTTCTGTTCGATGAGTTGAGTTATTTGGGATTACTTTTATTTTGTGTATGTAATCATGGTTATGGAGCGTCAACTATGGTAGTTGAGATCTTGTGGATGTTTCCAACTTATTGGTGTATTTCTTTTGGATGAACGTGTGTGGATGGTCTGGTAGGTGTAATATTTATTGTGGTTTTCCCCTCCATATCACCCTAGAGGTTGTATTTTTTAGGGTGTTGGCCTATTTTTTCGAGTTCACTATGTTTATATTTCTAGTCACCTTGCTTTTGGGGGATTTCTATGGGTTCCATTTTATGAGCCTCGTTATTGGGAGAAACATTCTTGGTGGTAGTGTGTTGTACCTATTTTCTCGTTTATCCATTGAGGTGATCATTATTTGGACATGAGAGAGTACCTGGTTTCACAATTGGGTAACTTGGGGGGTTTAATCTACCAGATGAGTATGGTATACTAACTGGAATTTCACTATGGTAATTTTGGATGCATCATGTGGTGGTGATCCATGCTATGGACCCTATTTTATCCATTGGTGAAGTTGGTAGAGGTGATATCTCTTGGAATTCATCTAAGTTTACTATATTGATTCTTCATTGTGTTAGGAAGTGATTTTTATGGAGAGTGTATCTCTATCATGGATGTTATTTTGTTCGAGAATATGTCTATAATTAGTTCTCATTAGTACCTCAATTTTAGTGCAGGTTTAAATGGCGGTGTGACCATGTTAGGTCTTTTGTAAAGAGTAACACTTCTTGTTGGAGGTTCTCATTCTAGTAGTTCTTAGAGATATTGATGATTTATAGTTGGTCAGATCAAGAATTTTTTGGATTTCATTTTTTGCCTTTAATAATAAGTTGGGTTGAGTAATTCTTTCAGTTAGTTCCATTATAGAACTTTAATTTTATTTTTCTCTTCCATAAACTAGGACATTATGGGGGGAAATTGGTATGGTGGGGATTTCTTGACACCACCATTGTCACAGTGATTTTATTATTGTATTATTTTATTTAGTGATTGAGTCATCGTGAGTTCCGGTAGTTGGTGGGATAGAATTTAAAATTTTGGAGTATTTTAAGCTGTTTCACAGTCATACCATATGGTTATGAGTAATTGTGTGATTCCTGTGAAGCTAGGGCGTGTCATTTGAGAGAGCTATTTTTCATGGATTTCTCAAGTTTTTTCAAACCATGTTCAGAACCACAAAGATTATATAGGGTCTTGGGTATTTTGAGGGTATGGTACATGGTTTTTCCAAACCATAAATCCCCTCAGGAAAAGTTTTGTGAGGGGATACATGGCCTTGTTAGTAACTAGTGAATGGTTGACACACAGTTTGGAAAACCATGTAGCCAAAAGGTACAGGTTGCCCTATTTTTTTTTTTAAAATGGTTTTTATTTTATTTTCTTCTCTATTTATTTCCTACCTTTTATTTTTTCCCTCTATCACCTTGTGTCTCATGATACACCACCACCCACTCCTCTCCATCCACGCACGTTACCCCCCTCGCTATGTCCCTCTTATAAAGGGATATCTCTTCGGAATTCCAGAATTTTTGTGGTTAGGTTTTCAATGTAAGAACTCCCCCATCTTTAGTTTAGTGGTTTTCCACTCCACATCTCCCCATAAAAAGTTTCTGAACACTAGGTTATGGATTGACCCAATTTTATTTTTCTTTATTCCATTATTAGTGTATGAAATAGGTCTCTTATGTCATCTTAAATCATGTTTTATCATTTTTCACCAAAGGCGAACCATACCATACCCTTTAGGGTTTCAAGGTGATATTTTAGGTTGGGTTCTCCCCCACCCTTTTACCATTTTATTTTGGTTATTTTTATTATTTTTTCTCCCATATGGTTTATTAGTGTTTCATATGGCTCTATTAAGGATAGAACACATTTACATAGGTATGTATATGTGTATATATATACTCCTTTCAAATATTCCCTTATTTTAAGGGGAATATGTGCATTGGATTAAGAGGTTTATATATATAAGTGTACATATTTGTAAGTGTAGGGATGGGTTTAGGTGGATTACCCATATATGTGAGCATAGGCATATATGTAAGTATCATCTTATATATATATTTTTTATGGTAATTTGAATATATATATTGGTAATATCTTTCTGTTTGTATATGTTAATGTGAATATGCATGGAAGAAGGAAAGGGAAAATTTTAGGGGTCATCAATGAAATATTTGAGTTTCAATGTATTTTTTATTTATTCTCTTATACTTAAGGTAGGTGTTACCATAAAATTTGTTTCCTTTTAAAATTATGATAGTATTGTGCCTTATAAATTCCATTTTATGAAAGTATAGACATATGTGATTTCCTAGTGATGTTTTAAAACCGTTTTATTTTTCTTTAATTCATGGAATTAACTATTTAGGGAAAAAATAAAAGTTTTATTTTGTGAACTGATACGTTTTATTATACCAATATCTTGTGATATGAAACTTGACTCATGAAATGGTTTTAAAAAGGGGTTTTGGACTTTGAACCTATTTTTGTTTTCTTTGAGTAGAAGTAATCATTAAAAATGTAATTTGGTTATAGATTAAGGTATTGGACTAAACATTATTTGGAAATACGTTTTCAGTTTTATTTTAAATGGGGAGTTGAGGATTGTGTGTGGTTTAACTCTTGTGGAAAAGGATTATTTTCTTCTTTAAAAGTGTTTTGATGTAAGTGAATGTCATTGGTCCTTGTTTTCATTTTTAAGAGTGAGTCCCTTGTGTGGAAGGTGGTTTTTAAATGTTTTTAATTCTTGGTTATTTCGATAATTTTTTATAAATTTTTTAAATGATTTTCCTGAAGTCTAGATATTTGTCTTATCATCCCATGTTTTGATTGGGTATTAATGGAATGATTCACAATTTACCAACTAATGTGAATTTTTCAAATGGATGAGGTTTCTTTTAACTCAATGTGTTTGATGAAATGGATTAAAGTTGTTTAATTATTTTAAATGTGTTTTTTAGTGTATATAGAAAAATGTTGTTCCTTATGAAGGTGTTTTGATAAAATAATTATATTGGTTTGTGAAAATAGATTATGATGTGGTTTTGAAATGCATTAATATTATTTTTATTTTATTGCATGAAGTATAACATGGGTTTATTGGGAAATGTGAAAGGGTTTGGTTTCTAAGGGACCATGAAAGGATTTGGGTATGGGGGGTCGTGGGAGACACCATTTGGTTTTCAATGTACCATGAGAGCCTTTGGGTAGGGGTTGTGAGAGCCTCCATTTGCTTTCCATGGTACTTTTAGAGCCTTTGGATATAAATACATTGAGATATTTCATGTTTATTTTTAATATACTATGAGGGATCTTGGAATTTGTCCCCTATAAAAATTTGAGAGCTTACTTTTCTTTGCTGGCTAGCATACTTTATTTAGAATCACTCATGTTGGACATATATGGATAGATCCCTAAGTGTACTTACCCATGCCGAGTTAGTTTATATGATTGAGGCATCTTTATTAGTTTTATGTTTGATATGAAGTAATGAGATATGTGATTCCCATTTTTTCACAAGTTATATATTGAGGTTTCTCCTCTCCTTTTCGATGCCTTATTTGGATAATTTGTCTAGTTGTGACTAGGTTTCCTTCGGTGTTTATTTGAGCCAAATTGGAAAATGTTTTAATGTGAATGTTTGTCATTTGAATAAAACAAGTGTATTTTTTTAGAACTTAATATAATTTTCTTGGTTTTTGATAAGGATTAGGCCTCCAGATATGTTTTCAAAATATATGTGTTTAGTTTTGGAAGAAAAGGAAAGTTTTTTTTAAGTATTTTATGGTTTTGAGATAGTTTTACTTGGGTTTATTATGTATTCAAATCTTAGTTTTTACCATTTTCTTCATACTAGCATTACTAATTTTTCTTAGAAAACATATTTCATAGTTTTTACGGGTTGGGGTGACCAATTAAAATTTTTAGATCGTACCTATATCTTTTGAGTTTCTAAATCCTAGTTGGATCCCATTTTTTATTCATGGATGGTGTGTGGGAGAGTTTGGTGGAGATATTTTGGGTATTTTCTTGATTCAGTTATCTTTTATTCATTCTTGTGGATTTCTATTTTTTGTTATTTTTGTTAATATTATATCATACATTCCATATCATTTATTTACTTTTTCCATTTTATTTATTTTATTCTTTTTATTCATCTCTAATGGGGTGAATTTATTCCCAAAGGAGTTCTTTTAATGCCTAGGTGGCTATCACCAGCCTGTGGGGATTGGTAATTCCCTTCAAGAATTGTGGAGAATTAGTCTAACAATCAAGTAAGATGTAATCCTAGGATGATTCATTATAATAATGATTGAAATATTTTAATTATATTTTTTTGGTAAAAATTATATAATGAGATAATTAAAAATAATAAAATAAAAGGTAAAAATATAACCAATTTTTATGAAATATATTCAAGGTAATTATCACAAATTGAAGAATGAAAATTGAGTTACCAAAAAATACAAATTGTGTAACTCTTATGTCAACATACATTTGAAGAAAATAATATGATTTTAATTATTATATACAAATAATTATAAGTAGATAATATATGTATCATTCATGTAATATTTAATTAATAAAAATATACACAAAGGAACCATGGTAGATTACATGTATCATTCCTTAATGAATAATAATTGATCCTACAAAAAAATGTATGTTCTTTCCTTCCTCTGTCAAATCATCTCTAATGTCCTGTATAACAAACATAAAAATACAAATCATCCATTTTATGACCACTTTCATATAATTAATCTATTTTAAACTTAATTAATAATTATATTCTATATTTATTTTATTCAGTTATTATTTCTTTTCAATATCGGTTGTGTGTAGTCTTGATAATTTTGATCTATTTTGTAAAAGAATTTTTGTTAATAATTCTTATCCAAAATTTCATCACTACCAAATCATTAGGGCACTTGTGTTGATGGTTTTAATTATTTAAATTTTAATAATTTCTTTTTGGGATATTTGGTTATTAACATTAATGATGGATTTGGAGATGATCATGTTTTGATTAATATTTTTGAATGAAATATCAATTCTTTAATAATAACTTGATTTTTTATTTTATAATTTTAGAATCAGAAAATAATATATTTAATTATTTATATCATGTATTTGCAAAAACTAAATTTCAATTTTAATACACTACATAAATATATAGAATTCTACAAGTGTGATATTAAATCATCACGAAATAATAATACCATAATTAATGGATGATTATGAAGATATTTATTTCTAATATCATTATATTAGATGAATAATGATATTTTTTAGTGTTTATATGTGTTTGATATCGTAATTTGAAATAATTATACAATAATATAACCTATACAATGTTATCTAATAGTATATAGATATAAATTTTTGGATCTTATAATTCTATTTTAGATAGGTGAATTCACCACAATTATTTGTTGCTCATATTATAATTTTGTTTGCCATTTTGTTTATCCAAAATCATAAAAATTTCATAAACATGGTATTTATCTATTAAATTAATTTTTAGTATCATCCATGTATGTCAGTATAAAAACTAAAAATGAAAATAAATCATTCCATGGAGGTGGTGGTCCACACATAAACCTGAATGATGACATTATTTTCCATAGAATAGGAAAAAGGGTAATATGGGTTATCATTAAATAATATATAATATTAAATAAAAACCATACATATATATTTAATTATTTACTAGGACCACCCTTATTTGGTGATGAATTAAAACGAAACATGTTTCTTTATGTAAGTAGTAATCTCACAACACATGGATGCATATTATGTTTTTTTAAATGTAAATGGGATGGATGGTAAAATAATATACCATCATTATAATAACCTACTGGTATACTAATGATACTAATGTTATCATTTTAAAATTTTGTAATTCATTTTTAGGATGAATTGGTTAACATAAATATATATAAATGAGAAAATATTTGTTGGAAATGTATACAGCACTTCTTGGATTATCTCTTTTAAAAAAAATGTAGAATTTAATGGACAATATTATGATGATAGAAGTACCTATTTAGTGTGGATAGGAATGTGTATGATAGTGTTGGGTATATTTTTTATTGAAATGATAGAGTTATGGTGAGTCTACCCAAACATTACATACATAAATATTATATCTTATTAAGTGAATACTCATTACATTTCAGTATCACCCGTGCTATAAATATATATTTTTATTTTATTTTAAACATGGTTACATGGAAAACTTGTACATAAATGATATACATCATCTCCCATTATTTTATTCACAAATATTACCATTATTTAATGTATCATAGTTAAATCATTTCTTCATATCCAAGAGAGAAAATGTAACATAAGAGAGGGTAAACTAATATGTTAGTAAGGGTAAATAGATGAGATATCAATAAAAGATTAATTTTTAAAAAAATTGGATTAATATATTATAACATGTTGTTAATATTTAAAAATCATACACACCAATTCATAAAACATAATCATGAATCATGGAATAAAAATTTAATGTTTATAAGACATTAATCGTAAAAGAATCAAATAACATGATCACTGAGAGCATAACATTGTAATATAATCATATCCTAAAAGAGGGGAATATAGTGTGGAATAATAATAAAAATAGAATTATTATTTAAATCCTAACCACTACCAAGACATTCATTACATGTTAATCTTTGGATAACGACCCATTAATCTTCTTTAGGATTGGGATAACCACCAGTGTACCCTTGTGGGGATTGGGATAACCATTCATGTACTCATTTAGTTCATAAAACATTATTCTTTTTATGATTAATTTTAGGGATATCAGAGATCCTCACATATCATAATCACAATCCATTCATATGTATTCCACAATATCATGAAAACATTTGTCTTTTCTTCATAGCACAACCCATGGAAAAATATTGGGATCCATCAGAATTTCATCATCATAATCATAAACCATAAAAATAATAGATATGTATGGTATCATAAGATCATATCCCCAATAATTAATTATAATATTAGAGGATGTTTTCAAATATGAAAATTCCCTATAAAAGTTTACTGGAATATTTTTTGAGTAAAATACCATTTTCATTTTGAAATCACTGATTTAAAATAAAAAAATTTCATATAATTATGAAATTTTTTTAGAAAATAATTATAGAAACCTGTAATTGAATATTCAAGTCAATTATTATTTATAACATCAATAAAATTCATTCATGCGGTGTACTATAAAAAAATATTTGGTTATACCCTTTGTAAAAAGAGTACATAATTTCAAATGACACAAGAATATTACATTTAAACCATTTTATATATGGTAAAACAGGGGTAAAAATGAAATTAATAAATCATTAGAGAATATTTAAAACATTACTCATAAAATCATAAAGGAAATACAGGAACGGAGGAAATGATTCTTGGATGAATAGAAAGATAACACAGTTTTTCTAAATAACATTCTATTATAACTTTTTGTACATAGATTAATGAAAATGAAATTAGAAATTTTTATTTTATAAAATATACATAATATAATAAAATAAATAATATTTTATATATATATATCATATAATTTTATTTTCTTTAAATTTATACACAAAAAATCGAGGTAAAATGTGAGATTGTAACATAAAAAACTTACCTCTAGTTTGACTTTCTTCATAAGCACTCTAATATTATGTATAATAAATTTAATTTTTGTATAATTATATTATATAACTATATTAATAATTATAATTCCCATATGTTTTACTTATAATATCTTATTACCCCTTCATTAAAATTTAATTATTAAAATCATTGTTTTAGGTTATATTTATTTGTTTTTTCTTGCATGTTTTCATTCTCTTGTTATGGTTCTTTCATATTGACTATGGTCCCATCATCTAAAACATGTTAATAATGATTAAGATATAATATGTATTCAATTAGTAAATATTTATGACTACCTATAAATGGGTGATATTGAAAAATGAATTAAACTGTTCATAGAGACAGTAATCTATACATACGCTTGAACACTGTTTTCATTTTCTAAAAAAACGACAAAAATATGGATAAATAATACCATATTATTAAATAATAATAATTATATCAAAAATAAAAAATATTTATTTATTAAATCCTAATTTATTTCCATAGATTAAATTTAGTTATGGAAACTGAATAACATTGCTATGCGGATGTAGTAGTCCACATAATCCCAAGTGTGATACTTTCATTTCTTATTTGATGGAAAATAGTTCTAAAAAGGTTTAGAAATAATTATTACATACACTTAGTAAATTTATGATTCTGAATTAATAATTTTATGATGGATATAATAGGTTTAGAGAGGTTTTAAGAAGAAATAAAATTTAATGTTATTGGTTAGGATTTATACCTCTTTTTTTAGAGACCATTGTTGGCGACACCATAAGAATTAATATGTTATTAGGAAGAGAAAAATAGGGTCTCTAGAATTAACAGAAGGATTATAGAAGGTTTATAGGGTATGTTTTTGATGGGAGAGATTTTTTTTATTATATGAATAAGGGTTATAATAGGTTTCCTTTCATAAGTGAGGGACATGGCACACATGGAATTATAAAAAAGATTTAAATAATTTATGGTCAAATTCATGTGAAAGTGGAATAAATGGAACATCATTACAATAATAGATATTAAAGGTTAAAAATATATTCAAAAAATTATAATTTTACATTTTTAGGTGGCATTCTTACCCTTATCACTTAGTTTAACCCCTCTTGTAAACTTGTTTTATCCCTAACCATCATCACATTTTTTAACTATTTTTACTATTCATTAGAACCAATATTGAATGTACCCTCATTAATGAATTTTTACATGATGATTCTAAATCTGGAATCAATTTTATCAAATTAAATTTCAAAAAATATTAGAACTTTATATTAAAATAAGTGTTCAAAAGGAAACAAAATTATATTTTTAGAAAAAAATAAAATTTTAAAAATAAAAATGCCTTTACTTTCACTCCGTGTATATTTAAAACTATCAAATGAATGGTAAAAAAATTATTTAATATATAATACTTAAATTTTATTAATTTTATTAATTAATAATTATTTATTAAACTTATTATGATTAAAAACATTATACAAATTTTTTTTGAAAAAAATAACTCTTTTTACCTTTAACTAATATTATATTAATTCATAACAATTATATAAATTATAAATGTATTATTATACATTTATTAATATAAATTAATGATAAATTTAATTAAATTTTTTTCAGTAGTGATAAATATAAATTATTAATATAATAACTCAAAAGATGTATAAAAATACATTTCATCGAAAAATAGGTCTTTTTATCATTAATTTAGGGATTATCAATACACTTTTACTATTATATATATATATATATATATTATAATTTGGTTAATCTTATTCATACATAAAAATAAAACATGTATTTTATAAATTTATAATATATCATGGTTTCATTTAGACCTGGTGTATCATGTAAAATAATTTATTTAAGACCACTTGCTTATTTTAGAGAAATTGGTTTTAAAATATTGGGGTGTAAAATTCTTTCCCATCAAAATGAATTTCATCCTTGAAATTCTATCACTATGATAAAAAATGAGTATATAACTTCTTTATTTCATCCTTAGGACCCTATGTAGGTTTCCCAAATATCAAATTCCCCAATAAAACTTTAACTTGGTGAGTATTTGTTTCCTATAGTTTTTTATTGTTACAATACAAGATATCTAAAAGTTATTCTTCGTAGGAAATATCATGATATGGTAGTACAAACTCTGAGTATAATACATGTGAATAACCATTTATGTACTTCTTCATAAGTCATTCATGGAATACATTATTAAATTGATAGATCTTTAGTGTAATAGCTAATAAATAATTAACTATCTTGATTCAATTAAGAAAATTAAGGGGACCAACATAACTAGGAGGTATATTTTCCTTATTTCAAAACCTCATGAATGTATTTCATAGATAAATTCACATGAATAACTTCTAAATAAATTAAAATTATATATATATCTAGTGACTATAATTATAACTCTTTTTTCATATTTTAGATGCCATGATGTTTTGTTCAATGGATATAACATTCTCTATCGTTTTCTTAGCTCTATCTGATCACAATATATTCTATTCTCTAAATTTATCCT
Organism: Viscum album; assembly: GCA_963277665.1. Classification (NCBI taxonomy): domain Eukaryota; kingdom Viridiplantae; phylum Streptophyta; class Magnoliopsida; order Santalales; family Viscaceae; genus Viscum; species Viscum album. Next base: position 1,750,113,576 of record OY728126.1, read on the forward strand.
AGAAAGTTGAAGTCCTGTAGTTAATTAAATAGAGTTCTTAGTAAGAAGATATCTTAATTCTCGAGTGAATGCAACTGTTATAATATAATTTTAAAATAGTATAGTTTTTATCCAAACCACCTTTGAAATCTATATAAAAAGATAATACATGTCCACTAGGGTTTGAATGGTCATCTAAAACATTCCATCTATCTGAGGATAATAGGTTGTATTGAAGCACAATAATAAAACCTGATATAAAAAAATTATTTAATAATTTTTTTTGGTAAACCTCATATCTCGATCTGAAATAATAGAATGTGTTACCTCATGAAACCTCTCCCCATCCATAATGTATTTCCATGAAATATGATCGAGATAAAAATATTATATATAATCAAAGAAATGTGATTACTTTGTAAGGTGTCAAACTCCATCCCAAATATTATTATTTTCTTTAATAGATTGGGGGAGATAGATGATGAAATTCTTGGTGATGCTTTTCCATTTCCATTACATCATGATTAATGGTTAGAACGTCACTATAGACATATATCACTCACCCATAACATGATGAAAAACCAATGTCCCTACTACATACTATGAAATATCTCACTTTATGTTTTCCCATGAAATACACTTCTTTAGATCTGAATAAATAAACATACTTTTAAAAATAATTGGTAACGATGAGATATGGGATTCTATTAATATCCACTACGTTATGGACTTTGTTCATAGGACACATAATTAATTCCTAACCCTTACCAGTCTAGGAAAATCAAGGTTCAACTCAAGAAAATTTCTCAAAAAAAATTCATCTGTACTTATTCATTTTCTTACTATTTAATCTTTACATGGATAGATTGTATGATACTCATTTTATAAGGGTAATATATCTCCCCTTAAATAAATATTTTATGTTCAATAATTTATAAATCCATAAATTATATATCTTTTGTAATCCTTATAGTTAATAATATAGAATGATTGTTTTATATCCAATCATGTACCAATATGTTCTATTTCTTAGGGTGGTAATGTATTAAGCATTCAAAATCATTAATCAACTGTGAACATCATCTCTTAATCATATTAATATATTTATCAGGAATGTATACTTTTAACTTTTATAACTAGTATATATGTTACACATTAACCAATAAGGATATTGTATCCATATCATTAATGCACATATTATTGATTTTAAATCTAGGTAGTGGGTTGGGTAATTTCGTTGATGAACCTCTAACTGAAGAGATACATAACCTATCACTATATCATTCTACATAAAAACACATGTCATCCACTTTTTTTATGTGTCACTTAAAATAAAAACCCCCTCTCTACTGTAGTGCGGTGATAGCACAACTTCACTTAAAAACACATCTTTAGTCCATTGAAATTTTCTTCAAATTCATCATTATAGAGTAACTAGAATCTATTCTATGTTAACATAGTTATTTAATTATACATCCCTAATACATTCTTCACTACGATCTAATAATATCCTATCAATTCAAAAAAATCTAATTATCTAATACATAGTATTTGTTCTGGGATAATTTTCAATAATATAATTTTTTATGGATCCACAAATATACCAACGCTTTAGATTATATAATCCAAAATTGAAACCTTCTATTCCAAAATTCCACACTTGGTAAATTTTTTTTACAATCTTTCATTCTTTAAGGTCTTAAGTATAATCCTCAAATAATCTTTATCCTGTTTCTTTCACTTTGAATATATATGAGAAACATTTATAAAGACCAAAAAATACTAATAAAGAAAATATTTAAACACTATATTCATTCAATCCATAAAGATAGAGTGAGAATTTGTAATACCAATTCCAATCATTTTAAATTAATTTCATACGTAACTCTTATGAAAGGTTGTCATGTGTATCAAATCACATTTTAACCTTAATTGATAGTTTTCATATCAAATATCAATCTTGAAGAAATACTAAACTCCTCATAATTGATTGAATAAAAAATAAATATGGGTTTGATGATAATTATTCTTGGTCATGATAATGTAAATTTATTAGTAACGAATGAAGAGTTGAATTTATCAATAATTATTATTAACCAATAGAACTATAATAATACATGGTGATGCGCTTGTAAAAATGAAAATATTTATAATATTTTCCTTGAGTTTATTGTTCAATTCAAATAACTCAATAAGGTCTATTCTATATTGAGTCTTTGAAATACGTGTAATACTAGGTATGAGTTCTATTGAAAACACAAAATCATGATTTTGAATAAGATTGGGGAACTATTCATGAAATACTTCAACAAAATTTCATATATTGGAACATATTTTAGGTTGTGTTTCTACCCAAAGATCATAGAAAAATACCCCCTTTAACTATCAATTAGGACTCACACAATGGAAATAATTTCCATTACAATTTTATATTTATCTTCACTCCTATAGAAGATCATTGGTTGGATTGGAATATCAAATGTGGATTCCCTTCCTCAGTAAGTAATATGGTATCTATATAAAGAAGAATAATTTGGGACCAAAATAATATCAAATTAAATTACAGGGAGAATATAATGATTTATAGGAATCACAATACCACAATATTCAACTGAAGAAGATTCATAGACATGATATGTCATAACCACGCCATTATTATTTTTCAATTGTAATTAAATATATAATCATTATGGTGGAAATATTATACCCTTAGAAAATTATTTTAATATAAATGTGAGAGTATATATAGAATAAAATGTACATTAATAATTTTTGAGTTTATAGTATGTGTACCTTTCACCACATAGTTCAGATTACAGATATCGAAAATTGTGATTTCATGATATTTCTAAATTCATCCAAGATTGTGAAGTTATTGATGTAAATCCTTAACATTGTATAGTATTTTATCTATCATTTTTGAAATTACCATACTTCTATTATTTGAAAAATTGAAGTGTGATTGGTTCATTCTATGGGTCTTTGTCTCCATTTTCATCATTAGATATCATCTTCCCTTCACTTCAACATTTGATTTCCCATTGAAATTCCTTTTCACTCATAATTCATTTAGTAGTATCCTTAAGTATATTTTCGGTACATTTTATTTAGGACTTTTGGAATAAATTTAAACTCATCTTATTCGCACAACAGTTTTAAATATATTTATTTCCTTTATATTGTATTCTTATTTCTTATCAAACCTGTGAAATTTATGGGTGATTTCGTTGTTTATTTGTACCTTGTAAGAAAATAAAATTATTTATTCAATGTTTGTAAAGTGTATTATTTATAAATCCCTTATTAGACTCATATTTAATCCAAATATGAATAAAAAAATCTTGATTTTTGGTTTTATGATAATGAAAGTATGGCAACTCAAAATCGTGAAAAACTTTCATCATGTATACTAATTAATTTTTCATCCTTCTTATTTAGTTCATTGAATTCTATATCATTTTTCATGCGAATAATATGAGAAAATTAACTAATGAAAAATATATTTCCAAATTAATCACACTCCATAGAGTTAACTTCTTTTTCATGTATAGTCCTTAATACCCTAATACACTGATACGTGATCCATCCCTGAAGTAGTCTAAAGGGTGTTTCCAATTCACAAGGGTGGGTGACTAGAACCATGAATATTATAAAACATTAAGGGAATGGTTTTTATATAAGTACTATAAATTAATATAATATAAAATACTACATTTTTAATATTCCAATAACTCCATAATAATGAAAATAACATAAATAAACATACATATATCTCAAATAAAAAAATAAACTAAAAGACGAAACAACATCCAATGTATCTAAAATAATAATCTACATATAATATGTGTATTATAGATCCACTAATCACTATCATAATTAATTTCCCAATCATCAAGTATACCTCCACCTCAATGTGGTTCTTTTCCTTTTCTTGGATGAGGAATGACATAATATAAAAAACCCTAAAGTAAAAAAGTAGGATGTCAGCAGAACAACCTAGTAGGATATCACCAAATGTAACATAAGTGGATCTAATAGAACAAACCATATTATGATTCAATTTAAATAAAAAATTCATGGAAGGAATTTTCAAATTTATCATTCAAATAGATTAGTGTGTAGATGTTTCAAAAATAGGCTTAATTTTACATTTTCATAAATCAAGGGAATAAATAAAATAATTCTATAATCATTGTATTCTAATAACCATGTGAAAACCAAAAAACATGTATATAATCCTTATAGTTGGTCATTTGTTAGCTATAGGATCCTCACATATCTTAATAAATCATTACTGATTAATTTTTTCAGACATCTCTAAGGATTATACCATCGAGATAAACTCAATCAGAACCTCATTCTGGGATAACATGCCAATCTTGGTATAGTCACATCTTTCATCAGCAATCATCTTATGTTGAGATAGATTCCTAGCATGATTTTTCAAATCACTCAATTAATACTAAGGCTCACATTTACTTTAATTAATTAATCAATCATGGTAAAATTATTCATTACAATTGAATTAATCTATCATAGATAAAATTCAAAATTTTATGTTTCAAAATGACATTAAAATTTTATACCAGATTCATAGGTTTTCATCAAATTCATGATTTAATAAATCAAATTTTATTTAAATAAATTTCTCTTTTAGATCATCATAAAATACTTTCATCAAATTAGTCATCATTTAATCCATTATTCTCAAGAGCCATCCAATTTATCAATCATTTGAAAAAATGGGGTATTATTTAAAAAAACATATAACTTTGAAATCAATTATCCAAATCAAAAGTATATTTAAAATTTTATTTCAAATAATCCAATAACTAAATCCTTTAATTATAGGAAAAACACTTAAAGAACCCCCTGCTTTTAATAATGAAGTAAAATAATCAATAACCTAAAACAATAATCCCCAATAGATAATAAAAGGCGATTAATATCAAATAAGAATCCTATATTTATGATCTGTAAATCCAAATATACAACCCATCAATATCATTTGGATCTATCACTCACAAAAGAGGATAGAGGAGAATAATATTGAATTCACAAAATCATAGAGGTTTCACTCAATATAGATATATTAAATGCATCCTTTGGATCTTCGATACAAGAATAAGAGAGGTTGGAGGAGACAAATTTTTTATTTATAGCCTCCAAAATCCATGTAATTATATTAGGGTTGAATGGGGTAGATTTGAAGTTATAATGAGGGGTTTCTAGATATTAAAATAAAAATTGTAGTGATCAAAAATCATCTTCTTGTGTTAATAGGTTATGACACAAGGTTATTAATAATTGTGTGCCTATCCAAAAATGACCAGGAGTACGATATAAAAAAGGATGATCAAGAAAGGGTAAAAATTTACCTTAAATTAGGTGATGGGTTTTTACATACTTCACGTTGCCTTAAGTTCATGATAATATTCCACCTTTAATCTACATCACTTTAAAAATAATGAACAACCAAAACAACATTTTCATACATTAAGCACTATAAAAGAGGTGATATTTTTAGTATCACAAATACATTTATCAAGAATTATTGAATCAATAAACCCACGAAAATAATGTTGTTTTTTCCTCATGAAGGACTCAACAATACATTATTCCCTTATTTTCTCATTTATAATCTCATCTCACTTAGCATTAAATTTTCTAATAGGTTAATCATTTAATTTTATATCACATCCACCATTAAAATGGTTCCTTTAGTTTAAAAGATTTTATACGGTGAAACAGAATACTTTGAGAAACATTAAATATAGTGATAAATTATATAATATTGAAAACATATTATATTATGTCGTAATAAAAACACCCTCCTTTCAATCTATGTAACTTCTGGTTTAACCTATGTCATCCATGGCCATCATCTATTCATATAATTTATAATGGTACTTGAGGAAACTATGAATTATACCAAGGATATATAAAGGGGAATTAAATGAAATAAAAGGAGATATAAAATGATTAGTTGGGATAATCAAAGGAGATATCAATAAATGACTCGTTTTAAACATAAAAATAGATTAAGGATATGAGAACATGAGCATAATATTTGATAATAATATGCAAGAATTCATATATCATAATCATGAGTCATGGGATAAATACTTGTAGTTAAGAAGACATGAATTATAAAGGAATTAAAGAACATTATCCATGAGAACATAAAATGGGAATAAGATCATGTCATAAAAGAGGGGAATATAGCAGGAAATAATTGCAATCACAAAAATATTATGTCAAGGCAACCGCCCAGGACATTCATCACTTGCTAAATTTAAGATAACCACATGTGTGCCCACATTGGCCTTGGGATAACCTTATGTTTACCCTTATTGGTCATGGGGTGACCTATTGTGAATCCATTAAGACCATAAAACATTAGTAATTAAATAATTCTTTATATATTAATAATAGACCCACATGTAACAAAATCACTATACAGTCTTATGTATTCTATAATATAATGAAAACAATTATCATTTCATCATTTCTTAACCTACGAAAGATAAAAATGAGTTTCATTAATATTTCGTCATAATAATAAAGAAACATTTAGAGAATATACAAAGACATTAAAATAGGATCATATACCCAGTGCATTATACAACATCAAAGAATGTTGTAATTTATGAATAATTTTGTTAATAGATTACTAGAATATTTCTTTATGAAAATATTTATTTTTTTATTCCATCATTGAAAATATAAAAACGCAAAAATTATTAATGAAATTATTTTATTTGAAAAGAACTATAGAATCATTAAATTTAATCCTTAAAAGTGTATTCATTATTGAAGTAAAATACATTTGTTTAGTGAATGTTAAAATACTTATTCTATTCATGATTTAGTAAAAGGGTAAATCAATTGGAAAATGACAAGAATATATTTTTAATCATTTCATGAGAAAGTAAATAGTTGTAAAAAAATTACATCAATATTTATATATTTATAATAACAAAAAACATTCCTAAAAACATTTAATATAAAATATGGACATGGAAGAAACAATTCATGGTTTAATTAAAAAAAAGACAGTTTTACTTAAAAACATTCTTTGAGAGTATTGATTACATTGAAAGAGGAAAATTATTGTGAAACTTTTGATTTAACAAATTAACTATAAGTGAATAAAATAAAAAATGTTTTTAGAGTTATATGTGATTATTTATTCATCATAAAATTTTATCAAAAAGTATGCTAGTAAATAGTGAGACTTTTACATAAAACCATATGTCATGTTCTAATTGATTTGTAAGAACTATAACCTCACATATAATAAATTTTAATTTATTATAAATATATAACAAAACCATATTAATACTTTTGAAAAATATTGTGTTAATTATGATATCTTATTACATGTTAATTAGTATTTTTTATTTTAAGTCATTGTTCTGAGTGATAAGTGTTTTTTTTCATGTATGTTTTGATTTGGCTATTATGGTACTTGAATCTTGATCATGGATTCATCATCTCCAAAATTATAATAATTATAGAAATATATTATTTATTCATTATAAAACTATTTTAAACCCTTCATAAATTTTTGAGATATAAATGTGAATTTCACTATTCATAGAGACAGTAGTTTTTACGTATGAATGAACAATGATTAATTTTTAAAAAAGAAAAAAAGGAAAAAATATAAATAATATTTTCTCATTTTATAATCATAATTATATTATAAATTCCATATATATATTTATCAAATATAACATTATATTCTTCAATGTTTTTAAGTGATGTAAAATGAATTACATCACTATGTGGATGTGGTAATACACATGTATTCACAAGAGAGAATTTCACTTCCATTTGTTGGAAAATTCATTTAAAAGGTTTTGAAATCAATATAAAAATGTTTTATTGTATCGATGATTCTATATGCATCATTTTATAATGGATAAAATATTCTTAGAGATAGTGGAAGAAGAAATTAAATAGAAAAAACTCAATTAAGAATTATGCATTTTCTTTGAGAGGCATCATCTAGATTATATATTATGATATGAAATATTATACTTAATATATGAACAAGGGATATTGGATTAATGTAATAAAGTTGTAATGGTTTTGGGGCAGTGCTTCGCTTAGCTAGAAGGCTCACAATTCATGATTAAGGGAGGAGATAAGGTTCCCTTTCTTAAGGGTAGGATATGGCACACATAGAATGGAATAAAAAAATTTAATAATAAAATGTCACGTTAATGTGAAAGTGGAATTATTACCATTATTTTTTAGTTGAACCCCATGTAAACCCATTTTAACTGTAACCATTATAAAAAATATATAATATATACTATTCATTATGACAAAAAATGAAAGTGCGCATAATAAAAAATTTGGAAACGTTGGTAAAAAATATTTAATACATTTTATAAAATTCAAATTTTTTACTTGTCACAAATAAAATTTAAAATAATCTTTCAAAACACAATGAAGCCATATTTTTAAAAAAGAAACTTTTTTTCATAATAATACTGAATTTAATTTGATTTCATTATTTTTAAAAACTATCAAATTATATATATTTGATTGAATATATAATATCTACAATTTATAAAATAAATAATCAATATATTTATATTCATTTTTTTATGATAAAAATAGTTTATCCATATAAAAATTATTTTTTAAAAAATAAAACTTTTTTTACATTTAAAGAATTTATATTATCTTTTATGAATTATATACAGAATTTATGGACATTTATTCAATTATTCATATAAATTATCAATATATTTCATTAAAATAATTTTTGAATAGTAATCAATATTCTAGGATTATATATAAATATATTTCTTCAAAAAATTATCCTTTTAATCATTAATTGAGATTTTATTGATATATTTTTACCATAAACATATATTTCATAATGTGATTAATCATATTCATAAAAATTACTAAATCATCTCAGTTATAATGTTATACTATATCACGAGCTCATGGAGACTCGAGGTTTTCTGTAAATTGTAACGTCTAGACCCTTCTTGACATTGAACTAGTAGCTAGAGTGATGGGTCACATGGACTAAAGAATGTCACTCCATATACCATAAACTACCGACTAGTAGTGAGGATCTCAGGAGGTGATAGTGGGAATACAATACCCTCTTGTTAAATATTCACAAAAAAATTATCATATAAAGACATTAGGTAATATCGAAATCCATAAATAAGGAAAGAAAAAATAGTAGAAGTTAGATTTTATAAAACTGAATAAAAGTTTCCCACATTGGTTTATACAATCAGGCATGTTATCGTGATGATACATAACTGAAAATTTTAAACATACAACATGCTTGAAAATTCAAAACAATATAGAACACAAATAAAGAAAATAACTAAAAGGACCTAAGGAAATCTCCATGAACAACTAGATCTCCAGATCATCACTTTTCAACTAAATCTCAATTATAATCAACACATTATAAAAAATAAACCAAGGTCTACAGTGCTATGAACAAGAGAGTCCACTAGGGTACCAAATTTTAATGGAGGCTCAAGAAGGGTTTGAGATATAAATCCTAGTATATTATCACCCACAGTGTCTAGAACCATCAAAGAAGTGAAAAATAAATTAAGCAGTTCACATGTATTATATGAATAATAAATAGAACTAGATATACAACCATCCATCCAGGTTCTTAAGGGACACCTGACGGTTATAACTTCTTCCTCCCACAACCATAATAGGAGTTTGATCATGTCACTTTATATATATAGTATCTTCATATATATATATATATATATCTATGTGTTGGTGGTGGGGAGGAACGAGACATAACCCAATATCATCTAATTCTAGGGGAAGCTCTCACGGTCTCTTGGTAGGCACATTCTGTCAGTAGAAGGACATGCTCACTGTCATCCATCACTAGGGGAGTTCTCATGATCTATCCTCTGGCTTCAGCTGAAGGCAGGACCATGACATACCCAAAGGACTTCATCTCTAGGGGATCTCTCACAGTCTGTCCCTAAGATCCAACTTGGAATCACACACGGTATCCCCTCCCAGGCTCTCTCATAGTCCATTGGATCCAAATGTTGGAATGACTTGAATGTAACCCAATGGAATCCATCTCTAGGGTACGTCTCACAGTTAATACCCTGACCCATATTCCTGTATGGAGTAATAATTTATAATATATAATGCATGATCCAGGAAACTGTCATTCATCTTGTTAGCCTATTTCATTTATAAGCATTATCAAAATTCTATTATAATTCATAAGTACCTCTAATGAATTTAAATATTCATGTCCATATTCATAAATTAAAACATAAGTCATAACCTCTTACTCATTTCAATTAAATACTAGTAAAGGAATAGCCATATTTATATCTGATTCAACACATGAGGCACAGACCTCCCATGTATGGGATTAATAAAACCAAACCAATCATGGTATCACAATTCATTAAAAACATGTAAACCAAGTATTAAGGTTTCATATGTCCATTGAAATGGTTTTTGGTCAATTTTTTATGAAGTATTTTATTATCTATCATAAGAAATCCTACAAAATACATTTAACAATTCATTAACTTTTTAGAAACATGTAAAATTCATTTATAAAACTGAAAGTGTCAAATGGAATGTTTCAAGGTAACAAGTCATACTCTTAATTATGTAATTCCATTAAAACTAATTGAGCATGACTATTCTGTTCATATTATTCAAAAGGTTCCAAAGATAACTTACCATAGAACAAGAATCAACAAGAGGCATATAAAAAAATCAAACCAAAACTAATAATAATATACATAACTGTCACTAAATTTTTTTTAAATAGATCACCTCCATTAGAGGGGGTTTATTATTAAATCATGACAAAGTTTATAAAACAATTCATTTTTTCAATTAAGCACCACATCTCATTAATCAAGGAAAATTGTTTTAAAAAAATACCATACATGGAAAATCATTAAATAAAGGTGATTATAAGATATATTTAATTATTTAATGCTTTCATAAATTTAAATGGTAATGGAAGGGGATCCTTCCTTGAAAAAGAACCATGTCGAACACTTAGAATATGATTATTTTGACAATGTTAATGATCGCTTCACCCCTTCACCCACATAAATTCATATATATATACCCTTTAAACCCATGTACACATTCCCCTATCCATGAGGTAACATGTAAAAGGGGATACATATATACATATATATACACATACATGTGTGTGTGTGTGCGTAAGACATGGAAGAGCCACCAAAAAGTTTACAAATAAGTCCAAGAACATTAAAACCAATTAAGGACCCTAATTTAAATTGGAGGAAACAAAAAACTAATGAAAAAACTTACCTTTAAATGATGGTGGAAAACCAAAATGAACCTATCCGCCTATCCATTAGAAGTGCATGTCATAATAAACATAAATTGGTTATGATGAATACTTCTCATAACATAACAATGAACGAAATCCATAAATCAACATTACCTAACCCTAGGGTTTCAGTCACACCTAATAGGGCAACAGAGAGGTACAAATTAGCCAAAGTGAGGGAGGGGAAGGGGATAAGGCTTTAACATGATGGATTAGAGATAAAATTAAAGTAAATAGATTTAAATCAATATGTGAAAGAGGTGATGGAGAGGAGGGTGTCACGTGGTTCAAAGGGGAGATGACCAAGTGATGTGTCACATGTGGTGGAGGAGTGGGAGAACCCTCTTTGGGTTCTTAAAACGTAGACGTAAATAATAATAATAATAATAACAAAAAATAATAATATTATATTTATTTAAACATTTTTATTTTTTTATTTCAATTTAAATAATTTAATTTCTATAAAAAACACACCACATGATTTGGGTTTCATGGTTATTCAAATCATGCACCAACAATATAGCTTCCCCTGTCTTAGTAAACACCTTGCATGGTATTCTCCACATGCTTCTCCTAACCATCTACAAACCGTTTCATTAATAATTTTGAGGTATTTACTATGTAGAACTACCCATGTAAGCTAGATACATGGTTTGGACTAACCAGACACAACCCATGCAGGGAACTTATGCTCATCTATTGTAGCTGCACAATTTTCTGTTGTTGTTTGGAGAGTTTCAAAAAATCATGTGCCCTCTGTAAACCCTCCAAAATTTAAATTTCCTTCCATAATGCTCTTGAAACATAACAAGACATACTTGAAACAAATTATTTCATTTAATAATGTCTAAAACCATCACATAGGTTTGTTCAAACAATCATAATTTCATTCCAGAACATGGTTTTAAAAACAACTCGTCTAGTAAACACAAACATAAAAAACCATTGCATTCTCTTCTGGATCAAAACATGGATTGTTACAACCTTCCAACCATAGAACATCTAATCCTCGAGAATCCTTTAGTTATAACATAAACATCACCCAAACCACATGGCTTCTAAAGCTACATTCAAACGGTCATGTTTTGTTTTGAAATTCCCATTTCATATATGAGTATTCTTTTATGTACACAACATTATGGCTGTCAAAACTTGATTTGGTGCTCATTTTCCATCTGAAACATCAAGAGGGATCACACTCAAGCCCACTTAGCTATAAACACTGTAACATCATCTCATCATATAAACATTCCGAAAAAGGTACTTCACGGCTTAATATTTAATATTAAACACCGCCAATTCCAATCCATGGAATCTCCAATGTTTTAATTTCCATTTAAATCCCACCATTAAGCGTTTTATAGACTCTCTAGGTGTGATTTTGATCTTACCAAATCGTCAATACCCTATCTACCTATTTTATCTATGTTGATCCATATTAACATGAAATTCCTTGGCTGACCAAAACTACACTCTTCTCCATTCGATGATATGCATTAAAATAGTCCTCCACCAACCATATTCAACAAAAATAACAAAAACAAGTTGATTAACTCAAGATTAAATTTATTCAGATGCTCATCTTATAAGGTCAATGCTTTCAGGATAAAATGTTATGCCTTCCCCCAAGGCATCTAGAAACCAATACAAGAATGTACACTTAAGCCCATCCCAAGATTCAGAAGGCATTATTTGATCAAAACATCACATGTACATTTTAAATTATTATGCCAAGGCCGGAGCAAGGTTCGTAACCCATATCTTTCCCATATAAGTTGTCTCCCAATAAATAATTACCTTCGAGTATGATGACTAGTCCAAGGTAACATTATATTCATTTACTGCAGTCCAAGGGACTAAAATAAGGTATTTAATTCCCCTTATTACAAGTTAGATGATGACTCATGGTTATAATGACTACATATGATCATTGACTACGCCCAAAGCGGCATCTGTCGGGATGATACTCTCTTAGTGCACCTAGTATGAATTCATGATAGAGGAAATTCTAATTACTAAACAAAATACACTAAGAGGATTGAAATTATTTCCAATTAATCATACCCAATTATTGGAAGGAAAAATGGTCTAAACATAACCGGTCGACTTCAAGGAAGAGCATCTAAGATTTACCTACCGATATGTCATCACAACTGATGACAATACCTTTTCCACCCAATGAGTTAAGAGATCGCTAAATATTACCATCCAAATTCCTCCATGAACAAAAATGTTTTCCATATGTTTCATATATATCCAACCACATCAATATCATTCTACCAAGAAAACACTAACACAATACAACTTGCAAGCCTCAAGGGAATCAAGGAGAGATAGACCAATTTGAAATGGTCTTTCTTATTACATTCCTTCTAATTGGATGGTCATGTTACCACAAGAACCCACATTAATCTTCCCACATTAGGATTATCCTAATTTCAAAGGGAAATAAAACATTCCTCCCATAAGCACAGTCAAACTAGATTCGACACAATAGCACATGTGACACTCAATTGAGCAAAAATCACTATGTCAAAGCATACAAGAAAGAAAAACCAATAAGACTGGTGTGTCAAAACACCCAATTCTCTTGGAAACTCCATCCCTATAATTGGGACAAACTTGATTCCTCTATACTCAGGTCACTCTACTTGGAGATGACCCGAGACTCTACTCAATAGCACAAGAGTTTTATTCTAGAGTCATATTTCCCCTACAACCACTATCCTGGATGATGACATACCTTTTCATATATCAATAAGATAAAATTAAGGGTTAGAAGACCAATAATTAATCCAAAAATTCCCATGTCATATCTAACCAACTGAAAACTAAGAGTTACCTAGTGCTCAAGACCGTATCAAGGGTAAAAGATACCATGACCACCCATGTGAACAAGGTTTTCACTTAACAAAAGTGCCTTATAGGGGACAACAACACCAGAACAGAAACAAATTTCAAAATATCTCAATATTTTTCAAGTCATTAAACTCTAAGGGTGATATATACCAAGGGATAACCCCTTACAAAAGCACAAGCACCGAACCTATCATTAGGCCATGAAAAAAAAGTCACCTAACTCAAGCGTCGATCATCTATTCCATTCCAAAATGCAGAAGAATTCATGTAGAAAACACTCATGCTTCTATTCAAAGGAAACATAAATAGAAAATTTTACTTCAAATACACAAGGGTTTTAAACAAATTACACCACTATAGATTCCATTTCAAATAATTTTATATTTAGTCACATTTAATCTTTAAATCTATAAATGATTTCATCAAAGCACCAACGAAAAATTTGGTCCAAAAAACACCTGATACTTGATTTTAACTAATTCCCTATAGAGAAAAAATGTATTTTTCAAAAAAACTCACTTTTAAAAACATTTTACACTTCTTAACATTCAATCAGAATTAGTGAAATTATCAGAAATATATTCTTTTTAACAGATATTCAGACCTATGAGGGTGCCACTAAACCAAAATCGGTTCTTTAGAAAAAAACCGAATAGAAATTTCATAATTTTAGACATTTCAAACACCCATATCGGGTTATCTTTTAAAACCTTTTCCTAACTGACCTACTTTGTCCTAGTTAGACATTTACTCCTTAACCATTTGATTTAAAATAAAAAAACAAAAATTAACGTTTATATCCATTTCAAAATGCATCACACTATTAAATTTAATATGGGTTTCCATTTACCTATTCATAAAGCACCCATACACTTCATGGATTTAAAATTATCTCCCTTTAAAAGAAACCAAACTCATTTAAAATTATAAAATGAGTATATAGAATATTCCAGTCATATGGGTGGTCATCTACCAACCTATAAAGAACCCATACACTATATAGTTATGAAAATGGATTCCATTTACTTGAAACCAATACAATTTATAAAAATTCAATTTAGAATCCTTTAGAATGGTTCGAATACAGGGGTTATCTATTCCCAACAACAAGGAACCTGTACACATTACAACTGAATACTATCTCCCATTATTATTTCAACTGATCAACTTATCCCATGAAACCAATTTAATATTAACAAAAAAACATGTTATTGTAAGAAGTAACACAAAGAATAATTTTTTAAACTACAAAATCATGTCATAATAAACAGAAAATCATGATAAGCAGTTAGGAAACATGTTATATTGTCACTGAATTATGGTAAAACATGCTAACATTAAACACCAAATCATTTTGTCTATACAGGCATGCTAAAGAAAATCAAATCATGGAACATACATGGAATGTTAATTCTTATAAGTTCCAAATATGATGTATGTATTGATTTATAATGACCCATAACTTACATACATTGTTATTACTTCAGAACTGAAGCACACTTATTACAACATATAACAAAACCATGAAATGACTGTATAGGTATAGTGTCTTTAGAAACTGGGAAACATAAACAACTGGTTCATAAATCATCTACATTTTCTCCCTTTTATTTTATCATATCTAGAGTCCCTTTCGGCATATCTTAATTAATACCCTTCTTTCTAACTTGGGGAAAAGAAAACATACAAAAGTGTGAGCTCAAATTCTCATTATGGGTAAACAAAATAAATAACAACCACATCATATTCATAAGAACATAACATTTTGGAAATCTTAACCTGCAAAAGAGATCATAATTTTATAACATGGGATAAATCATAGTAGTGAAATGTAATCCCAGTAATAATAACATAAAACATGAAACTTTGTGGCATACACACATAATCATAGAGAATCATTTCTTAGTAATCAAGACTCATTTACAAGACTATCCTAGCGGACACAGTCCATTTCTGAACTGATTTCACTCCTCGTTTCAGTCCTGTATCTCTGAACCGGATTAACCTATCATTCCAGCCATGTCTATCTCATGAGATATAAGTCTTTAACCAATGCATTGGAGGGAGATATATGTCCCACCCATCTCATAATGATACCATTCTTATGTGTGCCACAATATCATAAATCATACATCATAGCATAACCCATGTAATAAAAATGGGATTCTTAAACATCATGACATCATAACATAATCCATATAAGATAAAAGGACATAATAAAAATAATTCCATCATAAAATAATAAAATCAATGTAAAAATAGGGATATAAACAGAACCCTATATTATCTTCGATGGAAAATAATTTTGATAAAACACTTGAACTTCATTCTTGAGGAAAATATCTTTTCTACTTCAAAAGCATTTTTCCTTTATTAACATGTCATTAAATTTTAAACTAAAAGAATTTGATTAAAAATAAACTTGAAAACTTGTAAATGAAGCTTCATGGAAATAATTTTCTAAAAATCCATTCATGTCGTATAAGTTAAAGAAAAACATTCTTCTCGTACTTTGGATGGAAAAGTCAAAAAAGTATCTCGTACTGAAAATGGAAAAAGATTCCTTTCATATCTTTTACTAAAAATTCACCAATAGGTAAAATTGGATTTAAACAATTGTAGTAGGATAGAAATAATATTACATATTGAGGGAACATGGATTTGGAATATAAATATTCCCCAGTAAATTCTGAAGTATAAACAAACTCAGATAAAAATGAGATTGCGAGATTTTCCCTTACCTTAGGTCTGATTTGCTTCGTACGTGTCCTAACCTCCTGTATAATGATTTAAATAATGTTATTGACTTATTCCAGAATCGTACTCATTGTTATTATATCATATATGGTCATATTCTTAGCTTCTCATTAGTAATATTTCATTGCTACTTGTTATTCGGGTGTTTATTGCTTTTTGTTCTTATGTGTGTTTTGTCGAATAAATTCTTATTATTATTTCTATGTTATAGATACCTAATTTCCAGAGTGGTATTAGTGTAATATATATCATATTTATTAATTCAATTCATTTATAAAATCGTTATGCATTGAAGATCATGTAGAACGAGTCGCATCACATCGTTGAGATGGTAGGTCGTACATACGCACGAGCGATGATATTGTTCCCATGATCGTGGAAATGTATTGAAATATATGTATACTATTTCAGAATCAATATCACTTCACAATATTCATATATAGTTATTCATTACACCATTATACCCATCCATGTAAGGTGGTTGTGGAAAACAGATTACACCACGGTGTGGAGACGGTATTCCATACGTACGCACGCGCGGTGATTTCATTTTCTGTATGATGGATAAAAGGTGAAATAGGGTTGTTTAATATTTATAATAACATATCAGTATATGAGTGATACTAATGTTATTACTTCATAATGAAACAACTAAATAAGAATAAGTATAAGAAGAAATAAAGTTGAAAGAATCAGTAATAGACATTACCTCTTCTTTGAAGCGCCTCTTATTAACCTTCTCTTAGGGCACTAAATATGGTATTTGAAGAAAAAAAGGACCTCTAGGATGTTTCTAGGGAAGTGTAGAAGATAAATTTGCAGGGGTTGGCCTATATTTAAGGCTAAAAGTGGTGTGAGGAGGAGAGGGAGGAGGTGTGCTTTATAAAGGTGGAGAGGGGCACTTTAAGAAAAACATAAAATATTATTTTATAATAAAGTCATATTCTGTTTTTAATAGCTCAAAATTGATTTATTTCTATGATAATGTAGGGATGGGTCTAAATAATATCAACCAATAGATTTTAGAAAAATTTAGGTTACTATTTTAACCTTATCATTTATATTTAACTATAAGTTAAATAATTTAACATTTATGATGTCTTCTTGTTTTCTTACACTATAAGGTTAATCATCTTACTATAACAAGCCAAAATAACCCCAAGTGGTTCATTATTAATATTTATAACCTTATCTAAGTTATGTTTCCAAACCATAAATTTTTAGGAATAACATAACAATTAATAATATAATATTTGTTTTAAAAACTATTTTATGTCAATTTTGACAGTATTTGGTAATTGATTTTTTTTAAAATCATAAAAGCATGTTTAGTTCAAATAAATATAATTAAATCAATACTAATATGTCATATTAACTTATAAAATTAGTTTAATTCATAAAAAGTCTCAAATTACATTTATTTTTTTATTTATAATATCAATTATGTTAATATTTCCTTAATAAGGTAATTACTGCACCATCATTGTGTCATAAATAAATTAAATTATTTAAAGTATAAAAATTATAAATAAAGTACCATTATGTAGGAAATATTTTTAGATTTATAATGAATATTTATAGTATAATTTATCTTATTTATATTCCTATATTAAATATGTTTTAGTTATTAAACATTGATTTTAACTATTTTAACTATTCTTTAAATAAAATAATATTAAATGTCCTAATATAATCCAACTAGACATAAATGGTTATATTTTATTCCTAAGGTTGTTTTTGGTCGAATTAAACTTATCCAATAGAATTAGGACATGTGTTATGGTAATAATAATATCATTTTTACCCTTAATTTCTCTATTTACTTTTAACCGTGGTTAATAAATGTAAAAAGATACTATTCACCAAAACTTATTTTTATCTTATTGAACCACATTTTACTCCTTGATATTAACTGTGTCTCTCGTATTTTCAAAATTCCATTCACAGAAGTGGTAAAATTAGGTTTTATGTAAATTTTCAAACTCTCCTAGGAGGTGGGTAAAAGGCGGTGAAAAGTTTAATAAAATTTTTATATATCTAAAATTATTATAAAATGACTCCAATGAATTAAATTGAACTTATATAGGTATTATGTATCAATTTTGACCTAAAATAAATTTAAATAATTATTTAAATAAAAAGTCAGTTTTTAAATAGTAACCCAGTGTTTTCACTATTCATCAAAAATTGAAAGTTTTCGGAAAAATACCAAAAATTCACCCTAGGCTAATTTCGATATTCCGAATCCAAAAATGAAGTCCAATTTGGAAGATAAAATTTATAAAATTTTAAAAAGTGGGTATTACTATTCATAATGGTTAGTTTTAATAATATCTTAATAGCATATCATTGTTTAGTGAAACTCGATATTGCGTACAACGCAAGCTATCAAGGAAGGTCGCGATTGCGTGTAAAGCAAGCCAAGCAAGTGTTGTGTGTAGTGAAATATTCTTTTGATGATGTATATAACATAAAAACAAAATATTTCTCAAAAAAATATCAGGTGTTACATGATCCATCCTCGCCAAACCAAGACTAGGTAAAATTTTCATAAAATTCCAAAAATCATTTGTAGTGAAAATTTCACCAGTCACTCAAGGTGAAATCATATCATCTGTAACAAGAAACAACAGAAAAAATAATCCAATCCCTGGAAATAAGTTCATTTCTCATATATGGGGTGATCAGTCCCAATGACAACTATTTACTAAGAGATGGAACATTCCTAGTCTCCAATCTACCAACTATAAATTGTAAGACATGGGGAAAAAATTCCTCTGATACCACATTAAAACATCTGGACCTGGATTACCATCAAACCAAAATCCAGACCGGTGGGTCACATGATCTCCAGCTATTCTCTATGTACACCATAGATATTCAACTAGTATAGTGGGTCTCGGGAGGTGATAGTGGGGAGACATGGCCCTATTTTCAGTGATTCATCTCAATATTATAAAATATATAACATTAAGAAGTAGAAAAATCAGTTAATAAGGAAGGAAGAAATGTGGATGACATAATTCAAAAAACTAAATAAAAGGGTCCAATGCCAATTTATACAATAATTCATTCTTATCATAGTGATGATACATAACTAAAAATAGTAAACATACAACATGATTTACAACTCAGAACAATACAAGGCTCAAATATAGAAAAGAATTAAAAATATCTAAAGTGATCTCCATGACCATCCTAATATATAGCTTTGTCCTTTTCTCCTAACACCTAGGTACAAGTAGTGTAACATAAACAATCAACCATGTTCTTCAATCATGTGAGAAAGAGATTCTACTCAGGTACCCCAATAAAATGATGGCCCGAGCTGGGAGAGAGATATAAATCTCAGTTGGTCGGTATCCAAGGTGTATATCCCAATCTATAATGTGTTACACAAATTATAAAGTGTGTGGGTATAAAATGAATAATAAAAAACTACATAAATAGACAACCACCCATCAATGGTTCTAAGGGACACCAAGAGTCTATACTTGCTTCAGACCATAGCTGGAATAATAGTCTGATCATTTTAATTTATATATATAATATCTTTATATATGTGTCTGTTTGTGTGTGTTGGGGAGGACCTGAACGTAACCCATTATCATCCAATTCAATGGGAATCTCCCAGATTCTGTCCCCTATCCCACCTCTATGATGCCTCATGGTATCTTGGCATTCATGTACTGGTAGGATCGAGATGTACCCATTTTCTTGCATTACTAGGGGAGGTCTCATTGTCTATCCCCTCACGCCATCTCCATGCAGGACTAGTATGAACCCAAAGGGATCCATCTCTATGGGAGATCACAAATTCTATCCCCTAGCTCCATGTGGGAATCTCACACAGTCTCCCCACACAAGGTCTCTCATGGTCCCATGGATCCACATGTTTTAAGGGTTGGAATATTACCCAAAGTAATCCATCATTAGGGGAACTCTCACAGTTAATCCCCTAGCCTAGCTTCCTATATGGTATAATAATTTATAATATATAATTAATGAGAAATTAATGTCTCATTTATCACATTATCCCATTTCATTTATAACCATTTTCACTATTATAATAAAATTTATAATAGAGTACCTCTTTTGTATTTCAATAGTCATGTGCATATTCATAATTTAATACATAAGGCATTACCTCTTATGATTTTCAATTAAATATTATCAATTTAATATTCATATTTATATGTGATTAAACACATGAGATAAGGACCTATCATGAATGTGATTAATCATTCTAGATCCATTAAGATATCATATTTCATTAAAAGCCTACCAACTAAGTCATAAAGCTCCATATGTCCTCTGGAATGTGTCATGGTCTGTTCATTATTAAGGATGTAGTTATCTAGCATAATACATCCAAAAAAACTTTTAATAAATAATTAACTTTACCTAGACATATAAAATTCATTTTTAAAACTCAACAAATCAAATGGAAGGTGTCATTGTAACAATACATACACCTACTTAGGCAATGTCATTCTAACTAATTGAGCATGAATATTATGTACATATTATTTAAAGGATTCTAACTATAAATTTCCCCAAAAAATAATTATCAAGTAATAGATAGAAAACTTGAACAAAAAATAATCATGATATACATAACTATCACTATTTTTTAAGGACAGTGCCCCTCTGTTGGTGGGGTTTTATTATTAAATCATGTAATTGTTTATAAAATAAATAATTTCTCCAATTAAGAACCACATCCAATTCATCATGGAAACTAATTTTAGAAAAATACCATACATGGAAATTCACTAAAAAGGTATAAACAACATGAAATTAATTATTTAATTCTTTCTTAAAATTAAGAGGGAAAGTAAAAGGATCTATCCATGAATAGGGACCAAGGTAAACACTTGTAACATGACAATTTTCAAGATGTAAATGATCAATCACCCTATCACACACATACATTCCTATATATATAACCCTTAAACCCATCTACACATTCCATTTTTCATAGGGAAACATGTATAAGGGGATACATATATACATATGTATACATGTACATATGTGTGTGTGCACAAGACATTGAGGACACCCAAAACAATGTACAGATAAGTCTAGAAACCTTAAAACCACATAATGTTCCAAAATTACATGGGTGAAAAAATAGGGGATGAAAACCCTTACATTAAAATTATGGTTGGTAATCAAAACAAACCCATCAACCACACCATTGGATGAGGATGTTGAAATATGAAATAAGGGGTCATAATAGAACCATCACATATCCTATCATCAAAATAAAACAAAAAATCAGTATTATCCTAGCCCTTGGGGTTTGATCACACCTCATTGGGTGGCAGAGATATAAAAATCATCCAAAGTGAGGAATTAGAATGCGGAAGGATTTACATTGAAGGATTAGAGATAAAACTGAAGGAAATCGGTTTAAATTGACGTGTGAAAGAGGTTTCACAAAGGAGGGTATCACGCAGCTAACAAGGGACCCTAGCCAAGGGATATGTCGCATGAGGAGGAGGAGAGGGAGAACCCTCTGTGTGTACATTAAACATAATCCAAAATTATAATACTAATAATAATAACATGATATTAATGATCATAAAAATAATTACATTAATAATTAATATTATTTAATTTTTTTTTCTTATTTTTAAATTTTAATTTAAATAATTTATTTTTTTAAAAGAACACACCACATGGTTCGGGCTGGACGATTATCCAAATGGTTCGCCAACTGTGCGGCATCACCCTACAATAGAAAACACCTCAAATAGTGTTCCCAACATGGTTAGACTTACCATGTGAAAACCATATGATGAATAGTATCGAAGTGCTACCTAAGTTCTACTACCCATGTGGTCTAGGTGGATGTTTTAGACTAATTGTGTGTAACCCATGTGGGGATCATCTTATCCTCCTCTACGGTCACATGGTTTATTGTTATGGTCTACGATGATTCTGACAAAAAGTACGCCCTCTACAAACCTTCTAAAATTGGGATTTCCAACCCCAAAACTCCTAGAATATAATAATACATCTAGGAAATCCCTTTCTTCATTTATAGAAGTTTAAAAATTTTATCATAGTTTTCAAACTCTCATACTTTCATTTTGATGCTCGGTTTTTAAAACATCACATCCAATAAACGATAAGTTCAAAAACCATTGCATTTTCATCTGGTTAGAAACATGAATCGTTAAACAAATAAATTGATTGAATAACCCAATTTTATTTAAATTTTAATACATATAAAATTATATGGTGTTACATATGGTGTGATATAATGTTTGGAGAGGAGTGATCATTTTATAAGTGAAAAGAGATGAAATTTTTATAAATACTCAAAACATTTTAATAATTGGAAGTCACTCCCAGATAAATTAGAACCAAAATTTTAAAATAATTTATTAAGGAAGTGATGAGTTCTAGTAACACCTCATCCACTAAATTAAAAACATTTTTATAACATTTTACTCTTTTTCTTCTTAGGTTACACAACTTTACAATTTTGGTTTTCACCACAATAACAAATTTTTACCTGTGTAATTCATCCTTAGTTCCATAAAATAGAATTGTCATCATTAAATAATTTTTAGGTAGTGATTCCAAATTTTAAATCCATTTATTAATTTTAATCTACAAAAAAAATTAAAATTTTATTTTTAAAATAATAAGTGTACAAGGTATTATATCTAAAAAACACAACATAAGATCTAAAATGTTAAATATGGGTTTAAAATTAAAAATAAAAATTTTAAAATTATTAATTTGATAATAAAAAATATATTTGACTTTAAAAAATATTTTCATAAATTTATAATTTATACTTATACTGTAATTATTTAATAAATTTAATGTTATTTGAAAAACAACATTTTTAACTATTCACCAAAAAATCAATCTTTCTAGAATAATATTGAAAATTTATCATTTGGTAATATTTTTATATTGAATAAAAAAAATGATGTTTATTTTTAAAACTCACCATTATATAATATAGAAATTAAACTTTTAGATAAAATTATAAAGCATAGAGAAAAAAATGTTTTTATTGGAAAGTGGATTTAAAAAAAACGAGTTATTCTAATTCTTAATTTTTAGAAAATTATAACAAAGCTAATATTAATAAATAAATATTCTATTTTTTATCAAAATTATTTAACAAAAATATATGCCATTTTATTACAAAATCCACCGCATATAAAAATATAGATCATTAAATACAATTTTTAGTTAAATAAATTTTAATAAAATTTTCTTTATATATATATATTAATATATTCTGTAACTTGTTAAATCTTATTCATACCAACAAATTCATACACTAGTATATGTGGATAAGTTTAGTATTTACAATTTACATAAACTTTAGTTTCGTTTTTTTGGTGTTTTGTGTTGAGAAAGCTAGCAAAAATATTTGATTTAATTAATGGGAAACAAATATTAACCTCTTAGGTCAATATATTAGTCATTAGTATGATGACTGATTATATAATTTGGGTGGGCCCAAGGTAAGGGAAACCACTTTTCTATGAGGAAATTATTGTCACATGGGGTGCTAGGACCTAATGAAAATATTAAAAAAGTTGGGTTTATGTGATTTTAGTGTTACTGAGTTTTTAAAGTTGTCTTAGAGTGGTTCCTAGTCAAAACTATAGTAGCACTATCTATGATTTAATATAGATTTAATGACATGGACCTTGCATTGTAGAGGGGGTGAATATAAGGCATTATGAAGTTAATGGTTTAAAAACTGAACTCTATTACACATGTCAATAAGGAAAAAATTCTTTTTAGGATATTAAAAAAAATAAAACTCCATACCTTGGTGAGCTTTGAGTAGATTAGTTTCAGGTTAAGTGACCTCCAAGGAAGATTCTTTATGTGTTTGTTAGTGAGGAGAAAACTCCCTAAAAATAACATGTATTTGTAATCGAGATAAGGATTAATCTGATGACCTATTTGGAAATGTTGGTGGACCCCATGTTGGGGATAACATTTATCCACAAGGAAACTGGTGAGACCTTGTTGTCTAGGAATAGATGGACATATAAAAAATTAGGGTTTTTTATGTTGATATAATGTCCTTTTTGTTATACCCCATACCCACAAAGAGCATGAAACTTTTATATTTTGAGTCGGTAACCCCCCTTCTAGTCTCGAATGGGGCATGGACCCTCATCTTTGGTAGGTACTCCATAAATTTTGATATGCCTATGGAAAGGTATGGGTACCCACAAATATATCAGGATATGTATCATTGGGATACTATAATCAGGACATCATTGGTTCTTAGATCTATATATTGACTCAAAATTCTTTGTTGTTAATAATGATTGAGATTTTATTCTCTCTCATCGTATGTTTTTTTTCAATGAGTATTTTTTTGGTTATCCTTCTCCCTCTTATCTTATAGGTTGTGTTGAGTGATTATTTTCTACAACTTCCCCTATTGTTTTCAATGCATTTTAATTGATATATACATACTCACCCCTTCATAGTATTCATTGATATGTGTTGTGTCTTATATAAATGATATATAGTCAGAGAATGAAAATGGAGGACGTGGTGTTGGACAATACTTGGTGTAATTTTGGATGTTGATTAGTGTTAGTGATGTATATTAGTTTTTGGAAGATTGGATCTACTTCCATTCATCAATTTTTTCTGAACTCTGATTATTTTCTTGTTAGAAGTGTATTTTTCTCCTTCTTTAATTTGGATATATTTTTATTTTTATGTACTATATATTTTCATAGGACCATTAATGCAATGTTTCATCTTGAGATTGTATAGTTTAATTTATCCTATATATTTATTATGTTATTAGAGGTTTTCATGTATAAAATTTCATTAGGATAAGGCCTCCAATTTGTGTGATATTCCTACTCAGTAATATTTATTAGACCCTATCATATTGGAGGTGTAATTGGGGGGGGGGGAGACTCAGCTTACTTCCAATCAATAGGGGGAATTGGTGGGTCTCATTTTGATAGAGTGGTATCAAAGTAAGTCTATACTATAGATTGTTTTGGAGTTACATGTATTATTAGGATTATTACAGGAATCTATGTTATGAGTGTTATGTTTTATCATGTTTTTCATTTTGGATAGGAAACCTAGTGAAGTTGGAGTGACTAACATTTTTGTACACTAAAAAATGATAACCTTACTCTAAACATGATATGTTGGGAAACCATTTATAGGGAAATAAATGGTAACTTAATCATATAATAATGGGTCCTTAAAATCCGTATCATTCTTGAGTCAGCTTCATTTACATTTTCATCATACCATGTTATATCTTATCAATTGTCAGGATTCCTCCATGATGATAGTCACCTAGGCCTCTAAGACAGGGTTAGGATAATGAATTGTTGAGTTTTGAGGAATCAGTGAAATGTATTGTTTATGAGAAATTACCTTTATGTGATAATATATTTTTACTTTTGACCAATGATAGGCATGTAGACTGGCTTAAACCCTTTAGGTATATACTCACAAGGATACTGATCAACCAATGGTTATAGTGGGTCTATAAGATTATTTGTTCATGATAAGTGTGTTGTGTGAGATTCATTGATAGAGAATCCTTGGTTTCACTAAAATCATGACCCTCAAGGGGTAAATTATTATCTTCATTCAGTAGTTTGAGTTTTCCTTCTCATTTGAACCCCGAACAATCAAATTTTATACTTGTTACTAGTCTTTTTCAAAGAGTATAATGGGACCCATGGGTTATAGTCACAAAAACCCATGAAAGGATGAAACTTACATTGAAAATGATTTTAAAATTGTTATGTAGTGATTACCATTATTTGACCATGCATTTTATGTGAATCAAGGATCTTTTAATGCTTAAATATAGTGATATGACTATTGTTAAGTATGCATCAAGTTTAAAAGTACTCATTTTTTAATAACATAATATGGTGTGATATGGATAATTATTGTCAGGGGATATTAACTAGGGATGTCATAGTGATATAAGGGATAGATTCATCTCCGGATGTATTATCACTTATTTTGGGGTTCTAGAGTGTGCCTTATTGGAAGATAGCTTCTTGTAAGAGGAGAACCAAGTAGCAATATGTAACAGTTAATATCGTGTAGTAGATTAGTCTCTTATTAATATAAGATGATAGTCATTAAGTTCGTAGAGTATGATTTATTCATAGGGGCAAGTACAGTCTAAGGGATTAGTTGCATAGGGATCCCAATAGTAATCAAGTTAGTTGATATATAGGGGATGGTGTTATTATGATAGTCAGGGTTACAAAGAATAATATTTTCCAACCCCTCATGTTATAAATGGTGGATAGGTAGTGGGTGGATCACCATAGAAGAGGTATATTCACGATCTGAGATCTCCTATGGATGGTCTCCATAGATCCCAATGAGTTGGTAAAGACAGAGGTGCTAGTGGATCACCTGGATGAGTATATATAGTTATAAGATGATATTACGATCTACATTCACAATTAAAAATAAGTTTTCCATGTCATTATTAGAGGTATGGGGTTTGAGGAAGTTTTCTTTTTTTATTGAGGGATATGAATTGGAAGTATATGATATTATTAAAAGTACGATTTCTATTTTCTCAACTTTAGAATAATTTAATGATGAAATAGGTACGATCCATTATTTTATCACCATATCCCTTATTCAAGATCGTAATATTAATATACAGCCTTTATCACCTCAGTTTTTTCCACAGATTCTTATGGGCATCAACTCCACTATTTTTTACATCTTTGGGTAGTCCAAGATAAATCCCAATGGGAATATATTCAAATATCCAATATTGGTAGTGTCTGTAAAGCCAAATGATATCATTCTGGGATTGGTATGATTATTCATGGTGCATGACAAGATTGGAATCCAATATCATATAGATATATTTTTACTAATATAAAGGATGTGATTCTCCTTTAATGGAAATAATTTCAATTTGGAAGATCGATTCCGGCTAATGGGTTGAAGCCTGCAACCTACCTTCCATAAGTTATTGAATTTAACCCTTGGTTTAAGGGGGGTATTTAGACATCTAGTTTCAAATACTAGTTAGGGATTATATAGATTTATTCCCAAAACATGGTATAGGACTACCTCTATCGAATGAGTTTGACTTCAACATTAACTTGTGCCACCGGACGACTATGATTTCTTCAAGGTCATCCCAAATAGACTAACCTGATCTCTAAGAGTAGAGGTTTAAGTTGTAAGTCCTTTGGGATTAGTGATTTATAAAACCCAATTTATCCCATATGGTGTCTATGATTTTTTATCAACTAATTTTGTTGTGATATTATCTTTTATTATTGATTATATTCTTAGGAATAAAGTGATGGAAAAGTTAAATTACCATTTTCTAAGGATCCAAAAACTCTTCAATTAGTTTAACGGTTTGAGATGTTTCTCGATGAACAACATTTTCTCAAGATACCAATAGATACATGTTCACAATTAGGATATTCCAAAGTTGGAATTCTAATTTGACTATGGTAATTATGACTTCCTAGTGATTCCCTTTAGTGTGATAAATTCACCCTCTTTCTTCATGGTAATTAAAAAAACATATCATTAATCCTTTAATATATATTTTTTGTTTTATTTATTGAATAATTTATCATTTAACCTCCCTTAGAGGTGGATTATGAAAATAATTTTAGGATATCCTTGACTTACACCATAGAAAATAGCTATATGGTTTGCTATCAATGTTTATGTTCTAGATTTGAGTGGTTCAAATTCTATGAAACATAATTTCTAAGCATAGTGTAGTTGTATAACTAGAAATAATAGAGGTGATTATAGCTGGGGACACATATAATAGTGTATATTATTTTGTTTTTTATTAGATTATCCAGGAACTGTCAGAGTTTTTTGGAAGAATTTTCTAGTGTTGAATCCCATTTTAAATCTTCGAAAAGAAAATGAATGTTTTTTACCTTCACCAAGTGATATACAATGGACTATGAGGATATGAGATAATGTTTTACTCATTCTAATTTTTTATGCTACCAAATGAGGGTATTGATTATGTTGTCTTCTTCAATTCAACCTGAGCTATTATTATATGTCTGTTGATGCATAAGAAGATGGTGATTGCTTATAGGACTATGTAATTAATTCCCCATGAGGTGAACTACACACCCCATGACTTAGATGTAGTACCATCAGTCTTCAACTTAAATAATTGAAGATGTTATCCTCCGAGTGAGTGATATTTAGTTTACTTATAACACCAGAGTCTCATCTATATATTTTCTAAATATATCTCACCCTGATATAGACGAATTTTCTAGAGTTCATATAGGACTAAAAATTTAATATAGTAAATACTCTACAAAATAGAAACATTGTGTAATATTCCCATTGAATGAACTCAAAATCTCATTTTGTTAGTGGATGCATAAATGCAGATAGCCTTTTTATAGTTAACCCTATTAGATGGGAGAGGGATAGATACCATGTGAGAGAGTATTAGAAACGATACACTGATTGAAATGTTGTACATAATTAGATAACTTTAGAAGATTAACTGTATGGTTATTTAAAAGGTTGGAAGAACATTATAATTTTCAAATAATGACCATTGGTTCTAATAACACTTCAATATAAGGTTAAGAGGGAGTTCCATGCCTACCCTTTAGTGGTATATCATAGAGTGATGAAGTTGTACCATAACATTCAACATCAGTTCTTGGGAGAGAATATTGAAAAATGTATTTCCTAGTCTATTTCTCAATTTATTACTTATTAATATGTGAAGGGAGAGAATATAATTCTAAATGGTTTTACTCATCCTCTTGAGATCTCGTAGTTTAATTAAGAGTGAATATTGATGTATTTTTATGATAGGTATTCTATAGACTGTGATAGGCTATAATTACATGTTGGTTATTTTTTATCAACATTCTACGTCATCTCACTTTCTTTCCATCCAATATAAGAGATTAGTAGCTATTTTAAGGTTCTTGTACTAAGATAAATCATCCAAATTCATTGGTTACCATCAAGGATTTTCTTAGAAAGTGATTATTAGTTCACATCCTAATTGTTGATAGGTTTATATGATTCTTTTATGACACAATTACAGAGTAGAATATTATTCCACCCCCAGAAATATTTCAAGACAAAATAAACCATCTAGTTTCACGATGATATATTGATGGAATATGTGTTAAACTTCCATAAAAGTTGGGAGTATATCCAATAATAGGGTGAGTTATATAATAATAATTTTTATCATTACACAATCATCATTACATCATTTGAGGCTTTTTATGAGAGATCATTTGGGTTAAACTTATGATAGAAATATATATGTGAGTCATCACGTATGGGAAAGAATCTAATATATGCGATGTTGGAGAAATTTTTGGTGATCAATGACTGGATGAACCCCACACAGAGTTCAAATAAATCATATACATAATGATGTTATATCCACTTCGAGTCTAAGTAGGGAGACCATTTGTTCTTGATGGTTTCTCTATGATGATATTTATAGACTTATTATGGGTGAAGAAACCATTCTCTATGTTTTATATATCTATTCCATGTCTTTCGCACGGTTTGAGAGTATGATAGCATTCATGTCTAACCATTGATGTTATACCATGTCTATAACGTCTTCTATGCATCGTAGAAGAGTTAATGACTCGTTATGAGTTAATAGTTATGATGAACTAGATTAATGTAAAGGAGACACCTTTCCAAAGTTCCTAACGACCATCAAATATCCATAGTAGATGATCCCTCATGGGTGATAAATCCTAATGGTGATTGTTCTTTGGAAGCATGGGAACCTTCAAGAGAGATCAGGGGAGTATGAGATCCAAATACATGCTCGTTAACCTCACCTTACCGAGTAGGTTTTTATTTTCCAATGTAAAAATATTAAAAGGAGTTGAGAATGCAAGGACTTTAAATTTTAGGACTATAGCACTGGGATATATATATATATATATGGGTAATAACTTATAGTTATTATAGTGTTATATGTGTTGCAAGATTATAGAGTTGATATACAATTAAATATTAAATATATTAAACCATGTGCATACATATTTCTTGAAATAAAGGTTATCCCATTAATTAGTGTCTCATATTGAAAATATGAGGCCACCATTGGAGTCATAACAAAGGGTTTTTTGTTAGAATGAATTAATGTTTGTTCTCATTAGACATTAGGATAAAGCACTACCATGGTTGGAAATTAGTGATTTTATATAATATTTAATTAATTTTTTAATTAACTATTTGACTAGACCCATAGTATATTTAATCTCATTTGTATCCATTCTCAATGTTTATCAAAATTACCCAGGGATATTTTGAGGGAATGATATACACCGTTAGAAGAATCTAAAAAAGAAAACAACAAGGATTCATAGATCAATAATTGGATTCTGTATGGCTCGTTTTCAAAAACATTGTTCTTGGATATTTTCATCTATGGTAGTAAAAATCCATTATTATTTAATGATAAATACAATGGTGAATAAGGGATTTTTAGTCGTTTGATTGTACATTGTTATTTTAAGTTTCTATACTGGATTATTATTATTTCTTAAATTTATTCTCTACTGCATTGATATCATGGATCAACCAATATAAATATTTCTTTAACCCTAGTTTTAATCAATTGTGTTGGAAATGTCAAATATTATATTTTTTCTATGATTTCAATTGATGGACATGTTTACAATGACCATTGATGAATTCAATTTTTTATTTTTTATTTGTCCCCACATTCATTATGTTTTCATCACTGTCTTGTAGTTGACCAATTATTTGACTTCCAATCTGATTTAAAATTCAATCATAGAAGGATTCATGTTTTTTGAGTGATAAATTATGGGGATGATTATTTTTTGAATTAGTTGGGTTTATTAATTGATTTTAAATGCAATAATTATGATCAAACATTGGCTTGTAATGGAATACATGACATTTGTTCATGTGGGGAAATTGGATCTCATTATTTGGGTAAAGGATGACATGAATCTATTCACCAATAAAGTTTTAGGAATGATAAAATCCTAGGATAATGGATTTAGAATGACTTTGGGAATAATCAGTAGATGGGATGGTGTAGAGATTATTCTGGAAGAATAATCAACCTTTTTTGAAATTCCCAAATACGTGTCATATGTTCCAGAATAACACCCATCATGTATTTATCAATTTGTGGTTTCTCAGGTTTTTAGTCAAGTAAAATATCACATAGATGTGTGGAAGGACCATACCCCATATCACTCTACCAATCTATTTGGGCCATGTACCATTATTAAAAAACTATGACTTGAGGGGGTCCCTTACTCCATGTGTCTTGGGTCAAACATCGTGTATATGGATCGCCACATGCCAAGAGGAGAAGATGGACATAGGCAGACATGGACATGATAGTACACCACATGTACACAAAGTGTCACACCCTAATATTCTATGATATATTTCATTTCAAATTAATTTAATTTCTTTACTATCTTTTTATGCATAAAACATCAAGTTTAAAAAAACCATGATATACTATTGAAATATTATTATTTAATGTGATAGTTATCACCTAGTTATTGGATTAGTATCTATTAATAAGTCTAACAAAATTTTATAGGAAAAAATATGGTTTGTAGATATATAAATGATTTAATTGGTTGTAAAATTATTATTAAAGACAATAAAATTAATTAGAAAATGAATGATATCTTTTTATGAAAACCTATTTTTAGACGTGTAATGTGTTTTTATCTTGGAAAATTAAATTAAAAATAATTGATGAATGATTTTAATAAAAATAATATATTATATATTCAAAAAACGATTTTTACATTCATATAATTTTTTTGAGGAATGATATAATAATAAATCCATTTTTATTATTAAAAAAAATATTTAAAAAAAATTCATCACTTTTTGCATAGTGATTTTCAAAATAAATTTATTCCTCTTATAGAAATTGAATCATTACAAATGGATTAAATATATATAATAATGAGATTAAATTTTTTGAAAGATGTTTCTTCTATATTTAGACATTATGAATAGTAACACTAGTAAATTTTTTCCACCACAAAAATCGTAAAATGTGTTAAATAGTGTTAAAAAATTACGATAATGCTATAAAATTCATCTAAAACATTCATTTATCAAATTTCATATGTATAGTTTGGAAATTTCCATCCATGTATATAATATATGGCAACATGGTTTCACATTAAACATATTATATCCATTATATTAATTTAATAATATAATAAATACAAAATTTCACTCTCTTAACTTCAATATCTCTAAACATTTTATATAAGGATAAAAAGAGGATAATTACATATAGAAATGTTAATTTGAAAGAAAAATAAATTTTTTATATCATTTTAATTTTATTTATTTTTTAGTGTTTGATTAATTAGATTAAATCCTTATGCAACTCTGACACGATATTTATTCAATTAATATAAAAATAAAATATTTGTTATTAAAAATATTAAAAGTAATAAAATTTGTATGAATTATTGTGATCCATATGTTTTTTAGATAAATATAACATATTATAGATCTTTAAAAGTATTATATTATAATTCCATTATTTTCGTGATATTTTTAATGTTAATGAAAATCAATTGTTCCAAACATGACTTTAATGATATTTCATAAAAAAAAATAATTTATTTATTAATTAAAAATCATAGAAATCCAATATTCATTTAGGTGAATAGGATATTGTTGAAATTATCCACTATGGAATATTTATGGCTCACATTTTCTTTTATGGTAACATTTTTTACGCTTATTTTATAAACAACGTTGATATAACGGTAACCATAAAAGGTGTTAATGGGGGTTAAAACAAAAAAAGAAGGATGATAAAATATCCAAAACATGCCCAGGTTTTATTAGATTATATTCTTTCCACTAACACTAATCTACTATAATAATAATATCAATTTGGAGATATTTTTCCCTATAAATTAATTTTTAGTAATTTAACACTTTAAGTGATTCCAAGAGTTCCCCTCCCTTAATTTATAAAATAACACATCTTCTCCTCTCCTCCTCACCCCATTTGTGAAATAAATTTTAGAAATTAACTAATTAAGTGACATCCGAAAAATTTAACATAATATTTCTTCTTCTATTTCCAAAATATTTTCCCTTCAAAGCCTAAGGTGTAATCCAAAAAGGGATTCTCAATGAAATTGTATAGAAAATAATTGTATATTTTCAATATTATTTCATATTGTAGTTCCAATAAATTTATGGTATTATTTATAAAATAATATATTTATTATATTTCATATTATGGATTTTTATTATAATAATTTAACAACCATTATCAATCATTTTCCCATTTTTTGGAAAATGATAATGTCGTTTGTGTGGACGTGTGGACTACCACCTCCATGAAGTGATGTGATTTATTTTTCATTTCCCCTTTATATAGATTGTAATATAAATATATTTAATGAATATATATAATATAAGTTATATAATAATGATACTATAATGTTTAATTCTTTTTTACATTTATTTCATTCCATCTATTGAAAAATGAAAACAACGTTCATGAGTATGTACATCCAACCATCACCATGAATGAAGTAATTCATTTTTTTGATCTATAAATTTCATGTATGACTCTAAAAATGTATATAATGAATATATATTATATTTATATAATAAATAAAATATTTTAGTGCGTGTAATAATGATAAATTTACAATTACTAGAATTACAACAAAATACCAATGGAAAAAATGAGATAATTTACACCCAGAATCGATGATTTTAATAAGGAATGGTAAATAAATTATTGATTAAATGATATAAGTGAATAATATATGGTATTATAAGTATTTAAAGGAAACAATTTTATTTCTAAAAATAATAAATTTATTTTACATGAGGATACATAATCTTTAATGAATTTCAAATCTAAGGTAAGGGTTTCTCATTTAACATTTATTTCTATTAGGATTATTCCATATTCACTACTTATTTTATTATTGCGGTGTACATATTTCCCATGAATTTATTTTGTGATTATTCTAGTAAAATTATTTTTATTTAAAAATCCATATAAGATTATCTCTTTCATGAGGCTTTGTAATGGTTATTACCAAATCAGTATGGGTTTTATGTTACAATGTTATTATTTATCCGGATTTTTAATGATTATATTTTTGATGAACAAATTTCATGACATACCTATCAAGAATATAATTAATTTCACATCCAATTTTTATTTCTTGAGCTTATATTATTTCCTTTCATTTTTCTTTCTTTATGTTCTTAACATTTTAAAGGATTATTTTTAAGGAAACCCAATTATGTTTTCCTATTCGGCCAAGAATCATTTTCTCCCATGTTATTTTTTCTTAAAAAAGTTTTCATGAATTTTTTTACTATTTTTGAATGATTTATAAGGGAATATTTTTACTTTTTTGAATTTAAAAAAGATATTAAAATTTATTTTCATAAAATTTTCCAAATGAGATATTTTTTAAATTTAAAGAAAATATTAAAAGAAACTTTATTATAATGTACACAACAAGACCATAATCTCTCCCAATCATGATAACTCAATACATGAAATCTTATTATATTTTTTTCAACACTTATTTTTATAGGATTTGATTCCATTAATATTTGGGAAATTATTTTATTTTGATTACAATATTTTAAACTAAAAATGGTATTTCCATTATGAAAATTTCTATGTGATGTTTTGATGTAATTTTATTCTAAGATGAATATTTTGATGTTTCTTATGACTTATTAGGGATATAATCTAATTATACCATCCTTATTATTTCTTTAGTTGGGTTTTTATTATAATAATGATATTTTTATGAAACCTACATATTTTTTTATCATTTTCTAGGGATGAAATATTGAAATGTTTATGAAAGTCATTTAATTTCAATAGATTATGATATATATTTAATTATTTTTGATATTGTGGCATGAATATGATTTTTTTATGATTATGTGATGGGTGGACTGAGAATTTTATAGCCCTCTAGATCATTGTTAAGGGATTATTATCTCATGAGATAATAAAGAATTGAATGGGTAGTGAACCCAATTTAGTAAGAGATTGTGTCCACTATGATAATCATTAGGTTGAACCTTGCCTAATATGATAGAATTACAATAAAAGGACTAGAATTTTGAGATATTATTTTCATATATTTTTTAAAAACATTGTTAATTATAAATTCATAAATTTTTTCCGGAAACATTTCTAAATTAGGAACGTTTTTAGAAAACATTGTTAATTTTTAAATGTTTCCAAAATAACGTCTCTAATTTAGCAACGTTTCCTAAAAAAAGTTACTAATTTAACAATATTTGTCAGAAACGTCGCTAATTTAGCCATGTTTTCTTGAAATATGGCTAAATTAGTCATGCCTTTTAATGAAACATCATGAATTTCATGTCATTTTTAGGAACCATCACTAATTAAGGGACGTTTCCATGAAATGTTGCTAATTTATCCATGTTTTTTAAATAATATCACAAATTTTGAGGCATTTTTCATGAAAAATGACTAAATTAGCAACATGTTTTAGGAATCATGTCTAACATAGATATGTTTGAAGGAAATGACACTAATTGAGACTTGTTTTTATGAAAATGTCACAAATTTGGAAACATTTTTCAAGAAACATTACTGAATTTGCAATGTTTTTTTTGGAAACACTCCTAAATATATATATTTATATATCTTATTTCTCTGCATCAATGTTAATATATATTTAGATATATATATATATATACATATAGACATAGACACATATATACAAACATAGAGATCAAAATATATATTTATGTATATATATTAACACCCACACACATAAATATATATATATATATATAAACAAATATATATTTTAAACATTGAAATATTTTTAAAAAAAATGTGTCTATTATAGTAACATTTTACCAGTGTTTTAAAATGTGGCTAATTATCTATATATATATATATATCTGTACACATATATATTTACACACACAAAGACACACACACACATATAAACATATAAATATATATATATATATATAAACATAATTTATATATATACATATAATATAAAAACACAAATATATATATAGTGTAAAAATATATAGAAAACTTAATTATAAACATATATATAATATATATAAACATTAAAGATAAACAAATATATCTATTAAATATAAATGCATAAACATATATATAAACATAAAATATATACTTATATATATAATATAAACAAGTATATATATAAAAAAAAAAAAATATAATCATATATATATATATATATAATAAAAACATATATGT
This sequence comes from Viscum album, assembly GCA_963277665.1. Classification (NCBI taxonomy): domain Eukaryota; kingdom Viridiplantae; phylum Streptophyta; class Magnoliopsida; order Santalales; family Viscaceae; genus Viscum; species Viscum album. Next base: position 1,750,150,853 of record OY728126.1, read on the forward strand.
AAAATATAAATATATATATATATACTATAAACATTTATAAATATATATAAACATAAAATACAACATATAACATTATATATATATATATATATATATTAAATTTTATATACTAAAATGTATTTATATATATATAACATAATAAAATTAAATATTATATATTTTGTCATGTTTTTAAGAAAAATTGACAATTTAGGGACATTACACCAATGATTTAAATAGTTTCTAATAATGCTTGTGTGTGTGCGTACATACACATATATATTTACACACACACACTATCATAAATATATATATAATTATATGACATATATATATATAATATACATATGTAATCTAAACATATATATATAATATTAACATTGCAATAAAAATAAAATATAAACATATATATATAATATAAAATACTGGATCATATGTACAATATAAACACAGACACATACATGCACACACATATATATATTACATAATACAACTAAATACATTATTTTTTTAGAAAAAATGACTATTTTAGTGAAATTTTTACCAACATTTTAAAAAATTTATAACTATGTGCTTGTGTGTGTGTGTGTGCATGTGTGTGTGTGTGTGTATCTTTGTGTGTGTACATACACATATATATTTCTACACAGACAAAGAGACACACACACATATAAATATAATGATAATATATATATATCATATATGCAAATATATATATATATAATATAAACATATATATAATATAAACATATATATAATATGAACATATCAATAAACATAAAATATAATCATATATATATATATATAATATAAAATAAATAAATAAATAAAAAATATAAAGACTCACACATATGTATAATTTAATCATATATATTAATATATGTATATATATATATATAATATTTTAATTTTTAAATACTGATATATATATATATATATATATGAAATAATACATTTATATAATTAAAAAATTTCATAGGTGAGTTCATCCCCTTCTATGTTCTGATGTTAGTGGTGCTGTGATCAATGTCTTAGGCCTGATTTTTCATTCGAGATATGGGTTTGGGTTGTGGGTTGGGGGTGTCGGGATGGGGGTCGGTCAAGGGGGGAGGTAGTACTCGCGTGGGGAAGCCGAGAAGGGAGAGGGATTTGTTGGGGTACCTAGGGAGGGTGGTGATGGGGGTATGGACGTCGGGATGGGAGACAATGTGGGAAACTATGATGGGAGAGTTTGGTGATGGGGAGGGGGTGTCGGGATGTGGGAGCATGGTGACAATGGTGGATCGTCATGATGGGAGAGTGTGGGTGATAGGGGTTGGGGTGTTGGGAGTGGGGTGGGTGGGGCGGGTGGGGTCGCCTGGATGGTTGGGATGTTGAAATGTGATTCAGGCCAGATTGGGTTAGGGGTCCTATAAGGGGGGATGGGGGTCACTGAGATGGGTAGGGTGCTGAGAGGGGTGATGGGGTTCATCAGGTTAGAGGGGTGGGGGAATCTGGATTAGGGGGTGAGTGGGGGCACCAGGAGGGGGAGGGGTCAAACTAGGGGGTCATCGGGATGGGTGGGGAACCAGCAGGTTATATGGGGGAGTTGTTAGGCCTACTGAGGGTGTGGACACTAGGAGGGGAGACGAGGTTTTTCCAGGAAGGATTGGGGTGGTGCACATGGAGGGGATAAGGGAGTTGTATGGCCGGATGAGGGGGCACTAGGATAGGGGTGGGTGGGGCATCAGGAGGGGAAACTTCCGAATGGGGGTAGGGGAATTGGGTGGTTTTGGGAAGGGTTGGGGAGTTGGGAGGGGATAAGGGGGTCCCTAAGCTAGATGGTGGTGTGGGCTCCTTGATGGGGGGGGATTAGGGAAATTTCAAAATAAATTCTAAATTTCAAAACAAATAACATTAGTTTTTTTAAATTTTAGTAATTAAAAAAATTTTATTTCAAGAAAAAAATCCCAATAAAATTATAAATTTCAATAAATTATATAAATTTCAAAAAATTTCAGATTTTTTTAGATATCAATAATTGATGTGTAATTTATCATCGTTTCTAAAAAACCTCAAAAAATGAGGTGTCTTTAAATAGGAGTGTTTATAAAAATCTCTAATTTAGTTATGTTTATAAAAATTACAAATTTAGGGTCACCTCACTTTAAAAAGTTTTTTAGAAATGTCATTAAATTAATTAGTGACATTTAAAACATATCTAGTTCTAAAAAAATGTCGCCAATTAGCATTTTTTTATACTGAATAAGGAGTGAACTCAATACAATGTAAAAGTCATGGAATTGAGCCTCCAATACTAAGGAATTGGTTTTATATCATTTATTTTGTACCACAAACTTATGTATTATAATAATATAATGGTCTCAGAGATCATCTTCTTTCATTCATACTGATTCATGTCCTATGAACTACCAAGAATTATGAAATGAATCAAGATAATGAACTTTGATATAAAGTGAATGCATTTCAATTTTTATACTCAGTTTCACACTACCTTATGATCATGTTATGTTTAATTGACCATTGATATGTTCTTTGTTTACCCTTACTATGCATTCTAGTCCACTCATTCTTATATTTTCTTTCCCCATGTTATGAAGAATGTTTTTATGGGTTAAATGACTAAGGCGGGTTCTAGTTATAAATAACTCAATGGGATATGATTTATAACTCTTATGGGAATGTTTTTTAGGAATCTATGTTTCAAAACACACTTTCCCTGTATGATTTTTGTGTGAATTGTAATGTTATTGATTGAATATTCTTCTAATATTATTGGATATTTATGTATGTGAATTAATGTTCCTTGTAGATATGATTAATACAATGTTTAGTTACCTAAAAAATGTATGAGAAAAATCTACTGAGAACCCTTATGACAATACTTTGTATTGGATAACTTTCAAAGTTATGGTAAATAAAGGACTATGATTTTCCTTGAAAAATATCATTTTCTAGAAACTAAAAGTGTATATAGTTGTGTAACAGATGCATATATGGGTAATAATCCCAAAAAGAGTTGTTAGACTATATCTCAAAAATCATTCTTGTGTACGGTGAGTGCTCCCTTACTACTCACCTTGTTTGACACTCCAAAGAGTATTTCAATGATAATTTAAATTTTCTTTATGAACTATTAGAAAGGACTCAAGTATATTATGACCAATAATGGCCTATGAAAAACCTAAGGTTTCATAGATTAAAAGAATGGTTTCATGATTTCTTTATATTATAAATTATTTTTTATGATTATGCGGTTTCAACCTATGATTATTTCTTCTCTCACTATGATTTTTTGGTTTTAGTTAATGGATTTAACAAGAAGGAATTGTGTTAATTCTGAACATGATAAAATATTTAATAATTTTTATATCTAGAAACCAAATTTTAATGGATCCAGAACGAAAAATATTATTTTTTCTTCTTCTGAGAAAATTTCAAGCTATGAATCATGTTGATATTCCTAATGATCAATGGTTGGAACTATAATATTTTGAGTCCTCCATGATGGAATATTCACCTTATATTTGTGGGTATGGTGATCCAGTAGTTTTCAAGAAAATTTTCATCACCAAAGAAATTCTATTTCCCATTAAGTAGTGTTCATAACATAAATATGTTATTTTATATATTTTTAGTTTTTAAGGATATGACAAAAAAATGGTGGACTCATATCAAGCACACAATTAAAGAGTAATAAATTGATTCCATGGACTGGGAATTGTTGAAGATCTTATTTTTAAATAAGTACTTTTTTAAAATTCTTTATGAGAAATTTTATAAGGATTTACGTGAGCTAAATAAAAAGGAGGATGAATTCATTATAACATATGAGAAAAAGATATTCAATATTTTTATGCTATTGTTTTGTATTATCATCCGATATAAAAAAAATATTTACCGACTCTTCATTGTATTAAAGGATTGTTTAAAAGGGAATTATCCATATGAGAATTAAATTAGCCAGAATAAATTATTCATTATAATATCAAGGTGGATATGGATACTAGATTTACCCATCAATGTCATTTTTTTGATATGGAATGAATGATGGAATTTGATGGAAATTATAAAAAATAGTGAGAGAAGAAGATGTTCATTACTTTGTGCACAATGGGCATAAGGAAACATGGATGAAATTATCATAAGGGGAATCATAAATGTTTTATTTTTGTAATGGATGGTCATCATGTAATTGAATTCAGATGTGATGGGAAAAATATGTTAGTTAATTCTAAATAAAAAGATCCAAAGAATACACCACCCAAACTATGGTGTTTCAAATGAAAGTAGTATATTTATTATGAAAACTAGTGATAAAAATTAATGGTTAATTTATATGATTTAAATCATCAATACCATTACCCTTAGACAAAATAAAATCTCATGTGATCATTATTTAAATTACAAAAAATTAAGTGGTGAAGGTACAATTACCAGCTACACTATAACTATTAATGTATTATTTTATTTTTGATATAACCCTACTTTAATATCTTAATAATTCCCCAATGCTATCATAATTCCACCCTAATGATTACATGTTGAATCAAAAGTGAAAACAACTTATGGTATGATGATCACATCTTAAGTCTATATTATTCAATTGAAGATTGAGGGAATGTGCATCATGAAAATCATGTTATTCTCCCTCTAGTTTATTTAAAAGTTATCATAGGAATGTATTAGATTTATTTTCATTAATACAACATGATTTGAATAATAAAGGATGTCACATTTTATATTATAAAAAAAATATGATCTTCTATCGATGAAATGAAACATGTGAACTTCTAATGGATATGATATCAATTATAGGGGTCATGATGCTAAATGAATGGAGGTTTTTATCTCATAAATGTGTGTAGAAACTCAAAATCAATGATATACCTATTATGTGGGTGTTTATTGAAGTATTTATTGAAGATATTCTAACTCTTACTCTAAATCATGAAGTTGAATTTTCATTTAAAATCATATATGGTTCTCAACATATTTAAAAGAATCCTTATAGAATGGACCCAATTGAGTAATAGGAATTGAGGATGAAACTTTTAGTGACTATTTTCAAGGGATTCATTCATCCATGTGCATCACCTTGGTGTGAACTGATTTTTTAAGAATAATTATGAAACAATGAAACCCAATCTTGATTATTGATAACATAACAATATCATCATCTAGAGTAAATATCACATATCCCATATTGATGAGTCATTTGATCAACTACATATAGATAAATACTTTTCTTGGACAGACTATTATTCTAGATATCATCAACTAAGTGTCAAGAAGAAGGATATACCCAGTACATCATTATGAAATGGGTATGGACACTATGAATTTTTTGTGATTCTATTTGGTATTATTTGTGCACCCATTATCTTCATGGATTTTCTGATTTGTGTCTTTAGGTATTAACTTGATCAATTAGAAATAATATTTATAGCTGATATTCTTATATATTCTAATATAAAGGAAGAGAATAAATATAACTGGGGGTTTTACTAAATATTCAGAGGAATAATTATTTATATATATAATTTACCATGTGTTAATTTTTCCTACAAAAATATTCATTTTTGGAGTCATATAATCTCATTAGAGGGTATATCTGTGGATCTATAAAATACTAAAGTCATTTAGCAATGGATGAAACCAAATGCAGTGGTTGAGATCCAAAGTATTCTTATTATATATGGATATTATTGATCCTGTTGAACCCTCTGGGAATTAAGTGGCTTTATTGTGTTTTGATAATACCAACCATTCTTTATTTATATCTTGATTATGCTTAATACATTCCAAATATACTTTAATATATGTTGTTTCTTTCATTATGCTTAAATTAAGTCTTTGGAATTATCAGATATATGTTTACTATGACTTAACTCATTCTTCCAAGTGAATGCTCAAACAGTTTTAAGCTACCGGTACAAGCTAAGCAACCGTTACATCTCACAGTGACCGATACAGTCAAGTCTACTGATATTTTGGAGCTACTGCTATAAGAGAGCTACCGTCAGAACATAGAGCTACCGATACAATGAAGTTGACAGTTACCGCTACAACAAAGTTGACAACTACCGATATGCTGAAGTCCAATGTTATGCAAAGTCTACCGATAGAGAGCTACCGCTACCGATACAAGGCAGAGCCACAACTACCGATAGAGAGCTACCTCTACCGATACAAGGCAGAGCCACAACTACCATTACAAGTCCACAGCTACTGATGTGATTAAGTCTATAGTTGCAAATACCGAGACAAGTCTACCGTTACAAATGCCTACCGATACTCAGACCTGCCGTAACACAAATCTACCGATATCAAGAGCTACCGTTCCAGAGACAGAACCCGACACTGCTTTAATTTCTTAATCATTGTTTAATCTAACCAATGGTCATATCAGGTATATTTAATATACTGACATTTATTTAATCTGTGTTGTTGGATTTCAGGTAACCGTACCTCATACCTGCAAAAAGTAAATCATCTTCTGCCGGAGCACGTGGTTTAACTAAAGGAAGGATGCTCCTACAAAAGAGCATGAATAGACGAATACAGAGATATAAAACAGGCTGTGCGAGAGACATATAGATATACACGAGGCATACAAAATACAAGGTGTGCTGGAAGAATACAGAGTGTGAATGCAAAGAGATGACAAAACCTACATGACGAACTCATTATTGCATACCAGTGAAGAGTTGAGAACGAGAACATAACACAAGAGCTTCATCGACTGTCTCTACACCTGGAAGTCAAGGAAACAGATGATACTCTATTTTCCAGACAAAAACCAGAATAGGACTCAGAGCGAATTCTGATCAATCAAAGGAGTTCAGAACTGCCCGACAATCACTAGAGCCATTTTTAAACTCTAAATATTTGCTCTGTGATTTATCTTTTTACATATTGAGCAGTGTGTGTTATATGCTGTATTTTTCACACACACTGTCTCATGTACTCTAACTGGAGGATTTGTAAATCCTCACTCAACACTCTTACATCTTTTCTTTCCTACTGAGATAGTGGTATAGGTGGTGTGAGACCTGGACAGCTGGTTTCTGTTGTTCTTTTTCCCACGAATAATAGTGGTAGAGGTCTTGGACATGGATAGTTGTATACTGTTGTAATCCCCGATCCAGGGTGTGGATCACTTTTATATAAAGTTTTGAGAGGACTAAGTCTCATCTTGATACTGAACCTCTTGGTTATATCTGCTGTGCTATATCTTTCAAAGTTATTCTTTTATTTCGCTGCTAATCTCTTTAAAACCAAAACTGTTTTAAAGTCACTTTGATAATTAAATTCGCAAGTGTTTATATCAGTTGTAAATCAGTAAGTTGGTTTCAAAAGTTAATCAACCTTTCTGTTTTGATTAACTGGGAAATAATCAATCCCTTGAGAACCCAACCGAACCCTTACTTTGATATAAATTCACTACAGTTTAATTCAGTATTTTATTTGGGGGTTTTTAAGACAAAGTTTTTAAAACAGAAATTTTAATTGGAACTCAATTCACCCCCTCTTGAGTGTCTACTCCGACCAACATTTGGTATTAGAGGTTGTTTAAAATATTTTGTACTCTGTTTTTCAACTGTGATTTTAGTTGTATTTTAAAGTTCTTAAAATTTCTGTTATTTCTAAATTTTTATCTCTTTAAAATCATTGCTTATAGTTATCTATCATAGATAATAGACTTGAAGGTGTTGCTACCAATAGACCACCATTTTACAGTGGCACTAACTATGCTCAGTGGAAAATCAAGATGAAAATTCATTTAGAGAGCATGGGTTTTGATATTTGGACTGCTATAGAATCTGAATACAAAATACCAACTACTGTAAGAACTACTTGGAATGAAGCTACTAAGACAGCCTACAATAATAATTGTAATGCTATGAATGCTCTGTATTGTGCTTTAGGAGATGAAGAATTTAATAGAATATCTGCCTGTAAAACTGCTTATGAAATTTGGGATACCTTAGCTGTTTCTCATAAAGGAACAACTAATGTTAAGGAGATGTGGTTGAATACCTATACTATTAAGTATGATAATTTTAAGATGAAGCATGATGAACCCATTTCTGATATGTATCTCAGGTTCAATGAAATTTTCAACACAATGACTTCTCTAGGAAAGGATGTTCCATCAAAGGAACAAATAATGAGAATTTTGAGATGTCTACCTGAAAGATGGAGAGGAACCTCTGTCTCCATTAGAGAATCGTGTGACATTGGAGAACTTCCAGTCAAAGAACTAATTGGAAAACTGATGATGTATGAAGATGAACTCAAAGTGAACAAAGAAGAAGATGATGAACCTAGAAGGAAGTCTGTTGCCTTCAAAACTACAACCTCAAAGAATAAGGATAAGGAAAAGCTGCAAGCTATCAATGAAAGTTCAAGCTGTGAAGACAGTGAGAGTGATTCTGACAGTGATGCTGAGATGGCTCACATTGCTAGAAGATTTAAGAAATTCTATAGGAAGGAGAAATTTTTCAGAAAATCGAATTATAAAGGTAAGTATGACAACAAAGGACATTGGAAAAAGGATTGGAAGAAACCTGATAAATCAGATGAAGTTGTCTGCTATGAGTGCAAAAGGAAGGGACACATAAAAGTAGACTGTCCAAAGATGAAATACAAGAAGAAGTATAAATATAGGGATAACAAGTATAAGAAAGCCATGAAGGCTACCTGGAGTGCTTCTAAGGACAGCTCTAGTGAATCTGAAGTTTCTGAAACTGAACACAGAAACAAAGCAAACATGTGTTTTATGACAAACACTTCTGAGGTAACTTTAGAAACTCATGCTTCTAATTCATACTATTCTGGAGATAATTCTGAATTTGATAACATGTCAAAATCTGAATTATTTGAATATTGTGATATGTTAGAAGATACATGCAATGAACTTAAGGATAAATACAAATAATTAAAGAAACAACATGCTCTCACCACTACAGTTAAAACTGAAATCACTATTGAAAAAGAAAAAAAATGCTCAACTGTTAAAGGAGAACACTGAATTGAAATTTTCTAATGAGAAAATCAGAAAGGATTTAGAGAAATTTACCAATGGTAAAGAAACTCTAACTCAAATTCTTGGAAATCAAGTTGCACCAAAATACACTACTGGAATAGGCTACAAACCTGGACAGAGACAGTTTACTAAGAATATATTTATTCCTAAATCTGGACAGAATGTATCTAACTATGGAACATCATATGCTTCAACGAGTTATATTCATAGTTATGGATCTAATAAGGTTTATCTTTCAAAGTTTGTTGATTCTACAAATTATATGAGACCCATTAGACAAATATGGGTACCTAAAGTATTATTGGCTAACCTGTCTGGACCCAAGAAAATCTGGGTACCAAAATCATTTCCTGTTTAAATCTGTTTTATAGGAAACCTACTTAAAGAGCTCTTGTAAAAAGACCTGGTACTTGGACAGCGGATTTTCAAGACATATGTCAGGAGACTTCTCATGCTTTAAAATCATAGTCAGAGTTGATGGAGGTTTTTTCACCTTTGGTGATAACTCAAAAGGAAAAATCATCGGCTTAGGCCAGATTGGTAACACTGGCTCAATATTAATTTCTAAAGTTTTATTTGTTAATGGACTTAAATAAAATTTGTTAAGTATTTCTCAGTTATGTGATGATGGTTTTTACGTTAAATTTGAAAATGATTCTTGAGATGTTTTTAATTCTTAAAATGTTTTAGTGTTTGCTTCTTTGAGAAATGAAAATGTTTATGCTGTTGATTTAAATTCTTTAGCTAAGAAAAATATTACATTTTTAAATGCTTTTCATAAATAGTCTTGGCTTTGGAACAGAAGATTAGGGCACTGCAATGTGCATTCACTTAGAAAACTTGCTAGGAAGAACTTAGTTAGAGACCTACCCAAACTTGAATTTCCAGAAGACAAAGTTTGTAATACCTGTCAAAAAGGAAAGAAACATAATGTTTCTTTTAAATCAAAGAAAGAAGTGTCAACTTCTCAACCTCTCGAGTTGGTTCACATGGATTTATTTGGACCTTCTAGAGTTTCTAGTTTAAATGGGAAGCATTATGTCTATGTTCTTGTAGATGACTTTTCTAGATATACTTGGGTATATTTTATATCTCATAAAAGTGAAGCTTGTTCTTTTTTATAAAATACTCCAAGTCTGTAGAGAAACTTAGTGGACTTAAGATTAAAACTCCGAGAAGTGATCATGGCCGTGAGTTTGAAAATCATGAGTTCGAATCCTACTGCTCACAAAATGGCTATAGTCACAATTTCTCGGCCCCTAGGACACCTCAGCAGAATGGTTTAGTAGAAAGAAGGAATAGAACCCTGTAAGAAATTGCTAGGACTATGCTTAATGAGTATGAACTACCCGTTTATTTTTGGGCTGAAGCTATAAATACAGCTTGTTATGTTATTAATAGAGTCTTGATTAGACCCGTTCTTAAGAGGACCCCTTATGAGTTGTGGAACCATAGGAAACCTAAGGTTAACTACTTCAAAGTTTTTGGCTGCAAAGTCTTTATTCTTAATACTAAAGATAATCTTGACAAGTTTGCATCCAAGAGTGATGAAGGAATTTTCCTAGGTTACTCTATTTCTAGTAAATCCTATAGAGTTTTTAATAAGATAAACAAATGTGTGGAAGAATCTGTTCACATCAAGTTTGATGAAACTGATCCACATGAACCTAAGACCTCTCTTGAAAATCTTGAAGATGATCTATCTGGTTTGAACCTTAATGATAAAAACATTGGACCTGTAGTTAAAACATCCAGTTCTGGAAATTTTCCAGACCCTGCTTCTGTTGAACCTTAACCTATAGATGAACATGAAATCTCTAGCCCTACCTTTTCAAGACAAACTAGGACTCTAAATAACCATCCTTTAGATTCTGTTGTAGGAAATCTTGATAGAGGGACACAGACTAGAGCTTCTCTTAGAAATCAGGTTGAACATCAAGCCTTCTTGTCACAGCTAGAACCTAAAAATACCAATGATGCTATCAATGATGAATTCTGGGTAATGTCTATGCAAGAGGAACTAAATCAATTTGAAAGAAACAAAGTCTTGAAATTAGTAGAAAGACCTAAGGACACTATTACCATAGGCACAAAATGGGTGTTTAGAAACAAAGTTGATGGATCTGGAAACATCATTAGAAACAAAGCTAGGCTAGTTTCCCAAGGTTACAATCAAGAAGAAGGAATTGACTATGAGGAAACCTTTTCACTTGTAGCTAGATTAGAGGCTATTAGGATCTTACTTGATTATGCATCACATCTGAATTTCAAGTTATATCAAATGGATGTGAAAAGTGATTTTCTAAATTGTTTTATTGTTGAAGATGTTTTTGTAGAACAACCACCTGGTTTTTCAAATCCTCATTTTCAATATCATGTTTTTAAACTTTCTAAAGCTTTATATGGTTTAAAACAAGCTCCAAGATCTTGGTATGAAAGACTTTCAAACTTTCTTATCTCAAGGATTTTCAAAAGGAATTGGTGATCCCTATCTTTTTATAAAAAGGATTTCAAAAGATGTATTAATATTACAAATCTATGTTGATGATATCATTTTTGGATCTTCGAAAAATTCTTTATGTACTAAATTTTCAAAGGTTATGCAAAATGAATTTGAAATGAGCTTAATGGGAGAGCTTAAGTATTTTCTTGGATTTAAAATTTTTCAAACTAAAGATGGAATTATTTTAAATCAAAGTAAATATACTAAGGATTTGTTAAAACGTTTTGGTTTAGATAGTATTAAGGAAAGTGATATACCTATGAGTACCACCTGTAAATTGGATATTGATGAAACTGGTAAACCAGTTGATCAAACTAATTACAGAGGTATGATTGGGAGTTTACTTTATCTTACTGCTAGTCGACCAGATATTATGTTTAGTGTATGTATGTGTGCTAGATTTCAAGCTAATCCTAAAGAATCACACTTGCTTGCTGTTAAAAGGATTTTTAAATATCTTAAGTATACTGCAAATTTAGGTTTGTTTTATCCAAAAGGACAATCATTTGACTTAACAAGTTATTCAGATGCTGATTTTGATGGCTGTAAGTTAGATAGGAAGAGAACATCTGGAACATGTCACTTACTTGGAAAATCCATAGTATCATGGTGTGGTAAAAAACAGAACTCAGTTGCATTTTCTACTGTTGAAGCAGAATACATCGCTGCTGGTAGTTGCTGTGCAGAGATTCTGTGGATGAAACACACACTACTAGATTATGGATTTGACTTTAAACATGTTTCAATCATCTGTGACAACACTAGTGCGATTAATATCTCTAAGAACCATGTGTCTCACTCTAGAACTAAACATATTGATGTTAGACATCACTTTTTAAGAGATCACTATCAAAGAGGTGATATAACACTTGAGTTTATAGGCACTGAACACCAATTAGCTGATATTTTCACTAAACCTTTAAGTTTAGAAAGATTAAGTTTCATTAGACATGAATTAGGAATGATAACTTATCCTTAAACCGTTAGAGAAACCTCACCGTTAGAGAAACCTCACCGCTTGAGAAACCTCACCGTTAGAGAAACCTCACTGTTAGAGAAACCTCTCCGTTAGAGAAACCTCACAGTTAGAAAAACCTCACCGATAGAAGACCTCACCGTTAAGAGACTTTACCGGTACATCTCGCGCTGTTTTAAAATTCTGTAAAGCCGAGTCATCGAACCGTTATTTATTTTATTTATGATTTATGTGATTTATGAATCCTAAATGATATTAAAACTCGAACTAGACTCACTCAATCTCACTGCGAACCTGTCTGATCGAATCCCCTAAACCTAAACCTCTCAACCTTCAAAACCCTAGCCTCAAATCTGCAATGGCCCGAGTTAAGAGACCACAGATGACTGATGGGAGTGATGTTCCGGAAGAGAAAAGGCAAAAAGTATCTAGTACTGATGCCAGTGGAAGTGGAAGTGGAAGTGTAGCTCAGATAAGACCAGTAAACCCGCACCTATCGAAGCGTTAGATTGTTGTTGAAAAAGAGGTGTGTGCAGAATGGCTGATGGAAAGCAAATAGTTAGTTCTTAAGGTTTTACAAGAACAAGGTTGGCTAGAATACTTCGCGAACAACAATGGAGCTTACTATCCTAGATTGGTAAAACAATTTTATGATTTTTTTCGTTTTTAATAGTCTGAAGAAGAAAGAAAAATGGTTTCATATGTGAATGGTCAGGAAGTATCATTTACTTTAGGAGAATGGGCTGAGAACCTGAGAGTTCCTCATGAGGGCGATTTTTCTTATTATTCCAAGTCTGTACTGTCGAACAGTGATGTGTTTCAATATGAAGATGCTCTGCTAGAACTCACAGGGAATGGGACCCCTAGAAAGGTGATTGCTGCAGAGATGGTAGGAGAAGACAAACTATTGTTTAAGTTTATTCAGCATGTTGGTAGTCCGAGAAGAAGAGACTTTGCCACTTTGAGATTCCAAGACATATATCTGTCACATTTTCTGAAGCACAGTGTGAGAATCAATCTATGTAGATTGATTATGGTTCAAGTGGAAGAGATGACTAGACCAAAGTCAAAATCAAATGCCTTGTTTTTCTAAAAACTAATTTCTGTGATGCTGAAAGTGAAAGAGATAGCTGGACCTCAAGATGAGCTGGTAGTGGTCAAGGATATCTTCTGTATTACAAGAACTATCTGTAAATACATGAAGGTCAGCTGAAATCCTTGTAAGAAATCATGGGTGAATGATGAAGGAAAAATTTATGACAAGTATACTCCTATAGATCATCCTTCTAGACCAAAGGATGTGAGGGATCCTAGTCTTGGACCAGATGATCCAGAACCGGACTACAGTGATGATGAAGCTGAGGAGGAAGAGACATCAGTAGAGGAAGGAGGAGATCCAGACTTTCCCCCTAGTCCTGTGCATCAAGTTATTTCTTATGGAGCAGCCAACCGTCCAACAAAACTACCAAAAAAAGAAATTGTCTTAAAGGACAATGATACAGAGACTACAGAAGAAGAAGAAGAAGCATGCCAGTATGTTGTCAAGGACACCTCTAAGGAGGATGAGACAACCGAATCTGATCAAAATGTTAATGGAGAAAAAGAGGCTGATGGTGAAGCAGATGATGAAGAAAAGATTGAAAAAGAGCTCAGTTTGAGTCCTCTAATAGTTAGTACAGTCAGGACATTGGCTGATCAGGAAGACATAGCAGCAGCACCTATTAATGAGAGAGTCATTAATGACTCAGAAAAAGTGGCTATTGAATCTGCTGTGGTTGCAGAGGAAATTGCAGATTTACCTCATGAAGAACAGTTGGAAGAGATACCTTAGTTGAATGTTCCACGTGAGGAGGATAATATTGGCTCAGTATCAGTGTTATATGACATTGAAGGTTGGACATCAGATCTCGGATATATGATTCTTGGAGTTTCCTATGGAGATTCTGATGAGGAAGACCAACCCCAAAAGGAATCAGTTACCTTACCCACTGTAGCTGAACATGTGGCCACCAAGGATGACCTTAAGTCTTTAAAAGCCGAATTGATAGAAGAAATAAGAGAATCAGTGGCAGATATGAAGAAAAGTATGTTTGAAGAGATGAAAAGCGTGGAGAAATCCCTTGAGTTATCCATTGGATGTAGTGTGTCCAGTCCTGTAAAAGAAATGGTGGATGAACTTAAGGTGTGCCACACTCAGATTGAGAGTTGGACATGAGCTGCAGTTGCTCTTAGACAATCCATTGCTTCATTGACTGCTTTGAAGAGTTCTCAAACCCAAGTGCACACTGAAATTCGATATATCAAAGAAGTGGTCAAACAATTTGTGGAAGTGTTTGAGGCCTTTAAGAAGTCTGTCAAAGAACATCTGAACAGTCAGGATGAACTTGTTCAGAAGGTAGTTAGTAGTCTGACTCAATCTTTCAAGGAGACAGTGGACTTCTCAATGAAACCTCTTCCCTCAAATAGCTCCAGTGTGAACCTTGACCAGATCCGGACTGTTATTCAGGAAGAATTGGCTAAGGACAGTCCCAGTGGTGCATCTGATACACAGATTCTTTCTACCACTAGGGAAGTTAGTAGTTTTGTTCGTGATCACCTACGGGCAGCTACTGCTTCTCAAGAGGATATCAAAAATAAGGTGGATGATTATTTTGAAAAGATTTATACCGAGCACCAAATGACAAACCATTTCAAGCTTTTGATGGAGAATATGAAATTACCTCTAGTTACCCAAGCCTTCAGAGAACAGGTTAGTAAGCTCAGGGAGCTTACTCCGTCCTTAGACAAATTTATTGATAATAGAGATGATTTTTTCTCTGCTATGGAGAGAGGTGGAAGCATCATCATGGATTTCAGGAATCTCTTGTTGCCTTTCCTATATGTGGATGCTCGGCCAGTTATTGTACCACCTTCCCTTCCACCATCTTCCTCTGGGAGTACTCCTCATGTGACTCCAGTTTAAGCCAATAGGAGCTTGACACCTTTGATCCCTCAGAGAGAGACAAATTACAGATCTGGTACTGTATCAGTTGCTGATCCACCAGTGGTTCTTTCAGGAATTCTCAAGCCTGCTGACTCTACCTCTACACCCTCTGCTGATCCCAAGGGAAAGACACCTGTTCGAGAGGATGATTGAGTTCTTCTAGCTTCATTTTTGATGGGATTCATTGTATTTTTGTACTTTTATGATTTTCCCACTGTATCTTTGGCTTATCAATCAAATAATTCATCTTCATTCCTCTCTTCACTGTCTATTTTACTCTGTCTATTTTCTTTCCTAGTCCTTCTCTTTTCTCTCCAATACCCTCCTTTTTGTTAATCACAAAGGGGGAGAAATTATTGAGAGATGTACCCAGAGAGAGAGAGAATGTTGTTCACCTAAGGGGACAAAGGGGGAGAAAATCACTAATTTGGAGGAGAATCCTGTAGTTAAATTGATAGGGGAGGAATATGTGACTCTTCTAAAACTAAAGAATCTTGTTTGTGTTATTCTTTCTCCTCTCATACTATTTTATTTTATTATTTCTTGATATATTCTTGTTTTCATATTCTCCCTCTGATACTATTTTATTGTTTGATATCAATTGCTGAGATTTTTTTTCTTTCTCTGATCCTATACTGTTGATATCATACTTTAATATATTTTTTCCTCTAATATTACTTTATTTTTTGGCAGAAGTTGTGATTATCAAAAAGGGGGGGATTGTTGAACCCTCTGGGAATTAAGTGGCTTTATTTTGTTTTGATAATCCCAACCATTCTTTATTTATATCTTTATTATGATTAATACATTCCAAATATACTTTAATATATGTTGTTTCTTTCATTATGCTTAAATTAAGTCTTTGGAATTATCAGATATATGTTTACTATGACTTAACTCATTCTGCCAAGTGAATGCTCAAACAGTTTTCAGCTACTGGTACAAGCTAAGCAACCGTTACAGCTCACAGCGACCGATACAGTCAAGTCTACTGATATGTTGGAGCTACCGCTATAAGAGAGCTACCGTCAGAACATAGAGCTACCGATACAATGAAGTCGACAGTTACCGCTACAACAAAGTTGACAGCTACCGATATGCTGAAGTCCACCGTTATGCAAAGTCTACCGATAGAGAGCTACCGCTACCGATACAAGGCAGAGCCACAACTACTGATAGAGAGCTACCGCTATTGATACAAGGTAGATCCACAACTACCATTACAAGTCCACAGCTACTGATGTGATCAAGTCTACAGTTGTTGCTACCGAGACAAGTATACCGTTACAAATGCCTACCGATACTCAGACCTGCCGTAACACAAATCTACCAATATCAAGAGCTACCGTTCCAGAGACAAAACCTGACACTGCTTTAATTTCTTAATCATTTTTTAATCTAACCAACGGTCATATCAGGTATATTTAATATACTTACATTTATTTAATGTGTGTTGTTGGATGTCAGGGAACCGTACCTCGTACCTGCAAAAAGTAAATCATCTTCTGCCGGAGCACGTGGTTTAACTAAAGGAAGGATTCTCCTACAAAAGAGCATGAATAGACGAATACAGATATATAACGCAGGCTGTGCGAGAGACATATAGATATACACGAGACATACAAAATACAAGGTGTGCTGGAAGAACACAGAGTGTGAATGCAAAGAGATGACGGAACCTACACGACGAACTCATTACTGCATACCAGTGAAGACCTGAGAACGAGAACATAACACAAGAGCTTCATCGACTGTCTCTACACCTTGAAGTCAAGGAAACAGACGATACTCTGTTTTCCAGACAAAAACCAGAAGAGGACTCAGAGCGAATTCTGATCAATCAAAGGAGTTCAGAACTGCCCGACAATCACTAGAGCCATTTCTAAACTCTAAATATTTTCTCTGTGATTTATCTTTTTACATATTGAGCAGTGTGTGTTATATGCTGTATTTTGCACACACACTGTCTCCTGTACTCTAACTGGAGGATTTCTAAATCCTCACTCAACACTCTTACATCTTTTCTTTCCTACTGAGATAGTGGTAGAGGTCGTGTGAGACCTGGACAGCTAGTTGATGTTTTTCTTTTTCCCACAAATAACAGTGGTAGAGGTCTTGGACCTGGACAGTTGTATACTGTTGTAATCCTCGATCCAGGGTGTGGATCACTTTTATATAAAGTTTTGAGAGGACTATGTCTCAGCTTGAGACTGAACCTCTTTTTTATATCTACTGTGCTATATCTTTCAAAGTTATTCTTTTATTCTGCTGCTAATCTCTTTAAAACCAAAACTGTTTTAAAGTCACTTTGATAATTAAATTCGCAAGTGTTTATATCAGTTGTAAATCAGTAAGTTGGTTTCAAAAGTTAATCAAACCTTTTGTTTTGATTAACTGGGAAATAACCAATCCCTTGAGAACCCAACCAAACCCTTACTTTGATATAAATTCACTACAGTTTAATTCAGTATTTTATTTGGGGGTTTTTAAGACAAAGTTTTTAAAACAGAAATTTTAATTGGAACTCAATTCACCCCCCTCTTGAGTGTCCACTCCGACCAACAGATCCTTTTTGGAAAACTCCAAAATACTATCTAATTTACTAAGTAATTTAACTTGGAAGGTAGATAAGTTCCTTAGAATAAATGAATGTGAAGAAAACATCAAGGAACTAAAGCTATGATTATCCAATTCTCTTGTTCTCAAAATACCATGTAGTAGAGAATGGTTTTTGATCCATATTTATGAATCGAAGTGGGTAATAAGATATAAACTCATCCAGAATGATATAGTGACAGCTTAAACCTCAAATAATTAGTGTTTTATGAGCAGAGTTTCCCAACTCTTGATTTGGAGTTAGCTGCGGTAATTTTTACACTAATGATATAATGGTAGTATCTTTATGGATAATGGTATGATATATATACTGATAAAAAATAATAAAATATAAATTCACTCAATATGAGATTAATATTTTCTAGTGAAGATTTTTTAAATTGACTAAAGATTATAACATATCAATACATTACCACCCTGGGAAAGAAAACATGATGGATGATACTTAGACAGTATAGGATTATGATTTCACATACATGATTATGATCATAAGATATATTATATTTATGTATTTTAAAATAATTCATATAGAAATATTTATGGAAGGGGTGAAATATTATCTTTCTAAAATGATTTTTCAACCATATATTCCTATGATAAATAAAGTTGTGTAAAAGAAATATGTGAAACCATAATAGTAGTTCAAAAATGATCCTGATTTCATCCTTGATTGTAGTGGAATAATAAGGTTAAAGAGCTGTGTATGTGTTACTTCAATACCATAATTGAAGAAGGACATAATTGATTATGCTCATAGTTCAAAATTACTTATTAATCCTTGAATTTTAAAGATGTATAAAGATATAGAATAATATTTCTTGTTGGATATAATGAAAAAGGATATTTCGTTGTATGTTCTTAGGTGTTGAGTTTTGAAACATGTTAATAGTGATATTCACGAGTCTAAGGGGTTTTTATAATCATTATCCATACCAAAATGTAATTTGGAAAACACCATCATGTATTTTGTCATTATAACCCCTAAAAAATCCAAATGACATAATG
Organism: Viscum album; assembly: GCA_963277665.1. Lineage (NCBI taxonomy): Eukaryota > Viridiplantae > Streptophyta > Magnoliopsida > Santalales > Viscaceae > Viscum > Viscum album. The sequence goes on from OY728126.1 coordinate 1,750,169,967, forward strand.
CTATGTGGGTTAAATTTGACTAAAATATGATGTATAAACACATAATTTCTATAAAACAATATTTATCTCTTGATCATCTTGGAACAATATATATTAATTAAGTGGTATGGCTTAGTGTTGTAACATATTTTATTCTATCTAATCGGAATTTGAGTTTTACCATAATGTTCTAAAATATTCTTTTGCAGGATTTAGATATACAGCTAGATTTTAGAACTAATTATCATTATCATATAGATGGTCATACTAAGATTACCATTTAAACCCTAGGGATATGTAGACATCACTTTCAATGGATTTTAAAGATGGTTAGGATCAATTACAGCCTCGAGTCAAGTTTTCATAAAAAAATAACATTCACTCGTGAATTTAGATTGATTCATATGAATCATCTTTATAAATATGTGTATAGATCAAATGTGATTGGATGAAGTTATAGAAAGATAGCTATTGTCACCTAAACTAGATGAGGGGATGGAAGAGAAATTCAAATCCATTTAGTAGCATATCAAGTTTTCTCATAGTTGATGGAAAAGTTATGCTAAAAATAGTCTGGGAAATTTAGAATTCAAAGTTGTTGAGAATATATTTTTATAAAAATAATATTGATTAAAATTATAGTATTATGAAAGAAGGGAATGTTAAGCCCTAGTTATTTCATCCCATTAGATATTCTTGATGAAGTAGGGACAATATCTAATCACTTTGAACTTAAAAAAATATCATAACATTATAATTTGTTTGATATAACTCTCCTAAGGAAGAAGATACATAATCAATCACATATTCTAAACTCATATGTCATGCCACTAGATCATGATATTTCCAATGATGCATAAATAGTATAAATCTATAATCCTATAGATAAAGTGATATGGAAAAAGAGTCCTAAAGTGGATAATGATCCTTAGATGGATATAAAATTTTAAGAAGCTCCATGGGAATATAAGGGTTTGATGATGTAGATATATACTAATATTTTATGACATATTTCATTAAAAATAAATTTTATCTATTCAATTTCATTTTATGCAGACAACACAGAGTTTAAACAAATCACGATATACTATTAAAATTGTATTATTTAATGTGAAAGTTATCTCATAGCCATTGGAATGATGGCTATGATTATAAATGTCTAAATTAATAAAATATTATAGTTTACACATCCATATAATTAATTAATTTGGTATAAATTGATTATAAATTATGATAAAAATCATTTTAAAATGAAAGATATGGTTTCCTAAAAAAATTATTTGTGTAATGTGTTTTTATCTTAATAAATTAAATTAATCACTATTGATGAATTATTTTAATGAGATTGAATTATATATGCTCAATAAAAAAATTACGTTCAGGTAATTATTTTCCAAGGAATTGAATAGGAATATATTTCTTTTTAGGCAAAAAATTCATTTGTCAAAAAATGACTTATGTCACATTTGGTGCACCTATATTAAAATTATGTTCTATCAAATATAGATATGAAATCATGAAAAATGGATCTCGTATCATGAATCAAGATATCCTGATTTTTAAAATATTCCCCTATTATTTTTAGTCTTTATGATTATTAACCTTGGAAAAATCTATTTAATAAGGGTAAACATGAAAAATTGGGTTTAAAAATTGGGATAAGGCTTTAAAATTACACTAATTCATTGTTTTATGCAAATAGAGGTGTGAATTGCATCCATTTTCATCCAATTATTTAAATTATTGGAAAATCTATTTTTGATCAATTACAACATATATATTGTTTTAAGAAAAGAATAAATAAAAAATATCACTCTCTTGGCATTAATATCCCAGTAATTTTTTTCATATAGGTAGAAATAGGATAAGTTTGGTCATAAATGATTACATAAAAAAATTATTTTTTATCATGGAATTTTTGGTTTAATTGTTAATGATTTAATAATTACCCTATATGCTTATTCATGGAAAACACAATATTTATAGAATTATTTGAAAAATAAAATAAATGAATTTAGAAATATTTTATGTAATATATTTTTGTTAAATTATTGTTGTCCAAATATTTATTTTATATAAATATAATATATTAGAGCTTTTTAATGGTAAAAATTTTAATTCCATTTTTTCAATATTTTTTCAAAGTCAATGTAAATGAATATTTTTAAAAATGAAATTTAAGATATTTTATAATAAAAAATATTTTATTAATTGATTTAAAATTCATAAAAAACCTATTTTTGACCAATTGAAATAAATATAAACTAAATTATCAACCATGGTCCATTTATATTCCTGTTTCCATTTATGGTAACATTATTTAACCTCAAAGAGTAAAACCCTTGGTATCAGAGTAAATATAAAAATTTTAAACATGGGGGTTAAAAAAATTATGATTGTGAAAGCATAACGAAATATTTCCAAAATATTATTTTTTGTGATAATTTATAATCATAATAATATTATATTCTAATTATATCAATCAGGAGGCATTTTTTATTAGAATTAATTTAAATTAATTTAATACATTAAGTAAATCTAAGAGTTTCCCTCCCTTACTTATGAAAGAGCACCTATTATACAAAATAACTCACACATTTGGATTCTAATGGATAAAAATATTTATTTCATAATACCTTAATATCTTCCTTTAACACGTCTTAGAGATTTTGGTCCTTCAAAATGACCATCCCTTAAATTCATAAGGTGTAAGTGTAAAGAATATTATCAATGAAGAGGTATAACTCTAAACTGAGCTTCTTATAATTTATTTCATCTTATAATTTTTAAAATTCATGTTATACATTATAATATATTTAATTTAGTACGTTACATATTAATAATTTCTATTATGGAATGAAGAACCATTATCCACCTTATTACTATCCATTGGAAAATGATAAAGTCGGTCAGGAGTTTGTATAAACGATAACCTCAACGAAGTGATGTGATTAATTTTTTATTTCTTATTTAAAAGGATGGTAATAAAGATAATTTTAATGAATATATGTGATATAAATGATATAATAATTATTATAAAAATTTGAATTATTATTTACCTTTCTTTTTTTCCAAACATTTAAAATTGAAAACCGCATTCATGCTTGTGTATGACTTATCGTCTTAATAATCAATATAATTCAATTTTTTTATTTCTAAATTTTATGTATGATTCAAAATATTTGTTTAATTAACATATATTATATTTATATAACAAATAAAATTATAAATAGTATGTAACCATAACCAAATAACAATGAACAAAATTTCAAAATATAAATTTTCATGAAAAAAACAGTTAACACTCTAAAAAAATGGTTTTAAAAATGATTTATTAAAAAATGAGTGTAGAAATATTATAAGTACACAATATTTTATGTTATATATATTTATATTAATCTATTATATAATTATAATACATTTAAATTTATTATACTTGAGTTTATGTCAACTTCTAAGAAGGTCAAACTTGAGGTATGTGTTTTTTATCTCACGTTTGTTTCTCTGAGACCTATAACATATTACAAACTTATTTCCATTGTGTGGTATATATACTACCAATGAATTTAAATTATGATATTTTCATTAAAATTATGTGAATTTAAAGAAACAAATATTTTTCACTCATTCATGATGTTTTGATAAGGATATTGCAAAGGTACTAAAATTTTTATGTTACAATCTCATTGTTTACTTAGTTTATTTATTTTTATGTTCTAGATGATGAAATTACATGATGTAAATCAAAATATATATAATGAATTTTCTTATACTCTATTTATTTCCAGTTATTAAAACAACTCTTTTAATTTTTCCCTATCTATATAGTCAATAGACTAAAAGAATATTTTTAGGAAAATCAAAAATAATTTACAATTCGATCAAGAAAATTATTCTTCCATTTCCATGCTTTCTAAAATAGTATTCTATAATGTTTTTCTATTCTCCAATTATTTTTTAAAATAATTTTCACACTTTATTCAATATTTAAAAAATTATTTAAAATTAATATTCTTGTTGGGTTTTTAATGAGTTATATTTTACTTTTAATTAAAATTTGGACGATTTTTTAACATACAAGACATGAATGAAATTTCCCACTTCATAGCCTCTAAATATATTGAATTTTCATCTATATGATTACAAGGGTCTGTTCAAAGATTTTTTTTTAAATATTTTGGTTATTTTTTTATAATAATTATGTGATTTCAAATTAAAAAAAGTTTATTTTATGCAAGAAACATTCAAAATGATATTCAAATGAAATTTTCATCTAAGATAAAATTATTTGATGTTAATTTTCCTTTACTGGTGATATGATCCAATGATACCATTCTTATTCACTTTTGGGATAGTTTATTATTATCTTTATGAGATATTTATGAAACCAATAAATTTTTTATGGGTTATGTTGTGATTAAATGTTGACAGGTTTATGAAACCTATTTCATTTTCATGGGTCATGACATATGATGAATAATTTATGATTATATGTCACTAATATAGATTGATTATAATTTTGTGATGGGTACTCTCAAAATTAAATATTCCCTAAATACATTGGATAAATATGGATATCTCATTAGATAATAAGGACAACAATGGTGAGTGATCCATGTTAAACAAGGTGATTTATCTATTTGGATAGCCATTGGAGTGAACCATGACTAATATGATTGAATGGGTAGTAAAGTAAATCCACTATTATTGACTTGGAAGTGATCCTCAAAAGTAAATAATATTATAAGTCATTTTTTATATCAAAACCTTATCTCTTATTCTAATTTTATTCCGTCCTGGGTCACATTCTTTGATTATGTTATCATTCATGTCTTATGAAATGTAATTATTTATACCATGACTCAAGATTATGATCAATGATATGTAGGCTATGGTTTCCAAATTTTATTCTGTGTTCTCATACCATTATTATTATTTTATTTTCCTTTGATCATTATTATCTCTTTTTTTACCCTTATTAAGTGTCAGATCTCACCCTTTCTTATGTTTCTTTTACCCATGTTATGATAAAATGTTTTATGCATGATATGTATAAGAAGGGTTATAGTTATAAAGAAAGTAGTGGGAGTTGATATAGACTTATTATGAAGAGGATTTCATTGTATCAAATATTTCCAAAATACACTAAACCAATATGATTATATGATGGATAATAATGTCATAAATTAAAAATTCATTTAATAATATATGATATTTATGTATGAAAATCATGGTTAACTATACCAAGGTAGACATCATTTAATTTATTAGACGATATTATCCCTCATATCTCCTTCTTCAACACATATAATTAGACCTGTGATTTTTCCTTACTCAGTATAATTCAATATAAAACAAGATGGTGAAATTTATCTTGACATACGATATTTTATATGAGGGGTAATGACTAGATATCATCTTCATGCATGTTTTGAAGACGTTGAAACTAAATTGGGATCTCTAAAGTGATATCAAGGTTGGAAAACCCCATTACCACAAAGATATGTTATGGTTTATGTCATCCACATCCTTGGTAGAGAAAGTGTTCATACCCCCTACCCCCATCCATCATACCCACCCGGGTGGTGGATATTCAATCTATAGTGTATGTACTATCTTTTCTAAGATCTGATGAGTCATGGGACCATCACTGGGGTCAGCACCCCCTAAGTAATGGTGTAAATTTGAGAAGGAATTTTCCCCTACAATAGATATAGTGAGTTTACATGAGGATACATGAATTGGGAAAACACATAATCTTAGTGCTAATGATATTCTCATCATTCTTATCTAGGTGTGACGACCTAGAGCTTCCTATCTATATTACATAGGTTTGTTTTATGATTATAATAGTATTTTGGTTTCCCTACACACTTTGTCTTATAGATTTAGTTGAAAACTAATTTTATATTTCATCCCCTTTACTTTTCAAGATGACATACTGGGTATGTATATACTCATCTATACATTAGAATTTCCCGCATGTTTTTTATTTTATGAAAATAACAAATATCAACAAGATGATGTTGGTAGAATTTTTGTTGGTGGATCCTTGCAGCACTTAGTAACTAAGATCATAGGCAGTGGTGGGTATCCATTTTTTGGAGAAGGGTTCTACATTCATTCATCTATTAGGTTGGGAATCACTTTATTTTTATTGTTTAAAATTTTTTCCCCATCCATACATTGGATATAATTTTGTCTCTATACTATATTTGAATTTGTAGTTTATTACATGAATTGTTTCCTCTTTAGTTTGTATAGTTTTTTTATCCTATATAGTTATAATGTACATAGAGGTGTTTTTGTATTCATGTTTATTTGGTTAGGCCTCCTATTTTTTTGATACGTCTAATTTGTGTAGTCTTCAACCGCTAGACTGTTTCAGTAGGCCTTGAGGTGTCACACTCAGTATACCTCTGGTCCAGCTGGGGCAATATTGAGAAAGGTCGTTCCAAAACCCAAAATATATAAAATTTAATAAACCTAAGATATACATAGAGAAGAAAATAATACAACCTAAATAACTATTTTTATGAATTTTAATAACCAAATAATAATGTTTTACTAAATATTATTCCAATATAACAGGATTTAATAGAAGAATAGAGAGAAACGGTACCCACATAACATAAAAATAATTTGGAGAGAATCTATGCTCATTTGATGATGATAAAACATCTCCTAGTGATATTATATTTCATAATAAAAAACCTTCAAATATATTGAAGAAAAAACCTATTCAAAACAATATTATTATCAAAGGGTTCAGATCTAATCTAGTGAAAAAGAAGAGGAATAGTGATTTAATGATATATAGAGTATTTTTCCATTAATTTAGTAGTTATTCACTCCAAATGAATGAATGGTGTCTTTGGGATAAAGAATAAGAACAAAAATTAATCAAGGAATAATCTAAAACACTTCACCTATGAGTATTAGTTGAAATAAGAAACAGGTGAAGGTATTTTTATTAAAGTAACCCAATCATAGAATTTTAGCAAGTTATTCGTGTATATTGTTAATGGTTACAAACCCATTCACTTTAACCCTGAAACACTTATACTTGAAAATAAGAAGCTATAATGTACATAGTGCATGGTTTTCAAAATATTCACCTAAAAAATTAATCTCCCAAATTCCACTAAAATTTCAATTTTTACCGAAAATTAAATATTTAAAATATAATAAAATTGGGGGTGTTAATTCTATGAATTTTTTATTGGTCTTGAATATTTTAAAAAATTACTTTCACATAAATCAATCACTATATGAAAAAGTTTAAAATATATTTTGAGTTATGTGTAGAATATTACAAACTATACTAGTTTAATATCTTATTTAACATAATATATAAGTCATTATTAATTATATTTATCAAATACTCCATCAGGTTAAACCACTATTATAGAATGTAACAACAAATGAAGGATCTAAAATATTGAGGATTCAACACAATAATTTTTAAAAGTTTTACCCTTGATCAGTTTTTATAGAATAGATCTGGAATACCAATCCTTATTTGACTCCATGAATCCTTTTAAAAATATAACTTATACATGAAAAAATTAAATTGATTATATAAATGGTACCATATTGGAATTATTTAATCTCTACTTTCTCTTCTTATCACTTGGTCATCTCATATCAATGAAAAAAATAAAATTACATTTATATATTTTAACCACTTTCATCAACTCTCATGTTTAATCTATATTACACTCTCTTATGTTAGTGTTGGATATCAATGTTCCTTATGAATAATTTTAATTTACCAGAAGAACATAGACTCAATTAAGGAAGGAAGCATCAATTTTATCTTGTTCTCTAATTTAGTTGTTCTCTAAAAATCATTATAATCTATTTTTGAGAACTAAAATTCATGTAAGGTCATACCAACACCCATTTTTTGGGTAATATAGGTTTTTATACTTATTTTAAACACTTTTATATATCAAATTAGTCTTTAAAAGAGTTAAAATTAGTAATAGAATTGTTATGTTATGAATGGTTTATTAAATTCTATGTAAGTGTTGTCAATATTTTATCACTCACATATGAAAATATTTAATTTTTGGAGGTAAAATATGAACTATTCTATCTAATTTTTCTCAAATATGTTTAAATAACAATGAATAAGTAATATATGTTTGAGAAAAAAATTTATTTTTTGCATTTAATTTTCAACACATAAATAAATAGTGAATTCTGTGAAAAATAATTTTATTTATAATTTTTATAAACATGAATAAAATATTAATGAATTTTTATTTCATAAACATTATGTCATTCACACTCTTTCATTAATTGGGCCACAAACATGGTTCCCATTGCATCCTAAAATCTACTTCATTATAATTTTTTATCTTTCATATATACATTATTTATGACCCTATAAGATCTTTTCTTGATTTTTGTGTGTCCTATTCATAATCCAAGAGTAGTATCTCGAAAAAAATCATTTCTCCTAAAGATATAAGGAGAACTCATAACTTTAAGGACCACATTTGAACATTGATTGTGTAATATAATATCCTTATATCTTGATATTTTATAAATCCGGATTCATAATTTATGTCATCATCATTTAATTATTTATTTTTTAATTTGGACAATATTGTATTAAATCTTACTAATATACCATGTCTGTGGATTTATTAAGGTCACTACCATTACTTTAAAATGGAAAATGATATACTCTTACTATAAAAAGAAGTGAAAAATCTTGTCATGATAATTTAGTAAATGGCATACTTCAAATGACGAACCAAACTCAAGATACTTCACTAAAACCATACACTATTTTAGTTTTAATAATTCATTAAAGTGTATGATGGAATGACATATATTTATAATAATATAAAGTTGAGAAACCAATAATCCTGAAAATAGATAGGAACATCCATTGAAAATCATAACATTTTTTCTTCCAATTGAATATTTTGTCTATATAATATCATATACAAGACATCTCTATGTGAAAACTTGTTATGAACAACTCTTGATGTTTATGTTCCCCCAAAACATGATAGTTTGAAATAATTTATATCCCATCATGTTGATAAATCTAGATTATATATAATATTTTTAAGAGTAATCTTATTTTCTTATGAGGTTATCATTATTGTTGATAAAAATAATAAACTTTTAAGATAACATGTAACTTAACAAAATTACCTTGTAATTTTTATAAATTGAATGAATAAAACTATAAAAGTAAAAAAAATCATAGAAAACTCAAAATTTATATTTAATGTGTTGATATAGAATTATTTTTCATGTTGGGTCTAGGGAACCCACTCTTACAACACCCCAACATACACAAGATCAAACATTCAAACTATAAACCTTTTTTCTCTCATAGGATATTATTTCATTTTTTGTGGCTTAACTCTAGTAACTCAAATTCCACAAATGAATTTGTTTCTAATATACTTTTAGTGACTTTATATCCTTGAAATGCAGGATTATTCAAAAGTGTATACTTTTTTACACCCATATACTGATTTACATGGTTTCAATACCACCACTATAATTTTATCAAAATATTGGGTGTTATGAAAATATGAAACTTTCTTAGTAAAACTATGAGATCTAGAATAAAGTTTCATTTTATATTTCATATTTCATTTCTTTAGATTCCACAACTTACTAAAAATTTATTGAATTCATCACCATTGGATATAATAATATTCTATTACTCATTTAAATGGAATAATAATGATACTAGATCAAATTGATCAATATGATGTCAATATTTTATGCCCCCTTTTAAAAAGACCTCCTTACACTCTATATGCTATGAACTTATCCATTTTACTTTCATATGTAAAATGAGATTTTTTTCAATTATACCATATAATATTCTCCTATATTTATTATATATTTATTCATCATTATCGATATATTGGTAATATCCAAACTAGTATATGTAAATTAATATTTTATAGATCCCATAATATATGTAAATAGAGTTATAATAATATTTTAATCTCCAAACTAGTATCTTAAAGAGACTTGTGACATGTTATACATGACACCACATTCACAAGAATTTTTCAAAATTTTTTTATCACCACCACCACGATTTATACACTTTTATTCTTTCCTAATGACCAATAGATTAATATAACATGGATTTTGGGTTATGAATTGAAGTAATTAATGGGGATATTTTTTTAATCCAATCCTAAAAAAAAACTCATATCTATTTATATATGTTATAAAAAAAATTTTCACAATAAATTAAGGTTTCCCAAAAAAATTATATACATTGTAAAAAAATTCTCCAAATTCAACACCACATTTCACCCATAAATTTATGCTTACATCTTCTATAATAAATATATATTAATTTTAATTTTAAAAATACTTATGGTTATGTATTATAGAATTTTTAAAGGTTCCCTTCTTTTGAATATGGTTTTTATCTCAAATCACTAAATAAAATAATCCTATTAAGTAAATATTTCAATTATAATTCAAATGGATTTCATGTATCCGTAAGAGAAAATGGTTCATCACAATAAACTCAACAACTTATCTTATATAACATCCCAAATCTAATTCAACTTCTTTATTAAAAAATATATTTGTTATATACCTAAATTATGTATCATTGTATGTTAGAGGCTACTTATTTGAAGGAGATTGAGACATATAATAAGTGGGGAGATAATACCCTTATTTAAAATATTTTTTAGGACATAGTGGGAAAATTAAGCCTAAAGTCTTGTCCTGGTTACATTTACCAACACCAAAAAAGCTACAACATTGTAATTATAAATATCTATGGGGCTCGTTCCCTTAACTAGATCATGAAATATAAGGTCTTGTTGAGTACTATGGAACCTAAATAGGATGTGATTACAAATATGTATTCCACTAAAAATTATTCCCATGATAATTCAAGTAAATATTGCTTCATTATAATTATGAATTTGTAATAAATAAAATATATTAATAAATATGTCAACACATGGTATGCTTTTACTCAACCATGAGGGACCATAATGCCTTTGTCTATTTTAGGAATTTAATGATGTAACCCTATACTAAATACAATAAAATATTTATGATATATCACACTTCATATAATAATTAAGGTCAACAAGTTATAACTATAATTCATCACTAGTTGAATGATGCAACACCATCATAACCTGGCTATGTGAATAATCCACAACTAATCCAAATCCATCTGTGAATGATTCAACACCTTATGAACAAAGAATCACTAACCATTTGTGGATGATGAAAAACCTCTTTCTATGTACAAGTGGATGACATAATACCATTTTATAATTTTGGTAGATGAAACATCAGAAAGAGATCTCAACTAGGTTGAAAATATACCACCAATATTACTCACTGAATGGAATATATGTAACCATATCATGTATCCATGTAGAAAACACACAACCAAGTTAATATCCATAGGTGTAAAATTCACCACCAACCCTATTTAATAGGTGGATGGTGTACAACCTTTGTTACAACAAATTTTTTTTCCACACAATCGAATTTGAATTATAGATAGGTGACATACCATCAAAATAAGTCCTCAAGTAGATTATTTCCCACCAAGACTTCTCACAAATTTTTGAGATGTATCATCAATATGAACTCTGACAAAGTGATAATATATATTGACTAGGTTTCATTTTTTAACTATCTTCATGGTAGATGATTGATTACTACCCCTATTTGGCTGGATGAGTTACCACTATTCCACTAACCCATGTCAAAGTCTCTATCCTTATTAAACACAACCCTGTATTATCTCAATCTCAAGCTATTAATCAATGAAAAAATTAATTTTATCACACATTATTTTCTTATGTTTAGGTTATATACTTAGGATTATATTTTAGGTTCAAATTCATAACCCCAAACCAATTTTTATATAAGAATTTGTTGCTGAAAAATGAATGTGTGAACATGCACCTCTAATTGGAAACTCATGAACACTCATGTTTTATTTATATAATTGGAATTAATGGATTCCATTTTAATTTTTATTTAGGATGTAAGTCATAAATTTCCATTTCATTTATTTCATAAAATAAATGAAAAACATATAGAAACTCATTGAAATTAATGGTACCACCTCATTGGGGGAAAGAAGGATCACTCTCAATGAACACCATCAATTGATTAGTCCACAAATAGAGGAATAATGAAAACAATGGAAAATCCATAAAATATGTCCCATGTGAGAATTTATAGTGAAACTTTAAAAGATACTTGAAATTTTGAAGTAGTTATTCTAGTATCACCAATAAGAACTGAACAATATGTATAATAGTCTGATCATAGACTGAAATTAGTTCATCTAAAAGAATAAGAATAAGAAAAATGAAAGAAATAGAAAGGAAAGGTGTGTTCATTCTACATGAGACCAATTATAAGAATATAATATAAATAAAATAAAATAAAACTACAAATTATTTAATTTTTTAAAAAATAAGGACAAATTCCATGTGGAATCAAGTACTCTCACTACCCTCACTATCTACATGGGATCCCACTAGATACTAACCCTAGGTCCACCAGGAACATAGTGTCCCTCTAAGAGATACTACCACTTCTTTTTTGCCTATTAGGTTCCATATAGAATCAATAATATATACTAGATTTTATTACACCCAACCCAATATCTATATTTGGACCTCTACGACCCCCTAATGCCTAAATCACTCATATTAATTAAATTTAATAATGATAAATGATATTTAAATCAAAATTATAAATTTTATAATATAAATTTTTTTTAAACTCCCCAAAATATATTAACCCATCCCTGAGTTGGACCTTTTAGTATCACTGATCCTTATCGGTGAAAATATTCAAGCACTACAACCACATATTTTACTCCCACTCCCAAGTATACTCCTATATATTCTCATGTTACCACTACACTCTTACCATAGAAAATGCCTTCATATATATAGTACTCTCATTATAATCCATTATAAAAACTATATTCTCCCAAATCAGTGCATTTGTCTCCATATCAACATCATCAATTTTAATAAGGTGAAAAAGGTTGAGATGGTATCTCCAATTATTAGATTCATATAATACACCTAGCACAAAATTATATCATTGAATATGATCTATTTGATATATCATGGTACCAAATATCTCAAAAAAAATCAAAATACACCATGAACCTGGGTTTTGAATTCTCCTGTATCTGAATTTTTACGTGTGCCAATAGATTTGGAAATATTATAAATTCATATTAAGCCTTTAAAACTCTAAAGGATGGGATATATATCAGACATATTATCTATTCCAATGTTAAATAGTTATTTATTAGTTCTTGTTCAACTATATAAACTCATAAATATCCTACAAGAGACATGGACTAATAACTATAGACTTTCCTAGCACTACCCAACAAAGAGGAAATCAATATGAAATTATGTAAATGATTCCAAATTAACCATGTGGATTGAAAATTGGAAATATTGTTATTACAAAGATCTATATGTTATGATGTTTCTCCCTTAAACAAAAAAATCAAGGATTCATGTTTGTATCATGTACTTGAACTCTATGATGGTATTATCTGACTAACAATCAGTCTATATATGATAATATGTGCTCAAATACACCTATGTATCAAGAATTATTTATAACATTTCTAGAAACATTATGAATTTTTTTTTCTCAATCAAAAATGAATCCACATGGTACCCTATGAAAACACATTGTCTCTCAAATGTATATCTTCTTCAACTCATTGATGGAATCATTCCACTAGATTCGTTGGAAATGTGAGACTACAATCAACAAGTCCCCAATAAACCATACCACATCATTACCATGATAATAAATTAGATATCCCATTAATAATTCCATGGTCTCATCATCCTACTTCTTCTCATGACTGGGTAATGACTAAAGATGACCTATTGTTTACTGATTCCTGGAAATCACCTACATATTCATGAATTACTTTGAATGGAACCTCATTTTTCCCATATTAATGGATGAAAAAAATAATATATATGAATGTGATGATACATATCGATATATCTATGGTGAAAAAACCTATCTCATGTCATGTAAATATCACATCACTTCTTTAATCATTATTGTGGGGATGACCACATGAACCTAAACATAATGGACCACATCAGAATCATGGGTCTAATAATTTGGTTACTCCCCTCTATATATTTAATCCCTTTCCAATTATTAGTTATTTTTAGATAACTAATTATTCTTCACTCTCTAGAGTTATGAGGATGTAACACTAAGGTATTTAAGGGTCTCTCCTCCTAGATACACCTTAGTGTCTTGGCACATATCAGGGAATATTCTCATCATCTTATACTATTTGTAATATACATACCCCAAATATACTTTAATATTCTTACATAGTGAATTAACAACAACAATCCTCGTCTAATAGGTATACTCCATCTCAAAATAAAAATATTTTAGTTACTCTATAATCCTCTTCCTCCAAAGGTCCATGTCCCATTAAAGAATGATAAGGCTAAGGATTTTTAGGATAGTATACACAATTAAAATCTCTCCTAAAGGGCAGTGACACAAATATATCATAATTCTCACCAGCATTGGTTGATCTTAGTTATACATTGGGTAGTTCCTCCCATGTGTCCATAGCTTCCAAGACCCATAACAGACCACTTATCCACCCTATATCAAAACTACCCCAGACTAACTCCTATTTCATTACAATACAATATATACTCTTAAATATCTTAAGTATGGTTGACATCCCTAAAAAAATAATCCTCAATAATAAAAAACCTAATTTATCTCTCAAATAAGTAAGCCAACATTAATTTATCCCCCTTCAGGTTTACTATTTTAATTAGAATAACCGACCAGATGATTTCTTAAATAAAACACAACTAGTAACCTAACAATCCCCCGAAAATGAAAAATTAATGATATTATTTAGAATATCTAAAAAAACCATACCCTCATCTTTCTTAGATTCCACTATTATTAATTCCATAGATATAATGTATCTTATGAAAAACTCTTCATGCATCCAAAAAATGAATCATTGATAGATTGAAATAGTGTAAGTTCTCACTCAGTACTCTCCAAATGATCTCAACTTAGAAAGCATGCTCCTCCATCGATTATGAGTACTCTAGAATATCCTTAACAAATAAAAACATGGATTTATATAACTAATTATTAAAGAATTTATTCATTATGAATTTAAACACTATTTATGTGGTTATTTCTATGAACTATATATCATGATACTCATAAAGGTTGTACTTATACCTAAAAATAGTACATGTGATATTATCTTTTCTTACCTTCTACTATTGATAGAATATCCTTTGATTGATCTTTAAGAATCAATTTTATTTCCCCAGTTGATTAAATAATTCATTGATATGGTGAAATGTATAATTTTTTGACTACCACCTAGTTTATTAGTTGGTAATCCAACCCAAATCATAATTACCCATGATCATTCCTGGTGAACAATGTAGAAGGTTCCCAAGTGGATGTACTTAAGTGAATATATCTCTCTACCACCAAATCCTCAAGATGATCTTTGTGTTGTTAAAACATTGAATGATATATCATATAAGGTGGAATGGATTTGGGTTATGTACCTATAAAAATATTGATAATAAACATGGTCTCATGCTGAAGTGTAAATTCAATAAGTCGATAGAAATTTTTTAACTAATAAATAGTAGAAGGAAATTTTTCTAGGTGAATCTCCTCATCTCTCAAATAAACACTAGAACTAGGTTATTATTTATATGCGTTTTCATTGTTGGGTCCTGTACAACCTACTAGTAGACCCCCCTCACCAATGTCGGTATAAAAATAACTATATGAATTTGTGAAAGAAACAAATTGGTGATGATAATAGATGTGTACATGATAAAAATTCAATTAATCAATACAAATGATCATATCAGAACTATGAATCTATAATAGGTAATCTACCAATGAATCTGAAATCCCTTTATCACTATAGGGAACTACCGAAATTCATAGATACTCTATGTTCTCACCCATACTGACGTTTCAATAGACCATAATTGCTATATATACACTGTAGTGGGACCTAAATCAGTAAATTTATTTATATATATTAATAATTTTGACACACCAATTTCATATAGTAAAAATCTTGGGCCTATGGAAATATAATTGTACCTTAAAATTTTTATGGCTCTACAATCTATAGGGAGTGATTTTTCTAAATAGAATGAAGTTGTCTTGATCCATAAAACTTATCTCATGTCACCTAAATACCTCTAATATCATCTCCTCGATAGTATTTCCTCATGTGACTCGATTTAACATAACATACTCCATGAGAAAAATGGATATACCACTCCCAAATATCGAACTACTTTTGTACACATCGTACAATTCTTGAGCCCTATGTTTCACCCAAACGTGCTCCCAACAATTCATGATGTGATTTTATAATATCTCTATAGGTTCTCCAACACCCTAAATTAGTGAAACTTAATCGACATCCTATAATAATTATATTGAATATGGACATGTTGTCTATAATAATTTTTTTTACCAAGGCACTCCCTCATAAAAGAATCAACGAACCCCTACCCTTACTGATCTTTAATTTTTACACCCTAGAGAGACACCTTATAACACTACTTCCTACTACCTAATAAAAAAAACCCATCCCCAATATTATAATACTGAACACTATCTGATATAACCTCAATTTTTTCCACTTTATAATTAAGGATAGATTAAAAACCTTTTGAAATTACTTTAACAAAATTATATTTACCTATGACCAAATAGAATGACATAATATATCCTCAAAATATCTTACTCTGGTAGCCTCATAACCTTCTAAGATAGGTGAAAATATGTCATACGTGTGACATAATCCATCACTAATATGCATTAGTAAACCACTTTCAAGGACTCTCTATCTTTGTTTGAACACAAAGTCCTTGGAAAGAAGTACTCGAAGAAGTATGATTGAAATACCTTCTTGGATAGCCCTTCATTCTAGTCTTTATGAAGCAAAATGTTCCACCAGTTTTCACTAGTCTATAAATTATATACACTTCTATATTAACCCACCTCTCAAAGGATGGTTCATGGTGATAAAATATTCTCTTCATAGACTCTATATGAAACCCAAATGCTTATATTATTCCATAACCTATATGGAGCGGCAGATTCTATAACTGTAAATAATAGTTCGAATATTACATGGAAATCCCTAATATTTGTTCTACATGTCCCACAAAAAATAATACATCATGTGGACTCTCATTGTAATGTTTATTAATTGGATTAATGGGTGAAATATGTATCCCAAGTTCCATTATTGGTGGGGTATGCTCGTACCCACACACCGGGAACACAACAGGACATCACCATAGTGGTATATTTCTAAAATTCCATAAAAAAACTCAAAAAAATTGTATATTGGAAATAATATATCGGTTTATGGAATGAAATAACAAGAACTCATTAATATACCCTAAATGAACACCTTATGATATAAGGGTATCAAAAATATTCGCTGGATTATAACCTAACCTTCCTATTATTGTTCTAGGAAAAATATCACATAGGGTTATATACACTATGGTAATCCTATCCTATACCCACTATTCTAAACCCTGGGTATAGGATAGAAAACCATGGTTATAAGATATACTCACAGTTCATTGATCTGTGGGAGATTATGGCATGAGGATAGGTTTATACCCACAATTTCTATATAATCAGTGGGTATATACTATATGGATTTTTTAATACCCACGTTTCACCTAAAACTATGGTTACATGTCTATAACCACAGTTTCTAAAACTATGGGTATAAATGGCTATCCAGAATTCATCGATACTCATAGTTTTGTAAATATCGTTTATAGTTTCCGACCCCCATTTTATAGTTGTAGCACCATCCAACACCTCTCATACAACCTACAAATAAATTACAATCCATGGTACACATTCAAAAAAGTACACTTATTATATATTATACATTCAAAGATAAAATTATAAATTTTTTTCAAACCATTTAAAATAATATAACATACATACACATTCCACATTATCAATTAGTTTTAGTCATCCACACATGTCTTTACCTATGAAAAAAATTTGGGAATAAAAATATCCCCCATGACCACCAATTCCATCGTAATCATCACCAATATCAAAATCTAGAGCAAAATAATCATCATTATGATCATGATAATCATTATCATTATCATCAACACCTACACCAATGACACCACCAACACCACCAGTACCATTAGATCAACCACACGAGGACCTTCATTGACATCACATGGCCTTCCTTTTTCAAATTTGTCCATTTTTTCATTTGTTAATTTGAACATTTCTCCATTTATCAGTAAAATTGGTCATTCTAGCATCACAAATATATATTATTTCTATTTATATTTAATTATGTTGAACCTATCATCCTTTGGTATTGTATTTCACCCCAATGTTTCAAAATAATTCATAGAATCATTTTTCTTGTTTTTTTATTTTGACACATCCTAAAAAAATCATTACAATTTATAAGATTTAATCATGGTTTTCTAAATTGAAATAGATCTAATTAAATGAAAAAAAATTCAAACATATCATTCCCAAAAGAAACTAAATTAAAATAATTACCGTATTTCCCACTTGAGGAACCCACATCAATGTTAAATAAATGAAATATGAACATATATGGTTGCTTTTATATATTACCCACCACTACTTCATGTTTAACTTGAACTCTCAAAATAGGAAAATTTTAGCCATAAACAAAATTATTTTGGTCAAACCCAATGGGGGAATCAATGTTGTCAATTTTTTCACTACCAACATAAAAAATATGTCTTAGGATTACTTCATTAATGAAAACTACTACAAAAAAGGGTTTATCTAGTACTAGGTTTTTAATAACACTTTATAAAATCACTATCAAAAGGGGTCTTTAATAGCTCTAAAAGAGAACTATTAAAGGGTTCCATTTAACAGATCTAATAAAAATGTATTGGAAAAGGACCCTCATTTATCAGATCTATTAAAAAAGTGCTGATAAAATGGGAATTTATCAACACTTTTTAAAAAGAGATGGGAAAGGGGGATCTTTATCAATGCTGTTAAAAAATTTCTGATTAGCAGGTTGTCATTATCAGTTATTTTTTAGAAGAAATGATAAATACCCCGCCCTCCACCCTCAGTACTTTTTTAATATCAATTATAAAGGTATCTTTAAAAAATCATTAACGAACACTCATATGAGAAGTTATGTCAATTTTGAGGACTTCTATATCCTTTTTTTCCTCAATATAGGTGATTTAGGGTTCTTATAGATCACCAAGGCATAGAAATTATAGAAATATTCTATTTTATATGTGGTATTGGAAAAAAGTTATCCCTTTTCATAACTTATAGCTATTTGAAAGGCTGTCAAATGTGAAACCCCCTTAAAACCCCAAAAAAAACCTTAAAACACAAAAAAGATCATAACTTTTGATCCGAGAGTGCATTTCAGCTCCACAACCGGTCAAATAGATGCTTAGGAAATGAGATAAAACCACATGAGATTTAAATAATGTGATAATAATTGGAATAAAATATATTATTTTTTGAAAATGTTCATAAATTGAACTTGAACTTCGACCAGCTATAACTTTTGATCTGGGGGTCCGTTTGGGCACTACCACATATCAAATCAAAGATTTCTAAGATATCTATCCCCAATATGGATTAATACTAATTCAAAATATATATATTGTTTTTAAATCCTACAAATTCCCATAATTCCTCCAATAATATGTTTTTTATCGGAAACCCAGATTTATTAAAATTCAAACACTTATAACATATGTTCTGAGTGTCCATTCGTCATGTACCAAATATCAAATCATTAATCATTTTAGTATCCTCTATTTGACTTTTTTTTGGAGTTGATAACAACTCTTATATCATAATTTATGTTAATTTAATGGTTTTCAGGTGTTTAGGGTTTTTAGAGACTCTTAATCTTTTTATGTGGTTTATGGGTTTTTAGAGTTAATACTAATTTTAAAAATATTTATATAAATAAATATGTATTTTAAAAAATATTTATAACTATATATAAATATATAAATATGTGGATAAAAATATAATAATATATATACTAATATATAGATATATAAAAAATATAAAACAAAACATTATAGGGAGTGGAAAAGGTGTTGGTGTATAAGATGAAGGTATATGGTTTAAAACTCATTTGAGGTTGGGGTGCATACTAGGGGTGGGATTATCAAAATAACTGATCAATGGGTGGTGGAAGTGCTGATAAAAGGTATGGAGACAATAGATAAAAGTTTGGGGTGGGATAGGGAAAAAATATGCCATTTACCAGTGGGGCCTTTATCGGTTCTTTTTAAGAGATGTTAATGGTGACCTTTAACAGTGGTAAAAAAATCACTGATAAAGGCACCCTTTATTAGTGATTTTTATGTGATCTATTATAGTTAACCCTTTGACATCTCTTACATTAATAGTGTTTCTATATAACTTAAAAATCCCATTTTCGAGAGATATTAAAGGTCTGATTTTCAGTAGAGGGCGTTGTATTTAGGTCTCATATGATCATTCACATAAAACATGGTCTTCTATTGATTCCAAAATATATGGGTCATTGGTATCCATGATTTGAGTAATTTTGTAAATATGAATCCATCATCATCAATTAATGTACCATGTTGCATCATTGAATCAAACAATTTAACTTTAATCATAGTGAATCATCCCTAGTGGTTGTAATCGAATAACAATAGATTCTCAACAAGTCAATAATTGGAGGAATTTTCATATCAAGGACTAATATCTGAGGTCTTAGAATATCCTTCTATTATATTTGTTAAAATAATTCCATCATGTTGTGTTCTAATTTTAATTTCTTGATCAATTTTAAAGAAATTATTCCCATTGGTTTGTAAATATTTTCTTTCCATAACCATTGAATTGGAACCAATAGTTAACGCTCTTTATTATTGAAATAAGGACTCATCGGGTATACTCAATACATGAAATTTATATGAAAAATAAAACTAAAGGAATATCTATATTTTATGTTTATTAATTTATCGGTCATAAATTTTATTTCAACCATGTATGAAACTCATTACTATGAAAAACCTCACTTCTTCTCAATGGAAAAGATCAATGAACTTTTAATAAAAAAAATTTGTGTTCCCTATATAAAATGAAAATTAAATTTTATGGATACATGAAATTACAAAGTATAAGATATCATTTAAATATTCAAATTACTTACTTGATACAGTCATTGAACAAAATGTAACACCCGAGACTTTTATGAGAAATATTTTGTTCTTAAATCATAAAAGGAATCTCTCACTACACACAACACTATATTGGCTTTCTTTACACGCAACTGCGGGCTTCCTCGATAGCTTGCGTCGTACGCAATACCGAGTTTCACTAAACAACGATATGCTATTAAAATATTATTAAAACTAGCCGTTATGAATAGTAATAACCACTTTTTGAAATTTTGTAAATTTTATTTTTCAAAATGGAATTCATTTTTGGATTCGAAATATCGAAATTAGCCTTGGGTGAAATTTTGGTATTTTTCTGAAAAATTTCAATTTTTGATGAATAGTGAAACCACTAAGTGGTAGTTAAAAAAACTGAATTTTTCATAAAACATAATTTTACCGTTTCTGTGAGTGGAATTTCGAAAATCTGAGAGACACGGTTAATATCAAGGACTAAAATGTGGTTCAATGAGATGAAAATAATTTTTGGTGAATAGTAACTTTTTACTTTTTTTTACCACGGTTAAAAATAAATAGGGTATTTAAGGGTAAAAATGATATTATTATTACCCTAACACATGTCCTAATTCTATTGGATAGGTTTAATTCGACAAAAAACAACCTTAGGAATAAAATATGACCTTTTAGGCCCACTTGGATTAGATTAGGACATTTATTATTAATTTATTTAAAGAAGGGTTAAAATAGTTAAAATCAAAGTTTAATAAGTAAATCATTTTTAATATAGGGTTATACATAAGATAAATTCGATTTTAAATATTCATTAGAAATCTAATAATATTACCTACATGATGAAATTTTATTTATAATTTTTATACATTAAATAATTTAATTTATTTATGACACAATGATGATGCAGTAATTACCATAATAGTGAAAAATTAGAATTATTGATATTATAAATACCCAAAAAAATATAATTTTAGACTTTTTATGAATTACACTAATTTTCTAGGTTAATATGACATGTTATTATTGCTTTAATAACTTTTTTGAACTAATCATTCTGTTATGAGTTTCAAAAAAATAAATTACTAAATAGTGTCAAAATTGACATAAAATAGTTTTTAAAACAAATATTATATTAATAATTGTTATTTTATGCCTAAAAATCTAAGTTTCGGCCAAATGACTTATATAAGGTTATATATATTAATAATAAACAACTTAGGGTTCTTTTGGCTTGATATAGTATGTTTATTAACCTTATAGTGTAAGAAAACTAGAAGACACGGTAAAAGTTAAATTATCTAACTTAAAGTTAAATCTAAATGATAAGGTTAAAATTGATACCTAAACTTGTCTAAATTCTATTGGATTAGAGGATTGCGACCTATACCCACCTTATCTTCTAACTATATCAATTTGGAGCTATTAAAAACCGAATTGGACTTTATAATAAACTAATATTTTTAGTTATTCCAAAGGTGCCCCTCTCCTCCCTTATAAAAGGGCACCTCCTCCCCCTCTTCCTCACAAAACATTGAGCCTTCAAGGTCTTCCAAACCCTGCCAATTTATTTTCTCCACTTCCCTATAGACATAATAGAGGTCCTGGACTTTTTCAAAGACCAATTTTAGTGCTCTAAAAGGAGGTCTCAAAGAAGCACTTCAAAGAAGTTGTAATGTCCGTTACCGATTCTTTCATCTTTATTTCTTCTTACAATTATTCTTCGTTAGTTGTTTCATTATGAAGTAATAAAATCAGTATCACTCATATACTGATATGTTATTATAAGTATGAAACAACCCTATTTCGCCATCTATCCATCCTACAGAAAACGAAATCACCGCACGTGCGTATGTACGGAATACCGTCTCCACGCCGTGGTGTAATCTATTTTCCACCACCACCTTACTTGGATGGGTATAATGGTGTAAATAATTATTATATATGATTATTATAAAGTTATATTGATTCTTAATTAGTATACATACACTCCAATACAATTCCACGATCATGGGAATGATATCATCGCTCGTGCGTACGTACTGAATACCGTCTCCATGATGTGATGCTATTCGTTCTACATGATATTCATTGCATAATGATTATATAAATGAATTGAATGAATAAATATGATATATAGTACATTAATACCATTTTGGAAATGATATATCTATAACCTAAAGAGAAGAATAAGAATTTATTCGACAAAACACGCATAAGAACAAAAAGTTATAAACACCCTAATAACAAGTGGCGATGAAATATTACTACTAAGAAGCTAATAATATGACCATATATGATATCATAACAATAATTATGATTCTGGAATAAGTCAATAACATTATTTAAATCATTATACAGGAGGTTCAGACACTTTCTAAGAAAATCGGACCTAAGGTAAGGGAAATATCACAATCTCATTTTTATCCGAGATTGATTATACTTTGGAATTTACTGGGGTGTATTTTATCATCCACTTCCATGTTTCTTCAATATGTAATATTATTTTCATCCACATACAATTATTTAAATCCAATTTTCCCTTTCGGTGAGTTTTTAGTAAAATATATGAAAGGAATCTTTTGTCGTTTTTCGTACGAGGTACTTTTTGGATTTTCTGACAAAAGTACGAGAAGAATGTTTTTTTAACTTATACGGCATGAATGAATTTTTAAAACATTATTTCCAAGAAGATTCCTTTACAAGATTTCAAGTTTAATTTTAATCAACTTATTTTAGTTTAAAATTGTATGACATGTTAAGAAAGGAAAATGTTTTTGAAGTAGAAAGGATATTTTCCTTAAGAATGGAGTTCAAGTGTTTTATCAAAATTATTTTCCATCTAAGATAATATAGGGTTCTGTTTCTATATCTATTATTACATTGATTTGATTATGTTGTGATGGAATTATTTTTATGAATTCCTTTATCTTATATGAATTGTTTTATGATGTTATGATGTTTTAAAATCCCATTTTTATTACATGGGTTATGCAATGATGTATGATTTATGATTTTGTGGAACACATAAGAATGGTATCATTATGAGATGGGTGGGAACAATATCTCCCTCCAATGAATTGGGTAAAGATTTTATATCTCATGAGATAGACATGGTTGGAACGACAGGTTAAACCGGTTCGGTGAAACAGGACTGAAACGAGGAGTGAACTCGGTTCGGAAATGGACTTTGTCCACTAAGATAGTCTTGTCCATGATTCTTGACTAATAAGAAATGATTCTCTATGATTATGTGTGTATGCCACAAAGCTTCATGTTTTAAGTTATGATTATTTTGATTACATTTCACTACTATGATTTATCCCATGTAATGAAATTATGATCTCTTTTGCAGGTTAAGATTTTCAAAAGTTATGTTCTTATGAATATGATGTGATTGATATTTCTTTTGTTTACCCTTACTGATCATTTGAGCTCACACTTTTGTATGTTTTCTTTCCCCAGGTCAAGAATAATGTTATTATGTAAGATATGCCAAAAGGGACTATAGATATGATGAAATAAATGGGAGACAATGTAGACGCTTTATGAACCAGTTGTTTATGTTTCCAAGTTTCTAAAGACACTATACCTATATGGTCCTTTCCCTGTTTTTGTTATATGTTGTAATAAGTATGCATCAATTTTGAAGTATTAACAATGTATGTAAAGTATGGGTCGTTATAGTTGGTATCAGAGGAAAGGTATAGTCAACCTTTGGAAACTAGGATGTGAAAGCCTTAGTAAGAATCCTAAGGATAAGTCTAAGCATAGAACATAATATTAGTGTTTTAGAAATGGCCATGAATAACCTAGGATAAGACCTTAAGTGTGAAATTTTATTCTTGATTATGTGGTTTTCCTATTATAATTAGTGTTTCTCACACTATTCTTCTTTGTTTTAGTCAATGGATGGAACCCGAAGGAACCGTGTTAATACGAAATGCGACGGTCAATGCAATGATTGTCCCCCTGAGCAACCAAACATTTTGGGAGCTGGAATGAAAAATCTTGTAGCCATGCTCACACAACTTTCTCAAGCTATGAATCATGCAGGACTTCCAAACGAGAAAAGGAAGGAGAAAAATTCTGTTGAATCCTTCATGAGGCAGCATCCACCTTCTTTCAGTGGGTCTACTGATCCATTAGTTGCTGAACAATGGATTAGTACTACTTAAATGATATTTTTAGTTCGTCAATGTTCTGAACATGATAAAGTCATCTTAGCAGTGTATCGTTTGGAAGGTGATGCTGATCAATGGTGGAATCTTATCAAGAATACGAGGAAAAGAGATGAAATTGAGTCCATGGAATGGGACGAGTTCAAGAACTTATTTTTCAATAATTATTTCCCTTATATTCTTCAAAAAAAGATGGAGAAGGAGTTTCTTGAACTAAAGAAAAAGATGATGAATCCGTTGGTACCTACGAAGAAAATTTTACAAGACTTGCAAGGTACGCTTTTGGTATTATTATCCAACTTGAGAGTAAGATCAATCGATTCTTTAGTGGCTTAAAACCAAGTCTTCGAAGGGCGTTATCCATAAGGGACTTCAATAGCTACGAGGAAATCGTTCGATGTGCTCTCAAAGTTGAGATGGATATTGGAGTAACCCATCAGTCATATGGGTTTGATAAGAAGAGGAAAATTGAATTCAAAGGAAAATCTAAAGAGCACACTGAAAATAAGATGCGATTTCCCTTATGCTCAAAGTGTGGAAATAAACATGAAGGGAGTTGTCTTAAAGGGACAATTAAATGTTTCAAATGTGGAAAGGAAGGTCATCGGGCATTTGAATGCTGCAATGATGGGAAGAAGATGTCTAATGATGCAAACAAAGGAAGGGATACACAAAATGAACCTAATACACTTCAATGTTTCAAGTGCAAGGAGATGGGGCATTATGCCAATAAATGCCCAAATCCAAGGGTTGATGATGATGGTTGACATCAACAAACTCTTAAGGATAAAGACAAATGAAAGTCACATGCAATTTCTATCAGCGATGTGGAGTACGATAACGATGTGGTGAAAGGTACACTTACCATCCACTCTAAAGTAGAAAATGTTTTATTTGATTCTGGATCCACCCACTCTTTTATTTTTGAAGAATTTTCTAAGGATATCACCGTATTACCTCAACAATTAGATGTTGAGTTAGCTATGACAACCCCTAATGGCACAACAGTCGCATCAAAAGTTTATAATTCTTCCCCGATTGAAGTTTGTGGGAAAATGCTTCCTACAAATCTTGTGATCCTTCCTATAGTGGAATTTGATGTGATTCTTGGCATGGCTTGGCTTTCTTTATATGGAGATCATATCAATTTCCAAAGAAGGGAAGTCACATTTCATATTCCAGATCAATCTATGATCGTCTATCGATGTAAGGATGAACATAACCTTCTAGTGGAAATTTCTTCCATCTTATGGGTCTTGATTCCACTGAATGAAGGTTATTTATCTAAAATGGTTGCTGAGAAACTCACAATTAAGAATATTCCCATTGTATGGGAGTTTTATAATGTCTTTCCGGAGGAATTGACGGGTCTTCCACCAAATCGCGAAGTTGAGTTTTCAATAGAACTCGTACAAGGTGCTTTACCAATTTCAAAGACACCTTATAGAATGGCCCCAATTGAGTTGCAGGAATTGAAGAAGCAACTCCAAGAGAATCTTGATAAGGGATTCATATGCCCTAGTGCATCACCTTGGGGAGCACCTGTTCTGTTTTTTAAGAAGAAATATGGATCAATGAGACTCTGCATTGATTATCGAGAACTTAACAAGATCACTATCAAGAACAAATATCCTCTCCCACGCATTGATGACTTATTTGACCAACTACGCGGAGCTAAATACTTTTCCAAGATTGATCTTCGTTTAGGGTATCATCAATTAAGGGTCAAAAGGGAGGAGATACCAAAGACGGCTTTCCGTACAAGGTATGGACACTATGAATTTATAGTGATGCCATTTGGTCTTACTAATGCCCCTGCTATCTTCATGGATCTGATGAATAGAGTCTTTAGAGACTATATTGATCATTTTGTGGTAGTCTTTACAGACGATATTCTTGTCTATTCAAAGAGAAAGGAAGAACATAAAGATGACTTGAGAATTATATTGAAGACCCTGAGAAAGGAGAAGCTTTATGCCAAATTTACCAAGTGTGAGTTTTGGCTTCAAAAAGTTTCATTTTTGGGTCACATAATCTCAAAAGAAGGGATATCTGTGGATCCAGCAAAAACAAAGGTTTTCAAAAGATGGTCGAGACCAACAACAGTAACTGAGATCCGAAGTTTTCTTGGTTTGGATGGATATTATCGACGTTTTGTGAAAGATTTTTCACGATTATCTAATCCACTCACCAGGTTGACTCGGAAAGGAGTTAAGTTTGTTTGGACGGAGGAATGTGAAGAGAATTTCAAGGAGTTGAAAAGAAGGTTATCCAGTGCACCTGTGCTCACACTTCCTTGTAGTGGAGAAAGGTTTGTGATTTACAGTGATGCATCCATGAAGGGATTGGGGTGTGTTCTTATGAAAAATGATGTGGTGATAGCTTATGCCTCACGACAGTTGAAAATCCATGATTAAAATTACCCAACTCAAGATTTGGAGTTAGCTGCGGTAATCTTTGCATTAAAGATTTAGAGGAATTACCTTTATGGTGAAAGGTGTGATATTTATACTGATCATAACAGTTTAAAGTATATTTTCACACAAAAGGAGCTGAATATGCGCCAAAGAAGATGGTTAGAGCTGATTAAGGATTACGACTGCTCAATCCATTACCACCCTAGGAAAGCAAACAAGGTGGCAGATGCATTAAGTCGACAAGACCATGATAGCTTATCCATGATGAGGATCACAAAAGATACAATATTTATGGATTTACAAAGGATGGATCTTGGAATTATAATGGAAAGGGAAAAATATTATCTTTCTCAAATGAATGTTCAACCATATATACATGTGAAGATTAAAGAGGCATAGAAAGAAGATGTCGAGTTACAAAAGTAGGTGAGAAATGTTCCTGAATTCAACCTTGATTGTGATGGGATAATAATGTTCAGGAATCAGGTTTGTGTTCCTCCCCACCCCGAATTAAAGAAGGAGAAGTTGGATGAGGCTTGTAGTTCTTCATTATCTATTCATCCTGGAAGCACGAAGATGTATAGGGACCTGAAAGAGTACTTCTGGTGGGATGGCATGAAAAGAGATGTTGCTGAATATGTCTCTTGATGCTTGGTTTGTCAGCAAGTAAAAGCTGAGAGACAGAAGTCTAAGGGGGTGTTATAACCATTACCCATACCAGAATGGAAATGGGAAAACATCACTATGGACTTTGTCACCGGACTTCCTAAAACATCCAAAGGCAATAATTCTATCTGGGTCATAGTTGATCGTCTTATAAAGTCGGCACATTTCATCGCTATTAGAGAGGATTTATCTCTGGATAAACTTTCCAGGATATATGTAAAGGAAGTGGTAAGATTGCATGGAGTACCACATTCTATTATATCTGATCGGGATCCGAGGTTTACCTCAAAGTTCTGGTGGAGTCTTCAGCATACTATGGATACAAAGATGAGTTTCAGCAATGCTTATCATCCTCAGACAGACGGTCAGTCTGAGAGAACAATTAAAACTCTAGAAGATATGTTGAGAGCTTTCTCTATGGATTTCAAAGGTGGTTGGGATCAACACCTACCGTTGGTTGAGTTTTCTTATAATAATAGATTTCACTCCAGTATTCAGATGGCTCCTTATGAAGCTCTCTATGGAAATAAATGCAGGACTCCAACTTGCTAGGATGAAGTTAGGGAAAGAAAGCTATTAGGACCTGATCTTGTTGATGAGATGGAAGAAAAGGTCCGATCTATTCAACAACACATAAGAGCAGCTCAGAGTTGACAAAAAAGTTATGCCGACAACCGATGAAAAGACCTAGAGTTTGAAGTGGGTGATAAAGTATTCTTACGAATATCTCCCTGGAAGAGGGTCATGAGATTTGGATAGAAGGGTAAGTTGAGCCCTAGATATATCGGTCCTTTCAAAATACTGGATCGTGTTGGGAAGGTAGCTTACCGATTGGTGCTTCCACCGAATCTCTCTCAAGTTCACGATGTGTTCCATGTATCTCTCCTGAGAAAGTACATACCCGATCCTTCACATGTACTCAGCTCAGAAGTTGTACCGTTGGAGCAAGATCTTTCTTATGAAGAACAACTGATAGAGATTCTGGATCGTAGCAAAAATGTCCTACGAAGCAAGACCACTCTCTTGGTGAAAGTTTTATGGAGGAACCACCAATTAGAAGAAGCTACATGGGTGCTTGAAGATATGACGAGGGAGTGGTATCCTCATCTGTTTGTTACAAAGTGACGATTTTTTAGGGCAAAATTCATTTTAAGGGGGGTAGAATGTAACACCCGAGACTTTTATGAGAAATATTATGTTTTTAAATCATCAAAGGAATGTATCACTACACACAACACTATATTTGCTTTCTTTACACGCAACCGCGTCCTTCCTCGATAGCTTGCGTCGTACGCAATACCGAGTTTCACTAAACAACGATATGTTAATAAAATATTATTAAAACTAGCCGTTATGAATAGTAATAACAAATTTTTGAAATTTTGTAAATTTTATTTTTCAAAATGTACTTCATTTTTGGATTCGGAATATCGAAATTAGCCTAGGGTGAAATTTTGGTATTTTTCTGAAAACTTTCAATTTTTGATGAATAGTGAAACAACTAAGTGGTAGTTAAAAAAATTAATTTTTCATAAAACATAATTTTACCGCTTCTGTGAGTGGAATTTCGAAAATCCGAGAGATATGGTTAATATCAAGGACTAAAATGTGGTTCAATGAGATGAAAATATTTTTTGGTGAATAGTAACTTTTTACTTTTTTTTTATCATGGTTAAAAGTAAATAGGGTAGTTAAGGGTAAAAATGATATTATTATTACCTTAACACATGTCCTAATTCTATTGGATAAGTGTAATTCGACCAAAAACAACCTTAGGAATAAAATATGACCTTTTAGGCCCACTTGGATTAGATTAGGACATTTATTATTAATTTATTTAAAGAAGGGTTAAAATAGTTAAAATCAAAGTTTAATACGTAAATCATTTTTAATATAGGGTTATACATAAGATAAATTAGATTGTAAATATTCATTAGAAAGATAATAATATTTCCTACATAATGAAATTTTATTTATAATTTTTAGACATTAAATAATTTAATTTATTTATGACACAATGATGATACAGTAATTTCCATAATAGTGAAATATTAGAATTATTGATATTATAAATACCCAAATAAATATAATTTGAGACTTTTTATGAATTAAAATAATTTTTTAGGTTAATATGACATGTTATTATTTATTTAATTAGCTTTTTTCGAACTAATCATTCTGTTATGATTTTCACAAAAATCAATTACTAAATAGTGTCAAAATTGACATAAAATAGTTTTTAAAACAAATATTATATTATTAATTGTTATTTTATTCCTAAAAATCTAAGGTTCGGCCACATGACTTAGATACGGTTATATATATTAATAATAAACAACTTGGGGTTCGTTTGGCTTGATATAGTATGTTTATTAACCTTATAGTGTAAGAAAACAAGAAGACACGGTAAAAGTTAAATTATCTAACTTAAAGTTAAATCTAAATGATAAGGTTAAATTTGATACCTAAAAATGTCTGAATTATATTGGATGAGAGGATTTCGACCTATACCCACCTTATCTTAGAAATATATCAATTTGGAGCTATTAAAAACCTAATTGGACTTTATAATAAAATAATATGTTTTGTTATTCCAAAGGTGCCCCTCTCCTCCCTTATAAATGGGCACCTCCTCCCCCTCTTCCTCACACCACTTTTAGCCTTCAAGATCGGCCAACCCCTGACAATTTATTCTCTACACTTCCCTAGAGACATCCTAGAGGTCTTGGTATTCTTCAAAGACCAATTTTAGTGCCCTAAAAGGAGGTCTCAAAGAAGAGCTTCAAAGAAGAGGTAATGCCCGTTACCGATTCTCTCATCTTTATTTCTTCTTCCACTTATTCTTCTTTAGTTGTTTAATTATGAAGTAATAACATTAGTATCACTCATATACTGATATGTTATTATAAGTATGAAACAACCCTATTTCACCATCTATCCATCCTACGGAAAACGAAATCACCGCGCGTGCGTACGTACAGAATACCGTCTCCACGCTGTGGTGTAATCTATTTTCCACCACCACCTTACTTGGATGGGTATAATGGTGTAAATAATTACTATATATGATTATTATAAAGTGATATTGATTCTGAAATAGTATACATACACTCCAATACAATTCCACGATCATGAGAACGATATCATCGCTCGTGCGTACGTACGGAATACCGTTTCCACGATGTGATGCGATTTGTTCTACATGATCTTCATTGAATAATGATTATATAAATGAATTGAATGAATAAATATGATATATAGTACATTAATAAAATTATGGAACTGATGTATCTATAACCTAAAGAGAATAATAATAATTTATTCGACAAAACACGCATAAGAACAAAAAGTTATAAACACCCGAATAACAAGTGACAATGAAATATTACTACTAAGAAGCTAAGAATATGACCATATATGATATCATAACAGTAATTATGATTCTGAAATAAGTCAATAACATTATTTAAATCATTATACCGGAGGTTCGGACACTTTCGAAGCAAATCAAACCTAAGGTAAGGGAAATATCACAATCTCATTTTTATCCGAGATTGTTTATACTTTGGTATTTACTGGGGTGTATTTTATCATCCACATCCATGTTTCCTCAATATGTAATATTACTTCCATCCACCTACAATTTTTTAAATCCATTTTTACCCTTTGGTGAGTTTATAGTAAAAGATATGAAAGGAATCTTTTGTCATTTTTCGTACGAGGTACTTTTTGACTTTTCCGACAAAAGTACGAGAACAATGTTTTCTTTTAACATATACGGCATGAATGGATTTTTAAAGCATTATTTCCAATAATATTACCTTAAAAGTTCTAAAGTTTATTTTTAATCAACTTCTTTTAGTTTAAAATTGTATGACATGTTAAGAAAGGAAACTTTTTTTGAAGTAGAAAGGATATTTTCCTCAAGAATGGAGTTCAAGTGTTTTATCAAAATTATTTTCCGTCTAAGATAATATAGGGTTCTGTTTCTATCCCTATTATTACATTTATTTGATTATGTTGTGATGGAATTATTTTTATGAATTCCTTTATCTTATATGAATTGTTTTATGATGTCATGATGTTTAAGAATTCCATTTTTATTACATGGGTTATGCAATGATGTATGTTTTATGATTTTGTGGCACACATAAGAATGGTATAATTATGATATGGGTGGGACCTATATCTCCCTCCAATTAATTGGGTAAAGATTTTATATATCATGAGATAGACATGGCTAGAACGGTAGGTTAAACCGGTTCAGTGAAATAGGACTGAAACGAGGAGTGAACTCGGTTCAGAAATGTACTTTGTCCACTAAGATAGTCTTGACCATGAGTCTTGACTAATAAGAAATGATTCTCTATGATTATGTGTGTATGCCACAAAGCTTCATGTTTTAAG
The DNA here is from genome assembly GCA_963277665.1 of Viscum album. NCBI lineage: Eukaryota > Viridiplantae > Streptophyta > Magnoliopsida > Santalales > Viscaceae > Viscum > Viscum album. The sequence continues at coordinate 1,750,202,898 of OY728126.1, forward strand.
TTATGATTATTGTGATTACATTTCACTACTATGATTTATCCCATGTTAGGAAATTATGATCTCTTTTGCAGGTTAAGATTTCCAAAAGTTATGTTCTTTTGAATATGATGTGATTGATATTTCTTTTGTTTACCCTTACAGAGCATTTGAGCTCACCCTTTTGTATGTATTATTTCCCCAGGTCAGGAAGAATGTTATTAAGTAGGATATGCCAAAAGGGACTATAGATATGATGAAATAAATGGGAGACAGTGTAGACGCTTTATGAATCAGTTTTTTATGTTTCCCAGTTTCTAAAGACACTATACCTATATGGTCATTTCCATGGTTTTGTTATATATTGTAATAAGTATTCTTCAATTTTGAAGTATTAACAATGTATGTAAAGTATGAGTCGTTGTAGTTTCTACTCACCCCTATATGGGATCTTCACACACATGTTTTGTCTCATGAAGATGACATGCCTTTTGATATTGTTCTAGGAGGACCAAGATTGGGTGGATCTTAGTTGCACAATATGGGCTGTAAATAGTCCCACGTGTTTTATATTAAGAATAGTCACCTTTTACAATATGGTTAGACTCTTTTTCAATTTTTGTGGGCTTTTATTCATTGTTTTTCTTTTTCATACTCATGTCATACTCTTATTTGGGATAATTTTTATTCATTCATCTTTTGTATCGGTTGTTTCATTTCATTCTAAATTATATAGGTGTTTAGTGATGTGTGTGTACATGTACCTTAGGCTATGGATTCCCATGTGTTTAATATGCCTAATTGGTTCTAATAACCATCCCTTGACCGATTTGAGGTAGTATTGGGTTTCCACACTCATATTTCTGCTTTCTAGGAGGTCCCTAGTGGGTCGGTTCATTAAGTTTTAGTTTTCACTCATATATTCAATATTATTGAGTATGTTAATGACAAGGTGATACATAATATATAATTTAAGTCTTATTATGGTTGTGGATCTAGTTTGGTTAGAAGTGTACTGACAATGTGAATGATTCCAAGAAATGTTACTCAATATTATCTAAGTTTTTAGGATAGATAAAATAGTTATATGATGTTTAGGTTTTGGTTCTTTATTGACAGTGAAAGTGGGTAATAGTTCAAATCCAAAGAACAAAGTTTTGTTAGATTGTTCAATTTTTTTTCTTCAAGTATCTAATCAAGGTCATTAAAACCTATAGTTACCATGAAGATGGAATAATGTTCTATATGATGATTTTAATAGGATACCTAATGTTTTTTAACTCCAAGGAATTTATATGTCTTGTATTAGTGTTATATGAATCAATTATTTAGTTTTAAAGGGTTTGTCATACCAAATGCTTACTTTGCAAATTTTGTGAGTATGTAGGAGTTCAAAATCAATGGAAGAATTGAAAAATCTTTTACTTTATGTTCAAGTGATAAAAAAAATAAATTTCTACATCAAATATTTTAATATAAAGGAATATATCTAGATAAAAGGAATATAAATAAAGGATGTCAATAACTATCTCATTTCTTTTACATAATATGAAAATTTATTAAGTAACAAATATTATTTAGAAAAAACATAAGATAATGGACCCAAAACACATGTTTTATGATTAATTAAATTATATAACATGTTTTGAGAAGAATTCAAGGATAAAAAGTTTCAACTAGGATTCTTTTTTTATCCATGTTTTTGTTAAAATATGAGGAATTGAGAATATTATACCATAAATTTTTTTTTTTAAAAATAATCATCTTTTAAAGAAAATGATTTATCCATAAATATCAATTTTTTTTTTGTATTTTATAAAAACAATATTTCAAGTTAAGTGTAAAACCTTACACAATAAAACAGATAAAATCAAACCCAGTAAAAAATCCACCAAAAAAATCCAAACTAAAAAATAAAATTAAAATGAAACATTCATAAAAATCATTCCGTCAACTACTTCCACTCCATTGTCTCCACAAACATTTGTATCATTCACCCCATTACTACCAGATCCAGGATATCAACATGATGAAAATTAAATATTTGACAATGAATTTGAAACATGTATCGAACCCAGTGCCACCCTCCTCAGGCCATGAGATCCGATATTATCCCCCTTGATCTGCGTTTTTAGATGCAGTACACCCGAAAAACATATCTACATCACTATAAATAGAAACATCTATACCTTGGAAACCCAAAACATAATCCCTAAAATAAATCAAATTATAAAAAAAATATCTTCATCGATTTGTAAGGGAGAATTCAATGTTTATCTAATGAAGGTATCGACATAGGTCTAAACCTTCACAAAAACATAATCCCTTCAATTGAGGACCCATGCTACTTGCATACCAGATATCAACATGAAAAATCCAACTTCACTTGAAACTACATTATTTCTTTTGAGGAAGAGTACCAAGAAGACTATATCACCAAAACAGACTAGTAAAGAAAAGACAAAATTGATGCTAAATCACTCATAAAAAATCATATTGATTCTCTTATCCCAATCCAACCCCACCATACACTAAATTTCACTTTTTCGAGATGGGGTGAATCAAAATGGTCTTGGAGGAAAGTGTAGAAATAGAATAACATAAAAGGATTGTGAGAACCGATAAGCTAAACTCACCAAAGAAAATTAGAAAAGGGATAATATGAATTGTTGATAAATTACAAGATCTTCTATTGAAAACCTCACAAACTGAACACAAAATCTTTCCGAAGACCAATGTACTAGAATATTTATGGATTCGATTATAGTGGAATTGGTCGAAAGAGGATCAGTTGGGAGAATGAGACATTTACAAGTGTCCACCAACAATATTCCACTAATTTGATAAATTTTTAAAAGGAAAAATTTAACAAAAAATAGGAATTTAATTTACTTAAAAAACCCATGAAAAATTAATGTTTATATTTTATAATGGATAATAGTCATGATAGTAGTAAAAGGCAGTCATGTGGTAACCATCCACAAAACATTCATTTCATCAGTTTCTAAATAAAGTAATAAATAACTCATATGAAAAATGTTATAATGATTCCTTTTGAAACCTTTGTAAAGAAATCCAAATTTAATTAAAATTTAATTTAATCTTTTTATTATTATAAATAAGATCATTCTTGATAAATTTAAAAGAAAATATATATAGAAGATAATTTTTTTTGAATATTTAAAATATTATTTTAAATAAAAATACCTTACCCCAAGTCCTAACTCATCCCGTATATCTTTTACTTTAATGAATAATAAAATTACATTAACTATTTAATTTCTTAAAAACCTTTTTAATGCATATTACATTATTAATTTTCCATTTTTTAATTTATTTTGATGTTTTATATGGTTACTAAATCTTTTAAGTCTAAAATAAATTTTTTTTAGTTGTTCATTTCATAATCTCCATAACAACTTTTGTAAGTTGAAAATGGTCAATTAGATCATGGTTCTATAATATAAATAATATCAATAATGTAATAAACATAAAAAATAATTTTAAAACCAAACATGTAAGGTGGTTATGAAAAATGAAACACCTCATTTCATGGAGTTGGTTGTCCACATGTACACACGAGCCAGATTTCCATTTTTCAACAAATGGGAGGTAAAGAAAGTAGAATATATTTTATCTTTATAGAATCAAAATTATGTTATAAATATAACAATAATTCATTTGATTTATCATTTGAACCATCCATGTGGGGAAGTGATGAAAAATAGAAAATGTTGTCTATGGAGATGGTAGTCTACATGTATACTCAAATAATTATGTTAATATGGTTATAGAATATATGGGAAAGGTTTAAGAACAATGGAACTCAATATAACTTGGTAAGATATATTACTCTTTTGTAGATAATCTACTTTAAAAAACCATAAGGATTATTGGATTATTCATTGGGGATGAACATATGCTCTAATACATGTATAGGTTTTTTATAGAGGTATTTTGGTAAGTCTTAGTAAATCTTGGGTTCTTGATGTGTCTTGATAAGTGAGAAGGTGAGAGGAGTGACATTATTTTAAATAATAATAACATTAAAATAGTATAAATGTCGTTATCAATGTAAAGTGGAACCAAGTGGAATTTTTTTCCAATGTAGGATAATTGAGGGTTGAAATAAACTAATAAAATAAAATTTATATATATTTTATAGACATTTTAATCTTTATACCTTAGTTCAACACCCACTTTAACAATTACCTTGGCGACTAAATTTTACTATGTTAATTTAATTTTATAACTAAAAATTAAATGAAAATTATTTAATAATTTGAATATGATGATTTTATATATAGAATCCATTTGAAAATACTTATTTTCTATAGGTTGTAAATATTTTGGTTAATGAAAGTATGCGTAATGAAATGAAATATAGTTTTTGAAAAATGAATTTTTTAAGAATAAAAATGAATTTACACCAAAAAAATGTAGATAATTCATACCCATCAATTTTACATGTTTATGAAGAAATGAGAGTTATGTGACTTAAAAAAGTAAAGAATAAATTTTACCTTGTAAATACTTAATCAATAGAAATTTTATGGTATTTGAGAATACGATATTTTCCACAATTAACAAAAATACAACGCTTAAACAAATACCAAAAAATTAAAATTCATCTAATTATAAAATGTTTTTTAATATAAATTCCATTAAATATAATAAAAATTCTAAAATATATAAATTTATCTTTTAATTAAAACCCTAAAATTAATAGAAAATAATTTAGTTAGAATATAATATTTATTTTTTTACTAAAAAATGATTTTAGTGAATTTGAAGCCCTAAAATATAACTTTGAACAATAATAATACTTGAAAATGATTTATTATTTATATTACCTTGGTTTTTTACAATCTTACCCCTAAAAAAATTTCATCCTTGAAATTTTATTCATTAATAAACAAGTGAGGATATTTTTCACTTATAAAATTTTCAGATTCCTACATTTCTTCTTGAACTATATGGTTCTTCTATAAAACATTTACCTAGAGTGTTACCATATTTAATAACACATATTCTTTATAATCAAGAAAATAAACTTTATTTGTTTTTCATAAGAAATATTCTCCTCCAACTGAACAACTTTACAGATCAAAACATGAGAAGAACCAGTTACGCATTTCCTTAACAACAAAAATTGAAACACATCATGTACTTAAGATAAACTCAAAGTTAAGGATACTAAAAACGATTCTAATACTATGTTACCTATAATTTCATACAGACCAATAAACCATGAAATTAATTTTTCATTTCATTCAAAACTCATCACACCTTTCTATACAAATATTTTAAAAAAACATGGCCTCCTACCTAAAAAAATACTAGTAGTCCAATTATATGTACAAATATTCCACATTAACTAAGATATTCTAATATGGTGATGAATAATATATATATTTCAACCATATATTCTAAAACTTTTGTAAACAAAACTTTCTCTATTCCACTTCATCCAAATATACTAGAGTCTTTAGCTACTTTCTATATAGTGGCTCAAATAGTTTCATATGTCTAATGGAATAAAATTTTAGTATAGGAAAATTTAACTAATGAAATATGTATATCCCAACATCCCTAATAATCCTATAAAAAGTACCAGACTATATCTTCCATAGTTTCGTTTTTTTTGTTTTGACTACCCTTCTTAATATGGATGAAAATATATACTAAACCATAACTTAATACTCAACGATTTTTGAAGTCCCTTAAAAAATTTGATGTAAAAAAGAAATCGTGATCAAATAAAATAGAGAGTGGAACTTTTTATAAACTAACTATATATTTAAGATAGATTCATGAGAGAAAATATAATGCTATAATATCCCAAATAGGAATAAAATACAATGATTTAGTCAATCGACCATCAATAAGAAAAATCAAAATATCTCAAGATGTATTTGGTAATAAAACCACAAAATCCATGGATATAATATCTCATTTCTATACAGGTTCTAGAAATGGATGAAGCATCCATTTAGATAGTTTTTTTCAAACATTAACATTTTTAGAAGTTAAAATTTTAATGGTGAAACTAGAAATATTTTTTCTTTTTAGATTTCCACTAATAATATCTTTGAAGGTATCCATACATATTTTTTCCACTTGGATGAATAGAATACAAATATTTGTCAGCTTCATTTAATGATTCATTTTTCAAATGAAAATCACTCAGTGTTCAATTACTCTTTCCAATTATTATGAAACCTGCTTAATAAACATTAAACTCAGGCAACATTACTTTCTATGTCAATCCCAATATTTCTTGAAAGCCATTATTTGTTTTCTAAGTATTCATAATTTGTTTTGAAAATGATGATTGTTCAAATACCTATTTTGAAATAGAATTTTTTTTGGATACAAAGATTACAATCCCATATTTATTAAATAATTAAATATTAGATTATATTCCAATTATTTCATGGTTAAAGATATTATTTTGACCCAAGGAATCTCTTACCTTATTAGATTTACCTAGGTGATATTTAATCATGTTATCATAATCCTTTATCAGTTCCAACCATATTCATTTCCACATGTTCAACTATTTTTGAGTGAATATATGTTTTAAAATTTTATGATATATATATATATATATGTCAAATTTATCCCCATATATAATATTCCTCCAATTTTTTAAATAAAAATATAACATAGAAATACCGAGGTCTTGTTTTTGACCATTATACTCAAGTGTTTTAAATTTTCATGATACATATGCAATTACTCAATCATCTTTCATTAAAACATGACCAAGTTCCTTCAGAGAAGCATAAATACAAAAAAATCCCCCTTTTCTATATAGAAAAGTGAATAGTAGTGATTTAAAATATCTCATTTTTAATTCCTGAAATCAGTCATCACACTCCTTTGTCCAAATGTATTTAACTCCATTTTGAGTTAACCTAGTTGATGGGTTACCTGAAAATGTTTTTTTAAAAACTATCGATAATAACATATTATTATAAAAAATATGATTCTCACTAACATTAGTAGGCCTATCCCATTATTATAGATCTTTTTTCTTAGAAATATTAACTATCATGACATATTTAGTTACAATATTATGAAAAAATGAAATCTTTTATGAACAATTTTCATATTTATTGAAATTTACATATAAATATTTTTCTTTAAAGGTTTGAAAAAATTAATCAATTTTTTTATTAATATTACTAACTTTTAAAATATATAATAATATAATATATTAAAATAAACACAAATTCATAAAAATAATCATGAAAAATCCATTCTTAAGACCCATAAATATAGTGAGGGCATTCATTAACCCAAAGGGTGTAACCACAAACCCATTATGACCATACATAGTTCAAAACACCAACCCCTAAATGAATTATTCCATTATATTTAAGTGATGATATAAGAACTTTAGGTCTATCTTTGAAAAAAACAAGACACCCTAGAGTTGATCCATCAAGTCATCAATACAAGGAAACAAATAATTGTTCTGAAAAATAACTTTATTGAGTTCTATATAATAAATAAAAAGCCTCATAGAACCACCCTTACTTTTAAGAAAAAAATGATCACTTGAAGTTGAAGTGTTAGGGTGGATGAAACCCTTATCATGTTATTCTTGTAATTACCTTTTCAGTTCTAATATATTTAATAGATCAATTTAGCAAGGAGGTTTTAAAATTGGAATATAATTGGGAACTAAGTCGGTGATGAATTTAAGCTTCTGAGAGGAAATAAAACTAGGTAGAGCAACAGGAAATACATTAAAAAATTTCCACCAGCACATCACTAATTTGAATAGTTATTTTTTAATGACAAGTGAAAGATAACTTCACCCCCACCTTTAATAAATTTATCAGCTTCTTGATATGTCATCACACGTATGAACTCAATCTTATATGAAAATTGAAACTCACACTAAAAACATAATATGAATTATTTAGCTCCAAAATAAATCTTAAAATGCTAAACTGAAATGAAATACATAACCTTAATAACATCGAACCCCACTAGAGAAGGAAAACAAGTTTTTTAGGAAAAACACTCCATATATGTTAAAATCAAGGTTTCTATAAGTCACTATATCTTTAATACTTCCATTAAGTGTTTTTACCTAATGTCTAGACTCCATCTCTTGGGGTGATATTTTATTTTTCTTGAAAATATCCTAGAAATAAAATAATGCACGAATCCAGAATCAAACAATACATTTTCATACATTATGTAAAAAAGTAATGAACCGATCACTACTTCATTTCATAGTCCAACATTTTAAGTAGAAAATTATTTTTCACACCCTTCTGCTTAAAGTATTTATAATATTTTTCCTTTATAATTTTATTTAGATACATCTTCCCATAATGTTCCATCTAATTAAAAATAAAATACTTCTCTTTGGTGTTTTCATAATTGTTTTGAAAATTACCATTTCACTTATCATTGGGATAAAAAGGACTTTAACAGTGCTGGATGTTATCAGCACTAAAACAAGCACTAATAATGGGTGTCATATCTCATCACATTATTTTTAGCATTAATAAAGGGTATCCTTTATCAACACTTTATTTTTACCACTAATAAAGGTTACACTTTATGAGTGTTTTATTTTTAGTGTTAATAAAGGGTACCCTTTGTTAGCACTTTATTTTTAGCACTCATAAAGGGTACTCTTTATTAGATCTTTATTATTAACACTCATAAAGGTTTCATTTATCGGATATTTATCAACATTGATAACGGTCTGAATAAAATGAAATAATGAAATAAAAAATTATTAAAAAATGAGTTTATTAAAAAAAATTGAAAATTTTATTAATTAAATTACTATTGATAAAAATAAATAAATTGATTATTCTATATATATATTATAAATAGTAATAAATAGTATATATTAAAAATATTTATATATGTAGAATGAAAACTAAACAAATAAAAATTGGGAAAAATAAATTGAGAAAAATATTAAAAATTTCTTTAATTATAGAATTATTGATAATGTTAAAAAATTATATATATTAAATATATAGATATATATTAATGTGTATAAATATGATTTATATAATTCAAAATATTTCTTTACGCATGGAGTAATGGACAAAATTGATTAATTTCATTTGATTTTTTCAATTTAACATAAATCAAACGTGTGTTATATTGATTTCACATATAAATAGTTAATTCATTTTTATATACAATGAACACACACAAAACTTTTCTATTTTTTTCAAAGTGTACTTATTTTTAATTTATTCAGTTTCAATCATTTTTAACATGTATGGACTTAAGATTAAATATTAATTAATAATGTTAAAAATATATTTGTAAAAAAATATGTTTAATTAAATATATTTATAAATGTAATTTTACTATATTAATAATTATAAATAAATAATGTTATTTTTTAAAGAGTATTTATATAATTTTAAATAAATAAACAATTATATGTTTAAAAAATTATAATTAGATAATTATAAATATTTATTTAATTACTAAATTTATAATAAATGTATTCAAATAATAAATATATTTACTATATTTATATTTATATTTATTTATTAAATATATATATATATATATATAATTATATAAATAAGAAAAATATAATTATATAAATACATATAATGATATAAATATTATTTTAAAAAAATATTTGTATATTTATAAATGAATATTATATATTAAAATAATTATAAAATTATAATAAATATATTTAAATAAGAATATATTTAGTATATTTATATTTATATATATTTATTAAATATATATAATTATATATATATACATAATTTTTTGATTTATAATTATAAATAATTTAACAACGCTTAAGTAACAAGCACTGGTAAAAGGAATATTTATCAGGGTTTATTACTTAAGAAGTGATAAAATGTATCTTTATCAGTGATTTTTTGGAAGTACTAATAAAAGTGACCCAATCTATTTAAAAACCATAATCATTTGTGAACTCTTCAGGATATCCAAAGCTTTCCGTAGAAGCCACCTTCTACTAGTGATCCTACTCAGTTAATCGAAGCTCAAATCAATCCTCCAACAAATCCAACTCTCAAAGTATTCAAGGGTCCAATGAATTCAAGTATCAAAAATAAGTCTTTATCTACTTTCTCTCGAACATAAGTGTTTATCTACTTTCTCTTGGGTAAATTGGGGTGTAAAAAATTAATGGTTTTGGCTGTAGTGGAGACTTTTTTTAACTCTGAGTGTGGTGAGTTAGCCATTTTTGAGATTTGTCTGTGGAGTTTTTCCATTTTGATGCTTGGAATTTTTAGAGTGTGAAACACCTATACTATGAGCCCTTATAGCTTCGATCCCAGGCCATACAAGCATCACCTTATCCCTTATAGATTGGAATTAATTCAAGGGTTTTGTGAGATACTCTTTTATTTATGTGAATGTGTGGATGAAGTATGCTTTGTTTTTGTTAGATAAATAGTTGAGTTAACAACATTGTAGAATTCTCATCCCATTTTCATCATCTATATGATTCTATATGTATCAACTTCCATGATGGTGGTTTGTTTTACTATGAGACTACGACCCAGTGTATTAAACTTACTAGTTAATTTCATATTTTTTTTGTATAGAATGTATATGGGGAGTGATGTTTTATTGATCTGTTAATGTTTTGATTACAAATATATTTATGAGTGGATTAAAGGTAGTCAACTTATAAAATGTGGCTTCACATGAGTTGTTCCATCATAATAGAGTATAATGTGTATGGAATTGATGTTCTAAGGGTTGGTGTGTATTCCTCCATTGTTTATGATATTTATTGTTGGTGTGCATTATTTCTTTATTCCATCTTCTTTATGAACCTCTCAAGAATCACAAGGATGGGTAAATGTATATTATATGGCCTCCCTACATTTCTTCATATGGGTATATCTAATGTAAATACCTCCATTGAATCCTTAGGATGAGTAGGTGTGGCGATATGACATCCCAAGAGTCTTTATATGTTTTCAAATATTTGATATTCCATTAATATTAAATGTTATAATTTCTCTTGTCCTTACACCACATGTTCCAAAAAACGAAAATGGTGGGTATAAAATTATATATATTAGAAATTATTTTTATGTATTCATCATTTTATGTCTACATGTATTGGTTCCATCCCAAGGAATATCTTGTTACCATCCATCAATATGCAATAACACTTTATTTATTAAATTTTTTTATCAATACATTTTTATATATTATATTTGATTGAATGAGATTTTTTTATTATTATTTATCATATTTGGGTTTCTTATTACTTATTAATTTCCTATATTATATTTTCAGTTGTTTAGGGTATTTAGGAAAGAATTGATGTTTATCAAACAATATTTATTATTGAAATTTATTGATTGATACTCATCCCCATTCCTTTTATAGATAATTTACATTCACATCAGTTTTGTCTCTTAAAGAGTGATTGAATTTTATTACTTTAAGATCATCCCCTATCTATTTTATGTTTCTTGTACTACTCTGAGTAGTATTCATCCCACAAATGACTACTGCTTAGAGAATTTCAAGAAAAATTGGTGAATATCAACCAATGATAGAAGATGTGTTTCAAACAACAAAATACAATTATAAATGTTTGGGACATGATCTAATGAGCATGAAATTTATCTATAACATTCACCTTTTAATTAATTAATAGTATAACACCCACCATAGTGGAGTAATTATTTTATTAAATTCAATTACCCATTCTCTTAAAAGCATACTAAAATTCTGTAAAAAAATTAAATGTTGGGGTTCCATTATTAGAGTTTTCTATAACTTTCTCCTTTGATAATTATTATCTTATGTTTATTTATTTATTTATTTCAAAAAATAAATATATTTTCGAATCCAATATGATAGATATGAATCCAAAATGGATTCACGCTAAACTTTGACAAAAGAGTATGAAGATGGAGTTAAAAAGTTCATCAAGTTTACAAGAAATCATGTATATGACCCTTCTTAAATCCTTTGTATGTGTTTAAATTGTTTTTATTCAATAAAAAATAGTATGAAAGTGTTGGAAGAACATTTTATTTGTCATAGAATAGATCATATCTATAAATGTTGGACTAATCATGGGAAAAAACTAAACATTCTCACCGATTGGGATGATACAATAGTTTATGAATCAGTTGATATGAATACCAGTGTAAATGATAATGGAGATCAAATGGAAGAAATGAAAATGGAAATCTAAGACGATCTTTGTGATTGTAATTTTTTTGATAAGTTAAATAACTATTCAAATAGACCATTGTATACCATTTGTACTAAATAAAAAACTATTTTAGTGTTATTTAAGTTTTATAATTGGAAATTTGGTATCAGATGGAGTGAAAACAACTTTACCTAACTACATAGCCTTCTGGATGATATAATACCAAAAAAATGAATTACCTTGTTGAAAATATGATTCTAAATGAATTCTACGTTCAATGGTCACGATCTCTTCAAAATACATTCTTATCCAAATGATTTAATATTGCTTCACATGGACTACGAATCACTCATAAAATACCCTTACTTTGGAACAAATCGATACAAGAAAAATGAATCCAGTCCTTAGATATATGTATCATATATTCATATCATTTCATGGTTTAAAATATTATATGGATTTTAGGAAACTATGAGAAAATTTACATGGCTTTAAGATATAAGAATAAAAAATGGGAACCTACGTCATCTAGCACATTCTCCTTAGTAGAAGAAAAGTTATTACGAGTATCCTAAATTTTGTAATGATATGAGAAATTGTTGGATTGTGTTATCTATAGATGGAATAAATCCTTTTGGTGCATAGAGAATTACTCATAGTACATGGCCCATCACATTTGTAAATTATAACTTGCTTCCATGTTTATGCATGAATCACAAATAAATTAGGTTGTCTCTTCTTATATCTGAACCAAAGAAACCTGATAATGATATTGATTTCTATCTGGATCCATTGATTGAAGATCATAAATTGATGTTGAATACAGGTGGTACAATGTGTGATGCTCATAGACGTTAAGAATTCACATTGAGTTCCTTGTTGTATGGGATGATAAATGACTTCCATGCTTATGAAAATTTATCAAGATATAGTATAAAATTAATGTTGGGGTGTCTCATTTGGGAAAAAATGAAAATAATTAGTTTGGATGAAACATTCCTTGAAGACTATGTTTTTAGAACATCATAAATTTTTACCCTGACGATAGAAATACCGATAGTGGATGAAAACATTCGATGGGAATATTGATGAAATTACAACACCATATCTAATAAGGGGTGATCAACTGTTCGATAAAGTAAATGATATTGAAACTATTTGTAGTAAACCATTTTCAAAAAAATTGAAAATCTTGTTGGAAGAAGATATAAACTTTCTTTGAATTACTGTATTTTATTATTTTTATGGTAGACATTTTCTTGATGTCATGCATGTAGAGAACAATGTATTTGATGGTGTTATTGGCATGTTACTAAATGTTCCAGAAAAAAATGAAAAATGGATTCAAGGCTAGGTTGGACATAATTGAAATGGGGCTAAGGGAATAATTGGAACAGGTGAAGGGTAAATGGAATACTTTTCTTCCTCTAGTATCTTACACTCTATCCAAACAAAAATATTTCAATTTTGTATTTTCTTTAATAGTGTAAAAGTTACGAAGAGGTATTCATCAATTATCAAGAATGTAGTGTTAATAACTAATTTTAAGTCACAAGAACTAAATTATCATGAATATCATGTTTTAATGTAAGATTTGTCGCATGTTTCTTTCCATTTCATTCATCATCAAAATTTATGACATATATTAACCAGACTCTGCTTCTTTTTCAAATCCACATTCATTAAAGTTAAAGACCCGGTGAAGTTTATAATCCTAAATAAAAAGGTTTTAGTCATATTATGTGAATTAGAGATGTTATTCCCACAATCATTATTTTATATAATGTTCTACAAGATGGTTTACATGGTTAGATAGGTTCAACTTTGTGGTCTTATCCATTACAGATAGATGTAACCCATTGAATGGTTTTTGAATATTTTCAAAGGGTATTCCAAGAATAAAAGTTTTCAAGAAGGTTATATTGTAGAATGATATATTAGTGAAAAATATATTGAATTATATATGAATTACCTATCAGATATTGATAGCATCAATCACTGAAAGTCCCATTATAGTGCACACCATGTAAGATAAGGGATTTCTAGAAGAGATGTTGTTATAATTACCATGATAGAGCTAGAACAAGTACACCTTTATATTATACATAATAGTGAAGATTTTGATCCATAAATTGAAGCCAAAAAATAAATTCCTATATATTTTAATCCATTAATGTATGATGGAGGATATCAAATACAGATAATCAATAGTTTATTGGATACATACAAGATCAAAATTATAAGGAGTTATCTCAAAATCTGAAATCAATTGCTGAATGGATTCAACGTCTAGCCAGGGGACCAAATGAAAACTTTATTTTATACAATGGGTTTTGTATCAATGAATATAAATTCTATACTAAAGAGCATGATGATTTTAGTATAATGTAAAATAGTGGTGTTACACTTGTGGATGAAGTGATACACATATATGGATACAATGATATAAATCCAATTTATGAAAATATTTCATATTTTTTCACTATAGAATATTTATATAAGTTGGATTATACAACATTTCAAGTGTCTATTTTCCATTGAAAATGGGTTAAAAATATGAATATAGTGAAAGTTGATGAAATGGGCTTCGTAAAGGTGAATTTCAGTATAGAAGGTGAAATAAAAGAGTTGTTCATAATATAATCACAACTAGTGCAAGTATTTTAAGTCTTGGATCTAGAAAAAAATGATTGGTTAAATTTCATGTTGGTGAATAGAAAAATTTCAAGGTAGATGAAAATTAAATCAAGAATAACCCTTTTCATTGAGAGATCACAATAAGTTCATGACGATCCCAATATAGACAATGTCTTGTACGTTATAGGGGACTCTAAAGAGGGGATTTAGATTCGTGATGGAGGAAAATATCCTTTATAGATTTTAAATAATGGGAGTTCAATGAGAAGATAAAATAGTTTTTTAATATACAATGTTTTTCCTTATAATATTATATATTATCTATAGAATTATCATAATCAAAATTAAATGTTTTACTACTATGAAAATAATGTCTTTGACACATGATGATGCTACCAATACGTTGGAATAACTAACTATAATGAAGTTAAAACTTTGAGAAGATGTAAAGGTAATGTTATTATATACTATCTCTATTTTATAAAAAAATTATATAATGAATCGTTGATTTAATTTTAATTATTCATTATAGAGCTCATTTTTTTAGAATATTTCACTACATCTTTCATGCCTATATTGGAAGAATAACGATGTTTCCTCTAATCAATCACATTGTAAATCTTGATGTTTCCAAAATAAAATCATTATCCATAAAATTAAAATATTGTTTCATATTTATGTTTAATGTATTTATTTTTAGTATTACTCATATAATAGTTGTTTTCTTATATAGGTGGATTATTTTTTCAAGTTGGGGTTGTCAGCCTGTCTTTCACGCCTTTCGACACCAATACATCCAAAAAATTCTTCTCCATCAAATACTTTTCACCCCTTCAATGTTAGAATTTATCAATTTTGTTAAAGTTCCCTCCACTTCTCAATCACATAGGAAAACTTGATTTCTTCATATTCAAATCATTGTCTATAGAATTAATACATTGCTTCATATTTATGATCTATTTATTTCTTTTTATTTTGACTCCACTAATAATTATTTTCTTATATAAGTGGATTTTTTATTTGAGTTCGGGTGGTATGTCCATATTTTATTCATTTTTTCACCAAAAATTCCATAGAATTCTCCCTTAAAACCTTTTCACCACTACAATATTTAAATTTATCACTTTACTTTATATTCCCTCCACTACTCAATCACAGAGGTAATATTAATGCTTTCATAGTAAAATCAATGTCCATAGAATTAATTTATTGTTTTATATTTATGTTTTATTTCTCTAGTATTGTTATATAATAATTATTTTTTTATATAGGTGAATAAATTTTTTGAATAGGGGTGTTTTGTTCAAATATTTTCATGATCACACCATATTTAATTTTAAGTCTACAAATGAGATAATGACAAAAAGTAATTACCTCAAGAATGTATTCAACCATCATGAAAAGGTGAATCCCTATCACTGATTTAATTAATTTTTGCATCATTTTATATAATAATTTTAAGTAAATATTATTATCATTTTTATTTAATACATATTTTGTTTTTTTAAAAATATATTGTGATTTCATATTGATTATATTTTTAAAGAAAAAATACAGTTCTTGTTGAAATATATAAGGGTATAATAAGCTCATATAGTCATTGTGGTGAATTCTCAATATAAAATAGGCGCAAAAGCTTCCTATACTCTTCTAGCATTTAACAACAAGGAATTATTTTTGGATACGAACATCAAGTAAATATATAGTGTTTATATTTCAACAAAATAGTTAAATGTAAATCATTGTAACATTAGTAGTTATGGTTATTCTAGGACTTTTGGATGTTTACAAATCAACGACACCTCAATCGACACATGGTGTGATTGATATGACTGAATGTGCATATTTAAATATAAAATTGACATCGATTTTAGTAAAATATACAACTGAAATACTCAAAACCAATAATACACATTCATATTGTTTGCATACATTATAAAAATTATCCACAAGTCATTTGTGACCTGTAGAAACTATCCAAACCTCAATCTGATACATGACATGCCCAATATAACTCAAATTTTCTGTTATGTGTTTAAAATCAACAGTTTAGTTCAAAAAATATCACTCACTAAAAACCAATCAAGTGTGCTTATATTTTCGTGATAATTTATGAAAATTATTCATAATTCATTTGTGACATGTAAGAATCAGTTTCACATCAAAATGATACACGATGTGATCAGAATGAGTAAAACGGAAGGCTGACCTACTCAAAACTGATAAAACAAATTCCTATTATTTTTATACTTTATGAAAATGATAAAAAGTCATTTTTTATGTGTAAAAATCATTTTCACCTCAATCCGATACAAAATGCATGCGCTATGTCTCAAATTGTCTAATATCAGTTTAAAATCTACATTTCTGTTCAAAAAGTGCCACTTACTGAAAAAATGATTAAACATGCTTGAATATTATTGATAATATAGAAAAATTATAAAAATTTTATTTAATCATGAAGGAGTTGGTTTCACATAAAATAGATACATGATGTGATCATAATGAGTCAAGGTTCATGTTTCCATTTTAAAATGACATTTCAGTAAAATAAAAAAGTTACGTATTAAAAATTGTGAAATCACATTTGTAATGTTTTTATACATTTGGAAAAATTATCCATATTTCATTTTATATGTGTAAAGATCAAATTAACCTCAACTTGATGCACGGTGTGACTGGTATGACTCCAAGTATGTCTTTTTATTTAAAATTGAAACTAATTTTAGTAAAATGGCCAACTAACCTACTCAAAAGCATGTAAAAGAATTTGTATTGTTCTTTTATTTTATCAAACTTAGTCATATGTCATTTTTAATTATTGGAATCATCCATACCTCAATTTTATACATGATGTGCCAAGTATGACTCAAAATGTCCGTTATCAGTTTAAAATTGACATTTTAGTTCAAAAAGTTCC
Organism: Viscum album; assembly: GCA_963277665.1. Taxonomy (NCBI): domain Eukaryota; kingdom Viridiplantae; phylum Streptophyta; class Magnoliopsida; order Santalales; family Viscaceae; genus Viscum; species Viscum album. Next base: position 1,750,220,603 of record OY728126.1, read on the forward strand.
AATCACGGAAAACTAACCAAACAAGCATGTAATTTCTTGATAATTTTTTACAATTATTCATTAGTCATTTTTTGATGTATAGGAATTCTTTCCAAATCAAAATGATACATGATGTGATCAAAATGAGTCAAAGATAGTGTTTATAGTTTAAAATGGCATTTTATAAAAAAAAATTGCAAGTAATGTGCTCCAAACTAAGAAAAAACATCCATATTGTTTTGATACTTTAGGAAAATTATCCATAACTCATTTAAGATGTTTAGGAATTAATTATCCTCAATCTGATGCATTTTGTGACCATTATTGCTCTAAGCGCATCTTTTTATATAAAACTGACACCAATTTTAGTAAAATTGAAAACTAACCATCCCAAAACTCAGAAAACACATTAGGATTATTTTTATACTTTACTAAAACAATCCATAAGTAATTTGGGACATGTAGGAATCATCCACACCTCAATCGGATACACGATGTTCTCAGTATAACTCAAAGTTTTCATTATCAATTTAAAATTGACATTTTAGTTAAGAAAGTTTCAGTCACTAAAACCAAAAAAATGAACTCAAAATTTATATATAATTTTATAGAAATTTTTATAATTAAATTTTGACATGTATGATTCAATTTCCCATCAAATCAATACATGATGTGATTATAATGAATCAAATTGTGTGTTTCTAGTTTAAAATGACATTTTAGTAAAAAATACAAGCGACATACTTGTAAATAAGAAAACACGTTTGGAATGTTTTAAAACTATATAAAAATGACCCATACATCTTTTCAAACATATAAAATAAGTTTCACCTCAATATGATAAATGGTGTGATCGATATGACTCTAAGTGTGTCTTTTTATTTAAAGTTGACATCAATTTCAGTAACATTGATAGCCGACTTAATCAAACACAATAAAACACATTCATATTTTTTATATGTTACAAAAATTATCCATATGAAATTTTTGATGTGTAATAATAATCCACTTCTCAATATGATACATGATGTGCCCGGTATGGCTCCAAGTGTCTGTTATCAGTTTTAAATCGAAATTGTAGTTCAATAAGTGTCCCTCATTTACAAATGATGAAACATGCTCAGGGATTATCTTATACTTATCTAATTAAGTTTAACATAGAAAATGATTTAATATAATAAGAAATGGTGTGATGTTGAAGAATCAACTACAACTAAATATGATATACATTGTTCTTGGTATGACTCAATGTTTGGTTTAAAACTAACACTTTATGTTAATTTTTATTATTATTACTAACATAATAATTATTCTTTTATAAAAGTGAATTCCTTTTCTCAATTAGGGGTGGGTTTTTCATCAATAACATGAGTCTAGGTGTGGTTCAAAAGACAATGTAAAATTAATGTTTTTGAGTATATATAATAGTTTTTACTTATGTGATTATATAAACCAATGTTTGGAATGTATACAATATAGTGTTTTTTCTTTTATTTGTGTAGTAAATTTTATTTATTTTAAAATATATATTGATACTTGATTTTGTTGATATAGTGGTGTTTTTGGGGCTATAGTGTGCTATTATAGTATAATACAATGTTGTTGCATTGTGTTGTTATAATACACTACAATATGCCTCTTTATCAGTGGCTTTGAAAGCACTAATAAAAGGGTCATTTATCAGTGCTTTGAAAACTAATGATAATGGTACCCTTAATCATAGCTATATAAAATCACTGATAAAGTGGTCCTTTATAAGTGATAAAGAAGAAATGGTAAATAACACATTTAGCAACAATTTTTTAGCACTAATAAAGGAACTCTATATCCACACTTTTTTTGTGCTGATAAAAGGAAAAGGATTTTAATCTCACTCCGATTGTTAGTGCTTATCTAGAACTCACAAAGGCCATTTTAGCTCTATTAAAGGCTTATTTTGTAGTGGTGTATATTTTTAGTCACAAGAAAAGTTTCCCAACATACAACACTGGTAACACTTTCCATATATCATATGGTATTCCCAATAATTATTCTTACCACACTTATCACAAGAGAGAAATTAAATTTTATTACATTTGGATTTATTTGACCAATTATTCCCCATTTTATTCCACCTATATTTTTTTCCTATACTTATTATTTTAAAATTCGACAAACATCATCTCAAAATTTATATCCCATAGAAATATATCATCATAACTTTGAAACTCATGAGTAACCAAATACCTTTATAAACATGGTTTCAATCCAAAGTAATATTATTCAATTTTTATATAATTTTCTAGAATAAAATATAGTAAATACCTATCCAATATTGTAAATGTTTCTTCATAGGTGGTAACTGAATCCTCATGCTTTTTCTTTAACTCCAATAATTACCATTACATTGTAAGTCTAACAAATTTAGGAAAATAGTTCTCAAGGAAAAGATCTTTTAATGTCATCCATTCCATGATATCAATCTTATATTTTCCTTGGTATTATAAATAAATTACCACTATTGATTGACTTCAATATCAAAATAATAAATATAAATACATTTATTATGATTCTACAAGCATCCCAAAACATAAAATATCTCCTCAAAAGTATTAATACATCTTTTAAATACAACTAGGTCTAAAGTTACATCATAGGTTAGAGGGATCCATTTCATGAAATTATCAACTATAGACGTGTTCCTATATAAAACATTATACCGTTTACTTTCACAGGTACATCTGTTAATAGACTATATCAATTGATTTAACACTGGAAAAAAACAACTCATCTTTAACTCTAACCATTCAAGGTCATTGGTTCAAAACAATATCATTATATTGTTTCCTTCCGACCCCATTCATCATATTTTATTTTTCTAAATCCATTCTAAAATAGAAATAGATTAGACTGAGCAAGTTAGAATCCCTAAAATAATATATCATGACAATATAACCATTTATTAACAACCACAATTCATATTTACTTAAAAAAATTATATCCTATAAAGTCATCTAAACCTTTTTTTGATACCAAATATAAGAACCCTTAACATAATTAACCCATAATTAAATAATTTATAAAAAGGGTTTAAAGTTATTATATTTCTAGTATCTTTTAGGTTTATATTTTTAATAAAAATAATAAAACTATTACATAATTTTTTTTAACACATTCAAATAGTTTACATTTTTTCACAAATATTGATTCTTTTGTTTACTCTTCTATTTCATTATTGAGACACTACATTATTTCAAGAAAAATAATCCTTATTAAAATTTCGATCATACTATAGTTCTTATACACATTCTTAGGCCCTATAATTTTTTTTAAAAAATGGGATGATCACAAAACCCAGAAAAGGTATATAAAAATTAAAGGAAATCCACTAGTCTATTAGAAAACCTAAAAATTTATAAAGAAATTTTAATTTTTTTACAGAATAAAAATTTATCTAAAATAAAAATATATTTATTAGATAAATAAATTTCATAAAAAAATCTATTTTAAAATATTTTTTAGTAAATTATAAAGGAAAAATCATAATAATAAATGTTACTTGAAAAAAATGAGAAATTATAAAAAAATTCCTTTAAAAATAATTTCATATTTAAAAGATTATAAACCTTTATTTAATCATAATTTCATTTTCTTACAACAGGAAATATATATATTTCTATAAGAACCCGTATAAAGAATAGAAAAATAATGTAGACATCTTGGGACATTAGCCTTATATTCACCTTTACAATCACACCTATAAGAGTCTTATAAATGAATAACCTACCCTGTTAATTCCAACATATCTTCTCTAGATAATATATCATTTCCCAATGCAATATAAGACTATATCAAACCCAACCATAATCATATATAATTCAAAAGAACCATAATATGGAAAAACATAGGGTCTTTAAATTTGATCATAAAACAAATAAAACATTCATTTGAAACCAAAAGTATAAGAACTTATATTTATCCCATAAAAAGAAAATGAAATATCATTTTCTTTGATCACTTTTAAAATAAAAAATCCCCAAACCATAATAATAGAATTTACTTTTGAAAAAAATTAGAAATTAAAGATTAATAATTATAATAAATAATGGTCATTATTTTTGGAAAATGATTTCTTTCGGTAAATATTTATAGAATATTTTGTTTTCATGATTTTTCAAAGAACGTGAAAAATAAACCGTGTAGAACAAATTATAAATATTCTTTTTATTTTTTTAAAGAATGTCAATGATAATAGAAAATAAATTTAATTATTTATTTTGAGAATAAATATGAGAATTACTAAAACATTTTAAATAACATGGATTTGTAAGAGATTTTTTTAAACATTTAAAATATGACTTTAAAGAAAAATACCTAAAATTAAGCCTCAAGTCACCACACACATCTTTTAAATTAATTAATAATAAACTTATATTTATTATATATTTTATTTAGAACATTTTTCATGTTTTTTAGTTTGTTAGTTTATTATTAATCTGTAATTTTATTTCTTACCATATTTTATTTAGTTACCATATATATGAGGTTTGATCTAGACGTTTTGATGTTGTTCGGTTTATAATCTCCAAAACAACATTGATAGGTTTCCCATGGTCAAATAGGTCAAGGTTATATAATATATAGAATCATAGTAATAAAATAATTATTATATTTATAAATTTAATATACTATTAAAACCATATGTGTGTGGATGTCTTTAAAAATGAACCATGTCGTTTCATGGAGGCAGTAGTCCACATGTACAAATGATAAATGTTTCCATTTTTCAATGGATGAGAGGAAAAATTGACTATTTTTTATATTTGAAGAATAATAATTATTTTATAAATAAATTAATTATTCATTTTATTCATTATTATAACCTTCAATATGAGATAACGATGAAAAATGGAATATGCCCTTTATGGAGGCTATCTTCCATACATACAAACATGACAAATTCATATTTTTCTATAGATGGAAAGAATTTATAGAATGGTTGTTACATCAACATAATAACATTTACGTATAGTAATGATATTTATTTCATCATATTAATATGTTAATATAAATTTATAGAAGGTTTAAGAAGAAATAAACTTGAAAGGGTGTGGTTAATACATATACCTCTTCTTTGGATAATCTATTTTGAAACCACCATGTTGACTCTTGGATTATTATTTTTGGAATACCAAAATATCTAGGAAATGGATATGGTAATTGTAGAGTTATTTGGGAAAGTATTGGTTTTTATATGATGATAAAAGTGTGTGGATAAGTTAGGTGGTGAGGGGATCCTTTTTTAAGTTATAGGAGTGGAACTCTTATAAATAATTTTATCTTTAAATTATTTTAAATGTATTTACCATGTTAAAACGGATCCAAGTTGTAAAATTTTCAATAATAGGATAAAGTAGGGTATAAATCCCTTATATAATCATATTTAGTCAAGTTTTAGAGATATTTAAAGATATATCCATTAGTTTAATCCACCCTTTAACCCTTGCAACTCTTATAGTGGAGAATAAATATCACCGTCGTAAAATAGTTTTTTTGAATAATAATTAAATAGAACTTATTAAATAATTTCAACATAATGAATCAAAATATTTAACCCATTTTATATAATTTTATTTCTATATGTGGAAAAAATTATCATTAATATAAGTACACATAACGTACTAGAAAAAAATCTTTAGAAAAATAACTTTTAAGCATAAAAATAATTTATTATGAAATATCATATATAGTTTATCCTCGTAACTTTTCTGAGTTTATTAATAAATATATTTATAGTTATGTGACTTTAAAACCAAATTGAAATAGAAATGTACCTTTTGAAAACTTAATCAAAGGAAACATTATAGTATTTTAGGACACAATATTTTCCTCTATTCACATAGAAATAAGCCCATTTTAAAAAATCCCAAAAACTTACATTAAGCTATTGAAATGATGTTTTCAAAAATTATTTCCATTTAATTGTTTTAAAAATATAAAATTTTGAAATGTAACATTGAAATTAAACCATATAATTCATGGAAAACAATTTAGTTAGAATAAACTATATATTTTTCAGCTGAAAAATTATTATATTGATTGTGAATTCATAAAATGTTATTATGAACATTAATAAGATATAAAATTAATCCATTATTAACATTACCTTAGTTGTTAAAGGGTTTTTAAGATTTTTAACTATTATTAAACAATATTAATAATATCAAATATGTCATGTTATACAATTTTTAATATTCACTTTTTCATTCTTTTACATTAGCTATATGTATATTGACATGTTAATAATAAAGTGAAATCAAAATTGAACTCTAAAAGTATGGATTTAAGTTGTCCCTAAATTATTTTAATCATGGAGTATTATAAGTTTTGATTAAATGACTTTTTTGGCATATTTATGAATCTCATATTAGGATATGAAATATTCTCATGAGGCATAAAAGTTTCTTTTAGACTAGATGACACATGAATTACACCTCATAAAGTATCATAAAAAATATATTTGGTATTATAGGGGTGTATGGATCATATTTAGATCCCCCAAGACCTATGTTTATAGATATACCTTGATTTATAACCTTAATGATCTGATACCATTCCTATGAAATCCATGAGGGTAATATAATCAATGGGTGCTTGGGTATGTTTCTGAATAATTTGACTATTTGATCTATCCAAGATAATATTTTTCCTCTCATATTATGAGTATGAAATTTGGGTCCTCTATTGAGATAGACTTAAGAAGTTTATGACTAAAAAAAGATAGTATACACCATGTTCTTATCTATGAGGTGAGGGTTATGTAATGTGATCACCTATAATTGGGAATTACATCTATTTTATTCATCAATCTGATCTTTTTGTACCATAATAATCAAGAATTTATTAGGTGGATATATTTAATAGACACGATTCATGTTGAACAGTCACTTGAGGTTTTGGACAAATGGTTTATATGAGAATCATTCATTAATATGATGAAGATAGTGGACACAGGTGTAGAGATACATGTGTTTGATGAAGATCACACCATATCCATTTATATATTGAGTAACATGGCAGATTTTATTGAGTGTTATCTTTTTTTAAATCAATAAATTTAGGAATTAATATTTTTTTAATGAAATAAATGACCATAGGGTCACAATTTGTGGTTAACTAAATGGGGAATGATTACAAGTTTGAGAGATGCTATAAAAGTGTATTAAAGTGTTTTTCAAAAGGTTTTTTAAATATGTATTCATAGAGTATTTCATATGAAATAAAAAATAGTGAACTTGATGATATATTTCCAATCGTGTTTTGAAATATATACAAATAGAGTTTTGGATATAGTTTCACATGTTATTTTACCTAATATAATATAAGGTAAAATGTCACAATGTCTATGTGGATTTTGTGCAGGTGGGATATAAAAATAGATACTCCCTAAATCCTTAAACTCATCTGATGAGTTTTGGTCTATATCATTTTATATGATTGGTTTAATTCATATTGTATGAAATCACTAAAAAATAAGGATATCATAAAGAAAATTATTAGTGATAATATTATACTACCAAAAGTAGTTGAATGATAAGTCCTTTCATTTGAATCATCCTATGTTTGATATCACTAATAAATAAATAATAAAAACAAGGCCAATTGGTTAAAATATTTTTGAAACTCCATGTTATTTACTCATGCATTATATAACTCATGTGTAAATTCATGAGATCAAGAGAGTATCTATGTAACTATAAAATGACTATCACCATGGGATAATGGCGAGTTAAAGCCTACTGAAATCTCTTATAAAAACTCTCATACCCATAGCTATTTCTTCTCATTAATTTACAATCATGAAACTATAATTTTATGGGTGGAGGAGAGTCTCTACAAAACATAAAGATATTCAACCCACCTATTGACACACTATGGAGAGGGAATTCCATTGGCTTCCCCTTAGTGTTCTTCATAGAGTGTGTCAAATGAATTTAGTGGAAACAATAACATGGGATAACATAAGGTACTCTATATATTCATATTATTTATATTGTGACATCAAGTTATCATGTATTGAGATATTGGGTTTACTGTTTCTTATTTCTTACACTATGATTATTGAGTATCATTTGATCCATTTAAACATAACATGTGTTACATCAATCATAAGGTAAAATTCATGTTAACACTATATGATTTTGATTCCATTGTAATGTAAAGGGTTAGAGTTTGAATTTTTCCTTGTTGGTTATCACAAATAAGATTGTCTCATAGAGAAAAAAATAATGGGAAAATAAAAATCAACTTTTTTTGACATATTAATTAATGGATGACTCATGAATCATATGTTTCATAACATATGGGTTAATGTGTAGATGCATGAGAATATCATGTAGGTTATAAAAAGTGGTGTTTACTATGAGATGGTTATTATGAAATATTTTATAAATATTTCCTATTATATCTCTCACTTAAATCTCTTATTTATGTTCAATCTCATTCCAAGAGATACAAGCATATCATATCTTGGATAAGGATTCTTCCCATATAATAGGTGATTCAGTACAACCCATGGATAGAGGATAGAGAAAGAAGTATGATGGTTAACTTTTGAGTGATCTTTATCAAGAACACTAATAAAGACAGTATTATCATCTTTAATAGTGTAATTTACATGCATGTTCATTATTTTAGTTTATACATGGTTTTAGTTTCAATGAATTAAAGATATTGGGTTCACATGCTCTTAGTTGTTTATTTTGCATTGATTGAGTGTAAACTGATCCTTAGAAACCCATTAGTGTGGTAATTTAAAATTATTCCAAGATTTCGATGCTATAAAGAAAGTAAAATACTAAAATTTAGTTGATGTGGAAGAAATATAGAAAAATTTTATATGGTAAACTTTTTCAACTAGTAGTCGCTCATTGGAAAAATGAAATTTGTTAAAAAAATTCTTGAAAATAGGGACGAGTCATGAAACTTTCACCTTACCTTATCCAGGGATGATATTAATCACCATGGTGCACAAATAATCTCTCCAAAAACTTTTATAATTGTATTAGAATATTATAATTTATTCCCTTGGTTTTTCATGATGATCAGTTAATTATTTTTCATTACTTTTTTCTGGACTGAATCAATATAGAATTGAGATTGAAATTTATTTGGCTCTATTTATTTTATATTTTAATTTTTTATGAGATATATGTGTTATGGTATATTATTATCACAATAATTAAGAATTATTATTGAGTTCAATATTATAAGGTATAAAAAATTACCTTATTACTTGTGATGATTTTTTAGGTTACAACATTAATGGAATTTTTGGGAGTCCTATGTGGGAAAAATATACTTGTTAAATTATCTTAAAAACTATTGTTAAGACAAAAATCCATTGATTATAAAGGTTTTCACCTTAGTGACTTAAATAAAAATCATGAATGATAACATTTTATGGGTACTTAGAATAAGTTTTATCACCTTCCATTTTAATTGGTTAAGAATTATGGGTTATGTAAAGGGTGTCGTTAAATATTCTTGTAAAAATAATTCTAAAAAATACACAATACGGTTGGAAAAAATAATTTTTTTTAAAATTTCTTTACTATAAGATTTTTATGTCCTAAATTTTCTAGATTCAATGAGTATTGAGAAAAATGATATTGGGAGGGTAATCATAAGATTTATTAATATAAAAATAAAGAATAAAATTAAATTGAAGAAATTTTATACATAATTGAATTAGGTATCAGGAAAATATTTAGCACTAAGAATTAAGGGAATACAAAAACTTTCTTTTTTCCAGTGACTTAAACTCTTTCTAGGAAGGAGATATTTCAATTTTTTACCTTTTTAGAAGATGTAAAAACCCCATAAGTGTATTAATAAAATATTAATAATGTTTTATTGATGGATTAATTGAAGCTAAAAGGATTAAAATTATATGATTGTTATGATTTGATTCAAAATTTTACACCCATGAAAATACTATGCATATTACTAAAAAATAATCAAGATATGATCAATAAGTTATGTTTCTATTTAAAATAAATACATCAAAAATTTATTAACTTAGTAAATCATCAAATATTGGAAAACTAAATTATAACCATATGTTATGAAATGGAGGTGTTTTGTTACCATCGTTATTTAATATCATGATTTACGTTATATATCATTCAATGAGAGAAATATAAATTTTTGGTCCCACAAAATTTAGATGAATGTACCCTATTGAATGGTATATGATGATATTAAAATGTTGTATCCAAAATTATATTTGACTATAAGGTTTCATAATAGAGGGATATATTATATAATAATATATTTAATTCTAAACAGAATACCCATCTAACATGGATGAAATTAGTCTTCCAATATATTTCTATGATGGGAAAATCCCAAGTGAAGGAAATTTAATAAGATATGTTATTACAATACCCATCCCACATTAGGAACAATATCACACGTATGTTTTATTTAATATTTTGGAGGTTTTTACAAATGTTCCAACACAAAGATATTCTTAGGATTTTGAATCCAACATGGGATTAAGTTTGGATATCTAATAAATATAAATAATTGTTTATTAATTGGTTTCGAGGCTATATTCCTAAAGTGTAATCCAAAAATTATTAATCTATATATGAAAAATTTAAATGGTTATCGAAATTAAGTGTTTATATATTATCATATAATAGATATAAAATTAGTGGTTATAAATTCTATAAAAACATGATGAATGTAGTATAATAAAAAATAATAGAGTCGTTATTATTGATAAATCAATTCATGTATCTAGTGGTATGTAAAAAAATCATATTATTTGAATTTTTCTTACATTAGGATAATTGAAAAAATATGGAAGTTAGACTATAAACAAATTTATAAACTAATTTTTTATTCAAATGGACTGATTACATATTTTATATAAATATAGAAGAATTAGGATTTTAAAATGTTATGTTTGGAAAAAAATCACACAAAGGTGATCCCTTCATAATGAAATTATAAGAAGTTTATAATTTCTTATAAACACGAGCAAACAATGAAATATTGTTCCATTTTTCATTTAGAATCTAAAAAAATATATAATCATGTGTCAATACATTAGAGGATGTTTCTTTACATGGTATGTCACAAATATATTCGGATAAACATAAGGGAGAATATGTGTTTTAGGTTTGAGGTGACCTATAGAGGGAATTTATAGAATTAATAAAGTGAGAAAACGATTTAAAAATTTAAGAAAAAATTAGAAGATTGTAAAATATGTGTTTTCTATCATTAGGTCTTATATTTTTGATATGTTATATCTATATGATTTTTGATTAATAGAAAGTTTATATATTTTAATTTATATTTATTGAATATATTTTTGATAATACCTTCTCTGCCTCATGATGCTACTCACCTCGATGAGAAACATTTCAGTGATCCTAAAGGCGAAGAATTAATAATGATAAAATGAGCATCATAAAATAATAGTTTATCACAAGTAATTAATTAATCTAATAAAGGTAAAAAATTTATGGTTAGATTGAATTATCATGGTCAACCAATCGACACTAAAAAAATCAATATTGATTATTTATATTTATCTTAGTACTTGATTAAATGTTTCAATAAATATAGCATGCTAGAATAATGTTATATACCTTCAACAAAGGTCACTATTTTGGAAGATATTGCAGCCACATGTTGTTATGATTTATTTTCTATTACTGTTAGTTGAATTCATAAAATTATCATTATTTTTAAGTAAATTTATACCAGAATATTTTTTGTTATATTTTATTTTAAAAGTTACTAGAAAGGAACACAAATCTTTTCAAACAACAGTTTTCACTAGGTACTTGGGATATGTGATTGGGAACATCAATCCTCACTACAAAAATTATATTATTTCCTTATCACCTAATATTTTATATTCATGCAATTATATGTTATATAATATGTATTAACTTTCATGATTTGTTTAGTAGTGTAGTTCCAATGTATCACTTAAAAACGGGTTAAATGAAAATGAAAACAAAGAAGCGCAAAATGGATTAATATAGATTGTAAATTTTTTAAGTAAATATAATAATAGTTCATCATTATAACAAATGTCATAATAAAATTCATATAATTTTTAATGCTCTTGATGTTTCCAAAATAGTAAAATCTATATGAATATGGTTACTTCATCTGTAAATTTATGAATGGTGTCATAGCTCATAGAATAAAATAATCCACTTTAATGGTATATGTTATATGAATTTTTTTTAATATATTTCTTTCATAGGAAATATTTATATATCTCATTTTTATCACTGTTACTCTATTTTTCTATGAATTAATAGTCACTTTTTTTGTCTTTTTAATGGTAATTAAAATATATTTTCATTTTAGGAATATATTGTGATTTTTTTATAAAAATGTATTAATAATTTATTTGAAGTGTTTTAAATAATTTATGAATTAATTGGGGAAACATAATATTATTTGTTTTTTTCCAATTTTTTAGAAAATGGTCATTTTTAACAAAAGTGGATTGATTTTTGGCTATGTTTTAGTTTATACATGTGATATACATTAGCATGAAAAAATGGTTGTGTTTGGGAATACATAATATATTTTTGAAGAGTCATGGATGATATGTAATATTTTATGAATACGATTTGAAATATGGAAAATTCAATCATCTTTTTTTGAACAAAATATCTCATATATGCATTATAATTGAAATTATTGACTGGTATGCTATATTACATATCATGAAAGATATTCATCTTTTGATACATTAACTTAATTGTGAACCTGGGTAAGTAAAAAATGTTACATTTTGGATTATTTTTCTTACATATGAATATATATCATATATATTTTGAGTGATATTTATTTTTGTTATGTTATGAAGGAACATCCTATGTATCTTTTCGAACCAAAATTTTATAAAACTAGGTAATGTTATGTTTTAGTTATAGTGAAATAAAAAATAATTTCTAAAGTTAATTTCATGTATATCATAAAAACCTAATATTTTTCGAGGTTTCTTTACTTTAATAATAAGTTAGGCTTCACCCCCAACCTTTTAAAAAACCCAATATTTTTCTAAGTGGAATATATTATCTACGATTTATGATATTTCTTATCTTATATTTGAGAATTATTTCATATATTAAGTCACATAGATTTATTTACATTGTGAAATTAAGTAAATCTGAGAAAACCAAGTCGAGCCCTAAGGAATTGAGTCATTCAATGAATAAATTTTAATGCATCTATGTTCCAATTCTATAATACAAATTTCCATTTTATGAATACTAGAGTGATCCATAAAGGGTTCAAATGTTTTAAGGTAGATAAATTATTAAGAATCACTTACATTAACTACACCCATTTCCATATGATTGAATTAAATAATTATAGCTATCTTTAATGAATTGAAGAATTAAAATGGGGAAAATTAAGAGTATATTAATTTTAGGATGATCTTAAGGAAAAATAATTCTATTTTGTCTTAGAAGAAAATGGATATGATATTACTACATGTGTGGGATGTTTCTCAAGGTGCTAATTGGAGAATGATGTCATTTTTAATGTTTTTTTCAATTTTGAGGAATATAAATGCAGTACTGGTGGAGAGAGAATAATAATAATAAATAATATTCATATAGTAATGTGATGAGGTCACAACTAAACTTGGATTGAAAATAATAATCAATGATGGAGTTCTCAGTTGGTTTATCAATTGTTGTCTCAACTCCCTTAGTAGTTGTGATCAGTGGAGACCTATATACACCCTCTTATGAGTCTAGAACTTCATTTCCAATAAGATATTGAAATTACTCCATGATTTATTGTTCATGAATTTAAATTGGTTTTTTATTCTAGAATAATATTTTTTTAGGTTTGTTTTTTATTTTTTGTCCATTGTATGAATTAAATTAATTATTTTTATTGTTTAATTTAGTTAACCAAGGTATTTTTTAGGATTATTGTTGTTTCAATTAGGTTTAATTACATAAATCTCTACAAGAAGTTAAATAAATTATATAGGAGTAACAATTATTCTTTCGAGGTATTTGTATGATATCTAAGAAAACACAGCGGTGTATTTTGAGGACTTAAAGTGCGCATTGAGTAAATCAAATTGTATAACTTTTTGATAACAAATAAGGGAACTTATAGTGATTGAAATTGGTTTATAAGTATTATTCATAATCATATTTCAAACTTATATTAAACCAAATATAATTTGTATTTCATACAATCATTCACATAATCTCTTTTAATTAATTTTTGTTAGTTTTCTTTATTTTTTTACAAACTTATACGATATCCAATTTTATCATCATTTTCAAAAATATAAAAAATAGATTATTTTGAACTTATATTGAAACATATTTGAGGAAAAAACATTGGGTGTTTCGATATTGAATTCCTTGGGGATAAAATTTTGAATAGGGTACTATAAAGAACTTCTAATTTGAACTTGAACCATTTTTGTGGAGGTATCAAATGTTTTTTGAATTTTTTTTATATTCATGGGTTGAAACACTGATTGAGTTACTTTATACCCTAAATACAAATATACATATCACTCTAGATCTAGATCAATAAGGATTAAGGAAGAAAAAATATCAAATGTTAAACTTGTATGTGAGGAAACCAACATATTCTAACATGTGGCTAAAATTAAAGATAGTGGAGTGATCACTAAGAGAAGATAATTTTTGAACTATAATAAATAAATATGGTAAAAAAACTCTTAAAAAATTATTCTCATCATATTATGATAGCTAACAAAAAATTTTGTACCCTAATTCACCAGATGGTTTTGAAATTAAATATGCTTTTATTACTCACATTTTACTTTTAATAGAGTTACAAGGGAGGATCCATTTAAAATGTTTAGAAATTTTGTTATATTTTTGTAAATATAAAACCACAAAGAGTGAGTGGTTTTCCAATGAATTTTAGGAATTATAAATTTTCATTGAAATTGGTATAAAAATAATGGTTTTTTTTATTCCCACTTAACTTTAATTAAGGATTATAATGAATTGAATAAATTTTTTATTGAAAAATTTTCATTATTCTTAGGCCAGCTAAAACTATGAAAGAAATGTGTGGGATTATATAAACTGAAGTTGAATGATTTTTTTAGTATTAGGGGAGATTTAATAGATTTCACTTTTTTTATGACCTCTAACATATTACACAAAAAAAATCTCATTAAAAGTTTTTATGCAAAACGTTTTTACCAGTATAAGAATGATAGGTGATTCTATATATGAAGATTTAGTGGATAAAACAATAAATATGACTAGGAACCTCATTTTTAACAGGTATTAGAATCCTAAAAAAATTAGTATAATATTCCTACTTCATGTAAAATCAAATCAAGGATTTACCACTTCTAGTTTTGGAAATAAAATGATTGTGATTCAATTTTATGATATTATTACTATATTGAGATCTCTGTTTATTCCAAAACTTCAGAAACCAAACTCAAAAATAAAACAAGTTTTCAAATTAAAATTAACTATGGAATTTTTTCCTTAAATGAAAAATTTAGTGATCAATGTCTACAAATGAAAGAATCTCCTAAAACATGAAAAGTTGTTAATTTAAGGATACTTTTGAACAAAAAATATATATAATTTTTTCACCATGACCAAAATTTAAAATAGGGATAAAATAATTGGTCTGATGATATATTTTGAAAACCTGACCTATACAGGAGAATTTTCCAAGCTTAATAAATTAATTTTTAATATTGGCACTTCTCGGAGAAATCGAATTCTTAACACGGAAGAATTTCTAGAAAGTGAAATACAATAAAAAAAATATAAAAAGATCCTTTAATAGATCTTGATGAAAATAACCATGATGAATAATTTTATGAATCAAATAGAGATAATGAACACTGACATTGGTTTCATAAGAAACTATATAAATGTATGTTTACTTTCCCAGGTCGAGTAAATTCTGGGGAAAATAGAAAAAAAATGTCAGTTCTATAAATTTTATAAGTGGAACTATGTTGAACAACCCCTAATAAGATAATTCAAAAACTAATTCAAAACAAGAATATATTAATGATAATTTCAAACCTTGTTCACTTAACCTAGAGTTTTTGGAAGGAACACCGACTACTATTGATCCAACTGAAAATTATGAATATGTTGTCAAAGAAAAATCAACGTAAAAAAGAGGTATCTTTGTTTATAATAACCAAGAGATACTATAAAAGGATGATAAAAAAAATTTGGATAAAAAAAATAATTTTCTAATTCATCAATAAATACCTAGACTATCATTTCCTTATCCAATGGGTAGTTCAACAATGATGATGGATGCAGATAGTGACTTGAGAAATGAAATTCAAGAAATTTTTTCAAAATATTAAGTTAATAATCATTTTCTTAACGTATTAGAATAGATTCATTAGTATTTTAGGTTTTTGAATGAAATTTCCTCACATAAAAAGAAATTATAGGGTGGTAAAAAAATAAAACTTGGGACGAATGATTTCTCCATGAATCCACTTGACCTCCATGTCAAATGAAACGATACAATGAATTTCATCATTCCTTTCCCAATATGGGAGTGTGAATTTAAATATTCCATGTTTCATTTATGATATTTAATAATTTTTATAACATATTCTATTTACTCCACATTATAGGGCATAGTGAAAAAACATGTTGGTATGTTAAATAAATTAGCCAAGTAAATTACAACAAAATATGTTTGAATAATTGAGGATATTTTGGCCAAGTTATTATTCTAAAAAAAAGAATTTATTTTCCATTTAAATATATTTTTAGAAACATGAAATGTTTCATGTGATGTTAATTCTAATCCTAAAACTATTTTATATAAGCTTCTCTGTATTTTATATTATTATTCTTCTTTCATTGAAACTGAAAAAAATTTAAATTGCGATGAACATGTTTTCTATTTTATTAAATAATCTAAATTTTTTAATTCCAATCAAGTGGTGGGTTAGTCAAAATTAATAAAATTGATGTTGGTCATTCAGATCAGAATTTTTATTTTGAATTTAGTATTTTTCTACAATGTACCCTCATGCATGACATACTGAACTCATTTTTTGTATTGCTAAAATTTTATAAAATTCATATTTTATGAATACTTCAGGAAATGAATTAAATATTTTTGATATGGAAAAAAATTATATACCAAATAAAAACACATTAGATTCAGAAGTAGAACACTTTTATAGGAATTTCAAATACGATTTCTTATATGAGAATAAAATATTTCTAACAATAATTCATTATAGGATATGAAAAAAATTGAAAAATCAACTTTTTAGAATCCATAGAGAAAATAATAAATCCATTGGATATACCATACCAAAATTGATTGGGATAAGTCCTTAAATTTTCATGCATAGAACCATGTAAGAGGATAATTATAAAATTTTCTAGAAATTTGAATGAAGGTTAAATAAAACACTTTTGGACGTTTTTAAAGAGGATGTGAACACTTTGATGGCTACTAAATCTCTTCTTCCATTTTTTATAGTCAATGAGTGAGTCTAATTCGAACTATTCCTAAAAATAGTGTATTTACTATTTCAGAGAATTCTTTTAGTGATCTTTTTCCTATTATACCTCCCAAAAATATATATAGTGTATATTGACTACAAAAATTTGACTTCATGAATATAAAATATCATGTTTTTCATATTTATTGTAAATATTATAGTAAAACGTCATTACTTTTTTATAAATGGGTTTTTATATTACATTCAAATTATCATTACACCTGATAATTAAGGGAAACCCACTTTCATGTATCCCTTTGGAACTTTATCTTATAAAATAACACGTTTTCTTTTATGTAGTTCTCTAGTAACTTTTCAATGGTGTTTGATGGGTATATTTACTGAGTTTTTTATGTATAGTATAGTGGTTTTTGAGGTTGATTTTACATTGTATGAATCATATTTTGAGAATTTTTTAAATATTTTTTTAATTATCCTTATAAAATGAATTAATAAAAATCAGGTTATTACCAATTAAAAATGATATTTTACAGTAGAGACCAAAATATTTCATATCCATATAATTTATAAATGTAGAATTCAGGTTTATTGGTCCTAATTTTGAATCATTTTTTCACCATAATACCAGAAAAAGTTTTTCATGTAATATATTTTCTTTGTCGCTCAAGTTCTTATATAACATTCATAAAATATTTAAGCAAGATAACATTACCTTTACCAAGATTACTCCAGAAGGAATGTCAATTTGTCTTTAATGAGATTTGTAAACAATTCTTTAGGGATCTAAAATATAATTTGGTATACCCACCTACTATCTAACCACATAGATGGAATTATCCCTTTGAATTTATAACTCATATAGAAGACCTTCCCCTAGGGGATATTTTGCATCCAAGAATGGAAAATAAGTCTCATGTAATTGATTATTCATTTAAGACTCTAGATTAAAAAAAAAATATAACTATATAGACACTAAGAATGAGTCTTTAACTATTTTTGTTCTATTTAGAAAAATTTGGGTGCTACTTGTTAGGTTTTAAAGAAATTGTTTTCACTGATCAATCTATAAAAATTTTTTGACATGGAAACATGATGAAAAACAATGAATCTATGTTTGATTTTGTTGTATAAAGAATTTTATTTCAAAATAAATGATAAAAAGTGTAATGAAAATTTATTGGACCACCATATGAGTATAATTTCACCTATTTTAATTGAGAAACTTAAAATATATCTACCAATCAAAGAAACCTTTATTACTGACTAACTGTATGATGTTAAGAGTATTATACTACGGTTTTATGATATTGTTAATTTATTAGATTAAAATAATGTTCACATTTTGTTTTAAAAGTAAAAATATTCCCAGATTGTGAGGGAGGAAAATAATTAATTTTTGTATGATCCTTATTTATGGAATATTGGAAGTGATCAAATAATCAGAAGATTCCAAAATGACTCCAAAATTCAATTAGTCCAGATTATTTTTCCTGATTTGGGTTGTTTTATTCATTTTTAAGCCAAAAATTATAGTTAGGAAAGTGATTTATTTATTTTTATTTCTTCCATCATTTTCAAGTATTATTTTTAATTATTGAGAACATTTTAAAATTTCTAGGTTTGAAAAAATATGTCTAAAAGATAATAAATGTCACAATAGACCATTTTATTTTTTAACCTATTATATGTTTCAGGATTGGAATTCATGGTAAAATTTCCTAAATATTTTATGCAGATTAATATTATAAATGATAATGATTATGTTTCCAAGTTGGTAGATTCTATTACCACCAGATTAGATGATTCAAAATTAGTTTTAAAGTTTATAAGCACCATTATCTTCTGTAGTTTTTGGTCTATAAAAGTTTATCAACACTAATTAAGGAAATTAATTTTTTAATAGAGATTAAAAACTTATTTTTAGGAAATATGGAGTTTATCATAGGGTTTATATAAGCTATCAACCTCAAATAAATGGAATGATATAGTTTTAAAATTGAAAAATCAAACATATTTTGGGGAAAAATATCCATCCAAATAGAAAGGATTAGAGTTTGAGAATGGATGATTCTCATTGGGAGTATATGATTGTTTTTAAATCTCTAATTAAAATTTAAACATTTAAAGTAATAAATTTAAAATATTTTAATTTAATTGTATAAAAATAGTGTAATTATTTTGGAATATAAAAATATATAATATGAATATTCTTGAAACTGGAAAATAAAGAACTTTATACTCGAAGGAGTAGAAAGAAATGAAAAATAATGCTTATGAAAATTATAGGCTATATATAGGGAAAACTGAACCATTCCTTGGTGAATTAATACTAAATAAAGAGATAAAATAAGGATATAATGTTTTTATTTTTTAATCTACACTAAATCAATTTCTATGTAAATTCCCTTAAAATGATGAAAACCATTTATTATTACCTATTATTTTCATATTTTTATGAAGATGAAAAAAACTAAGAAATAATCACTATTTAAGGTCAATGGGAAAAATTAAAGTTATTTAGATATGATTATGAGGATTATTTAGTGTAGTATATTCATCTTCATGATATGAAATACAATTTATTATATGCTATGTTATTCTTTGTCACTTGTTTTTATGTCAATAATTATTTATTTTTATTTCATATATGAACTATTTTAGAGTATGTACATTACAAAAAATTAGTGTGGGGAGGAACATGTTTTATTATATATGGTATTTTTATTTTAATTGGGTGTTTAATTTTCTTAATGTTGTTTTTCTCTTGATTTTATATGTATTTTTGTAGATTTTTTAACTTATAATTTTAAAATGAAAACATGTTTAATATTTAGAATTTATACCAATGTGTTAACAAATTTGAACCATGGTAATTGACATAAATTAATGATAAAATAGATTTTTTAGATTATTTTTTTAAACTCCTGAAAAAGCTTCCTAATCTTTGAATCCATTTAAAAAAATCAATATTAAAATTTCAAATCTCCGAAATATGGGGATTCAAAAATCCTTTTACATATTTATGGAAATAATCTCACTTATTTAATGAAATTTATAATGATTGGTCAAACAAAATTTGATATGTTTATATCAAAACCTTTTATCTTTAAGGTTCGTGTGTAGAATATGAAAAATTGATTTTTTTTATTTAAAATATAATTTTTGAATAACAATATATCATGTTGGAATACCTTTTTCATTTTACCTTTGTATTTGGGATTAATATCCATGAAAAAACTTATTATTCATCTACATTAGAAATAGGAATCGTTATTCAACCTAATTTAGAATAAAATTTCATGATCCTATTAGAACTTATGTGTGAAGTAGGGTGTTATTTTGTGGTTCCCATGTTAACTAAGGATGAATTGGAAAGGGAATTTTTGGTTAAGAAGTTTTTTATAGATACATTAACTAAATCTATTTATAAGAAAAATTTTGAAGATAAAATTGTGTCAAGAAGGTTTTGGGTGAGGAGTTATATAAAAATAAAGTAATATATTTTTTGGGAAGATATGAGAAGAGTTATGATTAAAAAACATTTCTTGGATGTTCACACGTCAGATTAATGTTCAAAGAAAACTCTTTTACTTCAAAATAAAATTTTGTGAAAAATTTTAGAACAAAAATATAATAATACAATATATTGAAGGAAGTTGAGTAAAAATATTTTTTTGTTATTTGTCCACTAAAGGTATGAACTATACATCAAATTATGTAAGATATTGGGACATAAATTATTAATTATAGAATTAAAATAAATCCATTTTTGAGAATAATACTAGAATAGCGTGATTTTCTTAAAAAATACCCAATTTTTTTATAACTCATACTCTTTAAAATTTAAAACCCACCAACACTAAAAAACTTGGTTAAAATAGAATTGTTTTAGGATAAAAACAATTTATTCAATCAATTAGGTGGATATTTAAGAAATAATCATACCTATTGTGAAACTTTTATGTATTCGAATGGTAAATTACAAGCTTAAATTTATATTTTTTGTGATGGGAAAAATATTTTAAGAAGGTATGTGTATATGTTCATAAATGAATAGACGAAGTGGGAATGTATTTAATGTACATAATGACTAATTTTTAATAAATGGAATTAATTTGGACTATTATGTTTTGATTCATTATTTTTAAATTTAGCGACTTTCCATGGGTATTGTTTCAAATTTACTTTTGTAATATATTTAATACTTAATTTTCTCAGATTCCAAGTCTTAATTGTGATGGAATTGATAAATATTATATTTTTATCAATTTTTCTCTATATTCAGATGAATTAATCCCAATTATTTTTCTTATTTTAAGTGTAATTGCATCATATTTAAGTTTTATGAATGTTTATAATATTTTTGTTAAAATGAATCAATTAATTATTTTCAAGTGTTTATAATAATTTATAGAAATATTGGGACAATCAATAATTTTTTTATTATTCTAAATTATTTAGAAATGGTTCCTTTCTAACTTAAGTGGATTTAATTTTTTCTACATGTTAGTTTATATATATTATATCAATTATAGTAAAAAATTGTTATGTATGGGAATATATAATATATTTTTAAAGAGTCTGGAATGATAGGAAAGATTTTGGGAAGAAGAGTTAAAATTTGTAAAAGTCCAACATTTTATATATTGGATAAAACATATTTTGTTTACAATTGAATTGAACATATATCAAATTCCCACTTATTACATATCATGTAAGATATTTTATCATTTTATAAATGTGTTGAATTATGAATATGTATAAGTAAAAAATGAAATGTTTGAATTATTTTTCTTATATGTGAAAATATATCTTATGTATTATATAAAATTTTTATTTTACTTATGTATTAAAGATATATATTATGTAGACTTTTAAACAAAAAATTTGCAAAACTGGAAAACATTATATATCATTTTGGGTAAAAGTAGTAAAACATAGACGAGATGTAAATTTTTGATGTATCTTGCCATCCCAAGATTTCATTAAGTGAAATATCATAAATATCATATTATATATTCGTTGTCTCATGATTGATTATTTTACACAGAGGTATTAAAATTATTTTTTTAGTTTGAAAAATTATATAAATCAGAGGAAACATAGTTCTCACCAAAAGTGATTGAGTTGAACCGTTAATAAAATTTGATAAATTAGTGTTCCAATTCTAAAATATAAGTTCCCATACTATGAAGATTGTGATACTCCATGAAGGTTTTAACTATTTTGAGATAGATAAATTCTTAAAAATCATGTCTATAACCACTAGCCATTACAAAAAAATTAAATTAAACCATTATAGCTATCTTTAATGACTATGTAAGTTAAAATGGGAAAAATTAAGTGTCTCTAAGTCATGTGGATATTCAAAAAAAAATAAAAGATTGATTATACCAAGAAAAAACGTGTAAGATATTACTACATTAATGGAAGGGTTCATGAGGATATAATTGAATACCATTTTCAAATTTTAAATTATTTTCCATACATTGTGATGAATATGGAAAAATGACTAGAAAAGAGAAGAATAATAATCTTCAATCACCACACAGTAAGTTGAGAAGATCATGAATGGACATGGACCCAAAAAAAGAAATAAATGAAGTGTAGAGTTCTTGATTGGTTTAAACATGTAGAATAAAACCCCTTTATAGTTGTTAGTGGTGGAGACTCATAAGAAATCTATTATAAATATAGAACATTATTTCATGTTTCCTATTTAATTTTTTTTATAATTTTTTTAATTTAATTTAAACTTGTCATTTTATTTTGGAATAATATTTATTCCGATTATTTTTTCATGTTTATGAATTAAATTAAATATTTTTAATATTTAATTTTCATAATCTTGGACTCATTTAATAGTATAATGGTTTGATTTAGTCTTAATTTATTAAATGTGTTTGAGTATTTAAATCACTTATATAGGTGTAAAACACTCATATTTAAGTGTTAGTATTATTTTAAAGAAAAATTAAGTGTATATTTGGAGGTGATAAAGTGTTAATTGAATACATAAAATGGTAAAAAAATTGTAAATAGAGAAGGGTGTGTCCGGAGGATGAAACTGGTTTATAGATGGTGTTCTTAATTCGATTTCATACAATTCTCCAATAAAATATTATTTTAATATCAATCAATTACACCCTCAATATCTTTTAATTAATTTGATTTAATCTTATATAAGTTTTTCATTATATGATAATATTCTAAATTTTATTATTCTTTTCAAAAATAGAAAGAAGTGGCAGTATTAAACATAACATAAAGCTTCAAGAGAGATAACCTTGGGGTGCTATATTTTATTCCTTAGGGAAAACGTTTTGAATACATAATTATGACAGAAACACTACTTCTAAATATTTATCTACAATTTAATTAATTATAAGTTTTTAGTACCATTCAAATACTACTGATAAATCATTTGAAATATAACACCATGGGATTTTAGTATGTATTTACCAATAAATTAATCATGTATATTCAATATCATTCATTACACACTACACTAAAATAATATGAAGCCTTTTCTATTTTGTTTTGGTAGAAGATTACAATAAAGGAAATATAATACAAGGTATCTAAATGATAAATAATTAGTAAAATTATTAAATGAATGAAACAAAAAGTAAATAAAAATGAATCAAGGTTGAAATTTTTAACATCAATATCTGGAAGGAAGATCATACCATCAATTATAATTATATAAAGAAAAAACCTTGTTATAAATATGATAAACATGTTGATAATGAAATAAGATAATTGTATGCATGATTTTATAGATTTTTATAAGACTCTATATAGGAATCAAATATAATTATTATAATTTTTATTATTAGATATATTATCATTGGTTATACTTGAAACAAATTGGTACATTAAGTATGTGAAATTATTATTAAAATATTGCGAATAAAGAAATTCAAATATAATAAATAATTATGGAATGAAATTAAAATTTAATAATTAGTTGGAATATTTTTTTATAATAATATTAATTTTTTATTCATTACATTCTATTATTTTTAAAGTATGATTTTATATATTTATAAAATTCAAATAATTATTTTAATACTAATGGATAGATAATATTTTAGAATTACATGGTATAATTAATTTTAATAGGAATTTATTAAAGTCATTTAATAATAAAACGGTATATTCTCAAATATTTTTTTAAAATATTTTGTATTTTATTCTGAATAAATTAAATATATCAACTTTAAATTATTATTCTAAAAAAATACACTTTTTAAATATAAATTAAATATTAACTCTCATTTAATAAGTAATTGATAAGAAATAATATTAACAACACTTAATTTTTTAAAAGTCATTATTCTAAAAAATGGTTTTTATATGTTTATTTTTTATTTATATTTAATGTTATCAAATTTAGATATTAAATTAAATTAAATATAGTTCATATTTGGAACCAATATACTATTGAAATATGTTATTGAGGTAAACTTTTAGTTTCTACAGTAAAGGAAAAATGCAGTAAAACTGTTAAATTAAAAGGTCAATGACCATATAATGTCTATAAGTATCTCTAAATTTATTTTATTATGGTATTAATGATATATCAGCTATATGTTTCTACTTTGGATCAACTTCCCAAGTAAAATGACAACCTTATACCATAGAGAATGGGTATTTTTAAAAATACCACTAAATACTCACCTATAATAAGGCCTCTCCTCTATGCCACCTAAAAAATATTTTATTTAGTTATATCATGAATACCTACCCAAATTAACTATCCTAAACCATTATTAAACATTTTTTATCATTTTTTCTAATAAATAAGCCTAAATTGTTAATTATGAGAGAACCCATTTCGAGGATAAAATTCATGATAGTATGTATCTCGTTCATCACAATAATATTGAATTACATTCTCATTTAAAATATTTATTTATATCGATCAACACTATAATTATGTTTTACAAAAAAAAATATTTTTTTAAAATAATATTACTATATTATAAATCTATACTCTAACTCATTCATTAGTATGACATGTTATTGTTTGGGAATGTTCAAGAAACTACATTAATGATATTATTCCAACACCATGATTTTAATCAAATATGTGTATAAATACATTTATACTGATAATATATACTATTAAATATAAATTTAGGCAATGAATGTGGTTCATTAAGGGTGTTAAAACAATTAGTTTTCATTATAGAGTAACTCATTTTTTAATAAATTACTCAAAACATTCATGTCATAAATTCTATTCTCTCAAACCATGCCAATTAATTATATCAAATAAACATGAGAATACAAAAATAATTAAAAAATAATGATTTTAATGCCTTGAATAATATTTTGATAATTAACATGTTATAAAATAAGAAGTATCTAAATCATCAATACAAAACCTGTATGAAATAATAAAAATTACTAAAAACCTATGATGAAAATAAATAATAAGTAACATATATATGTTTAAAAATGAATATAAATTAAAACTATAAAAGGTAAAATATATTAATGAGGATAAAATAATTTATTAATATTTTTTTTATTATATATAAGGTTAAAGATCCTTCATAGAAGTCAATAATAAAGGTAAGGGTTTCTTATCTCAATTTTCCTTTCATTAATACATGCTCCATATTCACTACCCATTTTTTACATGGTGTATATAATGCACTATTGATGTAAAATATAAAAATTTTCATATCATTCATTTTATTTACAAATCCATATCATGTTTTCTATTTCGTATTCATTTGATTCAATCATTATAAAGTTACAAGGGTTTATTCTCCAATATCACCTTGAAACCAATATTTTCACCATCCAAATTACTATTTTAGAAAATTAAATATAATTTATTTCAAAACAAATTTATTTTATAATAATATTCTTAATTTTTTGGTTAAAAATAATCCTTTACATTTCACCTCTCTTTGGATCATAATTCTAATCGAAAGGATGATTATAAGTGGGGCTAACCTTATCTCTTGTTTTTTGTCCTGAATATTTATAATCCATGTATATGTTTTCAATATGATTTATATATGTGCCTATTCATAATTTTATGACTAATTAAGTTCCATTTATATTTAATTTTAATTTCATTAAAAAATTTATACTGTAATATTTTTTAACATTTTTTTTCACAATCACTTTCTCCCACTTTTAATATTTGTTTTTTATGAAGATTTCATTAAAAAAATTCATTGTTATTTGAAGTAATTTTCAATTAATTTGTCATTAATTTTAACAAACAATTTATTTAAAAATTATTTTCTTTTAAAAAAATATTTAATAAAAATATAAAGTATATATATATTTTTATTTTCTAATCAGTTTTCTAATTTTTTATAAGGAAATTTCATTTATGTCAATACCCTTTAATATTTATTTTTCTCCCCAAGTAATATTCTCTAATAATATCATAAACCTTCATTATATGAATTTATTATAACAATTACTTGTAAAAATTTTCATGAAATCTATTTTTTTCAAGGTTTATCTACTCTATGGTTGATTTATGAATCCTTTAATGTTCACATGGTAAAATGTTTTATGGTTTTCCATTATATGATTGGTGGTCATAGAATTATATATCCCCCTAATGCATTGAGTAAATATTTATATATCATGATATGGAATATATGGGAATAGTTAGTGAACTAAATATAATAAGTTTATGGGAATGGGTAGAGAACCCAATACAAAATGTTATGAGACTCTCTCCACTATGTGATGATGGTCTTGGCTGTGAGTATTGGTATAATATTTTTTTATGATTACATTTGTGTGACATCACTCTGTTATGTTTCAATGAATTATAAAAATTTTTTCATGAATAAAATTTCCAATGTCTCATTTCACATTTATGTTAGAATCCTTTAGACATTATTTATGGTTTAGGATCTATATTTTATTATGTATTATTTCATTATGATCGAGAAAATTGATTATGTTCTCATACCCACATTTTTATCTTATTCTCACTTATGATCTTCATTTGACATATCTTATGTTCACCCCTTGATGTGAATCAAAGATAACACTTTATTATGTTTCCACTACCTAGGTAATTGAGAGGAATATTATGTATGATATTTCTAGAAGGGTATCATGTGTGAAGACTATTTATGAGTGAAATTGAATAATTTTTGAAAAATAAGTTGTTCAAGTACGTAAAGTATAAATAAAATAAACATATTGGTCTTGGGTTTTTATTTATTTTTATATGTAATGATTATTCATGTAAAATTATGTAATATTTATATATGATATGCTAGGGTAATCTTAGTTGGTATCAAATTATGGTTTATTTAATTTTTGGTATTAGGTTATGAAGAATAAAATAATATAACTTAAAACAACCTATGTTGAACCAAAAGTTATATAATTTTAACTTGAAGTGTAATATGTTAAAATTAGGGTTTCATAAGTTAGGATATCATATTATTTAATTTCATTATCACATGATTTTTTACTATGAGTATTGTTTTTTAATTATCATGGTAATTTTTTTATTTTAGCAAGGGACTAAAGAGAAAATCATGAAAATAGGGTGGTGACATGTATGATCTATAATGAAAAAAAATTCTTTGAGACTTGATATATGTATTAATTTATATATTTATATGTATCTTAGATTATTAATTTATATCCTCAATGATTATATATTTAATTATTGGTGAAAAATTCCAATTTTATGATTATTGCATCTCAAGTTGAAAACTCTTCTTTGATAGAAGATTATAGGAATGAGTTTTTTCAAAATATTTTTATTCCCCATTTATTATGATTTTATTTTATTTAGATTATTGATTATATATCTTCACCTAGATACTATATTAAATTCCATAAAAGGGAAATAAAATCTCATATCCCAAATCAACCCATGATTAACTATTAATAAAAGTCCAACTATGAACTCCCTATAGAAGTTATCTCCATTTTATGGATCTTATAAAATAATAATGGGGGATATTTAGGTCAAATATTTGTGGGGAAAAAATTAAATATTGAAGATATTTATATTTTATAGGAATATGGAATTGTTTTTCTAGAATAATTACCTTGTCTTCCACTAGATCATTTGGTTGATTTTTTAATGGAACCCATATATAGTGTTATTTCCATATGAAATAATCCTAGTAGAATAATCCCAAATTAATTGGTGTAATTGAATAAGAAACTCTAACAGAATATAGATAAGGTATTTAAACACCCAATTGCATCCCCATGGTATTCACTAATCCTATTGTTAAGAAGAAATACAGATCGATGCATATGTGTAATGATAACTTCAAGAGACCACGACCAAGAACAAATATTATTTACCCTATATTAATGACTTTTTTGATTGACTGCGAGGATATAAATTATTAAATATGATATACCTTTAGTTTAGATATCTTACATTAAGGGTTAAAATAGGGGATATATCCACAAAAACCTTCCATACAATATAGAGATATTATGAATTCATAGTGATGGGTTTAGTACTTACAAATACCCCTTTTATCATTATTAATTTGATGAATATTGTCTTTATAGATTACATCATTATATTTATGGTAGTATTTACATATTATATTATCTTATATTCTAACACTAAGTAAGATCATGAATATCATTTTTTTATTGTGTAGAAGACCTTGAGAAAGGATAAATAGTATGAATTTTTTAGGAAGTTTGATTTCAGGATACATAAAGTATCATTCATGGGTCATGTAGTCAAAAGTGAGGGTATATCTACAGATTCTTAAAGGATGAAGGTGATTGAGGAATGGACCAGACCAACCACTATAAGAGAGATCCACTGTTTTTTTGGATTGACTAGATTATATTGACTCTTTATGAGAAATTTATCATAATTATCAAATCCACTAACCAAGTTAAATCAGAATATAGTGATGTTATTCTAGATAGTTGAATGTGAATATAATTTCAAGGATCTTAAGAGAAAGTTGGTCACTACACCTACACACTCTCAACCCTATAATATATAAGGTGTTGTTATATAAATTGATTAAAAAATGAATTCTTTACGACATACCCTTATTCAAGATGACATGATGATATCTTATTGAAAAACATGAAATGGTTTTGAAAAAAAATCTTATTCACCCCTAGATTAATATGTAGTATAGTGGGAACCTTGGGTTAAATCTATAGAGGAGTGCTCAAAAACCTATTTTCTCTATTTAGTTAAAAATGGGGATTTTTTATTATTTTATTTAAAAAAATTGAATGTAAGTGAAACCAGAATATTTAAATCAAGTTGATGTAGAGTTATTTGTTCAGAGTTGGTTACCCAATTATAAGGCCATATTATTGCTCAATAAGTTTCATCTTCTTCTTATTAACTGATAAATGGTAGGTTTCATGATCACTTCACTTATCACCCTTAGTTTAATTGATATGGTGAGGATTAACTTAAAAAGAAATATTATTTTTCCATCCTACATTCCATGTGTATAAAATATTATAAATGAGTTTTAATAGTGAACCATTGATAAATTACCTAGGAAATACCCAATTAGGGTTTGGTGTGTCTAAGTAACCTAAGAAGATCCCACTACCTTTATAAATATGACAACAATAAACCAACACATCACCACTCAGCCCAGTCTATTGCATTTTATTTAGAGTAAATTGAGTGGAGGGAAATAAATTATTATTGACCCAAGGTAGAATAAAATAAATAGAAATAATTCAAACATAATAATATTCAAAAATATATACATCCGATAAAAATTGAACAAAATTAACACAAGAAAGGGATTTTATACATTGAATTTTGAAACTCTAGCATTAAAATGGGATTTACTTACCTTCCTCGATCACTCAAGGTATTTACTACTCTATGTAAAGGATAATAGTGTTTGAAGGTGAGAAATAATGAATTATAGAAAATAAAAATTCCCAAAATAAAACACAAAATATGAAAACAATATAATAACACATAAAGAGAGAGTGAGAGTGAGAGCCCCCATACTTATTTTCCTTCCTCTATTCTTGAAGATTTATACTTCCCCATTATTTTTCTAGTAAAATCAGTTGAGATCCTTCCATAAATTATTCTTTTAATATTTCCTCCTTCCTCAGATTATCCCAAGAAAGTCTTTGTACAATATTCTACAAAAATATTTATCTTCCCTCTTTTATTTTCAACATAATTTCTTTTATCAAAAAATGTTTTTAAAATTAAAATTTTTATGATTTATTAATAATTTATTATTATTAATAATATGGAATTGAATTTTACTTGGATGCATGATGACATTTCAAAAAGAAACCCCATGAAATAACAATTTATATGGACAGATTTAGCTAAGTAAAAAGTCTTATGATGTTGATTAAGTATTAAAAAATCGACCTGATAATACTTAGAAAGTCAAAAATAAAGTGTTACACAAATTTTGATATTTCCTTACACATTAAATAAATTAAGTCTTATGTTATCTTTCTAAAAATCTTATAAAAATACATTAAATAATATAAGTTTTTTATTTTTAAATTTCTATACCTCAATGAAAAAGTATTATAATTTTTAAGGAGTTTTATAAGAACCCATTAAAAGTATTACAAAATCATAAAAAGTAATATAAAGATATATAATGTATTATGAGATCTGAATGGGTCTTATAAACTCTAGAACAAGTCTTACTAAATCCACCATTTATGTAATTATTAGGAACGTGGGAAAATGTGAATGCATTAGAAGTATTCCATGTGCCTCAAAATTCTCCATTTTTTCAATTGGTAAAATGTCTTACAAATTCTCAAAAAGTATTTCAAACTAAAAGCCCTATCAATTTATTTCTTTCTACCCTGTAAAGCCTTGTGCAATTTAATCAAATTTAAATAATCTCACTTCATATATGAAACCATAAAATATTCTCTTCAAAAAGTTACAATAAAAAGAAATTAATAGCTGGCCATCCATTGACTTCAAAAATTAAATAAATCAATTAAATGCACACTTTTTCTATTTTCATAAATATTAATAAATTCTAATGAATTTAAATTTAATTCTGAAATTCCATAGATATTACTAAATTAAGAAATGTGAGGGAATAAAATGAATTGAAAATTAAAAAATACAATGAATTTTTTGAATCTATTAATTCCCCCTCACATAATCCTTGGACTCTCGACTAAGTGAACTTTAAGAATATGACCCAAAATTGAAATTATAAGAAAATGTGAGTTCCCAATTATAGAACAAAGTTACTCAATATTATCATTCAATTTTTAATGTTATGAATTCTATTTAAATTATGAAGTAAATTTAACTAATTTCCACTCATTTCATCCTATCATGCTCATTTATTATTAACTTTCCATAAATAATTTACTCAATATTCAATTATGAATATAATGTAACGTTTTTATCATTCCATGCTCATAAAATGGTCACTGTAGGCTTGATAAATTTTTAAATATCCATCTAATGGGTTATGTTTGAATTCACATCATGTGGATTTTTTAGGGTTGTTATATGGCTAAAGGTTTTTTGGAATTTATATTGAGAATATTCTAATTTATAATAGATCATTTGACTCTATTTTGATGTATACTACATGATATAATGTTTTACTCAATAATTAAACCCTTCCCATCTCCCTCTTTCATTGATTATACTCTACCCCTTTAAATTCTGAAAGGAAAGATAATACCTTCATCACTTTAATAGTATTAAAAAATTATTCTCCCTGTTTCCTTCAACAAACCTGCTATTATTATTTTTTTGTTCTTAGATTTTAATTTTAGGTAAAAGGGGAAAATTTTATTTTAATGTTTTTTTGAACATCCTTTCTTATATTTTAGACTTATTTCCCATCATTTTTGAAATTTATAGGTTATTTTTTCAAACAGCTTTATTAATTCTTTCAAGAAACACCACCAAAACCAAATATAAAATATTCACATAGATTAGTTTAGTTTTTTAAATTTCAAATCCCATATACTTGAGTTTAATAGAGATCATAAATTAACTTATATATATTGGTAGTTATGAAAATTGGGATTATAATGTTGATTACTATTAGAGTTATTTAAAAATTCTAAGGGATACATGGATTAAATTTCAAGGTGTAATAAAAAATAAGGTCATTATAAATGGAGGTTTTAATTAATTATAATTCCTAAAAAATTTACAATATAAGGCCCTCAATTCTACAAGGTTTTGACTAGTTTAAGTTAAAATTTAAATTTATTCAAGCACGACCTAGTTTTCTCATGATATGAGTGAATTGTGAATCAGAAGATGTAATGGATTTGAAATACTTAATGTTAAATGATTTAAATGTAGGGTAGTATGTTCGATTAAAATGATTCAAAAAATAAATTTTTTTCATGAATTTTCCATATATTGAATTTAAAGAAGAGTTCATTTAAAATTTATTTCCTGTTAAGTAAATATGTTAAATCAGTTTCTAATAATTCTAATATGTTTTAAAGATTCAAGGGTATTCAAAATTTTCTCTATAGGTTTCAAAACAAACTAAAAATGAAAAATAAACACATTGATTTTTTTTAAAAAGATCATATAAAATTTTAAAAATATTTTTTTTAAATCATAATTTACAAAGGTTCCCCTCCCAAAAATTGATGATATACTATTATCAATTAATTATTGTATATTTCATAGTTGATATAGATTTTTAGTTAAAAAAGTAGTTAAAAAATGTTCATATTTGGTACACCATGATGGTTCTTTATTAGTAGAAATGTTGGAGGAGTATGATTTCCTTTGTAAGTGATGTTGGAAGATATTCAAAGGGTTTTTATCATGTTCCTATATTAGATCTTTAACATGGAAGATTTTAGGTTTTCATGTAAGCCCATAATGTTTCTTTTAAACTTTGGCTCTAATATTTTCTGATCATCTTGGAAGTCTTCTCAAAGATTCCCTTAAATTATTTATTTAAATATTCATCTTGACTATTAGTTTATGAATGATACGGAGTTATTTTTATACTTTAAATCATAATTCATCATTAAATAATCTATGATCCTATTGTAATAAAGAGTGCCTTGGTCACTGATTATTTCCCTTATAACGCAAAAACAATAGAAAATGATAGCCATAATAAAATCACAAACAACCTCAGGGTCACCGGTTTTTGTGGATTTAACTTTCACCCATTTTGGAACAAAAACCATCAAGTAATAATATATAAGAAATACCAATATTCATTTAAAAATTTACTATAAATTTATTGTATAAATGTAAAATATTTCAAAAAAATATTATTTGGTTTTGAATTATTTTTATCTTATTAGAGATGCTTCCAATAAATTAACACTATTCAAATTTTTAAAAAATTCATTGGCATATTTAACCAAATTTAGAAAACATTTACCTAGAATCATAATTTTACAAGAAATATTTTTATATTAAAAGTGTAATATAAATTCAAGAGTGTGAGAAAATTTAAGAAAATATTACATATCACTTTCAAGAAAAAAATATTATTATCATTTGATCATTATACTTTTTCCATATATATAAATATTCCAAAATAAAAAATTTTGAATAATTTTTGAGATTAAGAACATCATATGGATTTATTTGAGAAGACATTTAAGATATTACCAATATGTTTACCATATTTACAGACCAAGGTTCCTATCCTATAATTAAATGTAGTTACTACCCTTGAATTAATTCATTAAAAGATTTTTTTTTCTTGAATTCCAACTTCTGATATATTAGAAAGCCTACTCAGATAATCAGTTACTTGGTTTAAAACTCCCTACATGTATTTGATCTCTAAATTAAACTATTGTAATTTTAGTATCAATATAACAAGCCTAAATTTTTCTTCTTCTTTCATTGTTATTATCTAAGGACCTATGGATTAGAAAAAAAATTTCCTTAGTTATAAGTAAGTATGATATTCAATTAACTAAGGAAAAAAACTACTATGAATTCTTTTTAGTGGTTGTGTTGTGAGTCTATATAGAATCCAACTTTATTGAAGCATATGGAATTATTTGAGGCCCGCCTTAAATTATTTGAGATAATAATGCTCTAAAAACATGATTGGATGCATCCAAAAGAAGTTCAAAAGGATGCTCCCTATTTAGTGGATGCATTATTGGATGTGTCTTCAAATATTTCTTTAATAAATAAAAATAATCCCTACAATCATTGTTAAATAATATTTCATAATCAATCAA
Organism: Viscum album; assembly: GCA_963277665.1. NCBI lineage: Eukaryota > Viridiplantae > Streptophyta > Magnoliopsida > Santalales > Viscaceae > Viscum > Viscum album. The sequence goes on from OY728126.1 coordinate 1,750,255,275, forward strand.
TAGTAACATATATATTAGAAGATAATTTTTTTTGTATGTTCTTGATGAATCTACTATAAAATCCAGTATGTCCTATAAAATATCTAACAAGATTCGCATAGGATTGACCGGGTAGTGAATTTATCAATTAACTTTTAGACATATATAACTTAATATAATGAAGTGAAATAACATTCCCAAGAACTATCTATTATAGGGTCATGAAATAGATCTTTTCAAAATTCAAAATAAGGAACTTTTCATGCAGGTTTTTAAGACAATAACCATAATTTTTCAAAAAATGATCAAATAATTTTCTAAAAATAGTGGATTAATCAAAATTATTTCTAGTTAGTATTCAATGTGATGAAAAAAATTTAACATGCATCTAAAGAATATATAAGGTTTATTACATAATCCAAATAGAATCCTTATTTTTTCAAAGGAAACATAGTACATATAAATGTTGTCTTCTCTAGATATTTACATGTAGTGGGAACAAGAAAGTATTATAAAAATTCATTTGAGAAATAATAAGAGTCTTTATTACAAATATTCAATATATCTAGTAAATAGAGGGAATAGTGAATTTTTTTTTACAATAACTAATAAAATAATTATTTATAAAGGTGGTTTGTGAAGTTGATGTACCTAAGGATCTATTAGGTACCATTAAGAGTGTGTTGAATCAATGGTAAACTACTTTTAGAAATTATTTCTCTTTTAATTAAAAAAATATAAATTATTAAAGTCTCAATCGCTCATATTTAACTCTCATCACCATCCTTCAAGAAAAAATTATAAAGAAAGCATAGAACATAGGTATTTACAATGTTTGGTACAAGGACCACACATGGACTTATTGGTTAGACTCGTTAACATAGATTATTCACACTAAAAAAGGTTATTAGAGTAATAACTGGTTAATGTCCCAATTAGAAGATGGTCATGCCAACATGATTAAATCTACCTTAAATAGTTTGTTATACCCCCGACTATAAATTCTTCTTTAGTGATTGGTTAGACCTCTAATCATAATCTTCTAGTAATAAGTCGACCGCCAAGTAAAACATTATTTTTAAGATGGCTTGATCCTCTATAGAATGATATTTTTCACCTTTTTGTAGCTTCTAAAACAATTAATTAAAATCATACTCCAATTGATTTATAGAATATACTTACTCATATACAACTATTCGAGAACGTGTATATCTTACAGTTCTTACTCGAATATTTGTGGTCACCTTTTAATGATTAGGAGACTTACTGAAATAATGCTCAATAATATTTTATTCCATTAGTATGATGAAGTCTCGACCTCACTCAGATGTGTTAAAGAGAAACAAAAAAATCCTTCAATACTATTTTATGCTATATATAACTTTAAAAAACTCTTGGTAATATATCTAAGCACAATAAAACTCAGGTTTACATTCCTTCAAAAATACTGATTGAAATTATTCTATGAACTCATTCTTAACTCACTGCACACTGTTAATACAACATGTATTTCATGTGAATTTCTCAATATTCATGAATGTAAAACACAATGGATAAGCTTATTAATTTCAAAATGGTTATTACATTCAACTATCATTGTACGTGCCTACAATCACATATATACAACCTCCACCATACTTCTCACCTTTATATGTATTTTTTATGATGGTTTCACACAATTTCATATGCATGTGATCATGAATGTTTTTATATTAATTTATGTGTGATCATTAAAAACAAGAAATGTGAATCTGGTTCTCTATGAATGAATCATATTTGAGAAAGGGTTTCACTTGAATGGATCACGTGGACCTTCCATTTACATCACGTAACCATAGAGGTTCCCAAATTCCTTCTTTTTAGGAATGATTAATCTTATTTTCCCCCTCTTATTCACATATTCTAATCACACATAATTCTTCCACATCACAAATTGACATTATTCATGTTTTTCAAATAACACTAATAATAACATTATTCAATAATATTTCACATAAGATTTAGTATACATATCAAGATCACTAAATTGATCTTTCAAACTGATATAATGAATTCCAAAATATCTATTTTCATCTTAATGTTCTCATATTTTCATTATTATTGATAAAAAATTAAGGATGTTGAGGGTATTTATATATGAAACTCCATAAATTCAGTGATCTTAAAATCATGGAAAATTTCAATTTGCACTAACTCTAAATCACTTGCACATCACATCATTTCTTCATGAAATAGAGTTGCGTGATAATGAAAACACAATCATTTTTTTTAAAATTGAATATATCTTCTCACTATCTCAATTTGGAATTTTTTTTATTACTAAAAAGAATGTTTCTTAGTGGTTCAATCATGTTTGAATCTCTAGGAGACCATGTGGATCTCTAATTATTCTACTTGATCATCTAGACATCACAACATGAAGAAAACTAAAAACATGGGGGAAACCCTTAGCCAAAGCTAAAATATAATCCCTGTGATGATTGCCTGGAACATATTACTTCCATCAGAAGACACCCATTCGTTAATTTTTTTAAGTGGTGTAATAGTGTCCCGTGTTCGTGAGTGCTACATTAGTATTTTGCTCCGATACGAGAACATTAATAATACAAGTTATTCTCAAGTTGGAAGTGGGGTTGATACATGGATACAGAATCAAAGACACGAGATTACAGGACATGCCTCACTATGTATATCTAAATACCCACTCTATGCGCGACCTAATTTGATAACTCAAGTGGGTGATATGCACCTACCCACTCTTCTACATCCTTTTGAACTTAGTGAGATATATCACTCTCATAGTGGATGAATCATACCACATTACGAGATTAAGATGATTCATCTACTTAATTTGTTTGATATAGTTTTTAGTATACTACCATAAGAAATTTATCCAAATTATCATTGAATACAAAGACAAATTATACTAAAAAACTTCCAATTTTTAATCTTGTAATTTATTTCTACAAATTCCAAAACTCATATAAAATAATTAAAAAAAAATTTATGATCTGAAACATTGTCAATTGATGATGATTATTTAGAACCATCAAAATTTGATTCATCTTTAACTCTTAACTTGTTGTAAACAATGTAAAAAGTCCCAAAACAATTACACAATGTATTTCGGATGACTAATTTTCAAAAATAATCACAATTAAGTTGAGGATGTTTTCCTTTTAATCTTAAAAATATCATTACCTACCTAAATTCATATTGAATTCTTCTCATAATCAATATTGATAAAAAAATTCAATCTATGTGAACTTCAATCTCCCACTTTGTATTTTTTTTCAATAATTATATGTCAATACCTTTTATTTTCTTTCTCCACATTATTTAAAATAAATACAATGGGGTATTTAATATTTCAAATATCAAGAGGCTTTTCTGACGCATCATTTTCTTGTCAAATAATGAAACCAATCTCAATAATACTAATGAGATTTTAGTGAATCAATTTGTTTTGTCTGTGTTGGATAACATGGTGTAGAAATAAGAGTTATTTTACTTAAGAATAAATGAATTAAATATTATATAATGTGATAACATTCTCAAAATTATTCCAAAAAATTTATTTCTGGGGATATATGATCAAGATTGTCAAGGTATTTCCTATAAAACTCTCCACAAACACATCAAAATAATTAAAGTACATAAAAAAATTACACCCCCTTTTTAGATGAATATCAAGAAATTTTTTATAATATTTATTTAAATTATTATTATTATGAATTTTATAGTTATTATCATATTCAATAAATTGTGAATATTAAAAATATTCAAATCAACTATGCTCCTTATCAAGGTCTGCATCTATATCATTTAATTCATTTTTTATTAGTACATATGGATATAAATATAAGTGAAAAATGAGGGAACTATTTGTTCATGAAAAATATCACCCTAGATGAGAGTTTCCTCTTAACCTTTCCTTTTCCTTATTCGTTTTAATCTCATATTTAGAAGTTTTCACCTATATTAATTTTAAAGGGTTAACCTTTATCTCTTGGTTTGGAAGGATTTTCAGGAAATGTTTTGTTCCATACCTATTTTTTTACACATTTCATACTTTATAATTTTTTATTCATTAATTATAAATGAATTATCACCAACTTTATGTTCATCAAATGTTCCCAATTTCAATCCTTTTTCTCCAAAATATGATGATATTTCTGTATTTTTTGAGATTATCACACAATACACTAGTGAATATATATTTTTTCAGTACCTAACTTTATATTCTTCAAATTTTACCACTTTATTTCCTTTTTAATTTCTTAGTTTTGTGACCATATTGACAATATATACTATTAACATCATTAAATAATTCATATTTGTTTTTTTTCATAGATTAAATGTTATCTTGGTCACTAGATTATTTTTTTGATAAAATTATATCATCTAATTAACATTGACACCACTTGATTCATGCCACTTTCGTACCCGTGACTTATTTTGATAGTATTTATAATTTTTATGAGTAGACACTCTATAACACAAGTAGTATCCTCTAAACCTTGATTTTCTAGACTGATAATAGTTTTTCTATGAAGATTTTTGTTTGATTTATTTTCACATACTGGGTGTGTTTCTACTTGGGATGAAACATTCAAGCTTAATTAGTATATTCTTCCTTTTTGGAAGATGTTCACTTATTTATTTCATTATCTATAACTTGTTAATTAATTCCTCTATATATTGCATTTTTATAGGTAATAAATAAACATTGGTACTAATTAGGAGTAGAACCAAACTATCTCTATAAATCCTTATTCTCATTAGCTTTTGATGACCCAACATTAAGTTAAAATTCTTTAGTGGTGGCTTCTATTATCATTTACATCAAATTTTATGCTAAATGTTATATTAATTGTTTCAAAAACCATTATTCCTCATTTTCAATAATCTTTTTCCCCTTTATTATTAACCATCTTTTCATATTTGGATAAAATTAATTTTTTTCTTTAACAAGTAATGATTCTTACTTTTAAATTTCTCCCTTTCCAGTAAGTTTTTATTCAAAAAATTTCATATTTCCTTCAAACTCAGCTATATTCATCTTATTTTCTTCTATTTAATTAATATATTTCTCATCTTTATTAACATGTTATTTATTCTTATATGAGATATTATAAATTTAGTTCATAAATATTTTCTATTCCTTTTTGAGATACATGTTTTCCATATTATTTTATTCTATATTTTTTGTAACATCTATTATAATTCTATTCTATCATTACCTTAATCACATTAAAACATGTCTATATATTTATTGGATTTTTCTATAAATCCCATATGATTATTTCAAGATATTTCATCTTATAAATCACTACTTGTTGATGAAAATTCATCCAATTCCCTACTCATCATATTTATCTTCATGGAACTAAACCTCTTCTTGTGATTCTTACACTTATTTTTACGAGAAATCATATCTTCTTTATATGAGTTAGTACCAAAAGACTTATTCAATGGATAGTTTCTAAAAAATTACCACTACTATTATACTTCCATTATATTGGTTGTTTAGTTTTTTACTTTCTATATGCCTCTTTTGAACATTCTTGTAAACAAAGACTTCATTTTAATAATGTCCTTTTTATATTTTTAATCATTAAAATGAATTTATTTTGGTTCTTTTTTAATTCTAGATTTTTCTTTTATCATGGATCCAAATGTAATATAATCCATTTAATTTTTATTGAATGATGGCTGTATATTCTATGAGAATATTATGAAGTTAATCCAATGATATATCTTCGCATTATTCTAGAGACAAAACACTTATATTGAATTGAACTGGGAAATTTATCATTAACTTCTTCACAATAGCAGAGTAATCAATCTTCTCACCCAAACCTTTTATACATATAAAAATCTCATTTTATATTGTTATGTATTCATCAATAGTTTCATCATCAACCATTTTTATATCCTCAAACCTTCTTCTAGAGCTTTTCAATTTCAATTCATGGAATTTATGATTTCTTTCATAAATACTTCTATTTTAATCCAATATATCCTTGGTAATTTAGAGAACCATAACTTTAGTGTATATCTTTTTTGAAAATACATCAAGATTAAAATTTGATCCTTGACAATAACTTTTAGATTTTTATTGTCAGCTTGATCCATCACGACTTCCTCAACTATAGGTGGGATTCCCATTCTTACTGCACCTCTAACTTCTATGCTAGTGATTAAAGGAATGAAAGCATCCAATTCCTCCAGATGTGGTATTACATTCCCTAAATATTTGAAATGCCTCATGTATTCAATGATTTAAAATTATTTATTTCTCTTTAAACACTCAGATCTTCATGGGGATCTCTGTCCTATGATACTAATTGAAGTAGCCAAGGACAATCTATGTACCACTGAGTTAGGGTTGAATGAATGGAAGTATTTTTTATAATTATTTCCCTTTTTATTAAACCTATATTATAGATTAAATACTCAATACCTTATCTCTAATTCTCATCCTCACCCTACAAAAAATAATAATAAATAAATCATAACCCAAATGGATTTATATGTTTTGGTAAAATGTCATACCCATTTCCTTATTGGTTAGACACACCAACACAGATTATCCAATATTATAGAAGGTGATTAAACCATAACTATTTGTGACCCCTAGTTACAAGCTAGTTATATCTCTTATCTATAATATACCTTCAATATTTTTTTTAGAGCCTCTTGTTTCACCTTATTCTTTAGTGATTTTTTATACCCCCAATCCTAATCTTATAGAAACTGGTACAACCTCTAATCCAAAAACTTCTTTATCAAATGTTTTGATCCAATATATGAAGATATTTGAAAACTTTTGGTAGAATCTACACCAATTTATGACGATCCTCCTCGATATTTTTGGAAAAAAATTTATTATGTACTCATGTTTAAGAACCTTTAATGTTTGCTAGTTTTTTTCAAATATTTCTAAACACTGGTGTATGATTATCTTTCTCAATTAAATAATTCTCAGGAAGATGTTCTTATTTAATTATTATGAAGCCTCAAATTCACTCATCTGTATGAAAGTGATGCACAAAATTTATTAAATATTAGGATATGTAAGGCTAAACTTGAAAAAATGTAGTATAATCTGTCTTGACACACTGAAAACTCAGGTAAAATTTCCTTTTGAAACAATAATTGAATTTCTTCCACCACTTCAATCTCAACTCACTACAAACAACTCATGAAAAATGTATTGATAATAAATTACTCATTCTTAATTCATGTATAATATAATGAATGGTCTTCCGAATTTAAATATGGTGTTTACACGAAAATATCATTGTATGTTCATGAAATCAAACATATGTTGGAATCACTTTGCTTCTCACTTTTATACATATTTTTCACAATGGTATCAAACTATTTCATGTACATGGGATCATGCAAGTTATACTCTTCATATATGTGAATTCATGCAAAACTATAACCATTCATCTGGTTCTATTTTTGTGAATCAGATTTGTGTGAATGAATCACACCAAACTTCCATCTTATTCACATAACCATGTAGGTTCATGAGATATTGATTCACATAAGTAAGGTATGCGACTATCTTCTTCTCCTTCAAATGTTTTAATAACATTGAATTATTCAACATAGTAAATACTATTCATTCATGTTTTCCAAGAAACACCAAAATTATTAATCTTCATTCATATTTTTCTTAGAATTGTAATGCATAGAATGACCACAACATAGATCCTTTACATGTATACATAGAACAATAAAGTATCTATTTCAGTCTCCCTATTGTCATATTTTCATTATGACCATTATTAAAAAATAGTGTATGGTTGAGGTTTTTTATTTGAAAAACTGAAAGACCATGTTTCTTGAAAATAATAGGAAACCAACTATTTAAATGACTCCACGTCACATGATAACTACATAATATATACATGTAATGGCTTCACGCGATAATGAAGAATACTTTCAATATTTAAGACAAATTTATTTTTCTTCACACTATCCTTTTTTGGATTTTTTTTATTCACAAAAATGAAGTTACATGATAATTTGATTGTGTTTGAATATTCAGGATGATCAAATAACAGTCAATTTCTATGACTTGATCATCTATACATCACAACACAAACAACAGTCAAAGAATGTAGAAAAAATAATAAAATGCATGAATAAGATCCCCATGATGGTTTTATGACTTAGATTTACTCTACTATATAATACTCATAATTTACTTATGTTTTTAAGGGTATATATAGTGTCCTACATTCACGATTCCCATATAGGTACTTTACTCAGGTTTGGGATCCTTAATTTAATAATTCATTCCATATACTTATTGACCCAATATAGGGGTTGGAGACTAGATAAACTATCACACACATGGGCTCACGAGCCACATATTTCTCTGTAGGCCCACTAGACATCTCCATTTACGTGCTCACTTAATCACTTCTAATGGTGCTATGCATCCACCAGTTATCCTACCACCATGAAAGATAAGTGAACTAGCTCTATTATAAGTTTTAAACCACCCCAACAATGAAATATTTATATGATTAGTATTCTTACTTATATATACATATATGTTTGTAAACTCCCACAAAAATAGTTTTCAAAATTGTCATACAATTCCAAGCATAACATACTCAACTTCGTATTTACATTATCAACGTATTTATTTATACAAATTCATAAAATCATCTCCAATAATTAAATTTATTCTATTTTATCTAAAAAATCCTCAGATTATGATAATTATTTAGAATCATCATAATATGATTTATTTTCAACTCTTCACAAGTTATAAATGTTGTAAAAATCATAAACAAATTATCACATGTTTTTGGTATGAAGAACAATTCAAAGATCATTATAGTTTAGATGATAATTTTTTTATAAAAATTATCCAAATATTATTACTTACCTAAAAAATATTGAAATCTTATCAAAACAAAGTTAGTAATTCTTATTAATAAAAAATACAATTCACTCAAAGAGAAATTTGTAAACCAATCCAAAATAAAGACACAACAATTTCATGATGGCTTCAAAAAACCACTATGAAATATTTTTCAAAAAAGATAAATAAAAAATATCCTTTTATAGACTTCCCCTCTCCCAAGACCTTCATTACCCTAGATTCCAAGTCCTCCCCTATAATTTGTGACCTCTCCATAGTGGTGCTGGCTATCCAACGATAGGATAGTCCTCAGTAAACACATTGAAATCCCAGTAGTGAGATCCCTTAATGTCAATGTTATATCCCTATATAGGTTTAAGGTATAATCCATTTTCATAGATATACATCTTATTTAATTACAATTTCTTGGAGAATTACAAATTTAGAAGAAAAGTAACCATATTATAATTGTTAATTGTTATTAATACTTGAAATGATTGTACACTTTCTTGTTTCTCTTAAAAAATACATAATTGGTTGATTTATAATTATTTTCTCAATTTTATTCATATTTTTATTTTTATATTGATTATAATAGGTTTTTATTTATTCAAGGCTTTGATTTAGGGATTATTAGGTTTATTTTATTTGTGATTTCAAGTGATTTATATCTAGAATAATAATGGGGGCCTTTTACGTTTGTTTTGGGTAGGTTTCAAATATGTTTTCTACATGGTGATATTTTTCATGGGTAATTAATTATGGATGGTTTGGGATTTGGGTGTAGATATTTTTATGAGAAGGATAATTCAAAATATCAACACAAGTAGTGGTTAAAACCCATAGGAAATTAATTATAATTTCATTGGATTTTACTACCAAATTCTCTATTAGAATAATAGGTTAAATTCTATCTCCTTTAAAAAATTATGAACAAATATTTTTTAGTGATTATTTGGTTATTTTTTAGTTAAATGTTTTAGGAAAAATATTGTACAATAACTATAAAAATTATGGATAACTAAATGTGACAATAAATTATTTTTTATTTGGTTTTTGAATAATTAACTTGTTTTAAATTGTGAATGGAATTTAGCTTGACACCATTTGATAATGACATTATCTATAATATTTTTATCATTATATTACATTATTTAGTTTTTTAATATATTAATTTCAATTCAATATATTGAAACATAAAAATTTATGTTGAAAAAAATGTTTTATAATCTATTTAATTTATTAATCATAAAGAGGACTAGTGATGTGATTATTTGTTACTTTGGTTTTAAATGATTTCTAGGTTTTTAAAATATTTAATAAGTTAATTTGACAAATACGGAATATATATATCTTTGTTGGGGTTTATATTTCACCTAGAATGAGTAAGGTGACCTCTTACACACATTAGTGTTCATTTTTTTATTTTACACATTATTATTTTATGAACTATAAGGTGTGAATTGTTTAATTTTAGTACTAAATTATTTGTGTAAGATTGAAGTTCACCCTAAAAGATTTTAAAAATAATGATTTTTAATGATGATATAATGAAGTGTTTTTTAAATTAGTCTCATTATAATAATTTTATAATTTTTAATATATATTATATTTTGTAAATTGAAAATAAAATTTAAGCATTTATTTAAAAGATTGATCGAAACCAAATCATTTTTTATTTTATAACCATTCAAGGATTCAATTTGGGCTAAACTTGTCTTTAAAATTTTGAAAATGGTTATTTACTATTTTCCATATTCCTTGATATGGGTTAATAGTGGGTTCAATAAAACACTTCGGATTATATACTGTGTTGGAGGGACCCATCAATGTCTATTACGGTATATTTTTAATATTTCTATAGTTTGATTTTGAGGTTTTTTTTCAAGTATAAAGTATATAATGGTTTTAAGTGTTTATTTATTATTAATGTTTTATTATTATGATATTTTTCTCAACTAGAGTACAAAAAAAATATTATTTAATTATATTTTGCTAATATATCATGATTAACCATTCAATAAAAGTGAGTTGGTTTATTTTCTCATCATAAATTATTATTTATTTATATATTGTTTTAGAATGTATAAGAAGTTGATGATATAAGAATAAAATTTGGATCACATTGTATAGGAACATACCACTCAATAATGAGGGATTATATGAGTTTTCAGAATTTACAATTTCTAATCAATTAGGGTAGAATAAAATTTCCATCTCTTAAATATACATTCAGATGATGGTTAAAGAGAGATGATGTTTATGAACACTTGATATTGAAAATATTATATGCTCAATATGTGTGGAAACACAGGTAACATTGATAATAAATAAATTTCATTTTTATAAATTTTATTAAATATATAAAATTGATTCATATATATTATAATAATTTTATACAATTTTTCATTAAAAAAATGTTTTTATTCCAGCAGAAATGATCTCCATGAAATATAGGGATTTATTTAAAAATTAAATTCCAAAATTTTAGAGTTAACTTTTTTTTAAAATATTTAATTTCATGGATTAATTATATTATAATTATCTTATTGTGAATTTTTTGGATTGTTCTAAATATTGATTTTTGTGAATAGTGAAAAATACTAATTTTGCAAGTATCGTCACTTTTATGACATTATAAGGGATTTGAAGCTGATAAAAACTTTTTTAAATAGTAAAAATATATTTAATAAGTAATATAATCCATTTTAAAATATAATTTTGATCTTACAAATCCATGTTTATCAATTTTAAAAATTTCTATAATGTTTTTATTCAAATAAAAACAGTTTTGGTTACTTTTTTTAATCAAGTATTTACAATGGTATGTTCTATTTTGGATCGGTTTTAAATTAAAATAAGTCTCATTTTATTTACATTAATTAAATTAAATATTTTTTAATCAAAATTATATATGTTTTTGGCATACAATCAATTTTATTCTTAAAAAGAGATTTTTTCTAAAAAGTATATTCATTATGGTTTGTTTACTTATATTAAAATGAATTTTTATCACATATATGAATTTGGAATGTTAAAATGGATTTGATATTTAGAATAATTATTTTCATATTTGGTAATATGGTTAATTTAATATTTTTTCATTGTGAATAGTAACCATAAAAAATGTTTTTCACCATAGTGGTGGTTAAAAGAGTGATTAAGGATTGTTAAAACTAGGAGATAAGGTTTAAAAAATAATAAAAAATTTATTATATGTGTGGATCTGGACTAATCCTCATCCTAGCTTCAGATTATGTAAAATTTTTCCACTTTATTTCGTTAAATAACAATATTTTATTTAAAACCAGTATGTATTTACAAGAGTGCCACTCTCCTCACTTATAATGGTGAACCTCCTCTACTCAATTACTAAAACCGTTTAATCCTCTTAGATTTCAAATATCAAAAAAATCCCTTATAAAATATCATCCCAACATCACTGAAGTCTTATTTTTCTAATAACAAGTCATAATAGGGTTAAGATTTAATCTTAAGGGAGATATTTGAGGATGAGTAATATGTAATAGCCAACTTATTTCATGTTTATTTCTTCTCCTACCTCCTAAAAATTTGTTCTAAATAGTATACAATAATGAAATTAGTATAATACCTTTCCTGAAATGATATTTTGTTGATGTAACAATTTTTTTATATATCTTTTTCATCCTATTGGTAATGAAAATATCGCTCATGCGTACGTGTGGAATACCACATCTATAAATAGATGTGTTTCTTTTTCCATCATTGCTTCACGTGATTGGTTATAACGATAGAAATAATGAATACGTTTGTTTTTATGAAAAAATTAATATTATTTAAATATATTATATTACTTACCTTCTTACCCTTTCCATTTGTTGGAAAATGATAACATCACTCTTGTGTGTGTGTGGAATACAGCCTTTATAAAGATATGTGATTCATTTTTCATTACCGACTCACATAGCTTGTCATAAGGTTGAAAATAGTGAAAAAATATGACATGTATAACATTGTTATAATTTTTTTAAAAGTAATACATGTTGTACTTTATTTCTTTTCCATCTAGTAAAAAATTGAGATGTCATTGTTTATGCGTGCAGACTCCCACCACGATGATACGTCATATTTCATTTATCATATCCACCTTCGATGGATAGATCTTAAAATTTTTCAAATTTATAAATATATTAATTTTTTCATGATTTTGATTCTGGATATTATGGAACCATGATCCTGTTGATAATAGTAAACCTAGCAAGTAATTTTTGAATTATAAACTAAATGCCCTTAAAACACCCAACATCAACTTAACTATGTTAGTAAATAAATAAAACATATTAACAAGTTAAATATAGAGAATAATGATAATTGGATTAAAATTAAAAATGTTCTTAATCAGTTATAATAATATTATTATTTTATTAATCAGGAGGATAAACCTATGACCAAAATTAGTCATGAATCCATTTATGTAACTATTTATTTTAAATCATATTTTAATGTTTTATTTCCAATTTTTTTCATACATATATATATTATTGTAAATATTTAATAGTTTTTATTATGAATAATACATATTATTATAATTTTCATTTTTCAATATTATTTTAATTTATTTACAATGGAGTAAAATTAAATCTTCTCACTGTTTTATGTATGAGTTATTTTTTAATTTTTAAAATGTATAAAAGGAATGTTATTTTAACATATAGGGCTTGACAAATATTTGATACCAAAATAGTAATTATTCATTATCTTGATTAACCTACATGTTTATTTATTTTTTCAAATAATTTCATATTTTTGTATCTTCTATGAATTTTTCGTTTTGAAGAGTTTTTATTATAGATATGATTTTTATCATTATTTTTATATGAATATTGAAAGTTATTCTTCATATGTACTAAAAATTATATTTTTTGAGATTTTATGATAAAAATGTAAAATTAAATTTTTTTTCACATGATATGCTTTTTGGAAATTTTATATGATAATGGGTGATCTTGATATATCTATGATAATTGGTAAGCCTAATATATCTATTCAATGCATTGGGTAATGTTGAAGTGTTTACTTTGATAGGTAACACTTAAGAGATGCGAGGATTGTATGATTAGGTGATTACTCTATATGGGTTATTATTATGGCGAACATAAGGATATTGTCCCAAGGTACCCACATTATCTTCTTATAATGAAAATTTTAAATATTTTTTTATTTCATAAGGTACAAAAATGTGATTAATTTTTATAAGGAAATATTTTGAAAATTTTAAAGGTGATAGGATTGTTGTTCAAGGAAAGGTACTTGGGAGTTTAAATATTTTTATAATAAACACTTATTATTATGTTTTTTTACTTTATGAATTATTATAAAATTTTTATGAAAACAACTGAAAAATCAAGTTGTTCTCATGGATAAGTAAATAAATATTAGATCTCAAATTTTTTTATAAAAAAGCTAAAAATTCATATGGATTTTTAAATATTACCAATATACTGGTGGATTTATTTTCTTTTAAGTCCGTTACTATGATTAGTTTTCTCATACCATGTATTAATTTTTTTCATAGGTCTTAAGGATGAGAAAGAAAATTAATGAAGTTTGTGTTTCAGTTATGGGAGTTACCTTGAATGAAGATTGTATTTATAAAGAATATGTTTTGTGTGATAAATGGATATTATGTGGAAGTTTCAACCTTTTAATGAAACATATTTCCTAATTCATTAAAAATTTAAACCTAAAAATTTCTCTCAGATGTATGTTATGAAACTTATTTGATGATTATGTATAGAATATTATAGCTGGTATCATAGAAAACGTTTAGATATATTTAGAAGTTTGGATGATGTTAAAATATTCTCTTAATGGATTCTAATTTATGGTTATTTTATAAGGATTTAGTTTTTGAGTATTTCCATGTTTGTTCATCTAATATAGGTTTATTCAGAATGGTTTTCCCCAAATGAAGCATGGAAGATATTATAGAAAGGTATAAAGAGGATAATATCATCCAAAAATAGAATCTTGGATTGGTTAGAATTAGAAAAAAATAGTTTGTAGCTATGTTAAATCAGTTGACATGGGTTATTAATATAGGTAACAATAGAAGAGAGAAATGAGATTCATCATACGAGAATATGATAATAGTAGTGAATTTTATGTGTAAGAACATGATTTTTCACATAGGTATGTATCCCTTAAATTTTGGTCTAATATTATTTTATGAACCTAATGTGGAATCCTTATGAGTTAAAGAATGTTTCATGGGAGTCTAGAGCCTATTCAGAGCTCGGAATCCAGACCGATGGAGGTATTTGACATATCTCACAGTTAGAGTAAACCATGCGTGGTAGGACACATGATTAGTTTTAACCATTAAAGTATGGAAAGTGGAGTCATATGGGCCATAGTTTTCCCAAAACAGCCTAAACATATGGCCTAATCATGTAGTATTCCTCTTCATATAGCTTACCATGAACATTTTGCACATTGGTTTTCCAAATCGTGCAACCAAACCCTGTGAAGACCAAATTTTGGCGAAATTAGGGTTTTACCTTAAATGATATTTTAAATCAAACCCTTCCTCATTTCTGGTTTTCAAGTTTAAATAAACTCCATTTTCTCCCTTTTTGAAGCCAAAATTCATATATTCTAGGAATACACCATGAGCATACATCCGGATTCTGATCGAAGCACCGTTTATCTCATTGGACCAACACTAATACGTTCTCAATTCACTTTTTTACTTTTTTCATTATTCTTCTAATCAATGACACTATTTAGAAAAGGTTCATATTCCCTATTTTAATCATATTGATATATTCTTGAGATCTCATCCAATCCAGGATGAATTAGAGGGTGATACTAGATAAAGAGAGCTATACGAGTGTGAGGTACGTTGTCTAAAACTCATCCCTCAAGTTTTATAATTTTATAAATTGACATGCATGCACACCAATTTCATCAAGTTCCACATATTTAATTTATGTTTCTTACTTATAGTCATTAGAACGGTATTCTAAGACTCATTCTATATATGTTATTCATCATTGGTGGTTACGTCCATAATTAAGACCTTCCATTATACAGTGTTATTAGTAATTGGGTTTTTATATCTTCAGCTGGTTTTCAAGTGCCACCTTTTAGGTGTAATTTAGATTGACCTTTCTTAATGCAAGACTTATTTGTTAAATAACTACTAAATTGTTAAATGGTCTATACTATGATTTTTTTTCACTTGACCCACCTATGGTAAGTGCTTATATAGATTAATCACTATTAATTTGAAATGGAAAGTATATTATATATATATATATATGTGATTTGGCCGAATGTAATGAAATACAATGTCTTATTTTTAAATCTGTTTCACCCCTTTCTATGTTTAATGTAAGGTATCAGAATGAACCATTTTAAATCATTATGAAGAAAATTAATTTTGTATTGTTTCATTACATGAGATTCCTTGTCACCTGTATGAAAGGCATGGAATGAAAATTTGACTTGTTAAATGGAATAATCATTACATTGAATAATTAACTAAATTAATAAAAATTTTATGTTCCCAATTTCATATAGAATGTGACATTACTATCGCAGTGGTCAAACTCGAGTTAGATTTTGGATTCGCGAGGTAATTCCTTGAGCACTCATGGATGCCATTCCATTTCAAGGATGCATGGTACCTTGGTTTAGAACCACCTTGGATCCCAATCCTCATATATTAGTGGATTCCCAGTTTGAAACTATAGGATACATACTTTACTATTATAAAATTCTTTAGATATACTCCAAGGATCTAGAATGGATTCTACGGACACATGGTTCCTTAGTTTCATCCTTGGGGCTAGCCATTTCTTATCCCATTTACCTTGGATATATTTCTTAGACTCAGTTAGATCATCACTATTTGTGGAATTACATGGATGATTCTCATTTAATTACACTTATAACCATAATCTAGGTTGTAGTTACTATTTAGTTGGTGACCATTGAGGTCTTATATTCCTTGGTTATACCTTGGATCCCTTTCATTATTAATGTCAATATAGGATTCCTTGTTACATCATGGAACCTTCACTATTACTATAATATTATTTTTTCAATGCTGGAATTACCTGAGGTTAAATATTTAAATATACTAGAACAAAATTAATTAATGAACTTGTTATATATTTAGACAACAACCAAGTGCTAAAGTTTTTACTTGGGTATTTACGCTACTGTATTTATTTATATTTATATAACAATTCTTGCACACTATTTCAGTTTATATTACAAGGAAAGGATGTTATAGATGTCATTGGTCGTGGCCTCCTGAAATTTATCTCACACACTATCTAGGCTCTACTAGAACCTAGGATGACTACATGTATGAACGTATTGATAAAGGGAAGCGTCTGGCTTCAGACACTTCATTTCTTGATTTCTTAGAATGAATCTAGTAGAAGATGATTGAGCTAGATCTTCTAATTCATGGGATAGTTTTTCGTTCCTTTTTCTACTTTTGTATAGAATTTATACATGATGATTTGTATCAATGTTTTTCATATTTAGATACATGACATATATCATCATCATATTTTGTATATCCATATCAGTTTCTTCAATTATTGTTATGTTAGTATACTTATGTGGCATTTTCTATTTATTAATTTTTATTTTATTTAAAGGTTTTTCCTATTGATATACTATGATACACTTTGGTAATGATGGAATAGTCTCCCCAAGGACACAATCTATCTTTCTGCTACTATTTCTCATCCTCTCTTGTTTGAGAAGTTGTGCATGAGGTAATGTGGCCAACCGGGCTCTGGGAACCTCTAAGTTGAATCCATGTTTGGGACATCATGAAGTAGTATCAAAGGGGTTCATTTATTTATTTTATATTTTTATACAATATATTGAATATTAGAAACACTTGTGACTTGGTCATTAGTTTTTCTTGGGTGTTGTGAAACCATGCTCAAGGAAAATGCCGAGTTTCTAGAATTAAAATTGTTGTTTTTCTTTGCCTATTATAGTTGAAATTATTTTATCATTATGTGACTCCCATGTATATGTGGTGGCATTAATTATTCATTTAAATGAGAATTTAATTTTATCCTTGGCCTAGTGATATGTGGGAAAGGATAATTGTACTATTCATTACAATGATAACATAAAATTCGCATGTTATACATACTTCCTTGAAATAGAGGTACATTTCACTCTTTTGATTTCTTGGTGTGCCTATGATTATTTATTGATGATGTAGTAGTTATATTATGCATATGATTTCCCTTGGTTATGATTGAGTGATTTATTGTTTAAATTCCTGAGGTTTTATGGGCCCTCGTGGGTTGGAATTGGTAATATACAAAGTTAAGCCATTACTTTAAAATAAAATGGGTGTTATTTTTAGTCATAAGGTGTATGGGACCTGGTTCACTAGGAATGGAAATCCATTTTAAATTAACATTGATATAAGTCATAAGAAAATTCAAACTATTAATGTGAAAATAAGTATTATAAAATGAAGCGGTTTCAAGTCTATATCCCTCATTTTCATGTTTATGGAAGGTAAATTAGTGAAACTAGAAATTAAATATGAAATGAATTAAATGGTTACCAGTAATTGATGAGGAAATTTATAGTTGACCCTTCATATACTGGAACCCCTAAAAAAATTTCTTGAAAATAGTTACCAATACCGAGCCTTCTATATAGGTATTTGGGGAATTATTCCATGGCTAGTAGTTTATTTTAATTCATTCAGTTTCTGATAGTGTTTCTATCTTTATGTCAATGGTTTTTCTTAGACGTGTGCATAAATTTTTTAGGCCAAAGTTTTTATGGAATCATCATTTCATGCACTAGGAGGGGGAAAACCATTCTCCAAACATGGTGGGCCTTGAGTTCCCAGTATTATCATTAAAATTTACACTTGAGGTACCACCTTCTGTTCCAGATATGGGAACCAATTCCCAAGTTTATGGTAATTTCTTATATTTGATACAGTCTGTGAATTGTTCTCCATGGCATGAACCTATGATGGATAATCTGACTCATGAGTTATAAATGCAACATCCTCCCATCTTCTTGAGTGATGGTGTTACATAGGCTTCTAAGTCTTGTATAGAGTACACTCTTTCTACCTTGGAGCATATAGAGACTCCAATAGAGAGGAGGGTCATGCTTACTTCTTACATGATGCATGATTAATCCAAGCACTGGTGGGATGTATATACCTAGAATGGTCACCATTAGGGAATAGTATGAGATGATTTTTAGACTCTATTCTATGAGTAATTTTTTCCTCATACAATGAGAGATGACAGATCCATAGATTTCTAGCCTCTCGAGCAAGGTTATATGTTAGTTATAGAGTAATCGGCTTGTTTCATTGAGTTTAGTTATTTTCAATACTTCAAGATGTTGATGATATTTCACATGCTAGACGTTTCGAGGATGGGGTCATGTATGCCTTTTGTACTTCGGTGAATGTCTTTATCCTACCAGAATTTTTTGAAATAGCCAATCTAGATCTTATCATTGAGTACAACCTGAGGTATGATGATACTACTGGGAATAGAGGACTAGTGCTACGACCATCCAATATTTCCCCCGACAACATGAATTATTCCCTCAAGGTTTTTCATTATGGAAGTGGCCGCAAGGGTACCCGTACAAGTAGCTCTAAGTGTGTCACTAGTGTGGATGATTGGGGAAACTTTTTCCTCTATTTGATAGAGAACCTATAGAGTGTTGGGTTTACAGTCCTATATAAAATCTTCAAAGAATTTGTGAGACCTTTCCATTAGCTTCTCGTGGAAGAGGTTCCACACCTGCTCCACCTTTAAGGGAAGGTTATTTTATGCGACATCAATTATGGAGTTGGACCAACACTAGGAAGACTAGCCGAGGAAAATTTTAGGGCCACGGTATCTTGATTTTTGATCACCAACAATGCTAGTGGAATAGGTTTGACTATCTTAGTCGAGATATTGCACAAGGTCATGGATCAGGTCATTTGAATGCCTTATTGTTAATACCAAAGGATCAGGTTTTAGGACCATATACAGAATGAGGTGCTATTATAGTAGCATCCACTATAGTATCTGATATTTTTGATATAGTTGATTCACACTATGTCATTTCTTTATCTATCATTAAAAGAATTAGGATGGAAATATATTTTTACTATTCTGTAATGACATTGGATACACCATTTGGAGTATGGTCAAAGGAAATACGCCAATGTAGGGACTTTCAACTTGAGGTAGGCAGTTACCCTTTCTTTTGGGACCCCTTTGTTCTCGATATTATGAGAATAGATTTCATTATTGGGATGGATTGGTTGGTTCTCTATCACACCTTTGTAGATTTCTATCACCATAGGGTATCCTTTAAATCACTAGAGGAAAGACGTTATCTACAAAAATGAGAGTGGGATGCCCATGGTAGAAGAGATAGACCAGAGAATCATGGGAATGGTGAAGTTATCACCTAGATTTCTAATATCTTCTTTGAGGATTATGGTTTACATTAGGATGAACATCCTCCAGTAGTATATTTTTTCAGGGACCTCTTTCCTGATGATTTTTTCTATATTACCTCCTAAGATAGAGGTATAGATTATAATTGTGCTCATTCTAGGAGAAAGTCCAGTGTCCATTACTCCATAACAGTTGACACCTACTATGTTCTAGGAGGTAATGTTAATGTAATAGGATTTAGGGGCTAAAGGTTTTACACTAACGAGCACATCCTCTTGGGGTTCACTCATACTCCTTTCTAAGAATGTGGATGCAAGCCTTCATCTATGCATGTATTAGAGAAAATTGAAATATTTTACTATACATAACTGGTAAACATTACGTCATATAGATGATATATTTGAATAGATTTAAAGATCTAGGGTGTTTTCTAATATCGACCTATGATTGAGCTATCTTTAGGTGTGATTCTGGGAAAAAGACATATCTCGTACAAATTTGTGTAGCAGGTATGGTTTGTATGAGTACGTTTTGATGAAGATTAGTCTTACAAAAATTTCTTCTATTTTCATGGCTATGATGAATACGGTGTTCCACCCCTATCTGGATTTCCTTTTCACCATATTTTTGGATGACATCTTGGTCTTTGCCCGCACTTATAACGACCATGCTAAGCACCATGATATCAATATGAGTACACTGATAGAGAATTATATTTTTTCTAAGATATCTATGTTCCACTTATATATCGAAAAATCTCACTTCAGGAGTAATATTATCTCAGAATCATGAGTATCTATTGACCAAAATAAGGTTAGTTCTATGGTTTCCTTATAGAATCCCCAAAATGTGTTTGATAAATAGATCTTATTGGGGTTGGATAGATATCACATGGATTTCGTACAAGCTTTATCACACCATTATTAAACCATTAATGGTATTATATATAATGGTGTTAAGATCTTGTGGTTAGAGACATGAGAGAAATCATTTCAAGTGCTAAAAGGGTGGTTTTTCTCAGTAAGTATTCTGATTCACCTAGAGCGTGGAAGAGGTTATATAGTTGTCTATGATGAATCCGTTATCAACTAGGGTGTAGTGATGATTCCTGAACATATATTTATTTCATACATATATAAACATCTGAGTCCTCCTGAGAGAAATTACCCAATACACAACCTTGATTTTTAATCAGTTTTCCATGCCTTACATTATTGGAGATATAATTTATTGGATGAGAACGTGATGGTGTATATAGACCACTGGAGCCTCAAATATAACTTTAAACAATGTGAATTGAATCTCATATAGTGAATATGGTCCAAAAATCCTTAGATTTTTGATTTTTAGGTTGCCTATATTCTTCGGAAAGGCATTGCAATAGCTAATGCACTCAGTTAGAAAACTCAAGAATATGCCATATGGGAAGGTAGTAATGAATACAAATTGATGAAACTCATTTCTAATATGAATTTGGATTTTCAAAATATTTATTATAAGTCTATTTTCTAAGTCTTAATACTTACCCCTTACTTTCTAGAGAAGGTGAAGAGCATACAATTTTCATATCCTAAGTGATTGGTTCACTATGAGAGTATTTCAGAATATAACCACCTCCATATTGGTATGTGGACATCGACGATATCCTACACATACATGGAAATATATATGTTATTACATATATGATATAGGATGTGATGAAAAATTCCCATTCTTCTTAGTAGATAGTTCATCCATCTATTTCAAAAATTTATTGAGACATGCGATGCCAATATTGATGGACTAGGATGAAATATAAGATAGAGGAATTTATTACTAGGTGTTCCACCTAACAGTAGATGAATACCAAGCACTAGAGACCTATAGGCTTATTGCAACCACTTCTAGTCCTAGAATAGATATTGGAAGATGTTTACATGGACTTTGTAGTTGGTTTACCAAGGTCTCTTTGAGGTAGCGATGATTTATGAGTTATTTTTGATATAATAATTAAAGTATCCAAAATCATTCATATTTGGGATAACTTCACAATTGTTGATTTAGGATGATTGTATGTCTATGATATCATTCGACTATATGGGGTACCTCATACTATCCTTTTCGATATGGATTATCTATCCACATCATGATTCTGGAAAGGGTTATGGAATGCTATGGGTACACAGGTGATTCTAAGTATGTATTTCCCCCTCAGACCAATGGAAAATTGGAACTGATGATACATGTTATAGAGGGAATTCTCCGAGCATGCATCTATGAATTTATTTGTTCTTTGGAGAATAATACCCCTCTTATGGACATCTCCTACAATAATATCTTTTAGAAGATGATTCAGATGGATCCCTTTGAGGCCTTTTATGGTAGGCCATGCCATTCACCCCTGTTATGGAAAGAGGTAGGAGAGAGAGCCCTACTAGGTCCCCATCTTGTGCAGGAGACTTCAAAGTAGGTTCAGATGATTAGTAACTAGATTTAAACTTCCCAGTCTAAACAAAAATATTATGTCGATCACCACCACTAACCTTTGGAGTTCATTGTTGGGGACTATGTTTTTCGATAGGAACCACCCAAAATATTGCATATAAAAATACAAAGGAATGGGAATCTATCACTGTGTATTTTAGGACCTTTCTGATTTTGGAGAGATTTTGGTTGGTAGACTATTGGTTGCTACTACCTCAGTGGTACCATGCCATACCCAATGTCTTCCACGTTTCATAGCTTCACCAGTGTCATTCTGACCCATCCATACTTTTAATCCTGAGGAAGTTGAGCTATATTATGATGACTCTATCATGAACCATCCCCCGGGGCCCGTGCCGTGACTACCCCAAGCCCGCCTTCTATAGGCCAGGGGCTAGAGACTAGCACCAAAAGCGTAATTCCCTAAAACTGGGAAGGAATTGCCTTTATAACATGTAACACACAGACAAGTAGGCACACAACTGGACAAAACATGAAGTAAACTGTATAACAAAAGAGTGATGAAAGTAAAAGGGGATAGAATACAATCCCAACTGGAAAGTACAAGTACAACTGAAATGAAATACAACTGAAGAAAAAGAAAAGACAACTACTGGATCGTCCTCCAAGGTTCCTACCAGAAGGGTAGGTGCAGATTGTCTCCTCAACACTCCATGTCTGTATTTCTCCTCTGTTTACCGACAAGTCATATGGTCCACCTCTGGGTACCATCCAGTCCTAGTACTCTCAGCCTCAGTCAGCACTGTTTGTCGTCTGCATCCAACACAACAAGGTGCAGGCATAACCCGTGCAGGGGTGAGTATAACGATACTTAGTAGGGACCTCCGAGACCCTCAGGGTCTCACAAAATCCAACAAGGATAAACCACAATGTTTGAAACCAACAGATAACCCTACATAGGTATATGCCCATAGATATACCTAATTTATTAATTAATCCAACTCAATGATGAAGAAAACACAAAAGTACTGACTCAACTCAACACAGATTTTATTTTAGGGGTAGTATCTACTAACATCCCCAGTCACATTATCGAAACATAAGCTATTGGAGAACTCCTGCTAAATCGAGTACAGTGGGAATTTCGCGACACTAAGTGTGCTTCCCACTAACCTTGGACTACTGAGGTATTC
This sequence comes from Viscum album, assembly GCA_963277665.1. Lineage (NCBI taxonomy): Eukaryota > Viridiplantae > Streptophyta > Magnoliopsida > Santalales > Viscaceae > Viscum > Viscum album. The sequence continues at coordinate 1,750,279,229 of OY728126.1, forward strand.
CTCCAGTAAAGTTTCGTGGGTCTTCCACGTCACACAGAGGCGCTCCACACCGTGGGTCTGCCGCGTCACCAAGCATGCCCCCCTCATATCCTGCTGAGGTACTCCTCCTATCGAGTACCATGAGTCTATCGCGTCACCAACTGCGCTCCTCCACCGTGGGTCTTCCGCGACACCAAGGAGCTCCCCACTGGGATAGTAGAGTCACTCCGAGTCAAACCGTCAATAGTCGTCACGTCTTATCCAGCTACTAGGTCTCCGTACTATGCTCACTCGTCTCTAGGAGGATCCGCTCCATGAGCTACTAGTTGATACTCCATCTATCACGAAGTCCCATGAAAAAGTATCTCAAAGGACCGTCACATCATAGGGGTGTCAACGCAACAGACGATGCATCAATCCGACGCCCGGTCTGTGAGTTATTAGTCTTTTAGTCCCAGGGTCCCAGTTGGATTCGTGCACGATCAAACCTGAACGTATCTCAACTATACCCGAAACTCTTGTGGGGTATACTCAAAGGTACTTTCATGCTCCAAGATTACCAGCGCCGCTGAAGGTTCATCAAACGGACATCCGGTGCCAAAGATATAGCCAAAGGAAAGTAAAGGGTCATAGTGGGCCCGGGTCCGGTCCAACCCGATCGGGCCGACCCAGCCCGACCTTGTCTGGGACGACCCACTTCGTGTCAACCCAGCCTGACCCGTTGGGTGGGCCAACCCGTTTGGTTCGGCTCACCCCGATGGGCCCATCCCAGCAGGCTGGGAGGGGCCGTGAAGGGATGAGAGGGAGTAGGCCGTCTGCGGATCAATGCGAGGGTAGTTCCGGAGTGTTCCGCGTGGGCAGCTCGACCAAGAGGGTGCCATGAGGATGGTTTGGCCCAGGGAGCGGGGCCAGTTCGGACGGGGTGCCATGATGGAGCAGGCCAGTTTGGTCGGGGCACCGTGAGGGCGAAGAAAGATTCTACCGGGGTGCCGTGAGGGGTCGGTTCAGCTGGGGGCTTAGAAGGTCGGCGGGCCAGTGTGGCCGGGGCGGCTCAGGAGGCCAGAGGGTGGCACGATCTAGTGGGCGGCGTAGCCGGTGGGTGGCACGATCGGTGGGTGGCGCGGTTTGGCCCAAGGTGGGGGAGTCGATTCATCCGGGGCGCTGGGGCATCGTGAGGGCGGCGCGGGTCGCGAAGGCCATGGGAGGCATGACCGTTGCCTTCGTCGTCATTGTCTCCTTCCTTCGTTTCGGAGAACACCACAAAGAAGAATGACGGGGGGGGGGTCGGGCTATGTTTGTTTGGCCCACACTCTCCACGTTTAGAGTAGTAGAAAGCGGTTCATCAAGAATATAAACAAAGAAAGAGCATGGAAGATATTTTGAAACATCAATTCCCATTATCCATCAATAATTTCTATTCCCAACCCCAGAATGGGAAAATATGGGAAAACATGGGTTGTGTTAATAAAATAATGAATAAACCCCTATAATACCCCATAACAATTTATTCCCAACCCATAAGGAAAACATCAGTGGATCAACTTGATAATAAGTTGATATGCGTTCTTTGTTTTTAGAAGGAGATAATCAAGGGAATAAAATCATACTTAATTAAAAAACCAACCTTGTTCAATGTTGGTTGAAGTTGGTGTGAGAAGGCGGAAGTTGATTCATTATAGACGAACACGTCCTACGTCGAAGGATGTTCTGAGGAATAAGGTCGAAGTCATCGACGTTCATTATGGAGGTAGCATTCTTTGTTGGAGAAGCTTTCTCCCAAGAGCTCCTTCTCCCCCCAATTCCACCAAATAGAAGAGATATCCAAAAAGAAAAAGTGTTTCCCCAATTTAATTATAGGCACAATTCATATTGGATTAAATTAAATTGACTCAATTAAGATGTGAATTGGAAAGATTAATGGTATGTGCATTGGAACAATTATGTTAGAGAAGGTCAAGAGGCTCTCCCTCATTAATTGTGGGAGTTGAGGGTTTCTCCCAATTAAAGGGGGGTGTCAAGGGGGTTTAATCCCAGGTGGTCCCCACCACCATAACCTCTCATGGGAGGTTATGATTCGGGTGGTCCCCACTACCTTAACGTTTCATGGGAGGTTAAGGTCTGGTGGTCCCCACTTCCAACTTCCACAAGGAGGTTTAGTTCCGGTGGACCCCACCAGAAATATCCACATGAAAGCTCAAAATAAAATAAAATGAAGTTTATTTTATTTTATTATTTCCACAAAAAACCCAAAAACTAACTTTCTCCCTCGTCCATCTACCATCGAGGTGAATGTCTCCTTAAGAGAATACCAGTACTACGAGTTAAACGGTGCCCTCAGATTTCAATTTCGAGCACCGGTTCAAAAGTTATAAAAACCCGCTTGTATGTTTACTGAACGTACCTGAACAAAACTTCAGAAAATGATTTCGGGCACACTAGGCCTTGGAATCACGTGCCGTTAATTTTCATAGGCTCGTAAAATTTCCATTTAATTAAAAATAAATTTACATGGACATTATGGGTCTTTACATTCTCTCTACTCAGGGATCTACATCCCTATAAGCCACAACTCAACTAGGTAAACAAGTGGGGGTACTGATCATGCATCTGATCCTCCTGCTCCTATGTGCTCTCCTGGAGGTTCCCATGCTTCCAGAAAACATGCACTAGAGGTATCCACCGTCCACGAAGAAACTGCTTCTGTCGATCCTCAATCTCTACTGGAAATTCCGTAAAAGTAACCCCATCGTCGACGTCCAGATCACCATGGCTGATGTTTTGAGAATGGTCGTGCACGTATCTGCTCATTTGGGATAAGTGGAAGATGTCGTGCACCCGTTGAAACTGAGGTGGAAGAGCTAAGTAGTATGCCACCTCACCAAATCTACTGAGGAGCTAAAAAGGTTCGACGAACCCTATAGATAACTTTCCGCCTCGTCCAAATCTTTGTATAACTCATCGGGATGAGACCCATAGAAAGACGTGGTCACCATCCTTGAACTCCAGAGGTCTCTATCTCCTATGGGTATATGACTTCTTTCTGATTTGTGCAGTATTCATCCGCTCCTGGATGACATTCACCTTCTCTATGGTAGCCCGTACCATCTTTGGTCCCAATAGTGCTGACTCCCCTGGGTCAGTCTATCACAAAGGTGATCTACAAGTTCACCCGTGAAATGTCTCTAAAGGTTCCATCCTTATGGTGGAGTGATAGCTATTTTTTTATGAAAAATCCACCAAGGTAAGTGATCCTCCTAGCTGCGACCGAAGTCTAGGACACAAGTACGCAACATTTCCTCAAGGGTCTGAATGGTCCGATCAGTATGACCATCCGTCTGTGGATGGAAGGAGGTGCTCAAATGAAGCTGCATTCCAAATGCCTCATTCTACCCATTCCATAGTCAGGACGTAAATCATGCATCACGAACAGAGACAATTTTCTAAGGTACACCATGTAGCCACACAATCTTTTACACATAAAGGCATCCCAATATCTCTACTGAACCCTACTCTTTGATCGGTAGGAAGTGGGATGATTTGGTGAGTTGGTCAACGATCAACCAAATCGAGTCATGTCCCTTGGATGTACGTGGAAGTCCTATCTCAAAGTCAATTGATATCCTATCCCACTTCCACTCTGGAACCACTAAAGGCTGAACCAAGCCTGCTAGTACCTGATGCTCTGCCTTCACTTGCTGACAAGTGAGGCATCGGGAGACAAAATTTGCTACTGCCTACTTCATTCTCAGCAACTAGTGCTATCATCGGAGGTCCTGGTACATCTTCGCCACTCTTGGATGTACCACTAGAGAAGATGTGTGGAACTCCCTCAACACTTTCTCCTGAAGTGACACTGGTATCATGGTATGTTCTCTGAAGAGGATGACGTTTTCCCCACTTTCATAAAATCCATCAGGTGCTTGTCCTATGGATATCTAATAATGTCGTGTCTCGCAATCAGTGTCCCCATGATATGACTCCTTGAATCATTGAAGAAGTGGGGGAGTGACTTTAAGAGACTAAAGAAAATTTTCTCCATCTCAATCTACAATGGATATCTACAAAGCGACTAGCTGCTCTGTCACTTCACCTAGAAGTTGTATACCAGATCTCTTTCTGAGTGAATCTGGAACAACGTTACTCTTCCCAAGAGTATAGACTATCTCGAAGTCATAGTACAGGAGGAACTCAAGCCAATGTCACTGTCTTAGGTTCAGGTCCTTCTGAGAGAAGATATACCTAATACTCTTGTGATCAGAGTACATGGTAAAATGCTCACCCATCAGATAGTGTCACCAAATATTCAAGGCGAAGACCACCGCTGCTAACTCCATGTCATTGGTAGCGTAGTTCTGCTCATTCTGTCTTAGCTATCGAGAGCCATATGTGATCACTTCTCACTCCTGAATTAGGACACATCCGAGTCAAGTCCCTGATGCATCACAATAGACTATGTACCCTACGCCTTCATCAAGAAGCCTCAAGATGGAGGCACTAGTCAACCTCTTCCTCAGCTCCTGAAATCTTTGCTGTCATCTCTTTGACCACACAAAGGGTTTCCCCTTCTTCATCAAGGCTGATAGCAGTGATTCAACTCTGGAGAAATATGGAACAAATCTCCGGTAGTATCCATCCAAACCTAGAAAACTCCATACCTCCGTCAAACTTCTGGGTGGATCCCAAGAAAGTACCGCCTCAATCTTCGTTGGATCTACTGAAACTCCAGCCTTCGAGATGACATGACCCATAAAGTGAACCTCTCAGATCTAAAACTATCACTTCGAGATCTTACCATAAATCTGGTGGTCTCGGAGTGTGTCCAACACTACCCACAAGTGATAAGAATACTCCCTCTCAGTAGTCTAGTAGATCATAATGTCATCGATAAAGACTTCAACAAAGCGGTCAAGGTATGGATGAAATATCATATTGATGAGTCCCATGAACACTGATGAAGAATTTTTCATGTCGAATGGCATAAACAAGAACTCGTAATGGTCATACCAACACCTGAATGTCGTCTTCTAAACATCCTCATCTCACACTCTGAGCTGGTGATATCTTAATTTGAGGTCTATCTTTGAGAACCACCGTGCTACCTTCAGCTGGTCAAAGAGGTATTCAATCATTGCAGGTGGGTACCTGTTCTTCACGGTCACTTAGTTCAGGCGACGGTAGTCGACACAACACCTCAATCTCCCATCCTTCTTTTTGGAGAACTGAATAAGGGCTACCCAAGGTGAAACAATGTGCCTGATTAATCCCTTCCCCTGCCAGTCCTCTAGCTATACCCGCAGCTCGCGAAGCTCCGTGGGAGCTATCTGATATGCGGGTGTAGATATCGGTGCCATCCTAGGGTAAAAGTCAATGTAATAGTCTACCTCTGTGAAAAGAGGTAGAACTGGGACATCATCAGGGAAAATATCGGCGTACTGGTCCACCACTATAGGATAGCTCAAACTCTCCACACCAACAGCTCCTTGGATAAGGCTAGCCAACTGATGAGTGATCAGCTGCACCCCCCTCCGGGTAAGTTCGTCATGTGCTGCAAAGGATCCCTTCTCGCCGATGAAGGTAAACCTGGTCTCATCTGTGTGGACGCACGACACATTGCGCCTAATATAGTCAATCTGAGCATGGAATGTAGATAACCAGTCCATACCCAAGATGACATCGTAAGGCCTCGACGGTGCTACTAAAATATCCCACCCGATGATCTCGTCTCATAGAGTAAGCTCACACTACCAGAACCAGTGTGTAATCATTGAATCTACTCCCGTTGGAGTCTCTAGCTATATGGATCGATCCTACAGCTCCGAAGGAATCTCCGAGCTCCGAACGAGGTTAGTGGAAATGAAAGAATGACTAGAAAATGTGTCTATAAGTACTGTAGCTAAGGTGGAGTAGACACAGATCGTACCTCATATCATCTCCGAAGTGCCATGATCATAGGCCTCAGCTGCCTAAAGCTGAGCTCTTCCCTTTCCACCATCTCCTTGTAGTCAGTGTGGACCTCCTAGTGGTGGTGGAGGTAACACCTCGAAACGTCGCCCACCGCCAACTACTCGACTAGCTCCTCTTCCACATCCTCTTGGGCCCTTCGAACCGCCTTGATTGAATCTCTATCTTGACCTTGGAGGTCCATTGATTGTCTTCTGATCATCCATATGGCGGGTTAGACAGTCACGAGCCATGTGACCCTACCCACTGTATGAGTAACAATGCCCAATCCTGGAATGTCTGTCTTCTCTTTGGGTGCGCTGAACAACCAATCCTAAGTCATGAAGTCGTCCACCTGTAGGTTTGGTCCTCATGGACCTCTATGACATTTTTCTACTACCTGCTGTAGAATACTCCTCTATGTGACGACTGGTAGTGGGTCTCGCTACTGGTGACTGCTTAGCAAGGAAACTCTCCACCAAGAGGGCTCTCTCTAACTGCCCCGCCAGCGTCAGGATGCTGAGTGAGACCATAAAAGTTCTAATCTCCCATCTGATCCCCTAATCGAAGGTCCGAACCCTGAAGAATCGGTCCCTCACTATATCGGTGGAGTAGCATGGGAGGTCTGTGAACCTCGCTGAGTACTGAGCTACCGTCATGCTTCCCTACTGCAGATGAAGTAGCTCATGTATGCGCACTGCACGAAGAGTTGCTGGAAAAAACTCTGTCCGAAACTGGATCTCGAAGTCTACCCAGAGAAGAGTAATCTCATCATGAACCTATAGCATCAAGCTCCACCATCTTCCTGCTAATTATTGTAGAATACTGGCATCACAAATCACCATCAGATCGGCTGGTGTCCCTACCAGTCAGAAAACTCTCACCACAGCCTCCGACCAATCCTCAACCACCCATGGGTTTGTCTCTCCCCTGAACCTAGGTGGCCTCTTGCGCTAGAACCTGTGCAATTCTCTCCAGCAGCGTGCACCATCTGCTATTGGGGCCGGTGGCATCGGTAGACCAATGGGTATTGGTACCACTGGTTCCTCCGCTGGTGCCTCTATAGAAAGAGGGCCCTGCACCGAGGACTTATCGCTCAGTGGGATATCTATGCATACAACTCTTGGAACTCTAGCCGGCTATCTGCGTGGAGGCATACTGAAAAAATAGGTGCACTATGATTAAAAGTTATACCCGGTGAAGTAACCTGGTTGAGCTGACTGAAACAAAACTTTTTAAAACACATGCGCAATCATTGTTTTTGTGCACTAAGTCGGAAATCAGAAGTCAGGGTCCTAGTGTATAGATACATTCGCTGCCACACTAACACTGTAATCCCTGAACTGAGAACCACACTCACTACCCTTAAAACTATTGCTTCATAGAAAAGAAAGATCAGAGTCCTGTGTTTTATGGTAGAACCAACCCCTCTAATACCAATTTGTCACGAACCGTCCCCCAGGGCCCGTGCCGTGACTACCCCAAGCCCGCCTTCCATAGGCTAGGGGCGGGCGATTAGTACCAAAGGCGTAATTCCCAAAAACTGTAAAGGAATTGCCTTTATAACCTATAAAACACACACAAGAAATCACACAACTAGACGAAACACCAATTAAACTGTATAACAAAATAGTGTTGAAAGTAAAAGGGGTTGGAATACAAGCCCAACTGGAAAGTACAAGTACAACTGAAATGCAATACAACTAAATAAAAAGAAAATAAAACTACTGGATCATCTTCTGAGGTTCCTACCTGAAGGGTAGGTACAGATCATCTCCTCAGCACTCCACGTATGTCCGTCTCCTCAGTGTATCGACAAGTCGTATGGTCCAACTCCGGGTACGAGCTAGTCCTGGTACTCTCAGCCCCAATCAGCGTTGTCCGTTGTCTGTATCCAACAGAACAAGGTGAGGGCATTTCCCATGTAGGGGTGAGTATAAAGATACTATGTAGGGACCCCGAGACACTCAAGGTCTCACAAAATCCAACAAGGATAAACCACAAATTATAAAACCCACAGATAAATCTACACAAGTATATTCCCATATAAATACCTAAGTTATTAAGTAATCCATCTCAATGATGAGGAAAACACAAAAGTACTGAGTCAACACAACCAGGATTTTATTTTAGTGTAGTAGCTAGTAACATCCCCAGTCACATTATTGAAACCTAGACTGCAGGAGAACTCCTACTCAATCTAGTATAGTGGGCCTTCCGCGACACTAAGCGTGCTTCCCACTAACCTTGGAATTCTGAGGTACTCCTCCTGTCGAGTACCATGTGTCTGCCGCATCACATAGAGGTGCTCCCCATCGTGGGTTTTCCGCATCACCAAGCACGCTCCCCCTCGTAGCCTATTGAGGTACTACTATTGTCGAGTACCATGGTTCTACCACATCACCAAGAGCGCTCCAACATCGTGGGTTTTCCGCGACACCAAGGCACTTACCAATGGGTTAGTAGAGTCACTCTGAATCAAACTGTCAACAGTCGTTAGGTCTCATCCAGCTACTAGGTCTCTGCACTACGCTCACTCGTCTCTAGGAGGATCCGCTCCATGAGCTACTCATTGATACTCCAACTATGATGAAGTCCCATGAAAAATGTATCTCAAAGGTCCGCCGCGTCATAGGGGTTTCAACGCAACAGAAGATACATCAATTAGACGCTTGGTCTGTGAGTTATTAGTCTTTTAGTCTGGGGGGCCCGGTTGGATTTGTGCACGATCCAACCTGACCGTATCTCAACTATATCCCAAACTATAATGGGGTATATTCAAAGGGACCATCATGCTCCAAGATTACCAGCGTCACCGACGGTTTGTCAAATGGACGTCTGGCACCAATGATATGGCCAATAGAAAGTAAACAGTTGTAGTGGGTCTAGGTCTAATCCGAATCAGTCGGACCGACCCGACCTGACCCAGTCTGGGCCGAACCAGTTCGGGTTGACCCGGACTAACCCATTGGGTTCGGCCCGGCCCAGCCAGCAGCAAGGGGCCGCAGAGGGCTGAGAGGGCGCAGACCGACTATAGGTCAGTGTGAGGGCGGTTCCAGAGGGTGCCGCGTGGGAGGCTCGGCCTGGAGGGCGCCGTGAAGAGGGATCATCCCGGGGCGAGGGGCCGGTTAGGACGGGGTACTGCGAGGGCACGAGATGGTTCTGCTGGGGGCTGGAAGGTAGGTGGTCTGGCGCGGCTGGGGCGGCTCCGGAGGCCGGTGGGCGGCACGGTTGGCGGGTGGCGTGGTTCAGCCCTGGGCGGCTGAGCCCGTTTGACCAAGGTGCCAGATGGTCGTGGGGGCATCATGGGTCGCGGAGGCCGCGTGTGGTGTGACTGTTGCCTTCATCTCCTTCTTCACCGTTGTCGCCTTCCTCTTCTTATAAAAACACCACCAAGAAGAATGATAGGGCGTCGAGACATGTTTGTTTGGCCTGCACCCTCCGCGTTTAGAGTGGTAGCAAGCGGTTCATCAAGAATATAAACAAAGAACGAGCATGAAAAATATTTTAAAACAACAATTCTCATAATCCATAGATAATTTTCATTCCCAACCCCGCAACGGAAAAATAGGGGAGAACATGGGATGTGTTAATCAAATATTAAATAAACCCCTACAACTTCCCGCAACAATTTATTCCAAACCCGCAAGGAAAACATCTGTCAATCAACTTGATAATTAGTTGATCCACGTTCTTTGTTTTTAGAAGGAAAGAATCAAGGGAATAAAATCATACTTAATTAAAAACCCTACCTTGTTCGATGTTGGTTGACATTGGCACGAGGAGGCAGACATCAATTCGTTGTAGACAAACACGTCCTATGTCAAAGGAAGTTATGACGAAGAAGGTCGAAGTCATCAATGTTCTTTGGGGAGGAAGTGTTCTTCATTGGAGAATCTTTCTCCCAAGATATCCTCCTATCCCCAATTCCACCAAAAAAAAGAGGTAGCCAAAAATAAAAAGTGTTTCCCTAATTTAATAATAGGCATAGTTTATATTGGATTAAATTAAATTGGCTCAATTAAGTGGTGCGATGGAAAGATTAATGGTATGTGCGTTGGCCCAATTAAGGTGGAGGAGGTCAAGAGGCTCTCCCTAAATAACTGTGCGAGTTGGGGGTTTCTCCCAATTAAAGGGGGGTTTCAAGGGGGTTTAATCCCGGGTGGTTCTCACCACCATAACCTCTAATGGGAGGTAATGGTTTGGGTGGTCCCCACCACCTTAACCTCTCATGGGAGGTTAAGGTCTGGTGGTCCCCACTTCCAACTTCCACATGGAGGTTTAGTTCCAGTGGACCCCACCTGAAATATCCACATGGAAGCTCAAAATAAAATAAAATGAAGTTTATTTTATTTTATTATTTCCATGAACCCAAAACCTTACTTTTTCCCTCGTCCATCTGCCATGGAGGAGATAGTATCCTTAAGTGAATACCAGCGCTGCGAGTTCAACAGTTCCCTTAGATTTCAATTCCCAACACTGGTTCGAAAGTTATAAAAATCCACTTGTATGTTTTCTGAACGTACCTGAACAAAACTTCAGAAAATTATTCCAGTAACACCAAACCTAAGAATCACATACCATTAATTTTCATGGGCTCGTAAAATTCCCATTTAATTAAATAAAATTACATTGAAATTCCGGGTCTTTGCTGCTTCATTTGAGGATTATCCTATATGCATCTTCATCCGAATCATGAAGACTCTTTGAGGCCAGTTTTTCTCTCAAGTATGGGTGCTATAGAATATTGGCTATTTATAGGACAAGACTTGGGAGTGGGAAGACCATATATATGCCCAGTGGTTATATTTTTTCTTAGATAGTGTTTCTCTTCCATTAGAAGGTGAACTTAGAGATGAGTTCCTTTAAGAGGGGATAATTGTAAGATCTTAGATTTTTAATCAGGTGTGGATCCTTTAAATTTTTGGTCTAGTTTTATTTTATGGACATAATGTGAATGCCTTATGAGTTAGTGAAGGTTTCATGGGTGACTGAATTTTTTTTGTATATCAGAACATTTTATGGTGGAGGTATTTGGCCCTTCACACGGTTAGAGGAAACCATGAAAGGTATGATGCATGGTTAGTTTTAACTGTTCAAGGCTGGATAGTGGGGTGACATGGAGAGCACAATTTTCCCAAAATATGTGACTCGGGCCGCACGACTTTGTAAAATGCTGTAAAAAATATAAAGATGCATTTAGCATAGTTGGCACAAAGTTTTCCTAACCGTATAGATGAATTGTGTGGTATGTCCTTTCCTATAGCTGATCATGCACAGTTTTTTCCCAGTTGGTCCAAACCATGTGAAAAAACCATGCGAAGGAAACATTTGGGGGGAATTTATGACTTTCTCCATAAATGATATTTTTAAATCAAACCCTTCATCTATTTTTGGTTTTCTAGTAAAGATAAACTCGATTTTCTCTCTTTTTTAATCCAAAATCCATATATTCTAGGAATCGACCACAGGCGTCTATCCATAGTTTGATCGAAGCACTATGTATCTCCTTGAGTCCACACCTGTTCGTTCTCAACTCCTTTTTAATATTTCATCATTCTTCTTCCTATTAATGATGTTATTTAGATGTAGGTTCATATACCCTATTTTTAGTTAGTTGATCCATTATTCAGATATCTTTCAATACAGACTAAATTAGAGGCTTATATAGGATGAGGAGAGTTATATGTGTATGAGTTATATGGTATATAACTCATCCCTAAAGTTTCATCATTTTATAAATTATCGCGTGTGGGCTCCCTTTTCATCTCGAGTCACCTATTTAATATATGTGTCTTTATTATAGTTGGCATAAACATATTATGAGACTCGTGTTATATATTTAATTTTTCATTTCTTGTTACATCCATAATTAATACCATCCTCTGTCGGGTTTTACTCATAATTGAATTTTTATAGATTTGAATTTTTTGTCCTCACCACCATTCGGGTCCACCTTAGTATGGCCTTTCTAAAGGTAAGAATTCTTTGCTAGATGAATTTTGATTTTTTTAATGGAATAATACTAGAAACGTGTGCTATACCAATGGTTTCAAACCATTAGTATCGGAAGGAAAAAAATTTGGTATATCATATTGCAACAGTTTTCCAAACTATTGTGTGATATGGCATGGGTATAGGTCCATACAAATAGTTATTCATCAAATGTTGGTATAAGTCAATGAAAATTATAGTGTACCAATGGTTTTTTTATTACCTTTGCTGTAGATATCTACCAACGGTTTGTTAACTGTTGATATATATCACGATCCATAAAACAATACCAATGATTAATGAACTGCTTGTATAGAGTATTTCCAATGATTTATTAATCACTATTGGTATACATATGGGTTTTTAATACTATACCAATTATTTATAAACTTTTGGTAGAGTGTTTTCCTATAATTCCATACATAAGATCCTCAGGACCTCCAACATTGGATACATCAGCCTCTCCTCTTATGAAAAATCCACAAAAATCTAAAAAAACACTACAATACTATATACATAATTTAAATAACCAATAAAAAACAAAAAAATACAGTAAAATAAAATGTACATAATTCAAAAAAAATAATGCATACAATATAATAAATAATGTATGATGAATTCATATGTTTACAAGTCATTCGTATCCAATTATTCTAGCAATAATTATAAAAAAGATGACTGGAAAGCACAACATGCCACCTGATCTAAAATTTGATACCAATGAATTCTAGACACATATATAGTTTCTTAATTTCAAATACCGTATACATTTTTTCTTTTTTTATTTTTCACCCATGGGACATATATTTATTAGTTCAAAAACTATTATCTTTTTATCGTAATCATAAAAGCATGGAAAAATAATAAAACTAAACATAAATGTAAATATTATAATCTGAATTCAATGGAAATAATATAATATTCCTCTATATTCACCATACCAACACTTGAAATGCACTTCATAACTACCTATCCCAGATCCTATAGGGGATGATATCCACCAAAACATGGATGGTATCCACACCAAAGTGAACACTAGGGAAATTTGTTTACATAAACTGAGAAATGGAAATCCAAACAAGGATAAACAAAAATTATATGAAAAAATACCTCTTAATAAACTTCATACTAAATAATTCATCGGTATGGAAGGACAAGTGAAATGAAAATATATGAGCAAATGAAACTAATAGGAAATATAGTTGAGTAGAAGGATTTAACATGAAAAAATATTTGATGTAAAATGTATGTTCTATATTACTTGAATGTCCTGATTATAGTAGTAAATCATGATGTGTGGTGTTTTCTGGGGGAGTAGTTTGAATAAGTCAATATCTTTAGATGTTAAAGATAACGTAAATTGTCAGAGGAAGTGGAGATGTGTTTGAAATTCCATCTTTATTCTGTCACTATAATTGATTGATGAGATTATTATTTAAAACACTTGAATTATGTTTTAGAATATGTTTTTGATGGTAGGTAATTATTTTTATTGATATATATATAAATGAATGTTTGTGATGAAATTGAGTAGAATGCTTACTCAAAGAGAGATTCAAGAAACCATCCATGGATTTATGGATGCATATTTAAAAGATATTAGTCTATAGATGAAATCATCGAAAGGTTCTTTTGGTTAAAGTAACCAGAAATATATTTATAAAAAGACTTAGATAATGGTTTTCGAATATTTATAGTGAATTTGATGTGAAAGATCAGTGTTTTTGCATTAAAATACTCAACTTTGAGTGTAAAATTTATAAGTGTTCTTCATAATTGAGCTAAAGAGATTTATAAGATTTTGAAAATTCCCAAATGTGTTTTGATGTGTTTGTGACTATTTGGGATAACTTGGATATGGATTAATGAATACTTGGAGAATGTTTAATTTTTGTTGAGTTAAAATGAGGATCAACATGAATGTTACTTGAACTTGTATAAGGGTATATATTCAATTTAGTATGCTACATAATTGTAAGTGAGGACTAGTATAAGGGTAAATTTAACCTGTATAAGGGTATCTATGAGTAGCATATTTTTTGTTTAAAGGTATGTACCTATATAAAGGTCATCCATGAATTGTATAAGGGTTGACTGTTAAATTAAACAACTATATAAAAATTAGTTCCATGATGCGTGAATTTATTAGTAAAAAAACAGTGCTGCATAAAGGTGTGATGAAGGATACATAAATGTAAGAAATCTAGAAACACTTACTATATTATTGATTAAAAATTTTAAAATTTGGGTAGTGATAAAGAGTTCATTATTATTGTCTATATTATTTAGAAAAATAATTATCTTGGAATAATTTCATTTGTTTTTTGGGTTGTCGATATGATGTTTAAAAGACCAATTTACAAATTAATGTTGTATTGAAACAAATGTTATGTCATGAAATTTTTTTGGATATTAATTATTATACACTTTAATTTGAAATGAAGATGCATTCATAAACATAGTTGTGCCCTAATTCAACTTATATTGTATTTTAGTAGTTGTATAGACTATTTTCATGTTATGTTGAATTCAACAAAAGGAGAGGATTTGGAAAATATATAGGATTTTTGGAATTACATTATGTCAGTCTATGAATTCCTGGAATCTGTAGGGTGTCTCTAGAAGAAGAAAACACTAGAAATCTGCTCATCATCCCTTGGATCAGAGTTGTCTTAGGTACTGTGATGGGTGACAACATGAAAAATGTTACTGGAGAAAAAATGCATCTAACATTATATTTATGCATAGTAATTTTCCTATATATATTCTAATAGATTTTAGTTACCACTGAATCTATAATTTGATCAACCAACATGGGATTTAGAAGCAATCAACTTGTATCCTTTCAGGTGTGTACTTTTTGATTCTATGGAGATATCATTGGATAAACGGGTTAGAAGAAAATACCCTCTTAAAACTGGTTAAATATAAGAGTTAAAAAACATTAATTTCCAATGATAATATGTCTATAATTAAGAAATAATTTCAAGTAATTTTTTTGATAAGAAATAGTTTATTTTTTTGATGTATAAGTACTCTATGCATTGAAGGATCTATAAAAATTTATTTTGATTCTAAAGGACGTGTATCTAGATGCGAATACAAAAAATATATAAAGAGATTCATATTTCAATACAAAAGGTTAGATGGATACATGATAAACTAGTTCATAACCATTATAGTAACTGGTAAGATACATTGGTTTCAATTGGTGGAGATAAATATTCTCCCAATATAATTTCACTGTAATTTTATGATAAGTTCAAAAATATGGAATCCAATAAAAGTAGACCTTCTTAAATAACTGATAAGAGATGTACATCCACTCTATTTTTAGAGATTATATTCCCTCAAAAGAGACACATATTTTGGGTATAGGAAGTGTTATATCATATAGAGAAGTATCCACAACATGATCAATGAATAGTTATCCCATAGCTATATTAGTTCAGGGGTTGGTAATTTTTTTTAATATTATGTGATGAATTCAATGAAAAAACTACATAAATATTATGTAAAAGGATTTTTTATAAACATAATGATACAAAAAATTTGTATTTGAGAATATTTATAAATAAAAATTAACCAAACTAAGCTTAGAGGCCTAGTAAAACAAAAAAAACAAAAATTAAGAAGGATAAAATCTTTATAGGAGATAGAATCCCTAGTGAGTTAAGGGACTAATTTTAGTGAAAATACCAAGGGATTATAGATACATTTTTTTATAATCTATAAAAATTTTATAAATTAATTAACCCTAAAAAATAAATTTAAATGTAGATCATATGAAAAACATTGATGTGAAAGATGATAACACAATATAAAATGAAATTTTATAACATCTCCATAGGCTAATAAATCCCTAGTGAGGGAAGGTTGAACATTATTGACTAATTATTTAATGTTAAAATTTCATCATACCCTGATTGATAAAGAACTACTTCCAATGCAATCCACCTCAGCACCCCAACACCTAAAATGAAACTCAAAACTACATATAATCAGAACATAATTCACTACATTTAAAATAAAACAACCTGCAATGCAATGCAATTACAATAAAAACATAAAAACATAATTAACTTGCAATCATAACTACCAGAAATAAAAAAAGTGTAGATTAAATAATGAAAATAACCAACAACTATAATCAAAACCCCAACAGGACATCCTCAACCTAAAAGGAATCTAATAAAACATTATCAACAAAAAACCTACAATGAAACCAATAGAGAATATATAAATACCAATAAACCAGTATAAAAATAATGATAACAGAAAAAATAAATTGATGTACCTAACCAATGATAATATAAATAAAAAATATCACACATATATTAAGTCATAACAAATCATCAAGCATCCAATGTCATAAATATCAGTCAAAAAATGTAACGGATCAATCCATCCCTCATCACCATTAGCCTCATCCTATTCATCATCCTTATCCCCATCATCATCCTCATCCTCATCCCCGTCCTTGTCCTTAGCTTCATCCTTGCTTTTTTCCTCTGCCTCAGCCTTGGCCTTGGCCTTGTCCTTGACCTCTTCCTTACAGTCGTCCCCACCATCACCATCACCATCACCATGAATGAAATCATATCAACAACCACTAGGACTACTTCTCAGTGCACTATATAATTAATGCATCAAAAAATTATATTAATAAAAAAAAACCGAGGTCTATGGTGGAAGTGATGGACAGAAAAATTTAATCTGTTTCATAAATTTAGTGTTTTCCATTTCAACCCATTATTCTATATGCATGACCCCCTTTTCAGCCTATTATTTCTAGGCCTTAAACGTTTCTAATTCGGTGGTACTACAACTAGTACCTGAAGTAGGCAAATATCTCATTGGGACTATACTCTTCCTACATCGGCAACATACTCATTCATGGTTCTCAACTCCAAAAACCTTATGTAAGTTATCTTTTGGCCTAAAATTTTCAGGCTAATAGGAATCAAGGACCTTTAAATAATCTTGTTATAAAAATAGATATATTATTAAGTTACAATATATATATTAAAATTTTAAATCAATAAAGTAAAACTTACAATCTACTGATGTGTCAGTTCATTAACTGCACTACCATATTTTTTTTCTTCTCTAGAAAAACAATTTTTCTTGAGTCACACATCATTCAATATTAAATAACTCTATAAAAATTAAATTTAATGTAGTAAAACTTAATTTAAAATAGGTTACTTATAATTAATTTTAGAAGAAAAATAAAATGGATATTAATTTTAAATGAAGTTGAAAAGAAATAAATATGGTTTGATTTGATTCTGTTTAGTTTAGTTTATTTCAGTTTAGTGTGGTTGAGATTGATATTTAATATCTATTCCTCTTCCAAAAATTTATAACTTTAATGAATTATTGAGGAAATAATATAAATTTCAAGTCCAACGGAAGGATTATAAATGACTATCATACATTCATTCTGTTATGGTCTAAAATCATAGTCTTCCCCAAAGTCTAGAGGTTTTTTTTAAATCAATGAGTTATTTTTATTTTTTAGATGATTCTTAATTGAAATTAAATAATAAAAAAGAAATTATTAATGAAATACATGAGTATTTTAATTTAAAAACCTCAAATTTAATTAATACCTTGAACTTGGTACACATCCAATGAGTAATCATTTTCCAATAATGTTCTATTAGACATTCATCCATGATATTTATCACCTCTAAATACATGTAAACTCTATCAATACATCAAATATACAACTTATTTTTATAGTTTCTCTAAATCTCACCAAATTCCATTAGCTATTCTGGCCTCACACCCTCACCATTGGGAAAAATAAAATGAAACTTGCACAAAAATATTAATTCAAATAAATAAAATAATAATATATCATTAAATATAATATATTTCTTTACATATATTTGTCCCTAGGCGTTATCCTTGGCGTACTTTGGAAATTTTCTTCATTAGAGTGGGCTGACGATAATGATGTCGGAGTATTAGGCAAGCGTTCCCAAAAAACTCCGACATTCCCCCCTATTTTTTTGATCATTTGGTTTTATTTAATGTAATCCACCATCAACTGCATCTGACCATTCCAAAATGTACACATTCATGTATTACCACACATCCCATTAGTAGATCTAGTTGTTATAGAAGAAAAACAAATATTATCTCAATAAATTTTATAATAAAAATAAATTATGGGAAAAAAATTATTAGGGTTCTATAAATATACCTACAGTAGTCTGATCAATGGGCACTACTAGATCCGTAGACACTGAAGAACCATCACCCTATATAGATAGAGTGGGTCCCAGTGTACACTTCGAAGGATTAGACTGTGTCATAGAAGGATTCAAAGAAGAAGAAATGTGGTTTCATATAAAGAAGAAAATAGAAGGAAAAAAATATGGAATGGATGGAAGGCAAATGCATGATATCGATGAGGAGTGAGAATCATCATCAGATATGAGAAAGATGGGTGAGGAGGCTCATAGTTAAATGTTGGTGAAAAAATGGGTGACCTAAATATCATGTGTGATCCTAATGACACTATAAGATCAAAATGGGTGCTAGATGTTTAGTTAGTGGGAGGGACATGGCCTATTCAAGTACACACACTATAGAACCTAGCTTTAGTACCACCCACTCATATCGCTAACATATGCACTGGGATCACTAAGATACTCGTCAAATAACTGGAGCCTAATTGGTGGATCTTACATTATTGTTTTAAAAAAATTAATCACATGACATTATATGTTATTGATATATTTATTTGATATAAAATACTCCGATTAGAAACTAATTGAGGAACACCCATCTCATTAATTCTACAATTATTGACCATCATCTTTTTTCTTCGCATCTCATCAATAGGTTTCATTTCCAACATTTGAAAACAAATATGAAATTAATTATAAATGGATAACTGATGTGTTACCCAAAAAAAGTGACATGAATTAATTAAGGAATACCACATGTCAAACCAAATACATGATACACAGTGATACAAAAAATATAAATTTAGTGGGAATAAGATCAAAATAGAAAAAATTTCATATAATAAACAATACATTCAATTTTCATATTCAACATACATATGATATAGTTGTATTCTATATTGAATTTGATCTTATTCAATTTTTTAGGTTATTTTTCAATTTTTATTTCTCTTTAGTCAGTTGGTTAATTTTTGACAATTTATTAAGTCATTTATTTATTTTTATTTTTCTTTGGTCATTTGGTTCAATTTTGTTAATTGATCAGGTCATTTTTTTATTTTCATTTGTCTTAGGTCATTTGGTTTATATTTTGGGTTAGGTTTTTTGCTATTTTTTGGTTGGGTCATTATTTTCAATTTTTTGTATTTCCATATGAATAAGTTTAAAATGTACAATCCAATTCCTCATGTTTTTATTATAATTTAATTTTTTTTGTTGTTTTTGGATTTGTAGGATTGAATATAGTTTAATTAAATATTAGAAAATGAAACTCAAATAAAAGTACAACTAATAAATATTGAAAATTCACATTATGTTCATGTTAGATACAACATATTTTTGATCAATATTAAATAAATTTAAATAGTACCAACCTTAAAAAAACAAGTCAAGCTAAAACAAAAGAACCAAGAACACAGATGGATGATTCTATATATCCCCCCAAACCTCTGGTTCACAAGAAACTCTAACAATTGAGTTATTGGTGTCATCATAAGTAATAAATGGATTGGGGATAATGGATGTACGGATGGTTACAATTCCATCATCACCATCATAAAAAACATATCTTGGAATTAAGTTAATAATGACACCAAATTTAGGACAAAGATGATCTTTGACATAAAAAACTTGTGTCGTTACTAATGCCAATATATATGGTTCATATGTAGCAAGTTTGTGAGCCATGCCAACAGTTCTAAATCAAAAATCATAATTGAATGTGACATGCCTTATCATCAAATCAAACTACTGATATTTCATCATAGTGACTCGACCATTGGAGTAATAGCCTAATATTATTATTTTCTCAATTTCTCCATAATAAGATATATTTTCAAATAGAGGTATCATATTTGATGAAATTTCCTAAAACCATATTGTGGAAGTTAACATAACACAATCAAGTTATGTTACCATGTTCTTTTGTAATTCAGTGATAATAAATCGATACCCATGGATCAAAATTAATTTACATCCATGAACCACAGTACTAGGACAAAAAGAGAGAGATCTTATTTCCTCAAGGACATATTCAGCATGAAAAATCAATACCTGAAAAATAAAATAATATTAAACTTAATTAAATAAGTATTTTATTAATTTAATTTAGAAATATTTCTACCTTCAATTTCAACCAAGTAAAAAACTATTTGTTAGGAAAATTATATCTTCTTTTAAAAAATAAGGAACGATTCTTTCTATTTATCATTTATATATGTTCCCTATAGATAAAAGTAGAATTTTATTAACATATATGTAAAATTACATGAGCTGAAATATGATATACTTGTATAATTTATATACTTTATGTAGTCATCAAACAAATCACAATTGAACAAAACTGTGCGATGTGCCATTGCCTGCTCTTGAAGGCTTAATGTAATGGATGTATATGATCTGTGAATTCCTCCTTTTTGAGGGAGTGATGTTAAAATTGGTTCAATTTTCTAATTCTTTTTTATTCATTTTTCATTGCAATATTGTTTCCCATAGTAAGATCAGGCAAATCATTGAGCATAAATCCATATATTCATGAGCCAAGTAACCATTCAAGACATAACTTTCATGACGATTCTTGTTCCGGCCATAAGTTATCAATGTGTAAATATTTCATTCATTTGGATAAATCCATCAAAAAATAATAATATTCTTTGAGAAGTATTTTGGTCTGAATATTAATAGTCAGATGTAGCATGCATGTGAAAAATTATGGAGGAAATATTTTTCCTAAATCACCAAAAATTAATGGTTTATCTATCAATTTTTTTACAATAATGACGCAGAAAAATTATAAACAAAAATGAATCTAAAAAATGGAAAAACTGAATAAATGAAACCCTCGCATTATTGGACAAAAAATGACAGATTTCTATTACAATCAACTCATGCAGAAAAATGTAATAATCATGTGTCATCAAATATTTCAGCTTTAACTCTCTTCTATTGACATGTTTTGATAAATTTATTGAATATCCATTAAAAACTTTAATAAACTCTTGTATTTAAAAAAATTGATATTTTTTCTATAGGTGTCATAACATAAGAAGCACATGGAACATGTCATTTATCTTCACTGATACACACAAGTTGAAATTTTGGTTTGATCCCCCAATCCACCAATTCATACTAAGATTATAAATCATCTTTTTTATTTCCATTGACATTTAGAAGAATCAAAAGCAACATTTCACATATATTCTTTTCAATGTGAATTACATCTAAGAAATTATTTAAGAAATAAGTTGACCAATAAGTCAATTCAAAGAAGATACTCTTGTTCTTAAAATGATAATAGGTTTCATTGGAAACATTATTATTATTTCTAGATTTTATTTGACCTTTCCCAAATGAAAATCTTAAATCTTTAAATTCATTAAGCACATAAATTATATACATACACTAAGGTGGATCATTGGTCTCCATGGTCTTGTCAAATATTCGACGATTATTTCTATATAGATGGTCTATTGGAAAAATCATAGATTCCCTATAAAACTAAAAATATAGTGATATTTAAGTCTTCTAGACCGTGTATTCTTCATAAAAATAGGACATGATTGTTTTCCCTTCGTGCTTCATCCAGACATCATTGAATAAGACGAAAGATCATTGAACATCTACATAAGTGCAACATGCATATGAAATATGTCTTTCAATGATGCATCATATATTCACACACCCACATCTCAAATAAGTTTCAACTCTTTTATTAAATGTTGAATGTATACATATATATCATTTCTAAGATCAAAAGGTCAAAATATTAGTATACTCCAGAAAGTGAAATGTTTTTTCATACACAACCATAGGGGAAGGTTATAAATTTGTATGAAAACCGGTCATGTGAAATGAGAAGTAAGAATATTCCTAAATGTATTAAAACAATCACATGAATGACCCATCCTCACATTACACACATCAACCGCAGAATCAGGATATCGAGCTTTAACTCTCTACCCTGGAAATAAACCCACATGGTGAACCAACTAATCATTATTTTTCGTACTCATAGTATCATTCCATCTCATTTTTATTTATATTTTTTCTGACATGAAAACATTATTGTGTCTAGCGATCAATAGAAAGTGGCCCATTAATTTTTTATGGCACACAAGATGGTGTTCCATCATATTTTGTCTTCCATCGTGTTGTTCCAAATTTTATATAATCACTTCATTTAGTAGTTTCCTCTCTGAATAACTTGAAATATTTAAAGGAAAAATGGATTTCATTTTTTGGAAATCCATGTCCTTAAACTAACTTCCATGACATATGGTGGCTAGAGGGAATATCTACATCATCTTGATGTAATTCCTTCAAGAAAGTAATAATTTGATATATGACCGTATTTAAAATCCCATACATGGTTTTCCCATGAAACAATGGGATTAAAAATTCATTTTCTTAATTTTACTTCATTGACGATATACTAGATTAGTGGCGTCATCATACAATTTTTTCACCATATCAATATCATCACTTTCATTAGACACATCACGTGTATTCATATCGAAGTATTCTTAAGTTGACATACATTACTTCTCATGTTGATGAAAAAATAGAAACTGATCACATAACAAATTCTCCAATCCAGGTCTCTCATTTGGATCATCATCATTTTGAGATTACATTTTCTCCCCATTGTGATACCACACACAGTAGTTTGTTTGAAAACTATATTTTGTTACATGGTAGATAACTTCTACAAGGCTCAACCAAAGTACTCACACACAATTATAACATGGGAAGTGTATGTGACAACTCTCTGAAGCATTATCAAATGAAAAATCTTAAAATATCTCAAAATGGTTTTGAATATAACTTTTTATCTGATCGATTTCATACAATACACTTCTATCTATTTTGAAAAAAATAATTTTATAAGACATTTCATGAAATCGATTCAATAAGATTGATGTTTAATTGAAAATATATTTAAGTAAATAATAATTATTAATTTTATATAAAACCGCAACTAACAAACTACTCTATATGAGAATCATAATATGAAATAAAACCAAATACTATATAAATAATAAAATACTACAAATATAAAACCATGATATTGAATTCAATTATAAATATAATACCATGATATTGGTTGGGGTTTTGTTTTCTGAATTTGGTCGGAACATGCCTGTTTGTGTTTTATTAAAAAAAATTCAACTCAGGTCATTTTTTATCATTACTATAGAATTTATTTTAGTTAGGTTAAATTTAGTTCACTTTTTATTTTTGTTCAGTTAGATGCAGTTTAGGGTTTTCCATGTCTAATCATGTTTACTTGGGTTAAATAAATTCATTTCAATTCACTTCAGTTGGTTTGGTCATGTTTGTTTCACTATGATATTGATATGATCTCTTAGTTTGATTGGGTTTTAGTGTAAAGGGTTGATAGGTTCAGTTCATTTTTTTTTCAAGACTACTTTGGTCAGTTTGGTGATATTAAGTTTCGTTAGCGTAAGATCAATTCATTTCAATTTAGATTATCTAGTGGGTCATAATAAAGAAATAAATTGGGTGATTATATGAAATATAGCAGTTATAGTGGAAAATAATTGTATAAAGACCATATTAGTGGATGATGTCCTTGTATCCTATCCATGAAACATCCCCTATTAGAACAATATTTTCTCTCACTCTTTTCAAAAAAAAATCTCAAAATGTAATAACATGTATAAAAATTAATATTATCATGATATATCAAGTATTATAGAGCCAAAAAAATATATCTTTATTAAAATAATAATATAGAATGTATATATCATCAAATAAATTGTCAATCATTACTATATCACTCCACAACTTCTTCCACCAACTACTACCACCATATTATGATGATTAATGTCATATTTTATTCTTAAATTATTTTACCTTAATTTTTATTTATGATCCCTGTTTATTTGGTTTTGTGACTCCTTATTTGAAAATTAAATTTTGTAAAGAGTATTCCGTATCTTTTAAAAAGAAAGTTTCTATAGTTCATGTTAATATAGTTTGGATTAGAATTTTAAGAGTTGATGTAAGATCATTTGAATCAAAACATCTTTAAAAACATTAGGTTTTCTTGTTCTTTATTATCAGTTATACACTATTGACACATCAAATGTAATTATTGTTTAATCAACATATAATTTCTGAACACCACATTGTTTTACATATCATGGTGATATAAGAACCCATTTGGGGAGCATAACCCTTTTTGAGTTCAAATTCTAACTATAGACATCCATCTATGAATTAACATAATTATTCAACACAAATAGAATAAAGTTTTATTTGATCAGACTTATATTTTATGTTTATAAGGAGTATCACTTACTCATACGTGATATACTAGTCAAATTAACTCTATTGATTATCACAAAAACCCACCTTCCCTATATGACCATCATACCAATAAGAAAAATGAATATAAGTTTATAGAAAATTTAAGGGACCACCAAACTTGAAAATATAGAGAAAACTCTCCTATTATAATGGGATGAATCTACTTCGATATCATAGAAAAATATGAGAAGATAAAAACCCACAATCATTTCAGATGTGTGATGATTAAAAAATATTACATGAGAAACTATAAGAAATTGGATACCCAAGGAAAGAATTACTACTACGTGACTCAATATTTATATGGATTACCAAAAAATCAAGATAAAAGGGAGGAATGCAAAAGAAGAATAAGGGTAGATGTATACTTGTGTGACTCCTATATTAGATAGGAATAAAAAGAGAGTAGGAAGAAGATGTATTTCGTTAAATA
The DNA here is from genome assembly GCA_963277665.1 of Viscum album. Classification (NCBI taxonomy): domain Eukaryota; kingdom Viridiplantae; phylum Streptophyta; class Magnoliopsida; order Santalales; family Viscaceae; genus Viscum; species Viscum album. The sequence goes on from OY728126.1 coordinate 1,750,304,108, forward strand.
AAATTGGTTCTTTCAACTAATTTTTCTAAATTATCATCTGGATAACATATACATAATACACTTACACTGGGTACCTGATGGTCTACCTTAGAGAACCCCTATATTCAAAACCACATTGACTTCCCAATGACTAAATGACTATTTTATTTTTCACTACACACACGACATGGAACTAATCATTGCCTATAATTTTAAATAACTTTTGAGATAACTAAGACATTAAAAACACGTCCAAATAAATCATAAATCACCAACATTTTTCATCAAAACAAAAAACAAAAACCAACCCATAATTTAAATCAATGTTAATTAAAGAAGGAAAAAATAATTTAAGGGATAAAATATAACTCCGTTAGAACTTATTAATTTGAAGTAGAATAACAAAAATGAGTCGAATCTGTGATGGATCACTTGTTGGGAAGAAGGGTTTTCACACTAGGAAGAATATGGGAGATGTCGTTTAGGGAAAATCAAAACACAAAACAAAAAATAAATCTAGTAAGAACATATAAATCAATTAGAAATTACCAATTTGAATTTGAAGAAAAAAATGACTTTAACCAAGTATAGATTGTCTACTGGGAAGAAGGGTTCATATTCTAGGAAGAATGGATCTCTTCTTTAGGGAAAAATTCATGTGAAACAATTCTAGAGTGAGTACTATTTATTTGGGGTAATCTATCCCAAATGTTTTAAAAAACTGTCAGGACATATGGTGTATCCCAATAATTTTAAAAAATTGTTGGGATACCTTGATCAAATAGACCAAACCCCAATGGCTCTCTAAAACTATTGGGAAATCTATCTCTAAATAGACTTATTCTAATGGTTTGATAAAACCATTGGTATAGGGGAATTAGTATAGATTCTATTTACAGTAGTGGCTAGTACACAGATTTATTATCAATTTACCCGTCTACGGTAAATGATTCCCTTGATTAATCACAATTAAATTGAAATATAAGGTATACTATATATATATGACTTGGACTAATGTAATGTACTAAAATGGATTAGTTGGACATCTGTAGTACCCCTTTACATATTTAATGAAAGGCATCAGAGTGAACTATATTAAATCATTATGACCTAAATGAATTGTAAATGGTTGTATTTCTTGAGATTCCTTGTCACTTGTATGAAAGGTAAATAATTAACCTTTGACTTGTTAAATGGAATTATCATTATATAGTATAATTAATTAATTTAATTAAATATAAGGGGAATGATTATATATGGACCTTAAGAATATTATAAGAGTATTAAGGAATGAGTTATATTTTGGATTCCTGAGGGAATTCCATGATCATTCATAGATGCCATTGAGATTTAAGGATCCCAGTTTCCTTGTTTGAGACCCACCTTGTAACCTAATCACCTTCTATCAGTGGATTCTCAATATGAAACTGTATTATTTATCCTTTACAATTTTATGATTCATTTGATACTCTACTTGGATCTATCATGTATTTTACAGGCATTATGTGCCATGGTTACATATTTGGGCCTAGCCATTTCTTATCATATTTTACATTGGATGTATTCCTTGGAATCAATTATATTGTACTATTATGGAATGACTTGTATAATTATCCTTATATTACATGCCTACCCATGATCTATTCTATAATAACTATTGTTTTGGAGATGTTTGAGGTCTTGGATGCCTTATTTATTACCTTGGATCCCTTTTATTATTAATATCACTATAGGTTTCCTTGTTTTATCATGGAACTATTAATATTACTATAATATTAGTTTTTCAGTACTGGTATTACCTCACTAGACCTATTAATATAAATGGTAACAAAGTTATTTAATTAACTAGTTACAGATTCAGACACTAGTCAAGGGATAAGCATGTACTTGGCTATTTATGTTATTATAATGCTTTATTTTATATATGAATTATTCAAAAATGTTTCAGCTTATATTACACGGACAAGATGTTAATGATTTTTTGGTAGTGGCCAATTTAGATTTAATCACACCCTATACAAGAAGAATTGGTACCCATGTATAATACATGTATACAAGTGTTGACAAATGGAAGATTCTAGATTTAGATACTTGATTTTTTTGATTATTTAGGATAGAGTTTGTAGTAAATGATCGATATGGAGCTCAGGATGTTTGGGATAGTTTTTTGGTCGTTTTTTATACTTTTGTATAACATGTATGCCTACTAATTTGTATCTATGTTTCTATCTTTCTTGATACATGACATATATCATCATCATATTTTTTATATTTATATTAGTTTCTTTAGTTATTATCGCCTCATTCTTCTTCTTATATGTTTATTTATTACTAATTCCTCTATTTACTAGGGTTTCTTATAGATTCATTTTGCTACACTATGGTAATGAGGGAATAGTCTCCCCATAGACACACCATAGGCCCTTTCTTCCAAACACTAGTTAATGGAATTTAAGAGATGTGCTTAAGGCCATGTGGCCAACTAGGCTTGGGGGACCTCTTAATGGCATCGAGGTCGAAGATGTTACATTATGAAACAACTCCCTCAATATTTTTGTTGGTCCTCAGAACCGGTGAAATCTTAATGACTAATTAATTCTTTAGAGAACATATTTAATGTTATGATATGTTCAGAATATCAAAAGGTAACACATTCGATTTATCATTTTGAAGGTGAAGCCAATAAATGGAGGACTATTATTATGATCACTAATGAAAAGGATGAAATTTATTATATAGAATATATGGTATTTAAATATATATTTCTCAGAAAATATTTTCCTTAATTTTTTGTGCATAAATGAAAAATAAATCACTAGTTCTGAATTAAAAGGAATATTTTTTCTACCTTTAAAGATAAATTTACAATGCCTTCTAGGTATACACCAAATTTAATTCTAGACCATGTTAGTAACATCGATTTATTTTAATCAAGATTAAATATATTTTTATGGAGGTATATGGTTAATTGTGAGTTTATAGGTTATATGGAAATTTTTGTGTGTGTTAAGAATGTTTAGATGGAGTTTTAATAATTTTATAACAATAAGGACAAGGATTGATCTATGTGGTGGGAAATAGGGAAGCATTTATCCCATAAATTTGAAATAATTAAAATTTAATTAACATATTGTGGGAACTGTGTTAAGTGGGATTTTAGGGAATTTATTATGAGATCTGGTATGTTTTACTGATTTGGAAAGCCCTGGAACTTGGACGATGACTATAAATAATTAGGAAATAGTAATGGTCAGACTATTAAATATAAATAGGTAATGAAATGATTTAATTTTAAAGATATGGTCCACTATTAAAATATGTTTCCAAGGAAATATTTAATGGAAAATGATCACTAGAAAAAAAATTATAAATGTGTGGAAAATTTAGATGTTATTGTGGGTCTATAAAATGATGTAATGAAATATAGATTACTTGTTTACTATATGTATTCCAATGTCTTTTTTGATTTCGGATCAAAATATTATCTTATTTCTAAGAATTTTTATAGTAAAATTGAAATAATACCTCAAAAAAGGAAGACCTATCTTTTGGTAAAAATACATAGTTGAATTATTAAAGAAAATTATATTTAAACAAACCGTCATATCATTATATTTAAAAGGGGTTTTAATTAAAATATAGTTGTATTAACCTTTTTAGTGTTTGATTTTATATTGGGTATCGATTGAATTTATATTTTTCATGCGAAGATAAATAACAATGATAAATAATTCATATTCAATCATTAAAGTGAGTTTAAATTTGTATATAATAATGATTTAAAAACTTTCAGAACATATCAAAAATATGATAAACTGATTAAATATTAGAGTGAATGTTATCTTGAAAATATTATTTAAAATAGTGAAACCAAAAAAATTAGTGATGTACCAATTGTAAATAAATATATGGAGTTATTTATTAATGGTTATCCTAGTTTTATTTCTGATCAAAAGGATGGATTTACCATTGAATTAGTTTATGATGCAAATACAATTTTAAAACCTCCATATTTAATAGCTTTAGTTAAATTGTTAGAGTACATAAAAGTTACAAGGTTTTATTGATAAGAGTTTCATCCACCCTATCACTTCACATTGGGGTTCACATTTTTTTTATTTTTAATAAGAAATATGGTTTTATAAGACTTTTCATTGATTATAGAGCACTAAATAACATTACTATTTAGAAAAAAGTATCCTTTTACTAATTTCAATACTTTTTTGGACATCTATAGGGTTGGAAATATTTTTTAAAGATTTATATCAGGTCCTGTTATCATCAGAAAAAATTGATGGAAGAGGAAATTAAGAGGTGGAAATTCAAGACATGGTATGACTATTTCGCGTTTTTGGTTAGGGATGTTGGGTTTAAAAATGAACCTACTATATTAATGTATCAATGGAATTTAGTATAGAATAAGTTTTTGGATACATATTTGGTTTTGTTTATCAATTAAATTCTTGTGTATTCTAAAATTTATGTAATATCATGAGAGACATATACGGATTTGTATTAAAGCATTTAAATAAAATTAGTTCTATGAAAAAATTAATAAATTTGAATTTTGGTTAACAAATATTCATTTCCATGGATATATTATTTCAAAATTTTAAATAACATATGATCTTATTAAGATAAAAGTGGTGTAAGATTTTCCAAGACATAAGAATTCCATGTGGATCTAAGGTATTCTTATATTTTAGGATACTATCGATGATTGGTTAACAAAAATTATCTTCTATCTGGACCACTAACCAAGTGAACTCAAAATGTAGTAATTATGTTTGAAAAAGTAATGTGATGAATTATTTTAGAAACTAAAAATAATATAAGTGAATGCTACAATGTTATCCTTGACATCTAGAAATGTTGAGTTTGTTGTTTATAATGATTCTTCCTTAAAGGGTGTTGGTTTTATCTTAATGAAAGATGATAGGTTAATTTTATATGACCCAATTAAATTGAAACTCCATTATAATAATTAACCCGTGAATGATATTGTGATTATTACATTGTTTTTCTACTTTAAAATCTAGAGAAACATTTTATATGGGATAAACTGTATTATACGTACTAACTATACAATTATATATTATATCTTCACTCCAAAAGAGTTGAACATGTGGTATAGCAGATTGGTAATACTGATAAATGATTATTATTGTAAGATTCACTACCATTTAGGTAAATCCAAAATGTATCCAATGAATCCAATCAAAAAGATAATGCATCATTTATTATGTTACATTTAGAATATGATTCTTTATATAACGATTAAATAAACGTTTTCCAAGAAGTTGTGTACGTATAAACCCCTTTTATTTTGTATAATTTTATTCATCTTTTTCAATAATAATTAAGGATTCTCTGATATAAGGTCATGGATTTAAATAAATATTATTGTTTGTCAAAAAGAGTAAGTTACCTGAGTTTAATATTGACGAATAATGTGTTATTAGATTTGGGAAGAGGTTATATGTTATCACTATTTCCAAGTTGAATAAGTAATTTTTTAGTAAATAACATAGTCCTATATTATATGTCAATCCTTAAAGAAATAATATTTATATAGAATTTTAGAATATTATTAATGAGATTGTGTGAAGACGAATATTTCAAATATTTCATGAAATGTTTGAATTTTTAGAAGTTTAAAGATGAATGAAAACTGTAAAAGGGGATTCTTTATCAATTGTTAGTGCCATAATGGAAATGTGAGAACATATGAATGGATGTTTTTGGGTAATTACTAAAGACATTCATAGGTAATAATGGGATATATGTTGTTGTTGATCATTTTACTAAATCTATGCATTTTATTCCTATTCAAGATACTATATATTTGTGTCAACATTATATATTTTATCGTAAGTAAATAGGCCATATTACCAAGAGTTATCCTATCAATTTCATTTGATTATGATACTATATCCACATAAAAATTTTGAAATATACTTTATAAGGGTTTTGGTACTATGTTAAATTTTACTTCATATTTTCACCCACAATCTGTTGAAATATATTGTTATAAAATTATAACATTTGAGGATATTATTTTAGATTTCGAATTAGTGTATTAGGGATGTTCGAATCTATACATATATTTTGTTTCATTTTCTTATATTAATTTTTTTATTAAATTATTCAAATAAAACATTTTGAGGAATTATATATAAAGTAGTGTGAGACTCTAAATTTTTTGGATGATGTTGGTGAGAGTAAATATTTGGTACTAAAATTGGTAGAAGAGAGAGATTAGAAGGTAAATATGATTCAACAACACATGAGTGATGTCTAACATAAGAAAAAGAGTAATAAAAATAATTATAGGAAAGACCTTTAATTTGAGGTAGGTGGCTGAGTATTCTTAGAAATATCTCATCAGAAATGTATAATTTGTGTTAGTAAAAAAGTAATTATGTGCCCATGGTTTATTAGAAACTATAAAATTTTGAAATAAGTGGTATCAATTTCATACCAGGTATACTTACCTTCAATTTTATCTGATGTATATCATATGTTTCATGTTTATTTCTCTGAGAGAGTACGTACTTTATGCATCTCATGTTTTGAGCTGTAAAGTGGTCCAATTAGTAGAGAATATCTCTTATGTCGAAAGAATAGTTCAAATAACTAATAATAATGAGAATGGGTTGTGTAAAAAAATTATTTTACTGGTAAAGGTTTTATGAAAAAAAATTATGATTAAAGAAGAAATATAGAAATCCGAAGAGGCTATGAGAGAAAAAACATGACCTATTTGGTAATGTTTAAATTTATGGTGAACTATTTATAAAAGGTGGGAAAAAATTTGAAAACTAGGTAATATTAATAATAAATAATTTCCAAATATTATTTATGTTCTTAAATATATTTTATGTATTTACATATAATATGGTAATTTTATATGATTTTCAGTTGAAAAAAATTAATTTCTTATAGTTGAAGCGTTTTCCATAAAATATTTAGTTTTATTAAAATTTATATTTCTAAATTTTAGAGATTATAATTGATAAAATTAAATTAATTTGTATATTCATATTATTTAAATTATATAATGGTAATTTTTTTTGAATTTTTATAAAAATATTTATTTTTAAGTGAATTGTGAAAGATATCGACATTGAAAGTATTCCCACTTTTATGGCATTTTTGTTATATAAAAATAAATTTAAGGTTTATTATATCCTTTTAAATAAAAATAAATATTAAAAAACTAGTATAATTTTTTTATAATATAATTTTTACATTATTAATAAATTTTTATCCTTTGGTAAATTTAAGTGATATTTTTATTTAAAAAAATAGTATTGGTTCCTTTATTTTAATCAAGTAATTACATGATAAGTTTATATTTTTGATTAGATTTAAAGTTACAATAACATTAATTTTATTTAAATTGAATCAACTAATTCCTTTTTAATAAACATTATATTTTGTTTTGGTATAATTTTTTTATACTTTAAATAGTAATTATATAAAATAATGTATTAATAGTACTCTACGTACATATATTGAAATTAATTTGTACCTATTCTTGAAATTGGACTAGGTAAAATGGATTTCATATTAATTTTTAGGAGGTAAAAAATAGGAAATAATTTCTATTTATTTTTTTTCATTATAAATTGTAACCATTGTAAAACATTTTCACCCTAATAGTGGTTAAAAGAGTTAACGAGGGTGGTTAAAACTAGGCGATGTAGTTTAAAATATATTATAAAATTACTTAAATTTAATTGTATGAGTGGATTTAGAACCATCAAAATAAAATATTCTAAATATTTTAAGTTATGTTCACATTACTTTGAGAATGAAATATATTATATTTTAAAGTTAAAAGTAATTAAAAGTGTTCAAATCCCCTCAATTATAGAAGGAAACATCATATCCTCTATTATTAAGAAATTTTTATAATACCTATAAAAGTAAATTCCCTAATATCCTAATGATTTTCAATAGGTATTTTTATTCTCTAAATACCAATCCTATAAGTATTATGTTCAATGGAAGTATTTAAGGAGGAGTTATAAGTCCAAACAAACATACTTCATATTTTTCTTCGTTTTTGATGTACTTAATTTTTTTTCAAACAACTATAAAATAATTACATAATACTATTATATATATTAAATTTCATAATTTTTATATAAAAACTATTTTCTTTCTCTTTTCCTTTTTATGGGAAATAAAAATGCCACCAATTTGTACTAGTGGACCACCCCTTTCACAAAGCGATATGTTTCGTTTTCCATAACTGTCTCAAAAATATGGTCATAAAATTAAAATTGATGATATATAATATTTTTAAGACATTATAATTATTATGAGAATATAAAATATTAATTTTATTTTTACCCTTTCTATCAATTGGAAGAATATAATGTCCCTCAAGCGTATATGTGGAAGACCATCTCCACGAAGCGAAGTGATTTGTTTTTTATTTCTGCATCACATGGTTCATAATAAGAAAAAAAGTATAAATATGTAATTAATAAGTTAATTTTTATTTTTTGAAATTGAAAAATTATATTCTTTATTTCTTTTCCATATGGTAGAAAAATGGAAATGTCATTCGTTTTTTACATGTAGATTAACATCTCTTTTATAATACTTATTTCATTTTTGACATCCACCTTCCATGGATGGTTATAAAAATTATTTCAATATACTAAAATGATAATTTATTCACTATTATGAGTTTTTAGATGATTTATCCATTATCCATTTGACTATAGTCAACTCACTCATGTCATTTTGTACTTATAAGCTAGATGTTCTCAAAATATCCAACGTGAACTATACTATTTTTGTAATAAAACATTAAATAATAAAAAATGGAATAAATGAAATTTTGATAATGTATTGAACATAAAAATAGGTATTAATAAATTATAAAGTAATGTAATTTAACAACTAGTGAGGTTAAACTTATTAATTAAACAAATTGAGAATTGTGGTAAGGGGAATTCTTTTAAAAATCATATTTTAAAAATTTATTTCAAAATATTTTTTATCTATGCAGATGATATATTAAATGCTTCAAAATTTTTATTATTAATTATTAAAATAATTGTAAATTAAATATTTATTATTTTTTTACTTTCATAATAAAAGATAAAAAAATAATCTTTTCAATTTTTTCTATATGGGTTATTTTCAAGTTTTTACAGAAGTAAAAAAAATGTTTTTAATGTATACCGATTGAATACCCTTTCTAACCATAATTTTTATTATTTATTATAATGATTCATCTATTAGTTTCTATGATTTTTAATGAATCTACAATTTTTTACTCTTTGAGTAATTTTTAATTTTTAATAGTTTTTAAATGAAAATTATTTTTATTATTATTTTAGGAACAAGCTAAAAAGTGATTTGACATATGGGTAAAATATAATATCTTATGATATTTTGTAATTGGAAAGAAATATTTTATTTTTAATCAATAAATGTTTATTTTACATTTTATGTGGAAATAAGTGATCCCAATATACCTTTGATAATAGGGGATCCCAATATATCTCTCCATTACATTAGGTAAAGTGATAGAGTTTACTAGTGATAGTTAACTCTGAATAGTTGTGAGAATTATCTAGTTAGGAAATCCATTAAAAGGGTTTTTATAAGGGTAAATTTAAGGATAATTTCCCATGGTACCTATAAGATCTAAATTCAATGTTATATTAAAGTAAATATTTTGATTTAAAAAATGTATGAAAATGAGGGTATTTTTGAAAGGAATATTTATGAACTTTATAAAGGGGAAATTATTATTTTTCATGAAAAGGAAGTCATGTGTTATCTTGTTCTTCCAATAAACCCCCATTATTATGATTTCTACATTATTTATGATTATAAAATTATTATAAAAAATATTGAGAAATTAAGTTGTTTTCACGGATAAGTAAATGAATATTTTTGATCAAGTTTTATTATAAAAAAGATAAAATTTCTTAGGGATTATATGGTTTACCAATAGAATAGATTGAGTTTTTCTATTATATCCCATAATAAGCTATATTTTTATAATCCTATGTTTTAAAATGTTATCCACAAGGTTTAAAGTATATTAGTAATGTTAATAAAATCACATTTCCAGTAATGGTAGTTACCTTAAATAAAAAACGTGTCTTTATAAAGAACATGTTTTTTGGGAAAATGGAAATTTTATGGAAGTTTACACCTTTTAATGTGACCTGTTTCTTAATTCTATAAAACTCTAAACATAGAAATTTATTTTGGATATAAGTGATGAAATATAATCCACAAATCTTGTAGTTAAAGGGATTTTTATGTATGGACTGTTACAGTTTGTTTCAGAGTAAGGTTATATATAAATTTTGAGGTTTAGATGTCGTTAAAAAATACTATTAAGAGATTATAATTTATTTTTATATTACCACATGATAAATTTGATTATTTATATTTTTGATCAACAAATTTATATTTATTTATATTTTCTGGAATAGTGAAATAACAGAAATAGAGGTAGATTGGAAGTAGGAGGATGACATCCTTATAAACATGTAACATGAAATGATTGGAATTAGAATAGTATAGTTTATAACAGTGATAAATCTATTTATATAGGAAATTAATTGATATACCTATTACAGGGAGAGTCCTAATTTTATAATGAAAATATGTAGATAGTATGAAAATTAATTTTATAACACCCTTCGTATTTTGGGTGATCTTAAAACCTAATTAAAGTAAAATGATGGATTAATGATTTGGAGAAGATATATTATGTTCTTTTATATTCATAAAATTAAAGAGTTATAGTTTCTATTTATCATTTTTATGGTAAAACAAATCAATGGTAGTATTTTATTAAGTACACTATAGAAAATGAAGAAATTGATTCCATAAAATAGAAAACATTTAAAAAAAACTTCCCTGAAAATTGTTTTTTTAAATTTATTTGACTTAAAATGGAACTAAAATTCCTAAAGTTGAAGAAAAAGGTGGAGGGCTCGGTTTCAAAAAATGAAGATAATTTCAATATATTTTCTATTTATGTATAAAATTTCAATTTGGTACATGATAGTTTGATTGATCTATTTTACGTAGGATTGAATCCTTGTTCATAAATTGTAATTATTACTCATGATTTTGAATGCTATGGGGTAATTGTGAATTTTGTTAGGAAATTATATATTTGCTTCAAATTAAAAAAAAAGAAGTATAAGAAAAAATCCATGTGGTAGGAAATGGGGAATCATTCACCAGATTAAACTAAAGATAATAAAATTCAATTATCTTCTTATTATATGTTTGTTTAGAATAAATATAAGTAATGACTAATTAGAAAATGGATGTTTTTCAAAGTGGACATGTTGGAAAGTTGGATTTGGACTATAAAGAAAAGTCTAATGTTACTGGTAACAATGGTAATAAAAATTAGGTAGTGAAATGTTTTAATTATAATGCCATGGAACATTATAAAAATTCTCCTTCAAATAAAGTTATGAAGTATAATTATCAGTGGGATAAAAAGAAGATATGTGTGGAAAATTAATTTCTCATCTATATTCCACATAATGATGTGGTTATAGGTATATTACTTATTTACAATAAGTATGAAAATGTATTATTTGATTTGAGATCAACATATTCTTATATTTTTGAAAAATATTCATGTAAAACAGAAATAAATCTTCATTAAATGAATACATAAATTTTATTAAAAACTATTAGAGATATTTTTGAAGAGTAAAAAATTTATTGGAACATTATTATCATTTTATGTAGAATGTATTTTCATGAAAATACAATTGTATTTAACTTAGTAGAGTTTTATGTTTCAATATGTATGTATTGGATTTTATTTTATCATGTTAATATTGATTATTGATATAATGAGGTCATATTCAATAATTATTGTGAGTTTTAATTTGTAAATAATAATAAAATCATTTATTTTATAATATATCAAGAATATAATAAATCGATTAAATATTGGATTCAAGGTTATCTAAAACATATAATTTAAAATAAGGAAACCATTTGAATTATTGATGTTCTTTTTTAGATGAATATATGTATGCATTGCTTGATGAATTTCTCATTGTCTTTCGTGATTTAGAGGTTTTATATAGTACCTAATTGCTTTATGATTCTATGATAGTTTCAAAAGCACCATATCGAATGGATTTAATCGAGTTGTTAGATTTGAAAAAGTATTTTCAGAAGTTTCTTGACAAGTTTTTCATTTAACTGAGAACTTCACAATGGGGTTAACATTTTTTGTTAAAAATAATGATTGTTCTATGCAACTTTTCATTGAATATAAAGTAGTAAATGTCATTAATTTTAATAACAAGTGTCATTTTCCTCATATTGATGACTTGTTTGATCATCTCTAGGGAATGTCGTATTTTTAAAGATTTATCTTAGGTGTATATAGAATTTTCTAAAATTGAAGGAATTGGAAATTCTTATTAAAACATTAAATACTTTTTAGGAACATTATGAGTTTGTGGTTATGAATTTTGGGTGTAAAAAATACATCCTATATATTTATGGATCAAATGAATTGTGTTTTCTATGAGTATTTTTATAAATTTGTGTATATATATATTAATAAAATTATAGAAAATTATAAAATATATAAATATCATGAGAAAAATTTAATGATTATTTTGGATTCTTGAATAGAAAATAGATTTTATGTAAAATTTAGTAAATATAATTTCTTGTTTTAGAAGGTTTGTTTCCATGGACATGTTGTTTCTAAATAAGAAATACAAATTGATCATATTAAGAATACAGTAGTTGATATGTTTACAAGAACTAAAAATATCATAAAGAGTCAATTTTTTCTTGGATTAGTGAGTTATGATCAATGGTTTTTTTTTAAACATTACTCATGTATCTATCCAACTAACCAAATTTACTTGGAGTGGAGTTAAATTCATCTAGACAAAGGAATGTCATGAAGTTTTTGGAAACTGAATATAAGGTTTTTTAATACTATAGTGTTAGCCTTAACGTCTAAAAATGGTGTGTTTATTATTTACATAGATGCTTCATTGAAAGGGATTTTTTGTGTCCTGATACAAGATAATCTAGAAATTTCATATGCATAACGTTAATTAAATCTCCTTGAGAAGATTTACCCATATCAAAACCATGGGATTAAAGTAGTGATTTTTTTCCTACAAAATTTAGAATCATTTTTTATATGATGTAAAATTTGAAATATATAATTACTATAAAAGTATAAAGTATATATTCACTGAAAAATAGTTTAGAATGAGATAAAGAATATGGTTATAATTGATATTGGATTATCATTACATGATTCACTTTAATATAGTTAAAGAAATAAAATTTATATGATTACAAGATTCAAAAATATAGTGCTACATTAACAATTCTATGTTTGGAACATGATATTTTATTTATTGAGTTAATAAATATTTTCTTGGGAATTATTTTTGTATGAACCACGTCTATTTTGGCTCAGGTATCTCTGTAGTTATCCTTGTTAGAAATAATTAAGGAAGATTAAAGGGAAGACCATGGTTTGAAATAAATATTCAAATTAGTCAAAAAGTATTAGTTTCATTATTTTAATGTTAATGTAGAAGGTATTATCAGATATGGGAGAGGTTACATGTTCTAAGTTGTTCATAGGTAAAGAAATAATTATTGAGTGAATCTCACAACACTCCTTTTTATATTTACCTAAGAAGAAGAAATATGTATAGAGACCTCTATGGATACTATTTTTGGGAAGTTATGGAGAAGGACATTATGGGCTTTACCATGAAATGTTTTACTTTTTAGTAAGTTAAAACAGAATTAAAAATACCAAAGGGGACACATTATCTTTTGTTAGTGTAATAATGTAAATGAGAAAATATATTTATGGATTTTTTGGACAGATTAACAATGAAATACCAAGGTGATAATGAAATTTAGATTATTGTATTTGTTTTACTAAATATAGATATTTTATTTCTTTTTGAGATATAATATCTTTGATTTTAATGTATATAATGTATTCTAAGAAAATATTGAACTAACATGGAGCTCCCCTCTCCATTTTATATTATCACAATCCTATATTTACATAAAATTTTTAGAAGTTCATACAAAATTCATTGGGTACATAGTAAAATTTCAATACAACTTTTAACACATAATCTAATGGAAAATAAGGGTATAAGATTTAGAATTAGGAGAATATGATTCACAATTTATCATTATACTATTTGAGAAATTGATATTGACATCTATATTTTTTTTATTATATTATAATAATAGTTTTTATTAAAATTTATAGATGGAATATTTTGACACATTATATGGTATGTGGTGTTAGACTATATTATGTAGGGATCTAGTTGTTTAGAGGAAATTACTATGATTATAATTGGTGGAATAGAAGGTTGGTAAGGTAAAGACAATTCAGCACCACATGGGGGATGTTTAAATAATGAAAAATTGTTATGTAGATAACCATATGAAATAAATTTCATTTGAGGTAGGTGACCGTGTCTTTCTTAAAATATCTTCTTGTAAAGGTGTAATTAATTATGGTAAAAAAGGAAACTTGAGCCGATGGATCATATAAACTAATGAAATTATTGAGAAATTTCGATCAGTTACTGAATATGTAGCCTTAAATATTATTTTATCTTAGGTATACGATGCGTTTCATGTTTCTTTGCTAAGGAAGTATGTACCTGATGCATCTCATGTTTTGATCCCTGAAGTGGTATAGTTGGAGTATAATCTCCCTTATGTGGATGAAATATTTTATATTTTTGATCATAAAGAAAAATTATTACATATTATATTAATTCCCATAGTAATCTTTTTAGATAAATCTTAAGGTTGTATAAGTAACATGAGAATCTAAAGAGGATTTTAAAGAAAAATACTATAATCTATTTGGTATGGAATAAAATTGCAAGGACACATTTTTTAGAAGGGGGAAAATTTTTGAAACCCCCACAAAGATAATAATAAATCAATTTTATGTCTTCTTAAATTTGATAGTTATATTTTGTAGATTAATATATAATTATATAATTTTATAGGGTTTTTTATTCAGAATTTTTTTATTCTAGATGAAATGTTTTCCATAGAATATTTTTTTTCTTAAAAATTAAAATATTAAATTTCATAGTTAAAAATTGATACAATTGCCTTCATTTTTCAGATTTAACATATTGAAATTATCTTAGAATGAATATTGGATATTTTTTTTGAAAAGATTTAATTTTATTTGAATAGTAAAAAATAATAGTTTTGCATGTATTGTCACTTTTTTGACATTAGAAAGATATAATAATGAACATAATGTTTATTATTTTTTTAATAATAAATAAATAAATACATATATTTAATAATTAATATAATTCATTTTAAAATATAATTTTGAGCTTAGAAACCTATGTTTAACAGTTTAGAAATTTAAGTACTGTTTTTACTCAAATTCAAACTATTTTGGTTCATTTATTTTAATCGGGTATTTAAATGGTAATTTCTTGATTTTAGTTGGGTTTAAATTAAAAAAATTCTCATTTTACATAAATTAATTTCATTAAATCCATATCAATCAACATTAAAATTTATTTTGGTATGAAATGATTTTTAGGATTTAAAAGGGAATTTTATAAAATATGTTTTCATACAAATATTAACAGTAATTTTTACCACTTATGGAAATCAGAAATGGTAGAATGGAATTAAAATTTTGAATTATGAGTTTTTTGTTTTTCAAAAAGGTCAATTTCATTTTTGGTCATTGGTAATAGTATCCATGGTAAACAATTACCACTATGGTAATTTATAAAAGTGTTGTGGGGGGGGGGGGGGGGGTCAAAATAGAATATAATGCTTAAAAATTATAAAACATTATTTAAAATAGATTGTATTTTTGTAATTTGAATCTTTATAATCCTATTTTTATAATATGTAATCATTTTATACTTTAATTTCAGAAATCATTATATTATATTTAAAAGTGTTATGTATTTATAAGTGTTCTACTCCCCTCACTTATAAAAGGGAACACCCTATCCACACATAATCAAAAATTTATTCCACTTAGCACAAACAAGACCTACCCAAATGTTTTACCAAAATTTCTTATCACACCTTAGAGGTCATGGCCTTCTCAAAAGACCAATCCTAGAATCATTAAGGTGAAATCCAAAGAGAGATATCGGAGGGGGAGGTATAAGTCCTAACTAACATATTTCAAGTTTATTTCTTTTATATCTCCTTAAATTAAAATTAAACCACTATAAAATAATGAAATAATTGTCTTCTGCATAATTAAATGATATTATTTTGATGAAAAAACTCTTTTATATCTCTTTTCTATCCTATGGTTAATGAAAACATCCCCCTTGTATATGTATGGATTACCTTCTCCGTGAAGCGATGCGTTTCATTTTCCATTAACACCTCACATGAATAGTTAGAAATATGGAATTAATGAATATATAATATATTTATGAAAATATTATTATTATATAATTAAAATATGTTACTTACCTTCTTACGCTTTATATCCCATGGAAAATAATAACAACACTCGTGCGTACATGTGGAATAAAACCTCTTAAAAGTGATGTAATTTGTTTTTTCTTACTACCTTATATGGTCTGTCAGAAAGATGGAACAAATAAATAAATATAAAATTTATAAAATATTCATGAATATATAAAATTAAAATATTATATACCATTATTTAGTTTACATCCATTATAAAATGGAAATTTTTCTCGTGTATACATGCAGATTATCGCTTCCTTGGTACGACGTATTTCACATTTCACATACACCCTCAATTTATGATTCAAAAAATGTTTTAAATGTACAAAAAATAATTTTATCATGATTAATATTATTGATATTATGTAACCATGATACATTTGACCATATTAATCCCACTGAAGTCATTTTGGACTTATAAATAGAATGTCTTCAAAATATCCAACTTGAACTTAACTATTTTAGTAACTATATAAAACTTGGTAACAAATAAATTAAATTGAATAGTTATATTGTAATGAACAAAAAAATATTTTTAATAATGTGAAAACCTAATATAATTTCATTATATAGGAGGGTATACTTTTGAAAGAAATGTGGTGGGACTTTAGGCAAGTGAATTTTTCTTAAACATCTTGTTTTAAAGTTTTATTTTTAAAATTCTTCTTATATGTAGCGGTTCTTTTTTAAATTTCATGAATTATATTATTTATTATAAAAAAAATTCATGGTAAATTTCATCTTCCTTTTGAATTACTTTATATAGGATTAAAAAGAAATATTTTCAACATTTTTTGTATGGGTTATTTTTGAATTTTTACAAAAGTACATAAAGAATTTATTATAAACATATAAGACTATAAAATACATTAGAAAAATCAAAAATTTTATTCATTATAAGGTTTCCCCAAAAAAATTCTATGGTATTTCAAATAATATACTATTTCCATCACATCAAGAAAATTTTCATTTTTAAGAGTTTTTCAAAGAAAATCTTTTTTATCCTTATTTTTTTAGTAATCCCAAAATTGATTTTTGCTACGTGTTAAACAGAAAATGTTATGACATTTGACTATGGAAATGAAATATTTTCATATTTTTTTACTCATGATATGGTTAATTTAAATTTTATATTATATAAGATGTGCCCAACATAGCTGTGATAATGGGTGAACCCAATAAAGTTTTCCATAACATTGGGTAATGTGATAGCATTTAATGGTGATTGGTAATTCTAAAGAGATGTGAAAATTATCTAGTTAGGTGATACAATTTTAAGGGTGAATTTAAGGACATTATCCCAAATTTAATATATTATTCTCTGGATATTTTTTTAATGGAAATATTTTGATTTTAAAAGGTAATAAAATGAGCATATATTTATAATGAATGTTTGCAAACTTTTTAATGGTTAAAGTATTTTTTCATGGAAAGTTACTCATGAGTTTTAGTGTTTTTCTGAGAGACCCTCATGATTATGAATTTTTATTTTATGAATTATTATGAAATTATTATGAAATATATTGATCAATTATGTTGTTTTTATTGATAAGTAAATTAATATTTGAGAAAAAATTTGAATTTGAAAAAGGTAAACTTTCTTATTGTTTTTTACGGTCACCAATGGATTAATGGGTTTTTTCTTTTTATTTAACATAATTTTATTTTTTACACATCCAAAATTATCATATATTTATTTTTATTAATGATGAGTAGGAAAATTAATAATTTTGGATTGAAAGTAATGGGATCTATCTGGAAAGAAGAAATTGTGACATTATAAAGAACTTGTTTTTTTTTTTGGAAAAAGAGACATTATATAGATGTTTCCACTTTATATTGAAACAATTTTCATAATTATATAAAAATATAAACAGAAAAAGTTGTTTGGGATATAAGTTATTAAATATAATCCATAAATCTTGTAATTAATGGGGCAATTATATGCATACTATTATAATATGTACATTTTATTTGGTAAGAAGAATCAAATTTTATTGAATGTTTGAGAAGTGATGTCAATATGAAGAATTATTATTCTACTTAATTGATTATGGTGAATAAAGTTAAAAAGAATGATTAATGATTCTTTCCTTGTTATAGGGAATTATCATCAACATCAAAAAATTTCGATACAACCACTCAATGCTATTCTAAATATTAATATAGAAAACTTATTTTTTAGAATCTTAGGAAAACCAGAAAAATATTTTAATATATCAGTGGATCCACTTTCTAAGTGTATAAATTTAGGTTGGTGGCCTAAAATTACACTTAAACAGACATAATGTAAAGTGACCCAAACATTTAATTAATATGTAATATATCTAATTAGTGAAACATTCATTACTTATTAATAATATCCAGGCCATAATAGTAAAGGTTTTACAAATTTTGAAACTTGGATACATAAAAAATGGGTATATAAAACATAAAACTTGTTTGCCACCATATTGTTCATAACTATAAACCTTCTTAGAAACACATAATTAAAACCATCATTCATTACCTGGGAAAAAGAAACATAATAATGGGTGAGCTGAGATGCTTAGTAAGGGTAAATTTATGAGATATCAATCAATGATCAGGAGTGAACATTATATAGGACTAAGGGTTAAATAAAATGATCTTAACAACTGTAAATCATACCCATTAGCTCATAAGTAATAAAAATGAAACCATAAATAATGTTTTATCAATAAAAATACAAAAGAACTAAATGTGAAAAATTATTAATCATTAATAATCAACCATGAGAGCATATCATTAGAATAATACATAAGTTTGTGGCATTCAAATATACATAGAAAATAAATTTATTAGTCAAGGTTCACTCAAAATAATTTAATTGTGGAAAAATTAAAATAATATAAATGCCTACCAAGACATTTCCAACATTCTTTTAAGATTAACTTCTATTTAGTTAACTTTTTCATCTAACAAGATCTTATTAAATATGTTATATCTCAAGAGTTTCTAAAATATATCATTATTACCCAAGAAATTGAAGGGATATAAAGTACCAAATTTTCATTGGGTTATAACATAACAACATATCCTCGGTTTATAACATTTCCTCCAATCCCATAATTATAATCCATTCATTTGTATTTGACAATATTAGAAAAACATTTATTGTTACATCAAATATTAACTCATAGAAGGAAAATGGGTTTCATAAAAATTTCATCATAATAAAAATAAACCATATATATAAATAATAATTATGGAAAACTTTTATAACATCCCTAGTAATGTATAATAAACATTAAATGTTGTTTTTATGTATAAAAAATACAATTAAAAGATCACTAGAACATTTCTTGAAGAAAATACCCTTTTCATTTTGAAATCAATTATTTATAATCTAAAACTTTCAAAATATTAATGAAATGATTTTATTACAAAAGAAATTATAAATATTGTAAATTAATCCTCAAGGAAAAGTTTATTCTTGATTTTTCGGTATTCCATTCATGTATTGTATGTTAAAATAAAAATTCATTTCACATTTTTTGTAAAAAGGATAAAGTATCTCATTCAAAAAATGACAAAACACTCCTTTAATTATTTGATATGAAATAAAATTTGATTAAAAATTAATTTAATAAATCTTTGTGGAATATTAAAATCATTCTTATATAGTTTTTTAAGAAAAAATAAACATAGAGAAAAGATCCCTGTCTGAAGAGTGAAACTGAGTTGGTTTTCATAAAACAATATTTTAGTCTAGTCAGTAAATATAGAGAGAAAATTGAAAGGAATACATGTAATGTTTCCAATTAATATAGGTAAAATCAATACATAATACTTGGTAGAGATATATCATATAATAAAATTCATTTAAATTAAGCATAAATGATCCTTGTGAAAATGATATTGAAACATAAAACCCTTACTAATCTGATATCTTTGGATTCATAACCCCCCATATTATGAATATCATTAAATGGATATTTGAGTACTATAAAAATAGGGATATCCATGATTCAAAAAATAAATGGGGTAGTAGATAAACCTCATAAAAAAATGTGTATAATATAAAATAGGTTCAAAATAATTTAATTTGGGACAATAAACCTTTACCAGTTTGATAACTTTCAAATAAAATCCCCATTTGATGAAATAATTTGAAGAGAAAATTTATATACGACGAATTATGAATAATAAATGGTGTAACATATAAAAGGATTTGTATGAACACATCATAAACTCAAATAGGTGTATAGTATCAAACATGTCTCAATGAATTAAATCTTAGAGGAAGAACACTTATAACTTTAGTAATTTTTGAATAGAAAGTTATTAGAATCTTGAAAATCATATAGTTATATAAATATATTTAATTAAATAATTTATAATTAAATAATAAATTCTTTTAGAGTATATACTACATATAAATAATAAATTACTGTGCAACATTAATAATATGTCTCAATAAAGAAAAATTTAGATGAAATACCTCATATCTGATTTGATATATAAGTTCTATAACCTCTTATATAATTAAGTAAGATTTATAATAATTATATAAACAAATTTATTCATATTTATAACATCATATATGATACACTTATAACTTTTAAAAACTATTTTATTAACAATTTTCAATTAGAGTCACCAGTTTCTGTGTCAACTACTTTATTTTTCTAGAATACATTGGTTTGATAGTTCTATTCATTGGAATTTAATCATGGTTCCTTCATAACAGTAATGTAAATAATTATATAATAATCATATTTATTAATTATGTACATATTTATTACTATCTATATTAAGCAGCAATGAAAAATTCATTACAAGTACTTCATTGACAATGTAATATGTACGTACACACGAGTAATGTTTCCACTTTTTGATGGATGGCACAAAAAGGTAAATGAAAAATAAAATTTTCTAAAAACAAATATTATAGGATAAATATAATATATGGTCATTAAATATATCCTTATTTCTATCCATGTAAAGTTTAAATGGTAAAAAAATCACATCACATTGTGGATGTGGCAATCCACATAGATGTGGGAGGGACATTGTCACTTACCAATGGGTTATATGGTAAGAAGGTTGATAAGATAATAGGTTTCCATGTTTTAAACAGGTTTGAAAATTATAAAGGAATTTAAATTTTCTTTTTTCTATGGGATAAATCTTATGTTGAGATTTAGAAGCTAATTTTGAGAGTTGAAAAAACTAAAAGTTTTTTTTAGATGTGAAATGTGGTCTGAAAGCTCTATTAGAGGGTTTGAGAGTGTATCAACTATTCGAGACCTAAAATGGAAGTTTTGGAAAAAAACTTCTAACTGAATTTTTTATTTATAATTAGTATTAACCATGTGGCATAGCTGTAACATCCCAAGTAAGTAATGAGTAATATATATTTTTATCTATGTCTATTAATGAATTAGATAGTGTTTTAGAGGCTTAAAATGAAAATAAATCCAATCTTAAGCATGGAATACACTAATATTTTTAAAAGTTTGTTTTACTGCCTTTTGATGGAAAACCATTTTTAAATATATATTTTGACAATTTTATAAGCTATGTTTGTCAAAATAAACTTATTCTTTATGATTTGGACATAAAAATTTACTTTGTGTGAATTTTTGGTATTTTTCAGAAAATGTTCATTTTTTAATGAATAGTGAAAAATACTGCATTTTATATCAAAACTGCTTTTTAATCTAATTTATTTATATGATTAGATTATCTTTTGAATTGGTTTTGAAGTGAAATTAGAATATATTTTTACCATTTAATCCAATGGTGGTCATTGGAATCAATTTCACTTTGAAATTGCACTTAAACTGGTGTCAATCTTTTGATACTTATTGTTTCATAAAAACACACTATTTGTCATGACAGCGGGAATTAATCATTAAATTAATTAATGTGACTTATATGTTTTGAATTTTGTAAAATAGACTTCATTTTTTAATTCGGAATATCAAATATAGCTTAGGGTGAATTTTTGGTATTTTTCTGAAAAACTTCAATTTTTGATGAATAGTGAAACCACTAAGTGGTACTTATAAAAACTGATTTTTCATTTAAATGATATTTTACCACTTCTGTGTTTTGAATTTCAAAAATCCGACATACATGGTTATCATTAAGAAGTAAAATGTGGTTCAATAAGATTAACATAATTTTTTGGTGAATAGTAACTCTTAAGTTCTTAATCGCGATTAGAGGTAATTAGTGTAGTTTAAGGTAAAAATAATGCTTTAATAAAATGAGATGAGCTTGAAACATGTCCTACCCTCATTTTATGTGTCATGGCCGACCGATACAATCCATGGGTAAACTTGGGGACCCCATGGAGCCACTTTGGTTGGGAAATGACATAA
The DNA here is from genome assembly GCA_963277665.1 of Viscum album. NCBI lineage: Eukaryota > Viridiplantae > Streptophyta > Magnoliopsida > Santalales > Viscaceae > Viscum > Viscum album. The sequence goes on from OY728126.1 coordinate 1,750,326,961, forward strand.
ATAACTTTTTATTTAATGTAAAAGTAAAAATGACACAAACATGAGATGTTTTACTAAAACCATTTTTACATGGGGTTATAAAGATCAGATTTTTGATTAAAAATAGTAATTGGAAAGATAAAAAGATTTCCTAAATCATAGTAGTTTTTAATAATTTTTAGACTTTAAATAAATTAAATTATTTATGACATCATGATGATGGAGCGATGACCTCATTATTTAACGATTTAAATAAAATGGAAAGATAATGTAAAATATAATACCTACACATGGACAAAACCCATTGGATGGGTGGATTTCGAACCCTTATCACCTTTCCTCGAAACACATCAATGTGGGACCTCTTAAATCCGAATACCATTGTAAAGTAAAGTGACTTTTCTTTACCTTCCAAGAGTGCCCCTCCTCTCCTCTTATAAAAGGCCCCCACCTCTACCTCCTTACCCACACTCCCAAAGCCTTTGGCTCGGCCAAACCCTGCCCAATTTGTCTCTCCACATCCCTATCTTACTCCTTAAAGCATCACTTTGGGCAGAATTCTTTCCAAGGAAGCCTTTGAGCTCAAATCTAAGAGAGTTACCCGATTTTAAGGTAATGTCTTCTTTTGAGTCCTTTTGTTTTATTTTGCTTCTCCAACCCCCTAAACTATTATATTCTTTTCTTTTGTAACAACTCCAGTATCCTAAGTATACTATAATTTTTTTATAAGAATTATTCGATCTACACTTACACACACCTACATCTAATGGTTAAAGGACATACTGTTTCCGTGGATGGTGAATTTGTGCCTCCCGAAACGATGATTGTTCAAAATTATTTTAACACCTTCAAAGGTTTACTTTAAGATGTCACTATATTTATATATGTTATATAATATGTTTATTTTCTCCTTAATCTTCTGTATTTTTCATTTTGGGCTTACCTTTATGGTTTCCATTATGGGTAAACACGATATCTTCATTTAAGGAAGTGTGGACTACCGCCCCCTCAAAGTGATTTGATTCGTTAAATACCATATGTGGGACGTATAAAGGATGGAACTATGATATTATATATTATGTAATACTAGAATTATAATATACCTCTATGTCATTATTATTTCTTTCCATTAAAGTATGAGATAGAAATGAAAGTAGCGTTCATGCGTATGTACGGCTTACCGTCTCCATGAACGGTGCATTTCATTTCTTATCACCAAATGTAATGTACTTTTAAAAGTACTTGTATATAATGGTTATATATAATTAATGATACATCTAAATGATGAATTTAATTCTAGAATTAAAATATACATACCTCTCATTTAGTTTTAATTCCATTAATATGACAAAGAAATGAAAATAGTGTTCATTCATACGTACGGCTTACCGTCTCCATGAACGGTGAATTTCATTTCTTACCTCTAAATTATTATGTAATATTATAAATACATATATATTCTGGATATATATGATATATATTCTATCCAAATCAGGAATTTCATCCTGGATATAAAGAACCTTTGACCACACGAACAACATGTAATTGTAAGAAATCCACTTTCGACTTAAGAACCAAATATCGACAAAACAAACATTATTAACTTAAATGGTTACATAATGTTTATAAAATGGAAATAAGTGATATAAAAGTAATAATGAACTTTAAAAAGTTTCTTAATCAAGTAGAAATAAACTCAAGTTTATTATTCAGGATGTTAAAGAACGATCTAGTCAAGTCGGACCCGAGGTAAGGGACTTCGTCTCAATCTCTTTTCATTGAGGAATATTTTGTTTTATACACAAATTTCTTTTATACGGTGTATAAACCCCTTTGACTTTTAATTTTATACAAAAGGAATCTTTTTCTACGAAGCGTTTTACTAAATGACAAAAAGGAATGTTTTTTTACGTACGTGGTGACAACGACCTTTTCCGCCGCCGCGAGTATTATTTGGTCTTTGGCTTACTCAACAAGCAGTAATGTTTTTAAAATAAAATAAATACCATATACCCTTTTAAGTATTTTGGTATTGAAAATGGTTTTGATAAAGGATTCTATTATGTCAATATATATATGATATATTGTGATTGAAATGTGGAAATGTTATCATTCCTTTATATTGGTTTTATGTTTTATGATTTTATATTGGTACTTGGAAATTTTAATGGGTGGTTACGTGATAAACCATATGACGGGTGGTGCCGTGAATACCAGGACGGGTGGTTACATTATAACCTCCAATGCATTGGGTATGGAAGTCGGACGTATGGCTATTCCATTAAGTATGTATGGAAGTTGGCCGTATGGCTATTCCATTAAGTGAAATGTGTGGAAGTCGACCGTATGGTTATTCCACTTAAGTATGTTTATGTCCCATGTTACCTTTATATATGTTATGTGTTCTTTATATGGGTTTTATGGTAATACTTTGGTTACAAAAAGGTAACTAATGATATTTTATTCAGTGAAGAGTTTTTTACTACTTCATGAAGGTGAAGGTATTACTTTGATAAAGTATACATGGTTTACTTGATGTTTGAAAAACTAACAGTTTTCATTCTTTGTGTATACCTTACTGGGATTTTTATGCTCACCCCACGTTTTTTTTGAAATGTTTTTCACAGGACTTAATGTGGAATAAGGTCAAGGATGGGATCAAGGGAATGTCATGCTATATAAAACATGGAACTAGACATGTTTCTTTTTAAGAGTTTTTTATTCTATGGAACCTTGGTAGAAGTGTCTACTTTGTAAATCTTTTGAGATGTAATAGTTATGTTCTAATTCTCTAAAACTCTAAACCTGAAAAGATCCTTAATGTGAATTATTCATTTAATTCAATATTAAGCAATGTTTAAGGTTGGGGCCTTATAGTTGGTATCAGAGGTCGGTTTAGATAACTTTAGGAGTTAGAATTATATTAAATGATTATCCAAAAATATTTTTTGAAATGATATAGCATTTGAAGATTACCATGTTGCTTCATCTAAGACATGTTTGTTCAGAATGGTTTTTCATAGAGGAAACAGAACAGCTTTTCTGGGAAGGCATACAGAGGGAAATGACCTTTCAAATCAGTATCCTGAGATGGTCAGAATTAGAACTAAACAGTTTGTTGCAGTGATGGCTCAGTTGACTCAGGTGAAAAATGTTGGTTGTTTTTATTGATGATATTTTGGTGTTTTCTAAAAGTAAAGAGGAGAATGAAAGACATTTAAGGGCTATCTTTCAAACCTTAAAAGAAAAGAAACTGTATGGGAAATTCAGCAAGTGTGAGTTTTGGTTGCAACAAATTTCATTCCTTGGTCACATTGTTTCTAAAGATGGGATAACTGTTGATCCTGCAAAAACAAAAGTTTTGGAAGACTGGCCAAGACCCACAAATGTAACTGAGATTCGTAGCTTCCTTGGTTTGGCAGGCTATTACCAAAGGTTTGTTAGAAATTTTTCACGGTTATCTAGTCCAATGACTAAGATAACTCGGAAGGGTGTTAAGTTTATCTGGACAAAAGAATGTGATGATTGTTTTCAAAAATATAAAAGAAGATTGGTGAATGCTCCAGTTTTGGCACTACCTTCTAGGAATCGTGAGTTTGTTATCTACAGTGATGCTTCATTGAAAGGACTTGGTTATGTCCTAATGCAGAATGATCAGGTAATTGCTTATGCTTCACGACAGTTGAAAACTCATGAGTTGAATTACCCTACACATGATTTGAATTAGCTGCTGTTGTTTTCGCTTTAAAAATTTGGAGGCATCATTTGTGTGGAGTAAAGTGTGAAATATATACTGATCACAAAAGTTTAAAGTATATATTCACTCAGAAAGAGTTAAACATGAGACAGAGGAGATGGCTGGAATTAATCAAGGATTATGATTTTACAATTCATTACCATCCAGGAAAAGAAAATAAAGTGGCTGATGCTTTGAGTTGAAAAAGTAATTCTTCATTAGAAATGTTGAGTTTGGAACGTGATCCTTTGGTTAAGGATTTGATGAACATTGGCATAGAAGTTGTTGGTGTAGGAAGTTCTTCTGTTTTTTTTAGGTATCAGTGAGATTATCTCTATCAGATAGAATCAAGCAAGCACAGAAGCAAGACAGTGAGTTGTAGAAAAAGGTAGAGCTAGTTCAGAAAGGTAAGTTGCCTGAATTCAACATTTATAATGATTATGTTTTGATATTTGGGAAGATATTGTGTGTGCCTTGTGATTCACAGTTGAAGAGAGAGTTGTTATGTGAAGCTCATAGTTCTCCGTTTTCAGTTCATCCTGGCAGTACTAAGATGTACAGAGATCTGCAGGAGTATTATTGGTGGGATGGAATGAAAAGAGATATTTCTGATTTTACTGTGAAGTGTTTGACTTTTCAGTAGGTTAAAGCAGAGCAGCAGTTACCGAAAGGGATGCTTCAGCCTTTACCAGTGCTAGAGTGGAAATGGGAGAATATATCCATGGTCTTTGTTGTGGGATTACCGAAGATATCTCGAGGTAATAATGCAATCTGGGTTATTGTGGATCGCTTGACTAAATCTGCTCATTTCCTTGCTATACGAGATACTTTTTCCCTAGATCAACTTTCCCGTTTGTATCTTAATAAGATAGTCAGGTTGCATGGAGTTCCTCTATCCATTGTATCTGATCGTGATCCCAAGTTTACTTCTAACTTTTGGAAAGGCCTTAAGAAGTCGTTGGGTACTGAATTAAATTTTAGTACAACTTTTCATCCTCAATCAGATGGGCAGTCAGAACGAACAATTCAGACCTTGGAGGATATGCTACGAGCTTGTTCGATGGATTATCAGGGAAGTTGGGACCAACATCTTTCTTTGGTTGAGTTTTCTTATAATAACAGTTTTCATTCCAGTATACAGATGGCACCATTTGAGGCATTATATGGGAAGCGGTGTCGAACTCCAGCATTTTGGGATGAAGTGGGTGAAAGGAAGCTGATGGGACCAGAATTGGTAGAAGAGATGACAGAAAAAGTTCTGTTGATTCAGAAACACATGAGAACAGCTTAGAGTAGGCAGAAGAGTTATGCGGATAACCGGAGGAAGGATCTATCTTTCGAGTTATGTGATCAAGTTTTTCTCAAGGTTTCTCCATGGAAAAGTGTGATGAGATTTGGTAAGAAAGGAAAGATGAGTCCAAGGTTCATTGGACCATATAAAATTCTGGAGAGAGTTGGATCAGTTGCATACAGAGTGGATTTACCTCCGAGTTTATCTTAGGTACACAATCTTTTTCATGTTTCGATGCTGAGAAAGTACATGCCAGATCCATCTCATGTTTTGAGTCCATAGGTAGTTCAGCTGGAAGAGAACCTATCTTATGAGGAAAAACCGGTCCAAATTCTTGACCACAGGGATCAGGTGTTACGGAATAAGGTGATTCATCAGGTAAAGGTTTTGTGGAAAAACCATATGATTGAAGAGGCAACATGGGAATCTGAAAATGCTATGAGGGATAAATACCCCCACTTATTTTGATAAGTGAATAAAATTGCGAGGATGCAATTCCCAAAAGGGGGGAAGGATGTAACATCCCAAGTAAGTAATGAGTAATAGATATTTTTATCTATGTCTATTAATGAATTAGATAGTGTTTTAGAGGCTTAAAATGAAAATAAATCCAATCTTAAGTATGGAATACACTAATATTTTTAAAAGATTGTTTTACTGCCTTTTGATGGAAAAACATTTTTAAATATATATTTTGACAATTTTATAAGCTATGTTTGTCAAAATAAACTTATTCTTTATGATTGAGACATCAAAATTTACTTTGTGTGAATTTTTGGTATTTTTCAGACAATGTTCATTTTTTAATGAATAGTTAAAAATACTACATTTTACATCAAAACTGCTTTTTAATCTAATTTATTTATATTATTAGATTATCTTTTGAATTGGTTTTGAAGTTAAATTATAATATATTTTTACCATTTAATCCAATGGTGGTAATTGGAATCAATTTCACCTTGAAATTAGATTTAAATTGGGGTCAATCTTTTGATACTTATTGTTTCATAAAAACACGCTATTTGTCATGACAGTGGGAATTAATTATTAAATTAATTAATTTGACTTATATGTTTTGAATTTTGTAAAATAGAATTCATTTTTTAATTCGGAATATCAAATATAGCTTAGGGTGAATTTTTTGTATTTTCTGAAAAACTTCAATTTTTGATGAATAGTGAAACCACTAAGTGGTACTTATAAAAACTGATTTTTCGTTTAAATGAAATTTTACCACTTCTGTGTTTTGAATTTCAAAAATCCGACATACATGGTTGTCATTAAGAAGTAAAATGTGGTTCAATGAGATTAAAATAATTTTTTGGTGAATAGTAACTCTAAAGTTCTTAATCGCGATTAGAGGTAATTAGTGTAGTTTAAGGTAAAAATAATGCTTTAATAAAATGAGATGAGCTTGAAACATGTCCTACCCTCATTGGATGTGTCTTGGCCGACCGAGAGAATCCATGGGTCAACTTGGGGACCCCATCGAGCCACTTTGGTTGGGAAATGACATAAATAACTTTTTATTTAATGTAAAAGTAAAAATGACACAAACATGAGATGTTTTACTAAAACAATTTTTACATGGGGTTATAAAGATCATATTTTTGATTATAAATAGTAATTGGAAAGCTAAACAGATTTCCTACATCATAGTATTTTTTTATAATTTTTAGACATTAAATAAATTAAATTATTTATGACAACATGATGATGCAGCGATTACCTCATTATTTAACGATTTAAATAAAATGGAAAGATAATGTAAAATCTAAGACCTACACATAGCCAAAACCTATTATATTGTTGGATTTAGAACCCTTATCACCTTATCCTTGAAATACATCAATGTGGGACCTCTTAAATCCGAATACCATTTTAAAATAAAGTGACTTTTCTTTACCTTCCAAGAGTGCCCCTCCTCTCCTCTTATAAAAGGCCCCCACCTCTACCTCCTTACCCACACTCCCAAAGCCTTTGGCTCGGCCAAACCATGCCCATTTTGGCTCTCCACATCCCTCTATTACTCCTTAAAGCCTGACATTGGGCAGAAGTCTTCCCAAGTAAGCCTTTGATCTCAAATTTAAGAGAGTTACCCGATTTTAAGGTAATGTCTTCTTTTGAGTCCTTTTGTTTTATTTTGCTTCTCCAACCCCCTAAACTCTTTTATTCTTTTATTTTGTAACAACTCCAGTATCATCAATATACTAGGATTTTTTTATAAGAAGGATTCGAGCTACACTCACACACACCTACATATAATGGTTAAAGGACATACTGTTTCCGTGGATGGTGAATTTGTGCCTCCCGAAACGATGATTGTTCAACATTCTTTTAACACCTTCAAAGGTGGCCACTAAGATGTCACTATATTTATATATGATATATAATATTTTTATTTTTTCCTTAAGCTTCTGTATTTTTCATTTTGGGCATACCTTTATGGTTTCCATTTTGGGTAAACGCGATATCTTCATTTAAGGAAGTGCGGACTACCGCCCCCTCAAAGTGATTTGATTCGTTAAATACCATATGTGGGAAGTATAAAGGATAGAACTATGATATTATATATGATGTTATACTGGAATTATAATATACCTCTATATCATTATTATTTATTTCCATTAAAGTATGAGATAGAAATGAAAGTAGCGTTCATGCGTACGTACGGCTTACTGTCTCCATGAACGGTGCATTTCATTTCTTATCCCCAAATGTAATGTACAATTAAAAGTTCATGTATATAATGGATATATATAATGAATTATACATCTAAATGATGAATATAATTCTGTAATTAAAATATACATACCTCTCATTTAGTTTTAATTCCATTAATATGACAAAGAAATGAATGTAGCGTTCATGCGTACGTACGGCTTACCGTCTCCATGAACGGTGCATTTAATTTCTTACCTCTAAATGATTATATAAAATTATAAATACATGTATATGATGGATATATATGAAATATATGCTTTCCAAATCAGGAATTTCATTCTGTATATAAACAAATTTTGACCACACGAACAACATGTAATTGTAAGAAGTCCACTTTCGACTTAAGAACCAAATATCGACAAAACAAACATTATTAACTTAAATGGTTACATAATGTTTATAACATGGAAATAAGTGATATAAAAGTAATAATGAACTTTAAAAAGGCACTTAATCAATTAGAAATTAACTCAAGTTTATTATTCAGGACGTTAAAAAACGATCGAGTCAAGTCGGACCCGAGGTAAGGGACTTCGTCTCAATCTCCTTTCATTGAGGCATATTTCGTTTTATACACAAATTTCTTTTATACGGTGTATAAAACCCTTTGAATTTTACTTTTATACAAAATGAATCTTTTTCTACGAAGATTTTTACTAAACGACAAAAAAGAATGTTTTTTACGTACGCGGTGACAATGACCTTTTCCGCCGCCGCGAGTATTATTTGGTCTTTGGCTTCCTCAACAAGTCGTAATGTTTTTAAAATAAAATAAATACCATATACTATTTTATGTATTTTGGTATTGAAAATGGTTTTGATAAAGGATTCTATTATGTCAATATATTTATGATATATTGTGATTGAAATGTGGAAATGTTATCATTCCTTTATATTGGTTTTATGTTTTATGATTTTATATTGGTACTTGGACATTTTAACGGGTGGTTACGTGATAAACCATATGACGGGTGGTGCCGTGAATACCAGGACGGGTGGTTACGTTATAACCTCCAATGCATTGGGTATGGAAGTCGTCCGTATGGCTATTCCATTAAGTATGTATGAAAGTTGGTCGTATGGCTATTCTATTAAGTGATATGTGTGGAAGTCGACGATATGGTTATTCCACTTAAGTATGTTTATGTCCCAAGTTACCTTTATATATGTTATGTGTTCTTTATATGGGTTTTATGGTAATCCTTTGGTTACAAAAAGGTAAGTAATGATATTTTATTCAGTGAAGAGTTTTTTACTACTTCATGAAGGTGAAGGTATTACTTTGATAAATTATACATGGTTTACTTGATTTTTGAAAAACTAACAGTTTTCATTATTTGTGTATACCTTACTGAGGTTTTTATACTCACCCCAATTTTTTTTTGAAATGTTTTTCACAGGAATTAATGTGGAATAAGGTCAAGGATGGGATCAAGGGAATTCCATGCTATATAAAACATGGAACTAGACATGTTTCTTTTTAAGAGTTTTTTATTCTATGGAACCTTGGTAGAAGTGTCTAATTTGTAAATCTTTTGAGATGTAATAGTTATGTTCTAATTTTCTAAAAATCTAAACCTGAAAATATCCTCAATGTGAATTATTCATTTAATTCAATATTAAGTAATGTTTAAGGATGTGGCCTTATAATAGCCATCTATCAGATATTTTATGGGCACATGGTTTTGTTAACCATGCGTGGTGGCCCCGAAAACATTACAAAATGTTTCAAAGGTTCTAAGAGAATACCATGATTGATGAATGTTTTTTTTATGACCCAGACCTAGAAAACCTAGATCCAATATCTAGGACCATAAATTTCATAGGATTATAATGATTCAAATATTGAAGGACTGACCGGTTTTGTACTCTTGTGATTCCAACTACATACATGGGTTTTATATAAAAATGGAATACAATAATTATAATTTTTTTTTCTCTGATAATAAATTTATTCCCACATAGAATATACTTTCATAAATTTCTTATTATACTTCATATATATTTAGGGAAAAGAGAAAGATAAGGGTGGGCTTAAAGGCTTAGTAGGGGTGGGTACAACATAAGAAATAATGACCCAATAAAGATAAAAAAAATAGAAAGGTAATAACTAAACCCCAATTACATATAATAAATAAAATGAATAGATAAAAAACATGGAGAGTAAATAACTGAAAACACATTCTATTAAAATAAACGGTCAAGGAATAATAAATATGAAAAGGTAAGTAACTAAAACACATACCATTTAATCAATAAATTGGGAATGAAATACATCTGTAGAAAATGTTAAAAGTAATAATATCATTGATAAATAATAACTAAATATAAATGAGGTAAATTCTTAATTATTGGATTCTATGTATCCTAGGTATATGGTACTTTCACCATCAAGAACCTTCACAAGATTGTTTATAACATAATTTGTGAAAACACATTAGCTTAGGATTTTTGACTAATTCATCCCATGGGACTACCAATGCATCTAGGGGATATCTATAATAGAGTGCCACACAATTCATAACTTTCCAAAGAATTCCTTATATATAGAATAATTAATTTAATTCAGGAACAATGTGCCTTATAAAATACTTGTATTAGGTAAAAGTTGTAGAGTTATAAATATTTCTCTATATAATCAAATAATTTTCAAGTTCACATCATATGTAAAAATGGTACATGGTTTAGGAAATAATCATATGAATAAAAAATATAGAGTTATTTAAAGAAAATTCCATGTTAAATTATCATTATAAATTAAATATTTTGAGCGGACTAATAAAGGAATCAAGGAAGTGAATGCAAATACTATTATTCGATTAATAAATCATAAACCGTCTAGATCAAGAATAGCGATGGAATCAATAAAACATACCCAAAGTGGAGTAAAATAAAAGGATTTTTTCATTGATTAATGAAAATAATTTAAAAAGTACTTTTGAAAACATTCATAGGGAAATATGATTTTCATTTTAAAAATCCTTTGGAAAATCCATTCCTTTAAAATCACAGTTGATTTTTTTTTAAAGTAACCATTTTAACATTCCAAGTAAGATTTGAAGAAATAATGGTGGGTAAATCTGTACATTCCATACAAGGTAAAAAAGAACATTCCTTTCACAAAGTAAAATGGTTAAAAAAGTTCCTTATTAGGAAGAAAAAATAAGAATCCTTTTAAAATTTTTTAAAAGAAACAAGTGTAAAAATTTATCAAATAAATAATCTTGGAATGTTTAAAAAAATATTTGAAAACCCTTTTATAAAATATGGTATTTAAAAGAAAATAGGTTATTTGAGTGATGAGATACATGAAGTCAAGATTTCTTCATAATAGTTTCTAAAAAAAATTTATTAACAAAGAGTATAAAAATGATATTATTACTTAGAAAAGTTCATTAATAATATTAGGAGAATAAAATTAAATATTTATGAAAAAATGATCTAATAATTTTCACTGATGGAAATTCAGTTGTAAATAATCCTAAACAAAATTAGATGGTGAAGTAAACCCTAAAAAAGACCATAACGTTGACATGATCATTAATCAATAAATATATCATGTGTATGAAATGAAAATCCCCATAAAAAAGTTCAAATAAAACAATATATAGTAAAAATTTATTAGACCCATAATCTTAAAATACTAATGACAATAATGAAGTAATATAACCCAAAGAAATGAAATTTGGTTGTGAAATTATTTTCCACTTAGTAAAACTTAATTAAAATACCCTTAGATAAAATATTTAAAAATTAAAATTGAAAATATTATGAATGATGAATTAATAATGAAATTAAATGTTAAAGTTTTATTATGTAAAACATATATAATAAATTAGCTGCAAAATAATAATTTTTGTCTCAAATAATGGAAATTGAGATGATGTACCTTACTATATAGTGACTTTTGAATCATAATGACCATGAAATAGATATACTAAAAAAATTACATGAATATAAAATAATTAATGATATAATATATCAAAATTGTCAGTAGATACACCACACAAAAGAACAAAGTGGTGAATATGGTGTACACCTCACTGAAAGAAAAGAGAGACAAGAATCTCTTACCTTGTATTTTCTTTTGAGTGAACATCCTTTAAATTCCTATATAATGGGTTTATATATTTAAATAACTTATTAAAAAACCATAATAATATTTTTAATATCATATATTAACTTCTTATAATATCGTATTACTCATTTGTTAATAATATTTCATTAATTTCACTATTTCGGGTGTTAATTTCCTAGTTTTCCGTGTATAGTTTAACTTATTATTTTTGTTCCTATTACTTAGATCAGGATTTTTTTCATATAAATAATGTAAAATATGAGGTAAATGATATATATATTTAGTTTATATTTATATATAGTAGTTTTTAAAATTTTCAAATAAGAAATGAAATGCACTATTGACAAAGACGGTAGTCTGTGCGTATGCATGAATGTTACTTTCATTTATTTACTATATTTAAAAGAATTAAATTTAAATGATATATATATGTATATTTATATTAAAATTATAGAATCATATTTATTTTAAATATTTCACATAGTTTTATTTAAATCATCATTCATACCTTCCTTGTATACAGTGAACAAATCACATCGCTCTGAGAATGCGGTAGTTCACACATACCAAAACGATGTTATCGTATTTACATGAAATTGAATTCATGAAGGTATGAGTTATATAAAAATTATATAACTATTAATACAATATAAATATTATATATATCATATAAAAACGACATTTCCATCATAATTCGCAACCACGTGAGGTGGTAATGTCAAAAAATGAACAATATCACTTCATGGGATGTTAGTTTTATGTACACGAATGGTAATTTCATTATCCATTTAATTGATGTTTGTGTAGGTTTAGGTCAAAAAAATTACATAAAATCATATCAGTATATTTTTTAGAGTTATTATAGTATATAATCATGAAATAACAAAAATCAATGGATGGAGAAATAATTAAAACCTAGATGCACATTGAAAAATGTTACCCCATTTTCTGGTAATTACTTTTGGTTTAAAACTAAATGGGTACTCGGTTTTATTTATTACAAAATTTAGGCTTCCAGTAGGAGGTTAGGTATGTTGGGATATTAATTTAGTTGATATTTTAAGATTGAAATAGCTTTAAAGGTGTGAATTACTGGGATGGGTGAATGCCTTTTTGTAGTGGATGAGTGAAATTCTTATAAATTTTTGAAATGTGAATTCCACCAACATGTTTCCAATGTAAAGTGGATATAATAATGTATTATTTTATAAAATTTAGTATAGTGTTGAAATATTAATATTAGATGTATTTTTGACATGTTTATATATCATTTTAGCCCTTATGTTTAGGTTTAGTCCCTTATTAAGAAAAATTTTCTCTAAATCAATCTATTTGATTTTAATTACTTTAAGTAATAGTTTTGGTCAAAAACTATGTTTACCATATTATAAGATAGAAATTATGATTATTCTGATTATGTAGTCAATTTTTTCATATTAAAGTCTTATAAGTGGCATAAATTAATTTAAATTTATTACTGTAAGTCGGACAAAAAATAAGATTTTTAATGTGTAATTTTTAAACAATTTCTATGTTTTTATATTCAATTTTAATGTGAAATTAATAAAAATGTACTAAATTAAATTAATTTATATAATATTTATCAAATTAAACTTAAAAATTAACCAAAAATATAATTTAACATTATAAATAAATTCAACAAAAAATAATTTTAGAATTAAAATTCAGTATTTTTCACTATTCATCAAAAAATGAAACCTCATCAAAAAATCCCAAAAATTTGACCTAAATGAGTTGTGTTGTTTAAATTTTAAAAATTTAGTTTATTTTATCACATAAAATTTATAGAAGTTCAAAAATTTATTTAAATTAGGTTCACCATTAAAAGATGGTAAAATTGCCTTTTTAGAAAATACAATATTTAAGCATAAAACATGATTTATTCTTATCTTATTCTTATAAAAAATATTGTATGGATATAAAAAATATTTTATTTAATATATTATAAACATATTTCATCAAATTAATTCACTAATACTAATTAATTAAATTTATTAGGATAAAACCCATTTGTGATAATAAAAAATTTTCGTTTATGTTGGTTTTTAAATTAATTTCTAATTAATTGGCGTAACATCCTATATCTGACCTTATAGGTATATCATCAAACTTTTCATGGTTTTTCCTTTTCATTGAATGTGTATGAAATATAATTAGTTTGGAGGATACCTATAATGGTGAATGCATATATTTTTTGGACTCTCAACTTTAACCAACCGTTAATATAGGCGGAAGGAGGGTTACACACAATGTAAATAAGATACATAATTTTTAATTGTTGTTGGGTGCATACCATAAGACATTCACACCATAAAAGTTTACATTTTGTGATGATACTTAACACTTCATGAGTCGTTTAATTAATGGATTTTCATTTAATGTGACACATTTTTTTTATGGTTATGAAACATAACCATCTCATGATGTGTAATGAGATTACACATCATGAAATACCCCAATAGTGGTATTTAAATGGACATAAAGAATGATCTATCTCTTTTGGATCCACTCCAAATTCATTTCTCTCAACCCAAATCCTTCCCAAAGTGATCTCGGAGCTCTCTAACCCTTCAGATCCATTATTTTGTCATTTGATCATCGATTCATTGGTGGTGTGATTCCCAGGTAAGATTTCTCTCATTTATTCATATTTATCTCTTTATCTTACATTGTGATTTCAATAGATCATACTAAAATTGATGGGTCTATGCTCTGCTATGTTAGATATCATTTTTCATTGAGTTTTTGGTACTTCTACACCTTCATTCTTGTGGACAGGTTCCGTTTCAAGTATTGAATTTCGGGAAAAGGTAGGTGATTCTATCTCGTTTGACCAAATTGAATAATCTTGAATTTATTGATTTATTTATATTGCGATTTTAATTCAATTTCTCAAACATCATTTCAATGGATTTGATAAATCTAAATTATATCTAATTGGGGGATTTAAAATGGGTTTGGCTTGATAATTGGGAAAACTCCAAATTCCATTGAATTAGGGTGTGTTTATAGAAATTGGTTGATCTAAATTATAGATTTTGTGGAATAGTTTTCAATTAAATGGTTGAATTTAATTATATAAATGGCTTTTAGAATTTGTGGAATTATTTTTTAATGGATTTTAAATATGTTAAAATAGGTTAAAATTTTTTGATTGAAAAATAGTGGCTTTATCTTGTTAAAAGTCATGTTTTTTATTAAAACATATTTTGGATTTAAATGGAAAATTGGTATTTGAAATGGTGGATTTATATTTAATTTTTTTTAAATTTGTGTTAAATTAAATTAGGGTGGAGTGGTCGGTGACCCCCCTTGGGCGTGGGTCTTATCCTGCGTGCCCAGAGCCACCTAATGACAAGAACCATGGTTTCCCACTTTTTATTAATGTGAATTTATAATAAAAAGTTATATTGGAGTGTTAAATTAAATTACCCATTATTAATTGTGTATGATTAAATGCAAGCCTTAGGTAGTTTGTGAGATATTTTCACTCATTCTACACTTATACAATGTTCAAAAACATAAATTAAGCAGGTCACATACCCGACTGGATAGGGACAAGTTTCCCTTGGCTAGTGTGAGAGGGATGTACATATTCATATATTACTATGATCACATAGATAGTGTAGAGTCCTATATCCTGGAACTTTAAAACCTATCTAAATGATGGCCATGTCTCCCACTTGTTTTATATTTGAGATATAAATATAATCCAATGTTATTAAACTACTTACATGACTTTTTAATTTATATAAACTGTTAAATATAAATGTTTTATTTAATCATTTTTTAGAAATATTCTATAATTTTAAATCATTTTCTTATAGTATTTTACATCATTTTAACTAAATAACATTATTTGCTTAAATATTTTCTAAAATGACAAACCTATTTATTTTAAAAATTGAAAGAATTACTTTAATTAATATATTATTGACATTTGTTATGGAATACTTGGTGAGACCCAACTGGGATTTTATCTCACACACTACCTATGCCTTCAGTGTTTTGTAGACTATCTCTTTCTAGCTTCGAGTTGGGGGAAATTATCTCTTGGAGGTGGATCCAAAAATTGAATTGTGGACATGGTGATTTGTGTCCTTAAAGAATTGGAATGTTTTCTTTTGTTTTGGTACTTGGGTTTTACTACATTGGGAATTAATGCATTGTTGACTTATGGTCCATCACTCATAGTGGAGTTTATTTTGTATGAATATTAACTTTCTTGTCATGGTTATGCTATTTTTTGTGGAAACTTCCTTCCCAATTTCATGATGTATGATGATAGGTGTTAGTCACCAAACTGTATAGATCATAAATGCCCTTTGGGATATGTCAGGTTCAGCTCAGTTATCAAGTTTCCCAGGTACTCGGGCTGGTTTGTGATAATGTGGTATCATAGGAGGCTATTGATCTTCGTATATTGATGTTAGTGTGCAATGTAAAATCTTTTCAGGAATTAAGAGGTAGTTTAAATTGAGTGCCTGACCAGCACTTACTGTAAAAAACCTTAATTCTCTAGGGGTGGTTAGGGGTATACATCTTGTGGATTAGCTCTAGTATTTTCCCTATTTTCATTCATATAGAGTGGAATTTTAATCTAGTTGTTCCATATATTGGGAATAAATTCCCTTGTTGCTGTGTTCGAGTGTTAATCTAATGTATTACTCATTGTCTTCTGATGTTATATAGAATCATGGTTTTGAGAGTTTGTATTAATCGAATCCAAGAAGAAGTTCTTTCTGAACCACAACAAGAGAATCCTATTATAGATTCGAATATGGATGAGGTGATCATGCATATAGTCCAAGATCTGGGAAAGGAACCACCTCTCATCCCTGTTCATTCTATATCTGTGGATCCCCATGGGGATGTTATTCAAACTTGTTCTCAAGAGTTCCTTCACCAAAATACACAATTTTTCAAAGGCTCCACTAATACTAAACATGATGAGGAATAGTTGGGCTTGACAGAACAAATGTTTGAGTTATTAGAGACACTAGACAAGATCAAGGTGAATTGTTCTACCTTCATTCTAGAAGGACCGAGTAGGAGATAGTGGGACCCTATGGTGATGGAAAAGAATCATGAGGGAATATAGTCTAAAGACATCAATGTTCCTTTCACCATCCAATTATATCAATATTCAATGGAACTGTCCAAGGCTATAGAGTTTTTCAAGATTGAGTAGGACAATAGAACAATGATTGAGTATTCAAATCACTTTACTGAACTCATGTAGTTTGTTCCTAAGATTATATATAATTATATGATGAAGGCTTGATGGTTTGAGTCAGTAATTTTATTAGATATCCATTATCAGGTTTTCATGCATACGATTCCCACTTTTGTTGATGTGCGGGATAGGGTTATGATGGTTGAGATTAACCTTTATAGAGTGTCAAGGTTTATAGAAGTTCCTTTTCTCTTAGTGTAAGAATTAATTCATTTAAGGTAACATAGAAGGCTGATGATTCTCTTGGAATTTATCAATGATAGGGTTATTACAGACATCCTACAATTCCAGGATGAAGTCCTGTGATTTTCTATTAGTGTGGAAAGACAATACATTCTAAGAGGGTTTTCATTGAGGTGCCCAAGAAGTGTAGCTACTACAGATGTTCTAGACACTTACATAGATTATTTTATATCATTTCTAGTATGTGTAGTGGAATAGGATCATCAAATCCTCATAAAACATTGGTAATATCAGATGCTTTGGGTATAAAAGGGTTCCCTCCATAGGCATCTAGAATAAAGCTTCATCACATAGTAGAAGAGACTCTAGAGGAAGATGGTAATATTCCAAAAAACTATGACAGGAACCATTATTATGCCTTTATTATTAGTGAATCCTCTATTTGATACTAGTGTATCTCATACATTTATTTCTACTCGTATTTTTGTTGTGATAAATCTTCCTATGTATCTTTTATATAGTTAAATGGATATTACTACACCCCTTGGAATAAAGAATGATTAGGGTCTTTGTACTCTTACTTATGTATTTTCTCTATTAGATGTTGATATTTTTTAGAGTTTTCTAGTCCTCAACATGAAACCTCATGACATAATTTTCAAAGTGGGCTATCTCATTACTAATAACTCCTCAGTTGATTATTATCTTTGACATGAATACCTTACTACACTAGTGTTGTGTCTCTTGTATTTCAAGGAGAATGTGACCCAAGGTTGAGAATGGCTAGAAATTTTTATTCATATTTGGGGAAGGTAATATCATTGTTGTATTTTGATCTAGAGTGAGAATATTTGAGCGGTGATCTCCCTCCAATTATGGTCATGTTTCCTGACATTTTTCCTTATAATTTCTCTACTCTACCATTTGAAAGGGAGGTTCAGTTTTCTATTGACATAATTACTACCACTAAACTATTTTATATTCCATGTTACCCTATGGATACATCTTAAATGAAATAGATGAAGTCCCAGTCGGTTTATCTTCTTGAGAAATGCCTTTTACACCTGAGGGTGTCACCTAGGGAAGCATTAATTCTCTTTAATAATAAGGATAATTATTTTATTCTCTTATGTGTTGATTATAAAAAGTTCAATTGAGTTATAGTAAAGAAAATTATCTATTTACATGGATTGATGATCTATTTGATTAGTTGAAAGGGGTAAAGTTTCTTTCAAAGATTGAACTTTGATCTAGTTAGCATCAACTTGGGATAAAAGAATCTGACATTTAGAAAACCAACATTTAGGGTAGGTATGACCATTATGAGTACCTTTTTATGCCCTTTAGTCTATGAAATGATCCTTAAATTTTCTTATATTTGATGAACATGATTTTCCATGTGTACTTGGATACCTATATAATAGTCTTTGTGGATGAAATCCTTTTTTATTCAAAGTCTGAGGATGATCATGCGAATCATCTGAGAACAATTTTCAGTTTAATATGAAATTACCAACTTTATTTCGAGCTATCTATTTGTGATTTCTGTATTAATGGAATGAAATTCTTGGGACACATGTAATCTAAAAAGTGTATACTATTTTATCGTGAGAAGGTTAAGGTTGTTATGAATTAGGGGAAACAATGAAATATCATTGAGATTCAATGATTCTTGGATTCAGCTGGATATTATCATTGGTTTGTGAGGGAATTATTGAAGTTGGATTCTTTGAAGAATACTCTAACTTGATAGGAGGTGAAGTTTTCTTGGAATGATAAATGTCAGAGTTCTTTTTTTGAGTTGAAGCATATTTTTAAAACTGCCCCGATGTTGATGCTTCTAGAGGTAGAGAAGGGATTTGTGGTCTCATTTTACGCATCAATTTCAGGCTTGTGATGCATTCTTAGGCAGGGAGATCACGTGGTTTCTTTTAGATGTCATCATTTTAGGCTTCACGAGAAGAATTATCCTACCCCTGACCATAAACATACAGATGTGATGTACATTCTTAAGAGTTGCTGGAATTACCTTTATAGAGAAAAGTTTTCTATATACTCAGAACACAAAATCTTGAGTTATATATTATCTCAAAAATATTTGAATCTATACTAGAAGATTTCCATGGAGTACCTTCAATATTTTTACATTTAAATCTCATATACCCTAGTGAAAGGAAATTTCATCACTTATTATTAGTGAGGGAAACTTCTTAACCAGTGAGTAATTGAATCTTCGAAAGAGTGGAATTTTATGCCTCTATTTTAACTATTCCATTTTGGTGTCCAGGAAATAGTGGATGAGTATTCATTAGAAAATATTCAGTTATCATCCACTCTTCTCGTGATGATTATCTTGGAACAAGGGATTGATGGAGAATTTTTTGGAATTAGAGACTCTTTATGGTGGGAGATAGTTTCCTCGTGTTTGTTCTCCAAATAGCATGTTCTATGTTATCAGAATACAATGTTTTACTATTAGTGGAAATGAAGGATGTGATGGGGTACATTAATAATTTCTAGTGGGCTATTCAACTAAGAACCACTAAGATATTACATGACACGTAGGGGTAGTTCTGGTGTCCATGTATGAGATAAAGAACTTCTCAGTTTGTTTATCGTTGTTATAAATTCCGGTACATGAAGACCAATAACCATAAAACTTCAAGTTAACTTCAGAAACTTCTAGTCCCTACTTGGTGATGTGATGAAACAAATATAGATGGTATAGTTGGGTTACCTCATACCCATAGAAATAAGAATTCGATATGGGTGGTGATCAGTAGGTTGATCAAGTCAGCTCACTTCATACCCATATGTGATACTACCAAAGTAAAGGAATTTGAAAATCTATACATTAAAGATATTGTTTGTTTTTATGGAGTTCCATCTAATATAGCTTTTTATAGGGATCCTTAGTTCACTTCTCACTTTTTGAGTGGCCATCAAGAGAAACCAGGATCTTAGGTCCATTTGAGCACATCGTATAATCTACAGTCAGATGTCCAGATAGAAAAGGCTATAAATACTAGTGAGGATATGCACCACACATGTATTATCAGCTTTGATGGGGCTTGGGATGATCATTTGGGTTTGGTTGAGTTTTCTTAAAATAATATTTACCAGTCCACGATCAGAATGTGTCCTTTTGAGGCCTTGTATGGCCATCTTGTAAATACCCATTGTATTGGTTGGAGATCTGTGAAAGTTCTTTGGTTGGACCGAGCATGGTGTAAGAGACGAAATCATATATTTAGTTAATTATTTAGATAATTTTTATGACAAAGATCCAATATAAGTCTTATGATGATCATATCTATAGATCAGTGGAGGACTCACTTAAAGATAAGGTATTCATGGATGTTTCAACAAAGTTGGGTCATCAATGGCTTGGGAGGAAAGGGAATCTTGATCCTCATTTTTTGGAACCGTTCGAGGTTGTTAATCCAGTGAAGAATGTTTCTTACCATTTAGTACTTCCACCACATCTTCTCTCTCTACATAATTTATTCCATGTATTGTAATTGAAAAAATATATCTCTATTCCATCTCATGATCTGAGATGGTGTGATCTTGAGATTGAACCTAATTTATCATTGATTGAGTGGCCAATCAGTATAATTTATTCTATATATAGGGCACTTCATGGTAGTAAGATACCTTTGGATCATGTTCTTTTGTAGCATGAATATAATAATAATAATAATACATGGGAAAGCGAGGAACTAATGAGAGAGTAGTGACCTCATCTTTTTGGTATGGAAACTTCTTCTTAGTATTTATCGAGACATAATGATTTAATGGTGGGGAGTTTGTAAGATCCTATTACTGACCTAACAGGTACATATTTAAAATATTCATTGTTTTTTCAATTCATTAACTGGGTGGGATTGAGTATGAAGTAAAAGGATACCAATAATGGTGATGTTAAATATTTTTTGGACACTTAACTTTAACCATATGTTTCTTCATTCAATAGGAGGGTTAAATGATGTGTAACTGGGTTACACAATGTGTGATGGTCATTTCGTACATACTAGGTATAAATGAAACCATGAAAGGTTACATGAAATAATGAGCCTTTACATGTCATGGCCAATTAATGAATGATTTTTCAATTAAAGCGATATGTTTTTTAGTGGTTATGAAACATAACTATTTCATGATGTGTAATGGGATTACACATCAAGTAATACCCTAGAAGAGGGTTTTAAATAAATATAAGGAATGATATATGTCTTTTGGATCCTATCCAAATTCATTTCACAAAACCCAAAGACTTCCCCATGAAGTCTTATATCTATTCAACCCTTCGGAATCATTTCATTTGGAATTTGATAATTGTTTCATTGGAAGTGTGATTCCCAGGTATGTTTTTTCCTTTATTATTCATTGTTCCCTTTTTCTGCACCACCAGTATTTCAATAGTAAATCCTGAAATTTAAGGATATTGGATTTGTGATTCTGGATATTGTTTCTAGGTTGAGTTTCATGGTCTTCTACACTTTTTTATCATGGATGGGTTCCCTTGTGTGTGTTGAATTTTGGGAAAAGGGAAAGTGATTCTATCAATTTTTCAAATTGAATAACCTTGAGTTACTTGATTTATTAAATTTTGTATTTAAATTGACTTCCTTAAAATTTATTTCAATTTATTTGATAAAACCCAATTCTAGTGAATTGGGAGATTTGAAATGGGGTTTTCATGATGACTAAGAAACCACCAATTCCATTGAATTTGGGTGTATTTATGGAAATTGGTTTACTTAAATTCATTAATTTAAATTGTCAATTTGATGGAATTTTTTTCAATTATATTATTTTATTTAATTACAGAAATGGGTTTTGAAAATGATGGAATTGATTTTAAATGTATTTCATACCAGTGAAAATGTATTAATTTTTTTGGTAGAAACCCAATGTTTTTATATTGTAAAAATGGAATGTTTTTTATTAAAATATTTTTTGGTTTTAAATATAAAATTAAAAATTGATATGGGGTAATGTGAGTTAATTTTATTTTATATATTCTAAAAAAATACCCATCATTGATTGTGTAATATCACATGTAAGATTTTGGTAGTTTGTTAGTAATTTGGACGCACTCTATGCCTATACACCATTCTAAAACATAAATTCATCTGGTCACATCCCTGATGGGATGGTGATGAATTTCCATTAGATAGTGTTAGAGGGATATGTGTATACACATATTTAAATAATCACTTAGAGAATGTGGATTCCTATGACCTAGAACATTCATACTTATTTGGAAGATGGCCATGTTTTTCCTTTTTTATATATTTGAGATATAAATATATCCTAATGTTGTTAAAATGATTAAATTTCATCTAAATTTATATAAACTATTTGATATACATGTTTTATTCAATACATTGTTTTATAAATATTTCACCATTGTAATGACTTTCCTTAAAGTATTTACCATCATTTAAACTACCTATCATGATTTTGTTTAAATATTCTTTAAAATGAAAAACTTGTTTATTTTAAAAATGAAAAAAATTATTTGATTAATCTATTGTTGCCATCTATTATGTAATCCTTTGTAAGACCCTAATGATCTTATAAATCATAACCTACCTATTCCTTTGGGTTTTTTAGACTATCTCCTTCTAGGCTTGAGTAGGGGGAAAGGATCACTTAGAGGTGGATCCAGTTGTTGAACCATAGACATGGTGAGTTGTGTCCTTAGGGACTCATTATGTTTTCATATGTTTTGGAACTTTGGTTGTAGTAATTTTGGTTTTAATTCCTTCTTGAATTCTGGTATATCACTCCCAGTGGTGTTTCATTTGGATGCGCATTGACTTTCTTGTCTTGCTTCTACTATGTTTTGCGGAAAATTCACCCACACTTGCATGTTGTATGATTCTAGGTGCCAGTTTTCGACCTGTGGGGATTGGGAACACCATTCATGCTATGTTAGAGATATCTTTTCTATCAAGTTACTAGTGTACTTGGGTTGGTTTGTGACAATTGGTAACCTATGAATTAATTTTATATTATTATGAACAATTTATTTTCATAATATAGTTAATACTATTCATATATAATAAATTAGTAGAAAGGTTATGTCTTACTAAATTATATATTAATATAAAAATATTAATATATTATTGTTTGGTAAATCTCGGTCTTGCATCTAAGACAAGAAATTGAAGAAACTCATTGTCACATGCGCTGCAAGCCAACTCACTTTTCGGTGAATTTCAAGTAATATCATAGATTTATTTTATTTAAAATAGTATTTATATTTTAATGACTTGGGATATTATATTCCCTTACATTCTTGGTGTTGTATGTCAAACATGATATTGAATAAAATGTTTATAATTTAAAATATTTGGGCATTACATTATCCCCACCTTAAATAAATTTTTTCCTCACAATTTAAACTCGACCTTGGTAATAAATTGTAAAATATTTCCAATGTCTAAATCTAACATCATGAGAAGGGTTGATAAAAAATCCTCTAGAAAAAAATGGAATGGAAAGTAAAAAAGTCATATGAGCTAACATATTACTAGGTATTTAGGAAGGAGAACATTATTATAATGTAGAGATATGTACATGGAGGAAAAGCGTAAATATTTAAAGTGATTTATTTAGGTAATAAATAAAAAATAGGTGAAATCTCAAAGGAATGTTGAAAGACTCATATAAATAAATTATTGATGATTTGAAACACTATTGGTTCAACAAAAATTTAGTCCTTGTGACATGATTTTTGTTTTAATATCCTTTTCCTAATGTCGAGGAATTCTTTTATTATCCAAGAATACAATCAAATATAATTAACTAATAGGTTTCAATTTCATCAGAATAACTACTTCTTTTGGTTTTGATTTAATAAAATTTTAATTCACCCCTTACCGTATTAAATGGATATCCAAGAATCAACCCTCTTTTTTAAAGATTTTTTTTAACGGAACATAATACCCATAAAACAAGTCATCATATTTGTCTCTAACTAATTTCAAAAATAAATAAAGTTAAGACGTTACTCCCTAAACCTAAAAAGCGACAGTATTGGTTCATTATAAACATTTATTCATCAAATTTTTTGACTAAAAATAAATACACCATAACTAGGCCTTTGTGTAGGCTAGTGGAAGGCACAAACCCCTTATCATCCATCTTCCATGGGTTCAAGTGCTACAGCCATTCTAGTTTGGATCGATTGTCACCCGACATACATGTTGTCCTTTTCTAAAACCTTATTAATATAAATTTCAAAATAAATATTATAGAAATACTTGAAATAAGTTTAATCACTAAATACCATTTTAATTGAGGTTTTTAACACAACCTCAATATAGAAATACATCATCTATTTTATTTAAATACATGTCCTTCCTTATTTTAAGGTTTAACCTAGGTAATTCATTGTTATTATCTATTAAAATATTTTATAATGGTTTGTAATGAAAATGAGAGTTATCTTAAGTGTATCCCCTGAGAGTGTCAAAATAGGTGCATAGTAAGGCTTCTTTTCATGTACCTAGTTATGCTTGAGTCAGGACTGACATACCTTTTAAGAGTTGTTTCCCCTAGGTACATTTTTGTCAGAACCATGTACACTTGTAGTATGAAAACATGAAAGCATTGGTTGTAAGAACCAAATAATCTCTACCTTACTAAAATTCTAGGATTGTATTCTATACTTATTCTCAAAGTGTACCTCATGGTTATGTTCTATAATATACATTTTTTAAATATAGTTCCCAAGGTTGCTACTAGAATCCCTCTAATTCCAACTATAGCGACCTGACTCAAAAAGACCCAGAGCTAGTGACTAATACCATTATATTGGAATAAATAAAATGAATAAAATCCTTAAGGACCGTCCAGTTTAGTTGTCTTGGAAAACTAGATACATACACGAGGATTGAATTATAATTGAATAAACTAATTAAAAATTACTTTTTTTCTTAGATAAAATAATTATCCCCACTTAACATATCCTCTCATATATTTCTTAGTATACTTCTTAGATTTTTGGGAATGAAATAAAAATAATGGTGAGCTAAAATGCTCAATAAAGGTAAGTACAAAAGAATAAATAACAAATAAATGGGAATAATCAATATAGAAAGGTAATAAATGATCACACATTCCATATAATCAATAAAATTAATGGATAAACAATATGAAAAGTTAATAACTAAAAAAATGACATTAAAATAATAGGATAAGGAATAATTAATATGGAAAGGGAAGAAATTGGAACACATTCTATTTAATCAATAAATGATTTTTTAAGGGGGGGGGGGTGTAGTGTTCTGGTCAATGACCAAAACACCAAACATTATTGAAAAGTGAACGAGTTACACAAGTCGGAAAGAAGAAATTTTGTTAACATCACTAATATAGAGCAGGAGTGACACAAGAGGGAGATCATCGATCCAAAGCAAAGAATGAGAAACAACAAATTGTCAAGACCATCAGTAGTCCTATTAGATTCTCGGTAGGTATGTGTGGCGATGAAGTTGATCTCGGAAAGAGACTCCAAACAATCAATCCAGAGACTAGTAAGCGACCATGAAATATGTATGGTGCCACTTCAGATGGCCTGAATGACAGTAGTGGAGTCACTCTCAATCCCGATGTTTTTCCAATTTCGGCACATGACAAAAGATATGGCATGGATAACACTCAACATCTCAGCTTCTAGTGAGGAAGCAAATCCACATGAACCATAAAAGCATCCAAGGTTCTGATCTAAATGATTCCTGAAGATAGAAACATAACCTGCTAGACCAGGGTTACCTTTCGAGGAACCATATAATTTTACGTTAATCCATTCGGTGGGAGGTGGCCTCAAAAAAACTTTAAAATTAGATTTAGGATGAGGATAATTTTCCTCCACTCCAATGCGATGAAGGATCCCAAAATCATGAACTGAGTTGCTTCATTGATCCTTTTGAATCAAATCCTCTTCATAGATGGCCATGGGAATTCGCATTTTATCGGCATTAATCTTGAATAAGTTGTTGCGAAAAATAAAATCATTTCTACTATACCATATTAGATGGAGAAGCTCCACGACCACTACAAGAAGAAGATTTTTAATCTCTTGGGAATCAAAATTATACAAGCACTATTTTATCTACAAAGTAATGGAACTATCTATCAACCATCTGAATTCAAATATGTTAGAAATATAATGTCAGAGAGCAGCTGACATATCACAAGAAAGGAAAATATGATCAATATCCTCATGATGTTGATTACACATGCGACATTTGGAACAAAGGGTGAACCTAAAGGTTTGTAAACAGTCATCCATGGGGATTCTATTATGCGCAATTCACCAAACTAAAGTAATCCTCAAAGGTTTTTTCCAAGATTTATTAATTTTTTTTATCCAAGATAATTTATTGTCATCATTGATAAACAGATGATTGTAATAATTTTTAGAATTGAGCATTCCATTGTGTGATACTTCCCAAATTAGAAGATCCTTCGTGGTAGTGAAGGGGTAGTTCCTGAAATTTTGTTTAATATCCTCAGGAAGGTTAGGGTTTGTCATGCTCATAAATTTCTGTAACGTCCCGAACCTAGATACCCAGAGTTGGTGCATTATTACATAACATTGGCATGATCACAAGAAAGATCAAGTCTTGAAAGACCGATTACTTTAGTAGCCTTGGAAACACTAGATATATTAATAAAGATTTCATTACATCAATAAGTGAAAAACTACAACAACATAATGCCTTCATATCCCCTCATACTATCCCTGCAGGTCATTCATAAAATACTTCTTCATATCCTGGGAAAAATAAAACATTGAAAGGGGTGAGCTCAGATGCTCAGTAAGGATAACAATATAGCGGAAACTTTCATAAATAAATATAAAAATTTAAGGCAGTGTATAACTAAAACAAAAGCCTTTTAAAGTTTAACTTCAGCATAATATGACAACGATAAAAAGAAATAATTCCATTTACTTATTCACATGGATATTCTACTAGTCGAATAATCAAATGAAAATTTTAATAACCACTTTCATAATGACAGAATGCCTAATTCTAGACTATCATAACCACGTAGCCAAGGCCTCGTGCCAAGACTACAAATAAAATTTTTTCAAGGACACATTCCAAGACACTAATTTGAATCATGAGACCTACCGATGCAACGAGGAGCTATAGAGGGCTCCACCTGTCACTTACTAAGTCCAATGCATTCCTCATATGAAAATTTTGAAATATGACTTAAACATTCGTATTAAACTAGCATACGAAATGTCAATACTTAATCAACAAACCATGAATGGTATAAAAATATCACATCCACAGTCAAACATAAATCATTCGATACAATTTGGAAGATTTTATTGTATCATATTAATCTCAATCAAGAATAATGAAGGATATTGACATAGATGAAAATAATCGTCAAAACTATTAGAGAGAAATATCCCCCTTTTTCTTGAAATCATTTAAAAGTCACACTATTTTTCAAGAAGCCATTTAAAACTAGATTTTTGAATCAAAGTGTCCCATACCACATTGAAACTTTTAAAAGTAATTTTAATTTTAAAACTTTAATGCCTATATATATAAATTCTTAAAACCATTTTTAAAACATGGGCATTAATGAGAAATATTTAGAAGAATAAATCATTACAACACATAAAAATGTATTTTAGTTAGAGTTTCTAACCAAAAGAGAGACAGTTGAATACAAATAATTGAGGTAATCAAAACTTTATAATATCATGATAATAAATGGATTCATGATATACTATGTCAAAGTACATTATATACACCATATAAAAGTGATTTGGTGTATAACAACAATGAAGTCTCAATGGAATGTAAATTGAGATGAATTCTCTTATAAAGACCATACCCTTAGGTTAAGGATAAATCAACGACATAATTATGTGTGAAAAATATAAATACACTCAATATGATCGGATATTTAGGGTTAATCAATCAGATGACATTCACACATAATATTGTAAAAACAACACCAATGAATTAGATATTTAACTCAACAAATGGAGATTGAGTTAAAATTACTCTTATCAAGTTCATACCGATGACTTGAGAATTTATCAATGGAGTGATTATGTGTATAAAAATTATATCCATAGAAAGGGGAGTGGAAATTATGACATAATCAAATTAATAGTTATTCCACACATAATCTTGGAGTAAAATAATCAATGAAGTATGCCTAAAGTCGAATGAGTGCAAATTGAAATTTCAAATTCCCTTATCGATTAGGTAACTTAAGAAACATACAACCACGAAAGAAGGATCATAAAATGATGATGTAAATACCCATAAATTAAAGTATATTACACAATGAATACAATCATGGGCAATACACATACACCACATGCAATAAATAAGTGGTGAACAATGGAATTCTCACGAAATTAAGAGTGAGATAAGAAACTCCTTACTTTGTACTTTTTCCTTGGTTGATGGTTGGTTAACCTCCTGTATAATGGTGAAATAATTGTTATTGAATTATAAAATAATCATTTACATTAATATGATATCATATATGATCTTTTAACATTGATTTGTTAATAATATCTTAGTGTTATCGTCATTTCGGGTGTTAACTTACTCGTTTTCCTTTATATTCAATATTACGTAAGCCGTGTTTGTTATGGATAGGTATTATATTGTTCATATAAAGAATTATATCAAGTCCTTAAACATTATTTTTAATCATAAAATGATATTTATACTTTAATGGATACGATGGAGAATGAATCTCATCGCGTTCGTGGAGACAGTAGTCCGTACGTACGCACGAGCGACAATATCATTCTTTAGATGTTACAATAATATATAATTGGATGGTATATCATATAGATAGAATAATTAACATGTTATATTTATTATTTACCTTAATTAAACATCATTATTATACCCATCCAAATAATAATTTATTGAATGACAATTACTCCATGACGTGGGGACGGTAAGCCGTACGTACGCACGTATGGTGACATGCCATTAAAAGGATGGATAGAATACTGAATATGGTTGTAACATATTTATAATAATATCATATTATATAGAAGATACTTGAGTTATTATTTTATAATAGAAATAACAAAGAAAGAAGATGTTGAAGAAGAAAGGAACATGAAAGAGGGTGGTGAAAACATTACCTCTTCTTCGGGTTCTTCCTTTTGATTTGATCAAAAGGGCTCCTTAGGTTGGCTTTCTGATCATACTAAGGCCTCTAGGTTGTAGTGAGGTATGTTGATAGAGTATTTGGGAAGGTTTTGGACGAGCCAAAAGGATTTTAATGTGTGAATCAGTGAGAAGGGGGAGTGCCCTTTTATAAGAGGGGTGACGTACACCTTTGGAAAAGGTAAAAATATTATTTTATAATAAATTTATATTCGGTTTCTAATGGCTCCAAAGTGGATTATTTAAAGGTTAAGGCGGGGATGGGTCTAAAACCACTCAACCAATAGAATTTAGACTGGTTTTTGTCATTATATTAACCTTATCTTAAAGTATTAACTCTTAGTTAATTAGTTTCACTTTTACAATGTCTCTTTGTATTTTTATATTATATAGTTAATAAACTTACTATATACATCCAAGAGACCCCCAAGTGGTCCATTAATGATAAAAATATCATGATATAAGTCTCTTGGTCGAACCTCTGATTTTTAGGAATTGAATATAAAATAATAATATAATATTTTTTTTAAAACTCTTTTATGTAAATTTGACACTATTGGGTATTTTGTTTTTGATAAATTTATAACAGCATTATTACGTCAAAAATATTTTATATAATCAATAATAATATGTCATATTAACCTATAAAATTTGTGGAATTCATAAAAAGTCTCAAATTACGTTTATTTTGATATTTATAATATCAATTATTTTAATATTTCATTAATTAGGTAATTACTGCATCACCATTGTGTCGTAAATAAATCAAATTATTTAATGTCTAAAAATTATAAATTAAATACAATTATGTAAGAAATGTTTTTATCTTTATAATTTATAATTACAATCGAATTTATCTTATGTATAACCCTACATTATAAATGTTTTAGTAAAGAAACTTTGATTTTAACTCTTTTAACTCTTCTTTGAATTAAATAATAATAAATTTCCTAATCTAATACAGGTAGACCTAAATGATAATATTTTACTCCTAAGGTTGTTTTTGGTCGAGATACATTTGTCCAATAGAATTAGGACATGTGTTAGGGTAATATTAATATCATATTTACCCTTAATTACCCTATTTACTTTTAACCGTGGTAAATAAATGCAAAAAGTTACTATTCACCAAAAATTATTTTCATCTCATTGAACCACATTTTACTCCTTGATATTCACTGTGTGTCTCAGATTTTCGAAATTCCACTCACAGAAGCGGTAAAATTAAGTTTTATGAAAAATTCAGTTTTTTTAACTACCACTTAGTGGTTTCACTATTCATCAAAAAATGAAAGTTTCCAGAAAAATACCAAAAATTAGACCTAAGCTATATTTTATATTATGAATTAAAAAATTATGTCTATTTTACCAAATTCAAAACATATCAGTTGCATTAATTAACATAAAAATTAATTCCTGTCGTCAAAACAAATAGCGTGTTTTTAAGAGATAATAACTATCAAAAGATTGACACTTGATTATGTTTGGTTTAAATGTGAAATTACATCCAATGACCAACATTGTATTAAATGGTAAAAATATATTCTAAATATACTTTAAAACCACTCAAATTAATAATTTATCGCTATTAATTATTTCGATTAAAAAAGTTGTTTTTAATTAAAATTTAGTAATTTTCACTATTCATCAAAATATGAAAGTTATCCGAAAAGTACCAAAATTTCACCCTAAGCTAATTTCGATATTATGAATCCAAAAATGAAGTCCATTTCAAAAGATAGAATTTATAAAATTTCAAAAAGTATGTATTATTATTCATAACAACTAGTTTGATTGGTTGTGGTGTGTTAGAATCTCGAAGTTGCGTACAATGCACACCATTGCATTATTCAAAGGGAAACGTACCGTGGAAGCTTGGGGTGTTACATTCTACCCTCCATAAATAAATTTCATCCTCGTAATTTTTTTAAAATTGGGCTTCAGAATATAATGGAAAGTCCCACATCGGAAAAAGAGTCAATAAAACTATCACTTTAAAAGAAAGGAAGAGAGGTATAAAGGTCACCTAAGATAACCCAAACTAGGATTCCTTGTAGGAAAACATGGATATGGATGATAAACTAAGTTTTATGTTCTGATGGAGAGGGATAGAAAACATGATCAGGAAAAAGTTAACAATAAGAAAATCACAAACTTGTGTTGGGAGAAACGGTCCTTGGTCTCCCAGTAGGAAAAGTAAACGGACAAATTTTTTTGTTTTAAGTTACATTAAATAAGGAAGATGAATTCATTTATGATATTGAATAAGAACATAAAGATATATACTTACTTTTTAAGTAGACTTTCATTCATTAATAAATTTTTACCACTAACTCAATTTTTTTGAACAGTGAGTATTCAAGAAGACTTGGTCACAATGGAAGAGCTAGAATAAACTTCTATAGAAATACATGATCCACGTAGGATAAACTATAAATTTACCTTGTCTTTAGAGATTAATCAAAACCCAAATGGTTAGTATAATATCTGATGATCCCCCAAATGGATATTCCATTAGAGAAAAAAACACTAATCTTAATTTCTAATAGTAAACCATCGATACCCCAAAGTTAAATAAATACCATTAAATAATAAACTGTCCTTAAAATCTTCAATATAATCCAAACTAATATTGAAACCCAAAACTTATAAGAATTTAGTCTTCCACGTTAAAGTTTATCTCCAAATGACATTAATTACTCTTAAAGTCACATACTTAAAAGTAATTAACCTAATCATTTCCATAAATAACCCAAATCACTAAAAATCCACAATAAAAACATAGAAAAAAATCCACCATTACTCCTAAAAGGGAATCCCATACTATTCTATTTTCCATGGGCATATAGTGTTCACAACAAAGCGAACAACTTCCAAAATAACATTTATCACTTAATCACCAAATCATTTTCTTATACTAAGGGTATTCATTTGATAAGACATAAGATCCCAAATCAAATTAATATTGATCAATAAAATAATTTAACTAAAAATAATAGTAACACTAACCAGGGACTTCACGTAGTAAAGTGGGGGGGCGATAAATCCCAATCGCACTTTGGTTGTGGGTTCGATTCCCACAGCTTTGTCCAACACGAAGGGTTGTCACACGGTCTACGTGTTGTCCTTTTTCAAAAACTCTATTTTATAACATTACCAAAATGAGATAAATTCCTCAAAATAACCACAACATAATTTAACCACAAATCATATCTCATACCTTGCATTTTCATCCCAAATTATAATAACTTATAATTGCCTCAAACCCAACGATCATATAAAATCAAATGGTTATTTATAACTATATCCACAAGAGAAAAGATAATTCTTTCTCAAATATCATTCTCACATGGAAAACTTCAGGGTTAAAAATACTAGAGAAAATTATTCCAAAGTAAACCCATCAACAAGGAGCACTAATACTTTTTAAACATTTCTCCAACCATTTATTTCCACATAGCTTCTTCTTTGAACAATAAAATATCCTATAGAGTAGGGAATTCACTCGGTTAATGGCCAGGTCCCCTACATTTATGGAAAATGACTGTAAATGGATTCTTGGGACCATTTTTATCTTCTTCCATAGTACTCTTCATTTTTCTACGGCAATTCTTCACTTTATGTCCTTCCGTCCCGCACGTAAAGCATTTATGTGTCCCATTGAGACACTTTCATGGGTGTCTCCTTCCATATTTCCTGAATGATGGAAATGGAGCATTCCTTTCTCCATGGTCTCCACTGCTGGAGCTCTTATCATTCATCACCTTTATCTTCTTTGTTGAGTCGGGGAATTGGTTAATATATATATATTATTGATCATATTTTTTTTAAAATCGATTTTCCATAAAGACGATATATTTTACGCCTATCAACATTCCATTTTGTTGCTCATTTACACTATTGTTCCCACCTTTTACATCATTCTCAAAGTCAGTATGACTTCCTTGGAATCCAGCCATTGACTAAAACCAGAAAGCATTGTGTGAGTAACAGTAGTCATAAAATCATTTAGAGATTAACATGTCACCATATTCTCAATTTGAAACACATTAGGATTAACCAAGGTCATTTACTCCCATCTTATATATAAAATAATTCAAATTGGTTTGTAAAGAAAATGTAAATTATCCTAAGCATATCCCCCGGGAGTGTCGTAACCAAGAGTGCAGAAAAGCCCGTTGTCATGCACCAGTTCCCATTTGAGTCTAGCTCAAATCGGTGTTTTGGGTTTTACACCTAGGTACATCTGTGCCAGAGCTGTCTCTACCTACTCGTACCTAGACATGGATGTATTGCTCGGAAAACTCACAAAATATCTACAATACCAAAATTCTAGGAAGTTCTTCTATACTAATCCTCAAAGTTCATCTTAGGTATAAATTCTCTAATCAAGCGTTTATCTAAATCTATCTCCCAAGGTTTGTACTAAACTTCCTCTGATACCAATTGTAATCCCCGACCCTAGATACCCAGATTTGGTGAATTATTACAAAACATTGGCATGATCACAAGAAAGATAAAGTCCTGAAAGACCAATTAGTTTAGTAGCCTTGGAAACACTAGATATATTCATAATGTTTACATTACATCAATAAGTGAAAAACTACAACAACATAATGTCTTCATATCCCCTCATACTATCCCTACAGGTCATTCATAAAATACTTCTTCAAATCCTGGGAAAAATAATACATTGAAAGGGGTGAGCTCAGATGCTCAGTAAGGATAACAATATAGTAGAAACTTTTCATAAATAAACACAAAAATTTAAGGCAATGTATAACTAAAACAAAAGTCTTTTAAACTTAAACTTCAGCATAATATGGCAAGGATAAAATGAAATAATTCCATTTACTTATTCACATGGATATTCTACTAGTCAAATGATCACATGAAAATATTAATAACCACTTTCATGATGACGAAATGCATAATGCCATACTATCATAACCAAGTAGCCAAGGCCTCATGCCAAGAATAGAAATAAGATTTTTTCAAGGCCTCGTGCCAAGACACTAGTTTGTCTCATTAGACCTACCGATGCATCGAAGAGCTATAGCAGGCTCCACCCGTCACTTACTATGTCCAATGCATTCCTCATATGAAAAGTTTGAAATATGACATAAACATTCGTATTAAACTAGCATACGAAATGTCAATAGTTAATCGACAAACCATGAATGGAATAAAAATATCACATCCACAGTCAAACATAACTCATTCGATACAATATGGAAGATTTTATTGTATCAGATTAATCTCAATCAAGAATAATGAAGGATATTGACATAGATGAAAATAATCATCAAAACTATTAGAGAGAAGTATCCCCATTTTTCTTTAAATAATTTAAAAGTCACACTATTTGTCAAGAAGCCATTTAAAAATAGATTTTTGAATCAAAGTGTCAAATACCACTTTGAAACATTTAAAATTAATTTTAATTTTAAAACTTTAATGTCCATATAAATAAATTCTTAAAACCATTTTTAAAACATGGACATTAATGAGAAATATTTAGAAGAATAAATCTTTAAAACACTTAAAAATGTATTTTAGTTAGAGTTTATAACCAAAAGATAGACACTTTAATACAAATAATTGAAGTAATAAAAACGTTATAATATCTTGAGAATAAAGGGATTCATGACATACTATGTCAAAGTACATTATATACACCATATAAAAGTGATTTGGTGTATAACAACAAAGAAGTCTCAATGGAATGTAAATTGAGATGAATTCTCTTATAAAGACCATATCCTTAGGTTAAGGATAAATCAACGACATAATTATTTGTGAAAAATATAAATACACTCAATCTTATTGGATATTTAGTGTAAATAAATCAGATGACATTCACACATATTCTTGTAAAAACAACACCAATGAATTGGATATTTAACTCAAAAAATGGAGATTGAGTTAAAATTACCTTATCAAGTTCAAACCTATGACTTGAGAATTTATCAATGGAGTGATTATGTGTATAAAAATTATATCCACAGAAAGGGGAGTGTAAATTATGACATAATCAAATGGATAGTGATTCCACACATAATCTTGGAGTAAAATAATCAATGAAGTATGACTAAAGCCTAATGAGTGCAAATTGAAATTTCAAATTCCCTAATCGATTAGGTAAATTAAGAAACATACAACCATGAAAGAAGGATCATACAATGATGATGTAAATACCCATAAATTAATGTATATTACACAATTAATACAATCATGGTCAATACACATACACAGCATGCAATAAATAAGTGGTGAAAAATGGAATTCTCATGAAATTAAGAGTGAGATAAGAAACCCCTTACTTAGTACTTTTTCCTTGGTAGACGGTAGGTTAACATCATGTATAATGGTGAAATAATTGTTATTGAATTATACAGGAATAATTAACATTAATATGATATCATAGATGATATTTTAACATTGATTTGTTAATAATATCTTAGTATTATCGTCATTTTGGGTGTTAACTTACTCGTTTTCCTTTATATTCTTTGTTACGTAATCCATGTTTGTTATGAATAGGTTGTATCTTATTCATATCCAGAATTATATCAAGTCCTTAAAAATTATTTTTAATCATCAAAGGAGAATTATACTTGAATGGATATGATGGAGAATGAATCTCATCGCGTTCGTGGAGACGGTAGTCCTTACGTACGCACGAGCGACAATATCATTATTTTGATGTTAAAATAATATATAATTGGATGTTATATCATATATAAATAATATTTATCATGTTATATTTATTATTTAAATTAATTAAACATTATTATTATACCCATCCAAATAATAATTTATCGAATGACAATTACACCACGACGTGGAGACGGTAAGTCGTACGTACGCACATATGGTGACATGCCATTCAAAGGACGGATAGAATACTGAATATGGTTGTACCACATTTATAAAAATATCACAATATATATAAGATAATGGAGTTTTTATTTTAGAATAGAAAAAACAAATAAAGAAGAATTTGAAGAAGAAAGGAACTTGAAAGAGGGTGGTGAAAACATTACCTCTTCTTCGGGTTCTTCCTTTGGATTTGATCAAAAGGGCTCATTAGGTTGGATTTATTATCACACTAAGGCCTCTAGGTTGTATTGAGGGAAGTTTCGAGAGTATGTGGGTAGGGTTTGGTTGAGCCAAAAGGCTTTGAATGTGTGAATTAGTGAGAAGGGGGAGTGCCCTTTTATAAGAGGGGTGAGGGGCACCTTTGGAAAAGCTAAAAATATTATTTTATAATAAATTAATATTCGGTTTATAATGGCTCCAAAGTGGATTATTTAAAGGTTAAGGTAGGTATGGGTCGAAAACCACTCAAAAAATATAATTTATACAGGTTTGTGTCATTATATTAACATTATCTTTAAGTATTAACTCTTAGTTAATTAGTTTCACTTTTACAATGTCTCTTTGTATTTTTATATTATATGGTTAATAAAATTACTATATACATCCAAACGACCCCCAAGTGGTCCATTAATGATACAACTATCATTATATAAGTCTCTTGGACAAACCTTAAATTTTTAGGAATTTAATATAAATTAATAATATAATATTTGTTTTAAAAAATCTTTTATGTAAATTTTGACACTATTGGGTGTTTTATTTTTGATAAATTCATAACAGAATTATTACTTAGAAAACAATTTATATAATCAATAATAATATGTCATATTAAACTATAAAATTAGTGGAATCCATAAAAAGTCTCAAATTACATTTATTTTTATATGTATAATATCAATTATTTTAATATTTCATTAATTAGGTAATTACTTCATCACCATTGTGTCATAAATAAATTAAATTATATAATGTCTAAAAATTATAAATAAAATACTATTATTTAAGAAATTATATTAGCTTTCTAATGAATATTTACAATTGAATTTATCTTATGTATAACCCTATATTAAAAATGTTTTAGTAAATAAATTTTGATTTTAACTCTTTTAACTCTTCTTTGAATTAAATAATAATAAATATCCTAATCTAATACAAGTGGACCTAAATGGTAATATTTTACTCCTAAGTTGTTTTTGGTCGAGATACAATTGTCCAATATAATTAGAACATGTGTTAGGGTAATATTAATATCATATTTACCCTTAATTACCCTATTTACTTTTAACCGTGGTAAATAAAAGTAAAAATTTACTATTCACCAAAAATTATTTTCATCTCGTTGAACCACATTTTACTCTTTGATATTAACCGTGTCTCTCGGATTTTTGAAATTCCACTCACAGAAGCGGTAAAATTATGTTTTATGAAAAAATCAGTTTTTTTAACTACCACTTAGTGGCTTCACTATTCATCAAAAAATGAAAGTTTCCAGAAAAATACCAAAAATTAGGCCTAAACTATATTTGATATTATGAATTAAAAAATTATGTCTATTTTACCAAATTAAAAACATATCAATTGCATTAATTAATTTAAAAATTAATTCTCGTCGTCAAAACAAATAGCGTGTTTTTAAGAGATAAAAACTATCAAAAGACTGACACTTGTTTTTGTCTGGTTTAAATGTGAAATTACATCCAATGACCAACATTGTATTAAATGCTAAAAATATATTCTAAATATACTTTAAAACCACTCAAATTAATAATTTATCACTATTAATTATTTCGATTAAAAAATTTGTTTTGAATTAAAATTTGGTAATTTTCACTATTCATCAAAATATGAAAGTTATCCGAAAAGTTCCAAAATTTCACCCTAAGATAATTTCGATATTACGAATCCAAAAATGAAGTCCATTTCAAAAGATAAAATTTATAAAATTTTAAATAGTAGGTATTACTATTCAAAATGGCTAGTTTGATTGGTTGTGGTGTGTTAGAATCTCGAAGTTGCGTACAATGCACGCCATTGCATTATTCAAAGGGAAACGTACCGTGGAAGCTTGGGGTGTTACACTTTCTTTAAAGATTCATTGTTCAGAGAGTGAGGGTGGTTTCTGCTCATCAAAGAGTACAAGGGAGATCTAGTCCAGTTGTCAAAAAAATATATTAAATTTGAGTCTTTATTAACCATCCATCTGGAATTAGCCATAATAGAATTGAAGGTGTTTTTAATGTAAGACCAAATAGAGGACATAAGAAACAGATCTTGATTATTAACAATTTTGTTGAGAAATCTAGTTCTAAAAAAAATCGAAGTGGGCACATCATTATGGATTATATTCCATGTGAGCTTGGCTTGTAGGGCTTTATTAAACTTATTGAGATTTTTTATTCCAACCCCACCTTTAGCAAATGGTTTGCAACAGTTAGCCCAGAGAATAGTGACCAATTTTCTCTCCATAGTACTACCAGTCCACACAAAATTTTTAATGGAAACATTGAGGCTCTTTAATTAACTTTTCAGCCATTTTTATATCATCATAGAGTAAACCAATTTGGAAACAATGGTGGATTTAAATAAAAATATTGTCCCTTCCATAGAGAGATTGGAACCCTTCCAGGTTGAAAGCTGTCTAAGAATTTGATCGATGATAGGAGAGATGTAATCCGCTTTCAGTCTACCCTAGAAGATAGGAACACCAAGGCAAGTAAAGGAAATAGCTCCTTCTTTGACCCCTAGAGAGTTTATAGTGTTATGTTTTCTACCAGGGGGAAAGTATTTACCAAAATATAAGAAAGATTTATTCCAGTTGATATGTTGGATAGAAACTTCCTGGTAGTGAAGGATAATGTCTTTTAGATTATTGATATTTTTTGTCTCCCTAAATGAAGATTATTATGTCATCGACATAAAGAAAGTGTGAGGGGGTATTCAGGCTTCTCACAACCATGATAGGTTTGATCTTTAGATTTTCTATGGACTGAGTGAGAAACCTACTGAGTTAGTCTTCAATAATTGAGAAAATAATATTTGAGAGAGGTTCACCTTGTCTAACACCCTTAGGGCTCTTAAAATAACCTCTAGGTGAGCCATTAATGAGAATATAAATATGTGCCGAATTGAATATTGTTTTAATATTATTAATGAAAGATTCATTGAAACAAAACTCCCTAAGGACCTTATATATGAAGTTCCAATCAATGGTATAAAAATCCATATAAATGTCTTACTTAATAACGACATTCACACCTCTATTTTTGCTGTTAAGAAGGTTAGTGGATTCTGAGGCAATAAAGATGCATTCTTGAATGGATCTTCCCTTGATGAAGCCAAATTGATTCCAGGAGATGATTTTGTTTCTAATCGGAGAAATTCTATTGGAAATCAATTTAGTAGTGATATTAAAGAGAGAATTTATGAATTAAATTGGACTAAAAAGGTGTATTTCATCAGCATTATCAATTTTGGGAATAAGGACAAGGAATTGGGAATTGAGGCCTTGCGGGAGAGTGCCCTTGTTAATGAAATGTTTCACCATATGGCATACATCTTCATGAATAACATCCCAGTGTTTTTTGTAAAAACCGGTATTAAAACCATCAGGTCCAGGAGCACCGTCCGCGTTAAGGCTAAAGACCGTGTCCTTAATTTCATGATCTAAAGGGATGGAATTAAGAGACACATTATCCTCATTAGTAACTAGAGTTGGAATGATATTTGGCCGAAGGTATTTTTCTATATCAGCTCCATTAATGATATTATGAAAGTTGGAAACAACATGATTGACAATACTTTCCTTGGAATCTTGAATCTGTTCACTGTCTCTAAGAAAGGCAAGGGGCCTATCAGCTTTCCTGACTCTGTGATGAGAATTATAAAATTTAGTATTCCTATCCTCGTCATTAAGCCACTTGGCTTTAAAATATTTTTTTAAAGATTATCCATAAAGTTATGTAAATTGATAAGGGTGGAGGAAATGTTTTTTTCATGTTGAATATCCTGCTCACAATTAGAAGAGGAATTATGATTTTAAATTAGTGAAAGTTCCTTTTCGAAAGTGTTGATATTCTTATCCATTTAATTGGATTTTTATTTGCACTAGTTTTTTAGGATTTGTTTAAAAAATTTCAGTTTCCTTGGACAAGTAAAAGAATCCTTTTGATCATGCATATTAGTCTAAGTAATATTAATGATGTCCCTACAGTCCAGATCTGAAGACCAAGCAGCATTAAATCTGAAAGGGGCCCTGGGTTAACTAAGGTTATGAGAAAAACTAACCAGAATGGGGTGGTGATCAGAGGCCACCTTTTCAAGGGTAATACTGGAGATATTATCCAATTTATCAAGAGCATAGTCATTGGTAAACGCTCTATCAAGTTTTCTAGCCATGATCTTATTATAATTTTTTCTAAACCAGGTAAATTTGGATCCCATTAAGTTAATCTCTATAAATTAATTCAATTTAATACAATCTTTGAATTCTTTTGAAGAGATAGTTTCATGAGAAGGACCTACATTTTCACTAGGAGCTAAAATAGAATTGAAATCCCCAACTATAAACCAAGGACAATGAATTGTGCTACACATTTGGGAGATATCATGCCAAAGGAATATTCTATCTTGGTTTCTATTATAGGCATAAAAAAAGTTTGTTTAGACATGATCATTTTCAAATATGTAGTCACAAGTAATTGATTTATTGGTAATAGTTTAGATATTAAGACTTTGAATAGGGGAATGAGAAAACAACCATAAGGATTCACAAGAAGTTCCATTAATGCAAGCCCCTATGAAAGAATAACCAAAAGGGGGAGAATGTTGGAATCTTGAGACATAATTTACTTTTTTCACAGGAATAGAAAATATTTTGGGAACCGTGTTTCCTAGGTACATGGTACCATTACCATAAAGACCTTCTACAAGGTAGTTTATAACATACTTGGTGAAGAACCCATTAGCTTAGCCTTCCCAACTAATTTTCCCATTACACTGCTGATGCATCGAGGCGATATATATAACTAGGCTCCACCTATTTCGCACCTATCGAATCATTCCTCATATATTGAATAATCGATTTAATTCATGAACAATGTGGATTATCAAATACCTGAATTTTCTAAAATATGTATATTTCTCAATATTTACCATTTTAATAAAATAACTATCAAGTACACACCATTTGTAATATTGGTATAT
The DNA here is from genome assembly GCA_963277665.1 of Viscum album. NCBI lineage: Eukaryota > Viridiplantae > Streptophyta > Magnoliopsida > Santalales > Viscaceae > Viscum > Viscum album. The sequence goes on from OY728126.1 coordinate 1,750,368,484, forward strand.
GGTTTAGATAATAATCATATCCATGATAAATGATATGGATATTTATTGTAAACTAATGGGTTGTTTTCATTGATGAATTCAAATATTATAAAAATAATATTAAAAAACATTATTGATGAAAATATAATTTTCATTTTAAAAAACATTTTGAAAATCCATTTTTTTGGAAATCACTTATTAAAACGTTTTATTTAAAATGTAAACTTTTAAACTTGAAAAATATGATTTGAAGAAATGAAAATGGGTAAATCTATACATGGAATACAAGTTAAAAAGAGCATTATTTTTGCAAGGTAAAAGGGTAATAAAATCTCCTTCGGAATGTGACATGATGACTCCATTGAAAACATTTGTAGAAAGAAATAAGGTTAAAAATATATTTAATAAATAATTTTGGATTGGTTAAAAACAATTTTTAATTATTTTTTGGAAAATAGGGGTTTTAGAAGATAAAATATTCTTTAAAAAAAGAGCGAAATGTATTTAGGTTTTCATAAAAATATTTTATAAAATATTTTGAGTATCAAAGAGTAGAAAACTGGAACTATTACTTGGAAAAGATCATGAATAACCATAAGAGAAGAAAATGATAGTATTTATTAATAAATGATCCGATAATTTCCTATTATGTAAATTCACTTGTTAACAATCATGAATAAAATGATATTTTTAAGTAATCCCTCGAAAATACCATAACGTTTATGTAAAAAACAATCAACAAATATATTATGTGTGTTAAACTTAAATACACATAAAAAGTGTAAATACAATAATATATAGTATATATTTATTATACACATAATCATAGAATATTAATGATAACATGGAAGTAATATAACCCAAATAAAATAAATTTTGTTATGAAATTCTTTTCCACTTCATAATTCTTAATTCAAACCCCTTTGGATGAAATAATTCAAATTGAAACTCAAAATATCATGAAGAATGAATGAAACATGATGTTAGATGTCAAATTGTATGTATGTACACTATATATAATAAATTTGGTTAAAAATAATAAATTATATCTCAATGAATGGAAAATGAGATGAATTCCCCTACTACTTATCATCTTTTGAATCATATTCACCTGGAAAGATATAACATGAAAAAACATTAAATATAATTAATATAAAATAATTAATGATATTATATATCAAAATGGGTAGTATATACACCACAAAAATTATGTAAGTGGTGAAAATGGTGCATGCCTCATAAAAAGAAACGCGAGATAAAAATTCTTTACATTGCATTTCCTTTCGGGTGAATATCCTTTAAATTCCTAAATAATAGTTTCAAAAAGATAGTAAGTTATAAAAGAAGCACAATAATAGTTATAATATAATATATTTACTTATTATAATATATTTTTACTTTTTTTTAATAATATTCCATTATTTTCCTAATTTTGGGTGTTGAATGAAAATTATGTTTTTTTATTTCAAAATCAATTTTAAGGAAAAAGTGGGAAACCATAGAAAAGAAAACATACCCATGGGAATCCACCATTGAAAACAAGATTCATAAAAAACTATTATATAACTTTTATGGTTGAGTGATAACCTCATGTTAAACCTAAAAATCATCCCCGTACATACCTTCGAAATCATCATGCTCCCTCTCAGAATCCAGAGCCGAATCGTTAGACATGAGACCAAATTGACAACGGATGGAGCAGGTGCGCATCCTACCCATACTGCCTTACACCTCTTTCCTGCCAATGATCTATGAAGAAAAACCTATTTTTAAGATCTATCTTTCCCTATCCCATATTTTTTGATTTCTTTTTGTCTTATTGACATCCCCAAGGACATCAAACTGGTTACGGGTGGCCCCCAGGGCATCCAATCCAGACTGAATCCCCATGACACCAATCATCCCATATTTCGGAAAGTGGGTAATAGAACAACCTCCATGTGTTCCCCATATGAAAAAATGGTAACAATGACACTCTCTTTGGCTCCATCGACAGTTGGGATACTCTATAGTGTGTTGGTCATCCCTATTTTGGGTGTTAATTGCCTAGTTTTTCATGTATATTTTAACTTTTTATTTTTTGTTACAATTATATAGATAAGGATTTAATCATCTCCATAATTTAAACCATGATGTAAATTATATATATATATATTCATTATATATGTATTTATAATAATGAAATATTTTGGAAATATGAAATGAAATGTACCGTTCATGGAGACGATATGTCGTATGTACCCATTAACACTACTTTCAGTTCACTCCTGTATTTAGGAGAATGTAAAGTAAATGATATATATATAAATTAAAATTATATTTTCATATTTATTTCATATATTTTTCATTTTTCTATTAAACCCATCTTTTATACATTCCATGTATAGTGTGGATGAATCACATCACTTTGATGAGGCGGTAGTGCACACTTCCACAAACTTTGTTATCGTATTTAAACAAAATGGAAATAAATAAGGTATATGTAATATTGAAATTAATTTTTTTTTTAATTCAACATAAATATCATATATATCATCTAAAAGCAGTGTGCAAAAAATAATACTGAACCATTGTTGGTGGTAAAAGAAAAATGAACAATGTCGTTTCTAAGGTGATAGTTTTCTGTACAAAAATAGTAAGTTCGTTACCCATTTGATAGAAGTGTGTGTAGCTGTAGGTATAAAACATAATATAAAAACATATATGTATATTCTGGATAATTATTTTATTATATATCATCAAATAATAAGAAATTATTGGGTGGAGAAACAAATATAACATAGATGTACATTGAATAATGTTACCCTGTTTCCGGGTAACTCAATATGGTTTATACCAAAATTAATCCTTGGTTTACTTTCTACCAAAAGAGAAGATTCTATGAGGGGTGAAGTGATTTAATAATATTATTTTATTAGATATTGGGCAATTAAAAGGGCTTTAGAGGTGTGAATAAGGGTGATGGGTGGGTTCCTTTTTATAGTGGAGGAGGAGTGGAATTCTTGTATATTTTGGAAAAGGGAATTACACCTATGTTTTTTCCATGTCACGGGGCTACAATAATGAAATTAAATTTAATATAAGGTATTATAGGGTTTAAATAAGAACAAATAATTTATTTTGTACAAGTTTATAGGTCATTTTGATCCTTAATTTTAAGGATTTTTCCCATCTTAAGCTAATTTTACTCTTATTCCATGTAATTCATTTTAATTACATCCAATATTTTTTTTGTAAAAAACTTAGTATAAATTTTTTATGAACTATAAATTTTTATGATTAAAAATACGAAATAAATCTTTCCAAATTCCAATCATAGATGTGGTAGAAATTAATCTCAATTTAATCCCGCACACGAGAGGAAAAGTAGGTTTCTAAAGTAAAATTTTCAAAAGTATTCTATGTTTTTAAATTAAATTTAAAAGTAAAATTGATTAGAATAAACTAAATTGGCTTAATTGATATAAAATTTATCAAATTGAATTTTAAAACTAATCAATAATATTATTTATACATATGAATAAATTATAAAAAAAAAATTTTGAATTAAAATTCATTATTTTTCACCATTCAATAAAAAATGATACTCGCGAGAAAAATTAAGAAAATTACCCAAAACCTAATTTTTATGATTTATTTTCAAAAAATAATATTATTTTTTCATATTAATTTTATAAAATTTCAAAAAAATTGGATATAGAATAGATTCATCTTTAAAAAGCTATAAAATTGCGTTTTTAGAAAAATGGAAATTGTAAGTATAAAAGTGGATTTATTCATTTCTTATGATTATAAAACCTATTGTATAAATATAAAGAATATTTGATTGAATATATAAAATATATATTAATATCATTCAATTATAGTAATTAATTTAATTTATTAGGACAAAACACCTTTGTGAGCATAAAAACATTTCTTTTATATTTGTTTTTAAATTCATTTATAATTAATTTCTAATCTAGGAATTCTTTTTATTGTTTTATAAACCATATATTTTCATAAGATAGTTAATAATATTAATAACCACTAATTTTACATCTTTTTTATTCATTTTATATTAAATAATAATATTATAATAATATATTTTTGTTCGGTAAAACTCAGTCTTGAGTGTAACACATGTCGCTGAAGGAACTCATTATTATGTACGACATAATATAACTCAGTATTGTGTTCATTGAAAGCTATATCATGTATTTAATTTATTAAAAATATTAATTATATTATAAAATCTCAATATACTATAATTCCTTATTCCCCTAGTGTCTCTTGATATCCACACTATCCAATTCAATGTTCTTACATTAGAATTTCGTGGTGTTACATGTTTAACTGTACACTACAACCAAATGAGGAAGGTGTGTTTGGAGGAAGTATATTTGCATGGTAGGATAATGGTTTCTAAATACTGTGAGAAAACTATGTTTTTGGATGTTCTTAGTATAGTGGCACTGCATGATTGCAGAAAAATTTTCCTAACTACATGACCTTACTATGCACCTACTAAAAAGGTGATAAATAACCATTCCCCCCTCTAACCTAAAAGGGTTTTTACCCATTTCCACCCTAACATATCTTAGTATCCCTATACACTCTTACTCCTCCATCTCCTCTTCTATAGGTGGTTAATCCTTTATTATTGGTCTGATTAAAGTGTTTTTCATCACGTTGGAAGCCTCAAGGTAATGCTCAGAATCCTCCCACATTATTTCTATATTTTATTATCCCTTAGAGATACTATTATTTTGTGTGCTAATATGACAAATTATTAGTTTATTTCTTGTATTATTTAAATTTTCTCTTTCTATTTCAATTATAATCCTGATAATGGATGAGTGAGTCTTTCTTTGCACAAGGTAGGTGCCATATATGCCTTTACTTTAAAGTCGCATTATTTATGAAACACATCATTGTTTAACCCAACAAATTCCCCATGAATCACCTCCTAAATGTAAAAATAATTTAAATAAATTATTAGAACCACGATTTTGTTATATTTAAGACTCAATTACATTATTGAAGGCTATATACCATAACTCAAACAAATCTATTTAGTTGTGGTGATATAATCCCCATGAATGTTATGACATGATTATGTAAATAATCCACAATTGAAATGTGTTAAGTTTCCACCTTATGAGTGGGATTCTAAATTGAATTAAATTAACTCTAAAATGGTTGAACACCATAAATGGGAACTTTATGTTCAATTATAATAGAATTAGTTAGTATTCTTAATTCATTGTACACCATAAATGTGGATCATTTAGTTAAATAAATAATGATGATTTTTATATTGGCATGGAGTTCTACATGGCCATTTTTAATTAAGAAGTTTAATTATGACCAATAAAATTGCAAACAATCTTGGCCCCCATCCACTTTTAAATGAAATATAAATGGTTAATCTAAAAAATAAAAGAGTTAAATGGATTAATTGAAAATGTGAAGGGAATGTCCTTTCCACTTGACCTTTGGAACATGTAAATGAAATGTTTAATGGTATTTTGATTTTTTAATATCCCAGAAATATTTCATGGACTATGTTATTAATTTTTTGTCAGAGTGGATACTCAAAGGGGGGGGGGGGTGAATTGAGTTCCAATTAAAATTTCTGTTTAAAAACATTTTCATAAAAACCCCCAAATAAAATACTGAATTAAACTGTAGTCAATTTATATCAAATTAAAGGATATGTTGGGTTCTCAAGGGATTTATTATTTCCCAGTTAATCATAATAGAAGAGTTGATTAACTTTTGAAACTAACTTACTGATTTACAACTAATATAAACACTTGTGAGTTCAATTATCAAAGTGACTTTAAAACAGTTTTGGTTTTAAAGTAATGAGCAGCTGAATAAAAAAGAATAACTTTGAAAGATATAACATAGCAGATATAACAAAGAGGTTCACTCTCAAGCCGAGACTTAGTCCTCTCAACAATTTATATAATTTTGATCCACACCCTGGATCGGGGTTCACAACAGTTTACAACTGTCCAGGTCCAAGACCTCTACCACTGTTATCTGTGGGAACAAAAACAACAACATCAGCTGTCCAGGTCACGCACGACCTCTACCACTATCCCAGTGGGAAATAAAAGATGTAAAAGTTTGAGTGAGTATTTACAGATCCTCCAGTTAAAGTACATGAGACAATGTGTGTGTAAATTACAGCAGATAACACACACTACTCGAAATGTAAAACGTAAATCACAGAGGCAAAGATTTAGAGTTTAGAAATGGCTCTAGTGATTTTAGTGCAACTCTGGACTCCTTTGGATTTGATCAGAATTGGTTCTGATTCCTCTTCAGGTTTTTGTCTGCAAAACAGAGTGTCGTTTGTTTCCTTGACTTCCAGGTGTAGAGACAGAGAAAAAGGTAGTCGATGAAGTTCTTGTGTTATGTCCTCGTTCTCAGCTCTTCACTGGTATACTATAATGAATGAGTTCTTTGTGTAAGTTTAGCTGTCTCTTTGAATTCACACTTGGTTGTTCTTCCAGTACACCCGTGGTATATATGTCTCTGTATGTGTTTTTGTATTCATTCCCCTTCTTTCATTTTAAAGAACGATCTCCAGCAAGACATGATTTCCTTTTTGCAGGTACGAGGTACAGTTCCCTGACATCCAACAACACATATTAAATAAATTTCAGTGTATTAAAATATACCTAATATGACCGTTGGTTAGATTAAATAACGATAAAGAAATTAAAGCAGCATCGGGTTCTATCTCTGGAACGGTAGCTTTGGATATCAGTAGCCTTGTGTATCGGTAGGTCTGAGTATCGGTAGCTTCTTGTGTAACGGTAGCCTTTCCATCGGTAACTCTTCTATCAGTAGACTTCATTTGTAATGGTAAGGTTTCTTTCGGTCAACTTGATTGCATTGGTAGCGGTAGACTTTCTTGTATTGGTGGGCTTTCGCATATCAATAGTCTTTGCATAATAGAGACCTTTCCGTATCGGTAGCCTTTTCATATCGGTAGGCTTGTCTGACGGTAACCTTCTTATATCGGTAAGCTTAGTATATCGGTAACCTTCCATGTATCGGTAGACTTGCATACCGGTGACCTTCGAGTATCGGTAGGCTTTTATTTAATGGTAGACTTCATCATATCAGTAGCTGTGTATCGGTAGCTATCGACTTCAATGTAGCGGTAGACTTGAGTACCGGTGAGCTTGTAATAGTAACTCTATCGGTGGACTTGTTCTGTGTCGGTAGCTAGTCTGTAACAGTAGCTACTGTCTGTATCGGTGGCTATATTCTGTCTGAGCATTCTATTTGCAGAATGAGTAAAGTCAGAGTATACATATATCCATTAATCCAAAATACTCATATTAATCATAATTGAAAGTAACAACATATAATAAAGCATATTTGAGATGTATCAAGCATAATTAAGATATAAATAAAATATAGTTGGGATTATCAAAATATAATAAAACAACTCAATTCCCAGAGGGTTCAATGATCTCCCCCTTTTTGATAATCACAACTTATACCAAAAATGAAGTAGTATCAGAGAAAAATATATAAAAAATGATAACAAAAAAAAGGTAGTATCAGAGAAAACAGAAAAAAATGGAAAAGAACAAAAGGTTTCTTTTGGTTAAAAAAGATTCCATATTCCTCCCCCTATCAATTTAACTGCAAGATTCTCCCCCTTTGTGGGTTTCTCTCTTAACTCATTTGTCTCATTGTTCTCATTTTTGATTTTTCATTTTCTCCCCCTTTGTGATTAACAAAAAGAAGGGTATCAGAAAAAAGAGAAAGACTAGTAGATAATAAATGAAAAAGTAATAGAAACATAGTAAAGTAGAGAATGAAGAGGAATTTCATTAATATACAAGAGGTACACAGATAAAATTAGAACAAAAAATACAAGTTAATCCTATCAAACAATATATAGAAACACTCAATCCTCCTCTGAAACAGGTGTCTTTCCCTTAGGATCAGCAGAGGTTTCAGGTGCAGGGTCAGCAGAGGGTTTCAGAATAGCTGAAGGGACAACTGGTGGTTTAGCTACAGAAACTGTACCGGATCTGAAATTTGTAGTCCTCTGAGTGATCATTGGTGTCAAGCTGTGAATAGCCTGAACTGGCGTCAATTTAGGGGTATTCCTAGAGTCAGAATCAGGAAGTGAAAGAGGTACAATTACAGGTCTTTCATCCACATGCAAGAAGGGCAACAACAAGTTCCTGAAATCCATAATAATTCTTCCTCCTCTCTCCATTGCAGTATTTTCAATGAATTTGTCCAAGGAAGGAGTAAGCTCCCTGAGATTACTAACCTGTTTTCTGGAGGCCTGAGTCACTGGAGGTAACTTCATATTCTCAATCAAAAGCTTGAAAAGGTTTGTCATTTGTTTCTTGGTATAAACCTTCTCGAAATAAGCATCCACCTTATTATTGATTGCCTCTTGAGAAGCAGTAGCTCCCCGCAGGTGATCACGAACAAAACTACTAACTTCCATAGTGGTATAAAGAATCTGAGTATCTGATGCACTACTGGGACTGGCCTTAGCCAATTCTTCCTGAATAATAGTACAGATCTGGTCAAGGTTCGCACTGGAGTTAGATGCGGGAAGAGGTTTCATTGAGAAGGCCACTGTCTCCTTGAAGGATTGAGTCAGACTACTAACTACCTTCTGAACAAGTTCATCCTGAATGTTTAGATGTTCTTTGACTGACTTCTTAAAGGACTCAAAAACTTCCACAAATTGCTTGACCACTTCTTTGATATATCGAATGTCAGAGTTTACTTGAGTTTGCGAGCTATGCATGACAGTCAGAGAAGCAATCGATTGTCTCAAAGCAACTACAGCTCCTGTCCAACTCTCAATCTAAGTGTGGCACACTTTAATTTCATCCATCATTTCTTTCACAGGACTGGATACACCATATCCAATGGATAACTCAAGGGATTGCTCCACTCTTTTCATCTCTTCAACCATACTTTTCTTCATTTCTGCCACTGATTCCCTTATTGCTTCTTTCAATTCAGCTTTTAAGGACTCAAGGGCCTCTTTGGTGGCCACAAATTCATCCATAGTGGGTAGGGTAATTGATTACTGTTGGGGTTGGTCTTCCTCAACATAGTATCCACAAGAAAGTCCAAGAATCATATATCCTGGATCTGATGTCCAACCTTCAATGTCATATAGCACTGATACTGAACCAAGATTCTCCCCCCACTTGGAACATTCTCTTGAGGTATCTCTTCCAACTGTCCTTCTTGAGGTAATTTTTCAATTTCCTCTACAATTGCAGCAGATTCAATAACCATTCTCTCTGATGGCTAAAGAACTTCCTCAACAATAGATGCTACTTCTGCTTGCTGATCAGGCACTATTTTCACTGTACTGTCTATCAGAGGGCTCAAACTAAGCTATTTTTCTTCATTTTCTTCATTATCTGCTTCACCAGCAGCCTCCTTTTCTCCATTAACATCATGATCTGATTCGGTTGCCTCATCCTCCTCAGAGGTGTCCTTGGCAACATACTGGCATGCTTCTTCTTCTTCTTCTATAGTCTCTGTATCATTGTACTTCAAGACAGTTTCTCTCTTTGGTAGTTCTTTTGGAGGGCTAGCTGCTCCATAAGAAATAACTTGATGCACAGGACTAGGGGGTAATTCTGGGTCTCCTCCTTCCTCTACTGATGTCTTTTCCTCCTCATCTTCAGCATCACTATAGACCGGTTCTGGATCATCTAGTCCAAGACCAGGATCCCTCACATCCTTTGGTCTAGAAGGATGATCCACAGGAGTATACTGGTCATAGATTTTTCCATCATCATTCACCCATGATTTCTTCCAAGGATTCCAACTGACTTTCATGTATTTACAGACAGTTCTTGTAATACAGAAGTTGTCCTTAACCACTACCAGGTCATCCTGAGGTCTAGCTACCTCTTTCACTTTTAGCATCACAAAAATCAGCTTTGAGAAAAACAGTGCATTTGATTTGGACTTCGGTCTAGTCATATCTTCCACTTGAACCATAATCAGTCTACATAGATTGATTCTCACACTGTGCTTCAGCAAATATAATAGATATATGTCTTGGAATCTCAAAGTAGCAAAATATCCTCTTCTAGGACTTAACAACATGCTGAATAAATTTAAACAACAACTTATCTTCTTCTGCCATCTCTGCAGCAATCACCTTTCTTGGGGTCCCATTCCCTGTAAGCTCCAGCAAAGCATCTTCATATTGAAACAGATCACTGGTCGAAGGTACATACTTTGATTATAACGCATAATATCTTTCATGTGGAACTCTGAAGTTCCTATCCCATTCCACTGAAGTAAAAGATAATTCCTGACCATTTACCAAAGATATCATTCTGCTTTCCTCCTCAGTCTTTTCAAAGCGGACAAAATCATAGAACTGCTTCACCAGCTCAGGATAGTAAGGTCCATTGTTGTCCGCGAAGAATTCTAGCCATCCTTGTTCTTCTAACACCTTAAGTACCAAGGACTTTCTCTCCATAAGCCATTCTGCATTCAGCGCTTTTTCAACAACAATCTCTCGCTTCGACAAATGCGTGTTTAGAGGATTTCTTTGAGCTACACTTCCACTTCCACTTCCACTTCCACTGGCATCAGCACTAGCTATCTTTTGTCTTTTTGCTTCCGGCGCATCACTCTCATCTGTGACTTGGGGTCTCTTGATGTGGGCCATTACAGATTTGAGGTTTAGGGTTTTGCGGCTTGAGAGGGATAGGTTGGAGGGATTCGAACAGACGAGTTCGCAGTGAGATTGAGTGAAATCTAGTATCAGTTTTAATATCATATAGGATCCATAAATAAAATAAATCTTATAAAAAAACAGTTCGATGTCTCAGCTTTACAGAAGTTAAAATAGCGCGAGATGTACCGGTAAAGTCTTCTAACGGTGAGGATGTCCTAAAAGTGAGGTCTCCTAACGGTGAGGATTTTCTAACGGTGAGAATTTATAATGGTTTCAAGGGTAAGTTATCATTCCTAATTCATGTCTAATGAAACTTAATCTTACTGAACATAAAGGCTTAGTAAAAATATCAGCTAATTGGAGTTCAGTGCCTATAAATTCAAGAGTTATATCACCTCTTTGATAATGATCTCTTAAAAAGTGGTGTCTAACATCAATGTGTTTAGTTCAAGAGTGAGACCCAGGGTTCTTGGATATGTTGATCGCACTAGTGTTATCACAATTGATTGATACATGTTTAAAAACAAATCCATAGTCCAATAAAGTGTGTTTCATCCACAAAATCTGTGCACAACAACTACCAGCAGCTATATACTCTACTTCAGCAGTAGATAATGCAACTGAGTTCTGTTTCTTACTACACCATGATACTAGGGACTTTCCAAGTAAATGACATGTTCCAGAAGTGCTTTTTCTATCTAACTTACATCCAGCAAAGTCAGCATCTGAGTAACTTTTTAAATCAAAGGATTGTTCTTTTGGGTAAAATAATCCCAAATTAGCAGTACTTTTAAGATATTTGAAAATCTTTTTATCAGCAAGTAAGTGTGATTCTTTAGGATTAGATTGAAACCTATCACACATACATACACTAAACATAATATCTGTTCAACTAGCAGTAAGGTAAAGTAAACTCCCAATCTTACCCATGTAATTAGTTTGATCAACTGGTTTTCCAGATTCATCAATATCCAATTTACAAGTAGTACTCATAGGTGTATCACTTCCCTTAATACTATCCAAACCAAAACGTTTTAATGAATCCTTAGTATATTTACTTTGATTCAAAATAATACCATATTTATTTTGAAAGATTTGAAATCCATGAAAGTACTTAAGCTCTCCCATTAAGCTCATTTCAAACTCATTTTGCATAATCTTTGAAAAATCAGTATATAAATAATTTTTCGAAGATCCAAAAATAATATCATCAAAATAGATTTGTATTATTAAAACATCTTTTGAAATCCTTTTTATAAAAAGGGTGGGATTAGCTATTCCTTTTGTAAATCCTTTTGAAATAATAAAGATTGAAAGTATTTCATACCAAGCTCTTGGTGCTTGTTTTAAACCATACAAAGCTTTAGAATGTTTAAAAACATGATTTTGAAAATGAGGATTTGAGAAACCAGGTGGTTGTTCTACAAAAACATATTCAATAATAAAACCATTTAAAAAAGCACCTTTCACATCCATTTGATATAACATGAAATTTAGATGTGATGCATATGCAAGTAAGATCCAAATAGCCTCTAATCTAGCTACATGTGAAAAGGTTTCCTCATAGTCAATTCCTTCTTCTTGATTGTAACCCTGTGCAACTAGCCTAGCTTTGTTTCTAATGATGTTTCCAGATTCATCATCTTTGTTTCTAAACACCCATTTCATGCCTATGGTTATAGTGTCCTTAGGTCTTTCTACTAATTTCCAGACTTTGTTTCTTTCAAATTTATTTAGTTCTTCTTGCATAGCCATTACCCAAAACTTATCATTGATAGCATCATTGATATTTTTAGGTTCTAACTATGAAATAAAAGCTTGATGTTCAACCTGATTTCTTAGAGAAGCTCTAGAGTCTGTCCCTCTATCAAGATTTCCTACAACAGCATATAAAGGATGATTCTTTATAATTCTAGTTGATCTAGTAAAGGTAGGACTAGAAATTTCAGGTTCACCAATAGGTTGGGAATCAACAGAAGAAGGTTCGGGAAAATTTCTAGAACTGGATGCTTTTACTACAGGTCCACTGTCCTTATCATTAAGGTTCAAAACAGATAAATCATCTTCAAGATTTTCAAGAGAAGTCTTAGGCTCATGTGGATCAGTTTCGTCAAATTTGATGTGAACAGATTCTTCCACACATTTGGTTCTCTTATTTAAAACTCTATAGGCTTTACTAGTTATAGAGTATCCTAGGAAAATTCCTTCATCACTCTTTGGTGAAAACTTGTCAAGATTATCTTTAGTATTAAGAATAAAGACTTTGCAACCAAAAACTCTGAAGTAGTTAACCTTAGGTTTCCTATGGTTCCACAACTCATAAGGGGTCCTCTTAAGAACAGGTCTGATCAAGACTCTATTGATAACATAACAAGATGTATTTACAGCTTCAGCCAAATAGTAAACAGGTAGGTAATACTCATTAAGCATAGTCCTAGCAATTTTATAAAGGGTTCGATTTCTCCTTTCTACTACACCATTCTGCTATGGTGTCCTAGGGGCAGAGAAATTGTGACTATAGCCACTGTGTGAGCAGTAGGATTCAAACTCATGATTTTCAAACTCACGACCATGATCACTTCTCAGGGTTCTAATATTAAGTCCTATAAGGTTCTCTACAGATTTGGAGTATTTAACAAAGTAAGAGCAAGGTTCACTTTTGTGAGCTTGAAAATATACCCAAGTATATCTAGAAAAGTCATCTACTAAGACATAGACATAGTGCTTCCCATTTAAACTAGAAACTCTAGAAGGTATAAATAAATCCATGTGAACCAAGTCGAGAGGTTGAGAATTTGAAACTTGTTTCTTTTATTTAAAAGAAACTTTATGTTTCTTTCCCTTTTGACATGGATTACAAACTTTGCCTGCTAGAAATTCAAGTTTGGGTTGGTCTCTAATTAAGTTCTTCCTAGAAAGTTTTCTAAGTTAGTTTACATTGCAGTGTCCTAATCTTCTGTGCCAAAGCCAAGACACTATATGAAAAGCATTTAAACAAGTAATATTTTTCTTTGATAAAGAATTTAGATCAACAACATAAAAATTTTCATTTCTTAAGGCAGAAAATACTAAAACATTTTTATAATTAAAAACATTTCAAGAATAATTTTCAAATTTAACATAAAAACAATCATCACATAACTGAGAAATACTTAACAAAATATATTTCAGTCCATCAATAAATAAAACTTTGGAAATCAATACTGAGTCAGTGTTACCAATTTGTCCTAAGCTGATGATTTTTCCTTTTGAGTTATCACTAAAAGTGACAAACCCTCCATCAACTTTGACTAAGCTTTTAAAGCATGAGAAGTCTCCTGACATATGTCTTGAACATCCACTGTCCATGTACCAAGTCTTTCTACAGGATCTCTTTAATTAGGTTCCCTACAAAACAGATTTAGATAGGAAATGATTTTGGTACCCAGATCTTCTTGGGTCCAGATAGGTTCGCCAATAAAACTTTAGGTACCCAGATTTGTCTAATGGGTCTCATAAGATTTTAGAATCAATGGATTTAGAAAGGTAAAACTTATTAGATCTGTAACTATGAATATAACTAGTTGATACATATAAATGTCCAGAACTAGAACTAGCAATATTCTGTCCAGATTTAGGAATGAATTTAGTTTTGGTAAAATTTTTCTTTCCTGGTTGGTATCCTATACCAATAGTGTATCTAGGTGCTATTTGTTTACCTAGCATATGAGTAAGAGTATCTTTACCATTTGTAAAATTTTCTAAGCCTTTCATAAGTTGCTCATTAGATAATTTCAGTTTAGTGTTTTCTTTAAGAAACTGAGCATTCTTTTCCATTTCAATATCAAGATCATATTTATGTTTAACAATTAAAGCATAATGTTTCTTTAAACCTTTGTATTTGTCTTTCAACTCATTACAGGTTTCTTCTAACATATCACAATATTCAACTAGTTCAGATTTTGACATGTTTTCTAAGTCAGAATCATCTCCATAATAATATGAATTTAAAGAAGAAGTTTCAGATGTTACCTCAGATATGTTTGTCATGAAACACATATTTGCCTTATTTCTGAGTTCAGTTTCAGAAATTTCAGATTCACTGGAGCTATCCTCAGAATCACTCCAAGTAGCCTTCATGGCTTTCTTGTACTTATTGTCATTGTATTCATATTTCTTCTTGTACTTCAACTTTGGATAGTCTACTTTTATGTGTCCTTTCCTTTTGCACTCATAGCAGACAACTTCATCTGATTTGTCAGGTTTATTCCAATCATTTTTCCTATGTCCCTTGTTGTCATACTTTCCTTTGTAGTTTGATTTTCTGGAAAAAAAATTCTTCCTATAAAACTTCTTAAACCTTTTGGCAATGTGAGCCATCTTAGCATCACTGTCAGAAGCACTTTCACTGTCTTCACAGCTTGAACTCTCATTTATAGCTTGAAGCTTCTCCTTATCTTTATTCTTTGAAGTTGAAGTCTTGAACACAACAGACTTCCTTCTTGGTTCATCATCTTTATATTTGTTCACTTTGAGTTCTTCTTCATACATCATCAGCTTGCCAATTAATTCCTTGACTGGCAGTTCACCAATATCACATGACTCTCTAATTAGGACAGAAGTTCTTCTCCATCTTTCAGGTGGGCATCTCAGTATTCTCATGATCTGTTCCCTTGATGGAACATCCTTTCCCAGAGAAGTCATTGTGTTGACAATTTCATTAAACCTGAGATACATATCAGAAATGGGTTCATCAGACATCATCTTAAAATTATCGTACTTAATAGTATAAGTGTTCAATATCATTTCCTTAACATTAGTTGTTCCTTCATGAGAAATGGCTAAGGTATCCCAAATTTCATATGCAGTTTTACAGGTAGATATTCTATTAAATTCCTTATCTCATAAAGAACAGTACAAGGCATTCATAGCTTTGCAATTATTATTGTAGGCAGCCTTAGTAGCTCCATTCCAAGTAGATCTAACAGTAGTAGGAATTTTATATTCTGATTCTATAGTAGTCCAAATATCAAAACCCATGCTCTTTAAATGAATTTTCATCTTGATTTTCCACTGATCATAGTTAGTTCCATTGAAAAATGGTGGTCTATTGGTAGCAACACCTTCAAGTCTATTATCCATGATAACCAACTTCAAGCAAAGATTTTAAAGAGATAAAAATTTAGAAATAACTGAAATTTTAAGAACTTTAAAATACAACTAAAATCACAGTTGAAAAACAGAGTACTTTAGAAAAATATTTAACCTTTTCTCTGATACCAAATGTTTGTCGGAGTGGATACTCAAAAGGGGGGGGGGGAATTTAGTTCCAATTAAAATTTCTGTTTAAAAACATTGTCCTAAAAACCCCCAAATAAAATACTGAAATAAACTGTAGTGAATTTATATCAAAGTAAAGGTTCTGTTGGGTTCTCCAAGGATTGATTATTTCCCAGTCAATAAAAATAGAATAGTTGATTAACTTTTCAAACTAACTTACTGAATTAAAACTAATATAAACACTTGGGAGTTCAATTATCAATGTGACTTTAAAACAGTTTTGGTTTTAAAGTAATTAGCAGCGGAATAAAAAATAATAAATTTGAATGATATAGCACAACAGATATAACCAAGAGGTTCAGTCTCATGCCGAGACTTAGTCCTCTCAAGAATTTATATAATTTTGATCCACACCCTAGATCGGGGTTCACAACAGTTTACAACTGTCCAGGTCCAAGACCTCTACAACTGTTATCTGTGGGAACAAAAACAACAGCATCAGCTGTCCAGGTCACGCACGACCTCTACCACTATCCCGGTGAGAAATAAAAGATGTAAGAGTTTGAGTGAGGATTTACAGATCCTCCAGTTAAAGTACAAGAGACAGTGTGTGTGTAAAATACAACAGATAACACACACTACTCGAAATGTAAAACGTAAATCACAGAGGCAAAGATTTAGAGTTTAGAAATGGCTCTAGTGATTGCAGTGCATCTCTGGACTCCTTTGGATTTGATCAGAATTGGTTCTGAGTCCTCTTTAGGTTTTTGTCTGGAAAACAAAGTTTCATCTGTTTCCTTGACTTCCAGGTGTAGAGACAGAGAAAAAGGTAGTCGATGAAGTTCTTGTGTTATGTCCTCATTCTCAGCTCTTCACTGGTATGCAGTAATGAATGAGTTCTTTTTGTAAGTTCAGTCGTCTCTTTGCATTCACACTTGGTTGTTCTTCCAGCACACCCGTGGTATGTATGTCTCTGTATGTATTTTTGTATTCATTCCCCTTCTTTCATTTTAAAGCACGATCTCCGGAAAGACATGATTTCTTTTTTGCAGGTACGAGGTACGGTTCCCTAACATCCAAAAACACATATTAAATAAATGTCAGTGTATTAAAATATACCTGATATGACCATTGGTTAGATTAAATAATGATAAACAAAATAAAGCAGCATCGGGTTCTGTCTCTGGAACGGTAGCTTTGGATATCGGTAGCCTTGTGTATCGGTAGGTCTGAGTATCGGTAACTTCTTGTGTAACGGTAGCCTTTCCATTGGTAACTCTTCTATCGGTAGACATCATTTGTAACGGTAAGCTTTCTGTCGGTCGACTTGATTGCATTGGTAGCGGTAGACTTTCTTGTATTTGTGGGCTTTCGCATATCAGTAGGCTTTGCATAACGGTGACCTTTCTGTATCGGTAGCCTTTTCGTATCGGTAGGCTTGTCTGATGGTAACTTTGTTATATCGGTAAGCTTAGTATATCGGTAACCTTCCACATATCAGTAGACTTGCATACCGGTGACCTATGAGTATCGGTAGGCTTTGATGAAACGGTAGACTTCAGCATATCGGTAGCTCTGTATCGGTAGCAGTCAACTTCGATGTAACGGTAGACTTGAGTACTGGTGAGCTTGTAACTGTAACTCTATCGGTGGACTTGTTCTGTGTTAGTATCTAGTCCGTAACGGTAGCT
Source organism: Viscum album (assembly GCA_963277665.1). Lineage (NCBI taxonomy): Eukaryota > Viridiplantae > Streptophyta > Magnoliopsida > Santalales > Viscaceae > Viscum > Viscum album. Next base: position 1,750,386,112 of record OY728126.1, read on the forward strand.
ACTGTCTGTATCGGTGGCTATATTTTGTCTAAGTATTCTATTGGAAGAATGAGTAAAGTCATAGTATACATATATCCATTAATCCAAAATACTCATATTAAGCATAATTGAAAGTAACAACATATAATAAAGCATATTTGAGATGTATCAAGAATAATTAAGATATAAATAAAATATAGTTGGTATTATCAAAATATAATAAAACAACCCAATTCCCAGAGGGTTCAACATTAATTAATAGAAATTTTTCTTACCTATTTATTGATCTGAGACTCACTTGGATTCCGATATATAATTCCATGGATGGGCTCATAAGAAACATTAAATTGAATGAATTATAAATGGTTAAGTATAGTGGACCTGGATCTCAGCATCATTTAGGTGTAACCATTGAACATGAAATTCTTATTTATTATTGGAAATTGATTGATATGACATTCTTTATTGATATTATTATATCTTTTTGGACACAACATTCCATATCATTACTATTTTATGTTGTTGAGAATATAATCCCTTATTATTTATTGCTAAATTTTTCGGGCATGGAGGCCCATATCAATACTTATTGATTTGATGGGAAGGACATCCCATATTATTACTTACTGATATTTTAGGCTTGTAACTCTTATCATTAATTTAAATAAAACATTTTTAAAATTGTATTATTATTATTATTATTATTATTTAATTAAATTGTAGGAAATGGCTCCCCATTTCAGTTACTGGGAATTTTTAAATATAAAACCCAGTCTTCCATGGTTTATATGTTCAATGTGATTCCATTTTTTCAGATATGAAAAACCTTATGATTATCATTTTTCATGTACAACTTTTTCGTATACCACATGTACTTAGTCTTTTATATAAAATTTAAAGGCTCAGAGATATACCAGTGTAGGTTGAAGCAGGTTGTATCAGACATGTATCTAATGAAGAACCCTATCTGTCATGATATATTTATTTTAATTATTTAATCATTATAAATTCACATTTTACCGTTTACACTCATGTAATAGATATGAATTATATGTCATCATTGGTGTATTAATGTGTTTTTATCAAACCGTGTTCATTCCGCCATTTAATACCCAGATATATCTCATGGCTGTAGGATAATATCATTGATTGTGATTATTTTTATATTTCTCTTCACAAAAAAGGGCTTGACATGAAGCATGTAACACCCCAAGCTTCCACAGTACGCTTCTCTTTGAATAATACAGTAGCGTGTGTTGTACGCAACTTCGAGTTCTAACACACCACAAACAATCAAACTAGCCATTATGAATAGTAATACCCACTTTTTGAAATTTTATAAATTATATCTTTCAAAATGGACATCATTATTGGATTTTAAGTATCAAAATTATATTAGGATGAAATTTTGGTATTTTTTTGAAAACATTCAATTTTTGATGAATAGTGAAGAATAATAAATTTTAATTTAAAAAAACTTTTTTAATCAAAATAATTAATAGTGATAAATTATAATATTTAGTGGTTTTTAAGTATTATTAGATTATATTTTTACCATTTAATCCAATTTTGGTCACTGTATGTAATTTCACATTTAAACTGGACATAAGCAAGTGTCAATCTTTTGACAGTTATTATTTCTTAAAAACACGTTTTTTGTTTTGACAACGGGAATTAATTTTAAATTAATTTTTGCCACTTACATGTTTTGAATTTTAAAAAATGGATTCCATATTTATAATTAGGAGGTCCAAATTGTGTAAATAGTTAAATTTTATTTTTATACATTTTTGATAATTACTTCGGTAAATATTTTATTTACCATGGTTAAAGGGTAAATATGGTAAATAAGGGTAAACAAATAATATTATAACAATATTAAATTACCCTAACAAATGTATTATCCCTATTGGACGATACATTTCTGACCATGGGAATCCTTCGGTTGATTTTGGGACCCCATGAAGCCACTTGTAAGTGATAATGACACTTTATATTAATTAAGTTAAAATAAATACAAAAATGACATAAGCATATATCTCTTAGTGAAATAATTTTTACATAGGGTTATATAAGTTATATTTTCAACTATAAATATTAATTAGAAGTATAAAAATATTTCATACATAATGAAATTTTATTTATAATTTTTAGACATTGAATAATTAAATTTATATATGACACAATAATGATGTATTATTTTCCTTATTAATGAATGAATCAAATAAATGGTATTATAAATGTTACAAAAAATATAATTCGGATGTTTTTATGCCATCCAAAAAAAATTTAGGTTAATATGACATGTTAGGATTGATTAAATGAATTTATTTAGTGTTAATAAAGTTGTTATGACTTTAACAAAAATCAATTATTAAATAGTATCAAAATTGACATAAAGGGATTTTTGAAACAAATATTTTATTATTAATTTATATAATATTCTGAAAAATCTATAGTTTGGCCAAATGACTTATATAATGATAGGTGTATCATTTATGAACCACTTGGGGTTCTTTTCAAATTTATCATAACTTTATTAACCATATAATAAAAAAATTCAAAGAAACATGGTAAATGTCAAACTATTTAACTAAGAGTTAAATATAAAAGATAAAGTTAATATGGTAACACAAACATATCTAAAACCTATTGGTTGAGTGGTTTTAGACCTATACCCATATTATAATTTAACTAATTTATTTTGGATCGATTAGAAACTGAAAATGATTTTATTATAAAATAATATTTCTAGCTTTTCCTAAGGTGCCCCTCACCCCTCTTATAAAAGGGAACTCCCCCTTCCATCAAATTCACACCTTAAAAGCATTTTGGCTAGGAAAAACCCTACCCAAATACCATCTAAACTGTCCTCCCTTAATCATAGGGGCCTTATTTTAGTCAGAAATCCAACCTAAGGATCTCTTTTGATCAAATCAAAAGGAAGAACCTGAAGAAGAGCTAAATATTTCACCACCTCTTTCAAGTTTGTTTCTTCTTCCACTTACTCTTTCTTTTTTGTTTCCATTATTAAATAATAACTATAGTATCTTCTATATACTATGATGTTATTATAAATATGGTACAACCATATTCATTATTCTATCCATCCTTTGAATGACATGTGACCATACGTGCGTACGTATGGCTTACCGTCTCCACGTCGTGGTGTAATTGTTATATAATACATTATTTATTGGATAGGTATATTAATGGTGTTTAATAGATGTAAATAATAAATATAACATGATAATTATTCTGTATATATGATATACCATCCAATTATATATTATTTTAATATCAAAATAATGATATCATTGCTCGTGCGTATGTACAGATTACAGTCTCCACGAACGTGATGAGATTCCTTCCCCATCATATCCATTCAAGACTAATTTTTATTAGATAATTAAATACAATGTTTAAATACTTAATATCATTCTGAATATGTATAAGATACATCCTATCCACAATGAACATTACTGTAACACCCTGAGATTTTATGAAAAATATTCTTTTTAATTTCATTAATGTCTTGTGATGTATGCTACACCAAAAGGAGCTTGTACAACACGCATCCCTGACTTGCCTTGCATTACACGCAATCACGACCTTCCTCGATAGCGTGTGTAGTACGCAATACCGAGTTTCAGTAAACGATATATTATTATAATATTATTATGAACTAGCCGTTATGAATAGTAATACCCACTTTTTGAAATTTTAGAAATTTTATCATTCAAAATGGACTTCATTTTTGGATTCGGAATATCAAAATTAGCTTAGGGTGAAATTTTGGTACTTTTCGGATAACTTTCATTTCCTAATGAATAGTGAAAATTAATAAATTTTAATTAAAAACAACCTTTTTAATCGAAATAATTAATAGTGATAAATTATTAATTTGAGTGGTTTTAAGGTGTATTTAGAATATATTTTTACAATTTAATACAATGTTGGTCATTGGATGTAATTTCACATTTAAACCAGACATAAACAAGTGTCAATCTTTTGATAGTTATCTCTTAAAAACACACTATTTGTTTTGACGACAGGAATTAATTTTTAAATTAGTTAATGTAACTGATATGTTATGAATTTGGTAAAATAGACATCATTTTTGAATTCATAATATCAAATATATCTTAGGCCTAATTTTTGGTATTTTTCTGGAAACATTCATTTTTTGATGAATAGTGAAACCACTAAGTGGTAGTTAAAAAACTGAATTTTTCATAAAACATAATTTTACCACTTCTGTGAGTGTAATATCAAAAATCCGAGAGACACGGTTAATATCAAGTACTAAAATGTGGTTCAATGAGATGAAAATAATTTTAGGTGAATAGTAACATTTTACTTTTTTTACCACGGTTAAAAGTAAATAGGGTAATTAAGGGTAAAAATGATATTATTATTACCCTAACACTTGTCCTAATTCTATTGGATAAGTGTAATTCGACCAAAAACAACCTTAGTAATAAAATATGACCATTTAGGCCCACTTGGATTAGATTAGGACATTTATTATTAATTTATTTAAAGAAGGGTTAAAATAGTTAAAATCAAAGTTTATTAAGTAGATAATTTTTAATATAGGGTTATAAATAAGATAAATTCGACTATAAATATTCATTATAAATATAAAAATATTTCCTACATAATGATATTTTATTTGTAATTTTTAGACTTTAAATAAGTTAATTTATTTAAGACAGAAAGATGATGCAGTAATTATATTATTAATGAAATATTGACATAATTGATGTTATAAATACCAAAATAAATGTAATTTGAGACTTTTTATGAATTCCAAAAATTTTATGTGTAAATATTACATGTTATTATTGATGTAACTAACTTTTTTAGAATTAATAATTCTTTTATGATTTTCACAAAAATCAATTACTAAATAGTGTCAAAATTGACATAAAATTGTTTTTAAAACAAATATTATATTATTAATTGTTATTTTATTCCTAAAAATCTAAGGTTCGGCCAAAAGACTTATATAAGGTTATATATATTAATAATAAACAACTTGGGGTTCGTTTGGCTTTTTATAGTATGTTTATTAACCTTATAGTGTAAGATCACTAAAGACACGGTAAAAGTAAAATTATCTAACTTAATGTTAAATCTAAATGATAAGGTTAAAATAGGAACCTAAACTTGGATAAATTCTATTGTATTAGAGGATTTCTACCCATACCCACCTTAGATTATAAATAAATCAATTTGGAGCTATTTAAAACCGAATATGGTTTTATAATAAAATAATATTTTTAGTTTTTCCAAAGGTGCCCCTCTCCTCACTTATAAAAGGGCACCTCCTCCCTCTCTTCCTCACACCTCTTTGAGCCTTAAAGCTCGGTCAAACCCTGCCAAATTCTATTCTCCACTTCCCTATAAACATCATAGATGTCTTGGTCTTCTTCAAAGACCAATTTTAGTGCCCTAAGAGGAGGACTCAAAGAGGTGCTTCAAAGAAGAGGTAATGTTCGTTACCGATTCTTTCAACTTTATTTCTTATTCCACTTATTCTTCTTAGATTGTTTAATTATTAAGTAATAACATCAGTATCACTCATATAATGATATGTTATTATAATTATGAAACAACCCTATTTCACCATCTATCCATCCTACGGAAAACGAAATCACCGCGCGTGCGTACCTACGGAATCTCGTCTCCACGCCGTGGTGTAATCTATTTTCCATCACCACCTTACTTGGATGGTTATAATGGTTCAAATAAATACCTATATATGATTATTGTAAAGTGATATTGATTCTTAAATAGTATACATACACTCCAATACAATTCCACGATCTTGGGAATGATATCATCGCTCGTGCGTACATACGGACTACCATCTCCATGACGCGATGTGATTCACTCTCCATGTTAACCATTCATGAATGATTATAAAGTATATATAATGAATTATAATGAAATATATGACATACTAATGATACTGGATTTATGTATATATATATATATGTATGTTATTTACTTAATTTCATTCAATTCAAAAGGGAAATGAAAACAACGTTCATGCGTATGTACGGCCTACCATCTCCATGAACGGTGTACTTCATTACTTTTATCGATCCATAATATATATGTATATGATGAATATATATTATATATAAATCATGTTATAAATTCTGGAATTATATAAAACAGGATATAAGTAATAATATCAAGAACGACAAGTCGAAACACATACGACAAATAAAATGATTTTACCCAAAACGCTACTTTAACATGGAATTTACAAGAGAACGGTTAATATAAAGTCATAAGTGAAACATATATGATATCATAACAATGAATATGATTATGTAATAAGTCAATGACATTATTAAAATCATTATACAGGAGGTTCGGATACGTACCAAGCATATCGGACCTAAGGTAAGGGATAATTTTGCAAATCTCATTTTTATTCGAGATTGCTTATTCGTAAGTATTTACTGGGGTTATTGCTATCATCCATTCCCATGTTTTATAAAAGTGTTTTCATGTATGTTTAAAGTCCTTTTTACCCATTTTTATTTTTACCCCATGGTATGAAAGGAATCTTTATTTTATTTACCCTACAAGGTACTTTTTTGACTTTTCTGACAAAAGTACGAGAAGAATGTTTTTTAACGTATATGACATGAAATGATTTTTACGATTTTATAAAGACTTATTTTAATGAAGCTTCCTCCAAAAGATTACATGAATATTTTCAAAAAAATCCTTTTCTTTTAAAATTTCACGACATTTTGTGAAAAGAAAATGATTTTGAAGAAAAAAGGATATTTTCCTCAATAATTCATTTCACGTGTTTTATCAAAACCATTTTTCATCTATGATGACATTATTTCATATGTGTATGTTTCAAGTATAATGTCTCTATGATTTACATGGTTTCACATTTCTTATTATGAAATGATATCCATTTCTTTTAAATGGATTATGTGATGATGGAATGATGTTTATGAAACCCATTTTATTCTTTGGGTTATGATGAATTTTTTAAGTTTATTTTGTGGCACAAGTAAGAATGATTTCATTATGAGATTGGTGGGACCTATATCTCCCTCAAATTCATTGGGTAATGATTTATATCACATGAGATAGACATGGCTGGAACGGAAAGTTAAACCGGTTCAGTAATACAGGACTGGAACGAGGAGTGAACTCGATTCAGAAAGGGCCTTTTTCCACTAAGATTGTCTTGGCAGCATTGCCTTGGCTACTATGGAAATCATTACATGTGCTTAATGGATTACACAATTACATGTTTTATTCGAATGATATTTTATCATTATTAATGTTTCTTTATGGTCTATGCCTTACGTACTTCCATGATTTATGTCATTTCTCAAGCTTTTGATGTTTAAACATTATGTTCATGTTTTTCTGTTCAAATGTATATGGAATGTTTTATTTTATCCATGATTACCCTTACTGAGCATTTGAGCTCACCCTTTTTATGTTTTATTTTCCCCCAGGATTAAAAGAAAGGTTTCAGGTAAGGAAACAAAAAGTGGAAGATCATTATGGGAGATGTTGAAGATCCTTCACCACAATTAGAAGATTACGTTCCAAGTTTCCAAAGACACTAAACTATTACGGTCCTTATGTGTCTGTTTTTGTTATGTATTAAGTATTCCGCAAAAGTAATGTAATATCTATTTATGTCATGCTTCGGGTCTCTACAGTTGGTATCAGAGGAAATGTTTAGTCATCCTTTGGAAACTAGGATGCGAGAACTTTAGTGAGATCCCTAGAGATATTTATAAGGTATGTCTAGGGATGTCCCTAAGGTTAAGTATACATATAGGATATAGTCCTAGAACTAAGGTAATGATATTAGAATTTAACCTAAGATGTTAGATATTTAGGGTGCTCCCCCTTTACTATGTTGTTTTCCCTAGCATGATTTTTGCCTCTCACACTATTATTTTTAGGTTTTAGAAAATGGCTGGAAACAGGAAGATTCATGATAATGGAAGATATGATGGACAATGGAATGATATTATTAATGAGAAAACAAATGAAACGGGATTTGGAATTCCAAACATTGTTATTATGCCTAATCAGCAAACTTATAATATGATCAATAATCTAAACTTGGGTAAGTTTCCCGACTCAGATAATAAGAGAAAGATGGAGTTTAATGACGATCATAGAGGAAGGAAAGTTAAATTTCCTTCATGTAAATCATGTGGGAAGAGGCATCGGGGAGATTGTTTCAAGGGAACTAGAAGATTCTTTGGATGTGGAAAAGAAGGACACAAAGCCAGTAAGTGCAAAGGAAAAGGTTTAGTTAACACCATGGATGAGGATAATGGTATTGCTACGACATCAACAGTGGTTAAATGTTTTAAATCTGGAATGTATGAGCATTATGCAAACCAATGCCCTAAGGGAAAGTCTCATGAAGAGAATCAGTACGGTCGTATGGGTAGTATTTATGATGAAGATAATGAAGAGACTACAAATGATATGTGAGATGAAAGAATTGTTGAAGCTCAGTCAATAGTTTAAGAAGGTAGTGGAATGATTACATGTTTATCAAGTGTAATGTTGTATAAGTTATATCATGGTACTATGGAATAAAGAGACATCTAAGGATTGTTACACTATTGTCTTTCCTTGAGTTTTGAAAGTGTATGATTAATGGTACCAGTATCCATGAAAGGTTATTCAGATATTTTTGGAATGTAGATGATATGCGCATAATGAAGGGATAAGGAGAAAATGAAATGTTTGACAGTATTTATGAGCTCATGACTGATATAAGGAAATAGTTATATCATGGTTTGAGGTTTTGGTATGTGAAAAGAGTTAACTTTTGACAGCACTCATTTTTTCACTAAGATTCAATGGGTATTAATTTTTCAAGAGAATACATGATTAAGGCCTTCGAATGTTTGTAATGTGACCAACAAGACATATCTCATGATATATGGGGATCAACAATGGTATTAACATGCTTGTTATATGAACTCTTTGGTAATTGTTTTCACTATAATATGAGATTGGACAATAGTATTCTGGATAAGCCTAAAGATTGGAAAGGATTATGTTTGAAATAAGTCAGTATTGTTTAAGGATAAAACTTTTTTCGATATTATTGATGGGATGTTATAGTAATGTAGTTTTAGAAAAAGGACAACCTGCAGGACGAGTGACAACCCATCGCGTCGCACAAGGCTGTGAGAATCGAACTCACAACCGAAGTGCGACATTCCTTTATTACCTACCAATGGCCTACATGAAGTCCTTGGTTAGTGTAAACTAGTTTTATTTTATTAAGTGGTATGATAGATGAAGTATATGTCCATTTTGGAACGATATACGATAGATGGACTTATGTATATAACTATTGCTAACCTTTTGATTAAGACAGACGGAATGACCCATCATTCTATCACATGATCTGATAACACTTCACGAATGAAAAATTCAACTTCATTTCTTTAAGAGATGAAGTGGAAATTGTTCAAGGCATGAACAATGGTGATATTATGTCGAAATAAAGTAGGTATATCTTCTGATTCAAAATTTTCAACTTTAGGAAAATTATATTGAAAACCAAAAATGTTGTCCTAGTGCTCTTATATACTATGAATCATATGGTACATTAGATCATCGCAAATCTATGGATTTGTGATTGTTGGATATTTCATATCCATGTTCTCTACCACTCTCCATCAGAACATGACAGTTAGATTTCTCTTCCATATCCATATTTTCACCTATGTTCTCCTACGTGGAAACCCAGTGATTAGTAAATTTGGGTAACCGTTACATTACATACTTTAGTTTTTAAAGATAAGTTTTGGTATTCATTTTTATGATGTGGGTTTCTAATAAAGAATCTTTCGAGTAGTAAACCATTTATAACCCCGACGAATTTCGAGGGCGAAATTCATTTTAAGGGGGGTAGAATATAACACCCCGAGATTTTATGAAAAATATTCTTTTTAATTTCATTAATGTATTATGTTGTATGCTACACCAAAAGGAGCTTGTACAACCCGCATCCTTGACTTGCCTTGCATTACACGCAATCACGACCTTCCTCGATAGCGTGTCTAGTACGCAATACCGAGTTTCACTAAACGAGATATTATTATAATATTATTATGAAATATCCGTTATGAATAGTAATACCCACTTTTTTAAATTTTATAAATTTTAGCTTTCAAAATGGACTTTATTTTTGGACTCGGAATATCGAAATTAGCTTAGGATGAAATTTTGGTACTTTTCAGATAACTTTCATTTTCTGATGAATAGTGAAAATTACTAAATTTTAATTAAAAACAACCTTTTTAATCGAAATAATTAATAGTGATAAATTATTAATTTGAGTGGTTTTAAGGTATATTAAGAATATATTTTTATAATTTAATACAATGTTGTTCATTTGATGTAATTTCACATTTAAACCAGACACAAACAAGTGTCAATCTTTTGATATTTATTATCTCTTAAAAACACGTTATTTGTTTTGACGAAAGGAATTAATTTTTAAATTAGTTAATGTAACTGATATGTTTTGAATTTGGTAAAATAGACATCATTTTTGAATTCATAATATCAAATACATCTTAGGCCTAATTTTTGGTATTTGTTTGGAAACTTTCATTTTTTGATGAATAGTGAAACCACTAAGTGGTAGTTAAAAACACTGAATTTTTCATAAAACATAATTTTACCGATTCTTTGAGAGAAATTTCGAAAATCCGAGAGACACAGTTAATATCAAGGACTAAAATGTGGTTTAATGAGATGAAAATAATTTTTGGTGAGTAGTAACTTTTTACATTTTTTACCACGGTTAAAAGTAAATAGGGTAATTAAGGGTAAAAATGATATTATTATTACCCTAACACATGTCCTAATTCTATTGGATAAGTGTTATTCGACCAAAAACAACCTTAGAAATAAAATATGACCATTTAGGCCCACTTGGATTAGATTAGGACATTTATTATTAATTTATTTATAGAAGGGTTAAAATAGTTAAAATCAAAGTTTAATAAGTAGATAATTTTTAATATAGGTATATACATAAGATAAATTCGACTATAAATATTCATTTGAAAGCTAAAACGATTTACAACATAATGATATTTTATTTTTAATTTTTAGACTTTAAATAAGTTAATTTATTTATGACACAAAGATGATGCAGTAATTATCATATTAATGAAATATTGACATAATTGATGATATAAATACCAAAATAAATGTAATTTGAGACTTTTTATGAATTCCAAAAATTTTATAGGTTAATATGAAATTTTATTATTGATTTAATTAAATGTTTTCGAATTAATCATTATGTTATGATTTTCACAAAAATCAATTACTAAATAGTGTCAAAATTGACATAAAATAGTTTATAAAACAACTATTATATTATTAATTGTTATTTTATTCCTAAAAATATAAGGTTTGGACAAATGACTTAGATACGGTTATATATATTAATAATAAACAACTTGGGGTTCGTTTGGATTTTTATAGTAAGTTTATTAACCTTATAGTGTAAGAACACAAAAGACACAGTAAAAGTAAAATTATCTAACTTAATGTTAAATCTAAATGATAAGGTTAAAATAGGAACCTAAACTTGTCTAAATTCTATTAGATGAGTGGATTTAGACCCATACCCACCTTATCTTATAATTAAATCAATTTGGAGCTATTTAAAACTGAATATGGCTTTATAATAAAATAATATTTTTAGTTTTTCCAAAGGTTCCCCTCTCCTCCCTTATAAAGGGGAACCTCCTCCCTCTCTTCCTCACACCACTTTGAGCCTTCATGCTCGGCCAACCCCAGTCAAATTCTCTTCTCCACTTCCCTAGAAACATCCTTGAGGTCCTGGTATTCTTAAAAGACCAATTTTAGTGCCCTAATAGGAGGACTCAAAGAGGCGCTTCAAAGAAGAGGTAATGTCCATTACCGATTCTTTCAACATTATTTCCTCTTCCACTTCTTCTTATTAGATTGTTTCATTATGAAGTAATAACATCAGAATCACTCATATACTGATATGTTATTATAAGTATTAAACACCCCTATTTCACCATCTATCCATCCTACGGAAAACGAAATCACCGCGTGTGCGTACGTACAGAATACCCTCTCCACGCCGTGGTGTAATCTATTTTCCATCACCACCTTACTTGGATGGGTATAATGGTTCAAATAAATAACTATATATGATTATTGTAAAGTGATACTGATTCTGAAATAGTATACATACACTCCAATACAATTCCACGATCTTGGGAATGATTTCATCACTCGTGCGTACATATAGACTACCGTCTCCACGACGCGATGAGATTCACTCTCCATGTTAACCATTCATGAATGATTATAAAGTATATATAATGAATAATAATGAAATATATGACATAATAATGATACTGGATTTATGTGTATATATATATATATATATTTATGTCATTTTCTTAATTCCATTCAATTCAAAAGGGAAACGAAAACAGCGTTCATGCGTACGTACGACCTACCGTCTCCATGAACGGTGTATTTCATTCCTTTTATAGATCTATGATATATATGTATATGATGAATATATATTATATATAAATCATTTTTTACATTCTCGAATTATGTAAAACAGGATATAAGTAATAATATCAAGAACGAAAAGTCGAAACACATACGATAAATAAAATGATTTTACCCAAAACGCTGCTTCAACATGGAATTTACAAAAGAACGTGTAATATAAATTCATAAGTGAAACATATATGATATCATAACAATGAATATGATTCTGTAATAAGTCAATTACATTATTTAAATCATTATATAGGAGGTTCAGATACGTACAAAGCATATCAGACCTAAGGTAAGGGATAATTTTTCAAATCACATTTTTATCTGAGATTGCTTATTCGTAAGTATTTAATGGGGTTATTGCTATCGTCCATGTCCATGTTTTATAAAAGTTTTATCATGTATTTTTAAAGTCCTTTTTACCCATTTTTACTTTTACCCTATGGTATGGAAGGAATCTTTATTTTATTTACCCTACAAGGTACTTTTTTGACTTTTTCGACAGAAGTACGAGAAGAATGTTTTTTTAACGTATACGACATGAAAGGATTTTTACGGTTTTATAAAGCCTTATTTTCATGAAGCTTCCTCCAAAATATTATATGACTATTTTCAACAAAATCCTTTTGTTTTAAAATTGCATGACATTTTGTGAAAAGAAAATGATTTTGAAGAAAAAAGGATATTTTCATCAAGAATTCATTTCAAGTGTTTTATCAAAACCATTTTTCATCTATGATGACATTATTTCATATGTGTATGTTTCAAGAATAATGTCTCTATGATTTACATGGTTTCACTTTTCTTATTATGAAATGATATCCATTTCTTTTATATGGATTATGTGATGATGTAATGAAGTTTATGAAACACATTTTATTCTTTGGGTTATGATGAATGTTTTAAGTTTATTTTGTGGAAAAAGTAAGAATTATTTCATTATGAGATGGGTGGGACCTATATATCCCTCCAATGCATTGGGTAAAGATTTATATCTCATGAGATAGACATGACTGGAATGGAAAGTTAAACCAGTTCAGTAATATAGGACTAGAATGAGGAGTGAACTCGATTTAGAAAGGGACTTTGTCCACTAAGATGATCTTGGCAGCAATGCCTTGGCTAATATGGAAATCATTACATGTGCTTAATGGATGCCACAATTACATGTTTTATTCCCATGATATTTTATCATTCTTAATGTTTCTTTATGATCTATGCCTTACGTACTTCCGTGTTTTATGTCATTTCTGAAGCTTTTGATGTTTAAACATTATGTCCATGTTTTTATGTTCAAATGTATATGGTATGTTTTATTTTATCCATGATTACCCTTACTGAGCATTTGAGCTCACCATTTTTATATTTTATTTTCCCCCATGATTAAAAGAAAGGTTTTAGGTAAGGAAACAAAAAGTGGAAGATATTTATGGGAGATGTTGAAGATCTTTCACCACGATTAGAAGATTACGTTCCAAGTTTCCAAAGACACTAAACTATTACGGTCCTTATTTGTCTTTTTTTGTTATGTATTAAGTATTCCACAAAAGTAATGTAATATCTATGTACGTCATGCTTCAGGTCTCTACAATTACTCTCTTAACAAAGCATATAAAAGAAAACGAATCAGTTAACACCTGAAACGATGATAATACTCAGATATTATTAATAAAGAAATTTTAGAAGATCATATATGATATCATTTTAATGTATATGATTATTTTATAATTTATTAACAATTATTTCACCATTATATAAGATTTTAACTTACCTTTGACCAATGAAAAGTACAATTTAAGGGTTAATTCTATAATCTCTTCATTATCCGAGGTTGTTTATATGTAATTATCTAATGGGACCTCTTTATCACCCACATCCATGTTTCTTAAGAAAGTATTCCAAAATTTTTTTTACTATATACAAGACTATGGGTTAAAGTAATTTATACCCTTGATTGAATTTTTATAAAATGGTTTGAAAGGAATCTTTCTTTCGTTTTCCAAAAAAGGTAATTTATGACCTTTTCGACAAAATTATGGTAAGAATGTTTTTTAAAATTATATGGTGGGTGCGGCTATTTTCCGCCATTATAACTACGTCAAAGCTGCCCTTACAAGATTATAAGAATATTTTAAAAATTAATGTTTTCTTTATAAGTATGTGACACTTAAATGAATTCAAAATAGAAAGAGATATTTCTCTAAAAAAGGTTTTAAATTCATCTATGTCAACATCCTTTGATGAATTTTAAGCTTATTTGAATTTTATTTATAATGATACAAAACATTCATATTATATTGAAGGTTTTGTGATATGTTTGACTGTGGATGTGTTATTTTTACACCATCCATGGCTTATGGATAAAATATTGACATTTCATATGCTAGTTTTAATACGAATGTTTGTGTTATATTTAAACCATTTCATATAAGGAATGCATTGGACTTAGTAAGTGACGGGTGGAGCCCACTATAGCTCCTCGATGCATCGGTAGATCTCATGAGAAAAACTAGTGTCTTGGAACAAGGCCTTGAAAAAATATTATTTTTAGTCTTGGCACAAGGCCTTGACTATGTGGTTATGAAGTCTGGCATTATGCATTCCATCATTTTGAAAGTGGCTATTGATATTTCATGTGATTATTCGACTAGTAGAATATCAATGTGTGTATGTCAATAAAATTAATTTGATTTATATTTTCCATATAATGACTATGATCATGTTTAAAAGGTGTTTGTTTTAGTTTTATACATTGCCTAAAATGTTTATGCTTATTTATGAAAGTTTCCTCTATATTGTTATCCTTATTGAGCATCTAAGCTCACCCCTTTCTATATTTTATTTTCCCAAGATGAGAAGAAGTATATTATGAATGACTTGAAGGGATAGTCTATGTGATCTCAGTGTTGAATATGGAAAAAATGTTGTTGTATATTTCTATTTTATGATGTAATGTAAACCGTATGAATGTATCTAGTACTTCCAAGGATACTAAACTAATCAGTATTTCGACAATTTATCTTTTGTGATCTTTCCAATGATACATAATAATGGACTGACTATGGGCTTATAGGGTCAGGGCGTTATAGTTGGTATAAGAGGAAGTTTAGTAAAATCCTTGGAAACTATATTTAGATAAACTCTGATTAGAGAACATAACCCTAAGATATATTTTTAGGATTGGTGGAGAAGAACATCCTAAAATTTTTATATTGTAGATATTTTTTGAGTTTTCGAAGAAATACATCCCTGTATAGATATAAGAAAGTAGAGGCGGCTCTGGCATAGATGTACCTAGGGGTAAAACCTGAAAACACCACTTTGATCTAGACTCGAACGGGAACTGGTGCACGAAAACGGGCCTTGTTGCACTCTTGGTTACAACACTCCTAGGGGATATGCTTAGGATAATTCTCATTTTATTTACAAACCATTATGAAGGGTTTATGAGTATATACTTCCTCAAAGAAAACATTTTTATTATTATGGATTATATTCATAAACTGTTCAATTTATGTTAAGTGTTTTACAAGTATGGAATTATGTATTTTTATTCATAAACTAATCTAGTTTGTGAAATTTTTTAGATATGGCGCATAGTGGAAGGAATGGAAACCGTATCAATGAAAGTAATAAATATAGGGATTTCCCTTGTACTAAAGATAATTATAGTGGAGTTTGTGAAGCAACTGGTGCTGATCAGCTAATCACCATACTGGGACAACTCACTCTAGTAATGAATAATAACCTTACATGTATTGAGCACCCTGATCCCCATCATGGAGGATAAATGTTAGATTGCTTCATGAGGCAAAAAAAACCAACATTCAATGGGGGTACAAATCTCCTTGTAGTTGAGCAATGGATAAATTCCTTCGAGAAAATATTCCACGCCTTGGGGAGTAGAAAAAGGGAAAAAGTTGTCATGACAGTTTTCCGCCTCATTAGAGATGCTAATCAATGGTGTTAATTTATTCAAAACACAAAGTAATATGATAAAGTATAAATTATAGAATGGATGAAGTTTAAAGAAATTTTCTTAGAAAAATAATTTCCTCATGACCATCGAAAATATATAGAAAGGGAATTTCTGAGTCTGAGGCAAAAGGAGGATGAGAATGTCGCAAAGTATGAAGCTGAATTTACAAGGTTATAGAGGCATGATGTAGATTGTATACATAACCCAAGAAGTAAGATTGATCATTTATTTGATGGGTTAAAACCATTTCTCTGTCGAGAATTAGTCTCATAATCCTTCTTGTCGTAAAAAGATATTGTCTCATGTGCTATCAAGACAGAAAAATAATTTTCTATGTCTTATGACTTTAAAGAAAAGAAATAGAAAAAGAGATCTGTTGAACACTTTGGAAATGGAAATAAGGGGAAGAAGGGAAAATTTGAATATCCATCCCGTATTAAATGTGGGAAGAAACACCCAGGTACATGCTTGAAGGGAGTGGGAGTCTGTTACAAGTGTGGTGAAAAATTTCAGCAAGATCGTTATTGTAAGGGGAAGAAAGCGGCTATTGATTTTTGAATTCTACAATTGTAGAGAAATGGGGAGTTATGCAAATTAATTTCCTAAGCGTCAGACGAACCTACCTCAGAAGAGGCCATGTGATCAATGCCAAGATTATGCTATCACTATTGATGAGGTTGAAGCTCCGAAAGACACTGTGGCAGGTAATTTAATGGTTTCTTCAAGTTCAGCAAATGCTTTATTTAATTCTAGATCATCGCATTGTTTTATATCTTCCCAATTTTCTATAAAAATTAGATATTTCCAATTTGATTTAACAAGGGATTTTTCAGTCAAAACTCCTAAGGGAAGTATCATTGCTAAAAAGTTTTGTGAATCAGTTCCCATTAGGGCATATAAATGTTTTTTATCTACTGATCTCATCGTCATACCCATGATTGAATTTGATATAATCGTCGGTATGCATTGTCTATCGGACCATGATGAAAAAAATTTATTGTAAAAAGAAAGAGGTTACTTTTTTTATGACGATGATAAAGAACACCGTATCTTTAGAGCAGAATCATCACCACCTAATTCTTATCTAGATCCACCCCCAGTAGCTCAACTAAATTCAATTATTAGAGAGGAAGAGAATGAAATAACTGTGGTTGAGGAAAATAATATTCAAATAGAGGATGTACCTATTGTAAAAGAATATGTTGATGTGTTTCCAGAATATTTACCTGGACATCCTCTAGAATGAGAAATTTAGTTTTCCACTGATTTAATTCCTAGATCAAGGCCCATATCGAATACCCCTTATAGAATGACCACTATAGAATTAGTGGAACTAAAGAAACAAATAGAGGAATTGAGTAATATGGGATTTATTCGCCCTAGTGTTTCTCCATGGGGAACCCCTATCCTTTTTGTTAAGAAGAAAGATGGATCTTTGAGGTTGTGCATTGAATACAGGGAGATAAATTCTATAACAATAAAGAACATGTATCCCCTACCTAAGATTGATGATTTATTCAAACAAATTCATAGAACTCAATACTTTTCAAAGATTGAACTTCAATCTGGATATCATCAGTTGTGTGTGAAGAAGGAAGACATTCTGAAAACAACATTTCATACTAGGTACGAGCATTATGAGTTTACAGTAATGCCTTTTGAATTGACTAATGCACCATATGTCTTCATGGATCAAATGAATAGAGTTTTCAAGGAATATATTGATGTCTTTATAGTGGTATTTATTGATGATATCTTGGTATACTCAAAAAGCTATGAAGATCATGAAAATCAGTTGCACATTATCCTGAAGACTCTTAGAAGACTTTAATTATATGGGATGTTTAGCAAGTGTGAATTCTGGCTTCAGGAGATTTATTTTCTTGGCCATATTGTCTCTAGGGATGGAATCTCTACTGATCCTTCTAAGACAAGAGCAATCCAAGAATGGCCAGCCCCGATGAGTATAACTAAGGCACACAATTTTATTGGTTTAGCGGGTTATTATCGGCGTTTCATCCAGAATTTTGCCCAATTGGCTAACCCATTAACCTGGCTCACATGTAAAGGGGTTAAATTTGTTTGGAAAAAATAGTGTAAAGAATTTTTTGAATAACTGAAGAGAAGATTAGTCAATGATCCTATATTGACTCTACCATCGGGGAATGATGGTTTTGTAATTTATAGTGATGCATCAAAAAAAGGACATGGTTGTGTCTTTATGCAGAATGATAGGTTTATTGGCTACGCATCATGAAAGCTAAAAATTCATTAGCAAAACAATCCTACTCCTGTTCTAGAGTTAGCGACTGCAATATTTGCATTGAAGATATGGAGACACTATCTATATGGTGAAAAATGTGAGATTTATACTGATCGCAAGAGTTTGAATTCTATTTTCTCACAAAAAGAACTCAACATGAGGCAAAGGAAATGGCTTGAACTAATCAAGGATTATTATTGCATTATACACTACCACCTGGGGAAGGAAAATAAGGTGGCATATTCTTTGAGTAGAAATGATCATGGAGTTTTGAACAAGATGAGAGTTGAAAAGGATCCTATATTAATTGGATCAGGTAAAGATGGATATGGGAATAATCTTGGAAGGTGAAACATCAATACTTTTTCAAATGGTTTCCAAAACATCATTACTATAAAGGATAAAGAGTTCTCAGACTGATGATGAAGAGTTTAAAAATAAGATTAAAGCTGTGAATGATGGGAGATTGAGTGAATTTGTGTATGAAGATGGAATTTTGAAATTTTGGAAGAGACTTTGTGTTACCGATATACCTGATCTAAAAAGGGAATTGTTGGATGATGCTCATAGTTCCAATTTCGCTATACACCCTGGTATCACTATGATGTATAGATATTTGAAGGAACATTTTTGGTGGGATAACATGAAGAAGGATATTTCTGATTTTGTGTCAACATGTCTGGTTTGTCAACAAGTGGAAGCTGAAAGGAAACATCTTGGAGGAGTCATGCAACCTCTTCCTAGACCTCAGTGGAAATGGGATAATATTACGATGGACTTTATCATGGGACTACCAAAGACTCCTAGAAGCAACAATGCAATATGGGTCATTGTTGATCATCTTACCAAGTCAGCACATTTTCTTACAATAAGGGGTGATTTACCACTAGAAAGTTTAGAAAAACTATATATTAATGAAGTTGTAAGACTTCATGGAATACCACTATCAATTGTTTCTGATCATGATCCAGATTTTACATCAATATTCTAGAAAAGTCTTCAGAAAGATCTCAATACTGAACTTCGTTTGAGCACTGCCTACCAACCCCAAACTGATAGACAATCAGAATGAAATTTTCAAATGTTAGAATACATGTTGAGATCATACTCACTTGACTTTCAAGTAATGTGGGATCAATATTTACCTTGGGTAGAATTTCTTTATAATAATAGATTCCATTCAAGTATTCAGATGGAACCATATAAAGCTTTATACAGAAAGAGATGCCGCACACCAACTTGTTGGGATGATGTTGGTGAAAGAAAACTCATAGGCCCAGAACTTGTGGAGTAAATGATGGAAAAAGTGAAGGTAATCCAAAACCACATCAAGGCATCTCAATGTAGGCAGAAGAGCTATGCTGACAACCAAAGGAAGGATTTGGAATTTCAGGTAGGAGATCATGTTTTCATGAAAGTATATCCATGGAATGGTGTTATACGTTTTGGTAAGAAGGGTAAATTGACTCCCAGGTACATCGAACCTTTCGAAATTCTAGAACGAGTTGGGGGTGTAACTTACCGTTTGGCAATGCCGCCAAGTCTCTCCAAAGTCCACAATGTGTTCCACATATCACTGTTGAGAAAATACATTCCTGACCCAACACATGTACTCATCTATGAAGAATTAGAACTGGAAATCGATCTATCTTATTGCGAAGAACCTATCAAGGTTCTTGATACAAGAGAACAAGTGTTGAGAAACCAGACTACTCGTCTGGTAAAAATTCTATGGAGAAACCATAAGACCGAAGAGGCAACATAGGAACATGGGGAACTTATGATGAAGAACCAACAGAGTCATTTTACGCAGTAATACACTAGAAATTTCAAGGATGAAATTATTTAAAGTAGGGAAGAATGTAACACCCCAAGATTCCATGATATGCTTCTCTTTGAATAATACAGTAGCGTGTGTTGTACGCAACTTCGAGTTCTAACACACCACAACCAATCAAACTAACCGTTATGAATAGTAATACCCACTTTTTAAAATTTTATAAAATTTATCTTTAAAAATGGACTTCTTTTTTGGATTCAGAGTATCGAAATTATCTTAGGGTGAATTTTTGGTATTTTTCTGAAAACATTAATTTTTTGATGAATAGTGAAAAATAATAAATTTTAATAAAAAACAACTTTTTTAATCAAAATAAATTATAGTGCTTAATTATAATATTGCGTAGTTTTTAAGTATATTTAGATTATATTTTTACCATTTAATTCAATGTTGGTCATTGGATGTAATTTCACATTTAAACTGGACATAAGCAAATGTCAATCTTTTGACAGTTATTATGTATTAAAAACACGCTTTTTATTTTGATAATGGGAATTAATTTTAATTTAATTGTTGCCACCTCAATGTCTTGAATTTAGAAAAATGGATTCAATATTTATAATTAGTAGCTCCAAATTGTGTTAATAGGTAACTTTTATTTTTATACATTTTTCATAATTACTTCGGTAAATATTTTATTTACCATGGTTAAAGGCTAAATCTGGTAAATAAGGGTAAAAAAAATAATATTATAATAATATTAAATTACCTTAAAATGTGTCCTAACCCTATTGGATGATATATTTCTGACCATGGGCATCCTTGGGTCGATCTTGGGACCCCATGGAGCCACATGTAAGTGATAATGACACTTTATAATAATTAGGTTAAAATAAATAAATAAACGACATAAGCATATATCATTTAGTAAAACAATTTTTACATAGGGTAATATATGTTATATTTTTTACTATAAATATTAATTAGAAATATAAAAACATTTCCTAAATAATTGTATTTTATTTATAATTTTTTGACATTTAATAAGTAAATTTATTTATGACACAATAATGATCCAGTATTTTCCTAATTAATGAAAAAATAAATAAATGGTACTATCAATGTTAATATAAATATAATTTGAAAGTTTTGATGCCATAAAAAATTCTATAGGTTTATATGATATTTTAGGATTGAGTATATGAATTTATTTCTAATTGATAATGTTTTTAGGACTTTAAAAAAAATCAATTATTAAATAGTGTCCAAATTGACATAAATGAATTTGTAAAACAACTATTATATTATTAAAATATATAATATTATTAAAAATTTATTGTTCGTCCAAATGACTTATATAATGATAAGTGGATAATTAATGAACTATTTCTGATTATCTTGGAATTTTATAGTATGTTTATTAACCATATAATATAAACATACAAGGAGACATGGTAAATGTCAAACTATTTAACTAAGAGATAAATCTAAAAGATAAAGTTAATATGGTGACCCAAACCTATCTAAAACCTATTGTTTTAGTGTTTTTTGACCTAGTACCACATTATATTTTTAATAATTCATTTTGGATTCATTATAAACCGAAAATTATTTTATTATAAAATAATATTTATAGCTTTTCCTAAGGTTCCCCTCACCCCTCTTATAAAAGGGCACTCCCCCTTCCCTCAAATTCACACCATAAATGCCTTTTGGATCCACCAAACCCTACCCAAATACCCTATAAAATGTTCTCCCTTAATCCTAGAGGCCTTAATTTAGTCAAAAAGCCAACCTAAAGAGACATTTTGATCAAATCAAAAGGAAGAACCAAAAGAAGAGGTAGATATTTCATCACCTCTTTCAAGTTATTTTCTTCTTCCACTTCCTCTTTCTTTGTTGTTTCCATTATAAAATAATAAATCCAGTATATCCTATATAATTTGATGTTATTATAAATATGGTACAACCATATTCATTATTCTATTAATCCATTGAATGACATGTCACCATACGTGCGTACGTAACGCTTACCGTCTCCACGTCATGGTGTAATTGTTATTCAATACATTATTATTTGGATAGGTATAATAATGATTTATTATATATGTAAATAATAAATATAACATGAAAATTATTCTGTATATATGATATAACATCCAATTATATATTATTTTAATATCAAAAGAATGATATTTTCACTCATGTGTACCTACAGATTACCGTCTCCACGAACGCGTTGAGATTCATTCCCCATCGTATCCATTCAAGACTAATTTTAAATAGATGATTAAAAATAATGTTTAAATAATTAATATCATTCTGAATATTAATAAGATACATCCTATCCATAACAAACATTTCTTACTTAACAAAGCATATAATGGAAAACTAATCATTTGACACCCGAAACGATGATAATTCTAAGATATTATTAACAATGAAATGTTAAAAGATAATATATGATATCATATTAATGTATATGATTATTTTATAATTTAATAACAATAATTTCACTATTATACAGGAGGTTAACCTACCCTAGACCAAGGAAAATTACAAGGTAAGGGTTAATTCTACAATCTCTTCATTATTCGAGGTTATTTATATGTAATTATCTCCTGAGACCTCTTTATCATCCACATCCATGTTTCTTAAAAATGTATTCCAAGAAATTTTTACTATTTAAAAGACTATGGGTTAAAGTAATTTATACCCTTGTGTGATTTTTTATAAATTTTTTTGAAAGGAATATTTCTGTTTTTTTCCAAACAAGGTAATTTATGACATTTTCAAAAAAAAATTAGGGTAAGAATGTTTTTTAACTTATACAGTGGGTGCAGCTATTATCTGCCGTTATAACTACGTCAAAGCTTCCCTTACAAGCTTATAAGAATATTTTAAAAATAATGTTTTTCTTAATAATTATGTGACTCTTAAATGATTTCAAAGTATAAAGAGACATTTCTCTAAAAAAAGGTTTTGATATCATCTATGTCAACATCCTTTGATTGATTTTAAGCTTATTTGAAGTTGATTTGTTATGATACAAAACTTCCATATTGTATTGAAGGTTTTGTGATATGTTTGACTGTTGATTTGTTATTTTTACATCATCCTTGGCTTATGGATAAAGTATTGATATTTCTTATTCTAGTTTTAATACTAATTTTTATGTTACGTTTAAACCATTTCATATGAGGAATGCATTGGACTTAGTAAGTGATAGGTGGAGCCTGCTATAGCTCCTCGATGCACTGGTAGGCCTCATGAGACAAACTAATGACTTGTCACAAGGCCTTGATAAAATCTTATTTATAATCATGGCACAATGCCTTGACTATATGGTTATGATGTATGGCATTATGCATTCCATCATTTTGAATGTGGATATTGATATTGCAGGTGATTATTCGACTTGAATAATATCTACGTGTGTAAGTAAATGGAATTATTTTGATTTTTATTTTCCATATAATGCTAATGTTCAAGTTTAAAATGTAACATCCCAGGTAAATAATGAATAAAACATTTTCATATTTATTAATATTTACGAATTAAATATTAATTTTACTTTAAAAGGGTTGCTATGTTCGATAGCGTACCCAATACGCAATGAAGAGTTTCTTTGAAATCGTACGTTGCACACTAGTAATAAAATAATATTATTTTAAATGTTAGTTAACACGTAGCTGTTGTACTGGCGGTAATGGATAGAAATAACTAAAATATTATTATATATGTTTGTTAAATGTTTTTACATTTATCTAATAAAGGATAAAGGCTTAAAATACGAAAAGAATTCAATTTTAGGGTTATATACTCTAATTTTCATGAAAGGTCCACTTATCAACATTTGATGGTGAACCGTCATTAAATATAGTTTTGGTCACTCTTATACATTCTATTAGACCAAATAAAACTCTTATTTAGAATTGGGACATCAAATATTACTTTGTGTAATTTTTTGTTATTTTTCCGATAAAGTTCATTTTTTAATGAATAGTGTAAAATGTTGTATTTTAATTTAAAACCTCTTTTTAATATAATTTATTAAGATGATTAGATTATCTTTGAATTGGTTTTAAAGTGAAATTGGAATATATTTTTACCATTTAATTCAATGGTGGTCATTGGAATCAATTTCACTTTGAAATTGGACTTAAACTGGTGTCAATCTTTTGATACTTATTGTTTCATAAAAACACGCTATTGGTTTTGACAGTGGGAATTAATTATTAAATTAATTAATGAAAATTATATGTTTTTAATTTTTTAAAATGGACTTCATTTTTGAATTCGGAATATCAAATATAGCTTAGGGTGATGTTTTGGTTTTTTTCTAAAAGACTTCAATTTTTGAGGAATAGTGAAACTGCAAAGTGGTGGTTACAAAATTTGATTTTTCGTTTAAATGGGACTTTAGCACTTCTCTGTTTTGAATCTCAAAAATCCAATTTAAATTATTTTCATTATTAAGTAAAATGTGCTTCAATGGGATTAAAATAAATTTTGGTGAATAATAACTTTTATGTTTTATTAATCACGATTAAAGGTAATTAGTGTAATTTATGGTAAAAATGATATTATAATAAAATGAAAATATCTTGACACTTCTACTAACCCTATTGGATGTGTTATGGCCGACCAAGACAACCCATGGGTCGATTTTTGGTACTCCATGGAGCCACTTGGGTATGATAATAACATTTATGCCTTTTATTTAAAGTTTAAAATGACACAAACATGAGATATTTTACTAAACCAATTTTTACATGGGGTTATACAAGTCATATTTCTTACTATAATTATTAATTAGAAATCTAAAAACATTTCCTACATCATGATATTTTTTTATAATTTTTAGACATTAAATAAATTAAATTATTTATGACACCATGATGATGTAGCGATTACCTCATTATTTAACGATTTAAATAAAATGGAAAGATAATGTAAAATCTAAGACCTACACATGTCCAAAACCTATTGGATGGGTAGATTTAGAACCCTTATCACATTATCCTCGAAACACATCAATGTGGGACCATTAATAACCGAAAATCATTCTAAAATAAAATAACATTTCCTTACTTTCCAAGAGTGCCCCTCCTCTCCTCTTATAAAAGGCCCCCACCTCTACCTCATAACTCACACTTACAAAGCCTTTGGCTCGACCAACCCCTGGTCATTTTGTCTCTCCACATCCCTCGATTACTCCTTGAAGCCTCACTTTGGGCAGAAGTCTTCCCAAGGAAGCCTTTGAGCTCAAACCAAAGGGAGTTACCCGATTATAAGGTAATGTCTTCACTTGAGTCCTTTTGTTTTATTTTGCTTCTCCAACCCCCTAAACTCTTTTTATTCATTTATTTTGTAACAAAACTAGTATCTTCCATATACTATGATGTTGTTATAAGAATTATTTGAGCTACAATTACACACACCTACGTCTAATGGTTAAAGAACATATTGTTTCCGTGGATGGTGAATTTCTGCCTCACGAAACGATGATTGATCGATATTCATCTAAAACCTTCAAAGGTGGCCATTAATATGTCACTATATTTATATATGATATATAATATGATTATGTTTTCCTTAAGATTCTGTATTTTTCATTTTGGGCATACCTTTATGGTTTCCATTATGGGTAAATGTGATATCTTCATTTAAGGAAGTGCGGACTACCGCCCCCTCAAAGTGATTTGATTCGTTAATTCCATATGTGGGATGTATAAAGGATGTATTTAAAGTTATTATATATGATTTTATACTGGAATTATAATATACCTCTATATCTTTATAATTTCTTTCCATTAAAGTATGACAAAGAAATGAAAGTAGCGTTCATGCGTACGTACGGCTTTCCGTCTCCATGAACGGTGCATTTCATTTCTTATCCCCAAATGTAATGTACTATTATAAGTAAATATATATAATTGATATATATGATGTATGTTACATCTAAATGATTAATATAATTCTGAAATTAAAATATACATACCTCTCAATTAGTTTTAATTCCATTAATATGACATAGAAATTAAAGTAGCGTTCATGCATACGTACGGCTTACCGTCGCCATGAACGGTGCATTTCATCTCTTACCTCTAAATGATTATGTGATATTATAAATACATGTATATTCTAGATGTATATGATATATATGATATCCAAATCAGGAATGTCATTCTGGATATAATGAACCTTTGACCACACGAACAACATGTAATCGTAAGAAGTCCACTTTCGACTTAAAGACCAAATATCGACAAAAAACATTATTAACTTAATGATTACATAATGTTTATAACATGGGAATAAGTGATATAAAAGGAATAATGAACTCGAAAAAGGTTCTTAAGAAAATAGAAATTAACTCAAGTTTATAATTCAGGTTGTTAAAGAACGATCGAGTCAAGTCAGACCCGAGGTAAGGGACTTTGTCTCAATCTCCTTTCATTGAGGCATATTTCGTTTTATACACAACTATCTTTTATACGGTGTATAAAACCCTTTGAATTTTACTTTTATACAAAAGGAATCTTTTTCTACGAAGCGTTTTACTAAACGACAAAAAGGAATGTTTCTTTTAACGTACGCGGTGACAACGACCTTTTGCGCCGCCGCGAGTATTATTTGGTCTTTGGCTTCCTCAACAAGCCGTAATGTTTTTAAAATAAAATAAATACCATATACTATTTTATGTATTTTGGTATTGAAAATGGTTTTGATAATGGATACTATTATGTCAATATATTTAAATGATATATTGTGATTGAAATGTGGAAATGTTATCATTCCTTTATATTGGTTTTATGTTTTATGATTTTATGTTGTTACTTGGAAATTTTACGGGTGGTTACTTGATAAACCATATGACGGGTGGTGCCGTGAATACCAAGACGGGTGGTTACGTTATAACCTCTAATGCATTGGGTATGGAAGTCGGCCGTATGGATATTCCATTAAGTATGTATGGAAGTTGGCCGTATTGCTATTCCATTAAGTGATATGTGTGGAAGTCGACCATATGGTTATTCCACTTAAGTATGTTTATTTCCCAAGTTACCTTTATTTGTTATGTGTTCTTTATATGGGTTTTATGGTAATATTTTGGTTACAAAAGGGTAAGTAAGGATATTTTATTCAATGAAGAGTTTTTACTACTTCATAAAGGTGAAAAGTATTACTTTGATAATGTATACATGGTTTACTTTTTGTTTTGATAAACTAACAGTTTTTATTCTTTGTGTATACCTTACAGGGCTTTTTAGGCTCACCCCAAGTTTCTTTGAAATGTTTTTCACAGGAATTAATGTGGAATAGGGTCAAGGATGGGATCAAGGGAATTTCATGCTATATAAAACATGGAACTAGACATGTTTCTTTTTAAGAGTTTTTTTTATTCTATGGAAACTTAGTAGAAGTGTATACTTTGTAATCTTTTGAGATGTAATAGTTATGTTCTAATTCTCTAAAACTCTAAACCTGAAAAGATCCTCAATGCGAATTATTCATTTAATTCAATATTAAGTAAGGTTTAAGGTTGGGGCCTTATAGTTGGTATCAAAGGTCGGTTTAGACAACTTTAGGAGTTAGAAAATTGTTAAATTATAAGCTAATTTATGGTATGACTGAAATGATATAGCATTTAAAGATTACCATGTTGCTTCATCTAAGATATTTCTATGTTCAGAATGGTTTTCCGTAGAGGAAACAAAGCAGCTATATTGGGACGACATCAGGAGGAAGACAACAGTCCAAATCAGCAACCTGAGATGGTCGGAATTGGATCTGAACAGTTTGTTGCAGTGATGGAACAGTTGACTCAGGCTATAAATGGTGGTGGTATCCATGCACGAGATCAGTCATATCAACCACAGAGGAACATGTCAGTGGTGGAACATTTCATGAGGCAACATCCCCCATCATTCAGAGGATCATCTGACCTCGTACAAGCTGAAGGGTGGATTAAATCACTGGAGAAGATTTTTGATGTCATGGGGTGTTCATAACATCAAAAGGTTAGTCTTGCTGTTTACCGTTTTGAAGGTGAAGCTAATCAGTGGTGGTCGATGGTGAAAAATATCAGGGATAGTGATCTGATTGATGATCTTCACTAGGAAGAATTCAAAGGTATGTTTCTTGAGAAATATTTTCCTAAGGTGGTTCGTCTTAGGATGGGAAAACAGTTCCAAGAATTGAGATAGGAGGATGATTTTGTGGCTGCTTATGAAGAAAAGTTCACTCGATTGGCAAGGTATGCTCCAAACTTCATACGAGATCTTGATAGTAAAATAAACCGTTTTTACTCAGGGTTAAAGCCAAAGTATCGAAGGGCTTTAGCTTCTCGTGAGTTTAAAAGTTATGAAAAACTTGTTCAATGTGCGGAGAAGGTGGAAATGGAGTTTTCCGATGATCAGGTGTTCTATGAAAAACAACAGAATAAGAGGTCCAGTTGGTAGTCAAAGGGGAAGAATTCACCAAATAAGCAAGGAGGTAAGAAAACCAAATATCCATCCTGTTAGAAGTGTGGTAAAATGCATCCTAGAGAATGTTTATCCAAGTCTGGTAAGTGCTTTCGGTGTGGTAAGTATGGTCATATTGCTCGTAACTGCAAGGAAGATGATCAAGGAGGGAATGAAAAGCCAACGATAAGATGTTTTAAGTGTAATGAAATGGGTAATTATGCAAATGAGTGTCTAACAATGAACTCGACTGGGATAAAGCAGCCATACTACAAGCAGAAAGGGGTGGTGAAATTCTTTGCAACAACTTCAGCAGTTGTTGGGCCATCGAATGAAGTAGTATCAGGTACACTGTTTGTTTGTTCAGATTATGCCAATGTGTTGTTTGATTCAGGTTCTACACATTCTTTCATTTCTGAGAAGTTTTCTAGTAAATTGGAAATTCCATCTCAAGATATGAACCCTGAACTTATGGTAAAAACACCCGGAGGGAACGTTGAGACAAAAAGGAATTATAAGAACCTTCCTATCATTATGTGTGGAAAGAATCTACTAGAAAACCTTATTGTTTTTCCACTAGTAGAGTTTGATGTTATTTTGGGCATGGATTGGCTTTCTATTTATCATGCTAAGATTGACTGCAGAGCTAAAATGGTTTCTTTTCAGAAAGATTTTCAGTTTGTGTACAATAATGAACCCTTGATTTTGATAACATATCAAGAAGTTGAGAAACTAGTAAAAGATGGAAATGAATGTTACCATGCACATATTGTTGAAAATAAAGGAACTGTTCAGATTAATGATGTGCCAATGGTAAATGAGTATCTTGATGTTTTTCCTGATGAGTTGCCTGGTATTATTCATGATCGCGAAGTGGAATTTACTGTTGGCTTAGTTCCTGATTCTAAGCCAATTTCAAAACCCCCTTTTTGAATGGCTCAAGTTGAACATTTAGAGTTAAAGAAGAAATTGCAAGAGTTATTAGATAAAGGTTTCATTCTACCTAGCACATCACCATGGGGTGCTCCTGTCTTGTTTGTTAAAAAGAAAGATGGCTCAGTGAGACTTTGCATTGATTATAGAGCCTTGAATAATATTAACGTTAAGAACAAGTATCCTTTGCCTCATATCAATGATTTGTTTGATCAGCTCCAGGGAGCTCAGTATTTTTAGAAGATTGACTTGAGGTCGGGGTACCATCAGTTGAAAGAAAAAGAAGAAGACGTTCTGAAGACTGCGTTCCGTACTAGACAAGGCCATTATGAATTTATAGTTATTCCTTTTGGGTTAACAAATGCACCTGTTGTATTCATGGACCTTATGAATAGAATTTTCCATGAGTTCTTGGATAAGTTTGTGGTTGTTTTCATTGATGATATTTTGGTGTTTTCTAAAAGTAAATAGGAGCTTGAAAGTCATTTAAGGGTTATCTTGCAAACCATAAAAAAATAAACTATATGGAAAATTAAGCAAGTGTGAGTTTTGGTTACAACAAATTTCTTTCCTGGGTCACATTGTTTCAAAAGATGGCATAACTATTGATCCTGCTAAAACAAAAGTTGTTGAAGAATGGCCAAGACCCACAAATGTAACCGAGATCTGTAGTTTTCTTGGTTTGGCAGGTTACTACCAAAGGTTTGTTGAAAATTTTTCACGGTTATCTAGACCAATGACTAAGCTAACTCGTAAGGGTGTTAAGTTCATATGGACAAAAGAATGTGATGATTGTTTTCAGGAGTTGAAAAGAAGATTGGTGAATGCTCCAGTTTTGGCACTTCCTTCCAGGAATGGTGAGTTTGTTATATACAGTGATTCTTCGTTGAAGGGACTTGGTTGTGTCCTTATGCAGAATGATCAGGTAATTGCTTATGCTTCACGTCAATTGAAAACTCATGAGGTAAATTACCCTACACATGATTTGGAATTAGCTGCTGTTGATTTGGCTTTAAAAATTTGGAGGCATAATTTTTATGGATTAAAGTGTGAAATATATACTGATCACAAAAGTTTAAAGTATATATTCACTCAGAAAGAATTGAACATGAGACAGAGGAGATGGCTGGAATTAATCAAGGATTATGATTGTACAATTCACTACCATCCGGGAAAAGCAAATAAAGTGGTTGATGCTTTGAATCGAAAAAGTAATGCTTCATTAACCATGCTACATTTGGAACGAGATCCTTTGGTTTTTGATTTGATGAACTTTGGCATAGAAGTTGTTGGTGAAGGAAGTTCTTCTGTTTTATTTCAGGTATCAGTGAGATCATCCCAATCAGACAGAATTAAGCAAGCACAAAGGGAAGACAATGAGTTGCAGAAAAAGGTAGAGCTGGTTCAGAAGGGTAAGTTGCCTGAATTCAACATTGATAGTGATTGTGTTTTGAGATTTGGGAAGAGATTATGTGTGCCTTGTGATTCAAATTTGAAGAATGAGTTGTTATGTGAGGCTCATAGTTCCCCGTTTTCAGTTCATCCTGGCAGTACTATGATGTACGGAGATCTGTGGGAGTATTACTGGTGGGATGGAATGAAAAGAGATATTGCTGATTTTACTGTGAAGTGTTTGACTTGTCAGCAGGTTAAAGCAGAGCAACAGTTACCGAAAGGGATGCTTCATCCTTTACCAGTGCCAGAGTGGAAATGGGAGAATATATCCATGGACTTCATTGTGGGATTACCGAGGACATCTCGAGGTAATAATGCAATCTGGGTTATTGTTGATCGCTTGACTAAATCTGCTAATTTACTTGCTATACGAGGTACTTTTTCCCTAGATCAACTTTCCCTTTTGTATCTTAAAGAGATAGTCAGGTTACATGGAGTTCCTCTCTCCATTGTATCTGACCATGATCCCAGGTTTACTTTTAACTTTTGGAAAGGCCTTCAGAAGTCGTTGGGTACTGAATTAAATTTTAGTACATCTTTTCATCCTCAATCAGATAGGCAGTCAGAATGAACAATTCAGACCTTGGAGGATATGCTACGAGCTTGTTATATGGATTATCAGGGAAGTTGGGACCAACATCTTTCTTTGGTTGAGTTTTCATATAATAACAGTTTTCATTCAAGTATACAGATGTCCCCATTTGAGGCGTTATATGGGAAGCGGTGTCGAACTCCATCTTTTTGGGATGAAGTGGGTGAAAGGAAGCTGATGGGACCAGAATTGGCAGAAGTGATGGAAGAAAAAGTTCAGTTGATTCAAAAACACATGAAAACAGCTCAGAGCAGACAGAATAGTTATGCGGATAACCGGAGGAAGGATCTATCTTTCGAGGTAGGTGATCATGTTTTTCTCAAAGTCTCACCATGGAAAAGTGTGATGCGATTTGGTAAGAAAGGAAAGCTGAGTCCAAGGTTCATTGGACCATATGAAATTCTGGAGATAGTTGGATCAGTTGATTACTGAGTGGCTTTACCTTCGAGTTTATCTCAGGTACACAATGTTTTTCATGTTGCGATGTTGAGGAAGTATATGCCAGATCCATCTCATGTTTTGAGTCCAGAGGTAGTTCAGCTGGAAGAGAACCTATCTTATGAAGAACAACCAGTCCAGATTCTTGACCGAAGAGAGAAAGTGTTGTGAAATAAGGTAATTCACCAGGTAAAGGTTTTGTGGAAAACCCATATTGTTCAAGAGGCAATGTGGGAATCTGAAAATTCTATGAGGGATAAATACCCACACTTATTTTGATAAGTGAATAAAATTGCGAGGATGCAATTTCCAAAAGGGGGGAAGGATGTAACATCCCAGGTAAATAATGAATAAAACAATTTCATATTTATTAATATTTACTAATTAAATATTAATTTTACTTTAAAAGGGTTTCTATGTTCGATAGCGTACCCGATACGCAACGAAGAGTATTTTTGAAATCGTACGTTGCACACTAGTAATAAAATAATATTATTTTAAACGTTAGTTAACACGTAGCAGTTGTACTGGCGGGAATGGATAGAAATAACTAAAATATGACTATATATGTTTTTTAAATGTTTTTACATTTATCTAATAAAGGATAAAGGCTTAAAATACAAAAAGAATTCAATTTTAGGCTTATATACTCTAATTTTCACGAAAGGTCCACTTATCAACATTTAATGGAGAACCGTCATTAAATATAGTTTTGGTAACTCTTATACAATCTATTAGACCAAATAAAACTCTTATTTAGAATCGGGACATCAAATATTACTTTGTGTAATTTTTTGGTATTTTTCCGACAAAGTTCATTTTTTAATGAATAGTGTAAAATGTTGTATTTTAATTCAAAACCTCTTTTTAATATAATTTATTAAGATGATTAGATTATCTTTTAATTGGTTTTAAAGTTAAATTAGAATATATTTTTACCATTTAATCCAATGGTGGTCATTGGAATCAATTTCACTTTGAAATTGGACTTAAACCGGTGTCAATCTTTTGATATTTATTATTTCATAAAAACACGCTATTTGTTTTGACAGTGGGAATTAATTATTAAATTAATTAATGAAACTTATATGTTTTGAATTTTTTAAAATTGACTTCAATTTTGAATTCGTAATATCAAATATAGCTTAGGGTGATGTTTTGGTTTTTTTTTGAAAAACTTCAATTTTTGATGAATATTGAAACCGCAAAGTGGTGGTTACAAAATTTGATTTTTCGTTTAAATGGGACTTTACCACTTCAGTGTTTTGAATCTAAAAAATCCAATTTAAATTATTTTCATTATTAATTAAAATGTGGTTCAATAGGATTAAATTAAATTTTGGTGAATAGTAACTTTTAGGTTTTATTAATCACGATTAAAGATAATTAGTGTAATTTAAGGTAAAAAAGATATTATAATAAAATGAAAATATCTTGACACTTGTCCTAACCCTATTTGATGAGTTATTTCCGAACATGACAACCCATGGGTCGATTTTTGGTACCCCATGGAGCCACATGGGTATGATAATGACATTTATGCCTTTTATTTAAAGTTAAAGTAAAAATGACACAAACATGAGATGTTTTACTAAACCAATTTTTACATTGGGTTATACAAGTCATATTCCTTACTATAAATATTAATTAGAAATATAAAAAGATTTCCTACATCATGATATTTTTTTTATAATTTTTAGACATTAAATAAATTAAATTATTTATGACACCATGATGATGCAGCGATTACCTCATTATTTAACGATTTAAATAAAATGGAAAGATAATGTAAAATCTAAGACCTACACATGTCCAGAACCTATTGGATGGGTAGATTTCGAACCCTTATCACATTATCCTCGAAACACATCAATGTGGGACCATTAATAACCGAAAATCATTCTAAAATAAAATTACATTTCCTTACTTTCCAAGAGTGCCCCTCCTCTCCTCTTATAAAAGGCCCCCACCTCTACCTCATAACTAACACTTACAAAGCCTTTGGCTCGACCAAACCCTGGTCATTTTGTCTCTCCACATCCCTCGATTACTCCTTGAAGCCTCACTTTGGGCAGAAGTCTTCCCAAGGAAGCCTTTGAGCTCAAACCAAAGGGAGTTACCCGATTATAAGGTAATGTCTTCACTTGAGTCCTTTTGTTTTATTTTGCTTCTCCAACCCCCTAAACTCTTTTTATTCATTTATTTTGTAACAAAACTAGTATCTTCCATATACTATGATGTTGTTATAAGAAGTATTTGAGATACAATTACACACACCTACGTCTAATGGTTAAAGAACATACTGTTTCCGTGGATGGTGAATTTCTGCCTCACGAAACGATGATTGTTCGATATTCTTCTAAAAACTTCAAAGGTGGACATTAAGATGTCACTATATTTATATATGATATATAATATGATTATTTTTTCCTTAAGATTCTGTATTTTTCATTTTGGTAATACCTTTATGGTTTCCATTATGGGTAAATGTGATATCTTCATTTAAGGAAGTGCGGACTACCGCCCCCTCAAAGTGATTTGATTCGTTAATGCCATATGTGGGATGTATAAAGGATGTATTTAAAGTTATTATATATGATTTTATACTGGAATTATAATATACCTCTATATCTTTATAATTTCTTTCCATTAAAGTATGAAAAAGAAATGAAAGTAGCGTTCATGCGTACGTACGGCTTACCGTCTCCATGAACGGTGCGTTTCATTTGTTATCCCCAAATGTAATGTACTATTATAAGTAAATATATATAATTGATATATATGATGTATGTTACATATAGATGATTAATATAATTCTGAAATTAAAATATACATACCTCTCATTTAGTTTTAATTCCATTAATATGACATAGAAATGAAAGTAGCGTTCATGCGTACGTACGGCTTACCGTCTCCATGAACGGTGCATTTCATCTCTTAACTCTAAATGATTATGTGATATTATAAATACATGTATATTCTAGATGTATATGATATATATGATATCCAAATAAGGAATTTCATTCTGGATATAATGAACCTTTGACCACACGAACAACATGTAATCGTAAGAAGTCCACTTTCGACTTAAGGACCAAATATCGACAAAACAAACATTATTAACATAATGATTACATAATGTTTATAACATGGCAATAAGTGATATAAAAGGAATAAATAACTCGAAAAAGGTTCTTAAGAAAATAGAAATTAACTCAAGTTTATTATTCAGGATGTTAAAGAACGATCGAGTCAAGTCAGACCCGAGGTAAGGGACTTTGTCTCAATCTCCTTTCATTGAGGCATATTTCGTTTTATACACAACTATATTTTATACGGTGTATAAAACCCTTTGACTTTTACTTTTATACAAAAGGAATATTTTTCTACGAAGCGTTTTACTAAACGACAAAAAGGAATGTTTCTTTTGACGTACGCGGTGACAACAACCTTTTCTGCCGCCACGAGTATTATTTGGTCTTTGGATTCCTCAACAAGCTGTAATGTTTTTAAAATAAAATAAGTACCATATACTCTTTCATGTATTTGGTATTGAAAATGGTTTTGATAAAGGATTATATTATGTCAATATATTTAAATGATATATTGTGATTGAAATGTGGAAATGTTATCATTCCTTTATATTGGTTTTA
This sequence comes from Viscum album, assembly GCA_963277665.1. Taxonomy (NCBI): domain Eukaryota; kingdom Viridiplantae; phylum Streptophyta; class Magnoliopsida; order Santalales; family Viscaceae; genus Viscum; species Viscum album. Next base: position 1,750,422,264 of record OY728126.1, read on the forward strand.
TGTTTTATGATTTTATTTTGGTACTTGGACATTTTACGGGTGGTTACGTGATAAACCATATGACGGGTGGTGCCGTGAATACCAGGATGGGTGGTTACGTTATAACCTCCAATGCATTGGGTATGGAAGTCGGCCGTATGGCTATTCCATTAAGTATGTATGGAAGTTGGCCGTATGGCTATTCCATTAAGTTATATGTGTGGAAGTCGACCGTATGGTTATTCCACTTAAGTATGTTTATGTCCCAAGTTACCTTTATATGTTATGTGTTATTTATATGGGTTTTATGGTAATCTTTTGGTTACAAAAGGGTAAGTAATGATCTTTTATTCAGTGAAGAGTTTTTACTACTTCATAAAGGTGAAAATTATTACTTTGATAAAGTATACATGGTTTACTTTTTGTTTTGATGAACTAACAGTTTTTATTCTTTGTGTATCCCTTACTGAGCTTTTTATGCTCACCCCAAGTTTCTTTGAAATTTTTTTCTCTTGACTTAATGTGGAATAGGGTCAAGGATGGGATCAAGGGAATGTCATGCTATATAAAACATGGAACTAGACATGTTTCTTTTTAAGAGTTTTATTTATTCTATGGAAACTTAGTAGAAGTGTATACTTTGTAATATTTTGAGATGTAATAGTTATGTTCTAATTCTCTAAAACATTAAACCTGAAAATATCCTCAATGTGAATTATTCATTTAATTCAATATTATGTAAGGTTTAAGGCCGGGGCCTTATATAAAAGGCTTTTGTTTTAGTTTTATACATTTCCTTAAATGTTTATTCTTATTTACAAAAGATTCCACTATATTTTTATCCTTACTTAGCATCTGAGCCCACCCCTTTATATGTTTTATTTTCCCAGTATGCGAAGAAGTATATTATGACTAACCTATAGGGATAGTCTATAGGATATCTGTGTTGTCTATGGAAACAATGTTGTTGTAGTTTTCCATTTTATGATGTAATGTTAACCTTATTAATGTATCTAGTACTTCCAAGGCTACTAAACAAATCAGTATTTTGAGACTTGATCTTTTGTGATCTTGCCAATGATACATAATAATGCACCGACTCTGGGCTTCTAGGGTCGGGGCGTTACAGAGCAGGGGGGATGAGTGTGCACTCAACCTTCCTAAAGCCGTGAGTTTATTTATTTATTCATTCATATTTGTTTTAGTCCTATTTTAGGTATTTGTTAATATATGTTGGCTATTTTTTATTTATTCCCTATCATGTTCATGAATGGTCATTTTTGTGTCTCTGTCCCAGTTATCTATTAATGATTTCTATAGCTATTTCATCTATATATTCCACTAAATTTATTAAAAACTACTTATGATGTATATATTAATGATACATAGGGTATATTCTACCCACTATACAACATTTAGAACATTATTTCTAGTTGAAAGCCTCTTGCGTATGGGTAGGCTGATCGTACCATGATTCACTATTTTATTTCACCCGTATACCAAAGTATTAAACTAGTTTTCTATTAAACATTACAAGTATAATAACAAATATCAATCCATGTTTAATTCAATTATTTTGTGTTTAATAATGTTAATAATGTAAATATTACTTGTTTTGATAATTATATTGTGGGATGAAGTGATTTGGAAGACCCTTGATGAAGTCCATGAAAAATGGGCCAATCTGCACCTGATCCAAGAACACTAGTGTATTAAAACGCATGTTTCTACTAAACCATGTATTCAAATAAGCTGAAAATTTGTGGTCGGGTCCTGAATTTAATTTTGTACATTTCATCCGAAGGAACGAAAGCCAAATTCTTTCATTAAAATGCCCATACAGACTAATTTTTCCAACCATTTGGATCCTCATGGGGTCAAAATATTTCCTCTGTATTTTGGAAATATCTCTTATTTTATAGGATATCCGGACACCAAATATGACATGGAGGTATAAAAGATGTCGGGAAACAAAATTTTAGTTTCGTATAATGTGGTTTATGACTTTCTGGCTAGCCAAAACCATAGACCAAAAGGATTTGTGAAATTAGGGTGCCCAAAACCACATCCCACTTTGCCTATAAATTGGCACCTTTGAACCCCATTTTGGAGTTCGACCAAGAGGAAAGGTTCTTCCATTTTTTAGTCCCAAAGGTTTATAATAATAATTTTTAAAATTTTAGAGGCTATGAGAAGTGATACTTCCACATCTTCTTCTTCCTCCCATCCCATGGGTTTCTAAACCCCTTGTGATCACCTGGGGAATAATGTGATGTAATCCCAATCTTCATATTGGTATTATTTTGAATGATCTATTGAATTCCAGGATGTATTTTTTTATTCATAATCGCATTTTATTTAATTAAGTTATGTAATGGTATGTTATACTCAAACTCAAATGATCATGTTTGGGGGTACCCTTTCATGTGATGTTTCACACACAGTTCATCCCTTTTTCTTCCCTCATTTAATTGTGGTGTTTGCGTGGTTCATATTTTTCAATTGAACTCACATAAGAACTGTAAAGACGATGTAAATTTATGTAATGGTAGCACAAATAAATAGCATACAAACCTGGATAGTACATTGAGTTCTTCTTGTGTTTCCTTAGTGAGTTTCATTTATGAAGTTGAACACAAATCACATAATCATCGGCGATGTCCGGTGAATCATTGTGTGTTTTCGACTGAACCCTAGGAGGTATTCTAATATAAACATAGTAACATTATGGTAATAGGTGTTAAAAACCATAGATTAAAAAACCTATACCCTTTCTCTTGAATCAATCAATGATGATCATCACGATACTCCCCTGGGTTGATCATGTTTAATTAATCTTGTTTACTTGTACTTCGTTTTATCACTTTTATTTTCTATTGTCATCTTTAATCATAAACCAAAGTATTATAAAAAACCATTTATTTAATTTCATAATCAGATCCACATTTTGGAATTAATGATCTAAGGATCCTTCGAGAGATGACCTAGGGATGCTACTATACATAAAAAATTCTATGTAAAAATAAACATCTAATCTGACACACTCGACAACGTGATCAAATTTTGGCACCGTTTCCAAGGATCCAAGATCATTTTGTTCTTTATTTCCTTTTATTTATTTATTTTACTTCATAATTATTACTTCTTTAAATACCCCACTCCCATTTACTTTTATTGTTTCGATTTTCTATTTCTATTTTTAGTTGTTTTTGGGTGTTCTTTCTCTCTTTCTCTCTCTTCTTCTTCTTCTTCACTATATCTATCTATATAATTATGTATAATAAAATTATATTCTTTTTTCACCATTATTAAGTGTTTTTATCCATATTAAATAAAGAAAACAAACTTCACAACTTATTTACAGGACCTGGTTAGAAAAAGAAAAACTGATAGAATTTGACCCTAAAATTGAAAAGTCACTTCGCATACAAATCAATGCATCCAAAGAACGTCAACTGAGTAACACTTAGGAAACCTTGGTGGAACATCAGGTGGTCCTAAACCAATCTAAAATTGAACCCAATCAAAACCACGAAAACATGGCTGCAAATAATCTAACCTTATAAGAACTGATCACCCCAGATATGGAGTACCAACTAGCGTACATCCAATATCCCGAGGAAGCATCCATCTTTGAGATAAGATTAGGAATCATTCACCTTCTTCCAAAATTCTATGGTAATCCAGTTTAGGACACTCATAAACACCTTATGGAGTTTCACATAGTGTTCTCCACCATAAAACCCCAAAATGTGTCTGAGGACCTAATTAAGTTTAGGGAAATCGCATTCTCCCTTGCAGGTGTAGAAAAAGAATGGCTATACTATTTTCCTACCTCAAATGGGGGCTGTAATGAACATAAAAGACTATTTTTTGAGAATTTATTCCCTTCCTTCTGAACTCGATGAATTAAAAAAGAAATCTGTGGAATTAGGCAATCACAAGGAGAGACCCTTCATGATTACGGGGAGAGATTCCAAAGACTGTTCTCAAGCTGCCCCCACCCCCAGATTAGTGAACAAATATTAATCAAATACTTCTATGAGGGACTTATCCCCATGGATCATAGAATGATTGACATTGTATCCGGTGGTTCCCTAGTTGACAAAACTCATACTACTTCTCATGACTTAATAGCCAACATGGCTCAAAATGCACAATAATTTGATACACGAGCTGTTGTACCAACCAGATGAGTTCATGAGTTAATTAATTAAGCCCTAGAAGAAAAGGTAGATAATAAAATTGATGAGATGCATACCCTTATAATGAAATTAGATCATTCACAAGGTAACTCACACTCTTTTTCAATTCCATTACATTGTGGTATTTTCTCCGACAATACTCATTTTTCTGACTAGTGCCCCCTACATCAAGATTCACCAGAGTCTTGTGGAGCCTTGTTCCCAGGGCATCCATTCCAATAAGCACCTACCTTCAAGAAAGATCCATTCAAGACAAATCCAAACCCCAGGTGGCAAGCACAACCCCAATACCTACAAGGAGGAAACTCAAGCTACCCCAAGCAGAATTGGTAACAACATGGCCAAGGTATGAAACCTTATTATCCTTTAATTTCTCAAAACAATCATCCTCCTCCAAAATCTGAACCATTCCATGAGGATATTGTTAAAAAAATGGCAACCCAAAACCTATAGTTCCAACAAACCACACAATCATCTATTCATGACCTGGAACCTCAAGTGGGGAAATTAGAAAACACCATCGGTGAGCTTAAGATTGAAGGTTCTGGAAAACTACTATCCCAATCCATTTACAATCCAAAGGAAAAAAGGTAATGTATGTGAAGTTACACTTCATAGTGGTAAATAAGTTTCTCATTATATTGATTCTACGCAACAGGTATGTTCCCCTCTTGAAAACACTCTTCCCTTACCCATTAAATGATCCAATGAAGAAAAAAATAAAAAGAGTAATAAAATTATCATTGATGATTCAAATGAACAGTCCAATTCTCTTCCTTTTCCCCAAAGACTCTCTAAATCAAAGAAAAATTATGATAATGAGATTGATACTGAAATAATAGATACATTTAAAAAAGTGAAAGTTAACATTCCATTATTGGATGCAGTTAAAAAAATCCCTCGATATGCCAATTTTGTTAAAGAACTTTGCACCCATAAATGAAGGCAAAAGGGGAATGATAGAGTCAACTTGGGGAGGAATGTCTTGACCTTGATTCAACCACTAATGCCATCCAAATGCAAGGACCCATGCACATTCACAATACCAAGTACCATAGGGGAGACATTCTTTTCTGATGCTATGATAGATTTAGTTTCTTCCATTAATGTAATGCCTCACTCCGTGTATACTTTTTTACAAGTTAGAGAGATTCAACCAACAAGAATTTTCAAGAAAATTTCCATCCAGAGTACAACGCATCCAACATGAATGATTGCGGATGTCCCTGTACAGGTGAATAATTACATTTTCCCTACTAATTTCTACATTCTTGAGATGAAAGATTACCCAAACCCAAGGAAATTCCCCTCTCATACTTGGGAGGTCATTCCTCAAAACAACAAAAAAGGTCATCAATGTTCACAATGGTATGTAGTCCATTGAGTTCAGTGGAAAAATGGAAAGTTTTAACATCTTTGAGTCTATAAAAAACCCTGTTGAAAAGCACTCAACTATTTCTATCTATTCGATGGAAGTGTTCTCAAACAATGCAAACACACACAATTTTCTCCTCAATCCATACAATGATTCATTTTCCTCTTCTTCACCCTTGGATGATTTGAGTTCTGAGTATTGTTTTGAGTGTTTTGTGGGTTATGAAAAGTTTAAATTTTTTTCTTTAATTGATTAGTGTGTTCATTATGAGGTATCCATGACCATCGATGATTCTATAAATCTCATTTCAATAGATTATCTATCATTTGAGAATAAATATGAGAATATATATAGTTTAATATACCTCACTCCCCCTAAACCCCCTCCCTCATTCAAAATTTCCCGGTGTTGGAATTAAAACGAATTCCAACTAATTTAAAATATACCTATATTAAGGGTATTGATAAATTTCCCATCATTATTGCCAATAACATCTCTCAAAAATAGGAATTGAAACTGCACACCCTTTTGAGAGAGTGTAAAAAGGCAATAGGATGGATGTTGGCTGATATTTCCTGGATTAGCCAATCTTTTTGTATTCACCATATACTTTTGGATGATGAGGATAATCCCATAAGACAATCTCAAAGTCGGTTGAATCCCACTCTCCTTGAAGTCGTAAAATTGTAAGTTAGTTAACTACTTTATGCAGGGATCATTTATCCTATATCTAATAGTAAATGGGTTAGCCTGGTGCAAATTGTTCCTAAATAAATAGGAATAATAGTTGTGTCAAATGAAAGGAATGAATTTGTTCCAACACGTGTGAAAAAAAGTTAGCGAGTATGTATTGAATACTGTCGACTGAATCAAGCCACGCTGAAAGACCACTTTTCTCTACCTTTCATTGACCAAATGTTAGAACAATTGGTTGGTAAGTCCCATTATTGATTCCTTGATGTCTATTCAGGTTATTTTAAAATCCATATAACCCCTGAGGATCAAGAAAAGACAAAATTTACCTGTCCATTTGGCACATTTTCATACAGAACAATGCCTTTTGGTCTTTGTAATGCTCCTGGTACTTTTCAATGTTGTATGTTGATTATTTTTATGAGTACATAGATAATTTCATGGATGTTTTTATAGAATATTTCCTAGTTTATGGAACTTCCTTTGATGATTTTTTGGCTCACCTATGTACTATCCTCTGTCTTTTCACAGACAAATATCTTGTTTTAAATTATGAGAAATGCCATTTTATAGTTGAATGGGGGATAGTTCTTGGGAATGTTATTTCAAATGAATAAATTAATGTGGATAAACAAAAAATTGAATTAATTTTAACCCTTAAATATCCGAAATTTTTTCATGAGGTGTGATCTTTCTTGGGTCATGTTGGTTGTTACCAATGATTCATTAAAGACTTCAGTAAGATCGCACATCACTTATCCCGATTATTGCAAAAGGATTATGAATTTATTTTTGATAAAAAATGTGAGGATTCTCTCAATTCACTAAAAAGAAGTCTCACATTACCTCCCATCATCCAACCACCAAGGTGGGACCTCTCCTTCAATCTTATGTGTGATGCTTCTAACTTTTCAGTTGGGGCAGTTTTATCAAAAAAGGTTGAGAAGGCTCCTCATGTCATTGTATATGCCTCACGAACCCTTGAACCAGCCCTGGAGAACTACACAACCACTGAAAAATAACTTATTTCTATTGTGTTTTCCTTGAAAAAATTTCATTTAAATCTTATTGGGTCAAAAATCAGTACTTTCTCTGATCATGCTACCCTTTGTTTCCTCCTAAAGAAACCTGATGTCAAGCCCCACCTCATTCGACTGATTCTCCATCTCTAACAGTTTGAACATGAGATCCGTTAAAAGGGAGGATTAAAAAATGTGGTAGATGATCACATTAGTTGGATTTCCCCACCACTGAACCATCATGTTGACTCACCCCTCCCCATTGATGAATTCTTACCTCATGAGAACCCATGTGATGTTGTTGACTTTACCCCTTGGTATGCAGACATTGTGAATTTTCTAGCAACATCTATGGTTCCCACTGATTTCAGCACTTCACAATCCCAAAATCTTAAGCCTGATTCTCAGTGGTACATTTGGGATGACCCATATATGTGGAGAATTTTTGGTGACCAAGTAGTTCATCGGTGTGTCCATGACCATGAGTTTGACTCTATTTTTACCTTCTACCACACATTATCTTGTGGGGGCCACATTGTATCTCAACGTACAAATCAAAAGGTCTTTGAATCCAGATTTTATTGGAAAAAATTGTATAGGGATGCCCATATATTTTTAATGTCATTTATTCATTGTCGATTCATAGGTAATATCTCTAAGAGGAATGAAATTCCCCAATAGCTCATGTTATTCTGTGAAATTCTTGATGCACTGGGCATTGACTTCATGGGGCCTTTTCCAAATTAATTTGGTTTTTTGTACATATAATTGGTTGTTGAATATGTATCTAAATGTGATTAAGTAAAGGTTACTAGGACGGATGAATCTTGAGTGGTTGTTGATTTTGTGATGCTCTAAATTTTCAGTACGTTTGGTTTTCCTAGATTCATCATTTGTGAGCAGGGAAAACATTTTTTGCAATCGCAACATGGAAACATTGAATCGTATGTATGGGGTTAATCATAATGTCTCCAATGCATATCAACCCAAAACTAATGGACAAGAATAAATCTTAAATCTGAAAGTTAAGATAATATTGGAAAAAATGGTAGAACCAAATAGGAAAGATTGGAGTTTACTCTTGGATGATGCACTTTGGGAATACCATATAGATTTTAAAACCCCAATTGGAATTTCAGCATACTGAATTGTGTTTGGAAGGGCTTTTCACCTCTTCATGGAGGTATAACAATATGTTTATTGGGATGTTAAACAATGTAATATAAATCTTTCAGATTTATGTGAGCATAGAAAGCTACAGATTCAAGGGTTGGAAGAAATTTGACATGATGAATATGAGAACTCCCAGATCAATAAAGAAAAGACAACAAATATCAATGATAGCATGATTCATCAGAGGAAGTTTTATATTGGTGATAAAGTTCTTGTGTACAATTCCAGGATAAATCTCTACCCATGTAAGCTTCGTTCCTGATGGCTCGGTCCTTATACCATTACTGATGTTTACCCTTATGGTTCCATACATGTTTTTCATGAGAATAGTGGAAATAAGATTACTATTAATGGGAAGAGGCTCATACACTTCTATGAGGATTTTCCAAAGCATCTGGTGGAGGAAATCCAACTGCTAGATGCCACATATGACACCACTTAGCAGGTTATACCTTCTACCTATCTTTATTTACATGTCTATTTATTTAAGATAATTTAATTGAGGACAATATAACATTTAGGTGTTGTAGAGGGTGACATGTCATAGTTAGGATTAAATAAAACAAAATAACAATAATAAAACAAAAAATCCAAAAAAAAAGAACAAAAAATATTTGTTATCAATTTTTATTTTTTTTCCATTATATTGTGTTTTTATATGAAAATTGATCTTAAAACGAATATCTTAACATAATTTTTCATGCTTGAGTTGATTGTGTGGAAAATTCCAATTTTTTTTGGAAAAATGTTTTTCCAATGAATGTTGATATGGAATATTTTTCTAGAATTTGTATTTTCAAATAATTATTTGGTGTTTAATAGATTTTTTAATTCCATACCTCATTAGCACTGACCAATATTTTAATCCTTTACCCAAGAGACATTCTAATCCCTTTATTTCATATTCTTCCTTTTAATCACATTCTTGAGTGTCTCAGGTCAAGTAGATAAACTATAACTTATCTTGATTCTATTTGAATCCATAATATTCAAGTATCCTACATTCATGATAGAGACAGTCGTTCATTAAAAATCCCTTTTTACAATTATTTTCTATTTTCAGCCACCTTTATACTTTATCCATCTTAAGCCTTAGAAACCATTAAATGACTATTAGGTATCCACATTAAAAGCTTATTTATCCCTACCTACCCAACTCTTGTATATATTATTATTTTATTTTCAGTAAGTTTGGGAGAGAGGGTGTTTCCATGGGAAAACTGGTAAAAGAATCATCGTTATGGGTTGATAAAAAGGGTGCCTACATTTTCCTTGGGAAATGAGTTTACGAGACATATAAAATCATTTTTGTACACATGTTTCTCTCTTTATCTCCAAAAAAACTAAAAAATATAGTTATATTCATATAAAAAAATAGAACCAAAGAATAAAATAGAGAAAATAGTTTGTTTACTCATTATTTTTCATTTCATGGTTTTGGACCACACAAATAGACAATGGGGATAATGAGTGGGAGGAAATAAACTTTTTTAGTGGTTGAGTGTGTATATTCATTCGAAACACTTTCTGAATTTTCACATGTTTTGTACATAAGATATCAAACACACTTATTCTACCTCATATTTTTAAACATTAAATCCTACCAACCCTTGAAGCTCAGAAGAACCTGTTGGAAGTCCTCTTGAGTTGCACACTAGTTTTTTCCTGTAGAGAACTAATAATATTGGAAAGAATATGGTAAGATCACATGAACTCTAGGAAAATAGCATAAATCCACTTTCATATTTTTTTGAGAGAAGAGGGAAATTTTTTGGGTGAGGTATGTTTTGAATTGTTGCAGGTATATTTGTATGCCATGTTGGGTGTTTTATATCATGTTCATATATATATCATGCCCCTATTATTTTCTTCCAGGTATTTCTATATTCTATTATAATGTTATAACCTTCTGTATTATAGTTATGATGTATTATTGGTTAAATAAAGTGTTTATATTAAACTAACTATTATTTTCCACATAACTTTTATGATGGAAATCTATCTAACCCCTGATAAACAAAATAAATGAATAATTTTTTAATTGAATTTGGGAAATGGCATCGAATTGGTTGGTTATTAACAAATTCAACTAATTTCTTTTTTATGTTAGTTAAATAGTGTGTCAATTGTAACATATAAAGGCTATTATCATCGTAACATGTGAATGATGACCTATTAAACTAAATCCTCTTATATGATTCAAAAAACACTTGGACATGAATTCTAACATTGTATGCCTATGAGATAAACTCACTATAGTTTTGAGTAAACTTAAAAAAATAAATTATTAATTGGTTTCACAAAAATGAGATTCTAATTGTTATTTATATAAAGTTGAATCCATCAATATAAAATTTATTTTCATATGCCTAAACTCAGATTGACATGATAGGACACTAATAATTCACTTTTATTTTAATATTCACTTCTTCCTAACCCAATGGGTTAATGCTTGTGAAAAATTGGAATGTTTACCAAAAGAGTTTTAAATCACTCCTATGGTGTCACATATAGTGGAATATTACTTAACAAATCCCCCAAAGATAATAATATAAATTTTGTCTTCTTTGATATTTATTGATATAAAGTGTTATTTAAATAAAATGGTAGTAACAAACTAAATACTATGGAAATATATATATTTTGAGTTAAATTTTCATTAAATAAGTTTTTCTAAGAGACATTTTTGGTAAATAATGCTTTAAAATGAAATTATGTAATAAATGTTCCAATTCTACATAGAGTCAGCTAAATAAGGTGTTAAGTATATTTGAAAAATGTTTAACTTTATAACTTTTACTTGGTAATGAATAGATATGACACTCTTTAATGTTTATGATAAAGTTGAATCAATTTAAATGGATGAATTAAAAACCATTAAATGGTGTTAATACCTTGAACCCTCGTGAAAGGTTAGTCTTGAAATGTTCCTTAGGTTAACTTGAGTGGGAATGTGGATATTTCCTGTAAGTATTCAGGGCCTTTTCAATGGAGTTTGGCCTAAAGACTAGGAAACATGACCTGGTGACCTTTTAGGTGTGACATTAGATTTTAATGTTAATTAATTACACTTTATTTGTGGGTTATTCAATTGTGGTAGAACCCTTGATAATAAGAAGCTAGTAGAATAATCTGTTGAGCTGTTAGGCATGCATGACCATTTGAGGTGGGTAAAATCCTAGATAATAAATGGAAACCCCTAGGTAAGCTGATGGTGGTATGGTAAGTTAAACCTCGATGGGGTATTAACATATACAAATGTCTGGTGAGTGTTTTCTTGTAATAATTTAATGTTCATATCATGACCCTCTGTGGAGAAGTTCATTATGAGGATTATCTAAGGGGAGCAAGGACTTGTAGCCCAGTGATTAGAAGATAATGTTGTTACATATTTTTTCACTAGTTTGATTCTTTTAGGTTAATAATATTATTTCTATCCTTTAGTTTTAACATTTTATATAGAGATTACATGAGAATTGGATTCCATGTGATAAATACCCTTACATGAAATATTCTACTCATTTGAGAGAGATTAGGGCCAGGAGGATGGATAGATTGGCCATGTTTTAGGTTTGATCAATAGGGCTAGGTGGGATACCTAGAGGCATTTATATTTGACTCAATAAATAGTGAATCCGAAAATTTTGATTTGATTGAGGGAAACCTATCATAGGGTGTTTCCCAGGTTTTTATGATGGCTAAAATCTAGTAAGCTTGGTTCTACACTCATTTTGATATAAATACACGAAGGGTTCTTGGGTTTTCTGATATAGGCATGGTGATTATTTCAGTTTATGAGGAATCACCTAGGGTGATTGGGTATCCTAACTTGATTTTTTGTGAAGGAATGTTCTGGTGATTGTACCATTTTTTCAGTGGTTATGTTTTTGATGTTTCAGTTTTTCAAAAAGAAACCATGAGGTGGTTGGTCATTCGATAAATCATGGCACAATAAGGTTCCTAAATTTGAAGATGACATCCAAGGGTGTTTATTTCATGTTAATAACTTATATTCCATATATTGTGGTAAAATTGGAGTTTTTGATGGATTCCTCACTAGTCATTGAGTCAATTTTTTAACTAGGTGGTATGAAAATAAACACCTACTGAGAATGAACATTTTATTATATGCCAATTGTGCATGGGATTTGTTTTATTTGGAATTTCGGTTAGTGGTGAGGTACCATCCGAGGATGGATGGTTTTTAATTGATCACTTGTGGGATTTGGGATCTAGAGATTTGGGTGTGTTTAAAGAAAGTTCCTATGATGATGTATTATTTGTAGAAATAAACCGGCTACCATGAAATGGTTAACCCATGTTTAGAACTTGAAAATATTTATTGAGAGACATGGAAAAGTGTTTTTCAAATGAAACTATATACTTGTTTGATGTGAATTTGGATTTAGAGAATGATACACTTATATTGATGGAATCATAGTGTACTCTTGTTTTAGTATTGATCATTCCCAATATCTTGACATAATCCTAAGTACGTTGGGAGTGTGTTGACTATACGCCGAGGTACCTAAAAACCCTCTTTTGATATGATGATAATGACTCCTTGTGAGTTGTGCATGAGGAGAAGTGTAAGGTAACCCACCAACAGAGAATTCAAATTTATTATTTTGAGGTTTATGAACCTCATTTTGAGTTCAATTTTAGTAAATTACATGAGAACCATTCTCAGGAAGTGGAAACACGTGTGATGGGTAACTTTTTAGTTAGCACTCAGAAATGAACATGTTCGTAGCCATGATGGTCATTATGTCCAAGAATTAACAGGGGTGGGATTTGATGTTTTGGAAGCTATTTTGTTCGTGAGACATTGAGAAGGCTCCTATGGTAGAGGGCAATATGTTTATCACTGATAATCAACCCTCTTGTGATAAGGGTAAATGGACCTTGAGATCGGTCATTAGACGGTTATTTGTATCTTGTATTCCACTAAATAAATACAACAATATATGGATATATTTATCAATAAATTCTATGTAATCTACTGGTTGTTTTATTTTTTACTGTGTTCATGGAACTAGATATTAATATAAGCATGGTTTTCTTGAGTGACACTTGGATTAAAAATTAGTAATTCCTTAGATGGATACACGGACACCAGTCAATTCATCAACTCAACCAACATGTGAGATACACAAATTTGGGATTGGATAGTGGTTCTAATGTGTGGATGTCTTATTTGTGTATCTATTTTCACTTCTAAAATCTGGAGTATGAAAACCCATTTTTATGCTCATTGGAATCGAGTAGTTTCATTTCGGGGATACCCTAGACATGAAACCAGGCTTGGTTTGTACTAATATTATGATGATCTAGGAATTTTAGATCAGGGCTATACCAGTATTTATATGGTGGTATAAACTTATAAATTACAAAGATATAGTTTGACATGGATACATCTTCAGAATTCAGGTAATGGATTCAATGAGCATGATCAGAATGATCTTGGTACACCTTGGGATAGTGGAATTTGGTTTTGGATACATTGGGTGATAAAGATGATTATTTTTTGAAATTAGTTGGCCTGAAGTGATTAAAATTGATTTTTATTAAATGTTAAGATGAAATAGGCGAGGAACCTCATTGGGCATGCCATTGGGATGAGGTTGATGCAGTCAAATAATCAGTGAGATATTTTCAAAGAAAAATATAATGACCATGTAAGTATACCCAAGAAAGTACTTACAAATAATGACAAAAGATTTTTTTCGCACAATTTTAAAAAATTCACCAAAGGGTAAAATTAACATTAATTTTTTTTATAATAATATAAATAATATTACATACCTAGGAACATGTATGTGGATGATAAATATACCCCATCAAATACTTACGAATAAACAATCTCGAATAATAATGAGTTTGAAAAATTACCCCTTACCTTAGGTACCATATCCTATATATGTATATGAAAATACTATATAATGATTTAAATGATTTCATTGACTTATTATAGAATTATATTATTTTTTATTATATCATAAATGATTAAATTATCATCATTTGTTAGTAACATTTCATTGTCACTCATTACTCAGATATTCACAACTTTATGTTCTTATGGAGGTTTTGTCAGATAAGATCATGTTTCACTGCTTATTGAATTGTTATATAATTTAAAGAATGATATTATTATATAATATATTATATTTATTCATTCCATTAATGTATATAATTTCTTTAATGAAGATCATGTTGAATGAATCACATCACATCGTTGAGACAGTTGGTCGTACGCATGCATGGGCGATGATATCAATCCCATAATTATTGAATGGTATTGAATTGGATAGTGTATAATATTTCATAATTATTATAATGTTATAATAATAATATATTTTTATTATTTCTCTCATTATACCCATCCATGTAAGGTTGTGGTGAAAAATATACTGCACCACGATGTGGAGACGGTAAGACGTATGTACACACGTGTAGTGATTTTGTTTTTTGTAGGATGGATAGAAGGTGGAATGTGGCCATTTAATAATTATAATAACATATATTTATATTAGTGATATTGATGGTATTAATTTATAATGAAAAAATAATGAATAAGATGTAGAAGAAGAAATAAATTTAAAATAATTGGTAGAAGAGATTACCTCTTCCTCAACGTGCTTCCTCTAGATCTCTTCTTAGAGAACTATACTTGGTATTTGATTATGAATAAAACCTTTAGAATATATATTGTTTTTTTATAAGGGAAAATGGTAGGGGTTCTACGATCATGAATAGTAAAATTGAAGTGAATAGGTGAGAGAGGAGGTGCCCTTTTATAATTGAGATTGGGTCACTTTGGAAACTCCATAAATAATAATTTATAATAAAATCAAACACTACCCAAAACCACCAAAATTTCCATGATTTGAAGATGAGATCATACAGGTTTGAAACCTCATAAACAAATAAATTTTTTACATGTATTTAAATCAATATAAACCTTATCGTTTTAATTAATAGTTAGTCGTTATATTTAATTTTTAACTAGGATAATAAATAATTCAACATTAAAAGGGTAAAAAAATTACTTATTGGATGTAAAAGAGACAATAAATAAATATATTAAATCATTATTTACCGTGTAATAATTATTATATATTTTAAAAAATTTATTGATTTTTATATAATTTAATAAAACATTATTTTGATAAACAATCAATTCTATCAATTTTGACCCTATTCAATTCATTTATTTTTAAAAATATTAATATTACAAGATAAATAAAAAAAATATTTACTTATATTACTAGGAGATCAAGGTCATATATAAAAATAATTATAAATTTTAATTAGCCCAAATTATATTTAGTTTAATATTTTTAATAACATTTATTTGGTATTTCTCCTAGTAAAATAATTACTATACCAATTTGGTGAAATTATTTAATATTGTTAGTTTTATAATTAAAATTTAAAATAAAATTCTATGATGAAGAAAAATATTCAATATTTTTGATTAATACTTTTATTAAAATTAATCTTTTTCAGAATCCAATATTTAAAATGTTATACTTATTAAATTACGAGGGTGACAACTTTAACATCACTTTAAATAAAATAATATAAGTGTCATAATCCCTTAAATAAGGATTCAAATGGTCCATGAACCAACCCTTATATTATTATGGAAGAAAAATACTATAAAAATACGATTTTTTAGAATTTTTTGGATCTTTTAATGGGTATTATTATTTTAATAAAAACTATATTATTGATTTTTCACCAATTAAATAATTTATGCATCATTAATGTATAAGCTGTTAAGGTTATAATATAATTCATAAATATTAAATATAAATTATATTTCAAATGATTATTTATAAACGAAATTATCTATATTATATCCTTATATTAAGAATGATTTATTTATTAAAATTTGAATGACTCATATTTAACTTTTCTTTAAATAAAATATTTTAAATGTTATAATCTCATCAATGTGGATTCCAATGAATACAATTTCGACCCAAATATTATTTATGTCAAAAAAACTCATAAAATGATATTAATTCAAGTGTTAGGGTAATTTTATAATATTATTCTTAACCTCAATTACCAAGTTTACCCATTTTCCGTATTAATAAATATTACCGAAGTTACTATTCATAATTCCAAAAAATAAAATAAATCTATTTATATAATTTGAACCTAATGATTAAAAATATAGAGTCTATTTTTCAAAATTTTCAAATACATAAGTGGTAGTAATTAATTTATAATTAATTCTGTTGTCGGAAAGAGAGAATGCGTTTTAAAAGCTAAAACAATGAAAAAGATTGAAATGTTTTTACATATGAATTCAATGTAAAATTAATGTTAATGACATAAATTATATTGAATTATTAAAATATATTATATTTATAATTTAAAACCGTAAATATTATAATTTGAACAAATAAATAATTTTAATGAAAAAAAGTTGTTTTCACATAAAATATAGTGTATCAAAACGTGAAAGTTATCAAAAAATATCATAAATTCATTAATAGTAAACTTTAATATATCCATATTCAAAAGAACATGTTTATGATTTCATATAAAAATTACTAATGTGTCAAAATATTAATTTGAAAGGGGTTTTCCATTCAATGGAATAAAATTACCCTTTCAAAAAAATATAGGTTTTTTTACTTCAAATAGGATTTATTTCTAACCAATGACTAAAATATTCTTTGGATGGATAAAAAAATATTTTATTAAGTATGTAACATATATATCTCATTAAATTCATTACCAATAGTAATTTACTCAAAAAATCTAATTGAGTTATATTATTCATAAATAATTGGTAGCCAATAAATTCACAAATAATTTTTATAAGTTAGTTATACTTATTTTGGATAACCTAATGACTAGGATATAATTGTAATTTTATACTAAGGGTGTATCACAATTTTTTAAACTCATGATTGTGTGAAAATAAATCTACTAAAGAATAAAATTTACTTAACAAAAATATTTCATAAAAACATCCAAGTTTTACATTCAAACCCCTTAAATTAAATTTGGCCCTCAAAATTCATCATGCAGAATACTGCAGATGAGGATACATAACCCTCATCATATTCTATAGTTCCTACATAGCTTCCTCAAATTGGTGGTTCGACCATGTAACATTATCAAAGAGAGTGGTATTGTTTCTTAAAACTTTTTCGCTACGATCAAGAATCCCTATCAGTTGTTATTCATAAGAAAGATCCTGCACCAATGGTATGAATAAATAGTTTAGTAAATTTGAAAGATTATGTATGTAATTTTTCATGAGAGATACATGGAATACATCAGGAAATTGAGAGAGATTTGGTGGAAGTGTCAATCGGTAAGCTACCTTCCCAACACGATCCAAAAATTTAAAAAGGATTTATATACCTAGGGATCAGCTTTCCCTTCTTTCCAAATTTCATTACTCTCTTCGAGGGAGATATTAGTAGAAACACCCTCTCACCCACTTTAAACTATATGTATTTTATTCATTTTCTAGAATAATTTTCTATTGATTCTGAGATACTCTTATGCGTTGTTGAATAGATCTGACCTTTTCTACCATTTCATCAACAAGATCAGGTCCAAATAGCTTTCTTTCCCCAACATCATCCCATAAAGTTGGAGTTCTACATTTATTTACATAGAGGAATTCATAAGGAGCTATATGAATAATAGAGTGAAAGATATTTTTTTATGAAAATTACACCAGAGATATGTGTTTATCCCAACCTTCTTTCAAATACATAGAGAAAGCTCTCAACATGTCTTCCAGAGTTGGAATTTTCCTATCAGACTGACCATCTGTTTGAGGATTTTAAGATGTTCTAAAACATAACATTGTATCCAGATCATGTAGAAGACTTCTCAAGAACATCAAAGTAAACCTCAGATCCCAATTAGATATAATGGAATGTGGTACTAGATGCATTCCTACTACTTTCTTTGCATATATCATGGAAAGTTGATCAAGATAAAAATCCTCTCTAACAGCAATGAAGTGTGCTGACTTCATAAGGGGATAAACTATAACCTAGATATAATTATTACCTTTGAATTTTTTAGGAATCCCGATGAAAATATCCATAGTGATGCTTTTTCATTCCCATTCCAATATGGGTAATGGTTGTTACATCCCCTTATAATTATGTCTCTTAGCCTTAACATGCTAACAAACCAATCATCAAGAGAAATATTTGGAAGCATCCCTTTTTATTCCATCCCACTAGAAATACTCTTTCAAGTTAATGTACTTCTTTATGCTTCCAAGTTGAATAGAGAATTAAGAACTATGAGCCTAATCCAATAGACCCATCTTTAATTTTTCAATGGGCGGAATACAAAACCCAATCCTAAAACCTATTATTCAATTACAATCAAGGTTGAATTCAAGAACATTTTTCACCATCTTTTGAAGCTCTATATATTTCTTCTATGTGTCCTTAATCATTACTTGTATAGGTTAAATATACAATTGATAAAGATACGATTTCTCCCCTTCCATTAAAATTTCAATATCCATCCTTTGAAAATCAATGCATATTTGATCTTTTGAGATCCCCATCACAGATAGCCTAACATGGTCTTACTAAATCAAGGAACCTGCCTCCTTGTTCTCTTTCTCAGGGAGGTAATGTATTGAATAGTCGTAATCCTTAATGAACTCCAACCATCTTCTTTGGCGCATATTCATCCCCTTTTGTGTGAATATATTCTTTGAAAATTATGATCAATATAAATATCACAACTTTCACTATAAAGACCATTCCTCCATATTTTCAATGCAATGGTTTTCCGCAACTAATTACAAATCATGAGTTGTGTAATTTTTCTCATGGGTTTTTAATTTTCCGGTGGCATAAGTTATCAACATATCATTTTCCTGAGAAAATATCCCAACCCCTTTTTGGATGCATCACTATAGATCACAATCCGTTCTCCACTACAGGACAGTGTGAGCACATGTGCAGTGTCTAACCTTCTTTTGACCTACTTAAAATTCTCTTCATATTCCTCCATCCATAAGAATTGAACTCATTTTTGAATCAACTCGGTTAGTGGATTAGATAATCATGAAAAATATTTCACAAAACATTGATAATATAAAATACCATTTTTGGTCTTGGGTAACTTTCAACAGATTTTGTTTTTTATGGATCCACAAATATCCAATACTTTGAGATTATATGACCCAAAAATGAAACTTTCTAAATCCAAAATTCACAGTTGGTAATTTTTTCATAAATCTTCTCTTTTCTTAGGACCTTCAGTACAATTATCAAGTGGTCTTCATGTTCTTCCATGCTCTTCAAATAGACAAGAATATAATCTATAAAGACTAACACAACCTGGTCAAGATAGTCTTTAAAAACTCTATACATTAGATTCATAAAGAGAATAGGGGAATTAATAATACCAAAATGCATCACTATAAATTCACAATTGTCCATACCTTGTACAAAATTTCATATTTGGTATATCCTCCTTCTTGAACCTTAATTGATGATATCCTAAATGAAGATAAATATTGGAAAAGTATTGATATCTATGTAGTTGGTCAAATAAGTCATTAGTACAAGGAAGATGGTATTTTTTCTTTATAGTGATGTAGTTAAGTTATTAATAATCAATGCAATGCCCCATTGATCCATATTTCCTCTTAACAAATTGAATAGGTTATCCCTAAGGTGAAGCACTAGGGTTTGTGAATACCTGTTCAAGATTCTGTTGAATTTGATCCTTAAATTCCTACAACTCAATTGGGGTCATTTTATAATGTGTATTTGAAATAAGCATATCACCACATATGAAATCTACTAAAATATCAACTTCATGATTTAGTGCAAGACCTAAAAATTCCTCTGAAAAGAAACCATCAAAATCTAGTAAAATGGGTGTATTATTAATCAAGAGTTTCAACCCAACCATTTGAGATAAATAACTTCCATTTATATAAATCAAGACACATTAGATGAACGAAATTTATATTAGAAGTTTATACTCATCCTTGCATCGATATAAGATTATAGATTGATCTAGAATAAGAAATGTGACTTCCCTTACATGGAAATTGATATGAGATCCATATAGAGAGAGTCAATACATGCCATGAGTCGCGTAAAATTCCACTATAGGAAGGATCACAAGATTTGTTGGAATTACTTTCCCATAAACATCAACCGGAGAAGAATTATAATCTTTTGATTTGACCATTGTGCCATTAGAAGTTTTCACAGTTAACTCAACATCTAATTTTTGAGGTAATACGAAGATACCCTTAGAAAATTATTTACAAATAAAAGAGTTGGTGGATCCGAAATCTAATAAAACATTTTATACTTTAGAGTGGATGGTAAGTGTACCTTTCACCACTTCATTATTTTAATCCACATCACTAACAATGATTTCATGTGACAAACATTTCTCTTTGGCCTTAAGAGTTTTTGATGTTGATCATCATCAATAACCCATGGATTAGGGAATTGATCCGCATAATGCCCCATCTCCTTGAAATTGTTACATTGAATTTTGGAGGTGCATTCTGTGTAGCCTTTTCTCTATTCGCATCATTATACATATTTTTCCCATCACTTCAGCATTAAACTGCCCAATGACCTTCTTTCCAACACTTAAAACATTCACTATCCCCTTTAAGAAAATTTACTTCATGTTTCTTTGCACACTTTGAGCATAAGGGAAAACTTATCTTCTTTTTTAGTGTGGTATTTAGATTTTCCTTTGAATTACGTTTTTCTCTTTTTATCAAACCCATGGGATTGATGGGTTACTCCAATCTTCATATCAAGATTGAGAGCACATATAATGATTTCCTTATAACTATTAAATTCCCTTCTAGATAATTCCCTTCGGAGAATTGGTTTTAATCCACTAAAGAATCGATCAATTTTTATCTCAGGTGGGATAATAATTCCAGAAACATACCTTGAAAGTCTTGTAAAATTTTCGTCATAGGTACCAACAGATTCATCATACTTTTTCTTAATTTCATGGAACTGATTCTCCGTATTCGTTTGAAGAATATAAGGAAATTACTTATTGAAAAATAAGTTCTTGAACCCATCCCATTCCATGGACTAATGTTCCTCTCTCACAACTAGAATTCAAGGTATTTTCGACGGGTTATTTGTGATGGGATCCCGTTGTAAATAGGATTTACCGACGGGGCCCTATTGCAATTATATAGTTACAGAAAACGCCATCACAAAAAATATTATTTGCGACGAGAAACGTCACCATCACAATTTAGTCTCTGATTATATACTTTATATATATAAGCTCTTTTGCGACGGGACTGTCGCAAATACTTTTTTACGACAGGCCTGTAATCCCACCACAAATACATTTTTTAAGAAAAATTTATTTAGACTATTTGCAACGGGATCCCGTCGCAAATAAAAAATAAATTAAAAAAAACATTTAATAAAATTATGATTATGGAAAAAATAATTTTAATATTATGAAAATAATAAAAAAATAAAAAATATTAAAGTTCTCAATATTCACAAAAAAATAAAAAAAAATCATAAAATATTATTATGATTATTGAAAAATTAATTTTAATATTATTAAAATAATAAAAAAAATAAAAATTTATAAAATTCTCCATATTCACAAAAAATTATAAAAAAATTATAAAAAATTATTATGATTATTGAAAAATTAATTTTAATATTATTAAAATAATAAAAAAAGAAAAAAATATTAAATTTCTAATTATTTACAAAAAATATAAAAAATTCATAAATAATAATAATAAAAATTATTATTATTAGTAAAATAAAAAAATATTAAGTAATATAATACTAAAAATGTATATTTAATAAAATTATGATTAATGAAACAATAATATTAATATTATTAAAATAATCAAAAAATAAAAAAAATATTAAAATTTTCAATATTCACAAAAACAAATCATAAGATATTAAAAATGAAATTATGTAATAATGACACCGATATAAAAATGACACTGTAAATAGTTCATATTACAAAAAATTTAAATTCAAACCTTTTTTACATAAAAAAATCACTGGGCGGGTCATCTTCTGGAGGAGGTGGAGGAGATGAAGGGGCGGGTGGAGGAAAATCCATCCCTAAACTATGAGTCAAACAGCGCATGTACTCCATCTACTCGTGATGTTGTTGCTGCCATTGATGCATCTCCTCCTCGTCTTGCTGATGCTACTGTCATCGACACATCTCCTCCACGTGTTGCTGCTGACGTATCTATTATTGCTGCTTCTACAAACTCTATATAAGGTCATTCTAAACTCAGAACTGCTCCTGATACTGTGATCCAGAAGATGATGACTCTCTATGAGCTCCTCTCATGCTGGACACCAACATCACAGAAGTACCATAATAAGTACCAAGAGTCACATCAAAGCTGATACTAACTACTCTTCCCTTCTTAAAGCCATACTGAGTCGCCTGTATCCATGCTGCCTCGTCGAAATGGTGGGCACTGGTCTGATCAGTCACCTCATCCTGACCCTCAGCCAATGTATGATAAGTCTCAGCCTCATATAACTCCTTCAATTCTAATTTGAAATTAAAATTGTGAAAATATTATATACAGTTAATTGTCAAACTGAAAAAAATAAGACTAACCACAATATGATACTGGCGATCACCTCTAATCTCTCTGGTGGCTGGATCGTTGTAAATCCTTCGATAAACATCGTACTCTATAATATCGGGATGCTTGACTGCCTATATCAATATAAAATAAACTATTTATATTTGATGTTATATAAAATATTTTAAAAAAATACTTACTAGATGCTCTCTATGCGTACTGAATGTATGGCTACCAGTTTGATCCGTCACCTCCAGTCTCCCCCGGTTATGCTGACCCAATGAAGACCTCCTCCAAAATCCACCACCCAACCAGTGTGCACATAATACATCCCAAACTTGAGATGAAATGTACTCTGCTCGGTGGGCTCTGCACAACACACCAAATACTATCGCTCATGCTTTCTTAATGGTTGTCTTTCTCAAATTGTAGAAACACTGACACAAACGATCATGCATAACCACCTCCCATGCTGCATGGATATCCTAACGCATGCTATCTTCGATGAGATAACATAAACCCTACAAATAATTTATAATATCAAGTTATTAATAAAAAAAATTTCCAAAAAAAAATTATTTTTTACTTACCATCCAATGATTGTACATGCCGAGCTGCACATCAATGAGAATCTATTCCCAAGTGGTCCATGGATGAGACAAATAATTGTCAAAGATAGCGCTCCCCTGTCCAATAGTTATGTAACGACCCGAAATTTTGAATAAATATTGTTTACTAATTTTTTGTGTTATTTTATTTTATTTTGATACTCAACAAAAATGTTTCATTTGATAACATGAGTATAATTAAAATGAGACCGTTGGGTTTTGAATGTTATATGACCATTGTCCAATATTACCGCTGGAAACTTAAGGTTTTGATTATTGTCTCTAAATACAAGTAATCTTGGTTAATTAATATTGAAAGAAGATTCGATGGCCTCACCCAGTAGTCTTGGACCGATCGAAGCCCATCTAACAGAACTTGGGAAAGAGGTAGCACCACTGGGCTTTTCTCTGGACCAAACCCAAGGTGAACTTCATCGTGTGAAGCTAAAATGGGATCGCCTTCGCGAGAAGTTCAAACTGATAGAAATTACTACTCGTGCGATGTTGGCCGAGCCTCCCTCGGATTCTCTAATCTTAGCACACCTTACACTTAGGTCCTATGCTGGTGTGATAAGGGGCTATGTAAGGAGACCGTAACTGCCTTGTGTAATCCTTTGTTTTAAATAAAAATTGGAATTTTTTCTTATGATGATGTTTATGACTTTTTAAATGTCCAGATAAATATAGTATGCATATTTTTGGTGAATTTTAGAGAAAAGATATTTTAAAAAATGTTTATGTAAACCTTAAATAATTAAAAATGTGTAATGATTTTCCAAAAATGGTCTTCTTCAATTATGTTCAGTACGAAATTTAGAGTCTAATAAGATCAACTTAATTTTTGATGAATAGTAAATTATGAATAGTGATTTTATGCTTAGGATTAGTAATGTGACCAAATGGATAAGTAATCTCACTTAAATAAAGTATTAATATAATCTAGGCACCTTGATTAAGTAATGTGATTCAATAAAATGGTTAAATAATGGTTTCATAAATTATTATTCAAGTATTAGTTTTTTCAGGAGAATAGTGTGTTTTAATTAAAAATTAAATTAAAAATATTTAGAAAATTATTTTTATAAAATGGATTTCATTTTTGAACTCAGAGCATCGATATTATGTTAAGGTAAATTTTGGGGTTTTTTCTGAAAAAATGAATTTTTGGTGAATAGTGTATTTATTTAAAAAATAAATTAAAAATATTTGGAAAATTATTTTTATAAAATGGAGTTCATTTTTGAAATCAGAGCATTGATATTTGGTTAAGGTGAAATTTTGGGATTTTTCTAAGAAAGTTGAATTTTCAGTGAATAGTAAAAATACAGTTTTAGGGTTTCGGTATGTTTAATGACATCATAACTGTGTCATGATGATGTCATGAGATATTTTATGGGTTGGCCGACCAAAGGTGATGAATTATTGTATTTGGGGCCCCATGTGGCCTAACTTAATGTGAAATATCTTGGGAGAGCACATGGTTTTGAGAAACCCACTTATGAGGTGTCCCTTGGCCATTAATGCCTTGTCCCCTCGCTGTCCCTATAAATACGAATCCATTCTCTCATACTTTGGACTCAAAAATCATTCTCAACGAATTTCGGGTCTCCTTACTTCCCAAGGAGTCCTCCCAAGGTGCCCCCAATCCCTCAAGGTCCAAACCTTTGAGTTTTAAGAGTTACGTTTTAAGGTAAGGGATCCGACCTCTCTCTTTCTTTTCAAGTAATCTCTTTTTTGTCATTTCTTTTATGCTCCATGTTCTTATGTTTAAGGATGTTATTTTCTCTTAATTATACTGTAATTTTTATGTTCATATGATGAGAGACCCCCTCTTACTCTCATCATTTCGTTTTATGAATGTTTATGTGGCGCCGTTATGCTGCCGAATTTTTAAGGGATTCTTTCACCCTTCTCATTCTTTTCAAAGTTCTACTTTCATGTCAAGTCTTTCAAGTTCCTTTTAATTATGTTGGGGTATGATCTCTATATCTATCATACTGAACTCTTATGTTCACATTATTAGAGACCATATTTGATCTTTTCAAATCATTTTTGTTGAAGTTTAAGTGATGCCGTTAGGGTGCCGAATTTTCATAAGAGAAATCTTATTTTTGTCTTCCTTTCATGTTCTTCATTTCATATGGTACATCTTTCAAATTTCATCACCATGTTCATATATCATTCATATTCTGTCCCTCTACTGTTTTATGGATCATTTATGAATGTTTGACCCATGTCCCCTCTCTTTTCAATGTTTTCTAAAAACCTGAAACATAGCCGTTATGCTGCAGAATTTTCGTCTCAAAATGCCTCTCTCTTTTCTCAAAATTATTTTATGTTATAAAGTGAATAATCAAAGATCTTATTTCTACAGGGGTATTCACATATATATCAAAATGTTCTATTTTAAATTCTGGGATTTACATACATGAGACTCGCTCTCCCCTTCCATGGGTTTTAAAGTGACTTAAAGATCATGTCTTTAAAGCAGTTTTTAAAACGTTAAGATTATGAAATTAAACCCATTTATTTTATGATATATGTGTTATTTATAAATGTTTGATGATTATATATGTGGATCACATGATAAAAAATGAAAATTTAAGGGTGTGCCCTAATAGTTCTCCAATGCATTGGGTAATGATGTAACCACTAGAGATTACAATTTTCACGATATCTTGGTGAATAACCTTGGTAATTTTCAAATGACACCTTGGGGATGGACCTTGGTGATATGTTCATGATTTTCTATGTTTAATGATGTAGCCACATCTTAATGTTATGAAAAATGTTATTTTTATTATGATATTCCACATGATTTCTTTCTCATGCCTTAAAGTTCTTTTTCATGACATTGTTGATGTATCTAAAGTTCACATGTTAAATGTTTCTCTTGTTCCCTTACTAGGCCTTATGCTCACCCTTTCTCTTTATGTATGTCCCCAGGTTATGAGATGCAGTAATGAACCTAGGATTAACTTAAGGAGAAGCCTTTCAAGTGTTTAAGAAGAATTTTTTATGTTTTTTTCATGTATTATGTTCCTGGTTTCCAAGACACTAAACCTTAAAGATCCTCAGTTTTGTGTAATGTAATGAATGTTTATGTTATAAAATGGCGGGATTCTATAGTTGGTATCAAAGGATTATTTAGTTATTTGTGGAATTTAGGATATGAAAACTTTAGGAATAATCCTATAGAAAAGTGTATATATAGGAAATATTCCTGTTAGTTTGGTGAGTATTGAGTAATGGGTTGCCAAGAAAATACATCCCTGTCTGGATACGAGCAGGTAGAGGTAGCTCTGGCACATATGTACATAGGGGTAAAACCCGAAAACACTACTTTGAGCAAGACTCAAATGGGAACTGGTACACGACAACGGTCCTTGCTGCACTCTTGGTTACGACACTCCTGGGGGATATGCTTTAGTAAATTCATAAGCTTAGTATGAACCATTGTAAAAGGAACAAATATAAAATAAAATAAAGATTTGCATAAGAATACATGATCATGGATAAACTAGATGGAAACCTAGGGGATCACAAGTTAGGGTATACTATTCTTCTACAAGTTATCCTTATATGATTTAAGTTCCTTTTCGTGATTATTGGCTAAGTATTTAAGCCCCTAATTATACATTCTCTTCCTGGTTAATGGTGGGAAATGGAAGAACATGTCCCAACAACCAATGTGATAGGAAATGCGACGATTTCCATATTAATATGACAGAGATGACTATGGGATTAAAAGATGATTATTATTTTGGAAGACGTTCACTATTTTGGGGACCCTATATGATCGAGGTAAATAGATTACTACGGCATTTTCATTGAGTAGTAAGCTTGACTTATATTTTGAAGAATCGATGAATTTAAGGTGGACTTATAGTAATTTAGGTTACTTATGGGAATGATTAACCTATCTTGGGTAAAATATGTTTAGGTTAGCTACTTTTGTTATAAGATTTTAGGAGTGGTTGATGTTGTCTGGAGATGAACAATGAAGTTTATTCTGGAAGACTATGTTATCAAATCCTTCTTGTATTTTGGTTTCAATCTTTGTTTGGTTTATTTTGAGGAATTTTAAGGACTATTATTTATGGAATGGTCTATGATGAAATTTTAGTAGTACCATGTAACTTTGAAGGTTTAAAAGTAGTTTCCATTCCTATAGGATTCTTTATTTTTGAAGAGTTTTTTTTACCTTAACCTTTCTGTTTTTAGGATAATGTTTAAAGATAGAAGAAATAGATAGTTAATCTTCTATGGATTATATGATTCTCTAGAAGATGATTCTTGTGTTTTGATGAGACCAAGTAGTTTTGAACGCCCATCGTTTGGAGAAAAGATTAGTTTTGGTAGAAACTTATCAAAGGATGAAACTCTACATGAAGGTAGGTATATTTCCTTATATTTTTGTTCTATGTAGTAAATGAATTCCTCAAAATTAAGAAAAGAAACGTACAACAAAATTTTTGTTGGTTTACGTTTCCTACTAGGTAATCAAAGACCGTTTACACACATCATAAGTTTGGAATTTTCTCGTGGTCAACTTTCTCCTAATCATGTTTTCTATCACTCTCCCCCAGAACTTGACCCTTTGTTTTTCTTCCATATACATGTTTTCCTCCATGGAATCCTATTATGGGTTATCTCGGGTGACCTTTTTACTACCATTTCATTCTTTTAAAGTAATAGTGTTACTGACTCCTTTTCCAATGTGGGACATTCAATGAAATTTCAAAACCCAATTTTAAAAATTGAGAGGATGCAATTTCATAAGGGGTGAAGATTGTAACGACCCGAAATTTTGAATAAATCTTGTTTCCTAATTTTGTGTTTTATTTTATTTTATTTTGATACTCAAATTTTTTTTTTCATTTGATAACATGAGTATAATTAAAATGAGACAGTTGGGTTTTGACTGTTATATGACCATTGGTCAATATGACCACTGGAAACTAAAAATTTTGATTATTGTCTCTAAATACAAGTAATCATGGTTAATTAATATAGAAAGAAGATTCGATGGCCTCACCCAGAAGTCTTGGACCGATCGAAGCCCATATAACAGAACTTGGGAAAGAGGTACCACCACTGGGCTTTGCTCTGGACCAAACCCAAGCTGAACTTCATCGTGTGAAGCTAGAATGGGATCGCCTTCGCGAGAAGTTCAAAATGATAGAAATTACTACTCGTGCGATGTTGGTCGAGCCTCCCTCGAATTCTCTCACCTTAGCACACCTTACACTTAGGTCCTATGCTGGTGTGATAAGGGGCTATGTAAGGAGACCGTAACTGCCTTGTGTAATCATTTATTTTAAATAAAAATTAAGATTTATTCTTATGATGATTTTTATGAATTTTTAAATGTCCGGATAAATATAGTATGCATATTTTTGGTGAATTTTAGAGAAATAATATTTTAAAAAATGTTTATTTAAACCTGAAATAATTAAAAATGTGTAATGATTTTCCAAAAATGGTCTTCTACAATTATGTTCAGTACGAAATTTAGAGTCTAATAAGATCAACTTAATTTTTGACGAATAGTAAATTATGAATTGTGATTTTATTCTTAGGATTAGTAATGTGACCAAATGGATTAGTAATATCACTTAAAGAAAGTATTAATATAATCTAGGCACCTTGATTAAGTAATGTGATTCAATAAAATGGTTAAATAACGGTTTCATAAATTATTATTCAAGTATTAGTTTTTTCGGGTGAATAGTGTTTTTTAATTAAAAATTAAATTATAAGTATTTAGAAAATTATTTTTATAAAATGGATTTCATTTTTGAACTCAGAGCATCGATATTATGTTACGGTATATTTTGGGGTTTTTTCTGAAAAAAATGAATTTTCGGTGAATAGTGTATTTATTTAAATAATAAATTAAAAATATTTAGAAAATTATTTTTATGAAATGGAGTTCATTTTTTAAATCAGAGCATTGATATTTGGTTAGGGTGAAATTTTGGGATTTTTCTGAGAAAGTTGAATTTTCAGTGAATAGTAAAAATATAGTTTTAGGGTTTCGGTATGTTTAATGACATCATAACTGTGTCATGATGATTTCATGAGATATTTTATGGGTTGGCCGACCAAATATGATGAATTATTGTATTGGGGGCCCCATTTGGCCTAACTTCATGGGAAATATCTTGGGAGAGCACATGGTTTTGAGAAACCCACTTATGAGGTGTCCCTTGGTCATTAATGCCTTGTCCCCTCACTTTCCCTATAAATACCAAGACATTCACTCATCATTTGGACTCCAAAATCATTCAAAACGAAGTTATGGTCTCCTTACCTCCCAAGGATTCCTCCCAAGGTGCCCCAAATCCCTCAAGGTCCAAACCTTTGAGTTTTAAGAGTTACGTTTTAAGGTAAGGGATCTGACCTCTCTCTTTCATTTCAAGTAATCTCTTTTATCTCATTTCTTTTATACTCCATGTTCTTATGTTGTAGGATGTTCTTTTATCTTCATTATACTGTCCTTTTTATGTTCATATTATGAGAGACCCCCTCTTACTCTCATCATTTCGTTTTATGAATGTTTATGTGGCACCATTATGCTGCCGAATTTTTAAGGGATTCTTTCACCCTTCTCATTCTTTTCAATGTTCTACTTTCATGTCAAGTATTTCAAGTTTATTTTAATTATTTTGGGGTATTATCTCTATATCTATCATACTTAACTCTTATGTTCACATGATTATAGACCCTATTTGATATTTTCAAATCATTTTTGTTGAAGTTTAAGTGACGCGTTAGGCTACCGAATTTTCCTAAGAGAAATCTTATTTTTGTCTTCCTTTCAAGTTCTGCATTTCATACGGTACATCTTTCAAATTTAATTACCATGTTCATATATCCTTCATATTCTGTCCCTCTACCATTTTATGGATCATTTATTAATGTTTGACCCATGTCCCCTCTCTTTTCAATGTTTTCTAAAAACCCGAAACATAGCCGTTATGCTGCAGAATTTTCATCTCAAAATGCCTCTCTCTTTTCTAAAAATTATTTTATGTTATAAAGTGAATACTACAAGATCTTATTTCTACAGGGGTATTCACATATATATCAAAATGTTATATTTTAAATTCTGGGATTTACATACATGATACCCGCTCTCCCCTTCCGTGGGTTTTAAAGTGACGTAAAGATCATGTCTTTAAAGCAGTTTTTAAAACGTTATGATTTTGAAATGAAACCCATTTATTTTATGCTATATGGATTATTTATGAAATGTTTTATGATGATATATGTTGGTCACATGATAATAATGGAAAATTTAAGGGTGCGCCCTGATAGCGCTCCAATGCATTGGGTATTGATGTAACCACTAGAGATTACAATTTTCACGATATCTTGGTGAATAACCTTGGTAATTTTTAAATGATACCTTGGGGATGGACCTTGGTGATATGTTTTGGATTTTCTATGTTAAATTATGTAGCCACATCTTAAAGTTATAAAAAATGTTATTTTTATTATGATATGCCACATGATTTTTTTCTCATGCCTTAAAGTTCTTTTTCAGGACATAGTTGATGTATCTCAAGTTCACATGTTAAATGTTTCTCTTGTTCCCTTTCTGGGCCTTCTGCTCACCCTTTATTTTAATGTATGTCCCCAGGTTATGAGATGGAGTAATGAACTTTGTATGAACTTAAGGAGAAGCCTTTAAAGTGTTTAAGAAGAATGTTTTATGTTGTTTTCATGTATTATATTCCTAGTTTCCAAGACACTAAACCTTAAAGATCCTCAGTTTTGTGTAATGTAATGAAAGTTTATGTTATGAAAAGGCAGGATGCTATAAGCTACATACGCAAAATTGTGAAAAAATAATAAATAATCAAACAATTAGTATATATATAAATAAATTAATGAAACATAACAAAAATATACAGGTTACCATACCTCTGTGTGCATGGATTGAAGCCAAGACATGGATGTCTCTTGGGTATAGGGTCATGAATCATTAGTCGCGCAAGACCGTGCTGCCTCCGCGTACCTCATGAACCACCAATAGGTAGAGGGTCAGATGATCCCACATCCCCCTCATCCAAAGGTAGCTCAGCCTCCTCTAACTCATGCAATAGATCATAGTTCATCTGAAACACAAAATGATTGTTGTTAGAAGATAGTTGAAAATAAATATTATATATATATATATATTAGTAATGATCATAACCAACATTTAACTATGCCAATGTTCACCTTCATCATCATCTTCATATCTAACGATGTTAATGTCTTCATATTTCTCCTCGAAATCATCAATATCATTATGAGTTTCACTTTCATCATCCCTTGTCATTTAAAATTTATTTGTAACATCATTAACATCTTCATCACCATGGTCCCTTAATTGTGGGGTTTCCTCATCGATATTCACATTTCATTGTGAAAAATATGGATTTTGAGTAGTCTCTTGAAAATTTTCAATTTCTTCCACTTCAGTAGAACCACATTCAGTTTGAGTAAATTTATTTTCTCAAGATTTCATTTTTATTATGCTCCACCAATCACCCGTTATCTTGAAGTAGCACAGTACTTTGCGTAATAAATTTGATGTGCCTGTTGAGCGAGAAAAAATGGTTCATTTACTTCAAGAAGACTTTAATATTTAATATCGACGATTCCATGATTTGGATGAACACATAAGCCTCTCTCAGTATCCAACCACTAACATTTAAACATCGTTATTTAGTTTTTTCCAAGATAACAAAGCTCAATAATTTCCTCTTGAATTCCATAAAAGTCAACTTATTTTCTCCATGATGAGATCCTCTCAAACAAACTCCAATATTCATTGTTTTTTTGATTCCCCATATGCATGTGTATGAAATCAAAAACCATCCGCCTCATATGAATTATAAGATTTATCCATTTTGGATGGTGGGTTACTGAAAATACACAGTCGCTTATCAATTTTATCAGCATGTTGAGACACCTGAAAATTTGTAATACAATTATCAATATAATAAATAGTAAAATGAATTGATATTAAACCATCAAGAATTTATGTTACCAGATTTTGAAACCATTGAGAAATTTTTTTCCTGCATTCTTCAAGAGAAACTGCTATAATTTGTGGAACTTATTTCTTGATATGATTATCATATAACCTACAAAAAATAAGTTTACATACTGTAACAAAAATTATAGAATAAGTGATAGAACCACTCACAATAAAAATGTTTTCATTTCTTCACAGTTGAGCGGAACATATGTACGAGCTCAATGATGTTCATCGTCTCAAATCCATCTTTCTTGAACTCCATCGAAGCCATGATTTGGCTGATTAAAAACTGATAAATGAATGTCCATTCCATTATTAAAATTTCCCTCATTCCATCCAATGTGGTTTTGTTTTGAGGGATATTCATATTCAAAATAGCGAGGGCAGAAAAAAGAAATTTCCTCTTGCAAATAAGTTTGAGCAATTGAGCCTTCAACTGATGCTTTGTTACATACTTTTTTATTCAATTTCTTCATGCTTCTCTTGAATGGGTACATCCAACAAAACTGTACTGGGATCCTCATTTAGCTTCATTTGGAAAATGTAATATTAGATGTTCCATTTAGTCAATGAAAGAAGTTGGAAATATTTTTTCTTGTTTACATATAATTACAACAACATCTTCTTCCAGTTTTCTTAGCACATCGTAGTCAATTTTCACTGCACAAATGTCTCGAAAAAAATATGATATGTCTGTTATCGAATCCCAAATCATAGAATTCAACAAACACATGAATCCAATCAGCATAAGTCTTTCCATTATAACATGACAATCATGACTTTTTAATCCAGTAATATGACCATTCATAACACATCTTCCCAAATTGGAAGAATAGCCATCTAGAAGTCTCAAATATGCAATCCACTGAAAAAATAATAAATGACTCTCTTTGGATAGTGTATAAGCTTCTTTTGGATTGATTAAGCTCGATGATATGACATTTTCAAATAGTTCAAGTTCTGGTCATCTGCAAATTTGGGAAAGATTTAATCGTTCTTTTACAGTATCTTTGGTCTTACCTAGTGTATCCCAAAATGTATGAAATAAATTATCAAAACAGTTCTTCTGAATGTGAATGACATCCAACATGTGGTGGACCAACAAATCATACCAGTATGGGAGATCCCAAAAAATGCTTCATTTTATCAAATTATTTTCTTTCCTAAAGACATGAATTTTCTATTGGTTTATTGTTAGCCCAAATGTGATGGGAGGTAATGAAAATACAACTGATTTTAACTCTGTACCTGAGTTCATTTTTGAAGGTTCATCCCTTTCTATTGCGCATTTTATGAAATAAGAGTTGTTCCTTCAAAAAGGATGATCAGTTGGAAGAAATCTATGATGAAAGACAAAATAGTAAGGTCTTTTTCCAATGACGAGCATAAAAGATTTGTTGTCTTTATATAGTAAGGACATGATTTCACACCATGTGTACTCTAGCCAGATAACATGACATATACTGTAAAGTCAGTAACTGTCCACATCAATGCATCTTTTAATGTGAAATTGTGTTTCGCAGCAACATCATATGTAATAACACCATTACTCCACAATTCATTTAAATCATCAGTCAATGGTTTGAAATAAACATCAATATTCTTTTGAGTCGGCGAGAGTTGAAAGGAGAAAAGTCATCGAGCAAAAGGAGTGTCGTCGATCCACTAGAAATTGTGCCAGGTTCTTGGAATTTATTAAAATTTATTAAAATTTCTTTCTAACAGTTCCTAACTAATTATTACTATTTGTTGCTAATTATTACAAATTTAGCAAAACATATCAATACATAGAAAAATGAAAACTTCTTGAATAATGAAAGGAAATTTGGAAATCATTGTTGTGGAGATGATTACATATTTTCCCTTCATTATCCAAGCAGTTTTCGTTTACTAATTATAATTATATCTAATTATTACTAATAAAAAAATTATATTATCAACATTTATGAAAAAATATTATTAATATTATTAAAATAATAAAAAATTTATAAAATATTAAATTTATTAATATTCTCAACAGGCATTTCTCTATTCTTAACATGTTCAAATCTCAAAGGGTCTCCAATTGTCAGGTCATGTGCAATAAAAAGTTTGTGTCTGTCATATACAATGTAAACTCTATAATTATCCTTGCATAGTTGATCACTTCACAAGTAGTGTCGCAATAGGATGACCAAAGTAATGTCATTCTCATCTCTAAAAATCTTCTCACTCCCTTTATATAGATAATTCTTCCATAAAAATTTGAGGGGAAATCAGTATCTTTCCCTTAAGTTTTCAAGGAAGAATGGTCTCTATAAAAAGTCACGTGAGATAATTCTTATAGATGAGAAGGGCAAGACATGGGTTGTCGTATTGCAATGCTACTTGCATGATGATCAACCAAGAAAGGACAATTATATCTAATTATATCTAATTATTACTAATTATGACTAATTATTAATAATTATTACTAATTATGATTAATTATGACTAATTATGAATAATTATGACAAATTATGACTAATTATTACTAATTTTGACTAATTATGAATAATTATAACTAATTATAACTAATTATTACTAATAATTAATAATTATTACTAATTATTACTAATTATATCTAATTATATCTAATTATATCTAATTATTACTAATTATATCTAATTATATCTAATTATTACTATTTATATCTAATTATTACTAATTATATCTAATTATATCTAATTATATCTAATTATATCTAATTATTACTAATTATATCTAATATTTTCTAATTATTACTAATTATATCTAATTATTACTAATTATTACTAATTATTACTAATTATTAAAAATTATTCCTAATTATTCCTAATTATATCTAATTATATCTAATTATATATAATTATTACTACTTATTACTAATTGTTACTAATTATTACTAATTATTACTAATTGTATCTAATTATATCTAATTATATCTAATTATATCTATTTATTACTATTTATTTCTAATTATTACTAATTATTAGTATTTATTAGTAATTATTAGTATTTATTAGTAATTGTTACTAGTTATCGTTAATTATTACTAATTATTGCTATTATTCCTAATTATTTCTAATTATTACTAATTATTGCTAAATATAACAAATTATTTCTAAATATTACTAATTATTAGTATTTACTCCTAATTATTATTATTTATTCCTAATTATTACTAATTATTCTTATTTATAACTAATTATTACTATTTATTACTAAGTATCATTATTTATTAATATTTATTACTATTTATTACTATTTATTACTAATTATTACTAATTATTACAATTTATTCCTATTTATTACTAATTATTCCTAATTATTGATAATAATTCCTAATTATTGCTAATTATTCTTAATTATTGCTAATTGTTCGTATTTATTTATAATTATTTGTAATTAGTTATAATTATTCCAAATTATTCCTAATTATTGCTAATTATTAAAATTTATTCCAATTTATTACTAATTATTTCTAAATATTGCTAATTATTTCTAATTATTCCTAATTATTGCTAATTATTCTTAATTATTAATATTTATTAATAATTATTAATAATTATTAGTATTTATTAGTAATTATTGTTAATTATAGCTAATTAATTCTAATTAATTCTAATTATTTTTAATTATTACTAATTATTCCTAATTATTACTAATTATTACTAATTATTGCTAAGTATTTATAATTATTACTAAATATTACTAATTATTAGTATTTATTCCTAATTATTACTAATTATTCATATATATTACTCATTATTCCTAATTATTACTAATTATTCCTAATTATTACTAATTATTTCTATTTATTAATATTTATTGCTATTGATTACTAATTATTGCTATTTATTACTAATTATTGCAAATTATTGCAAATTATTACAAATTATTCCAAATTTTTGCAAATTACTACTAATTATTGCTAATTATTTCTAATTATTGCTATTTATTGCTAAATATTAGTATTTATTGCTAATTAATAGTATTTATTAGTAATTATTACTAATTATTAGTATTTATTACTAATTATTACAATTTATTACTAATTATTACAATTTATTACTAATTATTACTATTTATTACTAATTATTACAATTTATTACTAATTCTTATTAATTATTGCTAATTATTGCAAATTATTACTATTTATTGCTAATTATTCCTAATTATTGCTAATTATTACTAATTATTAGTACGTA
This sequence comes from Viscum album, assembly GCA_963277665.1. NCBI lineage: Eukaryota > Viridiplantae > Streptophyta > Magnoliopsida > Santalales > Viscaceae > Viscum > Viscum album. The sequence goes on from OY728126.1 coordinate 1,750,459,163, forward strand.
TTACTAATTATAAGTATTTATTCCCAATTATTCGTAATTATTCCTAATCGTTACTAATAAATCCTATTTATTACTAATTATTCTTATTTATTAATATTTATTTCTATTTATTACTAATTATTGCTATTTATTGCTAATTATTTCTACTTATTTCTATTTATTGCTAATTATTTCTAATTATTTATAATTATTGCTAATTGTTGCTATTTATTTCTATTTATTACTAATTATTTCTAATTTTTCCTAATTATTGCTCATTATTGCTAATTGTTAGTATTTATTAGTAATTATTAGTAATTATTAGTATTTATTTCCAATTGTCAAAATTTATTACAAACTATTACAATTTATTACTAATTATTATTAATTGTTCCTAATTATTACTAATTATTCCTAATTATTACTAATTATTCCTAATTATTACTAATTATTCCTATTTTTTTTACTATTTATTGCTATTTATTACTAATTATTGCTATTTATTGCTAGTTATTGCTAATTATTTCTAATTATTCTTAATTATGGATAATTATTGCTAATTATTTATAAATATTACTAATTATTCATAATTATTGCTAATTATTCCTAATTATTGCAAATTATTGCTAATTATTTCTAATTATTGATAATTATTTCTAATTATTGCTAATTATTCCTAATTATTACTATTTATTGCTAATTATTAGTAATTATTAGTAATTATGAGTATTTGTTACTAATTATTACAATTTATTACTAATTATTACAATTTATTACTTATTATTATTAATTATTGCTATTTATTGCTATTTATTCCTAATTATTGCTAATTATTACAAATTATTTCTAATTATTCCTAATTATTGCTAATTATTCCTAATTATTACTAATTATTAGTAATTATTAATATTTATTCCTATTTAATCCTAATTATTACTAATTATTCCTAATTATTACTAATTATTCCTATTCATTACTAATTATTGATATTTATTACCAATTATTATTAATTACTACAAATTAATTATATACATTACTAATTATCGTTAATAATTAATAATTACAACTAATTATTAAAAATTAATACTAAAAAGTTCTATTTATTAGTACAAATAAATACTAATGACAAAACAATATATATTTAATTTAATTACAACTAATCAACAAAAAAAAAATTAACATAAAAAATGAAATAAATAATAAATTAAAAAAAACATAAATACCTTTAAGACTGATTTTCTATTGATGCAGATGGCTTCACAACTTCTTCATGAACAAAAAAATTAACTTAGAAAAATTCTCTCTCTAAATGTAGAGTTTAGAGAGAAACATGATCTAAAATTTGAGAGGAATGAGAGGAAAAACGAATGATGGTATATATAGGTTAGATTATATGTGACGAGATTATTAGCGATGGGATACCTGTCGCAAATAGTATCTTTTGTGACAAGACCCGTCGCAAATACCTACACCCGCATTAATTACTGTCGGTGGTTAAAAAGTTATTTGTGACAGGACCCGTCACAAATAGTCCCTACCGACACACCTTTTGCGACGGGACGACATCCCGTCGCAAAAGGCTATAAACTGCTGACGGTTATTTGCGACGGGCCCCGTTGCAAATACTTAACTATTTGCCATGGTGGGATCCCACCGTCGCAAATAACCTTCGCGCGGTTTGGCGCGCTATCCGCGCCAAACTATTTTTGCGACGAGAGATGAAAACCCTTTGCAAATAGTCGGTTATTTGCGAGGGGTCGTTACCCCTGTCGCAAAAGGCCCATCACAAAAAGCCCTTTTTCCAGTAGTGTCTTTGCCTCATATTATTTATAAGATTCCACCATTGATCATATTAACCTTCCAAACAATTGACTGCTAAGATGTCTTTATCATGTTCAGAATATTTTAGAATTGAAAATATCTTTTTAGTGGTACTAATCCATTGTTCATCCGCTAATGGATCAGAATACCCACTGAAATAAGGTGGACGCTGCCTCATAAAGGACTCAACAGAATGTTGGTCCCTCTTTTGCTCGTTTGGATATCCTGTGTGATTTATAGCATGAGAATGTTGTGTGAGAATAGATACAATATTTTTCATTCTATCTCCCATAAAATTTGGTTTCTCAAGAGGATGATCATTTAATTTCCCATTGCATTCAGTATTAACCCAGTTCCTTTGGGTTCTAACCATTAACTAAAATGAAAAATCATAATGTGAGAAACACGAATCATAATAGTAAAACAACATAATCAAGAATAAAATTTCAATTTATGACACTTTCAGTTTTACCCTATGTTATTAATGGTTATTCCTAAAACACTAGGATTACAACCTATACTTAGACATATCCATATGGTTTTTACTAAGGATTTCTCATACTAGTTTCCAATGGTTAACTATACGTTTGATCTGATAAAAACTATAATGAAGCATAATTTACATAATTTATATTACATCAAAATTTAATTTTATTCATTACAAAATATAATAAATCCATGATAGGACTATATAAGTATTGTGTCTTTAAAAATTCGGAATCATATACAGTTGGTTCATAAAAATTCTACGTTTTCTCCCACTAATTTCTTCACAATTTGACTCATTTTGACATATCTTACTTAATAGCCTTATTTGTGACCTGGGGAAAAGAAACACATGAATGGGTGTGATAAAATGCTCAGTAAGGTTAATCAAGGTAAATACCAAACTTATCGTAATCATAAGACATTTGAACATAAGATTTGAAAGTGTTACCCTATATATAAAAGATCATGATATCTTGTCATGGGATAAAAGTTCATAAGAACTAATGGACATAATAAAAAAAAGTCATAACATAATAAATGATGTTTTATGGAATCCGCATAATCATATAAAATCATTTCATATTAGTCAAGGCTCATTTCCAAGACCATCATAGCGGACAATTTCCATATCTGAACTGGGTTTGCTCACTCTTACATCCCTGTATTACTAAAGCAGATTTACTTGCTATTCCAGTAATGTCTAACACATGAGATATAAATCTTTACTCAATGAATATTAGGGAGATATTGATCCCAACCATCTTATAATTAAATCATTCTTAAATTTTCCAAAAAACATAAATCATTCATTATAGCATAACCCAAGGAATAAAATGGGTTTCTTAAACATTATTCCATCATAATATAATCTATGTAAAACAAATGGACTTCATAAATAAAATTCTATATAATACATAATAAAATCAGAGGAACAATAATGAAAGTATACTTGAAATATATCCATATTAAAAAATATATATTATATGGAAAATAATTTTGATATAACACTTGAAATTAATTCTTGAGAAAAATTTCCTATCTTCTTCCAAATTTTTTTCGTTTCTCAGAATGCCGCGTAATCTTAAAAGAAAAGAATTTATTTGAAAATGAACTTTAAATAAAATAGAGTAAGATTCATGGAAATAATTCATTATGAAAATGTTAAAATAATTTCATGCTGTATAAGTTAAAAAACATTCTCTTCATAATATTTCCGAAAAAAGTCAAAAAGTACCTCGTATCGAATAACAAAAAAAATTCATTTTACACCGTTTAATAAAAATTAACCAGAGAGTAAAATTAATTTTAAATTTTTTTAAAATAATATAAATAATACTACATACTTAAGAGTCATGTATGTGGATGATAAATATACCCTAGAAAATACTTATGAATAAAAAATATGGGTTAATAATGAGATTGAAAAATTTTCCCTTACCTTAGGTACGGTATCGTTCATATGTATCCGAACATCATGTGTAATTATTTAAATGATGTCACTGACTTATGAAATAATCATAGTAATTTTAGGATATCATATATGATTATATTATCATCCATTTTTAGTAACATTTCACTCTCACTCGTTATCCAGATATTAACTGCTTTATGTTCCTATCTATGTTTTTTTGGATAAGTTCATGGTCCACTTATTAGGTTATAGTTATATCATTTAGAAAATTTTATTAGTATAATATATATCATATTTAATCATTGTATTCATTTATATCATCATTTTTTAATGAAGATCATGTATAATGAATCACATCACATCGTGGAGATTGTATGTTGTATGCACGCACGAGCGACGACATCATTCCCATAATTGTTGAATGGTATTGAAGTGAATGGTGTATAATTTTTCAGAATTAGTATCATGTTATAATAATAATATATAGTTATTATTTCTATCATTATAACCATCCATGTAAGGTGGTGATGAAAAATATATTACACCACGACGTGGAGACGAGAAGCCATAAGTGTGCACGCATGGTGATTTTGTTATTCATAGGATAGATAGAAGGTGGAATATGGTTTTTTCATAATTATAATAACATTTAAGTATATTAGTGAAACTGATGTTATTAATTTATAATGAAACAATTAATGAAGAGGATTTAGATGAAGAAAGAAGTTTGAAAGAATCTGTTGAAGAGATTAGCTCTTCCTCAACATGCTTCCTTTAGATCTCTTCACATAGTACTAGTGTTGGTCTTTGAAGATGTCCAGAACATCTAGAATGTAAATATAGATGTTGAGAAGAAAACTGGGCAGGGTATTTTTGATCTTGACGGCTAAAAGTTAATGAAATAGGTTATAGAGGAGGTGCCCTTTGATAATTGAGGTGTGGGGCACTTTTGGAAAATCCATAAATAATAATTTATCATAAAATAAAACCCTATTCAAAAACATGAAAAATGAACCAATTTAGACAATGAGATTATATATGGTAGTAATATCATCAACCAATAATTTCCTGACAATTATTTATGTCAATTAAAACCTTATCTTTTTAATTAACACTTAGTTATTATATTCAATTTTTATCAAGGGTAAAAAATAATTCAATATTAAACGGGTTAAATATTTACTTATTTGATATAAAATAGACCATAAATAAATATATTATATCATTTTATACCATATAATAATTATTATATATTCTAAAAAAAATAGTTATTTTTAAATAATTTAATAAAACATTATTTTTATAAACAATCAATATTATCAATTTTGAAACTATTGAATTAATTTATTTTAAAAAATGTTAATATAATAAGATAACTTCAAACCAAATATTTAATTATATTACCAGGATATCAATTACTTATATAAAACTCTTTATACAAATTAATTACCCCAAATTATATTTATTATAATATTTTTAATAACATTTATTTGATATTTATATTAATAAAATAATTACAATTAGAGTTTTGTGCAATTATTTAATATGATTATTTGTTGAATAGAAATTATAAATAAAATTCTATGATGAATAAAAATCCACTCGATTTTATAAGAATACTTGTAGTCAAGTTTATATTCTGGAAAATCCAATATTTAAATTGTTATATTTATTAAATTATAAAGGTGAAAACTTTAACATCACTTTAAATAAAATAATATAAATTTCATAATCCCATTATATAAGGCTCAATATGGTCCATGAATCAACCATTGGGTGATAATTCTAGATATATAATCGACCAATAAGATTTGGTGAAGCGTTTGGATCTTTTAATGGGTATTAATATTTTAATAAAAACTATATTTTTGATTTTTTAAAAATTAAATAATTTCTTCATCATTAACGTATAAGTTATTAATGTAACTATTTAGTCCCTAAAAATTAAAAATAAATTATATTTACAATGAGTATTCATAATCAAAATTATCTATATTACATCCTCATATTAAAAATGTTTTAGTTATTAAAATTCAAGTGAGAAATTTTTAACTTTTCTTTAATGAAAATAAATTAAATGTCCTAATATCGTCCAATTGGATTAAAATGGATATCATTTTAACCCAAGGATGATTTATGTTGAAAAAAAATCATCCCATGATATTAAGACAAGTGTTAGTGTAATATCATAATAGTATTCTTACCCTTAATTACTCGTTTTACACTTTTACCATATTAATACAAATTACCGAAGTTACTATTCATAATGACCAAAAATAAAATAAATATATTAACATAGTTTGAAACTACTGATTAAAAATACAGGTTCCATCTTACAAAATTAAAAACATAGATGTTTTAGTAATTAATTAAATATTAATCTTGTTGTCAGAAAGAGAGAATGAGTTTTAAAAGCTAAAACCTTACAAAAGATTGAAATGTTTTTAAATTGGAATTCAATGTAAAATTTATGTCAATGAAATACATTATTTTGAATGATAAAAATATATTCTATTTATAATTTAAAACCATCAAATATTATAGTTTAACCATAAAAATTATTTCAATGAAAAAAAGTTGTTTTCACATAAAAGTTAGTGTATCAAAACATGAAAGTTGTTAGAAAAATATTTGAAATTCATCCAAAGTAATTTTTTATATCCCTATTAAAAATAATATTTTTATTTTGTCATATAAAAATTATTAATGTGTCAAAAATATTAATTTAAAAGGTGTTTCCCATTAAATTTTTTGAAATTATCTTTTTTAAAAAATATTGGTTTTTATAAATCAAATTGGATTTATTCATACCCTATGACTAAAATATCCATTTAATGAATATCAAAAATATTTTATTAAGTATATAACATATATATCCAATTAATTTCATTATCAATATTACTTTATTCAAAAACTAAAATATCAAATTGATTTATATTTTTCATAAATAATTGGTAGCCAATGAATTTCCAATGAATTTTCATAAGTTAGTTTACTTATTCCGGATATCCTAAGGGGTATGTTATAGTAGTAATTTTAAACCAGTGGAATCTCATGGGTTATTTAAACCCACAATTGTTTTTGAAAATTAAGTTATTAAAGAATAAAAAGAATTTAAAGAAAATATTTCATTAAAATATCTGAGTGTTATATAACATTTTTTTATCGACAATTCCAAAACTAGGAGTATCATGACTCAGAATCATCCAAATTAAGCTAGAAATATAGTGAGTATTTACATAGGTTGATTATTTAAATAAATAACAATTTTACCATGTCTTGTATTACAAAATCTTGTGCAAGTTCCGTCTTAGTGATTCAGGTTTTGATATGAGCATTATCTTGGGTTTAGCAGATTATGTTTGGTATGTTTAAAGTTATTCTTATAGGTGTGTTGGGAATTTAAAATTGGTGAATTTCCATTTGACTAGAATATAACAACCTAAGTAGGAATGTTGATGTTTTTTCGTTAAAGTTAATTTTGGATGAGAATTTATAAGGTGGGGAGGCTGTAAGATCGTGTTTAATGAACATATTTTAAAATTATAAATGAATTTTAATTTTCATTGGTGGATTTGCTAAATTTGAAATGAAGCATAGAAATGTAATTTTGATAGTTAAACCAAAAAAAGTGTTTTTTTAGAAGTGAATTTAGGCCTAGAAGTAGTATTAGTGGTTTCAAGAGCATCCTGATGTTTCATGACTTGAAATGGATGTTTTGGAATTGAAAAACCAGGCACACAATTTTTGTACAGTTAATACTGAACATGGGGAAATATCATGTAATTTGTTTGTATAGGAATATGGTTTGGATAAAAATGTGAGGTGGCCCAGAAAATAAAGAAAAATAGTGCAATGGTGCTGAGAGACTCCTATATTTGATGCACGATTTGTTTAACCATGAGCTGCAACTATGTGTGGTTGGAGTGTTAGGGGGTAGTGGATCTGCATGGTTTGATCATGGTTTGTAAAAAATGAGAGGTGACCATGTGAGTAAGAGGTTATTAGGATAGTGGAACTACATGGTTGGTGAAAATTTTTCTAAACCTGAGTTTTGTAAAAAGAGGAAATGATCATTTTAACCTCTAACCATAAATGGTGGTTTAACCCCTTTTCCATCCTCACTTATCCTAGAATACTTCGCATGAATCCTCCTCCATCCCCTATTCATTGGGAAATTACTACTTAATTTTTTTTTCTATCCATATGAAATTCATCATGTTGGATGCCTAGAGGTAAGGATAAGACCCCTCATACATTCTTTCTCTATATTCATCTCCCATAAAAATTCTATAATTATGTGAACTGATATGAAATATATTTAGGGTATTTATTATATTATTATGAATTCTCTCATTATGGTTCTAATAAAATATGATAACGTGTGTATGAGGATTCCTTGGTATATGATAAGTGGTACATATGAATTTTTATTTAACTTGCATTGTTTATAGAATGTGTTGTTGTTCCATACATTGTACTTATCACTTATCACCTCATAAAAGAAAAATTATTTTAAGAAAATTGTTGCCACCTTGAATTGGTTGTCTTTGAGATCTAGTTCTACCTTTTATGTTATCTAACTCAACACAAACTACACCATTTACGTGTGTAGATATAATTCCCATTAGAATTATGTAATTATTATGTAATTAACCTTCTATTGAGACATGTTGTGTTTCCACTTGATTAGTGGGACACTGAATGGAATAAAAGTAACACCTTAATGGGTTATCCCCATCAGTGGACCCCTTAGGATAAATTAAAATATAACAGGTTAATGGTATTAAGTAAAGTGAAATGCGAATTGTTTAGTTAAATGACTCAGGATGAGTTGTATATTCTCATGTAATCTTACTTGGAACTTATTAATTATGAATCATTATGATGAACAAAATAATTATAGACACTCTTATACCCTTTTCACTTTTTAATGATTGGGGAATTGTTAAACTATATAAAGGGGTTATATAAATAGAACAAAAATGTGAATTGCAGGGCCATGTCACTAGGATTTTGGTACTTTTAAATAAAATGTTAAAAAATATGTTAAATTGTTAATAACACTTAGATTTTCCATGGCCTATATTAGATATTAAATGTAATGTTCTTATATATTTATTTCCTTAATAATACCTTGGATTGTGATATGGAATTGCATGGATGGGATCATAAGGCATTTAAAATTCAATTAATTCTAAATGATTAAACAATTTGGAAATGGAACTCATGTTTATTTAGTTTTAATTATTGGAAATAAAGTTCTACTTTATAATTTAAAATTAATAGAGGTGACATTACTTGTTACTATTATTATAACGTTATGGACACAACATTCATTATCATTATCATTAAAAGTAGTTGTTCAGGGAACCCTTATCACTGCTAATTAAAATTATTGGTCATGGTTTCCCTTCCAATCACTTATTAAATTATTGGGAATGAAACCACATATCATTGATTATTTAATTTTTAGTATTGAGATCATTTCCATTAATTCTAATCAATCATTTTAGACATGAAAAAACTTTTAGTATTTTTTTATTAATCATTGAAAATGGTAGGAACATGGTTGAACATAATGAGTCTTGAGTATTTTATAGAAAATGTATTGGTTCTGACACATTTCGTATTAGGATGAAGATAGTGGTATTAGATGGGTATCTTCTAAGGAACCAAATATAACAAGCTATATTTATTTTACCTCTTACAATAATATAAATGAACACTATATAATATTAAATTCATAGAATGTATATGAATTTTACACCATTGGTTGTGGAATATTGATTTTTAATCACACCCTCTTTGGGCCTCTGTTTTAGTACCCGAACAAATACCTTTGTTATAGGATAAGATCACTGATTATGCTTGTTTACTATTTCTCTTTATGGACTAGAAGTTGACTTGGATATGGGGAGAAATAATTTAATTGAGATACCTATATGAGTTGGCTCTTTTTATTTATTATTTTTTGTTCTAGTCATTTTTATATATTTTCTAATATATGTTGAATGATTTTTTATTTAAACATTATCATGTTTATGCATGGTTATTTATTTGGATATGAAAATATTACATGATTATGATTACTACTACTGTTTCATTTATATCATCTAGTGATTTTTTACTTATTTAGTCTTCTGTATTTATTTATTATTGAGAGGGAATAGTCTCCTCATCATACAACCTTTAGAACCTCTATACTAATCAGTAGCCTCTAGCGTATGAGAAGGTGTTTGAGGCCTTGTCGCCAACTATCTCGGGGCAACATTTTGGTAGCTTCTAGGGTAGGACATGACAAAGATATTATAATAAATTAAGGATGATTATGTCATAATTATATTAAATGAAAATTAAATCCATCATTATAACCTACAATTAAATATGGCTATTATTAAATCAATAGTATCGATACATGGAGGCTGTAGTCCATATTTACACATGAGTGATAATTTTATTTCCCATTTGAGGGAGTGTAGGTGGTAAATGGTTATTAATCCAAAGAAATAACATAAGAGTATTTTTATAGTACTATAATATTTTTTTATAGATACAATTAGTTTTTATAATGTTAAAAAATAAATAAAATTGAAAGTGCTCGTATAAAATTTATACATTTTATTTGAGATACCCCTTTTGACTTACACCTTATTCATTTAAGTTTTGGTCTTACTTGAATAAAACAAGATGTAAAAATAATATAATGATTATATTAATGTTTTTAGGATGTATTTTATGAGCTATAAGTATTAAATGGTGTTAAAAAGGGAGTAGAGGAGGTTCCCTTTTATAAGTGAGGGGAGGGACACACAGGGAATTTCTTAAAAGAATTCAGTGATATAAGGTCACTTTGATGGGAAAGTGCCTTCAAATAAGTAGGGATTAAAATTTTATAAATGATAATGTTGAAATATATTAAAAAAAATATTAGTTATATAGTTGTGTGTGTTAATCCTACACCTATCGATTAGATTGACCCTTACTAAACCCATTTTAACTTTAACTGTGGTATTTTTTACTATTTTTTTACTATTCACCATGAAATAAGTTAATTTAAATATATTAAATTATATTAACTATTTTTATTATAAATATTAAATTAATTTTAACAACTTTAATTTTTATAGGTGACAGAATGTAATTTTAAATAAGCACACAAACTGTAATGGAATCCTCTTTTTAGAAAAACACATTTTAAGAGTTAAACATACTTAGATTCCATTCTTTTATTTAAAAAAATGAAAGTTAAAAAATATATTATTGAATATATAATCTATAATTTTAATTGAAACACTTAATTAATTTTTTTTAATTTATCAAAATAAAAACACATTGTGCATATAAAAACATTGTTAAAAAAATATGATTTTAATCATAAAAATGAACTAATACAAAAATCAGGTATAATGACGATTCATATATAATGAATGATATTATTTCAAATTAAATGATAATTTTTTTACTTTAAGATTAAATTAAAAACATAATTATATTTTTACATAAAAATAAATGTTCTATTTTACCAAAATCGGTATTTTTTTTACTTTTCACGGAAAAATAATTATTTTTAAAAAAATCCTAAAAATTAACTCTATAAAAATATTGAAATTATATTTTTCAAAAAAGATATTTATTTATTATAATAATATATCTTAAAATCGTGAAAATAAATTATAATTTTTGTGAAGAAAAATATGAAGAAAACCATTTTTGAAGAAAACATATTTTTGAATTATATAATTACATTACATAAAATCGTGTAATTATTTTTGATTAATTAACAAATAAATATGTATTATTTGAAACCATTTTATATATTTTTCATAATGTGGATGTTACAATTCATACTATCCAATTTAATGGCTAGTTAATAACTGTTTTCTATATTGTGGTACATATAGACTTGAGGTTTCATATATGGAAAGATATTAAACACATAAAATTTATTTCACGAAAATAAAATATATTCTAAAATATATAGGTTTTAAATTATAACCCCCTTAAATAAATCATTTCCATTAAATTTATATCTTAATAATAAAAGCTTTAATATTTGAGAATATATTTTTTTAAACCCACATTGTACAATGGGATAATAATATATTATTTGAAAAGAAAAAGTAGGAAACATAATTTTTACTTAAAATAACCCACAATTGAGTTCCCAGATAAGGAGAACATTAGTGGGAAGTGAAAATATGAATGTTGAGGAGAAGACAAGTCTATAAATAAAAATATAGAGTTTTAGAGAACATTTTCATGGGAATGTTGGTGAGGAAAAATCGTAAATTAGTGAGGTGTGAAAAAAACCATCAACTACTCATAAATTACTATAAAAAGAATAACATTTTGTTTTTCAAGATACTTTTTCTAGATTTTTGGAATTAATTTCCCATGGAATATGTTAAAATATAAGTACGTTATTTCATTCATTTTAATAAGCACAATTTCATCTTTCGGTTGTGCTTTAATCAAGTTTGACTTCTATCTCATATCTTATTCCAATAAATGAATGTACAAGATGAATTTTTCTTGCCTAAATAAATAAAATTAGCTATTGATGATTCTTAATGTCATGATATTCCCCCCCAACAATGGTACCCCTTTAGGAATGATATTGAGATAAAGGATATGGGGATTGCACGAAGTCGCCTCCAATAGGGCAAGGATTGAAGGAAAGCATCGACTGTGTATAATACATAAAAATGGGAGGCATTACTCTCTAAATAAAATGAATAAGATATATATAAGATAGATATTACAATACAATTATAATCATAAAGTCAAAAGAAATATCAAGGTCATAATGTTTTGTCATATAGACTAGAACACGTGGAATGTAAAACTACAGACACCAAAAGGTTAACTGGAAAACATCCATGATGCATAACTATTTCCAACAATACCATTATCTAGTAGTAACTATCCTGATCTCCAGCCTATTCCTACTAACAATTAAAACAGTTTATATATACTATGTTTGATTATAATAGGTATAATTAATAGGATCCTCCCCATATCCTCTCATGAAAAATATAAATAAACCGTACAAAATTCTAGTGAAGAACAAGTGAAACTAACTCATTACTTATACATGGATACCATGATCCTAGCCTCACCATGGATATATCTCACCAATATCATATAAAATAGATCATTTATTATAGTAATAAAACAAGGGTACCCCACAACATCTTCCCCACTGGTTTTCTGCTCCACCCAAATATCACACGTACCAAGCCATTTCTTTACAAAATAAGCTATCCCGAAGAAATATGTGCTAAGATAAACTACACACACATCAATAATCACATCATCTCATAATCCCACCCATGTCTACATATAGTAACCAAGTAGTTCATAGGTTCCACCATAGCTCGTATGTCATGTATCATACAACATGTATTATACCTCAAGACATTAAATCCCATACATGATGTACCTCAATCCATCACAACCAGTGCACATCGTACCTATAATAGTCCTTAAGATACTATATTCAAAGATACATGTCTGTAAAACAACCACAATCCATTATATATATCCACACACACATACATGGAAAGATAACCTTTTATTTATTTTCACATAATAAATCCAACAAAAGAGAGCATGGACATGGCGATATTCAGACATTAGTCCCTCACCAACCTAGATAATGGTGAGAACACCCTTCTATACTCTACAATGTGTGAGTCGAACTACTAAAATGGGTGGGTTAGCATATAAATTTCAAATCATACATGATATAATATTGAAAAAAACCTCAACATGAGAATTAACCCAGTCTTAAGCTCGTCTGCAACTATAATCTCTAAGACATCCAACATCCACTACTAAGAGATAGATATTCTAAAAGAACAAAATCCTTTAATAATACTTACATTAAGTTTATTATTTTCATTTAACATTATACTTCAAGTTAATTAATTCAGAAACCATTAATTATCATTAGTTAATTTATATTTCATTATCCATTAATAGAATTCCATTACCTCTATGAATAGTCCAATAGAGTCCATGATTATTAAGAGTATAATGATTGTATTCCAATAAGCACCAACCCCAATGGTTAAAATATTTGTTATTTTTTAACCATTCTCTAATTCCAGTTACTGTAGGAATTATCTTATGATACCTCCAACAGATACAAAACCAAACACATCCAACTACCTCAAGCCATGGGTAAAGGAATGATGATAAATAAGTAACCCAACCATCTGACCATTTAGTAGAATATTAACAATCAAGAATCACACATTTTGGGGCAATAATGGGTAATACAAATTTCATCCCATTCTATCAACTATGGTTTGATCCATGACACAGTCACACATATCACTATGAATCTCTCCATTAATAGAATAAAATACTTCCATAGACGTGGGCCCCCCATCCATATCTCATCATACATCATAGGCTCACATCACATCACACAAAAAGGATCACAACCATAGAAACATAGAAATAAATAATACATCATCATGTTCAACAAGGAAACTAAGAAAAAAATAAATGCATTTTTACATTACATGAAAATGGGCTCTTATGTTACCAACCATAAGGTATTAAACCTTTATAAGAAAACTACTCAAAAAAGAAATAAATTTATCTTTATCAAACATCCAATTTTATTCCATATTGAATTTACTAATTCAATTATTATAGGTTACAATTATGGTAAGCTACGACATAGTTTATAACTAACTATCATCTATTAAACATGCTTTCAAGAATGAAGTCCCATTTTAACAAATTATTAGAAGATAATTTCATAATTAGAATTACTTTTATTATTATCTACATCATGAATTATTGTTTTAGATTAATTATCCAATTTAATTAGCACATGAAAGAACTAAATCAATTTAAACATGCATTAAGAATCAATTTTATTACCATCATATTACAAGAATCTATGGATTCATTACACATATCTCATTATATTCTTCATAAAAAATTACCACCTTTACATTTATTAACCATTTTCATCAAAACAAAACATGATAACAAAATCATACCAAAAATTGTAAATTATAATATCATAGATAGAATAATATATTCATAATCCTGAGGAAAACCATTATCTAGATTATAGAACATGTGATATATAGCCATAAATAAATTTTTATTTAATAAAAATTATCATTTATTAGGGTAAAATAAACTAATAACCCAAATAGTAAAAAACATATCCAATTTTTGATTACTCCTAAAATAAAATAGAAAAAAAATTATATACCTCGAGGCCTAAATTTTCTTCACACGAGAATGAAACAATAACATAGATCTTTGATAAAATATCCCACATGGAAGGTTATGTACCTTAAATAATACCACGGAACAACCACGCCAAAAAGGATCAAGAAAGATCTACTAGAATGATGGAGATCAAATTCCATAACATGTAAATAATAAACAAGAGGAAAAGAGACAAATCCATTAAGAAACCCTAATAAAAGGGGGAGTAAATCAACTCCAATAACAAAGCGTTTAAGTCAGGAAGGTAGGAATCAAATATAATCAAAAATATATTTAGGGGTCTTTGAAAATATATTTCAAGAACTTAGGGGCCAAGAAGAAAATTTGAGCAAAATTTGGGTTTAGAAGGGGAGAGGGGTTGGTTAGGGTATTTATAGGAGAAATTAAATTTAGAAGACTATAGTGCAACACCTCATACTACACTGCCTAACTTTCTCACATAAGGAATATTACATTTCATGTTAAGAAACTATTCCATATCACTTGGTCAAAGAAGAATCTCAGAATCATCAAGCTATTTAGTCCATAAGGATTTTTATGAATTCTCCATTCCTTATGGTTTTATGTTTTGAAAATCAGAAACACTTTTTGTTCAGTTCTAAATATTTTTTTTAAGTTATGTATTTTTTTATGATTGGGAATTCTCATTCCATTATGCTGATGGATATATCATTACGTTTTGACATTATGTTATACTTATAGATCTGTCATTACGATTTATGATTCAGTTTTTATGATTCCAAATGCGGTGTATATATGATTAATTTTTTATAATTCCTATTCCGGTGTATATATGATTCAGTTTTTATGACTCTGATTCCGGTGTATATACGATTAAATTTTTATGATTGTGATTATGGTGTATATATGATTCAATTTTTATGATTCTGATTCTAGTGTATATATGATGTAGATCTTCACAATACCGATTCTAGTGTAGATATGATGTCAATCTTTATGATACTAATTCTGGTGTATATATGATATCGTCTTCATGATACAGAATCCGGTGTATAAGTGGCTTTGATTTTTTGATTCCGGTTCCAGATCCAATGCAATACCTGTTTCTCAATCTGATTTAATTTTCCTTAGGAATCCGTTTTCTTGATAATGTTTTTCTAAATAATTCTTCTTCTTGATATTGATAGAGTTTCCAAATGTATCATTCTAATATTATTGGATTATAAGATTTCTTATACTTAATTTTTATCTTTAACCGAGCATCGTTTCTGTTACATAAAACGATGTCGTACAATCTGTTACAAACTAACCATTGTATTTTTGAAACGTTTCCAGGTCCATCTGAAATTGAAGGAAACTTTAACAGTTGGAGTGGATCCAACCATTGGGAATAATTTCCTATAAATAAATGTTCATTTGAATGATGAAAAAGAATGAACAACGAAGAGAGTGGATGAACTTAACGCATGTGAAAAAGTTATGAAGTGATTTCATGAGAGAGAGGCTCTTACAACTCTCAGTGCTTCTTGTGGATGTTGTGAACAACTTTTTCGGGTGTGAACAGCTTGTTCAGACTTACTTTGTGCAGACTCTGATCATGCTGATCATGGGCTTCTGGGTTTGGAAGACAGAGGATCCGATTTCCTTTTAAATCGAGGGCTTGCGACGATAGTAAGACATATACCGATATTCGGATTGAGAACTTACTTGGGTTTGGGTAAGACATAGTTTTTTGAAAGTAAAAATCATAGATCCTTTATCCATGGTTGTTGGATACGCTTCTCTTTGGGTTAAAAGAATCTTATTGTTACTTTTTTACTGTTTCAATTTGTTTTAATTCTACTATTGTATGTTAACTTTGTTAAAGTTAGAAAGTATAACCTTCTTATACTTTTTAATTGTGTTACTCTGATTATATTACAGATTCTATATGCTTTAAGGTAGAATCATTCTTTTAAGAAAATAGAAATGGTTTCTTTAAGAGGTCTTGTGAATGTTTGTTTAACCTTTTTAAACTTAACTTTAATGGGTCCAAAGGAATTTTTAAAGTACACAATTCACCCCATCTTGTATTTGAGCAGCTCATTTTTACATATTTGATCCTACAATTAGTATCATAGGAGGTATCTGAAATACTTATCTCCACATATAAGTTTTTTTGCTCAAGTATTCCTTTTCTTAAGTTCTTTATATTTTATTTTAAACTTTTACTAATAATAAGTTTTGTGTAAAGAAATTATTTTTAGTATAACAGGAATTCTTATTGGATATTTAGATAATATCAATCCTACTAGACCACCGATCTTTGAAGGAAATGACTATGAGTACTGGAGAGATAGAATGAAGACCATTGTGATAAACACAGGTGTAGACAACTACATTATGTGAACTGGAGATTATAAGATTCATGATAAGGAAATTAGAACGTTTACTAATTCAAAAAAGGTTTAATATCAGATGAACTTTAAGGTACATAATAATTTTCTATATTCCATGACTAGAAATATATATATCCAAATTTTATCTTGTGAAGTTTTAAATAGTATTTGGAAGAATCTTGAAGTAACTCACTTTGGAACATAAAAAGTTATTGAAACTAAAAGATCTATGCTCATGGCTATGTATCAGGGTTTCTACTTCCTTTATAGAGAACTCGTATGTAAGGTACAAAAAAGATTCATGACTACTGTCAACATATTAGAATCAATGGGTGAGAAAGGTTTAGATAATGAAGCTCTTGTAGACAATATTGTTGATGTCATGCTGAATGAATGGAAATCAAAGAGGAATGCTATAGATAAGAATATAAAAGCTACTCAAATTTCTCTTGATGAACTATTTGGTACTCTTCTCCAACATGAAACCAGAATGAAGAGAGATGCTGATAATATTTAGAAGATGAATGGAAATGGAGGTGTTTCTTTTACAAATACTTCAAATCATATAAAATCCAAGACTCCTGAAATAATTGCAAGATCTTAATCTAAGAAGGTTGTTATTCAATTTGAATCTAGTGAAAGTGAAGCTTCAGAAAATGAGTTGTCCAATCTTTCTCATAGAATGAACAAGATTGTTGGGCAGAAGAACTTTCAATATATATACAAGAATAATTATGGAAAAGATAAGAAATATGGAGAAGTGACATGCTCTAAATGTAGAATAACCAGTCATATTAGGCCTAATTATCCCATTTTTAAGAAGAGAGACAAGAAGGACATGAATTTTGAGAGAAACAAGAAGAGGTTTTATAGATCAAAGAATAGAAAATTTTATAAAGCCAATGACACTTGGAGTACTAGTGGTGGAGATTCTTCTGATGATTCTTCAGAATATAAATCTCTTGAGCAAAGGAATATTGGTCTTATAGCCAGAGCTCCATTTCAAAATCATTGTGTTATGGATATGGTACAAATTTTTGAATCATTAACCAATATGTATTTAAGTAAAAATTTTCCAGATAGAGGTTTTTCTTCAGATGAGGAATCTTCTTCTTCAAATAATGATAATGATTTTCCATTCTATGAGGATGTTTTTAAATTTTCTATGTTATTAGAAAATATAAATTGTAATGTTTCTAAGAAACCTGATAAAGTAAACTCTATAGAATCTAATTTAACAAAAGAAATTTTAGATCTTTCCAAAGGTCTTGATTAGAAAAATTATGATTTAAATAATCTTTCTAATAAACTCTAGGAAGTTAATTCTGAGAAGAATAAACATTCTATGGATCTTAAAAATCAATTTTTTTGAAAAAGATGTTTTAGAGGATAAATTTAACTCTAAATCTATTATTCTTCAGGATAATAATTTAGTCCTGAGACTAAAATATGAAATATTTTCCTTAAAGAAACTTCTTGAATATTTTTATTCTAGTAATGAAAACTTTGAAAAGATGCATTCTCAAATCTGACCTCATGGTAATAATAGTGGATTAGGATATTCTCATGAAAAATCAATTTAAAAAAAAATTATTTTGCTCCTTATAGAGCCCCTTTTTGTAATAAATGCCAAAGTGGTGGGCATTGGAAGAAAAAATTTTCATTAAATAAAGTGAAATCCCTTGGGTTTCATAAATCTTATTTTTCTAAACAAATATGGTTATCCAATATTTTATTATCTAATAGTTCCAGATCCAAGAAAGTTTGCATTCCCAAATCATAACTCTTTATTTTTTAGGAAAATGAAGGAAGTACCAACAACCTATGGTACATGGATAGTGTATTTTCCCAGCACATGACTAGTAAGAAAGACTATTTCAAGAATATTTGAATAACAAAAGGTGGAAATGTAACTTTTGGTGATAAATCTCAAGGAGAAATTGTCGGTATAGGTAACATTATTCTTCTGGTTAAATCTATTATTTCAAATGTTCTTTTTCTAAAAGGTTGTAGGAAAAACCTAATAAGCATAAGCCCATTATGTTATGAAGGTTACCTTGTGAATTTTAAAAATGATAAATGTTTAGTTCACAATTCAAAGTGTGAGTTTATTTTCTCTGCCCTTCAATATGATAATGTGTTCACCTTAAACCTATAAGACCGTATAAGTCAAGATATAACTTTCCTTAGTGAATATAAAGATCAATCATGGCTTTGGAATATGAGAATAAGACACTATAACATAAAGAATCTTAGTATGCTCTCTATGAAAGAAAATGTACAGGATCTACCCGAACTTAAGTTCGATTCTTAGAAAGTTTGTGATCCTTGACAATATAGAAATAAACATAAATCTAGCTTTTAAATATATAAGTGAAGTTACAACTTATAATTCCTTACAGTTAGTTCACATGGATTTATTTGGTCCAACACAAACTGGAAGTATTAAAGGAAAATACTATTTGTTTTTCCTAGTTGATGACTATTCTAGATTTACTTGGGTCTATTTTCTTGGAAATAAATTTGAAGCTTTATCTTATTTCAAAATCTCAAACCTCAAGTTAAAAATGAGAAAAACCTATCGTTGATAACTATTTATAGTGATCGTGGTGGAGAATTTGAAAATTATGATTTTGTAACTTTTTTTAGTAAAATAGGTATTACTCACAACTTTTCATCTCCAAGAACTCCTCAACAAAATGGTGTTACCAAAAGAATAAATCACATTCTTCAAGAAATGACAAGAACCATGTTGAGTGAATATTCTATAGCTAAATTTTTTTGGCTGAAGCTATAAGTACTACTTCTTATACTATAAATTGAGTTTTAATAAGGTTGTTTCTTAATAAAACACCTTATGAGTTGTGGACTGGCTGAAAACCAAAAGTTTCTTACTTCAAAGTTTTTGGTCAAAGAGTATTTATCTTGAATACTGAGGATAACTTACATAAATTTGCACCCAAATCCGATGAAGGAATTGTATTATGTTACTCTATTGACTCTAAGGTATATAGAGTTTTTAATAGAAACTCTTGCACTATGGAAGAAACTGTACATGTTAATTTTGATGAAAATGATCCTTTCATTTTCAAAAAACATGAATCTTTTCCTGATATATTTTCTAAAACTGATCACCAAATTTTGATAGAAAATATTTCAGACAAAGATAATGTTCAAGAAAATGTTTCTGAAAAATTTACTCTTGAAGATTTTCTACCTTATGCTGATGAATAGGATTTTCAAAATCTAAGTCAGTTGTTACTTAGGAATCATCCCAAAGAAAATATCATTAGAAATGTTAATCAACCAGTAAGAACTATAAGTTCTTTAAGAAATGAAGTTGAACATGATGCATTTTATTATCAATTTGAACTAAAGACTCCTGAAGAAGCCTTGGGTGATGAATATTGGATAAAGGCTATGCAATATGAACTCAATGAATTCATAAGAAAACAAGTTTGGACCTTGGTTGAGAAACCTAAGGAAACATCTGTTATTGGAGTAAAATGGGGTTTTAGAAACAAATGCGATGAAAATGGAGTTATTGTTAGAGATAAATAAAGATTAGTTGCAAAAGGCTATAACCAACATGAAGGAATAGACTATGAAGAAACCTATGCTCCAGTAGCAAGACTTGAATATATTCGTATTATTCTATCTTTTACAGCATCCTTTAATTATAAAATCTATCAAATGGACATTAAGTGTGCTTTTCATAATAGTTATGTACAAGAGTAATTCTATTTAGATTAACCCTTGGCTTTAACGATACAAAATATCCTAATCATGTTTATAAACATACCAAAGTTTTATATAGACTTAAACAATCCCCAAGAGCTTAGTATGATAGACTTGTAGGATTTTTTTATTCAAAATAACTATATTAAGGGAACTACTGATCCAACCCTTTTCATTAAGAAAAATAAAAAAGATGTTTTTATTGTTCAAATTTATGTTGATGACATCATCTTCGGATCAACTCAGCAATCGTTAACTGATTTATTTTCAAATATTATGAAATCCGAGTTTGAGATGAGTATGATGGGTGATTTAACATTTTTCTTGGTTTTCAAATTTCACAAAAACTAGAGGGAACATACATATCTCAACATAAGTATATCAAATATATTCTAAATAAGTTCAGGTAGGAAAACACTAAGAGTATATGGACTTCTATTGGAACCTTTAATACTCTTGATATTGATGAATCAGGGAAACCTATAGATCAAGAATCTTATAGAGGGATGATATGAAGCTTACTTTACTTAACAGCTAGTCGACCTGACTTAATGTTCTTAGTATGCTTATGTGCAAGATTTCTAGAAAATCATAGATAATCCCATTGAAAATCTTTAAAAATAATTTTCTGATATTTAAAGGAAACTTTAGAGTTGGGACTATTTTATTCATTTGGAAATTATTTTTAACTTAAAAGTTTTTCAGATGCTGACTTTTGAGGTTGTAAAATGTATAGAAAAATTACATACAGAACTTGTCATTTCTTATGAGATTCCTTAGTTTCTTGGTCTTTCAAGAAACAAAACTCTCTAGGACTTTCCACTGCTAAAGCTGAATATATAGAAACTGGAAGTTGTTCTGCTCAAGTGTTGTGGATACAAAACACACTCACAAACTATGGTATGAGTTTTACTAAGACTCAGATTATGTGTGATAACAGAAGTTCCATTTTCCTATGTAAAAAACTGCACATCACTCTCATGCAAAGCACATAGATATTAGACATCAATTTCTTAGGGATCACACACATAAAGGAGATATTGTTCTTCAATTCATCGTAACACAAGAGCAACTTGTAGATATTTTTACAAAAACCTCTACCTTCTGATAGATTTGAATACATTAAACAGATGCTAGGAATGATTTCTATAATGTAGTCATTCATATATATTTCTTGTTTAAATCTTTTCCTAACATTAAACTACTCTTTATTTTAGGGGGAGTATATCTGTTTTTGTATTTTCTTTCTTTAAACTCTTCTTCTTCCTTAGGAAATTTTTTTTAAAAAAATTCAGATTTAAAAATTTCGGATATGAAAATATCGGATTTGAAGATTTTGGATTTGAAAATTTCGGAATTTAAAACTTCAAAGAAAAATTCTTATAATACCGATAAATATCTCGGTGTATTTCAAAATTTCATCTTTATTTATCTTTATTTTTTTTATCTTATGTTTTATTTTTTGGTATTTCAAAATTTCTTAAATTCCAGTTTACCTTACTTTAAAAGATCTAAATTCATATTTTCTATATCGATTCTCATCCATTAAAACTGATCAGGTTACGGTCATCCATTTGAATATCTTATGGAATTTGGAAAGTCATAGCTATGTCTATATAAGGGTTGCCTCATTTTAAATTATCTCCCCATTCTTACTAATCTCAATTCTGAAGTTCTGTTGACTTCAATGATTTCATTCTGAATCTTTTATCTCTATCACCCTAAATGACACTGGAATCCTCAGGAGATCATATATTGGTTAACAAGGAGATTAAGGACTGGTCAATCTTTAGGTAAAGGTTAGTGTGCCCTAAGTTCTTTGAAAAATATGACTCTCTTATTTCTATGGTGATAAGATCTAATGGATGGGAAAGTGTTTGTGTGGCTAAGGAGAAATCTCAGGATCTAGTTTATCTTGACCTCCTTATTCAATTCTATGAATCTGTTACTTTCTTTAAAAAGAACAGTAAGGATATGTTTAAGTTCAAATGCTAGGAAAAATCATATACATTCCCCTACAATAAGGCAGTAAATGTTCTTAACATACCGTATGAAGGGGAGGATATTGTTTTTTTCTCAAAAACATTTCTAGAAGGAAGGATCTTTTGAAAAATTCAAGGCTTTGGATATTCTCGATCTTAAGTATGTTAAGAATCCAAAAATTACGAATCTTTCAATGAACCACAAGATGGTGGCTCTCTGGATGCAAATATTTCTTATTCCAAGAAAGAGAGATAAGGATTCTCTAAAGATATGTGATATCTTTATGTTAGAAATTTTTTTCAACCTAAGAAAGATCAACATGGTGAAGTACAACTTTCTCACCATCCAAGCAATAAAAAGTTGAACCATCATATCTCAGGTCTTTATGTATCCAGAAACTATTTCCAGGATAATTCTTATGTGTCTTCAATAGATGAATGTTCTATGTCGATCAGTCTCAAATACTTTCAAGAATTTGTTTCTTAGTGATGACACCCTTAGGAGGATGAAAGTAGTGTTTATTATAGAATCGAAAAACTTTGAAGAAATGGTTGTCCAGAACAACGGTGATGTTCCAAAATCTTTGAAGCCGGTTTTTAAGAAAAGGAAACTTGATGAATCGAGCTTGCCAGTACCAGTTCCTACTGTCCCAGTTTCATCACATCCTCCTGCAATGAAACAAAAGCTTATTCAGATGCAACAGTTCCAAAGTGGAGAGAAATGGCAGCTACTGGAAATGAAGGATATCATTATATTTGTCTAAATCTTGTAGAGGATAAGGCTATAAAAATCAAGAAAGATGAAAATCTTGAGAAAGAAAATAAGGAGAAGAAGTTAAAGAAGAAATCTTTAGAAGAGAATGTTTTTCAGTCTGTTCTAAAAGCTGTAGAAAATAAATCTCAAGAAGTACCCAAATCTCAAGTAGTTCATAAGAAACCGGTGGCCACTTTAAAAATCCAAAAAGATAAGAAAGTCCTATCTTTTTAAAAACCAGTTCAAGAAATGATAGATCAGATAATCCAAGATGATGATGATGATGTTTTAAGGGAAGTGGAATATTATGTTGGAACTCCTTCGAGTTTAGTTTTTAAATCTGTTTCAGTAGAACAAGTCAAAGAACAAGCTGGAGAATAACTTTAGGAAGAAATAGAAGTTGAGGAATAGGTTGAAGTTGAATATGAATAAGAATTGTAATTTGAACTATAAGAAGAAGTATAGAAATAATAGGTTGAACAAAAATGTGAATAAGAGGAAGAATTTCAAGAAGAATAGGGACAATGAGGATCTCAACATCATGAGTTTGAAAAAGAAGAAGATGAACATGGAGATCTAATTTTTTTTTAAGTTTCAGATGAAAAATATCTAGTTAGAGACCCTGTTAAAGGAAAGAATGTTTTGGTTGCTTCATATGATAAGGAAATGCCTCAGAAGTCCTCTAAGAGAATAGAGAGAACAACTTCCTTCACTCCAAGAGGAGTTGAGAAATGAAAAGATGTTTCTGGATCCGAGTCCTCTTCATCTGTCAAAAATGATTTTTTCAAGCTATCTATAAGAAAGTTGGTGAGCACCATTTCGGTTCTTGCAAACATAGATGCCCAGAGTTAAAAGATGCAAGATACCCTGAATCAAAAGACGGAATCGACCAATATGCTTATGGACATGGTTGTCAAGAAAGAAGCAGACTTTAGTAATATTTTTATTGATTACAATTCTCAGAAGGTGACTTATATGAAATTCATTAACCATACCAAAACTATTAATGAAAAGCTAAGAAAGTTCAGTGACTTCACAGATTCCCCAAATATAGCTTTTAATACTTGTGAAACTGAGTTCAACAAGGTCCAGGCATCAATCTCTGAGAATGCTAGTCAACTCAATTCTGTTACTCGGTCTGTTAGCAGGGAGAAGGAAGTGAGAGCTGAATTAGAGAGAAAGGTGGATGCTCAAGAAGAAAAGGCCATGTCTTTAGAAAATAAGAATCAGGGTTAGGAGATCCTATTTAAAAATTTTGAAGAAGATCATAATTAATTGAATAAACTCAAATCCTTGATAAAGATGATTTTGTCTGAACCGAAGAAGAATGGATGACTTTTCTTTATATTTCGATGTTTTTTTTGTAATATAAACCTTATTTCTAAAATTTTCTTATGATGTTTCTTGCATATCATTATTTCTTTTTCAAATGTATGCTTGCTTAACCTTACAGGTACATCTTATAATTCTCCATTTCTTTCCCACTTTTTGAAAATCGCAAAGGGGGAGAATTTATCTAAAGGAAGAATTTAATCTCTGATAAGGAGAATCTAGTAGGGGGGTATAGCAAGGAAGGATAATGTATATGTAAGGGGGATTTTTCTTTTAAGAATAAATTTTTATCTATGGGGGAGATATTATCTTATGAAAACCTAACTTCAAAGATCAAGAATACGATCCTTAGGAAACATAACCTAAGGGAGAGTTAATATTATTCATCCAAAATCTTATTCAAAAGGGGAGATAAGTTTTTTTCTCATACTTGTTTATCTATGTCAATATATTCTTCCTTAGAAATGTTGTTTGTGATTTCCAAAAAGGGGGATATTTTTGAGTTAATAAGAATATCTTATGACTTCTCCATTCCTTATGGTTTTATGTTTTGAAAATCACAAACCCTTTTTCTTATGTTCTGAATATATTTTTTAAGTTATGTATTTTTCTTATGATCCAAAATTTTCATTTCTTTATGATTACAGATATATCATTATGTTTTGTCATTCTGTTATTCTTATAGATCTGTCATTACAATTTATGATTCCATTTTTATGATTCTGATTCCGGTGTATATATGATTAAGTTTTTATGATCCTGATTCTGGTGTATATATGATTCATTTTTTATAATTCTGATTCTGATGTATATATGATTCAGTTTTTATGATTCCGATTATGGTGTATATATGATTCAGTTTATATGATTCCGATTCTGGGGTATATATGATGCCGATATTCAAAATACTGATTCTGGTGTATATATGATGCTGATCTTTATGATACTGATTTTGGTGTATATATGATACCGTCTTCATGATACCAAATCCGGTGTATAAGTGTCTCTGATTTTTTTATTTTGATTCCAAAAAAAATTCAATACTGGTATCTCAATATGATTTACTTTTACATATGAATCCATTTTCATAACAATGTTTTTCTTAAGAATCTCTCTTCTTGATAATGTTAGATTTTCCAAATGTATCATTCCAATATTATCGAATTCTATGATTTCTTATAATTAATTTTTATCTTTAACTTAACATAGTTTCTATTACATAAAATGATGTTGTACAATCTGTTACAAACTAATCGTTGTATGTTTGTCATGTGTCTAGGTCCCTCCGAAATTTAAGGAAAATATGACCGTTGAAGTGGAGCAGACCGTTGGGAAGCATTGCCTATAAATACATGTTCTTTTAAATGATGAAAAAGAATGAACAATGTAGAGAGTGGATGAACATGACGCATGTGAAAAAACTGTGATGTGATTTCTAGAGAGAGAGGCTCTTACAACTCTCAGTGCTTCATTCGGATGTCGTGAACAACTTATTCGGGTGTGAAAAACTTGTTCTAACTTGGTTTGTGAAGACTCTGATAATACTGATCGTGGGCTTCCAAGTTTGGAAGACCAAGGTTCCAATTTCCATCTAAATCTAGGGCTTGCGAGGATAGCAAGATAGATACCGATCTTCAGATTGAGGTCTTACCTCGGTTTTGGTAATACAGACTTTCTTGAAAGTATAAATAAAGGAACATTTTTCCATGGTTTTTGGATACCCTTCTCTTTGGGTTAAATGAATCTTATTGTTACTTGATTACTATTACAAGTTGTTTTAATTTTTCTATTGTATGTTAAATTTTATAAAGTTAGAAAGTATAATCTTCTTATACTTTTTAATTCTGTTACTCTAACTATATTACAAATTCTATACACTTTAATGTAGAATATTTCTTTTTAGAAAATAGGAATGTTTTCTTAAAGAGGTCTTGTGAATGTTTGTTTAACCTTGTTAAACTTAACTTTAAAGGTTCTAAAGGAATTTTTAAAGTATACAATTCACCTTCCTCTTGTATTTGAGAATCTCATTTTTATATATTCGATCCCACATAAGCCTTCCATGGAATGGATCCTATAAAAGGGGATTTAGGATAAGGTTTAGCAAAAAAACCCAAGCCTTATAACCTATTTTTAAATAAGTGGTCTATGTTTAAACCTACTTCACATGATACAACTACCCCCAATTTGGAAGAACCTCATCCTACCTCTATGTTATAACCATGTTTCTCTGTGCTGAAACACATGACCACGAAGGAAAGGGAATCTGAAACTGATCCACTCTTTTGTTTATCCATTACAGTGTTGGATTCTTCCTTGAAATCCTTCATAAAGCCTCCTTACAACACAACTTGGCTCTCCACACCACAACCACCTACCCTACGGTGCATCCCATGTCTCTATGCCATTGAATCATACATAAATATGAGATTTCATATTGAATCCTTTTTGCATACAAAAATCATTTGAACCTTATTTGGAAAACTCAAACACCAAAAATTCACAAAGGAAATAGATACTAGGTTATGGGACCTTATATATGATAACTCTCAAATTATTATTTTCCTCACTAATTTAAAATCAAAATCAAAGAGAAATAAAGAAATGAGTTTTTTTAGGAAACCACCCCATGAGATACCTATCATAAATATGACCATAATAGGAGATAAGCCACCTAAATTAGATGAAATAAGAACAAAACAATGAAATAAACTATTTCATAAATACTCTTTAGGTGGAAATACCTCTTGAACAAGAGAAATGTAACCAATTATAAAATGAGAGGATACCATATCATAAACTAGAAAAGGTAAAATAAAAAAAGTGTCTTGTTACAGTAGAATTTCTAAATCAATTCTTGGGGGTATTGAGTGTGTATCTATAACTCACATTCCTATGTACTCTCCACCATGCCACCAAGCCACAACAACCCATGAAATAAGGGTATATAATGCTCATGAAAAACTGTTAGGTCCACAAGGCTGAATACCCTGAGAGGGGGTGGGGGGTGAATCAGGGTATGAATAATTTAAGTTTAAAGCCTATTCTGATCTTGTTCCGCTGTTAACCAAAACACTCTTCTCTCTCTTTCCTATTGCACAATATAAAAAGAAAGTAAAGCAAGCACATGACACATCAATTTTACTTGGTTCACCGCTAAGGGCTACGTCTAAGGAGCATACGCCGACAGGTTTCCAGTCATACCAATTCCACTAAACTTCACTAGATATGGATTACAAGGTTCAGGCAAGATCACTTCTAAGCCCGGGCTCACAGCCATTACAAGTATAGGGTCAGATCACTGCTTTTACAAAGGTCAGTCCCTGTTTCTCTCACTCTGGCACACTACCGGTGGAGAGGATCACCTTCATTCTCTTCCTTTGCTCACTGCTCTTGGAAGGAATCCACTCACAGTTTATAGACCTATAGGTCTCTTCATTTTCATGAATGAATGCATCTTCCTCTATATATAGATGCTCTGTTGAAGTACAACTTTCACCCGTAGATGAATATCTCTTTGCACCAAACGTATCGAGAAAACTTCCAGCTTCCACGCAGCCCGAAAATCACTACTGGAAATAAACCTTACTTGGCGCGCAACTCAATCTTGGCGCGCAAGTATCGGCGCACAAGTCACAATTGGCACGCAAGTCCACCTCAAAAACTTGCATGACACAAGATCTTCCAACTCCAAACTTGCACGACTTACTTCCTCCCCTAAACCACCTCAGACGTGCAACTCATACTTGGCGCGCAACTTTCAACACTGCCACACAAGTCCCACTTGCGCG
Organism: Viscum album; assembly: GCA_963277665.1. Classification (NCBI taxonomy): domain Eukaryota; kingdom Viridiplantae; phylum Streptophyta; class Magnoliopsida; order Santalales; family Viscaceae; genus Viscum; species Viscum album. The sequence continues at coordinate 1,750,488,064 of OY728126.1, forward strand.
ACACACCACCACTTGCGCGACCACCACACCTGTGCGACGGGATCTCTGAATCTTCAATGTGTTGAACTCCGGTGAAGAATGAAGAGGGGTGGTCCAGTACTTATAGGCATTTGGTCACCCCTGCGCGATGGCGCACAACTCTCTCCTCGGTGCACAAGTCTAGGTGCGTAGGTCTCTTCTCCTGCAAGTCACTTGCGCGGCCTAATTCAAAACTTGCGGAACCTCTTCCATTTTCTATATTTTGATCTTCTGATCTTGAAAAATAATAGGTGCACAAGTTATCAAGCATCCAGGTCATCAGCACTCAAGTCTCTTTACGACGCGCAAGTCACCTACGCCACACCACCAATACTTGCGCGACACTTATCCCTTTTCCATATTTTTATGATCTGATATTGAAAACCATATAGTGCGCAATTTTCCATGCCTTCTTATACATGACGTGCAAGTAACTTTGCCAAAAACCACTTTTCTTCATTTGTCGATTTTCAGGCCCAAAAATTTGGTAAACACTGGAAAACGGCACCACCTTGTATCTGTTCTTTTTATGACGCCTCCAAATCATTCATTCCTTTATCGACGTTCTTGAATCAAACATGGATCATTGACCATAGCTCTTGAACTCGACATTCCAGCATGAAATCCCCTTTGTCATCAAATTTGTATGTCATGGATTTCTTTGTCAACAATCACAGCACAATCGTCCACTTTGTCAACGAATACAATCACCTCAAAAATGCTTCAATGATGTCTTGAGGGATTTTTTCCCAACAAAAACCATCTCTAGAAGTCCAAAATCTTCAAAATATTAAGCTTGAAGGTTAAATCATCATCAATATTTATTTATCCCCCAAGAAATGACATGGGAATCATAACTAAGGTAACCTCATATTTATGAAAAATGGAAGACATCATGTATCTGGGAAATCTCTGGGGGAAGTTCTATCTGATACGCCATGAATCCAAAATGAGAAAACATCTTGAAAGGTCCAACAAAAAGGTGGATAAGGTTAATCCTATGACCAAGACTTAACTACCTAAAATGGAGAGTTACCTTTTTAAAACACAATATATATTTTTAAACACAATTGGTATCCTCTTATGATAAATATAAGACTTATGAAGATCTTTCACTACTTCAATCCTTTCATGAAATATTTGAACCACCTCTAGTGCGCTCTTTACTAGCTCTAACCTAAGAATTGATGACACTCCTACCATAGTATAATATAATTTATAATGTAATGGTCAACCATAAAAAGATTCTAATTGATCCATACCAATAAAAGGGTGAAAAATATTGTCATAAGAAAACTTTACCAAAGGTAGGTACCTCATCAATGGACCTCCCAAAATTTATGACACAAAAACCGAACATGTCCTAAAGTGTTCGGTTAGTCCCTTCTATCCTACCATATTTATATGAATAAAAATACGTTCTAAGGCTAAACTAAGAGAAAAAATAATGATGAATACCTCTCCACACATTGGAGGTAAAATAAGGATCATGGAAAAAGATGATAATACCAAGGACTCTATGGAGTCTAATCTCCTCCTTTAGATACTTCCTCCACAACACCACCAATGAGATTGAATCTATAGTCACTAAGTGTGGGAGGATTTCATCTAAAAAACCACTATCAACAATATAACATAAAATCCTCCAATATCTCATGGTAAAATAGTAACAATGTCCCATAACATTTCGTCCCACATCAATTTAAAAAAAATCCAAGGATGGGGGAAATCCATCAAAAGAATAGTTCATAGAATTAACATTTCTATAGAAAAAACATTAAAACAAGTACTCAACTAATACACTCTTAAACCCAGGCCATTAAAACATTCTTCTTAGAGATCAGTACATATTTTTCACATGAGGATTCATCGCCAAATGTAAGATATATAACTCCAAGATAACTATACCATGAATCACCAAAGGGATAAAAATCATTCCCTAGAATGAAATTTGGTACTATTCATCCATAGACCAACCATTAAGGGTATCACCAAAGACAACACAATCTCTCTAGATATCAACCTCAGAATCCCACAACCCGGGATCATCCACATATTGTTCCACAGATAATTATACTATCATCTAAAAAATACAAATACCACCTCTATTCTCTCCCATATCATGATGCGTCATTGAGTGTTTATAAATCACCCTCCAGGAATCTTCAAAATCATGTATGGAATCAATATTTGACTATATTATAAGCACATAATCTACAAAATTTCTTTTTTATGGTGTATAAAAAATCTCAATGTCATACTTTTTAAATAATTCCATTCAATTTCTATATCATAATTTTAATTCTTACTAAGAGAAGACATATCATAAGCTCTCATGATTAGTAAAAAAAGTATTACGGATGAGGTAATGTCACAAATTATTCATGGAAAACATGAATTTTACCAAATTGAGATCATGGTTGGAGTAATAATCCTCATGAAGACATATTTTTAGAGATCCATAAGATACAATTGATCTATTATAAATTATAACATTGTCAAAACAAAGACATGAAGTGTCATAGAAAAACTCAAACAGAAATCCCACTATTGGTAAACAAATAATTGGAAAATTAACTAAATTATCTTTTTGGTATTCGAATGTTTCTTGACAATAATCAGTTTAAAAGAATGCTCAATACTTTCTGGTCATGTTTGTTAGAAGAGTTTCAACCCAATAGAAATTCCCTATGAAACTTTTATAATATATTTTGGGGCTAAGAAAACTCCAAAATTATGTAATTGTCCTAGGGTATTTTTATGAACTGACTAATTAAGTCATTTATGGGTCTAAAAATACTATCTATTGGGAAATGAAATGTCACATGAAACAAAATTCAGCACTTTGAAAACTTCCAGAATAGATTCTGATGACGAAGAACTCCCAAAACGGCATGATGTTTCTCAGTATGATCTTCCTCATATGTGAATTATATAAAGATACCATCAATGAGAACTACCATGAACCAATCCATAAACACTATAAAAACTACATTCATCTAACCCATGTACACATATGGAGAGTTCATCACACAAAATGGAATCACAATGAACTCGTAATTCCCATTCTAACATTGGATATAGATAATTAAGATATCCTTATCCTTAAATCACATATGATGATATTAGAACCACATATCGATCTATGAGAACCAATTTATGAATTTAATTTGATCAAATAAATAATCAATATGTGAAGGGGGATTGAGGTTCTTCACTATCACCTAATTCAATGATAATTGATAAATATATAGAAACTACGATCATCTATATTTATAAACAAAACCAATGCACCCTAATGGGAAACACTCAATTAACCCCCACTAAAATAGATCATAAAGATATACTTGTAGATCTCACAAATCAAAAGGGATCATATTAGTACTCTTTTACAACCCTAGGAAACACTATTTGGTAAGAATTCGATGAACTAATAACCAGATCACAGATAAAGAAAACAAGGATAGAAAATTCCTTCAACCATCTGAGGGTCTCTCTCACCAATTAATATAGAAGATCAATATTAGCATCATATAACACAATTTATCTTCTGAAACAATCCATATTATCCTTCATCAAATACTACCAATCCATACCGAGTATGATTTAATAGGGTTGTATCCATAAACATAAGAAGTATCCCAAAGAGTGATGCTTCCATAGCAATATCTCATAGTTTCTACATACTTCATATAGAAAATCTAATACTCCAAATTTCATAGTAAATTACAATAAAACTAGATGTATCTCCACATCCCATCCTAAATAATTGACTAGGGTATTCAATATGAATGATTTTTCATCTTCAAAATTAAATAAGTCATGGACCTAGGTGGAAAACATGAAAAGGGTACCATGAATGATGTATGGTTTGTCTAGAACTGATAATGGAATAAAATGAAAATGTACAAGACCTAATATATTTCCTCATTGAAGCTGATGATAAATAACTCCGTTACTACATAATGCTCTATGAAGACAAGAAAAATCTTAGGGATATCATCTACTCGACCTATATCTTCTTTGCTAATCCCAAGATGGAACATCTTGTTGTTGCTTCCTTGACTAAAAATACATTAATAAGGAACACTTAATTTGAAAAACTGGGACATAAATCCTTCCCAGAATGATTATTCACTCTCCCTACTGATTACCATGACTTCTTTTGAAAAAAAAGTGCACACGATCCCATAGAAAGGGTCTAAGATCTAGCAACCCTATAGAATTGAGATAATGAGAGATGAGACCTACCCATTACTATTAAAAATATCATATGTCAAGGAAACTAGGAACATCAGACCACAAATTTAATACATGAAAAATCTTGAAGACTTCCCTTTGATGATTTTTTGACTCTAACTAGAATCCTCTAAATAACCTCTTTTCTTACAAACACCTTGAATTATATCTGTAGCATAAAACTTGTGACCGAACATTGAAAATATAGATATAAAGACTTCTAGAAATTCCCCTCTATATTCTAATTGTATAGAAATAGGTCCATATCAAAATATAAAATGTTGCTAAAATGGATCCCAAACTCTCACATTGTAGAAATTCCCCATCGAAGGGTAACCAAAAGGAAAAATTAGCAATGACCATGAAGTACAAGTAGAACCGAAAAAACCATGAGCTCGTAATATCCAGACCGATCTCCATCATTTTTATAATGAACTGAAATATAGGTTATTTATTTATAGGGATATCATAACAGGTTTTCTCAGTATGACCCTCTTAGGAACCTCTGATTTAGAAGATAAGAAAATCATAAAAAACTCTATTGAATAACAAGTGAAACTAACTCAGCACCTAAACAGGTTCCCAAATATCCCAAAATCACCATGGTCATCTCTCAACATGAATCATATACACATGATCATATATTTTAGTATCCAAAATAGTGTACCAAAATACCACTTTCCCATAGGTTTTTCACTCTTCCCTAATTTCATATGCCCTATGAAATCTCTTTCAAAATGAAGACATCCCAAAAACACTTGGGATGTGTATCATAACATAAACCTTGTGAATATCATCTTCTCATAATCACATCCACATATTTATATAGTAACCTAGTGTTTTATGGGATCCAATACAACCTATATTTCAGGTTTCATATAAATAGTGTTATACCTCAGGCCATCACAACCCATACATTGTGTCTGTCCCTTGATCCATCATATCCTATACATTTGATACTTATAATAATTCATAGGATATCATTTATGGAGATAAATTTTCATGAAATAAACACATTCCATGTAACATCCTATTTATATTTTATGGTATTCCTAAACCCCTAATATTATCATGCTTGGGTTGTTTTTTAGTAAATTTTTGAGTGAAATTTTGGGGAAAAATTAATTTTTTTGGGTCTTTCATGGTTGGAACATAGTTTACCCAAAATGTTAACCCTATCCAAAGAAACCATGAAAACCCAAAAAAGTGTAGGTTTGAAAATATTTTAATGGTTTCAAAAACCGTGCACCCACCTAGAAAGAACCATGCACCTTGTTAAGATGGGGTGCACAGTTAGGGAGTATGGTTTTTCTAACCATGCATCCCTTCCCAGCTAACCATTCGTAAGAGATAAGTTTAATCTAGAAAATAGTTTTAAGATACTGAAACCCTTGGATTAAGTTACTTACAGTTTGGTATAATGATATTAGATTTTATTCATTCTTGGAATCTTCCATGATGTGATTTTATCCCCTATAGACTTTCAAAACAAAATCATAGCTAGGATAATAACTTTCAGCTTCTTCCTTGTAGGTATCCTCTCTCTGTTCTCTTTCTCATGTTCTCTCCTTTTTACTCCCTATGATTTTACAGATCTAAAAGTTATTATAGGATATAATCCCCCTTGTTTTGTATCTTGAATCTAGGTTTTATTCATGGATCCTTGTTACTCACATTCATAATTGGAGTTTCTCAATTTAGGGGCTGTGTATCATGATCCTGTGATCTTGGGGTTAGTGGTTCCACTTATGATGTAAAACTTAATAAAAACTATATTGGTATATTTAAATTAATTTTTTTTATTCAAATTAAGTTTAATTCAATTAGTTCATTAAAAACCCAATTCAGCGAATTGGGGATTTGGATTTGATTTGTTTTGAAATTTGGGAAAACCTCTAATTTCATTAATTTGGGATGTGTTTTTGAAATTTATGGAATCATGGGAAATTTAAATTTTGAAATTTATTTTTATGAAATTGATCTCATATTTTTTTGGAAAAAATGGATAAAAATGATTTTTATAGAATCCTAGTAGGTTTTGTTACACCTGATGGTTTTTATGAAACATTTTAAATAATTTTAATTCATCAATAACTTTAATTGCAACACAATATTGAGTTTAAATGAACCACAAGATGAACTTAGTATAAAATTACCATTATAACCTAGCTTCTAGGTTAGAGGGAATAAATATAACTATCTTATGGAAATGAATGTTGAATTCATTGACTGCTAATTAATTATGTAAATATATATATCAATTATATTTTCTTATTTTTTGTATGAATAAATTGAGTTAATTACTATTAATAAATTAAGTTAATGAAATATATATGTTATATACTTAATAAAACATTTTTCTATTATATATTTTTGTCATAGGGTTTGAATAAACACTATTTGATGTATAAAAACCTATATTTTTTGATAGGCAATTTTACAACTTTTAATGGAGAACCCTTTCTAAATTAATATTTTGAAACATTAAAGAAAATTTATATGAAAACATAAAACTCTTATTTGGAATTTGGAAATAAAAATTTAATTTGGATTAATTTTTTATATTTTTCTCATAACTTTGAAATTTTGATGAATAATAAAAATACCCTAAATATTAATTGAATTTTTTTTTATCAAAACAATTTATATGGTAAAATTATATTATTTAATGATTTTAAATTATAAATAGAATATATGTTTATCATTTAATATAATTTATTTCATTGGAATTAACTTTACATTGAATTTAGATGTACAAACGTTTCAATTATTTGCAATGTTTTAACTTTTAAAACCTATTTTCTAATTTCAAAAATAATATTTATTTTAAATTAATAACTAAAAATTCTATATTTTTAATTTTTAACAATTTATTCCATATTTGGAATCATTATTTCAAAATTATGCAAATAGCCTACTTTTATTTTTTGTCTTTATAAATAGTAACACCAGTAATTTTTATTAATCGGTAAATGGGTAAATCAGGGAACTGAGGGTAAAAATTATATTATGAAATTTCCATAACACAAATACTAATACCATTGGATGTCTTTGTTTCGAATTAAATCATACTTTAGTCGAGATGGAGTCCTTTGGAAGTCACTTTGATGATATTAAGATATTTACTTAATTTTATTTAAAGAAATGTTAAATATGTTTTACTCAATTTTTAATAACTAGACTATTATTTTAATATAAGGTTATACATAATATAAATGCGATTATAAATAATCATTTTAAATATAAGATATTTTTATTTATCATGATTATTCATTTTTAATTTTTAGAAATTTAATTATTACCTTAAATACTTATACGTTAATAATAAAGTAATTATTTAATTGACGGGAAATAAATAAAATAATAATTATTAAATTGATAATAACCATTAAAATACTCAAAACATGATAAAAATTATTTTTTGAGTTTATATTGACCATAAACATCCAAGTGTTGAGTTATTGACCATTGGGATCCTTATAAAAGAGATTACGACATGTATATTATTTTATTTCAAGATATGATACATTTGTCACATTCATGTTTTAATAAGTATAAATTTTTTATTAATGAATTATAGAAAATATATATTTCATTATAAGTATTCTTATAAAATCTGGAGGATTTATATTTTTCATGGTATTCTATTTTTAATTTTTATTCAACAAGTAAGTATATTAAATAATTACACAAAACCATTATAATAGTTATTTTATTAAGGAAAATATCAAATTAATATTATTAAAAATATTAAAATAAATATAATATGGGATAATTAATTTCTCAAATGAATTTTATAGATTACATGGACCTCTTATGAATATAATGATTTTTTTTAGAATTTTACTTGTTATATATTTTTTTTAAAAATAAATGAATTGGATAGTGTCAAAATCGACACTACTGACTGTTAATAAAAATAATGAATTGTTAAATTATCTAAAAATAATATTTTTTTTTAAAAATATATAATAATTATTAAATAGTCTAAAATTTTCTACCTTATTTAGTTATGTTCTAGTTAACATCAATATAGTAAATATTTCACATTTTTAAAATTGAAATAATTGTTACCATAGTTAAAATTAAATATAATAACTAACTATTTAATAAAAATTATTATATTTAAATGGACATAAAAACTTGTCTCAAAATTATTTTATGATGATATTATAACCCTATCTCATCTAATAGTTGAAATTGGGTCATTTTAGATGCTTTTTATGGGGTTTGAATTTATTAACAATTAATATTTTTGGAGTTTCCAAAAGTGGATCACACCTCTATTATAAAAGGGAACATCCTCCCTCATTTACTCACAACTCCTTGAGCCTTAAATATCTGCTATCACATTCAATTTTCCATTATAATCTTTTCTGTTAACATTCTAGAGTCACTTATCTTCTCCAAATACCATCTCTAGTGCATTGAGAGGAGATTTAGATGGAGTATGTCGAAGATAAGGTAATCCCCTCTACCGATTCTTTAAAAATTATTTATTCCTCTACTTCCTCTTCAAAAAAATTTTAATTATAAAATAATAACTTCAGTATAACTTAAATATGAAGATTTTATTATGATTATTTGAAAAATAATTCCATCTTCTATCTATCCAATGAAAAATGAAATCTCTACATGTGCATGCGTACGACTTACCATATCCACGCCATGGTGTAATCTTTTTTTCCCAACAACCATATGTGGATAGTTATAATGATGTAAATAATAAAAATATATTATTATCATAACATGATATTCATTCTGAAATATTAAACACCATCCACTCTAATACCATTCAACAATTATGGGAATGATATCATTGCTCGTGCGTATGTACAACCTACCGTCTTCGCGATGTGATTCAATTTATTCAAAATTAAATAAATTTTATATAAATGAATTTGATGAATAAATATGATATATATTATTCTAATATCATTCTATAAATGATATACCTATAACCGAATAATAGGAATAAGAACTTCTCAGACAAAACAAGCCCAAGAAAATAAAGTAGTTAACGCTCGATGAATGAGTAATAATCTCACTGACAAACATATGATAACATGATCAGATATGATATAATAATAATGGATATGATTATTTAAATAACTCAATTAAATAATTTAAATCCTTATACATGTGGTTAAGATACATAAAATGGAAATCATACATAAGGTAAGGGATCATTTTGTAATATCATTTTTATTGGAGATTGTTTATACGTAAGTATTTACTGGGGTATATTTATCATCCATGTACATGTTTACTAATTATGTATTCCAAAATATTATTTCTATTATTGTAAAATTATTTATATTAAAATTTACTCAATTTTCAATTTTTATTAAACAATATGAAATTAATATTTTGTCATTTTCGATACAAGGTACTTCTTTACTTTTCTGGAAAAAGTATAACGATAATGTTTTAAAACTTATATGGAAGGAATGTATTTTCTAGTATTCAAAATGAAATATTTCTATTAATATTACTCTATATGATTGAAATTTTATTTTCAAATCAATTCATTTATATTAATTTTTTTGGCATTTTAAGAAATGAAAATATTTTTTAAGAGGAAATAATATTTTCCTCAAGAATTAATTTCAAGTTTTGTATGAAAATTAATTTCCTTCTAAGGTCAAATTACTTAATATGGTTATTTTTTTAGTATAATATCTTTATTGATTCAATGTTATGATCGTCTTTATGATGAAATGATATTTAAGAAATCCATTTTTGTATATGAATTATGTTATGGTGGAATGATGTTTAAAGAAACCCATTTTATTCATTTAGTGATGGTGAATGATTTATGTTATTGTGGCCCATGAAATAATAATTTCATTTTAATATTGGTTGGACATATATCTCCCTCCAATTAATTAGGTAAAGATTTATATCTCAGGATATAAATAAGACTAGAATGAGAGATGATCTAGGTTCAATAGTACTAGGCTGGAACAAGGAGTGAAATCAGTTCAATAATGGAATTTTCCTATTATAATGGCCTTGTAAGAGATCCCAGACTAATATGAAGTGATTTTATATTCTTATATGTTTTCTAAAAATTTTATTTCGTATGTTATCACTTTTGGAATGATGTTCATTGATTTTTAGGAACTTTTATGATTTATCATATGCCATGATATCACGATCTGTCATATGTAAGATAAGATTTTCAAATGTTTTGTTCTTATATATTATGTCTATAATATGATTGATATATCCATTGTTCACCCATAATGAGAATATGATCACACCATTTCTTATATTTATTTTTCCCAGGTCTTGAATAAGGGTCTCATGTATGACATGTCAAAATAGGGTCTGTTTATGACGAAATAAGTGGGACATAATAAAGATACCTTATAAAACAATTGTTTATGTTTCTATGTTTCTAAATAAACTATACCTATATGGTCCTTTCATGTCTTTTTTTTTTATTTTTTAATGAATATTATTCAGTTTTGATGTATTATCAATTCATATATGGTGTGATTCATTATAAGTTTTATATTGGAAAAGGAATGATTTGATGTAAAACCTATGTATTGGATTTAAAAAGGAAGTTAGAGTATTTGAAAAGGAATAATGAGGTGAATTTTAGTTTAATTTTTTTTAAAATAGGTTGACCATCACTGACTGTTATTAAAGAACAAGAAAGTATTGGTAGTTAGTGATTTGTTTGGGAAAAAACTGTATTGAAACTTTAGAACACTAACAATACATATGCAATATGTCACATCCCCAATGGGATAGTGATAGGTTCATATTTGGCTAGTGTCTAAGGGACATGTGTACAAATATTTCCATGATAACTATTTGAGTTTGAGGGAGTCCTATATCCTGGAATTATCATACCTTTTGGTATATGACCATGTTTATCATGGTATATATTTGAGATTTATTCCATTATTTATAAATTGGTTTACACATAACTTCTAAATTTATGTAATATTTTTAATATAAATTTTTTATTTAGTCATTTGATTAATGTATTTCAATAATTTGAAACACAAAGCATGATTTTTTTAAATATTATTTTTAAATTCGATGCCTATTTATTTAAAAGTTAAAGATTTATTTGGTTAATTTAATGTGTTATATTACTATGGAATCCTTAGTGAGTTTATTATGGGATTTTATCTCACAACATACTTATGAATTCAGATGTTTGTAGATTATATCCTTACTGGTGAGAGCGAGGGTAACACACCATTTGGAGATTCTTTTTGTTGTTGATCCTTAGTCTTGGAGAATTGTGTCTACTTGGGCTTGGGTGGTTATCCTTTTTCTCGTAATTTTTGGTTAAAATTTGGGATGCTTAAACCTGTTTTACTTCTAGTATAGTTCTCTCTATGGAGTCTTTCTTGTGTGAAAACTGACTTGTTTATCTTGATTCTATTGTGTTTTTGGAAAATTCATTCCAACTTTCATATTTTATGATGCCAGGTGCTAGTGGCTAACCCATGGGGATCAGGAATGCTCTTTGGGATATGTTTGGACTAGCCTAGCTATCACGGTACGAGGGTATCTAGGATGGTTTGTGACAAATGTATTATTAAAGGATGTAGGTTAAGAATCTTACCTTAATGTCATTATGTAGTTGTGTAATTTTTTCAAGATATTGGGGGTAGTTTTGATTGAGTGACTAACCAGATCTCACTGCAGTGAGCCTTATATCAACCATGGTTTTTTGAGAAAGTATTATTGTGGATTAGTTCCAGTCTTTTCCGTACTTATTATTTAGATATATTTATATCAAAATCTTGTTTATCTATCTTTTGGGATTAATTTTCCCTATTCCTTTTGTTAAAAATTCATTTTTTATAATGATTTGGCATTCCCAACGTTGTCTGCTGATGCTGTGTAGCATCATGCGTCAAGGAAGATGTGTGAATCTGATCCAGGAGGAAGCTTCTCATAAACCACATCGATCAAATCCTCTAGAGGACCTGGGTCTGGTTGAGGTGATTGTGCATACTATCCATGATCTGGGATAGGCACCACCACCAGTTTCCATTTAGGCTCTAGGTGTGGAACATAAAAGTGATATTTAATAGAATTTTTATCAATGGTTCATTCCCCAAAATCCAACAGAGTTAAATGGCTCCAATGATTCTCATGAGGCTATTGATTCTTCAGGTAGGATTTATCATTTTTTTGAGTTCTTTGAGACACCTGATTAAGTCAAGGTGAAGTGTTCCACCTTCATACTGGAGTGATCGAGAAGGATATGGTGGGACACAATGGTGATAAAAACAAAGCATGAATAATTAGAGTGTAAATGCTTAAAAAACAATTTCACTACCCATTTCTATCTAGTTTTGATGGTGTTGTCCAATGATATAAGGGTTTTCAATCTCAAGCATGCTGAAAAGACTGTGATAGATTATGAAACTGTTTTGTTGAGATAGTTCAGTTTTAACTCTATATTGTATTATATTAGAAGATGAATAATGAATGGTTCACGATGGGTATTTGATCATATATCAGTTCTCATATTTTCTTTCTAATGATTCCTTCTTATGCTAATGTGTTAGATAGAGTGTGGACAGTCAAAATGGACTTGGCATGTAGGTCTGGTTTGATGGGAGTCCCTTTTTCACCAATTGGTAGTGTGAATTACACTAAGTAAAAGAGGAAGCGTAATGATTATGATTATGTTTCTTGATAGAAATGTTTTTCTAAAACTCGTATTGTTCTTGGAATAGACCCTATGATTTTCTACCAGTGTGGAAATCCAGGGAACTTAATGAGGATTTGAACCGAGGCACCCAATGTATGTGGTTCTTTCAGATGATCAGGTCACCTACAAAAGTTCTTCCTTGTCTATTACACTGTAAATAGTGGAAAAAGATCATCAACACCTTCAAAAATTACAGTTTAATCACATTCTTTATGAGAAAATGGGTTCTAGCCATAGGTATTTGGAATAAATATTCATCACATAATGAAATAGTCTCCTGAGGAAACTAATATGGTTCAAGTGATTATGTGAGCTACCATCTCTATATCTTCATCGTTTTTCATTTATTTATTTGATACTCATGAATCTCATTCATTAATTTCAACCCATATTATTAATGACATAATTCTACTTGTAGAGATTTTGTCTTATGTGATGGATATTACTACACCCCTAAGAATGAAGAGAGAGAAGGGTATCCATAGTCCCTATTGTGTTTTCTCTTTTTTAGATATTGATATTCTTTGGAGTTTTCTAGTTCTCAATATAGAACTTCTTGACAATATATTTTGGTTGTATTGGATCATTTCTAGTAAAAAATAGATTTATTATTAAATTAAATTTGTCTCTTTTACTACAATCGATGGGGGTTTCTGCATCTTTTATGGAGAATGGAACCCGAGGTCAATTAGATTCTTAACATCCAATCATGTGTCAGGGAGTGTGATATTTATTTTTAGCTTTTATTTGGAGAGGGAATCCTTGAGCAATGATCTCACTCCATTTGTCTTCAATTTTCCTAACATTTATTTCTAACATATCTGGGCTTCCACCGATAAGAGAGGTAGATTTTTCTATTGATATATTACCTTGTACTCAACTAGTACATATTCCCTCTCATTGTATAGAACCTACTGAGATGAAAGAGATAAATAATCAACTAGATGATATTCTAAGGAAATTATTTATACACCCTAGTTTTTCACCTTTTGATGTAGTAGTTCTCTTTTCTAAGAAATATGATTTTTCACTTCAGCATTATGTTGATTAATGGAAACTTAATACAGTTACAGTGAATAATTATTATCCTTTGTCACATATTGATGATATGTTTGACCAATTAAAATGTGTGAAGTGGTTATAGAAGATTGGTATTTGATATGGTTACCATCAGTTGAGAATAAAAGTATCTGATATGAAGAAAACTACATTTCAGAGAAGATACTACCATTATGAATACCTTTTCATTCCATTTGTTTTAACCAATTCCCCTGTAAGTTTTAACGGTGTTAATGAAAAAAAATCTTGGATTATCTCAATAATTTCATGGTAGACTTTGTGGATTAAATCTATGTTTACTCTAAGACTAAGGAGGATAATTTATGCCTTTTGAGAGCAGTTCTTGAATTGTTGAGAAGTCACCGACATTAAGTGCATCAATTGAAATGTGGTTTATGTATTTGGAATGTTAATTTCATGTGAAAATGGTGTTGTAACATGGTATTTTAGTTGATATTGGGAAAGTGATAGTTTTTATGACATGGGAACAACCATGAAATGTTTTTGGGAATTTGTGATTTTTGAGTTTGTTTGGGTATTATTATTTGTTTGTAAATGACTTCTCAATGTTGGCTTCTCTGATAAATATTTTTTCTAGGAAGGGAGTAAAGTTTTTTTGGGATGAAAATTTTTAGAGTTATTTTGATGAGCTGAAACATATTTTGAATGCTATAATGGTGTTGACTCTTTCATTGGTCGGGCATGGTTATATGGGTTTCCTTGATGACCAGGTCTAGGTTTGACCTGCATTCTTATGCAAGGTGATCATGTATTTTCTTATGGATATCATCAGCTAAGTCCACACAAGAATAATTACCTATTCCAAGACCATGAACTCATAGATATGATGAATTCACTTCATAGTTGGATACATTGTCTCTTTAAGGGAATCTATAGCATGTATTTTTTTCATAAGATCTTGAGTTATATATTTTCTAAAAAAGATCTGAATCTCCAAAAAAGTAATTTTCTGGAATACTTAAAATCGTTCAACTTTGACATTTCATATACCTCAATGAAAGGGTATGTCATCATATATGCTCTGAGTACGAAAATTCTAACCCATGTCATAAAAGAATGATCATAATAGTTAAACTTAATGTATTTTTTTCTTCTAAGATTCATATTGTAGTTTGGAAATCATAGGTTGGGTTATCCTTGGTTAGTGTTGGGTTGAAATGATCTCTTTTCAATTTGATCCTTCAGGAAGATCATCATGATGATGAGTTCCGAAGAATTAGATAATCAATTTAGGGTGGGGAGAGAATTTCTAATAGGTCATTATACTCTAAGGGAATTATTTTTTGTCATAATATATTTGTTGTTATATTAGTGGTAATTAAATTTGTGATGCGGGTTTCCATAATTACCAGTGGGTTGTTCACCGAGGAACCACAAATTTGTTTTAGGACATATGACATCGATTCTAGTGTCCTACTATGATATAAGGATTACTAATTTTGCATCTCATTGTAATACATGAAAATAGGAAAACAATGAGCACTAGAAACCTTTGGGTTTTATTTAGACACTTCCAGTTCCAACATGGAAGTGGGATGTGTTCTATATGTACTCTGCGGTTTCATTGACATTTAACCATAGAAATAAAAATGTAATTTGGGTTGTGATCGATAGGCAGACCAAATAAGCTAACTTTATACCCATTCATGATACAACCAAATTCATGTATATGGAAAATATCTTTGTGAAAGAGATTGTTATTTTTCATAGAGTTCTATCTTTTATAGTCTATGATTGGAATCTACAGTTCACTTCTCACTTTTGTAGAGGACTTTGAGGGGCACTATGATCATATGTCCTTTTGAGAACGACATATCATCTGTAGTCAGATCGATATAATGAAAGATATATAAATATTCTTGATTATATGAATCATGAATATGTTCCTGACAATGTTATACCATAGGATGAACATTTAGGGATGATTGAGTTTTCTTATAATAATAGTTACTAGTCCACAGTCATAGTTGTTCTTTTTGAGGCCTTGTATATACATCTTGGAAAATCTCCGTTATGTTGGTTAGAGATTGGTCAAAGTTCTTTGGTTGGATAGATATCATTCCAAGAGATAATATAAAAAATTTATTTGATTCATTAGAGAATGTTGAAAATGTAGAGGCAATATAATTCTTATACTAACCATCATCACATATTGTTTGAATTTTCAATTTATGACTAGGTTTTCATGAAAGTTTCATCTCTGTTGGTTCATCATCGGTTTTGGTGGAAAGGGAAAATTGCTCCTCAATTTTTCGGACCTTTTTAGGTGTTGGAGAAGGTGGGAAAATTTTCTTACCATTTTTATAGCATCCCATCTTTTTATAACATAACTTTCATTCCATTACACAGAACTGAGGATCTTTAAGGTTTAGTGTCTTGGAAACAAGGAACATAAAACATGAAACAAAAAAAACATTCTTCTTAAACACTTGAAAGGATTCTCCTCATGTTCAACCTAGGCTCATTACTGCATCTCATAACCTAGGGACATAAATCAAAAGGAAGGGTGAGCAGAAGGCCCATCAAGGGAAACAAGTGAAACATTTTACATATGAACTTGAGATACATCAATAAAGTCATGAAAAGAACATTAAGGCATGAAAACGAAATCATGAGGCATATAAAAATAAAACTTTTTCATAACTTGAAGATGTGGCTACATCATTTAACATATACAATCATGAACATATCACCAAGGTCCATCCCCAAGATGTCATTTGAAAATTACCAAGGTTATTCACCATGGTATTGTGAAAATTGTAATCTCTAGTGGTTACATCATTACCCAATGCATTGGAGCGCTATCAGGGCGCACCCTTAAATTTGCCTTTATTATCATGTGATCCACATATATCATCATCAAACATTTCATAAATAACCCATATAGCATAAAATAAATGGGTTTCATTTCATAATTATAACGTTTTAAAAACTGCTTTAAAGACATGATCTTTACGTCACTTTAAAACCCATAGAAAAAGAAGGTGGGTCTCATGTATGTAAATCCCAGAATTTAAAATATAAAATTTTGGTATATATGTGAATACCCCATTAGAAGAAAGATCTTTGATTATTCACTTAATAATATAAAAGAACTTTAGAAAAAGAGAGAGACATTTTGAGACGGAAATTCTGCAGCATAACGGCTATGTTACGAAGTTTTAGAAGACATTAAAAAGAGAGGGAAAATGGATCAAACATTCATAAATGACCCATAAAACAGTATATGGACAGAATAAGAAGGATACATGATCATGGTAATGAAATTTCAAGGACATACCATTTGAAATGAAAAACATGGAAGGAAGACAAAAATTAGATTTCTCTTATGAAAGTTCGGTAGCCTAACGACGTTACTTAAACTTCAACAAAAATGATTTGAAAAGATCAAATAGGGTCTCTCATAATGTGAACATAAGAGTTCAGTATGATAGATATAGAGATAATTCCGAAAAATAATTAAAAAGGAACTTGAAATACTTGACATGAAAGTAGAACTTTGAAATGAATGAGAAGGGTGAAAGAATCCCTTAAAAATTCGGCAGCCTAATGGCGCCACTTAAAACTTCAAAATACTGAATTGAAGAGATCAAATAGGGTCTCTCATAATATGAACATAAGATTACAGTATGATAGATATAGAGATAATACCCCAACATAACAAAAAGGAACTTGAAATAATTGACATGAAAGTATAACTTCAAAACGAGAAGGGTGAAGAACCACTTAATAAATTCGGCAGCCTAACAGCGCCACTTAAAACTTCAAAATACTGAATTGAAGAGATAAAATGGGGTCTCTCATCATATGAACATAATATTCCAGTATGATAGATATAGAGATCATACCCCAACATAACAAAAAGGAACTTGAAAGAATTGACATGAAAGTAGAACATCAAAACGAGAAGGGTGAAGAACCACTTAATAAATTTGGCAGCCTAACGACGCCACTTAAAACATCAAAATACTGAATTGAAGAGATCAAATGGGGTCCCTCATCATATTAACATAAGAGTACAGTATGATAGATAAAGAGATCATACCCCATCATAACAAAAAGGAACTTGAAAAAATTGACATGAAAGTAGAACTTCAAAACGAGAAGGGTGAAAAACCACTTAATAAATTCGGCAGCCTAACGGTGCCACTTAAAACTTCAAAATACTGAATTGAAGAGATTAAACGGGGTCTCTCATCATATGATCATAAAAGATCAGTATGATAAATTTAGATATCATACCCCGACATAACAAAAAGGAACTTTAAATACTTTACATGATAATAGATCTTGAAAAATGAGAAGGGAGAAAGAATCTGTTACAAAAATTTCGGCAGCCTAACGGCGCCACTTAAAACTTCATAAAACGAAATAATGAGAGCAATAGGGGATCTCTCATTATATTAACATGAAAATGGAATTAATAGGAGTATAAAAGAACATAATTTAACATAAGAACATGGAGCATAAAAGAAATTACATAAAAGAGATTTCTTGAAAAGAAAGAGAGAGATCCGATCCCTTACCTTAAAACGTAACTCTTAAAACTCAATGGTTTGGACCTTGAGGGCTTGGAGGAACCTTGGGAGGACTCATTAGGAGGTAAGGAGACCATAACTGCATTGGGGGAGAGTGGGGAGTCGAATGGATGAGAGGATGGCATGGTATTTATAGGGAAAGTGAGGGGACAAGGCAGTAATGGCCAAGGGACACCTCATTAGTGGTTTTGGAAAAACCATGGGCTTGCCCACGGTATTTGCCCATGGTATTGGCCACTTGGGACACCTCATACCTTATCTTACTATTCATAAGTCGACCATATTGATTACATACTTAATACATCATTTAATGATGTCATTAAACACCCGTAACTTAAAAACTGTATTTTCACTATTCATCGAAAATTCAACTTTCTCAGAATATTCCCAAAATTTCACCTTAACCAAATATCAATGCTCTGATTTCAAAAATGAAATAAATTTTATAAAAATAATTTTCTAAATATTATTAATTAAATTTTTAATTAAAAACACTATTCATTGAAAATTTATTTTTTTCAGAGAAATCCCCAAAAATTACCTTAACATAATATCGATGCTCTGAGTTCAAAAATGAAGTCCATTTTAGAAAAATAATTTTCTAAATATTTTTAATTAATATTTTAATTAAAAAACACTATTAATCTAAAAAAACTAATACTTGAATAATAAATTATGAAACCGTTATTTAACCATTTTATTGAATCACATTACTTAATCAAAGTGCCTGGCTTATTTTAATACTTTCTTTAAGTGAGATTACTAATCCATTTGGACACATTATTAATCCTAATCATAAAATAACTATTCATAATTTACTATTCATCAAAAATCAATTTGATCTTATTAGACTCTAAATTTCGTACTGAACATAATTGTAGAAGACCATTTTTTGAAAATCATTACACATTTTTAATTATTTTGGGTTTACATAAACATATTTAAAATATCCTTTTTCTAAAATTCATCAAAAATATGCATACTATATTTATCCGGTCATTTGAAAATTCATAAAAGAAATCAAAATTTTTATTTAAAACAATGGATTACACAAGACAATTACGGTCTCCCTACATAGCCCCGTATCACACCAGCATAGGACTTAAGTGTAAGGTGTGATAAGGTGAGAGAATACGAGGGAGGATCGACCAACATCACACGAGTAGTAATTTCTATCAGTTTGAACTTCTCACGAAGGAGATCCCGTTCTAGCTTTATACGATGAAGTTCAGCTTGGGTTTGGTCCAGAGCAAAGCCCAGTGGTGCTACCTCCTTCCCAAGTTCTGTTAGATGGGCTTCGATCGGTCCAAGACTACTGAGTGAGGCCATCGAATCTTATTTCTATATTAATTAACCAACATTGCTTGTATTTAGAGACAATAGTCAAAACGTTTAGTTTCCAGTGGTCATATTGACCAATGGTCAAATAATAGTCAAAACCCAACAGTCTCATTTTAATTATACTCATGTTATCAAATGAAACATTTTTGGTGAGTATAAAAATAAAATAAAATAACACATAAAATTAGGAAACAGTATTTCTTTAAAATTTCAGTTCGTTACAATCTTCCCCCCTTATGAAATTGCGTCCTTGCAATTTTTAAAATTGGGTTTTTGAAATTTCATTTAAAGTCCCACATCGGAAAAGGAGTCAGTAAAACTATTTCTTTAAAAGAAAGAAAGGGAAGTACAAAGGTCACCCGAGTTAACCCACACTAGGATTCCATGTAGGAAAACATGGACAAGGAGGAGAAAACAAAGGGTCATGTTCTGAGGGAGAGTGATAGAGAACATGATTAGGATAAAGTTAACCATAAGAAAATCCCAAACTTATGATGTGTGTAAACGGTCTTTGATTACCTAGTAGGAAATGTAAACCAACAACATTTTTGTTTTACATTTATTTTCATAATTTTGAGGAGTTCATTTACTACATAGAACAAAAACATAATAAAATATAACTACCTTCAAGTAGAGTTTCATCCATTAATAAGTCCCTACCAACACTAATCTTTTCTCTAAATGATGAGAATTCAAAAACACTTGGTCTCATAAAAGCACAAGAATCATCTTCTAGAGAATCACATAATCTACAAAAGATTAACTATCTATTTCTTATATCTTTAAACATTATCCCAAAAACAGAAAGGTTAAGGTAAAACAACTCTTCAAAAAGAAAGAATCCCATAGGAATGGAAACTATTTTTAAATCTTCAATGTTCCATGGTACTACCCAAAGTTCATCATTGACCCTTCCATAAATAATGGTCCTTAAAATTCCTCAAAATAAACCAAACTAAGATTGAAACCCAAATACAAGAAGGATTTGATAACATAGTCTTCCAAAACAACTTCATTGTTCATCTCCAGACAACATCAACCACTCCTAACATCTTATAACAAAAGTAGCTAACCTAAACATATTTTACCCAAGATAGGTTAATCATTCCCATAAGTAACCTAAATTACTATAAGTCCACCTTAAATTCATCAATTCTTCAAAATATAAGTCAACCTTACTCCTCAATGAAAATACTATAGTAATCTATTTACCACGATCATATAGGGTCCCCAAAATAGTGAACGTCTTCCAAAATAATAATCATCTTTTAATCACCTAATCATCTCTGTCATATTAATACAGAAATTGTCGTATTTCCTATCACATTGGTTGTTGGGACACGTTATTCCATTTCCCACCATTAACTAAGAAGAGAAAGTATAATTAGAGGCCTAAATACTTAACCAATAATCATGAAAAGGAACTTAAAGCATATAAGGATAACTTGTAGAAGAAAAGTATACCCTAACTTGTGATCCCCTAGGTTCCCATCTAGGTTATCCATGATCATATATTCTTATGTGAATCTTTATTTTATTTTATCTTTGTTCCTTTAACAGTGGTTCATACCAAGCTTATGAATTTACCAAAGCATATCCCCCGGGAGTGTCGTAACCAAGAGTGAAGAAAGGCCCGTTGTGGTGTACCAGTTCCCGTTCGAGTCTAGCTCAAAGAGGTGTTTTCTGGTTTTACCCCTATGTACATCTGTGCCAGAGCCACCTCTACCTGCTCGTATCCAGACAGGGATGTATTTGCTTGGAAACCCCTTACTCAATACTCACCAAAACACCAGGAAGATTTCTTATATTTAAACTTTTATATAGGGTTCTTCCTAGAGTTTTCATATCCTAATTTCCACAAATAACTAAACTATCATTTGATACCAACTATAGCATCCCGTCTTTTTATAACATAACTTTCATTCAATTACACGGAACTGAGGATCTTTAAGGTTTAGTGTCTTGGAAACAAGGAACATAAAACATGAAACAAAAAAAAAACATTCTTCTTAAACACTTGAAAGGCTTCTCCTCATGTTCAACCTAGGCACATTACTGCATCTCATAACCTGGGGACATAAATCAAAAGGAAGGGTGAGCAGAAGGCCCAGCAAGGGAAACAAGTGAAACATTTTACATATGAACTTGAGATACATCAATAAAGTCATGAAAAGAACTTTAAGGCATGAAAATGAAATCATGAGGCATATAAAAATCAAACTTTTTCATAACATGAAGATGTGGCTACATCATTTAACATATGAAATCATGAAAATATCACCATGGTCCATCCCCAAGGTGTCATTTGAAAATTACCAAGGTTATTCACCATGGTATCGTGAAAATTGTAATCTCTAGTGGTTACATCATTACCCAATGCATTGGAGCGCTATCAGGGCACACCCTTAAATTTGACTTTATTATCATGTGAGCCACATATATCATCATCAAACATTTCATAAATAACCCATATAGCATAAAATAAATGGGTTTCATTTCATAATCATAACGTTTTAAAAACTGCTTTAAAGACATGATCTTTACGTCACTTTAAAACCCACAGAAAAGGAAGGTGGGTCTCATGTATGTAAATCCCAGAATTTAAAATAAAATATTTTGGTATATATTTGAAAACCCTTTTAGAGGAAAGAGCTTTGAGTATTCACTTAATAATATAAAAGAACTTTAGAAAAAGAGAGAGACATTTTGAGACGGAAATTCTGCAGCATAACGGCTATGTCACGAAGTTTTAGAAGACATTAAAAAGAGAGGGAAATGGGTCAAACATTCATAAATTACCCATAAAACAGTAGATGGACAGAATAAGAAGGATACATGATCATGGTAATGAAATTTCATGGAAATACCATTTGAAATGAAAAAAATGGAAGGAAGACAAAAATTATATATCTCTTATGAAAGTTCGGCAGCCTAACGGCGTTACTTAAACTTCAACAAAAATGATTTGAAAAGATCAAATAGGGTCTCTCATCATGTGAACATAAGAGTTCAGTATGATAGATATAGAGATAATTACCCAAAATAATTAAAAATGAACTTGAAAGACTTGACATGAAAGTAGAACATTGAAAAGAATGAGAAGGGTGAAAGAATCCCTTAAAAATTCGGCAGCCTAACAGCGCCACATAAAACTTCAAAATACTGAATTGAAGAGATAAAATGGGGTCTCTCATCATATGAACATAAGAGTCCAGTATGATAGATATAGAGATAATACCCCAAGAAAACAAAAAGTAACTTTAAATAATTGACATGAAAGTAGAACTTCAAAACGAGAAGGGTGAAGAACCACTTAATAAATTCGACAGCCTAACGGCGCCACTTAAAACATAAAAATACTGAATTGAAGAGATAAAATGGGGTCTCTCATAATATGAACATAAGAGTCCAGTATGATAGATATAGAGATCATACCCCAACTTAACAAAAAGGAACTTGAAAGAATTGACATGAAAGTAGAACTTCAAAACGAGAAGGGTGAAGAACCACTTAATAAATTCGGCAGCCTAACGGCGCCACTTAAAACATCAAAATACTGAATTGATAAGATAAAATGGGGTATCTCATAATATAAACATAAGAGTCCAGTATGATAGATATAGAGATCATAACCCAACATAACAAAAAGGAACTTGAAAGAATTGACATGAAAGTAGAACTTCAAAACGAGAAGGGTGAAGAACCACTTAATAAATTCGGTAGCCTAACGGCGCCACTTTAAACTTCAAAATACTGAATTTAAGAGATCAAATGGGGTCTCTCATCATATGATCATAAAATATCAGTATGATAAATTTAGAGATCATACCCCGACATAACAAAAAGGAACTTGAAATACTTTACATGATAATAGATCTTGAAAAATGAGAAGGGAGAAAGAATCCGTTACAAAAATTTCGGCAGCCTAACGGCCCCACTTAAAACTTCATAAAACGAAATAATGAGAGAAAGAGGGGATCTCTCATTATATGAACATGAAAATGGATGTAAGAGGAGTATAAAAGAACATCCTTTAACATAAGAACATGGAGAATAAAAGAAATTACATAAATAAGATTTCTTGAAAAGAAAGAGAGAGATCGGATCTCGTACCTTAAAACGTAACTCTTAAAACTCAATGGTTTGGACCTTGAGGGATTGGGGGAACCTTAAGAGGACTCCTTAAGAGGTAAGTAGACCAGTACTTAGTTGGGGGAGAGTGGGGAGTCGAATGGATGAGAGGATGGCTTGGTATTTATAGGGAAAGTGAGGGGACAAGGCATTAATGGCCAAGGGACACCTCATTAGTGGTTTTGGCAAAACCATGGGCTTGCCCATGGTATTTGCCCATGGTATTGGCCACTTGGGACACCTCATACCTTATCTTACTATTCATAAGTCGACCATATTGATTACATACTTAATACATCATTTAATGATGTCATTAAACACCAGTAACTTAAAAACTGTATTTTCACTATTCATCGAAAATTCAACTTTCTCAGAATAATCCCAAAATTTCACCGTAACCAAATATCAATGCTTTGATTTCAAAAATGAAATCCATTTTATAAAAAAAAATTTCTAAATATTTTTAATTAAATATTTAATTAAAAACACTATTCATCGAAAATTGTTTTTTTCAGAAAAAGCCCCAAAAATTACCTTAACATAATATCGATGCTTTGAGTTCAAAAATGAAGTCCATTTTATAAAAATAATTTCCTAAATATTTTTAATTAATATTTTAATTAAAAAACACTATTCATCCAAAAAAACTAATACTTGAATAATAATTTATGAAACCGTTATTTAACCATTTTATTGAGTCACATTACTTAATCAAAGTGCCTAGCTTATTTTAATACTTTCTTTAAGTGAGATTACTAATCCATTTGGACACATTATTAATCCTAATCATAAAATAACTATTCATAATTTACTATTCATCAAAAATCAATTTGATCTTATTAGACTCTAAATTTCGTACTGAACATGATTGTAGAAGACCATTTTTTTGAAAATCATTACACATTTTTAATTATTTAGGGTTTACATAAACATATATAAAATATCCTTTTTATAAAATTCATCAAAAATATGCATACTATGTTTATCCGGTCATTTGAAAATTCATAAAAGAAATCGAAATTTTTATTTAAAACAAAGGATTACACAAGACAGTTACAGTCTCCTTACATAGCCCCTTATCACACCCGCATAGGACTTAAGTGTAAGGTGTGCTAAGGTGAGAGAATCCGAGGGAGGCTCGACCAACATCGCACGAGTAGTAATTTCTATCAGTTTGAACTTCTCGCGAAGGCGATCCCGTTCTAGCTTTATACGATGAAGTTCAGCTTGGGTTTGGTCTAGAGCAAAGCCCAGTGGTGCTACCTCCTTCCCAAGTTCTGTTAGATGGGCTTCGATCGGTCCAAGACTACTGGGTGAGGCCATCGAATATTCTTTCTATATTAATTAACCTAGATTGCTTGTATTTAGAGACAATAGTCAAAACGTTTAGTTTCCTGCGGTCATATTGACCAATTGTCAAATAACAGTCAAAACCCAACAGTCTCATTTTAATTATACTTATGTTATCAAATGAAACATTTTTTTTGAGTATAAAAATAAAATAAAATAACACACAAAATTAGGAAAAAACATTTCTTTAAAATTTCGGGTCGTTAAAATTTTGCACTTCCATTATAAATGAATTAGACACTAAACATGTTCCATGTTTCACAGATACAGAAGTATCTATCCAATCTATCTAATGATCTGAGTCGGAGTGATATTGAGGTTAAAAATAATTTAGTCATGATTCAAAATCTAGTTAGGATAGTTGATTTCGATACTAATGAACCACATGAGAGGATTACACCTTTAGTTAGAGTTTTATGTTAGCATAGTTCTAATTCTCACATGATGTGTGAGAGGGAGTCACTAATGGGAGTGCAGTGGTTTTAACTTTTTGACATAGAAGCATCTTAATATGATTTCTGGGGACATAAAGTATCTATGTTGGGGAGGTTTTAAGATATTTTTTCTATTTCCATGTATTCCTAAACCCCTATTTTTATCATTCTTTGGTTGGGTTTTGTTAGGGAATTTCATGTGAAATTTTGGAAATAAATTTGAAAATTTCTTGGTTGTGCATGATTAGAACACAATTTTCCAAAATCATGCACCCTCTTAGTGGAAACCATAAAAACCCAAAAAGTTTGGATTTTCATGAATAACACATGGTTTGAAAAACCATGTGACCACCTAATAGTAACTACATACCTTGAAAAAAATGGGTGCATGGTTAAGGTGAATATTTTTTCTAACCGTTCTGACTTTCCCAGCTAACAATATGTTCATGAATTATTTATATCTTAATTTTTTTTAAAAAAAATACCAATACTACCTGTTTAAGTGCCCTATGGGTTAATAAAAGACTTTTACATTTTATACTTCCTTCGAATCTCCCAAGACGCAATTTGGGTCCCTCTACACACCTAAATAATCAAATTAAATCAAAGAAAATGATGCTCGATCTGTTCTTGGTAGGTTTTCTCTTCCCATTATCCATATCCTGATATCTATTCTTTCCTCCCTAGGGTTTTATTGTTCAGTATGTTAATAGAGGATCTAATCCCCATTGATTCTTGTCTTGAGTCTAGGTTTTATTCTCATATCCATGTTTCTGACATTATTCATTGGAGTTTGCCAATTAGGGCTTTGTGTATCGTGGATCTATGATCCTAAGGGAGTTTATTCAATTTATGATGTCCAATTTAATTAACCCTAGTTTTCTATATTTAAATTCAATTATTTCAATTAAATTATGTTGAATTTAATTATATTATTAAAATTCTAATTTTAGTGAGTTTGGGATTTTGATTTTATTTGGATCGATGTTGGGAAAACCCCCCAATTCCATTGAATTAGGGATTGTTTATGAAATTGATGGAAACTTGTGAAATTTAAATTGATGAATCTAAATTTTAAAATTTATTTGAGGAAATTGATTTCTTGTAGTTATTTGATAAAATTATATTAAAATGGTATTGATATAAACCAAGTGGTTTTTATCTTATAAAATGAATTATTTTATTAAAAACATGTATATTGGTTTTTAAAAGGAAATTGTAAAATTTTAATTTTTATAATGGGATGAATTTTATTTTAATTAGTTATAAAAGAAATTTACCATAACTTATTGTTATTAGAGAACATGCAAGCCTAAATAGTTGTTGAGTTATTTGGGAAAACACTCTGTTGATGCTTTATTACACTAACAATACCTATGCAACAAGTCACATCCCCGATGGGATGATGATATGTTCCTATTTTACTAGTGTCTCAGGCACTTTTGTACACATATTTTCATGATAAATATTGGAATTTGAGGGAGTCACATAGCCTGTAACTATCATAACTTTTGGCTGATGACCATCTTGCTCATTTTTTATTTGAAATATATTTCATTGCTGGTAAATTATTTTACACAAGCCTTGTGAATTAAATGGAACTACTTTTTATAAAATGTTTATTTATCCATTTTTCAAAGTATTTCCATCATTTGAAACTTATATCATGATTTTTTAAATATTATTTTGAAATTTCATGCCTTTTTATTCAAGATTGAAAGAATTATTCAGTTAATTAAATGTGGCATAGTATTATGGAATCATTAGTGAGAGCCTACTTAGATTTTAGCTCAAACCATACCTGTGCCTTCAGGTGTATGTAGATTATCTCATTATAGGTTCAATAAAGGGTAAAAAATCACTTGTAGGTGATTCTAGTTGTTGATACATGCGATTAGAGAGTTTTGTCCACTAAGAATTGTGTGGTTATCCTATTTTATGGTAATTTTTTGTTTTAAATTGGGTTGTTTAAACCTCTTTGACTTCTGGTATAGTTCTCTCGGTAATGTTTTTTGTTTTATTCATACCAAATTGTTTATCTTGATTCCATTGTTTTTGTGTAAAACTCGTTTCCACTTTCATATTGTATGTTTCAAGGTTCCATTCCCTAATATGTGAGGTTTGAGAACCCCCTTCAAGCTATGTCAGCACCAGCCTAATTATTAGAGTGCTTGGGTATCTGGGCTAGTTCATGAAACTAAATTACAACCTTCTACACACATATAATGGGAAATATAACCACCATCCATATAATCACATAATAATACCAGGATAAGAGAGTGGTTCCATAGGGGTTTTCATCTATCCATCTCATTCCAATAGAGATGTTTGGGGAAATACCCATCTAGAGTCCACATGGTGTTAGTCTTCCTAATGAAATGGATGTGGTAGAGTAAGAAATAAAAAGACATAAATGATAAAATATATCTTAAAACATCACTATTTGAATTAACCTAGTCTTATACTCTTATAAAGCTATCGTATCTGAGAAAAATGGCTACCCCAACTATGATCTTGATATCCAATAAGAATAAAAAAATGTAATAATACTTACATTAAGTTCATTATTTTCTCCAAATACTTCACTTAATGTTAATTAATTCATTAAAAATTAATTATATTTGGTCCACTTACATTTCATTATCCATCATTGAGAAGTAAATTCCATCAAGGAGTAATCCAACTGAGTCCATGGTGCTCAAGAGTATCAACATTTCATTCATGAAAGATCCAAATGATGTTTAAAACATTTAGTATTTCCTTACCATTCTATAATTCTAGTTACTATGGGAAATATCCTAAGATACAAATAAGAGATGCAAAACCTAGATGATCTAGATTATTCAAGCTCTAGGGAAATGAATGTATATTAACAAGTAATCCAATAATTCAACATTATAACAAAACATTAACAAGAAAACATCCCAGCTTAAAAAAACTAGCAAGACTAGCTTCAAACCATTCCATTAACATTGGTTCCATCCATAAAAACCTCATGAAAATCACCATGCATCGTTCCATCAAAGACACCTACTTCTTCCACAAACCTAGGCCTTCCCATCCATATGTCATTATAAATCCTAGGCTCACATAACTTCACATATAAATAATCACATCCTGAGAAATATAGATTTCATAAAAAAATCTTCAAGGTATATAGGCAAAAAGGCCCTAATATAAGGAATTTATCCTCCACATACAAATAGGCTCTCATTACCCCAACCACAAGGCATTCAACCTTTATATGAAAAAGACTCACTTGACCCATAAATTTATCTTTTTCGAACAACTTGTTTAATTCCATATTTAATTAACTAATTTAATTATAATAGGTTACAATTATTGTAACCTGATACATCATATAAAAAAACTATCATCAATTAAACATGTTATCTAGTATCATTTATTGTTCCAATAAATATTGAGAAAAAAATTATTATTTAATATTACATTTATTATTATCCACCATAAGCATTATAGATGTAAGTTTTTTACCTAATACCATTAAAAAATATAATAAAAAATTAAAATTAAACATTCATTAATCATCAATTTTACTACAATCAAATTAAATAAATATAAGGGTTCATTACACATGCCTCTTTATATTATTTGGTTAATAAAAAAATACTAGATTTATGTTCTTTAAAAAATTTCATCAAAATATCACATGCTAACCAAAGAAAACTAGACATGATAAACTAGAATATCATAGATAATATAATATCTATAAAATCAATAGTCAAACTATTATCTTGGTTGAATAACATGAGATAACTTTCCATAAAAACTATATTATTTAATTTGGTTTATCCTCTTGTTATGTTTAATTTCACAACTAACCAAAGATTATAAAACATTTCCAATTTAAGATTACATTTAAAATAAAGGATAAGAAATGAATCCCATACCACAAGGCCTCAATGTTATTTTAAGGGGAAGGAAATAAATATTATTATATCAAATCGCCTATTCCATAAGGAAAGAAAAATCCATCAAAGGAAAACCTACCACATATTTACCAAAAAACATCAATGAAGCACCATATAATAATGAACATCAAATTCCGTAACAATAGAAGAATAAAAAAGAACAAATAATACTTATACCTAAAGAAACCATAAGAAATGGAAGAATAACTCAACTCAGATCCTGACAGACCAAAAAAGAAAATATAGGGATGAAATATGATAAAAATAAGATTAAATAGCCTTTAAAATCTCTTATAGTGACATAGGGTTTGAGAGGAAAAATTGTGATAAATGTGTCTTCATAGGGGAGGTTCCACTACCATAAAGAAGGTTGTTTATTAGCACTAGAAAGGTCTTTATAAATGCTAAAGAAGTTCTATTAATCGGTCCACTATTAGGTGGGTCCCTTTTATTTGTGCTAAAAAGAACAGATAAAGGACCCCCTTTATCAGCAGTAAAAAAGAACCAATAAAGTAACCCTTTACCAGTGCTCAAAAAAGCACTGATATAGAGTCCCTTTATCAGAACTACTTGAAGTGCTAATAAAATCCCCATTTCTCAATGCTTCAATTAGCACTGATAAAGGTGGGCCTTTATCTACACTAATTAAAGTGCTGATAAAGGCTTCCCTGTTTCGGCATGCTGTTTATATAACAGCTCACCCAGAAACTTGAAAAAAATAAATAGTAGATGAAAACAACCAAAGCAGCAAAAATATACTTCACAAACCAGAAAAAACCTACTAAAAGATAACCACTCATAGTATATACAAAAGAACCACATACATGATGGAAATGATGAAAAAATTAGTGCACACAAATGTTTGGTAAACAATGATTTATACATTTAATTTATATCATGAATACAAAAATATTCACTTATGTCATATACCAAAAACACTTCTATATACATTTTGAACAATATTTTATAAAATTAAATTTATAAATATCTAAGAAATAGTTAAAAACATTAATGTTTTCTCTTTTGACATATGTGGTCCCCTCTAAAAAATTCCCTCTAATGGTAATAGTTTCCAAAAAAAACATCCCAACATGAGAAAATGGTTCCACCAATATAAAAAAATATTTAGTTAGTAACACTGTAATTAAATAAATTAAACATTAATATTAAGAATACAATAAAAAAATCAATTTTTAGTAAAAATGACACATTTGGAGTCACGCTGGTCACAATGTGCATCATATTGAGGTAGCGTTAATTCCTACATGCCTGAAATGACTAATGGATCAGTTTTATAAAGTATCAAAACAATCGGCATGAATTTTTTTAGATTTCAGTATGTTAGTTGTGTTTTTTACTAAATTGTCCTTTTAAACTGAAAACATGAAATTTGAGTCATAACGGTCGCATCGTGCATTTGTTTTACGTGAGACTGCTTTATACACATCAAAAATGACATAAGAATTCATATCTTTTATTTGGAAGGAAATAAGAGTGAATTTGGTTGGTTTTCAATGAGTGACATGTTTTGAGTTAAAATTTAAATTTTAAACTGATAGTCGACAATTTTATTCGTACTGGTCACACTGTTCGTTAGATAGAGGTGGGTTGATTTCTACATGTCACAACAAACTCATAGATCATGTTCCTAAAATATAAAATCTATTCAAAAGAATTAATCTCAGTTTTCAATATGTAAATTGTGTTTTTTACTTGAATTAATTTCATTTTTAAATAACAAGACACATTTGGAGTTATTCCAGTGACATCATCCATCATATTGAGGTTAATTTAATTCCTTCATGTCACAAATGATTAATATATCATTGTCCTAAATTATCAAAACAATTGGAAAACATTTCCTCTATTTTCAGTGTGTTACTTGTGTTTTTTAATAAAATGTCATTTCAAACTGAAAACATGAAATTTGAGTCATACCTGTCGCATCGTGCGTCGGTTTGATGTGGTACTACTTGATATACATCACAAAGGACTTACGAATCACTATCTTAAATTTGGAAGACAATCGGAGCATGTTTTTTTGTTTTTAGTGAGTGACATGTTTTGAACTAAAATGTCAATTTTAAACTCTTAATACACACTTTTAGTCATACTGATCGCCCAGTGCGTCAGATTGACATGGGTTTGATTCTTACACAGCACAACTGACTCATGTATTCTTTTCCTAACGTATCATAAATATCTAAATGTTTTTGTTCATTTTTTTGTATGTAAAATTTGTTTTTTACTTGAATTAATTTCAGTTCTAAATGAAAAGACATATTTTGGAGTCATAATGGTGACATTGTGCATCGTATTGAGGTTCGGTTGATTCTTAAAATATCATAAATGACTGATAGATCATTTTCTTAATTTATCAAAACAATTAGAATGAATTTCATTAGTTTTCACCATGTCAGTTGTGTTTTTTTGACTAAAATGTCATTTCCAAACAAACACATGCAATTTGAGTCATACCATCACATCATGAGTTATTTTGACATGAGAAAGCTTCATACATGTGAAAAATGACTTAATATTTCATTACATAATTTGGAAGAAAATTGAAGTGTGTTTTATTGGTTTTTAGTGAGTGACACATTTTAAGTTAAAATGTCAATTTTAAACTTATAGTAGACAATTTTAATTATACTGGTAAAACCAATCATTGTATTGTGGTGGGTTTTATTCATACACATAACAACTAGCTCATGGATCATTGTCCAAAGATATGGAAAAAATACGAATGTATTTTCTTGGATTTCAGTATGTCAGTTTGTTTTAGCTGAATTATTGTAAATTTTAAATAACAAGACAGGTTTGGAGTCATACTGGGGACACCGTGAATCATATTGAGGTATAGTTGATTCATAGACATCACAAATAACTGATATATCATTGGCCTAAAGTATCAAAACCATTTTTATGCATTTCTTTGGTTTTCAGTATGTTAGTAGTGCATTTTTACTAAAATGACATTTTAAACGGAAAACATGCAATTTGAGTCATACTGGTTGCATCGTGCATCAGGTTGACATGAGACTACTTTATACAGATCAAAAAGGACTTAAAATTTTCTATCCCTTATTTGGAAGACAATTGGATTAAGTTTGATTTATTTTTAGTGAGTGACATGTTTTGAACTAAAATATCAATTTTAAACTGATATTAGACACATATAGTCATACCAGTCAAACTGTTTGTCGGATTGAGGTGGGGTTTATTCCTACACATCACAACAAACTCATGGATCATTTTACAAAATATTAAAACAATCTAAATGCATTTTCATAGTTTTCAGTATGTCAAATGTGTTTTTCTAATTGATTTAATGTCAGTTTTAAATAACAATACACATTTAGAGTCGTAATAGTGACACCATGCATTAAATTGAGGTGCGGCTGATTCATACATGTCCCAACTGACTGATAGATCTTTTTCATATAGTATCAAAACAATATTATTTCATGTACTTAGTTTTCAGTATTTTAGTTATGTTTTTTACTTTAATTAATTTCAATTTTAAATAAAAACACATTTGGGTTCATACCAATGACATTGCACATCAGATTAAGATGTGGTTGATTCCTACATGTCACAAATGACTCCGGGATCATTGTCCTAAATTATTAGAAAATTTTTTAATGAATTTTTTTTCCTTAAAATAAATGAACCCTTGCCTCTAAAACTTCAAAAAAAGACCTAACCCGCTCAGTATGATCAATCTATCCAATTTATAAGGATTATGAAAAAACCCTTGGTCCATGAAAAGTTGACATAAAATAACATCATCATTCTACACCATTTCTTTTTCTAGATCAGTAAAGAACCAATGGTCATATATTCAAGACCTCCAAATGAATATATGATATTTGGTTCTTTACATGGTCAACTAAAGAGTGAAACTACCAATGTTGCAGATTGAATCGATGTTTTTTTAGATAAAAACTCTTCTCATTGTAGGAAACATGAAAAGTGGGGTAAGCTCCTGTGCCCATTTTGTTTCAAGATGTCACAACAGACTTAAGCAATGGGTAACCCCTTTCTGGATACTCGTTATATTTTTTGGTCTATCAACAACACACATACCCTGTAAATGAGGACCACCAACTCCATTTAAAAAACCAACTACCATGCAATTGATTTAGTGTGCAAAAAAGGACCACCAATAGACATGATTTTCAGTGGAGCATTTATCCTGTACAAATAAAAACATTACCATAAAACAATTAGAAAGAAAAACAAGACAATATTATCAAAGTCAAAATTATTTTATATTTTTACCATCTTCATTCTATATTTTTACATTCTTCCATCAAGTATGCTTCCCATTAATTTTTTAGAATATCTATATCATCTTGTGAGTATGACTATTTTTGGCTGTCATGGTAGTACTAAAAAATATAAATACACAAAGGATTAATAATTATTTTAAATTAAATTTCAATCATCTTCAAAAATACCTCTTCAGGGATACTGGTTTTTTATGGAATATTATCTATTTTATAATGTTACAAACCTAATAACCATAGTCTTTATCATTTTTTTATTTTGGGAACTGAAGAAACATTTTCAAAAATAATAAATTTTTTATATGTGTTTGGATAGTGAAATGTTATTATATATACCCTGACTTTTATCAAGTCATAGTACTTGTCAGGTTTCTTATCCTTTTCCCCTGGCCTCATTCCAGGATGTAGACTATATTCACGCATCGTTCTATCAAAATAAAATACTCACTAAGAGATAATATAAATTATATAATTGGATTCTATGTTAAATAATGTTAGATGTAGTGTTTTAAAAATTGAAAAATGCCATCGTTTTTTGTCGGTTTATTTGATATCCATGCATTGAATATAGAAAATAAAACTTTGGATTAACCAAATTGATCACAATGAGCATCTGATGCTTCCTAAGTACACAATAAAGAATAAGTAATGAAAGAAAATTATATATATTTTATGTGATTAAATTTTAGAGTATTACCCATGCATCGTTGGTATTAAGAAGAGT
This sequence comes from Viscum album, assembly GCA_963277665.1. Taxonomy (NCBI): domain Eukaryota; kingdom Viridiplantae; phylum Streptophyta; class Magnoliopsida; order Santalales; family Viscaceae; genus Viscum; species Viscum album. The sequence goes on from OY728126.1 coordinate 1,750,522,838, forward strand.
ATGTAATCCATAATTTCTCTAATATATGATTTGAGGAGTCCTACCATGATTTCAACGTGTTTCGTGGAGGTTATGTCTTCTTGTTCAATAGAGGAGACATGAAGACTAATGAGACAAATTTTTATTTATGGGGAAATCCCTTAAATTGTTTTTCAAATATACACCTATGAAAATTCTGAAATTTATTTGGTCATAATTATCATAGTATCTAATCTTTTGGAAAATAAAATCATGAAAACATACCTCATGTAAAAATTTATAGTAGATCCTCCTAATAAATAATAATTGATGATTTTAGTTTCACTCTCAACATAAAATAATTCTCCATCTTCCGGTCCGTACATATTTTCTTCAAAATTAATTTTGTGATTACTACCATCTTTAAACTTTTTATCCACATGAACCACCAATTATAATAAATGTGGATATAGAGTGGGGGGGGGGGTTAAGTTTATTTGGGTGGATTTTTTTGATCATTTGGTTGATCGTTCAGATGGTTTTGAACCAGTATTTTGTTTCACCCCTTACCTTTGTCCGTCAGTAATAAAATGTATCAATTTATAACTTTTTTCATTAAATATTTAAGCTTTAGCTTGAAAATTAAATTGAAAATGAATATCTCATTATCAAAATGTTTTTTACAAGATGTGATGGCCATGAGATGAATGTTCCTAGAGCTTGTTTGACTATATGAATATCTGCATCATTAATTGGAATAGGTAACACGACACTCATCTCTAGGGCTACAGTAATTGACACTATGACATGATCTATCAGAAGTGGTCTATTGTTTATCACGTCATTCGGGATATTGAAATTTGTATCCCTCACTACATGGTGATGGTTGAATGTTGATATATGTAAATCATAGTTATTTTCACCATATATAATATCAATACAGGAATGGAATTAGTGTCTAGTGTCTATCTGATTCAAATTTCAGAGAAAAAATTATTTGAAAATTTACTACCTTAGTTATGAATTTTTTTTAGGGTAATGGTTCACCTCAAAAGTGGTGGGGTGGGTCGATATCCTCACGTGCTGGATGTTCTTAAGTTGTCTCTTCTCTTTTCCTCCAACCATAAAACTTGCAATCAGATCTATTTGGTATTGTAATTCTTCTAGAGACATAACTAATGTTTCTCTCATATTTTTCATTTCCTCAGTTTTATCCTACACTTGTTTATTTACTCAAAATATATTTTTGGTGTAACCCCAAAACCCCCACCCCTGATGTAATCATACTTTTCAGGATACTTTAAGACTGGTGAATGTTTGTCTACTTCTGGTGTGGTTTTTATTGATTCTTGTCACTATGTCATATATGAAACATTGAAAAACAAGTAATCATTGTTATCTAATAGATATTTAAAGAAATTTTTTCATTATGTCATACTTACACATGTTTCCCACACATTTTGTGTGTTTTCATCTATTAGTTTTCCATTTTTAGTTACACACGCCTCCTTCCATAGCACATGACATGGGATGGAAGTGGCTGTGGATTTGGACTCTTAAAGTTACATATAAACAAAATAACATAGTTTATATGTTTTTTATGTAACATAAAATTATTTTGGAAGTTTTAAAATTCGTACCAATTTTTTTCAAGTGATGTGTACCCCATCATTACTTTATGGCAGGGGTACATTGGTTTTGATGCCCGTTGTTTATTCTTAGAACTCATTAGAAATTTCATATAAAAAAATGTCAAAATAAGTGATGAATACATGTACCATCAAACAAAATATTAACATACATAATGTACCTGAAAAATACTTCTTCGCACGACATCAAGTAAACGCATCCCACGATTCTTAGGATATCACATGAGGATATATAAGATCTGGGTGTAGTTTTATTTTCTTTTTACCATCATTAAGCTGATATTTAGTTAAAAGTATGAGAAAATACATATGGATTTTTCCAAAAACCATTAAGACATAGTCTTTGAGTGAGTCATATACTATAAATGAACTATGAAAGAGATGATGAAGTGTAAGTCCATGTTTCATTATTTAATTTTTAGTAGATTAAAAAAATTATATCATAATGTTACTATAATATCTCCCCACATTAGTGTCTTCATCTCAGCCACAACATGGTTCCATGATGTTACATCAATCGACACATGTTGCTAAGTGACGATTCTAATTTAACTACTGAACATGGCCTTGTGGGGGTTAACATGTTAGCCCCAATTATTTCATCTAATCTCATAATTTATGCCTTCATCTTTATACTTAATTATTTTTTCTAATACCATCAAACTATGCTACTCCTGGTTTTTCTGCATCACTGGTGTTTCAACACCTTTCATTTCCTTGGATCCACCATAATCAATATGTTTCTTTTGCTCTATAGGGATAAAATTGGAATGTGAAGATAGTGGTTGTACCTCTACACTGGGAGTAGAAACAGGTTGAGAAACTTATGGTTCACTTTCATTGCGAGCAACAACAGGTTAAGAAACCTGTTGTGCCTGAGGATTGGGAACATCATCATGTGTAGAATTAATTATCTGCAAAAGTGGTTTAAAAATTTATTTAGATAAAATATAATTATAAATGAACATATATTAACATATGGAAACAGGTTGAGAAACATGTTGTTTGGCTACAATACGATCAGCAATAGGTTGAGAAACCTGTTCCTCATGGGGATTCAGAGAATCATCGCGTGTAGATGTCATTATCTACAATAATTGTTTAAAAATTAATTTAAATAACATAAAAACAGAATTTAATAAGTATTAACATAAAGTAACATGATGTATATTTGAAAAAAAATAACATGATTATTGAAATCTCTTTTTTTAAAGGTTGAAGGGATTTGACCACTCTATCGGCTATCCAAATACCTTCATTGTGGTCTCATTTGACATAGAAAACACCATCTACACAGGGACCACTTCAAAATGATTGAAATTCCCCAATTAAAGGGTCCTCTTATGTTGAATTCTCATCAGGATCTTCAGTTGTTTTGGTCATTAACAGAATAGTTGACTAGTTTTGGTTTATGGTATCTGGAATATAAAATAATTGTCTTGTCTGTGATTTCATTATAAAAGGTTATTCTTTGAACCATTCCATATAGAAATCAACATTCACAAATCCTAAATCATCTATTTTAACTTCCCTTCTGTTATCAACACACTTGCATTGAAAAATAAACACTCAGAAAACACACAAATAACCTAAATCCCTAAATCCTCATGAAAATTGATTTTTTTTCCTAGGAGAAGAAGAAACCTATTGAAAATAGAGAAGAGATTAGGTATGTGGGAGATAATGGAGATAGAGTGGGAAGAATTATTGAATGGAAATATAATCTTCTCTTACATAATTCAAAAAAAATAACATAACCTAAGTTTGAGAAATCATAGAATTTTACAATTCTCATTGTCCAAAATAAATCATATCATAATAACATATAAATTGTGAATAAAATATCACTACATGAAAATCAATCCTAATATGATAAATATAAGTGAAAATAAAAACCTTTTCCCAAAAAATTTATAAAATATTGAAGTGAAAATTATATTTAGATTTTTCTGAAGGGAAATATATTACTATTGGAAACAGTATTCTAAATAGTTCCTAATAAAATGTTTTTAAATAGACACAAAGGTTTTAAAAATGAGAAGTAAAAATTAAATTAAAAATGATTAGTTTTAATAGAATCCATAATAATTCAAACCTCAAAATAACATAATGTATTTATGGGGAATGGCCTCTATAATGTGGTAAATAAGAGACCCTTAAGTCCTGGTGTTGCAGGTGTGTGAGACAATTAGTTTGTTTGGGGAATGATCTATGACCGATCACGAGATGAGTAGTGTGGTGATGAAATCCATGTTTGGAAATTCATTTTGGGTGTTATCTCATCATCATTTTTTGTAATTTTGGTAAGGATTAGATATGGTTCATCAAAATTCTATAAATTATTTGGTCACTAATAAGCCCATGTGAGGAAAAAGGTATTCAAATAGTAAGAGTCATGTATGGGTAAGTGGATGGGTCCTTGAGTTATTCAACTGGGTTCAGTGATGTGAGAATGTATGGGAGTTGTTGGAAATGATTTTGAGTGTAAATATTCAGATGATAATGAGATATGTTCATGCTTATATTTTGGTAGTGATGGAATTTCTTAGTACACATTGGGAGTGGTGTATAGGTGAACCTAACCAGTAGGTAGAGGTGTTTGGTTTTGTTTGTGTGCATAAGTGGATGAGTTCTACTGGTAGATAATAGATACTCATGTAAGGGTATCGATTAGAGGATATCAATAATAAATCAATGATCTCAACCAATAGAGCGGGGATTGGGTTGTTAGGGTAACTTAGTGGTGGGAGATTGTATATTTTGTAACATAATTCATGGGTTAAATCATGTGACAAATCATAATGAATTTTTATTTAGACATCTACACATGGGAAAGTAAGAAAACTTGATATTATTTAGACATCGTTTTAGAAACATATACTATGAATTATTGATCAGATTGAAAAGGTATTGATAAAGAAGATAATGCCTAATTTTTTTTGAATCATGGTAATATTAAAGAAGGATATTGGAATCGGGTGTCTGATGGGCAGGCTTACTGTGTAATTCCATTACCCCAATTACCCAAAGTTGGTGCATTATTACATAACATTGGCATGATACAAGGAATCATGTCTCGAATGAATGATTAGTTTAGTAGACATGGAATTACTAGATACATACATAAGTTTTACATTACATCATGAAATAAAGATAAACAACATTGTTCCCCCCTTGAACACACTCATATCCTTGGACTATCCCTGGAGGTTAATCATAAATTACTTCTTCACATACTGGGAAAAATAAAACATAGAGTGGGGTGATCTCAGATTCTCAATAAGGATAAAAATATAGTGTAAACATCATAAATAAGCATAAACATTTATGGAAATGTATAAGACTACAACACAAGCCTTTTAAAATTAAACTTCAACATAATATGGAAAAGATAAATCAAATAATTCAATATACTTATTCATATGGATATTATACTATTCGAATAATAACATGTAATATCAAAATATAATTTCATAATGATGGAATGCATAATGCCAGATATCATAACAACATAGTCAAGGCCTCGTTTCAAAACTGAAAATAAGATTCTATAAAGGCCTTATGCCAAGACAATAGTTTGTATCATGAGACATACCGATGCATTGAGGATCTATAGCGTGCTCCAACCATTACATACTAAGTCTAATGCATTTCCTATATGAAAAGTTTGAAACATAACATAAACATTCGTATTAAAGCTACAATACGAAATGTTAATATGTTAACCATAAACCATGAATGGAATAAAAATAACACATCCACAATCAATCATATCAAAAAACCTTCAATATAATATGGAAGATTTGTATCATAATAAATCAACTTCAAATAAGTATAAAATTCATTAAAGGATGTTAACGAAGATGAAGTCAAATTTATTTGAGAGGAATTTCTCTTTTGATTTTGAAATAATTTAAAAGTCATGTAATTATAAAATAAAAAAATTATTTTGAAAATATTATTATAATATTGTAAGGGATTCTTTAAAGGTTTTATAATGGTGGAAAATATCGGTACCCACCATATAAGTTTAAAAAATATTCTTACCTTAATTTATCGAAAAGGTCATAAAGTACCTTGTTTGGAAAAAAACAGAAAGATTCATTTCCAAAAATTTTATAAAAAGTCAAAAAAAGGGTATAAATTACTTTAACACATATTCTAGAAAATAGTAAAAATGTTTTTAAATATATTTTTAATAATCATGGATGTTTATTATAAAGAGGTCCCAGTAAATACTTATATAAAAACAACATCAGATAATAAAGAGATTATGAAATTATCCCTTACTTTGAACTTTTCCTTGGTTGTGGGTAATTTAACCTACTATATTATAGTTAAATCATTGTTATTAAATTATAAAAGAACTACATCCATAAATATGATATCATATATGATCTTCTAATATTTCTTTTGTTAATAATATTTTAGTAGTATCACTGTTTAAGGTGTTAACTAATTCATTTTCATTTATATGTTTTGTTAAGTAAGTCATGTTTGTTATGGAAATAAAGTATTTGATTCATATCCATAATGATATAATGTTATTAAATATTATAATAAAATGAAAATTATTTTTGAATGGTCATTATGGGGAATGAATATCATCGTGTTCGTTGAGGCGGTAATTCGTATGTGCGCACGAACGCTACTTCCATTTCATTTTTTTATTTTAAAAGGAAAGAAGACTAAATTATACATAGTTATATTGTTCTTCTCGGATAATATACCATTTTATATACATTATGTATGTTCATTAACACCATCCTTTATAAGTTCCATGTATGGTATGAAAGAGTCATATAACTTTGAGGGGGTAGTAGTCCACACTTTCTCAAATGAAATTATCATATATATACAACATGAAAAGATTAAATTTATGCTATAAAATAGAATTAAAAAAGATTATATATAAAATAAATTTCATTAATATCATATATTATTACAGTACCATCATAATGGACACCATAATAGGTGGTAGTAAAATATTTAACAATAATCGTTTGATGAGGTAGTACATCGCCGTCCACAAAAACATTATGTTCTATATCAATTAGAAGGAGGTTTTTGTAAGTTTATTTTAAATATTTAACATTAAAAAACCTATTATATTGAGTATATTGGTGTTTTTATAAAATAAATGATTAAATATTGTTTAGGGGGTTGGAGAAGTAAAAGAAAAAAGAGAACTTAAGAAGAGATGTTACCTTTAAATTGGGTAACTCCCTTTGGTTTAAACCAAAAGGATTCCTTGAAAAGCCTCATACCTAAGGTTGGGATTCTGGGAGTAAAAGAGGGATGTATGGAACTTAATAGGGAAGAGGTTGGACGAGCCATGGGGCTTGATAGGTGTGATAGATGGGTTAGAGTTTAGGGTTTTTTTATAAGGGGAAGGAGGGGATCTTTAGGATTGTTTGAAAATATTATTTTATTCTATAATTATTTCCAGTTTATAATAGCACAAAACTCATTAAAGTCGAATATACGATGACTCGTGATCGAAATAAAATAATCCAATAAGAATTGGATAGGTTTTGGATATTTATTTATTTTTTATAATCTAATTTATATAAATCATTCATTAATGAGGTAAACACTGCATCATTATTGTGTCATAAATAATTTTATTTATTTGATGTCTAAAAATTATAAAACAAATACCATGATCTAGGAAATATTTTTATATTTCAAATTAACCTTTATAGTTGAAGAGGTAACTTATATAACCCCATGTAAATTTGTTTTTCTAAAATATATTTGTTTATGTCATTTTTGACTTCACTTTAAATTAATTAATATAAAGTGTCATTATCACTCCCAAGTGGATCCATGGGGTCTGAAAATCGACCCAATTATGACCATGGTCAGATGTGTATAATTGAATAGGGTTAGGACATGTGTTAGGGTAATTTAATATTATTATATCAATAATATTTACCCTTATTTACCGGATTTACCTTTTAACCATGGTAAATAAAATATTTACCGAAATAATTATTCAAAATGTATAAAAATAATAGTTACCTATTTAAAAAATCCATATCTCCTAATTCCAAATATGGAATCCATTTTTCCAAATTCAAAACACAGAAGTTGTAAAAAATAATTTAAAATTAATTTCCATTTTCAAAACCAAAAAGTGGGATTTTAAGTAGTAAAAACTATCAAAATATTGACATGTGTTTATGTATAATTTAAATATGAAATTATATCCAATGAACTAAATTTTATTAAATGATAAAAATATAATCTAATTATACTTTATAACCACTGAAATTTATAATTTAACACTATAAATTATTTTGATTAAAAAAGTTTTATTTAATTAAAATTTAGTATTTTTCACTATTCATCAAAATATGAAAGTTATCAAAAAAGTGCCAAAAATATAACCTAGGAAAATTTTGATATTCCAAATCCAAAAATGAAGTCCAATTTGAATAATAAAATTTATATACTTTTAAAAAGTGGGTATTACATTTCATAATGGCTAGTTTGATTGGTTGCGGTGTGTTGGAACTCGAAGTTGCGTACAATGCAAGCTATTGTATTATTCAAAGAGAAGAATACTGTGGAAGAATGTGGTGTTGAATTATTCCCTCCTTCAATTAATTCTCAAAACTTCTATAATACTACTACATAAAATGATTCGGGTGGTTCTTCTTCATAAGATCCTCGGGTTCCCATGTTTCCTCTTCCATCTTTTGATTTCTCTATAGAACATTCACCAGACGAGTCGTCCAGTTTCTCAACACATTTTTCTAGTATCAATAATTCAGATATGGTATTCATAATAAGATAGATCAGGTTCCAGTTCTATTTCATCATAGTTGAGTACATGCGTTGGCTTAGGCATGTATTTTCTCAACAGTGATACATGGAACACATCATGAACTTTGGAGAGACTTGGTGGCATTGCTAATTGGTAAGCTACAACTCTAATTAGTTCAAGAATTTTGAAAGGTCCGGTGTACATGGGACATAATTTTCCTTTATTACCGAATCGTATAACACCATTTCATGGAGATACCTTCAAGAAAACATGATCTCCTACTTGAAATTTCAAATATTTCCTTCGTTTATCAGCATAGATCTTTTGCCTACTGTGAGCTGCTTTGATGTGGGTTTGGATAACATTTAGCTTTTTCACTATTTCCTCAACAAGTTCCGGGATTAAAAATTTTCTTTCACACACATCATCCCAACAAGTTGTTGTGAGACATCTCTTTCCATATAACGCCTCATATGGTGCCATCTGAATACTCGAATGGAAACTATTGTTATAGTAAAATTTTACCAAAGGTAAATAATGATCCCACATTCCTTGAAAACTATGTGAGAAAGACCTCAACATGTCTTCTAAGGATTGAATTGTCTGTTCTAATTGTCCATCAATGGTAGGGTGGTAGGCAGTACTCAAACGAAGTTCAGTATCCAGGGCCTTCGGAAGACTTTTCCAAAATCTTGATGTAAAATGGAGATCACGATTAGAAACAATCGATAGGGGTACTCCATGAAATCTAACAAGTTTATTAATATACAATCTTAGTAATTGTTCAAGTGGTAAATATTCTCTTATTTCAAGAAAATGTGCTGAATTTGTCACACAATCAACAATACCCATATTGCATCATTCCTTCTAGGAGTCTTTCATATCCCCATGACAAATTCCATTGTAATATCATCCCATTTCAACTCAGGTATGGGAAGAGGTTGCGTGACTTGTCCAGGATGTTGCCTTATAGCTTTCACTTGATGACAAACAATACATCTTGACACATATTCAACAATATCTCTCTTCATGTTGTCCCACCTAAAATGTTCCTTCAAATCTATATAAATTTTAGTTCTACATGGGTGTATAGAGAAATTGGAGCTATGAGAATCATCCAAAAATTCAATTTTTAGATCAGGTATTCCAGGAACATAATGTCCCTTCCCAAATTTCAAAATCCCATCATAATATACAAAGTTGATCAATCTACCATCGTTCATAGATTTAATTTTCTTTTGAAATTCTTCATCATCAACATGAGAACTTTTTATCCTTTATTATAAATATGGTTTAGAAACCATTTGAAAAAGTATCAATGTTTCACCATCCATGATTATTCCCATGTCCATTTTTACTAGATCCATGAACATAGGATCCGTTTCAACTCTCATTTTGTTCAAAACACCATGATCATTTCTTCTCAAAGATTATTGCACCATATTTTCCTTCCCCGAGTGGTAGTGTATAGTGAAATCATAATCCTTGAGTAGTTTGAGCCATCTCATTGGGCTCATGTTGAGTTCTTTCTGTGAGAAAATATACTTCAAACTCTTGTGATTGGTATATATCTCACATTTTTCACCATAAAGATAGTGTCTCCATATCTTCAATGAAAAGATTACAGCTCGTAACTCAAGATCACGAGTAAGATAGTTTTGTTCATGAATTTTTATCTATCGTGATTCATAGGAAATAACTCTATCTTTTTGTATAAGGACACAACCAAGTCCTTTCTTTATTACATCACTATAAATAAAAAAACCCATCACTCTCTGATGGTAGAGTAATTATAGGATAATTGACTAACATTATCTTCAGTTCTTCAAAATATTCTTCACACTCTTTTGTCCAAACAAATCTAACCCCTTTACGCATGAGATTGGTTAATGGGTTATCAAATTGGGAAAAATTTTGGACAAAACAACGATAATAACCTGCTAAAACAATAAAACTACGTACCCCAGTTATAATCATCAGTGCTGGAAATTCTTTGATTGCTATTGTCTTAGAAGGGTTAATGGAGATTCCATCCTTATAGAAAATATAGCCATGAAAAGAAATCATCTGAAGCCAAAATTCACACTTGATAAACTTCCAGTATAATTCATTTATTTTGAGGGTTTTTAGAATAGTGCAGAAGTGATTTTCATGATCTTTTTAGCTTTTTGAGTATACCAAGATATAAAAAATAAATATCAGTACAAATTCATTAAGATATTCCTTGAAAACTCTATTCATTAGATCCTTGATAGCATAGGGTACATTAGTCAGTCCAAAAGACATTATTGTAAACTCATAATGCCTGTACCTGGTTCGAAATGTTATTTTTAAAATTTCTTCCTTCTTCACACACAACTGATGATATCTAGATTGATGGTAAATCTTTGAAAAACATTGAGCTCTATGAAGGTTGTCGAATAAATAATTAATGCAAGGAAGGGGATACTTATTCTTTATTGTTATATCATTTATCTCCCTATAGTCAATGCACAACCTAATAGATCAATCTTTCTTCTTAACAAAAAGGAAAAGGGCTCCCCATAGAGAAAAAATAGGGAAAATAAATCCCCTATTACTCAGTTCCTCTAGTAGTTTCTTTAGTTCCACTAATTCCACAGTGGCCATTCATTAAGGGGTATTCGATATGGGCCTTGAACCAGAAATTATGTCAATAGAAAACACAATTTCTCTCTTTGGAGGATTTCTAGGTAAATCCTATGGAAACACATCAACATATTCTTGCACAATAGGTACATCCTCTATATAAAAATTCATTTCCTCACCCATAGTTATTTCATTCTCTTCCTCCCCAATAATTACGTTTAGTTGAGCTATTGGGGGTGGATCTAGATAAGAATTTGGTGGTGAGGTTTCTGGTCTAAATATAAGGAACTCCTTATCATAATCGAAAATTGTAACCTCCTTCTTCTTATAATAAATTTTCACATCATGGTCCAAAATCCAATCTATACCGATTATTATATACATTTCAATCATGGGTATGACGATGATATTATTAGATAAATAACATTTATATGCCCTAATGGATACTAATTCAAAAAACTTTTTTGAAATGATACTTCCTTTGATGTTTGGAATGACAACTCCTTTGTTAAATAAAATTGTAAATATCTAATTAACATACAAGAATTGGAAGATATAAAACAATTCAATGATCCAGAATAAAATAAAGCATTGAATAAACTTGAGGAAACCATTAAATTACCTGCCACCACATCTTTAGGAGCTTCAACCTCAGTAGTAGTGATAACATAAACTTGGCATTTATCCCTTGGCCTTTTCTGTGGAATGTTTTATTTGAAATTAGGATATTAATTTAAAGACCTGGAAATTTCAAGGAAATTTTTTTTCTTAATTTTCTTTGGAATTTTACAAGGACGCAGTTTCTGACGACGCCTGATTCCGAGGCCCGGTGTGCCCAGAATCATTTTCCGAAGTTTAGTTCGGGTACGTTCAGTGAACCAACGAGTGGGTTTTTCTAACTTTTGAACCGGTGCTCGAAATTGAAATCCAAGGGCACCGATGAAATTGCAACGTCGACAATTTCTTAAGGGGACCTTTACCGTAGTTGCGTTTGCTCGGGAGGAGAAGTTTAAATTTGTGGGTTTTATATGAAGTGAATAAAATTGTGGAACAATTTTATTTTTGTATCTAAGTGGCTATATCCTACATGGGGGAGTTGGGGTGGGGCACCTAACTACCAATGTGAGGATAATAGTGAGGTGGGTCCCACACGATCCCCAACCTTACAACTTCCCATAACTCTCATAACCTTTCCCACCCTCATTAATTTGTAACTCTAAAAAAACCCCTCTTTAACTCTCCCAACATTTAAGAGGACCTTCTATCTCCCTCTCTTAACTCTTGCCAACATACACAAATTAATTAATTGAACCTACTCAATTAATTAATTAAGTGTTTTGAGTTTTGAAATTTGAGATGGCTTGTGTTAATAAAATAACGAGGGTAGTTTTTTTTTATTTTGAGAGGGCTTTCGTTGTGCTAAGGAAGATTGGGAGAGAATTCATGTGAAGAAGAAGATGAATTCCTTCTCGACGAAGAATGAAATCTTCTTCGACGAAGAACGCCGGTTCCACAAAGAACGATCGACGTGCCATCTTTTCTCTTCTCCGTGACAAGTGATGAGATGCTTCATCAAACGCACTCCGACGTCGCCTACGAATTCTTTCTTCACGGCGCCATTTTCCACGACGCCCGACGTGTGACATAAATTATCAAGGTAGGGGATTTATTTTATTTTTGTTCGAGATTACTCCCTTAATTTTTTATTCTTCGTGAATATGTCCAACTGCTATTGTTTAACGAGAGGGGGCCAGACCGCACAAAGATGGCCGACCCACCTCTTTTTTCCATGTTGGATTCTTTTGTGGTTTGTAATGGGAGTGGCACGGTGCCGTCGCACCGCGCGGGATCGTGCAGCAAGAAATACGTGGCGTCGTCATGCCGCGCCGTGAAATCATACAAGGACGCGACGCCGTTGCGCCGCGTCGGTGAAACCCGAAAATACCACGGCCGGAGCGGGGCTGCGGCAGAGGGGCGCGGTGTCGTCGCGCCGCGCCGGACAAACCAGGCCGCGGACGGTTCCGGGCCACGGCGGAGCAGGTTGACCGGCGGCTGATTCCAGGCCGCTGGTGTTGGCGAAGGAGGAAGGACCGGTCATCGCCGTTCCTTGATGGCAGAACCGGCCGGACGGTGCGGGCCGGCCGGACAAAGGGAATACCGGGGGAATTAATTCCCCCAGTAGGCTAAGCAAGTGGCCCCATTAATGGGGTCGCGGTTACAGGGAAACCGGGCCGGGCCGTGCCCAGCCAGGCCGGGCCACGAAGGGCCGGACCGACCCGGACCCGAGTCGGGTCAACCCGGTTCGGGCCGACCGGGGGGTCACGGGCCGGGTCGGTCCGGGCCCGAAACCCCCGTTTTCGGACCGTCTTCAGTCTTTTGCCCATAACGTGGGCTACGGACCTCCGATCGATGCACCATCAGTTGCGTAGAGATACTTGGAACGAGATGGACGTTTAGGTATATCGTAATCAAGGTTTCAGAATACTTTGGGTTCGGCCGGGTTGGTTCGTACACGAAACCAACCGGGCCCTCGGAGTGGAAATGCTCATAACTTGAACTCCGGACGTCCGATTGACGTGCTGTCGACTTTGATAGATTCCTCTAAGAGAGGAGGATCTTTTAGCTTAATCTGCTCTAGGTTTGGAAGCCATCGGAGTGCGGTCGGGTTGGTTTGCTCACGAAACCAACTGGGCCCCTAGAATGAAAATACTAATAACTCACAGACCGGGCGTCCGATTGACGCGCCATCTGTCTCGTTGATTTCCTCTTGATGAGACGGAACTTTTGGAATACATCACCCGAGTTTTGGTTTCTGTTGGATAGTGGCCGGGTTGGATTGTACCAGAAATCCAACCGGGCCCTAGGAACGAAAAAGATGTTATCTTTCAGACTGGACGTCCGTTTGACGAACCGTCAGCAGTGTTGGTGATCGCGTGGAGAAACGGTCCCTTTGAGTATACCATATGTGAGTTCGGGGTACATTTGAGTTACGACCGGGTTGGTTCGCACTCGAAACCAACTGGGCCCCAAGGACGAAAAGGCTAATAACTCACAGACCGGGCGTACGATTGACACGCCGTCTGTTGCGTTGAGAGCCCTATGACGAGGCGTTCCTTTGAGATAATTCTTCGTGGGACTTTGAGATACTTGGAGTATCGACCTGTAGCTCGTGGAGCGGACCCTCCCAGAGACGAGCGTGCGGAGTACGGAGACCGTGTAGATGACTGAAACCTGACAAATTCTTGACCGACTCGACTTGGAGTGAGTCGACTAGCCCAGTGGACGGAGCGCCCGATATTTTGTGGCAGACCCACGGCGGACGGAGCGCCTGGTAGTTGGCAGCAGACCCGCGGTACTCGACCGGAGGAGTACCTCTGTAGGCTATTAGGGGGAGCGCCCGATATTTGGCGGTAGACCCACAGCGGACGGAGTGCCCAGTATTTGGCAGCAGACCCGCGGTACTTGATAGGAGGAGTACCTCAGAGACTTGGATTAGTGAGCAGTACCTCAGAGTCATGACAGGACCACTGTACACTCCAGAGACGGAGATCTTCAGCAGTTACGGTTTCAATAATGAAAATCCTGGTTTGAACTGAGTCTATGACCTTGTGTTTGCCTCAAGATTGGGATGGGTCTCTTGATAACTTAGGTATATGTATGGGCATATACCTGGGTAGTGGTTATCCGTTGATTTCATAATCTTTGTGTTTCCTCATGATTGAGATGGGTTACTTGATAACTTAGGTATATGTATGGGCATATGCCTAAGTAGAGGTTATCTGTTGAGATCATCTTTGTGGTTATCCTTGTTGGTTTTAGTGAGACCTTGAGGGTCTCGGAGTCCCTACTGAGTATCGTTATACTCACCCCAGCACGGGCTATGCCCGCACCTCGTTGTGTTGGTTGCAGACGACGGGCAGTGCTGACGGAGGCCGAGTTTTCAAGGAATGGACGGTACCCGGAGGTGGACTACACGACGAGCCAGTATCCAGAGGTGGACTTCAAGGTGAGACGACACTTGGAGGAGGTTTACGGGCGAGAGCGTTGTGTAGGCTATCTGTACCTACCCTTCAGGTAGGATCCGTGGTGGACGATCCAGGAGCTGCACCATCTGTACCTACCCTTCAGGTAGGATCCGAGGAGGATGTCCCAGGAGCCGCTTCCTTTCTTCCAGCTGTTGTCTTTTTCTGTTGTACTTTTGTTCAGTTGTAGTTGTACTTTCAGTTGGGTTTGTATTCTGTCCCATTTACTTTTCAGCACTTCTCTTTGTACTTAGTGTTTTACTTCCACTTGTACTCTGTGGTGTTTTGTTTACTTTATAAAGGCAATGCCTTCCCAGTTATCAGGATTTATGCCTTTGGTGCTAGTCGCCATCCCCTGGCCTATGGAAGGTGGGCTTGAGGTAGTCACGACATAGGCCCCGAGGACGGGTCGTGACAAATTGGTATTAGAGGAGTCGGTTCTACCGCAGAACTTATAACTATGATATTTGCTTTCTGTGAAGCAATAGTGTTAAGGGTACCGAGTGTGGTCTTCAGTTCAGGGAGTCCAGTGTTGGTGCGGGCGGCCGACGTATCCATACATCAGGACCTGGATAACTTATTTTCTACTTTGTGCATGAAAACACTGATTTCATGTGTGTTTCCAGAAGTTTTTAAATGTCAGAACAAACCAGGTCAGCTCACCAGGTATAATCTTTTGACCGTGTCATGTTTGTTTCTTTCAGGATTCCTCCCCGCGGACGACCAGCTAGAGCCCTGAGAGTTGTTTGTACTGACAGCCCGCTGAGCGACATGGCCTCAGTACAGGGCTCTATTTCAGTTGAGGCACCAGTGGAGGCACCAGCGGTACTACTACCCGTTGGGCCACCGATGCCACCAGCCCCAACAGCATAGGTTGCACGTCGCTTGAGCACACTGCACGAGTTCCAGTGCCAGAGGCCACCCAGGTTCAGGGGAGAGACGGACTCGCAGGCGGATGAGGATTGGCTGGAGGCTGTGGTGAGAGTCTTCAGGCTAGTGGGGACGCCAACAGACTTCATGGTGATCCTTGCCGCCATCCTTCTTCAGGAAGCAGCAGGTAGATGGTGGAGCCTGATGCTCCTGATGCATGACGAGGCGACACTTCTTTGGGTAGACTTCGAGAGCCTGTTCTGGGCAGAGTTTGTACCAGCCACCCTTCGAGTAGTGCGTATACAGGTGCGACTTCAGCTACGGCAGGGCAGCATGACAGTGGCGCAGTATTCTGCGAGGTTCACAGACCTCTCGCGCTTCTCCACATATATGGTACGGGACCCGCTCTTCAGGGCCCGAACCATTGAGCAGGGGCTCAGGCGAGAGATTAGAGCTTCTGTTGTTTCTCACAGCATTCTGACGTAGACAGGGGTGTTGGAGAGAGCCCTCTTAGTGGAGAGTTTACTTGCTGAGAAGTCTCCAGTAGCAGGACACACCACTAGCTGGCTTGCGGTAGAGTCTTCTGCAGTAGGCAGTAGACAGATGACGCAGAGGTCCAAGAGGGCCAGACCTACCGGTGGCCGACTACACGACTCAGGTTCAGTTGTGCGTGGGAAACAGGGTGGAGTCAGAGCCAGTCGTACCGAGAGTGGACAGTGTTACTCCTGCGGCGGAATTGGTCACATGGCACATGATTGTCCGACCCGCCATACAGATGACCAGTAGTTAAATGAAGAACCTCCCAGGCAAAGGTAGAGGTTCGATCAGGGCGGACCGCAAGGAGCAGGCGACCATGGTAGAGGAGATGGCCGTGCAGCTGGAGGTGGATGACGCTTTGGGGTGTTTCCACCACCACCACCAGGAGGTCCACCCCGACCACAGGGGACAGGAGGAAAAGGGAGAGCTCAGCTTCAGGCAGCTGAGGCCTATGGTCATGGAGCTCCGGAAGCAGATGGACAGGATCGGGACTAGCTCCAGACCTAGAGGCTATTGATCATGTTGCTGCAAGTTTTGTTGTTGTTACATTCGTGTCTTTGTACTATGAGCTTCAATAATAAAAAGACACTTATCTTTAAGATTTTTGCTTGCCTGTCCTTTTGTTTGGTTGATACTCAGTGGTCCCGGTTAAGACTGTTGACTTGACCCTCACTTTTCGAGATTTCTACTGGAGGAGACCTAGTGACCTCACACTGATGCCGACAGTGTGACTCGACCCTTGGAGGCCAGAGTGACAGTTGTATCTCTTGGTAGTTACGCCGAGGCCTTACTATGTCATCCATGGCATGAATGCATCATTCAAGTTAGGAATGATTATATTAGGCAATGAATGTGGTTCATCCAGGGGATGAGATCAGATTTCTCTTATCGGAAAGGAAGAAATCATAACAGCTCTTGTGAGACTAGAGAAGGACCAGGTCATCCAAGAGCGCATGAGGAAAGCACAGGGCCGACAGAAGCCTTATGCGGATAGGACTTGGAGCCCTCTAGAGTTCGAGGATGACGATCATGTCCTTATAAGAGTTTCATCTCGACGAGGTTTACGGAGATGTGGCCAAGGCGGAAAGTTATCCCAGAGGTTCAGTGGACCTTATTAGGTCCTCAGCTGGGTAGGCAAAGTGGTTTACCGCTTGACGCATCCACCTCAGTTTCACCAGGTGCACGGCGACTTCCACGTATCTCAACTGAGGAGATACGTGCTTGACCCTTCGCATATCATCGACCATGGGGAGCTGGACTTTGGCGATGAGGTGACTTTCACGGAGGTTCCAGTGGGAATCGAGGATCAACAGGAGCAAATCCTATGAGGATAGACGATTCCTCGGGTGCGCTTCCACTGGAAGTACGAGAACCTCCAGGTGAG
Organism: Viscum album; assembly: GCA_963277665.1. Classification (NCBI taxonomy): domain Eukaryota; kingdom Viridiplantae; phylum Streptophyta; class Magnoliopsida; order Santalales; family Viscaceae; genus Viscum; species Viscum album. The sequence continues at coordinate 1,750,540,637 of OY728126.1, forward strand.
CACATGGGAGCGGAAGGCCCAGATGTGTGCTCAGTACCACTTTTGTATCCCTAGTTTGTGATGAAGCTTTACGGGGACGTAAATGCCTGAGGTGGGAGTAATTTAAAGACCCGGAAATTTCAAGGAAATTTTTTTCATAATTTTCTTTGGAATTTTACAAGGACGCAGTTTCTGACGGCGCCTGATTCCGAGGCCCGGTGTGCCCGAAATCATTTTCGAAGTTTAGTTTGGGTACGTTTAGTGAACCAACAAGTGGGTTTTTCTAACTTTTGAACCGGTGCTCGGAATTGAAATCCGAGGGCACCGATGAACTCGCAACGCCGAAAATTGCTTAAGGGGACCTTTACCGCAGTTGCGTTTGCTCGGGAGGAGAAGTTTAAATTTGTGGGATTTATATGAAGTGAATAAAATTGTGGAACAATTTTATTTTTGTATCTAAGTGGCTATATCCTACATGGGGGAGTTGGGGTGGGGCACCTAACTACCCATGTGAGGATAATAGTGATGTGGGGCCCACACGAGCCCCAACCTTACAACTTCCCATAACTCTCATAACCTTTCCCGCCCTCATTAATTTGTAACTCTCAAAAAAACCCCTCTTTAACTCTCCCAACGTTTAAGAGGACCTTCTCTCTCCCTCTCTTAACTCTTGCCATCATACACAAATTAATTAATTGAACCTACTCAATTAATTAATTAAGTGTTTTGAGTTTTGAAAGTTGAGATGGCTTGTGTTAATAAAATAAAGTGGGTATATTTTTTTTATTTTGAGACGGATTTTATTGTGCTAAGGAAGATTGGGAGAGAATTCTTTTGAAGAAGAAGAGGACTTCTTTCTCGACGAAGAACGACATCTTCTTCGACGAAAAACGCCAGTTCCACGAAGAATGATCGACGCGCGATCTTTTCTCTTCTCCGCGACAAGTGAGGAGATGCCGCATCAGACGCACTCCGACGTCACCTACGAATTCTTTCTTCGCGACGCCGTTTTCTGCGACGCCTGACGTGTGACATCAATTATCAAGGTAAGGGATTTATTTTATTTTTATTTGAGATTACTCCCTTAATTTTTTATTCTTCGTGAATATGTCCAACTGCTATCGTTTAACGAGAGGGGGCCGGACCACAAAAAGACGGCCGAACCACCTCCTTTTTCCATGTTGGATTCTTTTGTGGTTTGTAATGGGAGTGACACGGTGTCGTCGCACCGCGCGGGATGGTGCAGCAAGAAATGCACGGCGCCGTCGCGCCGCGCCGCGAAATCATACAAGGACGCGACACCATCGCGCCGCGTCGGTGAAACCCGAAAATACCACGGCCGGAGCGGGGCCGCAGCGGAGGGGCGCAGTGCTGTCGCACCGCGCCGGACGAACCTGGCCGCGGCCGGTTCCGGGCCGCGGCGGAGCAGGGTGACCGGCAGCCGGTTCCGGGCCACCGGTGTCAGCGAAGGAGGAAGGACCAGCCGTCGCTGGTCCTTGTTTGGCAGAACCGGCTGGATAAAGGGAAAACCAGGGGAATTAACTCCCCCGGCCGGCCAAGCAAGCGGCCCCATTAATGGGGCCGCGGTTACAGGGAAACAGGGGGCAGTGCCCCCGCCCCCCTGCGAGCCGGAACGGCTCGGCCGTTTGGCCGAGCCAGCTGGCGCCGCGCGCCGGGTCGTGCCCCGCCGGGCCGGGCCGCACCAGGCCGACCCGGACCCGAGTCGGGTCGACCCGGTTCGGGCCGACCGGGGGGTCTCGGGCCGGGTCGGTCCGGGCCCGAAACCCCCGTTTTCGGACCGTCTTCGGTATTTTGCCCATAACATGGGCTACGGATCTCTGATCGACGCACCGTCAGTTGCATAGAGATCCTTGAAACGAGACGGTCGTTTTGGTATATCGCACTCAAGGTTTCAGAATACTTTGGGTTCGGCCGGGTTGGTTCGTACACGAAACCAATCGGGCCCTCGGAGCAGAAATGCTCATAATTTGAAGTCCGGACGTCCGATTGACGTGCCGTAGACTTTGATGGATTCCTCTAAGCGAGACGGATCTTTTGGCTTACTCCACTCGAGGTTTGGATTCTGTCGGAGTGCGGTCGGGTTTGTTCGCTCACGAAACCAACCGGGCCCCTGGAATGAAAAGGCAATAACTCACAGATCGGGCGTCCAATTGATGTGCCGTCTGTCTCGTTGATTTCCTCGTGATGAGACGGAACTTTTGGCATACTTAGGCCGAGTTTTGGTTGCTGTTGGATAGTGGCCGGGTTGGATTGTACCCGAAATCCAACAGGGCCCTTGGAACGGAAAAGCTGTTATCTTTCAGACTGAACGTCCGTTTGACAAACCGTCAGCGGTGTTGGTGATCGCGTGGAGAAACGGTCCCTTTGAGTATACCCTATGTGAGTTCAGGGTACAATTGAGTTATGGCTCGGTTGGTTCGCACTCGAAACCAACCGAGCCCCTAGGACGAAAAGGCTAATAACTCACAGACCGGGCGTCCAATTGACGCGCCGTCTGTTGCGTTGAGACCCCTATGACAAGGAGGTCCTTTGAGATACTTCTTCATGGTACTTTGAGATACTTGGAGTATCGACCTGTAGCTCATGGAGCGGACCCTCCCAGAGATGAGCGTGCGGAGTACGGAGACCGTGTAGACGACTGAAATCTGACGACTGCTTGACCGACTCGACTTGGAGTGAGTCGACTAGCCCAGTGGACTGAGCGCCCGATATTTGGTGGAAGAACCATGGTGGACGGAGCACCTAGTAGTTGGCAGCAGACCCGCGGTACTCGACCAGAGGAGTACCTCTGTAGGCTAATAGGGGGAGCGCCCGATATTTGGCAGCAGACCCACATCGGACGGAGCGCCCAGTATTTGGCAGCCGACCCGCGGTACTCGACAAGAGGAGTACCTCAGAGACATGGATTAGTGAGCAGTACCTCGGAGTCGTGACAGGACCACTGTACACTCTAGAGACGGGGCTCTTCAACAGTTACAATTTCAATAATGAAAATCTTGGTTTAGGCTGAGTCTATGACCTTGTGTTTTCCTCATGATTGAAATGGGTCGCTTGATAACTTAGGTATATGTATGGGCATATACCTGGGTAGTGGTTATCCATTGATTTCATAATCTTTGTGATTCCTCATGATTGATATGGGTTAATTGAAAACTTAGGTATATATATGGGCATATACCTAAGTAGAGGTTATCTGTTGAGATCTTCTTTGTGGTTATCCTTGTTGGTTTTAGTGAGACCTTGAGGGTCTCGGGGTCCCTACTGAGTATCATTATACTCACCCCTGCACGGGGTATTCCTGCACCTCGTTGTGTTGGTTGCAGATGACGGGCAGTGCTGACGGAGGCTGAGTGTTCGAGGACTGGACGGTACTCAGAGGTAGACTACACGATGAGTCAGTATCCGGAGGTGGACATCACGGTGAGACGACACTCGGAGGAGGTTTACGGGCGAGAGCGTTGTGGAGGCTATCTGTACCTAGCCTTTAGGTAGGATCCGTGGTGGACGATCCAGGAGCTGCGCCATCTGTACCTACCTTTCAGGTAGGATCCGAGGAGGACGTCCCAAGAGACTCTTCCTTTCTTCCAGCTGTTGTCTTTTTCTATTTTACTTTTGTTCAGTTGTAGTTGTACTTTTAGTTGGGTTTGTATTCTGGCCCATTTACTTTTCAGCACTTATCTTTGTACTTAGTGTTTTACTTCCGCTTGTACTATGTGGTGTTTGTTTACTTTATAAAGGCAATACCTTCCCAGTTATCGGGATTTACGCCTTTGGTGCTAGTCGCCAGCCCCTAGCCTATGGAAGGAGGGCTTGGGGTAGTCACGGCACGGGCCCCGAGGACGGGTCGTGACAATTAAAGTGCATAATTTTCCATCTCCCTGCAATTGTATCATTGAACATTGGTAGCCTCTTACTTCCCCTTACAATCACAAGCAAGATGGACTTTCTTTCCACATTTGTAAAATACTATTTTTTCTTTTAGACATGATCTAGGGTGTTTCCTTCCACAATTATCATAGGGTGGAAATTCAACTCTTCCCTTCTTCCCTATTTCCTCATTTCCTTTCCCAGAGTGTCTAACAGATCTGTTCTTCTCTTGTTTTTCTTTAAAGTCATAAGACTTAGAGAATTCCTTTTTTGTCTTGATAGAAAATGAGACAATATCATCATATGACAAGAAGGATTGTGAGATTAATGATAAATGGAGAAACGGTTTAAACCCATGAAATAATCAATCAATATTACTCCTTGGTTTATGTATATAATCTGTAGCATGCCATGATAACCTTGTAAATATATCCTCATACTTTGTGAAATTCTCATCCTCCTTTTTCCTCAGACTTAGCAATTATCTTTCCATATCCGCTCGATGGTCACTAGGAAAGTATTTTTCTATGAAAATATTTTTATACTCCCTCCATTCCATATCTGATAATTCATCATCTTACTTTGTGTTTTGAATCAATGACCACCATTCATCTGTATCTCTTGTGAGGTGAAAAAATTCCATGATAACTTTTTCCATTTTTCTACTCCCCAAAGAATGAAATATTTTCTATAAGGAAATTATAAATTTCTTAGATACAAATAGAATAGTATTCCAATTAACATTTAGTGGTTTTCTCCTCACAAATAAATATAACATTGATCCTCTGTGTTGTGGATCAGGGTGTTCCATACGGGTAAGGTTATTATTCATAACCTGAGTGAGTTGTCCTAGTATGTTGATAAGCTAATCAGAACCAGTTGAATCACCATCTCTACTATAATAATCGTGAGTATAAGGGAAATCTCTACATGGATTATGTTCATTGTTATGGTTTCTATTCCTTCCACTAGTCACCATTTATAAACAATACCCTACACTATATTAGTTTATGAATCAAAATACATAATTCCAAACATGTAAAAAACTTAATCTAAATTGAACAATTTATGGATATAATCCATAATCATAAAAATATTTTCTTTGAAGAAGTATATACTCATAAATCCTTCAAAATGGTTTGTAAATAAAATGTGAATTATCCTAAGAATATCCCCCGGGAGTTTCGTAACTGAGATTGCAGCTTGGCCTGTTGTCGTGTACCAGGATACCCTGGGTCAAGCTTGAAACTCCTTGTCAGAGTTTTCACTCCTAGGTACATCTGTGCCAGAGCCACCTCTACTTGATCATATCTAGACAAGGATGTATTTCTTTGAAAATAAACAATATATCTACATTACCAGAATTCAAGGGTGTTCTTATATACTAATCCTCAAATTCTATCTTAGGTTAATGTTCACTAACCAGAGTTTCTCTAAATGTACCTTCGAATATTTGTACTAAACTTACTCTGATACCAACTATAATGCCTCGAACCCAGTTACCCCGATTCAATGCATTATTACATAACATTAGAATGATACAAGGAATCATGTACCAAAAGTCCGATCAGTTTAGTATTATTGGAAACAAGATACATACATAATTTCAACATTACAACATGAAAAGAAATACAACACTAATTTATTCCATTAGAAACAACCAAGCATCCTTCATTATGCCTGAAATTCACTCATAACTATCTTCTTCATATCATGGGAAAATAAAACATAAGAAAGGGGTGAGGTTAAATTCTCAGTAAGAGTAAGCAATATAGTGGAAGATAGAATAAACATTAGGCATGGTGAATAAATGAAAACACATGCCTTTACAACTAATAAACATGCACAGTTTATGATAGGAATATTATCTAAGTAAATAATGCCATAATAAAATACAGTCATGGGTATTATAACAGCCTAATAACCACATGAACCATCAATATTATTTTCATAATGGGGAATGTATAATGCGGGACATCCTGAAACATTTTTTCAAGGCCTCGACCAAGACCTCTAAAAATGATTAAGGCCTTGGACAAAACCCATATATATAATTGGGATAGGCTTCAGCCAATTCCACATCTAATTATCTCATGAGACCTACTGATGCACCGAGGAGCTATGGCGGAATCCACCCATCACTTACTAATTCCAATTCATTCCTCATATGAAAAGGTTGAAACATAAAATAAACATTCGTATTAAAACTAACATAGGAAATGTTAATACGTTAACCATAAACCATTAATGGTATAAAAATAACACATCCACAGTAAAACATATCACAAAACCTTCAATATAATATGAAATATTTGTATCATAATAAATCAACTTCAAACAAGTATAAAATCCATTAAAGTATGTTAACATAGATGAAATCAAATTTATTTGAGAGGAATATCTTTTAATATTTTTGAAATAATTTAAAAGTCATGTAATTATAAAAGAAAAAATTTATATTGGAAATATTTTTTATAATATTGTAAGGTAAACTTTAAAGGTGTAATAATGTAACTGAATAACCGCACCCACCATATAAGTTTTAAAAAATATTTTTCCTTAATTTGTCGAATAGGTCATAAAGTACCCTATTTGGAAAACGACAAAAATATTCCTTTCAAACAATTTTATAAAATGTAAAACAAGGGTATAGATAACTCTAAACCAGAGTATAGTAAATAGTAAAAATGTTTTGAAATACAGTTTTAGGAAACACAGATGTGGATGATAAAGAGGTCCCGGTAGATACTTACGTAAAAACAACCTCGGATAATAAAGAGATTGTGCAATTAACCCTTACCTTGTATTTTTCCTTGGTCGAGGGTACATTAACCTCTTGTATAATAGTTAAATAATTGTTATTAAATTATAAAAGAACCAAATAAATAAATATGATATCAAATATGATCTTATAATATGTCTTTGTAAATAATATTTTAGTAGTATCATTGTTTTGGGTGTTAACTGATTCGTTATTCTTTTATATGTTTTGATAAGTAAGTCAGGTTTGTTATGGATAGGATGTATTTGAATCATATATAAAATGATATAATTTTATTAAATATTATAATAAAATTAAAATTATTCTTGAATGGCTATGATGGGGAATGAATCTCATCGTGTTCGTGGAGACGATAATCCATACGTACGCACGGACGCTACATCCATTACATTTTTTTTTATTTTAAAAGGAATGAAGACCAAATGATACATAGGTATACTATTATTAAAGATTAGTATAATATTTTATATAAATTACTTATGTCCATTATCACCATCTATTCTATGTTCCATGTATGGTATAAATGAGTCAAATCACTTTGAAGGAGTTGAAGACCGTACTTCCCCAAATGAAATTATCTTATATATACAACATGAAAATAATAAAGGTATGCTATTAAAGATAATTAAAGAATATTATAGATAAAATAAATATCATAAAAATAATATATAATTCTAGTTCCATCTTAATGGCCATCATAAGAGCTGGTAGTAGAATATTGAATAATCATCGTTTCGTGAGGCAGTAGTTCACCATCCACAAAAACATTATGTTCTATATCAATTAAAAAAGTGTGTATTATTTTAGTTAAAATAATTTTCATAACAAAAACCTAGTATATTTAGAATACTGTTTTTGTTATAAAATAATAGAATAAACATATTTTAGGGGGTTGGAAAAGTAAAATTAAAGAAAATAACTTAAGAGGAGATGTTACCATTAAATTGGGAAACTCCCTTTGGTTTGATCCAAAAGGCTTCCTTGAATTGCCTTTTACCTAAGTGAAGGCTTCTAGGAGTAATATAAGGACATAGGGAGATTAATTGGTCATAGGTTGGACGAGCCAAATGTATTGATAGGTGCAAGGAATGGGTTAGAGGTGAGGGATTTTTATAAGGGGGAGGAGGGGCTCTTTAGGAATGATTAAAAATATTCTTTTATTATATAATACTTTTCCATTTCAAATTGTCCAAAACTCATTAAATTAGATAATAAGATTTATAATGTTAAAAATAAAATCATCCAATAATAATTGGTCTAGTTTTTGATATTGTTTTAATTTTTATAATCTAATTTATTTAAATCATTCATTAATGTGGTAAACATGACATCGTTAATGTGTCATAAATAATTATATTTATTTGATGTCTAAAAATTATAAAAAAATACCATAATGTAGGAAATATTTTTAAATTTCAAATTTATATTTATAGTAGAAGAGAGAACTTATATAACCCCATGTAATTTGTTTTTACAAAAATATATTTGTTTATGTTATTTTTGTCTTTACTTTAAATTAATTAATATAAAGTGTCATTATCACTCCCATGTGGCTCCATGGGGTCCCAAAATCTACCCAAGGATGACCATGGTCGGACATGTATTAGCAAATAAGTTTAGGACATGTGTTATGGTAATTTAATATTATTATAATATTATTTGTTACCCTTATTTACCAGATTTACCTTTTAACCATGGTAAATAAAATATTTACTGAAGTAATTATTCATAATGTACAAAAATTAAAGTTAACTATTTAAAAAAAATTTACATCATAATTCCAAAAATAGAATCCATTTTTCCAAATTAAAAACAATGAAGTTTCAGAAATTAATTTAAAATTAATTCCCGTTGTCAAAACCAAAAAGCGTGTTTTTAAATGGTAAAGACTATCAAAATATTGACATGTGTTTATGTACAATTTAAATGTGAAATTAAATCAAATGATATAAATTATATTAAATGATAAAAATATAATATAATTATACTTTAAAAACACTAAAATGTATAACTTAGCACCATAAATTATTTTGATTAAAAAAGTTGTTTTTAATTAAAATTTAGTATTTTTCATTATTCATCAAAATATAAAGTTATCAGAAAAGTGCCAAAAATTTACCATAAGATAAATAATATATTCCAAATCCAAAAAATGAAGTCAAATTTGAATAATAAAATTTATAAAATTTTAAAAAGTGGGTAGTACTATTCATAACGGCTAGTTTGGTTGGTCGTGGTGTGTTAGAACTCGTAGTTGCTTACAACACAGGATATTGTATTATTCAAAGAGAAGCATAATGTGGAAGATTGGGGTGTTACATAGTAGCCCAAGATGGTAAAGAATGACCTCTAGATACACTTTTTAGGGATGATATGTCTTTATAGGGGGAGATTGTAATAGAATCAAACTTTATAGTTGCGTTATTCCTTATTTTAGTTCTTTCTTTTAAATGATTTTAGTTATTATCTTTTGGGGTGAAATAATTTCCATAGTTATGTATTTCAATGCCCATTTAGTTATCACCAACCCATGGTTATTTGTACTGAGCCATCATGGGTTACATGTCATGTCAATCCATGTTAAATTGTTACATATATTCACTTTTATACTTCTGGAAATGAAAATTTTTATCACCATTTAAATATCATTCTCTTATGAAACCATAGGCTCAAGATTAATTTACTACATGGTGTGATAATATTTATTATAAATTGAAATTATTAACATCAAAATTTCATTGCTCACACGTAAAAACATATTATATAGAATATTTCATAATTATCCTTTTACTAGAACATGATAACATATTTCTCCATCATAGTGTGTTCACATGGACTCCAAGTATACTTAATAATTTATACTGATATGACCTATATGGCATGGAAATCACAAATTAGGTAGAACCTAAAATGTCTTCCTAAGGCACTTCATGAAATGTATGAAATCCCCACGAAATGAATAAGCCTTACACATTCCTCTCATATTGTGTCCATTATTACCATTACATGAAAAAATCATATATATAAATTGAATTATCTATATTTCCACTATATGTTTCATGAATATTGATATTCCATCACCCATAGTGTGATCAAGTAGTCACCTTCAAAACATATTAGATCTTAATTCTCTTGGGTACCTCAACATGATGTGAATTATTCCTCGTGAAACCAACAAAAAATTATGTAGATTTCTCATAATTAATTAGGGTGTTGAGATTATACTTATATATTATATATATAATTTCTATAATTGCTTCCCAAAACCATCCAAAAGTCTACCAGCCTTCTCTATGTCATCCTATGCTCTTATGGAAGTACCATACACATTGGTACATGTGACCTTTATGTACCACTATAAGGTTCTCCATACTTTTACATTTAATTTAAAATTTCACCTGTATAATTTTATATTTATAGGGATTATTATGAATTGGCCATTTTTCTAGGAACTCTACTCATGGTGTAACACTTACACTCATTCCATAGTAATTTTTGCAACTTCTGAAATTTACAAAATTAACTCACTCCAACTCAACTGCATTATAAAAAATCTAGAATTATTATATTGAATATATTCATTCCCTCTTATAGAATAAATTTCAAAAATATCAAATAATTATTTTATAATAAGTTTCAAAAACAATCATATATCATTCCATACATCTAATTCTAGAAAAAAAATCTAATAAAAAATTATGTCTTGATAATAAATCCCACACCAATAATCAACATTTGTTGAAAAACATTTATCACTATGCATGATTATAAAACATAGATTTATTAAATTTTTCTAATAAATCCATCACCAAAATGATACCAATTAATCCAATACTAACCTAATCCAATAAATCAAATATTAACATATTCCAATAAATTCAATACCAACACCATTTCTCAATTAAATCTAGAAAACACCTCCTATTAATTATTTGGAACAACTATCATGATTCCAAAACATCATCACATCATGCTTGCTAATCAAAATTTAAAGGAAGAATAGATTCATGTATTTATCATGATTCCTATTACCCATTTAAAAAAAATCCAAATAAAACACTCATCATCAAGGAAAAATATAGCGCCTTGGATAAATCCTCTACCTTTTCAAATAAGGGTGTCAAGTTCCATTACATTATAAATCTCCAAAAATTGTATTTATGTAAAAAATAGAAACATCACTTCCTTTGATACCTCTTGTAATAGTATTTAGTGAAATTATGGCATTTATTATATTAATTTCTCCTTTCAATTATTCCTGGAGGGGCCAACGAAATTTAGTACTACAGTTTTCATGGAAATATTCTATACTAATTTCTATAATCATGGTGAATCATAAATAAATCTTTCTTACATTATTGGAATTTTATTTTCATCCCACTTATCGTGTATAGGCTCCCCCTTTTACAATATATTTAATGAATATTGTAACTTCAAGCTAATTCTCTACTTATTTCATAGAAATCTAAATTTGAGTTTTAATTTTATGAAAGTTATACAAATATTACTGAATCTGAAAATATTTTTATGGAGTAATCCAACCACAAATAATTATACCATAAAAATATATATTCAACTGTGTCATAATTTGATATATGAACCGATATATTATGCTAATGACACCACTATAATACCTTGAACTCACATAAATTCATAAGTTTCAAGAAATAACAATAATTATATTCTACCATGATAAAAACCCATGTTGCATTGAAGATTTTTAAATCAACCAATTAAAAATATGGTATAGGAAAATTGAATTTTACCAAATATTACTAGTGTGAAAACAAGGACCACTAAAGGCCATGATTTTCAGGGTGGGCATTTAGCCCCTACATTTCACAAATTACCATAAATATCAAACTGTAATAAGTGAACTCAATGGGAAAGAGGATAAAACTCACTGAAGAGGTGTAGGTAATCATGAGCTGGAGGTGCGTTTGCGGTGTATGAGAGATGTAGTGAAGGAGCAGAATTGCGGAGGATAAGCAATGTTAGAGGGGAGCCACAATGAAGGTGAGGTGCGACGAAGGAGAGACCCTGGTGGAGGATATGTGTGCCGAAGGAGAGCCACGTGCTGATGTTCAGTTCATGGAAGTGGAGGAGTCTGTGGACGAGGAGGAGGAGGAGGTAAGAGAGGAGGGGGATAGGAGGAGAGGAGGTGGTGGTAGTGGCGGTGACAACAACAGAAGTAGGTATTGGATTCTGCGAGAGATTGATGGGTGTGAGGAAGGAGGAGAATGTTAGGTATTATTTATAAAACTCGATGACAATTTTATCAGATCTTGTTAAAAAGCACAGATAAAAGTATGTTTTATCAATGCTAAAATTGAAAGCGCTAAAATAACATGCATTTATCAACACTTTTTTTAGCGCTTATAAATATAGGCCTTTATCAACGCAAAAAAATTGCTGATAATGGAATGCTTTATCAGTGATTTTTAATTAACGATGATAAAACTTAACATTTATTACTAATTATAAATTTATAGAAATACATTTATTACATTTATAACTTTATAAATATATATAATTAATATATTTATTATAATTTAATAATTTAAATTATAATCATATATATATATATATATATATATATTTGTTTGTGTATAAATTATAATTAAATATATATAATTTTATAATTTAAATAATAATTATATATATAGAAATATAAATTTATATATTATTTTTAATTTTAGTTTCATAAGTATTTAAATATATATATATATGTATGTGTCAATGTATATATTCCTTAAAGACATGTATTTATAAATAAATATTTTCATAGGTATTCATAAATATATATTTATCTTTTTAAAAAATATTTTTTAATTTTATAATTATTTAAAAAAATATATATTTAATTATTTATATATAATTATAATTATATATAATATATTTAAAAAATAAATAAATAAATATATCTAAATATTTATGTTCTTAAATATAATAAATACATTTATTATTTATTTAATTATATTTATCATGATTTTAAGTATTTATGAGAAGATAAAGCTATATATATATAGGAAATGAATTAATACACCAAGTATATATAGTACTATAGTATATATGGCCAATATTAGGGTAAACAATTAACATATATTCATGAGAAGAATGTACATATCAATTGAGACATTCATTTGGAAACCTAAATATATATATATACATATGTATATATTAAAAAGCTTATATATATATTATTATAAACATATATTATAATAAATATATAATAATGATATAACTAAAACTAATAAACAAAATAAACATAAATAAAACATAAGCATAATAAACCTAATAAACATTCATTTTTTATTTAATGTATATATATAAGAATTATTTTTGAATAAAATTAAAATATGTTTATATAATTTAATAATAGTTTCTATTAAAAACTTTTATCAGCGATAATAATTTTGCGGATAAAGTTTCATTTTTATCAGTTCTTTTTGTTGGTGTAGATAAATGGGGGACTTTATCAGCGCTAATAGTATCACTGATAAAGGGTAGATTTATCAGCGCATCCTGATTAGGATTGATAAAACCTAAGAACTTCCATTTCTCGCATTTGTGGTAGGGTTCATGTCTTTATAGGCCTACTTAAAAGTAGAAGACCACAAACCATCCCATCAGACTACACCATAGAACGGCTTGACCCATGTAATATTACTGCACAAGGTAGGACACTACACCACACCCCCATGTTCAAAGGTACAACTTAGAAACATGGTTCCCTCCACTATAAAGATGATATAAAATTGGATATGAACTATTATGTAACAAAAAAAACACCATAGAACCTATTTTCAAGAAGGTAACTATACTATAATCATCTTGAAAAAATGTTAGTAAATTCAATGCCTAAAATATGAATGGCTTCATATTTCAGATAAGAGACTGGGAAAAAGATGAAAAAACAAAAAATAGTGATATATTTATTTATTCCAAAATTGGATACTATGGAAATTTGATTGAAATTATCGAAAAAATACGAAATTTATTTTTAGTTGTTTTATTCAAATTTATGTTGGTCAATATTACTAAAGAAATTAAAATATATTCCATAAAATTTACTTTTGTGTACTTATCTTTCTTGATGAATGTTTGTGACCATGAATAACATGATCTGTATATATTTTTTATCAAAAGATAAAAATAGTATATTGTATGGAATATGTAGTAAATAAATTGTAGTGTATAGTTGTGTACACAAAACATAGAGACATTTATGATATATGTGATAAAATAGAATAATTAAACTATGACATTGAATCTAAAAAACAATATTAAATTTAAATATTTTCCCTGATTATATTTAAGATATTGATCTTGTAAGTGTGTATGATGTAGAAGTAATGATGGAGCATGATAACAACATGATGGAAGTGAAAAACGAATTTATGTGCATTCATCCACTAACATATAAACTATTAATATATTTTATTATTTATTTTCATTACTGTATATCAGTTATTGTATATAAATTTATTTATATGGATAATTTGTTTAATTTTGAAATATTTAATGCTATACAAGTTTTAAATTATATGTTATGAAACAATTTTTTCCTTTTTAATGAAAAGAATTATGATGAAAAAGCTATTCATTGATTGAATATAATTGACAAAAAATGGTTTTTATACAATATAATTAGCATCTCCATCCCTAATAATCCTTCACATGTTGTTTCTAGGATTATATTTGGAACCCTATGTTGGAAAAAAATACCTCAAGGTAACATTGTAACATTTTATGGTAGGTTGTGTTTTTTGAAAAATACATTTTCCAAGGTATGTTGTGGAGTAAAAAGATGTTTTTACCAGGAATGTTTAAAATGATCCAAGATGAAGGAATGGATGACCTGGAAGTGGTATAGAAAATTACATACACAAGGTGATGCTGTTTCCCAGCGTTTTCTAATTTTTTGGCCTCCAGAATTTGGAGTTTGGATAGCTTTGAGAAAAGAGGATTTATTTGAATGGATTACAAAAATATATCAATGACATGAGTTTCGTGATTATGGGATTCAAGAAGTGTGTTTCATGATGGTGAAAATATTCAAACTGTGAGCTCTGCGAGTACGATGAGCATCACGAATGATGAAGGTGAGGAGCATCGTGATAACAAGAAGTTGTGATAGAAGTATTCACAATTATGACAGGCATCACGAAAGAGAAATTTCCATTAAGCAACAAATAAAGGGGTAATCACGAAAGAAATCAGGGATCTTCTTGAAATCGAGATGATGTGGCCTGAAAGGTTCTAGAATCAGTGGAAATGCCTATAAATACGCCTCTACCTCTTCAAAAAATTATCAATACTTGATGAAAATATTAAGGCTTTATAATCACAATGGTGGTTTATGAAGGGTGTTTCTTGAAGAGTGGTTTTCAAAGAATATATGAGAAGATTTCGTAAAGGCTATAAAGACCATATGAATGTTTTGAGCATTGTAAAAGTAAAGGAATTACCAAGGTCTATGTAAGTTTTCAGAAATAAAATATTATCACAAAGGCTAGTCAAGCTTTGAGAAAGAGGTGTGCTTCATAAAGACTAACTGTGATTCACAAAAAGGAAGGAGATTTACAAAGGATATTTGAGAAATGTAAAAATAGAGCTTTATGATGTCAATGAGAATCATGAAAGTAGTTTAGAAGTATTTCCCTAGTAAATCTACTGTACAATTGTATTCATCGGTTGGATGAAAGTGAAACATCATGAAGAATATACCTACAATTGAGGATATATGAATTCATGAAAATGAAGGGAACTTCAGGTCCATAAGTTGTGTGTGAATCTCTTCGAGGACCAGTCTGTGAAGGAATAAGAATAAGGTGATCCTTTTTATTAGAAGTGAGAAAGAGAAAGAGACATTAAGAGTTACCATCAAGAATGTAGTGAGAAGACCCCAAACCATGTAAAAGTAGTGATCTTGGGTATATATGAGATCTAGCCTGAAAAATCATTATAGGTAGTGTGACTTGGTAAATTTGGTAAAATCGGAACATCAGCATTGTATGATTCTAATATAGATCCTAGTGTGGGTGAACCAAGTAAAAATTACTACATCCTTGTTCTTTCTTTCCAGTATTACATTAAAAGAATTATCATGAGATAAAAAAGAACAAAATAATATCAACATTAACACATAATTTAAAAAAACCTACCATTAAAATAAATAGGAAAATATGTATTATGGAATGATGAAATAAAAAAAAGAATATCCCTACCCTTATTCACCCCTCTCTTAGGGTATCTCAGCCCATTTTGGTCTTAACACCCTCTTTACGACATTGTGAAGTCGCTCTGGCACCCTCCCAACAATATCTAACATGTCATATGGATCCCTCCTAAAGAAATATACAATACACTCTATCTCCCTCCTAATGGCACCTTGAGAACTTCTTAAAACATTACATGTCTGTGAAAGTGATGTTCATCCATCAAATAAGTAGGTGGTCACTTAAATTTCCTCATGAAGACAATGGAGTGTCATGATTATAGGTGTGAAATTTATTATGAAAACATTTATTTCATTTTTTATACTAAAAACATTTTCTCATAAAAAATTATCACAATAATGTTATAGAGACAAACATTTAAAGTTCATAGTTGTGGAATATGAATGTAATTATGATATTTATTCCATTTTATAGTATTGGGTTGTTGATAGGGGATGTTGTAAGTTTATTTAGTAAGATCATAGACAAGTTGGCTGGTTATCACATGAAACATAGAATTAAATATTCAGATTGGATACATATGCCTATATTTTGGAAATGATGAGGTTTTTTATTGATGGATAAAGGTAATTTTAATACATTATCATTTACATATTATGTTTAATTTAATTATTTAAATAAATTCTATAATATAGAATGCAATGTTTATGTAAAAATTCTTCCACTTTATTGTGTCTAATGAAATCACATATCAATGGTGGTTAAAATTTTTTGGTCTACAGAGAAGTATTTTGAATGTATATTCTTCAATGTGATCCTTGATACGTCATTGAATATTCATCATATTTATGATAGGGTAACTGAAGTTGTACCTTGAGAGTAGTAGAATTGCAATGTTAATAGTCAACATCATGATAAGAATATGCTATTGAAAATATATTATATTATTAATATCATTTGACATATGTGTATAAATTTTTATTAAATTAACTATTATTTATTACAAGAAGTTTCAAGGAAAAAATGCATCAAGAAGAGTGAAACATGTCATCTCTCACACATCTGATGTGAAGAGTTTTTCAAGAAATAGATCAACTATAGTAATATGTTGTAAGAATTCCAATATTTTTATGATAGTATTATGTGCTATATATTTAAAAATACTAATTTATATTTTTTTATATAGATTAAGAATTTATGGAAAAATTTACTCATATAGATGTTTGATTAGATGTCCATACCAAATCCAATGGTAGTTATGTGAATGATCCTACTAGAGATGTTGGAGTAAAATTTATATTCCTAATTATATAATCTTTCTATAAAATCTATTGAATAGTGTTTTTTATGTTTATATCCCTTTTAGTTCACCCTTATTTTATTTTTTTATATATTTAAAAACAGTGTGGAAAACCTAGGAGGTATTTTAAATTGCAATCATCTTGTCTACACATTTCTTTGAGTAAAATTTTATTATTGTATTTAATCATTGATCGTTATTGGGTAGTGGGTTTCAGTTTCCTATTAAATATCAGAAACTCCGGTTATCGATGAAATTGGTCTCATGGAATGGGTTCATTCGAGTTGTATTTTTTGACTATATGGCTAGAAGTTTTTAGGTTTTTAAAAGAATATGGGTATCATGGGTGTTTTTCGACACTGTATAATGAATTTCACACTTGTGTGTTTTGGATAAAACCGTTCGTATGAATTTAAAATATTCATTATCAATAATTTTTGAGTCATATAATTATGAATATATATATATATTTGTGAAAATTTATTTATACATATGTGTCATATTTTTCTACATTATCACATTATCTTTTCTATGTTCATTTACGGGAGTCTTTGTTGTTTTAATTTTTGATGAATTATTAATTTTACCATACTTCATTTGGAATCCACATAAGCTTCATTCATGACTCATACGGTCCCGAAACATTATAAATAAAGGTTTTGTGAATATATTATTCACTAAATGTAAATATTCATTCTATTATTTCATTAGTTATGGACATGGTTTAATTTGAAATTATATATGAGATGTAGTAATCTATTGTCTATATTTTTTGTTAATTTTTAATACTTTAAATTTTAATGATATTTCATTTATTTGTAAAAATAAAAGAATTTTTTGATTTGAAACACACGTACCCCTTCTCATCCTTCTAGGATGAACCTATTGGATGAGTCCTTAGGAATGAGAATCATTATCATGTGCGTGATATAGGTTCTCAATCATTACCATCCCAGGTCGTTTGATAGGTCAACATGGTTATTGTCTGTAGCTGCATCTATTTTAGGATATAGCAAATATCCCACTTCATAAGATCAGATGATATTTTTTGTGATGAAAAATACAATTCAAGAGTAAGGGGAAACAATCTAATAGAAGCAGATTCACATAAAAAATTCAAGATGTGAAGGTCATCACATTAAAAAGTTCATTAGTTGAATTATATCACAGGATGAATGGATATGTCCCCATTGATATTTTTTAAGGGTTATATAGAGTAAAAAAGTAAATTGGAAAAAATTTATAACCATATATAACATAATTTTTTATTCCCTTTATCTAAAAATATAAAAAATAATCCTGGGATAATTTTTAAATAATTTATAATAATATTATCCAAAAAAAGGGAATGGATATGGATATGGAGATGATTGTCTCTAGTCGAGAGACTATAATGAGTACTGAATTTTAACTCTATCTTGGTGATGTTGTTATATATATAAACTTAGTACTTTTAACTTATTCTGTTGATTCAAATATATTTTTATGTTGTTATCTATTTTTTATCTTATGAGTGGATGTAAATGTGGTTTTTATTGTGATTGTTTTTTGATATATGATGTTTCGAAATATTTTCTATTTTTTGGATTTGAGGATGAAATATGATTTTTTATTATAAATAGAGGTGGTTCAAAATTCCCTTAAATTTGGTCATTATATTGTGTTAGTTTAAACCACACCTAAAATAATTTATAAATTTTTTATTCTGTTTAAATTTTATTACCTAAGAGGTAAAAATTGAAACGATAAACCACTACTAGAAAATAAAAAACAATCACGAAGTGAAAATTTTGCCACATTAGAATAGAAACACCATAGAATTTTAAAATTATAAAGTAATACTTCCTAACACTTGATGTTGCAATGTTTTTTTGAATCCACTATGAAATGATATGGTACTAGTTTAAAGAGACACTAATGAAAAAATAAATCCCCATTATTAGCCCATTTTACAGTAGTTTAGTGACTTGATTCAACTTCTGTAATATATATATGCTCAAAAAATAAAATAAATTATTACAGATATTAATTCATTTTTTTAAATATTTAGTATGTTTATTCCAATATTCTTATTTAGTATGCGTTTGATACTGATCCATTTTGAGTAAGAAGTTGGGAAAATTATTTTTTTGTTCTAAAAACTTCTCTATATCCATCTTTAATTCCATTATCATGGTTAGGTTGAGTATTATTTTTGGTTTTGAAAAAAGTTATAAATTATCTTCAAGAATAATTTAAAGCATTTAGACTTTGGGATTTATTCCATGTATATATTTAAACTCCATCCCATTGCGGGCAATTTTCCCAAAAAATTTAATTAGTCTTTGTTTTGGATTGAATTATCGAATTATAGAATAGATTTGGGGAATCATTTACCCTACTCTTAGGTATGCGTACTAAATGTTACATGGAATATATTTCAATTATAATTTTGGGGGATTTTTTTAATATAAAATCATAGTAGCTTTTCTCACCTTAAAATATTCAATTTCCCACAAAAATAGTTTCATGTTCCCATCCATTGGCACCCTCTAGTGTCAGCAATAATGAGAGGGAGATAACGCCTGAGGCTGCTAAATATAGGCCACAATTTAGTGACTGGGACGAAGGGTATATAATTAATAAAAATGTAAGGAATTTCCCTCTTTATAAAATTAAAAGAGAATATATAATGTGAGAACCACCAATCAACTAGAAATCATAAATAAGAAATCCAAATACATGAATATAATTTCATACGTAAAATAAAATAACTGAAAGGGTCCTAAAAAATATTACCTAAAAATAATGAACTATAAAACCATATGAACAACCACTCTGAGATAGAAACACTAAAACTGATCACCAACCATCTCTTATAAGAATAAAATATAGTTTATATATACATAGGGTGAGCATGGAAGTATACTAAAAAGTGGAATCCATGAAAACTCTCATGATAATGTGAAATAAGAATACTAAATCCTAGTGAAAAGAAATGAATCCAACTCATTACCTAAATAGATTAAACTATTTCCCCTCCTAACAAGGCTCACTCACCATGTAATGCCTAGAAATAAGAATATCAATCACAAAAAATATTTGTAAGAAATGTACACCACTTCCACTAACCCATTGGTTTGTCTATATCATGGCTAAAAGTATATCATAATGTGAAACCTCCCCTTAATAAATTCAAGTCATTTCTATATGAGTCATACCTAGTCCTTACCTACCTCAGTCCTGCTGAGGGCCTAAAATCTTACATTTGTGTTATTCCATATATTCATCTCCTCCATATCCATGTATTAGTCTTGATCCCTCTAGAGCCTATGTAACAAGAAGTATACCTGAAACTATGAGATCCCATTCATTCACACCAATTGGAAACCATATTCACCCTGACTTGATAAAATTATACGACATAAACTCATGCCACTATAGTCAAAATATACAAGTATAGTAAAATTGGGATCCATCATAGCCTATATAGAAACATACCCCACAATTTAAGTCATTAAATAACTAACAGTCCAACACATCTTGTAAAATCAAAGGGAGATTGGGGAAGAGTGTAATGTTTGACATATATTTACTCAATGAACTAGATGTTGTAACACCCCCCAAAAAATTTTGGTTTTGGTCTCCGTACCAATTCATTTGGTGAAGCTTATAAAATAAGAAAATATAAGAAAATATCTCACCTATGAATCAAAAAATGAAAACAATAGAGAAAATTTTTATATTCATAAGTTTTCAAAGATGAACAGAAATCCATTTATATGAATCATTGAATGTTGAGTTAATCATTAAATTATTTGGTTGTATATCTAATTTCAACCACATAAACTATTCTAAACAGAAACAAGATCATAAAAATTATAGATAACAAACTTTCTAGAAAATATCCAGAGGTGTCATCAACAACACATGGATACATGCTATAAAAAACCCTACCAATTAATTATTTATTCCTGTCATTATATTTATTAAGTTAATTCCACCATTTAACCAATGAAGAATAAACGTGAAAATTTAGTAGTCAAACATAAAAAAGTTAAGTAATTAATCCACTACCTCAATTGGAATCTTAAAAAATCACTGTGTAATAATAAAATAAATAATGGATGATCTCGAGTCCCGAATGATACAAAGGGTATTTCAACAACCTAGAAAATAGCCAAAACCATCATATACTAAAAAAAAATCACACAGATGGACCACTATCACTACCATATCCCTATTAGGTTAATGTTAGAGAAGATAATAAGAAGATAAATTGGAGAAACTCACATATGAGAGAGAAATATCAATCCTAAAAATCTATGGATCAAAACTATCGAAGGTGGATTATTTGTCTCTAAAACCCACCACTGATCATCATTTTTCGGGAAAAAATGAAAAAAAATATGAGGTTCAATGGGGACTATAAATGTTATACCTAGATTAAATAACCCACCTTCATAACGTGATATGACATATTCATTCCATGATTTTCAAAAAACATTTTTAGTCTCAGTGTGAAAACCATCACCATTTTATGATTGATAAATCCCCACCAAAGATGCAAATTTTATTCTATAAATCAAAATAATATTTCTCATTCCAAAATTAGTCAAAATATGTAATATAATCCAACAAATGAAATGTCACATTACACCCCATTACCCTTACCATGAAATACCTAAGATAGACACACATTAACACTAGCCCCTAAAAATTGTGTAATGATAAGAACTACCTCATATCAAATCTAGTCTATTTAAAAACCTCACCAAAAACCTAGGAAAAGTCACATTACAAACCATATGGGCATGTTGTGACTTTCTAGCTACAAATGGAAATTTCAGAACTCAAATTATCTCTACCCTAACTACTCCTATCACATATCCAACACCCAAAACACACTATAGAAGTTCTTGGGAAATACAAATCCACTAAATCAGATACCTCTAAAAAATTCTCACTATTGATAATTAAAAAAAATATAAGAAGGGAATAAATGGATAATAAATAGACAACATGTCAGATACCTCTCAAGTATTTTTATATAATAATAATTTTTTCAACGAACTATAGGGAAAAGGTGCATTAACATGAAAAAATGCTATCTAAAAACCCAAAAGGGAAAAATATTGCATCCCAAAAAAAGAATCAAACATCTTATAACTGAGGATATTGTGTATGAATATGATATTCTCACTCCCATGTTCTCTCCTTTAAGACACTATTTCCCTATAAAACATGAACAAGACGAATAAAACACTCATGAAACACCTTCTCTCAATGATCATTGATCATTAGGGGTTTTTCCCTAATGGTTTAATCATCATAAAATCCTAGTTCACTCCATTAAATAAAATTTGAAGCATTATTATTATAAAAATAATCTTACCATACATGGAATACATAATGAATCCATCTTATCTATGAGGTATGTGTCGACCGATTGATAAAATCTTCAACATGCACCAACACCTGAAATGGTCTAAAAATCAAGGAGAGACATTACAACCATGAACGAACCTTTTCTACCTATGAAAAAGAGATACCTTAAAGATCACAAGAAACCCATTTCCAAACTATTGAGTCCTCCTCTTATGATAAAATATGATTTATGAAGTTATTTCACTACCTTCATTCACTCAAAAATCACTTATACCTTCTTTATTAGGATTTTCACTAATTCTGGTATGAGAGTAGCTAACTCTCCAACCTCAGTCCAAAAAAAAGATATAAGTCAGGTTGGACACACATTACATCTAAAGGATCCATACTGATGGCAGAATGATAACTATTATTGAAATATAACTTCAAAAAATGTCGTTTCTCCACCCAAAAACCTCTAAAACCCCAAACACACATGTGTGACATGTCCTTTAAAATTTTTATATTCCATTGTTTTTGACTTTCTATAACACCTCGACCTGAACCATTGGGGTCAAAATGGAGTGCCACATATCTTAATGCTTGCCTGACCACATTCAAGATGTTTTAAACTAGCATAGATCATATATTTCTGTTAGTGGGAAGAATACACCCTCAATGTTACATAATAATAATTTTAAAATAAAGGAATGAAAAAAAAAATCAGTAAGTAATTAATAAACAAGTAATCATCGATATAAAAATATACAAAATAAAACCAGACTTGTAATAAAAATCTAGAATTCTAGATATATAAAAAAACTAAACAATGATCCCTGGTATTGTTAAATCTGCTAAAAAAATGTTGCAATAGATTTCACCCTCAAACTCTAAACTAATTTTCCTTTATCCTCCTACTCTAAATACTCAACCATCCACCATAGGGCCCTTTCCCTCCACTGAATCCCTAGTCATAAAATCTATAATCAAATAAAAATTCATGAGTTAGGTATGAGTACAAGACTTAGTAGGACATCACCAAATAAACTTAACCTCATAGCATCAAATAAGAAGTGCATGACATGAAAATAAAAAAGTTATATATATAAAAAAATATCACAAAAGTATAAAAAAATGATGGACCCCCAAATTCTATCTCTACCTTCTTTGAAACCATCCCAGAAGAAACATTGGTTTTCTACCCAACACATCCTGTTAGAGGATATCCCAAAATCATCTTACAGATCATGTTGACTGAGATAACATAAGTACACTAAAAACACTATCTAACACATACATATCAGAGGATTTCCAAAAATCATGTGAAACATTATACTAGATGGAATCACCCAAGTAAATTCAAACAAATTTCTTGCACATCCATCTCATATTATAGTCCCAATATTCTCGACCAACATGCTCATCTCCAAAATACATAATAATAGAACATATGTACCAAGATGTAAATGATAGATCAAACAACATGTAATGCTAATCAATATCATCTCCAAAATAATATATATATATGAAATGGAAGATTAGGTCAAGGCTACACACACACACTTCATGTGATCAAGAATCATATATAGATTTCCTAGAGATACACACACACATACAAACCAATTATAGCAGTAACCTATAAATTACTTGTGTACAAGTCATTATATTCCTACTTCAAGCTCGTTGATAAAGTAATCCAAAGGTTAACCAAAGAAATATCATAAAGGCCATTTCTATATATTAATTGGTTTGAACTAATTTTCAAGGAATTTGAGAAAAATTAAATTATTCAATTTCAAAAATAAATAAAAACACCACATGTGATAATAGTTTATCTCTTCTAGATAAATTCAAAATTATATATTTTAGCCAAAGAAGTTCTAAACAATTTCTTTCACAATGAAAATTATAATTCTGCACATTATAATAATTCAGTCTCTCTATATTAATCATATATTAACTAGTGATAATTTTTCGTTGTCATAATTTTATAATTTGGGGTTATTTAGCTTTTAAGAATAATTTTATAATTTTTCTAGAAATTTTGGGAAATATAAACATTAGAAATGAATCATTAAAAAGGATAAGATGAATATATATTCATACATAGAATTATTATTTTAATACACTACATGTATGAATTGAAGAGAGAGGGTGACTATTGTTGCATTCTTAGAATCTATAATAAGAACACACATTTATTGAAGAAATATTCATCAATCTAGAACAAGTGAATTTTTGGACTTCTCAAACTCAAGACAATAACCATAAATGAAGGCATAGAGGTTTCAGTAATTTTTATGAAGAAAACCCATTTATAGATTTTAATCATTAAACTATAAATATTAAATTAAATATTTAATTTGTTTGTTATCTAAATGTTGAACAAAAACTATTTAAAATAATTAATAAAGGGAAGAAAAAAATAAAAAAATCAAATTATTCGATTCCCAATATTTTAATAATTTGAAAATTTATGATACACATTATAGGTGTGAATAGGGAATAAGGAAATAATTAACTGGGAAAAAGGATACCCTTATGCAGACAAGGGAACTGCATAAGGGTGAAAATCATTTACCCTTACATAGTTCACAACCTCATATATACCCTTACACATCCCTTGAAACTCAATTAAATCACTTATGAATCAAAATAATCCATTGGATAACCCTTACATAAATCAATTATTACCCTCAAAAAAATCCTAGGTTTCATGTAAGGGTATCATGTTACCCTAAAGAATTCCCTATAACTGAGGAACTACCATTAAACGGATCAACCATGCCCTTATATTTCCCTTGAAACTAAGGGAGATACCCTTATGAAATATATAGAAATCCCTGTTAACCTTTAAGAAATTCCTACAATAACATTATGTAGACTTTTTTGTTAGGGACTTAACCTTATATAACCCTTATTAAAAGGGTGTTTCCCTAACACATGTAGAGTACTACCCTTACAAGGTGCATAAACAACTGACATTCCAATATGAAACTCATATAATTGTAGAGTTACCTTCACACAACTAATGAAATCTTGATATTACCCTTACATATGGTCTTTAGTATCCTAATTACCATTATATAACCATTTTAAATCCATGTTTACCTTTACACAACACCATTAAACCATATGTAAGGGTGAATTTTAATGAAAAAAATGTTTTCACATAAAAAAAGGAATAAAAAAATGGTTTATAAAAATAAAGATGTTACAAGTTTTCCCCTCTAATGTCTTCTCATCCTTGAGAAGTATTTATAATTGTATTTCTCTAACAACTATAATGAAAGTAATCACCTTAAATAAGGAAAAAGAAAACCACAGAGACACACACAAGGGTTCACAATATGGTACAACCTAAAAGTCTACCCACACGAACCAGGGATAACTACCTAAGTACTACCTATTACCCAAGACCCACATCTAATTATTGCATGTTATTTACATACATGTATATACAGTCAATCATAGAATTCAACAATCTCAAATAAAATAATCCAACGAATAATGTACAAAAACATGCATCACAATTTCAATATGAATCTGATTATTTTTATTTATCTAATAAAATAAATTTGTATATATGGAGGGTGAAGTTATGTGAATAAAATGATTCATATATGGACACCAAATCCTATTAATCAATATATAAGAATCATGTGTTTCACCCAAGGTGAATTTAATTAATGATATATTAAAAAAACATAAATTCCACATTTTAGGGAAACTCAGAGGTCTAATATACAATGCTAGATAAACATTAACATTGAACCCCCCATTTGAGTCCAAAAAATTATATTTCCTATAAACCCTATCCCAAATCAAGGTAACAAGAAGAAAACATTTATTGAAACTTTTCCTTTGATACCATTTTTGTATCACCCCAACCCAAACCAATGGATCTGAACTAGAGTGACACATGAACTCATGCACGCCTCCCTATATATATGACGCTTATCACTAGCAGCGATATTATAATTCCATTAATGCGGAGCCTAAAAACTAAATTTTAGTTAATAATAAAATTATAATAAATTAATTGAAAAAAATAAATCAAAAAGTAATGAATAAAAAGTAACCATTGTAGCTATGGCATACATAATAAAATAATCCCATACAGTAAAAATATGGTATTCAAAATATATAAAAAAATGAGGATTCAAAGTATATGTAAACCCATTAAATAAGTTAAGGAACATACGTCCTATGTGAACTTAATCTAGAAACTTTCAAATATTTATTATCCACCTGATAACCATCCACCACATGGTCTTTTCCTATCATCCGATCGATATTTATAAAATATTAATGTATACTAAAATTCACATGTAGGGTGTGATTACAAGACTCAGTAGGGCACCTCCAATGACCCTTAACATCGATAAATAAGATATATAAGTTTATTTATTGAACATAAACATGGTTAATATATAAATAATAATATATTATATAAGTATAAAATATTTGATTGGTACTTGAAGATTGGATCTACCTATTAGCATACCATGTTATAAGAATCATCTTTTATCTTCTTGACACATCCCCGTTGAAGGTTTTACCAAAATCATGTGACACATATTAATATTTGTGATAAGACATGTATATAACAACCAATGTATGATAGATCATTATCAAAGGATTACCCCAAAGCTGGTGATGCATCCCACTAG
Source organism: Viscum album (assembly GCA_963277665.1). Taxonomy (NCBI): domain Eukaryota; kingdom Viridiplantae; phylum Streptophyta; class Magnoliopsida; order Santalales; family Viscaceae; genus Viscum; species Viscum album. The sequence goes on from OY728126.1 coordinate 1,750,567,787, forward strand.
CTGGGATAACCCATGCAAATTCCAACCAATGTCTAGAATATCACTCTCAAAGTATTTTCCAAATAGGCTCAACCTGTATTCTTAGATACATAATACTGAAGAATAGTATATGTGATACAAGATAAAAATGAAAAAAAATCCTTTTGTTAAGTAAAAAAAGTATCATCATTAAAAAATCCACATGCAAGATAAATCAGAAATGGTCAAGGACACACACAGAGACACACACATAATATTATCAATAATTATACATAGGTTTGTCAATTATATATATGAAAAAAGAATATAATTCTAGTAACTCAAATAATACATTCACAAAATGCAGGGGTTTCTTACCTCAATCTCATTGATGTTTTTCTCCAAAGGTTATCCAAAGAAACATCACTTAAACCACATCCACATAATGGAAGGATCAAATTTTCTCCCAAGGACTCCTAGAACCGATTCCATTTATTTTATTTTCAAAATAATTAATAACACCACATGTGATAATAGTTTATCTCTACTAAATAATTAAAAAATTATTGATTTAATCAACAGAATTCATTAACAATTTATTCCATATAGAAAACTATAATTCAACATACGATAATAATTTTCTGTACCCAGAATAATCATAGATAGGCTTGGGAAAATTATTATTCACCATTACTCAATCATTTTGGGTTATTTATCATTTAATATGTCCTTTATCCTTTTTATATAATGTTTCAAATAGGTAAAATTTCCAAATAACGCATAAAAATGGATGAGGGGAATACATATTCACACACTGAATTATCCTTTTAAAACACTACACCCAAGAAAATTTGATAGAAGGTGGGGATTATTCCATGCGTGGAATCCAAAATAATGACATGTATTGTTGAATAAATCATCACCAGTATTGAAAAAAGGAATTACTTGACTACCTATACTTAAGATAATAACCAAAAATGAAGGAAATTTTTTCAAATAATTTCCAAGAAGAAAATTTATTAATAGTTTCCTAGTATCAAACCACACAAATTAAATTAATCACTTAATTTCTATTTTTAATTATAAATGAATGTGGTTTTTTTAGTCATTAGTAAAGAGGTTATAACCATTAATCAAGTAAAAATAATCAATTCTCATGTTTTAAAAAATTTAAAAATTCATGATGCATGTAATAGGCATGAATACTGAAGAAAGAAATGTAACAACTGGAAAAAGGGTTCACTTATTCTAAAATTATATTAGCATATGGGTTACAAGGTTTTTCTCTAATGGTAGTAACAATATCACATATACCCTTATACATCCATTAAAAATCAATATCTGACCTTAAACATCAATAAACACCATTGGATGACCGTTATGTGAAGACCTTATTTCTGTTATACTCGGATTTGGTGTCATGTAATGATATTGGGTTACCATTACATGTCTTTAGAAGTTATGGAACTAACCTTAAACTACTCAAACATACCTTTACATATCCCTTGAAACTATAGAATAAAACTTACATAGAAAAAAACGAATCCTAATTATAATTACTCAATTCATATGATACCTTTACATAGCCTTACAATTCATGTACTTATCTCCCTAAATATGGTGTTACCCTTACTCAAGTAGAGTATCACCATTATATAGTGCATGAATAGATCACTGACCATTATGAATCTCATAGAATCTCAGAGTTACCTTTATAAATATCTAAAATATTGTTATTACCGTTACATTGGGTCTTTAAAACACTACATACTCTTGCATAACCCTTTTAAATCCCATTTTAACCTTACAAAACACCATAAAATCAAAATTATGTGTTACATTTATTGAAAATAGAGTTTCAAAAAACGTAAGAATTAAATAAAAAAATATTTTAAAGAAAATATGATTTCACACCATATTTCAGTAGATTAACACATTTTATGAGCAATAAATGAAATCCAAATCCCCAATAGATACCTCCCCAAACCTCAGATGTGAAAATGGATTATGACCAATGATGAATGCTTTCTGAACCCCATGAACCCCCACCATTTCCTACTGATACTTCCTCAACAAAACCACTACTACGATTGGGTCCTTAATCTATAATAAATGAGAAGACAATGAAAATGGTTTATTATAACCAATGTTGAATCAAATCCTTCTTGTTCTTGAGTAAAATTGTTGATGAATTTCATCATGATGTCCTCTCACTTTCACTAGGGAAGATAAACTAGTGAAAACAACCCATAAGGAACCTAGTTCTTATCTGTTATCCTTTTAAATAAGATCAGGAGACAAACCCTTCAACTAATGAATTCCTGCAAGACCACCAACAATGACTTCACAAGGTGTGATAAATATTTTACACAGCTGGATGTACCACCAAATGTAAACTATGAAACTTACAGAGATCCATTTCACACATCACCCAAGGAATAAAAAGCCTCCCCATAAGTAGCATGTGGTTATTATTATTCATATAGCACCCATAGAGAGAATCTATATAGAAAAATCAATCTTGCTATACCACTACCTTTAAATATCATATCTTGGACCCCTCCAACAACAATAGTAAAGATGATTGTAGATTCATCTGATAAATAAAACCTCAACTATCAAATTCTCACATATCATGTTGTATTATGACAAGCTCATCTGTCACCCTCCAATCATCACCAGACTCATACAAAACATAACTATGTGAATTACCACTCAAAGCACCAACCAAAAAATTCCCTTTACTTAGTTTAAAAGAAATATAAAATTTATAATACTATAATAATTACATCCATATTCATTTATATAAATGGAAATCACACTTTTAGAATACATACCATATGATCTTGTGATAATTAAATTCCAAAAAGAGCTAACCATTGTGGTAACAACAGGAAAACATGAAAGAAAATATAACAACAAAAGATCAATATATTGAGTGGAATAATTATATTATTGAGTCTGTAACTGCCAATACCCATAAGAGATAACAACCCATTGCTGCATTAGAATAAAATCCAATATAAGACTAGATGATTTTAAATAAACCTTGAATGCAATGAATTATTCTAGAAAATGAGGTATAAAATAACTAACAAGTTTCTCCTTTAAATACTCACAAGTATAGGGGAACTATATAAAAAAACGTTTTTCTTCCTAGAAAAAAATCCTATCAGATTCAAAATAAGAAATAATTATGGTGTGAAACCTTTGTAATATCTTATATTTCCATGAAAATTTAACACATATAATAAATTATTGAGGGTTACCAAATAGAAAACCCCCTCAATCATCAAATGACCTATGGCTACTCCACTTCAAGACAACACTTTCCCCTAGAAAAAGACTTCAGCATCAAAAAAATCACAATTAATCAACTTCTTGAAATACTAATTTGGATGAATAACTCCCAAAATATATCACAGATGATCAATATAACCCTCCTTTGAATTTGAGAATATTTCGATTTCATTTATGAACATTGACATTAATCAATAGCGAAAATAATAGAACCCATAATTCACCAGTCCCATGAGAATGAATAGAGAGTTCATGAAACCGAATGACATTATAATTAACTCATAATTCCCTTAATAACATATGAAATTAATTATATGGATATATTTATCCATCACATGTCTATGTCGACATCTTTACTATATTTTGATCTCCAAGATCTAGATAACTCTCATTAGATGATCAGATAAATCATTGAACTGTGAGAGAGGATAGGAGTTCTTCATAGTCAACTAATTTAGTAATAATTAATTGATTGAAAAGTTTAGATTTATATAATCCTTTTCCTTAAATATAACTAGATCACCCCAAGGAGACTAATTCATAGTGGTTGTAGGGTGTGGAAAAATAAATTTATTTTCTACAATGCATTTAGTTATACAAGTACGATAAGGTTTTATACTTGAAAGGAGTGAAAAAATATTATTTGCCAGTTTTTTTTGGTAAGGATAGTGGATTTTACTCTATGATTTTTAAAAACAAAGTAGATAGTGAGATAAATATCTGAAAAATATATGATGTGAAAATTGACCTGGTCAGTGATGATTTTCCACTTGTAATAAAATCAAATTCCTTAAAATGGTTTTACATGGTTCATAGTTTAACTAATTAGTTCAATATTCCAATATTGACTTACCTAAACACCTTAGGAAGAATGGTATTTTTGACGTTAGTGTAAGAATGATTACTTCTTGTTCAACCTCTTTTATTGTGTGTATGATAAGTAATCAAAACAATCTTAAATTACCAAGGTAAAACCCAATTAGGGCTTTTAAATCAAATTAAATAAAAAAGGAATTTAGTACCTGAATATAAATACCTCATATTTCTAGACACTCACCTTGTAATAAAAAATTTAGCTTCGAGAAAATATTTACCAGAAGGTGGGGGATTATTTCTTTTCAACTTATGTGGTAACAATGAAAATGTTTAAAACCCTAGACAAAATAGTTTTCCAATGATAAAACTGTCACTATGATCTGAATTTAATCAACAATAAGGTTACTTTATTAACTAAAGATATAGGAATCAATCATTATGAGGGAAAAACTTCCCGTGATCAATAACTCTATAATTAACCATCTATTGAAATGGAAAAATATATGATTAGTGAATATGATAAAATTATAGACTATGAGTATAGAATATAAAAAAAGAATGAAACTTTACCAAAGATTATCTAGAAAGAAATCATGGACCATGTGATGAAGGATAAACCCTTCCCTAATGCACGCTATTATTATCATGTAGATTCATGGTTTCCTCCTTCTTAGATACTAGTCAGACATCCAAAATATGATTTTATATTTAGATTTTACCCATATTTCTATTGACATTAAATCTTTATATTGATTTAAAATTATAAGAAACCCACATATTTCCTCTTTACTTATAATAAAGTTATTTTCAGGTTTATATCCACAAGAAAGCCTCTCATTGATCGAATTAATTCTATAATTAAACCCAATACGTCATCTTGAAGTGTGAATGATTTTCCTTAAAGCCTTCTCTTATCCTTCCATTAATAGACTTTTTGGATCGACTGTGAGGTTTGTGTTAATGGATCAAATTAATGGAAGGATGTTTAAATAGTAGTAATTATTTATACATAAATTTTTCCTATTTTTATATATACATATGTTTTGGACATTTATTATGATTATAAATAAAATGAATTATGGTTGATGGTTTCTCCTTGCCGCATCATGGTTACCAGACACCATATTTGAACTTATTTATGGTGTTGATAATCGATATGTAAGATTATATATGTTTATTATGTTGTATACGTAGGGTAAACATGATCTATATAGAGACCCTCAGTGATGATTATGCATCCAATGCGTTTTCCATACCCTCATGCTTCCTTCAAGGGAGATGAGTTTATTATAATTATCCTAGAGTAACAACTTCCTTCAACAACTATTGTATCAATCGTGAAATAAAATTTCATAATCAGTTCTCCCAGTCCTTTATAATAGAGAAAAAAATATTTACATAAGTCATAATCCAATTATATTACATCAAATCAATAATGTAAATTATACTCCTAATTTGAATATTTGAAAGGAATTTTACACAATCAATTCATTTTACACTTAAATTCCAAAACACATTATGAATCTATGAATTGATAAATATGATGGAATACAATAAAAAAAATTCCATAAAAATATCATGCATTTTTTGACTCTGAATTACCCCACACATAAACATTATAATTTAGATGATTTAATTTCAAAACATTACTAAGAAACATTTAATTTCAAGATAATGTGAATTAACATTTTCAATAACCATGGTCCTAATTATTATCAATCATCCTTAATGATCATGATTAAATTTTCTTCATTAATAATATTATATTAATTTATACTTCTTCAAGAATTCATGTACACCTATACCTACATTCCCAAATATATTTTACTCATCACCTAAGTATGATTTTTCTTATTCCCTGATCATATAAGTCTCACTATAGGATTAATTAATTTTGTCATCTCCACTCAAACTATCAAGTATTTTTTCATATAATGATAGAGTAATTAGGGTTATTATATTTCTTAAGGGTTGGTAGGGTTTAAATGTGAAACCTTTGAGGCCAAATGTGGAGGTTTTTATTTATATTGAAATGCAATGCATGATTTTCAGTTTCCTCTAAGAATGGATTTACCTAAAATTACACTTCTACTACCATAGAATCATATCATTTAATTCCACATGGACAAAAAACAAATTTTATCCATTCACCAGTAAAAAACACTCTTCTATCACTATTTCCTTTTACATGCATTTTTCTTTGGTTTCACACTTTGATGGAAAATTGAGACTATAGAATATCCATAATAAGTTTGGGTATTTTCTTACACCATTTTTGGAAGTAATAAACCTTATTTTTTATTTTCCAAGGGCCTACATAAAACTTCTCATGATCTGATACATGTTTCCCAAAAGGGTTCTTCAAAACAAAAAACAAAAAACTGAAGAATTTTTAATTATATTTTAGATACAATAGTTTTATAGTTCCATGTAAAATGATGGATAACATAAATAACAATTTACAATATTTCCATCATTATTTTTCTCCCAAAAGTGTAGCATATATGTTTTATCAGTTTCTTCTTTAAATTCAAACATATTCCATAAAACAGATTGTTTTGGATCCTTTTCTCCCCCCCACACACATGAATTCTACATGAATCATGTAAGAGTTGATAGATTAATGTAGATTTAGATATTTTGATCTTCATTAAGATACTAAAAAATTCATTAACTACTAGTAAGTGATACAAGGATAAATGTATAGGTAAGGATGAAATAATGAGTTTATTATTAAAGGGGACATAATTCAAAACAACAACTCCATAATTTTAGCATAAGGCACCTAAATAATCTAAGGTTTTGAACTGATTATTTAGATAGTTTGGTTTATTCAAGATTTTTTTGATTAGCTTAAGAAAATTAGAATTGTAAAAAAGATATCAAAATTTAGTTAGAGTCATCATGGTTAAGTGATAAATATATAAGATAGTATTTCAGGGCATGAGAATAAAAAATTAGTGGGTTTTGATTAAATTTTATCCACATAGAACTTGAATATAAGTTCATTTAAAAATTAATATTTGGTGTGTGAATATGTCAAATTGTTTTCTCAATATTAGCAAGAAATCAAAATTTGAAAGAGCATTCAAAATAATCTCAGTATTTTAAAAAAATAAAAAGGCAAAAAAACTCCAAAATGTTTGTAAAAGAAAAAAATAAAACATTTATAAAATAAAGGGCCTAAACTAGAATTTCCCCCCCCCCACACTTAAATTATGTATGTTATTAATGTATTCAATCTGATTTATAATATAAGAATATTTTAAAGGGAGTTATAATAAGAAATAAATTTTGAGTAGAAGTACAACTTGATTCATTTTCATTGATAATCCAGATGAAAGAATGTAATATCCTCCACTGGTTATTGATGTATATTTTCATGGAACTTTTTCAACCATTTTCCATTATCAATTAATGGATTTTTTGTTTCCATCATTAAAATCCATAACACAACTAAAAGGGGACAAATTATTAAATATGAAAGATTCTTCCATATAAAATTAATAATAGTTTTAATAAAATGAATTCATTAATTAAATAACAAATCATTATGTTATGGATGGATGTCCTTTTTGAATTAACTTATTATGAGACATTATAAATGTTTCTTTTTATAAAATTCCATTATGAATATCATCAATTCTAATTTCTTCTAGTTATTTCAACTATAATTTCTTCTTTTTTATAGCTCTATCTTGATCATGATTAATTTACTTTATAGCCCCATATTCCTTTTGTTCCAGCTTCATAGGCAGATGATAACTATTTATATAGATCAATCTATATGAAACCTTTAATATAGGAGTTTTGTACGATATTTTACATTCCTACAAGTTGTCTAAAAACAATTTCATTCATGTCTTTCTAATGTGGGCTGATATTGTTTATCAAAAAATACATTAATTTATATATTTCGAACTTCAAATTACCAACTTTCTATGGATGGTAAGGGGTGTTTGTTTTTATGATGCACTCTATATTTTATAAAAAGTTACTCCATAAACCTATAGAAAATGTGATTTCCTTGGTAACCAATAATAGTAATTATCACTTTAAACCTACAAAAGATGTTAAAAATGATTAAATTCCACAAAACAATAAAATCATTAATTTTTGTTTCCTTATATTCCTATATTTTTTAAATATAATCATTTAAAATAATAATACATGAGTTACCATAACATAGGGTATTAGTTCCAATAATTTTCATCCACTAGATATCATAAATTTCATAAAATATGATTTGTTTGGAATTTTTTTTCAAGTTGAAATATTTAAATAATTGTTTAATTTATCAATTTTTTAAAAAAGACTCAAGTGTATATTTGAAAATTTTTTCCCAATAAATATCTAATTTCTAGTCATTTTTATGGTTATTTGGGTTCTAAAGTGCCCTTGGCATGATACGTGATGACGAAATTCAAAAACAAACTCAATTTACCCTACAATATAAAATATTATTATAACTAAATCCTAAAAAAATTTCTACATGAATGGGAATTATCAAATGTTAAATAATATTTAGAAATAAAATTTTGAATTTGGTGGTAGTTTAGATGATATAGAACCTAAGAAATTATCGAATAATTTACCATGCTTTCAAACTAGGGTACATTCCGATCAACCAAATACAAATGTTCTTCTAATAGGTGTTTATTCAGTTGGTCCTAATATATAACTGATTCTTTAGTAGTGTCAATTAATCTTCTCAGATGATCGACTGCCATATTTCTAAATAATTTATTATCCTTAATCTCTCAGTTGAACTAATTTGACAATATCATCCACTATCCATTGTTTCGGTTTATATTTATTACTTGAGTGTCTTACTGTTACACAGTGGGAACAAAAATTTTAGTTTTTTGAAAATTGGATCTAAATTTATCTTAATAAAAAATCTTTCAGGAAATCTATTTCAATAGTTACATAGTTGAGTAAATAATCGTACTGTATGTTTGAGAAATTAAAAATGTGATTTTTTATGCCTTCAATTATTTAGGAATGGGATGCTCCCACATTTTGGTTGGAAGAATCAAAATGTATCTCGAAATGATTTTCTTAGTTAGTGGATACAATAGGTTTAGGGTGATTAATATTTTCTTTAATTAAAGAAACACTTACCTAAATTAATATCTAAATTAAAAATAAATATCTTTTTAGAGTAACTGAGGGATAAATAAAGAGAAACCATAGTAAAGTGCTTGATAAACCAAATGAAAAACACTACATTTTATAGAAAATATATTACATGTATCAAATAATATGGGTTATGAAATGAATATATGAATTTAATTTTTTTACTTAAATACCTCAATGCCTTTAACAGAGATAGCATTCCCAAATAAAATTCCATTTTCACACCTTGAAATGGATCAGTTGAAAATTAAAAACAAAATCATTCTCAATGAATGTTTTTAATTTTTTTTAAGATTTCATAAACATTCATAAAAAAGATTATATGAAATATTGAAATAATTATATAATACCTCTAAAAAACTCAATAGAGTAGAAGAATATAATTTCCATACAACATTGAAATGTAATTGGGGAATTATAAAATTTTGTTGACATTATTTTTTATGAAAAAATTCCAAAGAAACATGTGAGGGTTTTCTTTTCAAATGAGCATGTACCCAACTGGTACATGCTGCTGGTTGGAATTCAAAAAAACAAGGATAATATTTGGGTAGGGGTGAGTTTCCAGGGTCCTATAGTAGCAGAAGAACTATTGAAAGAGTGGCACTATAGTGGTAGAGGAACTGTAGTAGGAAGTGTAGTAGTGATATTACTATAGTAGGTACTATATCGTCCTGGGTACGGTAGAAGTACTATTCATCGAAGGGCCCTTTGGGCCAAAAATGGGCTTTCATGCCTTGTATTCAGGCCACTTGGCCTTGGGACTTTAGGCTATACAATGGGTCCCGATCTATCCATACAAAAAAATAGGTATTTTCTTTAACAATAAAATGAGGCTTTGGCCCCAACATTTAAGAAAAATGTGAGGGTGATCTTTTCATGTTCCTCATGGGAAACAAGCACTTGAAAATATCTTTAAAATATCTCATGTTTTACACTGAGGTATATATATTTTTGTTTTATGTTTGGATCCTTTTTTTTCTAAGGTGAGTGTGTAATGAGATAATGGATTTTTGGGAGTGTCTGGGGCTTTTTTGGAGCTTGCAGCTCAGGGTTTTGGAAAAGGAAGTTGGGCCACACGATTATTTGAGACTGTGTTCCCCAAGTGGATAGGTTTGAAGAAATAATTTAGGGATTGAATGAGGGTAGATGAAGGTCTCACTAATTTTGGAAACCATGTAGCTAGTGGATCATAGGCTTGTGGATATCTATATTCTTTAAAAGAGGCATTTGTATTTTTGTCCATGGTTTGTGAAACCATGCAAATGAACCATACAAGGCTTCCCTTGAGGTAGATATGGGTGAACGGTAGTGGTATGGTTTGGCCAATCATGTATCAAACTGTGAAAACCAGTTAAAATATTTTAATGTATCTTTTTTTGTTAATTTTTCTTAAAACATATTTTTATTCTCTTTTCATTTTATCAGACACCCTAGAGGATTGAGAGCTCCCTTTGATGCTCAAATCCTAGTCTTGTCTCACTTTAATCATAGAGACTTAGATTCAAACATCGTTCATCTCATTGGATCCATGTTAGTAATATATTCTTTCATCTTGTGTCATTCTTCATTTTTCTTCACAAAAAGAAAATTATTTAGGTATAAGTTAATATTCCCTATTTCTTGAATTTTCATCCATTCATTTTTTTCTTCTGATCTAGTCCAAATCAGAGGTCAATACTGGATGATTAATATATCATGGACATACAGAAGGTGGTCTATAAATTTTACCTTATGTTTGGGATTTTATTGATTATTTTAGATGTGACACATGCCAGACCATCTATAATTTCCACATAAGTAAATTTAATGCCTTGTAATAATTGTTAGGGATCTATTTATTTTTCCAACTAGTATATTTGTGATTGTTGGAGGCTATGTTCCCTAACCATGTAAACCTATAGGGAGTGTCCATATATTTTATATATGTTGTAACTCCCCTTTGGGTGTGTGTGAGCCTTAAAATTTTAGTGGTATTCTTAATGATAATTTAAGGGTTGTCTTAGCTTTTAAGAACATTGATTTAACTGTTAATTTGTAAATGAAAGGAATGAATTAAATTGAATTGATAAAGGAAGGATGTTTCCCCCATTTCATTAGGATTGATATGGTTTCATTGTCTAAATGTTTCTTTATTGAAATGTTGAATGAGTTGGGAGAACTCATTGCTTATGAAATAATTCAGGAAATTAATAATGAAATGAAATAGTAATGGATGCCTTGGATGAGATCCTTGGATCTTGATTCCATTAGATTCCCTATAAATTTATACTCCACATATCATTGTTTTATTAGTGGATTCCATGTACTTGTTTACTCCTTGGATCTTAATTTCATTGGATTTCTGTGGCCACTCTACCCATTGGATCCATCCTATATGGACACACATTGGACATTCTTGTGGGCATTCACCATGGACTCTACCCAAGTATTTGTCATGTTTCAATCGAAATTATCCTAGGACTTGACTAGGATTCCATTTCCTTATATTACTTGGATCTGACCCTTTGTGGTCTAACACTATATTACATGGTATAAAACGATGTGGACTTTGACACTTGAATATGTGACATGGCGATTGTTGATTTTTTTATGTTTTACAGATTAACTTGGTATTCGAATTAGGATTTAGTTGTTAGTGTGGACTGTATAAAACTTCTTTAGTTATTATTTAAGCCTAAACATGTCAATGGGATATTGACTATTATTTAGAAGGATCCATGATGTGATAGGAAGGATCACACTTTTAATTTCATTATTTCCATACCAGTGATATAATGCACACTGATTGTTTTTATATTACAGAAACTATACTTGTTATTAGCACCATTGGTGGTGGCCTACTGAGTGTTATCTCAAACCCTATTCTGGTCACCATTGGGTATCTAGAATGACTACATGGATATAGGTAGGGACCTAGGAAATCTCTAACTATACGATGTTTGACTTGTTTATTGTTTTGGAGCAGTGGAGTAGGGGACTAATCTAGGCTCATGATGCTATCAGGAGATATATTTTTTTGATATTTTTTTTAATTTTGAAACATGTATTGTATTGGATTATTATTTTATTATATTAAATTCCATTTTTTATTGATACATTAAATGATCATCTTGTTGTATATGACTACTTCAAGCAATTTATTATTATAGTATTCTCAATGTTTATCTTCTTTTAGATGTTAAATTATTTTATATTCTTTTGATACTTGATTTATATTGTTATTAAAATTGTGATACACAATGAAATGAGGGAATACTCTCCCCATAGATATAACCTTGGCCCCTGCTCCTTGTATGAATGCTATATCATATGAGGAGGTGCACTTAAGGAAATGTGATCCACCAGCTTGAGGCACCATTTAGTGTCTCTAGAGTCAAGGTGTTAGAATTGGTATCCAAATATGTTATTAATAAAGATGTACTATTTTAAGGTAATATATAGGTGTTTGGGAAGGTATTGGAATTTTATAATGAGATTTTCTTGGGAGTTTCTAACCCGCATACAAGAAAAATCAAAATTGCAAGAAATATAAAATGTTTTTATAGATTTATATTATTATAGTTATTTTGATTTCACCATTGGGTGAAACACTTGATGCATTATTTTACTTACGATTAAATTTTTTTATATTTGGCTCAATGAGATTATGGTATACTATCTCATGCATCATTTTTAGGAACCCACAAGATTCACATACCATGCATTATTCCATTCCATATAGAATGCATTTCTTTACTTTCTGACATTATTATGTGATCCTTGAGCGATGTAATTATTTTTTGATAGATGATTTGTGAAGATAATTGAGAAACATGATTGGTATATAGTGTTCATATCATAATCTAAATAGTGTTTTCCTACATAGGTTACATAAGAAAAATTAAGGATCCAATTATGGCATGTTGAGTCATGATCCATTTATAACATGGATGAGAACATGTTATTGTTCGGATACAATTCAGTTCACGAGGTATATGTTGCCTTATAGATCATATGTAATGAGAAATTTGGTTTAACCATTCAAAAATATTTATTAAATAATTATGAATTGAAAAAAAATTTAATTGTGAAATAGAGAGCTTGACCTAAACTCATCTTTAGAGAGGGAAGTATGAAGTGTCTCTATTACCATTTATGGTTGTTCCTTTTACCCAGTCCATGGTTTAGAAGTAGGAATAGGGGTATGGAACATTTATAAGAAGTATTTGACATGTCTAAATATTTTATCTATGATCTTATCTTTGCAGTTTTTTTTCTAAGGTGTGTGTTTGAAATTGTAGATACATTCCACTACAACGACCTTCAGTCGTACACAAGGAGAGTGGAGATGAACATGCTCTAGAGGATGTGGTCCATAGTCCACTAGTATATCCTTTTAAATGAATTGATATGAATCTAGAAGTATTACCAGATATGGGTTCTATGGCTCATCTCCTTGGGAGTTTTATGTTATACATTTAGACTGTTCAAGAAGCCCCACAACATGATTCGTTTATGGTAGTGATGATGTGTGCGTTCCAAAAGTAGCATCCACCCATTGTTTTGGGGGATAATGGTCCACAAGATACTGATATGTGGATCGAAACTATATTTTATATATTTGAGCATCTTTAGATACGTTTTAAGAGGATAGTGGTGTTTATGAAATATATTTTTGGGGAGATGGTTAGCGTTAGTGGGATGCCTTGAACCAGGGGGATATGACCTGAGATATGGTTTGGAGGGATTTATAATCAAGGTTATATAATTATTTATTTTCTAGAACCTTGATAACTGAAAGAGATAGTGTTTTTATGTGTCTGGAGTAGGGCGTGATGATAGTTATTGATTATTTGGCACACTTTACAGAGCTTCAACGCTTTTCACTAAGTTATCTTATTATTGAGCCATCAATGGTGAGATGCTTAAATGAAGGAATCCATAAGGAAATTAGATCGAAGGTAAATGTGTTTCATATGAGTACTATTATAGAGATAGTGTACCAGACACTTATTAATAAACAAGACCTAATGCGTTTAACAACTTATGGATGGAATTTCCATTTCGAGGCTTCTCTCGAGGGAGTACCATAGACAATGTTAGTTATGGTAGTGTTTTATTTTATCTCCATTATGATAGAAGCATACATATGGTGAATCTATGTCATTGAGACCTAGTAGAGTTCCAATATTATGACAGTATTTTCCATGTACGACATTTTTGTAGGACCTTTCATACAACAGTCAACATGAGGTGATTAAATCTGAATCAAGGCATATAAGAGGGATTCAGTGCTCTATGTCAGTCTATGAGTTGGATTTTTTCTTGTCATACATGAATAAGTGTTGGTCATGTAAAAGTAAGCAAGGGACTAATTTAACATAGAAGGAAGAGTGGTCTTACTCTGGGTAGTGAGGTTGTTTCACAGGGCCACCGTTCAAGCTAGATATTATCTATATAGCCTACACATGAGGATTAGAGTTCATGGACATGTATAGTGAGCGGTATGATCTTAGTATTCTCTACTATTATATATTATCTTTTTATAGGTTCTTCTCGTAGATATACAAATGTACCATTTTTAGAGAGCCCCATGCTTGTTTTTTAGTTTTTTAGTGGCATTGTAACTTTAGAAATTCTATTAGGGATCATAACAGAGGGTGTACACTAGTGGATGGAGTCACCCATTGAAATAGGTGGGTTTTAATTCACATATATATTTTTTTCCTCATGATTATTGGGTTTTACACCATTCATTGGATGGAATTCCATGTTTTTTATTGATCCCATGTCGATTTGAATCATTAGAGGGTGACCTTCAAATAACTTGAGGGAGGATTTTCTATTATCAAGGGTAAATGGGACGGCAAGGAGAGCCAATATTGACTATATAATCATGGAACAAGTGGGATGATTTCCCAGACTGCTATTTTGTATCTTGGTGATTTGGTAACATGTAAGGAAGATTACCCTATGGTGGTTGATCATTTCAAGGATGTCTTCCCAGATGATTTTTTTAGTTTAACTCTCAAGATAGAGGTATATTTTCTTATCAACCTAGTTTTTGGAGTTGAATTGGTATCAATATTCCTGATATAATAGCTACTATAAAGTTACATGAGCTCAAGTGGTAGTAAGAGGACTTAGAAACAGTGGGGCTTATATGGTCCAATATTTTTTTGTGGGCTTGCAGGTCCTTTTTTGTAAAAAATAAAGATGATACCCTCAGACTATATATGGATTGTAAGATGTCAAACGTGTTTATGGTTAAGAAATATCATCCCTTACTATGGATATATGATATATTTGATCGAATCCAAGGAGATTGGGTTTTCATGAAAATTGGTTTAAGGCCCACTTATCACCAGGAATGTGTTTGACCTATAGACGTACCACATGAGGCTTTTAATAGTAGGTATATTCCATATGAGTATCTAGATATTTCTTTTGGACTCATGAATTCACCAATAGTTTTCCTAGAACTAATGAACCGGTATTTCCACCATTATCTGGACTCTTTTATGGTCATATTTGTGGGTGATATCATTGTTTATTCACACAATCGACATGAAAATTCCAAACATCTTGAGATAATTTCTGATTAACTAAGAGATCATTAATTATATGGTAATATTAATATGTAAAAATTCTATATGGATAGTATTACCTCATAGGTTATATTATATTAGATATATGAGTATCAATTGACATAAATAATATAAGATATATGGTTTCGTAGGATCAGCACAAGAATTTCTTTTACATATGGAGCTTCTTGAGGATATCTGGTTCTTTAAGGCATTTAATTCAAGACAAATCACACTTATCATTAATCATAATTGGCTTGAATATGAAGTTTGTAATGTTTTTATGGTCAGATCATGTGATATAGCCTTTTAGGTGATAAAAGGAAGACTAAATTCTAATTTAGGAAGGATCTATAATATATATTACAATGCATTTGGTATCATGTTAGGAGAAATTTTAATGAAGGAGGATCAATTTTTGGCATACAATTCTCAAAATTACAGGCCACAAGAGAGGAATTACATAACACATGACCTTGATTTTGAAAGTATTGTTTATTCCTTGCAATATTGGAGAAACTATTTACTAGAAGTGAATTTTGTGTTGTAAAAAGATCATAAAACCTTGATGTATTTATTTACGTAGCCTAACTTGAATCTGATAAAATGAAGGTGGGTTGAATACATGAATTATTTGGAATTATAGATTTCATATATTCCTAGTAAAGGGAATTCAGTTTCCAATGCAATGAGAAAGATGACTTAGATAAAAGCAGTTCAGGTGGCCAATAATGAGTGGAAGCTTATAGACTTATTCTTGGAGGTATATTTAGTGGTGAAGGATGAAAAAGGATAGTCATTTTTCATAACCTTGGTAGTGACATCTACTCTTTTAGATATAGTGATGTTCAGACAATTATACGATTCAGACGACCTAATACTATCAGAGAGGGTGGTAGGTGAGGACCAGCCTCCTAGTTGGACCATGGGTGAGGATGAAATTCTATGTATTCATTGTTGAGTTTAGGATCCATTTAATATTACAGAGGAACTGATGTGAGAGCATCATGACTTATATTTGGTAGTACATCCTGACATTACAACGATGTATCATGACTTTGGATTTCAACACAGGTGGTTGGGGATACAACATGAGGTAGTTGATTTTTTAGGAGGTGTTCTAACTGTTAGAAGGTGAAAGAAGAACCTGAGTGACCAACATGGATTTTATAGTGTCTATCCATTCCGGAGTGGAAATGTGACAATGTTGGGATAGATATTATGACTGTATTATCAAGGTCAGCATGATACAGTTATACCATGTGGGTTATTGTGGATAGTCTCTCAAAGAAATATCATTTCCTACTTATTAGGGAGACCTTCTCAGTAGATGTTCTTGGGAGAGTATATATCCATGATATTTTGTTTCTTCACAGGTGCCTTAGAACATGGTATCATATTTTGATTATAGGTTTACATCTTGATTTTGGTAGAGTTTATATATGGATTTCTATATATAGGATCTTTTGAGCGCATAATACCACCCTTAGTTAGATGGCTAATAAAATTTCACTATACAGGTTTAGGAGGACTTTCATAGAGAATGCATCCTTGATTTCAGGGAATCATAGGATGGATATGTTTCCCATGTTTGATTCTCCTACAATGATAACTATCAAGAGATGATAACGATGACACCATTAAAGTCATTATACAATAGGCCATGCTTATCAACTTTGCGCTTGTAATATGTAGGAGATGATATCCTAGTTAGACGTCATTTCATTCAAGAGAATTACAAGAAGGTACATTTGATTTAGAAAGGATTTACTAGTACACAGTCTAGAATGTTATCTTATGCTATCATCATCAATGAACAATGAAGTTCATGGTCAGTGATCTGGTCTTTTTACATATCTCACCGAGGCTGGGAAACTGACAGATTATGAGACAGGGTAATCTTTCTCCCTGATATGTTAGGCTATTCATGATTATAGAGAGATTCAGGCTGATAACCTATAGATTTCAGTTACATCAGATGTACTAGGCCATTCATGACATCTTCCATTTATCTCAGCTATGTTATTATCACTCAGACCAGTCTCACACTCTGAAGCATGATGACTTTGAGTTGTCAGTTGATGCATCCTTTGAGTAGAATCTTATTTGTGATATTTATAGGATCATAAAGGTTCTATGAAGATGGTTAGTTCCTCTAGTATGGGTGCAGTTAAGGCAATAATATTGATAGGATAAAACTTGGGAGTGGGAGACCGATGTTGATGATTAGTGGTGGTGTTATTCTCTGGTGATTATTGACCTCCCATGGAATGAAAATACAGGGATGAATTGATTTTAGGGGGGAATATTTTAAGACAATAGGTTTAACTATTTGGTAAACATATTTTTTATCTAGTTTAACTCCTTGGTTTTGAATAAATGTGTGTTTTTAATGAGATCATGGGAGTTTAGGGGGTGTTTGGGGCTTGTTTGGAGCCCATAGACTAGGTTTATGGAAAAGGTATTTAGGTTTCATGGTTAGTAGAAACTATTAAACTCAAGATACACTATTTGAGGAAATAAAGCAGGGCTAGACAGAAGACGACATAAAGACAAAAGATTTTTGGAAACCATGAAACCAAGGGCACATGCCCATGTGGGCCACCTTCAATGTTTAATAGAGGTGTTTAGAATGGTTTGCGAATTGTTTTCCAAAATGTGTGAGTGAACCATGTGAGGTTTCCCTTGAGGAAGATAAGTTTTCACATTCGGTACATAGCTTAGCCAAACATGCTTCCAAACCACGAGACTCGTTTAAAATATTAGAATTGAAAATTTTTCCCATATATTTTCTTAAAAACTATTTCATATCATACTTCCATTCCATAGGTTTTCTTTGAGTATATAGATACCCCTTTGAAGATCAAATAATAGGTTTAGATCATATTTTATAATCCAAACTCATATTTAAACACTATTCATATCATTGGATATGTACATGTAATTTTTTATTCAATATTACCTTATTCTTTATGTTTCTCCATATCAACATATTTATTTATATTGTAGCTAATATGAACTATTTCCAATATTTGAATCCTTTGTTCATTTTTCTCTTGATATAGACCAAATCAAAGGTTGATACTAGCTAAGTACTCTACCATGGTCATACGTTAGGTGGTCTTTACCTTTTCCCTTATGGTTTGGTATCATTTCATAGTTATTCTGCACACTATACCTCTATTCATTTCAATATAGGTTAATTTAATTTAATTATATAATTTCATGGGACATATTTAGGTTTTCAACAACTACCTTTGTGATTTTTGGAAGCTGTTAGATCCAACATAGGCCACTCACGGGGTGTTTACATTTATATTCCATATGTTGTACCACCCCATTGGGTGTGTCTATGCTTGATAATTACAGTGGGAGCCTTAAAGATAAATTAATGGATTGTTTAAGGTTGTAAGAAATTTTTTTAACTCATTAATTTATAAAGAAAATTAAATAATAGAAATTAATTGATAATAGAAGTATGTTTCCTCATTCTCAAGTGATTGTGTATGATTTAAAGGGTTAAATAGATTTTATGGAAATGATGAATTGTTTGGAAGAACTCATGGTTTATTAATTGATTTATTAATTGATTTATTTAAATTGTAGTGGATTCCTTAGACAAAATACTTGGATCCTAATTCTATTAGATTCCATCAAAACTTTCAACTCCATAGACCATTGTTAAGGTAGTATATGCCTTAGGCTTGTTTAATCCATAGATGATGATTCTGTAGGTTTACAAAGGCCTCGATACCCCTTGCATCTGGATTTCTTAGACCCACATTGGAAATTCTTGGGGACATGCTCTGTGGACTCCACCCAAGTCTTTAATGAATTTCCATCGAGATGCTCCATTGGCTCGAAGAGGAAGCCTTAGTCTTATATATGCCAGATCTAACCCTTCATGGTATGAAACTAGATTAAAAAACATAGGAATATTTGGATTTTGAAACTTTATTATATGTAATAGATGTTGTGGAATTTTACTATTATTTTTATATGGCCATTATATGGGTATCATGTTTCTGTTGTTAGTCTGGATAGTATCAAACATGTTTACTTATGCTTTATAATGGAAATTGTATATGAGACATTGTCTATTATTTAGAGGGAGCCATGTTTGGAAAGGAAGGATCCCACATTACTTTTATTTGTGTCCTATCTATGATATAATTCATGCTTATTTTGTTTATATTACATAGACTTGACTTTTTATTGGAACTGTTGGTGGTGGCCTACTAAGTGTTATCTCACACCTATTTTAGGGCACTATTGGGTACTTGGATAGAATCCATGTATGGAGTTAAGGACTGAGTCATGTGGCCAATATAAAATTCTTGACCTATTATTTGTTTATAAGTAAGCGAACACGAGATAGAGTTAGCCTCAGGATGAAATTGGGAGATACTTCTTATTAGTATTTTTTTATTTTGTTACATGCATTGTACTAGATGCATGTTTCAGTATATTTCCATCCATTTATTATAGAGATATGAAATGATAATCATATTTTATATGACCAATTCTGTCTATTTATTAAAATAGTCTTCAGGATGTTTATCTTTTGTCTACTATTAAGTTATTTTATCTCCTTATACTACTTGATTGATAAGGTTGTTACCACTACAATATACTCTAACATGAGGTAATAGTCTCCCTAAAAATTCACCATAGTCCCTTGCTACTAGTTGGAATATATGGAATATGGGGAGCCACTCTTGAGGCTATCTCGCCCACCACCTTGAGGCATCGTTTAGTGGATCTCATGTTTAGATGTTGTAATCCAAAAAAACCATCTAATAAGAAATAATCTGTTTCCCCCGCTAACCTTTACAACACTTGATCAATGGATTAGATGGGTAAGTGATATTTCCATATCACATGGTTTATATTTCTTGGTCATGGGTCATGTTATTATCTATAATTACTAGTAATTTTTTTCCCTAATTTAATTATGAATACATCAAATCCATGGGCTTTAGATATAATTCTAGATTCAATGGATGTTCTATGTATGAAATGTAATTTGGTTTTTCCTTCAACATCATGTATTTTCAGTAAAAAATATGACATCTACACCACATAATCTTTAAATATAAAAAAAATTCTTCATGGTATTTTGGGGTTTCCTTGTCCTCTAATCTGAAAAATATTTTTTGGGATTGTTGTACATATTAATTATCCATGTAATTTTCAAGAATTAAGTTATCCCACATAGTAAATATTTCATGTAACATACCAGAGTGTTGAATAGGTTCATCCTCTTTATAGTGGGGTATTTTAACACGCGAATTTTTTTGAAGGGTGCCTCATGGAGTTAAAGATATTGATGTAGACTGTATTATCACCAAAATCCAAAGTGAGTGTTCCCTCATGGGCATTTTTGGTTGTCTTTTATATCTTCAAGAATTAACTACCAAATATAATTTGTGAGTGTTATAGGGTTCTATCTTCCTCTATGTAACAAATATGAATTTTATCTTGAAATTCCATACCTTCAATTTCAATAAGACATATTCTAAAACTCCTATAAGAAAATAATGGATATTTTAGAATTTTACAACATAACTTTAGTGGGATTCAGATCACCCATCTAAAAAGAAGAAAAAATTGGGTTGGGATACAATTTATAAAAGAACTTAAATTACACAAATAATTTTAATAACAAGCGGATTTAGTGGTACAAAAGATAAAAAATGTTCCAAAATTTTGATTTTTTGTGGGAAATATTAATGTGATAAGGGTAGATACACTTCTTCTAAAATATATTCATTCATTATTTTGATGGAAATTTTCTTGGAGAATATTTCCTTAATTTAGTTAACATACTTGGTAATATACTTAAGGGGTTCAAGATGATGAATATTGATATCAAATTTCAGGATTTTTTTTGAAAATATATTTTTGAGGTGATTTATTCTGGATCTTATTTTAATCATCATTGATGAGAATGGTGGGTAGATATTTCTTCTCCATTTATTAAACATGGAGTTATATTTTAATCTTTTATTTTTGGTATTATCCTTATCCTATTTCTATATTTTTTATACCTCTTTGGGATATTTCTTTAATGTCTTAAGAAAATACCTAATATATTTTCTTCACTTTCAAGATGTTTTGGTTCATGTTATGATGTGTAAATTAGTTGGATATCATTTCCACTTCTTGATGCTATCATGTATACATTTTCTTTTTTTAGGGAATATTTGAGTGGTAAATTTCCCAAGATTTCTAGAAATGACATCCATAAGATTTTCAAATTGGTTTGTTAATATATTTATTATATTCTTTGGATCCTCAACCTTGGTCCCTTACTACTGAAATATTGGGGGGATTCACTATTTTAGGGGTGTATAAATTGATTATTTTTTCTGAATGGAGGATACTATTGGAAAGTAGGTTGGGTATTGTATTATTAAATGGTTATTGGAAAGCAAGTATGCCTTGATATGGTTGGTTTCTCTACTGATATGGGGGATGGTTTTGGTACAAATATTTTTAGGGGTCTATCACAGATATAACCATTTCAAAATCTATTGTGGACATAGATATTCTCCCTCCATGTTTTTTTAATTTTTGTAGTTAAAATGATGCGGTACAACATTCCACATCATGCACTGCAGAACACTGGTCATTGAAATGGTTAGTTGATGAGAATAAATCATATACGTTAACCATATATTATTTTTCACATTCATGATTCAGATCATTTTGTTTACCAAAAAATTATCTCTTCAAGATTAGATTATAGAAAAGGTGATGAATCAGAAGTTCTTACCTCATGAATACCTCTTATTCCACTATTTCTTGTACTAAATTGTTATATGTTATGTGAGATATTTTCAACTAGGACCTATGATTATTTTTTAAATTTTCAATTAAAGATACTCCAGATGATGGATCTAAAAAATACATATTATTATCATTAAGGTGTTGATAAAATAACAAAAGGAAGTAGTTCTATTATATAAATTGATATGGATAGATGGATTAGATATTTTTGAATCGCTCGCAGTACAAATAATGAGTTTCTCATAATGATTTATATTATTTAGTGATCATTCCAATCACGGAAAAATCCTAGTTATAGGCTATAGAACCATTTCATTACTTATCCTTCATGTTAGATAGAAATTCATATCTTTTTTTTAGGTTCCATATCCAATCTTCGTAGTTTAAAAATTAAGCATAATTGTGTGAAAATTTTAATGTGTCTTTTAGGGACTTCACCTAAAAGACCATTTAACTTTGTAAATAGATTAATAATGAAAATATTCAATGAAAATTAATTTCGAACTTCACGCACATATGTATGATTTTTTTTCATTACTGAACTGTCGTGTACATGGATCTCTCAGTGTTTTTTGGGGATTTCCATCCATGTATTCAGGCAGAAATTGATAACTGGTAATTTCACCTTATTCTAAAAGTTTTGTTTATTCAAATTCAATTTTAATTTTGGAAAATTTATGTCTTTTAATAAGGTTATATTTATTTCAAGATCAATAGAGTTAATTTGGTCATTATAAGAACTTTTTATGAAAATTAAAGGTTATATGTTTTTTTAAAACTTTTTGGGACTACCTTCCCAATAACACTGTCATGGTTTTGTTCAAACTTATCATGAAATGTGATAAATTTGTTTTATTTATTTGAAAAAATGTTGTTATAGTTGAATCCTATGGTTTTCTTCTAGATAGGAGTGCATAATTTGGTTTATAATTTTTTTTGTTTTATATTTTTTTAATTAAAATTAGACAATGATAAAAATATTTGAAAAAAATCTGATGAGAATATTTATTGGGATATGGTCATTTTTCCAATTGAATTTCAATCACAACCCCTAAAATGGTTTTAATTCATTTCTCTTTTATTAATTAGTGAGAGACACATTATTAGATTTATGTCAACAGATTTTTATGAAGGGTATTATAGATATTTACTAAACATTTATTACTACTTAGTCAGCCTCTTATCCCTTTTGTAGGAAAATTATGAATGATGCTAATTTTTTTTAAAAGAAATACCCAGTTTGGTGTTAGTGTTCCACAATAATAAAAATTTAATTCAATTCCACTACATACATTATAGTAATTTATAGACATTGAGAAGATAATATAAAATATTCCATTAATAAAAACAATACCATTAGGAGTTTTATTATTGATTATAAAAAAATACAGAAATAATGAACATTTTTAATGGCTAAAAAAAATTGATTCCAAAGTATAGAATATTCATTGAAAAATTAAATAAATTAAATAGAATTTTTTTTATTCCCTAAAGAACAAGGATTAAATAATTAGAAGAGAGAACCTTCCCATTAAATAAAAATTAGAATTACACCTCTATTCAATGGGTAGGAGACATGATTGGGAAAAAATAGGTTATTACAAAATAAGAAAATCAAAATTTAAACTAATAATGAAACAAAAACATTAGATTATCTAGTAGGAACATGAAATACATGTATTTTTAGTTAACCCCTTCTCTATATAACCATCTTATTCTACTGTATACACACAATTTCCTTTATATAATCTGATGGTCAAATCTCTAAAATATCCCCTTTGAATATAGACACACCCCTTTATTTCTCATGGATTTAAATCTCTATTTCGATTTGATCATCCAAGAATGTTTTATATTTAATTATTTATTTTTATCATGATATTATACATTCTTATATTAACATGTAATACTATTATTGATCGTTCTAATATTGACCTAGCACCAAAAACATCAACTTTAATTGTGTATGATTTTCCTCAAAGATTTCTCTTGAGCATCCATTAATCAATTATTAAAAGTTATTGGATTGTACATGTAGTTAAATTAAATGGATATATCACATTGAAGTATGTTTACATAATAGAAATTATGCATACATAATATTGTCTCACACATTTTCAGTCATATTAAGGTCTAATTTGATTCTTACATACATAGTGAATAATTGATAGGGTTTACACTAAGATGTACCATTGTTATTAAACACAATAATTATTCTTACAAAGGTTATAAATGTTGATTAAAATGTCATACCTAGGAAACAACTTATCCATATGCATCATCTACATAATTATTACACATATAATTCTTTTTTTCTTTTTCTTCAAGATTCTTTCAAGGGGGTGAATCTTTAATAATCCTCTAAGCATCAACACTTCCATTAAAATACTTATTTTAAATAATGAAATAAAATTTCACCGTCCAGTCACATAGTCCAACATAATAGAAAAAATAAAGTGTAATTAAAAGTAATCCATTAAAATTACTTAAATTTCATAACATTATATTAAACACCAAATCTGGTCATTTTATATAATATTCTTAAAATCAAATCGTTTTACTCATAAATTCCAAAAAAAATATTAGAACTGTATAAATGTATAAATATGGGGGAATAAAATGAACTACATATTAACAAAATATCATGAATATTTGTGATATTTGAGTGATACACTAGGCTGAACGGATCATCCCAATACATGATTCTCAACATAGATCCACATCTCTTGCAACATTCAAGGGGAATTCAAATAATGTTAAAATGATATCAGAGTGATATATTGAGATAAATCTATCCTAATATAAATATTACATTGAGGGGGTAGCATCATAACATTTTCTTAAAAGACATAATGTTACTATTACATAACCCTAAAAGAAACCACTAGCTAATCCTCTACTGAACCAAAATATCATCTCGACTACCATGGAAGATAATAACTCAAAACACCACTGACCCATATGAGTGTCCTTCTCCCTAACATAAATATTATCATCTCCATTATAATTGTCAAATATAAAAAGGACAATGAATAAATTAAAAAATCCCACAATAAATTTAATTGAACTATATTGAGGATGATGTCATTTGTGTGTATCGACAAATATTGTAGATCCTCCCAAAAAAACTTATACCCATTATTAACTCGTAATCTATTCATACCACATACAATATATCTTGTCCCCAAACTAATGAAATCAATGATAAGGGAACTAGAAGCCTCTCCTTATCATGTACCAATGCATGGGCTATGGTAGGTTAAACAAAGGAGGGTATTAATCTTGAGTCAAATAAGGAATTACTCAAAGTAGAATATAAATAGATGATACCTAGTATAATGTCTATATTTCTTGGAACTATAAACTATAATGCATGAATCTAACCATACAATTTTCCATAACCCCTATGACCTGGAGGGAAACCACCTCTATGGCTATAGACTACTAACTATTCCTGATTTTTAGAGAAATCACAGGGATATCCAATGGATACTTCATCCCCTCTCTACTAATTTAAATATAGAACACCATATTGTTTCTAATTCCTTATAGTAAACTATTATAATTTATTATTAAGAAGAAAGAGGCTAGATCCATGTAAACATAGGAGGAATCTCCAACACATTAATTTTTTATGGAGAAAATGTCACGTGAAAAAAAAACCATGATGAAACCATTGGAAGGGGTTGGAGAACTACCAACCCTAGTAAAATGGGATAAAGAAGGATAAAAAATACTCCCTATTGTATGAATCTTATTCTAATGGGGAAAATGATAAATTTTGGTTGTAGATCATTCCTATAAGCATTATTGATAAATCCCCTTCCATGATGATGTAGTCTTATCCAACACTCTCTTACTAAACTCTTCCCTCACCATGACCATGACATATATCCATAAAATGAACAGTATTAACATTTACTAGATATCTAGAATACAATTATCCTTGAAATAAATCTACCTAGCCTCCTCATAGTACATATGGTCTAAGGAATAATGAAATAATTTATAATACTGAATATTAAAATTCTTTACACTAAAAATCCTCTTGATGTGCATTGTAACCAACCATTTCCAAGATAAATTCACAATTGGAGAGTGAAAATAATTATGTAACTATTAAAAAAATTCTCCCATGTATCCAATGACTCCTTGAGATCCCTAAACAATAAGAACCACTGATATCATGTTTCCCCATATAGCACCATCAAAACCAATGAATCATTATGCCCCCTCTATGCATGAATCAATATAAAGGTAACATCAACAAAATAAAAATAATCCCTAGTTTAAGGATCCGAAACAGAGACCTCATATTTCTAAAAACCCTAAAACTAGAATTCATAGAGTATCCTATAAGAATAATTTTCATCCTCAATAATATTCCAATCTACTTTCAAATCCTGGTGAACATATTTGGTATGACCAGAACAAGGATGGCTATTTGGATTCATTCCTAAAAACTAAAAATGTTAGGGGCTCCAGAACTTGTGATATAGAAAATTTATGGTCAATTAATTATTTTAATTTATAAATAATTGTATTTTTATACCCAATTAAAACAATTGAAAAAACAGTCTGACATATGATCTCAAAATCAATTTTTTATTTTTCAAAAGTTCTTTTTTGGTAAAGTGGGAACCTCACATTAAAATGGAATCAAACCAAAAAACTACCATATTTTTAAATTATAATAAAAAAACACAACCAAAATTTTAAAATCAAAATGAATAGCAGTCGTGCTTCGCATCACCTTGGGAACCAAAATCTCGAGCTATGAGCTACCTTGAGTCACACCCCCTGATGTCACCACATCAATGATGAAACCCACTAAAGATCATACCACCACCACATACATTATAGAAACCACCCATACCATCATCGCTTCACCCTTATTTTCATCACTAAAAAAATCATCAAAACCAGAAATAGATTCACAACCAACATGAAGAACCATTCACGAGATCCCAATATAACCACCAAGAAACCATAATAGACAACTTGAATTTTCTTTCTTTGGATCATAGGGCCCCGTAAAAACATTTTTCCAAGATGATATCACTTATTTACATCACATTGTAAATCTATCCAATTCCATTTCCCTACAATCCTATGAAATCCACAGTAGTGAATATCTCTAAACATCATACTATCTCTTAACTGTCAGAAATGATACCACTCTATCACAACCCCACTCAACTGACACCCCCATGTTCTTGAAATGAAAAGAGGTAGATGACCCCTGAATATGGACTCCATCAGTCCATAGGTTGGTGATTATCACTAATGGTATAAAATGCATAAAAATGGGAGACATTTCCCCCTTTATAAAATTTATGGATAATAGAGAATATGATATCCACCAATCAACTCCAAATCATATATAAAAAATCCCAATACTAGAATGACATAACATGAATAATGGAATACACCTGGGTGGGTACCAAAAGAAATCATAGGAAACAATCATGAACTCGTATAGCTCTTGAATAACAACTATAATCGTGTAATTCCTTGATCAATCACCATTCACCTCCCACAAATGTGAAAGTAGTATATATATATTTTTGGTGAGCATAAAAGTATACTCTGTAGGGTACTCCCTTGAACCTATCATAAAAATATGAATGAATCATAATAAAACATAGTCAATAAAAAAATGAATCTATTATGTTAACTAAACAAGTAAAACTATATACCATCACATGAGTATTTCCCACCAATTAACACATAGAAATAAGAATATCTATATCAAAAAATATATTTAAAATGGTACCCAGTTTCCATTTCCCCATTGGGTTTTCACTTCCATTCCCCATCATCTTTCATCATGTTCTCTCATCCATTACTTATGTCAATTAATTTTGAAGTTAGTCAGACCTTGAACCTACTTACCTCAGTCCCATAAATGGCCTAATATATTGAGCATTAATCAGAACACATATCCATATCATCTATAACCATGTAGAAATATGGAATCTACTAGAGCCTATGTATTATTCTGTATAACATAAGACATTAAAACACCTGCAAGTTCACCCATGGGAAAACATAGTCTCAATGATCAGATACAAGTACTTCTATAACCGAATAAAGATACATCCCTTATATATAAGTATAATAGTGTTGTAAAATGTCACATCTCATATAGATACATGAACTACACATTAAGAAATTATATCCTAGATATTTCAACACATCATTAAATTCCAAATGTAATGAATAAGATAGGGATAAGTAAACCTTGAATTCCCCCACCAACCTAGATTTTGGGAGAAAACACTGTCCAAAACATTTGGGTGTCAATTACCCTACTAAATTTAGTGTTGAAGCATATGAAATTAGAAAATAAAAGACTCTATTTTAAAATAATACACAATGAGAAACTATATATACTTATACTAAAAAAAACTATCATCCTAAAAGTCACCTATCTTCACTAAAAAAGTCAAGGTAATATGATCTCACACAAGAACAAAAGCATCAAGATTCAACATCATTAGTCATATTGACATAGTAATTTAGAAAATTATTTTTTATTCATTAATTACCCATCATAAATGAAGGAAAATCATTCAATTCCAATTAAATTACAACCTTATTTAATAATTCATATCACAATTTCAATATTTCCTTTTGATTCTCCTCATGTTATTCCCTTAAACCATCCTATGTCTCCTTTTTTTAACATATCATTACCATAACAATAACTCCCATCCCAAAAGATCATTATTATTCTAGATAACTTCCTTAATCAGTGTAATAGACAAATAATATTTCGATATCAAAAGGAAGATAACTCATGGTTAATAGTTCAATTTCATAAGGGATATGGGAATCAAAACAAATTACCTTTTAGGAACCCACAGTGAAGTAAAACACCAAGAAGCCATCCTTTCATAATAACATATAAATTAGGTTATCTATGATCTAAACCCTTACCATCTATCTAAACAACAATTTCAAACATAGAAAAATGAATTTACCGTCCTACATCACATTTATATGAAAATAAATTAATTTTCAGTTAGAAAAAGGAAAGGGGAAACTAAACCATAACACGAAGGTATACAATCCTTTATTAATCAAGGAGGGGTTTACTCAGTCCCAAAAATATATATCTAGTAAAAAAAATTCATTAATATTTTTCAATTAACTAATTCATTATGAATATGTTTTAGTGAAAATAAACCTATCAACAATATTAATCTAATGATAAGAATAAAAAAATAATCATTCTTAGAAACACTTCAAAATTTTGTAGTTTTAAAAGAATAATAAAAAATCCATTTACATGCCTCATTCATTTATTGATTCATCATTATCATATTTACACTGTGTATCCAATTTCAAGAACATCAACCTTGTTTAAAATTATGAACCACACATCCAAAATATATAGATCATTGTCCAAATAATCACAAGAGGCATAATCAACAAAGAATCAAAACATGTGGTCTCACCATCCCTTCCAATTCAATATTGATTCATGATATTGAATTTTTTATGTTGATTAAACCATTTACTCATACCATTACACCATAAAATACTCATGATAATTAACTATAGAAACTAATCTCAAAACCTCTTATTATGATATAAACTATCACACTACAAAGAACATCCATGAAATAACCATTCAACTACACAAAAAACCTCATGTCACGTTCAATATGGTAACATAATGACCTAACTATAAACATATAGTGATTCCATATTAATAAGCTATCTCTCTAGATAAATACTCTCCTAAAATTCTTAGCACAAAAAATAAAACAAGGAAGGTCTTGGAAAAAACTGATCCCTTACACAAGATGACCTATTAGTGTTCTTATTATCGAACACACAATTTTGTTCATTAAATAATTAAAATAATACTTCTTCTTACAATATATATATATATATATTTCTCATGATATTTTAAAAAAATATTTATAAAACACTAAAAAAGTAATTATTTTTGTAAACATAAAATTTGACGCAAGATAGGTAGTTCTTCATTAAGATTAGCTTCCTCAGCATATGATAGTACAAAAAGTGAATGATCCTCCTAAGAAACAGAATATATTTAAGAATATTAAACTAGAAAATATTCTCACCAAAATATGTGTTGAGAGTCCCTTTATATAAATAGATGATGTTTTTTACTATGTTTAATAAGTCTTTCCCAAGATCATGGATGAATATTATTGTAATCTGGTATCTTTTATTTTTAATAAAAAGATATCAGTTTAAAGATCATATTTTATACTCCAACTAGAAAATCTCCCCGAAATACTATTAGAAATCTAGTGGTTCTATTTTCACGTTGAACCACAACTCTTGAAGGATTCAATTATCCCATCATTGAGTAAGTAAATTTTGAATGAGGAATTATATTTATAAATTCACCTAAATAAGAAAAATAATCTTTAAAATTCATGGATCCAATGGTATGAGGAATATAAAATTTCCTTTAATCTTGAAACATGGCAGGAATATATGGTGTTATTGATGATTAAAAATTTATTCCCAAAATTATTCAGTCATTCCCTTATTATCTTCAATTTTCAGTGTATATATACTTAAATAACTTAACATGAATTATAATTTTATCAAGAGATTAAAATATGGGATTGTATATTTCTAAATTATATAATGTTTCGAAAATTATTATTTGAAATTCATCTTTTTTTTCCTCTATTAGATATTCCTTAATTAGAATAAAAGTAGAAGATAATTATTTTAACATTGATGTTTTTTCAAGGGTGTCACAAAGTTTTATTATTTATTCTAGAATTTCGTCTCTCATTTCCATTCATCTCCATTGGACCAGTTATCATTGTTCTATAAATATTTTTCATATTCATTTTCTTCATGGATGAGTTTGTTTTTCTTATCCTGAGTTATAAACATGGCGTTAATCACTATATCACTTCTAGTTCTCACCAAGCTCACATTTAATTTAGGATTATGAACTGTTTGAGATAGAAATTTTACTAGGTCCATTGAAATTATGCCTAAAAATAATTACGTGATAGTTATTTAACCTTTTAACTTAATTTCTTAACTCCTCATAATATGATTCTTTTTTTGTCATATAGGGGGTTGTATACTAGTGGAATGTTATTCAGAATCATTATTTTTCTATATTGGGTTTATTTGTAAGGTAAATTGGTTTTATGGTTGTTTTTAATAAATTTAAAATAATATAAGTTGTTTCTATAGGTTTTGAAAGGTGGTATTACACTAATTTTGTTTATTACATTATCCAATTGTTATTGGGAAGGTTATATCCAAACTGCTTTTGGATACTAAAACCACCTCATTTATTATACTGTTGAACAATTTTCCAATACCTAAACCACAAAACACAGATCATTATTATTTCTGGAAGAAGAAAATTGTCCATATACTGTCACATGTTAATTTTTTCACTTCATAATATCAAAAGATTTTTTTAACCAAGGTGGTTAGTTCTTTTTTCATAAATTCTAGTACGGAGGATAAAGAATAATATCTTACCTCATAAAATCCTCAAGTAATATTACCTCTTATTCCAAAATTTTAGTCATTATAATCAATCTTCTCTACCAATCCACTTACTTCCATTTCGTATTTTTCATTGAGATATCAATTTTATGAAGCATATAGAAGGTTTAAATTTAAAGAAAGAATGACTTGGTAGATAAAGACTAAGACATTATAATTTATAATGACTTAGTGTGGAGAGATAGAAAAAATATTCTTAAATATACTATAGGACTCATAAAGTGTATCTTTTGAAGAGTTTATAATGATATAAATTTCATCAATAATTGATCTTCTTATAAATAAATTTCACTGTTGCCTTTGGTGACAAAGGAAATTCTATCTATTTTACATTATCATCCACCACACTTATTTTCTTGAGTTTTGAGAATATTAGAGTGAACTACTTAATATTACATATCAAATATACACTTAGAAACAATAAAATATTTACAATAATTATATTACTCTAGTTTTTAATTCACATTTTGTTTCAAAAGAAGTCATAATAATTTGGTTTTTTGGATTTTAAAAGTGAGTTTCACCAAGATCTCTCAATTTCTGGTTAGGATTTACATTAATTATATTAGGTTAAAATAGAATGCATTTTGTTTCATAAATTTGTAGTGTTTTGATAGTAATTTTATCTCTATCTTATATTAAAGAGGTAAAAGTTGGTTATTATGATATTTGGTCATATACAAAAAGATACATATTTTTTAACGAACTCTTGAGAAACAGAACCAGTTTTTATACACACATTCCATGGGTTTGAAAAACTATTTTTAAAAACATTGGTTAATATATAAATTTAGTGGAAACCATGGGTTTTA
Organism: Viscum album; assembly: GCA_963277665.1. NCBI lineage: Eukaryota > Viridiplantae > Streptophyta > Magnoliopsida > Santalales > Viscaceae > Viscum > Viscum album. The sequence goes on from OY728126.1 coordinate 1,750,600,704, forward strand.
TTTAGAGCGGGGTTTCCAAAAATAATGTATCAAATTTTTTGTTAGAGAAAGTGGACGATTTGATTGTTTGATTTTGAAAAAAAATGAAAAAAATAATATAAGGTGATTGAAATAAAGTTGATAAAGATTGATGTGATTATGGTTGGATATTAAACTACAATTCTATCATATTACTCAAATAATTTACATTATTTATTATATAATGAATGATAGTTTTTACAATCTCTTAACTGCTCATCCATTATTCAGTAGATGAGGTGAGTCTTAACCTAAAAATTATTTCTACAAGTCCATAATACATTTTAATTTTATGTAATGGTATGAATGAAACATTCTAATGATGAAATATTTAATCACCAAGGAAACATTTAATTTTTTTCCGTTCATAAACAGCTCAAGAGTATTCTAAACACCTTCAAACACAAGCTACCAATCTTCAAACACTTCGCCAGTCATCTCAGTATATTCCATATTACATAGAATTATTATACCAGAGGAAGATAAATGGTCACCAAACAATGGATAACAAAATGAATAAAATAATAATATAAACATTCATCTTCAAATATAAACTAATAACGAACACAGAAACCAATTAATGGAATAAATGGATTTTAATCATTTAAGTCAAAAACTATAGAAATAAAATTAGATTTTCTTCAATTTTTCATTCACACAAAATTTTACCCCTCCATGAAATGGATAATAATGGTGAAAGTAGAATTAAATGTCAATAAAAAAAGTAAAATGTATATATAACACATAAAACATGAAAAAAATAGCACAAAAAAATTCAATATAGACTAAGATAGATGGAGAGGTAGAGATAGGGGTGGTAATAGAGAGATACCCCTTTCTTATTATCAATATTGTATGCTAGATTAATATTTTACCAATTCTTTATCATGTCAAAATTTCGAGATCCTTGATTCTTTGAATATTTAAATATTTCCCTCTTACTCAAAATCTACCTTTAAATTCATTGTATAGTCTCCATCAAAATCCAAGTCTTCCATTTTTTATTTTCAACAAAATTTTTTATCAAAACATACTTACAACTTTTTTCACCAACTTATTAATCATTTATTATTATTAATAATATTAAATTTAATCTATGTGTATGATTTAAAAGTATCTAAATTAATGTTGATGTGTAAAAAATAAATCTTATGAGATAACACTATAAATGGATTATATTTTCTAAGGGAAAAGTTTCATAATGTTGACAAAGAATTATAAAATCCACATGAAATGAATTATGAAGTCCAAAAAAAAGTTTTATTTATATAGGGACACTTAATATTTATTTTTATATACAAAGTATTATGATATCCTTCTCAATGTATGATAAAAATTCATAAAGTATTATGAATAATGTCGATCTCAAATTTCTCTTCCTTAGGTTAATGTCTTATAAAGTTAAAATAAGCCTATAAATTTCTGAAAAGATTATTAAAAACTTAATAAAATTATTAAAACACTCCATAAAGTATTAAAATATCCAAAAAATTCTTACAAAGTATGAAAATATTTTTATAAAATCCATCCATTATTAATTTAAAATGCATAAAATAATAAATTAAGATATAGTAAAGTATCCCCTATTCTTAGGAATTTCCCCTTTTTCCTTGATCAAAACCCAAATAGATCCTCAAAAAAAATTATGAACTAAAAGACTATTACATTAATTCATATATTGATACCAATGTATTACATATTTTTAGATATGTGTCCAAATTTCATTTCACAACTATAGTATGGATACTTTAATTAATAACATTAAAGTAAGGATAAATCAATAGCTGTGTATACATTTTTTCCATAAAATTAAATAAACCAATTAAATGCACAATTTATCAAATTTAAATAATATTAATAAATTGAAATGAATTTATAATTTAATTATAAAACTCTCTAGAAATTATTAAATTAATAAATGTGTGGGAGTGAAAGGAATAAAATAATAAAAAAATATAATAAATTTTTTGACTTAGTCCCTTTTATCTGATTTGAATTAATGGTTTATGGGAAAAATTATACAAAACAAGATTTTGATATACCAGTTATAATATTTGAATTATTTATATGAAATCGTTACCTATATAGAGAAAAATTGAATTTATATACCAATAAAAATATACTAAAGTATTTATTCACATAAAAGGATTTTAACTTTCACTAATGTAGGTAGTTGGAGTTGATCTAGGACTATGACTTATAAATAAATTACCACCCACAGAAGGAAATGAGGGCTACTGATGCTCTGAGCAGAAAGGATCATGATTCCTTATCTATGATAAGGGTTGGAATAGAACCAATAATCATGTATATACAAAGGATGGACATGGGAATCATAAATAAAGATTATAAATACTATATTTCCCTAATGAATACTTAAAAAACCATCAATTTTATGATTAAGTAGGTGTTGATGGAGTATATAGAGATGTAAAATATTTTAAATAATATTTTAGAGATAAATATTTATATTGATTGAGTTATATGATTTGTGGGATACATATATGTCCCTTGAATACTAGAATCTAAGAAAGACCCATTGAATAATGCATATAACTAATTATTCTAAATCCATAACAGATGAAAAAATATGTATAATGATATTAATGGTAATTTTGGTGGGAAAAAATAAAGATAGATATTATAGAGTATATATATTTATTCTTGGTATTCAATCAAGGGAAGTTAGAATGATAAAAGATTAAAGAGATGATGTATCTATTTCACATACTCTTATATAATTGTGAGAACATCATTATGGATTTTTTCATAGAACTTACCATTAATTCAGAAATTCATACTTTCATTTTGGTTATGATATATCAATTTATGATTTCATCAAATTTCATTTCTAATTTATAATATTTACCCATCAATAAAATTCCTAAGATATACATTAAAATAGGGTTAGGATGCATGGAGTATAACCTTATGTTATATATTATCAGGACCCTAGGTTTACTTCAATGTTATATAGTAGTATTTAACAAGAATTGAATACAATTATAATATTTATTACAATATAGAATCCTCAAAATGATGTTCAATTTGAAAGGACCACCCAAACCATAGAAGAGATGATGGGATCCTTCTTGATATATTTCAAATGAGTTTTAGAGAAACACCTTCCCATAGTAGAGATCTAATATAATAATTGGTTCCAATCTATAATTCAAATGTAATCATATGAGTCTTTATATGGGAAGAGTATCATGTCCTAAACAAATTAGAGAAATTTTAAATAATTATTTTTGGAAAATATATTGATAAATAAATTTTAGAATATACTAATACCCTTAAATAAAACATAAAAATTATAAAAAGTTTAGATAACAAGTAAATTAATAATAATTGATGATATTTGGTGTTTTCATTTAATGATAAGGTATTCTTGCAAATATATCCTTGAAAAATGGTTTTGAGAATTGGGATAGAGGTAAAATTGACCCTGAGATACATTGAAATTTTCTAAATAATATATGTTATGGGGATAATATCTTATCACCTTGAAAATCAGCCAAAAATATTCTATTTTTTATATTCTAGGAATCTCTTTTGGGGAAGTACATACACATAACTTCACATGTAGAAAACTCATAGGTTATACAAATGGAAGATTATATCTTTTATAAACAACAACTAGTATAGATATTAGATCATAGATATAAATTATTACAAAACATGAAGAAATACTTTGGTCGGAGTTTTCTCTACTATCATAAGTTTGATGAAGAAAAGTGGAATCATGAACATATAGTGAAGAAACAGTACCCCAATTTTTTATTAGGGTAACAGATTTTTTAGGGAGAAATTATTTTATAAGGGTAAAATGTGACCGCCAAAATATTAGTATGTATTTTTTTTAAATAAATATAGTTTGTTTAATATATTAGGATACATGAAACATCAGACTAAAATAAATAAATACTTATATCCTTATGATAGAATATTATAATTAAAAATAAAACACAGCACAATATAACTAAATAAAATTTACATAAAAAAATAATAAAATAATTAAACCATAAAAAAATTCTACATGTAAGAAATATATTAAAATTAATGAAAAATAAATTAGAGAATGTGATGAGTTATTTTAGGGATTTATGTAAGATAGTATATAAAAATTTAATATGTTTACTATATATATGTCTGTTGGATATATGGTGGATGGATATAATTATATCTGATACGTAAAATATTTAAAGAAATGTAATTAAAATGTAATTAACAATTATGGAATGAAAGAAAAAGAATAATTAATTAAAATATTTTATTATAAAAACATATATTTTATTTGTTCCATATTTCAATAATAATTCTTTTTAGAGGATGATTTAATGCATTTATAAAATATAATTTAATTGCATAATACCAATGGATTGATAAAATTTAATGACTAATATGTCACGACCCGTCCCAATGGGGCCCGCGCCGCAACTCCCCAAGCCCGCCTCCAATAGGCCAACGGCTGGTGACTAGCACCGAGTAGGTATATTACTAACATGGGAGTCATTTCCTAATAACCTATACACACCCAAACATCTCTAGGCCCACAAATGCAGAAATGTAAATACCACTAAGCAACAAAATGCATGCATACAACTAAACAAAACAAACAGAGTGCGACAAAAAGTAAAGTGGTAAAAGTAAACTGGCCTAGAATACAAGCCCAGCAAAACAAGAGTCTGAAAACTTCAAAGTCCAACCTGTAACACAAAGAGGTACTAGGACTGATGCTCGTTGTCATAGAAATGCATCGGCTTGTGAAAAACTCAGAAAGCTCATTCCGGTCCGGGTCCGCCCTGGACTCTGTCAAAAGGCGGCTCGTCTGCACAAGACACGACACGTGTGGGAAAATCCCATGCAGGGGTGAGTATAAAAATACTTAGTAGAGGACCCCAAAAACCATAAAGAAATAAAAAAAATAAAGGCACAATCAGCTCTACACGGTATATGTCTACTGAACATATAATAGAAGAACACAATCCATATATACTCAAAACCCAGACCCTTAGTCTAGAGACAAGTCACACAACTGCATACCCCCACTAGGGATTCATTTCAAAGATTCCATGAAGCACTTATTTCATGGGAATACACTCCATGAGTCTGGTAGCTCTGATGATGTCCATTCGAGAAGTACTGTTCGTTGAGAAATCCCATGAGAGATAGATACACTCATTACGAGAGACACACTCCTGAGTGGGAAAGATCACGATAGATAGGTACACTCATTACGGGAGACACACTCTTGATAGGGAAAGATCATGATACATAGATAAGGATCACTTCCAGGGCCTTGGTGGATATTGCGACTCATCAGGATTCACTAGCTAGGTAGAGGATCAATGCCTGGTAGTGTTGGCCACATCGATGCCTAACTCTACCTAGGGTCAAGAATTGATAGAGGATCTCACTCCGGGCCTCTATGATGGATGCCAAACTCTAACATAGAATGTTATACTTAAGGGATCATAATTCTATAAAATGTAAATGATGTCTGACCTTCAGGGGAATTAGAAAAAGGGGAACTAACCTAGAGGAAACATGTCCAGGATACGGTGGACAAGAAGACCAAGCCATTTCCCAGAAAAGTACACTGCGTGTAGAAAATTCACACACCGTGTCTTTTTCCCCTAGGTACTCAACGACCTGTGTCATAAGGCTGGTCATGTAGAAAAAGTTAGTATACGCCGTGTGGTATGAATTACACACCGTGTCTGAGTAATTGGGGTTGGCTCTGTGTATGTTGGCCATGTGCCCGTACACTGTCTCAACCAGTGTATGCCAACCCATGTAATCAGTACATGGGGTGACCCGCGCTTCTGGCCTTGCCTAGCCATGTGGTGTAGTACACGGCCATGTACTACATCCCATGTACATGTATTCCTTTGATACATGCTGAGTCATACGTAGCCACATCTTCCATGCTACGTAGAGAGCACACCTCGTGTCGCAATGCCGTGTCGTTCTCCACATGTCCATGTACATTCCAAAATACACTCTGAGCTTCAGGGAAATTCTGACACACCATGTGACTAGGGCCATAAGATTTTTGACTCCTACATGACCCCCAAAACCCTAGCCAGCGCCGCCTGTTCTACATGGAGTGTTCTTCATAAGTACACGGCGTGTATTCTGGAATTTTCTAGAATCGACGCATCTATCCCCCGCACCTCTTGTGATGCTTTATTCTTTGTTCTGATGATCTGATCGCCACAAAAATCCAAATTCAAGGTCGACCTGATCTCCCAAAGTTGTCTCTGTTTTTTTTGGGCCTCCTATTGGCCCCAAAACGCGTTTGGATCCTCCCACACAAAGAATGCTCGAAGAACAGTCTCTTTCGATCTGAGATGATTCATCGTTTTCCATGGTTGTCGCACCTCCGTATGGTCATTGCGATGTCAGATCTCTATTTTGGGATCATTACATTCTAATACGGGTGCACAACGATCCGTTTTTTTCCTCATGAAGAACACGAAGAACACACGAGAAAAGGGGAAAGAAACCCAATAGATAATCAAGGAACGAACCTCCGTCGTCGCTTGTCACAACATTGATCTTCTCCCATTAGTAGGATCAAACAGGGTAGAATCAAGCAATAATTTAACATGGATTAATTCTCCAAGATCAACAATATGAAACCCTCCTACAAGAATGCACTAATTCGTGAATCAACTTATTCGTGGTTGATCCAGGTTTGTCGTTTAAATTCAGAAACGAGGAAAGGAGAATCGAAATAACATCCCTTACCCCATAAAAGATCAATCAATGATGAAGAATTTGTGTAGCTATCATCGTCGAGATCCTTCAGCTTTGTTTCCTTAGCGATTCATAGCTTTGATTCATCGTTGTTTTTTATAGAGAGTTCTCTCCAAGGTTCCAAGATTCTACAAGAGTTTTCTCTCAACATTTTTCCAACGAGAAACATATGATTAACCTATTAAAACTGGGAAACATATTTCAAAATTCCCTCATGCTGTGGTATTAATGAGTCAGCATTTCTAGTTCAGAGTGATTATGGCATGATATTAATTAATGAAACAACTGCCTCGTCGTTGCACTGCAGCGGATGTTTCCAAATAAAATAAAATAAACATTGCGAATTTATTTTATTTTATTTTACTAAAAATGTCCAAAAAATAACTTTTTCCCTCAACCTTCACCAGTCGAGGTTAGACTTTTTCTTAGGTAAAGTCTTTTTCCTAGATGCAACAGTGCCCTCAGATTTTTAATATGGCCATCCATTTGGAAACAGCCACAACCGCACAATTACATCGACTAACTTAACACAAAAACGTTTTAACCACCATTATGGGATCATCGGGCCTCATAATGATGTTCCTTATGTGTTCCTGGTCTCATAATAATTTTATATAATATTTAAAAATAATACACGGAAAATCCGAGACATTAAATTCTCCCCACCTTGAGGCTTTGCATCCCCGAAAATCCAAAACAAAGACTACTCAACAATAAGTGGGTATTGGGCACGGATATGACCATCATGCTCCCACGCGCTCTCCTAAGGATTCCCATGTTGCCACCGAACACGCACCAAGGTAATTGATTTCCCATGAAGGATCCTCTCCTTCCGATCCTAGATCTCCAACGGGTACTCAACAAAGGTCATCCCATCCTCGATGTTCATCTTACCTCATTCGATGATGTGTGATGGGTCATGCATGTACCTCCTCATCTACGACACGTGGAAGACATCGTGTACTTGGTGCAACTGCGGCGATAGATCTAGGAGGTACGCCATCTCACCGAACCTACATAGTATCCGAAAAGGTTCGATGAACCTCGAAGATAGCTTATCACCACAGCCAAACCTCCATAACCCTCGTCAAGGAGAGACCCGAAGAAAGATGTGGTCTCTTACCTCAAACTCTAGGGGTCTCCATCGTCTATCATCATAAGACTCTTGCCAGATCTTTATAGTCTTAATCCACTCCTGGATGACCTACATCTTCTCTGTGGTAGCTCGCACCAACTCTGGACCCATGAGTGATGACTCTCTGAGGTTGGTCCAGTAAAGCGGTGACTGGTAGTGTCTCCCATACAAGGCCTCCAACGGATCCATACCAATGGTGGAGTGGTAGCTATTATTAAATGAAAACTCCCCCACTAGTAGGTGATCCTTCCAATTGTGACTGATGTCCATGATATAGGCTCGCAATATATCATCCAGAACAATAATGGTCCTCTCCGTTTGACCATCAGTCTGGGGAAGGAACACCATGCTCAAGCATAGCTAAATCCCGAAAGCATCTTGCAGTCCCTTATACAACTAGTATGTAATGCAGGCGTCTCGATGCGAGACTATTATCGAAGGGACTCCATGAAGGCGAACTATATCTTTTATGTAGAGGCATCCCAAGCTCTCTATGGAACTCTACTCCCTAATAGCTAGGAAGTGGGCCAACATGGTGAGTAGGTCAACGATCACCTAGACAGAATCAGGCCCCTTGGACATTCATGGTAATACTTTCACGAAGTCTATCGATATTCCATACAACATCCACTTTGGAACTTCCAGGGGTGAGCTATAATTCTGATGGAACCTGGTACTCGGCCTTTACCTACTGGTATGTAAGACATCGAGAAACAAACTGTACTACTATGTTCTTTGTCCCTGACCACCATAACTGTCATCGAAGATCCTAGTACATTTTTTCCACTCCAGGATGTATCGCTAAGTAGGATTTATGAAAGTCCCTCAGGAACACTTCTCACAACACCACCAGTACAAAAGTGCATCCTCTAAAAAGAATTACGTGCTCCCCACCTTGCGAATATCTATCGGGAACATGTTCTATGGATAACTGAGCACATAAAGCCTCACAATCAATATCCCCAATATGTACCTCCCTAACACATTGTAAGAGTGGAGGGGTGACAACCATCGAATGTAGGTAAGCTGTATCCTCTCCATCTATGAAATAAAACTACAGAGTGGCTAACTGCTATATCGCCTCACTCAACAGTTGCGAACTTGACCTTCTACTAAGAGCATCTGTCACCTTTTTCCTCTTTCCAAGAGTACAGAGGATCTTGAAATCATAATCCTAAAGGAACTCTAGCCAATTCCTCTGTCTCAGGTTCAGATCCTTCTGCGAGAAGATATACTTGAGGCTCTTGTGGTTAGAATGGATGATGAACCGCTCACCCATAAGGTAGTGTCGGAACATATTCAATACGAAGACTAAAGTTGCCAACTCAAGATCATGGGTGGCATAGTTCTACTCATGTGGCCTAATATGGAACAAAACATAAGAAATAAATTCATGGCTCTGCATTAGGACACAACCAAGCCCAGTCCCTGATGCGATGTAGAGAACTACTTACTCGACACCCTCCTCCAGTAATATCAAGATTGGGGCGCTCTTCAAACTCCGTCTTAACTACATAAAAGTTTGCTGGAACTTCTCCATCCATATTAAGGGTTTTCCATTCCTATTTAAGTCTATCATCGGTGTTCATATTCGATAGAAATCAAGAATGAATCTCCGGTAATATCCTACCAACCCAAGGAAGCCTCACACCTCCATCACGATCTGAGGTTTCTCCCATGCTAACACTGCCTCTACCTTGGCTGGGTCCACTGCTACTCCATCTATTGAGATGACATGTCCCATAAAGTGGGCCTCCTGAATCCATAACTAGCACTTCAAGAGCTTCCCATAAAGCTGTTGCTCTCGGAGTACATATAGAACCATACAAAGGTGTCTCTCGTGCTCCTCCTATGACACCGAGTAAAAAAGGATGTCATCGATGAAGACAACTATGAACCAGTCCAAGTACAGTTGAGGATTCGGTTCATTAGTCCCATGAACACTGTGGGGGTGTTAATCATGCCGAAGGCATCACCAAGTAATCATGATGACTGTAGCGGCATTTGAAATACATATTTGGTATATCCTCGCCTTATACTCGTAACTGGTGATAAACTAATCGAAGGTCAACCTTCAAGAACCATGGTGCCCCTCTTAGATGATCGAAGAGGACGTCTATTCTCACTAGTGGATACTTTTTCTTCACAGTTATCTGATTCAGGCACTGATAATCCATGCACATCCTCAAACTCTCATCTGCCTTCTTGGAAAACAAGGCTGGGCCGCCCAGGGTGAAACACAGGGTCTCATGAAACCCTTTCTATGCAAATCATCCAACTACACCATCAACGCGTGAAGCTCTACAGGATCCATACAATATTCTAATAAAGTAATTGGTTCTGACCTAGGGTGTAAGTCAATGCAGAAGTCGATTTCCCGGCCGAGAGGTAGTCCTAGAATATCTTTGGGAAAGACGTCCTCGTACTCCACCACTACTGCTGGGAACTGGGAGCTCATCACATCGACTACTCCCAAGGAAAGGCTTGCCAACTCATGAGTTCCTGGCTGTACCCTCCTATTCATGAGCTAATTTTGTTTTGCCTGGGAATCCTTTTCTCTGAAAAGAGAAAACCTCATCCCATCACTGCGGACACACATCACTCTTCGCCTAAAACAGTCAATCTGGGCATGGACTGAAGATAACCAATCCATACTGAGAATGACGACGTAAGGCGTTGATGCTAACACCCAGAGTTTCCAACTGAAACTCTTTCCTCCAAGGGTAAGATCACACTGCCTACAAAGGTGTGTGATCATCGAGTCTCCTTCCATAGGTGTCTCTAAGTGTAAAGATCGAGTCAATGGCTCTACAAAAATCTCACAGTATCGCGCAAGACATGCGGCGATGAAGGAATGACTGGAACCTATGTCTATAAGTACAAAAGCTAAGGTATAGAAGAAAAATATTAAACCTTGTATCATCTGTGGAGCCCCTGGGTCGTATGCCTCGACCGCATGCAGCAATCCCCACCCCTGTCTCCCAACTCCCTGAGCCTAGTGCGGACCTCCTGGGGGTGGTGGTGGAAGTAAGTCGAAGCGTTTTCCACCACCTGAAGCTCCCCCTAATCCTCTTCCTCATCTTCTACCTGGAGGGTCTATCTAATCCACTCTTTGCCTCTACCTCGGTGGTCCATCCACTACTTCCCTGTCAGTAGCTCGATGGGTCATAGAATCCCTAGAGTGATGTCCCCTTCCATCGCACGAGTAGCACTGCTTCTCCCTAGGATGACTGGATCGATACTAAGAGCCCTGGACTGTCGACAACCTATCCTAGGTCCTCCTCTGACATCTCCCACATCTTGATCCCTTTGTCCAATGTCAGCTCCCTGTTGTCGCGGTCTCCAGACCTATCTGCTGGCTGCGGACTGTTGTCGGCTGTCTCTGCTCTACCAAGAATCTCTCGATCACCATGGCCCACTCGAGCACTCCTACATAAGTAAAAATGCATAAAGGAATGACACTATCTTGGATGTCCCATCATATACCTCGCTCGAAGGTTCAATCTTTGAAGTAATGATCCCTGACATATCAATAGAGTACCTGGCGAAGTTGGTGAACCTCGATGAATAGTCATCTACCAATAAATTGCCCTGCTGGAGCTGAAGAAGCTCCTGGATGCGTACTGCTCTCAACATAACTGGATAAAACTCCTCCCTAAAGAGTTTCTCAATCTCCATCCATGAAAGAGTCTCCTCATCGCGAGTCTATGTGGTCAGACTCCACCATCGCCTCGCTGAACCCTGAAGAAGGCTCGCTCAAAGGATCACCATCTGATCTGCTGGTGTCCTCACTAGACGAAAAACTCAGTTCACCGCCTCAAGCTAGTTCTCAATCGCTTGAGGGTCAGGCTCACCTTGGAAGTTGAGGGGTCTCGGTCTCTAGAAATCATTTAGCGCGCTCATCCTACACCCCTTGTCGGTCGACACTACAGGTACCATGGGCTACTACACTGGTGGTGGCATAGCAGGTGCACCACCATGTGGCAACGCCTGGGAAACTGGTCCCTGTATCGAAGCCTCGTCACTGAGGGGGTAATCCTTGTGATCGTGTTGCTGAATCCTAGTGGGTATGCGTCATGGAGGCATACTGTAAGGAAACAAGATGCACCATGGTTAATTAGTATACCTGGATAGTTGACACAAAGGATATGGAAAACACAACCCATTCCTATATGATGCATACACCATTGTTTTATTTCCCCGCAACTAGTGTTTTCATGTACCGAGTCGAAAAGAAGGTTATTAGTGTCCTTGTGTATTGATACATCAGCCACCCGTACCAACACTAGAGTATCTAGCCTGGAAACCGAGCTCAAAATACTTAACACTATTGAGCCAAACCAATATCATAGAATCTTGTTTCTAAGGTAGAACCGACCACCTCTGATACCACTTTGTCATGACCCGCCCCAGTGGGGCCCACACAGTGACTCCCCTAGCTCGCCTCCAATAGGCCAGTGGCTAGTGACTAGCACTGAGTAGGCATATTACTAACATGGGAGGCATTGCCTAAAAACCTGTACACACACAAACATCTTGAATCCCACAAATGCTGAAATGTAACAAAATACTAAGGAGAAAAATTCATGCATAAAAATAAACAAAACCAACATAGTGAGATAGAAAGTAAAGTGCTGAATGTAAACTGGGCCAGAATACATGCCCACCAAAACAAGAGTATGAAAACTACAAATTCCAACCTATAACACAAAGAGGTACTGGGACTGCTGCTCATAGCCATAAGAATGCCTCGGCCTGTGAGGAACTCAGAAAGCTTGGTCCTATTCTGGTCTACCCTAGACTCTGTCAAAAGGCTTCTCTTCTACACAAGACACAACACTTGTGGGCAAAGCCCGTGTAGGGGTGAGTATAAAAATATTCTGTACAGGACCCCAAAAACCACAAAGCAATACACAAAAGAAAGGCACAGTCAGCTCTACACAGTATATGTCTATGGAACATATAATAGAAGAACACAATCTAGATATACTCAAAACTGAAACCCGTAGTCTAGAGACAAGTCACACAACCACATACCCCTAATATGGATTCATTTAAAAGATTCCATGAAGCACTCGTTCCAGAAGAACACAATCCACGAGTCTGGAAGCTCTAATGATGTCCATCCAAGAAGTACTGTTCACTGGGAAATGCCACGATAGATAGATACACTCATTATGGGAGACACACTCTTGTGTGGGAAAGATCATGATACATAGATGATGATCACTTCCAGGGCCATGGAAGATACCACAATTCATCCGGATTCACCAGCTAGGTAGAGGATCAATTCCCGGTAGAGTTGGTCACGACGATGCATGACTCTACCTAGGGTCAGGTTTTGATAGAGGATCTCGCTCCGGGCCTCTCGGAGGGTTTCCTGACTCTATCAAAGAATGTTCTGTTAAAGGGATCAAATAACTGTAAAAATTAAATGATTCTTGAAATTAAGGGGAATGAGAATAAGGGGCACTAACCCAGATGAAACATTTCTAATATATGCTGGACAAGAAGACCAAGCCATTTTCCAAAAAAGTACACGATGTGTATAAAAGTCACACGTCGTGTCTTCTGACCTTAGGTACTCAATGGCCCATGTCATAATCTAGTCGTGTAGAAAAATTTAGTACATGGAGTGTGGTACAGATTACATGTCGTGTCCGAGTAACTGGTGTCAGATCCATATACATTGTCCATGTGCCCGTACACGGTCTCAACCTGTGTATGCCAACCTGTGTAATCGGTACATGGGGTGACCCGTGCTACTAGCCTCGCCTAGCCATGTGGTGTAGTACACAGATGTGTACTACACCCTGTGTCCATGTATACCCTAGATACACACTGAGTCGTGCGTAGCCACATCTGCCATGCTGCGTAGCGAGTACACGTCGTGTCGCGAAGCCGTGTCCTTCTCCCCGTGTCTGTGTACTTTCCAAAAAAATCCTGAGCTTCGAAGAAAGTCCAAAACATTGTGGGAACAGGGTCACATGCTCTGTGACTTTTATCTGGCCCCAAAAACCCTAGCTTCTACCGCCGGTGCTATATGGAATGTTATTCAGAAGTACACACCGTCTATTCCCGAGTTTTCGAGAATCGACGCTTCTCCCCAGCGTGCCTCCTGTGATGCTTCATTCTTTGTTATGATGGTCTGATCGCCACAAATCTCCAGATTCTAGGTATTCTTGACATCTTGTAGTCATTTCCATTGTTTTAGGGCCTTCGATCATCCCTAAAAACACGTTTGGATCCTCCCACACAAAGAACGCTCGAAGAACGGTCTCTTCTAATCTGAGTCGATTTGTCATCTGCCATGGCTGTCGCACCTCCGTATGGTCATTGTGATGTTAGATCTGTAGTTTGGGATTGTTTTTTTTTCAATATGGGTGTAAAATGATCCATTGTTCATCGTCCCAAGAAGAACATGAAGAACATGCGATAAAAGAAAGTGGAAGGAAACCCAATAAAAAATCGAGGAACGAACCTACACCATCATTTGTCATGACATTGATCTGCTCTTGTTAGTATGATCAAATAGAGTAGAATAAAAAAATAATTTAACATGGATTAATTCCCTGAGATCAACCCGATGAAACATTCCATGAATGCACAAATCCACAGTTCAACTTGTTCTTGGTTGATCCACGTTCATCGTTTAAATTCAGAAATGGGGAAAGGAGAATTGAAATAAAAACCCCTACCTCCAAAAGGATCGATCGCTGACAATGAAGTTAGGCTACCATCATCGTCGAGATCCTTCAACTTTTTTGGCTCAGCGATTCACGGCTTTGATTCATCATCGATCGTCACCGAGAGTTCTCTCCAAGGTTCCAAGATTCCACCAGAGTTTTCTCTCATCATTTTCTAATGAGGAACATACGATTAACCCATTATAAAGGGGAAACACATTTCAGAGTTCCATCATGTTGTGGTATTAATGAGTCAGCATTTCTATTTCAGAGTGATTATGGCATGTCATTAATTAATGAAATAGCTTCCCCGTCGTTGTCCTGCAGCGTATGCTTCCAAATAAAATAAAATAAACTTTGCCAATATATTTTATTTTATTTTACTAAAAATGTATGAAAATTAACTTTTTCCCTCATCCCACGCTGGTCGAGGTTAGACTTGTTATTAGGTAAAGTCATCGTTCCAGATGCAACAGTGCCCTCATATTTGTAATCCGGGAATCCGTTTGTAAACTTCCATAACTGCGCACTTATGCCGACTCACTTAACTTAAAAAAAGTTTAAACCACCGTTCCGAGATCATCGTGACTCAAAATGATGTTCCGTCTCTACGCCTGGTCTCGTAATAATTCCATATAACAATTAAAAATAAAACACAGAAAATTCAAGACATTATATAATAAATGAATAATCAAATCTAATTGGATTTGATTAATATAATTTGTTGTTAAAAAGTGATATTGTTCAACAATTTTTTTCTAGGTGTTGTATATTTGTATCTTAATAAATTAGAATGATCAATTTTAAAGGATTATTATATGAAAGTAATATATATATATATATATATTAACTCTCATTTAATTCTAAGTTTACATGAAATAACATCAATAGAACGTAATGTTTTAAATGTATTATTTTATATATTAAATATTTTCATTTAAAAATTAAATTTATTATTTCTATAAGTTGAATTATGTAAAATAGATTATAAATTTAGATTTATATGAATAATATTAGGTTATAAGTATAATTATATATTTTTGAAAAAAAATTAGTTATTGAGGGAAAGATTAGGTTACCAAGGTAGAGAAAAAAGATGAAAAATATTAAATTATGGGTAAAAGGAAAAAATATCTCTAAACTTATATCTAAATTAAGTTTATGAAAGAAATAATGACCATTCAATATTATTTTTCATATTTGGATTACATTTTCATGAAAAATTACTACCTTACACCTTATAGAATGAGTCTTTGTAAAAATTCCAATCAAAACTAACATATAAATGGACCCATTCTATTCCCATAAAACCACTTTTTTAATAGGTTATCCATTAATAACTAAAATATTATATCCCCTAAAACATTAGTACATGATTGTAATCTTCTATTTCCATAAATGAGTCCAAATTCCTTAATTCTTAAGGAACTGGTTTCGATAAACAGAGACATCATCAATGTATATAGTTCTTTAAAATCATTTCCAATTACCTTATTATATACAATACTTATAATTATAATTCACCAATATAATTATGTTATACTAAAATAATATTTAATCATTTATTATTATATTAATGTAATATTACTATAAAATCCTACCCATTTATTAGTATAACATGTTCTTTTTTGGGTTAGTTTAACAACCTATGTGAAAAATGATATACCATCACCTTTAATTTTATTATGGATGGGTATCAATACATTAATAGTGGTAGTGTAATACATTTAAGATTAATTTATGTTATTAATATTTATTAATAAGTTTTTTTAAAAAATTAATGGTTATTATAAAGTAACTCATTATTATTAGAAAATTACCTAAAATTTTGTCACTATAGATTCTATTTTTACAAACCATAACCATACATACCATTAAACCTAAATTATGTTGACTAAATAATTAGAATTTAATGATTAAACTCCATTTAATAATAATTAAATGATTAACTTTATATGAAAGAAATATGATGGACATTTAAATTATGAAACTTGTACGAAACAATCAAAATTTCTAAATTCAAGGACAAAGGTAAGGGTTCTCGTCCCAATTTTTCTTTCATTGTGGGATGTTTATTTTCTTCCACATATTTTTTGATGGGGTATATAATGAACCATTATTGAATTCTATCATAATTTTTATATGATTCATGTGATTTATAAATCCAAATCTTTTTTTTCTCTTTCATTGGAATTTGTTTCTAACATTATGATGCTTTATGGGTGTTTTTCCTAAGACCACTTGAAAACCATGATTTTCTATGTATAAATTTTAATTTTTTTATATTGAAGGAAATTTATATCTTAACCCATTGTTATTTTATTCAAATGTTTTTTTGTTTACATGTCACTTTACAATTTCACATTTCATTGGTTCACAATTCAATAAAAAGGACGCAATAAAGTGGGGTAGAACTTTTCTCTTCCTTTTGGTCAAAAATATTTTTTCGTAATTTCCAAATTTTCCATATTAATTTTTAAAATGTCTTTAAATATATATATTATTTTTTAATATTATTTTATATCAAATATTGCAATATTTATAAATCATGAATATATTTTTTTGAATTTTTTTCAAGATTCATTTCTCCAAAAAAATTGTGTGGACCGTCCCCGTTGGGCCGCATCCTGCTACCCTGCTATCCTACCATCAATCTCTATCTAGATAGGAAAGCATTGCACCTTCACCATTATTCCTATATAGTCTTGTAGGGTTTTCAAATCTTCGGTCTCAAAATATTATGCCACGAAACGAAGGTGCAACAATCATTTTCCCATACAATCCCAAAAATCCTGAAGAAAATAAAGAATAACAGGGAAAAGGAGGAGAATAAAAGCACCCGAAGGAAGGATCATGGTGATTGTTCATTTAATAATTGATTCTTACTTGTTAGAAGTATCAAAAGGAATTTAGCAATCATATATATCTAACCCCCATTTAATTATAGCATGATTACTCCCATCCCACAAGTGATCGAACTGCGGATCAACCTGTTTATGGGTTAGTCCATGTTCATCATCGAATTAAAGAATGTGTAAAAAATCATAAAGAAAAAAACCCTACCTCAAGTTTGTATTTTTCATTTATGGGGAACATTTACATTTTCAATTTTGACGAGATCCTCTAACTCTGTTGGCATGATGACCCATGACCCGATATCTGATCTGTCATTGTTCTCTCCAAAGGATTCATTTTCTATTCTCTCCGTAGAGAATATCTATTAATCATAGGTTTATATGAATATATTTGGGATCTCTTCATAGAGATATTTTTAAAGGAAATAATCGATGTGTCAAAAAAATAATTTATATATATATTATTTAATAACGATTACGTCGTTTTTGGTGTTTTCTATAGAAGAACGCACTAACTAAAGTTAAGTAATGCCTAGGGGACAGACTATATTACAAACTCAATGGAGGTCTCTGATTTTAAATCTGAGTTTCCATTCTGTATTTATTAGTATTTTCAAATATAAAATTTTTTATTTTATAATTTTATTTACAATTATGTCCAAAAACATTATTTTACAGCTTGCCCATATCGGTCAATGTTAGGCCTCACCTATGGTAAATACACTACTATGAAAAAAATAGTACCCTTTGAATTCTGATCCATGAAACTATTTAAGATTCATTCAACTTCTTCAAGAAAACAACATGTACATTCTATTAAAAACATAAAATTTCTCAAAAAATTAATTCAGGAACTCTGGTCCTCAAAATCGCATGCCATCTCATAACCTGGTTTCAAAATTTTCCTAAATAATTTCTTAAAATAATTTCAGGAAAATCTGATTAGTTACATTATTCCCACATTATTTATTTTTTTCATGAAATCTAAACCAAGGTATATTCAAATAGAGGAGGGTACTATGCACGAATCTGAGCCTCCTTCTACAATGTGATCTCCAAGATATTCTTGTACCAAAACCAAATGCACACCCAAGGAATCCATCACCCATGAAGAATCATCCCATCTTTGGATAAAAAAAATTATCATTTAATCTCATAGAATTCCCTCCAAAAACTGAATGTGCCACTCAGTTTGGCTGTGCGTATGTGACTAAAACATTTTTCTCATGTGTCATTGAGTCCCAAATGCCTCATGTAATATATTTGACAACTAGGATGTCAAGTGAGCATCATCATATGAAACTATCATCCAAGGGATTACATGTAGTAGAACTATCTTTGTCACATTGAGGCATCCTAAACTCTATTCTAAACTATGCTCCTGAAATTCTAAGAAGTGGGCCAAAATGGTGTTTTAGACAACAATCACCCAGATGTTATCATGTCCCTTGGATGTACATGATAAAACCATCATTAATTCCATATATATCCCATCACACATCCATTTTTATAGTTTAAGGTGTTGATTCAAACCACTAGATTGTGGTTCTTGGAATTCACATTCGGACAAGTGAGGAATCACGAGACAAACTATGCAAAACCCTTATTCATACTCATCCACCATAACAGATGTCAGGGGTTTGGGTACATATTTTCTATACTCATTTGTACCACTAAAGGGAATGTATGTAACTCCCTTAAGGCCTACTCCTGTAATATTGCTTGTACCACTATTAATCCTCTAAAAACAACAACATGACCCCCATCTTTTGAATATCCATTAGGGGTATTCCCTATGAAAATCGAAGCATGCAAAGTCCCACATTTGGTATCTCTAAGTTATGCCTCCCTGAATTATAGTATGAGTGGAGGGGTGAAAACCATCAATTGGAGGTAAGATGTTTCATCTACATCCAAAAAGTATTACTTCAACGAGGTAAAATACTTTGATTATTTTTTAAACAACTACAAACTAGATCTCTTTATAAGAGCATATGTCATTATGTTCCCCTTACCAGGATTATAGGTAGTCTTAGTGTCATAATCCTAGAGAAACTCTAGGAAAAACTTATGTATCTATCTTTACTATATCCACTGCAAATCCTCCACTATTTCTAGGAACTGAGGAATCATAACTCCCACTAAATTAAGGGTTAGGCTAGACAATTGATGATCAATTGAATGCACCATCCTTAGTGTGGGTCCATTATGTACTTCATGGATCCCCTTTTCACCAATATGTAAAAACTCATTCCACCATTGCAGACACACCACATTCATTTCCTAAAACATTCAATATGAGCATGAACTAGAGGTAACCAGTCCATACTATGATTAACATCATAATTCTTCCAAATTCGTACCAGGTGACCCAACTGAAACTCCCACCTCTATGATTCAGGACACACTCTCTACACCAGTGCATGATCATTGGGTATCCTCTAGTAGGAGTCTCGAAGTGTGAGGGTCGATTCAATGGTTCAAATGAAATCTCCAAATCTCTACCAAGCATTGTTGAAAGAGAAGATGGATTAACACATGTGTCTATCAATTCGTTATATAATTTAGAATCAACACACATCATACCTTGATTCATTCCTAGAGCCCTAGGGTCATAAGCCTCGACCACATGATGATTTCCCCTCTCATGACCTCAATCACCCTGACCCTAGTGTGGACTACTTGAGGGTGTTGGTCATAGCATGTCAAACCATTGACCACCACCTCCTTCTCTCATAGCACATCTACCATGTCCACCACCCTGAAGACATTTTTTGTCTTATTTTCCCACTAATGACTACCATCAGTTGTATCTTCCCTGCTAGGGAACTCTCAACCATAAAGATTCACTCTAGCAACCTAGCATAGGTATGAATGCATAAAGGGATAAATTTGAGTCAAATTTTTTTATATATACCTCACTTGATGGTATGAGCCATGAAGTAATGATCTAGTATCATATACATCAAGTACCTGGAAAGGTTTTTATACCTTGATGAATACTAACATATTGACACTTCATCCTGTTAGAGCTATATAAGCTCCCATACAAGAATATCCCTTATCTTATAAGGTGAAAAATACTATTTTAAATGGTTTTTTAACTCTATAAATGGAAAAGTCACATCATCATATGCTCGAGTATCTAAACCCCCCCACTTCCCTAATAAGATGTGTTGAAGGGTCATAGTTCAGACAACCATATGATCTGTTGGTGTTCTAACTAGATGGAAAACTCAAATCACCCCCTCAAACTTGTCTTAAACTCTTGTGTGTCGGGCTCACCGCAGAACCTAAGGGGTCTCTATCATTGAAACTCATAAAGAGTACTTAGCATGTGCTCCTCATCCACTAGTAATTTGATTTCCATGTACTTCAATACAGGTGTTATTAA
Source organism: Viscum album (assembly GCA_963277665.1). Lineage (NCBI taxonomy): Eukaryota > Viridiplantae > Streptophyta > Magnoliopsida > Santalales > Viscaceae > Viscum > Viscum album. Next base: position 1,750,621,557 of record OY728126.1, read on the forward strand.
AGTTGGTGCACCACATGGACATTCTATTTATGGTAAAAATCCTTATACCAATGCCACATCACCCATAAGATCATCCTTGTGATCATGAGGTGGAATCCTGGATGGCTGTCTATGTGGAGGTTTCTTAAAATAAAATAAGATTTACCATAATTAATAGAGTATACGAGATGAATCAAGAAGGACATGAGAACACATCCAAATCCTATACGACTCAAGTAACATTTTTCCCTACAACTAGTTTTTTCAAGTACTTTTTAGAAAAAAATGTGTCTAGATCCCTGGTGTATGGATATGTGGACCACCACACCAACACTCAATTCCCTAGCCTGAAAGCTAAACTCAAAACACTTACACTATTTCCCCAAACCAAACTCACATACTTCCAGTCCTAAGGTAGAACCGACCTCCTCTGATACATCTCTTTCATGAATATTCCTATTGGGTCCCATTTCATGACTACCCCAAGTCCACCACCATTAGGTCAGAGGATAAAAACTAGAACCAAGTAGGCATATCCGAAAAGTGGGAGGTATTTCACTAAGTACCTATAAACACACAATCATATCCATGCCAAAAAATTCTGATATATAAAAATACTACGTAAATAAGAATTCATACCACTAATATTTCATCATCAGAGTACGATAGTAGAAAACGAGAAAGTACTTAGAACCAGAATACAAGTCTACCAAAAAATGAGTCTGGAAAAGTTAATGTACAAGTTCTTGAAACTCATCCGCAGAAAACTATAAATGAAGGGAATGGTACTGTACAACTGAATAAATGCATAAGAGCACCACTTGACACTCTTATCTTACTAAGAACCACCTGGTCCTGGTCTACCTAGTACTTTATCAAAGCATCGATCTTCTGCACAAGACAAGACACCTGGGGGAAAGGCCAATGCAGTGGTGATTAAAACAATACTTAGTAGGACAGCCTGAAGCTATAAAATAAATATACTACAAATGAAATTGAAATGGAAAACCATGATGGAAGAACACAAAGGAATGCCAATAATGGAATGCATTATGGAACCCCACAAAGGAACTTTGCGAAGGAACACCATGAAGAAACACCACAAAAATAACCACAAAAGAAGACCATAAAGGAACACCACTAAGGTACACCATGAAAGAACCAAACCAAGGAACACCACTACTGACCAAAATGAATGAACACATTGAAGCAACACCACTAAAGAATACCAAAAAGGAACACCATGGAGGAACACAACTAAGTAAGTCTACGAAGGAAGACCAAGAAAGATGGCCATGAAGGAACACCACAAAAGAACACCACCAAGGAACCCCACTAAGCAACACCACTAAGGAATACCAAGATGGAACACCACTATGGAAGAACACAATGAAACACCATGAAGGAAAATTATGAAGGAAAACCACTTTGGATGACCAAGAAGGAACACCATGAAGTATATACACCAAGGAAGACAATGAAGGAACACCACAAAATAAAACCATGAAGGAACACCACTACGTAACAACATGAAAGAACACCACTATGTAAAACCACTAAAGAACACCATGAAAGAAAACCATTATGGAAGACAACAAAAGAACACCAAGAAGGAACAAAATGAAGGAAAACCACGAAGAATTACTATTAAGGATGACCATGAGGGAACAACATGAAGGAACACCAAGGAACACCATGAAGAAAAAACACTAAGGAACACCATAAAGGAACATCATGAAGGAAGAACACAAAGGAAGACCAAAAAGTTACACCATTAAGGATCACCAATAATTAAGACCATGAAAGAAAACTAGGGGGAATATGAAGAAGCAACACCACAAAGGAACACCATGGAGGAACACCATGGTAGAACACCACTAAGGAACACCACATAGAAATACATGAATTATACCACACAAAAATGTATAAAGAAATAGAAACAAAAGTACATGAAGTATACCACATATAAATAGTACACTTTTTTCACATAGGTATAAGTCTAAAATATACAAATGCAGGATTTTCAGACATGGTCAAAAGAACACCCAGTATTAGTATTCCATAGAGTTTCTATAACACACAGAGTGTCTATAAAACATGGAGTTTTGATAACACACAGAGTGTCGATAACACATGTAGTGTCAATAGGTCATTTGTCATCCAAGATACATAGTCACCAAGTTACATTGATTAAAGATCACTATTTCAAGAACAATATTTCAAGATTATAACATGTCATATGATTCCATTTGTAGCCAGATTGTTCTAGGATATCCAACACCTGAATCCAAAAGTTTATATTCCAACATCCACATAAACTCACTTAGAAAATCTCTAAATGATGGCCTCATCTCAAGGGTTCCAATTCTACAAACGACTCATCAAATAGAAACACAGTTTAAAAGTTATGGTTGTTTTACTGAAAACGTCTGACCCGGGTTGGGTTCGGCCCGACCCAAATCCGTCTGGTCTGGCCCAAACCGACCTGGACCACTCGTCTTGGCCCATAGGGAATGGAACTATATGTTTGGTATAATTTTTGTGTTCCATTGGTCAGGGTCCTCTATGCTTGGCTTGCTGGACCCAGCCACCTAGGCCGTTGGGTTGAGTATGTCGAGCCAGTCGTGCGATGTGGGATAGTTGACTGAGTTGCACGTAGTCTGCCCCGATTGTGTGCCCCCTATGTTGATGTGTTGCCATGGTGCATTCCACACGACCATCCCACCTCACTACCTACCATGAATCCTCATTTCTACAGGTTCCTCCTTCTACAACCCACGCCATCCAGCCACACTGTCTCCGACGTGCCCCCGTTTTTCTCTCTACCTATGTCATCCACCCTACCGGTAGCCTCTCCCTCATGATCCAACTAGATTGGAAATCACCTTGCCTTAACTGTCGCTCCTTCTCAGTGTTGTGGGGTTGTTTGATCTTGGGTCTTAGATTTTTGTGCCATGAAACGAAGGCACAACAATCCTCAACTGATTCAATCATAGAGAACTCAGAGAACACAAAGAATATAGGTGAAAAAGAGAAGTTTAAAAGAACTTGAAGGAAGGATATTTCACTTTGTTCATGTCATCCTCTATTCATATTTTTTAGAGGGAACAGAAATAATTATTCAATCACACATATCTAACCCCCATTTAATTCCCATAAGATAACTCCCATCCCACAAGTGATCAAACCATAGATAAAACTATTCGTGAGTTAGTTTACATTCATCATGAAATTTACTAACAGGGAAAGAATCACAACGATACAACACACTATATTGATTTTGGATCAGTCGTTGATGCGTAATGATTGTTTTTTCATTATTGACGAGATCCTCAATCTGTGTTAGCATGACAATCCACAATCCGATTTCTGATTCATCATCATTCTCTTGAGATGATTCTTTCTCTATGCTCTCCCTACCGATTATTTGACATTCCCAAGTTTATGAAACTATCCCCAAGATTTCATCATTAGGATGTTTTATAGGAAATCATTTCTGCAACAACAAAATAAAATTATCTCTAAATTATTTATTGATGATTATGTACTTTTTGAGTTTCTCCATATTATAAACACACAGACTTAGGTAATGTCAAACATAGAGAAATCAAAACTTTATGAAGTCAATGGTGGTCTCCTATTTCTAGTACAAGTATCCGTTCATGAGTTATTAATATTTGAAAATAGAATAACTTTTATTTAATTATTTTATTTACAGTCACGTTTGAAAAATATCTTTCATAGCTGGACTACCCTGGCCGATGTTAGGCCTCACCTAAGGTAAAGACACTAATTTTAACACAATTATTCCCTTTTGTTTCTGATCTGAGTACCCATTTAAGAGTTACTCCACATTTTTCAATAAAACTTTACACACATTCTATTAAAAACCTATCATTTTTTGGACGAATTATTTCAGGCACCCGGGCATCAGAATCACATACTGTCTCAGCGTCTGATCTATAAAATTTTCCAAATAATTTATAAAAATAAATTCAGGAGAATCGGAGACATTAAACTATAACTCAATCTATAGATGGTCTTATTTTCTACTCAATAGGAGTAAGCTATACTGTATGAAACTATCCAGATCCATGACCCTACGCTACAACTAACCTCCACACGAATCCCCACAATACTAGATTTATAAATTATGTATCATTATTACTCATCCCAAACTACCTCTATGAACTATATGACCAACAATACAACATCATAATTCTTAGAATGGTTCTATAGATCCCACTCGAGAATATTGAACTAATATAGATGACCTCTCATTGTGAACTGAGGGAAAGGACCTATAAAATCTCTGAGTATGGACCATATTATTTCTAGATCAACACTCCAAAATTTCAATATCACGCTGAGGCTACACATTATCCAACCTACCAAACAAATGAAAGTCCAAAGATCTAATAGGGAACAAATGATAACTTCCACTACCATTGTAAAAATTATCTTGGAAATTCATCCGAAAATTGATTGATATAATTCTTAGATTTGGTTCAACCACCCTGACCTATACCACTATCATTTGATTGATTTTCCTTATAGATAAGGTCCTAATATAACATCCTAGAGATATTACTCATTCAAAATACATTCAAATGATATTGAATAGAATAACTAATTCAATCATCAAAATATCTCACCCTGGACAACTCATCACTTGAAAGAGTAGGAGTAAAGAACCCAAGCTCAATGAATTGAGTTGGGTAATCCATGATATAAATATTACCCCACTATAGAATAATTAATTAACAAGATTTATCATCCAATAAAGTATATATGAAATTTTAGTCAATGATGTTATTCTGATGTCCCTCCAAACCATTCGTCAATATAGATATGCTTGAGTATGTTTTCCCACAATTACTAGGAAGATCTAAAATACATACATGCTTCAAGTTTCATCTTCATATCGGGGGGAATATCTGAATGATGTAAGATTGTATGGATTTAATCTAAAACAGACTTCATATACTAAGGATGACCTTCCGTTGATATATTAGGTGGTGATTGATGTTATATATCCTTTAACAACTCATACATGGTCAGTGAATCCTATAGAGATCCCTCTATTGAATATACCAGAAAAAAACCCAATCTAAGGTGACAATATGTTCCCAGAATAGAGGTGGTATGATGGAAAATTTTATAGGTGGAATAAATTCAACTCTACTGGTGGTTCAATTCCCACAACATCAAGGTCCTATTCATCACCACCTTCCACTTGCTCAACCGGAACCATTTCAGGTGCATGTATCTATAATGATAAATACACAACTTAGAACACAATACGACAATAAGTGAAATTATAGATAGGGATAGTAGTAGTAGGCTCAAGGAATTACCACATGAGATGCCCCAAATTAATAAAAATATTTAATTTAGGAATAAAAAAAATCCAACTACCCATTCTTTTGTCCATGTTTTGTGGAAATTCATAATTTCTTTATCAAAATGTTTTAGTTATAATAGATTTCAATCCCATGTTTTATAGGTAAACTAACTTTTAGTTGAAATTTGAATCCAATATAACTTCTAACATTTTTCACTTTTCAGAGATATAATTCAACATGTCTTAATGTAATAGTTTAGATATATGGGATTCCAATCCTATTTTATAGAGGCATAAACCCTATAAGTTGAAATTGAAATTCTATTTTACTATAACCAGTTCATATTTTTAGCTTATAATACTAAGGTTTTAGGAATTCAACTTTATTAATGTTCATTAAATAAAATTTTATCATTATTTTATATGATAAATCCATTTAGTATGATGAAAATGTATTATGTAATCATTTTTAACCCTGAAATATTAGTGACTACATGCATATAGGCAAATTCATATCATGTAGACAGCAATTAGTACATGTATTGAAATATGTATGTCATGACATATGAATGAAATACAATTCCCTATGAGCCTATGAGGATGCTTGAGTCAATTCTCCCTTTCCATACCATTCCAAGGATGAATATACCATAAAACATAACATCATAAAACATGTACATCAGCCATAGTTTAAAATAGTAAATCTAAAACAACTGAATTCTAAAACAATATGTCACTTCCATGGAAACATGTACTTCCCCCACATGTGGGTTGGATAATCCATGGAATATGCTTATTAACATGTTTTGAAACATCCAAGTCTTCTATATAAAAACTCAAAATAGTAAAACATTGGAAAAAATAGCTCCGATATATTGTATTGAAATCTTGAACATAGTTCACTTTATAATGGTGTAGCATGATCCTTTGGATGAATTTGAGCAGAGTAGCAAACCTAACTCACAACCGAAGACAAAACCGGTGACTCCAACATGGAACTATGGAATTGTAGACATATCTAGTTGTTTGTGATTGATGACAAGGATAGTCCACTATATCTTTGGGGACTTCCAGCTACTTGTTACTATAGAATATTATATTTATTATGTGGTTTTTAGTATAGTTGTATCATCTTCATTATGTGATCATTTTGTACTAATGTTTCATACTCAATTATTTTAACTTGAAATTATTCTCCTATAATTATGAAGTGATATACATCTTAGTGGGAAAATATATTTTTCATGAAAAAACTAAATCATCGTTTCTCAAGTTCATTACCTTTCCATTATTAATTTTATTTATTTTATTCATATGGAAGACAATATATCGTTGAGACTCATTTAATTCCTTAAATAACTAGTTCCAAATGTTTTGTTTGAAATATTGAGATTCATTTTTCAAGAACTATATAATGTATTTATCATATGGCTTGGTAAATATTAATATATTTGATGGAACCGAATTCTGTTACTAGAGGATATAGATCGAACACTACCTTTAACAAAAATGTTATTTTATAAATTCTCAGTGAAAAACCACTGGAGACAAAGAATGATAATTAATATCTACTAGATAAAATGGTTGTGATTTATGTTTGGATTAGGTTTGCCAAAAATATGGTGTCTAATATAAAAAAAAGATGATATTTGGGAAGATGAAATCTCTCCCAAATATTTGTGATTATCCTTTTGTATTGAACATTATGTACCTAATGGGACTATTAAATACAATATAAATAAAAGGAATATTGTTCAGATAATATCAATTAAATCAATTATTTCACATGTAAGTTTTCATTAGTGGTAATTATGCTTGATGGCTTGGTTTGTTAATTTTTTTTTATTTTTTTCATTACATGAATGTTTGGAAGTAATTGTAAAAACCATGATTAGTCATTTAAAAAAAATATGGGTCTTATGGATGTGTGAGACCTTCTCCATAGAAATTAAATTAAAGGAAGTGAATTGAAAAGATTATCTGGTTTTAGTGTGAATGCTAATAGAAGATGTAGATAAGTTCATAGTAATAAAAATATAGAATGAGAAAAATTGAGGGAAAAAAACTAAGAAAAGGAAAAGGAGATTAGTTCTAATTGAATGTTTTTTGGGAAGATAAGACATGCCGCGAAGGATTGCAAAGAAAAATAGAAGTAACCTAAAACTAATATGACAAACCAGGTTAAAAAGTGACTTTTGATGTGTTTCTAATGAGGATGGATAACCCTATAGTGTCATGAATTTTAGACTTAGGGGAAAATTTTTATTTCATATTAGATATTTATTTCCTAAAAAATTATGTATTTTGAAATTTTGGCAAGGTACATCATGTTAATGGAAAACCCTTGAAGATTGTGGGGGAAAATTGATACACATATTAAAACTAACAATGAGAGTTTTCTCATTCTATAAATTATGAGGTGTATCCAAAGATTAAGAATAAATATTATTGCTATTGGGATTAATGATGATATTGGTTTTGTTTCCTTGTTCAATAGTGGAGAATTAAAGATTTAAAAGAAATCTTCAGTCATAACTCGTGAAGTTAAAATGGATTCCTCTAAAACATTATAGAAACATTAATGGAATTTCATTGACAAACAAATTCTGTCATGGATTCACAACAGTAGAACTACAGGTTAGGCTAGATCACTGAGAGGGAGATGAATGTGATAGAAACAAAATTATTTCTACCTAATACGATGTTGGTGGATATTATCTTGTGTAAATATTTCTTATTTTTAGAGAATAAGAAGGTATTTATTATAAAAGGATGGAGAAATCAGTGGGAACAGAAGTTTCACTTGGTGCACATTGATTTTTGTGGACCTTTAATAGTAAATTACCTTGGAAGGTCATAATATTATGTACCATTTATTGATGAAGCAACAAGGAAGGTATGATTTTAATTTTTGAAAATAAAATCAGATGTGTTTAATATGTTTCAAAAGTGGAATACCATAGTGGAGATAGAATCAAGATCAATGTTGAAATGCTTAATTTTTTTAATATGGATAAGAGTATATAAATTAGCTATTTGGGGTATTCTAGTCTGATAATTGAATTAAATGAGAGAAGTCTCTATGGGGTACACAATAACATAATTATTTATCTAAAAGGATTAATATTACAAAGAATGAATGTTCTTTGAGTGTGATTTTTCACTCAAGATTATAAAATAATTTTTGGGTTGAGGCAATGAATATGGTCAGATATCTCATTAACATGAGTCTATTTGTACCAATTAGACAATGTTTTCCTGAGGAGATATTTCCTAAAAAAAATTCATTACTCTCACATTTATTAGAGTTTGGTAGTTTTGAATATGTACATATAGATGATTATAAAAATCAAAATATTTTATTTAAATATAAATCATGTTCTTGTAGGTTTTTTTGATAAAGAGGTTGGTTATTACTTTTCAAAAAATGAAAAAAATGATAATTATAAGGTAGAATGGGATATTTAGTAAAGGTATCATGTACAGGGACCATCATGTAGATAAATATGATTTTGTGAATAAATAATGATAATACCATGATAAATTTGAGCATAAAGGTGTACCTTATCCTGTGACACTAAAACCAATGTAATATAATCATCAATTTGATTTAAGGAGATTAATTAAGATGATATGGCATGTGAAGTGGTATTAATCATCCTTACATTAGTTTCTATTAACTAATGGTGGAGAAATAGTATTTTTTAGAAGAGGAAATGTAGTTGATGGATTGAAAGAATATGAACCTGGATATGAAGGAGAATATTTCTTTATTGAATGACAATTATAATTAGGATCAAAATCATTTCCAAAAGAGATAAAATAATTACCTAAAAATTGATATAAGGATTTAAGGAATATCCTGAAAGAAATAGTAGATAAAATGCATGTCTTATGGTGAAAAGTTTTTAAAATAAATAAGGGGTGTATTTCCCTAAAATTTTAACACTTTTAGTTAATTTTACCCGTATCTGAGTGGTTCTCTGTATTATATCATTAGAATAATTACAAATTGATCATATTGATGTAATTATTACTTTACTACGTAGATATCTAGTATGTGATCTATATATAAAATAAATATTGTGGAAAATTTATTTGGGGAAGGGAGGAAAATGGGTGAAAACTCCCGAATATCTTAAATGGATTAAATAAAGCATCTGGATACTGGAATAAAAATTTCAATGAATTTTTATGTAAAAAGTTCAATGATTTTTTATGTAAAAATTTATTAAATTTTTGTGTAATGGATCAGTGTTATTAATTCATGTATTTATTTTGATGAATATATTATAATATATATATAGATAGATTTATTTCTTATTATAAGATCATGTAGATAAAGGATTGATGGAATTAATGGGTAGTTGTATGAGGAGTTTGATGTTAGATATCTTGTAGAAGATCATAATATTTTGGGGATTCTGATTGAAAGAGACTATATACAAAGAACACTGATATTATCGCATGGTGACTATATTAGAATTTTTTGGAGAAGATTCAGTATGATGTAATTAAAACACCTTTTTATTCCCTTTTAAATACATTTTGAAAAATTAAATAAGTAAGAATAAAATGTAGAGGAATATGTTGAGTACAAGGATAAAGTTCATTATGCGTTATCTATTAGAAAAATTATGTATGAAGTGATATGTACTTTAAATTATATTTTTTGTTTGGGGTGATTTTTCATTAGGTATTTGGATAAACCTAGAAAAAAATATTGGGAAGCTATGAAGTGAAAACTGAGATACCTAAATGAAAGGAAGGAAGTTTCTCTATGTTTTGTGAAAGGAAATTTTATTATAAAGGGATTTTTATGATAATGTTGGAGGTGATGTTGGAAACAAGAGGTTTACCAAATGTTATGTGTTTACCTATGGAAAAAAATAATTTAATTTAGATATAACAGTGATAAAAAGTGGTGGATTTTTCTTACATAGATGCAGAATACATTACATTAAAAGAAGTTAGTATGGAGATGGTTTATATTAAGAACACGGTGGATAAGATGGGTAGGAAGAGAATAGAAAATTTCATTCATTATGTTATTAATAGTTCTTTACATCTTTCAAGGATCCAAGTATTTCATGCTATGATGATGCTTATTTTTTGATGTACCATTTTATTAGGGTATTGATATAGTATGGGTCTCTAAAATTTAATAATATTCCTGAACCCACTATTCTAGTATAAATTTTGACAATGATGATGGTTATATTGATCTTTAAAAACTTTTGTGCCTTATATGTTCATCATTGTTGAATATAGGGCGATATATAGAATTTGGAAGAACATAGTGGGAGCATAGAAAAGGAAAAAGCTAGTGTCTCATGATTTATCCACATGAAAATAAATCTCTGATAGGAAATAAACTATTTCTGGGTGAAGAAGATAAGAATATAAAATTATGTATTTTTTCTATAGTAGTAACATCGATGCAATACAACATATTGGATGAGGCTCTAAAATAATGTTTTTTTAGAATTCTTTATCTCGATCCTTTGGATGTTGTTGTGCTGTCTACTAGAGGAAAAAACTGTACAATGGAATACATCTCTATCATACTATAGTACATATGAATAGAAACACTAATAGGGACATACATTAGTTTATACATACTATAGTATCATGTGATTGGGGAAAGAAATGTAATTGTAGTTCTGTAGACTTATAGCCACCAAATACTATAACACAGTGGAATTACTCGGAAGTTGGTGTCATAGTTACATCATTTTATTTATAATATCAATTCAATGTATGGTTTTATACACTAGGATTGTAACATGTAATTTCACTATGGAAATAGTAAAGTGTTCTAGGAATTGATCACCTTATGTTGGCCAAAACACAATGTTAAACATCATAGAGAAGATGACAAAGGCTAGGATGATGAAAACTCTCATAAATATATATGAGAATAATTTTTATCAAACAATGTGTATATAATGTGTTGAATGGTAAGTACAATAATATTTAATGGGTTTATTATTGTAGAAGAGATCAATGAATTTAACACAATCACAGGTAAGTTTCTATTGATGGGAATTATGATTGAGGCTGATGTATGAGAACAAGGTTTGCTACCTTCATTAGCTGATAGTTGTGAAGCGATTGTAACAACCGTGGGAAATTCTTTATAGAAATCATGTCTCATTTTGATGGTTGTGTGAGACTCTATTATCAATAAGGCTATTGGAAAAAAGTGACTTGGGATGAATCTATGGTTTTACATTCAATGTTTAAGGAAGAGGAAGATATATGAAATGGGATAATAATAGAGGATGATGAAAATCAAGAGGAAGACCTTATAGATAGATAAAAGGGGAATGCTACTATTCTATATATTTTTTAAAGGAAATGAAATGTCAAGAATGAATGCAGATTAAAACAAAAGGTTCTAAGAACCAATACAATAAACATGGTAGTTGAAGGAACTGATTATGTGTTGCAACTGAACATGAATGGACCAAAGGTTTTTTGGATTTTATACTTAGGGGAATATTTTCATTCCACATTGGATAATGGTTTTCAAAATAATTATATTTCTTTAAATTTTCAAAAAGTACATCTTTTTGATGATGGGACCTTAATTATTGTGGTTAATTGAGATGTATTCATAAAAAAAATGGAAGATTTTTTGTTCTATAAAACTTGAGGTATATACATAGACTAAGAAGAAGTATTATTTATTTCAGAAAGCTATAAGAAGTAGGTTTTAGTACCATGTTTAGTTGTGGTGCATGGAAGATTACCGAGGGAGTTATTCTCATAGCTCCAAGGGTAATGAATATAACCCTATAAATATGAAAAAGACTTGCATGAATATTATTACATCAACAAACTATGTCCTAGATTCAAAAATGTGGAACTACAGGTTTGGACACAAGATTGATAATGTGATTAAGGTACCCGAACAAAATAATTCTACTAGAGATGATGTCAATACAAGTTGGAATTTGTGAATTTTTTAATTCGGAAAATAGAAGAAGGAATCCTTTACAAAAGTATGAAAAAGACCAAAGACTATGAATCTAGATCTAGTCCACACTAATGTTTGAGGGACTACAATATTACATTCCCTTGGAGGGTCATAATATTATGTGAAAATTTTAACAACTGAACAACGAAGTTATGTATTTACATTATAAGAATAAAATAAAATGTGTTTAACTTGTTTCAAGAGTGGAAGACCATGATGGAGAATGAGAAACGATCAAAGTTGAAATGATTCAGGTTTGAAAATAGAGGAGAGTAAAGAAGTTTTTAGTTTAAATATTTCTATTCTAATAATTAAATTTTATGGGAGAAGAATCATCCAGATACTCCACAACAAAATGGTGTATCTAAAAGGATAAATACGTTACTAAATGAACACAATATGTGTATGATGCAACACTCATGGTTACTGAAGACATTCTGAACTGAGGCAGTGAAGATGGTAACATATATAATCCATAAGAGTCCATCTGTATGAAGTGAATAATGTCTACTGATGGATATGTAGTCTAGAAATGAGGTAATATTCTCATATTTTTTAGCCTTTGGTAATTTGAAAATTTTCATATATATATTAGGATGTATGGGAAATATAGATAAAAAATCAAAATCTTGTTTATTAATTGGATATAGTTGCGAGGAGTTTGGTTACTATTTTTGGGATGATATGAACAAAGTTGATCAATAAAATATTGAATATAATATTTCATTAAGGACACGTGTACAAGTACCATCATGCACATGATGTTGATAGTGGAAATTGAGAATCCCTATACCAAGACCAAGTGGATCATGATGTTGTTCCTATGCATGTGACATCGAAACTAGTGGAGCCTACTCCTCAAGTGGAAATGAGGAGATAAATATGGATGAGAAGTCATATACAGAGGTGTTCATATTTATAAAATTTTATTTTTTTAATAATGGTGGATAATAATAATGTTTTTATTAAGAAATGTAGATTATGGTGTTTAAAAAGTGGGTGTCATCTATGATGGAGGTAAATTATTTGTTTCAGGATAAAAATATATGGGAGATGACACCTTTTTAATTAGGAGAGAAAGAGTTGAATAATAACTTTGTATACCATATCATTTAAGAAGATGATGGTATGATGAGATTACAAGTCAATTCTAGTGGTTAACCATTTTTATAGAAGGAAGGTATGGGTTTCATAGAAAATTGATCACCTATTGTTATGAATACAACAATCCAGGTGGTTCTCAATACTTATTCATCAAGAGACTTGTATATTAGGTATCATGATGTAAAGGTAGTTTTCCTTCATGGATATATATATAATTTAATTATATGGAATATTCATAGTTATGCATTGATTCAAAGAAGGAATACCTAGTGTTTGAACTCTAGAAGAGATTATATGGATTTAATCAATCACCAAGGTAGTGGAACAAAATTTTTGATCCAATCATGATTAATAATCAATAAAAATGATCTGTAATGGATTAATGTTTTTACTTTAAGTCTTTTGGTGGTGTAAATATCATATTTCATCAATATGTGGATGAAATTATCATCACAGGACCATGTATGAAGAAGACTGTTGATGTAAAAGTGTAGCTGGTTGAAGAGTTGTAGTTGAAATATCTTTGTGGATCTAGTATGATTTGGGGGATAAATATTGAAATAGAAAACACTAATAAAACATTATTGTTATCATAAGATTAATACGTTGGAATTATTTTAATTAGATTCAAATAAGTTTGAAGAATAATTTTTTTCCATTCCCATGGAAATCCATTTCAATCAATCAAAGGAGAATGCACCAAAGACAACAGAATTTGATGAGTACATGAAACAATTACTATATGCATTAGAAGTTGTTATCCGGATTTTTTTCATGGTCTATATAGGACATGATATTTCTCATATAGTGTTATTTTTGAGTAGATACATGGATAACCCCATAAATAAATATTTGGAATATTTGAAGTGGATACTGAGATACCTGAAAGGAAGCAATGAGGTATCATTGTGCACTGGTGAAGTAAAATCATTATAGGGGTATGTGGATACTCACCACATAGGTCTTGTTGACAATAGGGGGAGTACCATGGGTTAGGTATTTACTTATGGATGAACTATAGTAAGCTAGATATCATAGTTACAGAAGTTTTTGGATTTAACTACCATAGAGGCAGAATATAATGTGGTAATAGAAGTTAGGAAGGGGATTGTTTGGATGAAGAAATTATTGAATGATTTGGGTAGAAATAATGATGAAAATTTATTGGAATATGATATTCAAATATCCATTCAACATGAAAAGAAACCAATTTCTCATTCCTAAACAAATCATATTCAGTTGAAGTACCTTTTTTTCGCGGATTGATATAGAACACGTTTTTGATATTGTAGAATATTATTAGAACCAAAAATCAAGTATATATGTTGAAAAATAAAATGGTGATAGATATTATGAGATATTGTTTTCTTATATTTTTATTCGTTGATGAATTTAGGCTAATATGTATAATTTATAATAACACATTAGGGCCATGGAATGGAAAAATAGCTCGTATTTTATGATTTATCCGCTTGAAATTTAATATTTTATAGGAAAGTTTCCATTAGTAAGTTAATAATAAATGTAAGAGCTCATATTATGTAATTTTGTTATGTCAGTATCATTGAATAAGGTTTTCATTGTTGATCAGGCTCCAGGTGGGAGATTTTTGGAATAGTGTGGCATGATGCTTCAATGAAGTTAGGATGACTACTAGGAGCCCATACTACACACCAAAAATCAAATCTTACTCACTATATAAGAGCTATCCAGTGATATTGATGAGTAACTACAGAAGAGAAGAATCACTATGATAGCATGTTATTGGTGAAATAAGAAAGTCACTATATCTTTGTAAACATACAACCGTTGGTTACTGTAGTAGAGTTTACATAGTATGTGGTTGGTCGCATAGTTACATAATCTTATTTATGAGATCATTTCAAGTTAGGGTTTCTTATTCTGAGATTAAACTGTATAATTATAATCTTTAAATATGGTAAAGTTTTACTTCACTATGGATGAAGTTATTTTTCCTGAACCACAGAAACCACTGGATCACGTGTTTATCTACTTTATATTCATTTGTTTTCTCATATCTGTATCTACAAAATATTCCATCTCTATAACTTTCAATATTTCCAAAAACACATTTATTAGAGTTTGGTTTTGAAAGATTCCAGATTTTTTTTCCTGGATTTAATGATGGTAAAGGAACAAGCCAAGGTGAATGTTGATCAATTTGATGGAAATGTATTCAGTGACTAGAGGATGTAGTTTAAATAAAACCTTTATGGGAAAAATATCCACCTACCACTTCATGGGGAATACTAAGAGAGATGTATATGATAGATTGATAGAAAATAGAATAATTGTTTCTAGGAGCTATGTGCCTTATGTACACAAAAAACATAGCATTAAATATCTTATAGGAGAATAAATTGACTAGGATGATGGGATCTGTCATGAATATATATGAGATTCCTTTGCATTCATCAAAGTGAACCTAATAATATAATTTCTCAATATACACATTATTGAAGGGAATATTATTTTAAATCATTCCAAACAATTAAACAACCTCACAACTCATTTTTCATTAGTTGGAATTATTTTTTATTGTGAGATATGTGTATTTGTTTTACTGTTATCATTACATGATAGTTAAGAAGTGAATGTAATAAAACTGTGTAGTTCTTTATGGAATACAAATCTAGGTTTGAAGGATGTGTGAGACCCGATCCTTAGTGAGGATATTCAAAGAAGTAAATATATAATATTATCTGATTCTAAACTAAATTTATATGAAATGGGAAGATATACATAGTGATATAATCATAGAGGATAATCAAAATCATGAAGAAATTGATAATATGAGAAAAAATGGGCCTTTTCCTACCCTCTTGATTTGTAAGAAGAAAGTTGAAATAAAAGAGTGTAGTGAAAAATAGAACATTCCTGAAACTAATACTGTAAAAAATAGATGAAGGAACTAATTATGTGATTATATTAAGCTACAATATCCATATTATGTTTTGTATTTTAAACTGAATAGAATATTTTCATTCCATATCATATAAGTTTTACCTAGATAATTAATTTTCTAGGAATTTTTGTAAGTCACATCTTACTGATGATGAACCATTGAATATTGTGCAGAAGGGTATTTCATGAATTAACCTATAGTGAGGGTTTTCCCATTATAAAAAATGTTTTTTATATCCCTAAATTACAATGAAATAATAATTTTTCTAGGTAGCCTGATGATGTATGTTTTAATAACATGCTCACTGGTGGATTCAAGAATATTACCAAGGGAGATATGGTGATAGATTATGGACTAATGAATGTAACTTTTTATAATGTGATAGAGACATTCATGTACATACATTCATCAATAATTTTTTTTGGGGATTGAAAACAATATAGATATAGTTTTGGACAGATGTGTGAGAAGGGTGTGAATGTGGTGGAAAGAAAAGGGATTCTACTAGATTTGGAGTCAGTGGATGATGGATTATGTAATGATTTTATATTTTGAAATTAGATGAAGACATCCTTTTTAAAAAGAAGAATAAAATCAAGGGAGTGGAAGCTTGATATGGTGCACACTGATGTTTGGGGGCCTACATTAGTATATTCCCTTATTGTGTCACTATAATATATGTCATTTATCGATTAATTAATATGTAAATTTTGGGTTTACTTCTTAAAAATAAAATCTAATGAGTTTAAAATGTTTCCAAAATAAACGACCATAGTGGATAATGAGTTAACATAAGTTGTAAAATTAATGAGGTCTGATAAAAGATGAGTGCATTGAAGTCATATGTTTAGTGATTTTTTTACTAATAATGGAATTCAGTGGGGGAAGACACTTATGGGTACACAACAAAATAATGGTTTAGTTGAGAATATCAATAATAAAATAGATGAATATTCTAGGAGTATGAGGATACAATCATTATTACCCAATTTTTTCTGGGATAATGTAGTGAACAAGACAATATATCTTATCAAAAATCTCCATCTATGACAATAAGATAATTTATACCCAAAGAGATCTATTATAGAATGGTGGTATGAATCTCACATATATGAGCCTTTGTTTTTTGTTAGATGACCATATAAATGTTCATGTAAGGGGAATGCTTGATGATATATCAAAATCATGTTTCTTTATTTTCTATAGTGCTGAGGAGTTTGGTTATCACTTTTGGGATGATAAAATCATGATGGTCACTTAATGAAAGAAAGAAATATTTAATAAAGGTTTAAAAAACATGGGACATCATTTAGTAGTAATTAATAGTGGGTAAAATGAATCCGAGTTCCAAGAGAATGTAGATCATAAACAAGTAAATGATAATGTGAAAGAAAAACTAGTAGATCCTTCTCTCTATGTGGATTTATGTGGTCAACAGTGGAGAAGAGGCATGTATATTTTTATTGACTATCCTTAAATTTTTTTATTGGTCTATAATATGGAACCAAAATTTTTTAAAGAGGAAATTATTGTCATGGAGTGAAACAAGTGGGAGTTGACTATGAAGGAGTATATTTATTCATTTCATGATAAAAATATTTGGGAGCTGGAACATTTTCCACAAGGTAAAAAGAAATTGATAAAAAATGGACATACAATGTTAGGGGAAAATATGATGGTAAGAGGATAGACAATGAAAGGCTGGTGGTGAATGGTTTTCAATAGATGGGAGGAATGGATTTCTCTAAAAGTTTTTCAAATGTAGTGAGGCTTACCACTATATGGGTGGTCCTATATATTATTTCATCAAAAGATATGAATCGTGAAAAGTATGATGTTAAGATGAATTTTCATCATAGAGATGTGGGGGAGGATATTTATATATAATAACAAGGACATATTGTGTCTGGGAAGAAATATATTTTGTTAAAACTCCCAAAGATAATATATGGATTAAAGCAAGCACCCGGGAGGTAGAAAAAAAATATTGATGAATTCATGAGTAAAATTGTGTACAATGATATGTAATTGGTCATTGTTGCTACATCAAGTATCATTATGATGGATATAATATATTACATATATATGGGGATTACATGATGATGTATGATGAAATTTTATGGGATGAAAGGGTAGATGTATGAGGATTTTGAGATAATAGATCAGGGAAGATCAAGTATGATTTTGGGGATGAAGATTGAAATAGAGAACATATATGAAAACTTGATGTCATTAGAGAATGAAAGAATTGTAATGGTTATATGAAAATTTAGTATTCTAGAACAAAATATGGATTCTATTCACCTAGAAATCTATTTTAAAATATTAGAGAAGTTATAATTGAATATAATGGAAGTGGTTGAGTATATAGTGAATGTTCAGTATATATGAATTTTTTTGAATCCTAATGTATGCCATGGTCTATAATCGACCATATTCTACTCATGTGGTTGGAGTTGTGACATGTTATATATATAAACATAGAAATAAACATTGGGAATCTTTGAGGTGGATATTGAGATACCTAAAGGGAAGCAAGGAAGTATCTTAATGATTCAGTATTTGAAAGTCATTATTGGGATTTTTGGATGATATCTATATAGGTGATGTCTATAGTAGGAGTAGTACAACATATTATGTGTTTACCTATTGAGAAATTATTCTAGGATGGATATCTTAATTTTATATGGACATGAATTTATCCACCATAGAAGAATAATAAATTTTTGTAATAGAATCCCAGAAAGAGATGATTTGTCTGAATAATTAATTTGATGGTAAGGGTATAAAGCGATTGGAAAATTTATTCAACTATGAGTGTTAGAGTGTAAAAATTTGGTACAAAACCACATATTTCATGCCTAAATGAATCATATTTAGTTGATGTACCAATTTTTTATAGGATTACCAAAATAAAATGTATTGAAATTACAAAATATATTTGGAACCAACAATCTATCACACATATTGAGAACGCCAATGATAAATAGAAGTTGAGGAAATATTGTACCTTTCTTGGTATTCATTTATGAATGAAGTATGATCAATATAATTTATAAGAACATAATGGGACCATGGAAAGGAAAAAATAATTGTATTCCATTTATTTACATCGTTAAATTGATTCTTTTATGGGATTGTTCCCACTGGTGAGTGAAGAAGGGGAGAAACTCAAATTAAGTATGTTATGAAAGTCAGATGCAGTATTATTGGTTATAATAGTTGATTTGTATCAATGTGAGGGATTGTTGGAATGGTGTTTCCCGATCCATTAGATTAAGTTAAGACAACAACAAGGGTCTTAGACTACACACATGACTGCAACATTGACTCTTTATAGAATATATGGACAATAATATTGATAGGGTAATGCATCATAATGAAAATACTGTAGAATCATATGACTAGAAACATAGATAGGTCACTGTATCTCCAAAAAATACACCAACAAATTACTATAGTATAATGTATTTATAGTTGTGTTATTTTAATAGTTTCATCATCTTTATTATGAGCTCATTTCATGCTAGGGTCTCATACTCTAGGATTTAACCCTATAATTATGATAAAAAATAGTTATGTTTTTTTCCGCTTTTGGGATGTGGGATATTTCCTAAATCAGGTAAATCATAGTGTCTGATGTTTATATTCACCTTTTTATTATATTTTTTATTTTCTTTACCTACAAACCTTACTATTTCTATATATCACAATATTTCTTCAATTGAATGTTTCAATTGTTGGGTTTGAGTAATTGAGTTTCCATTTTATTGAATTGAAATATTATTATAAGAGAGGGATACATGAATATTAACCACTTATATGGAAATGACTTCATTTACTAAAGGATGTAGGTAAAATAATACCTTTCCCAACTAAAATTTTAACTTGCCACTTTTTTGGTGAAAAACCAAAATATATGAAAGTGATGTATTGGAAAATACTTGATCAACATGTTTTGGGAGTTGTGTACCTTAAATTAAAAAAATGTTGCATTAGACATCATAGAGTCAAATAAAATGACGTAGACGTTGAAATTTATCAAAAATATGTACAATAATAATTTTTAATTAAATAAAGTGTACTAACTATGATGAATGTTGAATCTGAAAAATATTTAATGGATGATTGTTTGATATCATGTTAACAAATTTAACACCATAAAAAATCAGTTATCATCAGTCATAATTATTCTTGATGATGAGTTATGTTCACATGTTTTACTATCATCATTATGTGAATGTTAGATGGACAAAGTAATAGTTGGGATAAATTCTTTGAAGAATAAAAATATGGTTATGAAGGTTATGAAATAACTAATCCTCGTTGAAGTAGTTTTTAGAAATTAATAAGTAATATTCTCAAGTTCAAATATAAATGTTGATAGAATAGGGAGTTATTCATAGCTGGAAAATAAAAGGGAAAGATAAAAAATCAATAGGAATGTTTCAAGACAAGGAAAAGGGGAACTGTCTTACCTAATGGATTTTCGTAAAGAAATAACATGTCAAGAAAAATTTTACTGAAAAATAATAAGTACCTAAATCCAATGTAGCAAACAAAATAGTTGAATGAAATGATGATGTGTTACTATTGAGTATGGATAGTCGTATGAAGTATTGTATTTTAGACTATGAGGAATATTTCCAATCCACATTTGAAAAGGATTTCCGAATCAATTATATTTACATAAATTTTGGCACAGAATATTTTTTGGATGATGATACCTTACAAATGACCTGGAAGGGAGATTTGTGGATTAAAAAAATATTGGGGGATTTCTCATTCTATAAAATGTGAGTTATATCTCTAGATTAAGAATAAATTTTATTTTTATTATGAAACAAGATGATGTAGGATTTAATACCATGTTCATTGGTGGTGCAAAAAAGATTACCTAGGCTGTCATGCTCATATCTCACCGAGTAAGGACTGAAACCATATACAAAATGACATTAAATTTCATCGACACTCTTACATCAATATTGTTTGATATGGGAATCAAAACTAGGAGACTAAATGTTAGGATACCTAAGTGAGAATGTGATAATGGTGTTTGAAACAAAAGGAATGTTACCAATAATGATATTGGTGGATGTGTTTTTACTACAAAGATCCAAGGTCTAAGAAAGCTGGACCTGAATTTAATAAATATAACATAAAGTAAAATAAATATAGGAATTACAGAGGGCAGTACAAGAGCGGGAATATTCCATTCTCCACATATCATAATCCACCATCTTAACATAGAATTCAGGGATCCTGAACAACCACATGGTGCTCATCTCTAAAATTTCCCTCTTCGAGAGGGCATCATAAATTTGGTTTGCCTCCCTGAAAACATGAGATACGAATATCTGAAGGTGACTGGCCTGAGTGAGACAAGAGATCTAATAAGGAAGGATTCACCAAGGAAAATCTCTATTATGTGTTCCAAAAGGATTCACAGTAAGTTGTGAGTATGATTCACTCCATGAGGGTGACAAGTTGTGATAAAAAACATATTTGATTTCATATATCAGAACCCAATGTTTGGATTCATATGCAGTAACATGTCCTATAAAGTGTTGGAATCAACATTTTATAAAACCGTGATAAGTTTTGAAAAAACCTAAACATCCTAAAGGTCCTAGAGATCCACAAGCAGCACCATCAATGATAACTTTAATTCCATGAGGTGTTGGTCGAATCCATCTGAAAAACATGAATTCAAGAGGCTGTTTCAGTTTCCCTACCATGCCAAAAAACCACAGAGTCTGCAGGTCTTAAATTGAATTCTACATCGTACCAGATTGCACAATAGTTGCAGAATGAATATCCCAGGGTATGGAAAGAGAATCAGCATGGAAACATGCACCTTGAATCCCGAATATTTCATAGTTTCGTGGAGACCAGATAACATTAATGGAAAATGCAACAACCACAATGGGATGGTTGTGCACAAGCACACTCTTCCCATATTCACAGAGTAGTGACATGAGCTCACCAATATTCTTGCTGTGATTGAAATCAAAATAGAACATAGAACCAATATATTTCAATATCTATTTTGCATTAAAGTAGTAAAGGAAGAGTTGATGGACATATTCGTTATTCTGCACACATAGGGGGCAGGCAGAGTCATGATTGTGCCCCTCTTTCTGCAGGTGATCACGTGTAGGGGGTCAGTTCCTCCAGATCCTCCAAAGAAGAACTATTCTAGATGGTTGAACAAAAGGGGCCTTAAATTGGAGCTACCACATGGGTGGTTTGTGAGATACCACCATGTTCATTGCATAATACTCTTTAGTTTTGAATCAACCATGTGAATTGGGTTGGTGGATGTTTTTTTTTTGTGTCTGAAGATTTAATCATTGGAAAGTAGAAGAAGGTATACATTGAAAAAGGAGGAATAAAACTGAGGGATAATAAGTAAGATGAGGTGAACACTTATTTTTGGTTTCCTACACCACTACATTTAATTGGTGTGTAGAAAGATTATTATACATTTATCTATTACTCAATAATAATGGTATGTGTTTAATTTCTAAAATGAAAATTTGATGCGTTAAATATGTTTTAGAAGATAAATACCATCACATATAATGAGTAGGGATTAAAGTTGAAATTCTTGTAGACAAAATATAGTGTCAAGAATTTTAGTAAGGTGTTCATAAAATTATGTTCAATTATTGGAATTATATGGGAGTAGAATATTCTAGGAACACTCAAAAATAATGGTGTAGATGAAAGGATTAATTGGACAGTGGAGGAATGTTCTAGAAGAATGAGTTTTCACTTGGGGTTACCTAATAAAATTTGGGATGAGGCAGTGAACATGGAAGTATATATCATAAAAATTAGTCTATATGCACCAATGAAAGAACTTCTTTCTAGGTAGACATGGTCAAGAAATAAGTAAGACTCCGACATTTAAAAGTCTTTAGCTGTTTTTTATATGTACATATATAAATGTTTATATAATGTAAAAGCATGATTCTAAGTCCAAATCATGTTTCTTTATTGTATATGGTGTTTAGGTGTTTGGTTATTATTTTTTGGGATGATAATATCAATTTTATCCTCATAATATAGAAGTTGAAATTAAATAATGATGTCATGTATAAGGACTCTCATGTAGATAATGCTAATTATGGAAATAAAGAATCATATTTTAAATAGAATGTCCATCTCAAAGGTGTACCTGAACATGTGATAATAAAACCAGGTTAGTTTTCTTGTTAATTGGAGTTAACGTGATTAGAATTGGTGATATGGAATCATTATATGTATTAATGATACTTAAATTATTTTTCATTGAATAAACATGGAGAACATGAATGTTTTGTAGAAGAAATGAAATTGAAGGAGTTGAACAAGTGGGAGGTGGATATGGAAGAGAATATTTATCTATTATTTGATAATAATACATGGTAGTTGAAACCATATCTATATGAAAATAAATAATTATGGAAAAAATGGGTATACTGAGTAATGGAATATCTTGATGATAATAGGAGGTCGATGTAATGGTTGGTTATAGAAGGTTTTCAATAGAAGGAATGCGTGAGTTTCACCAAAAGTTTCCCCCTTATAGTGAATCTTACCATCATCCATGTCATTCTCAGTATTTCTTCATTAAAAGACTTTCAACTTGATAATCTTGATGTAAAGATGAATTTCATTCATAGAGATCCATATGAGGATCAATAAATACAGTAGAGAAAGGTATATATTGAGTTAGTAATGGAATTAATTGGGTAAAAACTCAAGATGAGAATATATAGGTTATAGAAGGCACTTGGGAAGTGTAAAAAAAGGTTGAAATATTCATGAGTAAAAATGGATATAAAAATGTGTCATAGATAAATATTTTTTACTCTATGAATTTTAGTGATGTATACATTATATTTATTACAACAAACAAAACATTTATTAATGAAATTCCCTTTTTGAATGAATTAATTCCATATTAAGTGTTGTAGATATAGAAACCAAATGAACTATTTTAGTCATTGTGGGTCATTATAAAATACATAAAGTTATATTTACAAGGACATTAATAATCTTAACCTTTGATAATATAATTTTATATGGTGACCGTTTTGATTAGTTTATTTTAAGGCTTATAAGAATGTCTAATTGAAACAAACACAATAAGTGATGTCATCAACCAATTGGTTCATAACCTATGAAGTCTAATTAACAGAGCTACCATGGGAGATGGTGTCACTTGGATTTTTCCACGACCAATCTCAAGCTAAAATTCAAAAACAAAAACATGAAATAACCATTTATTGGATATGAAGAGTTTTATCAAGATAATTACCCAAACCATGTTCCCCACCCCTCATATAAAAGTTCCACAATCACATACCTTACCCTTAGGCCATACAATGGGGTTTTAGGGGGTTTTGTATCTAAAAACTAGTAGTATAACATTTTATTCAATTTTTAATAAAATAATGATTATTTTTATCCATTTTCATGATAAATATATATATAAAATTATATAAGAGTTGATGAATGTTAGTTATTGATATGAAGAAAAAATTCATATTTAGAAAATATAATTTTTAAACACCCTTTTTGATAAATTTAATTTTTTTGAAATAAATACTACATTCTCATAATATTACTATTTAATAGTTTTTAATTATACATGAATGATAATATACATTAATGAAGATTAATGTAATCATTATATGGATTTGAAAGCGGTATTTATCATAAGAATTAGTATTTTTTAGTTAACACATAATTTTATTTAAAAGTTTAAATTCTAATATTTACATAACAACATTGATAAAGAATATTATATTTGAAATTAGAAAATTGAAATTATCCAATGGGGAATATTTCATAATTTCTTGAGATATGATAATTTTTGGGTAATAATTAAATACTTTATAAATATAAAGTTCTTATTATGACATCATAATAGACCAAAAGTGATGTAATAATTTCTATAAAATATTTAAATAGATAAATTTAAATTTACCCTTTAATATTTTTTTAATATTTTTTTAAATTTTATAAAACATTAAATTTTCCTCTAAAACTTATATTAAATTTTATGGTTTTAGAATTAATTATTTTGGAAAATGAATCACTTACAAATAAATAGTTTTATTATTATAATATTTCTAGTTCATATGTTTATATTATTTTAGAAATATCTTCTATTAGGTTGAAATAATGGTAAAAACCATGACATGGTTTTTGGCATTGATTGTTTTATCATATAGAGTCCAATATCTACCTTTATAGATTATAAAAGGAATGTACTACCTTATTCTATAAATACCCATACAAAATGACACTCATTTTCACTAAAAACTCATTAATCAAAAATTTTATCTCCCTATAAATCTTTAAATTCCTCCAAATATATTTTCAAGATCATAATAATCTCCCCTAAATCGTTTAGATTCTCCCTCTTAAGGTAGAGGATTATATCCTTCTGCCCATTATTCATGTACTTTCTTTGTATTATGCTATATGATGCCTAATTTTTCCAATTAGAATGTGTTTTTACTCACAATTATTAGTTTCAGTATTATTTCCAATACATTTTATACCACCTTTCACTCTCATTAAACATATCCACAAATCGTTATATACACCCATTATGCTGTTGAAATTATCTATCGATTTTCCATGCTAATATTTTTGTAGTGAAAACCTATACCTATTTCCACTTAAAGGTATTATAATATATGTAAATATCCTTAATTTATTTGTAACGGATATTTATATAACCCACAATCAATAATTTTGTGATTAAAAGTGGTGAATGATGTTCTTATATTGTATGATACATGTGTCCCACTACTTCATGTACATGATATTAATGTGATTAGTGTTAATTGAATTATATAACACATCAATGAATTGGGTAATATACTATTCTCCCGAGTTACCATGTATGGTTCCCATGGGGTTTTCATAATAACACTATGTTATACTGCCTAAATGGATACCCTTGAGTTATTCTTATGATGTAATGTTTTAGGTTGTAGAAACATTCATATACATCCTTAATGTTATCATCTCATATCACTATTAATGTTCAAATTTACGATTCTCATGATATTATGTCATCTTGATATCCCTATCAGTTAACAGGTAATAATTTCATCATTTTATTCTTTAACTATTCCCTTATTGGTCATTATGGCTTACATTTTTCTTATATAGATCCCCAATTTATCCCATAAAAAATTATAAGATCAATGGAATATAAAGGAATATTTTAGAGTTTCTAAATAATATTTTCCCCATGTTTTATGTTATTATAAAATGTTTTTAATTATCTAAATACACTAGGCCTCATGATATTTTGGGATTATATTATTCTTATCATTATGTAATAAATCATGAATTGGGGTGTATTAAAGATATGGGTTATCATAGTTGGTATCATAGAATGGAATAATTTTTTTGTGTATTAGGATTTGAAATTTTTCAGTGTAATATTTTTGGATCTGACTAAACATAGTAAAATAAAACTAAATTATTTTAATGTATGGATTTAGTATATTTAAAGAAAAAAATCCCATGTCTAGATACAAGAAGTCAATATGGCCCTCACATAGTGAAAACCTAGGGGTAATAACCCTAAAAAATGACTATAGGGTATTAACTTTATCATTTCCTAGTACAAGAAAAAGGGACCTACTTGTAAAACTAGTTTTATACTCTTGAGGTACATGAACTGGTAAATTCATAAGTTCCTTATAAATCATCATGATAAGAAGAACAATTTCCATAAAATTTAATCATAGGAAATTGACCGTGGATATAATTTATTAAAAATATGAAATTAATATGTTAAGAAATGTATATTTTATGAGTTATCAATTTAATGTTCATATTTTCCCTCTTATATGATTAATTGTTCAGAAATTATTATCCACAAATTTTATTTTATTTCTGTAAATGATTCGAAAAAGGAGGAACAAATTCAATAGGCAATGTGATTTGAAATGTAATGACTTCCCAAATGAGATACTCAACCCAATGGAAGTAAGAGTCAAAAAAATCATGAAAATTATTTCTTCTTAAACATAATTTTAGAATTTCAAATTGAATAATGGGGAAAACGCACACCCCCATAAAATTATTATGTTATAATTTAAACCATTATGTGATAATGGCCTATGAATTTTAGTGGATATTATGATTTTTTTATCATGAAACAATGGATCAAATTTATTGAAAAAACTTCTATATCCTTTTAGGCTTTTAAAAAAAGAATTATGAGAATTATATTTATCTTATAGAGAGATAGTATGATCAATTTTTTACATTTATAAAAAACCCAAAGCCTGATAAGGATATTAAAGTGACGGAGTGGAAAGAAATCTTGAAATTATTTTTCAATAAATATTTCTCTCACACACTCTAACAAAAAATGTATAGGAATTTATTTACCATTAAGAAAAAGGATTATAAATCCATCAGTTTATATAAGGAGAAAATAAATATACTTTAATGAGATGCCACTTAATTTTCTACTGGACCAAAATAAAAGTTTACCTTTTATTTGGTGGTATAATGTTAAGTCTATGAAAATATTCAGTGATTCGATAATTTGAAAAATATTTTTTTTTATTCTCCCTAAATGTTGAAATATATATTAATGAATGTATTGGTTCTCATAGGCCTAGATATATTAAGTGGAGAAGAAAGTCTAATTACATTATAATGATGTAGAAATATCACTTTTGAAAACAATTCCAACAATTGAATTTTTAAAAGTTCATGAAGAAGTATCTCATAAATATTATAAAGGTGAAAAATAAATGGGTTACATGTGGTAAGTAAGTGAAAATAGGTAGAGAACGCTGAAAAGAGAAACCCCCAAATGGTATGGAAGAAATAAATGATCCAATCAACCCTTATCTTAATAGTAATTGTTTCAATAGTATGTAATAGTGATACTATATTAATCAATGCACTAAGACAAGGGTTTTCGATGATAACTGAATAAATAAACTACCATGTTCTAGAGATCATGGGAAATATTTTATATAAAAAATATTCAGGTAGATCCTAATAATGACATGGTGAAAATTACACTAGTCAGTCATTCAATAATTTAAAACTTAGTATTTTATTTGAGTTCGATACATTATTTCATATCATGAAAATTTTTAATTACTAATCAAACACCACCTTAAAACATATATGAGAATATATCCATGAAAATAGGAAATGGAGAAATTATATCATCCCAAGTATACAAATTTTACCTGATCTATATTTTCTGGAGAATTTTCCTTTTTTACATTGTGATACTTTCTTTTGTAAAATTCAATATAATTTTTGGTATGGATTATCAGTCATTATATAGATCCAATATCAATTATCTAGAGTATAAAATAACCCTTTATATCATTATTCACCCTCAAATTCTATAAAAGATAAAAGAGGATGATGAATATCCTTAAAAATCATCATCTCAAGCATGTATATTATTAGCTTGTGAGAAATTTTATCTATCTCAAATTATTGAGACTAAGTAAAATATCAACTTGATGACATGCCCATTATAAGGGAATATGTTTATGTATTTCACAAAGAACCGCTCTACCTTCCATTAATCCTTGGTGTTGAGTTCTCAATCAAGCCTATACCTAGAGATTTTCCATTATCTAAGAATCTATATAGAATGGACACTATTGAAGTTAAAGTCGTAATGAATAAACCAAACTAGAATCTGTGTAAGGAGTTTATATAGCCATGTGATTCACCAAGGGTTTTTATGATCCACTTCATCATGAAGAATGATGGTTCAATGGGCGTTTTCATTGACTATGAAAATATCAATAAGAAGAACATAGATAAAAATTATCCTCTTCTATGGAATAATGACTTATTCTGTCTACAAAATAGATCCTAGTACTTCTCTACAGTTTATTTTTAATATGGATAATATCATATAAAGGTGAAGAAGGATGATACCCCTTGAAAAAATTTCATTCAAGGTCATATTACAGATATATAAAATTTATTCCATTTAGAATCACAAATTCTCCTAATATCTCTATGGAAAATATGAATTGTTTCATTAAGTATTACCTTGATAATTTTTTTGGTATTTTTATAGAAAATATTATTATCAATACCAAAATAAAGGAGAAACACATGTTATATTTGAATGATATACTCAATATCTTACAATTGAAATATTTATCTGTGATGTATAATAAATGTGTTTTTTGGATTGAGAAATTAACCTTATAGGGGAAATCTATTACAATAAAATAAATATATATGGATCCTTCAAAGATGGATTCAATTGAAGGATGGCATAGACCAATATATCTGCTAGAGATCAGTCTTTTTCATTGAATAAATATGTTCTATAATATATTATTGAGAAACATAACATGTTTTTAAACCACACAATGAATGCTAACTCAAAAGGGATTTCTATTTTTCATGAATGATGAATGTGATGAGGTATTCATAGATTTAAAGAAGTTACTAATCACTTTAACTTTACTCACATTATCCACTAGTAAGGAATTAATTTTGATCTACTGTAATGTTAAAAAAAGGACTTTGGTTTTTTACTCATATAATATGAAAATATAATATCATGTGCCTCACACAAACTAAAAACCCCTGAGTAAAACTACCAAACCCATGATCTAGAATCGGATGCAGTGGTCTTATAATTGATGATTTGGAAACATTATCTCTCTGTAGAGATGTGTGAGAAATTTATAGATCATAAAATACTTTAGTATATACTCACACAAAATTATATCAATATACACCAATAATGGTGGTTAGAGATAATAATTTATTATTATTTCTAATCCATTACCATCCATGGAAGGTGAAAAAAGATATAGATGATCTGAATAAAAAGGATCCCACAACCCTATTTGTGATGAGGACTCAAAGGGGTGTAATATTATGGAAAATGAAAAGGATGGACATGGGAATAATAAAAATATATTCATCATAAATTTATAAAATAAATACTAAAAAATCCATTACTGAGAGGATAAAGGATTCATAAAAACATTATGAAGAGAAACAAATAATGGTAGAAAATATTTCAGAGTTCAAATTTTATAAAGATGGAGTTATAGATTTATGAACATGGATATTTTTACAATAAAAAACCAAAATTGAAGGGGGAAATTTTGGATTATGCCCAAATATCATCCTTCTATATTCATTCATGAGGTAATATAATATATAAATATCTGAACAAAAATATATGTTGAGATTACCTGAATACAGATATTGAAGAATTTTTATCTTAATGCTTGGTATGAAAACAATTCAATTATGTGTGATAGTTGTCTAAGAGTATGATGTAACTATTTCACATTCTAGTCTACAATTATGAAAACATAACTATGGATATTATAATCGGATTTCCTAAAAAATATAAATTCATTAACTAAATCTTGTTTGTTTCTGATCACTTAACAATTTCAGTGTAGTTCATTACTATCAAAGAGAATTTATCTCCTATCCAACTCACTATGATATACATAAGGTTAGTGGTAAGATTTCATGCTTTACCTCTCTTAATTGTATATTATAAAGATCCATGGTTTTCCTCAAGGTTATAGAGAAGCCTTCATCATGAAATAGATACAAATAAGACTTTTAGTATCACATATAACCCTAAAAAATACGGTCAGTCTTAATGAACCACTAAAAATATAGATGATATATTGATTCAATGTATTGTGGATTTCTAAGTGTATTGGGATCAATATATTCCAATAATGTAGTTCTAATATATCAATGGTTATAATTATAGAATTTAAATGAAACATTATGATGCTATGTGTGGGAATATGTATTGTCCTCCAACATCACGGGGTGATGATTGAGAGAGGATTCATATGGGAACTGATGTAATCCATAATATAATGGAGAAGTTTCAAATAATTTAATTTAATATGAAATATAAAAAAACTCTATAGAAATGGTATGAAGATGACCATAAAAATGACCTAGAGTTTGTGTCTAGTGATAAGGGTTTCATTCATATATCATTGTGTAAGAGGTGGAAGTGGTTTTAGAAGAAGGGAAATCTTAGTAAAAGATACATTTGACTCATTTAATTAATTGATCACATCGGTGATGTGGCTTATCAAATAGCACTACCACCTAACCTATCCCAAGTACAAGATGTGGTCCATGTATCACTCTTATGGAATTATATACCAAGAACCTAACATGTACTGAATTTGGATTTGGTTCCTTCGAAGAATGATATTTCATACCTGGAGAAGCCTGTGAAGATCCTATACCATAGATACCCATTCTTATGAAATAATAAATATCACCTAGTCAACTTTTTTTTGGTAGAATCACATGTTTTAGGAAGAAACATGAGAAACAAATGAGAAAATGAAATATAGTTACCTTAAACTATTTTACTATATAAAACTAAAAGTCTTGGGTGAAAATTCTAATGGGGGGAAAAATGTAACATTCTAAACTTTTGAAAATAAAATTCCCTTTTTAAATGAATAAATTATTTATTTAGTAATAGTGTTTTTAAAAACAAATGCAATAATTTGGTTATTTTGGACCATAATAAAATATAGTCATTTGGATTTAAAATACTACTAATCATTTCTACCATAGAAAACGTACTG
Organism: Viscum album; assembly: GCA_963277665.1. Classification (NCBI taxonomy): domain Eukaryota; kingdom Viridiplantae; phylum Streptophyta; class Magnoliopsida; order Santalales; family Viscaceae; genus Viscum; species Viscum album. The sequence goes on from OY728126.1 coordinate 1,750,653,515, forward strand.
TCTATATAGTGACTACTAGGATGGTATATATTAAGGGTTATGATAAAATCAAATTTACACATATAAAACAAGTGATGTCCTATCGAGTATAATTGTACCCTATCAAGTCCAATCATCTGATTCTTAGAGGTATATGGAATCATTGGTCTTTATCCCTGATAAATAATGAGATGAAATTCAACAATAAGAAAAAAATAAAAACCATTTACAAGATAATTTAAATCTTATTGATTTCATCACCCAAACTATGTTTTCTGGAATACCCCATGAATGTGTCATCATCACACAACTTACCCTTAAGATGAATCTTGGTGTATAAAGGTGTAATGTATCCAATACCTTATAGTATGATTTTTTATGTTTATTTATAATATAATAATAATTATTTTTTATCCCTTTTAATTATTATTTTATATATAAAATTATATACAAGTTATTGAAAATAAATTTTGATATGTAGAAATAAAAATTATATTTTTGGAATATATATGTGTTAAACACACTTTTTGATAAATTGAATAATTTTAAAATAAATATTTATTTTATAAAATATTATTATTAAAATATTTATATCTATATATAAAAGATTATATAATTTTATAATTTCCAATGTAATCTTAACAAGGGTCAAAAAATTGTTATTTTCATAAAACGCATATTTTCTAGTAAATAAGGATTTTTTCATTAGAAGTGTAAATTCACATATTATGAGAATTGTAATGATAAAATAAATTTTATTTTTGAAATCATTATGTTTATGTTGACTATTGGTCAATTATTCCTAATTTTATCAGGCATTCCAATTTTAGGGTAATAATTAAATACGATATAAATTAACTATTTGTCTTAGGAAATCATTATAGAAAAAAGTCATATAATAAAAAAAATAAAATAGTATCAATGAAAATATATATAACACTTTTAAAATAATGTTTTTCATTTTTCTTATAAATTTTAAAACCATTAATAAATCCTTTAAAACCAATATTATATTTTATGGTTTTATAAAAAATTATTTATAAAAATAACTCAGTTCCATTTCAAAAATTATATTTTTTAAATATTTCAATTTCCTAGAATTATAAAATATTTAGAATTTATTCTCTTTGGTTGAAACCATAGGAGGAATCATTGGGATGGTTTCTGGTTTTGATTATTTTATCATATAGAATACAAAATGTTAGTTTAGAATTTATTAAAGAATTCCCCTATCTTTTTCTAAAAATATCCACCTAACCTCTCACTCATCTTTACTAAAAATAAATTGTGTGTGAGTTTCCTATACCACTGTCAATCTCTAAATTCCATCCAAGGTTTTCTCAAGATCCTAATAATCCCCTCTTAATCTTTTAGTATCTCCCCCAAGGATAGGGATTCTCTCCTCATCCTTATTATTCGAGTACTTTCTTTATATTTTACTATTTGATTTCCCATTTTTCACTTTGGATTGTGATTTTACACATCCATTGTACTATACTTATTAGTTCAATGTAATTATATAACACATTTTTCCATCATTAATCCCTTACAATAATCATTGTGTACAACCATTGTGTTTATAAAATTATCCTGTGATTTTCCATGCTAAACATTTGTAAAGTGAAGACCCATCCCCATTTCCACTCAAGGGTACTCAACTAAACATAACTATCATGAATTTATTGGGTGACTCCATGTATATAACCAAAACAACATAATATGGGGATAAAAAGTAATTAAATTCCTTCTTATCTTGTATGATCTATGTGGTACCCAAATGCATATACATGATATGAATGTGATGGGTGAGCCCAAAATTATAACTCCCTCCAACTCCATGGAAAATGATTTTATCTCATGATATACCATATATTGTTCATGGGAGATTATTCTTTGAACACTATTTTATGAGGCACTGATGTTTGACCTTGACTTATGATTATGATTTCATGTTTCATGTTGTATCTATATTTGAATGTTGACTTGATGTCATCATCACATATCATGATTCGATGTTCTTGTTTAGTATTATCACACTTTTGAAACATTTATATTCCTATTGACTCATAGATATTACATTCATCATGTTATTCTATATTTATTCCATTATTGGGATTTATATCTCAGCCTTTTCTTTTATATTCCCCTTGGTTATCCCATGAATTATTTGAACATCGATGTAATATAAGGGAATGTTTCGGAGTTTATAAATAATGTTTTTTTGCATATGACTCTACATAGAATACAATGTATTTAATGAAAATTTATAAAATAAATCATAAATTGTGGATTATTTAATAAGTGGGTTGTTATATTGCTTCTATATATAGATTTAATTATAATAACATGATCATGTACATAGAGGATTGATAAAATAAAAGGGAAGATATCTGTGGAGTTCAAGATGAAAACCTATGGCAATGATGGAAATAAATTTGGGATGAATATTGAAAAAGGAAACATAGCAGGAACTATGATGTTATCAGAGGCTAAAAAACTAGAAAGGTTTTGAGTAGATTTATTATACTAAAAGAAAATATGGGTTTTATTCACTTGGAAAAAAAATTCAAACTATCAAAGTGATAAGAACCGATGTAAAGACCCAGAATTTTCCATGTAATTTTTTTTCTTTAATTATATAGAAATATTATGAGTCTGAAAAAATTGAAGGCGCATGATTCTGAGTCCCAATGTGCTTGGAATGAATTTCTGAATTTTTTAAGGTACGTTCATTAAATGCACGAGTGACGTTTTTTTACTTTTGAACCGGTGCTCAGAATTGAAATTCAAGGACACCATTGACCTTGCAGTGCCAATATTCTCTTAAGGGAGCCTTCACCTCGACTGCAGTATGTTGAGGGTGGAAGTTGGATTTTCAGTTTATCTTGGGAGAGTTAAAAAAATAATATAACAAAACAATTAACTTTTATTTTCATTATTTGAAACCTCTCATTTTAATCTAGGTGGTTGGGACCAAATGATTTTGAACCCCTTTTTAATGTATTGTAACTCTTGGAACCTCCCCAATTAATGAGCCAACATTAATTGATCTAATTAACTTGAACATAATTAATTTGGCTCCTCACCTATTGTGGTTGGGGAAATTGTTGGCAAATAAAGGATTTGGGGAGGAGAGTACATGGGAGAGCCTTTTGAGAACTTTTGGTGGAAGAACCTCGTCCAACGAAGAATGAACCTCTGGATCAAGAACGAGGAACTGATGCTCAAGCTCGGATCAGAAGTGTTTTGTGGGAGCGACAAATGCCGACATCTCCTTCATCATATTCATATTCTTCCTCACACCATCCTCAACGAATGATTGAGGTAGGGTTTTTTTATGATTGTTCTTCGTTAATTTATGCTGAATATTTCTTCTCGAGACGCATGCTATCAGTCTAATGCAGAGGGTATGTGCCAAACAAACGTGGCCTGATCTCTCCACAACCTCATAGATTGATGTGTTCTTCACAGGCAGATCATTGGGTTGAGAGGAACCCTACCACGTCAGGATAGATGCGATGGAAACATCCGAGATGAACTTTGAACTCTTCAGATTAAATAACGGGCCACCGGAGCTAACCCGGTGACCCGAGGAAGTAGGTCAGCGACCGGTGCTTGTGACCAGCACCGACAGGGAACAAATAGGTGGTTTTCACACTAGCCGGCCGTGATGGTGGCAATGGTAGAACCACACCACCGGAGGAGTCTGTGGCCAATCAGCCACGAAGAAGGAGGATGATAGTCGGTAGTTCGTCCCGCTGGTAGAGTAGGGGCCCACGATTGTCAAGCCATGACAGCGCACCAGGGTGTCGAAAAACCGAATTACCACGTGAGGACAATGGCAACACTGTGCCATTGGAACGAGAGCTGGCTGGATTTCCAGCCAGTCGCGTCAAGATGAGCAGGACCAACTACAGTGGGTCACAAATGCTTGTAGGTGGGCCACGTGGCACTGCCTAGTTGGCCAAAACAGAACATATATTGGCCCATTTAAGAATTTGGGGGGGGGGGGGTTACTCGGGTGTCAGATAGGGTGGCCCCTGCCATGGCGAGCCACCCCGGCCGTGGACTACACCATGGGCCCCCTAATGGGTCGCCCAACGGGCCTCATCTAGTGGGTCGCCCACTTTGCAGGTCAGGCCGGATCGCGACCCAGCGGGCTAGACACTTCACGGTCCAGTGGGTCAGACCCTTCGTGGTCTGGCCCATCCGGGCCAGGTCGTTCCGACCGGGTCGAACCGGGCCGGACACGGGCCCACCTAGACCCAAATACGCCCTTTTGGACGTATCTTCAGAACCGTGCGTCTTTATGACGAATGTTCTATAGAGATGTAATCCTTGGATCGAGACAGTCATTTTCGTATACTTCACTTGAGTTTTGCAAAATGTTGGAGTATGACTGGATTGGATCGAACCTGAATCCAACCGAGCCCTCAGAATGGAAATGCTAATAACATACAAACCAAGCATTCGTTTGACACGCCATTTATCGTGTTGGGTCCCTTATTACATGAAGGACTTTTGTGATACTTCTTTGTAGGACTTCATGGAAGTTGAAGTATTTACCAATGGATTTAAATATAGGATCCTCCTGGAATCAAGCATTCTTTGTGTGGGAACCCTATGGATGGTTGTACTTGAAGTGTCTTCAGATCCCGTGAGGGTCATCATTGGATCCTGTGTGGGTCAGTATCTACGGATCCTATGTGGGTCATCTTCAAATCCTGTTTCGGTTATCTGTAGTTCTTGTGTGGGTCATCTCTAGATCCTATGTGAGTAATATTCAGATCCTGTCTGGGCCATATTTGATCCTGTGTGGGTCAACATTAGAGCTTCTCGATGAAGTAAGATGATATTTCAATAATGATAATCATCTATACATCTATACTTAAGTTATACCTGGTGTGAGTTGAGTCTTTACCTTTTTGGAACACTTATGTGTGGTGATACTTTCATGGTATTCTTCTGTGTGGTGTTACCTTTGTGTTACATACCTTCATGGTGTTACCTTCGTGGTATTCTTTCCTTTGTGGAACAATTGTTATTTTGGCTAAAGAATTTGGGCCTTGTGTTTTCTCATGAAAGAGATAGGTATACCTCATAACATAGGTATACGTATGGGCATATAACTAAGTAGGGTTGACTATTATTTTCATGTTTTGTGATTATGGTATTTATTTTTGGTTTATAATTTGTTGATTCTGAGAGACCTTCAGGGATCTCGGGGTCCCTACTGAGTATTGTTATACTCACCCCTACATGGGCTATGCTCGTACCTTTCATTGTCTTGTGTAGACTAAGGACATCAATGATCGAGGCTGATGGGGATAAGACTAGAGGCTTCTCGGAGGTGGACCACTAGACGAGACGTACCGCAGAGATGGCAGAGACGACCATTCGAGAGCTATACCTATCCTTCAGTTAGGATCCTTGTCGGATGTTCACAGAAGCTGTTTTCAGTTTTACTTGTAATTTCCATTTGGGATTGTATTCCGGCCACTTTACATAATGTACTCACCTTAATTTCTATATAGTTTACCTTGTTCTTGTATCTTTTTGTGTTCTTGGATTACATGAGTTTGTAGGTTAAAAGGAAATACCTTCTCAGTTTTAGGATATGCCTTTTCGGTGTTAGTTTCCAGCCCCTGGCCTATGGAAGGTGGGCTTGGGGTAGTCATGGAACGAGACCTGGGGAACATGTCGTTACAAATTAGTATGAGGGGAGTCATTTATATTGAAGAAAATGGACACTGATCTTTTCATGTAGCAATATTGTAAAGTGTAATGAGTGTGGTTTTCAGTTTGGGGAAATCTAGTGTTGTTGTGACGACCAACGTATCCATACACCTAGACCCTGACTTCTAATTTCAGACTCAGTGCACAAAAACACTTATTGTGGGTGTGTTTTTGAAAATTTTTATTTATAATCACTTTGAGATAGCTCACCAGGTATAACTTATTGACTGTGGTCCACCTATTTCTTTTCAGGATGCCTCCACGAAGATATCCATCCTGGGATCCAAGTAGAGTACGTGATTAAAACCCACCAAGCGATGAGGATTCAATGCAATGACCCCTTTTTGTTGTTGTACAATCGGGTGGTGTACTAGCAGCACCACTACCCATTGGGTAGTCGATTCCCCCAACCCCAACAATAGAGGGTGCACACCGATTGAGGGCGTTGCACAAGTTCAAGAACCAGAGGCCACCAAGGTTCTGGGGCGAGATAGATCCATAGGCGGTTGAGGACTGGATGGAAGTCGTGGTTATATTTTTTTGACTGGTAGGGACACCAGATGATCTCATGGTGATTCTCGACACCAGTCTTCTTCTGGTAAGAGTGGCCAGATGATGGAGCTCAATGCTCCACATTCATGATGAGGTGAATCTCATCTGGGCGGACGTTGAGATCCTTTTCAGGGAAGAGTTCATCCCAGAGACCTTACACTATGTACGTATACATGAGCTTCTCCACTTGCAGTAGTGCTGCATGATCATGTCTTAGTATTCAGTGAGGTTCACTGACCTCTTGCGCTACTCCTCTGACATTGTGCATGACCCTTTCTTCGAGTCTCAGATCTTGGGCAGAGGATCAAATGGAAGATTATAGCTTCAATTATTTCTCTCAGCATCCTGATACAGACGATGGAGTCAGAGAGAACACTCTTAGTGGAGAGATTCCTTGCTGAGAAGTCACCGGCAGTGAGACCCACAACCAGACGTTATGTAGCAGTGTCATCTGTAGCATTCAATAGACAAATGATGCAGATTTCCAATAGGACCAGACCTATGGGTGGACAACCGTTGGATATAGGGACAGTTGTGTGTGGATCTTGAGACAGAATAGGACATGTGAGAAGCAGGCAGTGTTACTCATGCGAGGGGCAGGGTCACATGACTCATGACTTCCTGAACCGCCATACGAACAACAATCAGAGGGTCAAAAGTCTTGCTAGGTAAGGGAGAAGGTTTGATATAGGAGGTTCTCATACAACAAGAAGACATGGAAGGAAAGATATCCATGCATAAGGTGGTGGGAAGTGATTTGAAGTTCTACCGCCGCCACCTCCAGGTGGTCCACCCCAACCACATGGAGTTGGTGGATAGGGATGAGTTCAGCTTCAGGCAGCTGAGGTCTATGACCATGTCACTCTGAATATGATTCGAGGTACAATATGTGTCTACTCTATTTTAGCTTCAATACTTATAGACACAAGTACCAGTCACTCTTTTATTTCCACAGCCTTCATTCAGAGCTCAGAGATTCTGGTGAAGCCGTTGGCTCGATCCTTATTTCTAGAGAAACCTAAGGGAGAGAATTCGATGGTTACACACTGGTGATAGTAGTGTGAGATTACTCTAGGAGGCGAGAACTTTAGCTGGGATCTTCTAGTAGTGGCGTTTAAGCCTTACGATGTCATCTTGGGTATGGACTAGTTATCCACAGTACATGATCTGATCGACTATATTAGGCACAATGTGCGGTGTGTCCATGAGGATGGGACCAGGTTTTCCTTCACTGGTGAGAAGGGAACCATTGACGCATAGGATGGACCTACCTGGAGGAGGGTGCAACTGATAACTCATTAGTTGTCTTGCCTTACCCTTAGAGTAGTTGATGTTGAGAGTTTGAGTTATCCTGTAGTGGTGGACTAGTATGCTGATGGTTTCCCTGATGATGTTATGGGTTTACCTCCACATAAATATGTGGACTTTTATATTGACTTGTACCCTGGGACAGTACAGATATCTTCACCGGCATATCGTATGGCCCCCATGGAGCTTTGAGAGTTAGGAGTATAGCTGGATGACTTGCATAGAAAGGGGTTCATTGAGACCAGTGTTACTCCTTGGGAAGCCTTGATTTTGTTTTCCAAGAAGGAGAATGTGAGTTTAAAACTCTATGTGGAATATCAACACATGAACTAGGTGACTGTGAAGAACAAATACCCCCTACCGAGGATTGATGATCTCTTTGATCAGCAGAAGGGAGAAAGGTGGTTTTTGAAGATAGACCATAGATCAAGCTATCACAATCTCAGGGTACGAGATTAAGACGTGTAGATGATAGCCTTCAAATGTCGGTATGGACATTATGAGTTCTTGGTTATGTCATTCGGCATGACTAATTCCCTATCAGTGTTAATGGGACTCTTGAACTGGATGTTCCAGCCATACCTTGATCACTTTGTGGTAGTTTACAACGACGACTTCCTGGTATACTCAGCTACACAGGAGGAGTACACCTATCAATTGTCGAAAGTTCTGGAAACACTCTGAGAGAACCAGATTTATGGTAAGATCTCAAAGTTCAAGTTCTGGATCCGAGAGGTTCACTTCCTTGGAAAAATAATCTCAGAGGCTGAAGTTATATTTGATCCAGTGAAGACTGAGGTTGTTCTTTATTGGAATCCACCCAAGAGTGTGACAGAGGAGTGGAGTTTCCTTGGTTTGTCCTATTACTACTGGAGGTTTGTGCCTAAATTTTCCATAGTTGCGGCACCCTTATCAATGTTATTAAAGAAGAGGCCACCCTTAATGTGGATGTAAAGACACCAATGGAGTTTCCAAGAGCTGTGGGAGAGTCTAAAGAGTGCCCCCATCTTGAGGCTACCAGAAGAGGGTATTGGGTACATAGTCTACTATGACGCATTAGGGACTATACTAGGATGTGTCCTGATGTAGGAGAGAGCAGTGATCACATATGGTTCTTGACAGTTAAGTCATCATGAGCAGAACTACACTACCCATGACCTGTAGTTAGTAGTAGTGAACTCGGCCTTGAAGACATTGAGACAATTGATGATGGGCGAACATTTTATAGTTTACTCTAATCATAAGAGTCCCGAGTATATCTTCTATTAAAAGGAAATGAACTTGATATAGTGGAATTATCTTGTGTTTGTCTATGGATATGACATTAAGATAGTCTATAATATTGGGAAGGGGAACATAATATCATATTCACTCAGAAGAAGAGCTTGTATACAGTTGCTGAGTGAGGTGACAGAGCAGCTAGTAGTTTGGCAGATATCCTACATGAATTGAGATGGAGCAACTTATCTTCAGTCTATGTCTATCACTCCCCCACTCCTTTAGCGAGTTAGGGAGGTGCAACTTGGGGACACTGACTGCAATGCTTGACGTTCTCAAATATCCACAGGATAGGCACCTGATAGATTTTTCTAAAGGTGGGGAGCAGGTCATCCTCTTCAGAGGATGTACTCTGGTACCAGTTGTGCCTTGGGTGGAAGTGTTAAGGGAGTTACATATGTCCCCTATAGTGTTACATCTAGGAGTGGCGAAGATATACTAGGACCTACGATGTCAGCACTGGAGGTTAGGAATGAAGAAATCAGTGGGAGAGTTTGTCTCATTGTGCCTCACTTTTCAGCAAGTTAAGGCAGGGAATTAGGTTTCAATGGGTTTAGATCAGCCAATTGAGGTGACAGAGTGGAAGTGGGATGAAATTTCTTTGAACTTTTTGACAGTATTTCCACACACATCCAAAGGACGTGATTCTAACTAGGTGATCGTGGTCCGACTCACTATGTTGTCACACTTCCTACCTATCAGAGAGTAGTGTTCAGTTGAGGGCTTGGGGTTCCTCTATGTGCAGCTGATTTTTTGGCTTCATGGAGTGCCATCGATGCTTTTCTTCGATCATGATGCATGTTTTACTTCCCGGATATGGAAGGGGATTCATGAGGCGTTCAGGGAACAACTTCGATTTAGCACTACCATTCATCCTTAGATAGATGGTAAGTTAGATCAAACCATTTAGACCCTTGAGGACATGTTTCATGCTTGCATGCTTGATTTTTTCCGTAGTTGGGAGGATTACTTTCCATTGGTGGAGATTGCATACAACAACATCTATCACTCTACCATTTGTATGGAACCATTTGAGGCATTGTACAGTTGACCTTGCAGATCAACTCTATGTTGGACTGACCTAGGGGAGTCTACACTCATGGGACCAGATATGGTATGAGATCTCACAGAGAAGGTTCAGATCATTCAGGAGTGGATGAAGACTGCACAGAGTATGAAGAAGTCTTATTTTGACAAGAGACAGAGAACTCTGGAGTTCGAGGATGGTGAACATGTCTTTATATGGGTCTCACCTCGAAGAGGTTTGCAGAGATTTCTTTGGGGTGGAAATTTTTCTCTGAGGTTCATAGGACCCTTTTAGGTCCTCAGTAGAGTTGTAGAGGTAGCATACTGCCTATCCCCTCCCCCTTAGTTGCACAAGGTGCACGCCATTTTCCGTGTATCCCAGCTGATGAGAAACATACATGATTTTCCACACATCATTGATGGGGAGAGATGGACCTTGAGGATGGGGCAACATTTACAGAGGTTCTAGTATAGACTGAGGATTGACAGAATAGATTACTTTATGGGATATTGATACCTCTGGTGTGTGTTCGATGGTAGCACAGGAACCTCCAGGAGAGTACATGGGAGTGGGAGGCTTAGATTCATGGTCATAACCCCCACTTTTTTCCCTATTTTGTGTTGTGTCTTTTGGGGACCCAAATCCATAAGGCAGGGAGAATGTAAAGACCTGAATTTTCAATGTAATTTTCTTCTATTTAATTATATGGAAATATTACAAGTCTGTGGAAATTGACGGTGCATGATTCTGAGGCCTAGTGTGTCCGAAATGAATTTTAGAACTTTTTTAGGTACATTCAGTAAACGTGCGAGCAACGTTTTGGTCCTTTTGAACCAGTGCTCAGAGTTTAAATTTGAGGACACCATTGAACTCACAACACTGATATTCATTTAAGGGAGCCTTCACCTCGACCGAAGTAGGTTGATGATGCAAGTTGGATTATCAGTTTTTAATGGGATAATTAAAAAAATAATAAAATAAAACAATTAACGTTTATTTTATTTTATTTGAAACCTCTTATTTGAATCTTAGTGGTGGGGACCACCCTACATTGAACCCCTTTTTAATATGATGTAACTCTTGGAACCTCCTCAATTAATGAGCCAACATTAATTGACCTAATTAACTTGAACATAATTAAGTTGGATCCTCACCTCCTGTCATTGGGGAACTCCTTGCCAAAGAAAGGATTTGGGGTAGAGAGAACTTGGTAGAGCCTTTGGAGAACTCTGGGTGGAAGAACCTCCTCCAATGAAGAACAAAACTCCAGATCAAGAACGAAGAACTGATGCTCAAACTTGGATCCGAAGCATGTTGCAGGAGTGAATAACATCAGCATCTCCTTCATCATCTACATCTTCTTCCTGACGCCATCATCAATGAATGATCGAGGTAGGGTTTTTAATGATTGTTTTTGTTAATTTATGTTTAATCTATATTCTCGATCTGCATGATACCAGTCTAACATGGAGGATGCAGGCCAAATGAACACAACCCAATCCCTCCGAAAACTCGTGGATTGATGTGTTCTTAGCGGGCAGATCATCAGGTTGAGAGGAACCTGACCAAATCGGGATAGATGCGATGACAATGTACGAGATGATATTTGAACTCTTCAGATTGAAGAATGGGCCACTAGAGCTGACCCAGTGACCTGAGAAAGTCTGTAAGTGACTGGTGCCGACAACCAATGCCAGTAGGGAACAAGGCAGTGCCCGACACATCGGCCGGCCACGATCGTGGCGGCATAGCCAAGGGACTACATAATATATCTTATTCGTACTACATGTCAATTATGTAAATACTATCCAAAATATAATGGTTTCTATGAAGTTACACTCACACTAACCCTCATACTTTCTAGCTTCTAATCAAACATTTAAAATTTGGATCTGATTTTATATAACTTTAATCATCATTGGTGGCATGTTCTAGATAATATTGTTCCCTTGAATCTTTCCAGCCACAACATAACATAATAAAACTAAATAAAAACACCTAATGGAATAAATGAAAATCCATAGTCATCATCACTAATGTTCATCAAATTAATACAAAATCTAAAAAAACAAAAAATATCATTTTCACCAAATAATGACTGCATATTGAACTTTCACTAAGTATTCATCAAATTTCCTGCTAAAATAAATTCCAAAAAATAACATTCAATGACCAATGAGAGAAATTATCAAAACAAAAACATGATTAATGACCCTCAAGGATTTTTTAGGAAGATCTCAATACATTTCCATAATATTTATGAAAAAGTAAGAAATAATCAAGGATTATTTAACAATATTAAATTTATACTTCTAGGAAGATAAATTTGAACATGTAATTAAAAAATCACCCATTAAATACATCCATAATAGTGATTTATTTATTGTTTTTGGGAATATTGGATGTGTGGGGTGGTGGGTGATATATTAAAATTTGTTTTAATATTTATTTTTCCCAAAAACCTATTGAGGATATTTATCATCAAATTTATAATTAATTTATCCAATATCGATAGAAAAATAATTCATTGGTTTAGGATATTTCATAAATGTAGATATTTATCATATATGAGGACTCTTTAAGAATTAATTCATTGAAGTATTAGGATGAAAGGATAGAATCCAACTACTAGTGATCTACATATGTTTCTATGGAAACCCTACTTTTTTTATTACACAATTAAACATAATTTATTATATAAACTTCACTTGATACAACATAGAATATCAAGAGGTCTAGTGTATTTGTGGCTTAGGATCATTACATAATAACTTAAAACATGAAATACAACATCTTTATTGAAAACATACTTTATATGACCACTATATTCCATCATACATAGCATTGCATGGGATAACCCGAGGACATGCATACGAAAAGGGTGAGCTATAAAGCCCAGTAAGGGAATAATCATGGAATAACATGAGGAATTAAATAAATGTTATACAATAGACATATCAATAGATAATAATAGAATCATAAACATAAAGGCATGATAAATCATGATAATCATAACATGGAAATGTGGCAACAATACTTAACATGGAATTAGCATGAGCCAAGGCTTATTGCACATAGAGCATGAGTAAACCCTTATTGCACATGAAGCATGAGTAAAACCTCTTTTCACTTTAATTATCATTAGTAAACAACCATTTCACATGATTTATCAGGATACTATAATTTACCCAATGCATTGGAGCACTATCAGGTCACACCCTTCTTAAACATTTCATTTCATGCATAAGTGTGACACATGGATCATAAAACATTGAATAATTCAACATAATAATTAATTCCATGATAAAAAATGTGGAATACATACATGAAACTCTTTAAACAATAAGTAAATATGAATAAAGTTGAATACCCTTGATAGAGAAGTGAGCATGGTATTCACTACATGATGACTTTGGCTTGGAAAAGCACGGTGCAATTTTGGCAGCATAACAACGTGACATAAGAAATCATAAAATTGGTAGATGAGAGAGAAACGGGTGTCTAATCATATTTACATGACATGTACAGTAAGAGGGTCTTATATATACATGTCCCAAAAAATGTAATGAAATTTAGATTAATGATACAAAAGAATTTCTTTATTGTAAATGAGGAGAGAGAAACTCCTTTCAGAATTTCAGTGTAGTAAGGAGTGTACATTGGAGGCATTTAATGAGAGAGAAAGGTGTCTCCCATCATTCAAACATAAATAGGTAAGTATGGGGGTGGTTAGAAACCATATCCCAACATTTATAATTGAAACTAAAGGGGCATAACAATATAAAGAATATTGGACAAAAATAATAAAGGAAGAAAAACACTTAGTTGGAAGTGTTCTTCCAAGTGATTGAGAGAGGATTATTGGGAGCTTGGGGAACATTGGGAGGATTCTAGAGAGAAGAGGGCCGAGTTTGGATGAACTTAAATGGATTTGAGTGAGGAGGATGTGGGAGCATGGCCGGGTTTATATAGGGAAGGTGATGAAATTCTTTATTATTTAGGTTTCAGACACCTCACATTAAACTAATCCAAACCACAGACCAGCCCACAGTTTTCTCCCATGGTTCTTGGAAAAGGGAAGTGGAAAAAATATTTTATAATCCCAAAGTCCTAATGTATTAGAATAATGAGGTTGCTTATGTGGATGTGAGTCACACTTCCAAGGCAAACAATTTAAAAAGACAAAATATTTAATAAGTATTGAAGGGTCCACTAAAGCATTGTAAAATTAATTAAACAAACCCAAAATCACATTTTTTTAATGTTAAAACATATGTTGGCCGAACATAATGTTTATATTATTTTATTACATCACTATTGGGTCATTATGATGCAATAAAACACATTATATATTTAAATGGTATTTAATTATAACCCAAAAATTTGACTCTCAAAAAATTATGAAAAATTCACCATTTGATAATTTCAACGTCCTGATTCCAGAAATAATATAAATTTTATCTATATAAATTTCTAAATATATTAATTTTCACTTTAAAAAAAAAACTGACATTTGTCGAAAATTCATGGGTTTTGAAAAAAATGGATTTCAAACCTTAATAAGAATTACAATTGCATTCATAAAATTATATGATCATTTATATTTAATAAAAATAAATTTAATAATAATAATAATAATATTTTATTAAAATATTATTTAATTCAAAAATCCATTAATTTTTCAAAATAGATTTCTTAGTTGAACATTAACTAAAAATATTATTTGAGCTTTAAAAACTATTTACAAGGTAACAATAATACAATGAATGTATATTCATTATTATATACCAAAATAATGTACATAACCATGGTACTAGGGTCCTGTTACATAAACCCTTATAACACCCGCATAAGACCGAAGAGTAATTTGTGCAATGGTGACAGACTCTTGGGGTGGCTTGGATAACATTTCTCGGGTGGTAATCTCTATCAACTTCCACTTCTCTTGTTAGTGGTCCCGCAAGAGCTTAACTTATTCAAGCTCAACTTGGGATTTGTCAAGAGTGAATCCCAAATACACAACCTCCTTTCCAAGCTCTGATAAATGGGCTCTGTATGGGAAACATCTACAGGATGAGGCCATCACTTACTCTGAGTAAATTGGATTTGTTAGAGTCCTATATGTTTACTAATCATGTGATCATTGTTCAACTAATATATTAGAAACAGTCACAATTCTTAATAGTATTCAAAAATAAAAAAACATACATCCAAAGTGGTTGAAATTTTATATAAACATTTTACATAAAGAAGCATTTAATTAGATCAAGAGGGATTTCCATTAATGAAAGTTTGGGTGATTACATTTCAATGCTCTCCAAGTAATGTCAATCGATCTCCGAGTGCTAGTGTATTATAGTGATTGTATTAAATTATTTGTGTTGATTTCTCTTCCCTTGATCTTGTAGGGATCTATCATGAATTTATGATTCGATAGAGGTATTGATAATTAGGAATCAAGAGATAATTTATCACGCACAAAAATGTTCTATTTTCAATTTTTGGATGCAATACACAATCATCACAACCATATATTTAAATAGTTAGGGTTTAGGATAAAATATTATTTAATTTAATTCAAACCATAAATAATAATATAATATTTTATAAACCCCATGACTCATAATAATAATTATAATAATATTAATATTCTGTGGTGCATTCCAACATGTCCAATTTTAAATATTAGTTGACTGTATTGTTAATTAATATTTTTCACCAGACATGATATTGGTCTGTTTGAAGTCCACCTAAATTTATTGGACCCCAAAATTAATATTTAATTTCAGTATTCCATTCATCAATAAATAATTCTTATCAATAAAATTTTTATTAAATCATCCCTCAGTCTTGGAAATAATATTAATTCAATTAATTAATTTCAAATATAATTTAATCAATATCATTGAAAACACTATGTGTGCAACATAATAAGATAATTTCTCATTATCATGAGGTTAGATTTAATAAATTCCAAGATTAATATCCTCTAATTTGTCAAATAACCTAGGATAATTATCTTAATATAACTACAATGACAACACATATGAACTTTCACTATGTAACATAATACCTTTTTCATAATATCTCATCAAGAAGGTTTCACATATGTCTCAAAAACCTATACACTTCATACATATTTCTTTGACTATATGAAATAAATACATCATTACACCATGGACATAGAATCTAGGGTGGAAGTTATATTATAATCAAAGGGATTAGATATCAACTTCCATCAATATAAAAGAGAAAAATCCTTCCTCGCATTATTCATTAATAGCATGTCAATCGTGATGCACCCAATGTACCCTACCTCACTGTGAACATTTGGTTTCATGGTTTTCAACGTCAAATCTATGCGTGAAAATAATGAAATGAATTAATGATACAATTAATTCATAGATACCATTAAAAATATCGAATATAGGAATATCTGATGACACCAAAACATGTGGAATTCAAACTGGCGGGTTTGTTCTCATTATCTCCCAAATTATATATTACCAAGTATGAAGATAATTAGAATAATACTTATATTCGTACGAGTATTCAAACATGATAGTCTATATACTATGTGTTCCATCATAGTATGTTATCCAAATAAAAAACATTAAATAAGAATATCATCCCATGTAACACCCCAAGCTTCCACAATATGTTTCTCTTTAAATAATATAATAGCTTTCATTGTACGCAACTTCGAGTTCTAGCACACCACGACCAATCAAACTAACCGTTATGAATAATAATTCACACTTTTTGAGATTTTAGAATTTTTATTTATCAAAATGGACTTCATTTATGGATTCATAATATAAAAATTAGCTAAGGGTGAATTTTTTGTATTTTTTTGGAAACATTCATTTTTTTATGAATAGTGAAAACCATTACATTATTGTTTAAAACCGAATTTTAATTTAAATAATTAATTATTTTATTTAAATTTATTTTAGGTAAAAATATATACATAATACCTATATATGTTTAATGTATTTCATTTGAGTAATTTTATAATAATATTAGATGTATAAAATTTTATTGAATTTTTTAACGGCTTTTACCCACCTTCAATGAACATTTGAAAATTTGAATAAAAAATAATTTTACAGATTCTATGAATTTAATTTCATAAATCTCTGAGACACTATTTACATTAGTAAGTAAAATTTTGTTCAATATGATTAACACAATTTTTGGTGAATAGAAACTTTTGAATTTTATTTACTACGTTTAAAAGTAAATACTATAATTAAAGGTAAAAATGATATTAAAATTAACCTACCACATGTCCTAATTCTATTGGATAAGTGTATTTCGACCAAAATCAACCTTAGGAATAAAATATGATCTTTTGGTCCATGTGTATTAGATTAGGACATTTATTATTATTTTATTTAAAGAAGAGTTAAAAGTGTTAAATTCAAATTTTAATAATTTTTTTTAATTATAAAGTTATAAATAATAGAAATTAGAAAATAAATATTCATCATAAATAAATATATATATTTCTTACATATTGGTATTTTATTTATAATTTTTAGACATTAAATAATAAAATTAATTTATGACACAATGATGATGTAGAAATTACTTTATTATTGAAAGACTAAAATAATTGATATTATAAATATTAAAATAATTGTAAATGGAGACTTTTAATATATTAAACAAATTTTATAGGTTAATATGACATTTTATAGTTTATTAAATAATTTGTTTCTATACTATAAGGTTTTTAGAACTTTAACAAAAACCAAATACTGAATAGTGTCAAAATTTACATAAATGAGTTTTTAAAACAAATACTATATTATGAATTTATATAAAGGTCATAAAAATCTAATGTTCGGAAAAAGGACATAGATAAGGTTATATATATAAATAATTAACCACTTGGGGTTCTTTGGGGTTTTAGTAGAATTTTTATTAACCATTTATTATAAAAATACAAGAATACACTATAATGTTGTACTATTTAACTAAGAGTTAAATCTAAATGATAAGGTTAATATGGTGACCTAAACTATATATAACGTATATGTTGAATGGTTTTTGATTCAGACCTACCTTATCCTAGAAATAAGTCATTTTGGAGTAATTAGAAACCAAATACGATTGTACAATAAATTAATATTTTAAGCTTTTCCTATAGTGACCCTTGTCTCTCTTTTAAAAGGGTACTTCCCCTTCTCCCAAAATCACACCTCCAAAGACATTTGGAATAGCAAAACCCTTCTAAGAAATCCTCCCAAAAACCCTAAATTCAACCTATTAGCCTTACTTTTATCATAATCCAACCAAAGGAGCCCTTTTGATCAAATCAAAAGGAAGAACTCGAAGAAGAGGTAATAATTTCATCACCTCCTTCAATGTTTTTTCTTCTTCCACTTCTCTTTATTTGTTTCTTCCATACCAAAATAATAAATCTAGTTCCTTATACTTACTGTGATGTTATAATAAATATGTTACAACCATATTAATTATTCCATCCATCATACAAATGACAAATGCCACCATATGTAAGTACGTATGGCTTACCATCTCCACGTTGTGGTGTTGTTTTTTATTAAACACATAATTATCTGGAAAGGTATAATAATGAGTATAATTGATTTAAATAATAAATATAACATGTTAATGATTCTGTATATATGACATACCATCCAATTAAATACAATTTCACCATCAATAGAATGATATTTTCGCTTGTGCGTACATACGGAATACCGTCTCCATGAACGCGATGAGATTCATTCCCCATCGTAATAATTCAAGAATAATTTTTAATTTATGATTAAAGAAAATGTTCTATAACTTAATATAATTCTAGATAAGAATCAAATACATCCTGTTAATAACAAATAGGAATTACTGAACAAAACATATAGTGGAAAACGAATCAGTGAACACCCGAAACAATGATACTACTAAAATATTATTAAAAACCAATATTAGAAGATCATATTTATGTATATGGTTTATTTATAATTTAATAACAATGATTTAACTATTATATAAGAGGTTAATGTACCCTCTACCAATGAAAAGTTAAAGGTATGGGTTATTTCCTCACTCTCGTTATTATCTGAGATTGTTTATCTAATTGAATATACTAGGACATATTTATCATCTACCTCCATGTTTCTGTAAAATGTTTTATAATGTAATATTTATTTTTTTTATAGAAGGGTCTCTTTAACTAAATCATCATTTTAAATGTTTTTAATGATTTATTTTTCAAAATATTCTAATTAATGTCCTTGTTTTTAAATGATTTTAAGGATTTTTTTAGGTAGACATGGTTGTTTTAAAGTGTTATTTTTTTCAAAAGATTCAAAGTGGTATTGGATAATTTGATTTAAAAATCACTTTTAGATGAATTCCTTTATAAATTATGTGATTTTGAAATGATTTCTTGAAAAGGGGTATTTCGCTCAAAGAGTTTTACTGTTTATTTTCAACTATTTCAGCATCCATTATTGGATATTATTATTGATTGAGGTTGATTTACTATAATACAATATTCCATATTGTATTGAATGAGTTATTATATGTTTTGCTGTTTATGTTCTATTTTTATACCATTCATGGTTTATGGTTAATGTTTTATCATTTCATATTCTAGTTTTAATTCAAATGTTTATGTTATGATACATCCTTTTCATATAAGGAATGCATTGGAAATAGTAAGTGATGGATGAAGCCTGCTATAGCTCTTAGATGCATTAGTAGGTCTCTTGAGAAAAATTAGTGTCATGGCATAAGGCCTTGAAAAAATCATATTTTTAGTCTTGGAACAAGGCCTTGACCATGTGGTTATAATGTTCTTTATTATGCATTACATTATTATGGAATTGGATATTGACATTACATGTCACTATTTGAATAATAGAATATCCATGTTAATAAGTAAATAGCATTATTTGATTTATATTTTCGATATTATGCTGAAGTTTAAGTTTTAAAGGCATGTGTTTTAGTCTTATACATTTCCTTAAATGTTTGTGATTATTTATGATAGTTTCCACTATATTGTTATCCTTTCTGAGCATATGATCTCACCACTTTCTATGTTTTATTTTTCCAAATATGTGACAAAGTTTAAACCAGCAGGAATAGGCTAAGGGATATGGTTGTGTTCAATGGGATACAATGTTGTTGTTTTTTTTCCATTTCATCATGTAATGTAAAACTTATGTATGTATCTAGTAATTCCTAAGATACTAAATTGATCAGCCTTTTGGAATTTTATCCCTTGTGATCATTCCAATGTTATGTAATAATGAACTGACATTGGGTAACTAGGGTCGGGGTGTTACCATTGGTATTAGAGGATGTTTAGTATAAACCATGGAAGCTAGATTTAGAAAAACACTGATTAGAGAACATTAACCTAAGATAGATTTTGAGGATTAGTATAGAAAAACATCCTATAATTTTGTCAATGTAGATATTTTGTGTATTTTCTATGAAATACACCTCTGCCTCAATACGAACAGGTACAGGTTTCTCTAGAACATATGTACCCAGGAGTGAAAACACCAACAAGGAGTTTCGATCTTGACCTAATGTATCCTGGTAAATTAAAATGACCCTTGATTCACTCTTGGTTACCACACTCATGAGGGATATTATTAGGAAAATCCACATTTTCTTTACAAACCATTATGAAGGATTTATGTAAAAATACTTCTTTAATGATTTTTTATGATTATGAATTATATACATAAAATTTTCAATTTATGTTAGTTATTTTACTCTTTTGAAATTATGTATTACAATTCATAAATTAATCTAGTGTATTCCATTATTTATAAATGGTTCCTATTGGAAGGAATGGAAATCATATAAACACATGTAATCCATGGAGGGATTTTCCTCCTAGTCATGTTAATTATAGTCGAGCTAGTGATGCAACTGGTGTTGAATAACATATTACCATACTGGGATAAATCTCTCAGGTTATGAATAATAACCCCACCTGTATATAGCACCCTGATCCATAATGAGGAGAATCAATGTTAGAACACTTCATGGGGTAATAAACACTAACATTAAATGGGAATAAAAAACCATTTGTAGTTGAGCAATGGATAAGTCCCTTAGAGAAAAAAATTCATGCTTTGGGGAGTAACAAAAGTAGAAAAGTTTTCATTTCATTTTATCACCTCACATGAGATGCAGACCAATGGTGGTATTTAGTTCAAAAAAAAAGGATGAAAAAGTATCAAATATGGGATGGAGGGAGTTTAAATAGCTTTTATTATAAAAATATCCTCCTCCAGACTATCGAGCGGATATGGAAAGACAATTTCTGATTCTAAGGAAAAAGTAGGATGAGAATGTCTCAAAGTATGAGGGTAACTTTACAAGGTTAGTATGGCATGCAGTAAATAATATAAATAACCCAATGAGTAATATTGATCAATTATTTTATGGGTTAAAACCATTTGTCTGTCGAGAATTAGTCCCAAATCATTCTCATCGTATGAAGATATTGTCTCATGTGCTATCATGACAGAAGAGGAATTCTCTATGTCTTACGAATTTAATACAAATCAAGAGAAGAAGAGATCTACTGGACACTCTAGAAATGGAAATAAGGAAAATTTGGGAAAAGTTGATTTTCCATCCTATAGAAAATATGGGATGAAACACCCAAGTACTTTCCTGATGAGAATGGGAGTCTGTTACAAGTGTGGTGAAAAAGGCCACCAAGGTCATGATTTCAAGGGAAAGAAAGTGGATACCAATGTTTAATGCTACAATTTTATAGAAATGGGTAATTATGAAAATTAATGTCCTAATCATCAATGAAACTTACCTCAAAAAAAGGAAAAGGGAGCAAGGAAAAGCTTATGTGGCCACTACTGCTGAGGTTGAAGCTCTGAATGACATGGTGACAAGTAATTTAATGGTTTCCTCAAATTTATCCAATGATTTATTTGATTATGGATCATAACATTGTTTCATATCTTCCTAGTTGGCTTATAAAATTATATATTTACAATTTTATTTAACAAGGGAGTTGTGAGTCAAAACTCATAAGGGAAGTATCATTGTGACAATGTTTTGTGAATCATTTCTCATTAGGGAATAAAAATGTTCATTATCTTCTGATCTCATCATCATACCCATGATTGAATTTGATACAATCCTCTGTATGGATTGGCTTTTATAGCATAATGAAAAAATCTTTTGTAAGAAGTAGCATGTTACAATTTTTGATGAAGATAAATAGTACCTTATCTTTAGTGTAGAAACGTCACCACCCGATTCTTATCTTGATCCACCCTCAGTAGCTCTACTAAATTCAACTATTGGGGAGGAATAGAATGAAATAACTATGGGTGAGGAAAGGAATGTTCAAATAGAGGATGTACCTATTGTTCAAGAATATTTTGATGTGTTTCTAGAGGTTTTACCTGTAAATCCTCCAGAATGATAAATTGAGTTTTCCATTGACTTAATTCCCAGTTCATGGCCCATATGGAAGACCCCTTATAGAATGGACACTGTGAAATTAGTGGAACTAAAGAAACAAGTAGAGGAATTGAATAATAAATGATTTATTTTGCCTAATGTTTCTCCATGGGAATCCCTTGTTCTTTTTTAAGAAGCAATATGGTTCTATGAGGTTTTGAATTGACTACAAAGATATCAATGATATAATAATAAAGAACAAGTATCTCATACCTCACATTAATGATTCATTCGATCAACTTTATGGAGCTCAATAATTTTCAAAGATGGATCTTCGATCTGGATATCATCGGTTGTGTGTATAGAAGGAAAACATTCCAAAGAAAACTTTTTTTACCAGGTATGGTCATTATGAGTTTATATTAATTTCCTTTGGACTGACTAATGCACCATCTGTCTTCATGGATCTAATGAAAAGAGTTTTCGAGGAATATCTTGATGACTTTTTAGTAGTATTTATCGATGATATCATGGTATACTCCAAAAGATACAATGATCATGAAAATCACTTGAGCACTATTCTAAATACTCATAGAAGAAATGATTATATGGGAAGTTTAGCAAGTGTGAATTCTGGCTTCAGAAGATTTCTTTTCATGGATATACTGTCTCTATAGATAGAATATCTATTGATCCTTCTAAGACAAGAGCAATACAATAATGGCAAACACTGACTAGTATAACCGAGGTATGCAGTTTTATTGGTTTAGCATGTTATTATCAGCATTTTGTCCAGAATGTTTCCCGACTGGATAACCCATTTACCATGATCACACGTAAAGGGGTTAAATTTGTTTGGACAAAAGAGTGTACAGAATGTTTTCAAGAACTGAATAGACGATTATTCAATTCTTTTATCATGACTCTACCATCGAGGAATGATGAGTTTCTTATTTATAGTGATTCTTTAAAGAAAAGACATGGTTGTGTCCTTATCAATAATGATAGAGTTATTTCCTATCGATTATGATAGCTAAAAATTCATGAAAAATACTCTCCCACTCATGAACTTGAGTTAGCAGCTCTAATATGTTCCTTGAAGATATGCAGACACTATCTCTATGGTGAAAAATGAGAGATATATACCTATAAAAAGAGTTTAATGTATATTTTCTAATAAAAAGAACTCAACATGTGGAGAAGATGATGGCTTGAACTACTTAAAGATTATGATTTCCTTATACCCTACCCCTCGGGGGGGGGGGGAGGAATATATGATGGCAGATACTTTAAGCAGAAACGATCATAGAGTTTTGAACAATATGGGATTTGAAAGGGATACGATGTTCAGGGATCTAGTAAAGATGGATATGGGAATAATGATGCAAGGTGAAACATAAATACTTTTTCAAATGGTTTTTGAACCATTTTAATATAAAGGATAAAAAGTCCTCATACTAATGATGAGGAGTTTCAAAAGAAAATTAAATCTGTGAATGATGGGAGACTGGTTGACTCCGTATATAAAGAATGAATTTTGAAATTTTGGAAGAGAATTAGTGTTCCTGACATACCAGATCTAAAAATGGAATTGTTGTATGAAGCTCATATCTCAAATTTCTCTATACACTCTAGTAGAACTAAGATGTTTAGGGACATGAAGGAATATTTTTGGTGGGACTACATTAAGAGGGATATTGTTGATTATATGTCAAGATGTATGGTTTGTCAAATGGTTAAGGCTAGAAGAGACCATCCTAGAGGATTCATTCATCCTCTTCCCATACCTGAGTATAAATGGGATGATATTACAAAGAAATTTTTCATAGAGATACCAAATACTCCTAGAATTAATGAAGCAATATGGGTCATAGTTGATCGTGTTGCCAAGTCAGCACTTTTTTTGTTATAAGAGAAGATTTACCACTTGAATGTTTAGAACGATTATATATTAATGATGTTGTAAGACTTCATGTAGTACCCCTATTGATTATTACTGATTTTGATACCTGTTTTAATCAAGATTCTGGAAATTTCATTAGAAGGCCCTAGATACTAAATATCATTTGAGCACTGCCTACCACCCTCAAACTGATGGAAAATCATAACAGACTATTCAAACCTTAGAATACATGTTGAGATATTTCTCACATGACATTCAAGGACTGTGGGATCAATATTTACCTCTGGTAGAATTTTACTATAACAATATCTTCCATTCAAGTATTCATATGGAACCATATTTATCTTTATATGGAATGTGATGTCGCACACCAACTTCGTAGGATGATGTTGGTGAATTAAAACTCATAGGCCCAAAACATGTTGAGGAAACAATATAAAAGGTGAAGATTATCCATTTCATGACCCATCCCCTGGGGCCCGTGTTGTGACTACCCCATGCTCGCCTTCCATAGACCAGGGGCTCACGACAAGCACCAAAAGGCATAATCCCTAAACTGGGACCTCATTGCCTTTATAACCTATAATCACACACAACCAAGAACACAACCAGATATGAACACAAGAAAACTGAATAGTAAATAGAGTGATTAAAATAAGTAAATGGCATAGAATACAAGCCCAACTAGAAAGTACAAGAAACTGAAAGTACAAGTAAACTGGATCAAAAAGGAAGACAACTTCTGGGATGTCCTCCGAGGTTCCTACATGAAGGGCAGGTACAGATCACCTCCTCAGCACTCCACGTACATCCGCCTCCTCTATGTACCGACTCGGCGTAAGGTCCTCCCCCAGGAACCGTCCAGTCCCGGTACCATCAGTCTCTATCAATTATTTCTGTCACCTACACCAAACACAACACCGTGTAGGAATAACCCATGCAGGGGTGAGTATAATGACACTCATTTGGGACCACAGGACCCTCAAGGTCTTACAAAATCCACAAAGTATAAACCTAAAATCACAAAGTCAACTGTAAACCCTACTTAGGTATATGCCCATACATATTCCGAATTTATCAAGTATACCCATCTTAATCCTGAGGAAACATAGGGTCCAATTCCAAAATCCCAAATCTTGACAGTTCCACAAAGGAATAAAAATTGTAGAGGGAAGTACCACATATGTACTCCACACTAAAGAATACCACCATGGTATTACCACAAATGAAAGTACCACATAGGTACAGACTCATCTCACACCAAGTATAACTAAAGTACAGTTGTAGAGAAGATTAGATGTAACTACTGAATCATCTTACTCTGTAAAAAGGAAGAACCACACATGATTTCTTCATGCTGACCCACACAGGATCACTCGGTGCTGACACACACAGGAACGCTAGGTGCTAACCCACACAAGATCGCTCGGTGATGACCCACATAGGATCGCTAGGTGCTGACCCACACATGATCGTTCGGTTCTGACCCACACATGATCTCTTGGTGCTGACCCACATAGGGTTTCACGGTGAAGACCAGCACAGGATCACTCGGTGCTGACCCACACACGATCACTCTTCATTCTTCACATTACAACCAGCTACAGGGTTCCCGCACTATGTTTGCTTTTCTCCGGGTGGGTCCACTCGACAATCCACTTGTCGATACCCCAACTTCCACGAATGCCCACAAATAAGTATCTCAAAATACTTCCAAGTCATAGGCATATCAATGCAAGAGATGACGTGTCAATCAGATGCCCTGCCTGTATGTTATTAGCCTTTTATCCCGAGGGCCTCGTAGGATTCGTGGTCGATCCAACCGGACTATTTCCCAACATTACCCAAATCTATTGTGGGGTAAACTCAAAGGGACCTTCTTGTTCCAAATCTTCCAGCGCCACTGACGGTTCGTCAAATGGATGTCTGGTCCCAATGTTATGGCCAAAAGAGTGTAAATGGGTCGTAATGGGTCTGGGTCTGGTCCAACCCGACCCGACCTTCTGGGTCCGGATCGACCCGCTGGGCGGCCCGACCAATTGGTTTTAGCCCGACCCGCTAGCGGACTTGCCCACAATGTTCGTCCTGGCCCGTGATGGGCAGCCCTGCTCGCAGGGCGATCCGGTAGGCCATGAGGACCTAGAGGGTCCACAGGGCGGCTCATTCATGGGGTGGTACGAGGCCACAGGGCAGCTCGGAGGGCCGCGGGCGGTGGACTTGGGCGCTGGGCTGCACAGAGAGGTAGCAGGGTGGCGCAGAAAGCTATGGGTGGTGGAGCACCGTGGGGAGGCAGGGGCCGCAGGCAGCGGTGGCCGCAGGTGGTGGAGGCGGCGGGGCGACATCGTTGCCTTCGTCGCCTTCGTCACGGTTGATAGTCGTCCTCCTCCATTGCGAAGAACAGAAGAATTATCCCAGGAAATTCAGAGAGGGCGAGCCATGTTTTTTTATCCCACACTCTATGCATTAGAGTGGTAACAGACGACTATAATAATTGAATCACAAGAATATCAAGAACGGGTAAGGGAAAAAATAATTAAATCACCCTCCCTACCTCGTTTGATTCATCGATGTAGGTCACGATGAAAGAGATGACGTTGTTGAGGATAGACGGACGTCAGTGACATCAGTGTTTCCCTCGATCGTCAGTTAGTTGATGTTGAAGATGTTCCCCATCAATGAATTTCATGAGGAAGAAGTCGAAGTTGAAGTCGGTGTTCTTCATTGGAGTGCTTTCTCCCAATACTCCATGTTTCTCCCTTTTGCCAGGAGTTTCCCCCAATTCCACCCAAAAATGAATTATCCAACATTATATAATATGTTGGCATAATTTCAAATTGGAATAATTAATTAATTGAGTTGGTGTACTAATTATTGTGGGGTGGCATATTTAATCAAGGGGATGTTCAAGAGACTTCCCCTCATTTAAGTGGTAGGTTAAAAGGGGTTTAATATCGGGTGGTCCCCACCAGCATAACCTCTCATGGGATGATAGTTCATGTGGTCAACACCACTCAACATCCACATGAGAGAACCTGAAGAAAAATAAAATAAAATGTTACATAACTTTTATTTTATTTTATTATTTCACGAGAAACCCAAAAATTATCTTTCACTCTCGACCAACTGTCCTTGAGGTGAAAGTATCCTTAAAAGAACACCAACGCTGTGAGTTCTATGGTGCCCTTAGATTTTAATTCCAAGAACTGGTTCAAAATATAGAATAACTCGCTCGTACTTTTACTAAACATACCCAAAAAACAGATCAGAAATTCATTCCTGGCACTCTGGGTCTTGGAATCACACGCCGTAAATTTTCTCGGACTCGTAAAATGCCCATTTAATAAAAATGAATAAATGGAAATTCCGCGTCTTTAAATTCTCCCCACGTCATGGATTTAAGTCCCCATAAGCCACAACTCAAAACTAGGAAAACATGTGGGGGTACTGAGAATGAATCTAAGCCTCTCGCTCCCATTTTCTCTCCTGGAGGATCCTGTGTGGCCAATGAATGTGCACCAAAGGTATCGACCGGCCACGAAGTACTTAATCCTGTCGATTCTCAATATCTACTAGAACCTCAATAAATTTCACCCCATCGTTGATGTCCAGCTCGCCATGGACGATGACGTGGGTGGAGTTGTGCATGTATCTCCTAAGCTGGGATACATGGAAGACGTCGTGCACCTGGTGAAACTGAGGTGAAAGAGCTAAGCAGTATGCCACCGCGCCATCTCTGCTGAGGACCTGAAAAGGTCCGATGAACCTCAGAGATAACTTGCCTCCTAAGCCAAATCTCTGCAAACCTCATCGAGGTGAGACCTGTAGAAATATTTGGTCGCCATCCTCGAACTCTAGAGGTCTCCATATCCTGTCAGCATAAGAATTCTGCCAGCTCTGTGCAGTCTTAATCCACTCCTAGATGATATTCACTTTCTCTATGGTTTCTTGTATCATCTCTGGTCCCACTAGTGCTGACTCCCCTAGGTCAGTCCAACACAAAGGTGATCTGCAAGGTCACCTGTACAATGCCTAAAAAGGTTCCATCCCAATGGTTGAGTGATAGCTGTTATTGTGTGGAAACTCCACCAAAGACAAGTAATCCACCCAAATGAGACTGAAGCTGAGGACACAAGCACGAATAATGTCCTCGAGGGTCTGAATGGTTCACTCAGTCTGGACATCCGTCTGAGGATGGAAGGCGGTGCTCAAAGAAGCTGCGTCCCGAAAGCATCCTATAACCCCTTCCATAGTTGGGAAGTAAAACATGTATCATTATTAGAGACAATCTTTGAGGGTAATCCATGTAACCGCACAATATTCTACACATAGAGGTGTCCCAAGCTTTCTACTGAACCCTACTCTCTAATCTGTAGGAAGTGAGCCGACTTGGTGAGTTGGTCGACGATCACCCAAATTGAGTCATGTCCCCTAGATTTACGTGGAAGTAATGCCAAGAATTCCATGGATATCACATCCCACTCCCACTCTGGGACCTCTAAAGGCTAAACCAAGCCTACTAGTACCTGATGCTCCACCTTCACTTGCTAATAAGTGAGGTACTGAGAGACATATTCTGCAACTTCTTCCTTCATTCCTGGCCACCAGTGCTGTCATCGGAGATCCTGGTACATCTTTTCCACTCTTGGATGTACCACTAGAGGGGATGCATGGAACTCCCTCAACACTAACTCTAGAAGTGAAACTAGTACTATGGTACATCCTCTGAAGAGAATTACATGCTCTCCACCTTCAGAAAATTTTTCAGGTGCCTGTCATGTGGATATCTGAGCACGTCGTGTCTTGAAGTCAGTGTCCCAATGCTGAGCCTCCTTGACTTGTTGAAGAAGTGGGGGATTGACTGTAAGAGACTGAAGAAATGCTTCTCTATCTATATCCACAATGGATATATTCAAAGCGGCCTTATGCTCCGTCACCTCGCCTAGCACTGTATACCAGACCTCCTGCTGAGTGCATCCACTACAACGTTCCCCTTCACAAGAGTATATACTATCTCAAAGTCATATTACAAGAGGAAATCATGATGTCTCATTGCTCTCTTAGGTTCAGGTCCTTCTGAGAGATGATATACTTGAGACACTTGTGATCAGAATACACTGTAAAATGCTCTCCCATCAGATAGTTCCACCATATCTTCAAGGAGAAGACCACTTCTACTAACTCCAGGTCATAGGTATCATAGTTCTTCTCATGTTGCCTCAGCTGTCAAGAACCAATTGTGATCACTGCTCACTCCTAAATTAGGACACATCTGAGCCCGGTCCCAGATGCATCATAATAGACTACGTACCCTACCCCCTAATCTGGAAGCCTCAATATCGAGGCACTAGTCAGCCTCTACCTCACCTCTTGAAAAATCTACTAGCATCTCCCCGACCACATAAAGGGTTTCCCCTTCTTCGTCAACACTGATAGAAGTGTTGCAACTCTAGAGAAATATGGCACAAACTTCTGGAAGTATCCATCCAACTCCATGAAACTCTATACCTCTGTCACACTCATGGGTAGCTCCCAAGAAAGTACCACCTCAATCTTTGCTGGATCCACTGGAACTCCAGCCTCTGATATGACATGTCACAGAATGTGAACTTCTCAGATCCAAAACTGGCACTTTGAGAGCTTACCATAAAGCTGGTGCTCTCGGAGTGTGTCCAAAACTATCGAAAAATTATAGGAATGCTCCTCTTCAATAGCCAAGTAGATCATAATGTCATCGATGAAGACTACTACAATGCGATCAAGGTATGGCTGAATGATCATGTTCATGAGTCCCATGAACACTGTTGGACCATTGATTATGCCGAATGGAATAACCAATAACTCATAGTGGTTGTACGTACATCTAAAAGTTGTCTTTTTCACATCCTCATCTCATAATCTGATCTTGAGAAAACTTGATCTAAGGTCTATCTTTGAGAACCACAATGCCCCCATCAGCCGATCAAAGAGGTCATCAATCCTCGGAAGTGGGTACTTTTTCTTCATGGTCACCTAGTTCAGGCACCGATAGTCAACACAAAGCCTCAAGCTCCCATCCGCATTCTTGGCGAATATAATCGGGGCTGCCAAAGGAGAAACAATAGGCCGAATGAACACTTTACCTTGTAAGTTCTCCAACTGTACATGCAGCTCACGAAGCTCTGTGGGAGCCATCTGATATGCTAGTGTAGATATCGGTACCATCTTGAGGTACAAGTCAATGTAAAATACCACCTATATGTGAGGAGGTAGACCCGAAACATCATCAGGGAAGACATCCGCATATTGGTCCACCACTATAGGATAACTCAGACTCTCTACTTCAACTGCTCTGAGGGTAATGCTAGCCAACTGATGAGTGATCGGCTATACTCTCCTTAGGGTAAGTCCATCCTATGCTACAAAGGATCCCTTCTCACAAGTGAAGGTAAACCTAGTCTTGTCCGTGCGGACACACCACACTTTATGCCTAATACAATCAATCTGAACATGGATTGTAGATAACCAGTCCATACCCAAGATGACGTCGTAAGTTCTCGATGCCGCTACTAGGAGATCTCAGTCGGGGATCTTTCCTCCTAGTGTAAACTCGTACTGCCAGCACCAGTGAGTAATCATCATATCTTCCCTCGTAGGAGTCTCTAGCCCTAAGGATCGAGCCAAAAGATCCGTCAGAATCTCCGAGCTCTGAACAAGGTTACTGACAACAAAATAATGACTGGCACATGTGTCTATACGAACTACAACTAAGGTGGAGTAGACACAAATTGTACCTTGTATCATCTTTGGAGCGTTGTGATCATAGGCCTTAGCTACCTAGAGTTGGGATCTACCCTATCCACATACTCCCTATGGTCGGGGTGGATCTCCTGGTGGTGGTGGTGGTAACATATCAAATCATCACCCACTACCTGCTGCATGACCAACTCCTCTGCCACATCCACTTTCTTCCTGTGAACCTCCTCGATCGAATATCTATCTCTGCTTGGGTTGTACTTTGACTGTCTGCTGATTATTCATATGGTGAGTCGGAAAATCACGCACCATGTGACCCTACCCGCCGCATGCATAACACTGCATGCTCCTGGAATGACTGGATCTGCCTCGTGTGACTTGCACAACTGTCCCTAAATCTCGCGGTTGTCCACCTGTAGGTCTGGTCCTCTTGGACCTCTGCAACATCTATCTGCTTCTAGCTACAGATGAATCTGCTATATGACTACTGGTGGTGGGTCTCACTACTGGTGACTTCTCATCAAGGAAACTCTTCACTAAGAGGGCTCTATCTAGAACCCCCACCTGCATCGGGATGCTAAGAGAAATCATTGAAGCCCTGATCTCTCGAATGAGCCCCTGCTCGAAGGTCTGTTCCCTGAAGAATAGGTCCCACACCATATCTGTGGAGTAGCCAGAGGGGTTAGTGAATCTTGCTTAGTACTATTCTACTTTTATGTTTCCCTATTATTGATGATGTAGCTCATGTGTACGCACTATGAGAAGTGTCGTTGGAACAAACTTTTCCCAAATAAGGCTCTTGAAGTCTTCCCATGGAAGTGTCACCTCATATTGCACCTGAAGCATCAAGATCCACCATCTGCCTACTGCTGCCTGTAGAAGGATGGTGGAAAGGATCACCATGAGATCAGCTAGTGTCCCTACCAGTCGGAAAACTCTCACCATGGCCTCCAACCAATCCTTAGCCTCATGTGAGTCCATCTCTCCCCAGAAACCTAGGTGGCCTCTGGAACTGAAACTCCTGCAACGCACTCAAGTGGCATGAAACCTCTGCAACTGAGGCTTGTGGAATCAGTGGACCAATGGGTAATAGCACTGATGGTGCCTCAACTGGAAGAGGGACCTGCATCAAGGCCTCATCGCTTGGTGGGCTATCAGTGTGTACAACTATAGAAACCCTAGATGGCTAACATCGTGGAGGCTTCTTGAAAAGAAATAGGTGTGCCACAGTCAACATGTTATACCTGGTGAGTTGACTCAAAGAGTTTACAAAGAAAACTCTTAAAAACACACACACAATCAATTTTTTCATGCACTGAGTTAGAAATCAGAAGTCAGGATCCTGGTGCATGGATACGTCGGTTTCCGCCCCAACACTGGATTCCCTAAACTGATAACCACAATCACTACAATTAACAATATTTTTGTTTAAAAATATTAGAGTCCTATGTTCTATGGTATAACCAACTCCATTGATACCAATTTGTCACGACCCGCCCCCCAGGTCTCGTGCCATGACTACCCCAATCCCGCCTTCCATAGGCCAGGGGTTGGCAACTAGCACCGAAAGGCGTAATCCCTAAAACTGGAAGGCATTGCCTTTATAACCTGTAATCACACATAACCTACCAAACATCAAGATACGAACACAAGAAATCTGAATATTTAACAGAGTGAGTACAATAAGTAATAGGGACAAAATACATGTCCAACAAGAAAGTACAAGAAACTGAATGTACAAGTAAACTGGAGAAAAAAGTAAAATAGCTATTGGGTCATCCTCTAAGGTTCCTACGTGAAGGGTAGGTAGAGATCTCCTTCTCAGCATTCCATGTCAGTCAGTCTCCTCCGTGTACCGACTCGTCGTGAGGTCATCCTCCGGGCACTGTCCAGTCATGGTACCCTCAGTCTCGATCAATGTTGTCTGTCATCTGCAATAAACACAACAAGGTGTGGGAATATCCCCTGCAGGGGTGAGTATAATGATACTCTGTAGGGAACACGAGAACACCAAGGTCTCCCAACATCCACAAAGGATAAAACTCAAAGCATGAAGTCAAATGTCAAACCAACTTAGGTATATGCCCTTACATATACCTAAGTTATCAAGTATATCCATCTCAATCATGAAGAAGCATAGGGTCTAATCCCAAAGGCCCAAAGCTTGAATGTTTCACAAAGGAAGGAAAACCACAAAGGCAAGTACCACACAGGTACGCAACATAGAAGAATACCACCAAGGTATTACCATGAAAGAATGTACAACACATGTACGAACTCAGCTCACACCAGGTATAATTTAAGTACCGTAGTAGAGATGATGAGATGTAAAAACTGAATCATTTTACTATGTTAAGAGGCAGACTCAAACAAGATCGCTCAGTGCTGACCCACATAGGATTGCTCGGTGCCGACCCACACAGGATCGCTAGGTTCTGACCCACATAGGATCGCTTGGTTGTGACCCACACAGGATCACTAGGTGCGGACCCACACAAGATCGCTCAGTGTTGACCCATATAGTATCACTTGGTGCTGACCCACATAGGATCACTCTTCATTCTTCATGTCACAGCTAGCTAAATGGTTCACGCACTATGCTCGCTTGTCTCTGGGAGGGTCCACTCCACAATTCACTATTTGATACACCAAATACCACGAAGTCCCACAAAGAAGTATCTCAATGGTCCGCCACGTCATAGGGGTCTCAACGCAATAGACGACATGTCAATCGGACACCCGGTCTGTATGTTATTAGCCTTTTTGTCCTGAGGTCCTGGTTGGATTCATACTCAATACATCCTGAATGATTCCCAACAGTACCCAAATATCTAGTGGGGTTTACTCAAAGGGACTGTCTCACTCCTAGGTTTCCATCACCACTGATGGTTCTTCAAATGGATGTCTGGTTCCAATGTTATGGCCAAAAGAGAGTAAATGAGCCGTAGTGGGTCTGGTCCTGGTCCGACCCAGTCGGACCGACCCAGTCTGGGTCAACCCGACCCAACCTACTGGGTCCAACTCGGCCTGCTGGGTGGCCAGACCCGTTCGGTGTCCTAACCCGCTGAGTCCAGCTGGCCCCAAGGGCCACGAGGGGCCGAAGGGTGGCTTGACCCTGGGGTGCCGCGAGGGCACAAAGAGGATTGACCATGGAGCGGCGCGAGGTCGCGAGGTGGTGCGAGTCCGTGGGGCGGCTCAGAGGGCTGCGGGGTGGCTTGGCAGGCCGCGGGCGGCGGAGCGTCGTAGGGCACAGAGGCTACGGGGGCAGAGCATCGTGGGGTGCGGAGGGGGCAGACAGCAGAGTGCTGTGAGGCACGAAGGCTGCGGGTGGTGGTGGCCAAAGGCAGTGGGGGCTGCGGGCGGCGGTGGCCGCGAGGCAGTGTCGATGCCTTCATCGCGGTTGATTGTCGTCCCCCTCCATTGCGAAGAACAGAAGAATTATCCCATGAAATTCAGAGAGGACATGCCATATTTGTTTGGACCGCACTCTCAACATTTGAGTGGTAGGAATAAGCTATAATACTTGAATCACATAAATATCAAGAATGGGTGAGGGAAAAAATAATTAAAACACCCTCCCTACCTAATTTAATCATCGACAGATGTCGAGAGGATAGAGATGACGTTGTTGGGGATAAACGGACGTCAGTGACGATGGTGTTTGCCTAAATCGTCTGTTTGTTAACATTGAAGATGTTATTCGTCAACGAATGTCCTAAGAAGGAAGTCGAAGTCAAAGTTGTAATTCTTCGTTGGCATTCTTCATAGGAGAGCTTTCCCCCAATTCGCCAAGTTTCTCCCTTTTTCCAAGAGTTTCCCCCAATTCCAGCCAAAAATGAATTAACCAACATTATAAATATGTTGGAGTAATTTCAAATTGGACTAATTAATTAATTAAGTTGGTGTATTAATTAAAGCGGGTGGCATAATTAATCAAGGGGACGTTCAAGAGACGTACCATCATTTAAGTGTGAGGTTAAAAAGGGGTTTAATCTCGGTTGGTCCCCACCACCATAACCTCTCATGAGAGTTTAGTTCAGGTGGTCCCCACCAATCAACATCCACATGGGAGATCCTAAAGAAAAATAAAATAAAATATTACCCATATTTTATTTTATTTTATTCTTTGACGAAAAACCCAAAAATTATCTTTCACTCTCGACCAAATTTCATCGAGGTGAATGTTTCCTTAAGAGAATACAAGTGCTACGAGTTCAACTGTGCCCTCTGATTTCAATTATGAGTACCGGTTCAAAAGTTATAAAAACCCACTCGTACGTTTACTGAACGTACCCAAACAAAAGTTTAGAAATTCATTCCGGGCACTCCGGGCCATGGAACCACATTCCGTAAATTTTCATGGACTCATAAAACTCCCTTTTAATAAGAAAACATATACATGGAAATTATGTGTATTTACAATCCAAACCCACATCAAAGTAGATCAATGTAAGAAAAAAAGATCTATGCTGATAACTAAAGAAAGGATTTTTAATTTCATGTAGGAGATAATGTTTTCTTGAAGGTATCTCCATGGAAGGGTGTTATACGACTTGGTAAGAAGGGTAAATTAAGTCCTAGGAACATAAGAACTTTCATAATTCTAGAAAAAATTGGAGTTATAACTTACCATTTGGCTATGCCTCCAAGTCTCTCCAAAGTTCATGATGTGTTCCATGTATCACTGTTGGGAAAATTCAAGCCTAAACCAACGCATGTAATCACCTATGATGATATAGAACTGGAACCCGATATGTCTTATTGTGAAGATCCTATCAAGATTCTTGATACCAGAGAACAATTGCTGAGAAACCGGATGACTCTTCCGGTAAAAGTTCCATGCAGAAACCATAAGATCGAAGAGGAAACATGGTAACCCAAGGAAGTTATGATGAAGAAAAACCCAAAATCATTTTATGTAGTAGTATTCTAGAAATTTAGATGAAAAAATTAATTGAAGGATGGAAGAATGTAACACCCCATTTTTCTACGATATGTTTCTCTTTGAATAATTCAATATCTTGCGTTGTACACATCTTTGAGTTCTAGCACACCACGACCAATCAAACT
Source organism: Viscum album (assembly GCA_963277665.1). NCBI lineage: Eukaryota > Viridiplantae > Streptophyta > Magnoliopsida > Santalales > Viscaceae > Viscum > Viscum album. The sequence goes on from OY728126.1 coordinate 1,750,689,526, forward strand.
AGCCATTATGAATAGTAATTCCAAATTTCAGAAATATTTGAAATTCTATTTTTCAAAATGGAATTTATTTTTGGATTCGGAATATCAAAATTAGCTTAGGGTGATTTTTGGGTTTTTTCTGAAAACTTCCATTTATTGATGAATATTGAAAAAGAATATGTTATTATTTAAAACTGAATTTTAATTTAAATAATTATTTTTTTATTTAACTTTTTAGTTCAAAATAGATACATAATACCTATATATGTTCAATTTAATTGATTGGGGTTATTTAATAATGAGATTATATGAAAGAAATTTAGTGAAATTTTTAACACCTTTTACCAACTTTCTAGGCACATTTTCAAATTTGAAAAAAATGTAATTTTACCACTTCTGTGAATTGAATTTCAAAAATGAAAGACACATGGTCGAAATCATTAAGTAAGATTTTTTTAATAGGATTAAAATAATTTTTTGTTAATAGTAACTTTTGAATTTTATTTACCACGGTTAAAAGTAACACTACCGGAATTATAGGATATTTCCACACTTATATTGTCACAGTTTAAAAAAACCGTTCTTATAGCCTAATATATCCACATAGGTCTTAAGCTACCCTTAGCACTACGCCCCCAACCCTTGATATTCCACCCCCGATATCGATTCTCCTCTTCATTAGTCAGTAAACCTCCTCACCTTATGCTTCCACCCACCTCCTGATATCCTCCGAGGATGACGCGACAACCCAACCTCAATCCTCCTCCGATGATGCAACCACAAGACACAACCACCCGAACATGATCCTCATCCTCCAACACCGACACCCAACATACCCATGATCCACTTTTTATAACCTGACTCAACCTTCGCCTCCCCCTTTGGGCCACCTTCTTCCCTGAATCACCTATTTTTGACAATTTCACAATGTGAGTGCCTAAGAATTTTGTTCCTCTATAGAAAATAATTAATTCTATTATTTTCCTTTTTTGGTGACTAACCTTATTTTTGAGATTTATGGGAGACTTTTGTTATCTTTGATGGGTTATAGGTTATTATTTGATAGATCACTATCTATAACAACTTCAAAAATATATTTTCTAAGCTATGTGCACTAGCCCTAGTGATAGAATAAATGACCATGGTTTTTGGAACACAATGATTCCATATCATTTTTTATATGGAATTAATAACACCATTTCATGTACCAAAATGTATTTTAGGAACATTTAACGTCATGTTTTTTATAGAAATTGTTAAATTAGTGATTTTTATCCATAAATATCATTTGTATCAAGGGTAAATGCTTGAGACTCTTAATAGGGTGAATATTATTTCAATTCAAAACCTTTCTGATCATGATATCCTTTTCAGTCATTGAATTCCACTCATTCTAATGGATTTTCTGGCAACAATATTTTTTTTGTATTTTTGATGTCTTTGATCAATTTACGTTTTTTTTCATGTTTTTAATCATTTTCACTCTTCTTCATTTATATTTTTTTTTGTTAACCGCCCTTTATTGATGCGTTTTTTTGGATTTGGTGATGAATTTTGGTATGTCCCTTTCAAGGATAAATTTTACATTTTTTATACTTTATTTGATCCGGGATTATATTGGTATATCTTGGGTGATGTTACTTGTTGTTTTCTAGTGAGGTAATTTTTTTATCATTTTTCAAAATCCTTCTTACATCATTGCTGGATCTAGCGTGTCAACATTAACTATATTGAATATAGATTGAACTCTAAATAACGTGATATTGTATAGTTATAAATTATAGATAAATAATCATGATACATTCTATTTCATGAACTTTATCTCGGGTATATTTTTAAATGATGGAATCATGATGGTTTTATGTTCATTTTTTGGACCCAATGATTTATGTTATAATCTATGATTATTCATTATCCATTCATTGGTCATTAATAGATCTAGTGATATAAAATCCCATCAATTAAAATTATTCATAATCTATGTCATTGGGAGAATAAAAAAGCATGTGATTTTATATAAACATACTAAATAGTGAATCTTCATGAGTCTCTATATCAACCAATTCCTTGATGAACCAGAATCCTAGTTATGCATCCTTAATATTCATGGTCATCCTCCATGGGTGTGTGTTCTGACTCAGTCATGAACATCATGGATTAAACATAATGTTGTAATTGAATATAATGAGTTATGAAGATCCCAATAATGTATAGTCCAGGTTTATGGTAGTTATCAAAATATTATGTTGTGTGTGGATTAGATTTAGACCATGTTGATTTTGACCAAATGTTTTAGTATGTTTGTTTTTATCGCACTCATAAAATGTTATGTGTTTTTTATATGATATAACTATTTCATTATGATATATTTTTTATATGATTTTTTTGTAATTACATTAATGTTCACTACTGGAAAAATGATTTTTCCCAACGCTTCTATACCAACGGTTTGTCAAACCGTTGGTATAGGTACCCTTTCCCAACGGTTTGGCCAAACCGTTGGGAAAGGTTGAATTGTGGAGGCCCTTTTCCAACGGTTTTGGCAAACCGTTGGGAAAGGGTAGCCTATCCCAACGATTTTCCAAAACCGTTGGCAAAGGGCCTCCATAATCCAACCTTCGGCCAAACATTGCCAAAAAACACTAGAATTTTCCCAACGGTTTTGAGAACCGTTGGGAAAAGTCTAGTGTTTTTTTGGAATCATCCTACGGAGAACATTATATATATCAAAATTTAAAATAATTAGAACAATACATATATATTTTTATGGAATTATTTAAACAAAAGTCATGTTTGGTTAGTGGTTAAGTCTTTGAGTTATAAACTAGAGGTCCTGGGATCAAATCCCACCGGGTGTTTTATTTTTGGAATTTATATACCAACGGTTCCATTACCGTTGATATAGATTTCATATTACCTATACCAACGATTTCCAAAACCGTTGGTATAGACCTATCCCAATGGCTTACTTGGCTACAGTTCTCCAAACCGTTGGTATAGGCTATACCAACGGTTTGGAGGCCTATACCAACGGTTCCAAACCGTTGGTAAAGGTTAGTTTTCCAGTAGTGGTTACATAAGTTACTAGTGGAAATTTCATGGCTCAGTAATGTTGGAGGAATGAGTGTGTGACGATACATTATGTGATATAATGAACAAACCAAGTTAGACATTGGGTAATAATAGAATTTTTTGGATAGAACCAATGACATAATAATCATAAATAGTCATAACAATAAGAAATAGTATGTAAATGTGGTATATGTGACCTACATATTGAGTAAACTGTGGGTTATGATGGACTTTGTGAGCTAAAATAATAAATAGAAGCATGGTTTAGTGGCATATTATGGTCTTACCTCAAGGCCAAGGACCTATACAACTATTGAGAATCATCAATATTGGTCAATTTTATTGTGTAATTTTCATTAATATAGTATTTCTCATCTATCATTAAGCCAATGTAGGTATATATTTTGTTTCTGAAAGCTTTGATAGCTTATGGATGAATGATATTGTATTTTTATTATGTGATAATTTATTTCATATCTTGAAATAAACTCTTATGCATGTGAACTCATGTTAAGGATAATTTGGGGTTGCCTTAATTGATTTTATTACTGACAACTTGTCTAAAAATATTGATGCCCAATGAGACATCATGTATTGTATTCATGAAATAGAAAATGATCCATTGAAGATGGATGATCTGTGAAGTATGGAGCATGAGGTCAAACCTAGATACACTCTAAGTGTTAAAATATTTTATTTATTTAATTATTTACCACATTTTTAATCTTTTTTGGCTTTCCACATTTATATCTCAATTATTTATTTATTATAAAACATGTGTTCCATTTTATAATATTAATATTATTTTTGTTCATGATACCTTAAATATTTTATTTTTTATTATATAATTTATTCATGGAAGTGATACTAGATATTATAGTCTCTCGAATGATTTCATTCCATCCATAACTTATTTTCAGTATCCTCTTTTATAAAGAGTGGTTTTAATTAGTTCTTGTTACTCTTTAGCTCGGAACTAGTGGCATGGGTCATGATGTAACAAAAGGTTATTAGAGAACCATTTTCTCTTTTTTGACTATAATATGATATTTTATAATAGGGAATGGTTTTCTTGGACTCTTCTATGGGAGTTTCTATGAACATGGTTAAAAAATGATCAATGGAAATTTGAGTTTCAATTGATAATTTTTTTGTTACAGTTTTTTGATATTTTGTTGTTTTCATGCAACATTAGTTGGAACAATAGATCCCAATATCTATCTATACATGTTTTTATATCTTATTATAGTTATTAAATTTATTTATTTTAATTATGATATATTTTGAGATGGGTTTTTATTCATTATTGTGTGGTATAACTAACTTTATTTTTTGTTATTATATATCTATGTTTTAATTAATTAGTTGAACCTGGTAATTTTTTTTATTTTTATATATTCCTACGATTAATATTTAGTGTTGTAGATCCACAGTGATTACATGGAGGGATATTCCTCTACTAGTGCGTTTACTTATATAAAATCGTTTTTGTGAACACATAGACAAACAATTTTTGGGATTACAGAAGATTTCTCCTTGTTTCAATGTAAATGGATATCTGGATGGTGATGGATAAACGTATATCATAATTGATGGATGTTTACCTATTACAATGGTTTTATTACCTCTCTACTATATGTTATTTTACTAAACAAAAAATTCATCAGAAAAATATCATTGGATATAGTTTCATAAGAACGAGTGTTTCTATGGAAATTCAATGTTGTTTAGAAATAGATATTAGGATTGATTTTTTAGTAGTGGTTTATAGGTTAAAATTATATAGGTACTCTTATTCATCTCTAGTGATACCCTCTTGTGGGAAGAGGAAACATGTTTCTGACCTTAAAAAACTATCAGATAACCCTTTCCTTGGTAGTAATTTTTTTATGACTGTATGTTTGTGGTTTCACTTTATGGTACAAATGGGTATATTCATTTATCATGTGAATGGATGTATGAATGAAATTAATATATATTTATTGTAATTGATGATGTATATTTTCATGGACACATGGATTCATGGAAATGTACCCAATGGTTTATAATTTCTTTTGGTGGAACAATGGTAACTAAGATCACTCAATTTCAACAAGTGGTTACATTATCTATAATAATTGTAGATTAAATTAATAAAACTAATGTATCAAAATAACTAACATGGTTGATTCTATTTCATAATGAACACTGAAATATATTAGACATGGGTGTGTTATATTGTGATGGTTATAGTGATCATCATTTTTTTCTTTTTATAGTGTTCATTTGTGAAAATAGAATAGTGATCTGAAATATAATTTTATATGAATTATACTAGAGGATAAATTGATATGTACTTATTGGGTATCTATTAATAATAATCCATAAAATATGTTTAAAAGGTGATAATCCATGAAATCTTGAAGTAATATCGTGAATGATATTCTTATTCTAACCATTCATGACATATAATTTTCCCACACTATAGGCATGTTGTACAGGAGGAAATACCACTTCATCCATGTGTTTTCCACCTAGTACCTATTTATAAAGGTGGTGTTACTTTGACTATGGTCATTTATGCCTTATATTTTCAATTATTACATTATTCATCTATCTAGGAAACATGAGGAACCTAGGATGTAGAGAACTTTACATAGTACATTGAGGATATATTTGACTGAGTAATGAACATAGAATATTATTGGGTGAGGATTGAGACCATTATTCTCCACTGGTGTAGGGGGGACTAGTGTTGTGGGGGGTGTGGGGGGCAATGGGGGTGTAGGTGGGGGTGATGGGGGGAGTGGTGCAGGGGGGTGGTGTAGGGGGGACTGGTGGTTGGGGTAGTGGGGGTGCAGGTGGGGGACTGAGGGAAAGGGGTAGGGGCTAGAAGGTGGGGGATGGGGGCTAGTGCAAGAGGGGGGGATGGGGGCTGGTGCAAGAGGGGGGGGGGGGAGTGGTGATGGAAGACTGGTCGGGGCTACGGGCTGGGGGGAGGGGGTAGGGGATAGGGGGTGTGGTTTCGTGAGATGGGGGGCTAGTTTATGCGGAGACTGGTACTGGGGGCGTGGGGGTGTGAGATGGGTGGAGGGGTTGGGGAGAGTGGTGTAGGGGGGCTGGAAATCAAAATTTTGGTGTGTTTTGGAAATGATCAGAATATGGATAAGGGAAATGAATGGGAAATCAAATATGAATACAAGTTCCATTATATTCTATTTTCTTATTATATACTTACCATGAATAACATGTTTTATTTGATTTATTATGGTAATTGAGATATATATGAGAAGGAAATTATAATAAGAGAATATAGAATGGAAATTATAATATGGAGGAATGTGGTATGGATTATAGATGTGTTATTTCTATTTTTTATGCATGTATTGATGCAATGATTATTGATATTATGATCAACAATGCATGTGTTTGTGGTTGTTTTGTGTTGACATGACCACCATAAATTATCACTCTAATGGGAGTGACTAAATGATGATATTTTTGTAATAATATAAATGAATTATATAATATATAATGGTAATGGATTCATGTATCATTTATCATCACAGATCACATATATATTAGAAGTTGTTATATCTCATATCTTTTTCACATTATTTCCTTACATGTGGTTTCTTATGATGATGCCATTTCTATCCACCACCATCAACTAAAGTGAGTTCAACATTGGATTTGGGTAATATTTATTCTCTTTTTATTCTTTGGCCAAATATTAATTTGGGATTTTGTGATTTTTGGGTTCTTTATATTTTTGTAGTGCTATCTGGATGTCGTTGAGGTGGATTCAAGATTCCGTTGACGATGGATTACATGTGTTTGCATAGATAGACATATACATATATAAGTTCCCCCTTTATATATATTCACTCATGGGAGTATGAAAATAAATATATCAGGGATACGTGTGCTTATATATAGATATAAATAATGCATACATATGTAAGTGTAAAGGGGTATATGAAAGTATAAACCTATATCTAAGGACCCCCTTGTGTATATATGACCATGAAAATATTTACATAGGGGCTAGGTTTCCTTATATATATTTTAAGTAGCATATGCATGAATATGGAAAAAAAGGAATATTCGAGTTGTTATCATCAAAACTAAAACGCCTTGAGGTTGAGGTAAGTTCCCTATTTAAAACCTCTTAATTTGAATTCTATAATTAATTTAGTATTTGAAAAACATGGTTTAATTATTATATAATGTTTATATGACATGAAATTTTTTTGTGTCTCTTTGAAATGACATTTTCACATATTTTACATGATTCCCCTAAGCCTTCAACATGGACTAGTAGAACGTTTCAGCTAACTCAATAGTAGAAAAAGTATTTTCCTTTACATTATAAATCACAATGCCCTCATTTTGAGAAAACATGAACAAAGTATTCTCATAAAATTCTAAAACATATAGAAAATATTTGTTTTTAATTCATCAAACACAAACAACCGGCCCTAAAAACATGACACATTATTAAGTAACATCATTGTGAAACACTTAACTAAGAAAAAGACAGAATTTAACCTATTAAAATAAATCTACCTTAGCATTATTCACAATGTGAACAGTGGTTTCACACCATGAATCCCTACCCCTTGGAATTTCATGGCTTGAACTGAGGTTCACAGCCGGAAATTTTTAAGATCGGGGGTTCACCCCTCAACAAACCCCATTCAAGGCATAAACCGGATGGGTCATAGTATGAAAGGATTTTGTAGCTTAAATCTCTGATATGTTTGACCATGAATCTCCATCAACTTCTACCCAAACCTCAGAGGTTACAATAGGGGACTAAAAAAAATCCAAAAATAGAATTTAGTAACATCTAATGTTCAGATTTTTTTTATCCAAATCCAATTTATGAAACAAATCATTCCTCATATTAAAAAAAAACATTTCCTCCAAAAATAATGAATCAGAAACCTGTGGGGTATTAAAAACTCCCCACCTTAACACATATCATCCCTGAGAAGTCATGGTATTCGTCAAAACATGTCTCACAAACTACTACGGTTCTCAATTCCCCCAGAACTCACTATTATCCCTCTCTAAATTCTAAACATGTTTCTGATATTAAAATCCAAACATCAAGGACCACTTTTCACAAAAAGGGATGAGGGGATGTCTAGGAGGGGGTGTCTAGGAGGGATTGGGGGGCTGTCTAGGAGGGAGGGGTCTATCTAAGTGGGTGTCCAAGAGGGTGTCTAGGAGGGATGTCAAGCTGTTTCATTTATTATGGAATGAAATTCCTTCATGTTGAACCAATCATGATTTTTGTAAACATTAAGATTATTTCACATGTAATTTTCAGAATTATAACATCATCGAATGATCCATGGATGAACCTTGTGAGAATGACTCCACTATTCTTGTTAATTGAGTTATATTCTTTGCGACTTTTCTATGATGTTTTGTTTCACCCTAATTTTAGTGGATGGGCACTACTATGTTCTATCTTGTGTTGAAGGTACCTATGAGCAGGTTCCAGACTTCTTTGAGGGTTTGTCTTATAAGGATTTCCATGTAAGTTAAGTTATGTGTTTTCTTATATTTGGATTTGTTTAATTCATAGTATTTGAGTAGCTTTAGTGTATAATTTAATTTGGATAGTGAGTACCACGTTGATCTTCAGTGTGATAAATAGAGTTAGTAATTATAATTTTGTACCATTGTTTTTAAACCCACGAAATATATTCTTTTTCTGGGAAATTTCACTAATGGTTAGTAGATCCGCTGACCTGATACAAGTCAATGGGTTAGGATGCTAGTAGTGAGGGGGACTGGTAGGAATAGGGTGGAGAGGGGGAGGGGAAATGAGCAGGCGAAGGGGGAAACTTGCAAGGGAGGGGGGACTGGTAGGGGGTGTAAGGGGGGACTGGTAGTGGGGTGCAAGGGGGGGTGCTGGCATGGGGGGACTGGAAGGGGTAGGGGGAGGGGAAACTATAATGGGGTGGGGGATGACTGGAAGGGGGAGGGGAGAAACTAAAAGGGGGAGGGGACTGGTAGGGGGTGCAAGGGGGGACTGGCGGGGGGTTCAAGGAGGGATTGGCAGGGGTGCAAGGGAGGGATGGAAGGGAGGAGGGGGCTAGTAGGGTTATGGGGAGGGGAAACTCGTAGGGTGGGGGTGCATGACTAGTAGGGGAGGGGGAACATGAAGGGGGAGGGGGGAGGGGAAACTGGTAGGGGGATGTGGAGAACTAGCAGTGGAAGGGGACTGGAAGGGGGTGTAAGAGGAAGGGTGGCTGGGGGTGTGGGGGGGGGGGACTAGTAAGGGGAGGACAATGTGGGGTGGGGGTACTGGTTGGGGGAACTAGCAGGCAGGTGTAGGGTGTGATGGGTTCTTTTTCAAGGGGCATGGGTAGGGGAAAACTTGTAGGGTGGGGGGGGACTAGCAGGGGGAACTGGCGGGGGGAGGGGAAACTGGACGGGGGAGGGGGGAACTAGCAGGGGAGGGGACTTGTTTGGGGTGGATGGGGTATTGTGGGTGGGGGTGCAGGGAACTAGCAGGGGGAGGACAAGGTGGGGTGGGGTGGGGGGACATGTAGGGGGAACTAGCATGTGGGGGAGGGTGTGCTGGGTTCTATTGCAATGGGTAGGGGTAGGGTGTATGGGGTGTGCTGGGGGAGGGGGAAAGGGGGTTCAAGGGGTAAGGGTAGGGGTACAGGGGGTGTCTAAGAGGGGGGGTGGAAGGGGGTATGGGTGTATAGGGGGTGTTTAAGGGGGTTTTCCGGGGGGGTGCAAGGATAACTTAATAAATTGAATTAGTAAAATAGAACTGAAAATGGATAACATTTCACATGAGAGGTAATGCCTCATGTAGTGAATTATGTTACAGTTATGCCTTCTTTCTAATGTTTAATTGGATGACATGACACTAGATCTCAACTAAGGATCCACACAATTGTGCCAAACGGTTTGGAATGACTTCCACTATATTGGATTCATGAATAGGTATAAAGTGATACGACGTTGAGATCCAATCCATAATCCCCCACAAATAATCCTATTTTAATACCATTCTTAGTAAACCTATGAAAAAATTGATAGTTATTTTCTCTAATTTCCACATAGATATAGGTTGGGTTTGAAAAATGAAGGGGTTGTTCAAGTGGGCTGTTTAGGGGAGTGCGGGGGGGGGGGGGGGGGGTTCAATTGGGGGGATCAAGGGATTTGCAGGTGGTGGGTAACTATAGGGTTTGGGGGTGAAAGGGGAAAAATCCAAGGGGTATGTACTACTGCAGGGGGGGTGAAACAGGGTTGTCTTGGGGGGTGGGGGGATGGGGGTGCAAGGGGGATGCCCATGGGGGTGTGGTACTGTTGGGGGGGGGGGTGGGATACTGTGGGTGGGTGGGGTGTCTAAGGGGGAAAGGGGGGTGGTCCATGGGGGTGCAAGGGGGATGTCCAAGGGGGCATGGGGATGCATGGGTGGTGTTCATGGGGGTGCAAGTGGGATGTCCAGGGGGGATGAGGGTGAAACAGTGGTGTTCATGGGGGGTGCATGGTGGGGGGAGGGCTGTCCAGGTAGACATGGGCGTGCGGGGGGGGGGGGTGTTCAAGGGGGTGCATGGGGATCTCCCAAGGGGTGGGGGCAAGGGGGATGTCCATGGGGTGCATGGGGGTTGTCTATGGGGAATGGGGGTGCGAGGGGTATTCAAGGGGGGTGCAAGGGCGATGTCCAAGGGGGGTGCTCAAGGTGGTGCACGAGGGTTGTCATGGGGGTGCAAGGGGCTGTCCAGGGGGAATTGGGATGGAGGTGTGTGTTCAAGGTGGTGCAAGGGGGTATCCAGGGGGTATAACTGGGTTGTACAGAGGGGCATGGGGGCTATCCAGGGGTAGGGGGACTGACAGGGGAGGGGAAACTAGTAGTGGGTGTGGGGAACTGGGGGTGATTTTTTATACCATGTAAATGATATAGCCATAGTTTTTTCTGTGGTAGTATGGGTATAGCACCACAGTTTTAACTATGGCAGTATGATCTTACTACCATCGTTAAACCATGTCAATAATAGACCTAAGGCCATGGTTAAAACTGTGGAATTATCCCCCCTAAATCCATGGTAAAAACCATAGAAGTATCCCCTTAATTCCACAGTTTAACTGTGGCACTTGTCCCCTAATACCATGGTTAAACCTATGGAAAGAGGACCCTACTACCATAGTTAAAACCATGGTAGTAGGTAAGTACTACTGTCATGGCGATAACGACAATAGTTTTCAGAAACAGTTGCAATATGCTATTTCCATGGTTTGGAACTGTGGCCGTATGTGAATTTTCTAGTTGTGTAAATAGGGTAATTAATGGTAAAAATGATATTATAATTAGCCTAACACATGTCCTAATTATATTGGATAAGTGTATTTCTACAAAAATCTACCTTAGGAATAAAATATGATCCTTTTAGTTCACTTGGATTACATTAGGACATTTATTATTATTTTATTTAAATAATAATTAAAAGTGTAAAATTCAAATTTTAATAACTAATTTTTTTTAATATTAGGTTATACATAATATAAATTCCACTATAAATATTCATTAGTAATCAAAAAATATTTTCTACATATCGGTATTTTATTTATAATTTTTAGATATGAAATAATTAAATTTATTTTTGACCCAATGATGATGCATTAATTACCTTATTATTAAAAGATTAAAATAATTTATATTATAAATATTAAAATAATTCTAAATTGAGACTTTTTATGTATTACACGAATTTTATATCTTACTATTAATGTTAGGGTTGATTAAATAATTTTTTTTCGAAATGATAATTTTTTTACAACTTTCACAAAAACCAAATACTAAATAGTGTCACAATTGAAATAAATGAGTTTTTAAAACAAATACTCTATTATTAATTGATATCATATTCCTAAAAATTTTAGGTTCAGCCAATGGACCTAGATAAGGTTATATATATCAATAATGAACCAATTGGGGTTCTATTTTCATTTTATAGTATTTTTATTAACAATTTATTATAATAATACAAGAATACAAGGTAAAAGATAAACTATTTAACTAAGAGTTAAATTTAAAAGATAGGGTTAATATGGTGACATAAAACAATCTATAACCTATTAGCTAAGAGGTTTTCGAACCAGAACCACCTTATCCTCTAAATAAATTATTCTGGATCTATTAGATACCGAATATGATGGTATAATAAATTAATATTTTATGATTGTTCTAAAGTGACTCTCACCTCTCTTATAAAAGGGTACATACCCTTAACTCAAAATACCACCTCCAAATCCATTTTTCTCATCCAAAACCTACAAAAATATCCTACAAAATACTCTCAATTCAACATAGAAGCCTTATTTTGATCAAAATACAACCTAAGGAGCCCTTTTGATCAAATCAAAAGGAATCACCCAATGAAGTGGTAAAAATTTCACCACCACTTTCAAAGTTCTTTTCTTCTTCTACATCCTCTTTATTTGTTTTTCCCAACAAAAATAATTAATCCATTATCTTATACTTATTTTAATGTTATTATGAATAAGGTACAACCATATTCATTACTCTATCCATCATATGAATGAACATGTCACCATACGTGCGTACGTACGGCTTACCACCCCCACATCATGGTGTTGTTTGTTATTCAACACTTCATTATTTGGATGGGTATAATAATCAGTATAATTGATGTAAATAATAAATATAACATGTTAATGATTTTTTATATATGATATACTATCCAATTACATACAATTTCACAATCAATATAATGATATTGTCACTCGTTCATACATATGAATTACCGTCTCCAAGAACGCGATGAGATTCATTACCCATAATAATCATTTATAAATAATTTTCATTTTATGATTAAAAATAATGTTAATGAACTTAATATAATTTTGAATACAGATCAAATACATACAATCCATATGAAACATGACTTATGTAGAAAAACATATAAAGGAAAACAGACATGTTAACACCTGAAACAATGTTACTACCAAAATATTATTAGCAATAAAATATTATAAGATCATATATAATATAATATTTATGTATATTGTTCTTTTATAATTTAATTACAGTTATTTAAATATTATACAAGAGGTTAATGTACCCTAGACCAAGGAAATGTACAAGGTATGGGTTATTCCATCAGTCTCATTATTATCTGTGATTATTTATCTGTAAGTATCTACTGGGACATATTTATTATTTGTGTCCACGTTTCATTAAAATGTTTTAAAAAGGAATATTTTATGTTTTTGTGGAAGGGACTCTTTAATTTCTTCATCATCTTAAAAGTTTTTAAATATTTATTTTTCTAAATATTTTAATTAAGTTCTATGATTTCAAAATGATTTTAAGGATTTAATTACGTTGACATGATTGTTTTAAATTGTTAGATAATTTCCAATGTTTCAAAGTGATATGGGATACTTTGATTAAAAAATATATTTTATATAACTTCCTTTATAAATTGTGCGATTTTTAAATGATTTCTTGAAATATATATTTATCTAAAAGAGATTTATTTTTCATTTTCATCTATGTAACCATCCTTTATTGGATATTATTTTTGATTGAGGTTGATTTACTATAATACAATCTTCTATATTGTATTAAATGAGTTATGATATGTTTGAATGTGGATGTGCTATTTTTATACAATTCATGGTTTATTATTATAGTATTAACATTTAGTATGGTAGTTTTAATATGAATGTTTATGTTATGTTTCAAGCTTTTCATAAGAGAAATGCATTAGACTTAGTATGTGATGGGTGGAGCCCGCTATAGCTCCTTGATGCATCGGTAGGTCTCATGAGGCAAACTAGTATCTTGGCACAAGGCCTAGACCAAATTTTATTTGTAGCCTTGGCATGAGGCCTTGACTATTTGGTTATGATGTTCGACATTATGCATTCCATATTTATGAAAATGGAAATTGATATTACATGTGATTATTCGACTTGTAGAATATCCATGTGAATATGTAAATGACATTATTTGATTTATCATCACCATATTATACTAAACTTTATGTTTAAAAGGATTGTGTTTTAGTATTATACATTACCTTAAATGATTATTATTATTTCTGATAGTTTCCACTATATTGTTATCCTTGCTGAGCATCTGATCTCACCCTTTCTATCTTATATTTTTTCAAGGATGTGAAGAAGTTTATTACAATTAACCTACAGAAATAGGTTATGGGATATGAGTGTGTTCAATGGGACACAATGTTGTTGTTTTTTCTATTTCATCCTGTAATGTAAATCTTAAATATGTATCTAGTACATCCAAGGCAACTAAACTGATTGGTCTTTCAGTATTTGACCACTTGTGTTCATGAAAATGTTATGTAATAATACGCTGACTCTTTGTAACTAGGGTCAGGGAGTTACCTCGACACACTTCATGGTTCTCATTATAGTATGTAACAATCATGATGTTATTAATTTAAGATATACTAAAGGAAATTATTAATTTGATTCATATATAATATTTAACTATATTTTACAATATGTTTTATTAATATTTAATACATCTAACATACATACAATAAATGCATAAAAAATTTGTACTATGAAACCAACACTAACATATTCCCACTTTGACTAGAGCCAAATCGCTAAGACTTTTAGTCCTCTAGAATTAACATGGTAATCATGTTTCTGCTGAGTCAAGGATTTATCCAAGGCTTCTTCGATGTTTTCTTCTATGGGAATACTGCTAACTGACAATTAAAGTATCAGAGAAAAATAACTCAGGATATTGTACTTCTAAAGTATTTTATTCATTGACTAATGTGAGATTGGATCTTATTTAAGATCCACCACATTAGTATCATCATAGGAGATAGTGATAGGATCCATATAACTTGGTACCACTTCAAGATCCTAGATGATGTTGCAGACCTGCACTCATCTTTACCTACCTTAGAATCCCAAATTTACTCAGTATCTACTGAATAATATATGATAACAACCTAATTTAATCTCTTTATGCTGAAGACACCTCCATTTAATGGTAAATTTTATAATTTTTATAAAACCATGTACTCTTAATAGGATAGAAAACTAGCATATGTACATCCTATGATTACTAGTTCCTCATCTCCTCCAGAAACTAGGATCATATCCTCTGTACACATCTTATACTAAAGGATAGTCTTGAATGCCCTCCAATGGTGGTCACCTAGGTGATCTTTATATCTTTCTACCACACTTAATAGGTTGGTGACTTTTATCCTTTTCCATAACATTACATTTAGGACTAACATAATTATTAATGTGTATAGAATCCTTTCCATTGTATTTCTTTCGTCATGTGACCAAGGATATATTTTCCTATAAAGGTGAATTCCACGTGACATTAGAAACAATAACCTCTTAGATTGTTCCATACTTAATATCTTCAGTATCATGTAAATTTAGATTGATTGACATAGGCTAAGAAACCTGTTGGATTTAACATGATATCTCTTTATCCCAATAATATATGAAACCACTCCCAATTTCTTCATATATAATAATTTATTCATTAATTCCATAATATATTCTATAAAAAGTATTATGTTTCTAATGAATAATCTATCCCAAATATATAATATTAATAAAATGAATACACACCCACTACTCCTTCGTAGAGGCAATTCTAAAACTCATTCATTAAGAAACCAAATTCAGTTATGGATTCATCAAAATGAACGTTCCATGACATAGATGTTTTCATTAATATATAATTCCTTTTTTAAATTTCGATAACTCATTGGAATACTATAGAGTCAAAAACCCTTTGGGTTGGGTCATGTAGAATCTTTCATGATGGTTCCCTATAAGGAAGGACATTTTGAAATCAATTTTATTAATGTAATAGTCATCTTAAGAATCAATGTAAATTATAACTCTGATTGACTCCAGAATTGTAGGTAGTGAAATGGTTTTTTTCTAGTTAATTACATGGTACTATTTAAACTCTTTTTCATCCTATAATGAGTTATAGGTACATATTTGTCCATCCATGTCTAGTTTCTTATTAAATATCATTTTTGAAACCAAGGGTCGTTACATCCATCGGAGGATCTAGAAAAACCCAAACCTTGTTTTGGTACGTGGAATCCATTTTATAATTCCAGAATTATTTTCATTTGGAATCATCTGTGTCACTTACAACTTATTTTCAGGATGTATGATCATTATTATCATGTAATAAGAAAAAATAATCAATTATTATAAAAGAATAACATCTTGGTAATTACAACTCTCTAGTACTCCTAAAAAGTTCTTTTTTTCTATGGAACAAATTCATCTTCGCTGGGAATTTGTGGAATTAGTTCTGGTGCCAACTCTTTTTATTCTTGATCTAGGACATCATCAATTCCCATATTTACCCCATGGTATCTTTTAGAGATAATATCCTTCTCATGAAATTTTGGAATTTTTTAACCACATCCTTTTTTTCTGAAGTATTTTATAGGCAGTATCCCTTTCTTTGTTTGGGATATCCTACAAAGATACACCTTGTTTCCTCTTAGTGAAATCTTGTTACCTTAAGATTCCTTAACAAACTCTTCACCACCCCAAAAATTTATGTTTAAAATAATTTGTTTTTTTCCATTCCATTATTTGATATTATATACTATCTATCACACTAGATGGAACTAGGTTTAGTACGTATTATGATTATTGTAATGTGTATCCCCAAAAGGGTAATATAAGACTCATATTGCTCAACATTGACCTCACCTTGTCTAATAATGTGCGGTTCCACCTTTATCTCAACATATTACATTAAGGTGTATAAGGATTTAGTTGATATAGTATCCCAAACTCCAGTAATTAGTCAATAAAGTATTGATTAAGACATTATATACCACATTTGAGAAGATTTTCATAATATTATCACCTAGATAGTTATCAAAATCATTCTTGTATTCCATGAATTTATCAGAAAAAACTAACTCTTACATCATTATGTAGACATATACAAATATACTTAAATCATCAGTAAATGGTAGGAAATATTTGTAACGGTCCCATGAATCAATAGAAAATGGACCACTCACGTTGGTATGAAATAATTAAAGAATCTATTTATACCTTTCACCTTTCCCACTGGAAATGTATTTAATCATTTTTCCTTATAAACATGTGTGAAATAAAAATAGAGGTTTTATTTTAATGAATATAAATATCCACCTTGATGTAATTTAGTTAGGAAAATTTTGTGTAAAAGACCTAGGTGGGTATTCTAAATTTGGATTCTGTGTGATTCATGTTATGTAACTTTGTTATCAATTTCCTTTACCTGGTTTTTCTAGTCCAACATATAAAGATGTTTATTTAAATGCACACGACTACAACAATTTCATTGTTCTAAAAAAAGAAAAACTTATCCCCAATATTGTTTTAAAATACATCTATTTCATGTTTGGATATAGAAATAATGTTTTTGTTTATTAGTGGAACATAATAAAAACCATTCAAAACTAATATCATTCTGATTGGCAACGTGAGGTAGTAGTCCTCAATAGCTACATGAACCAGTCTATCTCCATCAGTTTCTAAAATATATATATCTCTCAAGTCATTATTTCTGAATTTATAGAGTTCATGTATTTAAGAATATATATGAGAACTAGTAGCAGTATCAAATACCCAATTTTGAAAAATAGATAAATTGAACTTGATGAAAAATGCACATTAATCTCACTTTTTTTGTAGTGCATTTTTTCTTCTAGTGGAATTTAATTCCATATGTGAAACAAACAATGTCCTATTACCTTTTATGGAATTTTATCTTCTCCTTATTGGAAGGTTGTAAAGAATATTTGGACCTATATCTTTTCAATATACCATTCCATTCTTTCACCGTAATGAAAAAAAAATATTTTTTCATCATTTATCCATATAAACATAGAGAAGAAGATTAATAATATTCAGTTGATACTTTTCAATGTTTTTCATATTTAAATTTACAAAAAAGATCGATAATTATAAAGGGGGTGATTAATGTATAAGATAAGTGCCCAATTATTTGGGAAGGTTAAACCTTGGAACCTATAGGCACTCAACTCATCCAATGAGATAGACTATGTAACGCCAAGATAGGGAACTCCATTGAAGATTTCTCTGAATATATTCCATGAAAATATCATTATATTATTCTCTATTTCTCTCCTAGTAAATTCTTCATATGTGCTCACAAATTTTATACACATACATGTTTTTATGATACCTCATGAGTTTAATAAACTTAGATAAAAGAATAAAAGATTGAGAATCAACAACATGAGTCAAATTTTTTTAATAGAAAATGATATATTCCTCACTCTCATCCTGAAATCTAGATCATACATTGAGGATTCTATCACTCGTGATTCCCATTCATGGTGTAGCAAAAACCTACGGATTTTAAGAAATTATTAATTTTACTACTAGTAATGAGACTTTATTTTTGAAATATTGATCATATGTATAATGTGGTGATGGAATATATATTTTATTCTACAATTTTATAGCATAATATTTCTACTTATTATTGATTAATAGTTATTTGATAATTAATAAAATAATTTATTTCATTAATTAAATCTACCACTATTATATAAATTCTCAATATACCTCACCATTTTACTGATAATATATAGTTTTTATGATTTCTAGTGCAAACAGTCTCAATTAATTTCCGTAATGAACAAGAATTTATCCATAAAAACCATATGAAAGTAACATTATTAGTGTCGTACCAACTTTGGGCTTCTATCTCCTTGATAAATTGACTAGATTTCCCTATTATGAAATAATTACTGGGATTTCCTAAACATTGTCCTATAAATTTTCATAGAAAAGAATGTGTTTGTTAAAATCAATACGTGTTTAGTTAAGTCAACCCAAAAATCTATGATAAATCTTCAATAAAATAATGTGTTCAGATATTATACATGTACTACACTTAGTTCTATAGTTTCATTACCAATCTAGTAATATATGTCTTAGTCTAACATAATAGAAGGTTGAGGTATTTTAATTTATTATCCATAAATCTTATGATGTTTATCCTTTACATATGGTTTTAATATTAAGTGGATGTTACTTCATTAATTGAAAATACTAGATAAAACAGTCATGAATAATTAAATTATTTAAATTATATATTTTTATATTAATTATTTTTTATGTGATTGTAGTCTTTCATTAGGAGAATAAATAATTTCATAAGATGAAATTAATAAATAAATAAATAAACCATTCATGATATTTATCCAATTGTTGATATAATGATTGAATATTAAATAAACCGATAACCTATGATAAATCACTCATGTTATAGTTCTTCAAATGAGTTACAACATTCTACTAATCCACCTATGAAACACCTGGGTTGGAATTATTATGGTTTTATATTGAACTCCCTCCACATTCCTTGTGTAACTACATTACTTAAATGTGTTTATAACTCACATGTAGGTGAGGGGAAATAAATGATTACGTAAAGGGGAATTACATAAATATCCTTGGGAATTCATGTCAAACATAATAATGGAGAGAGGTATGAATCACATACCATCATATTTACTTTAACAAAATATATTTAAAAACACATACGATAAAATAAATTAAATTAAATTCCAACACATACAGTTGTCTTGGTCTTGCTAATGAATGGTCATACATGTAAAGTACACACAAAATTATATGGATTAAATTTATTTCATTATCTGTTATTTATTATTAAAATTAATTTTCATTCATTAATTGACTAATTAAATAATTCCCTTTCATCTTAATGACTAGATATATTCATTTGGAGATAACCATCATAATGGAATTAATGGAAAATAAATTGGGGAACCAATAGTTAATGATTTATAATAACAAATTAATTTATTATTTTAAATTCTTAAAATATATTATTAAACTAGAAAACACATAAATTTTGAATCAATGAAATAATGCTTTAATAAATAAATTTTTAATTTATTGTAATATAATTATACATGTAATTGAGAGACTATATGGTGTGTACTATACAGCTACAAACCGTATACCTCTATTTCTGTGTATCTTGGTCACACTCTTTGGGATTTGAATGGTTGACTTGGAAAGACGACATGACATGTACATGAAATCTACACACCATATATCCACATTCCATGTGCCAGAGATATTCGTCTGGGTCTTTTGTGCGTATTTTAGGGGGATCACATGGTGTGTATAAGGAATCTACATGCTGTGTTTTCGGAATGTCGTATTCCAATGGAACTCTATGAATGACTCGACAGGTTCTCAGGATAGAGACAACATGATGTGTGCCATTGGCTACACACTGTGTATATCTAATTCTGTGAGACCAAATAACAATAATGAGGACTTGAAAAGTATCTCAGATGTGGGAATTGATGAAGTAAATTCCAAGCACATATTATACAAATCTTGTATATCATAAACTTTTCAGGTTTTTAGTATCCCTCGGTTTAACTGTGTATACTAAACACACATATTTCAAAATTTATGCCACTAAACCCTGAAAACCATATAGTGTGTATGATAAATATATGTTGTTTAATCCAATTACTATGTGTTTTGTTGGCTAATAATAATGTGTAATATATTGTGAGTAATTACAGCATGACATGCCATGTATCCCGCAACATGAATATGTGTATAATACTAGGGTAAACAACATGTCATCGAGCTGCATACCATGTAAACTTATCTTACCAACCAAAAACATGTTAGTTCCCAATGAAATATATGACCATACCTCATCTTTTGGAATATATTTAATAAAATAAAACATGCAATAAACATTATTAATATTCCGAGAACATGTCAATTAAAAAAAATTAAAAAAAGAATAATATGAAATGAAAATTGAACCATGATTGGGTATGTATTTACAGTCCAATAAATAATTTTAAATTTAAATGGAATTGCTATGATAGAACTTCTTGGTTCTAGGAACAGTGGAAGCATTCTATAGAAGGAGATATATTAAAATTTATTTTAATATTTTTTTCCCAAAACCTTGAGTATAGAACTTTAATGTAAAAGATATAATTTATTTATTTTACATAAAAATAAATTATTACCTTGTATTATGATATTTAATTGATGTTTATTTTTATCATCTCAAAGGACACTTTCAGATAGCCTTAATTGTACTATGATGATCCTAGGACTAAATGAGTATAGTAGTGACACACACGTGCGAATTTTATATCCATGTAATAATAATTGATCTCCTGGTGCAAGTGTGGTGAAGATATTGTATTACGTTATTCAGGTTAATTAATTTTCCTTCAATCTTGAAGGAATCTCTCTTTAGTTTATTTTTTTATGAGAGGGAGAGAATGAGGTCTCAAGAGATATTTCTTTGATTGAATCAAGCCCTTATTTTTGTTTTTTGGAAGGAATACACAATAAACATATCCAAATTAAAATATTATATAATTTTATGCCAGCCAATAAATAATAATTTAATTTTTTATGAACCCCAAGCCACATAATATTAATAATAATATAATTTTATGATTCACTACAACTTTTCTAATAAGAAATTGTATTTAACTGGATTTTTAATTAATATTTTTCACCAGATATGGTAATGGTCTGTTCAAACTCATATACCATTTTTTGAATACCTGAATAAATATTTCATTCACTAATCAATATTTACAATTGCTAAAAAAAATTAATAAAATCATCCCTCAGTTTTGAGAATAATATTCATTCGACTAATTAAATTAAAATATTATTAATCGAGATCATCAAAAACTGTTAGTGTGTGACCCTCTAGGATCCACTATTATTAAAATTAGGCAGTATTTCTTAAAGACCAAGATTAATGTATTGTAATACCTTTCAGAACCCATGATAATGAAATTATGTCCCCAATAAAGAAAATAAAATATGAACACTCACTGTGTTATATAATCCCATTAACACTGTATGTAATCATTTAGGTTTCACATCTGTGTCTCCGACCTATATGGTCTATATTTTAGTCATTGATGATCTAAAAAAACAGGTTGTCACATCATGTTCATGGAATTTATGGTTACAATTATATTCCAGTGAAAGATATGGGGTATCATCTTTAATAAATATAGAAGGAAAAAAATGTCCTTGAATTATCCATTAATAACATGTCAATCAAGATGTACCCAAGATGACACACCTTTTAGTGATCATATGGAGTTATGATTTTCATCAGAAAATATAAAAGATAGAGCCATGAAATGCATTAAAGATAATCTTAATATCTTAGGTACATTATACATTCTCATACATAGAAATATACAATGACACAAAAACATAGGTAATTCCCACTGTCAAGTCTATTATCATAGTATCACAAATTTTATATTACTAAGTGATGGCCTCTTTAGAGGAAGACATATCTTATTAAAAGTATTCACATTTGAGATTATATGCACTATGTGTCCCATAAAAGTATGTTATGTAATCATATAGCATTATCTAAGATTATATTCAAAGCACTTAATGTTTATCATCATAGTGGGGAAGTGATTTGACCTTATCAATGAGACATATACTCTTAGAAATTGTCACATTAGATTCATATAGAATAATGAAAAATGTGTAACAATTGTTTTATGAATATACAATACATCTAATACACTTGTAATTAATGTAAAGAAATTTTATCCTAAGACACAAAATCCAACATGATCCATGTTCAGAATAAGATGTTCCAAAAAATTGTTAAATCCAACATAAAAAACATCATACCTGGATTTTAGATTGATCAATGATGAAATAAATTTAAATTTCATTGTCATTGGAGAGATAAAAAAATTCTACTATTATTGAAGCACTCAGTGGAACACTGATCATCAACCCATGAATTGTTATAATTTTTCAAGGGTTTCCTCTAATGAATCATATCAAATTACGAGGGTTATTTGGATGAACCTAGTTTTATCCAATAATTTGGATTAAATACAGTATATTAAGTCATGTTATATAATATATAATAAATACATTAATTAATTTCTTATATTATTAATCCACCCACACCTGCACTTAACACAAACACCAAACACACAGAATTATTAAATCACGCTTAGGGAAAAACCTTCATTTTGGATGTAATGGTAGTCTAAGATTTACACTCAAAGACATTATTTGGAATTAATTACATTTTTCTAAAAAAAGGATTGAATGATAAAATATATTAAATATTTCTATTATATCAACACAAATCCTCCCTAAGCTCTGGAATCCGTCACTCACCCATCACTTCATCATGAAAATACTCTTTTATATATTCCAAAAAATTTCAAGTAAAAAACAAGAGTTGTTAAAATTACTATAACATCATGTGAAATGAAACATTAGTTGGCCACTATACCTCTATATACTTCATTCCACTGATTATAATAGCACAGTGGACTTGCAGTGCATTTTGTGGAAAAGTTTCATCATATTCTTTATGATATTGTTTCAAGTTAATGTTTTATTACATAAGATTGTACCATGAAATTATAATCCAAAAATAGTGAAGTGTTCTTCCCCTCCTTATACATATTCATTTTCCCTAAACTACATAAATCATTTTGTCCCATGTTAATCTTCCTCCAATTTTTTATTTCATTCATTTCATCATGTACAAACCACTAACTTCCCAAGAATCATGGAATTTGCATAATAGTTCACAAATAAGTTACTAGTTTATTGGGACACAAGCCCACAAGTTCACATGCTCATATGCTAGTGGCTTCCAACAATCCGGGAGGATGTATAGTTTAATGGTAGGGAGACTATACCATCTATATAAGAGTAAAAAATAATGTAAATGAAGATATAAAATCCAACCATATAATATGTAAAATAGATATATGGTATTATAGAATCCCTATATACAGTTGAATTCATGATGGTGAAAAATACATGTCAGGAATTTCATGGAAGAAATAATAGAAATAGTACTACACCAATCAAATGAAAACAATATACAAAAACTAATAAGATCCCTGAGAATCATAAATCCCAAATTATGCTTATTGTCCCATGATATCAACCTAATAAAGAAATAAATAGTTCATATTAGGGTTCTTTCATTTATCATTTCATATATCCATGAAATAGACCCGAGTACCAAGTGGTTGGATGAATAGAGATTGAGTAAAAATCAGCAGGCCACCACCAATGGTCTCTAATAAAAATAGTTTCAATGAATAAAAAATATGATACTGTGAAGATATAAAAATTTAATGTAGTAAACTAAGAAAACCCTATTGAACTATGTAACTTTGTGGGATACCCGACCAACACTACCTACATCATCCTACGTTAGATATCTCAGATCATGTAATATTCTAATGGGTTTGGTGACTGAAGGAATATTTCTAAGGAAATCAAGAATAAATAATGATATGGAATCTATTGGATTTTTCTTGGAATTCCTACCCACATCACCCATTTTGAATCCATGGAAGTCCCATGATATTCATATTTTTTAATTTTCTAATCCAAATTATAGTGATTAATACATGGTGATTAGTATATGGATATATTGTGAAATATAAGGGATGTATCCTTGAAATTATAATCATAATATTTTATAACTAAACTAAGAAAATATATCTATTAAATTTAGGGAAGGTATAGATTTGAATCCCAGGGGAAGAACTGATGACTTCCATATCTTTGTGAATCAATCCAAATAAATGAAATCAACCTGAACAATATAGTTTTTTAGAATTTAACTAGGAATCTATGATGAATAGCCATCACTTACAATGGATTTTGACACAAACCTAATATAAGAAAGGTATACCAATAGGAACTCACATCAATGAGTTAGTTGGAATACTTTGTGTTCATTTGAGTAAATACATAGATTGAATCTATTGATTTCTCTAGAATTTACACAAAATTTATATTTTGAACAAATTCCATATTTATTAACCAAATAATCAAGGTTTATAATTCATAAGTGACATGTAAAATTTTCATGTCTATGATTTTATAAAAATTATATCACAATCCTGGTGGTTTCATCCAAGGTTTCCCATGAGGCACCCACATTATTTCACAATGTTAATATTCCATTACTCTTAAAATTATGTAATGATAATGGTATTCATGATATATAATTTAACCATGACACCATTATTATTTTTATTGTACTAAATTTATCTAATACATACCCAAATTCACCAATTAATAATAAAATATTTTAAGTGATAAGAAAAACACACCCAAATTGTTTATTTGGTTACGAAAAAGACAAATTATGGTTTTGATAAATTAAATTTTGGGCAGACAGTAAGGTGTGTTTTGGTTACATTTAAATTAACGTTGTTATGGGTTTTAAGAAAAAAAAACTCATTAAGGGAATGTTTGGGTTAAAAATGTCAACTTATTATTGTGTTTGGAATGCCTGTCATATGTATAAGCCATGATTTAGGTGAAAATTTGAATGAATAAAAATTCTAGGTCCAACAACTGCGAACACCGGTGGCTAACACAATGAATCATTTTATAAATGAAGATAAATTTAGTGAAATAATGTAGAAAACCTACTTAGGGATCATCTAAGACTCTTTATCATGTATTAAACTCATATATTATCATTAATGAGAAAATATCTGAATAAGAAAAAATACATAAAAATTCTATATTTTATCTTCTATGGAGGTAATACGGCCAATAGAAAAAAATTTACTTAAAATTTATAAAATGAGTGTGAGAATTAACTCAATATTTACTACACATAAATTAGAACACACAACACTAAATAATCAATGGAGAACAAAAAATAGAGGATGAGAAATGGGTGCACTATCATTCTTCTATGAGAGTTTAAATGTGAGAAAAAAATGAACTTCAGTGTTAAAAGAGGGGGAGGATGTTTGGATGGACCAAAATTATATGTTTTATTTCAAGAAAAACTATTAGGAATTTCAATGGTCAATGCGTACCCATTCTCCACCTAGTGGACCCAGTGGATCTATTGGGATTTTGATTACACCACTGTCTGAATAGTGGTGGTTTACCATCTAGCCATTGGGAATGTAGTAGCCTGCTACATTTTCAGCATTAGCTTCATGTGTTTTGGTATGATACTACCTTGAAACCAACACATAGAAACACGCATAACATGATAAAAAATTTGGTATATCCAAAAATAATGGATTCTATATATATACCAATACATTTCATTCATAAATATCATATATTGTTATAAGAATATTCAATACATAATATTATGATCCTTACTAAAATAATATAGGTTTAATGTCTTTAGAAATGTTGATACATTAAAAAATTTTAACACATGGTCTACATTATCCCCCAATAAGTAATTTAAATGTATCACCCTTATTATAAATATCAATTATAAAACTTTTCTTAATTACATAGGGAAAGGAAACATAAGAATGGGTGAGATCATATACTCATTAAGGGTAAAAAATAGATATATTAGTGGTTAAATAAAAATAATATAATTATAAGGGTATGAGTACATGTGATTTGCATTTAAAATCCATTCCCGAGAAATTATATATCATAATATTTAGTCATGGAATAAATTTTGGAAGTTCATAAGAGATGAATCATAATGATATCAATGAATACTATCCATGGGAGCATAAAATTTTCCAAAGGCATACTTTTTTTTGCATTCAAATAAGAAAAAAAACCATTTCATTAGTCAAGGGTCACTTCTAGTACTACAATAGAATATTAGGCTATATTCCCATTCTATCTCCTCCTTAGTCAATGTTAACTCGAAATACTATAACATTGGATAATGTCCCATATTTACCATGGTTCACTTCCCATTCCTGTATATATAATCTAATGAGAAATTAATATTTACACAATTCATTATAGGGATATATAATATTATTATTACCTATATCATAATTAATATAATATATATTTGTGTAACATGTTTATAAGATTCATCATATAACAACCCATTGAAATGAAATTAGTTACATAAATATTTCATCATTTTATCCTATCATAATCCATTGGAAAAATAAATTTCATTATGGTTTCAAAAAAAATTATTTAACCAGCATGAATGAAACGAGTTTCATATTATCATCCATAAATAGTCATCATAATAATACATTACAAGAAGATAAGTTTATGTGATCATTACATCATGTCCCTAATAAATCATAAACAATATTAAATGATGTTATCATCGATGAAAAAGTACTTCAAAATATCACTAGAAAATTTGTTGAGAAAAATAACCATATCACTTTGAAATCAAATGTTTAAAATATAAAATATTCATTTTTTGGAAAACATTATATTTTTAAATAACAATAGAAACTTTTATTGGATTCTTTAAATTATTGAGGTGTTAGGAGGGTGGTAAATTCCATTCATTCTGTTTACGTTAAAACAAAGATGTTTTTAACATTTTTTATAAAAGGATTAATGTAACCTATTCTAAAAAGTAATATAATATTTAATTTAAATAATTTTATTAAAATTTAACCTCATATAAAAAATAATTTAAAAATTTATTGGAGATTTGTAATAACATTCTTGAAATTATTTTAGAAAATAAGGATTTTTGATCAAAGGATAAATTTTTTTGCTTCTGCATAAAAATATTTATGTACTTTAATTAGTCCTTAAATAGAGTAAAATGAATTTAAAACATGTAATATATATATATAACTATATTATAATGACATTCATGGGTTAATTGAGAGATATTTCATTAATTTTCTTCATCTGAAACATAATTATAAACAATCCTGATAAATAACGAGATTGTAACATAAATCCCTTACCACAATGGTAATATTCGAATCAAAACCTCATGAAAGAGAGGACCTTGTAAGGATATGTAAATCAACATAATTTTCCTAATAATAACCATAAAATATATTCATGGGTAGTATATACACCACAAAAAGGAAACTACTGGTGAATATTACATGTTCTCATAAAAATAAATGTGATACAAAAATCCCTTACTTCATGTTTGACTCGATATTATGTCTCTATATCCTAATGTATAATAAAGTATAATTTATTATAATTATATAAAATAATCATTTATATACTTATAATGTCTTATATTATCCACTTATAACATTTTAACATAGATATATTAATAATTACTCCTTAAAATTATATTTTGTTTATAATGACTATTGCATTTTTCATGAGAATTTCAATTCAGTATGTCTTTTCCATGAACATTGGTACTTGTAAAATCATCTCCATAATGTTAATAATGAAATGAATATCATATATATTCATTATACATATACATACATATATATATATATATATATATTTCCGTAAATTATATATATTGAAAAATGAATTACACCGTTCATAGAGACAGTCGGTCGTGCATTCACATGAATGGTGTTTTTAATTTTCAATGAATCAAATGAAAGAATATTAAATAATAATTAAAATTTAATGAATAATTATTAAATAAAATATAATAATTATGTCTATCCATATTACAATCCATGTGATCAGGAAATAAAAAATTAATTCCATCGCTTCATGGAGTTGGTATTCCACAAGAATAGATGTGCGACATTTTCGTTTTCCAATGGATTGGAATGTAAGAAGTTATATATGATATTATAATTAAAAAATTATAAATATTTCAAAAATATCATTTATAAACATTTAAAACATTATAGCACTCATCCATTAATGATCTTGAGGGAAAATGAATTGTATCACAACGTTGTGTCCATAATCCACACGTATACAGAACCCATATTTTGCATCCCATTTGATAAGGAATATACGAAAAATGGTGGTTCAATAGTAATTCAAGAATTTAAATAATTAATTATTGTGAATTTTTTAATTTATATTTAATACAACATTATTAGATTATGTAGAAGAGTAAGTAGATTGAAAGAGGTTGGGTAGGATGATTATGTTTTTTTTCAGTAGGCCCCATATAGATCCTATCTCAAGGATCATAGGAATGGTCTTTTAAGAATAAAATAACCTCTAATTAGCGTATATTTAATTTTATAAGATATTCGGTCATGATTTGGTTGATGTAAATGACTCAAATCTATGTAAAGAAGGGAAGGGGGTTTTGTTTTAGAATTAGGGGAGAGGACACAAATGAAATTTCATAAAAGATTACAATATAATAATTCCATAATTAAGGTAAATGATTCAAAAAGGCCAAATCATCAAGATGTATATTTTATTATGTCTAAATATGTTCTTGAAATAGGATATATATATGTTTAATAGGAAAAATACCTTAATATCATGGTTTAACCCTCCTAGTAAACCCATTTTCACATTAACCATGTGAACAAATAATATTAATATTTTTATTATTAATTATAACAAAAACATAAGTGTAAATAATTTAAAATTATTGGTTTTGATATTAAACATAATTAATTAATTTAATAAAATTAAATTAACATAATTTGAATAATTGAATTTATATTAAAACCTACAAAACATGACGAAAACAGTTTTCTAAAAAAAAATATTTTTTAAGTATTAAATAGTTATATACAAAAATAAATCCTAAATTTGATTATATTGACCATAAATATGTTAATAAGTTTATAACATAAACTAATATTACTTTTCAAATTATTTTAATAAAAAATGTAACTTTATAAATTGTTGAAATAAAAAGAAAATTTTCAAAAACAATTAGTATTTGTCAATATTCATTGAAAAATAAGACCTTTCAGAATATACTTTGAATTTCACACTTAGATAATTTTTACATAATTATTTGAATATTTAATTAATCTATTTTTAATTTTGTTTTTAAAAATTTCAAAAAATTAATTTTTTTATTTACACACAAAAGAAATAAAGACAAATTTTTAGGAAAAATGAATTTTTAATGATTATTATTTCATTATTAAAAATTGATAACTTATTTATCAATATGTTTTAAATAACTTATGTAAGACCCCAAGCTTCCACGATATGTTTCCCTTTGAATAATGCAATAACTTGCATTGTACACAACTTCGAGATTCTAACACACTACGACCAATCAAAGTAGCCATTTTGAATAGTAATACCCAATTTTTGAAATTTTATAATTTTTAACTCTCAAAATGGACTTAATTTTTGGAATCGGAATATCGAAATTATCCTAGGGTAAAATTTTGGTTCTTTTCGGATAACTTTTATATTTTGATAAATAGTGAAAATTACTAAATTTTAATTAAAAACAACTTTTTTAATCAAAATAATTAATAGTGATAAATTATGAATTTGAGTGGTTTTAAAGTACATTTATGATATATTTTTACCATTTAATACAATTTTGGTAATTGAACATAATTCCACATTTAAACCAGTCATAAACAAGTGTCAATCTTTTGATAGTTATTATCTCTTAAGAACACATTTTTTTTGTTTTAACGGGAATTAATTTTAAATTAATTTCTTCCACTTCTGTGCTTTGAATTTAGAAAAAAGGATACTATATTTGGAATCCGGAGATCCATATTGTTTAAATAGGTAACTTTATTTTTAGACATTTTGAATAATTACTTCGGTAAATATTTTATTTACCATGGTTAAAGGGTAAATCCTGTAAATAAGGGTAAAAAATAATATTATAATAATCTTAATTTACCCTAAAACGTTTCCTAACCCTATTTTTTGATATATTTCCGACAATGGGAATATTTGGGTCGATTTTGGGACCCCATGGAGCCACTTGTAAGAGATAAGGACACTTTATATTAATTAAGTTATAGTAAATACAAAAATGACATAAGCATATATCTTTTAGAAATACAAATTTAACATAGGGTTATATATGTTATATATTAGAATATAAATATTCATTATAAATATAAAAAACTTTCCTACATAATGGTATTTTATTTATAATTTTTAGACGTTGAATAATTAAATTTATTTATGACACAATAATGATGTAGTATTGTTTTTATGAATGAATAAATCAAACAATTGGTATTATAAATGTTAAAATAAATATAATTTGAAATTTTTTATGACATAGACGAATTTTATTGGTTAATATGACATATTTATATTGATTAAATGAATTTGGTTCGAAATAATAATGTTGTTATGACTTTAACAAAAATCAATTATTGAATAGTGTCAAAATTGACATAAATGAGTTTTTAAAACAAATATTATATTATTAATTGATATTATCTTCCTAAAAATATAAGGATCGGCCAAAAGACTTATATCATGATAGGTATATCATTAATGGACCACTTGGGGGTCTCTTGGATGTATATAGTATATTTATTAACTCTATAATATAAATATACAAAGTGACATGGTAAATGTCAAACTAATTAACTAAGAGTTAAAACTAAAAGATAAGGTTAATATAATGACCCAAACCTATCTAAAATCTATTTTTTGATAGTATTTAGACCCATCCCCATCTTAGACTTTGAATAATTCACTTTGGAGCCATTATAAACCAAATAAGAATTTATTATAAATTAATACATTAAGTTTTCCCTAAAGAGCCCCCCTCCCCCTTATAAAAGGACACCATTTCTAACCAATTATTCATACCTTCAATGCCTTCTATTTCAGAAAAACTTTTCCTAAATACCCTCTCAACTATCCTACCTTATTCTTAGAGGCCTTCCTTTAGTCAGAAATCCAACCTATGGATCCCTTTTGATCAAATCAAAAGGAAGAACCTGAAGAAGAGGTAACGTTTTCACCACCCTCTTTCGAGTTCAATTCTTCTTCAAAATATTATTTCATTATTATTACCAATCTAAAATAATAACTCCATTATCTTATATATACTGTGATGTTATTATAATTATGGTACAACCATATTCAGTATTCTATCCATCCTTTGAATGACATGTCACCATACGTGCGTACGTACAGCTTACCATCTCCACGTCATGGTGTAATTGTTATTCAAAACATTATTGTTAGGATGGGTATGATAATGAAGTGTAATTGATGTAAATAATAAATATAACTTGATAATGATTCTGTATATATGATATAATATCAAAATATATATTATTTTAATATCAAAATAATGATATTGTCGCTCGTGCGTACGTACGGACTACTGTCTCCACGAACTCGATGAGATTTATTCCCAATCGTATCCATGACAGTCTAATTCTCATTTTATGATTAAAAATAATGTTTAAGGACTTGATATAATTCTGTATATGAATAATATACAACATATACATTACAAACACGACTTATGTATCAAAAAATATAAAATAAAACTAGTAAGTTAACACCCGAAACGACGATAATACTAACACATTATTAACAAAGCAGTGTTAAAAGATCATATATGATATCATATTAATGTATATTATTCTTGTATAATTTAATAAAAATTATTTCACCATTATACAGGAGGTTAACCTACCCTCAACCAAGGAAAAGTACAAGGTAATGGTTTATTTCACAATCTCTTCATTATCTGAGGTTGTTTATACGTAATTATCTACTAGGACCTCTTTATCATCCACATCCATGTTTCTTAAAAATGTTTTTCAAAAAATTATTACTATTTTACATAATATGGGTTAAAGTCATTTATAACCTTTTTTGAATTTTTATAAGAAGTCTATAAAGGAATATTTCTGTCGTTTTCCAAACAAGGTACTTTTTAACCGTTTCGACAGAATTAAGGTAAGAATGTGTTTTTAACTTATACGGCGGGTGCGGCTATTTTCCATTGTTATAAAATCATTGAAGATACCCTTACATTCTTATAAGAATATTTTGAAAGTAAATGTTTTATTTTATATTTATGCGACCTTTAAATAATTTCAAAATAAATATTTTAAGAATTTGTGAAAGGTACTCTTTATCAAGATCAGAATTTTAAATGTTTTAATGATTTATATTTATAAATATTTTTAATTAATGTCCATGTTTTGAAAATTATATTAATTATTTATTTATATTGACATGAATGTTTTTAAATGCTATTTCTTTTAAAAAGTTTCAAAGTGGTATGGGACTTTGTTTCAAAAATCTCTTCGAAACTACTTCCATTATAAATGTGTGACTTTTAAATGATTTCAAAAAAGTGATATTTCTCTCAAATAGTTTTGATTTCATCTATGTGAACATCATTTGATGGTTTTTAATCTTATTTGAAGTTGATTTATTATGATACAAAACTTCCATATTGTATTGAAGGTTTTGTGATGTGTTTGACTGTGGATGTGTTATTTCAATACACTTCATGGTTTATGGAGAAAGTATTGACATTTTGTATGCTAGTTTTAATACGAATGTTTATGTTATGTTTAAACCTATTCATATGAGGAATGAATTGGACTTAATATGTGATGAGTAGATCCCACTATAGCTCCTTGATACATCGGTTGGTCTCT
Organism: Viscum album; assembly: GCA_963277665.1. Lineage (NCBI taxonomy): Eukaryota > Viridiplantae > Streptophyta > Magnoliopsida > Santalales > Viscaceae > Viscum > Viscum album. The sequence continues at coordinate 1,750,722,936 of OY728126.1, forward strand.
TGAGACAAACTAGTGTCTCGACCCAAGGCCTCGACGAAATCTAATTTGTAGTCTTGGAACGAGGCCTTGACTATGTGGTTATGATAGTATGGCATTATGCATTCCATCATTATGAAAGTGGTTTTCGATATTTCATGTGATTATTCGACTAGTAGAATATCCATCTGAATAGGTAAATGGAATTATTTCAATTTATTTTTTACATGTTTTGTTGAAGTTTAAGTTTAAAAGGCTTTTGTTTTAGTTATTAATTGCCTTAAATGTTTATATTTATTTAAGAATGTTTCCACTATATTTTTATCCTTACTGAGCATCTGAGATCACCCCTTTCAATGTTTTATTTTTCCCAGGATGTGAAGAATTATTTTATAAATGACATGTAGGGATAGTATGAGGGAATATGAAGACAATACTTGGATGTAGGTTTTCACTTTATTATGTATTGTAAAACTTATGAATGTATCTAGTGTTTCCAAGGCTGCTAAACCGATCGGTCCTTCAGGACATGATCTTTTGTGATCATGACAATGTATTAAAATAATGCACCAACTCTGGGTAAATGGGATCAGGTTGTCATAGTTGGTATCATAGGAAGTTTATAAATAACCTTTGAAACTAGATTTAGATAAACTCTGATTAGAGAACATTACCCTAAGATAGACATTGAGGATTATTATAGAAGAACTTCCTAGAATTTTGTTATTGTAGAGATTTTGTAATTTTTTTGAGAAATACATCCTTGTCTGGATACGAGAAAGTAGAGGCGGCTCGAGAACAGAAGTACCTAGGTGTAAAACCCGAAAACACCACTTTGATCTAGACATGAATGGGAACTAGTGCACGACAACGGGCCTTACTACACTCTTGGTTACGACACTCCCATGGGATATGCTTAGGATAATTCTAATTTTATTTACAAACCATTATGAAGGGATTATGAGTACATACTTCTTCAAAGAAAACATTTTTATTATTATGGATTATATCCATAAACTATTTAATGTATGTTAAGTTTTTTTACAAGTTTGGGATTAGGTATTTCTATTCATAAACTAATCCAGTGTATGCCATTGTTTAGAAATGGCACCTAGTGGATGAAATGGAAACTATATCAATACACGCACTCCATGTAGGGATTTCCCTCCTTCTCAAGATAATTATAGTGGTGCTAGTGACGCAACTTGTGATGATCAGCTAATCACCATCATGGGACAACTCACTCAGGTTATGAATAATAACCTTACCCGTATAGGGCACCCCGATCCGCAGCGTGGAGGAACAATGTTAGATCGCTTCATGAGGAAAAAACCACCAAAATTCAATGGGGGTACAAATCCACCAGTAGCTGAGAAATGGATAAGTTCCCTATAGAAAATATTTCAGGCTTTGGGGAGTAGTGAAAGGTAAATGGTTATCATTGAAGTTTACCGCCTCAATGGAGATGTTGATCAATGGTGGTAATTAATTCAAAACACAAAGGAATATGAAGAAGTATCAAGAATGGAATAGAGGTATTTTAATATGATTTTATTAGAAAAATAGTTTCCTCATGACCATAGAGTAGATATGGAAAGACAATTTCTCAGTCTGAGGAGAAAGGAGGATGAGAATGTCACAAAGTATTAAGCTAACTTTACAAGGTTAGCAAGGCATGCAGTAGATTATATACATGACCCAAGTAGTAAGATTTATTGTTTCTTTGATGGTTTAAAACCATTTCTCCATCGAGCATTAGTCTCACAATACTTCTCGTCATACGAAGACATTGTATCATGTGCTATAAAGACAAAAAATTAATTCTCTAAATATTTTGACCATAAAGTAAAGAAAGAGAAGAAGAGAATGGTAGAACAAGAGACATATAAAGGGAAAAAGGGAAAGAAGGATTTTTCATTATGTGATAATTTTGGGAAGAAACACCCCGGTACTTACCTAAAAGAAATTGGAGTTTGTTACAAATGTAGAGAAAAATGTCACCAGGCTCGTGATTGCAAGGGAAAGAAAGACGTTGTCAATGTTGAATGCTATAATTGTGGAGAACTGGGGAATTATGTAAATGAAAGCCCTAAGTTCCAAGGAAACTTAACTCAGAAAAGGCCAAGGGATAATGTCCAGTCTTATGCTGTTACTACATTTGATGTGGAATAATTAATGTATATGTTTTTTTGGACTCAAGGATTATATTCTGGTTATAAGAATAATGTGATATATATAAGGATTATACTACAGTACTTGTTGTTTTCATTAAGGTTTTAATATAACTAAGGTAATCATATTTTCATAATGTGACAATAATATAATATTTACTTTGTCTGGGGAATCTGATGTGACAACTAATTTTGGAATTTAGATACCTTTTATAGAGAGTATGGACAGAGGTAATTTGGATAACTATAATGTTCGGAGTGGATTAATTTGGACACTGGATAGTATTGTTTAAGGTTAAAACAATTCTAATGATAAATTTTTGGAATATTATGATACTATAGTTTTAGGAAAAGGATATCCTGCTGGTCGGGAGATACCCCGTCACGTCTAACAAAGCTACAGGAATCGAACCTACATCCATAGTGCGACAGGCCTTTATTACCTACCACAAGACTGTAGGAAGTCCCTGGTCATTACAAAGTATTCATATTAATTTTTATTGTATATATTAATGTTTTATTCTTATACTATTAGGATTAATATAATATTTTCGAGTTCTATTATCTTTTGGAGTGAAAGATGAGTTTGTGGTAGAAATTAGTTGAAGGATGAAACTCTACTTTTCAAGTGTATATATATATGTATATATATATATTTTTCTTATTCTATGAAGAAACTAATTCATAAACATTAGGTAAGGGATCTAAAAACCAAAATTTATTTATCATAATACCTTATGTTTTGTTTAACCAATGATATTTTAAATCATCATAGATTGATGGGTTTGAGGCCCTCAATTCTACAATTGTTTGTGACTGATGACCTCAATCACTCCCTCTAAATATTTACGTATTTCCTCCAATTATGTGTCTCTAATTTCCATAAAGTTTCTCCAAATCGAGGTCATAATTTGGTGGTGACCCTTCCATTTCACGTTTCCACTTATTAAGACTAAATTTTATTAACCCAATTTCCGATGTGGGTTTTCCCAAAAAAATATTTTTTATTTTCAACCTTTTATTTTCAAAGAACAATTTCAAATTGCGAGGATGAAATTTATTGAATGACGGGAGAATGTAACACCCCAAGATTCCACGGTACGTTTCCCTTTGAATAATGCAATATCTTGCATTGTACACAACTTCGAGGTTCTAACACACTGCGACCAATCAAAGTAACTATTACGAATAATAATACCCACTTTTTGAAATTTTATACATTTTATCTCTAAAAATGGACTTCATTTTTGGATTTTGAATATCGAAATTATCCTAGGGTAAAATTTTTGTACTTTTCAGATAACTTTTATATTTTGATGAATAGTTAGAATTACTAAATTGTAATTAAAAACAAATTTTTAAATCAAAATAATTAATAGTGATAAATTATGAATTTGAGTGGTTTTAAAGTATATTTAGAATATATATTTTTACCATTTAATACAATTTTTTTCATTGAACTTAATATCACATTTAAACCGGACATAAAAAAGTGTCAATCTTTTGATAATTATTATCTCTTAAAAACACGCTTTTATGTTTTAATAACGGGAATTAATTTTAAATTAATTTCTGAAACTTCTATGTTTTTAATTTATAAAATATGATTCCATATTTGGAATCAGGAGGTCCAAATTTTGTAAATAGGTAACTTTTATTTTATACTTTTTGAATAATTACTTCGGTAAATATTGTATTTACCATGGTTGAAGGGTAAATCCGGTAAATAAGGGTAAAAGAATAATATTATAATAATATTAATTTATCATAAAATGTGTCCTAACCCTATTGGGTGTTACATTTCTGCCCAAAGGCATCTTTTGGTCTATTTTGGGACCCCATGGATTCACTTTTTGGTGATAAGGGCACTTTATATTAATTAAGTTAAAGTAAATACAAAAATGACGTAAGCATATATCTTTTAGAAAAACAATTTTTACATAGTGTTATATATGTTATAATTTATACTATAAATATTAATTAGAAACATAAAAATATTTCCTACATAATGGTATTTTATTTATAATTTTTAGACATTTAATAATTAAATTTATTATATGACACAATAATAATGCAGTATTTTCCTTATTAATGAATGAATCAAACAATTGGTATTAGAAATGTTAAAATAAATATAATTTGAAATTTTTGATGACATAAAAGAATTATATTGGTTAATATGACATGTTATTATTGATTAAATAAATTTGGTTCGAATTAATTAAGTTTTTACGACTTTAACAAAACTCAATTATTGAATAGTGTCACAATTGACATAAATGAGTATCTAAAAATAAATTATATTATTAATTGTTATTCTATTCATTAAAATATAATGTTAGGCCAAAGGACTTATATAATGATAGATTTATTATTAATGGACCAATTGGGGGTCTCTTGTATGTAGATATTAAGTTTATTATCTATATAATATAAAAATAAAAAGTGACATGGTGAATGTCAAACTAATTAACTAAGAGTTAAAACTAAAGGATAATGTTATTATAATGACCCAAACCTATCTAAAATCTATTGGTTGAAATAATTTATACCTATACCCATCTTATAATTTGAATAATCTACTTTTGATCCATTATAAACCAAATATGAATTTATTATAAATTAATACTTTAAGTTTTTCCTAAAGAGCCCCTCCTACCCTTATAAAAGAACCCCACTTCTAACCAATTCTTAATACCTTAAAAGCCTTTTATTTCAGCCAAACTCTAACCAAATACCCTCTCAACTATCGTCTATTAATCCTAGAGGCCTTCCTTTAGTCAGAAATCGAATCTAAGGATCACTTTTGATCAAACAAAAGGAAGAACCTGAAGAAGAGGTAACGTTTTCACCACCCTCTTTCAAGTGCCATTCTTCTTCAAATTATTATTTCTTTATTATTTCCATTATAAAATAATAACTATAGTATCTTATATATACTGTGATGTTATTATAAATATGGTACAACAATATTCAGTATTTTATCCATCCTTTGAATGACATGTCACCGTACGTGCGTACGTACGGCTTACCGTCTCCACGTCATGGTGTAATTATTATTCAAAACATTATTATTTGGATGGGTATGATAATGATGTGTAATTTATGTAAATAATAAATAAAACTTGATAATGATTTTTTATATATGATATAATATCCAATTATATAATAATTAAATATCAAAAGAATGATATTGTTGCTCATGCGTATGTACGGACTACCGTCTCCACAAATGCGATGAGATTAATCCCCATCATATCAATGCAAGTCTAATTATAATTTGATGATTAAAAATAATGTTTAAGGACTTGATATAATTATTTATATGAAAATGATACAACCTATTCATTACAAATACGACTTATGTAACAAAACATATAAAAGAAAATGAGTAAGTTAACACCCAAAACGACGATAATACTAAGACATTATTAACAAAGCAATGTTAAAAGATCATATATGATATCATATTAATTTATATGATTCATGTATAATTTAATAACAATTATTTCACCATTATAAATGAGGTTAGCCTACCCTCAACCAAGGAAAAGTAGAAGGTAAGGGTTTATTTCACAATCTCTTCATTATCTGAGGTTGTTTATACGTAATTATCTACTGGGACATCTTTACCATCCACATCCATGTTTTGTAAAAATGTTTATCAAAACTTTCTTACTATTTTACAGAATATGGGTTAAAGTAATTTATACCCTTGTTTGAATTTTTATAAGATGTTTATAAATGAATCTTTCCTTAGTTTTCCAAACAAGGTCCTTTTAACATTTTCGACAGAATTAAGGTAAGAATGTTTTTTTTAAACTTATACGGCGGGTGCGGCTATTTTCCACCGTTATAAAATCATCGAAGCTTCACTTAAAAGATTATAGGAATATTTTGAAAGTAGGTGTTTTATTTTATAATTAAGTTACCTTTAAATGATTTCAAAATAAATATTTTAAGAATTTGTGAAAGGTACTCTTTATCAAGATCATAATTTTAAATGTTTTAAAGATTTATCTTTCTAAATATTTTTAATTAATGTACATATTTTCAAAATAATTTTCAGGATTTATTTATATTTACATGAATGTTTTGAAATGATATTTATTTTCAAAAGTTTCAGAGTGGTATGGGACACTTTGATTCAAAAATATCTTTTAAATTACTTCCTTTATAAATGTGTGACTTTTAAATGATTTCAAAAAAAGGGATATTTCTCTAAAAAAGATTTTATTTCATCTATGTCAACATCTTTTGATGGATTTTAAGCTTATTTGAAGTTGATTTATTATGATACAAAACTTCCATATTGTATTGAAGGTTTTGTGATATGTTTGACTATGGATGTGTTATTTCTATACCATTCATGGTTTATGGAGAAAGTATTGACATTTTGTATGCTAGTTTTAATACGAATGTTTATGTTATGTTTAAACCTGTTCATATGTGGAATGCATTGGACTTAATAATTGACGGGTGGAGCCCGCTATAGCTCCTTGATGCATCGGTAGGTCTAATGAGACAAACTAGTGTCTTGGCACAAGGCCTTGAAAAAATCTTAATTGTAGTCTTGGAACGAGGCCTTGACTATGTGGTTGTGATAGTCTGACATTATGCATTCCATCATTATGAAAGTGGTTATCAATATTGAATGTGATTATTCGACTAGTAGAATATCCATGTGAATAAGTAAATGGAATTATTTCAATTTATTTTTTCCATGTTATGTTGAAGTTCGTGTTTAAAAGGCTTTTGTTTTAGTTATGCATTTCCTTAAATGTTTATGTTTATTTAAGAACGTTTCCGTTATATTTTTATCCTTACTGAGCATTTGAGCTCACCCCTTTCAATGTTTTATTTTTTCTAGGATGTGAAGAAGTATTTTATGAATGACCTGCAGGGATAGTATGAGGGAATATGAAGACAAGATTGTTTTTGTAGTTTTTCACTTCATTATGTAATGTAAGACTTATGAATGTATCTAATGTTTCCAAGGCTACTAAACCGATCGGTCCTTCGGGACTTGATCTTTTGTGATCACGCCAATGTATTAAAATAATGCACCGACTCTGGGTAACTGGGGTCGGGGCGTTACAACATAAATGTGTATAAATAATTTTTAATAATGTTTTATTTATATAAACTTCACCAATTCAAAATAATGGTTAAACAATATACTATATTATAGTTCATTTAGGCTATAGTTTGAGTGTATCACATGCTATCAAAGAAATTAAATTTATTTGAAGAGGGTATTTTATTAAATATCATGGTGTCACATTCTAACCACCAAAATATGACTTTCAACTCTTAAATTTCATCACTCCAACATAAAAAAAATGACAATATCATTTTACAAAACAACCTTGGGCTTTTTGTAGCTTCTATGAATTTCTAATTCTTCTAGGGAACTTTAACAAGGCGAGTAGACTTGTTTCATAGCTCTTTGTCTCTATGAACCAAGGATTATATTGGTTATTCATCATAAGAGAGATCATGATATCCTGATAAAATCTATATGTATATTAAATGTGATGGATTATTTATGTACATTATTAGAATAGATACATGGAAACCATCATGAACTTGAGTGAGGTTTGGTGGGAATTATATGTGATAAGCTAGCACCTATACTCCCTAAAGAATATCTGGGGTCCAATATAAATAGATATCAGATTTCCCTTCTTTATAAATCTCACAACCTTTATATTTATTGAAATTTTAATAAATACAATCTCACAAACATTTAATTCCAATTTTTTCTTATGATTATTAGCATAATTTTATTTGACTTCAACCTATCTTGATGTACTACTGAATAGATCTGAATTTTTCCCAATTTCATTTACTAGATATTTCCCCAATAGATTTTTCTTCACTATCATAATACCATCACATTTTAGTTATATAATTATTTACATATAAAACTTATTAAGAAGCCTTATTAATGGTCGAGTAAAATCTATTATTTTTAGAAAACATCATTAGTGGAAGGTACTGATACCAACCACATTTGAAATCTATAGAATAAGATCTAAGAATATATTATAAGTTTTAAATGGTTCCCATATATTGAGCACATGTCTAAGGATAATAAGATGTTTTTAAACACAATTCTTAATCTCTATCTTACTAAATACTTTTCTAGAACAATAATTTAAACATCAAGTCCTGATATGATATAAAAGAATTTGGTACTCGATAAAACATCACCACTTAATTAATATATATTATGGAAATATGATCTAGGTTGAAATTTTCTCTGGTAGAAATGAATTATTTCAAAATTTTAATGCAATATATTATAACCCTAATAGCATTATAGACATTAAATATTTTGGGGAGCTCGATAAAAAATCTATATTTATTTTTTCCCATTTATATTTTTATATGAATAATGGTTGTATAATTACATTAGCCTTCTATGTCATATCCTTAACTTTTTGACATACAAAGAACCATTTTATATACTCTAAAATATCTCTCTTAATAATTACCACTATAAATACTCTTTTAGATCACTATACATATTCATACATCCAGGATGAATAATGAATGATGAAATATGAGTTTAATCCAATAAATCCTTATTAAAATTTAGTATATATGATATAAATAAAATGTTACTTCACCACATCATTAAATCATAATAATGGTTGAAATAAAGAATATTTCTCAAATTTTTTCTAGATCAACATCATCCTTATGATCCTTTTTAATATTCACACAAATAGATGGTGGGATAGTAATTTTTGTAAGTTAATTTTTCTACCCTTACTCGAATATTTCTATTTCCATAATTTCCAAAACAAAAAATATTAGATTTTTTATCATCTTAATATAAAATATATCGTGATAATGTTGACTCAAAGAATATTCCAACTTGTGCACTTCCCCATTGTGGTATTGTATTGAGATGTCATAATATTTAATCAACTCCAACCATCTTATCTGTTGTATATTCAAATATTTTTGAGTTAATATATAAATTAAAATTTTATGATGAATATATAGATTAAAAAATTATCCATAAATATAATCCATAAATATACATAATGAAAAAATATTTGTAACTAACTTCAAATCATATGTTGGGTAATTTTTCTCTTGAACCATCATTTTTGGGAATAAGATACAACAATATTATTCTACATGTGGATTAATCTTGGCCTCTTATTCAATTTATTACTATAGATTATAAACCCCTCACTAATATAGGGTAGTGCAATCAATGATTCTTTTGAATAACCTTGGCTTCAGTTCATTGTTTTTTTTCACATTCATCGATCTAAAGAAACTTGGATCCCTTCTGACTTAACACAGCGAGTGGACTAGATAACCGTGATTAATTTTTCACAATACATTGATAAGATCTATATAGTTCAAGAATACCATGGATATCAGGCACTACTATTAGTCTAGAAAAACACGCAAAAACATTCATCTTTTATAGATCCAACTATATACCTTCTCCTAAGATTATATGACCAAAAAATGAAAATTTTTAGCTAAAATTAACACTTGGAAAAAATATCATATAGATTCTTCTTTTTTAGGGTCTTCAGTACAGTTCTCGATTAATATTCTTGTCTCTCCTTAATCCTATAATATATTGGAATATATTATATAATGTCTACTGTAGACCGATCAAGGAAATATCTAGATACTATGTTCATTAAATCCATGATGATAGATGTGGAATTAGTAAGACCAAATAGCATTACTATAAATTCAAAGTGTCCATAACTCATATGGAAGGGTTAATTTAGAACATTTTACTTTTTAGGCTCAACTGATTGTATCCAACTCAAAGATCAATCTTGAAAAAATAATTATCTCCTCACAATTGATTGATAAAATAATAAATACATTGAAATAGATACTCATTCTTGGTTGCGACCTTATTTTGTTTCTAATAATCAAGTAAGATTCACAATGATCCATGTTTCTTCTAAATGGAAATATTAATCTTTTTTCTAGATTATTTAGGTGATTTTTTTAATTCCAAAAAATAAATTAGGGCAATTATATATGGAGTCTTTGAAATGGTTGTTGCACAAGGTATGGGTTCTATTGAAAAATCAACAACAAGATTTCATGGAAGAATAATAAAATATTATATAAAGTCATAAAAAAACTCTTTCATAAGTGGAATATCTTCGATGGTCAATTTTTATTTAACCAACTGAGATAAAAACAATTTTAGAATAGGAATCCTGACCCATACAATGGATGAAATTTCAATTGTAATTTTATATATATCTTTACACTAATAAATAATCAATGGTTAGTTTATAATAACAAACATTATTTCCCAACCTTCAAAATTGATGTTGAATTTATGTAAATAAATATAGTCTATGCTTTTGAAAAAGTAAAATTCAACTAGTAGAGGTATAATGAGATTTATAGTTTAAAAATATCAAAAAAACGTAAATTAGAGAAAAAATATAGACATGATATGAAATCATTGTAATATTATGTGTTTTCACTGTTAATTAGACATCTAATCATTAAGGTCGAATTTTGATACCATTATAAAAATATTTAGATATAAATGAGTGGATAGATCTAGAATCAAATAAGATGTCAACAATAATAGATTTAGTGATAAGTGAACCCTTCACCACTTTATAATCATACCTCATATCCAAAATAGTTATCAAAAGATATTTCACTACATATATAAGATATATAGGTTGCTGACACTGATCAATATCATTAACATTATCATTTTAAAACTAGTTATCATATTTCCCATACTTAGTTCATTGAATAACTGTAGTATCAGTGTTGTATTCTATGGTTATTTTTCTTAATCATTACCTAAAAGCTTGCTCGCATCATGCGAATATTGGATTACCAAAGGACCTTCCATTCCACACTTAAAAAATTTACCATTACCCATTAGATAATTTTTTATAGGTTTCCTTCCACATATCCAGTATAAAATAAATACCATCTTCTTATATATATAGTTTTCATTATTATAATTTCATTTCTATTATATCTTTCATTCCTTATCAAAACTATGGGTCTTATGGTTAAATACAAACTGAATTTTCACCTTGATAACACATCAAATGATTTCAGCATGAATATAATATTATATTATGGTTAAAAAACATTAGAGAATTTGTTTTTGGAAACTAAAAATAGAACATTTATATTTTAATCATGGATGATAACACAAGAAGCATACCTCACAAGTCTTGTATTTTTTTTTCTTCAGTAGTAATGGACTTATTATCCTTCAAATTTTTCTCAAGGAATTAGCTATCTATTTATATATGAATAATAAGAAGAATTTAATTATTTAAATATAATTTATTAATCAAATCCCACCTCATGGATTTAATTTCATATTGTTTCCATGTGTACTTGAATGTTTTCCACCATTCTTATGTTTCAACATGAAAAGTAATAAATATATTTGACTATTTTTAATGTTCAAAATACTAGACAATGTAAAATATCATTTCAATTTTAGAAATAAATTTCTCATCATAAAGTGGATTAGAAAACCTACTGAATGAAGTTGGGTATGTACTCAAGATAGATTCAAAAAAAATATTCTTGTATATAATTATTGTTATGAATCTCAACCTTATTCTTAACTTGGAAAAGATTCCTAATAATTTTAAGAACATTTTTATTCCACCCACCCCCATAAATTTTTGTTTTCAGAAGGAAAATAATTTCATTTTCCTTAAAAATTCTCATTAACATGTTTTATTCAGGATCTAACCATTGTCTATAACTATAAATATTAATGGGAGTAATGATAATCACAATGGGAAACCAAATAATCCTAAACAATAATTTATTGGATGTATAAATCACGAAACAGCTTTTTAATCCATATTACCTCGGTTTTGACTGAGACTATTCTCAATCATAATATATTGATTTAATTTATAATGATTCATAAAGAAAATGTGAGGTAACATAACTATATACCTAAGGAGTGTCAAATTAGGCATGATGTAAGGGAAGATTCACTTTCACTAGAGTGACAATCAAGATATACACTAATAACTCCTTTTGGGGTTATTACCCCTAGATGCGTCTATAAATAATTCTCTATCACTATCAAGATATGGATGTTTTTATTTAAAAATTACACTCATTTATTTACTATAACATATGAATTCCTCCTATAAATAGGATTATCCTATGTGTTTTCACTAAAGTTTTCTCATCCTAGTTTCAAGGGTAAAAAAACCTATCTCAGATAATAACTATAAAAACCCAAAAATTTTATACATAAATATTACATCTTTTTAGATAAATATTTTATAAAAAAATAATATGATTCATTCCAAAATTATATAGGAATAGTTTTATTCTAAACATAGATACACAAACAACATTTACATAATAGATCAACATCATCTCCACATTTTTTATTCGTAAATAGAACAATTATTAGAAATTTCATACATAAAATATTTATTCAAAACCCATACAAAGGATACATATGAAATGGTGTGCTTAGATTCTTAGTAAGGCTGAAAATGGGAGATATCAATTAACACATAAACATAACATGAGTATAATGGTATGAGAACAAGATTTTGATATTTAAAAACAACACCAAAAAATTCATAGAATATAATATTGAGTATTGATAGAAATATTGGTATTTCATAAGATAAGTGTCCAAAATTAATAAAAAATATGTTCCATGATAGCATAACAATAGAATAATACATAAGTTTATGGAATACACATATTTTTAGAAAAACATTTACATATTTAAGAATCACTTCCACGACTATCATAGTTGATTGGATTCAATCTCTATTCAATCATATTATTATTCATGGATCACTCCAAATAGTATAATATTCGATACAGTCTCTTACTGAACCATGTTCACTACCCATTTTAGTCCTTTTTATCTCATGATATATTCATCTTTCAACAATGAATTAGAGTTTATTATAACATCAAGAACACTTATCACATAATGAAAATCATATGTATTTTATCCATAAGTTCACAAAAAATTATTCATATTTTAAACCATGGATATTTAATTGTTTAAATAAAAAATTCATTATTTCATCATATTATAAATCTCTGAAAAGAATTGAGTTTCATAACGGTTTCATCATAACATAGTTTACCCATGCAGAAGAAATGGGTTTCATAGAATCATCATGAAATCATATTCATCATAAGAGAAAACAAATAATGAATGCTGGTGGTATCATTGGATCATATCCCTATTTATTTGGAAGTTACATCAAAATATGTTATCTGAAATGAAATATTACTTTAACAGATCAATTTAATTTTTATTTATGAAATACCCATTTAAATTTGATGTCCCTAGTTTAAAATATAAAAAATTCCCAAATTTTAAAGGTTTTTTTGGGAATAAACTTAAAATCATGTAAAAAAATAATCAAATTGTCAATCATGCATGATATATGGAAATAAATATTCATTTCATGTATATTAAACCAATTTCTACATTCATATTTTCTATAAAAATTAAAAATTACCCAATTCTGAAAAAGATAAGAAGTATAATTTTATATCAACTTTTTTAAATTTAAGAATTATTAAAATATATTTAACAATTAATTGGAGACTAGTAAAAAGACTCATCAAAAAAATTTATAATCCATTTATGGGTAAGAAAAAATATTTTTGAGTAAAGAGAGAAACAAAGTCAGTTTTTATTAAATATTTTTTTGGTATCTTGATATCTTAAAGAAAGGAAACTAAAATGAAAACATATAATATATATAAATAATTGTGGTAGAATAAAAGTCATGATATTATTCATTGGTTGTTCAAAAAATTTCATCATAAAAAAATATCCATAACTAATCATGATAAATAATGTTATTGAATAAAAAATCCCTTAACATATTGTTAAATTTAAAATCAACTTCTAATAAAATAGAAAACCAAATATGTATATGTAAATAAAACAAATATCATCATAAAAATCATAAAATTTATTAATGGGAATTATAAACACCACTTAAAAAATCAAGTTGTGGATATGACATTTGTTTCAAAGGAAAAAATGAGATAAAAATCTATTAGATCAAGATTGAATTATATTGAATGAGCTCTAATATTTAAAATAATTATTTTTATTATTTTATAATTATATATAATAATTATGTAAATACCTATAATATCATATATTCTCCACATATAACATTTACAAACACATTTATTAAAAATTATTTTTTAAAATCATTATTTTTTGGAGTAAACTATTTTTTTCCCAATGAATTTCAGTTAGGTTGTTCTAGTCCATATATATTGATCATGGTAAAATAATATATAGAATTATATTCATAATATAAATATAACATATAATAATTATATATTTATATAGAGTTATCAATAATAAATAGAGATAGAAAAATGCATTTCACTATTCATGGTGATGATATGTTGCACATACACATGAACATTGTTTTTAGATTTAAACAGATGAAAAGAAATAATGATTAATAATAAGTACATTTGAAGAATAATTATTTTATCATATATATTATATATATTTATTTAATATATCATCATTACTATCCATATAAATGGGAAATGAAAAATGAATCACATCCCTTTTTGGAGGAGGTAGTTTTAATATATGCAATATAAGTGTTATTATTCTCCAACATATTTGGAGGAATGAAGTTATATATGATTTTATAATTATGGAAGAATAATTATGTCCTAAGTATAATTTATGGACATTAAACCCATCATAGTAATCATCCATATAATATGTTGAAGGAAAAAATAATTTTATCATTATATGGATGTGGTTTTCCACATATATGCACAAATTATAATTTTACATATGATTTGATGGAAAAGATGGTAAATAATGGTGGAAAAAAAAATAACTTATATATATATATATATTTATGATACTAAAGTTTAAATTTTATGATTACTACTACATAATTAGTGCAGGAATAATAATAAATTAATTAAAAGAGGTCAGGTGGGATGATTACCTCTTCTTCGTTATGCCAAATTTATACCCATTATTAATAAATTTTATAACATAATTTTTTTAGTATTTGGTCAAGATATATGGGTCAACATAGTGTAAATGAGAAAAAGGTGGGGTGTCCATTTATAGTGGGGGAGAGAATAGACAAGTAATTTCATTAAATATTATAAATATAATAGAGTCATTATACAGAAAAAATATAAAGAATTGATTTATTATTGAATGTGGGATATTATGAGGTCTAAATAATTCAAAAAATGGGATTTATAAAAGTTTATTTGAAAATATTTTCCTTATCTCTGGGTTTAACCACCATTGTAAACCGATTTTCTTTATAACTGTGACAACATATCCTGGTACCATTTTTACTATTAATTTTGAAAAAATAATTTGAAATTATTTCTTTGTATTAAATATTTTTGTTTGAAATACGAAATACATTTATCAAATTAAATTCATAGAAGTGGGATAATTTATTTTCAAATTAAACCCATAAAACACGATCAATAGCAATTTCCAAAAAAACCATTTCTTATGTATTAAATGGTTTTCTAAAAAACCCAACATAAAATTTTTCATCATAACATCAATTGGATTAATAATAATATACATAAACTAATTTTACTTTATAAATCATTTTAAAATAAAATAGATCCTTGTAAATGTTTGAAATGAAAAGAAACTTTCTATAAAATCTAATATTTTTCTTTATTCATTGAATAATAAATCTGTATTTGGGAAATTATCAAAATTTCAATATAAAATAATTTTAACTCAATGATTTTAAAAATTAATTTATTTCTATAAAATAAAAATTTTAAGTGTAGGTAAATTTAATTAAATAAGTTTATCACAAAAATAAATTATTTTTTTTTGAGGAAACATATATTTTTGAGTCATAGAAAGAAATTAAAAAAAAGTGAGAAAATTATTTTAATATATTTGATTTCTAAATTTTTATATATATTATTTTAAAAAAAATACTTCTTCAAGCTCACTAAACTGGTTTAAAATTTTTATTGTAATTGTATACCTTATTATCATTCATTTACACTCTGGTTTTCATTTATCATGAGATATTGAAGAAATTAAATTTATTTGAATAGAAATATATCATACTGTCTATGTATATCACACAATACATCAATGAATAGATAAGATACTACATTTGAGTCTTGATAAAAATGTATAGTATCATGCACAACTTGTCAGCCTCTCCTCGATTATTCTTCTATTCATTTTCTCATAGATTCAACTCATATAATTTCAAATTAGAATTAGAATTAACATACTCTCCACCTCCCCCTACTAATTATTATATATTAGATATCCTAGTGATTATATTATACAATTATGGGTCAACATCTTGATCGTTCATTGGGGGTTCATTTATATTTAGATCACACATCTCTATTACTCAGGATCGCAAACAACAAACTATGTTTTTTCTCTTTTTTTACTTCCATTTATACACTACTATAATACTATAATATATATTTGAAATATATATTATTTTATAAATCATTGAAATCATAAGATCCTCATTTGTTCTCTATATGTGTTTTCCCCCTTAATCTCTATATTCTATTTTTCTCTGAAAAATGATTGTCATTGAGTAAATATCTAGATTCCCCATTAATTTATCCATTATAATTTTCTTTATTAAATAAAACCATATATTCTTTTATATTTTCGATATATTCATTTATCCTAATAATTATCATATTCATCTCAAACAAAACAATTTATCATTATTGCTAAAACACTATCTAAAATCCACATCATTCAAGTTAAATCCAGTCCATCATGTGACATGAAGTACCATATCACATCCTAAAGTGTGGAGATTCTTATAATATATTTATGATATATCAAAATGTTCCTGGAGAAATAAATATGTCTTAGTTTATCTACCTATTTTACATTGGTATTTTTTTAAAATAGAATATAATAGTTGGAGAAAATTCTCTATAGAATGGTTTTATTCATTTCCTAACTCCCTATAACATCATCACCGTCTCTGTTGTGTAGATAATTCTAATTATCCATTATGTAGCTACTAATTTTTAAATTTCCCCTTTTCTAAGGCCCTTAGTTACGCATGCATAGCTCTGTTAAATTGACATAGCTCTCTAGAATTCATTGTTACCCTTATGTAGGTCTAAATGACCACTATGTAACTAGTGTAATTATCAAAGCCCTCACATAGTTCCAAATTAGATTTATATAGGCATTGGAATTAACTAAAAACCATTATAAAGTTCTTACAATTTAAAGGTTACCTTTATATCAGTTTTTATGATTTAAGACATAAATTTAATATGTCATGAGAGACAACTACATAATCTATATTCACTTTTTTGTAGTACCTAGAGTTTTATGCTACATTTAAGTGGTCCTTATATCACCTTTACAAAGTAATACATTTTCCTTATTATTAACCATATATCGGTATGTGAATAGTGAGTTTTCCCTTTTGTAGCATTGTCTAATAATTATGCAGATCACTAGTGTTTTTAAACAACCTTCAAATGACTCTAAAATTATAGTGTTACCATTATGAAGGGTCATATTTCAACAAAAAAAACAATTCAGAATTATCTATGGATTTTATAAATCTTTTGAGCACTCTTAACCACTCATAAACACCTCAAACAACCTTTGTGAATTTATTAAACATGATTAATCAATTATCCTTATTTCCCCGACCATACAACATAATAATTAAAAAAAATTGGGTGTTTTATGTAATTAAAATTAAATTACTATTCCATATTTAGATCAGAATTAGTAGACCATCATCCAAGTTTTGTGAGATAATGTTTTTAGTAGTTAAATTTAACAAGTATAGCATGATGGTTCCTCCAACTTCATTCTATCTTATTTGTTATTTTTATCTAGATTTTAACTTAATTTCATCATTTGACTTCATTTCATTTTGGATGTCCAAAAAAATATTTAGACTAAATATTTTTATCAAAAATCATCATGGGACTATATTAGAATTTTTTGATCATCTATGTTCTAAATTTTCTATAACATAATGTTTGGATAAAAAATAATCATGTTTTAGGGTACCCCTTAGAACATATTCTTCCAGATGTTCCAAGGTAGCCTAAAACTATTCCTTTTCATTACCAATATAATAATTTTTCCTCTACAACTCCAATGGTAGTTCACTATATTATTATTTCGCCATAATTCTTGAGAAACATATAAATTATGTATCTGGTAAAACCTTTTTCCAACAACCATATTGTTTTAAAATAAATTTAAATCCAAAAAATTATATTTAAAATAAATATATTCATTATATGACACCAACCCCAAGGGATAATTAATAACCTTTTGATTTTTTTCTAACAACACCTTAACACAGAACTTCAATGATTCTCTACTCAAAATTATTGATTACAAATAAAAAGTCGGAATTTTTTTCTTTTTAATATAAATGTTTTCTCATCCACCTGAAATACCCACATATTCTTAAATAAGGTTCATTTTTTTCTATATCCTCAAACATTATTGAGATATTCTATAAATTTCTTTTGAGTGAAGTATGGAACCACATCATTGATTCTAATAAAACATCAACTGATCATTATAATCATATATAAAAAATATGTATAGAAAATAAAATTTAAGGGGCTATAAAAATCAAATATTCTATAATTTTTTTGAACCCACACTCATATTGGAAAGACACGTTATTAATTTTAACTGAGCGTAAAAATTTCCAAAAAAATGTTTTTACAATCACGCTCACATGATTATTAAAGTTTTCATAAATGATAATATGGTTAGGAGGGTTTTCATTATACGTGAAACATCTATTTTTTGGGGGAAATAAATAATTCATATTTAAGATAAATGATAAATATCCACCATACTTGAATTATTCACTCATTACACCTCATGTGATTTATTCTACACATCATCACCAAGTTTAATTTCTTCCAGAAATAATGTCAAAGTAGTTATGGTATTGGTTGATACTTGATTCCAATTTGAATATACAAATCAACTGAAATTACACCACACAATGATGGATGAATTCTACTAGATCCACCTTTAATTAAATCATAAAAGTATAATAATAATGGTGTGAGAATATGGTGGTATTTATCACCTACTAAGTGATAACATTGATTCTTATAATTTTTTCTAAAAGCTGAATATAATGTCATGGATTCTATAGAATTTATGTCCTATTCATTATTCGACTCCCTTTATGTTTCCAATTCTAAAAAACATATAGAAACATGGATTTATTCGGATATTAATTTTTTTCCTACCTATATTTGACATATCTATTGAAACAATTATTGTTAGTTCACCCTTTTTAGCTTGATTAATCCCATTTACCTTTTCTACTGATCCTGAAATATAACCAATAATTATTTAATGATAGGTTTTACTATATTTCTTTGTTTGGACTCTCTCTTTGCATAAAAAAATTTAGCACTAAGTGAAATTGGTTATTTTCCATTTAATTTAAATATATCTATCTAGTATAGTATTGTAGTTATACTATTGTCAAATGTATGTCTGAATAACATATAACTAATACACTCAAGTTAATTCACCTTTGAAGTACCCTTCTTTGCAAAACTCTCACGTTCCTCATCGAAGATATATTCTTCCATGTATATCCTGTTGTGAAACTCATTGATCGTCTTCTTATTAATTTCCATATTTGACATTCTAGATTCGATTTAATGGATTATTTTCAAAATACCATTATGTCATATCTATTTCCAAATTAGTAGAATATTTTTATATCTAGTGTGAGATAATTCTTATCATTTGTTAATGAATTATATGGAGTGGTTTCTTCAATTTTTATACATGGTCACTCCTCAATAAAAACATTATTTATTTATGTTTTTATTATTCATATACTATTTTGGAATTTTCTTCTCATGAGAATTGTATTTTTGGTTGTATGGAATATACTCTATTTAAAAATTTATGTGACCACTAATATTGAAAAAAAAATGAAATTCTCAAACTAGTGTAATATGTTATTGGAATATGGTCGTTTCTTTTCTTATGGATTCTATTTATCATTCTTGTTCTACCATTCCAACCACCCACAAAAATTATAACTGTAAAAAATTTCTATAATTATACCCATTATACCAAAAATCTATGGAAATATGACCAAACCTCCAATTAATCAGACATTTTCCTACAAATATATTTCTCTTCAATTTTATATTATTCTGTCTAGATTACATAGTGTGATATTTTTGTAAAATTTTACAAATTTTATAGACTTCTTTTGGGGAGGTTATATTTTTAAATCTTCTCATATCCACCCCTAATAGTATGGTGGGATTCCTAGATTTTTTTCTGACCCATATTTCTAGATTTATTATATTTTTTAGAGAATTTATTTTCAAAATATATTTATTCTATATTAAATTGTTAGAAATATTGGATGCCTTTCTTAATGATCATGATGTGGATGAAACTATTAATGTTTCCATACATTCTTTACCTGTCGTATAAGTCCCTTGTTAGAAAAAATTATATTTGAGACTTGATTGGAATAATGATTTCTTAAAGTATCATGGGAAGTCTTGGGACATGTCACATCTAGATTATTTAGTTTTATCTTCATCTTTGGACACATTAATCTGAGAGTATTTTTCTCATTCACAACTGATCCCTGCCCATCCTCCCACTGAATCCTAATTTTTTATAACAATTTTTTATGCATATTTCTTTCATCCATTGAGGAATATTACAACCCTTTTACACAATTTTCATTCACATCCTATTGGGATTCTTCAACATTCATAGAAATTTGATCCAACCTCACAAATTCATGGATCAATTCTTAAATAAAAACATTAACATAAGAAGAAAATTTTAAATTATTTATATTTCAATAAAATTATTTAATTATAGTTTTTAAGTGTTTCATCCATTATTTTAATTCGTCTTGAGACAGTTTTTGATTTGGCAACATATTTTATCAATGCATCATCTATTTATTTAGCCTTATAGTCTAACTATTCCTTATCAATATATAGTCCTACAATATATGTTATTATGTGATTAAAAAAATCAATTGGGCCCATTTATAGATACAACTTTATTTTAAAAAAAAATTTATTGAGTGATTTATCATTATCTAGATCTTTAAATTCTATGCAGTTTGAGTTGAATTCATCTAATTAATCTCACCCGCTAGGTTTCATAGAATGATTAATAATATAACTACATTTATGAAGTGGATTATATCATATCTAAAAATAAATTTATTCATTATTTATCCTTTTTCATTTCATTTTACAATAATGATTCCAACTCAAGGTACCCATAGCCAATGGATACACAATTACATTCAAATAAGATACCAAAAGTCATATCACAAATGAATTAATAGTTTATTATTCTTGTTATAATAGATACAATATTCAATCTCAAATTATATTTGAAAGCATAAAATAAAAAATATTATTTTCATTGAGAACATTATTGTTAACTATTGAATATCCTTGAATATCATTCATAGTGATCTTACTGGATCCATGTAGAAAGAAAAAAAAATAATGATGGGTTCCGAAGATCATAAAGGGTTACATACATTGTAATATATATTTATTAAATAATTAATGATTAATATGTCAAGGTAAAAAACTGAAATAACATCCCATTTCATCAATTACTATATCTTGAAGAATATTTTTCCAAGAATAAATAATGTTCAAATAATTATATATAAATAATCAAATGATATTTGAACATATCCATGGATATCATAGTTATTCAAATAATCAAATTCACATCAATTAATAATTTTATACTGAAAAAATTTATAATTTTCATCAACATAAACATACCATTGAGGACTCATTCCAAGACATCTTACGTAAATGCGTAAGTCCCCAAAAAATACCCAAATTATCTTTTCTAAAAAAATTGTAACAATGAATCGAAGGGATATATATTTCTAGGATAAATAAATAACTTAGTAATTATTATACACTTAACATGTTAATTAACAATATATCACAATTTACATGCCTTAATAATAAAAAATTATTTACAGGAAGAACATTCATATGAAATGTCACTGATTTCCCCAGTCAAAATGATCATAAAAAATATATAATATGAATAAGTATGATATCATTAAAAAATATCCATAGAGGAGGATATGTGAAATAATTTACACCCCATTTATGAACAGAAATTCCCATAAAATTTAATTAAAATTATTTCTGAGGAAAATACAATTATATTATTTAAAATTATATTTATAAACAATTCTTAGAAAATTAAGAGAAAATTTTTTCTTGAAATTACATTGAAATTAATTATGTAATATTTAAATAATTTAGAGGTCCTAATGGTTGAAAATTCCATTTATGTCATGTACTTTGAAAAAAATATTTATTTAACATTTTTGGTAAAAAGTGAAAACTTCGATGTTCATAGAATGATATAAATATTTGATTTAAATACATTTTTCAAAAATTTTAAAAAAATAAATAAAATAAATTTTGGAATCAATATTATAATATTAAAAAATTTATTGAATTTTTTATTATAAAATATGGATATGAAAGAAATAGTATTTTCAACTGTAAAAAGATATAGTATTAGTTTCCCTTAAAAACATTCATTCACTCCCATTAGTTGTTAATGAAAGGAAAAAAGAGTTGAAAATTTTTTATTTATTGAAATAACAATCGTAGAATAAAATATATTGTGTTAATAATTGAAATATAAAATATTTCCTCCAACTAATACTTAAACAAAAATAATACAAAATAATGATGAGATTGTAAAATATACCCTTGAGTCAAGCTTGAAGTTACTTGAAACAACTCTAAAGACTTGAATGATGAATTGAAATTTAAAATAATTCTATACCATAATCATTTACAAACTCATAACGTCATATATAATCCATTTATAACATTTAGACACCCATTTATTAATAATTCCTTATTCAAATTATTGTTTCCAGGTGTTAACTTTTTCGTTAACATGAGATATTCTATTAGATAGTTCTGATCTTGAAATTAAATAATGATTCCATCATCTCTATAATTATAATAATTATATAAATATAATATTGATTCATTATATACATATTTAAAATCATTCATGAATGGTTTATATAGATAAATTAATTACACTATTTATGGAGACGATATGACATATGTAGAAAAAAACATTGTTCTCACATTTTAGAGGATGAAATAAAAGAAAAGTAAATAATATTTAACCATTTAAAAATCATTATTATATCATTTATATCAAATATATTTATTAAATATATTCTTTATTTCCTTTTATATAAATAGAATATGATAAAAAGAATCACATCGCTTCGTGAAGGTGGTGGTCCACACATATGCATAAGTGACGTTATTGTTTACAATAGATGGAATGTTAAGAAGAAATATGTGATATTACAATACTTGATAAATAATTATTTCATTAATATATTATATAAAAATATTATAGAAAATAATTATTACAATCTATGAAATACGGTTCTCAGAAATGAATTATATCACAACGTGGAGGCAGTTGTCCACATGTACGCACAAGTGATACATTCACATCACATTAGATGGAAAAGAGGGGGAATAATTATGGTTGCATAATAATAATAAAATTTCTATATATATATATCATACTTATGATATTATTTTATGATGTGCACTAAATGTTTACATGATTTAGAATAAAAAATAATTTGAAAGAGGTCAGGTAGGATGATTTCCTCTTATCAAGAAGGCCTCATATATATCCTTTTTTATAGAATAATGAAATTTTATTTGAAGAATAAACTATCCTATAATACATGTATATCAAACATTTTTAAAATAATGTTTTAGGTTTTTTTTCAAACTATGTTTCTCAATGTGGTGTAAATGAGCGAGGTGAGGACTTCTTTTGTATTTGGGGTAGAGAACACACTTGTGCCTTTTTAAATGATTAAAATACTATAATGAAATTATGATGAAACATTTTTAAAAATGGAAATATGTTAAAATATAGTTTAGTATGAGGAATAAATATGTCCATTAAATAGTATTTTGACTTATTAAATTGGAATACACACCCTTATCTCTCGGTTTAACCATGCTCAGTAAACCTATTTTAACATTAACCACAATGACAAATTTTAAAAAATTTATTATTTATTATTTAAAAATTAAAGTTTTCCCCTAACCAATTTTGTAAATTATGATTCTATATATGGAATCAATTTTATTAAATTCAATTCATATAAGTGTTATAATTTAATTTTTAAATTAAACAAACAAAATGTGAGGAAAAATATTTTTCAGAAAAAATGTTTTTTTAAGTACAAAATGTTTTTATACTAAAATAAAAATAAGCTTAATTACAATGGAAATAATAGGTTTATAAATTATTAATTTTTCTTTTAAAATATATTTGGAAAATATGTAACATTTTTAATTTTTGTGTTGAAAAAATTGTTTTAAATAGAAATTAGTAGTTAAACTTTTCATCGAAAAATAAATATTTTCTTGAAATTAATAAAAATTAACCATAATAAATTTTTTATATTCTTTTAAAAATTATTATATATTTGGAAAATATATTTTATTTAAGTTTAATAAATAATTATATTTTTTCAAAAAAATAAAAAATTATTTTTTGGAAATATGTTTTTTTGATGAAAATAATGACTGTTGAAAATTGAGTACTTTTTTATTAATATATTTAAATTATCTAATTTTTTTTAGATTTCTTTATTTCTTTTTAGATTACCAATTTTTTGATATATTTGTTTAAATTTTACATTATAATAATGTTTATTCAGACGTGGGTTTTCATGTATTGCAAGCTATTAATGAAATTCAATTTATTTGAAGAGAAATATATCACAAAATCTCCCGGTGTAACATTATAAACATATTTTAATGAATTAATCCACTATTATTAGATCATTTTTATTTGAAAAAATATGTATATCTCTATTTAATAAAATCATAGTGTTACAGAGTAGCTTCCAAAAATTTATGGTTAAACCACAGAAATTTATCCCTGTGAGTGGTCTTTTATATTGAACATTCTTTCTGTGATCTGTAATCTCCGTCAATTTTTCCTCATAAGAGAAATATTTTATGATTTACACGACCTCTGCTTATATTACATTTTGAGGATAATTTATGTACTTATTGTAAGAGGTATAGAAAAAAAATAATTAACTTTAGGGATATTCAATGAAAGATCAAATTGATAAGCTACTTCCCTAATATGAAGAAGCATTTAAAAAGGTCCAATACACTTTTGGATTAGCATACTATTCTTACAAAATCTCATAAACTTATTTTTGGGAGATATTTTTAGGAATAAATTGTCATAAACTTTAACCTCTTTATATAACCAATGATTGTCTTCATAACTTCTATATGGACTATAAGATTCCCTTATATTTTTTTTGAGTGGATCTAACATTATATTTTATTTCTTCAGATAAATCATGTATCAATATCATTCATTATCCAAATTAATTCCATCATGTTGGAGTTTTTACTTCCCTCTTTATAGAAATTCATTAGTATCTATCTGAATGATTGAGTGAAAAATATTATTTCAAAAAAATTTCACCAAAATAATATTTTGATCATAAAACCGTCGAAATCCATATAGAAAGATCAAAACATGTACTCTAGAGTATGAATGGTCCATTAATACTACTATATATTTGATGAAGATAAGTAGTTTGTAAAACTCAAATACATTTACATACCATACTAAACAATTATAAATAACTTTGTGGTATACCATGGATCCTAATTAGATAATACTAATAGTGGTACTCCGTGAAATATTACCACATCCATAATATGCAACCAATAATTTTATAATGATCGGAATATTATCTAATGGTAATAAAATTAATTGATCACATAAGGTAATCAAATACATGATATATAGAATTGTTCCCTTTTGATTTTTTGGGTATTATTATGATGACATCCAAGGTAATGTCCCTTGTTCATTATGGTATAGTTAATGATTATAACAACAACATGAAATTTTTTCTCAGCCTAAACTTATTTATATAAAAGTCATAAAGATTCATAATCGGAAACATCCCTTTTGTTTTTATCCCACCATAAAACTGTTTCATATCCTTATACGTCTTTTTCAAATATATGTTGAATAAAAAATGATAAAAATTGAGTGTAATACAACAAATCCTTTTTCTATTTAGGTATTGATGGGACACATACTTAGTTCCTAAACCATATCATTCTTGCATGATCATGGTTCAACTTAGGAACATTCCTAACCTTATACTATAATTCCACATCATCTTTTTTGTCTTATAAATCCTATCATGGGTGGATGATTCATCATTCATTTAATAATGATAATAACTTCCCCAATTCATCGGGATATCATGTTATATATTTTGAAAATCAATTAATGTTGGTTCTCTTTAAATCCTCATCATAAACAAACTAGCATGGTAATTTAGACTCCAATAATTATCCACCTAGTTTTTATTTCAATGGTGGTAAGGTATTGAGTAGTCATAATATTTGATCAAGTATAACCATATTATATTGATTATACCCATCTATTTATATTCTAATATATTCTGTAGAAATTAATTATTAGTAAATATGTAAAAAAATTACCAAAAAATTAATTCCACCATATCATCCATGAGAAGGTTACCACTTCCAGATCTAAATCATGAATCGGGAAATTTTTCACATGATTTTTTAATTGGAAAGATGCATATAATATCACTATATAATTATATCTATGTATGAATACCCATCAATTATTTGATTCATCAATATATATCACAAACTATTCTCTACTTTAGGGATGCGTAATTACAAGTGTGCTGACCAACATACTCTTCAGTTCATTGAAATTATTTTTGCATTCACATTTACATAAGAACTAAACCCCCTTTTGAGTCGTCTTGGTGAGTGGATTAGATAGTTACCAGAAATCACACAAAAATTTTCATTAGTGTTTATAAAAACTAATAATTTAAAGATCTTGACTAACATTGGTGGTTTATACCATTGATAATTAACATCCATATTTTAAGGATCTACTTCTATACCCTCACATGTGATTATATGACCCAATAATGATACTTTTTTAAGATAAAATTATCACATGGTAAATTAATAATAACACATACCAATCCTTATAAAGTTTAGTACAATTATAAATTCTTTTTAATACTATTTCTTATTATTCAAAAACATAACATCATCATCTATAAAGTTTACCATTAATTTATCAATTTAATTTATAAATACTATATACATTATATTTTAAAATATAGGATTATCAATGTCAAGAAAAAATAGAAGTACAATAAATTCATAATGAATATACTTCGTACAAAAGGCTATAATGGATATATCATCCTTCTTTACCCTTAGTGGATGACATCCAAATCCAATATCAAAATCATAAAAATGTTGTTCTCATTGTAAATGTTTGAAAAAGTCATAAATATATGGTAGATGATAATTCTTATTGATATTTATCTTATTAAGTTCTTGATAATAAATTTAGAGTTACATTGATCTGTATTTCTTCTTAATAAAATATGCACACCTCATAGTGAAGAATTATTCCAAATAAATTCATTATCTAGATTCTACGTGAGTTGCTTCTTAATTTCTCAAACATAATCTCCCCATTATTGTGGAGTATTTTATGCAGTCATAACATGAGGTAAGGGTTTTATTAAAAACTCAACTTTATGATTTTGGGATACAATATGGATGTTCCCAAGAAATACATTATTATATTCCTAAATAAAGGAAACATTTTATATGTTGACTCCCCCGAACCAATTGAGGTAAATATCACTCATGAATTGGTAGGAAAAAGGATATGCTTGAATGAATTTACATTTAGTTATCAGGTTCGTCATCACATTGGTAGATGATCATATGTTGATTCATAAGATCGAACAAGACTTTTGTTTATTGTTATTTAATATGAAAACTATACTAGGTGAGTCATACGAGGCCAAAAATTATATCAAATTTAATTAGAGGAAGAATACAATGTTTTTTGGGAAGATCATTCCAAAAAAACTATTAGGGAAGAGTTATAAACCTAATATGTAGGAATACCACCATTAGTATTTTTCAATATCAACTCCATATATAATCATTGAGATGGGTATTTGATACTCTTAGAAAATTCAATATATATAAAAGAGTGTGTGGAATCTAAATCAGATAAAAATTTTGCAATCCCAATGTGGATAATATATATACATTTCACCACATTTATAGTATCTTCAAATTTGGTTGTAGCAATTTCATAATTTTATCCATCTACCTTTTTCTTCTTTTTAGTTAAGTTACATTGATGGTTGGAGCATTGGCTAGAATAGTGTTCTATTTATTTATTATTAATGGACTTTAATTTGATGTATTAACCCTTACCCATGCATTATTGGGAATGATAGATTTTTTATCCATAGTTGTAGAAATTGTTTCCCACTAAGAAAGTACCACGATGTTTTCTTCCAAAAGTATCACATGTGGGAAAATATTCCATTCCTTATCTACACATTATCAATTTTTTTTCTTGGCTTTCATATTCTTCTCTTTATTTCATTCAATTCCATAATACTTGAAGAATTATTTATCCATCCTGATGGAAAATGTTATTGTATCCTCAAATGAGGAGAATATTTTTGAGGCTACTAACAATAAAATTATTTGATTTATCCCATTAAATATATAACACCATGATATTTTGAAATAATTAATTTAGGTTTGACTACTTAAACGAAAAAAAACACTTAGCTTAGATAAACTAAAAAATATTAGTATTTCAGTATGACAATTGTTACCTTGACATTTAATTAGAGGTTATAAATTAAATAATATAAATTAAGAAATATATATAAAGTAACTACTCAATAAGCATTCATTTATTAAGTCTTTTGAAATAAGGACTCAATTTTCATTAATGTTATTTTATGTTTCAGAAATATGGTTTCATTAAATTTGATTTTTTTTGACTTTTGGGAAAAAATATTATAAATAATTTCTATAAATTTTAAAAATTTTAATTTATAAAAATAATATCATTTTTAAAAAAATGATATCATAATTATCTAGGGGTTAAATATTCATAATTTTTAGAAAGGGTTTATTTTCTAGAGAATAGTGAAAAATATCGATTTGTACTAAAAATAGTGTCGTTGTTTCAATAATTTACGGGTAACATATATTTTTTAAAATAAATTATAAATTAAATTTATTCTCCTATATAACTAATAATCCAATTATTTTTATTGGAATCAATTTCATGGATGATTTTAAATAAAAAATTCTTTTACATAAAAGGCATTTTTTTGAAAAAATGTTTATCATCGAATTTTGTGTGTTTATTTTAATATTACATTTTTAAAATTACACCAATGGAATTTGATAAAATATATTACATATTTTTAAATATTTTGTTAAATTTTTTAAATAGATAATTTTTTTTATAGAAATTATGTATTGTAATAGTGGAAAAAAATTTCACCTTAGTCAAGGATAAATCTAGTTAGGCTATGATCGAAACAAAGTGATAAGGTCAAAAAATTTCACCCTATTTATTTAGGATGAATATAATTAGAAAACAATATCCATATTATTAAATTTCATTTTTAATGGATAATTTTCGTTTTAAATGACTAATATAATATTTAAATAAAACTATGTCACAAAATTTCACTCTCTTAGTTTTAAATATATCTAATGTGTTCACATATGAAAAAATAAGTGGTGAATGGATATTAATGGATATTTTGATCAAAACAAACATATATTCATTTTTTATTTAATTTTTATTTTTTCTATTGAATAATTGACCTAAATTATTACACAACACCAATACAATATTTATTCAATTAATATAAAAATGAAGTAATTTATATTAAAAATATTAAAAGTGGTATAATTTGGATGATTTTCCTTTTTAAATAAATTTATAGTTCTATATTAAATTTTAGGGTCATGAGAAATGATTTTATTATAAATCCATGTTTATCCTTGTTATATTTAATATAAATTAAATTACTAGGTTTAAAAATATAAAATAATGATAATTTATAATAAATAATATTTTATTTAATAAATAAAATTTCAAAAAAATATTATATTTCTAAAAATTAATTGGATATAGGTTTAAAAACAAAAAATGTTCCATTTATATGTCTTTTTTAATTTTATAGTAACATTATTAACTCTTAAAGTGTAAAAAACATTAATATTTTAGTAATTGTTAAAATGGTTATTGAGGGTTAAAATAATAATATAAAGTTGAAAACATTCCCATAAAGTATTAAAATTTTATTGTTTTAGAGGATTTAATTTTATAATAATATTATTATATAATAAAATCAATTTGGATCCATTTTACCATGAAAAATATTTTATGTTAATTTATTTCATTAAGAGAATCAAGGAATTCCCATCCCTTAAATTTTAAAAGGGTATACCTTCCTTCACATATTTTCACATGATTGAGGTATATAACATGATAAAACCCTACCCATTACTCTTATAAAAATATGTATCCATGTTTTAGAGGTTATTTGAATTCCAAAGTATCGTATAGAAGTCCATTAAGAAGAAATGTAATGAAATTCAACTGAAGAAGTGGTAAACCTCATTACCGACTATTTCATGTATTTCTTCTTAGAATTCCACATAATGTGTTTTAAAAATAAGTAAAAATATAGTATCATAAATACAATTATATGTAATTTTGACTATAGTAAAACCATATTACATCTCTTTTCTATCACACGAATAGCAAAAACATCGCTCATGTGTACATACAGATTACCATCTCCACATATCAATATAATTCATTTTTAATCAAATATTTACGTTCATGGTTATAAATATTTAATTGATGAGTATTATGATATTTGTGAAATAAATATTATTCTAGGGATATAGTATCATATATATATATATACCTTTTTACCTTCAAATCCTTTAGAAAAATCTAACATTATTTATGTGTATGCATGGCTACCACCTCCACAAAGCGATGAGATTGATTTCTAAATTCTATTTTTCATAGATTTTAAAAAGGATATATTTAATTAATAAATAACATGTATATGATGCCATAATTATTATTCAATGTTTATTTATTATTTACCCTTATTTATTCTAACCATTGGATAATGAAAAGAACATTCATGCATAAGAATGACCAACCATCTCTGTGAACAATGTAATTTATTTTACTATCTCTATGAATTATGGATTAATATCTATATATATATATAATGAATAGATATGATATTTATATCATAGTTAAAATTCTATAGAAAATTTTACCATAATTATGTCATAAGGACTGAAACTACCATACCAAAACATACATGAAAAAATGAAGATGTTATTACCCGAAATAGTGATATTTACAATATTTTTAAATAAATAGGTGTTAAAATATTATAATTAAATCACTTATGCTATGAGATAAATTATTATGGTTATATAATATATTTATAATAACATTATATTAATTATATTGGAGGCTTATATATGTATGAAGGAAATCCGACTTGATATAAGTCTTTATTTCACATTGTCATCATTATTTAGGATTATGTATGTTTAAGAATCCAATAGATACATTATTTGATATTACTACCGTAAAACATATATAATTTGTTTTTCTATATTTATTTCTATAAATGGAAAGTTTTCCTTTATATTTTAATCTCTTTAAACACTTAAGACCCCAAAATGGTTTGAGGAAAATTTTCATTATTTATCCCTTTAGTCATAAATCCTTTCTCTTCCAGCTCCACATTTTTAAAAAATGATTTCAAGAATTTTTTAATATTCCAAAATTACTTTTTAAAGACATGTTTTTCTATATTTTAAATTTTAAGTTTTTTTCAAATGGTTTTTTTCTAAATAAGGTAATTATTGATATTTTTACAAAAGTGTGAAAAGAATGTACTTTTTAATTAAAACGACACAATCAGAATTTATCACCATCTTGTATTTTTATTCAATTGAATATAATATAAAACATTTACTATAATAATTTAAAATAAAACTATTTCCATAATAATTGTGTTTTTCTAATTTTAACTAAGTGTTTTCAAGGTGAAAAAAGAGTGTTTCCTCATGAAATTTTCCATTGAAAATATTAATGTATTTTCATATTTGTAAACATTATATATTGAATATTATGATTGAATGATGTTATAATATTATGATAACATCCCCATATTTAATTGGATGGTTTATGATGAGATTAACTAGGAAAATTATTGATATTCTATAATTTGGTTCTTCCAATACAGAAAATTGTTTATTATTAAGTCATGTTGATTATATTATGTCTTTTATTCATATTATGAATGAATTAGACTTATTAACCGACCGATGGGTCCTGGAATTCCATACCCCCTTTATACATTAGTATGTATCCTAAGAATAATTATATTTATTCTTTTTATGAGGCCTCTCCAATTTATATAATATATATTAGAATAAAACCTAGATGGTATATTTTAGATCTCTTTCCATGAGGAAAATATAGAATGTTTCAGAAGCCTGAAAGTATGAATTATATAATTATGAAATAATTTATTTATTTCCATTTGATTATTTTATTTTTATGATATCCATGAATTATATTTCAGATGATTTGATTATTTATATGAAATTATTTTATTTTAATCTATTCTGGTCATATTATTCACTCTTTATTTAGCTCCCACTACACACATACCATTTTTGAGCATCTGAGATCACCTATTTTTTAAGTTTCTATTCCATAATATTTCAAGAAGTGTTTAATGATGGATATTTAACTATATTCTAGAGTTTACTATAGTGTTATAAAAAGTACTATGTTTTATTTTAAATTTTAAAATATAATGTGAATCGCAATAATGTATCTTGTTTTCCAAGAATAACAAACTATTTGGTCATTTGGGATGAGATCACATGTATCTAGGGAAAATGTAAAAATGTAACCACTAACTCTAGGATACTAGGGTCAGGAACATTAGAGTTGGTATCATTTCATGTTTAGTTGAAACATTGGGAAATATATTTAGAAAACTTATATTGTGGAATGTATCCCAATAAATGACAATGAGAATATGATTTTGATATTAGTTATACATAATTTTTTATATATATTATGTGTTTCAATAGTATTGAAATTATAAATTGTTATTCATTGTGAAATAATCTAGTATATTCCATTTTGTAAAAATTGGCACCTAGAAGAAAGAATGGAAATAATATAAATACAGGTAATCTGTGTAGGGATTTACCTCTTAGGTATTATTATGAAGCTAGAGTTGGAGATATATCTACAGTTGAAAAATTTATTACTATGTTAGGGTATTTGTCTCAGTTTATGTAGAAAAAAAATTTATATATGGATTATCCTCAGGATCTACCACATGATGTAATGATGTTAGATCACCTCGGGAAATAGTATCTTTTATCACTCAAGGGTACTAAAATACATTTGTATTTGATAAATGGATAATTTCCATAGAAAAGATATTTCTCTATTTAGGCAGAAATTAATTGGATAATGTTTTCATGGAATTTTATCATATTTTAGGGGATGTAGATAAATGGTTGACATTGATTTAATATACTAAGGATGAAGAGGAAATAACTAGCACAAAATTGATCAATTTTATGAAATTTTTCATGGAAAAATATTTTCCACAGAAAAAATTTCTATATACAGGGAAAAAATTATTGTGTATGAGACAAAATGAAGAATAACATACTTCCAATTTTGAATTCAACTTTAAAAAAATTTCATGTAATTCAATAAAATATATAAATAATCTTAAGAGTAAGATTGATAGTTTATTTTTTGGGATAAATCCAATTCTTATAAGGGCACTATTATATAAAACATTATCATCATATATGTATATAATATATTTTTATATAAATATAGTGAAATAATTCAGTATTTCTTATGAATTTTAATGAAATGAAGAGAAATAAGATGGTGGAAGAGAAAAAAATTGAGAATGGAATGAAGAAAAAGAAGGATTTTCCAACATGTATTAATTTTAGAAATAAGAACCATAGTATATTCATGAATAGAATAGTATTTTTCATTAATTATAAATAGAAAGGACATAAAGAGTATGAATTATAGGGTAATAAATAAAGCTCCAATTTTCAGTTCTTTAATTATTATGATATGGTACCCTACACTAATGAATTTTCTATGCATCAATAAAATATACTTCAGAATAAACAAATTGATAAATGTCAATATTATGTTAATAATACTACTCAATAAGAATGATTAAAGTGGTTGTGTTTTTGTATTCATGAATTATATAGTAAAATTAAATATATCAATGATATTTTCATTATTATAATATTGAAACACATGAGGATTGTAACAAATTGGGTTTACTTTATGGATTTGAAAACATATATTGAGTGGTATTGATGACTAGGAAAAGAGATTTAGTGGTAAGATGATATTTTAAAAGAATTAATGAATATGAGAAAGATAAAATTGATATATTCATGATGTTCAGTTAATAATTATTTTCTTGGATAATGATTATATTAAAAATTTAGAAGAATGTTGGATTTATGATCCTTTGTAAAATTTTAACAACCTTTTGTTTTGACAACTAGATTTTTGTAAAATATTTTTTTAAAATCAATTGAAT
The DNA here is from genome assembly GCA_963277665.1 of Viscum album. Taxonomy (NCBI): domain Eukaryota; kingdom Viridiplantae; phylum Streptophyta; class Magnoliopsida; order Santalales; family Viscaceae; genus Viscum; species Viscum album. Next base: position 1,750,757,794 of record OY728126.1, read on the forward strand.
ATTTGTAAGGGAATATTCTTGTAAAGTTTCTAGAGGTTTGTAGGTATAATTTATTTTGAAAATTTAATGGATAAAGAATATTTATACTCTTATATTGTTCTCAACTTTTGAACCATAATAAATAGGATTATATGATGATATTAAATCACTTTAAGTCCTAAAAAATACCATGATTTAATATTTTTTTAAAAGGGTAAGTTGAAATTTTTTAGATACATCTTATAAAAATGATAGTCATTTGGCATAAAAGTTTTCAGAAAACAAGAACTATGAATTTTATGATCTTCAATTAATTGAAAAGTTAATCATCCGATGATCGATAAGAAAAACCATCAGTAAGAGCTTATATTAGGAATCCAATGATTGTATGAACTAATATTTGTATAAATGAATCAAAACACATATCCCTAGTTAGATTTATATGTAGTTTTCTAGATGAAAATATTTAGGAGAAACTCCAGAATCAAACCACCAAAATTAGTATGGAGGACGAAGAGCTTCTGATGTAGATTACCCAAAAAAACCAAAAAATATGGAGTTCTTATAAAATTTTATGTTTCAAGACTCTAATTTCTAAAAAAAATTATTCAGATAGAGAAGATTCCAGAAATTTTTATTTTTGTACTTTTTAATGTTGGATAAAGTTCATCCTTTCTTTACATACAGACTCTTTTGGATAGGAATTTCATATTAAGATTTTGGTTTAATGTTTGATTTTGTATAATTCAGGGTGTTATTTATAACATGTATTCATTATTCTGATTATTAAAAAATTTCTTATCATATCATGATTTTTATTCTTCAATATAGAGAATTTGATAATATCCTAAGAGAAACTATCACACTAAAGTCTCATAATAGTTCCCTACTTTGATGAGAACCTAGAAGTTCTATGGAAGAATTTCTAAATATATTTTCTATAGCTAGATTGAATCATTTTAAAGACAAATATGATACGAGTTATCAATGGTGTGGACTCATAGGACACTGAGGCATCTTCGCATGTTGTATTTCTTTAGTAATTTCTTATATAGGATATTATGAGATTGAGAGCCTCAAGCCAGAAATCCTTATTTTATGGTGTCATTGTATTTTACTATCTACATATTGTCGTATTGAATCTTATAATTTAATATTATTTTTAATTTGTGATATATGTATCTTACTATGATGTGTTGATTAAAACAACAATGAAATATGATCATGGTTTAGTAAGAAACGATGGGATCATCATGAGAAATATTTTACTAATTATAAATTCATGAAATCATTTTCCCCATATATTCTTTAAACGAAGGTGTTATACATTACCATTTGGTATAAATGGAATATCTTAAATAAATCCATCTTCATGGGGTTATATAGTAATGATTGGTTTTTGGGAAGTCAAAGAAAGTGACGTTGAGCACATTGGTTAATGACACTAGCATCCAAACTACATAATTAGAGATATCATAATAAATGGATTATATTACAAAGTAAGCATACATATGATGTATTACGTCATTGATAAATTAACCTCTTTCTATATGGGTTCGTTATCATGATTCTAGAATATCACATTAGACTTTATATTGGTTTCCCTAATGCCACAGAGAAAGAAGATGTGAGGTTCACACACTAACTATAACCTTAATCAATGTAAAATAATATATTAATTTTTATTAAACAACAAGTTGAGTATATATCATTAAATTTTTTTTACTAACTATTATGTTTTTCTTGAGAAAATATATTCTATCACTACTTATTCGAGGGAATAATTTATGGAAAAATATCCAATAAAGATTTATTTTCACTTTAGTGAATATTTTTTTTTATTTATTGGAAAATAAAGGAGTGATATTTATTTGTTAAATAAATATCAATTATTAATGGACCAATAAATATGATGGAGGAATGGAATACAGAGTTTAATGGTTTAGATGGAAATAATATACATTGAATATAATTTTAATAAATAATAAATAATATAATTTATGATGATATTACATGTCACGAAATAATAATAATATTATTATAGACATGGGGATTCAAATTGTTTCCAAAAATAATAAATGTGTATGTGAAATTATTATTTTCGGACCCAAGTGGTATATAAATCCAATTATATAACATTCTTAAGAGGGAAAATTCATTTTTGTTGTGTAGAGTAAGATATAAAGAGAATCCTCTTGAAGAACTATTGAGATCTCTCTCTAAGAACTCGTTTATGAATGGAAGATGGTCTCCCTCTACCCCTACTATCATTTCTAGAGAGATTGATGAGAACCATTACTTAAAGAGGTTTTTGGGGTGATCAAGAGTGAATTAATCAAGTGATATGATCTTCTATTCTAGCACGCATAGATTAATACTGTGACATTAAAATGTTTTTTAACACATGTAAATAACCACTATAGGGAATATACTCTTTATTCATAAAACTCATTGAAGATATGTCTTGGTGATGATTTTAGATCCATCAACAAATAGGAATTTATCATAAGGAAATTCTTGATTTCTTAAATTAATTATAAATAATATGTGACAATCCTATGATTTGGTTATAGAATTTATCCATTTTCCATATTTCTTGATTCTAGAAAATAAATCACAACATTCATCATTGTGTGAATTTAATATTAATCATTGATCATGAAAAAAATAAATGTTGGACATGGCCCACTCCGATAATTCTACTATGCTTGGAACGTTCAAGTGCTATTAGAGGGGTCCTCTAATTATTTATAATTATTTAATGATCGTGGATTGATTTATTCATTTTTAATTTGTATTCAATTCATATTTAACTATTCATTAATTGGAATTTTGATATCTACTTTATTAGTTTCATTTCTTACAATTATAATCAAATTGAGTATTTTTATGAATGAAATAAATTTGAGGATTTCATCTAAAGGTGTTGAGGAGAATATAAGAATATCCCATGAGTAAAAAAATGTATCCAGAGGTACACACAATGTACTAGTGTTTAATTCACAATAAATTTATTTTGAATTAATTCAGGGAATGTGCAATTATTACAGATGATGTGTTGAATTATACACGAAGTGGTTACTAGGCCAGCCCGATGCATGTTAAGACTGAGTACACACCATGTTTCTTTTTTACATGATGATTTGTCCTCTATATGTTGATGAACTATATATCTTATTATAGGTCCTATATGACCAACGACTGTATAAATCGAATAACACACACCAAGTATCCCATGTATATGAAATGTACTCCAATATAATATGTGGCATGGAAATACGTTAGGTCCCCTGGTGTATTCTATATTTAGACATTCATAATAATATATGACTTATTCTTTTACCAAATCAAGAAGAATTAAAATTTAATTAATTATACTGGAAAAAACTTATCAACATGTGTTCAGTGTGGTCATTAAGTTGATAGTACATTCCATGTGACATATTATATATATAATTAATTTCTTTATAATCTTTTGATCTACATATCATGTATAAGTCATATTATAGTTTTTATTCTCCATGAATTTAGGAATAACAAACTATGTAAATATCGTGCTTTCCATGTGTTCATTAAGATTATTATACAAGATAAGAGATTGTGTGTTAATTATCATATGCAACATGTCGCAAGAGTAAATACTATATGAATATAATAAACACTGGGTAGTATAGACAAGTATGTATCATGTTACCTCCAAGAGACATTTTCTGTACACTGTTATTTTTAAATAATTTTATTTAACTTGACTAAAATTATTTTTGACGATATTCTAAAAAAAATTCAAATGAGAATGAAGATAAAATAATTTATTAATTAAATAATATTATTAATTTATTCTAGAATGATTTATCATAAATAAGAAATATTTTAACTGAATTCTAATTTTAATTAAATTCATAATACATTGCAAATATATGGATGACCACGATCCTAGACTAGACCATGGTATGTGATTTAATTCATTCAATTTATTATTAAATTACATTTTTATGGTGTATCCTCACTCCTATCATTATGTAAGGGACTTTTTGCCCATAGATTCTTCTATATAAACCACATAACTAATCCTCTAGTTCCCCTCATATGTGCGTGAGTAAAAGAACATGTAATGGATGGATGTCCCATGCTAGTAGAGGTGGTTCAAGTTTGGAGTTGAGGAAAAACCAATCCCCTTGAGATGCAAAGGTGGATAGGTGGAAAGATTAAACATGAACCATAAATGGTTCAAGGTATTCCCCACTAGGTTGATGGTTAGTTTATCATCTCCCGGATAAACTAACCATTAATAAAATTATATGATCATACCATATTATTATTTTATCTTCATCATATTTTAAGGTTATTTCACTATGGATTTTTTTTCACGATCACATAAATTAATGAATTAATAGGAATTCGTGATATAACTATAAAAAAATATCCTATGCGTAAATATTATCTAATACATGGTTAATAATTTATGTAGATCCACATAATATTAACAAGCATACAAGAAAGGTAATAATTCTAAATTTAAACCTAATGATTAAATATTAAAATTATATATATTAAGTTTGTATAGACATCCACTACATTTTATACAATTGAACGATTGTTCAATGTGCTTGACCAACCAATGTTGGGGTGCTTTCATTTATTGGGGAATTAAAACATGATGTTTTAGGTTACCTTAACTTACTTCATATAAATTATTGACTTCCAATGAAGGACATGGTGTTACTTATAGGAAAAGGATGAATAATTACATTTTTTAGATTTTAGGATTGGTGATTCAAATCAACAGATAATGGAACTATGATTTAATGAATTTGGAATGCCTTTGTGAAACCATTAAAATTATTTGACCAGACGATATCGGGATGACGAGAAGGGGAATATGTGTCCTTTACACTAGAATGTATAAGCATCCAGATATTCAAAAACTAATGGTGAGGGTTATTGTTTTTTGATAAAATAGTGAGAGATTAATAAATATAATATTTAATTATTATCCTAAAGTTTATCAGAGAAATTACTAAGACTATTCTCATATTATTTTTAGAAAAAACAATAAAAATGACTTCAAATATATCACTATGATCTATAATTATAATGGACAACCTTCTCACAAGAAAAAATTTTCAATAATAGAAAAGGATATTTTGAGTTGTCCTATTGAAACGCGCGGCCGATTGTCGCCTATCGACCAGTCAAGGTACCGGTGCTCTACTAATGTGTATAGCAGCACTCGGGTCGAATCCTCACTGATGGTACTTCTTAATAGTTGATTATTTTTAGTTGATTGTATTTTGATTAGGGGGGTTTGTTGCAGAGCTTAATTGAAATGATTGATTGACTATTATTGAATTAAAAAATTGATAAATATTGGGGTGATTTAATTATTAGGGAGTTATTCTTGTGATATCCTTGAGCTTTGCTTTATATTGCATTTAAATTAACACCCACTTCACAAGTTGACGTCGATTAGAATTCCTAAGTGTTAAAGCTTTAATCCAAGCCTTAACTTAACTAGGATTCTAAAATCAATCAGTACTTGTTTATTGTAGTGTATTTATGGTTCCAATAATCCATGGAAACCACATGCTAAACAAAAGATGTCATTAATCCATGACATATTAAGTCCAACATATACAATGTTAAATTAACGAATACTCATTGAGGAAATACTCTCAATCACTTAACATCCCTAAATTTTGAGTCACCCCAATGAGATATTTACTCATCCATTTGGTTTTTTAATATTCTGGTTATAATAATTATGATGATAAATTAAGAATAGAAGAAAAAGTAAGGCATTAGAAAAGAGTGGTACGTCGAACACACACACATGAACAATGATGATAATTAAGACAGCCAAATCTCGTGCCAATATGTTCTCCTCTCTTCTGAAATGCCAACCCTTTTGAAATGAGAGGAGGGGATGTATTTATAGACCAAGGTGGTGGACTGTTTACATTCCAGAAATACCCCTCCACTTGGCTCGTAGATACGGACATCAAGACAGCCAAATCTCGATCCATCTCCTTCTTCAAAGTTGTAGATAATAATGTTGTCCGACTACTCTCAACATTTGCAGTCATTTCGACTTAAGGATCAAAAGTTATCACCGGTTGATTAAACAAAGTAAAACTGTCTATTTCAATCCAGTCTTTTTGAAGTCCATAATGTTAAAGGGTTTTTGAATATGAAGATTCCTTTAAATACGAATGTATTCTTCAACAAAGTGGGCCGCCAATATCCCCTCTTTCACACTGAAAAATCGTAGCTCGATTTTATTCTTACATCATGAGATATGTCATGAATACTATACTGATTTATATTCTCGGCCAGAATGGTGGGATGGACTTCAAAGCTTCATTTGGGACCCATGTACATAGATTTGGGCCTTGAAATATTTATCCAAGATGACATGTAGTGTCCCCAGAATTATTGTGGAGAGTTAATGTTTTTGGACTTCTGTATTGAGCCCAGTAAATCAATCTTGAATGCTGGTCCAGTTTGTTCACAGATTTGTTGGTCTTATTTGCGAGGACCATATGACCCTTCAAATGGCTGAATTGGCTCATGGTACCTTCTAATGAAATGTTTTATATTGAAAGAAGAATCCTAAAAAACAAGAACCACACAATGTGGATCAGTATAGTGATAGTTATTATTAAAACATTAAACAGACTCAATTGGACTACTTCTAAAAATGCTCAAAAATTATACATAATATTAAAACATTAATATTTCACAAAAATTATGCACATTTCATATAATATAAGTAAAGGGAGTATATAATAAGTCATGAAAATATTAATAACATCAACTCCCCCACACTTAGTTTTTTTCATGTCCTCATGTGCAACAAATATAAAAACATGAAAAAATCATTTTTACTCACCAACAGATATTAAAATTTTGTTTTCTCCAATCAGGGGAGGTTTAGACTATTTCACTCATCCATTTTGAAATCCAACACAAGTTTTTACAGAAACAATGTTCCAAAACTAATTCATTTTTTCATGCTGAAATTTAGAAATGGAAGTTGTGGACACTCAAAACTCACACCTCTCAAGATGATAAAATTTATTTGTGGAGGTTCACTCTTTCACCAACCAAAAGTGAAAATCAATGAGTTTGAAAAGAGATCTCAGCTTCCAATCCCTATCCAAAGTGAACAAGAATCAAGAGGTATTTTTAAGGGGTTTTTCTGTGGCTATGGGACGGTAGGAATATAATTTCCATGAGATAAAAGAAGAGGGTTAAAATAGCAACATAGAAAAAGCAATGCACATTTTTTTGAAATAAAACATGGCAGGAAATGAAAACACATATTTACAAGGGAATGATTGTGTGAAGAAAGAAACAATAGAGGAAGAAAATATGAAGGTAATGAGAAGATGAAATATTTACAAAACACAAAACTTCTCCCAATAAGAATATAATGCAAGTGTTCTTTTTTTTCTTCTCCTTTTTTTTATTTGTTTTTTCTTTAGTTGAACTTGGAAAAGATCTCACACTCATAACCCAACCCATGATTGATCTCCTCATCACACTAATTTTAATAGTTAAAACAAGATAAAAGGTTGAGGAAGTGTGATTTTTGACCTACCCAAGACAAAACCCATTTTTTCAATTTTTTTGGATTTTTTTTTTGAATTTTTTTTCCATCATTTTTTTTGAACACTTGTCAATAACATTTACAAAATTACATAAATGAATGTTCATTACATTCCGCAAAACACACTTAATGAAAACTTCTCCCCCACACTGAAATGGATTCTTGTCCTCAAGCAGATGATAACTTGATGAAAATCAATAATAGGGTACCCAAACAATGAAATACATTCCCCCCCCCACACACTTAAATTTCAGAAAATATTATGCAATGAAAATCCATGTTGATATTGGGTGGGAAAGGGTATTGGTATTATAATGTGGATATCAAAGAAAAGGTTTTCATAGGCTCGAAGGGGCTTTCAAAAGGAGGATTAATGTAAGGGAAATGGGAGGCTATTTGGCTATTGTGATTCTTATGTGGTTCAGAAAATGCCTCTATCATATTAATACACACTAAGGTAGTAAATTCAGATTGAAGTTCCACAAACTCAAGACTCACAAATGGGGGTGAAAACACACATTTTGGAAATATGGCTATAGGTGTCCTTGGCATGAAAGCAAATGTTGTTCCTCACGGTTCGGGAAAATCATTTTCCAAATAAAAAATTGAGCATTCCAAATGTGTTGATTTTGACACAAAAGTCTTTATCAAAAGTCCTAATGAAAATACAAAATTTTTGAGATGAAAACATGTCTGTTAACTCCCCAAAATGGTTGTAAAAAATTTCAAAACTCGATGGAGAGTAAGCATGACTCTTTAATTTTTTTTGTATTGTTTTTAAGTGATTGTTTTCTTGGTATTTTTAGTTTTTTAGGTTTTTATATTTATTTTGTTTTTTTTATAAAGATACAGCCACAAAAAAGAGAAATTGAAAAAGAAAGGTTTTGAAAAAGAAAGTGGTAAAAAAATTAAATAGAGAGGAAAATAAGAAAGAGGTAGAGATAGGAAGATATAGAGAGAGTTAAAGGAAAAGAGGTGCCCCCTGGTTTGGATTTGGCGGGTCACCTTCTCCATCTAGTGGTAGGTCAGCTAGTGAAGTTGGGGATCTAGTGGAAGTCGATATTGATCCAGGATTGTGCATCCTCTCATGGGGATACTTTAACCGATGTCCATTAACCGTGAATGTACTTTTGGAATATGGGTCTTGGACTTGCACTACACCAAATGGTTAAACGTTATTAATAACAAAAGGACCGTCCCAATGAGAATTAAGCTTACCTGGGTGAAGCCGAAATCGAGAATTGAAGAGAATTACCTTTTCACCTTCATGAAATACCTTTCTCATGATGTTTTCATCATGGAGTGCCTTGGATTTTTCTTTGTAGAGATTAGAATTATCATAAGAATCAAGTCGAAGCTCCTCTAGTTCAGCCAATTGCAACAGTCTTTCTTCACCAGATTTTTCACAATCAAAATAACAGGTTTTCATCACCCAAATAGACTTATGTTGGATTTCAACTGGTATGTGACACGCTTTACCAAAAACTATCCTAAAAGGAGACATCCCAATGGGTGTTTTATAGGTAGTTCGATAAGCCCAAAGTGCGTCACCAAGTCTTTCAGGCCAGTCTTTTCTGGTCAGTTTTACAATTCCCACAAGAACTCTTTTCACTTCTCTATTAGAAAGTTCATCCATGCCATTTGTTTGGGGGTGATATGTAGTTGATGTTTTATGTATAACCCCATTCTTTTTCAAAATAGATTCCATGGTACTATTACAGAAATGGGTTCTTTAGTCACTCATTAAGGCACGAGGAGTGCTAAATCATTGGAAGAGGTGGGTTTTGAGGAACTCGGTAATAGTATGAGAATCATCCTTACTACTGGGTTTGGCCTGAACCCACCTTGAAACATAATCGATTGTAAGAAGAATGTATGAGAATCCATTGGAAGGGGGAAATGGTCTCATGAAATCAATGCCTCAAACATCAAAGATTTCACAAAAGATTAAAGGATTTTGGGGAAGTTCATTTCTTTCGAAGATTGTGCCAAACTTTTGGCAAGCAGGACATGATTCATAGAACTCACGTGAGTCCTTGAAGAGTGAAGTCCATAAGAATCCAGAGTCTAGGACCTTTCGGGAGGTCCATTGTGGTCCAAAGTGGCCACCTCCGGGAAGTGAGTGACATAATTCTAAGATGAAAGAATGCTCATTTTCTTCAACACATCTCCTAATTACCATGTCAGCCACAGTTTTCCAAATTTTATTTTCTTCCCAAAAATAGTATTTTGAATCACTTTTCAACTTCATTTTTTGTTCTTTTGAACAATTTTCCAGAAAAACACCAGAAACCAAGTAATTTAAAATTGCGGCATACCATGGTATTTTTTGAGTGAGAGATGAAATGTGATCAGTGGGGAATTCACAATCAATTATTTTAGATTGAGAAGAATTAGAAATTCTATTCATGTGATCAGCCACAGGGTTTTCCTTTCCTGGTCTATCTTTTATTTCAAGGTCAAATTCTTGGAGCATTAGGATCCATCTATTAGCCTCGGTTTGGAATCACTTTTCTTGAGTAGGAACTTTATAGCAGAATGGTATGTGAAGATGATGATTTTGGCACCTAAGAGATAGGACCGGAATTTATCTAAGGCAAAAACCACTAATAGAAGTTCCTTTTCAGTGACAGTGTAGTGAGGTTGAGTTCCATCCAATATTTTTGAGTCATAATAGATTACATGAGGAATCTTTTATCTTCTTTGACCAAAAACAGCCCCAACATCTCTATCAGAAGAATCACACATTAACTCAAAGGGTAAGGACCAATCTGGGGGTTGGATTATTGGGGAAGATGTTAGAGCAGTTTTGAGCTCAACAAAGTCTCTCTTGCAAACCTCATCTAAATGGAAAGTGACATCATTTTGGAGAAAATGAGTGAGTGGTAGGGAAATTTTACTGAATTTATTGATGAATCTCCGATAGAGACCAGCATGACTGAGAAATGAACGGATGTCTCGAATAGATTTGGGTTCAGGAAGTGATTGGATCACTTCAATTTTGGCATGATCGACTTCAATACCATCTTTTGAAACTATGTGCCCTAGAACAATCCCATTTGAAACCATGAAGTGACATTTTTCAAAATTTAACACAAGGTTACACTTGACACACTTTTGAAGGACTAGAGAGAGTGAATGCAATCAAGATTCAAATGACTCGCCATAAATGGTGAAGTCATCCATGAAGACTTCCATGCAGTGTTTAATGAATTCTGAAAAGATACTCATCATACTCCTCTGGAATGTTGCAAGATAATTGCAAAGTCCAAAAGGCATTCTTCTATATGCATATGTTCCAGAGGGGCATGTGAGAGTAGTCTTTTCTTGGTCCTGAGGTGAGATTGGGATTTGAAAATAGTCGGTGTATCCATCAAGAAAGAAACAGTGTGACTTTCCGACCAATATTTCTACAATTTGATCAATGAATGGAAGAGGGTAGTGATCTTTTCGTGTTTCATCATTCAATTTTCGATAATCGATGCATACACGCCATTTGTTCTTCAATCGAGTTGTGACTACCTCTCCATGTTAATTTGTGACAACAGTTATCCCACCCTTCTTAGGTAAAACTTGAATTGGACTAACCCATTCACTATTAGAAATTGGTTAGATAATACCAGCTTGAAGAAGCTTGGTCATCTCTTCTCTAACTACCTCAAGGATGAGTGGATTGAGTCTTCTTTGTGGTTGTCAAATTGGTTTGGATGATTCTCCGAGATGCATGTCATGCATGCAAAGGGTAGGGTGGATTCCTGGTATGTCATCTACTGTCCAACCTAAGGCCTTTTTGTTTTCCTCTAACACCTGAACAAGTTTGTACTCCTCGGTTTCAGTAAGGGTGGAAGAGATAATTACAGGATATGAGTGATCCTGGAAGATGAATGCATATTTCAGGTGTGCAGGAAGGGGTTTCAGATTAGTCTCATCTTTTATTTGTGGGTTAGACATATCAGGAATGGATGAAGGGAGTTCAATTGCTTCAGATTCATTCTCCTTAATATTGTCCAAGATGGAGCAGTAGATATTAGAGTTGATGTGGGATTCAAGAGAGTTTTCAAGTTCTTCTAGATTGACGGAGTCTATGAATGAGAGGTCCACATCAACATCACCATTTATGACTTGGTTAATCATGGTGCAGATTTCACAAGATCCTTTGTTAGTAGAACATGAATAACATGGTGGATTAGAGTTCAATTTGATCTTAGAAGTGTCCTCAGAAGTATGAATTGAGAATACAGAGTGGTCCTCAAATGGGTATCGCATGGCTTGGAAAATGTAAAACTTGACCAGTTGGTCACCGAATTCCATGGATAAGATGTTTGAATAGACATAAATCTTGGTTCTCGCAGTCATGAGAAATGGTCTTCCTAGAATTAGGGGAGATCGAGAATAGTTCGTCTCAACATCCATGTCAAGGACATAGAAATCAGCAGGGAATATAAGATCATTGACTCGGACAAGGACATCCTCAATTATTCCCTCAGGACTGGCTGTGATTCGATCGGCTAACTAAATGACAACACTCATTGGGTGCAAGGGACCCAGACCAAGGATGGAGAATATGGATTTGGGCGTGACATTAATTGAGGCTCCTAGGTCTATGAGTTCCTCATCAATGTTGGAACTTCCAATTTGGCATGGAATTGGAAAGGTACCTGGATCATTTCACTTAATGGGTATGGACTTCTGGGTGGAAACATTTTCAAATGTCCTAAGTTTCCTCTTGTGGGTACACAACTCCTTGAGAAACTTGGCATACTTAGGAATTTGTTTTATGGAATCCAATAGGGGAATGTTGAATTCAACAAGTCTGAACATGTCAAGCAATTCAGGATCAGGTTCAAATGACTTCCTTGTCTTAGAAACAACTTGAGGAAAAGGAATTGGGTTACTAAGTGGAAGGAAGGAGGTGATGGAATGGATTCAGATTCCTTTTCAATTTTCTTTTTCTTTTCATTTTCTTGGGAAAAATTAAAAGGAGGGTTTGAGGATTTATCTTGAGGAATATCAAGTTGCTTTCCTGATCTAAGTGCAATTTCACTTACATTACCCTTGGGGTTGGGTAATAGTTGAGCTGGGAGTTGGGACAAATTTTATTGTTGTTGATGTCTTAGGTGGGATACAAGTTGAAATTTTGGAGTTTCAATGTTTTTAAGGCTAGAACGGGTGAAGGAGAAAAGATCTTCCACTGCACTTTCCCATGGTTGCTTGGAAGAAGAGGCTTGTCCCTAGTTTGGATTGCCTTGATTTTGGTTCTTGGGAATTGATTGTATTGGTTTTGGAATTGGGGAGGTTCACTAGGATAATGGAATGTAGGAGGAGGATTGTTCCTTTGAGGTTGAGGAACAAAAAGATAAGGTTGATGGAAGTTACCATCACCTTGAACATATTAGAATTGGTTTGGGTTTTGAGGAGGGAATTCAGGGGGGTGAGACATGGGGTTACCATACCTCAATACTTAGTAAATGTTAGAGGAGAAGGTCTCAGAGTGAGATTGGTTGAAATTTCTAACAAACTGACCTGATAGTTGAGGATTGGTGTTCCACTGAGAATATGAAGCATTGAGCTCCATTGGTCCAGATGAATCAGATTGATCTTCTTGAAGTTGTGGACATGTGTCAGTTGGATGAGATATAGAGTTGCAGATTCCCCTGTTTTTGACAGGTCCACGAAACATTGATTACGGAGAAGACGAGGTTGGGGATTTGGTTGCGACAGCTAGTTGTCACACAAGACCTGTAAGTTCAATCATCTACTCGGTCATTTTGTTCGGTTCAATTGATTGATTATCTTGGGCCTGTTTGACTTGATCATGTGCTCGAGTATGGAATTGTTGTGTGTTTTCAGCCATGTTACTTATGAGATCTCTTGTAGCTGTAGGAGTTTTATCAATAAGAGCACCGCCACTTGCGGCATCTATGAGAGTTCTCTCCATAGCCAATAACCCCTTATAGAAGTATTGGATCAAGATATGGTCAGGGATTTGATGATGTGGGTAGGTTGAAACAAGATTTTTGAACCTCTCCCAGAACTCATGGAGTGATTAACTTGGGAACTGACGAATACCACTTATTTCCTTTCGGATAGAAGCAGTACGAGAAGAAAGAAAGACTTTTTCTCAGAAAATCCGCTTCATGTCATTCCATGTGGTTATGGAACCAGGAGGTAGGTATTAGAGCCATGACATAGCAGTGTTAGCTAGGGAAAAGGGAATTCTCAGAGTTTTATTTGCTTTTCAGAAACCCCTTGAGGCTTTATGGTCGAGCATACTAATTGAAACTCTTTAAGGTGAAGATGTGGATCCTCACCGGCTAGCCCGTGATGATGGCGGAGAAGATGAATAAAACCTAATTTGAGTTCGAATTCAGCTTATATGTTTGGATATTGAATACCAAGAGGATGGTAATTCATATCAGGGGCAGCGAGTTCTTTTAGGGTTTGTTCCCTAGGATTGGCCATTTCAATTTCAACTGGTTGGATGAGGACTGGTTCTTGAATTATTTGAGTATATCTTATGTTACTCCTAAGTTGGCAAAGTGTTCGCTCAATTTCAGGGTCAAACAAATCCGAGGGATTTTTTGGGAGGCTACGGGGCATTCAGAGAGATTTTGTACGAAAGAGAAAGACGGGTTTTTATTTGTGTTTTTTTCAGTTTATGATTTTTAAGAGGAAGACGGGTTTTTCTTTGTGTTTTGTTTCAATTTTTTTAATTTTTTTTTTGTTTTTTTTTTGTTTTTTTTTTGTTTTTTTACAACAAACAGAAACTAATGAATACATAAAGAACCATCCCTGGCAACGACTCCATTTGAAACGCGCAGCCGATTGTCGCCTATCAACCAGTCAAGGTTCCGGTGCTCTGCTAATGTGTATAGCAGCACTCGGCTCGAATCCTTGACGATGGTACTTCGTAATAGTCGATTGTATTTTGATTAGGGGGGTTTCTTCCAGAGCATAATTGAAATGATTGATTAACTATAATTGATTTAACAAATTGATAAATATTTGGGTGAGTTTATTATTAGGGAGTTAAGCTTGTGATATCCTTGAGCTTTGCTTTATATTGCATTTAAATTAACACCCACATCACAAGTTGACGTCGATTAGAATTCCTAATTGTTAAAGCTTTAATCCAAGCCTTAACTTAACTAGGATTCTAAAATCAATCAGTACTTGTTTATGGTTGTGTATATATGGTTCCAATAATCCATGGAAACCACATGCTAAACAAAATATGTCATTAATCCATTACATATTAAGTCCAACATACACAATTTTAAATTAACGAATACTCATCAAGCAAATACTCTCAATCACATAACATCCCTAAATTTTGACTCACCCAAATGAAATATTTACTCATCCATTTTGGTGTTTAATATTCTGGTTATAATAATTATGATGATAAATTAAGAATAGAAGAAAAAGAAAGGGATTAGAATGGATTGGTACGTCGAACACACACACACGAACAATGATGATAATTAAAAAATGATTTTTGATTGAATGAGGAAGAAAAATAAGGGAAGGAGATTTAACTGAATTTAAACTATTTTAATAACATTAATATTAAAATACATAAGGTGGAGGAGAATATGATACATTGAAGAAGAAACTTGCATTAAAACAGAATTACAAAAGAAAGGACTTACAAAATTACAAAAACGAAGAACACAAAATTAAGTGAACACAAAGAGAGGAGGAAAGGTCTATCAAATGAAAACATGAGTATGGAAGGTCCTCCCAAGCCTTTGGATAGGCTTTGGTCATGCCAATATGTTCTCTTCTCTTCTGAAATTCCAACCCTTTTTAAAGGAGAGGAGGGGATGTATTTATAGCCCAAGGTGGTGGACTGTTTACATTCCAGAAATACCCCTCCACTTGGCTCGCAGATATGGACATCAAGACAGCCGAATCTCGATCCATCTCATTCTTCAAAGTTGTAGATAATAATTTTGGATGACTACTCTAAACATTTGGTGTCATTTGGAATTAATAATCAAAATTTATATCCATTTTATTAAAAAAAGTAAAACTGTCCATTTCAATCCAGTCTTTTTGAAGTCCAGAATGTGAAAGGGTTTTTTAATATGAATATGCCTTCGAATCCGAATGGGTTCTTCAATAAAGTCTTCCACCAATAGCTCCTATTTCACACTGAAAAATATCACCTCGATTTGATGCTTACATCATGAGATATGTCATTCATACTATACTGGTTTTAATTCTCAGTCAGAATGGTGTGCTGGACATCAAAGCTTCATTTGGGCCCCTTATACATAGATTTGGGCCTTGAAATTTTATCCAAGATGACATGTATTGTCCCCAGAATTAATGTGGAGAGTTAATGGTTTTGGAATTCTGGATTGAGCCTAGTAAATCAATCTTCAAGGCTGGTCTAGTTTGTTCACAGATTCTTTGGTCTTGTGCGTGAGGACCATATGACCCTTCAAATGGCTGAATTGGATCATGGTAACTTCAAATTAAATGTTGTATATTGAAAGGAGAATCCTAAAAAACAAGAAACACAGAATTTGGATCAGTATAGTGATAGTTATTATTAAAACATTTAACTGACTCAATTGGACTACTTCTAAAAATGCTCAAAAATTATACTAAATATTAAAACATTAATATTTCACAAAAATTATGAAGATTTCATATAAAATAAGTAAATGGAGTATATAATAAGTCATGAAAATATTAATAACATCACCTATTACATGAAATGAAATTATATATGATGTAAAAACTTATTCCCGATTAACCGAGCAATGAGGTTAGTGAGGAAGAGTTTTCTATTAACAAATTCATATTTTCCATGTTCATTTCAATATAAAATGATTTGTATTTAAAAATTTAATTGATTAATATTTCTATTATCTAAATATTTTTATGAAAAGAGGTAGGATATATAGTTTGGTCAAAAAAAAAAGAAATGAATAAATAATAAACTAGATAAGTGATATGAAAATAAAAAATCATGTAGCGTCATGAAGTGGTGTGACGTGACATTAGAATATTGAAGATGGCATCTGGAATAGGGTTTGAAAATGTCCGGAGAAGATGAGTTGAAGAGGGTACCACACCAATGAAAATAATCGAGGATGTGCTATAGACACACTAGAGAGATCAACTTCCTTGAAGAAAGGGGATGGATGTTCCATTACGGTATTACAAAATCAGTTATATGGATATAAGTGATTTCGATATATCGAATTAGACTAGAAAAAACTGCCACTACGCCAAAATTTGTGTTTAGCGGCGGTTTAAACCGCCGTGAAATCATTCTACGACGGTTTTAGAAAATCAACGCTAAATCGTGCATCTTGAAATAATTAGCGACGTTTTTTAGCGGCGGTTTAAACCACAACTAAATCATTTTAAATTTTTTTAATTTTTTTTAAAATTTTAATTTTTTAATTCGCTGCGGTTTAAACTCTCGCTAAATCATTTTTATATTCGTTTTAATTTTTTTTTTAAAATTTTCTTTATATATTCATTTCATTATTTTTATATATTTGTAATTCATGCCCATGGCCATGCCCATGCCCATGCACATGCTCATGCATATGCCTATGCCATATATATAAATTCTGCGTTGGGAGAGATTTGAACCCCTTACCTCTTTCTTATTCTCAAAAGACTTTACCACTCCAGCAAACTCTTTATGTGGTCAATAAACTGAATATAATATACTTATACACACATACACACACACACACACATATATATATATTAATTTGAAAAACAAGTAATACATAACAAATAGATACAAACTAAATAATTAGTAATCAAAATTTATTAATCAATAAACAATAATTAATCATTAATCATATATAATATATAATATATAATATATAATATATAACATATAATATATTACATATAATATATAATGCATAATACATAATATCTAATATCTAATAACTAATTTCAAATATATAATGTATAATGTATTATATATTATATATTATATATAATATATAATATATAATATATAATATATAATATATATTATATAATATATATTATATAATATGTAATATAGATTTTGTATTATGTATTATATATTATATAATATATAATATATAATAGATAATAGATAATATATAATATATAATATATAATATATAATATATAATATATAACATTATATATATAAGTAATATATAAATAATAAATAAATTACAAAATAATTTAATATTTAATAAATAAATAAAAATTAATAATTAATTAAAAAATAATAGATAAATAAATAATAAATAATAAATAATAAATAATAAATAATTACTAATTACTAATTACTAATTAATAATAAATAATTAATAATAATTAATAATTGATCATTAAGAATTAATAATAAATAATAAATAATTTATATTTAAAAATTTATAAAATATTTATAAATTATTAATAAATTATTAATAAATAATTAATAAATATTGAATAATTAATAAAAAATAAATAAATAATGAATAATAAATTAATAATAAATTAATATTTAGTAAACTAAAAATAAATTAATAAATAATAAATAATAAATAATAAATAAGAAAGAATAAATAAGAAATAAATAATAAATAAATACATAAATAAATAGATAGATAAATAATAAATAATAAATAATTAATAATTAATAATAACTAATAATTAATAATTGGTAATTATAAAACAAATAATTCTTAATTAATAATTAATATTTTAATTTTAATATTTGATATGAAATATTCATTATATAATATTTAATAAATAATTAACATTTAATTAATATGTAATTAATAAATAATCAATAAATATTTTATAATAATTAAATAAATAAATACATAAATAAATAGATAAATAATTAATAATTAATTAATAATTAATAATTAAGAATAAATAACAATTAATAATTGATAATTATAAAATTATTTATTATTAATTAATGATTAATATTTTAATTTTAATATTTAATGTGCAATATTCAATATTCAATATTAAATAAATAATAATTAATTAATTAATTAATAATAAATAATTATTCAATAATTAATAAATAATAAATAATTAAAAAATAATAAATAATCAATAAACTAATAAGAAATTAATATTTAGTAAATTAATAATAAATAATAAATAATAAAGATTATAGAATAAAAAAAATAAAAAAAATAAAAAATAAAGAAATAAATACATAAATAAATAAATTAATAAATAAATAATTATTAATTAATAATTATTAATAACTAATAATTAATAATTAATAATTTATAATTAATTAATAATAATTAATTAATAATTACTTAATAATTAATTAATAAATAATAAATAATAAATAATAAATAAATAAATAAATAAATAAATAATGAATAATAAACTAACAAAAAATAGTTAATAATTAATCATTAGTTAATAAATAAATTACAAAAAATTACTAATTAATGTGTACGTAATAACAAAATAATAAATGAGTCAATAAATACAGAATAATAAATAATAAATATTTTTAAAACGTTTTTTAATATTTTTTTAAAATTTTACGATGGTTTTCAAAAAACCGCCGCTATTGCACGTCGTTTTTTTTAAAATACCACCATTAACAAAATTAAATTTTTTGAAGATATTTTTTTAAAAATATTAAAAATATTTTTTTAAATAAAAAATAGAGGTGGTTTTAAAAACCGCCACTAAAACACAATTTTTTCATAGTGTGCTACGTGGAGCATCATATACAAATCGACAACATGACCCATACCAAAATAAGATATGCTAAGAAATGATTAAAAATCGTACCTCACCCTTAAAAAAATGAAAAATTCATAAGTGAGGGATAAAGGGAACCAACACCATTTTCAAAGGTATATGTGATCTACCAGCGAGGAATGGTAGATGTGATCTACTATTGTGATAATAAAATATGTTCCACATCAGTAGATGATGGAACTAATAGTATATCCTTGAAATGGTGGATCATTAATAAGTGGTTTTTAATTAATTACTTTTGCAAATAATTAATTATCCATATTGAAGAACACACATAGATACATAAGAAAAAGCAGATAATAAACTATTATTCAGCACCAATGGAAGAATATGATATAGTAGATATGATCTACCAGAGATGCACTGATAGATCTTGGAGAATCAATCCCATGCATGACTTATGTCTGTCTTCTACCAAGGAGGATACAAAGGATATTGATTCACTACATGTGAAACAAGGGTACTGTACTGGTAGATGGTGCAATAATTTTTGGCACAATGGCTGATGTAATCAATCATTAGTGCAATAGTGAATATGATCAACCACTTGGAAACAAGTGGATTTAAAGAAAATACTACTATCATGAACTACCAAGGACAGGATGAGGCCATGGATAATACCATTGTTTTGGTCTGATCATGAAGTAAGAGAACACTAGAAGTGGATGGGGCTTGTTTCATGAAGGTTGGATGTGAAATGGTAGTTGTGCAATGGTATATGTCTAATGGCAGAATATACAACCACCAATGTGGAGTGGTATCTCAGTATTATTATTTTTAAATACATAGGAATTAATTATTTTAAATGTAAAATATCTTTGAAATACCCATGAATTTATTATAAATATAATGGAGTTGAGAAGTTTGATGGATGAAACATCATATAATGGAGTCTGGTCTTGGAATGTGTCACACTCTCAATTGAGGTGTCCCTTCAACCTTGATTACAGGAGAACATGGAATTATTGTTTCTTTCACATTCATGGTTTCACAATCACTAAATAAAATTATTGTAATTCATGATTGATATTTCAATATTGAATTATAAAACAAAATTTAATTAACCATCAGGAATAATTTATGGGACCCAAATCTAAATCCCAAAAGTCCATGTTATTTCTTCATTTTATCTTTAATTTCATGTTAATATAATTTTAATTCTATAGTTAATTTAATTTTTCCACTAACTAAAACTAGAAAATAAATATTCAATCATAGAATAATAAAAAACCAAAAATAAATCATTTTGGGTGATGCGTATTAAGTAAGTAAACAAATTATGAAATCATATTGTGAGACAACATTGGCCAGAAACTGTGCTATATAAGGATGCATTTAGAAATTTACTTTTTCCATGCTCTGAGATAGGTGTTCTATCAAAACTAACACCAATAATCAGTATATAATCATAGATTTCTTATTTTTTTAAAATATAGTTGCTTTTTTATTGTTTAAAAACCATAAAAAATATTTTCTATAATCTTTTAAAATGATAAATTTTTCAATTAATATAACAATTTCTATAGGGTGAATGTTCAAGTGAAAGTACTAAAAAATACAGAGAATTATCTCCTACAAGGGATCGATGAACTCACCAACCTGGACAAGAATATGATAAATGCGAATGATTCAAGACATTACTTTAAAGAGCATGATGATATGACTGATGTTGTCAAATTTGGTTATCAAAAACTGAAGTCCAAGGATGAAGTATAAGTGGAGAATCCCAATTTGATTGAAGACATATAAGAATTTTATACCCATCTTGATGACCATCAATAACCTAACCATTTTAGGATCCAAATATGTGATGTCCATGATAAGATAGAGTGGATTCATGATGAGGAATATTTTCCTGCTAAGATATCGTTATGAGATCAGTAAGATCAACATTATTTATATAATTTGTATAATGTGAAACATGATCCCCCCATTCCATACAAATTATAAGATATAGCACCACTCTACTTATCACTAACCATAGAAAAGGAGAAATCCACACAAGTTATTGAATTTTACGAAAATATGGAGGTTCCCGACTTCCCGATTTCATCGATTGAGATCCAACACTAAGAGACACTTTCCACTACAAAATTTATTTAACCAGAACCAACTGAGGACTATGATAATATTTTGAACTATTTCATTTTTAAATTATTTTCAATTGATTTGAGTATCACTCTAAAATAGTTTGACATTTTATATATGGTCAACCCACATTTTTTACCTATGATAATTATGAATAATACACAAATACACATCTTAAAGAGAACATGGAGCTCCTTAATTTTGATGAACATACATTTTAGGAAACCCTTGAGGACTTCAAAGTGGTAGAACATGAATAAATCAAGATACATGCTTCACAATTTTAAAGGAATAATTTTAATTCCAATTTAAAGTCTATAAATTAAAAAATTCTTCTTAATTTCCCTTTGATCATTTTATTCACAAAACCCATATTAAGAAAGAAATATAAAATAAAGAGGTGGTTTACCAAGTAGAAATCATGAAATTGGTATATCTATAGTTCATCCATCCCCTTCGATACATGTTATTATTAATTTTGAAGGGGAAGGATTTGTTATACTCTATCCATGGATCATTTACCACCAACAATAAATAGGTTAATGATGGGAAAATTTACAGGTAGTGGTCAAATACAAAAATTTACACCCACCATCAAATTATAGAAAATATGTGCTACTACCCACTAGATGTAGAAGATATATAGGTCCCACTTGGGGGGATCATACCATTATTTATCATTAATCTATTTTTAAATTTTAAATTTTTTTATGAGGACTAATTTAACATTCTTCTCACTCCCTCTATAATATTTAGCGTGAATAAAAGTATCCTTGTCCTTAATTGAGTAATTTAATTTTGTAAAACCAATATGAAAAAAATTATTCTGGTATAGTCAAAGAGGAATGAATACTAATGTTTCATGAGAAAAGGGATCTCAAATTTTAATTATTATCTCTTTAACCTAAACTTTTTTATATGATTATTGTTTTAAGAATTAAATTTAAAATTTCAGGACCATAATTGAAATAAATCGTTACTTGACTTATTTAAAAGATATGAGTTTTATAGGAATAAAATTATTTCATGTTTTATATTTCAATTTTTATTAGATTTAATGTGTAAAATGTAGAAATAATTGATTAAAAAAGCATGGATTTTAAAATGTGGATTCATGATTGGAGGGAATTAGTTGATTCAAGCAAATGAAATTTCTGTTCCATTTTCTAGATTTCAATTCAAGAAATTTATTTGAATTATTTTTTATTAGTAATTCAATTTTTTATTATCTAATATTATAATTCTATTCCATAGATAATTTATAGACTTTTAAATTCATATTATTTCGTGATCATATTTCTTGAGTGATATTAGGACATGTCACCTTCTTCAACATTCTTTTGAACATACCAATGCTAATACATTACAAAACCAAAATTAAAATAATTGTGGAATTTTAATTAGTAATCCCTTGTCCTTGAGACCATTGAATACATTAATCTTTACAAGTCCATAGAGACCATAAATTCCCTTGTTTGGAATACGCCATGTTCCATGTCATTTTTACACATTCCTACCCAACTATTATCATTTTCATGATTTCTTAAAGTTGAATTTTTTTGGTGAAATGAGTCTTAGTAAAAGGGATAATAAAAATGTATGGGAAACATGTGGTATCTTTATCTTCGGTATTATGAATGTTTTATTAATTCATTCACTGTGTATTATTGTATATACCTTTTGAATGAATAAAATGTATAAAGGAATGTGTTGTAACTTGGAAGAATAAAAATTACTATTTATAAAATGATGATTTTAATCATGTGTGGTTAGGTGGTGGGTTTGAGATTAATTTTAAAAATTACTTCTAAAAACAAAAAAAACATTAAAAAGAGGGATAAAATTAAAAGAAAATTACAACATGGTGAAAAACATTAATTATGCCTTATTTAATCATAACCTATTATTTTAGTATGGGGAATTTTGTATTTTGAACATTTATGTGTAGAATGTCATTAATCTTTTTTTAGATATCATTATTTATACATTGTTAGATAACCCTTCTCTTTGATCTATAATTTTTATGCATAATGTTTTATTATCCTTTAGCCTCAAAGTCATTAGATCATTACTAGAAAGGTCCCCATATTTTTATGTGACTTCTATATTTAAAAATATGACAAATTAGTTCCTTTATATGCCGATGATGAGTGATCATGTTTTCATTATATGATCATAACTCTACATGAATTTGGATCATGAGTAACAATAGAAATGTTTCAAAAGTGAGGTAAATTGCAACAACCCTTACCATAGTAGCCCAGAGTTAGTGGTTATTTTAATTCAATAGCATATCTAAGTGACCAAATCACAATGGATTGATCATCTTTGTAATCTTGAAGTACTTGGTTCCCTTTTTACATTTTTAATTAAACATAGAATATAACAATGAAAAATAAACTATTCCTTTGGCACTTATTCAAATATTTCATATTTCTATACTATGGTAGGATAACATCAAAAATGAAGATATAAAATTCTCAGTAAGATTTATATAAATTAGAAACATAAATCTATAATAGTTGAAGCATAATCAGTAGGTAGTAATCAATATAGAAAGGTAAAAAACATGAAAGAATTCCATTTAATCATTAAACTAATAATGAAAATTCATCTATATTTTTTTTCAAAATGATAATCTCATCGACTGTAATAAATGAATACTAAATGAAGGAAATAAATACTTACTAAATGTCATGTATCTTACACATGATCTACTAATATCAATAAATTTCAGAAGATGGTTTATGTTTGTGGATAGAAACCCATCTAATTCTACTTGGAAATAAATTCAAAGTGTTTATCATTAAGTGTTTCGTCTCAGGAGACATGTTGTTGTATCGGGGGATATATAATTTAATTACCCAATCTTCACTAAAATTCCAATTCCTTTTTCATACATAGATTTAATTCATGAATAATATGACTTGATAAAAAATATTGAGTATAGCATATAGATTTATTAATATTTACTAATAAAAATCGCATTAAAAATAAAAATTGTACATAAAATATTATATGTGTTGGGAACGATTAGATGTTCAAGTTGAGGAAGGTTTCGAGTGTCATCTTTTGTTGTCAAGGTATGTTTTGAAGAAAGGAAATCCCTTCAATTTATTTTGTGGAAACAATTTTTTTTGGGTTTGTTTTGAAAAGAATCAGACACATGTTAGCTGTGACGATGGTTTGCAGATTTTTATTTCATATAAATCATGAGTTGTATAAACAACATGTGATGAAATATTGATAGAAGGAATGGAGAGTTAAAGAGATTCTTCCAATTAGAAAAGAATCTTATTGAGACATTTTTCAAAGAAATCAAAAAATAAGATTTACCGATTGTTTTTCAAAACAATTAGAAAAAAATCATTTCCAAATTGAAGAGGTGGTGGTTATTGTGTTTAAAAACAATCAACGTGGTACCGATGGGAAAGTTGTGCTAATTAAAGTGGTGTTGATGGAAATGTGATGCTGATAAAAAATGGTGCCGATGAAAGGTGGTGCCAATGCAGAGGTGATGTCGATTGAATAGGTGGTGCCGATGGAAGAGGTGATTCTGATAGAAGACGAGACGCTGATTTCTTTTATAAAACAATTTTTTAGGTAGAAGAAATGTAATGATATGGGGTCAATTTATAATGAATCATATCATATTGTTTTTTATCAAATCTAGGCCGATGATATTTATAAGATTGTATTGTATCGTATCCTGCAATCGTAATCAATAATCATAACCAGAATGATCATTTCAAGAAATGAATTTATCCAGAATGATCTTATCTAGCATGATTGTATCCATAATGAACGTATCCAGCATAATCGTAACCATAAATGATCATATCCTGATTGATCGTATCCAGCATGATTGTAACCAGAATGTCTGTATCGCAAATGATTGTAACCAGAATGATCGTATCCAAGACGATCATAACCTGAATGATCGTAACCAGAATGATCATAACCATATATGATCATATTCAGGATAATAGTATCTAGAATATTTGTATTTAGAAAGGATCACGCTTGGGATGAGATTAAAATAATGAATTAGGTATGAATGGAATGTTACAATACATTCCAATTGAATTTAGACAATTCTAAAGATGATTTTCAATGATTTCAAAGTCATTAAGGTAGTTATGATACAACCACATGTTGGGGAATGAAGTGTGTTTTCTCGTATTGGTAAAAAGAAAAGTAAAGAGAAGGATAAAGATGAATGAATTATAAATGGGCGAGACTTTAATTTCAAATAATGATTTATCACAATTGGAGAAGTGAATTTCATCAAACACATTCAATTGGTATGGTATGAAGCATTGTTTTGATGAAATCAGTATGAGAGAATCAGATTCAGTCCCATGTATTGATCACCATTTGTAATCCTATTGACATTTGAAATGGGAGTCTAGAAAAGATGATATGAAGATTTGTTGAAGTTTTGAGGAGAATCAAGAAGTATTGAAAATTTTATAATTACTCCGAGATTTTAGGAGAAATTCAGATTTAGGTGAATTTAAGAGAGTGGGAAAATGTTTTGGTATTTCCACCTAAACATGTTTTGGGTCACCTATAAAAGGCATGAATTACATTATACTTGTGTTAATATCAGAGAGAGAGAATATTCAGGATTTTATATAGAAGGAGTGTTCAATTCCATTCAGATTGATAATTTTCTTGGGTGGTGTTGATTCATGCATATTCTTTTCGGAATGATAATTTTTTTTCAGGAAGTGAAGTGGTCCTAATTCTACTCTACCGTTTTCTATCCGAAAATCAGAAAGGGAGATTTGTATTGAAATAATCATAATGGGACCATTGTTTTGAAAGAATCGTACTCAGAGGAATTAGACTCAGTGTTTTCATAACAAAGTCTAGGTAGTTACTACCCTTCATCTGGGTAAGGAATTGATTAATTATATTACATTTTTAATACATTTGTTGATTTGAAAATAATTATAGGTAATAAGAGTTGTAACAAAACAATTGTATTAATCGATTGTGCTAAGAGAGAGCACATTCACTAGTGGGATTGTTTCATATTTCTACATGAGTGAAATGATACATCCTAATATTTTCAATCCAAGGATTGTTTTCATAGTGGATTATATGGTATTTAATCATTTCCAAACCATTTGAAGGAAATAACTATTCTTATTTAATAGAGAACCATGCAAATCTTTTTGTTCCTTTGGATGTGTATTGATTTGTTTCCAAGTAGTAAATTGAAATACTTAACAAGAGGTGAATTTTGTTTTAATTGAAAGGAAACATAAATGAAAAGGATTATCAATGATTCACCCCTCCCCCTCTCAGTGATACAATACTCCGACTAGGTGCTTTTAATTGGTATCATAGGGGGGGGTTTCCTTCGCTACTCTTTGTTGATGGAGAATGTGAACTGTGTGAACGGGAAAGGTATTATTGTCTTCAGTGGAAAGAAATATCATATATGGAAATATATAATGTTTATAATTCCTATGTATATCAATTGTGATGTTCTTGAAGCTACAATATTTGGGTTTCCACCAATTAATGATAGGGCTTCACTTACACCTATTGACAAGATGTTTCTTGAGAATGATGGATGAGCCAAGAATTCTATGTTATCATTACTTTCAAAAAGTGAATTATTGATATTGAAATGTGTTTTCGTAGCTAATGGTATATTGGATAAGTTGGAAAACATATATGAAGGCAATACAAAAGTAAAGAAGGAAATGTTATAAATATGGAGATTGATGTATAGAGATTTGAATATGGGAGAGCATGAATGTATTGGGGAATTCTTTTCCAGGGTGAATGAAATTTTGTTAACTATCATATTTCTTAGTGAAAATATTAAAGACTCAAAAGATGTTGAAAAAATATTGAGAACCATACCTGAACAAATTTGATTCAAAAGTTTCATCACTAGAAGAAAGAGATCCATAAACATTGTCTCTTTTTGATTTACATAGCAATATTATTACCTATGAAATGAGAATAGAGAATGCTATGAATTGAAAAATAAAGCTTGATTGAGAAATTTCATTCATGGATATGAAGAAAGAAATGTCAAAGATGATTGTTATTGAAGATAAATCTAGTGATTATAACTCTGAAAATGTGGTATGTAAAAATCTCAATGAAATATATACTTGTTTTCTAAAAATGTGAAAATAGGTATAGAGACATAAAGTGGAAAACTTTCCTTGAAATCTTTTGAATTTGGTGATGTGGGTCACTTTGTCGAAAATTTTCCTCGATGAAAGAAAGAATAGGATTGTGTTATTTAAGAAATAATGAAAAGAAGACCATGAAAGAAAAAGGGAGACAAAGGAAAAGAAAAGAAATTATTCAAATAAAAAGAAGAAGTTTCTTGTAAAAAATTTGATAAAGAATTATAGAGTGATGTTGAATCCCAAAAATAATCTGAGTAAGGTAATGAAAATAAATTCATTGAAATATTTAATGATGAATAATTATGAAGCATTAGTTCTAAATAAGAAGAAGAAACTCATCTTGAAATGCATCCAAATGAAGAGTTGAAATAATGTCTGAGAAATATTAGAAGGCTTGAAAAGAGAAACAAAAATATGGAAGATTAATTCTCAAGTAACCAAGAATGTTTTGCTGGTGGGAAAGAAAATATGATTAAAGAGACTGATGATTTCAAGAAAACTCTTGAAGAAGAAAAGAACCGCAATGAGAATTTAGATGTGAAGTTTAATGTAACAGAAGAAGAGTTGGGTTTTGTCTAACAAGAAATCTCTGAAGATGAAAATAGAAGACTATGTCAACAAAACACAATCACTCATGTTAGTGAATGTTCTCAAAATGATAAACTTGAGAAGGTTCAATAAAATACACATTCAATTTATGAGAAAAAGAATAGAATTTTTTTTGAAATGAAGAAAGAAAAGAATGTTATGTATGTTGACAAGAACAACAAGGTTGGGAATGTTTTGAAACATTCTGAATCTACAATTGTTTCCAATACTTCTGGAACTGAAAATTCAGAACAGAAAAGAAAGAATCCAATTTTTAATGGTAATATTGGGGAATTATAAAATAAAGATAAGAAGGTGGCTAAGAGTCACATTCATAATTTTGAACAGTATAAAGGATTCATAGGGAAATACTATTTGTATGGGTATTACTGGTATAGTGGTGGATTCGGGCACATAACATGTATGAGTTGGTTCAATCAATAACATTACGATTATCCCACATGTTATGAAAGGAAGATATTGAGGGGGTTTCAATCTCCTTAAATAAAGAAAAATGAGAAAGATGTATTGAATAAATCTGAAAAGAATGACGTGAAGATTGAAAATTGGTTCAAACCCTTGGAAACTATATGTGATAGATGTGATCAACCTGGACACCATGAAAAAGTATGTTTTGTTTTGTTTCCATCTCCAAAAAAGATTCTCAATTCTCAAAAGTCAATTTTGAAGAATAAAAAAATGTTGAAAAGAAACTTGTTGTTGAAACTGCATAAAAATCCATGAGAGGATAACAACCTCAGATACTTGATAGTGGGTGTTATTCTCACATGAATGGAGACATGAAATTGTAAAAGGATGTGAAAGATTTAAAATAAGGCACAATGAAATCTGAAAATGATGAATCATTGAAAATCAAAGGTGTTGGGTCATCCATCATTGGAAATGAAAATGTGAAATCTAAGAAAACATTGTATGTTGATGGGATGAAACACAATCTTCTAAGTGTTTCAAAATTGTGTGATGAGGGCAACAAGGTTATCTTTAACAAAGATGGATTTTTTTGTTAAGAGTGAAGAAGATGGTAATATTGTTACAAGAGTCCAACGTATAAATAGAAATTTATTCCAGGTTCGTGATTCACCAAACTCTTGTTACATGAGTATGGTGGAAGAGAATCAGTTATGGCATAAAAGGCTTGTACATATGTGCTAGAGAAACATGAAAAAGTTATTCAAAAAATATATTGTCGGAGACATTTCTATTTTTCCATGATGTTGAGATTGGTGTTGCACTATTTTCTAGAAAGAAAAGATTAAAAATTATGTGCATATGAAAGTTGATATTTTTTTAAAACAACCCCTGGAGCTAATCCATTCTGATATATGTGGACCAGTGAGAAAATAATCAACACATGGAGATAATTAATGTATTATATTCATTGATTATTTTACTCACATTACTAGTGTTATATATATGAAACACAAATCAGATTATTTGAAAATGATTAAAAGTTTCAAAATAAAATATAAGAAAGAATGTGAGTATTTTGTGAAGATGTTGAGAACAGATAATGGTGGTTAATATATATGTGAACTATATGAAAAATATCACGAGAAGTATGTAATTCGTAAAGATTATATCTCTCTATACACTCCCAAAAAAATGTGGTTGATGAAACAAAAATAGAATCCTTATGGAAATAGGAAGAACCATGTTACTTGATCATGGTATTTCTCATTACATTTGGAGTCAAACCTTGAGTACTGGTATTTATACTCTGAATAGTTGTTTCTATAGGCCTTAATCAGGTATGACTACCCATGAATTTTTTTAGGAAAAAACTCATATTTTGAAGCACTTTAGTGGTTTTGGTAGTCCTTGTATTATAAATAAGAAAGTTGGAAACTATGGTAAGATTGAGAAAAAATTTGAGGATGGAATCATTCTTGGATATTATCTAGAAGAAAAAATGATACAAATTCATAAAAAAAGAAACAAAAATAATTTTTGGATTAGTTGATATAAAAGTGATTGAATTATTTGAGAAAGAGAACCATGTTTAAGCAGAAAATGATGTTAATAATGTTGAATAAGATAATTCTGATAAGGATACAAATTATAGTAATCCTAATAATAGTGAATAATTGGACTTATCTATTTCGAGTGATGAGGAAGACAATAGAAAATCTTATGTAAGGCTGAGGAAACTTGTGAAAGCACAAAAAATAATTGGTGATCAACATCCGAAAGTACAATAAAGAAGAACAACCAATTCCATTACACATAATTATATGTATTTGAAGGTGGAATCAAATGATGTGAATGAATATTTTGAGAATATATAATTGATTTGAATTATGAATGGAAAATTGGATCAGATTGAAAATAATAATACATTATAACTCGTACAGATGCCTGAAAATAAAATCATCATGGGAAAAAATGGGTTTTCTAGAACAAGCTTAATGTGAAAGGTAAATTTATAAGAAAAAAATAAAGATTGGATAGAAAATGATATTTAAATATTGATGCTATTGATTTCGATGAAACCTTTTCTCCAGTGGAATGACTTGAAACAATCAGAATATTTTTTTCTATTTTTGCACAATGAGGTCACAATATATTTCAAATGGATATTAAATCTGCATTTCTAAATGGTGATATTAAATAAGATTTTTATATTGAACAACTTTTTGGATTTGTTATTGGAAATGGTAATGGTTATGAGTGTAGATTTAAGAAGGAATTTTATGGCCTAAAATGAGTTCTGAGGGAAATGTCTTCCAAATTTGATACATGATTAAGAAAGATGAATTATAAAAAAGAAGAGTGGATACAAATATTTACATAAGAGAAAGTAAAGAGTATTCCTTCATTGTAATTTTCTATTTTGATGATATTATCATTGTTGGGAATGATGATGAATGATATTAGATATTTCATGAAAAAATGATGAATGATTTTGAAATTTCTATGTTGGATGAAATGTAATAATTTTCTGGGTTAGAAGTCCAAAAAAATAATGAATACATATTCCTCTCCCAAGAAAATTATACAAAAGAACTTCTCAAGAGGTTTTTTGTGGAAAATTAAAAACCTATTTCCTCACCCATTTTAGTGGGAACAAGGATGAGTAAAGATGAAGATGTAAATGAAGTGGATTAGAAAGAGTATCAAAAGATTATTGGAATTCTATTCTATTTGAATGCCTCAAGACCCAACATTTTTTATGATGTTAACCTATGTGAATGATTTCAGATTTATCCTAGAGAATTTCATCTTATTATTGGAAAAGTAATTCTCAAATTCATCAAGTGAATAAGACAATTCAGAATCAGGTATTGTAGGTCAGATAGTATTGATTTATTTAGTAATTTTGATGCATATTGGGCAGGAAATATTTATGATAGAAGATCTAAATATGTTGGTTTATTCTATTTGGGACATAATTGTTTTAGTTTGAATTCGAAGAAACAAAACTCAGTAACACTTATTACAGCTGAAGCTGAATATGTTGCTGCAACTAAAGCCACTACTGAACTTATGTGGATAAAAACACAATTAAGTGATTTACATGTTAAAGTAAAGTTTCCCTTGATCATGATTATTAATAATCAATGAATAATCAATATCACTAAGAATATAGTGGAAATTATTCATTCAAAACATATTGATATCAAATATCATTTCATCAAAGGGAATGTGGAGAAGAATGAATTGAAGTTGGAGTATGTTCCAACATCGGAACAAGTTATTGATATCTTCACAAAACTGTTATCCAAGTAATTATTCTCAAGAATGTGGCTAAACATAGATGGAAAACATCATTCTATTTGGGTATGTTTATCTATCTCCCCTTTAATCTTACCTTTTGATTGTTTTTTCAAGTGGGAGAATTGTTTTGATTCATAAATCCATTTCACCAAAGATAGATTTGTGGGTAAGCTATGAATTTAGCATTGTTTAGTGTCTTAGTTGATCTAACTGTTTGTTGTAGTGGTTGTAGTAATAGAAATTGAATTTCTTTCCAGGAAGAATGCTGAAAATAAAGAGGTGGTCATGAAAAATATTTTGGATAGCATGGTTTTTTATTAATGATTATTGTTTTCTAATATGAGTTATCTCACGTAGGACTAGAATTGTTAATATGTAATCCATTTCATGAGTTTACAATGTTCAATGATTTATGAAGCTTGGTTGAAAAAAAATTCAAAGAGGTAGATTTTTCAGACCAAGATGATGTTCAAGGTGATGAAGGTTTCAAATGTTTCCTTCTTTTATCAAGGTATGTTTTGATGAAAGGAAGTCACTTAACTTTGTCTTGTAGAGACAAAAATTTTAGGTTTGTTTTGAAAAGAATCTGACCCCTATTTGTTATGACGATTCTTTTCTGATTTAGATTACATGAAAATCATGAGTTTTATTAAGAACATGTGATTAAAGCTTAATAGAAGGAAGGGGAGTGAAAAAGATTCTTCCAATTATAGAAGAATCGTATTTAGATTGTTTTTCAATATAATCAAATAAAGAATAGGTACTGATTTTTTTCAAAAAAATCAGAAAACAATCATATCTAGATTGAAGAGGCTATGCTGATTGTGTTTCAAAACAATCAATGTTGTACTGATGGACAGGTGGTTCTGATGAAATTTTTATCGGTAGAAATGTGATACTAATAAAATGTGGTGATGATAAAAGGTGGTTCTGATACAAAGGTGATAATGACTAAATAGGTGTTTCCAATAGAAGAGGCGATGGAAATAATAGATGTGACACATATTGTTTTTT
Source organism: Viscum album (assembly GCA_963277665.1). Classification (NCBI taxonomy): domain Eukaryota; kingdom Viridiplantae; phylum Streptophyta; class Magnoliopsida; order Santalales; family Viscaceae; genus Viscum; species Viscum album. Next base: position 1,750,790,716 of record OY728126.1, read on the forward strand.
CAAAACAATCATATTCAGGAAGTGAAAATGTAATGAGAGAGTGTTGATTAAGAATGAATCATATCAGATTGTTTGGCTTTGTATCCAAGAAGATCATCCTTATCAGATTGTACTGTTTCGCATCGAGATATCATAACCAGAAATCAAAACCTACAATCGTAACCAGAATGATCGTATCTATCATGATCATATCAAGAATGATCATATCCAGCATGATCAAAACCAAAAATGAACATATCTAGAATAATCATGTCCAGCATGATCATAACCAGAACGAACATATACAAAATGATTGTAGCCAGAATAATTGTAACCAAGATGATCATAACCAGAATGATCAAAACCAAAATGATCGTAAACAGACATGATCGTATTCAAGATAATAGTATTTAGACCATTTGTTTTTAGAAAAGTTCATTCTTGGTATGAGATGAAAAAATAAGAAGAAATGAATGGAAGGTTACAATACATTCCAATTGAATTTAGACAATGCTAATGTTTCTCCTTATTGATTTCAAAGCCATTAATTTAGTCATGATGCAAGCACATGATGGTGAATGAAGTTTTCATTCCCATGTGGGTAAATAGAAAAGTAATGAGAAGGATACTGATGAATCAATTGTCAAAGAGGTCACCTATAATTTGATAAAATTATTGTTTCTCAAGTGGAGAATTGAATTTCTTCAAACACATTCAATTGTTATGGTATCAATCATTATTTTGAAGAAATAACTATGATTGAATCTGATTCAGAACCATGTATTGCTCATCATTAGTAATCGTATTGAAACTTTAATTGGGAGACTGAAAAAGAAGAGATGAAGATTTTAGATGTTTTGAGAGAATAAATAAGTGTTGATAAAGTCATAATTGCTCTGAGGTTTTAGGAGAAATTCATATTTGGGTGAATTTAAGTGACCTAGAAAGTGTTTTTGGATTCCTCCCTAAACATGTTTTGGGTTACCTATAAAATTCATGATGTACATTGTACTTTTTTAACTAGCATAGAGAGAGAAGATCCGAGTTTCTAGAGAGTAGGAGAGTACAATTCCATTCAGATTGACAATTGTATTGGGTGGTGCTGATTCCTTCATATTCCATTTTTCATGATAATTATATTTTGGAATTGAAGTGGTTTCGATTCAGATATATTTTTTTCTATCTAAAAATAGGAATGGGAGATTTTTATAAATGAGTCAGACTGGGATCCTTGTTATGAAATAATCATACTTGGAGGAATCATACTCAGTGTTTCATAAAAACTCCATGTAGTTCATACCTTTAATTTGGGTAAGTAATTTATGAATTGTATTGTAATTTGAATACATATGTTGATATGAATAGAAGAGTAGGTAACAATAGTTGTTAGAAAACAATTATATTACTCTATTATGCTATGAAAGAGCACACACACTAGTGGGATTGTTTCATAGGGATACACATGTGAAAGGGTACATCCTACTATTTATAATCCGATGACTATTTTCTTAGTGGATTATATAATATTGGATCATTTCCTATCGATATCAAGGATGCGACTATTCTTATTAAATAGTGAACCTTGTAAATCATTGTGTTCCTTTAGATGTGTGTTTATTTCTTTCTCATAAGGGAATTGAAATCCTTAATTGGAGGGGAAGTTTGTTTCAGTCGAAAAGTAACATAAAAAAAGAATCAGTGATTTACACCCTTCCCCTCTCAGTGATACAATATTCTGACTAGGAACTTTCAATAAAGCTAAAATAATAGAAATATCCACAGAGAAAGTAATTATTGTTATTTTGGATAAATAAAATTTCAAATGAATTTTTTTCTCAAATGGGTATTAGAAACCCCACATAAATATTAATAGGTGTATAATACCAAGTAAGTCTTAGTTAAATGGAAATTGAGACGAAGTCTATTACCACTTATGATCAGTCGAATCGTATGCACCATAAAATTATTAATCATCAATGAAACATTGAATAACATGAAGATAATAAGATTCATTATATTATATTTCCAAATTTCAGAACAAATACACCACACATAAGAAATAATTTTTAATTAAGGCATATATCATAGAAATAAAAGTGAGATGAGAAACCCCTTACCTTATGTCCAAAAGAGTTTTGAAATTGTAATGATGTCCGACATAATCAGACTAGAATAATTAATTTCATAATACATAACCTATTCCAAATTTATGTTATTTATTATAATTTTATTAAGTTCATTTATGGCTATTCTGATGAGTTATAATATTTAATATTGTTGTTCCAAAAGTGTTTGTTTCATGGTTTTGTGGTCGGTTCCCTTATGTATAATTATGTGAGTTCTTTTCAAATTGAAATAAATCTCCGTAATTATAATTTAATGATATCAGTATATTTATTGAATATTAAGTGTTCCCAATATATCAATTTCTTATATGGTATGAGGATGATTCGTTAGATCAAATGTTAATTAATAATGATTAGTTTATTTTAGAAGGTTTTACGACCATCATAAACTAGTGTCATTTTACTTAATATTATTTTTATATAATTGTTAATAAACCATAAATAAATTTTCATAAACATAATATAATATTTTGGAACCATAAAAATGGTTTTTTGATCAGTCTTGAAGGTGGTAATGAAAAATGAAAACTCATCGTCCATGAAGTTGGTGAATCGACACGTCATAGACGATGTTTTCATTTTAGAATGGAAAAGAAAATGAGAAGATATTTATGGATAAATATATTATTAGCACAATAAAATTATAGTATATATTTCATATTTTGGTTACCATTCCACTTTTTATTTGGCATGTTACCATTGAACAAGGAAAAAAATACAATGAAGGTGGAGACAGTATGCCGTATGTATGCTTTAATAATTTTTTTATGTTTCAACATATAGAATTCAAAAAGATAATTAATAATAAACTTTTCTATATTCATTATTATATATTTTATATTATATATCATTATTACTATCCATGTCAAGAGAAAATGACAAAACGAATCACATATCTTTGTGGAGGTGGTAGTCCACACATACGCACGGTCGATGCTATCATTTTCCAATCGATGGAATGATGTGAAAAAAGATTTGAAACATGAATTAATATAGAATAATTATATCATAAAAGTAATATATAAATATTTAATTCATCATAATAGCCATCCATAAATTATGGTTATGAATAATTAATAGCATATCTACTTATAAGAGATAGTCCACACATACGCACGAGTGAAATATTCACATTTCATTTGATAAAAATATTGGATAATAATGGTTTTTACAGAATAATAATATAATTTATATATAAATAGATTTATTAAGTAATAATTATCTCTTGAATACCATAAATATAGGTGATTTAGAAGCATAAATAATTTGAATGAGGTGAGGAAGGTTCATTACCTTTTATTTGGTAGTCCTCCTTTAGATCCCTTTTTATGGACCCTTGGAATAGTCATTTATGAATATGAGAACCTATAATTTAGGGATATAGATATTTATTAAATAATTTTTAAGGTATTTTGCAATATATATAGCTCATTTTAGTGTAAATAATATAGGTTATGGGTGTCCTCTTATAAGAGGGGGAGAGGACAGACATGGGATTGTTTGAATGAATAAAATATTATACTAACACGCTCAAAAAAAATTATTCCAAATGTATATATTTTTTAATTTAGTATTTTATGTGTTAAAATATGTTAATCCAACAATATTTTTACATGTTTAATTTGTAAAATAACTTTATCTCATGGTTTAACTCCATCAGTAAAACAATTTTAAATTTAACCACATTTTCAAATTTAAATGGGTTCTACAATTAATTATGATCAAAAATGAGATTTTCCTCACTACCAAAATGGAAATTAAGATTGAAAATATGGAATCAATTTTATCAAACTCAATTCAATGATGTGGAAGAATTTAATTTAATATTATCCTCCCAATTTGTGGTGAAAATTATTTTTGAAAAAAAATGATTTCATAAGTATGTAATTTTTTTTCTAAAATCAGCACGAAATTAATTACCACAAACTTAATATAAGTTTAAAAAATTATTTTACTATTAAAATATATTTTAAAAAATGAACATTTGACAATTATTGAGATGAAATAATATTTTTCAATAAAACTCAGTAATGTTTTTTACTATTCATCAAAACATCAAACTTATCATAAATTTTTCCAAAATTTAGCACATTCCAATTTTGAAATGATAGTTTTGAATATGGGATAATTATTCCAAAAATATTTTCTTAATGTGGAAAAACCATTCATATTATTTGATCAAAAAAATAATTAAAAACTAATTTTTATAGAAAATTTATTTTTCTAGTAGATAAAATTACTAAAATATATGTTCATTTGTATTAAAATATAATTTATCTTAAATAATTTTTTTAAAATTTTATTGTTATTAATATCACCAATTAAATATCTTCATTATAATTTATACTATTTTATAGTTCATTTAGAAATGGGTTTTATTTTACTTTAAGATACCATTAATATTTAATTTATTTAATGATAAATATATAAAAAATAGTAGGATGTTACATTTTCATCCTCTTGGAAGTGAAAACATAGTTTTTATAGAAATAATTCAAGAATAATTTCCTTATGGGAAAATATTACTCAAACATCCAAAATATTCACATTATAAACAAAAATAAAATTTAGTGGCTCTTCCACAGTTGATCTAGTAAGAGGTAACCTATCACTAATACTAATCAAAATCTATATTATATTGGTGAAGATAGATTATATTGAGTGGGATCATATGTACCGTATCTCTACTAAATTAAAAATTATTTTATAATTTTTAAACCCTTTTTATCTTATCCAATATTTATGATTGTTGTATATGAATATTTTTATCATTTGAAATGAAAAGTAATTCATATATGATATAATATTTGGAATGAAAATGTAGAAGACAATATTTAAAATGTTTGGAATTAAATAAATACTATTTATCATTTTTAGGATTTTAATTTTATGGACTTAAACACCACAATATTTTTGATATTTTTTCGAATTAATTTAACATTTTTGATATGTTACTTTTCATTACACATTGGAAATATTCTATTTTATAGCATTATGTTTGTATTTAATTATATGAATAACCCACATAATAATGCAATAAAAACATAATAATGATTATATTTAACTAAATAGAGCACCTAGGTTATCTTATGTTACACTCAAGACTGACTTTCCTTGATGACTTGAATAACACACAAAATAGAGTTAACTGAAGATATAATATGTTATTAAAAAAATTATTTTTTAATATAATATGATATTAGCTAAAAAGTAATTAGGAGTTTATGAATACAACTAACTAACTTATGAAAATAATTTATTGAATTAATTGGTCACAAATTAATTATAAATGAATGTAATAACCTATTGAATATTAAGAGAATTATTTTATAAAATATACTTCTATGCTCACAAATGAATTTTACCCTAATAAAATAAAGAAATTATAATTATATACTAATATTAATTAAATATATATATTATATATTAAATAAAATATTTTTTATATTGAAGAAATATATTGGATAACATAATAGATAAACAAACCTACGATTTCATATATAAATCATATATTTTTATTGAGGCTCTTTTACAACCATTTATTGAAGAACCTATTTTAAATATAAATTTTTGAAAGTTTATAAATTTAATATATCAATATAAACATCATTTTAGAAATAAAAACATAAATATCTTATTAGGGTGATGAATTGTTATTTTTTTGTATTGTTTCATTTTTTGATGAATAATGAAAAATATTGAATTTTAATTAAAAATTGAATTTTCATCTAATTTATCTACATTGATAAATTATATTTCAATTGGTTTTAAAGATTAATTAGATAAATTTTTTATTTATTAATCCAATTTATTTCACTAGAACTAATTTCACATTGTAATTAGGTATTAAAACAAAGTAAACTTTGGGATGTTTTAACCGTAATAACCTGCATTGTCATCAGTTCAACATGATAAAATTTAGATTATTTTTTGACACTTATGTAATTGGAATTTTGAAAATAGGATTCTATATTTGGAATAAAAGTAATTTAAAATTTCTAATATGTTCAATTTAGTTTTTGACAAAAATATAAGCGAATGTAATTAAAATAAATTCTAATGATAATGGAAATATTCAGCTTAATAATTGACAAGATCATAATAATAAGGGAAAAATGAATGTGAATATTTAATTGGAGCCATTTTATATCCATATTTAGACCATACCCTCCATTTTATCTAATTATGCACATTATTACTGACACATTAAACAGAAATTGTTTTGGCGGAATTCCCTTTTTCAAAATTTACAAGAGTGCCACTCCTCCTCCACTATATATGGCCTCATATCCTCCCACTCTATTAAACCTCATAAGAAACTTTGTTTCGAACAATATATACAAAAAAACACATAAAATTCATCCTATAATAATATAATCCTCCCATTGGCACAATTTCATCCATATAATCCCTTTAGAGAAAACAAAAAGGAGTTACCTGAATAAGAGTTGACATTATTCCCTAAACACTTTTTTATTTCATTATCCACTATATAAATTGTCTTTATTACAAGATTATACAATATAAGTAAATTAAATATAATTATATTCTTTTATAATTAGTGTTCAACTTACTCTTACACACACTTTCATTTGATGAGCAACAAACTTCTAGTTTATGTGTGTGACGAACAACCACCTCATGATACAACAATTGTTCATTAATAATTTATCACCTATAATAGTGGGAATTATGATGGAAATGATATTTATATATGATATATTATATATATATATTATTTATTTTATTATTTTTTAAATTTTTTTATAACACGTTACATTATAATTACTACCTTGTTTAAATATGATAACATCGTTTGTAGAAGTGTGGACTATGCCTCCTCAATGCATTGTGATTCATTCACACACTACATGTATTGTGTTAAGGATTGATTTAATGAAATTATATGATATATATATTATATAATAATTATAATAAAATATATATATATATACACATATTGTTATATTTCATTTATTTGTTTTCATTTAATACGACAATAAAATAGAAACAATGTTCATACATACATTGCACCTACCATATCCATAAACGGTGATTTCCATTTCATACTTATATATTTAATGGATTATTATAACACAGATATAATTAATATAAATTATATTTATAGGATGGTTTAAATTTTATATATGAGGATATAAGTATAAGGACTAAATGTATAACAAATTATGACATAAGAAAAGAAAAAAGAATATATTACCCAATGAAAAACATTAACATATAACTATTAATAAGAGGGTAATATAATGTCATAATAAAACAATATATATTATTATTTTTAATAATATTTATTTATAAAATATTTATAATAAACTAATTTTCGTTATAGAGTTAGCTTATACAATGTCAAAGATAGTCAATACATACGGTATGGGAATTCCATCATACTTTTTATATCTTTAAGATACATTCCATGTTTAAAAATATTATTTTGTGTGGTGTATATACTAAACATAAATCTATTAAAATTTTCTTTTTCATAAATTTATGGTTTTTTATATATTTATTCTATGATATTTATTTTATGTTGTTTATGTCTCAGAAGTTACCAAATCAGTAAGAAAATTTTGTCTCAATATTCCTTGATTATGAATCATGTTTTGTTATTAACATGAAGGGGTTTTAAAGGATCTTAAAAATCTATTTGACATGTTATATAATGAATATTCTTATTTTCATGATATTTTATGTTTTATTTAATTTCTCTTTTATACATGGGGAGTATAATTCAATTTTAACATGTGGTAAGGTATTATTTAAACAATATCATCTTTTTTCGAGATTGTTTATTATTATGATTAAATTAATGAAATATTATGTTCCATATCTCAAGAGAACTGACGAATTTTCTTCCCCTATTTATAGTAATGATAAATTTATGTATTGGTACCATTTTTTAACTCTTTGTTACAAATTCTAATCAATAATGTTTTTTTAAGAAAGTTCAAGTTTGCATCTATATTCAGTTATAAATATGTGTTCTTTCAAAAACATGATTTCTAAAAGTCTTGCAAACATATTCTAAAATAATCCTATGATATTTAAAATACATTTTTACTCATTTTTTTCCACATAAACAAATTTTTTTTTAAAATGAAAGAAATCATCTTGTTATCTTTCTGTCAAGGAACTTTTCTAATCTTTTTTGCAACGTAAAAGGAATTTTTGATATGTATGGATTTACCCTCCACCATAACCGACATTCCCCTAAATAATCATTACATGTTTAAAATTTTATTTCTGAAAATAATTTTCTCCCAATATTATATAAATTATTATTTTTAATGTGGTTTTAAATTAAAATGGTTTTAAATAATTTTTTATTTTTAGAAGTTTTTTTAAAATGATGATAATAACTTACTTTATATGTTTTCAAAAGGATGATTTCAAATAATATTATTTTAAAAAATTATTTTATATTTTTTAAAATTATCATCAACAAAATTGTTTTTCAAAAATGTTTAGATAATTTTATAATTTTATAATGAAAAAACATTTTCAAAATTTTTTAAATATTTTTTTATATTTTTTAAAGTTATTTTCAATGAAATATCACTAATAAATCCTTAAATATTTTTTATATGTTTTCAATGAAAAGGGTTTTCAAAATGCTCTCAAATCAACCATTATATTTTTATGAAGTTAATTTTCTATGAAAATGGTTTTCAATAAAAATGGTTTTAAAATGTTTTTATGTTTTAAAAAGAATTATTAAAGAAGATAGGATATTTTACTCAAGAAATGTTTTTAAAATATCTTAAAAATTAGTTCCCATCTTAGGTGATATCCATTGGTGTTTGACATTTTGTTTGGGAAATGACCTAAATGTTACATTTATAATAATTCTATAAATGTTTTTAGTTTTTATGGGATGATGTTTATGAAACCAGCTCCTCTTTCATAGTTTATATGCCTTTTGAAACCCTCTTAATTTTTTGGGTTACACATTGGATGAATTTTTTTTGAAACCAATATCTTTTTCCATATGTTACATTATGACTAAATTTTTATGACACCGATTTTATTTAATTGTATTTTATAAGATTGTTTATGATTTTTTGGATCATTTATGTATGATTTAATTATCAGATGTTTGGGACTAATATATCCCTCTAATGAATTTGGAAATGCTTTAAATCTCATGAGATAGAATAATACGGTCATGGGAGTGAACCTTTACTACTACGATGGCTATGGGATTGAACTATGTCTACCAAGATGGTATGATGTGTGAACTCGTACTAAAATGATAGTTATGGTAGTAAACTATGACTACCAAGATTTTATGTGGAGTGAACCTATAGTACTAAGATTATCTTGGCAGTAATACCTTGACTACTATAGAAATCATATTATATTCTTATGTGTTTAACAAAGTTTTATGTATTATTAATTTATTATGATATCATGGATTATGTTATTTATTTCCTTATGATTTATTCCTTTTTAACTACAATGATTTATACTATGATTCATGTTTCTGATCCTCTGATATGTAAGTTATGATAATATAATGTTATGATTATGTTCTCATACCACTCTGTTAATGTTTAGGATTACATGTCTCCCTTTGACAACCCTTACTTAGAATATGTTATCACCCATTTTATTTATCTTATTCCATTATATGAAGATATTTTTTTGGGTATGATATTCATAATAACATTTATATTCATGAAGAACATAATGGGAGATAATGTAGTTTACTGATGTACCAATTTTAATGTGTCTATGTTTCCAAAGACTCTAAAATAATTAGGTCTTTGGGTGTCTATTTGTATAGTTATTTTTGTATTCCTTGAATGTGATGTAATTTTAATGTATGAAAATGAGGGTCTCTATAGTTCATATTAGAGAAAATGTTTATTCAACCATTAGAAACAATGATGAGAAAACAATAGTGAGATACCTAGGAATATTTTTAAGGATATGTCTTGGTATGTCTCTTAGGATATGTTTAAGGATAAGTAAAATTATAGGAAAATGTTCTAGAATTTGGGTAATGGATAAAAAGAGTGGTTTCATAGCAATAAATACATATCATGGCCCTAAATTTATGTGTCTCTGGTACAAATTTTCATCGGGGTAACAACTCTAGCAAGGTGTGTCAGGCCTGACTTAGTATAAATTGGTACATGACAAAGAAGATTGCTATACAATAGTTTTTACAATCTCAAAGGATATGATTTTTCAATTGAAAAAAACATTACAGACCATCATGAAATATTTGAATAGAAGGTGATTATTAATAGATTATTACAAAACTAAGATGTCTTCAATTAAATACTCGGTGTCATGATTTGTACATAATAAAACTATTTTTCATGATTATGTTGTATTCCTCAATGACATGTGTTTCTAAACTTGTGTGCTCTGGTTTTAGTTAGTGGTGAGAACTAGAAGGTTCATGGTTAACAATTAATTTTTCATATTTAAAAATTATACTTTTTATGTGAATCGATTTCCCAAGTGGAAATCTGATAAAGAGAATATGGAAGGTCGTACATGTATTAGTTATACATTAGATGATAAGGACACCAAAAACAACATGACAAAGATATGTGATGTTCTGATAGTATTATTCACATTAAACATAAGAAGCATTATTGGATTGAGGTTGATGAACCTTAATACATGATTATTATTTTATATTCTAGGAAATATTTATTAAGGAATAAGTTGATGAATCTTATATAATGATTTATGAATATGGTTGGATGAATGGAGTACTTATGTATGGGAATTCAAAGATCCTGATATATGAATCATGAAATATATATGTATTTTCAATATATGTTTTCATTAAGTATTGAAAATTACATTATGAATAGTAATTTCAAGGATAAGTGATATTTTTATTAAGGGAATATAACACTTAATTAATTCCGGACGTTTAGATAATTATCTTTAGGAAATGATATGTTGGATATGACAAATTAAATTGGACGGCATATATTACCCTAAAATTATTTTTAGAAAAGTGTTATTTTTCCAAAAGGATGAAGTTTGCAAATTTTTTTATTTAAATAATGTACTCATTAATCATTTGAATAAGGATGAAGTCATGTTTTTCAAAAAAAAATTAGGGTATTTTTTGTAATTTCAATGTTTTAATGGATTATAGAATGATGGTAGTCAAATGTATGGACAGTGAAAACAAAGAACAAATTTTTAATATATGTGGGATTATTAATAATATGATTTCATGATATTTTATCTAGTGAATTTTATTTTCATATTTTATAAGGATTTTAAGGTTAAAAATTTATGGAATGTTTATGTAAAACATAAGATAAAGTTGGTACGATTAAAGAGTTATCTCAGGACATGAGGATATATTCATATTGGATAACATGACCTTATTACATTGTGTTAATGATAACTTATGATAAATGGGATAGAATATCATAGATATCATGATTAGTTTATACTTTAGGAATGAAAAACTCCAATTCCTTTTTGGATAAATAGGTGAAGTAGATCCTAGAAAAATAAAATGTTATGTTATCCACAAATCATGAAAGTAAACCATTTGAAAAAAAAATTCCTTCAACTTTTGGAAAATTATCTAGGAATAAAATATTTTCATAAAAACTTATTTTTTATTGAACCACTGTCCTTTTAAATAGTTATAGATTTTAAAATTGAGTCTCTAAAATTTTCATTGATTATTTACTTATTTGTGATTTATTAAATCAATCACTCCCAATTAATATTCAATATTTTCCTCTAAGTTCATGTCTTAAAATCCCACATATGTTCTATGTGGGAAGTTAGTTATGAGTTACTTTGGGAAATCGTTATGTTTTCAGATTTCCTTTTCTGAAGAAAGTTTTAGTATTTATTTTTATGACATGGGTTTATATGAGAGAAACATTAAAATATTATAGCCATAATAACCAAATTAATTTTGACGGAGAAATTAATTTTGATGGGGTATAATGTAATACATTGAGATTTTTGGAGTTCTTTTTGAATTAATTTATCCTCATTGATATTTTTCATTTCAAGCAACACAAAAAATAGTGTATTTTACATCATAATGTTTAGATTTTTTTATAAGAAACACTAGGTTAATCCTGAAAAAAACTAAATAATGTTTATATTTCCTAGAGAAGAACTCCGAGGTTATCTTACATTACACAAAATTCTGACTTTCCTCGATGTGTTGCATTAAACACAAAACTGAGTTTTACAGAACAATAATATATTATTAAAAATATTATTATTTTTTATAATGAGATAAAAACTAGTCATTGAGTTAGAGGATAGGAATATAATTAACTAACATATGAAAATATATAGTTTTATTCATTGGTTAAAAATTTATTATAAATGTGTAAAAGAATGATTTGAATATAAACAGAATGATTTTATAAAAACAAAATTTCTGGTCACAAAGAAATTTTGTAACAATAAACTAAATTAATTATAATTATATAATTATATTAATAAATATATGTGGTATACATTAAATAAAATACATGTGATTTTAATCCAATGGATTTTATCAGAATAATATAATAACAACACAATATTTTGTAAGAAAAAATTATATTTTTATTAAGGAATTTTAAACACCATTGAATTGAAAACAAAATTTAAATATAAATTTTTAGAAATTTTATAAGTTTTATATATCAAAATAAATGGAATATTTCATAGAAAAAATAAATATTTGGTTAGGGTGAATTGTTTGTTGTTTTTTGTAATGATGCATTTTTTGATGAATAGTGAAAAATATTGAATTTTAATTCAAACTGCTTTTTCATATACTTTATTTATATGGTAAAATTATATTTTAATTTAGTTTTAATTTTTAATCAGATCCATTTTTATCAATTAATCCAATTAAGGTCATTTTAAAAGATTTTAATTTGAAATTAGTTATAAAAACATTTAATTCATTTGGGACATTTTTACATTAAAAATCTACATTCTTGTCCCATCTGGGAGATTAAATTTATATAAGAATCTTTGGAATTTTGGATTTTAATGTTTAAATATGGATTCCATATTTCAAAATAAGAATATTTTTTATTTTTTATAAAAAAATAGTATTTTTCCAAAAAAAATAGTTAAAGTAATTAAAATTAATTACACAGATTAAGGTAAAATTATTCTTAATAAGGGACTACGAATTAATCTTAAGGGCCAAAATACCTATAAACTTATATAAGAGATATTTTATATAATTATTTTGACCTTATTATTACTTTAATAGATTTTTTGTTTCTATTATTAGTCTCACATTAAATTGTAAAAACAAGTGTGGAATTACCATTTCCAAAATTTACAAGGGTGATACTCCACCTCCACTGTAAAAATGCCTCCTATAATCCCACTTTATCACACATCTAAATAATACTTGGTTCGACCAATACGGTCCCAAATAGATCTATAAAATCACTCATATCATATTATAATCTTCCCCTTGGGTATAAATCTATCAATGTAAGCCCTTCGTAGAAAACCAAAAGGAGTAACATGAACAAGAGGTAATATTATTCCTCAAACTCTTTAGTTTTATTTATTTATCCACTATTTCAATTGTCTTTATTACATTATTATAAAAAAAATTATCTTTAATATAATGCGATGTTTTTATGTTAATTTTTTTACCTACAATTACACACACTTCTTAATAATGGGTAATGAACATACCATTAATGGGTGTGATGAACTACTGCAACACAAAACTATAATTGTTTAACATTCCTTTACTGGGTATTATGGTAGTAATTATAATGGAAAAAATATTTATATATGATATATATTATATTTATTATTTATTTACACTTATTTAGTTATTTTATAATAAATTCCTTTATACATTCCTCATTGTGTAAATACGATAACATCGTTTGTGGAAGTGTGGACTATCGCCCCCCAAAGTGATGTGATTCCTTCACACACTACATAGAATGCATTAAGGATGGGTTTAATGAACTTAAATGATACATAAATATATATATGATATAATAATTCTATTGGAATATTATATATATTTATATATTTATATATACATATATTCCATTTATGATCTTTCTATCAATGCACCATTAAAACGGAAACAACGTTCATACGTATATACGACCCACAATCGTTATTAATGGTGTATTATATTTAATAAATACATATTATAAGGATTATTATAATTCAATTATAATTAATATAAATGATATTTATATCATTTGTTACATACTTTAAATCATGATATAAGTATAAGGGCCAGAGATATAACAAATGAAGACATATGTGAAGAACAAAGCACACATTTCCTAAATAAAACCCATAAGAAATAATTATTTATAAGTGGGTAATACAAATTCAGAAATAAACCATATATATTATTAGATACAAAAATATGGAATTTTAAAATATTTATAATAAATATACCTTTATTATAAAGGTAGGTGAATAAATATGGTATTTTAAAATAATTATAATAAACATACATATAAATATCTTTTATATTATCATTATTTCACGGGGTATATTTTTCCAAAGTTTCCAAATTGCTAGGATAGTTTTATCTCAATTTTTCTTCATTGAGACTTATGTTTTGTCATGAACCTAAATTTTTTTAGTGTTTTATATAATTATATTGGACATTTTATATCACAAATATCAATTTTTATGATATTTTGTACTTTATTAAATTTCATTTTCTCACAAGTAGATTATATTTCAATGTTACCCTATAGTAAGAGTTTACTGAAATAATCTAATAGTTTATCGAGATTATTTATTATTATGATTCCATTGATGAAATATTATGATCTATATCTCAAGAGGGAACATAAATATTATTCCCCTCTATATATTAATGATATTTTCTTGAATTTGTACTATATTCCATGTCTTTCATATATATGATGATCATGAAAGTGTCTTTAAGATAGTATGACCTTACCTCTCCCTTTAGTTGAAAATATTTTTTTTCCATAAAAATAATGTTTTCTAAAAATATTAATAAAAAAATTATACCAGCATCCTATTATCTTTAAAAGACTTTTTATCCCTGTTTTTTCTTAAAAATTATTATTTTAAAAATAAAGAATATTTTTCTCATTTTCTGGTTCAGGCAATTTTTTATACTTTTTACGAAACAAAAGGAAAGTTCAATCTGTAAAAATTTACATGCCGTTATCACCGACATTCCCTTGAAGAATCAATATAAGAAACAAAAGTTATTTTTTTAAAATAATTTTTTTATATATTCTAGAAATTCATTTGTTCATTAAGATTCCATTGAAAAGGGTTCTCAAATATTTTTTATGTTTAAAAGGTGTATTTAAATGAATTTTAAAACATCAAATATAAGTTTTAAAATGATATTTTCAAAAAAAAAATCTTTCAATGACTTTAAAATCTTATGTTTATATGGTTTAAAATTATTTTCAAATAGATATGTTTTTAAAATATTTTGTTGCATATGTTATATATTTTCAAAAAAGGGGTTTCGAAACGTTTTTTAAGCATTTAAAAAAATTCATAGTATTTTCAAAGAAATGGGATTTAAAATCATTTCAAGAGTTAATTATAATACTTCAAATAAAAAGGGTTTCATAACTTTATCAAAGATTCATTTAAAAAATTTTCATGTTTACATCTTAATAAAATGGGCTTTAGAAGGTTTTATAATTTAAAAATAATTATTCATTCATAAAGGATATTTTACTCAAGAAAGGTTTTCCGAAAATCCTTCAAATTTAATTTTCCATCTATGGTGACATCTACTAGATTAACACATTCCATTATTGGAAATGATCTGAAAGTTCTATTCTTAAACTATATCCAAATGGTTTATGTTTTTATTGAATGGGGTTAATGGATCTCGTTTCTCATTCACTGATTATATTTTTTTGAAACCTGATAATTTTCATGGGATTTTTATTTTATGAAATGATTATGAAACCTATATATTTTTCAATAGGCTACATTATTATTACATGTCTATTATACCCATTTAATTTCTTGGGTTATGAAATTATTTTTAATGATTTTCTGGCACATTTATTTTTTATTTCCAAATGGGATGGGTGGGAACTGTATGTCCCTATAATTCAATGGGTAAATATTTATATCTTATATGAAAGACTATGATGGTATTGGGTGTGAACCCTGACTACATGGATGGCCAAGAAAGTGAACTGTGACTAAAAAGATGACATAAGGAGTGAACTCGTACTTATAAGATATCCATGGGTGTGAACCATGGCTACTAAGATGGTATGAGGAGTGAAACCATACTACTAAGATGGCCTTGGCAGTGGCACGTTGACTATTATGTAAATCATATTATATACTTATGTGTCTACCAAAATTCTAGGTATTACTACTATGATATAATTTCGTGGATTATATTCATTATTTACTTATGATTCATGCCTTAAGTACTTCTAAGACTTATTCCAAGATACATGTTTATGATCTTATGATATGAAGGGTATTGTCTAATAATGATACAATCATGTTCTCATACATCTATTCTCTTGTTTACGTTCACATGTATCCCATGATTACCCTTACTAAGCATCTGATCTCACCCATTTTATGATTTATATCATTTGTTATGAAGATATGTATTATGTATAATGATTTTAATAATTAATCTAGTGATGAATAACTTAGCGGGAGATAATGTAGTAAATTATGTACCAGTTTGTATTTTTCCATGTTTTTGAAGGAACTAAACTAATATGGTCTCTGGGAATCTTTCTATATAATGTTTTATGTATTCTACAAAAGTGATGTAATGTTAACATATTAAAAGTAATGTTTTCTATATGAATTATCCACTATAATGTTTTGATTAATACAAGTGGAGTTAAGACTATATCATCAGTAAATGTCTAGTTTATCCCACTCCAAAAAACATTCTACTGTGTTTATAGCTATCAGATTCCAATGAAATTCTATTTTATGCTTCGCATTGTTGTTATAGATTATCACTATAACCTCCCTCCATACCATGAATCACTCAGGATATATTGAATCCACTATATATCTATATATATGCAAATGTTTCATTAAATATCCTTCTTTCATGTGGATATACTGTTTAAAACATGATGTCTTTTTGATGAAAATATCGTTACAAGCCTTATGTATAGAATTTATGAAATCCTGGAGTAAAAACTAATGGAAAGACATGGTTTTATCTAAAGGATTTCGGATTAGAAGTTTCAATATCCTAGAAATAAAAATATTCTTTTATTTCTGTGGAATTGAATGTAAGAGAGGAATAAGGGTCTGATTTGGTATTTTAGGGTTTTTGAAATTTAATTCAAAGTAAAGAAGAAACATAATCAATTTTAGTAGAAAATAAAGAGGGACTAGGGATTAATTCCAATAGGGTTTATCATCATTTAAATTTATTCTATATTATTTTATTTAATTTTCATACTCAAAATCATGATTCATACACTATACATTATTCTTTATGAATTAAACCACTAATATTCCCAAATAATCCTCAAATAGACTAGTCATACCATTTTTTTCTAATTAAATGTGTAAGGGAACTCATAAACATTGTGAAAGATCTCAATCACACACCTGGGAGAAACTTGTAAACATTCTATATTTAAAAGCACAAAATTCCACTTATATAAAGTGTGATATAATTGGAGGGAGATATTTTTACATAATTAGTTGAATACTGTAATAGTGTTAATGGAAAATATAGTGATAATATATTCTAATACATAAAATCATCACTACTACACAAATATTAGAGAATAAATAGTATTGGAATTAAGTGAAAATATTAACGTATATGATTTGGATTCCTCTCAGACCACCTAAAATGTGCAATCCCTCCATGAAAATAGTTTTTGAGATAAATGGTTATATCATAAGGGTTTAACATGGTAATGAAATGGGAAAAGTAAATGACACAAAAAATATGATAAATGAAAAGTATTATAATTATATTTTTGAAATTAATATTTCTTTATAAAATCCCGCTAAGGATGAAGAAGAGTGATAAAATCATTTTTTAAAATGTTGGAGGGAAAATATTTATAGTCATATTAATATTATTCCTCCCTCTCCTCATATTCAGTTCAGTGGTCTAAAATTTTTCATCCTCCTTAGACGATCAACACATGTTTAGTTTGAGGATCATAATTGATGGAGTTGGGCATATCAAATCATCTTGGCTTTTCTAAATATTTTTACCACTCAATCATCATCCATTAGTGGAAACAAACTTTGTATATTCTCGAGTGATATTTCTGGATTTGATAAGACCATATATATTAGATTTTTAAATTGTTTAAGGTCATGTATTTACAATTTTTAGAATTATTAATTTTAATCTCTACTGTTGAAAACTTTCTATTTCACGGATTGATCGAATGGTGTAAATTGATGATAAATTTGATTTAATGTGCATTAAATCAGGGCTAATAATATATATTTAGGTATAATTTATCTTAACATGAAGTTGACATGGAATCATCATGTAGTCTCCTCAACCCTTTTTGGAATATTCAAGTGACCTTAAAGATGATCTATTTTTTATGGTCAATCTAAGCATTATCTATTATATTTCTTTTTAAATTTTATTATCATCTATTTGACTAATTTAATGAAGATGTGGATTATTGAGTTTTTATATTTTCCAGAACTTCTCCGAGAAGTAGATTAAGTCCATTATTGAATGCTTTTCATGAGTTTCAAACAAAAAATTAAAAATTGACTTCATTTATGGGTTTTATAATTTCTTCAGAATATTTAAAAATTTAATTATTATCCTTTTAATAGTGGGAATAAAATTCTTGAATATCAATGTATCCTTTCAATTTTTATTAAAAAAGGAATAATTACTAAAAATAAGAATTTAATTATTTATCATTTATAGTTAATATTCTCAAAAGAAACCAAAATAAATTGTTTACTTTAGTTTAACTAATATTGATGTGTCAAAATAAAATTAAAATCATACAATAATTATGAAAATGTTTGCTTAAATCACACTATGTCCACAAAATCTGATATTCTTCTCTCAATAATAGAATATTCAATATCTCTTTAAGAATTCATTATAACTATATCACCATATATATAACTATTTGTTGGTCTTCCTATTTTTTTTTCATTTTCATCAAAACTCAATTAGGTACTATTATTTTCAAACCCAAAAACACCACGTGATATGAAATTCTTGAAACAAATGAATAATACCATTCATAACATAATGGCGCCTCCTCAGTTATTCTTCTTTTCTTCTTCTCATAGCATTTTCTCACATTAAATGATCATAGAATAATGGATAGATTACTATTTATCTCCATTTTATGTTTGGATACCAAATTTATTAGACTTAGTATCACTATATTATAATAATAATATTTATTTGAGTGTTATTATATATTTACAACACAACTCTCTGTTACTCATGCTCTCAAAAAACAGACACTATTTCATCATTATAAATTTCTATGTAGCTCACATGAATATTCCCAGTGTAAAATATAAAATATCAACCAAATCATTTTATTCATATAATAAAAATTATTTTTTTAATATGTAGTTTCCCACATGATCTCAATATTATATTTTTCTATCACTTATGGTTCTCATAGGTGAAATACTAAGAGTTCCCTTCACTTTACCTCTTCTAATTTTCTTTCCTGGACAAAACTAGCTCATATAGCAACTTCCAGCTGGCTCAATATGGCCCCATCATTCTCATTTTCATCTTAGATAACCCTTTTCCCCCTTCATTCCAAATTTTTCACTAAAATTTGATTCATTTATGTTATACCAAGAACACCATGTAGCATAATTTACAATAAAAATTCCTATGATTTGGAGCTCCAAATTAGAGACTTAAAATATCTCAAAATGGTTACCATGAAATAAATATGATGTATACCAATAGTTTATTTATCAATTATAGATTTATTTTGTGAATTTTTTAGAAAAATTTCAACGGGAATTTGTCACAATGTTTTACTATTAATTTGATAACTCCAAATGAAATGGTTTTCATTTCCGAAGCTTGGATTATCTTAGTATAACTTTATATTGCTTAAAATAATTTAATGTTACATTTAAAAAGGTCTTCGACAACTCTTACATATCTCAATTACCTTGATGTAGCTCTATGTAATGTTTTGTTTTCCATAAATAGTTCAAAAATAAATTTATGTAATTCTAGGAATAATCTGATAACACAAAAACATCTAAAAAATAATTATACATTGGTATTAAACTTCACAAATGAAATTAATGTAGTTTTATAAATTTCAAGGTCTCTTTTATGTATGTATTTTAGGTGGAAGACTATTGGACTCCTCGTGTTTTAATTATCAAAAATCATATTTAACCTATTAGAAATCATGTTTTTAGACTGATCGAATCCTAATGTTCTAATCATATTAATTCATGTTTAAACCATCACAAATCATGATTGGTGTTTTTTGGTTTCCTTATGTTTTAATGCTTACAACTCATGGTTTAAATTCTCACAAGATCCAGATTCAGAATTTCAAAAATCATGTTTGAATGTTGTATAATATGTTTAATCTTATTATATTACAGTTTAATATGATTATGGTTAATCTTAATACATTTTGAGAATATTACTTATTAAGATAGTTTCTAGATTTCTGCAAAAGACTAGACAGCGTAACCCAAACACCGTAAGCCTGGCATAGTAATCCAGACACTGAAACCCTGACACCATAACCCAGACACTGTAACCCTAACAACATAACCCTAATACCATAACATAGACACCATTACCATGAAATGGTATCCCTAAATTCATAACCATTTCTACCATGACCATGCTACCAGTTTCAAACTTCACAATGTATTTTCCCCCGTGAACCTGATACCCTCACACCATAATACTGATTCTAGAATTAGCAAAGGAGAAGACATTGTTTTAAGTGACACCCTTTCAAGAAAAACTATGACACCATTCCCTACTCATTTTTTTGTCATTTTAAAATTAAAATAAAAGTTATTTCTCACAATAATATTTGATAAATTTAATGGAAGTGATAAAATAAATGCTATTTTGAAGTCCTTTCAACAGACAATATGAGGTACAAGGTGTAGAGATCATGTTCATTGTCATATCCAACACATGTACCTGAAAAAAAGGAAAATTGTGGTATTAGAACAAACTATGAAAATTTTATGAGAAGTTGAATACATGAGAATAAAGCGCAACATTTAAACTAAACAACACATGAAGAACAATTGATTATTGAAACCTGAACTAGTGTAGATCAGAACATAAAACATTCTCACAGTAGCATCCCCAAGAAGAACATGAGTTACAATGAACTTCTCATCAAATTGGAAACCAGAATACGAGACACACGATACTCTATTTTCACAAGAGGACTCATAAATCACATTTTCTACATCCTATATGTTCAGAGATGCATAGAAAAAAAAACATAGAATTTCTAATCCTTTCTCATTATCTTTTCACTATTGTGTACTATTTTTATTACCCTTCTAGTAGAGTGTGTATATGGTATTAAAACACACATTTTCACCTTCATCGAAATAGATGATATGAGATATCCCCACTCAAAAATATTTTTACACATTTTTTTACCCACGTTTAAATGTGGAAGTGGTCCTATGTGACCTAGTTGTTAGTTTTCCCAAGAAGTATAGTGAAATAGGTCTTGTAACCTAGACAGTCCAATGTATTGTTTTTAATCCTAATCTAGTGTGTGGATCAAAATATTTTTATATATTTCTTGGTGGAAGGTGATACCCAAGTAAAGTGAATTAGGTGTCGAATAGATAATTAACCACTTGTTTTATTTGATGTGTCTTTCAATTTATTTTTTCTCTATTTTAATTTATTTTTTCAGAAAACTAAATTATTCATTAATAGTCTGTCTTGGATAGTAGTTATAACTATTTTCCTTATTATAATAGTTTCAAAATCTGTATCAATATCTCATGTTGATAATACTAAGAATTAATCAATCTTCTGAGAAGTTATTTGAATACTCAAACTATTAAATTTTTATTACCATGATTAGTTGGTCTATTTTATTTTAATTTAGGGAATTTTTTAAAGAAAATTTTTTATTATAAATTTATATTAGAACTCAATTCACTCCATAAATATTATCCTACTTAAAAAAATTGGTAATAGAGGAATTTTTTAATTCCCTGTTATCAAGGTTTTTAATCTATTTAAAATATTTTTCAACAATGATTTCAGTTGTGTTTTAATGCGCTTAGAATATTTGCTAGTTCTAAATTTTTAGTTATTTAAAAATATTCACTTTATTATTTAGTATGGATTATATATTGTAATATGATGCTACCTACAGACCTCCATCCCTTAATGGAACAAATTATACACAATGGAATATTGAAATTAAAATATACTTATAAATTATGGGTTTTGAGAATTGGTCTTCCATTGTAAATGAATATAAGATTCTCGCTACTGATAGACATGCTTGGGATGACCGAAATAAAACTTCTTATAAAAATAACATCAAATCCTTGAATTCTCTATAATATTCTCTATGAGATGAAGAGTTAAACAAAATTACAGCTTGTAAAACAACCCATGAAAATTGGGATACATTATCTATTTCACATGAAGGAACCTCTAGTGTTAAGGAAATAAGACTTAACACATACACTATTAAATATCTTAACATTAAAATGATTCCTAATGATAATATTTATAACATATATCACAGGTTTAATAAAATTTTAAATACTATGATCTCTCTAGGATAGGATGTTACAACCAAGAGAAAATCATGAGAATACTCAAATGATTACTAGATAGATAGAGAGGGACATCTACCTCAATTAGAGAGTATTGTGATATTGGTATGTTTATATTCAAGGATAATATATGAATGTTGATGATTTATGTGGAGGAATTAAAA
Organism: Viscum album; assembly: GCA_963277665.1. Lineage (NCBI taxonomy): Eukaryota > Viridiplantae > Streptophyta > Magnoliopsida > Santalales > Viscaceae > Viscum > Viscum album. Next base: position 1,750,813,745 of record OY728126.1, read on the forward strand.
TTCATCAAGGAAGAGGAAGATGAAATGAAGATAAAGTCAGTGGCCTTCAAAACAACTCCTCACAAAAATGAAGAAAAGGAAACTGAGAAATTACAAGCCCCTATATAAAGTTCCAGCTGTAAAAAATCATCATCATACAAGGTTAAAAAAATAAATCAATTATAATTTTTATTAAATATATTTATTAATAGGAATAAATTTTTCCAAAATCCCAACATTAATGGAATATATTATCAAAAAGAAAAACTGGAAAAGGATTGGAAAAGAAGTGACAAATTCGATGAAATAATCTGCAATGAATTTAATAGAAAAGGACATGTGAAAGAAAACTATACCATGTTAAAATATAAAAATAGGTTTGATGACAGTGATAAAAAGTTTAAAAATTAAATGAATATAACATGGAGTGATTCTGAGGAACATTCAAGTCACTCGGAGTCTTTACGTGGCGAAAAGGAAGACAAAGGCAATATGTGTTTTATAACAAACACATTTGAGTTAAACCTTGAGTCTCTTGTAAAAATTTCCTTTTATTATGGAGATGAATCTGATAATGTGAAAAATATGACTAGTGTAGAATTACTTGAATACTCTAATATGATTGATGACACATTTAATGTGATAATAGATAAATATAAGTCTTTAAAATAACAACATTGTTTTACCCCTACATTTAAATATGAACTTACTATGGAGAAAGAGAAAAATGTTCAATTACTCAAGTAGAATGATGAACTTAATTTATCAAATGAATAATAAAAAAAGGACCTAGAAAAAACTACCAATTGAAAAAAAATAATCTTTCAAAAATTATTGGTAAACTAATTTCTTCTAGATACACTACTGGTATAAGATACCATTATGTAAAAAGAAATCTCACCAAAAACAAGTTAGTTAATAATTCTGGAAAATCAGGTTTTCTACCTAAAAGTGACTATTCTGCTACTAGTTCTAGTTCTAGAAAATATTTACTACCTTCGGTTTTTCTAGACCAAATAATGTTTATTTTTCAAATATGTTACATAATATTTATAGGAAATCCATAAAGAAAACCTGTGTACCTAAATCAATGATAACTATTGTTACTAGATTCAAACAAAACTGGGTACCAAAATATATTTTTTAAAAAATTTTGAACGAATGATTTTTGAAGAGATCTTGCAAGAGTTTATGGTACTTGGATAGTGTATTTTCAAGACACATGATAAGAGATTACTCATTCATTAAGAATTTAATAAATTTTGAGAGGGGTATTGTCACATTTGGTGACAATGCTATAGGAAAAATAATTGCCTTAGGCCAGATTGGTAAGTCTAACTCGGTTTTATTTTCTAAAGTATTTTTTGTTGATGGATGTAAATATAATATTCCTAGTATATCAAAATTTTGTGACGATGGATTTAATGTAAAATTTTAAATTGATTATTTTAATGTTTTTAACTCTAAAAAATAGTTAGTATTTTCTGCATTCATAAATGAAAATGTTTATGCTGTTAAGTAATAATTTATTTTTTCTAAAATTGATCCATTTTTGAGTGTTTTTCACAAAGAGTATTGTCTTTCGAATTAAAGACTAGAACGCTGCAATATAAAAACCATTTCAAATCATACTAGAAAAAGTTTAGTGAAGGATATACCCAAACATGATTTTCCAAATGATAAAGTCTGTAATCCTTGTCAAAAGGTAAAACCTCACAAAATATCATTCAAACTAATGATATAAGTTTCAACTTCTCAACATCTTGAGTTTGTTCACATTGATTTTTTTGTACCTTCTAGATCTCATGTCTTAATGGGATGCACTATGATTGTGTTCCTGTACATGACTATTATAGATATAGTTAGACCTTCTTCATGGCTCACAAAAGTAAATCATGCTTTCATTTTACCATGCTATGACTGTAGAAAATCATTGTGTACTTAAAATTAAATCCTTAAGATGTTACCAAGGATGTGAGTTTGAAACCAAAGAGTTTGAATCCTATTTATTACAAAAATGGATGTAGTCATAATTTTTCTGCACCTAAGACACCTAAAAAATGGATTTGAAGAACGATGAAATAGAAATTTACATGAAATAGCTAGAACCATTACTAGTGAGTATGACCTACCTATATACTTTTGGGCTGAAGCTATAAATACATTATAATAAATTATTAATAGAGTGTTAATTGGACTAATTCTAAAAAGAAGTCACTAGGAGTTGTGGAACAATAGAAAACCCAAGGTTAATTACTTTAATGTTTTTTGTTTAAATGTATATATTCTTAACACTAAGGATAATCTTGATAAGTTTTCTTCAAAGAGTGATGAAGGAATATTTTTAGGTTATTCAATCTCTAGTAAAGAATATAGAGTCTTTAACAAAAGAAACAAATGTGTGGAACAATCAGTGCAAGTGAAATTTGGTGAAATAGATCCACATGAACCAAAGGCCTACCTAGAGAATCTTGAAGATGATATGTCAAATCTGTATATCAATGAAAAATATTCTAACCATCTTATGAAGGAATCTATTAAAACTTCTATTTCATGATATTCTCTAGATTCAAGCCTTAATGAACCCAAACCTAACGATGAACCCTAAATTACCATTCCTTCTATTTCTCAAGCTATTAGAACCCTTAAGAACCATCCTTTAGATTATGTTGTTGGATATTTAGACCAAGGAACACAAAATAAAGCTTCTCTTAGAAATCAGCTTATACCTCAAGCTTTTTTGTCCCAATAAGAACATATAAAAATTAATTATTCTATCAATGATGAATTTCGGGTAATGTATATTAAAGGGGAGATAAGTATGTTTGGGAGGAATAATGTTTTGAAACTTGTGGATAGACCCAAAGTCACATTGAACATATGAACTAAATAAGTGTTCAGGAGAAAATATGATGAAGCTGGTAACGTTGTTCAAAACAAAGCTATATTTATTGCACAAGGTTATAATCCAGAAAAAGGTATTGACTATGAAGAAACTTTTTCACTAGTTTCTGGACATGAAGCCATTAAAATCTTACATTCATATGTAGTGCATCTCAATTTCAAATTATATCAAATGGATGTCAAGGGTGCATTCTTAATTGGTTATGTAGTTTAGGAAGTTTTTGTTGAAAAACCCCTGGTTTTGTAAACCCTCAATTTCCAAATCATGTTGTTTAAATTAGAAAATAATTTATATGGTTTAATGAAATATCCAAGAGATTATTAAGACAAATTTAGTAGTTTTATTATTTCCAAAGTTTTTACAAATGGTATAGTTGATCTAAATATTTTTATAAAACAAATTTTTGAAGATGTTTTTGTTCAAATCAATGATGATGATATTTTTTTTGGGTCATTAAAAAATTATCTATTTACTAATATTTCAAAGATGATGCAAAATTAATTTGAAATGATTTTGATGGGTGAAATATAATTCTTATATGGATTTAAAATCACTAAAAAAACAAAGAAGGTATTATTTTAAATTACATAAAATATAAAAAATATCATATAAAACATTTGGCACAGATAACACTAATGGTAGTGATAACTCAATGAGTACCACCTGTATGCTGGAACTTGATGAAAAAGGTAAACCAATTTATCAAACCACATATTGAATAATTATTAGAAGTTTACTTTACTTAACATCCAGTCAGCCTAATATTATGTGTTGTGTTTTCATGTGTACATGTTTTTGAGAAAACCACAAAGTGTCTCATTTAAATGGTGATAAAATGTTTTTTAATATCCCTCAAACATACAACCAACATAGGACTGCTTTATCCTTGAGTACAATCATTTTATTTAGTTATCTATTTAGATAATGATTTTGGTGGTTGTATGTTAGATAAGAAAAAAACCTCTAGAACATGTCACATTTTTGGGAAGTATATAGTATCATGGTGTAGTAAAAAGATACATTTTGTTTCATTATCTACTACTTAGGCTAAATACATAGCTTCATGTTTTTTTGTGAACAAATTTTGTTAATGAAACACACCTTTCTAGAATATGGATATCAATTCAGACATTTACCTAAAAATTATTACAATAAAAGTTCAATTAACTTTTCAATGAATCTTTTATCACATTCAAGGACTAAACATATTGATGTAAGGAATATCTTTTTAAGATATCATTATAAAAAATGTGACATCACTTTGGAATTCATTAGAAATTAACATTATCCTACCGATATATCCACTAATCCATTTAATTCTGAAAGGATAAATTATGTTATACATCAATTAGGGATGATAAGTCTTTAGTGAATAGATTACAATTTTACGGTTTACAGTATCACGATTCAAGGTTTTTCAAGTAACTATCTCATAGTTTCGGTCTCATAGATACCATCTCACAATTACAATCTCACTTTTATTGTCTCTCAGTTACAATCTAACACTTGATGTCTCAATGATATGGTCTCACCATTTGGAGTCACACCGTAATGTTGAAAGCATGATGACTTATTTGGGTCTCACCATAATAACTCAAATTTTTATTTTTAGAATTTTCATTCCCATATCACCGTATCATTTTTTATTGATTTTATGCCACATATTTTTTATTTGGACATTTGAAATCTCTAAATGATAACAACCCAATATCTTTCACTATACTTTTCACTTGATCTCTCTTCTCTTAGAATCGAAACCCTACTCTACTAAAAAAAATTCATATTTCATCCTTTCATATTTCTTAAAGCCACGTTGGATACCCAGAATGAAGGGTCCATCTTCATCGACTCCTGAGAAGCACAGATCCAATAAAAAAGTTAAAAAGACTTTGAAATTAATACCTGATGGAACACTAAATCTTGAACATTGTGATCAAACAGTAGTTCCAGAGAAATAAGTGTGTCTAAAGTGGATACTTACAAGTAATTAACTTATCTTGGACATACCATAAGAACATGGATGGATGGAATAATTCAAAAAATGGATAAGTTTCATTTATCCAATGATTGTTTCTCAGTTTTATTGGTGTGTTCAGTTTTCGTTCAACACTGAAGAGGATTTTGTTATAAGAAGTTGAATAAAATGTCAAATATATACATTTTCATTGAGGTTATGGGATTCCTTCCTAGGAATACCTCATGAAATAATTTTGGAGTATTACCAATGAGGTCCTCCTCCTTTATGTGATGTGTCTAGATATCAGAGTCCTTAGAATATTTGAATTGAAATAATAAGAAAAGATGGGAAATTTCTTCAGAGTAGGATGGTGATACAATAATTTTGTTCAAGCTTATCCAAAATCTTGTTTTCCCAAGGAAGGTATATTTTGAATCCCAGATGTATCAGGACGTATTTCTGATATATCATAAGAAAAATGGCCACAAGATCAACTTATGTGAGTAAATCATTTTTCACATCATTGATATGATCAAGACCATTTCATAATCACCTCTCTATTTTATTCAAGATATATTTCCACAATGTTATATTCCAAAGGAGTAGTTGAAAATAATAAATAATTTATTCAGGTTTTGGAGTTTTTTTATCTCAAAGGATATAATAATAAAGGTGAAAATTAGATGGAATCCTTGGAAAAAGGTATGGGTGGAAGATAATGAAATATTTTATGAAAAGTGTAATCTTATGGAGAATACTTCAAGACCAAAGAATGTATATGACCTTAATTTAAAACTGGATGAAGCTACTGAATATTCTGATGAAGAGTAAAAATATGTATAAGTTACAAATGTGGAAGGAATTGTCTTAAAAAAAGAAGTAATTGGCATACCTATTACACTAGAAGTAGTTTCCAAAGATATACCTACTGCTAAAGTATGTTTTGTCATTTATGAAGATCCTACTGTTGAAGAAGACCCTACTATAGAAGAAGATCCTTTAATTGAAGAAGAGGCTATAGTTTTTGGGTAGTCTGAAGGGAATGCTAAAACAGAAATAATACTATATACTAAAGAAATCATGGAATAATATTTTTAGCTTGCTAAAAATGAAAATGGGTAAGCCTGAATGTACTAAGAATTTTTAAATGGATTAGGAGACTGAATCTCTTAGTCCCAGAAGAGATGTACCTATTGAGGGGGAGAAATACCCTAGCCTAGACATTTTTCATGTCCCAAATACTATTGACCAAAGATCTATGGATACCTGGTATAAGTTTCCAATCTATTTTGATGTGGATAATACCCAACAAGACTTGAAAAAAGGCTTAGATATTTCAATTGTGATTCAATTAATACTGATTTCTGATATTCAAGTACCATATTATAAGGAGTCTGAACCCATTTTAGTTCATGATTCTTAACCTAATAAAGATATTTTTTTGAGTGAAATTGATCTGAATATTTTAAGAGAATATTTTTTATATGGATTTGAAATGATCATAATGTCACAACCTTCCCAAATGACTAATCTTAGTGAATGATATGTCTCCCTGATGTAATAAAACATCTTATGGATGATTAAACCGATGATGCTTCATAAAATTCAAGATGTCAGAATTGAAAACAAACATTTGAGTGATGATGTGAAGTCTCTCAAAAATTTGTTTAAAGATATGTAGAAACTAATTCAAACTAGATAAGATATTGTTTCTCATCCTGTTGAGGTAGTTGGTGATCAGGTTTCCACATATGTTTGTATCTCTGATTCAACCAAACCTGACTATAGTATCTAATAATGTGACTAAGAGTAGCACCAAGATAGTTAGTGTTGATTATAAGGGATTATTAGAAAAAGATCTGAATCAAAATAAGTATATCACATCAAATTTTATAACTTCAAATTCCTCTTGATAGCCATCACATCCTATAGATAGCGAACTGATCAAAATAGTTGTTAAATAATAGCTTCAGTCATTGTTAAGGGGTATTCATAAGGACAGTTTCTATGCTCTCATCAAGAATAGTGATTGAGTGCTTGATTTGTTGAGGGTACAATAAATTATTTCCAATGATTCTCAAGAATAAATCTCTATTAATGTGGACTACTACTTCAATATAATTTATTCTAAGTGTGACCTGACCAATCAATTAAAGTATATTATAGAGAATATAAAAACTCCTCATGTCACTCAATCATTCATGAATCAAGATTAAAAGAAAAAACACGTTACTCCTCTATAGAACATGTTTTTGGAGAACAAATATGTCTTTTAAAAGGCTATACAATTTGGAGGTGAGATCATTAATGACTTAATTATGTTGATAAAGCCATATATACATGTAGATATTACTTCCATCGTAGCTCTTGTAACTACCCCTTTATGACCTGGTTACACCCCTTCCTCCTCCAATACCATTGCTCCTGCTACCATGTTTGTATCCTAGGCTCAGAGCCAGATTGGACCTGTTATCATTGAACAACCACTACGTCAGTCTTCATCCAAACCAACACTTGTACCCTCTATCATTGAAGGAGTGACTTTTAATCTCTCACCATTATATTGATCTATTCTATAACTTCTACATATTCTCTTGTGGCTCCTCCTGATGTCGCTGCAAAGGAAAAATAAAAGACTGATGGATATGAAGATAATTGAAGGATGTCTGTTTATTGGGATGTATTTTATTTTTGTCTCATGATTGTAATAAACATTATATTTCATTCCAATCCAATGTTCAGTATTTGTTTTTTCTTTTCTTAATAACATTCATTTAGTGTTTATTTAATTTTCTTATTCTCTTTATTATAATATAGAAGGGGGTGAAATAAGAAAAATCATTAATGGAAAAAGAAATTTCATGTGGAGATGAACACTTTTTATATAGCTGATCCCTTATATGCTCAATATATTTTCTTTATTAGAATATTTGGCTTAAAAATGAAATGAGTTGTGATATTAAAAAAGGGGAAGATTGTTGGAAAACTCATGTTTTAATTATCACAAATCAATTTTAACCTATCAAAAATCATATTTGGAGATAGTTTGACTCCTCATGTTTTAATTATCCAAAATCAGTTTTAACCCATCACAAATCCTATTTGGAGATTTTTTGTTTCCATACGTTTAATGCTTACAAATCATGGTTTAAATTCTCTCTAGATCATGATTTAGAATCTCAAAAATCATGTTTGAATCTATAAACTATGTTTAATCTTGTTGTATTATGTTTTACTGTTATTATTCTTAATCTTAATACATTATGTGGACATTAATTCATAAAATAGGTTCTAGATTTTCACTAAGGTCCAGACACTATAACCCAAACACCATAACCCTGACATTGTAATCCAGACACCATAACCCTACAACTAAAACCCTAGCATCATAACCAGGACATCATAACCCTGACACTATAAACCTAAAATCGTAACCCAAACACCATAACCCAAAAATAGTAACCATGAAACCGTAACTCTTTCTACCATAACCATGATACCAGTTTCAAAAATCACAAAGGATCTCCAACCTTGAATATAATTCCATCACACCATGATACTGGTTCCAGAATTGAAGAAGGAGAAGAAACTGTCTTATGTTACATCGATTCTAGAAAAACTGTGAAACTGTTCCATACTAATTTTTTTTCATTTTCAAATCAATTTAAAATTTATTTTTAATGGTCATATTTGAGTCATTGAAGGACACTAATAAAATAATTTCTTATTTTTTCAGTCCTTTCAGCAGACAATACAAGGTTCCAAGTGTGGATATTCTACTCCATGTCAACTCAAAAAAAATGAACCTGCAATAAAAAGTAAAAGCAGACCACTAGAGTAAAATATGATAATGATACCAGAATTTCATTACATGAAAATAGAATAGAACACATAAACTGAAGAAAACATGAAGAGATCCCAATTTCTGAAGGCTCAACTAATGTAGATCAGAACCTCAAAAATTCTCGCAGTAGCGACCCTAAGAAGAATAAGAGCTACAAATAACATATCATAAAACTAGAAACTATAATACGAGACTCGCGATACTCTATTTTCACAAGAGGACTCAAAAATCCCATATTCTACATCCTATAAGTGTAGAGTTTCATAGAACAATACTAAAATCATTTCTAATCCTTTATCATTATCTGTGATCTATTGTGTACTATTTTTATTTCCTTTCTAATTGTGTGTGTATCTATATTAAAAAACATTTATCATTCATTTATCTAGAGAATATGAGAAATCATTACTCAAACATATTTTTACACATTGTTTCACCCACATATTACTGTGAAAGAGGTCTTATATGGCCTAGTTGTTAGTATTCCCATGTAGAATTGTTAAATATGTCTTATGACTTGAACAATCTAGTGTATTGTTATTAAGCATGATCTAGGATGTGGATCCAAATATTTTTATATATTTTCTAGTGGAAGACAATCAACAAGTGTAGTGGATTAGGTCTTGGTTTGAGACTGAACAACTTCTTTTACCATCTCTTTCTTTCAATTTCGTTTTTAATTGTTTCAATTAATTGTTTTGAAAAACAATTTTTACTTTGATAGTAGTTATGACTATTTTTACTTATTATAATAGTTTAAAAAGTTGTACCAATATCTAAAATTGATATTACTGATTATTAATCAATCTTATCCGAAGCTATTTGAACAGTCATACAATTATAATTTTATTATCTTGATTATCTGGACTATTTTAATTTAATTGGGGGAATAGTTTTTAAATATGTTTTAGAAGAAATATTAGTAGAAATTCTATTCTCCCATTCATGAGTGTTCTATTCCAAAAAACATTTGGTATCACAGGAGTATTTAAATTCAACATTTTCAATGTTTGTAATCTATTTAAAATATTTTTCAACATTGATTTTAGTTTTGTTTTAAAGATCTCAAAATTTATGTGAGTTCTAAATTTTTACATATTTAAAATTTTGCACTTTATTATCTATTGTGAGTAATATATTGGAAGGTGTTTCTACCAATAGACCTAAATTATTTAATCAAAGAAATTATGCACAATGTAAAACTAAAATGAAAATTCACATATAAAGTATGGGTTTTGTGATTTGGTCATCCATTATAGATGAATATAAGCTTCTTGCTACTGATAGACACACATGGGATGATACTATTAGACTAATTATAAAAATAACTACAAATCCATGAATCCCAATACTGTTCTCTAGGAGATAAATACTTTAATACAATTTATACATGTAAAAAAACAATGGAATTTGGGATACAGTATCTATTTCACATGAAGGAACCTTTAGTGCTAATGAAATGAGACTTAACACATACACTATTATATATTAAAACAATAAAATGTATCATAATGAGCATATTTATTACATGTGTCTCATGTTTAATGAAATTGTAAATACTATGATCTCTATGGGAATAGATTTCACAACCACGATAAAATCATGAGAATACTCAGATTCTTACTAGATAGATGGATAGGGACCTCTGTCCCAATTAGAGAATCATATGATATTATTAAGATTCAAATCAATGATCTTATATGAAATTTGATGATGTATGAAGATGAATTAAAATTAAAAATGGAATCGGAATATGAACAAGAGAGAAAATCAGTGGCCTTAAAAACCATTACTTCCTAAACTAAAGAATAATAAAAGGAGAAATTATAAGCCCCAGTAGAAAATTATAGTAGTGAACAATCATCATAATACTGTGATGTGGAAATGGATCAATCATCTAGATTATTAAATATGTTTTATAAATGGAAGAAATTTTTCATAATGACCAACTTCAATGAAATATAAGATCATAAGGGAAACTGGAAAAAGTATTGGAAAAGGGGTAAAAAAACTAATCAAATAATCTTCTATGAATGTAAGAGAAAAAGAAATGTAAAAGAATATTGTCCCATGTTAAAATATAAGAAGTCGTATGAAGAAAAATGTAAAAATTTTAAAAACTAAGTGAAATAATCATGGACTGTTTCTGAGGGAAAATCAAGTGACTCTTTGTCCTCACATGATAAAAAGGATAGAGAAGCCAATATGTGTTCTATGATAAACACAAATGAGGTAACCATTGAGTGGCCTATACAAAATTCCTATTATTCTGGAGATGAATCTGACAATCAAGAAAATATGACTACTGAATAATTATTTTAATTTAGTAATATGGTTGAAGAAACTTTTAATGAGCCAAAAGATAAATACACATCTTTAATGAAACAACATTCTTTTACCACTACATTTCAATATGAACATTATGTGGAGAAAAAGAAAAATGATCAATTACTCTAGGAAAATAATGAAATTTTTTTATCTAATGATCAATTAAAAAAGGACCAATAAAATTTACCAATGTAAAATAAACTATTACAGTAATTCATGATAAGTTTTTATCCCAAGATACCCTACTAGTATAGGTTACCAACTTGGGAAAATAAATCTCACGAAAAAAAATCTTGTAACTGAATCTAGAAAAATCTATTTTTCTACCAAAATGTGACAACTATTCTACTAGTTTCACATTTAAATAATATTTTACAACCTCTAGTTTTTAAGGACCAAATAAAGTATTTTTTAAATTATTTAACTTGATGCTTATAGGAAACCCATGAAGTAGGTATGGGTACCTAAATCACTTAATTCTAATATTACTAGACCTAATCATATTTGGGTACCAAAATCTGTTTTTGTTTGATTATTTGGTATTAATGCAATTTGAAGATCTTCTACTGGAGTTTATTGTACATGGACAATGGATCTCCAAGAAACATTATAAGATATTAATAATGATTCATGAATTTAAAAAACATTGATGGTAGGATTATTACTTTTAGTGACAACTAAATGAAAAATAATTGGACTCGGCCAGATCGTTAACTATAACTCAGTTTTATTTTCTAATGTAATTTATGTCGATGGATTGAAATAAAATCTATTTAGTCTATCACAGTTATGTGATGATGGATTTCATGTTAAAATTTTAAATTATTCCTATAATGTTTTCATCTCAAAAATTAGTTAGCATTTTCTAATAATATAAAAATTATAACCTTGATATCAAGAGGGCCTCGAACCGGTGGTTACTTCCCTCTCCTCACACATCTAGGGTTTCTCTTCCCGAGTTTCCCCCTCCTCTCCTCCGGCATGGGCCGGATTCGTCTATGGATGAATTTCTTAGGCACGACGTCATTTTTTGATGGATCTATTTGGATTGGCTTCGGTTTTGGTTTGTCGGCAGCTACTTTGAGCCCTTCGGCTTCGGGACATCGCTTTGGATCTGTTATGTTTATTGACAGATCTGTTTTGCTTGTGGATTTGGTTTTTCAGATCTGTATCTACGTGCGACAACCTCTGTATTCCTGGCTTTGGGGTTTCGGTTCGGTGTTGAGTTCGCTACTTTTGGCTTCGGTTCTCACCACGGCTTCAGAGTTCTCTTCTTCGATTCAGGTATTCTCACCGTCGTTGTAGATGGTTGTTGTAGCTCTATTGTGGCTTCTGTATTTGGCTCTGCTATGCGCAACATCTACCACAACGACCTTCCAACTCTGATTCTTCTGCTCGGCTTCATCCTGACTCGTCATCGGCTTGGTGTGCACAGATGTGTTCGGGGTCGGATCCAGGGGCTCGGAGGGAGGGGGGCCTTGTGTTCTGATTTTCTTGAGTTGGTTTGGTTTGGTGGATTTGTTTGGTTTGTTGAAATGGTTTGGTTTGATCTGCTAGGATCTGAATTTGTTGCTAATGTTGCTGTTGGTGAGACTGGTGTGGTGAGACTGGTGAGACTGGATTCTACGGAGTTGGGTGTGGTGTCAGCACTGCCTAGACTACCTTGATATGGATTCTTCATTGCCTTTTTTGGATGTGTTTTTGGACAATCTCACGTCGCAGGATGGTTTTGGTGAACTCTGATCGGAGTTCACCGTCTGGTTTTTGGTTTTGGGGATGATGTCGATGGTCGCATCAGCGGAATTCAAGGAGTCCAGTTCTGAGGTTTGTTCAATCTCTTCTGATGTTCACGCACCTAGGTTCCTGATATGAATGACTGTGTGGTTTTAGTTGGTATGTGGAATGAGTTTATTTGTTTTCAGATGTTTGAACATTGTAAGTCGTGAAGTCGTGTAAGTTTTACCACTTTTCCTCAAAAGTGTTTGTTGGTTTATCACTTTTTCCTCAAAAGTATTTGGATAATAAAAAATTAATTTTCAGTCATAAATTAAAATGTTTATGTTGTTAACATATATTCATTATTTTCTAATAATGTTTCATGTTTGAGTGTTTTTTCCCAAATATTCTTGGCTTTGTCATAAAATACATTGACATTTCAATATACACCCCATTAGAAATATTATTAAAAAAGTATTAGTCATGGACCAACCCAAACATGAGTTTCTAAATGATAAAGTCTATAATCGTTATCAAACTGGAAAACAACAAAAAATATCATTCAAAATAAAGAATGAAGTTTCAACTTCTCAACCTCTTGATAGAGTTCAAATGGATTGGTTTGGACCTTCTAGAGTCCCAAGTCTTAATTTTATTCACTGTGTTTATGTTCTTGTAGATGAATATTCTAGATATATGAACCTTCTTTTTGGCTCACAAAAGTGAGGTGTGCTCTAATTTTACCAAGAATGATTAGACTGTAGAAAACCACAGTAGACATAGAATTAAATATCTAATATACGACCATGGGCATGAGTCTAAAATCCATGATTTTAAATCCTTTTTCTTAAAAAAATGTCTATAGTCATAATTTCTCTACACCTAGGATAGCTTAAGAAAATGGATTTGTAGAAAGAAGAAATAGAACATTATAAGAAATTAATAGAACCATGCTTAGTTAATATGAACTACCTATCTAATCTTAAGTTGATGTTATAAGTACAACATGCTATATTATTAATAGAGTGTTAATTAGACCAAATCTTAATAAAACACCCTATGTGTTATGGAATAATAGAAAACCCATGGTTAATTACTTTAAGGGTTATGGTTTCAAATTCTATATTCATAACAGCAAGGATATTCTTAATATGTTTTCATCCAAGAGTGAAGTAGGAATATTTTTAGGTTATTCAGTCTCTATTAAATCTTTTAGATTCTTTCACAAAATAACCAAATGCATGGAATAACTTGTGTAGGTCAAATTTAATGAAATAAATCAACATGAATCAAATACCTTCTTAGAGAATCTTGGGGATGATATGTTAAAAATTAAAAGAAATGGAAAATCATCTCACTATCTTATGAAAGAATCTGTTAAATCATCATGTTCTAGAAATTCTCCTGATTCAAGACATAATGAACTTTAACCTCTTAGAGAACCGAAAATTACTAGATCATCTTTTTCTAGATCTATTAGAACCCTTAAAAAGCATCCTTTAGATGCGGTTTTTTGAAATTTAGATAAAGGAATCCAGACTATAGCCTCTCTTAGAAATCTAGTTAAACATCAATATTTCTTATCACAGCTTGAGCCTAAAACATCAATGATGCCATCAATGATGGATTTTGGGGGATGTCTATGAAAGTGGAGATACATCAGTTTTAAATGAATAAAATTTGGAATCTCTGGGGTAGACCTAAAGACACCTTGACTATAGTAACAAAAAGGTTGTTCAGAAATAATGTAGATGAAGCTGGTAAAATAGTTATAAATAATGCCTGATTGGCTGCACAAGTTTTTTGTCAGGAAGAAGGAATTCACTATGAAGACACTTTCTCACCAACTGCTATACTTGAAGTCATTATAATCATGATTTCATATAATTCACATTTCAATTCCAAATTATTTCAAATGGATGTGAATAATGCATTCTTAAATGGTTGTATTGTTGAGGATGTTTTTGTTGAACAACCCCTAGTTTTAAAAACCCTCTATTTCCAAATGATTTTTTTGAACTAACTAAATCTTTATATGAATTAAATCAAGTTCCAAGGGATTTGGATGGTAGATTAAGTAGTTTTTTCTACTTCCAATTATTTAGAAAAAGGTATTTATAATCATAATATTTTTATAAAACTAATTTATATTGATGTTTTAGTAATTCAAATCTATGTTTATGTTCTTATTTTTAGATCTTCGAGAAATTATTTATGCATAAAATTTTCAATGTTGATGAAAAATGAAATTGAAATGAGTTTGATGGGTGAACTAAAATTCTTCCTTAGATTTAAAATCATTCAAAACAAAGATTTAATTATTTTAAAACAAAGAATACATGCAAAATATCTTGGAAAAATGTTTTGGATTGGATAACACTAAAGTAGTGATACACAAATACATACTAACTGTACGTTGGATCTTCATGAAAATGGTAAATTTATTGATTAAAACACTTATAGAGGAATTATTGTAAGTTTACTCTACACAACATCCAATCGGCCTGATATTATGTTTAGAGTTTTCATGTGTGCATGTTTTCATGAAAATCCAAATGAGTATCATTTAAATGCCCTTAAAAGGATTTTCAAATACCTCAAATACACTACCAATTTTACACTTTTTTATCCCATTAGACAATCATTTGATTTTTTTATCTATTCAGATTCTAATTTTGGTGGTTGTAAGTTATATAGAAAAATAACCTTAAGAACACGTAACTTTTTATGCAAGTCTCCACTATCTTCGTGGAGTAAACTAAATTTTGTTCCATTATCTATTATCAAGGATGGATGCATATATACTTGTAGTTTTTGTGTAAAACCACTGTGGGTGAAACTCACCTTGATAGACTATTTATATCAATTCTGACATGTACCTATAAATTTTGACAATATAAGTTCTATTAACAATTAAAAGAATCCTATTTCACATTCTAAGACTAAACATATTTATTTTAGGATTATCTTTTTGAGAGATCGTTATAAAAAAGGTGACATCACCTTAGAATTCATTAGCACTAAACATCATCTTGACGATATATTCACTAAAGCATTAAATTTTGAAAGAATATATTATATCATACATGAATTATTGATGATTAGTCTTAAGTGAACAACTTACTATTTTACAGTTTGTGGTTTCACGATTCCGGGTTTCACAAGAAATTGTCACCCAGTTATAGTCTCACAGTTACTGTCTCCAAGTTATGGTCTCATAGATACTATCTCTTAGTTACAGTCTCACACTTTTTATCTCATTGATAATGACTAATTATTTGGAGGCACACCGTAATGCTGACACCATGACAACATGATTCAGTTTCTTCGTAATAACTCAGATGTCTATTTTTATAATTTTTATTCCCATATCACAGTATCAATTATTTTATTATTTTATGTACTGTATATTTTTTTGCGACATTTAATATCCCTGAATGATAGAAACCCAATATCTTTCACTCCTCTCATCACTTGTGCTCCCATCTCTTGAAACAAAATACTATTTTTTCTCAAACCATTGGCCCTCACCCATCTTTTTATCATTCTCAAATCTATGTTGGATTCCCATAATGCATAATCCATCTTCATAGACCCCTTAGATGTTAAGATCTCATAAGAATGTAAAAAAAGGCAATGAATGTAATGCCTAAGGGACTACTGAATCCAGGCCTTGCTGAGCGAATAGTAGTTCCAGAGAAATAATTCTATCTAATGTGGCTATTGAAAAGTATGTCACATGTCATGAATGTACTAGAAGAATAAGGATGGATGGACTTGTTCAAAAAAATAGAATGGACTAATTTAACCAAAGCATGTTTCTCAATTTTATCATTATGTTTAGTTTTTGTTCAACACTAAAGATGATTTTTTTATAAGATGTTGGGTAAAAGGTAGAATATGTACATTTTCTTTGAGGCTATGACCTGCCTACCCAGGAATACCTCATGGATGAATTTTTTTAGGACTCCCAAAGAGGCCATCCTTCTCCAAGTCAAGTTTTTAGCTTAAAAGTGGGCCTAGAATGTTTGACCAGAAATAATAAGATAATAAGTGAAATTGCTACTATGTTGGATGGTAACACAAGACTATTGTTCAAGTTTATCCAAAATCATGTTTTCCCAAGGAAGCTAGATTATTCAACCCTAATGTAACCAAAT
Source organism: Viscum album (assembly GCA_963277665.1). Taxonomy (NCBI): domain Eukaryota; kingdom Viridiplantae; phylum Streptophyta; class Magnoliopsida; order Santalales; family Viscaceae; genus Viscum; species Viscum album. The sequence goes on from OY728126.1 coordinate 1,750,830,634, forward strand.
TTATTTATGATAAATCTTATGAAAAATGGTTACAAGTTCAACTTATGTAATTACATAATTATATACATAAATGATATTATCAAAACCACTTCATAATCAACCTCCCTTTTTTATTCAATATTTTTTTATGAAATGTTGTTTTCTAAATGAGTAGTTGGACCAAATGAAGAATTTATTGAGGATTTTTAGTTTTGTATCTTAAAGGATAAAATTAGAATGATAAGAATTATTTTTTGTCCTTGGAATAGTTCTTGGGTGGAAGATGACGAAAGATTGTATGAGAAGTTTTATCTAATTGAGAATCCTTCAAGACCAATCTATCCCTGGTCTAAAACCTGATGAATTCAGTGAATATTCAGATAAAGAGGTATAATATATAGAATTTTTACATGAGGAAGGAAATATATTAGACAAAAATGTTAGTGGCCTACCGTTTCCACATTAATTAGTTTCAAAATATGTACCTGATTCTAATGAAAGTGTTAGCATTGAAGAAGATACTGCTTTTGAAGAAGAGACTACTGTAGGAGAAGAACCTATTATCAAGGAAGAGGCTACTATATTGGAATAGTCAGAAGAGAAATCTAAACCTGAAATAATCCGATCTGTTGAAGAAATAATGGAAGAATATTTTAAGGATACTAGAAAAGTGATGGGTGTGCCTGATAGTGCTAATAAAATGGAAATGGATCAAGAGACTGAATCTATTAGTCTTAGAAAATATGAACCTATTGAGAGGGAGAAACACCCTATCATAGAAAGTGTTCAAGTTCCAAATCCTATTGACCAATTCACTGTGGACACCTGGTATAGATTTACCAGCTTGTTTGATATGGATAATACTAAATAGGCCTTGGTAAAAGGCAGAGATCATTCGATTGTGTTTCAATAGAAAATTAATTCTGATATAGATGTACCCTCTTCTAAATAGTCTGATCTAGTTTCAGTGGTTGTTTCTAAACATACTGAAGGATCTTATGTTTTTGTGAGTTGAATAGATATTAATTTTTTTGAGAAACTTTTTTATTTGGATTTGAAATGATCATAAGGTAGAAACCCTCACTAGTGACTAATCTATGTGATTGAAATGTTTCCATGTTGTTAGAGAAAATCATATGGCAGATTCAACCAAAGATTCTTCATGAAATTCAAGAAGTAAGAATTAGAAAAAAGGTTGATTGCTGAGCTGGTGTCTCTCTTAACTATGGTTAAGGATATGAAGAGACTTTTGAAAATAGGACAACATCCTATATCAAATCCTAATAAGGATGTTTCGGATCAGATTACACAAAAGTACGTAACATTGATTCAACCAAAAAATTTTATTTAAAGAAAGGAATCTGTTGATTCATTTTACTGTCATGGAACATTTATAATATTTTTACAATGAATGATGAATTTTTGATATGTACGGATCTACCCTCCATCATAAATGACATTCCCTTAATGCATCATTATAATTTTAAAAAGACATTTTTTATAAAAACAATTCCCTAATATTCTAGAAATTAGTTTTCTTTTAAATTAAGTTTCAATGAAAATGGTTTCCAAATTTTTTTTATATTTAAAAAGTGTTTTTAAATGATTTTTCAAAATTCCATTATAAGTTTTCAAGAGGATATCTTCAACAAAATTATTTTAATGATTTTTAAAAATTCTTTTAAATGTTTTGAAAGTATCTTCAAAGAATATATTTCCCAAAATTTTGTTAATATTTTTTATAAGTTTACAATGAAGAAGAATTTTCAAAATGTTGTAAATGTTTGTTTATAAGTTTTTAAATTTCATTCAAGGAAATATCTTTCAAGACTCATTAAATTTTATTTACTAGTTTTCATGGAAAATTGCATTAAGACTGTTCTCAATTATTTTATTATTATTTTCTGAATTTTATGTTAAATAAAAATGGTTTTCAAATGGTTTTATATTTTTAAAATAATTATTCAAGAAGAAAAGTTATTTTTCTTAGGAATTATGTTCAAAATATCATGCAAACTTATTTCCCATCTAGGATGACCTCCATTAATGATTGTTATTTCTTTCTAAAAAATAATACAAAGGTTCCATTTATATGCATTCTCTAAATGGTTTATATTTTTATGGGATGATTTTTATGAAATCCATTTCTCTTTCATAGTTTATATTCTTTTGAAACCCTCTTATTTTCATGGGTTACACTTTTGATGAAACACTTCTGAAACCTATATTTTTTTCCATATGTTACATTATGATTAAATGTTTATGATAAAAATCTTATTTAATGGGATATGATATGATTATTTATGATTTGTGGAATATGAATGTATGATTTAATTATGAGATGGGTGGAACCAATATATCACTATAATGCTTTGGTTAATGTTTTATATCTCCTGATATAGAATATTATTGCCATTGGAGTGAACCTTGACTACTAAGATGGACATTGGAGTTACCCATGACTACCAAGATGGTTTGAGGAGTGAACTGATAAAAATATGATTGTTATGAGAGTAATATAGTACTACCAATATGTTATGTGGAGTGAACCCATAATATCAATATGGTCTTGGAAGTGTTACCAGGACTACTATGAAAACTATATTATAATATTATGTGTTTGAAACAGTTGCATGTATTATTCCATTATTGTGATTTCATGGATTATAGTATTTATTGCCTTATGATTCGGGCCTTATGAACATCCATGATTCATGTTTATGATATTATGATATGTTGTTTATGATAATATATTGGCATGATTTAGTTCTCATACCGCTATGTAAATGTTAATTCTTACGTGTCTCCCTTGATTAACCTTACAGAAAATCAGATATCACCCATTTTATGTATCATTTACCATGATATGAATATATGTATTGAGTATGATGTTGCTAATAAGGATTTTAGCCATTTATAACTTAGTGGGAGATAATATAATTTACTGATGTGCTAGTTTTTATATTTTTATCTTTCAAAAGGCAGTAAACTAATATGGTCTTTTGGTGTCTATTTGTATAATTCTTTATGCATTCCTTTAATGTGATATAATTTTAATGTATGAAAATTTGGGTCTCTATTGTTGGTATCATATCAAAGGTATAATCAGCCATTGGAATCTAGGATGAGAAACCATTAGTCATGTCCCTATGAATATTTCTGAGGATATGTCTAGGTATGTCTCATAGGATATGTTTAAGGATATGTAAAATTATAGGAAAATGTCCTGGAATTTTGGTATATGATAATGTCAACGGTTTTCTAGTAATAAATCCCAATATAGAATCTTCATGTAGATGTGTCTATGGTAAAAATTTACCATGGAGTAACTACTCTGATAAGGTGTGCCGGTCTTGACTCGGTGTAACTTGGAACATTACAATAGGATTTACTATACACCAGGTGTGACACTATCGAAGGATATGATTTGGAAACTAAAAAAACACTTTATGAACCGTCATGGAATATTTTAATAGAATATTATTATGAATAGATTAGGATAATCCTATGATTTATTATATTAAAAACTAAGTGTCGTGATTTAGAAAAATTAAGACTATTTTTCCTGGTTATGTGGTTTTCTACAATGATATGTGTTTCTCACCTTGTGCGTTCTAGTTTTATTCAATAGTTAGAACTAGAAGGTTCATGATTAACATTGAATTATTAATATTTGAAAATTATTTGAATTATTTGAATCAATTCCCTAAGTGGATATATGATAAAGAGAATTTGGAAGGTTGTACATGTATTTGTTATACTTGTAAAGATAAGGAGACCAAGAATTACATGTGAATGTTTTGTTATGTTCTTTTAGTATTGTTCAATTTGAAATTAATAATCATGAAAATATTTAGGATGAGGAACCCTAAGACAATATTCATATTTTATATTCTAGGAAATAGGTATTAAGTAATAAGTTGATAAATATTGTGTATTGGATTAAGAATAATGTTGGATGAATGATGTATTTATGTTTGGTAATTCAACGATAATGTTATATGAATCATTAAATATTTAGATATTTTTAGAATGTGTTTTCATTTTGTATTGAAAAGAGCATGTTCAATGGTGATTACATGGATAAGTGATATTTTTATTAAAGGAAGATAACCCTTAATTAATGCCTGACATTTATATAATGATGTTTGGGTAAATATATGTTTTATATGAATTAGTAAATTGGAAGGTACAGAATACCATAAAGTTGATTGTTGAAAAAGTGTTATTTTTCTTCATAGATAAAGTTTATGAATTCTTGGTTTTAAATAATGTACTCACTAATCAATGGAATAAGGAAGAATTCATGTTTTCTAAAAGTATTTAGGGTCATTTAGTTTACTACAATGTTTTGAAGTAATATATCATGAGGGTATAAAATGTATGTATGGTGATAACCAAGAACAAATTTGTGATATATAGGGGATTAATGATAAAATTATTTCCTAACATTATTTATAGAGCTTTGGATTTTATCTTTTATAAGGGTAAGAAGGTTAAACATTTATGAAATGTTTAAGTTAATCATCAAATGAAGTTGGTGACATTTATGGATTTAGGCATATTAGATAACATGGTCTAATATATGATAACCAGTGATAAATGAGATGACATATCATAGATCTCATGGTCAGTTATTACTTTAGGAATGAAAAATTTAACTTCGTTTTCGGATAAATAGGGGATGTAGATCATGGAAAAATAAAATGTGACATTTTCCTAAAATCATGCAAGTAAACCTTTTAAAAAAATTATTCATCTTTTGGAAAATGATCTTGAAATAAAATGTTTTCATAATACCTTAATTTTTTTTGAACAATTAACATTTGAAATCATCATATATTTATATCATTGAGGCCCTCAACTTATCATTTATTATTTAAATGTTTTGTGATTGATGAACTCAATCACTCCCTATGAATATTTAATATTTTCCTCAAATTTCATGTTTTCAAAATCCCACTTAGGTTCTATGTGGGAAGTTAGTTATGAGTTACTTTTCGAAATCATTATGTTTTTTGGCTTTCCTTTTATAAATAAATTTTTAGTATTTATTTTTACAATGTGGGTTTCATTGAAATGAAAATTCAAATTTTAGACCCCTAATAACCAGATGAATTTTGAAAGTGAATTTCATTTTAAGGGGGTTTTATGTAACACACAAGGATTTTTTGAATTTTTTTGAATTAATTTAACCTCTTTGATATTTTTTATTTCATGAAACACATAAAATAGTCTATTTTATATCACTATGTTTGTATTGTGTTATAAGAAAAATCATGTTAATAATGCACTACAATAAAAATAATGCAAACATTTCCTAGAGAGGAGCACCGAGGTTATCTTACATTACACACAAGACTGACATTCCTCGATGGGTTTTATAACACGCAAAGCATTGATTTACAGAATTGTAATATATTATTAAAAATATTATTATTTTATATGATAAGATATAAAAAAGTCATTAAGTTGTAGGTTAGTAATATAAATAACTAACTTATGAAAATATATAGTTTAATTCAGTGTTTAAAAAATAAGTATAAAAGAATATAATAATCAATTGATTATAAAAAATGATTTTATAAAAAAACACTTCTCTGCTCACAAAGAAATTTTATCAGAATAAAATAAATTAATAATAATTATTCAATTATATTAGCTAAAAATATATGTTATAAATTAATGTAAATATAAGTGACATCCATCCAATATATTTGATAATCCTAATATAAAAACAACCCCAATTTTTTTAAAATAATATTTTTTTTATTAAGGTATTTTTACTAGCTTTTAATTATGAACCTATGTTAAATATATTTTTTTAGATATTTTATGAGTTTTATATATAAAAATAAACTTCATATCTCACATAAAAACATAAATAATAGGTTAAGGTGATGTTTTTATTGTTTTTTGTAATGGTTCATTTTTTTAATAAATAGTGAAAAATATTGAATTTTAATTCAAAATAGCTTTTTTATATAATTTATTTATATAGTAATATTATAATTTAAATATGTTTTAATTTTTATTCAGATCCACTTTTTATCAATTAATCCAATTTATTTCATTTTAAGAAATTTAAATTTGATTTTTGGTATAAAATATTAGCATACTATTGGACGTTATTACTTTAAAACTCGCATTGTTGTCCGATCGGGGAGATTAAATTTAAATAAAGTTCTTCCACTTTTTTTATTGGAATTTTTAAAAATTGATTCCATGTTTAAAATCACAATATTTTATATTGTATTCTAAGGAAAAATATGTTTTTTAACAAAAATATTAGTGAAATTAATTAAAATTAATTACACTGAAAAAGGGTAAAATTAAGCTTAATAAGGGACTAAACTTTAACATTAAGGTCCTAAAAGACCTATAAACTTATATAAGAGATATTGGATATACATATTTAGACCCTATAATCCATTATCTAGGCTTTTTTATATCATTAGAGTCACTTTCAATTGAAAAAACCTTGGTGGAATTCCCTTTTCCAAAATTTACATGAGTGTCACTCATCCTCCGCTATAAAAGGCCTCTAATCATCCCAGTTCCACACACCTCTGAACCATATTTGGCTCAACTAATATCTACAAAAAAAGCTCCCAGAAATCCATCTTCTCATCTTATAATCCTCCCATTTGGAATAAATCCATCCATGTAAGCCCTTTGGTGTAAATCCAAAGGAGTTACCCGAATAAGAGGTACAATTCTTCCTCAAACTCTATAGTTTTATTTCATTATCAAATATTTCAATTTACTTTATTCCAAGATTATACAAATAAAATTATTGAATTTAATAATATGTTTTTATGATTATCTTACTACCTAATTTTACACACACTTCTTAATAATGGGTTACAGACATACAGTTTATGTGTATGATGAACTATCGCCTCACAAAACGATAATGGTTTATCCTTCCTTTACCTAGTGTCATGGTATAAATTATGATGTAAACACTATTTATATGTGATATATATTTTATTTATTATGTCCCTACACTTATTTATTTCTTTTGTAACATATTCTTTTAGACATTCCATATTGTGTAAATATGATTACATCATTTGTGGAATTGTTGACAACTGCCCCCTCAAAGCGATGTGATTACTTCACATACTAAATAAAATCAATTAAGGACGTGTTTAATGAAATTATATGATATATATATGATATAATATTTAAAAAATAAAAAATATATACATATATGATATAATAATTTTAAAGGAATAATTATATATATGTACATATATGTCATTTATGACCTTCCTTTTAATACAACATTAAAATGGAAATAACGTTCATGCATATATATGACCTAGTGTCTCTATAAATGGTGTGTTCTATTTTATAAATAAATATTTGATAGATTATTTTAATGCATATATAATTAATATAAATTATATTTTTATCATTTTTAATATACTTTAAATCATGATATAATTATAAGGGCCCAAAATATGACAAATGAAGACATATGTGAAGAACAAAGCATACATTACCCTAAGAAAACCCTTAATAAAGAATTGTTAATATGTGGGTAATATAAATTCATAAAAACCCATATACGGTATTAGATATAAAATTATGGTTCTCTAAAATATTTATAATAAACATACATTTATTATATAGGTAGCGTGCATGAGTACGAAGAGATTCAATACATAGGGTAATGGAATTTCAAATCACTTTTTATATCTATGAGATACATTCCATGTTTAACACTATTTTCTTTTGAGTGGTGTTTATAAAACCCATGACTATATTATATTATAAATATTATTTATTTTATGGTTATTTTAATATCCATTATGTGATCATTATTTCATGGGATTTATGTTTCAAAAGTTACCAAATCGGTAAGATATTATTATCTCAATTTTCCTTCTTTGAGACTAATGTTTCTCCATGCATCTATTTTTTTTAGAGTTTTATATAATTCTATTTGACATTTTATATCATATATATCAAAATTTTCATGATATTTTATGCTTTTTTAAATGTCATTTTCATATAAGGAGAGTATAATTTAATGTTACCATATGGTAAGAGTTTACTGAAATAATGTAATCATTTATCAAGATAGTTTATGATTATGATTACATTGATGAAATATTATGATCCATATCTAAATAGAGAATAGTAATTTTCTTCCACTCTATATATTAATGATATGTTCTTTTATTCGTACCATTTTCTACTCTTTGGTATATTTAATGATCAAGAAAGTGTTTTTAAGAAATTCTGAACATAACTCTCTCTTAGGTTGAAAATATGTTTTCCATCAAAATAATGTTTTCTAATGGGTTTAAAAATATATTATACCACAATCCTATTAACATTTAAAGGCATTTAATTCATGTTTTTCCTTAAAAAATGGTTTATTGAAATAAAGATTCTTATTCTGAATTTCTGGTCAAGGCACATTTATAAACCTTTTACGACACAAAAGGAATGTTCAACATGTAAAAATTTACCTGACTTCATCACCAAAATTCCCTTGAAGAATAATTACAAGAATCAAAATATATTTTTTTAAAAAAATTATTTTTTATATTCTATAAAAAAATTTAAAGTGGATTCCAATGAAAATGGTTCTCAAAAATGGTTTATGTTTAAAAGGTGTATTTAAATGATTCTCAAAATATCTTTTATAAGCTTTAAAAGGATGTTTTCTATGAAAAATATTTCAATGATTTTAGAATAATATTTATATGTTTTAAATGTTTTTTCCACCAAAAACTTTTTCAAATTTTTTTGGAGCATATGTTATATATTTTAATGAAAAAAATATTTTCAAAATGTTTTCAAGATTTTTTAAATGTTTTCAATTAATTTTACATGAAATGGTTTTTAAAATGATTTCAAGAGTTATATATATTAATTCAATGAAAAAGGTTTTGATAATTTTCTTAAATATAACTTTATAAAATTTTCATGCTTAATTTTAAATAAAATGATTTTAAAAGGTTTTCTATATTAAAAAAAATTCTTCATAAATAAATGATATTTTACTCAAGAAAAGTTTTTAAAAGATGTTTCATGTTTAATTTTCCATCTAAGATGTCATCCATTGGTGTTACTCATTCTTTTCTGGGAACTGATCCAAAGGATCCACTTATACACATTATCCAAATGGTTTATGTGTTGATGTAATAATGTTTATGAATCATTTTTCTATTTCATGTGATATATAATTTTCAAACCCTCTTATTTTCATGGGGTTTTATTTTTATGAAATGATTATGAAACCTATATCTTTTTTAATAGGATATGTTATGATTACATTTTTATTATACCAATTTCATTTCATTGGTTAATAAATTATTATTTATAAATTTTTTCACTTATATGGTTTATTTTATTATGAGATGGGGGGAAATATATGACCCTACTATGCATTTGGAAAAGATTTATATTTTATAAGTTATACAATGATGGGGTTAGGTGTGAACCTTGACTACTAAAATGGCCATGCAAGTTAACCATGACTAAAAAGATGATATCAGGAGTGAAATCATACTTCTAATATACCCATGGTAGAGAACCATGACTACTAAGATTGTATACGGAGTGAACATATACTAATAAGATTTCCTTGGAAGTGATTCCTTGACAACATAGTAAATCACATTATATACTTATGCATCTACCACAATTCCATCTATTATTAATATGAAATGATTTAATGGATTATATTCTTTATTTACATATTATCTATACCTTAAAAACTGCCATGATTTATTAAATGATTCATGTTTATGATCTTATGATATGATGGGTATGATCTACTATGGTTATGATCATGTTATCATATATCAATGCTTCTATTTAAATTTACATGTCTCCAATATTTACCCTTATTAAGCACATGAGATCACACATTTTATTAGTCCTTTACCATGTTATGAAGATATGCATTAAGTATTATGTGTTTAAGAAGTATTATAGTCATGAATAACCTAGTGGGATATAATGTAGAAAATTATCTACTAGTTTGCATGTTTCCATGTTTTTGATGGAACTAAACTAATATGGTCGTTGAGCGTCTTCTTGAATAAAGTTTTATGTATTCTGCAAAAGATATGTAATGTTAATGAAAGAAAAGATATGTTTTTTATATTTATTATCCACAATAATTTTGTGATCCACACATGCGGAGTCATACATGTATCAGCATAAATTGTCTGGTGTATCCCACTCCAAAAAAACATCCTATTGTGTTTATAGCTATTCTCTTCCCAATGAATTTCTATTTTAATAATCACACTATTGTTACATATTCTCACTATAACCTCCATCCATACCATGAATCACATAGCATCTATTGATCCCCACTATATATATGTAAGTGTTTCTTTACATAATATTCTATAATTTTGGATCTATAGTTTACAACATGATGTCTGTAGGATGCATTGGATATTATGAGCCTTGTATATAGAATTTATGAAATCCTAAAGTAAAACCTATTGGAAATCCATAGTTGTCTCTAAAGGATTTAGGCTTACGAGTTTCAATATCGTATAACTAAAAATATATTTTTTTCTTTTGAGTCAATGTAAGAGTGTAATGTGCGTTTGATTTGGTATATTTTATTTTTTAATATTTCATACAATGTAGATAAGAAACACAACCAATGTCAATAAAAAATGAAGAGGCCCTAGGGATGATTTATTATTGGGTTTATCATCATTTAAATTTGTTTTAGATTATCTAATTTAACGATCATACTCAAAATCATGATCCATCCACCATCCATTGTTATTTTATGAATTAAACAACTTATATTACAAAAGAATCCTCCAATAGACTAGTTGTACAATTATTTCTCATATGTTAATTTGTAAGATTACTCTTAAACATTGTGAAAGATCCTACTAACACACCTGGAAGAAAGAAGAAACATTCTCCATTTAAGAGCAGACAACTCCATTGGTATGAAGTGTGATATGATTGGAGGGAGACATTTTTACATAATTAGTTTAATAGTGTAATAGTTTTAATGGAATATATAGTGATAATATACACTACTACCCAACATATTCACCACAACACATAGATTAGAAAAAAATTGTGTAGGAATCATGTCAAAAAAATTAAATTAAACCGTTGGAATTCCTCTCAGACCACCTAAAATTGGTAATCCCTCCATGAAAATAGATTTTGAGATCAATGGTTATATAATAACTGTTGAATAAGATAATTAATTGGGGAAATGTTTATGAAACAACAATTATGATAAATGAATAGTATTATAATTGTATTTTAGAAATTAAAGTGGCTTTATGAAATCATGCTGATAATGAAGAAAAATGATCAAATAATTATTTAAAATGGTGTGAGGATATTTATAGTGGAAGTAATATTATTCCTCCCTCTCATCGTATTTAGTTCAGTGAGCTAAAATTTGTGTTCTTCTTTATATTTTCAACACATTTGTAGCTCGAGGTTCAATATTGAGAGAGTCAGAAATATCAAATCTTCTAGGATTCTCTAAATATTTCTACCAATCCATATTCATTAATTTTTTGATACACATTGTGTGGATTATTGAGTGATTTTTCATGATTTGGGAAGACTATTGAAATTGTATTTTTAAATTATTTTAGTTCAAGTATTTTATATTTTTGGAATTATTGATTTTAATCACTGATGTTGAAATTTTTTTATGTCAGGGATTGATCAAATGGAGCAAATTCGTGATCAATAAGATTTAATGTGTATATAATAGAGGGTTAACAATCTCTATTTATGTATCTTTGGTCTTAATATGAAGTTGAATCAAAATCATCCTATAGTCGCTTCATCCCTTTTGGTAGATTAACCATACATTTGATCTATTCCTCATATTCAATCCATGAATTCATGATTATATTTATTTTTGATGTTTAATATCATCCATATGACTGATTTAATGAACGTGAGGCCAATAATGTTTTTATATTTATCAGTAACTTCTTCAAGAAATAGATTATGTCCTTTAAATATTATTTCTCATGTGTTTCACACAAAAAATTAAATATAGTCTTTGTTAATGGATTTAGAGTTTCTTCAAGACATTTTAAAATTAGATTATTATTCTTTTAATAGTGGAAATATAGTTTCCAAATATCAATGCATCATTTCAATTGATCTTAAGAAATAATAATCACTAAAAATAAGATGTTAAGGAATTTTTAATTTATAGTCAATGTTCTCAAAAGAAAAAATATATTTTTTTCTTTAGTTTTATAAAGATTGAGGTGGTAAAATAAAATTAAAATCATACAATAATTATGAAAATGTTTTCTTAAGTCACACTACTTCAACCAAATCTGATTTAATTCTCTTAATAACAGTTTATTAAATATCTTATCAAGAATTCATTATAACTCGATCACTATATATATCAGTATTCATAGTACTTCTGATAAAATATTTCATTTTCATTGTCATCTCAATTAGGTACCATTATATTCAAAACCAAAGACTTCAAATGATATGAAATTCTTGAAAAAAATTTAATAACACCATGCATAAGACATTTGTGTCTCCTTAGTTGTTCTTCTTTTTTTTTCTCATATAGTCGTCTTACATGATATGATCATAGAATAATTTCTAGATTACTATTAATCTTAATTTTTATATTTGATACCAAATTTATTAGACCTAGTATCACTAGATTGCAATCCTAATATTAATTTGAGAATCATTATATATTTATCACACAACTCATAGTAAATCAAGATATAAAACAACACACCATATTTTATCATTTTCTATTTCTATGTATCCCACCAAAATATTCTCTATTTAAAATATAGAATATCCACCAAATAAGTCTATTAATATGATGTAAATTAGTTTTTTATATGTTGTTTCCCCTATGAACTCAATATTATCTTTTTCTCTCAATGATGGTTATCTCTGGAGAAATACTATGAGTTCTATTCACTTTACCACTACTAATTTTCTCTCACGACCAAAAGTACCACATCTAGTAACTTCCAGCATGCTCAATATAGCCATATCATTCTCATATTCATCTTAGATAACACATTTCCCCCATTCATTCCTAATTTCTATGTAAAATATGAATAATTTATGTTAAATCACAAACTACAAGTTTTATTATGTACAATGATGTGTCCAATGGCATGGAGCTCCAAATGATAGACATATAATATCTCAAAATGGATACCAAGACATAACTCTGTTGTAGTCCATCTTTTTATTTTTTATAGATAAAATTATTTTTTCAAATTCATAGAAATATTTCAATGGGAAATTTTTACAATGTGGTACTGTTCATTTAATAACTACAAATAAAACTTTTTCCATATCCAAATCATATATTATCTCAGATAGCCTTTATGTAACTTAAAACGTTTTAATATGACCTTTAAACACGTCCTCGATAACTCTTACACAGCTCAATTTCATTGATTAATCTCTATTTAATGAAGTGTTTTTCATAAATTGTTCCAAATTACCTTTATTTAACTCTATGAATAATAAGATACCAAAAAAACATCTGAAAAAAGTTATACATATTTATTAAACTTCACAACTAAAATTTATGATGATTCGTCAATTTAATGTTTACCTTTATATAGGTATTTCATCTTGAGGATTAACATAATTTTGGAAACCAATGATATTTAAATATAGTACCTTTATATTTATGAAACACCTAGCATTATTTGTTACCTTTCTATGATCCCTCAGATACAATTACATTGCCATATATTTGTCTTAGAATTATATATTCGTAGGAACTTAAATCATGATGTTACACCCTAACAGATTGGTGAAACATTTATTTAACTTATTTAAGTATTGTAAAATGTCTATAAAACTGATGAATTATAGAGTTACCATAATTCAAGGACTTATATTAACTTTAAAATATATCTTATTTCTCCAATATTAGATTTAAATTTCTTAGGTACTCTCAACCAGTCATAAAAACCTCAAATAACTTTTGGGAATTCACTAAACATAATTAATCACCTTGTATTAATTCCAATGATCTTACATCTTTTTGATCATTTAGGCAATATTTCTTTTAGTACTTACACAGCATATAGTCTTCTATATTCAGTTAAAAATTAATAAAATGTCATACAAGAGTTGAAATAAAATTATTTCTAAAGTCAACATCAATCAGTACACTATGATTTTTCATAAAAAAATTCTCTTTATTATAAAATTCAGTTTTCATTCAACTCAATTTCATAATATCCCTTCATTTTAATTAGGATATCCTAAAAATTATCAAACATAACGATTCTCCCCTTTACTCAATGTGGAACTATTGTATAGAAAACTTTCACACATCTTTATCACTAGTCAATGACATGAGTTCTACATTAAAATAATCTAATACCAGGGATTCCAAGAAAACATGTCTAGAATGGTGTTTCTAAATGGCCATAAACTCTCCCTTTTCAATGGAAACATAATAAAAAATTATTTACAACTCATTTATAAGTTCCCTCTATTATTCATTATCCATCATACATATGAAACCTCTTCATTATGTAATGGGTGTATCCTTATTCTGTGAAACCATAATCTCGAAGAATATATTTAATTCTACTATCAATATTGATAATAAATATAATACTTATAACACATAAACCACAATATATCTTCAATATGTTGCACCTTATGAATTCCCATCCGAAGCCCATATGACATAAAGTTTAAAATACATTTATTGAATATTTACGAGTAGAATCCATTTACAAATCAGAAAACCATGAAGTGATTCATGATGGGAATATACATTTTTCATAACTAATTTAATTTATTTAATCCATAAATATATGAAAAGAAAGTCCACTAGAAAATAATTATTGCTACTCAGGAGAAATGGGATCTGACATGATCTCTATCGAACAAAAGTATCTCTATATACGTTTCAACCAAATGAATCATGTGGAAGCATAAATTTTATTGTTATTTATTTTTAAATACATCACTTAACCATTCGACATAGATTATTTCATTATAAAATAGATATATATAATCTTAATTCATTGAGTATAGACTAACCAGGATAAACAATACATCACATATTGTTCGTTTGACGGATTATTACATCAAACGATCCTCATCCAATAAATAATAACATCACATCTATTATCTTGAAACATCCTTAAAATTCCAATACCTATAAAACTATTTTCTCCACATGTCATACTCATCAAAACATATGATAAATCCCATCTTATTTAAACTCCAACAGATAATATAATCAATAATATACCCAACTACCCACTCATTATCTAAGGAAAATGGAATTTTTAATAATTTTTATTATGAAAAAAGTTTTTCATGTTAGATATATCATCAACCAAATGTATAGGGAGAATATAATATTAACCAGGAACCCATAGTATTCTAAATAAATAGGGTATATCACACAATGTGGCATACCTGATGGGATGTTCAATGTAAAAAACATATTTTCTACCTCATGAGATAATTATGTATCTTAAAGTTATAATTATACTCATGATAACCTTAATATTTCCCCAAAACCTATAATACTTTGTGATGAACATCCATTTATGATAATCCAATGTTACCATAGAATATGTTAATTATCATTTCAGTTCATGAGAAAATGCAGCCAATATGAAGTAATGATGAAGTGATGATTTACATTATATAACATGATAAATTTTATATTCTTAATATATATTAAAACTAATAACAAAACAATGTGTATTTTCATATATTATCATATCATATATGATATAATATCAAATTATCCTTCTGTTTTCTATAATTTTTGGGGTTTTTCAAATGCATTACAACTCTATGAAATTTCTTATACATATCTCTGTGCATATCCGATAAACAACTTTTCAGTAATTTTTTAGTGATTAAAATATATGAATAAATCCTTTTTAAATTATGGTTATACATAGTAATATTATTATTAATGTTAAATGATTTTAATTGATTATTCCTTCTCTATTAATTTAAAACATACAAGGTTACAATGTGAGCATTTTTTTAATTATTACTATTATAATTTTATCATCACAATCATCCATGTAATAGTTTCCATGAAAATTCCCAATGAAATCATATGGATTTTAATGTAACTATTTACATTGTTCTCTTACTAAAAAATTCTATATTTTTATTTGATATTTTTTGAAAATCACTTTAACTATTATATCATTTTTTTCAAAGGAAATTGGAATTTTTTAAGTCCAAACATTACACCAATATCATCTTAGACACTATAGTTTCTTAAGAATATCATGATATGATATACAAACTAATTTGGTTATGTAAGTAGAATTTATTTTCATTCGTGGTAGTGTATATAAATTAAAATATGGTATCCATATCATATAAGGTATTCTATGATTTATGATAAATATAATAAAAATAGGATTTTATTTTTAAAATATTCCATTGATTGTGGGATCAAATCCATCATATTTTAACCAACATATAGGAAAAACTATTTTATATTCATTAAAACTCATTTATCCCCATAATAATTTTAAACATGTTATTGGATTTAATGAATAAAAACATATGTATAGAATCCATTATCTCAATTTGGTAATAATAAATATTTCACCATAATAAACTTCACATATCATAAAATAGAAATGAGATGAAAATATTCTACCATTAAATAGTCCACTTAAGCTTGGTATTTTTCCGTAGATTCAATTAGATTATTCAAAACCCATTTAATAACTATATAAAAGTAGACTATAAACCCCATTAATTATTTACTTGTTCTTGATATTTTTTATGATTTTAAAATATATAAACTATACATTTGGTATCTTATATCTTTCAACATTGAAAAATTAAATTTACAACACAGAAACCAAACATTAATACATGTAATTTATTAACATCATCTAGGTATCCCATAAAATCCATTCATATAGAAATAAAATCTTATATACCAAAATTATCTTTTATGTTTTAGTGAGATTGACTAAATATTTTTTATGAAACATTTTTTTACATTATAAATAACCCTTTTTCCTTTACTGACAACTTTTTACAACTTATTTTGTTGATATAACACTAGAACCTAGACATCACATATAAATATAATTTATAATAATTTATTAGAGTAAATAAGGTAAAAAATTGTTGAACTCATAGAAAGTTTCAAAAAAATTACAATAATTAAATTAAAATATGTTTAGGAACCATAATACACCATAAAAACATTTAGTCTCTAAAAGTATTATAGTAAACACAATAAAATTGAATATTTGAGTGGTTACTAAAGTTAAATTAGTCATTAAGTATGAATTTTAAACCATAATTTTATAATACAAATATTACAGTAAGAATCAGGATTTAATTTTGAATAGCATGAATTGTTGGTTACTTAATAATTTATTTTTATAACTCATAATATATGAATTCCATTAAGAATAATTTCTAGGATGTTTGCCTGTATAAGTAGTTACATAAATTTTTCTCCATATTACTCTAGTATTAAACCTAAGGTTATGGAAAATTATTATTTTGTGTTATATCTAAAAGAAAATGTTTTATCCAATCATTATCTTATTTTAAATATATTGAATAAGGAAATATTATTCAATTCACTACAAATAAAATAACTAAACCTTTTGAAATAACCATATCCATTAGATAGACAAGACCCATAGTTCACTAAAAATTACTTCACGTGTAATTCTAGTTACCTCTTAGTAAATTAGGATGTTTATCATGTAAATAATATCATATATGACACTTTGATGATTGAGTAACCAACTCTTTTCCCAATCTGAAAAATGATTAAACTCTACATCATTCCCCTAGTATCATTACCAAGGTTTTTATAGATTAGAATATGAAAAATAAAATTCATAAAATGTGGTTTATAACTCTTATTGTTCATGTAATTACATTCCATCTATAAAAAATATAACATTTAGGAACCCTTCTTTGGCATAATGTACCCGGTTGGATGATCAAGTATTCACAATTGTTCTCTTTAGAAGGAATATAAAACATTTTTTAAAGTTATTTAACCAAATATGTATTCATGTTTATTGGTATTTTGTTTAAAAACTTATTAATCCCGATAAAACAATATATTCAATGTATATTGATGTGTAACACTTTATAGAATTAGTATATTAGGTTATTAGACCAAATTAAATGTCAACTATATTTATACACATCCAAATATATCCCATAAATAAAATATATGAAAATCTTTCATGTAAGAGTTTATAATCATATGATATCAATAATCTGATATAGAGTATGTTAAGAGTCCTAGTTATCCAAGCCCACTTCTTCAGACACGGTATAATCTTCAAGGAAAGTGAGCAGTCAGACCAAAAGTTCATCTATCAAATGGTAATTTACTCAAGAGATACCTCAATTCCATCAAAATTATAGAACCCATTATTTATAAATTACAATTAAACTATAAATTCAAGATTACAACCAAATTAAATACATATTCATTTTTGAATTAAAATAATTCACTTATTACATCAAGCATGGAATTTTATAGAAGAATGTGTGACAATTTAAGTATACAAATAAACTCTTTAAAATAAAACATAAACTCATTAATAATATAAATAATTTATATCTATAAATAAATAAGGAATAATAGAAATAAATTTATAATTTTTATATCTAAAAATGAGATAATAAATTTTTCAACAACTCATGCATAAATAATTTATAAAAACATTATAATTTTTTAGGAATTATGGACATGCCATAATCAAATAAAAATAGATATTGTGTATTTTTATCCAATATTAATTTTTTCATAATATGTTTTATAATTTATTTTACATAAATATATGATAATTAAATAGATATAAACAGTTTATATTCTAATATTATAATATAAGTAATTCACATAATCAAAATATAAAATATAAAATATTATTTAATCTTTGAGGATATCAATTACTGAAGAACCAATTTATACGGATTATATAATGTCTAAAATAAGGATTTGAATTTAAACATTTAAAATGACTAATTATAAACCATTCATAATTATAAATATATTCCCTATATTTTTTTTATTAATATTATTTATAAAATTTTTATAAATTTCATTTATAACTCATATATGAAAATTTTATATCCAAATGATAAGTCATTTGATATAACATGAATTGATATATTAATATTAATTAATAATGTTAGAAAATATTCATTTTGAAAGTATTTCATAAATTATTTATTATTAATTATAAATAATCTATAATGAATTAATTTATATATAATTTATCAATTAAATAAACAACCGAAAATACATTTTCCTATCATTTATGAACACTATATAAATTTATTAATTCAATTAATAATTGAAAGTTAAAAAATAATAATAATTTTTATGATATTTTATATCATGATATAACATTTTCTTAATTCTTTATTTTGTATCATATTGTATGGTAGGAAAATGGGTTGTGATATCCATTCTCAATATCTTGATATCATATCATACAACATGCATCATACTGTAATTGTGATATGATTCGTTTTCTTAATCTCAAGGATCATGACCATCATTAAATGGAATATCACATATCATATGATACGAAAAAACAAAAAAAAACAAATAATTACTCTATATTGTCACATATGATAACCCATATAACATTAAATTAATATATTTCTTCTTATTATATCCTATACTATATAGGAAACCATAATTAATTTTCTATATAAGTATTATGATATCTAAAATTAATTTATCATGATATTTTTTTTTCTATTCTGTATAAAAAATTTAAATATAAAAAGGCTTGTAATGGTTTTGATAAAACAGATTGTTTTATAATAATTGAGTGAAACCCATTCAAGGTACAAGAAGAAACTAAAAATACCATTCCCAATAAAACCTTGTATTAAACTAATACCATATACAAAATAGAATAGTGAAAATTCAATACCGTTCACAGTAGATAGTTATTTCTTATGTCTTCTAGTAGGGCATAATAAAGTTCATATAGAAAAAAATATTAGGATACCTTCTTTATTGTGTATTAATTGGTTTAATATAACATACAATCCTATGGGAAGGACCGTCCTCTAAATCAAATTATGCTTGTATCTCATGGAAGCTAAAGAAATGTAAATAAGAGAACTCATGGAGAAATTGAAGAAGGATTTAAATTGGTTTGAGGGAACATCTATATAACAAAGTCTTATTTATATATCCCTTAAGACACTCCCAGGTCAATATATTATTTAACATTGTGGTAAAAAATTCATGGCAAAATCATAGGTCATTCATGAAATCAACGCATAAATTCAATGTTAAAATTCAAAATGTTTTATTTTATGAAATTATAATTATAAATTATATCCTATTTATAATATCATCCAAATGATAATGCTTAACGTTCAAATTCTTGATGTATCATAGGGTGAAACCATGTCATACAATATAGAAAATTATGTTTCCCTAATATGATTCCTACATATCAAATAAAATGACATGTTATAGTTTTCATGCATGTTCTACGCTAATAAAACAATATATTGTATATTACGATAGAAAAAAAATAATCTAATGGTTTATATTATCATTTATTCTTATCTCATTAAACACAAACCCTAATCCCCCACATTCCTCCACCCCTTGTTGCTCAGAACACAGAATGAATCCCTCATAATCTTCATCCCATCCAACCAGATCTCAATTGTCTCCAAACACTCCCTCTCGTGCTTCACTATCTCACCACATATCCACCATCACCACAATATCCATCCCAACATCCACTATGTCGAATACCTCCCTCTTATAGAACATAAGCTCTAATATCATCAACAACTTTTTGGTCTCCTTTCACCTCTGTGTCCCACTACTTCTACCCTCATGAAACTCTATCTACCACTATTCTACGGTACCTCAACCAAAAATTTTAATTCTATTAATAAAACCCTAGAATTCATTTTTATATAATTATAAAATTATATTTCAACAAATGTTATAATAAAATGAAAATTAATATATATCTGGTTTCAGGAGTATTTTATAATTTATTGATAATGTGGCCATAAATTTTTTTTATTAATTTAAGTATCAATTTATTGGTAAATAATTAAATTTCCCCAATTATTATTTTTGGATTCCCATTATTTTCTATGTAAATGGAAAACAAATTAAATATGTGCTAGTTATGATATAAAATATAATTTCACCTAATATGTATTAAATTCGAACTAATATGTAAAAAATCCATGCCCATATGTATGAAATTATGTATGATAGATAATACATGCAGGAGGATATAATGAGATGTAGAAAATTATGATATATGAAGAGGGAAATCTATATCTTTTATATGATACATATGACATTTTAGTTGGTATATAAGAATTTCACTATGTATGACCAGATATATAAGAGAAATACCTCTTACACTAGAGAGATATTCCTAACGAGTATGAAATTTATGTTAAACATCACTAGGGATATGTATGAAATTAAACATGATAAGTAATATCCTTTAAATTATATGTAATATGTCTGACATGATACATAATATTATTCCTTTTACACTAATAATTAATATCAAATAGCTTATGAATAAATGACAAAGCCTAGATATTATGTATATATTATCTATATGAATCCAGTGCAATGTATGATTAAAATTGATGGAAAATGATTTTTTTAAGATGTGATCAAATGGAAAAATTCCATATTAGACTAAATATAAAGTAACACTGTCAACATAAGATTAAAAATAATAATATCTAAAAAAATTTGTGCTTAACCTCATATTAGTGTATAAATACCACTATTTCCCAATATATAAATTTCCACTTGATGTTACCATGAATCTTTCTATCACACATGAATCAGAGAATCATTTTCAAATTAAGTTAATATATTTATTATGGGAGGTTCACTCACATGTTATCGCTATAAAAATTGAATTAATAAAGACATTGATATAGCCATATGACAACCATCCAAGGAGAGAAGAATATTTGAATCATGGGTACAAATTTCTATGGATCGTTGAATAGTGAATAATATATTTGGTATGAAATCATTGAATAAAATGGGAGATAAATAACTATAATTGGGATTTGAAAATTTGTCTTTTATCTATATATTTGATGTAGTTTAGAATTAGATATTTTATTTTATGATATTTATTAATAGAATAATTTAGTTTTCTAATTATCATTATTTATAACACCCTAGGTAAATAAAGAGTATGGCATTTTCCTATTTACCCATATTTTTTAATAAAATATTAATATAACTTTAAAGGGGATGCTATGCTCGATGGCGTACCCAACACGCAACAAGGAGTTTTTTGGGAATCTTATGTTGCACTCTAATAATAAAATAATATTATTTAAAATGGTAGTTAACGCCTAGCTATTGTGATCTCGGGAATGAATAGAACTAACTACAAAATTATTATATATGTTTTTCAAATATTTTTACTTTTTACAATAAATGTTAGAGGATTAAAAATGCGAATGAATCCAATTTTAAGCGTAAACATTCTAATATTCCTTAAAAGGTCGATTAACCGCCTTTTGATGACGAACCTCTTTTAAATACACTTTTCACAAATTTATGTGTTATATTTGACAAAATAAAATTCTTCTTTAGAATCGAGACATCAAAATTTACTGTGTAAATTTTTCGTATGTTTCTGAAAAAGTTCAATTTTTAATGAATAGTGAAAAATGTTGTATTTTAATTCAAAACCCCTTTTTAATATAATCTATTTATATGATTAGATTATCTTTTTAATTGGTTTTAAAGTGAAATTAGAATATATTTTTACCATTTAATCAAATAGTGTTCATTGGAATTAATTTCACTTTGTAATTGGACTTAAACTAGTGTCAATCTTTTAATAAATATTGTTTCTTAAAACACACTATTTGTTTTGACAGCGGGAATTAATTATTAAATTCATTAATGAAACTTATATGTTTTGAATTTTTTAAATTAGACATCATTTGTGAATTCGGAATATCAAATATAGCTTAGGGTGAATTTTGGGTATTTTTCTGAAAAACTTCAATTTTTGATGAATAGTGAAACCACTAAGTGGAACTTAAAAAACTGATTTTTCGTTTAAATGAAATTTTACCACCTCTTTTTTTTGAATTTCAAAAATCCTACAAACATTTTTTTCATTAAGAAGTAAAATTTGGTTCAATTGGATTAAAATAATTTTTTTGTTGAATAGTAACTTATTAAGTTTTTAATCACGATTAGAGGTAATTAGGGTAGTTCAGGGTAAAAATAATGTTTTAATAATATGAGATGATTTTGACACATGTCCTACCCTCATTTGATGAGTCATGTAAGACCAAGACAATACATGGGTCAACTTGGGGACCCCATGGAGCCACTTTGGTTGGAAAATGACATAAATACCTTTTTATTTAATGTTAAAATTAAAATGTCACAAACATGAGTAGTTTAACTAAAAAAAAATTTACATGGGGTTATATAATTCAGATTTTTGACTATAAATATTAATTGGAAATCTAAAAATATTTCCTACATCATAGTAGTTTGTTTTATAATTTTTAGAGATTAAATAAATTAAATTATTTATGACATCATGATGATGCAACGATGACCTCATTATTTAACGATTTAAATAACATGGAAAGATAATGTAAAATATAAGAACTAAACATGTCCAAAAACAATTGGATGGGTGGATTTTGAACCCTTATCACCTTATCCTCGAAAAACATCAATCTGGGACCATTAAAATCCGAAACTCATTCTAAAATAATGTAACATTTATTTACTTTCCAAGAGTACCCCTCCCCTCCTCTTATAAAAGGACCCCACATCTACCTCCATACCCACACTTCCAAAGCCTTTGGCTCGGCCAAACCCTGCCCATTTTATCTCTCCACATCCCTATCTTACTATTTGAGGCCTCACTTTGGGCAGAAGTCTTCCCAATGAAGCCTTTGAGCTCAAACCAAAGGGAGTTACCCGATTTTAAGGTAATGTCCTCACTTGAGTCCTTTTGTTTTATTTTTCTTCTCCAACCCCCTAAACACTTTTTATTCATTTCTTTTGTAACAAATCCAGTATCTTCAATATACTAGGATGTTTTTATAAGATGGATTCGATCTACACTTACACACACCTAAATCTAATGGTTAAAGAACATACTGTTTCCGTGGATGGCGAATTTCTCCCTCACGAAACGATGATTGTTCAACACTCATCTATCACCTTCAATGGTGGCCATTAAGATGTCACTATATTTATATATTATATATTATATTTTTATGTTTTACTTAAGCTTCTGTATTTTTCATTTATGGCATATCTTTGTGGTTTCAATTATGGGTAAACGCGATATCTTCATTTAAGGAAGTGCGGACTACCGCCCCCTCAAAGTGATTTGATTCGTTAATACCATATGTTGGACGTATAATGGATGGAGTTATGATACTATATATGATATTATACTGGAATTATAATATACCTTTATATCATTATTATTCCATTCCATAAAATACGAAGTAGAAATGAAAGTAGTGTTCATGCGTACGTACGGCTTACCGTCTCCATGAACGGTGCATTTCATTTATTACCTCTAAATGATTATGTAATGTTATAAATTAATTTATATAATATATATTTATGAAATATATGGAATCTAAATCATTAATATCATTATTTAGATAATGTATATTTTACTACATGAATAACTTGTAAATATAAGAAGTCCACTTTTGACTCAAGTACCAATGATCAACAAAACGACCATTATCAACATAAATGAATACATAATGTTTATAACATGGAAATAAGTGATATAAAAGGAATAATTAACATGAAAAAGGTTCTTAAGAAATTATAAATTAAATCAAATTTATTATTCAGGACGTTAAAGAATGATGGAGTCATGTCGGACCCGAGGTAAGGGATCAAACTCCTCTCTTTCTTTTTAAGTACACTCTTTTATGTCATTCCTTTTAAGATCATATTTCTTATTATTGGGATGTTATTTTATATTAATACTACTGTACATATTGTGTTAATATGATTAGAGACCCTATTTTCTTTCGTCAATCCATTTTGGATGTTTTGAGTGGCACTGTTAGGCTGCCGAATTTTCGTAAGAGATCTAACCTCTCTTTATTTTTAAGTACTCTCCTTTATGTTACCTCTTTTAATCTCCTCTTTGTTATGATGGGGGATGTTATTTTATAGTCCTATTTCTGTATATTTTATTGTAATATGATGAGAGACCCTATTTGATCTCATCAATCCATTTTTGGAAGTTTTAAGTGGCGTCGTTAGGCTGCCAAGTTTTCGTAAGGGATTTTTCATCTCACATTCATTCCCGTGAGATTTATGCTACATTTTACACAATTTCCTTCGAGTGGTGTATGTAATGACCATTATTTTAATCATTGTGTAATATAATTTCATTTATGAGTATTTACATCAATTTTTTATTGTCCTTCTTTCATGGGGTGTATGTTTCGAAGGATACCCATGTCAGTAAGGGAACCTTTCACCCTCCTCTTTTTAAAAGACTTATTTTGTTACATCTTTTAATTCACATACTATTATGTTGGGATATGTTCTTATATATCCTTATTGATTTAAATTTTATGTCCATGTGATGAGATACCCTTTTTATCTCTCATCAACTCATTCTCTGAATTTTGTAGTGATGTCGTTAGGCTGTCAAATTTTTGCAAGGGAAATCATTAACCCAAATTTGAATCTTTGGGATAAACTTGTACTACTTGAATATGTCATTCTATGAATATGTCTGAATAACCTATGATTGTTTTACACTTAATATTTACTTATATTTGGTGTATTGTTTTGTCACTCATAATTATGTAACTAGTTTATCATTAATCCAAGGATACCGTCTTTGTGTGGGACTTCATCTCAATCTTCTTTTATTGAGGCATATTTTGTTTTATGCACAAATTTATTTTATACGGTGTATAAACCCCTTTTACTTTTATGTTTATTCAAAAGGAATCTTTTTTATAAGAAGAGTTTTACTAAACAAAAAAATGGAATGTTTTTGTCGTACGTATGCGGGGACAATGACTTCTCCGCCGTAGTAACCATTATTTGAGTTTCGGCTTCCTCTACAAGACATACCTTCTTTTTAAAAGAAAAATAAATACCATGTTTTACTTTTCATTTATTTTTCTATTGAAAATGGTTTTTATAATTTTTTTTATATCAATGTGTTTTATTGATATCTTGTGATTGAAATGTGGAAATGTTATGTTTCCTTTATGCATGTATTATGTGGTATGATTATGTTATGGTTCTTGGGCATTGTTATGAAGAAGGGTGGTTCCGTGATAAACTAAGGGCAGGTAAGCCCGATATAGCTCTCCAATGCATTGGGTAACGCGAAGGAGTGAAACGTTAAGGTTTCTCCGAAGAGATTTAGGGAATATACTATGGTGGGTATTCCAAACATAACCAAGAGGGTTACTCCCTATGTAAATATGTTATGAATGCCTCAAGTTACCTTTTATGTATTATGATATCTATGATTTATTCATGTTTTGATATTCCTATGTTTTATGGGTAAAGTATGATTTCATTCTTATGTATATATGAACTCATGTTTCCTTTCCGTATTTTTATAACCCTTACTGAGCTTTTTATGCTCATCCCATGTTTTTTTTTGAAATGTCTTTTCACAGGTCAAGGGAAAGGTACATGATATGATGATAGTGTCAAGGAAGTGTCATGAAAGAATACATGCTTTATTTTTAAATATGTTTCCATTGATGGGAAAAATGAATACTATCTTGTATGTAACCACTTTGTTTAAATATGGAAGGTAATGCATGTTTTATGATCTAATTCTCTAAAATTCTAAACCAGAAAATATCCTCAACGTGTAATCTTGTAATAACTCAAGATTATGTAAGGTTTAAGGCTGGGACCCTATAGTTGGTATCAAAGGTCGGTTTAGATAACTTTAGAGGTTAGGGTATTCTTTAAGCATAAGTGACATTAACATAATTGTTAGGATTTCAGAAAGAGTCCTAGTTTTAGATAAAGTGAATGAGTAAGTATATCTTAGTGTTTATCTTCCTCATTAGTACATGATGGTTTTGTTGATATACTCACACTGACCTTTTTGGTTTTAGTAAATAGATGGATCTAGCAGGCACCAAAGTGACAATAGGTTTGGAGGAAACTTTGGTGGTTCTCTGATTAAGAGACTGGATGAAAGGGGGGATTCAATGAGGAAACTCGTGGTTGTTCTAAACCAACTATCAAGGAGTCATGATCAACCACTTGAACTTTGGTATGTTCTATAATGCATCTTGTACGAGATGACCAATCGATGTGGAATTTCAGGTAATAATTATAAAGGTAACCATTAGGGTTTATATGATCCTTACTTTTGAGGTAATTATGGGTTATTATATGTTATGATGGAAAATGAAAGGCATGAGATAAACTTGAGGTTAAAATATGTTATGATTATTTTTGAAGATTTTATCTCTTTTTGGGGAATGTTTTAAGAATTATATAGTTTTTGATAAAGGACAACATACAGACCGTGTGACAACCCTTCGCATCATACAAAGCTGCAGGAATCGAACCCACAACCAAAGTGCGACTGGTATTTATCACCTACCACTGGACTACGTGAAGTCCCTGGTTATTTTGACTAATTATTTTTAGTTAGATGATTTTATGAATCAAGAGTAAGTTTATTTTGGGTTATCTATGGAAATGATTAACCTATCATTGGGGATATGTGATTAGGTTAATTACTTTTAAACATGAGAATTTAAGAGAAACTGATGTTATTTGGAGATAAAGGTTAATTTGTACCTTGGAAGACTATGTGACTAAATCCTTCAAATATTTGGGTTTCAATCTTTTTTTGGTTTACTTTGATGAATTTTATGGACAATTGTTTATTGAATGGTCTTTTTTGAACTTTGGGTTTTAGTTTTGGTTAAGGTCTAAAGACATGGGAAGTATATAGTTCTCTTTTTTTGGATTAGTTGATTCTCTAGAAGTTGATTATATTACTCTAATTGTGAACAAGTCTTCCTAAATACTCATCTTTTAGAGAAAATATGAGTTTGTGTAAGAAATATAATAAAAGTTGGAAGTCAACATGATAAGTGATTATGTTTCCTTATGAATAAATTCCTCAATAAAATGAAACTTAAAAAATATGTTGTCTATTAACTTTTCCTACTGGGGAATCGAATACTGTTTAACCGATCACATGTTTGTGATTTTCTTATGGTTAAATTTCTCCTAAACATGTTTTCTATCACTCTCCATCAGAACATGACCCTATGTTTTCTCCTCCATGTCCATGGTTTCCTACATGGAATCCTAGTATGGGTTAACTCGGGTGACCTCTGTACTTCTCTTTCTTTATTTTAAAGTGATTGTTTTACCGACTCTTGTTCCGATGTGGGATTTTCAATGAAGTTTCCAAGCCCAATTTTAAAAATGTGAGGACGAAATTCCCAAAAGGGGGGAAGGATGTAACACCCCAGGTAAATAAAGAGTATGACATTTTCACATTTATCCATATTTGTGAATAAAATATTAATATAACTTTAAAGGGGACGCTATGCTCGATGGCGTACCCAACACGCAACAACGAGTTTCTCGGGAATCTTACGTTGCACTCTAATAATAAAATAATATTATTTTAAATGGTAGTTAACGCTTAGCTGTTGTGATGGAAGGAATTAATAGAACTAACTAAAAAATGATTATATATTTTTTTCAAATATTTTTACTTTTTACAATAAATGTTAGAGGATTAAAAATGCGAATGAATCCAATTTTAAGCGTAAACATTCTAATATTCTTTAAGAGGTCGATTAACCGCCTTTTGATGGTGAACCTCTTTGAAATCCACTTTTTGAAAACTTTATGTGTTATATTTGACAAGATAAAATTCTTCTTTAGAATCAGGACATCAAAATTTACTTTGTGTAAGTTTTTGGTATTTTTCTGAAAAATTTCAATTTTTAATGAATAGTGAAAAATGTTGTATTTTAATTCAAAACCTCTTTTTAATATAATTTATTTATATGATTATATTATCTTTTTAATTGGTTTTAAAGTGAAATTAGAATATATTTTTACCATTTAATCAAATAGTGGCCATTGGAATTAATTTCACTTTGAAATTGGGCTTAAACTAGTTTCAATCTTTTAATACATATTGTTTCTTAAAAACACGCTATTTATTTTGACAGTGGGAATTAATTATTAAATTAATTAATGCAACTTATAGGTTTTGAATTTTTTAAAATAGACATCATTTTTGAATTCGGAATATCAAATATAGCTTATGGTGAAGTTTTGGTATTTTTCTGAAAAACTTCAATTTTTGATGAATAGTGAAACCACTAAGTGGTACAAAAAAACAGATTTTTCATTTAAATAAAATTTTACCACCTTTGTGTTTTGAATTTCAAAAATCCGACATACATTTTTGTCATTAAGAAGTAAAATGTGGTTCAATGGGATTAAAATAATTTTTTTGTTGAATAGTAACTTATTAAGTTTTTAATCGCGATTAGAGGTAATTAGTGTAGTTTAAGGTAAAAATAATGTTTCAATAATATGAGATGAGCTTGACACATGTCCTACCCTCATTGGATGAGTCATGGCCGACCAAGACAATCCATGGGTCATCTTGGGGACCCCATGGAGCCACTTTGGTTTTAAAATGACATAAATACCTTTTTATTTAATGTTAAAATTAAAATGTCACAAACATGAATTGTTTAGATAAAATAATTTTTACATGGGGTTATACAAGTCAGATTTTTTACTATAAATATTCATTGTAAATATAAAAAGATTTCCTACATTTTTTTTGTTTTATAATTTTTAGACATTAAATAAATTAAATTATTTATGACATCATGATGATGCAGCGATGACCTCATTATTTAACGATTTAAATAAAATGGAAAGATAATGTAAAATCTAAGACCTAGACATGTCCAAAACCTATTGGATGGGTGGATTTAGATCCCTTATCACCTTATTCTCGAAAAAAATCAACGTGGGACCATTAAAATCCGAAACTCATTCTAAAATAAAGTAACATTTATTTACTTTCCAAGAGTGCCCCTCCCCTCCTCTTATAAAAGGCCCCCACCTCTACCTCCTTACCCATAGTTACAAAGACTTTGGCTCGGCCAAACACTGCCCATTTTGTCTCTCCACATCCCTCTATTACTCATTGAAGCCTCAAATTGGTCAGAAGTTTTCCCAAGGAAGCCTTTGAGCTCAAACCAAAGGGAGTTACCCGATTTTAAGGTAATGTCCTCACTTGAGTCCTTTTGTTTTATTTTGCTTCTCCAACCCCCTAAAATATTTTTATTCATTTTCTTTGTAACAAATACATTATCTTAAATATACTAGGATGTTTTAATAAGAAGGTTTCGAGCTACACATACACACACCTACATCTAATGGTTAAAGAACATACTGTTTCCGTGGATGGCGAATTTCTACCTCACGAAACAATGATTTTTCAAAACTCATATATCACCTTCAATGCTGGAAATTAAGATTTAACTATATTTATATATTATATATAATATGTTTATGTTTTATTTAAGATTATGTATTTTTCATTTATGGCATATCTTTATGGTTTCCATTTTGGGTAAACGCGGTATCTTTATTTAAGGAAGTGCGGACTACCGCACCCTCAAAGTGATTTGATTCGTTAATACCATATGTGGGACGTATAAAAGATGGAGTTATGATACTATATATGATATTATACTGGAATTATAATATACCTTTATATCATTATTATTCCATTCCATAAAATATGAAATAGAAATGAAAGTAGCATTCATGCGTACGTACGGCTTACCGTCTCCATGAACGGTGCATTTCATTTATTACCTCTAAATGATTATGTAATATTATAAAAGAAAGTATATAATGGATATATATGAAATATATGGCATCTAAATCATGAATAGAATTATTTAGATAATGGATATTTGACTACATGAACATCTTGTAAATATAAGAAGTCCACTTTTGACTCAAGTACCATTGATCAACAAAACGACCATTATTAACTTAAATGATTACATAATGTTTATAACATGGAAATAAGTGATATAAAAGGAATAATGAACTTGAAAAAGGTTCTTAAGAAATTATAAATTAACTCATGTTTATTATTCCGGACGTTAAAGAACGATCGAGTCAAGTCGGACCTGAGGTAAGGGATCCTACTCCTCTCTTTATTTTTAAGTACACTCTTTTATGTCATTCCTTTTAAGCTCATCTTTCTTATGATTGGGATGTAATTTTATATCAATCCTACTGTAATTCTTGTGTTAATATGATGAGAGAACATATTTTCTCTCATCAATCCATTTTTGGATGTTTTGAGTGGTGCCGTTAGGCTGCCGAATTTTCGTAAGAGATCTAACCTATCTCTTTCTTTTTAAGTACACTCCATTATGTTACCTCTTTTAAGCTCCTATTTGTTATGATGGGGGATGTTATTTTATATTCCTCTTGATTTAAATTTTATTGTAATATTATGAGAGACCATATTTGATCTCATCAATGCATTTTTGAAAGTTTTAAGAGGCGTCGTTAGGCTACTGAGTTTTCATAAGGGATTTTCCATCTCACTTTCATTCCCATGGGATTTATGCTAAATTTTCCAAAATTTCCTTTGAGTGGTGTATGTAATGCCCATTATTTTAATCATTGTGTAATACACTTTCATTTATGATTATTTACATCAATTTTGTATTGTCCTTCTTTCAGGGGGTGTATGTTTCGAAGGATACCCATGTCGGTAAGGGAACCTTTCACCCTTCTCTTTTTAAAAGACTTCTTTTGTTACGTCTTTTAATTCAGATACTATTATGTTGGGATATGTTATTCTATATCCTTATTGATTTAAATTGTATGACAATGTGATGAGATACCCTTTTTATCTCTCATCAACTCATTTTCTGAATTTTGTAGTGACGTCGTTAGGCTGTCAAATTTTTCCAAGGGAACTTCTTAACCCAAATTTGATTCTTTGGGATAAACTTGTACTCCTTTAATATGTCGTTCTATGAATATGTGTGAATAACCTCTGGTTCTTTTACACTTAATATCCACTTATAATTGGTTTATTCGTTTTTCACACATAATTATGTAACTGGTTTATCCTTATTCCAAGGATACCGTCTTTGTATGGGACTTCGTCTCAATCACCTTTCATTGAGGAATATTTTGTATTATATACAAATTTATTTTATACGGTGTATAAACCCCTTTTAATTTTAAGTTTATTCAAAAGGAATATTTTTTATACGAAGCAGTTTACTAAACGACAAAAGGGAATGTTTTTGTCGTACGTATACGGCGACAACGACTTCTCCGCCGCCGTAACCATTATTTGAGTTTCGGCTTTCTCTAAAAGCCATACCTTCTTTTTAAAAGAAAAAAAATACCATGTTTTAATTTTAATTTATTTTGGTATTTAAAATGGTTTTCATACTGTTTTTTATATCAGTGTGTTTTATTGATATCATGTGATTGAAATGTGGAAATTTTATGTTTCCTTTATGCATGTATTATGTGGTACGATTATGTTATGGTTCTTGGGAATTGTTATGAAGACGGTTTGTTCCATGATAAACTAAGGTCGGGTGAGCCCGATATAGCTCTCCAATACATTGGGTAACGTGAAGGAGTGAAACGTTAAGGTTTCTCCGAAGAGATTTAGGGAATATACTATGGTGGGTATTCCAAACGTAACCAAGAGGGTTACTCCCTACATAAGAATGTTATGAATGCCTCAAGTTACCTTTTATGTCTTATGATTTCTAATATTTATTCATGTTTTGATATGCCTATGTTTTATGTGTAAAGTATGATTTCATTATTATGTATATATGAACTCATGTTTCCTTTCCATATTTTTATAACCCTTAATGAGATTTTTATGCTCATCCCAAGTTTTTTTTGAAATGTTTTTTCACAGGTCAAGGGAAAGGTACATGATATGATGATAGTGTCAAGGAAGTGTCATGAAAGAATCCATGCTTTATTTTTAAATATGTTTCTGTTGATGGGAAAAAATGAATACTATATTTTATGTAACCACTTTGTTTAAATGTGGAATGTAATACAAGTTTTATGATCTAATTCGGTAAAACTGTAAACCCGAAAAGATCCTCAACGTGTAATCTTGTAATAACTCAAGATTAAGTAAGGCTTAAGGCTGAGGCCTTATAGTTGGTATCAATGGTTGTTTTAGATAACATTAGAGGTTAGGGTATTCTTTAAGCATAAGTGACATTACCATAATGGTTAGGATTTCAGAAAGAGTCCTAGTTTTAGATAAACTGAATGAGGAAGTATATCTTAGTGTTTATCTTCCTCATTAGTACATGATGTTTTTGTTGATATACTCACACTGACCATTTTGTTTTTAGTAAATGGATGGATATAGCAGGCACCAAAGTGACAATAGGTTTGGAGGAAACTGTGGTGGTTCTCTGATTAAGAGACTAGATGAAATGGGGGATTCAATGAGTAAACTCATGGTTGTTCTAAACCAACTATCAAGGAGTCATGATCAGCAACTTTAACCTTGGTATGTTCTGTAATGAATCATGTACGAGATGACCAATCGATGTGGAAGTTCAGGTAATAATTATAAAGGTAACCATTAGGGTTTATATGATCCTTACTTTTGAGGTAATTATGGGTTATTATATGTTATGATGGAAAATGAAAGGCATGAGATAAAATTGAGGTTAAAATATGTTATGATTATTTTTGAATATTTTATCTCTTTTTGGGGAATGTTTTAATAATTATATATTTTTGGAAAAAGGACAACACGAAGACCGTGTGACAACCTGTCACGTCGGACAAAGCTGCGGGAATCAAACCCACAACCAAAGTGCGACTGGTATTTATCGCCTACCACTGGACTACGTGAAGTCCCTGGTTAGTTTGACTAATTCTTTTTATTTAGATGATTTTAGGAATCAAGAGTAAGTTTATTTTGGGTTATCTATGGAAATGATTAACCTATAATCGAGGATATGTGATTAGGTTAATTACTTTTCAATATGAGAATTTAAGAGAAACTGATGTTATTTGGAGATAAAGGTCAATTTGTACCTTGGAAGACTATGTGACTAAATCCTTCAAATATTTGGGTTTCAATCTTAGTATGGTTTACTTTGAAGAATTTTATGGACAATTGTTTATTGAATGGTCTTTGTTGAACTTTGGGTTTTAGTTTTGGTTATGGTCTAAAGACATGGGAAGTATATAGTTCTCTTTTTTGGATTAGGTGATTCTCTAGATGTTGATTATAGTACTCTTAATGTGAACAAGTCTTCCTAAATACTGGTCTTTTGGAGAAAATATGAGTTTGTGTATGAAATCTAATAAAAGTTGGAAGTCAACATGATAAGTGATTATGTTTCCTTATGAATAAATTCCTCAATAAAAAGAAACTTAAAACAAAAATGTTGTCTATTAACTTTTCCTACTGGGGAATCGAATACCGTTTAACCCCTCACAAGTTTGTGATTTTCTTGTGGTTAACTTTCTCCTAAACATGTTTTCTATCACTCTCCATCAGAACATGACCCTATGTTTTCTCCTCCATGTCCATGTTTTCCTAGATGGAATCCTAGTATGGGTTAACTCGGGTGACCTCTGTACTTCTCTTTCTTTATTTTAAAGTGATTGTTTTACCGACTCTTGTTCCGATGTGGGATTTTCAATGATGTTTCCCAGCCCAATTTTAAAATTGCGAGGACGAAATTCCCAAAAGGGGGAAAGGATGTAACACCCCAGGTAAATAAAGAGTATGCCATTTTCACATTTATCCATATTTGTGAATAAAATATTAATATAACTTTAAAGGGGATGCTATGCTCGATGGTGTACCCAACACGCAACAACGAGTTTCTTGTGAATCTTACGTTGCACTCTAATAATAAAATAATATTATTTTAAATGGTAGTTAATGCCTAGCTGTTGTGATGGAGGGAATTAATAGAAGTAACTACAAAATGATTATATATGTTTGTCAAATATTTTTACTTTTTACAATAAATGTTAGAGGATTAAAAATGCGAATGAATCCAATTTTAAGCGTAAACATTCTAATATTTTTTAAAAGGTCGATTAACTGCCTTTTGATGGAGAACCTATTTTAAATCCACTTTTTGACAACTTTATGTGTTATATTTGAAAAAATAAAATTCTTCTTTAGAATTGGGACATAAAAATTTACTTTGTGTAAATTTTTGGTATTTTTCTGAAAAAGTACAATTTTTAATGAATAGTGCAAAATGTTTTATTTTAATTCAAAACCAATTTTTAATCTAATTTATTTATATGATTATATTATATTTTTAATTAGTTTTAAAGTGAAATTAGAATATATTTTTACCATTTAATCAAATAGTGGTCATTGGAATTAATTTCACTTTGAAATTGGACTTAAACTAGTGTCAATCTATTAATAGATATTGTTTCTTAAAAACACGCAATTTGTTTTGACAGCGGGAATTAATTATTAAATTAATTAATGAAACTTATATGTTTTGAATTTTGTAAAGTAGAAATCATTTTTTAATTCGGAATATCAAATATATCTTAGGGTAATGTTTTGGTATTTTTCTGAAAAACTTCAATTTTTGATGAATAGTGAAACCACTAAGTAGTACTTAAAAAACTGATTTTTCGTTTAAATGAAATTTTACCACCTCTGTATTTTGAATTTCAAAAATTTGACATACATGGTTATCATTAAGAAGTAAAATTTGGTTCAATGGGAATAAAATAATTTTTTTAGTGAATAGTAACTTATTAAGTTTTTAATCGCGATTAGAGGTAATTAGTGTAGTTTAAGGTAAAAATAATGTTTTAATAATACGAGATGAGATTGACACATGTCCTGCCCTCATTGGATGAGTCATGTCCGACCAAGACAATCCATGGGTCAACTTGGGGACCCCATGGAGCCACTTTGGTTGGAAAATGACATAAATACCTTTTTATTTAATGTTAAAATTAAAATGTCACAAACATGAGTTGTTTAACTAAAACAATTTTTACATGGGGATATAAAAGTCATATTTTTGACTATAAATATTAATTGGAAATATAATAAGATTTCCTACATCATAGTATTTTTTTATTATTTTTAGACATTAAATAAATTAAATTATTTATGACATCATGATGTTGCAGCGATGACCTCATTATTTAACGATTTAAATAAAATGGAAAGATAATGTAAAATCTAAGAACTAAAGATGTCCAAAACCTATTTTATGGGAGTATTTAGATCCCTTATCACCTTATCCTAGAAACACATCAATTTGGGACCATTAAAATCTGAAACTCATTCTAAAATAAAGTAACATTTATTTACTTTCCAAGAGTGCCCCTCCCCTCCTCTTATAAAAGGCCCACACCTCTGCCTCCTTACCCACACTTCCAAAGCCTTTGGCTCGGACAACCCCTACCCATTTTGTCTCTCCACATCCATATCTTACTCCTTGAATCCTGAAATTTGGAAGAAGTCTTCCCAAGGAAGCCTTTGAGCTCAAACCAAAGGGAGTTACCCGATTTTAAGGTAATGTCCTCACTTGAGTCCTTTTGTTTTATTTTGCTTCTCCAACCCCCTAAACTCTTTTTATTAATTTATTTTGTAACAAATCCAGTATCTTCAATATACTAGTATGTTTTTATAAGAATTATTCGAGATACAATTACACACACCTACATCTAATGGTTAAAAAACATACTGTTTCCGTGGATGGCGAATTTCTGCCTCACGAAACAATGATTGTTCAACACTCATATATCACCTTCAATGGTGGCCATTAAGATGTAACTATGTTTATATATTATATATAATATGTTTATGTTTTACTTAATCTTCTGTATTTTTCATTTATGGAATATCTTTATGGTTTCCATTATGGGTAAACGTGATATCTTCATTTAAGGAAGTGCGGACTACCGCCCCTCAATGTGATTTGATTCGTTAATACCATATGTTGGACGTATAAAGGATGGAGTTATGATAATATATACGATATTATACAGGAATTATAATATACCTTTATATCATTATTATTCCATTCCATAAAATATGAAATAGAAAAGAAAGTAGCGTTCATGCGTACGTACGGCTTACCGTCTCCATGAACGGTGCATTTCATTTATTACCTCTAAATGATTATGTAATATTATAAATGCATGTATATAATGGATATATATGAAATATATGTCATCTAAATCATGAATATAATTATTTAGATAATGGATATTTGACTACATTAACAACTTGTAAATATAATAATTCCACTTTTGACTCAAGTACCAATGATCAACAAAATGACCATTATTAACTTAAATGATTAAATAATGTTTATAACATGGAAATAAGTGATATAAAAGGAATAATGAAGTTGAAAAAGGTTCTTAAGCAAGTATAAATTAACTCAAGTTTATTATTCAGGATGTTAAAGAACGATCGAGTCATGTCGGACCCGAGGTAAGGGATCCTACTCCTCTCTTTCTTTTTAAGTACACTCTTTTATGTCATTCCTTTTAAGCTCATCTTTCTTATGATTGGGATGTTATTTTATATTAATACTACTGCAATTATTGTGTTCATGTGATGAGAGACCCTATTTTCTCTCATCAATCCATTTTGGAAGTTTTGAGTGGTGTCGTTAGCCTGCCGAATTTTCATAAGAGATCTAATCTCTCTCTTTCTTTTTAAGTACTCTACTTTATGTTACCTATTTTAATCTCCTATTTGTTATGATGGGGGATGTTATTGTATATTAATATTTCTGTACATTTTATTGTAATATTATGAGAGACCCTATTTGATCTCATCAATCCATTTTTGGAAGTTTTAAGTGGTGTCGTTAGGCTGCCGAGTTTTCGTAATGGATTTTTCATCTAACTTTCATTCCCATGAGATTTATGCTACATTTGCCAAAATTTCCTTTGAGTAGTGTATGTACTGCCCATTATTTTAATTATTGTGTAATATACTTTTATTTATGATTATTTACATCAATTTTTTATTTTCCTTCTTTCAAGGGGTGTATGTTTCGAAGGATACTTATGTCGATAAGGGAACCTTTCACCCTTCTCTTTTTAAAAGACTTCTTTTGTTACGTCTTTTAATTCACATACTATTATGTTGGGATATTTTCTTCTATATCCATATTGATTTAAATTTTATGTCCATGAGATTAGATACCCTTTTTATCTCTCATCAACTCATTTTCTGAATTTTGTAGTGACGCCGTTAGGCTGTCAAATTTTTGCAAGGGAACTTCTTAACCCAAATTTGATTCTTTGGGATAAACTTGTACTCCTTGAATATGTCGTTCTATGAATATGTGTGAATAAAATCTGATTTTTTACACTTAATATCCACTCATATTTTTTGTATTCATTTGTCACACATAATTATGTAACTGGTTTATCCTTAATCCAAGGATATCGTCTTTGTATGGGACTTCGTCTCAATCTCCTTTCATAGAGGCATATTTTGTTTTATACACAACTTTCTTTTATACGGTGTATAAACCCCTTTTAATTTTACGTCTATTCAAAATGAATCTTTTTTATACGAATCGGTTTACTAAACGACAAAAGGGAATGTTTTTGTCGTACGTATGCGGCGACAACGACTTCTCTGCCACCGTAACCATTATTTGAGTTTCGGCTTCCTCTACAAGCCATTCCTTATTTTTAAAAGAAAAATAAATACCATGTTTTAATTTTCTTTTATTTTGTTATTGAAAATGGTTTTCATAGTGTTTTTTATATCAATGTGTTTTATTGAAATGTTGTGATTGAAATGAGTAAATGTTATGTTTCCTTTATGCATGTATTATGTGGTACGATTATGTTATGGTTCTTGGGCATTGTTATGAAGATGGGTGGTTTCGTGATAAACTAAGGGTGGGTGAGCCCGATATAGCTCTCCAATGCATTGGGTAACTCGAAGGAGTGAAATTTTAAGGTTTCTCTGAAGAGATTTAGGGAATATATTGTGGTGGGTATTCCAAACGTAACCAAGAGGGTTACTCCCTACGTAATAATGTTATGAATTCCTCAAGTTAACTTTTATGTCTTATGATTTCTATGATTTATTCATGTTTTGATATGCCTATGTTTTATGGGTAAAGTATG
Organism: Viscum album; assembly: GCA_963277665.1. Classification (NCBI taxonomy): domain Eukaryota; kingdom Viridiplantae; phylum Streptophyta; class Magnoliopsida; order Santalales; family Viscaceae; genus Viscum; species Viscum album. Next base: position 1,750,869,854 of record OY728126.1, read on the forward strand.
ATTTCATTCTTATGTATATATGAACTCATGTTTCCTTTCCATATTTTTATAACCCTTACTGAGCTTTTTATGCTCATCCCAAGTTTTTTTTTGAAATTTTTTTTCACAGGTCAAGGGAAAGGTACATGATATGATGATAGTGTCAAGGAAGTGTCATGAAAGAATCCATGATTTATTTTTAAATATGTTTCCATTGATGGGAAAAAATGAATAATATCTTTTATGTAACCAATTTGTTTAAGTGTGGAATATAATGCAAGTTTTATGATCTAATTCTCTAAAACTCTAAACCTGAAAATATCCTCAAAGTATAATCTTGTAATAACTCAAGATTAAGTAAGGTTTAAGTCTAGGGCCTTATATTTGGTATCAAAGGTCGGTTTAGATAACTTTAGAGGTTAGGGTATTCTTTAAGCATAAGTGACATTACCATAATGGTTAGGATTTCAGAAAGAGTCCTAGTTTTAGATAAAGTGAATAACTAAGAATATATTAGTGTTTATCTTCCTCATTAGTACATGATGGTTTTTTTTATATACTCACACTGACCTTTTTGGTTTTAGTAAATGGATGGATCTAGCAGGCACCAAAGTGACAATAGGTTTGGAGGAAACTGTGGTGGTTCTCTGATTAAGAGACTGGATGAAATGGGGGATTCAATGAGGAAACTTGTGGTTGTTCTAAACGAACTATCAAGGAGTCATGATCAACCACTTGAACTTTGGTATGTTCTATAATGCATCATGTACGAGATGACCAATCGATGTGGAAGTTCAGGTAATAATTATAATGGTAACCATTATGGTTTATATGATCCTTACTTTTGAGGTAATTATGGGTTATTATATGTTATGTTGGAAAATGAAAGGCATGAGATAAACTTGAGGTTAAAATATGTTATTATTATTTTTGAAGATTTTATCTCTTTTTGGGGAATGTTTTAAGAATTATATAGTGTTGGAAAAAGAACAACACGCAGACCGTGTGACAACCCATCACATCGGACAAAGCTGCGGGAATTGAACCCACAACCAATGTGCGACTGGTATTTATCGCCCACCACTAGACTACGTGAAGTCCCTGGTTAGTTTGACTAATTCTTTTTAGTTAGATGATTTTAGGAATCAAGAGTAAGTTTATTTTGGGTTATCTATGGAAATGATTAACCTATCATCGAGGATATGTGGTTAGGTTAATTACTTTTCAACAAGATAATTTAAGAGCAACTGATGTTATTTGGAGATAAAGGTTAATTTGTACCTTGGAAGACTATGTGACTAAATCCTTCAAATATTTGGGTTTCAATCTTAGTTTAGTTTACTTTGAATAATTTTATGGACAATTGTTTATGGAATGGTCTTTTTTGAACTTTGGGTTTTCGTTTTGGTTAAGCTCTAAAGACATGCGAAGTATATAGTTCTCTTTTTTGGATTAGGTGATTCTCTATAAGTTTATTATAGTACTCTTAATGTGAAGAAGTCTTGCTAAATACTCGTCTTTTGGAGAAAATATGAGTTTTTGTAAGAAATATAATAAAAGTTGGAAGTCAACATGATAAGTGATTATGTTTCCTTATGAATAAATTCCTCAATAAAAAGAAACTTAAAACAAAAATGTTTTATATTAACATTTCCTACTGGGGAATCGAATACTGTTTAACCCATCACAAGTTTGTGATTTTATTGTGGTTAAATTTCTCCTAAACATGTTTTCTATCACTCTCCATCAGAACATGACCCTATGTTTTCTCCTCCATTTCCATGTTTTCCTACATGGAATCCTAGTATGGGTTAACTCGGGTGACCTCTGTACTTCTCTTTCTTTATTTTAAAGTGATTGTTTTACCGACTCTTGTTCCGATATGGGATTTTCAATGAAGTTTCCAAGCCCAATTTTAAAATTGCGAGGACGCAATTCCCAAAAGGGTGGAAGGATGTAACACCCCAGGTAAATAAAGAGTATAACATTTTCACATTTATCCATATTTGTGAATAAAATATTAATATAACATTAAAGGGGATGCTATGCTCGATGGTGTGCCCAACACGCAACAACGAGTTTTTTGTGAATCTTATTTTGCACTCTAATAATAAAATAATATTATTTTAAATGGTAGATAACGCCTAGCTATTGTGATGGCGGGAATGAATAGAACTAACATAAAAATAATTATATATGTTTTTCAAATATTTTTACTTTTTACAATAAATGTTAGAGGACTAAAAATTCGAATGAATCCAATTTTAAGCGTAAACATTCTAATATTCTTTAAAAGGTCGATTAACCGCCTTTTGATGGAGAACCTCTTTTAAATCTACTTTTGACAACTTTATGTGTTATATTTGACAAAATAAAATTCTTCTTTAGAATCGGGACGTCAAAATTTACTTTGTGTAATTTTTTGGTATTTTTCTGAAAAAGTTCAATTTTTAATGAATAGTGAAAAATGTTGTATTTTAATTCAAAACCTCTTTTTAATGTAATTTATTTATATGATTATATTATATTTTTAATTGGTTTTAAAGTGAAATTAGAATATATACTTTTACCATTTAATCAAATAGTGGTCATTGGAATTAATTTCACTTTGAAATTGGACTTAAACTAGTGTCAATCTTTTAATAGATATTGTTTCTTAAAAACACGCAATTTGTTTTGACAGCGGTAATTAATTATTAAATTAATTAATGAAACTTATATGTTTTGAATTTTGTAAAATATACATCATTTTTGAATTAGGAATATCAAATATAGCTTAGGGTGAAGTTTTGATATTTTTCTGAAAAACATCAATTTTTGATGAATAGTGAAACCACTAAGTGGTACTTTAAAAACTGATTTTTCATTTAAATGAAATTTTACCACCTCTGTGTTTTGAATTTCAAAAATCCGACATACATGGTTGTCATTAAGAAGTAAAATTTGGTTCAATGGGATGAAAACAATTTTTTTGGTGAATAGTAACTTATTAAGTTTTTAATCGCGATTAGATGTAATTAGTGTAGTTTAATTTAAAAATAATGTTTTAATAATATGAGATGAGCTTGAAACATGTCCTACCCTCATTGGATGAGTCATTGACGACCACGAAAATCCATGGGTCAACTTCGGGACCCCATGGATCCACTTTGGATGGAAAATGACATAAATACCTTTTTATTTAATGTTAAAATTAAAATGTCACAAACAAGAGTTGTTTAACTAAAACAATTTTTACATGGGGTTATACAAGTCAGATATTGGACTATAAATATTCATTGGAAATCTAAAAAGATTTTCTACATCATAGTATTTTGTTTATAATTTTTAGACATTAAATAAATAAATTATTTATGACATCATGATGATGCAGTGATGACCTCATGATTTAACGATTTAAATAAAATGGAATGATAATGTAAAATCTAAGACCTAAACATGTCAAAAACCTATTGGATGGGTGGATATAGAAACTTTATCACCTTACCCTCGAAACACATCAATGTGGGACCATTAAAATCCGAAACTCATTCAAATATAAAGTAACATTTATTTACTTTCCAAGATTGCCCCTCCCTTCCTCTTATAAAAGGCCCCCACCTCTACCTCCTTACCAACACTTCCAAATACATTGGATCGGCAAAACCCTGCCCATTTTATCTCTCCACATCCCTCTATTACTCCATGAAGCCTCAATTTGGGCAGAAGTCTTCCCAATTAAGCCTTTGACCTCAAACCAAAAGGAGTTACCCAATTTTACGGTAATGTCCTCACTTGAGTCCTTTTGTTTTATTTTGCTTCTACAAACCCCTAAACTCTTTTAATTCATTTATTTTGTAAAAAATAAAGTATATTCAATATACTAGGATGTTTTTATAAGAAGTATTCGAGATACACTTACACGCACCTACATCTAATGGTTAAAGAACATACAGTTTCCGTGGATGGCGAATTTCTGCCTCACGAAACGATGATTGTTAAATACTCATATATCACCTTCAATGGTGGCCATTAAGATGTCACTATATTTATATATTATATATAATGTGTTTATGTTTTACGTAAGCTTCTGTATTTTCCATTTATGGCATATCTTTATTGTTTCCATTATGGGTAAACGCGATATCTTCATTTAAGTAAGTGCGGACTACCGCCCCCTCAATGTGATTTAATTCGTTAATTCCATATGTGGGACGTATAAAGGATGGAGTTATGATAATATATATGATATTATACTAGAATTATAATATACCTTTATATCATTATTATTCCATTCCGTAAAATATTAAATAGAAATGAAAGTAGCGTTCATGCGTACGTACGGCTTACCGTCTCCATGAACGGTGCATTTCATTTATTACCTCTAAATGATTATGTAATATCATAAATGCATGTATATAATTGATATAAATGAAATATATGGAATCTAAATCATGAATATAATTATTTATATAATGGATATTTGACTACATGAACAACTTATAAATATAAGAAGTCCACTTTTGACTCAAGTACCAATGATCAACAAAACGACCATTATTATCTTAAATGATTACATAATGTTAATAACATGGAAATAAGTGATATAAAAGGAATAATGAAATTGAAAAAGGTTCTTAATAAAGTATAAATTAACTCAAGTTTATTATTCAAGACGTTAAAGAACGATCGAGTCAAGTCGGACCCGAGGTAAGGGATCCTACTCCTCTCTTTTTTTTAAGTACACTCTTTTATGTCATTCATTTTAAACTAATATTTCTTATGATTGGGATGTTATTTTATATTAATCCTACTGTACTTCTTGTGTTCATATGATTATAGACCCTATTTTCTCTCATCAATCCATTTTGGATGTTTTGAGTGGCGTCGTTAGGCTGCCGAATTTTCGTAAGAGATCTAACCTCAATCTTTCTTTTTAAGTACTCTCCTTTATGTTACCTCATTTAAGCTCCTATTTATTATGATGGGGGATGTTATTTTATATTAATCTTTATGTAAATTTTATTGTAATATGATGAGAGACCCTATTTGATCTCATCAATCCATTTTTGAAAGTTTTATGTGGCGCCATTAGACTGCCGAGTTTTCGTAAGGGATTTTTCATCTCACTTTAATTCCCGTGAGATTTATGCTACATTTTCCATAATTTCCTTTGAGTGGTGTATGTACTGACCATTATTTTAATCATTTTGTAATATAATTTCATTTATGAGTATTTACATCAATTTTTTATTGTCCTTCTTTCACGGGGTGTATGTTTCGAAGGATACCCATGTCGGTAAGGGAACCTTTCACCCTCCTATTTTTAAAAGACTTCTTTTGTTACGTCTTTTAATTCACATACTATTATGTTGGGATATGTTATTCTATATACTTATTGATTTAAATTTTATGTCCATGTGACGAGATATCCTTTTTATCTCTCATCAACTCATTTTCTGAATTTTGTAGTGACGCCGTTAGGCTGTCAAATTTTTGCAATGGAACTTCATAACCCAAATTTGATTCTTTGGGATAAACTTGTACTCCTTGAATATGTCATTATATGAATATGTGTGAAAAACATCTGATTTTTTTACACTTAATATCCACTTATATTTGGTGTATTCATTTGTCACACATAATTATGTAACTGGTTTATCCTTAATCCAAGGATACCGTCTTTGTATGGGACTTCGTCTCAATTTCCTTTCATTGAGGCATATTTTGTTTTATACACAACTTTCTTTTATAAGGTGTATAAACCCCTTTGACTTTTATTTTTATTCAAAAGGAATCTTTTTTATACGAAGCGTTTTACTAAACGGCAAAAGTGAATGTTTTTGTCGTACGTATGCGGCGACAATGAATTCTCCGCCGCCGTGACCATTATTTGAGTTTCGGCTTCCTCTACAAGCCATACCTTATTTTTAAAAGAAAAATAAATACCATGTTTTAATTTTCTTTTATTTTGGTATTGAAAATGGTTTTCATAATGTTTTTTATATCAATGTGTTTTATTGATATCTTGTGATTGAAATGTGGAAATGTTATGTTTCCTTTATGCATGTATTATGTGGTACGATTATGTTATGGTTCTTGTGAATTGTTATGACGACGGGTGGTTCTGTGATAAACTAAGGGCGGGTGAGCCCGATATAGCTCTCTAATGCATTGGGTAATGCGAAGGAATGAAACGTTAACGTTTCTCCAAAGATATTTAGGGAATATAATGTGGTGGGTATTCCAAACGTAACCAAGAGGGTTACTCCCTACGTAAGAATGTTATGAATGACTCAAGTTACCTTTTATGTCTTATGATTTCTTTGATTTATTCATGTTTTGATATGCCTATGTTTTATGGGTAAAGTATGATTTCATTCTTATGTATATATGAACTCATGTTTCCTTTCTATATTTTTATAACCCTTACTGAGATTTTTATGCTCAGCCCAAGTTTTTTTTTGAAATGTTTTTTCACAGGTCAAGGGAAAGGTACATGATATGATGATAGTGTCATGGAAGTGTCATGAAAGAATACATGCTTTATTTTTAAATATGTTTTCGTTGATGGGAACAAATTAATACTATCTTTTATGTATCCACTTTTTTTAAATGTGGAATGTAATGCATGTTTTATGATCTAATTCTATAAAACTCTAAACCCGAAAAGATCCTCAACGTGTAATCTTGTAATTACTCAAAATTAAGTAAGGTTTAAGGATGAGGCCTTATATTATTATTTTAACTTTTTTATTACTATGGTCCCAAACCTTTATGTTCTTAGAGAGGTGGCATTTGGTTTTCTCTAGGAGGGGTTTTGACAACCTCAAACCCACACTCTCAGATATGCTGTTAAACACATAATTATTAAACTTATGGATTTGATATCGATAAACACGACCTAATTTCAACCATCCAAAACCTATAACATGAAATAGGATTGTTGGATCACTTAAATACCAAAGGAACATTTTGTATTAGAGTGTTGTAGAATTAGGAACAAATATTACATAACAATAACAATTATTTGTGTGATAGTTTTCCCTCTATACCCAAGTATTCTAATTTTAATGTAATTTATAAACATATCCCATGAAATACTTTACACTTAAATCCTTTCAATAAACAATTCAAATTATATCATTCATCGAATCCCTGGGAAAAGAAATATAGTATAAGGGTTAGCTTAATTGCTCATTATAAAAACTCATAAAATTAAAATTTTAATGGCATCAGGGATCATTAGATGATAATAAGAGTTAGATGACATAATCATATTACATGAGCATAACATAAGATAATTAATTCCCTTAATAACATATATCATTTAAAATATGACATGGTATAAAGATTTAATAAAGGAAAGAGTCATAATAATCAATAATCATGGGACATGGGATATGAGTATTTATTAAAATCACTATTAAAAACTCATATAAAGAAAAAAAATACTGGTATCTTGGAACATCATATTCATTTCAAGTGTTCCATGATGTCTGAAATTACTAGAGGTCAGGTAAATATATTATATAAATAACCCCAGTTAACTCCCTCATTCTTAAATGCAAAGAAAAGAAACATTACCGTATTAATTTGAGAGCTACATCAGCCTCACCCAACATATATGATATATTGGGAACACCCATTGTATTATCTACATTTATATCACCCTTAATCATGAGCTATATCAGGATCAACCAACATCACTAATAATTTTCAAGTACAATAAATGAATAATAAAAATGGAAGATTGGATTTTCATCATTAATTATTTTAATAACATCATACATTCCATTCTAAATTTATTTAATCTTGGAAGTTAAATTAGTATCATGATAATATTATCAAAATAGTCATCATAATTCATATAGATAAAGATGTTGTCTGGTTTCCTAAAATCATTTTTTGTGGAAAATTGTAGGAATAATTAATAAATCTTCACATAGATGAAAATATTTACAAAGGAAAATTCAAATGATTTCATATAAAAAGGTGGAAATAATCATATATTTTGATAATACTTAATAAATATTTCCATAAAGTTGGGAGAATAATTAATTTGAAAATAACCATGGTTAATTATAAAGGAGGGTTCAATGAAAAAAATAGTCATCATAGTTGGAAAATATTATCATTTCATAACTTCTAAAAATAATAATCCTTTTTAAATTTTTTTAAAAAGATTAAAAAGTTTCCTTTTTTGAAAACAATGAAGAATATACTTTAAAAAAAATTTAACATAGTGAAAATGATGAATGAAAATAACTTTGTGAAATAATTTATTATTAGAAAATAAACTCTTATAATAAGATAAATAACATGGATGACGATTTTGATTAAAAGTGTTTAAAAATGTTGAAACAATGTTTTTAATAAAAATCCCTATTACAACCTTTTAAAACCAAATACAATTTGAAATAGATTGTATAAAAGAAACATAAGATAATATGAGTATAAAAATATTGTTGATAGTATGTGTAAAAAATATAGTGTATACACTATATAAATTAATATAGGCACATCAATCAAAACATGTCTCAATGAATTATTTTAGAGACAAGAAACCCTGGAAACTTGGGTAATTATTAAGAAAACCATTGAATTAAAATACATTAAACAATTTTATAAAACACATAATTTCCATGAATGTAATTTTTAAAACATATTCACAGGGATGTGACTAAACCCTATAAAATAAAACATGGAATATAGTATGAATTATGTGTCAATGAATTGAAATTGATGACCATAAAACCATTGAAATTTTTCTAACATTTTAATTGTTATATCATGAAATAGAAAAACAAAATAAATTAGTGGCATATTACAAGACATTTCACAAATAAACATTATTGAGATAAATAAACTTTACAATGATCATATCATGGAAGTTAGAATTAATAAATGAATTGAATATGGGTAATGATTTTTAAAAAACATGTATAAATATAAAATAATAGAACAAGAAGTAAATTAACACATAATATTTCAAAAACATTGTCAATTAAGAATAATTATAACCCAAAGAATGAAAATTGAGTTAAGGAACTGGTTACCTCTCTTCCTGAATTGACACATATGTTCTTTATCATCTAGAATAATAATATTATGTTTATAATTTACCACATTAACATCATTTTCTAGTTTATTATTCATTTTTTTACTTTACACCAGGTCGTAATTAATTACTTAAACAATTAATTTCATTTTAGGCATTTTGAGGATGTTTGATCAATAAGTCTGAAATAAATTCAATTGGTTGTATTTGGTCAAAATATTTATGGACACTACATCGATATAATCATATTTATGGAATAATTATCATTTTTAAACATAACTATCCTTTTTATAACTAATCATAAAAACAAAACATGAAAAATGATATATGTCCTATCATGGAGGTGGTAGTCTATACATATGCATGATCATCATTTTCATTTATCAATGAATGTTATGTAAGGAAATTAATTTTTATTTTATATTTATAGAATTATGGTTATTTTATAAATATCATTTTATTTATATAAATCCATATATATATGAATCTATGTGAGGTGGTGATGGAAAATAATATACATCATCTTGAGAGAATCTAGTCCTTTGTGCACACGACCACAATTTGAACTTTTCATTTGGATTAAAAATAAATAATTATGATATTTGTTTTTATATAAAATAATTTAATTAATATCATATATATCATATTATATAATTTATTTCCATAATTTTCACCATTTATATGAGGTTGTAAAGGAAAATGAAGTACATTAGTTTGTGAGGTGATACTCCACATTGGAAAAAAACTATGGTTTGGTTTCTGATTTGACAAAGTAATAGATTGGAAAAGATCATTAAATATATATAATAAAATAAAATTATATGGTATATACTTATTTTATTATATCAAAATAATTTTGAGTCAATCTATGGAGTTCTAAGAAAAAATAAAGCTAAAACATTTAGTTGAAATCTATAAATCTACATTGGAAAACATCCCTTACTTTACACCACAATCCATATTAGGATAATATTATTCCAAAAAAAGACATATATGACATAGGAATGGAATTTAGAAAGTTATTCTAATATTGTTGACTAAAACAAATTCCTCCTAAAGTCTTTTGAGGACAGTATAGTGGGTACCATTTTATAGGGGAGTGAGAGGACTAATGTGGTATTTTTTAAATGATTTAAATATTACGAAGATGGTGTTAACTATGGATTGAAGTAAATGGTGAAAAAATTATTAAATTGAAAAGAAAAAATTATAAGATATAGTGGAAGGTCAGTTGCACAAAATGGTAACTAGTGAAAAGGTACTACTTCAAAACAAATCACACCATGACACAAAAGATTCTTCCTAATTGAGAGAAAACACAAACTATTCCAAGAATAAAAAAGACCCTCATTTAGGTTTTGGGGTGATTCCATGGTGAATCATATAAAAGAGAATGAATTTTGAAATTTGATGGGGTAGGGTCCTTAGGAGGAGGACCTGTCATTGATGAATCCTTCTTAGTGTCTAAGTGTTGAACTGTATTTTGAATATCTCTATTGACATTGCCGATTTCTTGATGAAAAACATACATAGAACTAGGAATATTCAATATTTGTAGAAATACATGTTTACCAGAGTATTTCAAATTCTTTTTTAATAATGAAACCCATTGGAATGGGGGGAAACATCATGGGGAACCTGTAGGGTCTTCCAGGAAGTGATCATCACCTCCCTCACCTCTTGTGGTAAAAGAAACTTCTCTACCAAAGTATCGCCAATAATATTAGATGAAATCTATGAAAATTTCTGATCAAAAATAGTTAGAGATGACTTGATAGCTTTTTCTAAGGCAACAAAATTAGTTAGATCACTATTTTTCTCCTTCTAAAAAAGATTCCCATCAGAGATTATAGAAGGAGATGCACAAAACCTGTAAGATGAGACATATTTACTCTCTTGATGAAGACTATGACTATCTCCCTCAGCACTTTCCAAAGTATGTAGGTTAAAATTACCACTCATATCTGGATAAGATCTCTAAAAAATCTCACCCTCGATATTATTTCCATTTTATGGTACAATGATAACATTTGGTGGGGGTGTGTGAGAACGCATGGTAGAATTTGTGCCACTGACCACATCTGAAAAAGAGGGTCCCTTTCATCCACTTGGATTTAAGAATTGAGTGGTAATAAAGAAATATAAATGACTATTCCTATTCCTATACTTCCCCACCCTCCTCCTATTTCATCAGTTCTTCCATGATAGGGAATTTCTTCATTCTTCTTCAGCATAAATAACTCCATTTGATGATTAGATATCTTCTTGTAAAACATAAGTAGCTTGAATTTATAATTTTTGATGTGATGTCCTAATTTCATGCAGAAATATAATCTAATACCCTAGTGTAAATATTATCAACTATTCTCAATGAAAAAATAGTAGAAATAGAAATCATCTATATTTTCATATTTAATTGAAATCTCAAATTTGAACTCATCTGCTACCAAAAAACTATTTCATAAAGGTTAGTGCTCAGATCAAATTCAACCAATATTTAAGGAAAAAAAATTATACATGTACAAATCTATCTCTCTTTCAAGTTTTTTTGGAGTTCCAGAAACTACGAATACATCACAAAGAATACTTGGATTCCAAATAACTAGTTAATTCTAGTAACACGAATCAACGATTGAATTAGGAACTTTTGGGAAAAAATGGTTCAAACTAAGGTTCCCAATCCTAATCATTAAGACTATTTTCTTAATATTTTGAAAAAAAATCTAATCCCATAATTTTAACTATAGAGAATAGAAGCTAGTGAGAAAAAACCCATTCTAATTAGTACCATGTGCCATCCATTAGAATCCCATACTCGAATAAGAAGATTCCTTATATCTTTATGTTTATATCCATTGTTCGTCTAGGTTGTGGTAAGATATGAAATGATCAGGAAATGACATGCCTCTATCTATGAATAAAACATCTTAAGATCTACTTTATGAAAGCCAAACATCCATTATTTGACACCGAGTTGAGTGAAATAATTGAAGCACCACATGCGTAATGAAAGAACAAATCACATAATGCTGACCCTAACAGCTTCATAGTAGAAAGTACTAGATTTTCCATCACAGTAGGTTGTGATGGGAGATTAACAAGAAAATCATGATCAAAATTAAAATGGGGGAAATACACATTATATTTTTAATCCAAATCTAATATATTCAAAGTCACATGGGTTTGAGTTGAATCAGAACAACCAATACCATGGTCTGAAATGTTCTTCAATGGTTTTGTGGATGAAATTGTGTTCTGAAAATATTGATTAGTATCAGAAACTATATCGAAACCGAGTGCCGCATCAGGTCTATTCAAAGGGAATATAGAAAAACCTCAAAACTGATGACCAGTTCCAAGGTCATTAAATAAGGAAACCATTAGAACAATCATTGAATATACATAGAGGCCCAATCCACTCTCCATACATTATTAGTTTATTATTTTTAAAATTCATGAACGGGTCAGATTCTTGGGCACATTGGTGCGATCTGCTAATCCAACATGTCCCTCATATTCCCCAACTAAGAAATTGGCATTGAATTTCCCTATTCTTAATATGAACAGTTTCCATGTATTGACATAGTCGATCCTAGTCGAGTTCCCCCAAACCGCGAGATAACCCAATATGTGAACCACTCGACCGACACCCAAGAGGAAAAACGTTTTAATGGGTCACACACCTGGGACCATTGGGGGATCTGACAAAATATCATGCTACACATGTTCCCTAGATAAAAAATTTCATTGAATTTTACGGTTCAGTATATGAACATTGTCCAAGTCTGATGGGACTCTGTAAATCTATTTTAACATTAATAGTAAGAACTAATTTTTAATATTTTTAATCATTGTGACCAAAAATTAATTAGAAATTATTACCCAATATTAATTATTGTAATTGAAAATATTTATTACATTTTATAAATTTCAATTCAGTGATGTTTCTGAATTAAAATTTTAAAATAACATGAAATACTATGTCAGAAGTTGTTTCAGAGAAAATGACCTAAGTATAATATGATTTTAAAGCAAAATCAATAAGAAAACTAATTATAATGAATATAATTGGATTATTCCTAATATAATTGTATTAATTTTATTTTTATACAATTTAAAAAATGTCCACATTGTAATTTATTGAAATAAAAATATAGATTTCATTAAAAATAAGTGTTTCTCACTATTCATTGAAGTGTCCAAATTTTAAAAAAATATCCAAAACACTCTAAGATAATTTTGACTTTACCATTTACAAAAATAAGTTAAATTTTGAAATAATTTTTTTTAAACCAGTATAAATTTGTTATAACATTCCCTGAAAATAAAGATAAAAAACAATTTTTGTAGAAAAATATATTTTTGAAGAATTATATAAGTTTACTACAAAATTATATTTTGTTTCCTAAGAATATATATATATATATATATATATATTCTAAGGACCTATATAAATATATTTAATTTTTTTTAAATTTTCATAAATTCTCATTCAATTGATAGGTTATATTGATCATATATGAATAATAATATTCGGTTTTTGTTTTTTCTTTGATTTTATATCATGCATCCTATAAAATGTGGTATTGTTTTAAAATATAGGTATATTAAAAAGGCTCTATGAAAATATTAAATCCATATTATTTTAATTGTTTTTTTAATTTAAATATTTATGATTTTGGAAGTTATAGGTTTTATGGATAATGACAGTTCTTGCCATCCTTGGTTCGGGACAATTTTTTTCTCCCATTAGAATATCATATTTATCTTCCTCAATTCATTCCACTTGTATATGATGGATATAATGGATTTACTAATGAATGGTGTTTGATTTATAAAAATGTGAGTAATCTATGTGGACTTTATATTGAGGAGTATCTTGTTTTATTCCCATGAAGGAGGTATTTGTGCGGTATCTAAGGATTATTGGGTGTGTTTTACAAACACACATATCTAGTTCAGTGAATGATTTTCAAACATAAAATTTATAGTGAAAATTGATCTATAATAGGAATCACATGAGTGTTATTGTAAAGGTAATCAAATACACTAACCATAGTGGTAGCTTCTTTATTCCTAGTAAAAAAATTCATCTATATTTGTTTGTTTAAATTTCATTTTTATTCCATCATATCCCACCACACATTTTCCCATGATTTGAAAATTGTTAATAAAATACGTGGAAAGGAAAAACATGTAATTGCTTAGATCCTCAAGATATATGTCCCTAGTTATATAGTACATTGTATTATAAATGTTATAAACTGGTATTTATTTTCATCCCATGAAAACCACTTAATAGTTTTTACACTAGTTTCAACGATTGAAGTGACTCACACACTGTTCGTATCATACTATGACTAATTCAATCAATATTTTTTTTATATGGTTTTCAGTTTGATTTTTTAATTATATATACCTATAATTAGTTTTTATTATGATCAATGTTATTCATGGAACCAATACTCCCAGGAATGATAAAAATCAGTTATTGATAAAGGGGATTCCTTTTTGTAGGAACATAGATAATGGTAGTTATAGGTAAGAAATATAATAATCATATTGAAAGAGTATCTATAAGAATAAAATTAATATAAGGTGGATAAACAACAAAAATAAAGTGTGTAAGAAGAACTAGACACACTAAAAATCCTTGTTAAAGAAACTAAGGGGGATGCAAGAGAACAATTGTCTCAACCACTACCAAAGGAAATCACATAAGCATAAATTCCAGCTAAGATAATTATAGGATATACAAAACTATTCGATACAAACAGGATTATCATTATATAAATTAAACTATAAAAAAATTCTAAAATATTAAATAAAAATAAATCAACACTACCATACCTCATTTTGGATTTGGAGAAAAAGAAACCATTGTAGTGGTTACATTTAATGATTGAATTAAAGGGGTTGAGTATGTGACTCCTCTGAGGATAAAATAACTCCCAAAGGAATAGAGTTATAAATAATAAATTTATGTAAAGACAATATAAGGATATAGTGTTTATTTATACTAATTTATATCTGCTACTTTTTTTAAATTGAATTGATCAGTAGTTATTAATAAATTTATTGTTGATATTAGTTCAATTATTGGACGTCCCATGAGAATGGTAAAGAATATGATCATACACCTATAGAACAATGAAAAAATATCCCTTAACACATTAAAAGTTTTCTTATGGATTTGAATACTTAGTGTCCCTTATAAAAAAAAGTGAAAAAAGCTAACCAATTTAGGGGGTGAGCTAAAAACATAAAGTTTTAATACTATTAAATATGAAATATTTACTTAGCTTCCCCTAGATAAACATATTAATGTAGATTTACATGAGTGTGTACTTGAGGATGATGCCACAAAATTAGTGATATAAGCTAATGTTGAAACATATATATTCCTAGCACCTTGAGAAAATCAATCCCTAATTTATAATGGGGTGAATGAACAACACAAGGAACATTGGGATTTCTATTTATAGTGAAAAGTAAAGATCACCAGAGTTAATGAAATATATGTTTTCTTGTTACATAATATGAATTACTCATTATATTGAAGATTATAAATGGAACTATCAAGATAGAGGTAGTAAAACCCATTTATTGGCATGGATGTCAAACTATGTTTCATCACACCTTCTCATTATTTTTTGGGTATCATCCAATAAAATGTTCGTAATTTTATTATATTATATATAGATTTATAGTGTAAAACATAATGAGATAAAATCAATGATGTTATTGGGATAAATAACTAGGTCGTGTTATTATTTTTTATTTAGTTTATCATTGTATAAATCCTATGATATTTTTATTTACTGTTTAATATTATGGTATGTGGTGAAAAAACGTCATTAGATTCATGAAATAAATAGATTTATGTCATTTTATTTTGGTAAATCCTTCAAAATGAAGACCGAAACACATTAATACTTGAAACGATGACATTTTCACATATAAATTAGAAATCATTTATAAAAAATAATTACCTTTTATTGGTCATTCAATATACATTAATGAATTTGATTTTTTTAAATTGTCATTGTGATAAAGGGTCAAAAAGTGGAACTATATTATGGTACAGATGAATTCTCCTTGAATCTCACAATTCTATCGATAGAACCTTGGGTGATAGAATTAAAGGAGAGATCATATTGTATTCTTCGCCATCTATAAAAAAATAATATCTTTAGTCCCCATATATTATTCCTTGTTCTATCAATCTTGTTAATGAAGAGGAGTATGAAAATATATCATTGTTGATATCATTATTTAGAGAATTATCATTAGTCTAAAGAGAGGTATTTTGATATAAATGTTGTGTGAAACAATTCACATATGCTACAAATGATATAATATGGATTATATAATTAGGTTTAGATACTTTTTACACATATACCCTTAACAAATATCTATTTTAAATATAAACCTCACTCCAAATAATGTAAAATTATAATTTATTTGTAATGCGATAACTCATAGATAAAATAAATATCTTTTTCTAAAGTAAACAAAACAATATTAATTAAAATTTTAATAAATAAAATATATCGTTTCCATCAGGACCTTAAATTTACCCATCAATCCTCTTCATATTTTATTAAACATTGAATAATAAGTATATATTAAAAATAAATATTATAATATTATCCATTGGATAAATAAGTAAATAAAAATTAATGTACCTATCTATAGATAAAATATTTATTTAATATTCAACTCAGTTATAATCCAATTATTAAAAACAAGCCATTGAATTTTTGAAATCCACGAAACATGAATAAATATTTTTTCTCACAAATGAAAATAATATTTATTCTATATAAAATTGAAATTTAATTTGACTATGATTTTCTATATAATTAGTGTGTGACCCTCTAGTCTTATTTATCATCTGCCTTAAGTGACATCTCCAAATGAACATGATGAGAATCTAGTAAAATAACAAGGCACGAATATATAAATAAGATAACATACCCACTAAAATAACCTTGTACAAATTCTTATTGGGTAATATAATCTCACGGTCTTGATATCTACTAAACATTGTTGTATACTCATTTTCAACCTATATTTCTGAATATATATCATTATATTTTTCAAATAAAATCATTGATAAAAAAAATAGCCATGTACATAATCATATAGTCTTATTTCAATCAAAGGTCTCAAAATATATTCTTCAATTCATAAAAAGTAGATATCCATTCTTCAATTATCTATCAATTTATATCACTTATGACACACCGAACATATCTTAAATCATATTGACCATATATAATCATGATTTTTAAAAATAAAATAAATTAAACAATTCATGGTATACATTAATAATAATATCATCTCTAATTTCCAATACATATATTAATAAATAAGAATATTCAATAACACATACAACACGTGGAATTGATATTAGAGGACCTGTCATATGACCTGACATGATAGAGCATACAAAGCGATAACATTTATGAAGAGATGCTTCACCCACATATAACTATTAAATAGATAATATTATAATTATCATCAATATTATATAATAATATTTCATTTATACCATTGGAAAAATGAATTAGCATACTATCATAAAACATTAGAGTTCACATCATGTATGAGATCTAATATGACCTTAAAACATTGAAAATACACTATGGACATTATCACGTTACCATTATAAAGAAGAAAATCATCATGATAGAATGTATATATTAATATTTATGTATTTTATTAAACATTTAATCGAATGTACAACGACAATTTGTTCTAATCCACCAAATCCAACAAACTCTCACTTTTTCTATAGCCAAATACTAATGAAATTGAACCCACTAGTTGTCAAATGATATTCATGTTTTCTTATATTTTAGGCTTATATTAGTGGGTATTCAATATTATCATCCCTATAATCTCTCTAATTCCGTGGTACATTATTAATTATTTACATTTAGATATATTAAATCTCTTCAATAACATGCGATGCACACAACACCAAGATTAAATAGAAATATTCAATTACAAATTTATTATAAAATAATCATTATAACAAATCTATTATGTTTATGGGTATTAATTTGACAAAATAAATTATGAAAATAAATTTTGTTTATTGATTATAAATAAAATTTGAATCATTTGAATGAAAAACCAAAGTTTGTTGAAAAACTGTTTTCCCAGAATTTGGTTTAGTGATGATTTGTGAACATAATATAAAATTTTAATTTACAAAATTTTTAAAATTTATTTGATAAAATAAAAATAATTTTTTAGGTAATCATATAAATTTTTTCCTTGGATGATGTTTTAGGGTCTTATCGGAAAATTATCATTTTTCAATGATTAGTGAAAAAAATTATTTTTATTGGAAACTACATGTTAGTATAAATTATTTACAAAGTTAAATTTTATTTAATATTTGTTTTAAGTAAAAATTTGATAAATTTTATTATAATAAATACATTTCAGATCTTTTTAATCAATTGAAAATTTCATTTTTTTATTAAAACCATATGTACTTATGACCGTTTTCTCTTTGGAAACCCTCTTTTTCGTAACATCTGCAGGTATAATTTTAAATTAAATTCTTCCAATTATTTGAATTAAATTTGAAAAAATGTATTAGTTTTTTGGAATCAGAATAATTTATATTATTTAAAATGTCAAACATAAATTTCCACCATTAATAATAGTAAAATAAGGAAAAATTAGTTACCACGGTTTTGGTAAATATAGATTTATATGTAGTTAAACTAAAAAGATAAGCAGAAACATTACCTGATATGTAATGCCCTGACCCCAGTTATCTAGAGTCGGTGAATTATTTTAATACATTGTCATTATTATAAGGAATCAATTCCTAAAGGACCGATCAGTTTAGCAGTCTTGCAAAATAGATTACATACATGAATGTTACATTACACATTATAACATACAACAAAAAAACTACTTTATGAACACATTTATTACTTTAGATTAATCCTCCATATCAATCACAATACAATTCTTGGAATCTTGGGAAAAATAAAACATTGAAAGGGGTGAGCTCAGTAAGGATATGAAATATAGCAGAAGATAACATAAATATTAAGCATGGTGAAAAATTGAAAACACATGCCTTTAAAAATAATAAAAATGAACATTTTTATGGAAAGAATATGAGATGATTAAATAATTCCATAATAAAACATAATCATGGGTATTCAACTAGTCGAATGACCACAAGAACCGTCAATATTATTTTCATAATGAGGGAATGTATAATGCTGTACATTCGAAACATTTGTCAAGGCCTTGACCGAGACGTCTAAAAATGATTAAGGACTCGGACAAAAACATATATCAAATTGGGAAAGACCTAGACCAATTCCACATCTTGTTGCATAATGAGACCTATCGATGCATTGAGGAGATATAGCAGGCTCCACCCGTCACTTACTAAGTCTAATACATTCCTCATATGAAGGGGTTGAAATATAACATAATCATTCATATTAAAACTATCATAAAAAATGTCTATAATTTATCCATAAACCATGAATGGTATAAAATAACACTTCCACATTCAAACATATCACAAAACCTTCAATACAATATGGATGTTTTGTACCATAATAAATCAACTTCAAACACACTTAAAATCATTCAAAGGATGTTTACATAAATGAAATCAAAACCTTTTTAGAGAAATATATCTTTCTATTTTGAAATAATTTAATGTTAAAATAATTATAAAAGAAAACATTTATATTTGAAAATATTCTTATAATATTTTAAGGTAAGAATCAACGATGTTATTGAGGTGGAAAATAGCTTCACCCTCCTTATATGTTAAAAAAACATTATTACCTTAATTTTTTGGAAAATGTCATAAAGTACTCTGTTTGGAAAAAAATGGAAAGATTCCTTTAAAAACATTTTATAATAAGTCAAACAAGGGTATAAATGACTTTAACCCATATTATAGTAAATATAAAAAATGTTTGGGGGGACATTTTTAAGAAACATGGATGTGGATGATAAAGAGGTCCTAGTAGATACTTGCGTAAAAACAACCTCGGATAATAAAGAGATTGTGAAATTAAACCTTAACTTGTACTTTTCCTTGGTAGAGGGTAGGTTAACCTCTTTTATAATGGTGAAATAATTGATATTAAATTATTCACGAACTATATACATTAATATGATATCATATATGATCTTTTAATATTTATTTGTTAATAATATTTTAGTATTATCGTCGTTTCGAGTGTTAACTGATTCGTTTTCCTTCATATGATTTGTTACGTAAGTAATATTTGTTATTTATAGGATGTATCTTTTTCATATTCAGAATTATATTAAGTATTTAAAAAATATTTTCAGTCATCAATTGAAAATTAGTCTTGAATGGATACAATGGGGAATGAATCTCATCGTGTTCGTGGAGACGGTAATCCGTACGTACGCACGAGTGAAAATTTCATTATTTTGATAATAAAATAATATATAATTGGATGTTATATAATATATAAATAATCATTATCATGTTATATTTATTATTTACATCAATTATAGATCATTATTTTACCCATCCCAATAATAATGTATTGAATAACAACTACACCACAACATGGAGATGGTAAGCCATACGTACACATGTATGGTGACATGTCATTCAAAGGATGTATAGAATAATGAATATGGTTGAACCGTATTTATAATAAAATCACAGTATATTGAATAAAATGGTGTTATTTTTTCATAATGGAAACAACAAAGAAAGAGGAGTGGAAGAAGAAAGAAACGTGAAAGAGGTGATGAAATATTTACCTCTTCTACAGGTTCTTCCTTTTGATTTGTTCAAAAGGGATCCTTTGGTTGGCATTCTAACTAAAGTAAGGCATCTATAATTAATTAAGTATAGTTGGGAGGATATTTGGGCAGGCATTGGCCAATCCAAATTGCTTTGGAGGTGTTAATTTGATAGAGGGGGAAGTTCCTTTTTATAAGAGGGATGAGGGAACCTTAGAAAAAACATATAATATTATTTTATAATAAAATCATTTTAGGTTTCTAATGGCTCAAAAATGAATTATTTAAATGATAAGGTTTGAATGATTCTAAAACCACTCAACCAATAGGTTTTAGATAGTTTTATGTCACTAAATTAATCTTATCTTTAATATTTAACTCTTAGTTAAATAGTTTGACATTCACCATATCTCTTTTTATTTTTATATTATATGGTTAATAAACATACTATAAACATCCAAGAGAACCTCGAGTGGTTCATTAATGAAATATATAATATTATTTAAGACCTTTGGCCGAACCTTGGATTTTTAGAAATATAATATCAATTAATAATATAATATTTATTTTAAAAACTCTTTTATGTCAATTTAGACACTATTTGTTATTTGGTTTTTGTTAAATTCATAAAATTATTATTACTTCAATAAAAAATATTTATTTAATTTAAACATGTCATATTAACCTATAAAATTATTGTAATTCATAAAAAGTCTCAAATTACATTTATTTTGATATTTATAATATCAATTATTTTAATATTTTATTAATAAGGTAATAACTGCATCATCATTGTGTAATAGATAAATAATATTATTTAATGTCTAAAAAATTTAAACAAAATAAAATTATGTAGGAAATATTTACATCTTTAAAATGAATAATTATAGTCAAAAAAATGACTTATATAATCTTATGTAGATATTGATTTACTAAAAGATATTTGTTTATGTCATTTTGCCTTTACGTTAAGTTAATTAAAATAAAGTGTCATTATCTTTCATAAGTTTCTCCATGGAGTCCAAAAATAGACTCAAGGATTCCCATGGTCAGCCCTAACACATAAAATAAGGTTAGGATAGGTATTAAGGTAATTTTATATTATTATAATATCCTTTTTACCTTGAATAACTCTATTTAACTTTAATCATGGTAAATAAAAGTCAAATGTTACTATTCACGAAAAATTATTTTCAGCTTATTAAACCAAATTTTACTTATTGATAACAACCATTTCTATCATATTTTTTAAATTCAATTCACATAAGTGGTAAAATTATGTTTTATGCAAATTTGAAAATGCCCCTATGAGGTGGGTAAAAGACGGTAAAAAGTTTGATAAAATTTTTATATATCTAAAATTATTATAAATTGACTACAATTAATTAAATTGAACTTATATAGGTATTATGTCTCTATTTTGACCTAAAATAAATTTAAATAAAATAAATAACTATTTAAATAAAAAGTCAGTTTTAAACAATAACTCATTGTTTTTCACTATTCATCAAAAATTGAATGTTTTCAACAAAATACCAAAAATTCACCCTAAGCTAATTTTTATATTCCGAATTAAAAAATTAATTCTATTTTACCAATTTCAATACATAGAAGTTGCAATATTTAATTTAAAATTAATTCCCGTTGTCGTAACCAAAAAGTGTTTTTTAAGAAATAATAACTATCAAAAGATTGACACTTGTTTATGTCCAATTTCAATGTGAAATTACTTACAATGAAAATAATTGGATTAAATATTAAAAATATAATCTAATTATACTTCAAAACCATTAAAATGTATAATTAAACACTATACATTATTTTGATTAAAAAGGATATTTTTAGTTAAAATTTAGTATTTTTCACTATTCACAATATGAAAGTTATCAGAAAAACAAAAAATATTTATTGAAACTAAATTCTTTTGTCCCAATTATAAATAATGAGTTTATTATGTAAAATTTAATATATAAAAGTTTCAAATATTGGATTTAAAAAGGGTTCTCCATTAAAAGGTAGTAAAGTTTCATTTTTTTTAAAAAAATTCTTTTATCTGAAAAAATGAATTTGTTCTTACATTATGTCTAAGAAACTAATAATATGGAATATAAAATTATAAAGATTATATAATGTTCTAAATTTATTTAATACTATTCATAATCGCTTTTGAACAGCTAGTTTGGTAAGTCATGGTGCGCTTGAACTCAGTATTGCGTGTAGTGCGAGTTATTGAATTAATATGATGAAATAATGTACTATGAAATCGTGGTGTGTTACATTATTCCCTACTTCAATAAATTTCATCCTCACAATTTGAAATTTATCTTCCAAAATAAAAGGTTGAAAATAGAAATTACCTTTGTGGGAAAACCCACATTGGAAATTGGGTTAATAAAATTTTGTCTTAATAAGAGGAAAAGGGGAATGAAAAATTCACCATCAAATTATGATCTCGATTTGGAGAAAATTAGTGGAAATTAGAGACACATAATTTGAGAAAAAAGATAATTATTTATATAGAGTGATTGAGGTCATCTGTCACAATCAATTGTGGAATTGAAGGCCTCAAAGCCGTCAACCTATGATGATTTAAAATATCACCAGTTCAACAAAATATAAGGTATTAGGATAACAAATTTTTTGTTTTATGATACCTTACATAATGTTTAAGAATTAATTTCTTCATAGATTTAGAGAAGAAAAAAATATATACATGACAAGTAGAGTTACATCCTTTAACTAATTTCTACCACAAACTCATCTTCCACTATCAAAGATAATAGAACTGAAAAAAATATTCTATTATCCTATTCATATAGGGTTCAAAAAAATGAATTTATAATTCACCCATCATACCCTTTAAAAAAATAAACTAAATTACACTGTCTAGGGACTTCACATAGTCCAGTGGTAGGCGATAAATCCTAATCTCATTATGGTTGTGGGTTTGATTCCTGTTTCTTTGTCCGACGTGATGGGTAGTCACACGGTATGAATGTTGTCCTTTTTATAAAAATCTAAAAATAATCTTTACAATAGTATCCAATTTCAAAAATAATCCATTCCAAAATTTATATTTATCCAAAATAATTTTATCCACACTCAAAGTCTAAAATTTATGTGGAAGTTAAACACAAAGAATATCCTTTTTCCATGTAATAACATGTGAACACATTCATCGTGTATTATTTTAAAACATGGTAACACCCTAAATTACCATAAAACCTTATTGATTACTTTCATGCTCCCTTATCTCTATATAAAACTGGATATATTCCTTATATCCAAAAATATTTATTATTCCAACAATAAAGAAATAAACAAACTATTAATCAGTTCCATGGAAGTCAAGAATATCCAATATAATTTATCCAAATCAACCACCTCTTATTCCAAAATCAAAACCTCATTATCCATACCATATTAAGGATTACATTTCCTTCAACCATGTATTTTACAAATATTTAACCAGCTATTGAGTCACTTATCTTGGTTCCACACAATCTTGAGTCCTTAATGAAATAGTACTGAAGTACAGTTCTTATATACTATACAATTATTATAACATGTACATCATTAATAAAATACTCAAATGACACAATACTTTAATAAAAACTTAATAAATAAAATCTTTCCACTTTATCTTTGGTAGTATCATAACATTATTATCATCCTATAGTATCATTTGGTGTAACACCCCAAGCTTCTACGGTACGCTTCTCTTTGAATAATGTGATAGCGTGTGTTGTACGCAACACCGAGTTCTAACACACCATAACTAATCAAACTAGCTGTTATGAATAGTAACACCTACCTTTTGAAATTATATATATTTTATATTTGAAAATGGACTTCATTTTTGGATTCGGAATATCGAATTTAGCCTAAGGTGAAATTTTGGTACATTTCGGATAACTTTCATATTTTGATGAATAGTGAAAATTACTAAATTTTAATTAAAAACAACTTTTTTAATCAAAATAATTTATAGTGATAAATTATGAATTTGAGTGGTTTTAAAGTATATTTAGAATATATTTTTACCATTTAATATAATTTTGGTCATTGGACATAATTTTACAATTAAACCGAACATAAACAAATGTCAATCTTTTGATCGTTATTATCTCTTAAAAACACGTTTTTTGTTTTGACAGTGGGAATTAATTTTAAATTAATTTCTGCCACTTCTGTGTTTTGAATTTAGGAAAATGGATTCCATATTTGGAATCAGGATGTTTAAATTGTGTAAATAGGTAACTTTTATTTTTAGACATTTTGAATAATTACTGCGGTAAATATTTTATTTACCATGGTTAAGGATAAATCCGGTAAATAAGGGTTAAAAAATAATATTATAATAATAATAAATTACCCTAAAATGTGTCTTAACCCTATTGGTTGATACATGGTCGACCATGGGAATCTTTGGGTCTATTTTGGGACCCCATGGATCCACTTGTAAGTGATAAGGACACTTTATTTTAATTTAGTTAAAATAAATAGAAAAATGACACAAGCATATATCTTTTAGAACAACAATTGTTACATAGGGTTATATATGTTGGAATTTAGATTATAAATATTCATTACAAAGATAAAAAGATTTCCTACATAATGATATTTTATTTATAATTTTTAGACATTAAATAAGTTATTTTATTTATGACACAATGATGATGCAGAAATTACTATAATAGTGAAAAATTAAAATAATGGATATTATAAATACCCAAATAAATATAATATGAAACTTTTAATGAATTAAACTAATTTTCTAGGATACTAGGATATATTAGGATTGATTTAATTGACTTTTTTCGAAGTAATCAATCTGTTATGAGTTTCACAAAAAATCAACTATTGAATAGTGTCAAAATTGACATAAAAGAGTTCTTAAAACAAATATTATATTATTAATTGATATTAAATTCATAAAAATCTAATGTTCGGACAAGAGACTTATATCATGATAGGTTAATCATTAATGGACCACTTGGGGGTCTCTTGGATGTATATAGTGAGTTTATTAACCATATTATATAAAAATACAAAGATACATTGTAAAAGTGAAACTAATTAACTTAGAGTTAATACTTAAAGATAAGGTTAATATAAGTACGCAAACCTGTATAAATTCTATTGGTTGAGTGGTTTGCGACCTATCCCCACCTTAACCTTTGAATAATCAACTTTGGAGCCTTTAGAAACCGAATATGAATTTATTATAAACTAATATCTCTAGCTTTTCCAAAGGTGCCCCTCACCCCTCTTATAAAAGGGCACTCCTCCTTCCCATTTCTTCACACCTTAAAAGCCTTTTGGTTCGGACAAACTCTGCCCAAATACTCTCCCAACATCCCTCACTACAACCTAGAGGCCTTAGTTCGATCAGAAAGCCAACCTAAGGAGCCCTTTTGATCAAATCAAAAGGAAGAACCCGAAGAAGAGGTAATGATTTCACCACCCTTCTCCAAGTTCATTTCTTCTTCCACTTCTTCTTCCTTTGTTCTTACCATTCTAAAATAATAACTCCAATATCTCACATATAATGTGATGTTATTATAAATATGGTACAATCATATTCAGTATTCTATCCACCCTTTGAATAACATGTCACCATACGTGCGTACGTACGGCTTACCGTCTCCACGTCGTGGTGTAATTGTTATTCAATATAATATTATTTGGATGGGTATAATAATGATGTGTAACTCATGTAAATAATAAATATAACATGTTAATGATTCTGTATATATGATATACCATCCATTTATATATTATTTTAATATCAAAAAAATGATATTGTCGCTCGTGCGTACGTACGGACTACCGTCTCCACGAACGCGATAAGATTCATTCTCCATCGTATCCATTCAAGTATAATTATCATTTGATGATTTAAAAATGATGTTTAAGGACTGGATATAATTCTGGATATGAATAAGATACAAAAACCATGGCTTATGTAACAAAACATATAAAAGAAAACGAGTAAGTTAACTCCTGAAACGACGATAATTCTAAGATATTATTAACAAATCAATGTTAAAAGATCATATATGATATCATATTAATATATATGATTCTTGTATAATTTAATAACAACTATTTCACCATTATACAGGAGGTTAACCTACCCCAACCAAGGAAAAGTACAAGGTAAGGGTTTATTTCACAATCTCTTCATTATCTGAGGTTGTTTATACGTAATAATCTACTGGGATATCTTTATCATCCACATCCATGTTTCTTAAAAATGTATTTCAAAACATTTTTACTATTTAAAAGAATATGGGTTAAAGTCATTTATACCCTTGTTTGACTTTTTATAAGAGGTTTATAAAGGAATCTTTCCGTCGTTTACAAAACAAGGTCCTTTTTAACCTTTTCGACAGAATTGAGGTAAGAATGTTTTTTTTAACTTATACGGCGGGTGCGGTTATTTTACGCCGTTATAAAATATTCAAAGCTTCCCTTACAAGATTATAAGTATATTTTCAAAGAAATATTTTATTTTATATGGATCTTAAATGATTTCAAAATAAAAGGAGATATTTCTTTAAAAAGAATTTTGATTTCATCTATGTCAACATCCTTTGATGGATTATAAGATTATTTGAAGTTGATTTATTATGATACAAAACTTCTATATTGTATTGAAGGTTTTGTGATATGTTTGACTGTGGATGTGCAATTTTTATACCATTCATAGTTTATGGTGAAAGTATTGACATTTCGTATGCTAGTTTTAATACGAATGTTTATGTTATGTTTAAACCTTTTCATATGGGAATGCATTGGACTTAATATGTGACGGGTGGAGCCCGCTATAGCTCCTTGATGCATCGGTAGGTCTCGTGAGACAAACTAGTGTCTTGGCACAAGGCCTTGACAAAATCTTATTTGTAGTCTTGGCACGAGGCCTTGGCTATGTGGTTATGATAGTCTGGCATTATTCATTCCAACATTATGAAAGTGGTTATTGATTTTTGCATGTGATTATTCGATTAGTAGAATATCCATGTGAATAAGTAAATGACATTATTTCATTTTATTTATGCCATACCATGTTGAAAGTTCATATTTAAAAGGCTTTTGTTTTAGTTATACATTGCCTTAAATGTTTATTCTTATTTATGAAAGTTTCCGCTATATTGTTATCCTTACTGGGCATTTGAGATCACCCCTTTTCTATGTTTTATTTTTCCAGGATGTGAAGAAGTAAGTTATGAATGACCTGCAGGGATTTTATGAGGGGTTAATAGTGTGGATTGTGGAAACATTATGTTGTTGTAGTAGTTTTTCATTTTATGATGTAATGTAAAACTTATGAATATATCTAGTGTTTCCAAGGCTACTAAACCAATCGGTCTTTCGAGATTTGATCTTTCTTGTGATCATGCCAATGTTATGTAATAATGCACCGACTCTGGGTAAATGGGGTCGGGGCGTTACAGTTGGTATCAGAGGAAGTTTAGTACAAACCTTGGAAGCTAGATTTAGATAAACGCTGATTAGAGCACATAGACCTAAGATGAACTTTGAGGATTAGTATAGAAGAACTTCCTAGAATTTTGGTATTGTAGAGATTTTGTGAGTTTTCCGAGCAATACATCCTTGTCTGGATACGAGCAGGTAGAGGCGGCTCTGGCACAGATGTACCTAGGGGTAAAACCCGAAAACACCGCTTTGAGCTAGACTCGAATGGGAACTGGTGCACGACAACGGGCCTTGCTGCACTCTTGGTTACGACACTCCCGGGGGATATGCTTAGGATAACTCTCATTTTCTTTACAAATCATTTTGAAGGGATTATGAGTATATACATCCTCAAAGAAAAAATTCTTATGATTATGGATTATATCCATAAATAGTTCAATTTATGTTAAGTGTTTTATAAGTATGGGATTATGTATTTTGATTCATAAACTGATCTAGTTTATGCCATTGTTTAGAAATGGCGCCTAGTGGAAGAAATGGAAACCGTATCAATGCACGCACTCCATGTAGGGATTTCCCTCCTGCTCAAGATAATTATAGTGGGGCTGGTGATGCAACTGGTGCTGATCAGCTAATCACCATACTGGGACAACTTACTCAGGTTATGAATAATAACCTTACCCGTATGGAGCACCCTGATCCGCAGCGTGGAGGATCAATGTTAGATCGATTCATGAGGCAAAAACCACCAACGTTCAATGGGAATACAAATCCCTTAGTAGCTGAGCAATGGATATTTTCCCTAGAGAAAATATTTCAGGCTTTGGGGAGCAGTGAAAGGGAAAAATTTATCATGGCAGTTTACCGCCTCACTGGAGATGCTGATCAATGGTGGTCATTGATTCAGAACATGAAGGAAGATGATGAAGTATCAAATATGGAATGGAGGGAGTTCAAAGATCTGTTTTTAGAAAAATAATTTCCTCGCGACCATCGAGCAGATATGGAAAGACAATTTCTGATTCTGAGACAAAAGGAGGATGAGAATGTCACAAAGTATGAGGCTAACATTACAAGGTTAGCGAGGTATGCTGGAGATTATATTCTCAACCCAAGAAGTAAGATTGATCGTTTCTTTGATGGGTTAAAACCATTTCTCCGTCGAGCATTAGTCTCACAATCCTTTTCATCGTACGAAGACATTGTCTCATGTGCTATCAAGATCGAAAAGGAATTCTCTAAGTCTTATGACTTTAAAGAAAAGCAAGAGAAGAAGAGACCTGCTGATCAATCTCGGAATGGAAATAAGGGGAAGAAGGGAAAGGTTGAATATCCATCTTGTGGTAAATGCGGGAAGAAACATCCTGGTACTTTCTTGAAGGTAATGGGAGTCTGTTACAAGTGTGGTGAAAAAGGCCACCAAGCTCATGATTGCAAGGGGAAGAAGGAAGCTACCAACGTTCAGTGCTATAATTGTAGAGAGATGGGGCATTATGCAAATTCATGTCCTAAGCGTCAGGAGAAATTACCTCAGAAAAGGCCAAGGGATCAAGGCCAGGCTTATGCTATCACTACTGCTGAGGTAGAATCTCCGAAAGACGTGGTGGCAGGTAATTTAATGGTTTCCTCAAGTTTAGCAAATGCATTATTTGATTCTAGATCATCGCATTGTTTCATATCTTCCCAGTTTGCTAAGAAAATTAGATATTTACAATTTGATTTAATAAGGGAGTTGTCAGTTAAAACTCCTAAGGGGAGTATCATTGCAACAATGTTTTGTGAATCAGTCCCCATTAGAGCACATAAATTTTCTTTATCTGCTGATCTCATCGTCATACCTATGATTGAGTTTGATATAATCCTCGGTATGGACTGGCTTTCGTACTATGATGCGAAGACTTATTGTAAGAAGAAAGAGGTTACGATTCTTGATGATAATGATAAGGAACACCTTATTTTTAGAGCAGAATCGTCACCACCTAATTCTTATTTAGATCCACCCTCAATAGCTCAACTAAATTCAATTATTGGGGAGGAAGAGAATGAAATAACTGCGGGTGAGGAAAGGAATGTTCAAATAGAGGATGTACCTGTTGTGAAAGAATTTGTAGATGTATTTCCAGAAGATTTACCTGGACATCCTCCAGAACGAGAAGTTGAGTTTTCCATTGATTTGATTCCTGGATCAAGGCCTATATCGAAGACCCCTTATAGAATGGCCACTGTAGAGTTATTCGAACTAAAGAAACAACTAGAGGAATTGAGTAATAAGGGATTTATTCGCCCTAGTGTTTCTCCATGGGGAGCCCCTGTTCTTTTTGTTAAAAAGAAAGATGGATCTATGAGGTTATGTATCGACTACAGGGAGATCAATGCTATAACGATAAAGAACAAGTATCCCCTACCTCGTATTGATGATTTATTTGACCAACTGCATGGAGCTCAATACTTTTCAAAGATTGACCTTCGATCTGGATACCATCAGTTGTGTGTGAAGAAGGAAGACATTCCGAAGACAGCATTTCGAACCAGGTACGGGCATTACGAGTTTACTGTAATGCCGTTTGGATTGACTAATGCACCCTCTGTATTCATTGATCTGATGAATAGAGTTTTCAAGGAGTATCTCGATGAATTTGTGGTGGTATTTATTGATGATATCTTGGTATACTCCAAAACCTACGAAGATCATGAAAATCACTTGCGCATTATCTTGAAGACTCTGAGGAGGCATGAATTATATGGGAAGTTTATAAAGTGTGAATTCTGGCTTCAGGAGATTTCTTTTCTTGGCCATATTGTCTCTAAAGATGGAATCTCTGTTGATCCTTCTAAGACCAAGGCAATCCAAGAATGGCCAGCACCTACGAGTATAACTGAGGTACGTAGTTTTATTGGCTTGGCAGGTTATTATCGACGTTTCGTCCAGAATTTTGCCCGATTGGCTAACCCATTAACGAAGCTCACACGTAAAGGGGTTAAATATGTTTGGACAAAAGAGTGTGAAGAATGTTTCGAAGAACTGAATAGAAGATTAGTCAATGCTCCTATATTGACTCTACCATCGGGGAATGATGGGTTCGTTATTTATAGTGATGCATCAAAGAAAGGACTTGGTTGTGTCCTTATGCAGAATGATAGAGTTATTGCCTATGCATCACGACAGTTGAAAATTCATGAACAAAACTATCCTACTCATGATCTCGAGTTAGCAGCTGTGATCTTTGCTTTGAAGATATGGAGGCACTACCTCTATGGTGAAAAATGTGAGATTTATACTGATCACAAGAGTTTGAAGTATATTTTCTCACAAAAAGAACTCAACATGAGGCAAAGGAGATGGCTTGAATTACTCAAGGATTATGATTGTACGATACACTACCAACCGGGGAAAGAAAACAAAGTAGCAGATGCTTTGAGCAAAAAAGACCATGGAGTTCTGAACATGATGAGAATTGAAAGGGATCCAAAGTTCATGGATCTAGTGAAGATGGACATGGGAATAACCAGGGAAGGTGAAACATCAATGCTTTCTCAAATGGTTGCCAAACCATCTTTACTAGAAAGGATTAAGAGTTCTCAGAACGATGATGAAGAATTTCAGAAGAAGATTAAAGCTGTGAATGATGGGAGATTGAGAGACTTTGTGTATGAAGATGGAATTTTGAAATTCGGGAAGAGACTTTGTGTTCCCGATTTACCTGATCTAAAAAGGGAATTGCTAGATGATGCTCATAGTTCCAATTTCTCTATACACCCTGGGAGCACCAAAATGTATAGAGATTTGAAGGAACATTTTTTGTGGGACAACATGAAGAGGGAGATTGCTGATTTTGTGTCAAGATGTATGGTTTGTCAACAAGTGAAAGTTGGAAGGCAACAGCCTGGAGGAGTCATGCAACCTCTTCCCATACCGGAGTGGAAATGGGACAATATTACGATGGACTTTGTCATGGGTCTACCAAAGACTCCTAGATGGAACGATGCAATATGGGTTATTGTTGATCGTCTTACCAAGTCAGCACATTTTCTTGCTATAAGAGAAGATCTACCCCTGGAACGTCTAGCAAGACTATACATTAATGAAGTTGTGAGACTTCATGGAGTACCCCTATCGATTGTTTCTGATCGTGATCCCCGTTTTACTTCAAGATTTTGGAAAAGTCTTCAGAAATCCCTGGATACTGAACTTCATTTGAGCACTGCTTACCACCCTCAGATAGATGGACAATCAGAACAGACTATTCAAACCCTATAAGACATGTTGAGATCTTGCTCACTTGACTTTCAGGGTATGTGGGATCAATATTTACCACTGGTAGAATTTTCCTATAACAATAGCTTCCATTCGAGTATTCAGATGGAACCATATGAAGCGTTATACGGAAAGAGATGTCGTACACCAACCTGTTGGGATGACGTTGGTGAAAGAAAACTTGTAGGCCCAGAACTGGTGGAGGAAACGGTGGAAAAGGTGAAAGTAATCCAAAATCCCATCAAAGGAGCTCAAAGTAGGCAGAAGAGCTATGCCGATAATCGAAGGAAGGATTTGGAATTTCAAGCCGGTGATTATGTTTTTCTGAAGGTATCTCCGTGGAAGGGAGTCATACGTTTTGGTAAGAAATGTAAATTGAGTCCCAGGTACATCGGACCTTTCGAAATTCTAGAACGAATTGGGGTTGTAGCTTACCGATTGGCAATGCCGCCAAGTCTCTCCAAAGTTCACGATGTGTTCCACGTATCTCTATTGAGGAAATACATGCCTGATCTGACGCATGTACTCACCTATGAGGAATTAGAACTGGAACCTGATCTGTCTTATTGCGAAGAACCTGTCAAGATTCTTGATACGAGAGAACAAGTGCTGAGAAACCGGACGACGCGTCTGGTAAAAGTTTTGTGGAGAAACCATAAGATGGAAGAGGCAACGTGGGAAACCGAGGAACTTATGATGAAGAACCACCCGAGTCTTTTCATGCAGTAATACCCTAGAAATTGCGAGGACTCAATTATTTGGAGGAGGGGAGAATGTAACACCCCAAGCTTCTACGGTACGCTTCTCTTTGAATAATGTGATAGCGAGTGTTGTACGCAACACCGAGTTCTAACACACCATAACTAATCAAACTAGCCGTTATGAATAGTAACACCTACTTTTTGAAATTATATATATTTTATATTTGAAAATGGACTTCATTTTTGGATTCGGAATATCGAATTTAGCCTAAGGTGAAATTTTGGTACATTTCGGATAACTTTCATATTTTGATGAATAGTGAAAATTACTAAATTTTAATTAAAAACAACTTTTTTAATCAAAATAATTAATAGTGATAAATTATGAATTTGAGTGGTTTTAAAGTATATTTAGAATATATTTTTACCATTTAATATAATTTTGGTCATTGGACATAATTTTACAATTAAACCGAACATAAACAAGTGTCAATCTTTTGATAGTTATTATCTCTTTAAAACACGCTTTTTGTTTTGACAGCGGGAATTAATTTTAAATTAATTTCTGCCACATCTGTGTTTTGAATTTAGGAAAATGGATTCCATATTTGGAATCAGGATGTTCAAATTGTGTAAATAGGTAACTTTTATTTTTAGACATTTTGAATAATTACTGCGGTAAATATTTTATTTACCATGGTTAAGGATAAATCCGGTAAATAAGGGTTAAGAAATAATATTATAATAATACTAAATTACCCTAAAATGTGTCTTAACCCTATTGGTTGATACATGGTCGACCATGGGAATCTTTGGGTCTATTTTGGGACCCCATGGATCCACTTGTAAGTGATAATGACACTTTATTTTAATTTAGTTAAAATAAATACAAAAATGACACAAGCATATATCTTTTAGAACAACAATTGTTACATAGGGTTATATATGTTGGAATTTAGATTATAAATATTCCTTAGAAAGATAAAAAGATTTCCTACATAATGATATTTTATTTATAATTTTTAGACATTAAATAAGTTATTTTATTTATGACACAATGATGATGCAGTAATTACTATAATAGTGAAAAATTAAAATAATTGATATTATAAATACCCAAATAAATATAATATGAAACTTTTAATGAATTAAACTAATTTTCTAGGATAATATGATATATTAGGATTGATTTAATTGACTTTTTGCGAAGTAATCAATCTGTTATGAGTTTCACAAAAAATCAACTATTGAATAGTGTCAAAATTGACATAAAAGAGTTCTTAAAACAAATATTATATTATTAATTGATATTAAATTCCTAAAAATCTAAGGTTCGGCCAAGAGACTTATATCATGATAGGTTAATCATTAATGGACCACTTGGGGGTCGCTTGGATGTATATATTAAGTTTATTAACAATATTATATAAAAATACAAAGAGACATTGTAAAAGTGAAACTAATTAACTTAGAGTTAATACTTAAAGATAAGGTTAATATAAGTACCCAAACCTGTCTACATTCTATTGGTTGAGTGGTTTTCGACCTATCCCCACCTTAAACTTTGAATAATCAACTTTGGAGCCTTTAGAAACCGAATATGAATTTATTATAAACTAATATCTCTAGCTTTTCCAAAGGTGCCCCTCACCCCTCTTATAAAAGGGCACTCCTCCTTCCCATTTCTTCACACCTTAAAAGGCTTTTGGTTCGGCCAAACTCTTCCCAAATACTCTCCCAACATCCCTCACTACAACCTAGAGGACTTATTTTGATCAGAAAGCCAACCTAAGGATCCCTTTTGGACAAATCAAAAGGAAGAACCCGAAGAAGAGGTAATGATTTCACCACCCTTCTCCAAGTTCATTTCTTCTTCCACTTCTTCTTCCTTTGTTCTTACCATTCTAAAATAATAACTCCAGTATCTCACATATACTGTGATGTTATTATAAATATGGTACAATCATATTCAGTATTCTATCCACCCTTTGAATAACATGTCACCATACGTGCGTACGTACGGCTTACCGTCTCCACGTCGTGGTG
The DNA here is from genome assembly GCA_963277665.1 of Viscum album. Lineage (NCBI taxonomy): Eukaryota > Viridiplantae > Streptophyta > Magnoliopsida > Santalales > Viscaceae > Viscum > Viscum album. Next base: position 1,750,905,105 of record OY728126.1, read on the forward strand.
TAATTGTTATTCAATATAATATTATTTGGATGGGTATAATAATGATGTGTAACTCATGTAAATAATAAATATAACATGTTAATGATTCTGTATATATGATATACCATCCATTTATATATTATTTTAATATAAAAAGAATGATATTGTCGCTCGTGCGTACGTACGGACTACCGTGTCCACGCACGCGATGAGATTCATTCTCCATCGTATCCATTCAAGTATAATTATCATTTGATGATTTAAAAATGATGTTTAAGGACTGGATATCATTCTGGATATGAATAAGATACAACAACCATGGCTTATGTAACAAAACATATAAAAGAAAATGAGTAAGTTAACTCCCGAAACGACGATAATTCTAAGATATTATTAACAAATCAATGTTAAAAGATCATATATGATATCATATTAATATATATGATTCCTGTATAATTTAATAACAACTATTTCACCATTATACAAGAGGTTAACCTACCCCAACCAAGGAAAAGTACAAGGTAAGGGTTTATTTCACAATCTCTTCATTATCTGAGGTTGTTTATACGTAATAATCTACTGGGATATCTTTATCATCCACATCCATGTTTCTTAAAAATGTATTTCAAAACATTTTTACTATTTACAAGAATATGGGTTAAAGTCATTTATACCCTTGTTTTACTTTTTATAAGAGGTTTATAAAGGAATCTTTCCGTCGTTTTCAAAACAAGGTCCTTTTTAACCTTTTCGACAGAATTGAGGTAAGAATGTTTTTTTTAACTTATACGGAGGGTGCGGTTATTTTACGCCGTTATAAAATCTTCAAAGCTTCCCTTACAAGATTATAAGAATATTTTCAAAGAAAATGTTTTATTTTATATGGATCTTAAATGATTTCAAAATAAAAGGAGATATTTCTTTAAAAAGAATTTTAATTTCATCTATGTCAACATCCTTTGATGGATTTTAAGATTATTTGAAGTTGATTTATTATGATACAAAACTTCTATATTGTATTGAAGGTTTTGTGATATGCTTGACTGTGGATGTGCTATTTTTATACCATTCATAGTTTATGGTGAAAGTATTGACATTTCGTATGCTAGTTTTAATACGAATGATTATGTTATGTTTAAACCTTTTCATATGGGAATGCATTGGACTTAATATATGACGGGTGGAGCCCGCTATAGCTCCTCGGTGCATCGGTAGGTCTCATGAGACAAACTAGTGTCTTGGCACAAGGCCTTGACAAAATCTTATTTGTAGTCTTGGCACGAGGCCTTGGCTATGTGGTTATGATAGTCTGGCATTATGCATTCCAACATTATGAAAGTGGTTATTGATTTTTTCATGTGATTATTCGATTAGTAGAATATCCATGTGAATAAGTAAATGGAATTATTTCATTTTATTTATGCCATACCATGTTGAAAGTTCATATTTAAAAGGCTTTTGTTTTAGTTATACATTGCCTTAAATGTTTATTCTTATTTATGAAAGTTTCCGCTATATTGTTATCCTTACTGGGCATTTGAGCTCACCCCTTTTCTATGTTTTATTTTTCCCAGGATGTGAAGAAGTAAGTTATGAATGACCTGCAGGGATTTTATGGGGGGTTAATAGTGTGGATTGTGGAAACATTATGTTGTTGTAGTAGTTTTTCATTTTATGATGTAATGTAAAACTTATGAATATATCTAGTGTTTCCAAGGCTACTAAACCAATCGGTCTTTCGAGATTTGATCTTTCTTGTGATCATGCCAATGTTATGTAATAATGCACCGACTCTGGGTAAATGGGGTTGGGGCGTTACATTTGGGGTATACTCTGATGATTTGGACATTGATTCGCGTAGTGTCCCAAGTACAGGAAGATAAAGCATTGTATATTTGAAACTTCTTTCTTACCCTTGCAATCACAAACATGGTGTCCTTCTTCTTCACACTTATAACAAACTCACATTCCCTTCAATAATTTACCAAGGTGATTCTTGCCACAGTTATCACATATGGAAAAATCCTTCTTTTCCTTCTTCCCTTTATCCATCTTTATCTCTTCTATCCTTTTCATCTCTTGCTTCCCTTCAAAGTCATAGTTTTCATAGAATTATTTACTTATCTTATTAACACATGATACTATTTCTTTATATGTTGAGAATACATGGGAGACTATCTCCCTTAAAAATGTTGGCTTAATACCATGAAAGATATGATCCTTCCTACTCTTTGGATCATACGTATTGCTTCAGTTCACATTCCTTCTAATGGGTGCCATTTCTATTCAATTGCATACACTATCTCAGTTTCTAAATTGCAATGAATAATTCCATACGTGTAAAATACCTAACGTAAATTGAACAATTTAGGGATATAATCCATAATCCTAAAAATATATTCTTTGAGTAAGTGTTTACTCATAAATCTTTTTATAATGGCTTGTAATGAAAATGTGAATTATCCTAAGAATATCCCCCAGGAGTGTCGAAACCAAAATTGCAGCAAGGCCCGTTGTAATGCACCAGTTCCCGTTTGAGTATAGATCAAAGAGGTGTATTCGAGTTTTAGCCCTAGGTACATCTATGCTAGACCTGCCTCTACCTACTCATATCCAGACAGGGATGTATGTCTTAAGAAATACACAAAATATCTACCTTACCAAAAATCCAAAATGTTCTTCTATACTAATCCTCAAAGTCTATATTAGAGTAGTGTTCTTTAATCAGAGTTTATCTAAATCTATTTCCAAGGTTGTTTCTAAACATCCTCTGATACCAACTGTATTGCCCCGACCACAGTTACCCAGAGTCGGTGCATTAATTTAATACATTTTCAGGATTACAAGGAATCAAGTCCCAAAGGAGCGATCAGTTTAGCAGTCTTGGAATAACAGATTACATACATTAATGGTACATTAAACTTTATAACATACAACAAAACATAAACAATCCTTTATGAATGCCATTATTCCCTTAGCTTAACCCTGCATATCAATCACAATACACTTCTTGGAATCCTAGTAAAAATAAAACATAAAAATGGTTAAGCTTAAACGCTCAGTAAGGGTAAGCAATACAGTGGAAGATAACATAAATATTAATCATGGCGAATAATTGAAAAAACATGCCTTTACAAATAATAAATATGAACACTTTTATTGAAGGAATATGAGCTGATTAAATAATTTCATAATAAAACATAATCATGGGTATTCTACTAGTAGAATGACTAGATTAACCTTAAATATTATTTTCACAACGAGGGAATGTATAATTCCAGACATTGTGAAACATTTGTTAAGTCCTCTACCAAGAAGTTTAAAAATGATTAAGGCCTTGGACAAAAACATATATCAAATTGCGAAAGGCCTCGACCTATTCCATGTCTTGTTTCCTCATGAGACCTACCAATGCATCGAGGAGCTATAGTAGGCACCACCCATCACTTACTATGTCCAATACATTCCTCGTATGAAAGGGTTGAAATATAAAATAAACATTAGTATTAAAACTAGCATAGGAAATGTCCATTCTCTATCCATAAATCTTGAATGGTATGAAATAAAACATCCATAGTCAAACATATCACACAACCTTTAATACAATATTGATGTTTTGTATCACAATAAATAAACTTCAAGAAAACTTAAAATCCATCGAAGTATGTTGACATAGATGAAATCAAAAACTTTTTAGAGAAATATATATTTCTATTTTGAAATTATTTAAAGGTCATATAATTATAAAAGAAAACATTTATATATGAAAATATTCTTATAATCTTGTATGGTAAGCTTCGATGATGTTATAACGTAAGAAAATAGCCAAACCCACCATATATGTTAAAAAAACATTCTTAACTTAATTTGGTGGAAATGTCATAAAGTATCATGTCTGGAAAATGACGGAATGATTCCTTTAAAACCATTTTATAAAAAGTCAAATAAGGGTATAAATGACTTTAACCCATAATATAGTAAATAGTAAAAATGTTTTGGAAATTTTTTTTAAGAAATATGGATGTGGATGATAAAGATGTCCCAGTAGATACTTACGCAAAAAGAACCTCGGATAATAAAGATATTGTAAAATTAACTTGTACCATGTACTTTTACTTGGTTGAGGGTAGGTTAAAATCATGTATAATGGTTAAATAATTTTTATTAAATTATTAAGGAACTATATATATTAATATGATATCATATATGATCTTCTAATATTTCTTTGTTAATAATATTTTAGTATTATCGTCGTTTCGGGTGTTAACTGGCTTGTTTTCTTCTACATGATTTGTTACATAAGTAATGTTTGTTATGGATAGGATGTATCTTATTCATATTCAAAATTATATTAAGTATTTAAAAATTATTTTTAATCATCAAATTAAAATTTGTTTTGAATGGATACGATGGGGAATGAATCTCATCGTGTTTGTGGAGACGGTAATCTGTACGTACGCACGAGTGACAATTTCATTTTTTTTGATATTAAATTAATATATAATTAGATGTTATATCGTATATAAAGAATAATTATAATGTTTTATTTATTATTTACATCAATTATACATCACTATTATACCCATCCAAATAATAATGTATTGAATAACAACTACACCACGACGTGGAGACGGTAAGCCGTACGTACGCACGTATGGTGACATGTCATTCAAAGGATGGATAGACTAATGAATATGATTGTACAAAATTTATAATAACATCAAAGTATATAAAATATTCTAGAGTTATTATTTTAGAACAGAAATAACAAAGAAAGAGGAAGTGGAAGAAGAAAGGAACTTGAAATAGGTGATGAAATATTTACCTCTTCTTCGTGTTCTTCCTTGTGATTTGATCAAAAGGGACCATTAAGTTAGTTTTATGACTAAATTAAGGCCTCTAAGATTAATGGAGGATAGTTTGGAGGATATTGAGGTAGGTTTTTTCTGAAACAAATTTCTCTGTAGGTGTGAATTTGAGAGAAGGGGAAGTTCCCTTTAATAAGAGGGGAGCGGGGCACCTTAATAAAAACATAAAATATTATTTTGTAATAAAGCAATTTTCGGTTTCTAATGGGTCAAAAATAAGTTATTTAAAGGATAAGGTTAGGATGGTTCGAAAACCAGTCAACCAATTGGTTTAATACAGGTTTGAGTCACTATATTAACCTTATATTTTAGATTTAACTCTTAGTTAAATAGTTTAACATTTTCGATGTCTCTTTGTATTTTTATATTATATGGTTAATAAACATAATATAAACATTCAATAGAAACTAAAGTGGTTCATTAATGACATATATAATATTATTTAATACCTTTGGCCGAAAATTATATTTTTAGGAATAGAATATCAATTAATAATATAATATTTGTTTTGAAAACTCTTTTATGTCAATTTTGACACTATTTGCTAGTTTGTTTTTCTTAAATTAATAACAGCATTATTACTTAGAAAAATATATATTTAATATACCCTAACATGTCATTTTAACCTCCAAAACTATTTTAATTCATAAAATGTCTCAAATTACATTTAATTAGACATTTATATTATCAATTATTTTAATGTTTTATTAATGAGGTAATTACGACATCATCATTGTGTCATAAATAAATTATATTCTTTAATGTCTAAAAAATATAAATAAAATACCATTATGTAGAAAATTTTATTTTATTTCCAATGAATATTTATATTCGAAAATATGACTTATATATAACCCTATTTAAAAATTAATTCACAAAAAGATATTAGTTTTTGTCATTTTTGCCTTTATTTTATGTTAATTAAAATCTTGTCATTATCATTCATAAGTGGCTTCATGGAGTCCCAAAATCATCCCAACTATGCCCATGGTGGGTAATGAGTTATAAAATAAAGTTAGGACAATATTTAAGGTAATTTTGTATTATTACAATATTCTTTTTACCTTGAATTTCCCTATTTACCTTTAACTGTGGTAAATAAAAGTCAAAAATTACTATTCACCAAAAATTATTTTCGTCTTATTGAACCATATTTTACTTACTTATATCAACCATGTCTCTCATATTTTTGAAATTCAATTCACAGAAGCAGTAAAATTAATTTTTATACAAATTTGCAAATGCTCTTAGGAGGTGTGTAAAAGACGGTAAAAAGTTCGATTAAATATTTATATATATAAAATTTTTATAAACTGACTCCAGTGTATTAAATTGAACATATATAGGTATTATGTATCTATTTTGACATAAATAAATTTAAATAAAATAAATATTTATTTAAATAAAAATTCAGTTTTATACAATAACTCAGTGTTTACACTATTCATCAAAAATTAAATGTTTTCAGAAAAATACCAAAAATTCACCCTAAGATAATTTTGATATTCTGAATTAAAAAATAAATTCTATTTTACCAATTTCAAAACATATAAGTTTCATGAATTAATTTAAAATTAATTCCCGTTGTCAAAACCAAAAAGCGTATTTTTAAGAAATAATAACTATCAAAAGATTGACACTTGTTTATGTCCAATTTCAACTTGAAATTACTTAGAATGAAAATAATTGGATTAAATGGTAAAAATATAAACTAATTATTCTACCAAACCATTAAAATTTATAATTAAGCACTATAAATTATTTTGATTAAAAAAAAATTTCGGTTAAAATATAGTATTTTCAATATTCACCCAAATATGAAAATTATCAGAAAAACACCAAATTTTTTTTAAAACTAAATAATTACGTCCCAATTATATTGAAGAATTTTATTTTGTAAAATTTAATATATAAAAGTTTAAAATATTGGATTTAAAAAGGGTTCTCAATTAAAAGGCTGTAAAATTGCATTTTTTGAAAAAATACTTCTTTTATCCGAAACAAAAAATTTGTTCTTACATAATGTCTAAGAAACACATAATATGGATTATAAAATTATAAATACTATATGAAGGTCGAAATTTAGTTAATACTATTCGTAATATCTTTTGAACGACTAGTTTTGTAAGTTGTGGTATGCTTGAACTCAGTGTTGCGTGTAGTGCAAGTTATTGAATTACTTTGAAGAAATAAAGTACTATGAAATCTTGGGGTGTTACATTATAACATGTGAAAAATCAATTTTATCAAAATATATAGACCTTATCACCAATAATGGTTGACTATTATTCATTTTTTTAGATTTATTGATGATAAGAATGTGGATCTAATTCATTCGTTTAAGAAACTCCATGTGTGTCCCCACCCCCACTTATAAAAGGCCAACCCATATCCTCTCCTATTAACATATAAAAACCCTTTTATTAGTGAATTCCTAAGATAATAAATTCTTTTCTCTGATAAGAACATTCCAAATCCATTTTTTTTATCTTAAATCCAAGTATAAAGGCTTTTTTGTAATCGTAAATAATTTAGCTAAAAATATATAATATTCTTAAATGAGAATTTTTATCTAATTTCTTCATCCACCTACATAAAATATTATTAAATTATAAAATTATAATATAAATAGTATCTAACATAAACATATATGTTATTATTTAAATGTAATAACACATATAAATATCCTCTTCATTCAAATTTCAAATTAAACCATCAATTGTGTGTACAACAAACTACTTCATCTCAAACAAATGTAATTAATTTTCTATAAACCCCATTCAAGGATTGATATAATGTTGTATTTAATAAAATTTTGATATTTATGATATTATTATTCTTATATAATTTAAATATCACATATACCTTCTTACTCTCTATTCTGTTTAATATACGATAACAACACTCATTTGTACGGAAGACTACCGCCACACGAAGTGATGTGAATTGTTTTTCACTATCAATTTAATTGAAATTTAATAAGGTTAAATTTAGTTATTATACCTGAAATATATAAAACTATTAAAATTCTATAAAATCAATATATCATATACTCCATCACCCTTTCATCTATTAATTGTATGATATCCTTGATTGTGTGTACATATGACTTATAGTCTCTATGAAGTGAGGAAATTTATTTTCTTTGCCCAAATTTTATGAATGGTTTTAATAATGAATATTTTAAGTAAATATAATATTCCTAAATTTATTATAATTCTATATATGATTCATTTATATCCTATGTAAAAAAATTGGAACATTCCTGATAAAACTTACATTAGAAAACAAAGAAATTAACACACAAAACAATGAAAATAGTGAAATATTATTAATAATTAGGTGGTAAAATTTTAGAATATGTTCATATATGATATTATAAATATCATTACGGTTCTGGTATAAATTAATAACATTATTAAATCCATTATATAGGATATTAAATAATTTTAATCAAAATGAAAGCGTGAGGTAACGGACTCCGTCTCAATTTACCTATTTTGAGGCATATTGTAATTTTTCCCTAAATTTATTCCATATAGTGTAGATAATATCAATATTACATGTAATATCATGAATAATACCATATTAATTATATTTTTATAATTAATATTAATTATTTTACCAAGGGGTATTTTCATGGAAATTTCCATGTTGTAAATAATTTCATAACTCAATTTATTTTCATTCGGTAATATTACTAATTCATTGTCATTGATTTCAATAAATTATATATGTAGTTAATTTGGAATATATTATATTTTAGTTAAACTAATTTTATCTGGATTTACATTTATTCACATAATTGATTAATTGATTAATTGTAACTTCAATGTTATGATCATTTTTTGGGATTTCATCTCAATTTCCCTTTCATTGAGACATATATGGTTATAGGAGAATATTCAACTTGATGTGGTGTATATAAATCCTCATTGAATAATATAACATGAATAGATATTTATTCATGGTTAATAAATATTTTTATGTTTATTATTCAAGGTTTTAAAATTCAAAAGTTATAAAAGGGATACAAATAATTTTACATTATTACTTCCCATTATGATTGTTTTCATTATCTTCATAAAATCACTCTTTTGGTTTAATTTTTATTTAAAAATATATTTCCTCTAAATATATATATTTTGGAAACATGGATATTACTATATCCTAAACAAAATTTCTTTTTTATGTATAGTGTTTACTTGGATTATAATTTGATTAAATTGGTAAATATTGATAAATATATATCCTTCAATCAATAAAAATATTATATGATAAGGAATATAGAATCATAAATTAAATTTTATATTTGATATATTAGGATGTATATTTATTATGAAGATATATGTGAGTCCTAGTTATAGATATTCCCTCGATGCATAACATATCATCTAAGACAAATCATTTTGCCAAATCAATTTTTTACCCATAGCTTTAAACAGTCATGTAAATGGTATACAAATAAGTGGTATCATAATTATTGAAATCATGATGTATAATAATTACGAAATTACATTTTTTATAATTCAGTTTTCATTATTATCCATGATATTTTCAGGATGATATAATCTCTATATGAATTTCATTCTCATTTTATTGATTAAATGGAATGTGTTTTTATTTATTTACATTACCATATTGATTAAGTCTTATCCAATTATGATAGAGATGTTATTTATTAAATGGAATGTGTTATTAGTTATTTAACATTACCTATTGATTATAATTTATTTATTCAAAATATATTTTATTGTACACAACCCTTACTGATTATTTTAGGTCCCCCTTATTTTCTTTCCTTTCCCTAGGATACAATAATTTTTTTGAATGTGTTCATGGATTCCAAATGTTTTCCATTACCATGTTTATTACATTATTCTAAATGTAAAATGGAAATCATGTATGTATATTTTTATCCAAAACTACTAAACTATTCTCTCATTCAGTATGTGCTTTCTTGTATCTTATGGTAGGGTAATAAAGAGCACACCAACACAAGGTTACTGGATTTGGGGTCATTATAATTGGTATTAATGGATTTTTTAGAAACAATAAGTTTTATATTAAATAAAAAATCATTAAGGAATATATTCCTATAATATAATTTAATGATAGGTATATAATAACATACAAATGTTTTGGAAAAAAGAGATTATGCAGGTTTGTCAAGAAATATATCCCACAATAGATACAATAAGTGGAAGTGGTTTATGAACAGATGTACCTTGGGGTAGTGACTCACGAAATGGTCCATGGGGTTTGACCTGATCATCCCCTGGTGTATATAAATGGTCCTCACTACACACCTATTTTGACACTCTAAGGAGTTATTTTTGGATAATTCCAAAAAGATTACAAACCATTATAACAGATTTAAAATTAAAATATTCCCCAAGGAAACCATTTTTTTGATTTTAATAATGGAAATGCATCAATTTTTAAATTTATAATTTCAATTATACATTAATATTTAAAATTAAAAATTTCATGGGAAAATCCATTATATGATAATTTTGGAAATTGAACATGGAAGAAAGAAGGGTTTGAATACTCATGGAAAATGAAAAGATTTCCAAACTAAGGATTCCAATAAAACAAGTATTGGATCTAAGAAAATAATTAAATTAATAGGGAAGAATAATCAGGAAACAAAAATCCCATTCTATGATGTAGTAAACTATTGTTTCACAACATTATGTTCATACGTTGGATCACTTCATGCGATAGAATCATTTATCCTTCGGTGGGAATACTAATCTAATTGTAGATGAGAAATAGATTAAGTATCTATTGATGATATTTTAGGGCTTTTGGATGATATAAATAGGAAAAGGTTACACTTAATATGTATTTTCTGAATGGGGATGCTGATCAATGGTGGTCATGGACCTAGAATACAAGGAATGAATAGGAAATAGAACACGTGGAATGAAAATAATTTAAGGATACATTCTTCACTAAATATGTCCCTTGTGAGAAATAATCTAAAATGAATAGAATGTTACATAAGATAAAATAAAATGTAGAAGGATTTTTTAGTGTGTGGGGGTACATTTACAATGATATCCAGGTATTCTATAGATTACAAATAAAACATGGAGTGGAAGATTGAATATTTCTTTAAATAGATTAATCCATGTCTTTGAAGTATTATTTTATCTCATGATTATGAATCATGTAATGAAATTTTTTTTATGTTCCATAAAATAAGGGAAGTAAAATATAGATCCTTCATGTTCTAAGTATATGATGAAAATAAGAGGTTAAATGAGAAACAAGAAAAAAACTTCATGAAAAAAGAAAAAGAGAACAATTCAATTTATATTTTGCGAGAACATTGGAATGAATCATCCTAGGAAATTTAGGATGGTTTGTGGATTTTTTATATGTTTGGAGACAATGTACATATAAATAACTAATGAAAAAAGAAGATATAATACACTATTATTTAGTATTTTATCTATAGGGATATAAAGCACTACACAAACAAATGCCCCATGAGTAAAGTTAATCTTCTAAATGAGAGGAGACGGGGAGAAGGAAAATATTATATGATCACTACAGATAAGGTGGAAGTACCCAATGATGTAGTGTCTGGTACATGAATAATTGATTAAAATTTATTTAAATCTATATTTTATTTAGGATCATTGTAATGTTTTATATATTTTATTTATTCTAAAAAAATGAGTTGTTTTATTATAACTTTATGAATAGAGTTTCTACTCCAAAATCATAGTTGAATTCCCATTGTTATAAGGATTTTTTAGGAAGTCCTTAGTATGAACCATAGACATGATTTGTTTAATGACCTTTTTATCATATGTATAGATAAATTTGAAATAATACTTAGTATATACTAGATTTCAAATTGTGAGTCAAAAATATATTTCAAGCAGAAGAAAATTACAATTTGTGATGAATATATTGAATTATATGTCATTAGAGGAAATAATTATCATATCCATCATGTATAGATCATCACCTAGTTGGTGTACTAAATTATATTCATAGAGAAAAAGAGAAGACATAATATTGGGATGGATAAGGTAATCTTCAAATAAAAGATGTACATATTGTACATCAATACATTGATATATATTCAAAGGAATTAATTGGACATATCATTGAGTGTGAAGTTGTTTTTTACACTAATTTAGTCCCTAATGAAAGTCTAATAATGAATACTCGCTACAAAGTGGCCAGTGTAGAATTAGTGGATTTTAAGAAACAACTAGATGAGTTTCATAATAATGTATTTATTCACTATTGTTTTTCATCATGAGGATACCATATTCTCTATGTTAAGAAGAATGATATATCCATGATAATGTTAATTTATTATAGGGAAACCAATGCAATTATTATCATGAAAAATTATCTTCTTCCTCGTATTGATGAATTATTAAATCTACTTAAAAGAGACCTATATTTTCATAAATTTACCATCATTCTGGTTATTATAAATTGTGATTAAATAAGAATAGAATTATGAATAAATATATCTTATGTAGGTATAGGCATTATGATTTTAAAATAATTAAATTTGGATTAACAAACACACCCTCTATATTTATTGGTCAAATTAATTGAGTAATCAAGGAATATCATGATAATTTAGTTGTTGTAATCCTTGATGAAATCTTGGTTTATTATAAAATATATATGGACCATGATAATCACATTTGGATCATTCTTGAGACAAAAATAATGAATATGTTATATGGTAAATTTAGTATGTTTGATTTTTAGTTTTAAGAAATTTATTTTCATGGTCATATTGCCTCTAAGGATGGAATCATAATTGATCTTATAATGACAATAGAAATTAAATAATTCCCCAAAACTATAGACATTCCTAAATTATGTGGTTTTGATTTGTTTGGAAGGTTACTACTGATTATTCATTCCGAAAGTTTCATGATTGGATAACACATTAACCATTCTTACACATAAAGGGTTAAATTTAATTTTGACAATGAAATAAGATGAATGTTTTGATGAATTTAATATGATATTGGTCAATGATTCAATTTTGAAAAACCCATCTAGATATGATGGGTTTGTGATATAAAATGATACATTAAAGAAGGTAAATGGTTTTTTAATAATATTAAATTATAATGTTATTTCATATGCATCATATAAATTGAAGACCTGTAAAAAATAACAAAATTTGATCTAGAGTTGGAAGCTATAATGTTTTTTTGAAGAATAATATACATTTCCTTTACAGTGAAAAATATTAGATATAAACAAATAAAAAATACCCAAATACATATTTTCATTGAAATAGATCTATATGAAAAAATGTTAATGGATCCTGATTATCAATGATTATTATTACATAATTCACTACCACCTAGGGAAAGGAAAAAAGGTAGTTGATGTTTGAGTAGGAAAATCAGGAATTTTTTACTAGAACGCGGATTGAAAAGAAAAATATATTCTGGATTATATTATATATGTATATTAAAAAAATTACAGAAGAATATATATTACTCCATTTTCAAATGATTGTGAATCCATATTTTTTAGAAAAGACAGATAATTATCAATATGATGATGAGAACATTCAGAAGAAAACTAATGATATGAAAAATTTTAATTAAGATAATTAATATGTAAAGATGGTATTATGAAATTTTGGAAGATATTATATAGTCCATATATACCAAATAAAAAAAATTTATTATTGGATAACACATATAAATAAAATTTATATCTACATACTAGTAGAACCATAATGTATAGGGATTTTTGGGAACATTTTTTGTGTGATAACATGAAGTGAAATTTAAATATATATCTTGGTAGAAATATTATAGCATGCACTAAAGAGGTTACTATATCAGGTATTGTTTAGTACTGTAGCAGCTGAAAAAATTCACTTATTTGGGCCTTCAGGCCACCCATTTGGTCCTTAGGCCCTTGATGGCATTCGAGCTACCCAAGGAATTCGGGCCACATCAAGGACTTAATGATACCTCAAGGCATTTAAGCCACCACATGGACTTTGGGACACATGAAATTTCAAAATAAAAGACTAAATTACTAGTAACAAGTCCCTAGATTAGGAGTGAGAGCATGTATATTCACCAGAATAGAGAAAATCAGACTTCAATGAATGAGAGTGTATGGCTTTGCCATCGGTATCTGGATTGTGCATCCCTATATAGGATAGCTAGCTGACTATTCAAGATAAGGTGGAGTTCTAATCAAGAAATAGATTCTAGATAGGGGAAGTTTCAAGTATTCATTGTCTAGGATGAATTCCTCTAATACCTTTGGGTCCTGTAATGTCACAAATCGTACGAGCCATGTACGAGTTCCCCTTCAACCCTTAAAAGGTGGACTATAGAAGATGAATAAAAAATGAATGCCTTAGGGTCATTCAGCTCAGTTTCATACAAAAATAATTCCACGAAATAACTTCTTAGTAGAGTTATTGAACTTATTCTTATTTCTATGTGGAAATGGGATGAGAATACTAAAGAAGTTTTCCCATGAATACCAAATACTCTTTGAAAGAATAATATAATATGTGTAATTATTGATTCCCTAACATAATCTAAACTTTTCCTTACTATATAACAATATTTAACTCTTGAGATCCTCATAAGGAACTATATTAAGGAAGTTTTAAGACTTCGTAATGATCCTCTTTTGATCTTGTCTCATTGTGATCCCCATTTTATAGTGAAATTCAAGAATAGTCTTATGAACGCTCTTGATTAAGAGATTAATTCGATCAATGACTACACTACATAAACTAATGGATAGTTTTATATGACTATTCAATCAATGGATAACAACGTGAGGTCATTCTCATGTGAATTTAATGGTATGGGTATAATTATTTTCATTTGGTTCAATTTTCATCTAACAATAGTTTATATTCAAGTATTCCAGTGGAACTGAATGATTAATTATATAAAAAGGGGTGTGATAGTCCAACATGATATAATGATGTTGGTAAAAGGAATATTATAGTCTATAATCGTTTTAAAAATAAAAAAAATTAGTTAACAACTATTCAGGATCATATTAAGGTTGTAAAAAGTAAGAAAAATAATTATTCTTAAAATAAAGGATGTATTTTAAATTATTAGGGAGATATAATATTTTATTGAATGTATATAAATGGGAGGGTGTTATAATGTTCATTAATAAAGGGAAACTAAGCCCTAGGTACATCAGACTATTTGAAATATTTGAAATAATTGTCGTTTTTTCTTATGATTTGGAAATTACCTAAGGTCTCTCAAAAGTATATGATGAGTTTCATATATCATACTCATGAAGTAGATGCTAGACCTAATGTATGTAACCACCAATTAGAAAATAAAATTAGAACATTATATATCACATGGTGAAAAATTAATCTATATTTTTTTTACTGTATAGCTATTATTGAGTAATAAAATTACTCGACTAGTAAAGGTACTTTCGAGAAATTACAATGTCGAGGAATCATTGTGGGAACCAGAGTATGTTATGAAGAATAAAAACACTCATCTCTTTAGAATGTAATATCAATGAAATATTCATGATGAAAATTTCTTATTAGGTAATAATGTAACACCCTCATAATTAATGATTTATATTATTTTAAATATATTAAACCTCTTGATTGTTTTTTTATGCACAAAAAATGGGTTAAAAAACAATATATAAACTTATAATTTAAACATGAAAATTATAACCTAGATGTTAAGATGGATATAATGAATAATACTACCAAAATTATAAAAATTATGGTTATAAATTTATTGTATATAAAATAAGAATCAGTTCAATGAAAAAAGGAATGTTTTAGGAAGGAATAATATTATTTTAAAAGGCGGTTTAGTTGTGCTTTGGGAAGTTAAATAAAAACTATTTTTTTTTCAATTTTTTGAAAATATATTTGATAAATTGAAATTATTTATTTGAAACAAAATATCAAAATTAACCTATAGTGAATATTTTGGGTTTTTTCCTTAAATGTTTCATTTTTCGATGAATGGTGAAAAATACTGATTTAAAAAAATATATTTAAATTATTTACTATGTGATTTAATATTATAAATTGGTGTTTTAGTTAAATTAGATGAATATTATAAAAAAATTGGGTCATTTAAATTATTTTAAAATTCAATTTTGAAATTAAAACCCTCTATAATTATGCTAATGTTGTCTTTAGAAACTCGATTTTCATCACTTCTGTAGGTATGATTTTCGATTATATTCCATCAATTCTCGAAATTTATATTTTAAAAATATTTTTATTTATTTTAATTTGAATAAGTTATAATATATTATATTTTCACTTTAATTTTTTAATATTTATGAATTAAAAAATTAGTAAAAATTAATTATCGAAGTTAACATAAAAATTAATTAAATGGGGGTTAAACTAAAAATACAAGGGTAAAAATGACCTAACAACTTGTCCAAAACCCATTGGATGTACATATTAAGATATTAAAACCTATAAGGTTGGATAATAACAAATTTTTTAGGATTTTGAAAAAATAAAAATGTCAGTTTAATCGATTCATTTCAAACATTCTATGTGTGCCCTCTCCTATAATTATAATGGCCTCTCAATCTACCCCCATAATCACACATAAAAAGACACTTAGTTCGTACTAGGAATTCCCAAATAACATAATTACTCTATTAATACAACCTAGATTTATTTTTTTCAAAAATATTACATATGAATAAATTTTTTGTAAACTAAAATAATTTATTGGGATAAGAGGCAACATTCTTAAATAAGAAAGATTATTTTATTTCTTTACCCACCTCCAGAAAAAAATCAATAAAAATAGTACCATAAAAAAGTATATTCCAATTACTGAGATATTAGTATGTCAATTTAATATCCTATCTATATATATCTAATTCCATCAAATGGGAAAGAGAATTTATAATTGGGTGTACCACAGACAACAAGCTCACGTACTGATATTATTTCATTACAATCGCCACATTTAAAGGATTTATATAATGATAGATATAACATATTAATATTATATTTATAATATTACTATTTTTTTAGTATTTTAATATCACACATAATTCATTATTTCTAACCCTTTTATAATACAATAATATCACTATTGTGTATGGCGGGCTACCACCTCGCGAAGTGATTTGAATCTTTTTTCACCAATGTTTTTTATGGAAGGAAATAAGGAAAAAATTAATGATTATATTTCATATATATAAAATTATATAAATTGTATAAATTTAATATATCATACTCCCCCTTACCCTTTCACCTGTTAAGGGAATGATATCATTTCTCCTGAGTACGTACAACCTATCATCTCAATGAAGCAATGTGATTAATTTTCCATGATAAAATTTTATGAATTGTTATAATTGTGTATAAAATGAATAAATATTAAATTTATAATATTATTATTAATTATTAGGTGATTTATTTATAACCTATATACAATAAATGGAACATTCATGATAAAAACCGCATTGGAAAACAAGGTAATAAACACATGAAAGAATGAATACAATGAAATATTATTAAAAATGGGTAGTAAAATGTTATACTAAGGTAATATATGATATCATAAATATTATTTTGGTTCTATTATAAACTGATAACATCATTAAAACCATTATAAAATAATTTAAAAAACTTTTGACAAAATGAAATCATGTGGTAATCAACTCTATCTCAATTTCACTTTACGTAGGTATATTGTATTATCACACACCTATTTTATTTTATATGGTGTATTATCATAACATTTTAAATGTAATATCATAAATCCTTAAAAAATCATGGTATATTAAGTATCAGTTTCAATTAATTCATCCAATGTGATTTGAATTGAAAATTACCATATGGTAAAGAATTTAACAACTCAATTTCTTTTGATTTGGTTATATTACTTCTTATTGTGTTTTGTATTCCTAAATTATGATTACAATGAATTTTGAATATATTATTGTCTATTTAAATTTTTTTAATTTGATATACATTTGATGCCAAAAAATTATTTACTCAATAATTCTAAATTCAATGTTATGATCATTATAAGGGATTTCGTCTCAATTTTCATTTCATAGGGACATATTTGTTAACATTCACGTATTCACATTTATGTGGTGCACATACAACCCTATTGATGCATTTAAAAATAATAAATAATTATAAATGATTATTATGGTTTTTTCATGTTTATTCTTTAAGGGGTTATACTTTTATAGTTACTAATGAGGTAAATATTATTGTGCATTCTCGTTTTCATTTCGGATTATAAAATTTCTCTTGAAAAAATAACTTTTTTGTGATAATTTCTCATTGGAGACTAAATTTATCTTAAATATACATATTATTATATGATTTATATAACTATTTTTTAAATTATATATCATTTTTAAATATAGGGTCTACTTTGAATGGTATTTTATTAACAAGGGAAATATTGATAAATCAGTATTCTTTACTCAATATAGATACTTGATTAAAATTTATTTTAACTAATCATTTAAAATAATTATTAGATATATGTGTAATGATTTAGACCTGAAGATATTGGTGTGGCCTGACTATAGATAGCCCCTAGATGCATCAACAAGTTTCATGAGAAAAATCAGGTGTCATATCAGATGGTTTTTTACATATTGTTTTAAAATATCTTGTTAAAGGTTCTAACATTAGAGGTATCATGATTCATGATATTATGAATTACAATAAATATTCATTTCCTTAATTAATAATTATGTTTTTATTATTATCTATTGTATTTTCACAATTATATTATCTTTGGATGCATTTCATTCTCATTTTATTGATTAAATGAAAAAAAATCGGTTATTAACCTTCCCGTATTGATTATCCCTTATCCAATTATGATGGTTAATTTAATGATTAAATAAAATTTGTGATGATTTATTTTCTAATCCATATTGATTATTATATATTTATACATTATAGGTTTCATTTTGTTTCTCCCTTACCGAGCATTTTTAGCACACTTATTTTGTTTCCTTTCCCCATGATAAGGAAAACAATTCTTGGAATGAGTTCTAGGAAGAGAAATGTTTTCCAATACAATGGTTTTTAATTTATTCCAATTGAAAAATGGTATCATGTATGTATTTTTTATCCAAAACTACTTAATTATTCAGTTCTTTGGGATGTTATAAAATATAAATTATTCAAAAATAATGAATTAAACACTGGATTCAGATTACTAGAGTTTGGGTCATTAAAAATATTTGTAATATAAAATCACCACACTAAGAAAAATATATCAATAGGTGAATCTTTTGAAATATTTTATTGGTTCGAAGATGTGACATTGACACCTCTTCTTAGACTAGGAAAATAATATTATCACATCATAGTGTGTTAATATCTTTACATATAGGAACCAAATTACATTAATCAAAAATGTTCGATATCAAAACTACATATTTAGATAGATCCGTACACACAATATTCATAGGATCTATTGTAGAATCAATGAACATTAGAATCATTGATTCCTTATAACTCATAGATCCTTTACTATGGTATAATACATATGATTCTTTCAATTTTGGATAATTCTACTCTATTTGAAATCTTCTGTATATATATATATTTCTATCTTTAATACTAAATCCGCATATTCTCCTTAAAATATGAATATGTATTTAGTATTACATGGATAATTCATGATTATATTCAAGACTATAACAACCCAAATTAAACAAACATTGATATTAGATCATAGTTATGGGGAAAGTTTCATACATTAGAGAAACACACACCCAAATAATAGATTAGTTTAGTGCCTCTAGAAACATTAAATCATAAACAACTGGTTCATAACACATCTACTGTCAAGACCAAAAAGTTCCAAATAATTTTTTTTTCTTAAATACATTAGAATTTTGAGAGTCTTCAAAAATTGATGGTGCGTAATTCTGAGGCCCGGTGTGCCCGAAATCAATTTCTGATGTTTTTTTCGGGTACATTCAGTAATCGTATGAGTGGGTTTTTATAAAATTTGAACCGGTACTCATAATTGAAATCGGAGGGCACCATTGAACTCGCAACGCTGATATTCCCTTAAGAAGACTTTCACCTCGGCGACAGTGGATCGAGAATAAAAGATAGTTTTTGGTATTTTAGTGAAACAATTAAATAAAAATAAAGTTGTGTAGATTTATTTTTATTTTGTTGGTTAAAGCCTCTACGTTGAAGTTGGAGGTGGGGACCACCACACCTTAACCTCCCATGAGATGTTATGGTGGTGGGGCCCACCAAATTCTAACCTCCTCTTCATGTTTATTATGGTGGGGACCACCTGGGTTTTTAACCCCATTAAAACATCCCATTAATGGGGAGAAACCCTCAAACTTCCATTATGTGTAGGGGAGCCTCTTCAACTCCACTAACACTTAATTATTCCAAATCCTCTTCATTAATTATTTGAGCCAATGATTTAAATTAACTATTTAACCCATTTTAATTTTGTTCCAACAATTAAATAATAGATAAACTCAATCTATTATTTAGGCTTGGAATATTCATCTTGGTGGAACTTTTGAAGGGAGAGATCTTAGGGGGAAAAGATATCACCAACGAGGAACGATGAATGCGTTCTTCCCACAAAAAACGCTGATGAGGAGCGTCGTCGACTTTCTTCCTTGGAACCTCTTTCAATGTAGGAATTCTTCAACTCTGAAGAGCCAACACACAAACCGACGATCATGTAGGGGTTCAATTTCATTTATGTTCTATGTTCTTATTTTCATTCAAAATGAAGAATGAGGATGTTTTCCTTTTGGGAGTTGGTTATTGTGATTCGTTCTTTTGAACCGATTGCTATCACACTAAACGCAGAGGGTGCGGGCCAAAATAAAATGGCACGTATCCCTCCATAGATCTATTTTGTGATGTTCATTGGCATCGTGATGAAATGACGAGGTGACGAAGGTGATAGGCAACGACCGCGATACCCGCAGTCTGTGTAACCCGCGCCACCCTCATGGCATTTCAGCTGAACCAGCTGCCCGGCCGCCTGCCGGCCTCCTGGACGCCCTCCGGCCTCCCGGCTGCCCGAGAGCTCGCCGGCCTCCCGGCCGCCCCTCGGCCCCCTGGCTCCCGGCCGCCCTCCGACCTCCAGGCAACCTGGCCGCCCGCCGGCCTCCCGGCTCCTGGCGCCTGCCGGCCTCTCGGTCACCCTCGGCCTCCCGGCCGCCCCTCGGTCTCTCGGCTGCCCTGCCGCCCGCCGACCACCCTGCTCTCGGTCGCCCTCTAATCTCTTGGATCTCGGGCTAAGCCTCCCGAGCAGCGCCCCTCATGGCTTCTGTCCGAGATAGCCTTCTAGGTCGAGCCGCCCACATCGCGCCCCTCGCGGCCCCCCAACCGAGTCGGGCTCCCACGACCCTCGCGGCACTCCGGGCCGAACCGGCTCCACGCCACTGGGTCGAGCTACCTACGTGACCCCCTCCTAGCCGAATGACCCTCGTGGCCTGCTGGGCTAGCCCTGGTAGGCGGGGTCAACCTGAACTATGTCGACCCAGACTGGGTCAGGCCGGGTCGGTCCGACCGGCGCGGACCGGACCCGGGCCTACTACCGACCCTTTACTTTCTTTTGGCCATATCTTTGGAACCGGACGTCCGTTTGACGAACCGTTAGTGGTACTGGTAATCTTGGAGAATGGGGGTACATTTGAATATAACCCACAAGATTTTGGGGTATAGTTAAGATATTGTTAGGTTGGATCGTGCACGAATCCAACCGAGCCCCCCGAGACTAAAAGGCTAATAACTCACAGACAAGGTATCCTATTGACGCATCGTCAATTGCATTGAGACCTCTATGACATGACATACCTTTGAGATACTACTTCATGGGAGTTCATGAAATTTGGAGTTTTAAACAGTAGGTCGTGGAGTAGATCTTTCTGGTGACGAGCGAGTAGAGTGCGGAGACCTAGTAGCTGGCTGAGACTTGATGACTATTGACCGATTGACTCAGAGTGACTCGACTAGACCAGTGGGGAATGCCATGGTGTTGTGGAAGACCCACTGAGGAGGAGTTAATGGTTGTGGTGGCAGACCCACGGTACTCAATAGGATGAGTACCTCTGCAGGCTATTAGGGGGAGTGCCTGGTTGTGGTGGCAGGACTATTGTGGGGAGTGCCTTTGTGACGCAGCAGACCCATGGTACTCGACATGAGGATTACCTCAGTAGTCCAAGGTTAGTGGGAATCTTCTTTGTGTCACATCAGACCCACTGTACTCGATAGAGGAGGAGTTATCCAACAGCAGTGGTTTCGATAATGTGAACAAAAAATCATGTTTGATCTGAGTTAGTATATTCTATTTTTACCTCATGATTGAGATGGATTAATTTATAACATAGGTTTATGTATGGTAATATACCTAAGTGGGGTTATTTGTTGATTTATTTCCTTGTGGTTTATCCTTGTTGGATTTTGTGATACCTTGAGGGTCTCGGGGTCCCTACTGAGTATCGTTATAATAACCCCTGCACAGGTTATTCCCACACCTCATTGTGTTGGTTGCAGAAGGCAGAATGCACTGCCCGAGGCTGAGATTACCAGGACAGGATGGTACCCAAAGGTGGACCTTACAACGAGTCAGTACATGGAGACGACTGACAGACGTGGAGTGCTAAGGATGCTATCTGTATCTACCCATCAGGTATGAATCCTAGAGGATAACCAAACTGCTATTTTTCCTTCCATAAGTTGTACTTGTATATCCAGTTCCTTGTACTTTACATTCGTGCTTGTATTTCCGACCCCTTTTACTTTTTAGCACTCTTCTGTTATAAAGTTTACATAGTTTTTTGTATCCATATGTGTGCTCTATTGTGTGAATTTCAGGTTATAAATGTATTTCCTTTACAGTTTTAGGTAATTACAACTTTGGTGCTAGTCGCCATCCGCTGGCCTATGGAAGGCGGGCTTGGGATAGTCACGGAACAGGCCTCGGGGGATGGGTCATGACAAATTGGTATCAGAGGATTCGGTTCTACCATAGAATTTAGGACTCTGGACTTTCTTTTCTATGAAAAAATAGTGTTAAGAGTAGTGACTATGGTTCTCAGTTTTGGGAGTCCAGTGTTGGTGCAGTGGCTGACGTATCCATACACCCGGACCTTGACTTCTGATTTCCGAATCATTGTACGAAAACACTAATTACGTTTGTATTTTCAAAAGTTTTTTTTTAATTCAACTCAACTAGGTCAGCTCACAAGGTTTAATATTTTGGTTGTGTCACATATGTTTCTTTTTGGATTCCTCCCCATGGATGACCAGCTAGAGTCCTAAGAGTTGTACGCACAGATATCCCACTGAGCGATGAGGCCTTGGTACATGGCCCTTTTCCAGTGGAGGCACCAGCGGTACCAATTCCCGTTGGGCCACCGATGCCACCAGCCCTAGCAGTAGACGATGCATGCAGCTTGAGCACGTTTCATGAGTTCTTGTGCCAGAGGCCACCCAGGTTCAGGGTAGAGACAGACCCACAAGCAGTTGAGGATTGGATGGAGGCTATGGTGAGAGTTTTCCTATTGGTAGGGACACTAGTAGAACTCATGGTGATTTTTACTGTCGGCCTTCTACAGGCAGCAGCGGGAAGATGGTGGATCTTGATTTTCTAGGTACATGACGAGATGACACTTCTGTAGGCAGACATCGAGAGCCTGTTTTGGGTGGAGTTTGTCAAAATGACTCTTTTCGTAGTGTGCATACAGAAGTTACTTCGTCTGTAGAAAGGCAGCATGACTGTAGCTCAATACGCAGCGAGGTTCACAGACCTCTCACGCTACTCCACCGATATGGTAAATGACTCTTTCTTCAGGGCCCAAACCACTGAGCAAGGACTCAGGAGGGAGATCAGATCTTCGGCGATGTCACTTCGCTTCCCAACGCAAGATGGGGTGATAGAGAGAGCCCTCTTAGTGAAGAGTTTCCTTTCCGAGCTTTCTCCAGTAGCGAGATCCACCACCAGTCCACATGTAGTGGAGTCTTATGCAGCTGTCAGCAAAAAAAATCCATAGAGGTCCAGGAGGACTAGACTAAAAGGTGGATGAACGCATGACTCGGAATTAGTTGTGCGGGGAACACGGAGTAGAGAAAAAATTCTAGGAGCGGGAAATGTCTCACATGTTGTGGGAAGGGTCACATGGCTCGTGACTATCTGACCCTCCATTCGGATGATCAGTAGATGATCGAATGACCGCCTAGGTATAGAAAGAGATTCGATTGAGGTGATATGCAAGGTGCATGAAGACGTGGTAGAGGAGCTGGTTGTGCAGCTGGAGGTGGACTCCATTATGAGGTGTTACCCCCACCACCACAAGAAGGTCCACCCCGACCATATGGAGAATTTGTAAAGGTGAGGGCTCAGCTCCAGGAATTTGAGGCTTCTGATCATGGAGCTCCATAGATGATTTGATGTAGGATCTATGACTACTCCACCATAGCTTTAGTACTTATAAGAACAGGTTCTAGCCATTATTTTATTTCCACTTCCCTCGTTCAGAGCTCAGAGATTCTGATGGAGCTGTTGGCTTGATCTTTTCAGCTAGAGACTCCTACGGGAGAAGATTCAATGATTACGCACTTGTTCCTGTATTGTGAGCTTACTCTAGGAGGCGAGACCTTCAGCTGGGATTTCCTAGTAGCTGCGTCAAGGCCTTATAATGTCATTTTCGATATAGACTGGTTATCTACAGTCCATGCTCTGATTGACTGTATTAGGCTCAAAGTGTGGTGTGTCCACATGGATGAGACCAGGTTTACCTTCACCGGTGAGAAGCGAGCCTTTTTAGTAGAGGACGAACTTACCCGGAGGAGGGGGCGGCTGATCACTCATTAATTGGCCTGCCTTACCCTCCGAGTAGTTGATGTGGAGAGTCTGAGCTATCCTGTAGTGGTGGACTAGTACACGGATTTGTTCGCTGATGATTTACCAAGTCTACCTCCTCAAATAGAGGTGGAGTTTTACATTGACTTATACCTTAGGATGTCACTGATATCTACTCAAGCATATCAGATGGCTCTCGTGGAGCTACACGAGTTGCGAGTATAGGTGGAGGACTTGTAGGGGAAGGGATTCTTCCGGCCCAGTTTTTCTCCCCAGGCAGCCCCAATTATGTTCTCCAATAAGGAATATGGGAGATTCCGGCTTTGTGTAAACTAAGGGCTCCTGAACCAGGTGACCGTGAAGAACAAGTACCCACTCTCAAGGATTGAAAACCTCTTTGATCAGCTGAAGGGATCACGGTGGTTCTTGAAGATAGACCTCAGATCAGGCTATCACCAGCTTAGAGTTCGAGATAAGGATGTGCAGAAGACAGACTTCAAGTGTTGGTACGGCCACTAAGAATTATTGGTTATGACATTTGGTGAAACCAATGCTCCAGTAGTGTTCATGGGACTCATGAACAAGATATTTCAGTCGTACCTTGATTGCTTTGTCGTAGTCTTCATTGACGATATTCTGATCTACTCAACTACTGAGAAAGAGCATGCCCACTATTTGTAGGTAGTACTGGACACACTCCAATAGAACCATCATTATGGTAAGCTCTTGAAGTGGTAGTTTTGATTCAAGAGGTTCTCTTTCTAGGATATTTCATATCGGAGGATAGAGTTATAGTGGATCCAGTGAATATTGAGGTAGTACTTTCTTGGGAGCTACCCAAGAGTGTTACAGAGGTATGGAGTTTCCAGCATTTAGCTGGATATTACCAGAAATTTGTGCCAGATTTCTCCATAGTTGCAGCGCCACTATAATCCTTAATGTACAAGGGAAACCCCATTGTGTGTTTGGAGAGATGCCAATAGAGCTTTCCAGAGATGAGGTAGAGGCTGACCAGTGCCCCCATCTTGAGGTTTCTAGAGGAAGGCGTAGGGTACATAGCTTATTGCGATGCATCAGGGACTAGACTAGGATTTTTCTTTATGAATGAGAAAGCATTGATCGCTTATGGTTCAAAAAAATTGATACATCATGAGCAGAACAACGTTACCCATGACCTAGGGTTAGAAGCAGTGGTCTTCACCTTGAAGATGTGGCAACACTATCTGATGGGGGAGCGTTTTACCGTGTACTCTGATCACAAGAGCCTCAGGTATATCTTCTCTGAAAAGGACATGAACCTGAGATAATGACGTTGTCTTGAGTTCCAACTAGACTATGACATCGAGACAGTCTATACTCCTAGGAAGGGGAACGTTTTTGTAGATGTAATCAGTAGGAGATCTGGTATATAGCTGCTTGGCAAGGGGACAGAGCAGCTGTATACCATACAGATATCCTTTGTCGATAGAGATAGACCATCCATTCTTTAGTCTCATATGGTCACTCCCCCACATCTTCAGCGAGTTAGGGAGGCGCATCATGGGGATTCTGACTGCGAGACAAGACAAGCTTAGATATCCACAGGGCATGAACCTGATGGATTTTTTAAAGAAGGGGAGCACGTCATCCTCTTTAGAAGACGTACCATGGTACCAGTGTCACTTTAAGAGGAAGTGTTGAGGGAGTTCCACACATCCCCTCTTGTTTTAAATCCAGGAGTGGTGAAGATTTAACAGGATCTCTGACAATAGTACTGGTGGTCGAGAATGAAGAAGGCAGTTGCAGAGTTTGTCTCATGATTCCTCACTTGTCAGCAAGTGAAGGCAGATCATTAGGTACCAGTAGGCTTTGTTCAACCTTTAGAGGTTTTAGAGTGGACATGTTATGGGATATAAATGGATTTTGTGACCATACATCCATGTACATCCATAGGTCATGACTCTGTTTGGGTGATCGTTGATCAACTCAACATGTCATCCCAGTTTCTACTGACCAATGAGCTGGGTTCAGTAGAGAGCTTCAGATGCCTCTATGTGCAGGAGATTGTGAGTCTACATGGAGTATCTTCTTCTATTGTATCTGATCATGACGTATGATTTTTTTCCCGGCTATGGAAGGGGTTGTAGGAGGCTTTTGGGACACAACATCATCTAAGCACCGCCTTCCATCTTCAGACAAATGTTCAGACCAACCAGACCATTCAGACCATCGAGGACAGGCTGCATGCTTGTGACCTTGACTTCGGTCGCAACTGGGAGGATCACTTACCTTTGGTAGAGTTTTCATACAACAACAACTATCACTCCACCATTGTGATGGCCCTTTTGAGGCATTATATGGGCGACCTTATAGATCACCTCTGTGCTGGACTGACCCAGGGGGGTCAGCACCCGTGGGACCATAGATGGTACGGGATACCACAGAGAAGGTAAAGATCATATAGGAGCGGATGAAGACTACAGAGAGAAGGCAAAAGTTGTATGCTGGAAGGAGACATAGACCTCTGGAGTTATAATATGGTAACCAAATCTTTCTACGCGTCTCACCTCGACATGGTTTACGAAGATTTGGCCGAGGTGGCATGTTATCTCCGAGATTCATCGGACCTTATTAGGTCCTCAATAGAGTTGGCGAGGTGGAATACAGCTGAACTCTTCCACCTCAGTTGCACCAGGTGCACGACATCTTCCACATATCCCAGCTGAGGAGATACGTGAATGACCCTTCTCACATCATTGAGCATGGAGAGCTATACGTCGATGATGGGGAGACTTTTATAGAGGTTCTAGTAGAGATTGAGGATCGATAGGAGCGGGTCCCACGTGGATGGTTGATACCTCTGGTGCATGTTCGATGGAAGAATGGGAACCTCCAGGAGAGCGCAAAGGAGTGGGAGGCTCATATGCATTCTCAGTACCCCCACTTGTTCCTTTAGTTCGAGTTGTAGCTTATGGGGATGTAAAGCCCTGAGGTGGGTATAATGTAAAGTCCCGGTATTTCTGTGAAAAGTTTTTCCTTAAGTACATGGGAATTTTGCGAGTCCATTAAAATTGACGGCGCATGATTCTGAGGCCTAGTGTGCCCAGAATCAATTTCTACAGTTTTGTTTGGGTAAATTCAATAAATGTACAAGCAGGTTTTTATAACTTTTGAACCGGTGATTGGAATTGAAATTTGAGGTCACCGTTGAACTCACAGCACCGATATTCGATTAAAAATACATTCACCTTGATAGTAGTGGGTCGAGAATAAAATATAGTTTTTGGGTTTTTAAAGAAAGAATTTTATAAAAATAAAGTTGTGTAGCTTTATTTTTATTTAGTTGGTTAATGTATCCATGTGGAAATTGGAGGTGGGGACCACCACACCTTAAACTCCCTTGAGAGATTATGGGGGTGGGGCCCACCCGAACCTAACCTCCTCTTCATGTTTATTATGGTGGTGACCACCTGGGTTTTTTACCCCTTTGAAACTCTCCATTAATGGGGAGAAACCCTTAATCTTCCATTAAGTGTAGTGGAGGCTCTTTAACTCCCCTAACACTTAATTATGCCAAATCATATTCATTAATTATTTGAGCCAGCACTTTAAAATAATTGTTTAACCCATTTGAATTTTGTGCAAATAATTAAATAATAGATTAAATTAATATATTTTTTTGGCTTGGAATATTCATCTTGGTGGAACTTTGGAGGAAAGAGAGCTTAGGGAGAAAATATCTCTCCAAAAAAGAATGATGAACGTGTTTTTCCAACGGAAAACACCAGTGAGGAGCTTCTTCGACTTTCTTCCTCGGAACCTCCTTCGATGTAGGAAGTCTTCAACTATGACCAGCCAACACACAAACCGATGATCAAGTAGGGGTTTAATTTCATTTCTGTTCCATGTTCTTCCTTTATTTCAAAACTAAGTACGAAAATGTTTTCCTTTTGCGAGTGGGTTGTTGTGATTCATTCTTATGAACCGATTGTTATCACCCTAAACGCGGAGGGTTTGGGCCAAACAAACATGTCCCATCTCCCTCCATAGATCTCTTTTGTGATGTTCTTTCGCATGGAGATTAAACGAAGAGGTGACGAAGATGATAGGAAATGACCGTGATACTCATGGTCTCTGTAACCCACGCTGCCATCATGGTGTTTTGGGCGAACTGGCTGTCAGCCTCCTGCCAGCCTCCCGGTCGCCCGCTGGCCTCCCGGCCCCTGGCCGCCCGCTGACCTCCCTGCTCCTGGTCCATTTCACGAACTATCCACAATGCTGGTAATCTTGGGGCATGGCAGTCCCTTTGAGTATTCCCCACTTGTGTATTGGGTATATTTTAGATACAGTCAGGTTGGATTGTGCACAAATCCAACCGGGCCCCTGGGACTAAAAGGATAATAAATCACAGACCAGACATTCGATTGACACGCCATCTATTGCATTGAGACCTCTATGACATGATGGACTGTCGAGATACTTCTTCGTGGGACTTCATGACAGTTGGAGTTTTGAATAGTAGCTCGTGCAATGGATCCTTCTGATGAAGAGTGAGCAGAGTACGAAGACCTAGTAGCTAGCTTAGACTTGATGACTGCTGACCGATTGACTTGGAGTGACTCTAATAGCCCAGTGGGGAGCGCCTTGTTGTCGCGGCAGACCCATGGTAGAGGAGCACCATCTTTTGGTGGAAGACCCATGGTACTCGACAGGAGGAGTACCTCTGTAGCCTATTTGGGGGAGTGCCTGGTTGTGGCGGTAGACCCACAGTGGGGAGCGCCTTGGTGACACAACAAATCCATGATACTCGATAGGAGGAGTACCTCAGTAGTACAAGGTTAGTGTGAAGCACCTTGGTGTCACGGAAGGCCCACTGTACTCGGTAGAGGAAGAGTTCTCCCACAGTCGTGGTTTCGATAATGTGAAAAAAAATCCTCATTGAGCTGAGTCAGTAAATTTTGTGTTTACCTCATGAGTGAGATGGATTACTTGACAACTTAGATATATGTATGGTCATATACCTAAGTGGGGTTATCTATTGATTTCTTACCCTGTGGTTTATCCTTCTTGGATTTTGTGAGACCTTGAGGGTCTCAGGGTCCCTACTGAGTATCGTTATACTCACCCCTGCATGGGCTATGCCCGCACCTCATTGTGTTGGTTGCAGACAACAGACAACACTGACTGAGGCTGGGAGTACCATGACTAGATGGTACCCGGAGGTGGGCCTTACGATGAGTCAGTACACAGAGGAGACTGAAAGATGTGAAGTGATGAGGAGGCTATTTGTACCTACCCTTCAAGTAGTAATCTTGGATGATGACCCAACAGCTATTTTACATTCTTTAAGTTGTATTTGTATTTCCAGTTCCTTGTACTTTACAGTCAGGCCTGTATTTTTAGCCCCTTTTACTTTTCATCACTCTTTTGTTATACAGTTTTCATAGTGTTTTGTATCCAGCTCTATGCTCTGTTGTGTGCATTTCTGGTTATAAAGGCATTTCATTCCCAGTTTTTGGAAATTATGCCTTTGGTTCTAGTCGCCAGCCCCTGGCATATAGACGGAGGGCTTGGGGTAGTTATGACACAGGCCCCAGAGGAAGGGTCATGGAATCTACTTGTTTTCCCGCCTATTTATTCATAACTATAACAATTTTTAAATATCACAATTAAAACCTTTATTCGCATCCTAGGGATAGGAATCCTAATAATGGGTAATCTCTGATTCCCTTTAAGGGTAACAATGGACGATAAGAAAGGATAAAATTAAAATAAGAGTATGAAAACACGAGGATACCATTTAAAGAATATACCCTATAAATAAAAGTTCATATACATGAGTCATGGAATAATGATTGGAATTTCATAATACATGGATCACTGTGTAAAAAAAAACCAGAGCCATGAATGTATAATAATGGAATAAGAGATGGAAATTGTTACATACAAATAATTTTATAATATCTTATATCAATGATTCATACCATGAAAGTTATAGTATGATAGGCTTGGGTTAATGTTCTGTGTATCTACATCATGATTGGGATGTCCTCCCATGTATGTACTAGTTTCAGTATTTTTTTAACATCATATGTACCTTGTTGTTTTGGGATTATGATGTTCTCCCATGTCCCCTCTTGTTGTGGGATTTGGATGACCACTTTTTTACCCTATTGTTTGCGGGCTTAGGTTGACCTCCAATAAACCCTATGATCCCATGGAAATTTTATCACTAAAAAATGCATTGGATGAAGATATAGGTTCCACTAATAAAATAATGAAAACCATAAATATGTTTTCTGAAATAACATTAATCATTTATCATATCATAACCCATATAATGAAATGGGTTTCATCAACATCATTCAATCATAAGATCACCATGGAAAAGAAATCAACTTCATAAATATCAACCCTTCACAAATATAAACCAATCATAGAAATAATAAAAATGGTATTTTTGGGTCATTAAAATAGTAAAATATATGTAACATCAGATGAAATTATCTAAGATAGAAATATTGTATTGAAAGATCAATTGAAATAATTCATTAGGAGTGTATCCTTTCATCTTTGAAAAAGACCTTTTAGATCGTACAATTTTTGGAAAACCTTTTCCCTAAAAATTACCTTTTAATATTATAAAATAATAATTGAAAACTACTAAAAATTCCTTTTAAGTCTTTTTTTCCTTAATATTTATTAGTAGGTCATTTAAAACACTTGTAAAACATTCTTAGAAAACCGTATTTTGGAGGAACTCGGATTTTAGACCAAATAAAGAATAAAATTACATAAAATATATAATTTCACTAAAAATATGACAATTATTGTCAACGGATGTCAAAGGGTAATATATTCAACTAATAAAATAATATAGGTGCAAAAAAAAACATGTGTCTCAAAAAAGGTCAATTGAGACAAAATTACCTTACAGATTTGGTAACATTTGAACTATATACCCCATGAAAGAGTGGTAATCAAATGGATATTTAAAGAAAAATCAAAATTAAGGGTAAATATCATAGACAAAATTCATGTGTTTTATATACACCACACAAAATATATATGTGGTGGGCATGGGTTTTATCTCTTGGAAAATAAAAGTGAAACAGAAATCCCTTATCATAGGTATTAACATCTATTATATACATTGAATATTTTTATATAAAAAGTATAATTTTATTATAAAAATACCAAAGAACCATATTTATATAAATAATACAATATATTATTTACTAATAACCTTATATTAATTTCTTTATGATGATTCTAGGCTAACGTAATGTTCGGGTAATAACCGCTTTGTTTGTCATTCTTGTTTTGACTTCTTATCCCTGTCCATATTACAAAGATCATGATTTTTTCATCTATATAATTATATAACATATATAAATATCATATATATATATATATATTCAGTATATATTTATTATTGGCGAATTATAAAAATTAGAGATACAAAATAAAATTGACTGTTCATGGAGATGGTAGGCCGTATGTATGCATGTATGTTGTTTTCATATTCTTATCATATTAAATGAAAGAAAAATATGTGATGTATTATCATTAAAGAATAATTTTAATGTTATATATTTAATATATATTAATAAAATTTTCATAATTACCATCCATGTGAAATATATATGGAAAACGAATCACATATCATCATGGATACGGTAAGTGATATGTACTCATGAGTGACATTATCATTTCCCAAAACATTTACATAGTAAAGATGTAGATATGATATTATAATTAAAAAAATTTAATTATATAATAAATATCATATATAAATATTTAAAAAACCACAATTCCCACTCAAAAAATATGCCGATGTTAAATGAATTGTATCGCTACATGGAGACAGCGAGTCGTACGTATGCATGAGTGATACATTCACTTATTGTTCAATGAATAAATTGATGTATAATAGAAAGTTAATAATAAAAATAAATTTTCATAATATATAGGATACATTCATTATAATTATTTTATATATATCATATAATTATAGTTGGTATGTATGAGTATTGAAAAAGAGTGATCGGTTAGAGATATTACCTCTTCTTTGAAACAACTCCTTTAAATACACTCTACATGACTCGCACGTGGGTATTTTGGGAATACTAGAACCTCTATAATGTGTCTAGGGATGTTTATAATATAACTTTTAATAATGTTTTCTATATATAGGGAATAATGTAGTGAAATTGGATGCGGTAAGAGGTGAACTTTTGAAATGCAGGTGAGGGGAACTTTTCAAATTTCAAAATATATTAATTTATAATGAATTAAGTCTCTATCCAAATAACTCCATAGGGACATTTATTAGAATATGAGATGAAATAATATTTTCAAATCATACAAAAATTATTTTTAGATAGGTTTTGATGTAAGTTTTAAGATTATATTTTTTATCATCCCTCGGTTAATGTATTTTAATTAATCCTATGTTAACAAAGCTTTTAATATTAAGAGAATGTTATTTTTTATATATAAATTTTAAATTCAGACATAAATGGTCAATTTATGATATTTTCACCGTATATCATAAATATTTAATTATTTGAATTTTTTAGTATTTTGAAATATTTTATTAAAATATTAATTTCATGAAATATCATTACTATCAAATTTAAACAATTAATTATTTTCATTTTCAAAAATATCATAACCACATGGTATATTCAAACCAAAAATATTGACTAAATCCTAAAATTTCAAATTCATCAATTAATTATTTAATGAAATTATTTATATCAAATTATATTTATTGAAATTTTTTTAATATCATTTATTCGGTATTTCAATTAATTATCAACTATTTTATCATCATAGTATAAGCTGTTTTGATATTTATGTATTTATTAAAAAATAGAAATAAATTATGATTATAAATAAAACCACATTAGCTTTAAAATTACAATTTATTTTCGAATTTCTATTATGTAAAACCTTATCTTAAAATGATTGAGTTATTGAAAATATGAGTATGAAATATTTAACTTTTCATTAAGTAAAATATAATAAATATATAAATCTCATCCAAGTGCATTAAAAGGGTAATAATTTCAGCCTATTTATTATCTATATATAAACCCAGTTATCCAATGAAATTATGACAATTTAAGGGTATTGTTATGTTATTTATAAAATTATTTTTTCCCTTAATTACCAAATTTACCTTTTACCATGTGTAAAAAAATCTGTAGAGTTACTATTCAAAATTAAAAAAAATAAAAGAAACATATTTTATATAATTTGAACCCTATTTTCCATATAAAAAATCTATTTTTAAAAATTCAAAACACATAAGTTTCATATTTAATTTTAAATTCATCTTGTTGATGGGGTGAGAAAATGAGTTATTAATGTTAAAACATGCAAAATATTGAAAAATTTGTATATCTAAATTCAATGTAAAATTAGTTCTAATGTCCTAGATTATATTAAACAATAAACATATGATATAATAATACGTTAAAACCAATCCCAAATATAATTAAATGTTATAATGTTGTCAATGAAAAAGTTTTTTTCAAAGAATATTTAGTTAATTTTTTTACTATTCATCAAAACATGAAACATATCAGAAAAATAAAAACAATTAAACCAATGTAAATATTTATATTCCTATTTTATGTAATAATTTTAGTTTTTCAAATGTAAGATATAATTGTTTGAAAAATTTGATTTAACATTGGTTCTCTATTAAAAGGTGATAAAATTACCCTTTAAAAAAATATAGGTTTTTATGCATAAGTTTGGGTTGGTTTTTATCTTATTCAAATATAATATATATGATGTATATAAATTTTTTTTAATTTAATATATAAAAAATAAATTTCATAATATCATTCTATGACATTAAATAATTTACTTTGTTAATACAAAATGACTTTGGGAGCTTAAAAAAGTAAACAATTTTCTTTTTATTCCATTGGTATATATTTTTCATTTCTAATTAATATGTTATCAATAAATTCATGTTATGAAACCTATATTTTGATAAAATAGTTAATACTATTCATAATCACTAAATCAACAGCTAGTCTATTATCTTGTATATATAATAATAAAATTATCCTTTATAGAAACTCAATGTTCAGTGTAAAGCAATCTAGGCCAATGTTGCAAGTAACATAAGAAATAAAAGAAATAGAATTGTTTAAAAAATTATAATTCATAAAAATATCATGGTGTTACATTATACTCCCTAAATGAATTCCACCCAATAAATTCATCTAGGGTATCAAAGGATCAATACTTAAATGTTTATTAAATAGAAATCCACATCATAAAAAGGAATTATAAAACATGATTTTAGGAAGAAAAAATTGTAAAATTATGGTTAGCCAAGGTAAATCATAACTGGGTTCCTACGTAGGATATCATGGATGAAAATTTGGGCATGGGGGAAAAGAATTAATAATCATAAAGATTGATAAAGATCCTTGATTATAAGAAGTTGGGTGATCGGGAGAAAGTTAACAATCACAATACCATAAAATAAAAAAGTTTTAAAGAGGTCGTTGATGTCATCAATAATAATTATAATAGGAAAAAAATTAATTTAATATCATTTTACTAATGTTGAGTAATTTTTAAAAGTGGATATACTTATATGATTGCAACATAATTTGTCCCCTTGTTGTGTGTTGATCAATTTCCACCTCATGTCTCATTGCATAAAATGAAGTTGAATTTATAATTCCTTAATAGTTACCAGATCATGTGATTCATAAATATAATGATAGGATATTCCATATATCTTAATCAAACAAAAATATCAGAACAAGTTATTAACAATGCATAAATCCACCTTTGGTGAGATAATACTCTAATTTCACAAACATTGTCAGAACATTAATTAAAACTTCCCACAGATGTATGACCTTACAATCATTCCAAATGATGAAAATAAAAAACATTAGAAATAAGTTCACTCAATTAGATTAATAATTATCTCCCAAATATTATAGGATATTTAATGGTTTTCAAATTCTAAAGATATTTATACCTTCATCATGTATACTCTTGAAACATAGTATTAATCGGAATTTCTATAATTGTTTTTTTAAAAACAAACATGTTTTCTTATTTGAATGTTTATTGGATATATTTTTATGTCCAAACAGTTGTAAACATCATCCATTTCAGAATAACACACTTATAAACAAATCCTTAATTAGTTCTAGGGTAACCTGTATCTTCCAATTAATCATATCCATTATATATTTACCCAAACATTTTTATCATAAAATAATGATCATATTAAGGGTTCTATTTCCATTAATATGTTGTCATCTAAAAATACAACCATATCACCTCAATATATTTTTATGGTTATAAATATTATCTTCTAAAATCCTTGAGGACAATCTATAGTGAACCAATCCATAGATTTTTCATTATTCATAAATACCATAAAATATTTCTATAAAATTATTCTTAAATTACAATATATAAACAATTAATCATTACCCTACTTCTTTTTCATATTTCGCATTTCTAATAGTGGTGACAAGATATTTTCCATTCCCTTTAGAATTAATAGGTTATTGATTTCTGCCACCATCGTTAACCCTTGGATTTTTTCATTGATGAGAAGAATTCCCATTTTATGTACTAAAAATGAAATTATCTGCGGGGGTCCATTTTGTGTAGCCTTCTATAGATTCAAATCATTAGATAATTCTTTCCCTTTATATCGATATTCAAATACCTGATATAACTCTTTCACACACTAGAATAATTTACTATCACCCTTAATACAATGTCCTCCATGATTTTATTCTCAATGTAATCATAATGAAAATATCATCTTATTATCACCGTAGTTATTAGGGTTTCCATTGAATACTACCATTATTCTTTTATCATAATCGTGATATTGATGGTAAGCCTCAATATCCTTCATTGTAAGAAGAATATGAGGATGGTACTTACTAAAAAATAAGTCCATGAACTCATCCCAATCCATTTTATAGTTTTCTTAGTATTCTTGATAAATTTAACCATTTTATTTGATTCACTTAATAATAATTAGGTTCCCAATATAATTTTATCTAAATCTGAACAACGGAGAATAATAAAATATCACTCAAATGGAAAAATCCATTTCTCCTTAATTTGTGGGTCACTCCTTCCACTAAATGAAGGTTGATATTTCCTTAAGAAGGATTCAAGAAAATATTGTCCAATTCTTTGGTTGTTTGGAAGTCTAGTTTGATTCATTGATTGATACAGTTGTGTGGTCATAAAAAACATTTTTTATCCCATATACCATAACATTAGGTTTCTTAGGAGGTCATTTGTTTTGTTTCCCATCGTATTCAAAATTAAGATGGTTCTATTATGTTCAATCTGTTGAAAAGTGCAACATTATAACGTGAGAAATAATAATAGTGGAAAAACTCATAATCAAGGGAATACGTATTTAATCTATAATAACATAGGTATAATACAAGGTTTTTTTCCATCATTACCAAACATCTAAGATTATAACCTATATTTAGAAATATCTTATGGGACATCTGTAAACATATCCTTAGAAATATCTCTTCGGATCTCACTAATGTTTTTTCATCATAGTTTCCAAAGTATTTTTAAACCATTACTCAGTTACCAACTATAATGAACCAAATGTAATATATTTTGATATTACATCATTTTTCTATTGAAAATTTCATACATTATACAAACACACTCAATATGGCCATATTATTTTAGTGCCTTGATAAACTTGGAAACATAAAAAGATTCTTTAATAACATTTCTACATATTATCATATCTATTTCTTAATTAATAGAAAACTTTTTGAAAATTAAAACTTAATACCTTTCTTCACATTATGGGGAAAGGAAACATAAGAAAGGGGGATTTTAAATGATCAGTAAGGGTACAAAAGGAATTCAAGTATGCATAACATGAATATAAGGGTATAAAAACATTACCATAAAATTTAATGGTCATACCTTCAACATCAAAGGTCATATACCCGAGTCATGCAATAAATATTGTAATTTCATAATAAATTATGTATATGATAAAAAAGAACATAATCCATGATATTATAATAATTTCATAAAACATGGGAATTTAGGCATAAAAAATGTTTAGAATATCTTATTTCAATTATTCCTACCAATACATTCATAGTATGTTAGACTTGGATTAATCACCCATGTATCTAATTTTGGATTGGGATGACCTATTATGTACCTTTTAGTTTTTGTTTTAGTATGAACAATCATTTAACCTCTTATTGTGGCATTAGGATGTCCCACCCCATGTACCCTCTTGTTAGAGGCTTTGGATGAACTCCCGTGTACCCTCTCTTTTGTAGTGTTTGGATTACCTCCTGTTTACCCTTTGAAATCATAGAAAATTTATCATTACCCAATGCATTGGTGTTAGATATAGGTCCTAGCATCACATAAGGAAATCCAGACATAAGTATGGCATAAAAACATAAATCATTTATTATATCATAACTCTTGTAATGGAATGGGTTTCATTGACATCATGTAATCATTACATTACTGTGGAAATGAAATGTGTTTCATAAATATCATTTCATCATAAACATAAACCATTCATAGAAAGTAAATTAATTTTATCCATGTGTTATAACCCTAGTAAAACATAATAAATAAAATATAACATTGTCTTATATGGACAAATGATTTTGAAATATCACTTTAAATAATTATTAAGGAAAATATCCTTTCCATTTTTAAAAATTATTCTTAAATATTAAAATGTTTAGAATAAAATTTGCATTGAATAAAAACATAAAAAACCTATAAAATAATATTTTAACCATATTTTAAACATATTTTATATAAATTTTCCTTAATAATTATTAAAATACCATTTAAAGAAATTTTAAAATATTTTTGGAAAACATTATTTTGAAGGAACATAGATTTCTGAGAAAATAAAGAATAACATTACCATAAAGTTATAATGACATGAAAATAATTATATTAAAGATAATACTTGTAAAAGGGAATTATAATCACCTTGGAAAATGATACATGTGACTAAGATAACATGTGTCTTAAAGAAAGTAAATTGAGACAAAATTACCTTACCGATTTAGTAACTTTTGAACCGTAAAACCCATGAAAGAGAGGTCATAAATTGGATATAAAAATACCCATAATATTTAAGTATATATGTAATATAATATATTCATTTTCATTATAAACATTACATCAATGAAATAGGTGGTGATCATGGCTTATATCATGCCTAAAAAAAGTGAGATAAAAATACCAAACATTATTGTTGAGTTCCTTCGTATACATTCGATACAAGTGTACAATAAATATAATTTTATTATACATCCACCAAAGAAAATTATTTATATATATAATACTATATATTATTTACATATAAAATTATATTACTTTCTTGGTAATGATTACAGGTTAAAACTATGTTTTGGGTAATAACCACTTTGTTTTTCATTATTGTTTGGACTTGTTATCCTTGGTGCTCTTACATAAATCATGATTCCATAATCTATAAAATTTTAACCATGATATTGATATAATATATTCACACACACACACACATATATATATTATATTTATTCTTGGTGATTCATAATTTATAGAGATAAAAATAATAGACATCGTTCTTGGAGGCTATAGGTCGTGCGTATGCTTCAACACTGTTTTCATTTTATTTTCATATTAAATGAAAGACAATTATATGTTTTATCAACATTGAATATTAATTTTTATGTTATTTATATCATATATATCATATATATTCATTACATTCATCCTCATTAATAAAAATGTAGAATATATATGAAAAATGAATTACACCACATCTTGGAGATGGTAAGCCATACATACACACAATGGATGTTATCATTTACCGAAAGATTTAGGTGGTAAAAATGTTGATATGATATTATCAATTAAAAATTATAATTAATTCAAAAATATAATATATATAAATAATAAAACAATCCTAATTACAAACCAAAAAATTAAGCAGATTGAAAATGAATTGTATCAATACAAGGAGATGAAATGTCATATGTATGCACGAGCGATACATTCAATTATAGTTCAATGAGAAAGGTGTTCTATAAAAATGTTTTAATAATAATTATTAAAATTAAGAATAATTAAGGTTATTAATATATTATTCTATGATAGATATGATTTATTTACGGGAGGTATAGAAGAGTATAAAAAGGGGCTAATCAGTTATAACAATAACCTCTTCATCAAAACGGATCATTTAGATCTCATCTAAAGGACTCTTGATTTTGTATTTTGGTAAGACAAAAACCTCTAAAATGTTGATAAATAAATGGAGAATATAATTATTCTGATATTTTATACATAAAAGGATCAATTTGTTGTAATAGGATGAGGGAGGAGGCATCCTTTTATAATGAACATGTGGGGCACATTTTGAATTTCATAAAATATAAAGTTATGATAAATCCATTCTGAATCAAAATCCCTCAAAAGGACATGGATTTAAAAATAATATTATATAATGTTCTAATATCATCAAAAAATAAATTTTAGATATATTTCTATGTAGGTTTAAACATTATAGTTTTTATTAGCCCACAGTTAACCTATTTTAATTTTAAATGTGCTAACAACATTTTTAATGTTAATAGAATGTAATTTTTACATATAAAGTATAAATTTGACAATCAATGGTAATTTTATTATATTTTAGACCATATAAAATCCCATTTCAAATATTTAATATTTTTATGGATTTTAAATAATTTAAGAAATTATTTCTTATATAAAATATTATATTTGTCAATTTTGAGTGTAATGATTATTTTTATTTTTTAAATATATCATAACAGAATAATAGAATCTATAAAATTATATAAAATAATACCTAACATTTCATAGTAATAATTTACATTTTTTATAAAATTAATTATATCAAATTATATTTATTTTAATATTTTATATATAATTTATTTTTGTATTTCCATTAACTAAATAATTACTACATCATAATTATAGAACCATTGAAGTTATTTATTTATTTCATAAAAATTAAAATTAAATTACCATGATAAATAAAAGAGTTTTCTATTTGAAATTAATAATTATAATCGAATGTATCATCTATACGACCCTATATTAAAAATTATTGAATTATTGATATTGTAAGTATGAAATATTTTAATTTTCATTAAATAAAATATAATAAATTTGATACCATCATTGAAGTGAACTAAAAATGTTATAATTTCGGCCCAATGATGATTTTTTTCTACACCCACTCATCTAATAAAATTAGGAAAAGTGTTAGGGTGATTTTATATTATTTATAATATTATTTTTACCCTTAATTAACCAGTTTACATTTACCATAATATTAAAAGAATTATTAATGTTACTATTCATAATGTCCTAAAGAAATAATCTTATTTAAATAATTATTAACCATATATTAAAATTTTGGTATCCATTTATCAAAATTCAATACACATGAGTTGCAGTAACTAACTGAAAAAGAACCCCATTGATGGGGTGAGAAAATGAGTTATTAAAGTCAAAACGTGCAGAAGATTGAAATATTTTTATATATAAATTCAATGTAAAATTAATGAAACTTTCATATAATATATTAAATTATAAAAAACGGATCTTATTATAATTTAAAACCAATAAAATATATAATTTAACACTATCAATAAATTTTATAGAATTTTTTTCAATTAAATTTTAGTATTTTTTACTAATAATCAAAACACGAAACTTACCATAAAAATACCAAACATTTAAAAAAAAGTAAATTTTTTTATTCCTAATTAAAGGAAGCAGATTATTTTTTTAAATATAATATATAAAAGTTTCCTGAATAGAATTTTATATGGGTACATCATTAAAAGGCAATAAAATTACCATATAGAAAATTTTAGGTTTTTATGAATAACATTGAGTTTGTTCTTATCTTATACCTATAAAATAAATTGGATGAATATAAAAAATATACGATTTAATATATATAATTTATATTTCATTAATATCATTCACTTATTTTAATTAACTAAATTTATCAAGAAAAGCGACGGTTGGAGCATAAAAACAAAACTATTTCTTTTATATTCAATTGTTATATATTTTTCATTTATAAGTAATTGGTAACCAATAAATTTATCTTATAAACCTAATATTTTCATTAGTTAGTTCATTCTAATCATAATATCTACGTTAATGACTAGGTTATTATTTTATTTAAATAAGAATAAACTGATGTTTGTGAGAAACTTAGTATCGTGTGTAAGGTAAGATAAGACGGTGTTTCATGTAACACAAAACATAAAATAAATAAAATGGTTTTAAAAAATATATTTCATAAAAATATCATTATGTCACTATGATAGTCCAATATTATTCTGCTTGCCTTCTCAATATCTTGTTTCCATTCTCTTTGTGTGTGAAACCACAAGATAGGTAAATAGGATAACATACGAGAATAATTTTAGTGCAGATGAATAAAAAATCATATTCACCATCTCTCTATCTCCTCATGTGTTTGATAATGAATTTTATAAGAGAGATGTACACATTTTGACACTAGAAAGAATATCATCTTAGACTATTCCATACTGAATCTATTTACTACAAAGTCTATATATAGACTCAAACATAGTCTAAGCATACTCTTAGATCTAGGATGAATGATCTTGATTTCTAGAATGCATGATGATTCACCTATGTCCATCATAGATAAGGAATTTTTAAACCATTTAATAATAGAATATATTACTTGTCTCACATTTCAAATTATTAATATATCATTAACACAAACTTCAAGGAGAATGATTTTTCTGCCACTAATTATTTATCGATACATGGATCACATTCATTCTTTATGAAACCAAAATCAATTTTGGCTTCATCAAAGTGAATGTTATTTTCTATTCAGGATTTCATCAATCCATAAATGTATTAATGAAACATTTTTACATTATTATAATTATTTGGATTGAAAAATCCTATCGTTATGTCCTATACATATGTCTTCAACATTGTGTCTATTAAGGATGTTTATTTTGCAGTCGATTTTCAAAAATATCTCAATCATCGAATTCTATTATGGAGAGCTAAATTATAAATAATTTTATCATAAAAACTGATGAAAATGTTTATATATTGTATACTTCATGAAATTGTTTAAACTATTTTTAAAACCAGTCACGCCTTTATTGGATTTGGAACAAAATAATATTCATGGGATACATATTTCTTAAGAATGTGTATCATTTCTATGAATAATTATGAAAGAGTCTAATAATATATTCACTCCAAAATTTCCTTATTGTATACAATGTATCCCGTGAGTGCATGAATTTACCACCTACCACGTCATTTGTATTCATAAGATTTAATATAATGATTTGAAAATGTTTATTGAATATGTTTAATGTAATAAAAAATGATATGTAATTCAGGGGTTTCATGTAATGAAACATGACATGTCCGATGTGGTATTAATCCATAGAGAATAAATAATAATCTTCTATATAATGTGATTTCTATCATGGGATTGGGTGTCATTCCAAAGTAAATTATAGGTGATATTGATCATGATTTTCATTCAATTTTTTCTAAAATTTCCTTCTACCTATACCTTTATTTTTCACATATAGTTAGGGAACAAGCATACATATTGATAGATGAGAATCATCGTGATAATATCATGAATCATTCATTAATTGGATCACCTATATAGTAAAACACCATTTGTTTTTTCTACTATGAGAATAATCAATCTATAATCCATCCGAGAAGACATTGGAGGAATCAAGATAAGAGTTTTATGTAATCTCACTTTTTCATTGTTCTTTGTTTTCACACATTTTTTGACTATGATGATCATTGACCAGCATATAATATGGGTTTATTTCCAATACCTAGTATCAAATGATGAAACCTAAATATACATCCGTAGTATTTGAGACAACATCATAAATATTTCAATGTGTTATTATCAATACCAATTTAATATCACGTTAACTTCCTTATTTATGGTACCAATTTCTTTTAAACGATAAAATAACGAGGGACCCTATAACTCCATTGGTTGAATAATGGTAATTTTGCTACATGATTAAGATGGACATGTACGACAATATTATTTGATAAAAATTCAAGGGTTTCTTATTGTGGAAAATAGAGAATAGTTTTTTTCATCAAAATGTTTCATTGGGAGTAAATTAGTGAATGGGTTGGGTGACTCATACAGACTAGGGCTATCATGATCATTTCTAGCATGGAATGGACTTTCATCAAACATTCAAAGAATTGTAGGCACATGTTGTACAT
Source organism: Viscum album (assembly GCA_963277665.1). Taxonomy (NCBI): domain Eukaryota; kingdom Viridiplantae; phylum Streptophyta; class Magnoliopsida; order Santalales; family Viscaceae; genus Viscum; species Viscum album. Next base: position 1,750,949,137 of record OY728126.1, read on the forward strand.
CCATTAATGTATAATTCCCTATTTAATGTGTTCGACAGTGGAAATTACATCAGTTAAAAACATTTTCATTTACATGGAAGCACTCAAGAGGGAAATTGATTTCCATCAATACCACCCAATGTCAAAGTACTGTGATGTCTCTCTACACTATGGATTTTTCCTAATTCAATTCCATATTAATTATTCTTACACTAATCCACATCAAATTCACCAAATATGATTCTCATGGCCAGCATGCCTTTAAGCTTGGTTGTTTTCCTTGTGATAACTAGTTGCACGTAATTCTTGTTAGGGGACATACATATTTTTGGAGAAATAAAATTAATTGTTTATTATTATAAATTAATATATTTTATTAATTAGTTATAAATTATAAGTTTTATCCTTGATTAGAATTCATTTTTACATTCTTATCAACATATTAAATGTTTGGGGTTTTTCTTATATTTAATAAAATTTTAATATGAATATTTATTTCATTATATTAGTTATGTTTATAAATTTTTTATAAAATTTAATAAATGTGTATTATTTATTTATATTATAAAATTATTCACTATGATGTATCCATGCATTCCATGCTAGGTATGGCTCAATAAGACTTCTTTTTCATTCACATTGATAATAGTTTTTTTTAAAATTTTTTCTTTTTTTTAGTATTGTTGAATATTGTTTTTCATATTTGATATTATAAATAAATTATCATGAAATGTATAATAATATATGTATCCCTAGTTGGAGGGAATTTTGGTCAGAGAAACCATCATCCTGGAGGCTAATAATTTTTATAGAAATGTGATGGTTTGGTTGTCTATCACTTCAGGCTTACTATTATTGAGTTTTTCAATTTCATAAAAATCAATTATAAAACATGGAAATGTTCACCTACTCTATGGATAAGATATATTTCGATATTTAGGACTGTACATGGATGATTTTTAGTCTTGTAAAAAAAATTTATACATTGTAAAAATGTACACATTAATGTAATTAGAACACATTATTTTTGTTGACTAAATAAAAAATCCAAAATTAAATCAAGATAAGATTATTATTCACAAAGGAATATAATAGAGTAAGATAAAATATTTCACAAGATTAAATGGTTATAAATTTAATTTTTATATGATGTATATTATGTTTGTAAGACTTTTAAAAATAAAACCTCTCAAAAAGTAAGTTTGTGTTTTCATTCATAGTGACAAATTACATGAAATCAATTATCCATCTTGGTATTTCATAAAAAAGATAATTTACCATGGATTATCTTGTGTATGAAATATAAGTGATATATGACACTAGAAAATAATTGGGTTTGTCATGCCAAAGATGGATGTCATTGGATTGCCTTTTGTTTGAATTTTTTTGATATTTTATTTATGTTATAATTTTTTGGGAAATCATTGAGAACAATACTATAGGAATATAATATGGTTTATCTATATAATGGAATGGGTAAAGAGTCACAAACTCAAAAGTCAAACAATTATAACTTTTAGGATTATAATGAATATTTACTGATATATTAATAGATTACTTATGTGTTACCCATGTAATACATGATGAAATATATATATCTCAGGTCACTAAATATGTATGATTTGTAAGGTTACCATTTTAGTGGGATCACATTGAATTCAGTGTTAATAATGAAAATATATAACATTTGATACTCACCCACTAAATTATATTTGTTGGAGGACATAGTATTATATATAATAATTATAATGAGTCACATATAGGTATCACAAATAGAATAGTTACTGATTGTTATCTAGGGGTTAAGAGCATTCTTGATGTTAAGAACACTATGAATCTAAATTTGAATAATAGTGGATAAAATCTCTAACTCGGAATCTTGGGTATTAAATATCTATTGTGTGTCAAACATTTCTTCTAAAAACCACTAACTTGAAGATATAATATAATAGAAAAATAGTGATGTAAATATTCATATTGGAAGTGGTGTACAATTTTTTTCTTTATAAGTTGACATATGTAACATAATATTTTAATATTGACTTATTCTAGAATTAGATAACTATTATTATTTTCTCATAAAAAATAATAGTTTAATTATCACATATTGGTTCAAAAATAGGGGATTTTCATTCTAAGATAATAAAAATGTTACTCAATATATAAGAATGAATTTTTTGTGAAATTTTTTAATATAATAAATTTTATATACCTTATATATATCTAAATTCTATTTATAATATAAAAAATATGATGTCTCATTTTGATTCAAATACATCATAACATTTTCATTATCTTGTTGTATATATATATATCAGAAACTCATGCAAAAAGATTATAAATATTTAATATTGGAACCATTCAATTTTGAATAATTTTGAAGTTGTGAATCTTTTTTATTTTGAAAAATGAATGAAGAAACATTTAGTAAAATTTAAAAGGGATATGAAACCATTTTATCTCATAAATGGTGATTTATATTTGCCATTGAGTAATCAATTATGTGGTCATTTTTGGAACTTATTTACATTTATTATTGAATTAAATTGGTATGGTTATAATATTTTGGTGAAAAAAAGTATGAATATTTAGATAAGTTTAATGATTTTTAAAATGATGTAAATATGAAACTATGAGATAATATTAATATCTTTCGATCAGATTAGGGTGGTTAAAATTTGATCTCAAAATTCATTGATCATAAATGGGATTTGGGAAATATTTCACAATTATCACATCATAGAACACACCAATTTAATGGAGGGTATAATTGGGGGAATCATACCTTTTTGGGTATGGTTGCATCAATAATATTTTTTTTGTGACCATATTATTACTTTTTAGGTTTTGAATCTGGTGAAAGTTTCATTTATTCTAAACCATGTTTATATAAGGCTATCTAAAGGACGCTATATGAGATATGGAAAATGTAACATATGAAAAATTAATTTATGAAAATTTTGGGTTTTGAATATTATGTATGACATTAGATTTTAGATGAAAATGTCCTTAAATTATTAAAATAATTATTTATTAGTTATCCAAAATAGACTAAATGATAAAGTATGAATAATACTATAGAAACACAATTTTCTGGAAAGACGTGTATTTTCCATGAAAATGAACACATAATTAGTGGAATGAGTTAGTGTAGTGTTTATAATAGATATGTTCAAGATAAAAAACATGATTTGTTACTAATGAAAATTGTTGATATGGTTCAAAAAATAGTTGTGTAAGAAAAATAGACGTAATTTATTTAGGAACCTCAATAGAATTGTGGGATTAATTAAGAGCTGATGAGATTTCTATTAATCATAGAATATAATGTCGAGTTAATGTTCATATTTTATGAAAATAACACCTATTGAAAAGCTATCAAGAGTTATAGTTTCATGAAAGAGTTAAAATCCATATAATTCTAAATTGAATCCATGTACATTGAGAACATTTTAAAATTGTTGATTAACCTAAAGGGGTGAAAGATATAGTGTTCTAGTGGGTTTTTCATATGAAAATGAACATTTATGGAAGTGCTTCTACCCATAAATCATGCATGTATGTAAAAGGATACATGTAAAATCTTATTATAGACTATGAATAAGCCTTTTCAGCAGTTTCTATAATTAATCCTATTAATATTCTAATTTATCTCGAATGATATTTTATATATGATATATTTCAAATGGATAAAAAATATTTCATTAATTTTAATATATTTGAGTTTATGTGTATAAAATAGAAATTTTTTTTTGAGATTCCAAATGAAATATTTATGGTTTGGAATATTCAATGATCCATTTTTATATTTTTAAAAGAATCTCAAAGTTGGAATATATGATTTGATTATGCGATTTGATTTCATCAAGAACAAGGAGGATTACTATGTATATAAAAATATTATTTTGATTATAATATTAGACTAGATATTTTATGTAGATGACATAGTATTTATTGTAAATGAAATCATGAAACATTATCCTATTAATACGTGGTTGGAAATGTTCTTCATGATGAAATACATGGGTAAGTCTCTTTACATAATATATATGATGGTATACTTGGATATATGTAAGAGGTTTTTATGACTTTTATAGTATAATTATATTGGTAATGTGATAAAATGTTTCAGCATAGAGAACTCTAATAAAGGTTCTTTAATATTTTCATATGACATAATGACTTTGAAGAATCCAAAACCATTTAAAAACATGTAATATATAGATATAATTCCATTTCCATCCCCATTCGTTGTATAATGTATGATTTTTTGTGTAATAGACTAACTATTTCCTATGAATTATGGATATATTGTAGATAATAATCCAATATGGGTGAGAGTCACTATATTGTTGTGATAAACATTATTATGTACTTGAGGAAAACTAAGGATGTGTTCCTGAAAATTAGAGGATATGATGACATGAAATCTCAATATTTTTTATTTTTTTTAAATGATGTATCCATAATTTGGAATAGTTCCAATAAAGACACCAAAGTTTACTAGATAATAGAGGTATAATACATCACTGGATCAGATTCTATAAAGTAAACTACTCTCATTAGGAAGTCATTCAAAAACCTAATGGAGATTTTTAACAGTGAGGGAGAAATCAAGATTTTTTGTGATTAAAAATCTAAAATTTATATGGATATGGTGCTCTAGTCACACCAAATGAGAAAACACATTCATCAAAAATACCATCTTATATGATAAATCATTGAAATGGGTGATATAAAGATCTATAGGGTGATATTAGAAGATCATGTAATAGATCAATTGATGAAACCAATATCATTACAGTAGAATAAATTCCTGGTAGAGTAATGTGGTATATTATTCTTGATAGATTGAGGTAATGATATTATATTGTATCATGTTGGTATTGTATATTAAAAGTATAATTATAAATAACTCATGTGTAAAAAAAATTATTTATATAAACTATGAGTTGATAATATTCTTTCAAATAATGACTTTGTGTTTTCCTTGATTTATTATCATTATGGTGTGTTATATATTGTGATGATATATTAAGATTATAATGAAAAGAATCACTAACTCATTAAAAATGGTGGTAAATGAGATGTTGTTAATAGATTGATGATGTAATACATATAAAATTATGAATTTGATGGAACTTCTCAAAAATACCTCAAGGAATATCATCTAGTAGTTAATATTATAGAATTTGTATACTTATTATAATTTATACTCACTATATATTTTAAATATACATATCTTGAAAAACATCATACATTGATACATTTATTATGTAAGTCATAGTTTCATAAATCATTAATGGTGATTTTGTATATTGTTAATAACGTATTCAGTTGGAGAAAAACATAGATAATGCTTCATAACATATATAGTGAGAAAATACATATTGAACATATTTCAATAAGGCTTATGAAATTCATGGTTATAAAATTTTATTTATTAATGTATATCGATTAGGGATATGTGATGTACTCATATTTTATAAGAATAAAATTTTATGTACTCATTTACTTAGTCATTCTTTTTCTATGAATTAATAAAATATTAGATGTTTTAAGGTGGATTTAAATTTTTCCTTGTTTATTAGTAACTTTATATTAATGTAAAAATGTTTATATAGGTATACATATGATAAATATGATTAATATTGTAGTAGATACATTTTTTATAAATATTTTTATGTTTTACGTATATTACATGAGACCCCTTAGTAGCTTTAATATCATATATTCTTTGTAGATCATGCCCATTTCATACATAAATATAATAATAATTTCATATTTGTTTACATCACTACTATGAAATTTATATTTTCATGGTTACACCTTTGGATAAGGATTTTATTTTAGACAAACAGTTTTTCCCTATTGAAGTGTGTTAGATGAAACTATATCCAAAATGAGTTATGGATGGATCTAGAAAGAGTTGTGAAAATTTTAATCTAGTCCTTATGGATTCTATTTTAAGTTGGTTGTTGTTGTATATAAACCAAAAATAATATTCATATGATTCATATATCTTAGGAATATTTCATCCTCCAACATAGCTGTTGTAATTTTATTTAGGATAAATTTATACCAATGTTTCTTGGTAGAATGTGATGCAACTCAAGGGATTATTAATCTACAACCTCCATATCCTATGGTATTAATCAAATGAATTAATTGATTTTCATAAATTATTTGAATTTGTTTAATCCAATCATTATAGAGATGTAATTAAAGGGTTACATTTAATGACACATAATGTATCCAATGCTTTTTTAGTCATGAAAGATCATTAATCATATCCTATATGAATGGATTTCTCGCATTGGTATTGGTGTTGTTTAGGAGTCTGTTAGAGGTGACGGTTATAGTTATATTCATTAAATGTTTTATAAAAATCCCTTCTATATGTAACACTATTCATCTCATATACTAAAGTCACTTGATCCCCTATCAACACATGAAAATATGCATGTTATGATGGTGAATGAATTTAAAAATGGTTCACTATAGAGGTAGGGAAGAAATTTTTTTTATCATGTGATCATAATTAAACAATAATACATCCAAAAGCATGATGGAGGTTATTGCATCATATTTTATGGTAATATCTATATTTTTGTTTAATTTCATGCACAATTTTCTTCTCTGAGTGTTCGTTGTCCTATGTTATGTGTTTTACCCCATTTCCTTGGATTTTACAATGATACTTGAATATTTATAATATTTATAGGTTTATAAATTGTGTTCTATGTGCAGTTTCATATTGAATACCCATTAATAACCAATTGACATTACATATAGTGGAGGATCTACCAAAAAATAGACTTGGCCTTTTGTGAACAGAGTATATATCAGAATTCTATGATACATTTTACATGGAAACATATGAGATTTTTAATACTTATTTATATAACATTTCTTCATAATTATCAACTAATAATGAATCATAATCATCAATTACTATAAAACCATATCTATAAAGTTATCTATCCTCATGGTTTCACATATATAGTACTTATGTCTCTAGAAAAATATCTTAAATTTGGACTTGTATAATTTTTTTTCATATTTTGACTTTTACTATGCCTTGAATTTACTTCTTCAATGTCAATTTTGTCCCATAATATATTTTATAAATGTGTTACATCTCAAGTAATATGGAACAACTATAAACTATAAGCTTTTTAGATGATGGGATATATAGATAAATTTTTTTCCTAGGGATATCCTTTTAAAATACAGTTTATCCATTTGGTTTCAAGATTGTTTCAATAGGTGGCCATTGAAAATTCTTTAGTTCCCTACATATGTAAATTTTATAACCCATATATTCTCATACAAAATAAATCATATAGAATTTCATTTTCAATAGCAGTGGGAATTTTCTTTGTATTTACACATTAGTTTGTATTTTATATCCCCAAAAGGATAATGAAATACTTGTAAGATTCATCATTGAGCACAAAATGTTAAAAAAGTTTTAGTTCCTTAATTCACTAAAACCATTACACTTTGACGTATAAGGGGTATTGTGTAACACCCCAGGTAAATAAATAATATGAAATTTTTATATTTATCCATATTTTTGAATAAAATATTAATATAACTTTAAAGGGGGTTCTATGCTCGATGGCGTACCCAACACACAACAACGAGTTTCTTGGGAATCTTCTGTTGCAATCTAATAATAAAATAATATTATTTTAAATGGTAGTTAACGCCTATTTGTTGTGATGGCGAGAATGAATAGAACTAAATAAAAAATGATTATATATGTTTTTCAAATATTTTTACTTTTTACAATAAATGTTAAAGGATTAAAAAAATTCGAATGAATCCAATTTTAAGCATAAACACTCTAATATTCTTTAAAAGGTCGATTAACTGCCTTTTAATGGCGAACCTCTTTTAAATCCAATTTGTGACAATTTTATGTGTTATATTTGACGAAATAAAATTCTTCTTTATAATCGGGACATCAAAATTTACTTTGTGTAAATTTTTTGTATTTTTCCGAAAAAGTTCAATTTTTAATGAATAGTGAAAAATGTTGTATTTTATTTCAAAACCTCTTTTTATTATAATTTATTTATATGATTAGATTATATTTTGAATTGGTTTTAAAGTTAAATTAGAATATATTTTTACCATTTAATCCAATAGTGGTCGTTGGAATTAATTTCACTTTGAAATCGGACTTAAACTAGTGTCAGTCTTTTGATACATTTTGTTTCATAAAAAACATGCTATTTGTTTTGACAGCTGGAATTAATTATTAAATTAATTAATGAAACTTATATGTTTTTAATTTTTTAAAATAGACATCATTTTTGAATTCGGAATATCAAATATATCTTAGGGTGAATTCTTGGTAATTTTCTAAAAAACATCAATTTTTGATGAATAGTGAAACCACTAAGTGGTACTTATAAAAACTGATTTTCCGTTTAAATGAAATTTTTCCATCTTTGTGTTTTTAATTTCAAAAATAATACATACATGGTTTTCATTAAGAAGTAAAATTTGGTTCAATGGGATTAGAATACGTTTTTGGTGAATAGTAACTTATTAAGTTTTTAATCGCGATTAGAGATAATTAGTGTAGTTTAAGGTAAGAATAATGTTTTAATAAAACTAAATGACCTAGACTCATGTCCTACCCACCTTTTATGTGTCATGGCCGACCAAGACAATCCATGGGTCAACTTGGGGACCCCATGGAGTCACTTTGGTTGGAAAATGACATAAATACCTTTTTATTTAATGTTAAAGTAAAAATGACACAAACATGAAATGTTTTACTAAAAAAATTTTTACATGCGGTTATAGAAGTCAGATTTTTTACTATAAAAATTCATTGGAAAGATAAAAAGATTTACTACATTTTCGTGTTTTTTTTATAATTTTTATACATTAAATAAATTAAATTATTTATGACATCATGATGATGCAGCGATGACCTCATTATTTAACGATTTAAATAAAATGGAAAGATAATGTAAAATATAAGACCTAAACATGTCCAAAACCAATTGGATGGGTGGATTTCTAACCCTTATCACCTTATCCTTGAAAAAAATCAATTTTGGACCATTAAAATCAGAATATTATTCTAAAATAAAGTAACATTTATTTACTTTCCAAGACTGCCCCTCCTCTCCTCTTATAAAAGGCCCCCACCTCTACCTCCTTACCCACACTTCCAAAGCCTTTGTCTCGGGAAACCTCTGCCCATATTGTCTCTCCACATCCATCTATAACTCCTTGAATCCTCACTTTGGGCATAAGTATTCCCAAGGAAGCCTTTTAGCTCAAACCAAAGGGAGTTACCCGATTTTAGGGTAATGTCTACACTTGAGTCCTTTTGTTTTATTTTGCTTCTCCAACCCCCTAAACTCATTTTATTAATTTCTTTTGTAAAAAATACAGTATATTAAATATACAAGGATGTTTTTATAAGAAGTATTCGAGCTACACTAACATACACCGACATCTAATGGTTAAAGAACATACTTTTTCCGTGGATGGCGAATTTCTGCCTCACGAAATGATGATTGTTCAACACTCATATATCACCTTCAAAGGTGGACATTAAGCTGTCACTATATTTATATATTATATATAATATGTTTATTTTTTACTTAAGATTATGTATTTTTAATTTATGGCATATCCTTTATGGTTACCATTATGAGTAAACGCGATATCTTCATTTTAGGAAGTGCGGACTACCGCCCCCTCAAAGTGATTTGATTCATTAATGCCATATGTGGGATGTATAATGGATGTAATTAATGGTATTATATATGATATAATACTGGAATTATAATATACCTTTATATCATTATGATTTCATTCTATAAAATACAAAATAGAAATGAAAGTAGCGTTCATGCATACGTACGGCTTACCGTCTCCATGAACGGTGCATTTCATTTCTTACCTCTAAATGATTTTGTAATATTATGAATGAATTTATATACTGTATATATATGATATATATGATATATAAATCATGATTATAACTCTGTATATAATCGATACATGAACAAATTGTAATTATAAAGAGCATATTAAGACTCAAGTACCAATGATCGTTTAAACGACTGTTATTAACTAAAATAATTACATAGTGTTCATGACATGGTAATAAGTGATATAAAAGGAATAATGAACTTTAAAAAGGTTCTTAATGAAGTAGAAATTAACTCAAGTTTATTATTCATGAGATTAAAAACTATCGAGTCAAGTTGGACCTGAGGTAAGGGATCATACTCCTCTCTTTCTTTTTAAGTACACTCTTTTATGTCATTCCTTTTAAAGATCATCTTTCTTGTTATTGGGATGTTCTTTTATATTAATATTAATGTAATTTTATGTTCATATGATGAGAGACCCTATTCTCTCTCATCAATCCATTTTGGATGTTTTGAGTGGCGCCGTTAGGCTGCGGAATTTTCGTAAGAGATCTAACCTCTCTCTATTCCTTTTTAAGTACTTTCCTTTATGTCACTTCTTTTAATCTCCTCTTTGTTATGTTGGGGGATGTTCTTTTATATTCCTCATTCTGTAAGCTTTATGTTGATATGATGAGATACCCTATTTCCTCTCATCAATCCATTTTCGAAGTTTTAAGTGGCGATGTTGGGCTGCCGAGTTTTCGTAAGAGATTTTTCATCTCACTTGTATTCCCATGAGATTTATGCTACATTTGCCACAATTTCCTTTGAGTGGTGTATGTACTGCCCATTATTTTACTCATTGTGTAATATACTTTCATTTATGAGTATTTAAATCAATGTTGTACTGTCCTTATTTCATGGGGTGTATGTTTCGAAAGATACCGATGTCAGTAAGGGAACCTTTCACCCTCCTCTTTTTAAAGGACTTCTTTTGTTATGTCTTTTAATTTACATACTATTATGTCCATGTGATGAGATAACCTTTTTATCTCTCATAAACTCATTTTATGATTTTTTTCTGTGACGCCGTTAGGCTGTCAAATTTTTTCAAGGAAACTTCTTAACCCAAATTTGATTCTTTGGGATAAACTTGTACTCCTTGAATATGTCGTTCTATGAATATGTGTGAATAACCTATGATTGTTTTACACTTAATATCCACTTATATTTCGTGTATTCATTTGTCACACATAATTATGTAATTTATTTATCCTTAATCCAAGGATACCGTCTTTGTAAGGGACTTCGTCTCAATCTACATTCATTAAGGTATATTCTGTTTTATACACAACCTTCTTCTATACGGTGTATAAACCCCTTTGACTTTTACGTTTATTAAAAATGAATCTTTTTATACGAAGCATTTACTAAACGACAAAAGGGAATGTTTTTGTCGTACGTATGCGACGAAAATGACTTCTCCGCCGTCGTGACCATTATTTGAGTTTCGGCTTCCTCTACACGCCATACCTTCTTTTTAAAAGAAAAATAAATACCATGTTTTACTTTTCTTTTATTTTGTTATTGAAAATGGTTTTCATAAGGTTTTTTTATATCAATGTGTTTTATTGATATCTTGTGATTGAAATGTAGAAATGTTATGTTTCCTTTATGCATGTCTTATGTGATACGATTATGTTATGGTTCTTGGGCATTGTTATGAAGACAGGTGGTTTCGTGATAAACTAAGGGCAGGTGAGCCCGATATAGCTCTCTAATGCATTGGGTAATGCGAAGGAGTGAAACGTTAAGGGTTCTCCGAAGAGATTTAGGGAATATACTGTGGTGGGTATTCCAAATGTAACCAATAGGGTTAATCCCGGCGTAAGAATGTTATGAATGCCCCAAGTTACCTTTTATGTATTATGATTTCTATGATTTATTCGTGATTTGATGAGGTATGTTAAAGTGCCTATGTTTTATGGGTAAAGTATGATTTCATTCATATGTATATATGAACTCATGTTTCCTTTCCATAATTTTTTATAACCCTTACTGAGCTTTTTATTCTCATCCCATGTTTTTTTGAAATTTTTTTCATAGGTCAAGGGAAAGGTACATGATATGATGATAGTGTAAAGGAAGTGTCATGAAATAATCCATGCTTTATTTTTTTAAATATGTTTATGTTGATGGGAAAAAAATGAATACTATCTTTTATGTAACCACTTTGTTTAAATGTGGATTGTAATTCAAGTTTTATTATCTAATTCGCTAAAAATCTAAACCTAAAAAGATCCTCAATGTGTAATCTTGTAAATACTCATGATTAAGTAAGGTTTAAGGCTGGGGCCTTATAGTTGGTATTAGAATTCGGTTTAGATAACTTTAGAGGTTAGGGTATTCTTTAAGCATATGTGACATTACCATAATGGTTAGGAATTTAGAAAGAGTCCTAGTTTTAGATAAAGTGAATGAGTAAGTATATATTATTGTTTATCTTCCTAATTAGTACATGATGGTTTTGTTGATATACTCACATTGAACTTTTTGGTTTTAGTGAATGGATGGATCTAGCAGGCACCAAAGAGACAACAGGTTTGAAGGAAACTGTGGTGGTTCTCTGATTAAGATACTAGATAAAATGGGGGATTCAGTGAGGAAACTAGTGGTTGTTCTAAACCAACTATCAAGGAGTCATTATCAACCACTTGAACCTTGGTATGATCTGTAATGCATCATGTATGATATGACCAATCGATGTGGAAGTTCAGGTAATAATTATAAAGGAAACCATTAGAGTTTATATGATCCTTACTTTTGAGGTAATCATGGGTTATTATATGTTATGATGGAAAATGTAAGGCGTGAGATAAACTTGAGGTTAAAATATGTTATGATAATTTTTGAAGATTTTATCTCATTTTGGGGAATGTTTTAAGAATTATATAGTTTTGGAAAAATGACAACACGCAGACCGTGTGACAACCCGTCGCGTTGGACAAAGCTGCGGGAATCGAACCCACAACCAAAGTGCAACTGGTATTTATCGCCTACCACTGGACTATGTGAATTCCCTGGTTAGTTTGACTGATTCGTTTTAGTTAGATGATTTTATGAATTAAGAGTATGTTTATTTTGGGTTATATATGGAAATATATTAACCTATCATGGAGGATATGTTATTAGGTTAATTACTTTTCAATACGAGACATTAAGAGCAACTGATGTTGTTTGGCGATAAATGTTACGATTTAACATGGAAGACTATGTGACTAAATCCATCAAATATTTGGGATTAAATCTTAGTTTGGTTTACTTTGAATAATTTTATGTACAAATTGTTTATCGAATAGTCCTCTTTGAACTTTGGGTTTTTTTGGACAAATTTTGGAGATTCGGAATACATTTTCTTTTTATAAAGGGTTATCCTTTTCTGGATTATCTGATCTTGTAATAACCTTTTTGGTTTTGGTTTTGGTTAAAGTCTAAAGACATGGGAAGTATATAGTTCTCTTTTGTGGATTAGGTGATTCACTAGAAGTTGATTATAGTACTCTTAATGCGAACAAGTCTTCCTGAATACTCGTCTTTTGGAGAAAATATGAGTTTGATTAAGGAATCTAGTAAAAGTTGAAAGTCAACATGATAAGTGATTATTTTTCCTTATGAATAAATTCCTCAATAAAAAGTAACTTAAAACAAAAATGTTGTCTATTAACTTTTCCTACTGGGGAATCGAATACCGTTTAACCCATCACAAGTTTGCAATTTTCTTATGGTTAACTTTCTCCTATACATGTTTACTATCACTCTCCATCAGAACGTGACCCTTTGTTTTTTTCATCCATGTCCACGTTTTCCTACACAGAATACTAGTATGGGTTAACTCGGGTGACCCATGTACTTATATTTATTTATTTTAAGGTGATTGTTTTACCGAATCTTTTTCTGATGTGGGACTTTCAAGGATGTTTCCAAGCTATATTTTAAAATTGCGAGGATGCAATTCCCAAAAGGGGGGAAGGATGTAACACCCCAGGTAAATAAAGAATATGACATTTTTATTTTTATCCATATTTGTGAATAAAATATTAATATAACTTTAAAGGGGACGCTATGCTCGATGGCGTACCCAACACGCAACAACGAGTTTCTTGGGAATCTTACATTGCACTCTAATAATAAAATAATATTATGTTAAATGGTAGTTAACGCCTAGCTGTTGTGCTGGAGAGAATGAATAGAACTAAATAAAAAATTATTATATATGTTTTTCAAATATTTTTACTTTTTACAATAAATGTTATAGGATTAAAAAAATGCGAATGAATCCAATTTTAAGCGTAAACATTCTAATATTCTTTAAAAGGTCGATTAACCGCCTTTTGATGTCGAACCTCTTTTAAATCCACATTGTGACAATTTTATGTGTTATATTTAAAAAAATAAAATTCTTCTTTAGAATCAGGACATCAAAATTTACTTTGTGTAAATTTTTGGTATTTTTTCGAAAAAGTTCAATTTTTAATGAATAGTGAAAAATGTTGTATTTTAATTCAAACCCTCTTTTTAATCTAATTTATTTATATGATTAGATTATCTTTTGAATTGGTTTTAAAGTGAAATTAGAATATATATTTACCATTTAATCTAACAGTGGTCGTTGGAATTAATTTCACTTTGAAATCGGGCTTAAACTAGTGTCAATCTTTTGATACATTTTGTTTCAAAAAAACAAGCTATTTGTTTTGACAGCGGGAATTAATTATTAAATTAATTAATGCAACTTATATGTTTTGAATTTTTTAAAATAGACATCATTTTTGAATTCGAAATATCAAATATAGCTTAGGTTGAATTTTTGGTAATTTTCTGAAAAACTTCAATTTTTGATGAATAGTGAAACCACTAAGTGGTACTTATAAAAACTGATTTTCTGTTTAAATAAAATTTTGACATCTTTGTGTTTTTAATTTCAAAAATCTGACATAAAAGGTTGTCATTAAGAAGTAAAATGTGTTTCAATGGGATTAGAATAATTTTTTGGTGAATAGTAACTTATTATGTTTTTAATCGCGATTAGAGGTAATTAGTATAGTTTAAGGTAAGAATAATGTTTTAATAAAATTAAATGAACTACACACATGTCCTACCCTCATTTTATGTGTCATTTCCGACCAAGAAAATCCATGGGTCATCTTGGGGACCCCATGGAGCCACTTTGGTTGGAAAATGACATAAATACCTTTTTATTTAATGTAAAAGTAAAAATAACACAAACATGATATGTTTTACTAATACAATTTTTACATGGGGTTATAAAAGTCAAAGTTCTTACTATAAATAGTCATTGGAAAGATAAAAAGATTTACTACATCATAGTATTTGTTTTATAATTTTTAGACATTAAATAAATTAAATTATTTATGACATCATGATTATGCAGTGATGACCTCATTACTTAACGATTTAAATAAAATGGAAAGATAATGTAAAATCTAAGACCTACACATGTCCAAAACCTATTTTATGGGTGGATTTCTAACCCTTATCACCTTATCCTCTAAAAAAATCAATTTGGGACCATTAAAATCCGAAACTCAGTCTAAAATAAAGTAACATTTATTTACTTTCGAAGAGTGCCCCTCCTCTCCTCTTATAAAAGGCCCCCACCTCTACCTCTTTACCCACACTTCCAATGCCTTTGGCTCGGCCAACCTCTGCCCATTATGTCTCTACACATCCCTATATAACTCCTTTAAGCCTCAATTTGGGAAGAAGTATTCCCAAGGAAGCCTTTTAGCTCAAACCATAGGGAGTTACCCGATTTTAAGGTAATGTCTTCACTTGAGTCCTTTTGTTTTATTTTGCTTCTCCAACCCCCTAAACTCTATTTATTAATTTCTTTTGTAACAAATCCAGTATCTTAAATATACTAGGATGTTGTTTTATTAATTATTCGAGCTACACTTACACACACCTACATCTAATGGTTAAAGAACATAATGTTTCCGTGGATGGAAAATTTCTGCCTCACGAAATGATGATTGTTCAACACTCATATATCAACTTCAAAGGTGGCCATTAAGATGTCACTATATTTATATATTATATATAATATGTTTATGTTTAACTTAATCTTCTGTATTTTTCATTTATGGAATTTCCTTTATGGTTACCATTATGAGTAAACGCGATATCTTCATTTTAGGAAGTGCGGACTACCGCCCCCTCAAAGTGATTTGATTCTTTAATGCCATATGTGGGACATATAAAGGATGTAATTAATGGTATTATATATGATATTATATTGGAATTATAATATACCTTTATATCATTATGATTCCATTCTATAAAATACGAAATAGAAATGAAAGTAGCGTTCATGCGTACGTACGGATTACCGTCTCGATGAACGGTACATTTCATTTCTTACCTATAAATGATTATGTAATATTATAAATGAATTTATATACTGGATATATATGATGTATATGATATATAAATCATGATTATAACTCTAGATATAATGGATACATGAACAACTTGTAATTATAAAGAGCATATTTTGACTCAAGTACCAATGATCGTTTAAACGACCGTTATTAACTAAAATTATTACACAGTGTTCATGACATGCTTATAAGTGATATAAAAGGAATAATGAACTTGAAAAAGGTTCTTAAGGAAGTAGAAATTAACTCAAGTTTATTATTCAGGAGATTAAAGAACGATTGAGTCATGTCGGACCTGAGGTAAGGGATCCTACTCCTCTCTTTCTTTTTAAGTACACTCTTTTATGTCATTCCTTTTAAAGCTCATCTTTCTTGTTATTGGGATGTTCTTTTATATTACTATTACTGTAATTTTATTTTCATATGATGAGAGGCCCTATTCTCTCTCATCAATCCATTTTGGATGTTTTGAGTGGCACCGTTAGGCTGCCGAATTTTCGTAAGAGATCTAACCTCTCTCTTCCTTTTTAAGTACTCTCATTTATGTCACTTCTTTTAAGATACTCTTTGTTATGTTGGGGGATGCTCTTTTATATTCCTCTTTCTGTAAACCTTGTGTTGATATGATGATAGACCCTATTTCCTCTCATCAATCCATTTTGGAAGTTTTGAGTGGCGCCGTTAGGCTGCCGAGTTTTCGTAAGAGATTTTTCATCTCACTTTTATTCCATGAGATTTATGCTACATTTTCCATAATTTCCATTGAGTGGTGTATGTACTGCCCATTATTTTACTCTTTCATTTGTGATTATTTACATCAATGTTTTATTGTCCTTCTTTCACGGGGCGTATGTTTCGAAAGATACCCATGTCGGTAAGGGAACCATTCACCCTCCTCTTTTTAAAAGACTTCTTTTGTTATGTCTTTTAATTTACATACTATTATGTCCATGTGATGAGATACCCTTTTTATCTCTCATAAACTCATTTTCTTAATTTCTTATGTGACGCCGTTAGGCTGTCAAATTTTTACAAGGGAACTTCTTAACCCAAATTTGATTCATTGGGATAAACTTGTACTCCTTGAATATGTCGTTCTATGAATATGTGTGAAAAACCTCTGATTGTTTTACACTTAATATCCACTTATATTTCGTGTATTCAGTTGTCACACATAATTATGTAATTGATTTATCCTTAATCCAAGGATACTGTCTTTGTAAGGGACTACGTCTCAATTTCCATTCGTTGAGGCATATTTTGTTTTATACACAACCTTCTTTTATACGGTGTATAAACCCCTTTGACTTTTACCTTTATTCAAAAGGAATATTTTTATATGAAGCATTTACTAAACGACAAAAGGGAATGTTTTTGTCGTATGTATGCGGCGACAATGACTTCTCTTCCACCGTGACCATTATTTGAGTTTTGGCTTCCTCTACAAACCAAACCTTCTTTTTAAAAGGAAAATAAATACCATGTTTTACTTCTCTTTTATTTTGGTATTGAAATTGTTTTTCATAAGGTTTTTTTATATCAATGTGTTTTATTGATATCTTGTTATTGAAATGTGGAAATGTTATGTTTCCATTATGCATGTTTTATGTGATACGGTTATGTTATGGTTCTTGGGCATTGTTATGATGACAGGTGGTTCCGTGACAAACTAAGGGCGGATGAGCCCGATATAGCTCTCCAATGAATTGGGTAATGCGAAGGAGTGAAATGTTACGGTTTCTCTGAAGAGATTTAGGGAATATACTATGGTGGGTATTCCAAACATAACCAAGAGGGTTACTCCCTACGTAATAATGTTATGAATGCCCCAAGTTCCCTTTTATGTCTTATGATTTCTATGATTTATTCATGATTTAATGAAGTATGTTAAAGTACCTATGTTTTATAGGTAAAGTATGATTTCATTATTATGTATATATGAACTCATGTTTCCTTTCCATATTTTTTTATAACCCTTACTGAGCTTTTTATGCTCATCCCAAGTTTTTTTGAAATTTTTTTCACAGGTCAAGGGAAAGGTACATGATATGATGATAGTGCCAAGGAAGGGTCAAGAAATAATCCATGCTTTATTTTTTTTAAATATGTTTCAGTTTATGGGAAAAAAATTAATACTATCTTTTATGTAACCACTTTGTTTAAATGTGGAATGTAATGAAAGTTTTATTATCTAATTCTATAAAACTCTAAACCTGAAAAGATCCTCAATGTGTAATCTTGAAATAACTCTAGATTATGTAAGGTTTAAGGCTGGGGCCTTATATATTGAGTGGACATAGAATATAAAAATTCATTATATGGTAATTGAAATCTTGGTTAAGATGTTTTGTACTTTGTTGTAAGATATGTTTCTTTATCTTTATACCAAGATGAATCACTACTTAAAATTTTAACACCATTAATTTATCAAGGGATCCATACTTATAAAACTCTATTTGGAAAAATAAATATCTATTAAGGTCATCCATATAATTTATTGAGTAATAGTATCCATCCCTAGCTTCAACCTAAAAAAGTGAACACACATCTATATGAACCTAATCAAGAATATCTATTTCTGTTTTTTATTTTTCACTAAATTTATATTTGGTCATTTTAAATTTCATAAAATCATGACTCATAATTCACTATTTTAGTTCAAAATAATCTAGATATCCCATATTATATAGTTTTGAATTAACTTTTCATTTAACTTATAATGAGAGTGATTCCCTAACTAGGTAGGATATGAGTAATGTGAACTTGACTTATCATAGATTTAAAAACCTTTTTTTCATAGTCTAATATATAATATCCATAACACAAATTTTCCATAAAAATAGATGATTTACTTATAAAGCAATAAATTATTATTTCTAAACATGAAATTAATGGTATTTGATATAAAATCAATATGGATATTATGTTTTTTGTTACACATGGAATATAATAACAATTAATTTTAGTAGAATTAAACTTATAAAGAGTGTGTTTATAGTCACCATATCCACTAAAAGATCAAATTATCTATTGGATTATTGAATGGCCACCTATCATATAGAAACCTATCTAATTCTACATGGTTTATGTATTTTTATACAAATATTAGCACCAAAATCTATATATAATACTCCATTTAGAAATATGAAATTTGATAAAAAAATTAAACATGAGGCTAACCCAAACATAATCAATGAGGTAAATTTATTTTTTAGTGGCCCTTTTTACATGAAAACTACACTTTGTATATTTCCACAACTTACTCATTGATCTTCCTTATCTTGAGGAGGTGTCACAATGTTTCCTTAGACCTGGGGTATGTATAAGGGACATTCACCATTAATTTACTCTTTTTAATCATAAGAAATATATTTTTTTCATCATTCATGTATTTATTTACCAATATAATTAGAATAAAGAGAACTGGTAGAGTCTTATCAATATTTTCGATAAGATAAATCTCAAAAAAATAGGATAAGATATGATATAAAGAGGTAATTATGCAGCCATTTCATGATTATTTGGGTATCATGGAACATATAATCTCAAAATTATCAAAATAACTAATCATATTGCTTATAGTAGGCCTAGTTAGTGAACCTTATCCATGCCTTCATCAGAAAATTTCAGTAGATATCTAATACCACACATATCCATCCTTCTCCTAGTAAAATCACAGTGATGGTAAAATATAGAATATTCATCCATGTATTCATCAAATAAGTTCATATTAATAGTAATAAATTGTATAATGAGACTTTGGTCATGTAGTTAATCTTGTACATTATTTTAGATTATTGTATGATCATCATCACTTTCCTCATTACAAATTTCATAATCTAGAAATAAGGACTTTTTTGTGTAAAACTTCTTATATTGGTGTTGTAAAATTTTTAGGCACTTATATAACAGTTTTTGTTCACATATGTTATTAGTTTTTTAATATAAAATATCATTCTTAGGGATAATATAATGTTTATATGACATTCCATCAAATGTAATAAGTAATAGAATATTTAAATACATTATATTGACTACCAAAATGAGACAAAATGATTTTTTAAGATTCTTTTATATTATCAAATACTAATATACAAAAACATTTGATTTAGAATAACCTAGCCCTAGAAATTATATCAGAAAGTATCTATATTCCTATTCTTACTACCAAAATGTGCATGTTGTCATATTAATCAAATGTATTTAATTTATATGTATGTCTAATTGCAAAAATCTATAGTTCAATTATCCATTGAGTATACTACCAGTCAAGAAATCCTAATTGGGATTCCCTAAACACATTCCCCCAAATCGGAATAATTCTCTCTTTGGAAATTGTCCATTATAAACACTTGGAAATGTAATTTCAAAATGTTCATTTGAAGTCCCCAAAAATAGTGTCATGATAATGGAATGACCAACACATTGGACAATGGGTTTATTTTAAATCATGTAATGGAATCATAATTAAACATATTATTTACTAGAGGTATTTTAAACTTATGCATAAATATTTTTATCCATACAAAGATCATTACTATTGTGGGAATTTAATATAATTAATTATCTTTTTATTGATGAAATAATTTATACTTAACACATTTATTTTATTCCGTCTTTTATTTTTTAAATTTTATTTATTTAGTCTCATCACATTTGAAAATAAAGTAAATGATAATAACCTAAATAACTAATGACCCATTAATCAGAAAAAAAGAAAAAATATGTGGAATGATCACAATATTTTTTTCAACTAGTTGGTTTATGGGATATAAGATAAACAAACCTTTTATCATAAGGGAATAACTCTATGAGTTGGGATAATGTTGGTTTGTAACTTTAGACCTTTAACATGTGTATCACCTTGGTTGGTTTCACCTAAGCTCATTTTGGAATCATATCTTTTCCACTGGTGCTTATTCCTTTATATAGGTTTACTCATACACTGGTGAATGGAATTGGGGGTTTAGGTTACATAAACGAAATTGTGGATATACGAAACCATACAACATAACAGGTAAGGGATGGAACATATTTCAACATATTTGATTCAATTAATAAATTTGTCCCAAAATCTATAAAAAATAAATATTAAATATTATAGAAGTATAATACATACATATTTCATTCAAGATCACTATAGACAACACAAGAAATAGTTAGAAACATTTAAGAAGCATGAAGACATTTCATTACATTATTTTTTAAGATAAAATTATTGAGTTAATAATTTATCGTCAAATTAATTAATTAAATATTTTACCTTAACTATCCATCCAAATATTCTATGTTATTGCCATACACTAAAAAATTAAATAAATAATATTAATTAATTTTAATTTTAATTATTTAATTTCATAACCCATACAGGAGGTCACATGTTGTGTACCTTTCTGCTACTACTTAAAACTCATTTATTGAGTTTAACATATATATGACATGTTCATCCACATGAAATGGTGTGTAAATAATACTATTTATTGTCCATTCTATATACAAAATACTTACACAACATAAAATCTTACATAATATTCCATGTTATATAGAGTATATTTTTTCATGAGTCAATTCTCATAGTCTATTCAAAATTAATGTCTATACGACACTCCTTGAATATATATGTTTTGTTCTAGGGCCGATTATTGTGGAGTACATGAATTTTATGACAATGTTACATGTCCTATATCAATATAATTACATGGAAATAATTAATTTATCAATTTTATTCCTCAAATACAATTCCCAGTGTCTATTATGTGTGGTAAAACCCTATAATAAAACATGTATATCCAACTACAATCCTTGTAGTTTGATTGGTATTAATTATATATTCTTTATGATTACAAACACTATGTACCTAAGGATGTAGGGTGTTTTCAATGTGTGTTATAACATGTTACATGGTGTGTTTAACCAAATACATTCTGCGTACATTATTTATTTACAAGTTTCCTAGATGAAGATCGTTACATGAAGCATACTAATTAAACGATTCAGACATTTATAAAAAAAATCATCAATTCCCATGGGAATGTGGAGTGTGTGATAACATAGAATGTGTACTAGATATAAGCTATGTAACCATGTCAAATAATGTTCTAAATTTTTGTCAATACACAACATTTGATTATGTAACATATTAAAACCCCACATGGATTTATATTATTTTCATGATTCATCCTTGTGTGGTGGACCATGGGTACATAGATTTGTAATTTGTATCATATAACCTATAACCTTTTCATGAATCCAATATTTATGGCACCTTCAGATATGATCTTTGAGTGACATTCATATGTTCTTGGATATATGAAATTACATGATCCAAATATCTAGTAATTCATATTAAAGAACCAAAAAATAAAAATTAAATGATAAAACAATAAATTCATATTTTATCAACAAATTTTAAATAATTATAAATTCATACGTATCAGCTTTTATACCACATAAATTTTCATGGGAGTAACAAAAGTGGATGGACATGTTACAAATAATAAAAATTTATATAAGTTCCTTTTGATAAATCTATATAATTGGATGATATATGTCATTAAATTTTTAAATAGTGGATATTTTCAAAAATAATTTATAATTAATTTATAATCAATTATTATTGTTGACTATTTATCCTTTATTTTTTATAAATCCAGAAGAGTATTTTTTCATACCATTATTAGGATGAAGAATCCAAAGTATATGACATCTATCAACATCCACATATTTTCCATAAATATAAAAGATCCTCTTAGAGAACATCGAGTGCAATCATTGAGGAACCAATCATCTTGTGTTGACCATCATCAATTTACATAAGAATCCCTATGGTATTAGAGGATTAAACCATGTTTTATATGGGTTGATAGAGAGGAAGAGGATGTAAGTCTCCAATCTTTAGATCATTATTCAAATAATTATCTTAAATATATAGAGTGATTTATTGAGAATATTTTTGTACAAAACAATTCACATATCCAATAATTGATATAAGATGGATTATATACATTTGTTGGAATAATTTTTTATTAAACATTGACCCTTAACAAATATATCTATTCTAATAAAACCCCATTACTAATGATATCATTCTTATTATTTCTATTGAATACCATAACACCAATATTATTTAAATTCCATTTTTGGAGAAGAACTAATTAATTAATTTTTAACTAATATTTAGTAAAATATATAACTTCTTTTAGGACCCTAAACATGTACCATCATTCTTTTATTTATTCAAAAAATAAATAAAAAAACACAAGATACCCTAGTTGGGAAAAATAT
The DNA here is from genome assembly GCA_963277665.1 of Viscum album. NCBI lineage: Eukaryota > Viridiplantae > Streptophyta > Magnoliopsida > Santalales > Viscaceae > Viscum > Viscum album. The sequence goes on from OY728126.1 coordinate 1,750,972,754, forward strand.
TCATTTAATATTTTACTTACATAAATTTAAAATAAAATATAATTGGTGATTTAATTTATAAAATTTACATAATTTAAATATTTTATATTACTTGATCTAGAGAATAACATATGTTCAACACTAAATTCATATTGAATTTAATTGAGATTGTATATAAAAGAATGGTGTGATGTTGTAATCCTATATCTCAGTGGTTTTATGTGATTTGGCATAAAGTCTAAGAATAGCATCTAGAAACACATCAAGGCACCCATAGAGGAAAAAATTAATATCACATTGACAATAAAATAATATAAACTCTTACATTGTATTACAATCAATTTTTCATTATATATCATCCTTATTTTTTCATACTCATTTTATACATTTATATAACTGAATATATTTCTTTTAGTATCTGAAATGAACTCCTAAATAACCCACCCTAGATATGGAATTAATTAGATATATATATGGTTATGAGATATAATCTTACGGTATGGTGGAGACAAATAATTTCATGGAATATATACCAATTTTATAACTCTTTGGATGTATCCAACATATCCTACTTCACTACGATTATATTTAATTAATTTTTTAGAAAATAAATCAAATTAAATTACTCATGATAAACATCAATAATTATCTGAAGTATAAAGACCAATACACACATCAATAGATAATATTATCCAATAAAACATATAATATTAGTAATTCATATTTGTATGTTTATCCTAATAACATCATGTATTAAAGATTTGCAAGTGTGAACCCTCTCAAAAGGATTCTTTATCTGCATCTAAGCATCCATTTTCTGATAGTCAAATAATAGTATTTTTGTATTAGAATATTTCCTCAAGAACATAGTGTATATGTTTAAGAATGGTTCTAGATAACTTCAAGGTTCTCATTATATAAGGTAAATATTATGACATTTCAAAGCAATAAACACCTGATGGAAAATATCAAACTAAAGTCATGTAGAAGTATACTCATCATATGACAATGTATTTATGAAATTTTATTTATTTTAATATAAATGAAATAAAAATTTAAAAAAATATGTTGTTTTATGACACTAACTACAACAAAGGGGAGTGGTATTAGATGATTTTTTTGGAAATATCAATATGCATTTAAGATTTACATTATTGTTTTTATTTTTGATATTTAGTGTGTTTCTATGAATTTAATTGAATTTATCACATAATGATGAACTTATTTTTTATAGTTATTTTTTATTTTGAGAATTTCAATAGTTTTGAAATTAATTATTTTTAATGACTGAGGATATGAGTAGTTTTCTATTTTCATAGACCTAAAATGTGTTAGTAAACTATATTCCAATTCTCCTACATGAGATAAATGTCCCAGTTTTTTATTCCCTACATGAGTTACATTCTAATTATCATTGTAATATTATTTATTAAAAATCATTTAATGAGTTTCTCAAGAATAGTGTGAATATATAAATTTCATTGAGTCTGGTTTAAGACCATAATATTTAATTTGTATTATGATTTATTCAGTACATCAATCATAGAATGTTCCCCAATAAAATAATCATTTCATGTCCACCTTGACATTGAATCCCATATAGACATATAATCCATGAAATACCCATTCGGTAAACTATATTTCAGGCATATAAATCCTGTTTTATCCATATCATAGTGTATTTCGCACTATATATTAAAATAAGTGTGGGTTAGAAAGTGGGATAATGAAAATTATTTGGATGAAGATCACTGTTATGGGTTAAGTGTGAGGGGACACTAAATATTATTATAGGATGCATGTTTACAACATTTATTTAGTATTATAATACTTGTTACACTCATTATAAATAAAAAAAATGTTTATATAAAATTTTATACATAAAAACCGAAAAAATTAAAAAAATATATTTATAAAAATTAATATGAGAGGATTCTTCTTTTAAAGATTTACACTAAAAAATAGTGATTCATTAAATTAAAATGTGGGATGAGGGTTTTAAGTGGTGTTTTTTAGGAATATATGAGTTAAGATATATTCATTATTTGAAACTTGCTAAAATTTATCATGCAGAGTGATTTAAATATTTAAAATTCACAATATACCTCAAAAACGTTTAATATCAAAATCCATCCAACCCTAGGCCCTCATAAAATCATTTTTAAAGTCATCATGAGTACTGGACTCTCCATTTACTACTAGAGAACATAAGAGAATAAAAATTCTATAGTGGATCCCTAAAAAGGACCTTTTGGTAGAGTGTTGATAATATATTATTATCCATGATTAAATTTTTCATAGTGGTACCATAATGTTTTCTATAAATATGAGTGATGAAAAATTAATTGTCACTTTTGGTTAAAACATGAAGAAGGTTTTGAGTTTTTTGGTTTTATAAATAAGAAACAATAATGATGTATGAAGGTTAAAAACAAGATTATGAATCTTTTATTCGGTGTGGGTATGATTTCTAATTGAAATGCTACGCTATTCCTTAACATATTGGCACTTTTTCTTATTAATTGATAAATGAGGGGCTCTAGTTTTGTTCCACTGCTAAAAAAATATTTGAATGTATAAGATGATGATCACATTGATAGAAATATCTAATCATTATAACTTCTATATATGGTTAATGGTTATCATAAATTAATTTAATTTTATATATAAAATTCTCAATTGGGTCGTGTGCTTCCCAAGTAACCTAAGAGTAACTGCATCCCCTTCAAAACATGCAAATGATCAAAACAATATTCACCACTCTATCTAGTATATTACTTCGTATATGGGATATAGTGCATATAGGGAGTTAATGAATAATTAACTTATGAATTACTATATAAAAAAATATAATTCATTTGAAATTATAAATTGTTAAATCACAATATTTTTATCCTAAAAATAGATTTTATTTATTGACATTAAAGACTCAAACATTACTATTAGTTTTGAATTCCCTTCCATAGAAACTTGTGGATTTACCACTTTATTCAAAGGGAAATATTGATAAAGGAATAAGAGGATTACATTTTAGAATTAATGAATCTATAAAAATAAATCATGAATAAATACATTATAAATAGTAGTCTAGATAAACTCAATGATGAAAATTACCTATTCTTATTGGTTCTTCCTCCCCTCCATCTTAAAAAACTAAAATACCGATTAGATATTTTCCATTATAGTTTCCTAGAATGTTTTCTTTTACTTTAGAATCATGATCTAATATGCACTGATATCCATTCCTTCAGTATTTTATTCTAATCAAAATATGACCCACATTATAGTCCACATTAACCCTATAATAGGTTTCATGAATACTAATATGGAACCACAATTATTATATTTTAATCATAGATGTCCTTATATACATATCTTCCTCTATCTTTTCATGGTTTTTCGACAATATATGTATTTTTATATAAGATAATATAATTATTATATGGTTTGAACCATATTTGTATTGTATGGAAATAATGTGCACAAAAGAATGTTTTTCATAAAATCATTTAATATTTTTATAAGACCTAATTTATTTTTGATAATGAATAATGACACTAGATTAATTCCTATAAAGGAAGGATGATTCTTACATACTGATGGATGTCTCTTATTGTGTTCAGAATGATGTTTACGGAGTGTTGGATAATGCTTTCAGAGTTTTGTAATAATGTTTACACATCATTAATTGATACTTATTCCCTTTCAATTCATCCTTACTAGCGGAAATTATTATGTAAAATTATATTTATGTGAAATCTATGGTAATATCAAAATAATCTATATGATAATTCATTCTTAGAACTAGACTGGATGATCCTTATAAAGTTATCACTTGTCTGAATTTTATAAACATCACTAGATTACAGAGTTCTTCAATAGTCCTTGAAATTAATCCTTATCCAAAAAAGTTATTAAAACGTCAAAATAAATTTTGTGATTTTAAATAAAAATCTATAATTGAATAAATAAAATTAATATTAAAAAATTAAGCTATTTTTAAAATTAATTACGCAACACCCCAAAAATCAAAACATGTGATAGGAACCTAATAAAATAGATACTTTTATTGATATAATCCTGAAAATATATGGTGAAATATATGAAAATATTAGATATATAAATTCACCCATTCATAGTAATTTTACTAAGAAAAAATTTTCAACATAATGATTGCCATAGAGAAAACAAATACAAGAAAATTTGAATTCCATTTTAAACACCAAGCATCACTATCATATAACACCTCATTAATATTCTTGATTTAATGTTTTTAATTATTTTTATTCAAATATTATCTAATTATACCATCCTACAATAAAAGTTTATACCATACATCTAGAAATATATTCACTTGTTAGTCAAATATGAATTTAAACAAATATTTTCTTCATTACATTTTCATCCAAGGTTTAATATAGGCTTAAGAAATATATTTATATCAAATAATTGAGTCATTTATTTGCTTATACCATAAAAAATATATCGTGGTTGTGGTATGTCATAACGAGTAGATAGTTTTATTGATCTTATGTAAAGGAATGTTATGGGGTTTATCTCTCTTTAGAAATAAAATGAATGATTTTCAGTTTCCTTGAAGAATGACATAATCATTAAATCACTCTTCCATTGATTTTTCACTAACCCTTTTTTAGTATTTAAAGTAAAAATAACACTTTAATTACATAAATATAAATAACTATTCTACTTATCTATTCCTATCAGTAGATTCTACATTTAATTATATTTTTTCATCTTCTGAATGGTGAGATGGATTTTGGATTTTTTTAGATGATGTGTGACCTTATATTCCTTAGATTATGTAATTTTTTTATTTTATTTTGATAATTTACATATGAATATATTTAATAAGGTCTATATATTATTCCAAAAATCTTCCACTTGAAATCCTAACAGATTTTAGTATTTTGATAGAAGAATTCATCACCCAAAAAATATTATATTTCCATAAATATCCAATTTAGTTTTTTATGTAATGCACCCTTACAAAAAAATAATAAATTTTCAGTAATTTACTTCAGCATTATATTATTTATATAAATTTTTCAAAATTTAATTTCTTAAAATTAATGTAATTATTTTATTTTTATGATAAATATTATTATCTTTCAATATAAATTAATGTTAACTACCATGATTATATTTGACTGATATTTAGGTCACCAAAAATTATTCCTATAATTATTTAAATTTAAATTTAATAAAATATATTCCATAACTTCCTCTTTACCACTCAAGATGATTCTTTAAAAGATCTAGTTTAGTTTACATTTCCCTCCAGACAATAATTCATTGAAGATTTGGTTTCATCTACCAGATCATTTTAGTTATGGATCATTTTGTCCAAACATGGATACATATCATGGTTAATCACATTTTATAAAAATTAAATGGATTAATGAAAAGGTCGGATAGAAATATGTGTTCATTATAAATAAGAATTCGTTATTTAAAAAATTCCTTGCTTTTTTGTACTATATAATTAACAATGCTACATGGTTTTTTATTATATTATTTATAAAATTATGGTCATTCAAAAATGATATTTTCCACCAAAAAATGGGTATTTAAAGATGTTTTCAATGTAGAATTATATTTAATATAATATAGTGGATGAAAAATATTTCATGACATTTAATTTAGAAATCTGAGGTCTTTTCATGAATTCCCCTTAGAATTTGGAAACAAAGGGATTTTTTCATTCATCATAGCTGAGTAAATGGGATAAATCATTTACATTACATTATCATGGGTTATAAATTTTAATTTTTTTCAAATTTATCACAAAAAGATTCAAAACACACAAAAATTGAAGAATAAATACACTGGGAAATTTAAAATGACTCAAAAACTTAAATAGAAAAAATAAATATGAACATCCAAAAATAAAATGGGTCACACCCCCATATTAAATAATTCAGTGCCCATAATTAATTCTAAATGATTTATCAATGATAAATAGAGTTTTATAAATTCAAAAAAATAAATTATGAGTTAACTAATGGAATAAACTAATGTGTTTATTGGATTGGTATGTTGGAAGAGTGTGATATCTTGCACTGTTTTTTTTAGAATAATTCAATATAATTTCGTCCCAATTTGATCATTAACAATAAATGTGTTTTCATTTCTTTTATTCACATATTGAAAAACAATAAAATGAAAGACATGAGTGATTATAAATGGATGTTTCCTACTAACCTTAATTTTATCATGAATTATCTTAAGATTATAATTGTAAATCCACACAAACTCCCCTATAAATAACTATTTTCACTAAATTATCTTTTTATACGACACTATAATTCTTTGATTGTTAAATTGAGAATTTGAAAAATCTTATCTATTTTATTTATATATCTATTGAAATAGTAATTTTCAACCTTATTCATCCTTTTCACATTATTATATTTACCTCTCTCACTTCTTATTAGAACTTATGCTCAAACAACTCTTATAGATAAAAACATTACCCATAAGTTATCCTTCTGGGATTATTTCTTTAGATGGTCTATATACTATTCAATAATCCTGTAATTGGTCTTCTAACTTTTTTATTTAGTCATTTCAACTTTATTTAATAGTTTTTATAGGTTTTATTTTATTTTGTTTGGTTGATACATACACATTCCCATTATTATTAGAGGTAGTATGAATATGAATTATGGATTGTCCCATACATTCACATAAAGGTATCCATGTTCTTATTGAGAAAGCTAATCCCTTGATCACCTATAATTTCTATTAAAACTATAAACCTATAAAAAATATTATTCCTAAAAAATTCAAAATTACTTGATCAATATTTATGTAATTAGATTCCACTGATTTTGAAACATACTGAGCTTATAGAAAAATGTATGCGTTAACAAAATACATGTGAAAGGTTACCATTAAATATATTCCCTATAAAATAAATCTCTAATATATGATTATGGTTCTTTAAAGAAATTTATTTTCTTTTAGATAATATATAAGTGAATTGACATTACACACAACATTTACAACATTATAGTGCATATTTAAACAATGTTGGCTAGAATGTTTTCAAATATAAAGCTTCCGAATAAGTAATTTTAAGTCTGAAGTGGCCTTTAAAGGATTTGGTATTATAAGATTTAAGCATTTATTACATCAATCATTTATGAATAGATCTTATTATAATATAATCATCACTATATTTTCATATAAATATTACCCAAGGGTAAAATCTTACTTCATCATTGAGTCTAAGATATTTTGTGATTAAAATGATTGTAAACTTGAGAATTTACCATATAGATGACTATATAGGTATACCAGGCTACTTCCCCTCTAAACAGGAATAACAAATCACATATAATAAGTAAATTCAATGGGTTTCTGTGTTTGAATTTACACTTTATTATTATTGGGTGGCTAATCAAGTATTCAACCACGTTATTTTAGCCTATTTCTTACCCTTAATATCATAGATGAACTATTAGAGTAATAGAATCTATCATACCAACATGGTATTACAATTTTCATTCATTATCAGATACCATAATTCTTCAAGATTAGAAAATATTATGACTTTAATTCCCAACATGTGTTATTTAAATTGGTCTAATGAAAAAGGAAGCTATTATGCACTCATTTTTAGTGGTTTTATAGTTAAGGTGGGAATAATTCGGTGGTCTTGAGTAATAGGAAATGTATTGAGAATATCATTAAATTGTACAAGATATAAATATTCTCACTATATGATTAGAATCATCATAAAATAGTTCAATTGGGTGTTTCTAGATTTGGGATTACATCAATGGTGTTGTGGTAAGTACATTCTATAATTAATCAAAAATCTCTATATTATTAACATCAAAGATAAAATATTTTTTAAAAAAGATTCCTAGAAAGATGAAGATAAATATTATTAAAATATTTAAAGAACCTCCAATGAAAGACTACATGTATTATATAATATGTAACATGTTTCACACAAGTGATATTTGGAAAAAAAATTCTAGATTCATTTTGACAATGATTCATATTAATTTATTTAAATGAATTTACCAAGAAATATTCCTATATACAACATGAAATTAAACCCCTCTGAATATAAAAAAATGTAATGTTCATTTAATTTTTTAAAGAATTATCCCAATTTTTGAAAAAACTGACATTAAATATCAAAAAATAGTGATGTTATAAAAAATTTACACAAGGAGTTTTTCAACTTGAAAAACAAAGATACTTACCATAAATATATAAAGAGAACCTATTTCATTACATAATACAAATAACAACCTCCAATAAGAAATGGTTCAAATTGGTAATGTAAAAGTGGTTTTATCTTGATCCTCAAGTGTAATGACATTGTAAAGTAACTTAAAAATTCATTTATTAATAAATAACTAGTTCTTAATGAAAACATTTAAACCATTTGGTCATTAAATATATTGGTAAAAATTTATTTATTACCGACATGGAAAAAATTAATGTAATCTATAAACACTATATAAATATTCTAAATTATAATCGGCATTGACTCATTATGGTCATTCCTCACATTGTTCAATCTAATTCTTTTGAAACAACATGAATGGGTCTAACACATTTTATGTTAGATATGTGGTATGTTATTATTTATTATGATAACTACACTATCTTATTTTTCTCTATCTCTATAATGGGGAGATATAACCATTTTTATTTCCTAAAAGTTCTATAATTTCCCACATGAATAATTTTATGTTTGATGATTTTGGGATTTATTCATAGAATATATCTTAAATTAAATCCAATTTTTTACAAAATTTTCCACAATGATCATTCGATAAATTTTCTTATTTCATGTATATTTTATTATTAATTGTTACCTATAATTTTCCTCCATAAATCAAGTACTCATATGTTAGGTCAATAGGAAATTTTTTTAAATTCTATTTTGGGGGTTTCACTTTAGGAAAAATAATATTTGTTTTTCTGACTTATAATATTCAAATTTTATATAACTAATATGACAACAAATCATCTTCACCATGAAATAAGGAATCAAATTATTCAGGAAATTCATAAATTACCTCATCATCCAATATAAAAATAAATTTCTTTGTTTTCTAGATAGATTATATCTCAATGAAATTTTAAATCAATTATGGATTCTGTAAGGATATAATTTCATGAAACATATCTTGACCTTTAATGGGTTTAGAATATTTCCTATGAGAAATTGTAAATTGTGATTACTCCTCCTAAAGGTACTTCATCGATTCAAATATATTGTAGTGGGATTGTTTTGGTAAAAATTATAGGGTGATGGTTACTTTATGAGTATTAATTATATTATTAGTTAAATACAATAAATATCCACCTATAATGATAAGTGATTGTGCCATTGGTCTATATTTCTCCCCATTGGTGATATGAAATTCACCTAGAAATATCATTTTTTCACTTTAACTAATAAAACCTCCAAGAATCATACTGGGAATTTTATGGATAAATTTTCATGATGTACCACCACTATCATGGTATTAAAATCATTAATATATGAAATATATAAAAAATATGTCAAAAAGAACATTAATTAAGGATACTAAATAATGTATTGAATATGAAAAATACAGTGTACCGATGGGGAAAGAGTTAGAAGGTTTCCGTAGATCTTAAAATCTTATTGGAAACCCTGGTGTCATTAAGCCTGCGACACACATCTTAATAAAATTATTACATAATTATCTTTAAGTATCCTATTAAAATTTAAATTATATTTGAAGAATATAGAATTCTTGAAGATTTTCATAAGAGAATCACGGAGAGGGATGAATATCTTAACTATCTGTAAATTTTTCAAAATTTACTTTTGAAGTTATATTTCTTGGATATTTTTAGATTGAATCATCCTAGTTTAAAATGATAGTGGAAGATCATGTTTATCCCATTATTTCATTTTACGGGGGGGATCTTACATCAATTTTCTTGTTCTAAAACTATATTCTTCTCCATTCTTTTCTTATTCCATGGGATTTTTTTGAGGAATTTTCTTGGATTCTTTGGATGCATTACCCTCATTTTATGATCGATGTTTTCCTAGATCAGACATTTACCGTATATATATATATATATTTCATTTTTTACTTCTTATTTTTATTATAGTCATATTCACTTTTTAATCAATTTCGTTTTTTGTTGGATGTTTCAATTAGTTTTTTATAAAAGATAATCACAATACATCCTACATAGTTACATTACTCTTCAACTTATTGTGGCATATTCTTAAATATTTTTCCTTATTATTGCTATATTGGTTGACTGTCACTGGTTAATGGTTTATAAAATGGTATATTGTTCAACAATTTTGTTGTTGGGTAGGATGGTTTTTTGGATTGTTTTTGTAGTTATTGAAAGAGTGGTGGTTGTTTGAAATAGTGGTTTTGTTTCTAGAAAATTGGTTGTCGCTGGTACTAGTTTTGGTTATTTAGTCTACACTGGTTTTATTAATTTCCATATCCCAATTATACTTGTCATTTGTCCCTCTATAAATAATATTTTCATGGATATTTCCTCTATTGGTTTTCTTCAAAACAATTATCACATCCTTGAACAACAACACCCTAATCATTATAATGGTCTGGAGATGAACACAAACTAAATACCATTACAGGTGACTATTGGTTACAAGATCTTATTAATGATAATAATATCATAAGAGTGGTTATATTTTCTAGTATAAAATATTGTATGTTGTTTTATGAGAAATACTTTATATAATTATAAATATATAGTGATAATACATCATATGAAAAACATCTATGAGTTTTTGGGATATATTTTGAAGAGTACCTTGGCCTTTACTGGTGATTTTTTATTAAATATCCACATAAATATTCTTATATTATATTAATATCATTTTTGAGTAATTAATGGCAGATAAAGATAATATTGTGGTTTTATTTCATTATTTGATGAGGTAAACGAACAAAAAACTTCTTAAATCTCTCTCAATGTTCATAAAGAGTCTTTTCAAATACAAAATAGATACCAAATATATTCTTATTGTTGTATTTTCTTATGGTGGTAAGACAATTTTTTGAACAAAATATTATCTTAATTACATGACAATCATTTACTTCTCCCATTTAATTACTATTCAACTACTTTTTAGATTCTCATTTTAGGTAAAAAAATAGAATTTCTTCCACTTGACTTGTTCTTCAATGACTCCTCTAGGATTCAATGTTAAGAATAAAGGGTATAATATACGGTGTTCTAGTTTGGATATTCACATAACAAACCCTGAAAATTAGGTATCAATTTAATAATATTGGGTTTCATATCAAAATCATTCATCAAAGAAATAATGCAATGTAAGTTTTAATATTCATAAATTATTGGGAATAAATATATATTAGAGTTTGGTTGATGTTTGATTCCATGGTGGAATTATAATTGTTAAATGAAAATACGATCATTTAGAATTAAGTATTTTTTATTTATTTTCCCTATTAAATGTGTTTAAGAAGAAAAAAGGGATCAATAACATATAGAATGATTAAAACATTAAAAACTCAAGAAAAAATCATAAAAAATGATTTTTTTTATTAAAGTATAATATATTATTAAGAAATAGTGAGAAAAAAATGTATAGAATGATAATATCTCAATAGATTAAGATATGGGTGTATTTGAAGTATAATATCTATGTCAGAACAATTGAGAGAGGCTTAATACTGATTTATTATTATGAAACTGATATTCCATAATTATTTAATAAATATACAATTGGGATTCCAAAAATTATAGGTGTCAATAACATATGATTCATTCATGATGTAGATTTATAAGTTGAATTCAGTTGTTTCAAAACAACTAGAATCACAAATACAGAGAATTATAAATGTTAGTTTAGTAAATATCATATTTCTATTTGACCTAAAAAAATAGAATAGGGTAAATGAAATAAGAAATTTGAAAATTGATAAAAATTAGTCAATATTACTCACCCTTCAGAACTTTTATGATAACCATGTTTGAGAAAATTTAATAAAATAATGAAAAAATAACAGAAATAAGTTATAAGAATTACAAAGAAGAGAGTGTGAAGTGTTCTTTTTAAAAAATCTATAACCTCCCTTGTTCAATTACTACCACCTGGTTTCCTTGTTTGTGTATTACCCTATTTATTATTCATCAAGTAAATAATTGATTAATTACCTAAATTGAATAGGTCATCCCCCCATTTTAATGTTTCCTCGTACCAACCCCTTATTCTACAGATCACATCCAACACTATTGGCCTCGAATAACTATCATCCACATGTCATAAGTTATTGTGGATTATCTTCTACCACAAGTGACTTAAGATGAACATATCAAATATAAGTTGATATTCCAATAGAGAATTTTTTATTCCTCTATTTTTACTCGACCATAATATACCTCGTTTTTTTCATGGATCTACATGATCTTGATCTATATTAGGTTAGATCCTCCTTAAGAAGTTTGGGAACCTTGAAAGTTCTCTTGTTCAAGTATCATTATCAATTCCTATATTTATTTTTATTTAACTGTTAGGGATCAATGATACTCTTAACCCATTCCCATACCTTGATATATCTAGATAAAAATATCACATTACCAACACCCATTTCATCATAAATTACTAAAAACTTCATTAAATTTACCCTTACGTGAGTATTCTAGTTACCTTTATTACATATTTTAAGAACCTTAACAAAGAATGTTAACCTAATGATAGTTTCCAATTACCATTATATATCATGAATTTTATATATTTCATTTGGGTTTTCAAATGACATTATGATCAAGTATCTATATTCATGATCAAAAATGGTTTCTTTGATTCACTCAACATAGTTAAATCCTTCGATTAATTCTCGATGAGGTTATAATTCTTCCATATAATCATTAGATCATTAATCATAGAGCCTAAGTGGTATATAATTATTTAATGTTTAATATTTTATTTTGGTATTCATCATGAAGTCTACATCCATTTTTTTTGAAATATAGTTGTTAAAAAATGGTAGACGGTGACAATCACACAAGAGGTGAAAATTTTATTATAAATAAAAATACTAAAAAATATCTTATACCATATTAGAAATTTAAAATGGGATAATATGTCTTTTATGTATCTATAGGGGGTAGAAAAATAATATGGGATTATGCCTATAAAATTTATAGTATGAGGAACTTGAAAAATATTGAGACTACCACTTCAAAACTCCAATATGTGAACATAAAAAATATATCATACATAATAATTATTTAATATAACTCATGGGAATATTTCAAACCTAAAAATTGAAAAAGTAAAATATCATATGAAATGACTTAGAAGTTTATATATGAAAAAAATAATGAAAATATTCCAGTAAATATAGAAACCTCAACATGTTAAAATTAATTTTTTTCTAAAAGAATATGTTTTACCAAAAAACAAATAACTTTAATGAATATATTCTAGACAATAAAATACATTGACATATTTTTTAAAAAAAATTTATTATAATTCCACGATAAAAATAATAAATATTTATTCTAAAAATTATATGAATACTAATGAAATAATAATTTAACAATGTAACAAAAAAATATTTATATTAACAAAAATATGGAAATTTTTTATTTTAGATCCAAACGGAAACATATGTTTGGTAAACGTGGATCCACATAAGGGCACATAAATTTTCTGACACATAAATCATTGATTACCCTCTTGTAATCAATTGATAAATCTTAGTTGTTCATAATTTATAATAAAAGTTAAATAGATGCAATACTGTCAAAGAGATTATTTTTATAGGTTTTCCACCATGTATTTACAAATGTAATTAATTATGACATTTATTACAAAATAAATTGGATTTTCAAAAAATTTGGTTTTAGTTTTTTGAAAGTGAATGATTAATTTTTTTAAAACAAAATTAAACTAACTTCACATTGAAATTAAATGATCATTAAAACTTCTATTTCTACCCAATTGATTATAACAACTTAATTTTCATATAATTAACATATTGAACTCGGTAATTAGTGTGTTTAATAATTATAAGAAATCATAATTATCCTTCTCAAATTATTTAGTATTATTATTGAAATTATAAAAAACTATACAAGTTTAATTAATATCCCAAATTATTGAAAATATAATGTGTGTAAAATTTAGTAAAAAATTTCTAGACCAATTACCTTAAAATATAATTTCCAATATTTGACCGAAAGTAATAATTTTTAGGAGATTAATGTAAATTACATTACTAGATTGAACGAATAGTGAAATTGAAATTATTAACAACTAATGGAAGAAATATATTCCCCATTTTGAAGGAAAATCATCAGAAACTGAGAATTAATATTTATGTTTGAAGAACATTAAATTATAAAAATTGTAATTAAGAAGTTTTTAAATTTACTACAATGAAACATAGATAACACAATTAAATTACCCCATACAAAAACATCAACATTATCACTAATATTGATTTTTATAGTGACTAAAATATGTAAAATAGTTTAGTTCAAAATTATTTTCATTTTTCAATAATTTTCAATGGTCTCTGAGAATTTCAAAAATAAACTATGTTCTCAAAAAATTCATATAATCTTCCGAAAATTGTATTTAAAATTCACATAGGTTTTACATAATAAATGTTGAAAATTATTTTCAATAATGCTCATAAATTAGAATTTTTATATAGTTATTATAATAAGGGAAGTCATTTTAACATTTATATAAATGTAAAATAACACTATATACTGGGAATTTATCTTCACATCTACAGAAGGATATTTTTATGTAGTTGTAGTACTAAAACAATATAATAAATACATTCAAACTTTTATCTAAATATAAAAAATATTTAATCTATTAAAAAATGGTTATATGATTAGATTTCCCCTGATTAGTCAATATTCAATATCTAAAAGTTCAAACAAATTAATAATAGTACCTAATTGATTTTTCTAAAAAAGTGAAACAATCATATATTTATTTTGATATAATTGTGATTTAGGAAAAATCAACAATAAATTCTATTATAACATGAAAGGAGTTGGTTTTATTTCTTAGTGGAAAGAATAAATAGTTCACCGTCCAAAAAATCATGGTGGAATATCTTATTTATAACAGATCAGAATAATATTTTAAAAATATAAGAAAAAAAGAAAAAAATACGACTATGGAATTACCCTAAGAAGAATAAAGTTTTATGTCCCTAGTTTGACTTAGTGTATGCTCAATTTCCTTTGATGAATATGGGAGACAATCCCTTGGTCTACCATTAAATTTCAAAGGACATGTTTTGATCTATTTCATCAATGAGAGGGGGTGGGATGAATCAATGATTTATTACTTTTTTTATTTCTTATAAAAAAAATCACCATAAATAAGAGAGAAATTACTCTTTTGGAAAAAACCATAGAATCATATGTATTTAAATGGTTCACCACTCAATATGAGTAGCTTATTCTTAGAATAGAATAGAATTAATCTATGAAAATAGACACCATAATAAAATAATAATTTTGGTGGATGTAACAAGAAGGGTGAATCAATCATGTTAATAGGCTAATAGTACCATTGACCACACATTCACTTCTCATAGAAAATAATGATATATCAATATTTTATAGTAATAATGAGTACCTTAACCCGTGGAATATGTTGATTTTTTACTATTCTTATTTAATTCTTCTAGGAAATCTGTATGAAATGGTACATCAAATCACACATTTTTTTGGTAAACTACATCTAATTAAACATGGGGTTATTCCATGCTCTTCTGACCACTTCTTCATCTTTTTCACCTAATCATATCATCAAATTTTTTATCTAATACCTAATGACTAGAAACTCTATTATGTATCCATCAAACTAATTCCTCTTCAGACAATTATTGAAATCATCTCTCTAATTCTGCTTCACTTTACTATGTTTCCAATATTACACATATATACTGGATGCATAATCATTCCATTATTAAATCAATGTTTACAAGAAATTTCTTTTAAAGAGTGTGATATTAAGATTAAAATATATTTCTCAATAATTTCATATTTCACTCAATTATTCCTTTAGCATACCACATTAAATATATTAAATTATAGCATTTGAAATTATTTTAAGGAAATTTTCTAAAATATTAACATCAAAAAATTTCTTAATGATTCCTATAATTTCAGAGAGAATTGTGATTTTTTACTCTATGATAATTGAAATGCTAAATTAACAGATCCCCAGCTTCACATTAATTGACATAAAAAAATTCATAAATATATTTGAACCTTCCATCCTATAAAACATCTTAAAAAATCTTCTTTTAGGTAAAATTTAATATATCTACTTCCATCAATTAATAATTTTTCAAATAACCCTCCATAAAATCATAGAAACAACTCAAAATTATTTTATAAATACCCAACATCTATGTTATGACTAGATTCAGAATCTTTTTCCCATTCACATTTCATGTAAATATCTACATAGTGAACTTATTAAAATACATTTTTATGAACATTTACATCTTCACATTCTTTATTTTTACAATTTCATATGATTAACTTCATAAAAAATTACATATTTCCCAATTTGATTAAAATATTATCGAAATATGTTGATTTTAATTTTCTTAAAATGTTACTATAAACATTTCCATGTTTGATATTCAACTTCCTCATGCATGTATCAAGCAGACAGTACCATGATCATGGAGACTATTTCAATCCATAAACATAACTATTTAACATTAAAAAATATATTTCTTAATTACCTTGTAGGAAACCACATGGTTGTTGATATAAATTTATTCTTCCAGGTCCACATTATGAAAAGCATACTTGGCATCCATTTAAAAATTTTTATATTTATTATTTGTAAAAATTTCATGAATGATAATGATGATTTCATGTATTTATACCGGAGAAAAAGTTTCATCAAAATAAATGCCTTTAACATATGACTATGCTTTACAAACTAGTATTACATTATTGTTAATGACTTAAGCTTATTCATTAATCTTATTTCAGAACACCCTTGTTGTACCAATATCATTATTATTTTATGGTATGGTAAAATTTTACCATGTTTCATTCTTCTCAATTTAATAATATTAAACATTCATAGAATAAATCCACTATTGATAATGTAATAAAACTACAACATATCTTGGATCAATATGTGAATATAATGAAGTATGAAAACTAACTTATGTTTTCCCAGTTCACACCTATTTCCCTTGACTACCAATGATATTTTTATCGGAAAAATGTTCTCCAAACCTAGGATGAGATGGATGAGATTTTTTACGCATTAATAGAAATAGATAAATGAAAATATTTATCTCAAAAAACATATACATCTTTACCCATGTTATAAACGTTGTTATATTGTTTTATAACAACAACACCATCATTAATTAATGTGATATTTATATCAATCTACGAACACTTTCTAAGAGTTTTCTGAAACCCACACATATACAAAGTCAATAACATTTCTTGTTTATTTAATACATCACTTGTATCCTACACCATTATGAGGGTATCCAATAAATATTACATCAAAAATTCTTTTATGAAGCATAAAAATATTTCACCTTTGATTTCAAAAACATAGGGATGACCAAAAACATTTCATTATTTCAAACTTATTCATTATATTTAAAAAAATATCATAAGGCATAATATCATATTTTTTTCATATAGAAAATCATATTCTAAATATAAACTACTTATCTAATAGCTGTCCTCCATAATTATTGAAAATTATCATGTTCAATCAACATAGTTTATACTTTATCCACTAAACATATAGTTATACTTTTAGAAACATCATTATATGGTGGTGTGTGTGGTTCAATTAATTCATGAGTTATTTCATGGTTCAAAAATAATTGTGAAAATTTCCATTTGTGTATTCAGAATTATTATCAATTAAAATATTCATCACAAAATATCTACATTTTTTTAGCACCTCTCCTGAAACTGTTAAATATTTTAAGAGAATATGGATTATCTTTGAAAAGAATAATACATATAATGTTAGTAAAATAATAAATAAAGGAAATAAATCATGTATCTGATTTTTTTTATTCTAATATTCCCATATATTTTAGAATGTATTATATCTAATGGATTAGTTAGATTTATATCAACTTTCCTATATAATAAGCATGTGATATTATATTTCATACATAACGAATATCACTAATATCTTCATCATTAATGTTAGGAGTATCATAAATTTTTATATCAATATCATGTTTCTAATATTACAGTAGGAAAAATTTCATAAAATGTTATTCAATAGATTATCTTCAACCATCAATCTTATATACTATGAACTCTAATCATTTTAAACTTGAAAAATCATTCCTATAGTTTGTTTTCCACTGGAAAAAAATGTCCCATTTATATGAATTTTGAAAAACAAAATCCATCTATTTTTAAAGAAACATTATTTCCTTCATCACATAGCTTTTAGAAAATTAAAAATTTGTTTTTCAATCCATTAATATATAATGAAATTTTTGATTTTAACTTTTCATTCCCAACTATATCAAATCCATTGTCATTGATTCTATGGGAATCAATATTTCCAAACATAATTATCGCTTGTTTTTTTATTTTAAATAATATTATAAATTCATATCTCCAATAATATTTTAGTAACACCAATAATCCTATATCCATGTTCATTCTCTTTTTTTTAGATAAGTATCTACAAAAAATTCCATTTTCATTAAATTTTCACCATTTTCATATAGCTTTTGAGATTTTTCTATATGAAATATTTTTACTGAAAATTATAATAATAAATTCTTTAGCATGATTTATAGTATAATGAAATCCTCCAAGAACTATTTCTAGAAGTTTGAAACAATATTCAATATTCAAACTGACATTCTAAATTTTTCTTATTTGAGTAGGTTGACCCCTCTTGGACATTTCTTTTTATTTCATTATGGATTAGCCATAGTGTAGAATAATGGACCTGAAAAAATTTAATATATTATGAAATAGTCAATAATACAAATAATACCAATAGAAAGAATATTTCTCTCTATATCTAACATACTATTCAGTACTACATACCTGATTTAAATCATATTTCCTTTAATCCAATATAGAAAATTTATGTGAACTAAATTATTGGTATCCTCTAATAATAATTTCCCTCTATTTATATTTCTTTTTAGACTTCATAAGTTATTAGTTAGTAGCATATTTTGGATCAAAAGTTGAAAACATATAATGTTAATGATTTTAAACTATGCTTTTTTTGGAAACATATATAGTCTTTCTGATTATCTTCATTCTAATTTTTAAAGTATAGGGATAATTTATCTTGCTTCTTAAAATTTTCACACAACTAAAAACATTACCCAACATCTAAAATAGAGTTTTTGAGGTTCCTTACTACTTATTTGTCTTCGAGTAGTTTTTATTTAACAAGACATTATTTATTTTCCTCCACCGTTTTTTTTTCATCAAGAATACTTTAGTGAGTATTCTCTTCATCAAGAAACTTGTTCTAGTCATCAATCCCTTTTAGAAACATGGATTTTTCATAAATAATTTATCCATTTTTTTTTATGAACGATTGTATTTATTTAACACCATTTTCTCTATTTCATGTCTCGTATTCTTAAGAATACATGATTTTATCTTTCTCATAGAAAGAAATCCATTTGATTCCCTTATTATTCTTCTTTAGAGTTATTTCTTTCATCACTATTGAACTATCAATCATTAAATATTTCAATGACTAATTTTTGAGCAGTATCATCATTGGATTTTTCAACTTCCACTACTCTATCATCATGTTTGTCATATTTGAAAAAAATTTATCTTTTAATTAAGTAGAACTTCTAATACTCACCCTTTGAATAAGAAATAGATGTATCAACCTTTTTATTTAAGGAAATTTGAGGTTTTCAATCTTATTTACCACATTATTCTTCTTAATTTCACCAAGAATAATTTTTTGGAAAATATAAAATAGATCAACAACTAAATAATTTAAAATGTATCATTTATTTATACCCACATATTCCTCATTCAAACAATTTAGAAAAAAATCTCCAAATTCAACCAATTTTTTATCTACCTCATCTTAGGTGTTAAATTCAGTGATTCATTCCTTGATAAGGTGATTATATTTTCTCGTATCAGTGGACTTGAAAGTAATTTTTTGATCAACTATTTCATTGTTCTTGATAAAATTTTCTTTTCTCAGTTCATAAGTGGTTAGGTTTCCATAAAGATCATCCAAATATATAGTTTCAAGATCACTATCTTTTAATGATGATACATTGTAATAAGATTTATTTATTATAATTATAATAATATTATCATAAAAAAATAATCATTGAAAATCCCACCGAAATGCATTTAGTTTCTTAAAATAATTAAATCTTATAAATATGTTACCAATAGATTCAACTAACCTAATTTTTAGATCTTTATACTTCATTCTCTATATGTATAAATTTACTTATTTACATTTTTATTTCATTTATAAATGTTTTTCATGTTTTACCATATGAAATTAGAAATTTTAATACCATTAAACCAAGCATATACAAAGATTCAATGATGTAAACCACCTCTCCAATACCACCTGAAAGGACCAGTTATGTTTTTTGTGATCACAAATAGTGGAATGTTGTGAATCATTGATATTTTTGTTTTATGTTTTATTATTTAAGACACATCCTTCACTGAAATATTTTGATAAATAAACTTGTTATGAAACAACAAACTAACACAACCACATGAACATAGGTATTTACATGGTTCACTACACAATAAGAGTTTCTAGTCCATGGCATAGTTTAGAGGT
This sequence comes from Viscum album, assembly GCA_963277665.1. Lineage (NCBI taxonomy): Eukaryota > Viridiplantae > Streptophyta > Magnoliopsida > Santalales > Viscaceae > Viscum > Viscum album. Next base: position 1,750,993,584 of record OY728126.1, read on the forward strand.
AGTCTCTAACCACACAAACATATATAAAATAATCATTTCTGTAGATACATCAACTTGTGAGAATCAATAGCTTTCATATCAGTATAGGTATTTTGAATTTGAATGTCCCATGAAAGTATAATAATGGTATAAACAAATTTTCTCAAATAGTTAAAAACATCATTGATATGATTTAGTGTTTTGTAACTGTTCTGTTTTAATTCTTCATACTTTACTCTTCTTAAAATTACTTCTTTTTTCCTTTCCATATTCTTGAGTAGTAGAAAAAAAGGAATTATTTCTCCACTATAGAAATAAAATATCTATCTGATCACGCCTTCTTCCAATATACTTGGTCAGATGAAACATGGTATCATTTACTATTCATCTGATCACTTATACAACCTATTCATCTTATCATCTATACGCACCATTCATCTAAAACAAAATTATATAAAACTATATTTGGAATATTTTAGACTGGTTCCTCTTAAAACTATTTTCTTAATTGACTCTTTAATTATGTATAACTTCAAAAAAAAAATTCATACACATGCTCGACAAATATTCACCGATATATATAGGTTGTCTTCCTTCACAACTTATGGAATGGGTGTGACATTCATATTCAAATATCCTACTAAACAATTGAACATACAATTTATTTATTCCATAGGTTGACCTCATACAAACATCATAAATGATTGGATTAATTATTCTATTTAGGTACATTACTCAAATATCAAAATCAATATTCTTCTTAATGATATATATAATTTCAATGAGAACCATTATTTTTCATCCATGATAAATAAAATGTTGAATGACCAAATCAACATCAGCACATTAATGGCTTTATAAAAACTTCAAAAATATAATTAAACCTTTCATCCATTATATATTCATTACACATTGTTTATCTGTGATACTTTATAAAACCAATACCATTATATAAGACATCATCAGAGTTCTTTTCATAGCTTAATTGGAAAAAAATCAAGAATATTTTTCTTGACATATCAAATATCCAATAACTATATTTAGAAATATTTATCCTTCAATTTGAAATGTTCATCAAAAAAAATAATATTGAAATGTTTTTTTCAATGAACCTGTAACATCTTCACCATATAACTTCTTAAAGTACAATATGATAAGCAACATACACTAGAAAACATTATTTTATCTGATGAAAAAAATTAAAGATCATATTTATTTAGTTGATCTTTCGAAAAACTTCTCTAAAAAATAAAAATTAACAATTATTCCATGGAGGATTTTGTTTTGGGAATTTGTAAGAGTCCATATAAAGAAATCCACCTGATGAAATTTCCAAAATAATATTACTAAATACTCCTTCAAATATTAAATACTAGACATAGTGTATTAGAGGTTTTTCAGTTTAAAAAGTATACCTCCTGAAATCAATAAAATAATTTAACTAGGTCATTAATTCATGTATCTTAATTAAATCCATTGTAGGAATTTTAATTGTTGTACATTTTTCTTTTAATCCTAAAAAATATAACTACATTGATTTTTTTCTACAGATCCTCAATCTCATGATTTCTACTCAAACATGAATCAAGATAACATCCAGTGATCAAGTTGATTGATACTTTAAAAAGTAGAAAACATTTTATATTTTATTTTTCTTCATTCAAACATCATACTGAAATCAAATCCATAATTTATTGAGATGATACATCATTGCGGAAAAAAAAGATTAAAAATCACCTCAATTTACTTCATTGGAAATTATTTTTAATAGAACTTTTGAGCATACTCTGACTGATCAGGTTGATCAATTAGACTCCATCCATCTTAGTCAAGTCATTGGGTTGAATCTGACCATTTTTACATTTCATAAACATTTATTAATTTATGTTCTAAAAAATTTAAATTTCTTAATATTGATAAATCAATACACTCTTTAAACAAACCATCATAACAATATTCTTCTTAAAACCTCAGTAACCTATTGTCTATTACACAATTTAATCCTTAACACTTTTTTCACTAAATAAAAATGTTCTATTATGTTTACCTATAGACTATAGATATCCCTTACCCATGTCCTTCTAGCTGGTGAGTTCTCTCGACCATATAGTTTTCATTTTTATAGAAATATCATTCAATCTAGAGTTCAAAAGAAACAAATAGTAACCAATCTTAAAAACTATAGTTTGAATTTTCGAGTCATAAAAATCAGGGTTTTATTCCATACATATTAAAAAATTTATTTGATCCCATTATAATATTTTATGGATCACTCAGTTTCAAAAACAATATTAAAAAAAAATTAGTCATTGTTTAATGCCTTAACATTACAATAATTCATGTGTTGAAGCTTAAATAGTAAATAAAATGATCTCCAAATAATAAAACTATAAAAATTAATTACTATTTTTGGTTTAATGAAAGTATTTTGGGTCTATAAAGACCAATCTAAATCTATAGACTAATCATTCCTTGGTATACACATATTTTTTCTTAGATCTATTTAATTTCCCTGTTTGAGATTTTATACTTCCTACTAGAGTGAGGATGGGATTATATTCAATTTTTACAAAAATATGCATTTTGTCTATCATGTAATTGAATTTAATGTTCTTATTGTGGCTCTATTATTAGTAATGACGGTTTTGGGCATGCCAATGCTAGAAAAGATTATATTTTTAGCAAAATTCATGAATCAATATTCATGGTTATTAGATAGTTATAAAATGTCTACCTATGTTATGACATAGTTCTATACTACTAAAATATATTCATTAATATGATAATATTGGTGTGATCTATTGAAATATATCCCAAAAATAGATATTTCAACCACTATAATTCCCATTTGAGGTAGCTCTTGTTTTCAACCAAAATATTCTATTATTTGGCATGTCTTATAACCCATAACTAGGCCCTAATAATCCTTGAAATGAGTAATCACACATCGACATATATCATATATTTACCATTAAATTTTGAATTATAAATTTTTAAGTGTTTTTTATAACATTATTAATTTATTTGAGGATCAATAAATATTTTGTATTAAATTTTTGAAAACAAAATCTAAATTTCAAAAATTAAACGTTGATCCAATTGGACAACATGTAAGTACTTTATCATATTATTTTTTAAAATGATGAAAATTTTAAAATTTCATTTTATAAAATGAATGATAAATTGGTATATAATTTCCTCAACTGGTCAAATAGTTGGATCCAATTATCAGAGGCTCGATAAGAACTATAATGGGAAAAAATAAAGTAGAGGCATATTAGATATACATTGGGTACTATTTTCATATTTTGGGATTTTTTCAACAAAATAGGATGATTCAACCTCTATTGAACAAATATGTTTAAGGGACACCATTTTATTTAAATTAATGTTATTTTTTAACATTTTATTTAGTGAAATACCAGATCATGTGGAGGGATAAAGTCTAAGTTGAATAGTCTCTTAGTCCTTTAGACACATGAATAACTTTTCATCTTTATTATATAATTTATTAATGAAGAGTATTTTACCACATTAACATAAGATATCTAAATAGGTGTAAGATTAAAGGGTAAGTGAAGTTTCATATTTTTTCTTATCCATTAACATAGTATTAAAGTTATTTTTATCACATTGGGTGTATCCTTGAATAAATTCATAGTTTCAAATATATTATAATTCTTGTTTGAATTCAATTTTTATCCATTTTTTATCTTTTTTCTATGTTTTTTCTTATATAAAAATATAAAGAAAAAGATAACGATATCTATTGTTACCATGAAAAACCTAGATCATGTGATGATATTACCTAAGGATCATCCTTTATCAATACTCTGTTTGTTGAGTAATATTGAAAATTTCATTAGTAGATAAAATAAAAAACTAGCATCCATTAATAATCATGTATTTTAAATGGAAATATTATTAAAAATGATATAAATATTTTCATCACATAAAATCATATATATGATTCCTTGATGAGTCCAGATGTCACATCAATACACTTGTATTGATTTTTAGCAGTCAATGATGATAAAAATACTATGATTAGTCATATAATATGTGGTAAAATATTAATAAATTGTTTAAAAACGTGTTTTTGGAAGTTTAAAATAATGTATTAAAACATTAATCACATTAATTTGATGTATTTATATATTATCATCAAGGGAATAATATGAGGTGATCATAATTTGATAATTTTTTTGGAAACCTATACTAAGAGTTCAAAAGTATTTACTTTTGCATTTTTTTTAATGTGGTCCCAAGACAACAACTCATTAAAACCCCACATCATTCTATAAAAAATAGAACATATTTTAAAATAGATTAACATTTTTTATATTAAAATATGAGACAGGTTTACCATCATACTGTATAGACTCCAATGAAATATCAAATTTAACAAGATCAAAATCATGATAAAATATTTTCACCATTTCAAGAGATATAGAGACAATTATTCTAATTAATTGTTTTTTTTCTATTTCATTTCCCTTTCCTTCGTCCCTTTCCATTTTCTTCCACCCAATCCCTTTTATATTTTATTTTTTTTGTTTGTTTCTTATATATATATATATATCTCACTTTTTTTATCATTAAACTTATTATGTAATATAGTTTCTTTGACCACATTTTTTAAAAAAAATCCTTTTATTTCATTTATTAATTAATAAAAATTTTAAAAAAAACCATATTTTCATATCTCAATCTAGAAAAGAGAAACTGATTGAAATAGACCCCAAAAATGAAAAGACAATATTCTCAAAAATTAGGTCATGTGGTGTTAGTGAACTATAGAACACTGAGGTTACAATTGTGGATTACAAATTAATCTTAATCTAAGATAAGAGTGATCCAATTCATATATATTAAAATATTGATGATAATAATAGGAACCTTAGAGAATTGACCTCCCTAGATGTGGCATGCGAACCTATTTTAAGACAATATCCCTAGAAAGCATCCAACTTTGAGCTATGATCAAGCCTCATCCACCTCCTTCTAAAATTTAATGGTCTTCCTAGAGAGGACCCTGATAAACAACTCAGGGCTTATCACATAGATTTCTTTACCATGAGATAAAAAAATTTGTTTGTATACCTCAAAATGATTAGAAATTTAAAATTCTATGAAGATGGTGTAAAAAAATATTTTTTATACTATCTTCTTACCCAAATTGGTGGCTAAAATTACTATAAATGAGTCTTTCATGTAAAGTTTTTCCTGGCTGTAAAGAAAAATCAATATTGAAAAAAAATATATGTAACTAAAAAATCACTTTGAGTGTCCCTTCATTAATATTGGGGGACATTGAAACTTCTTTTATCTAGTTTCAATAACAACCATATTATTTAAAAATAACTAATTTATGAATTTTATGGGGGACTAATTCTAATGGATTATGGTATGATAAATGTTGTAGCCAGCGGGTCTCTATTAAATAAAACATTTATAGCTACGGATGAATTTATAGATAATGAGGATCAAAATGAATGAAAATTAGGTAGATTAGGTCTAGCACACACTCAGGAGTTGGTAATAATACTGATTAAATTTATACCATTTTAATACATTTATATCATGATCTATGTAATTCACTCTTTCAACAAAATCCTTAGCATTAAGTTATTTATTATGATAACACCCATTTCTCTGATAGGTTCCCCCAACATCATGATTCATCAGAGTTATGAACAATATAAATTCATAGGATTCAATTTCGATAATTATAAACCTTCTATAAATAATTATTCTGATAAAATCAAAACCAAGTGTAAAAAGTACAACCACAGTACCAATAAGGGGAAGATTTTAGACATCCCAAAATTTAATTAGTATCAATAGATGGTTGTAAACCTTATTATATGTCACAATATTGATATAACCATCATATTCTACCAAATATAATGAAATCCATGAGGGCATGTGTATAAAATGAAATTTTGGAACCTCTAGTTAAAATAGGTCACACAGTCATCAATTGAAAACCTACTAAATCATATGGGAGAATTGGAATACACCATTGGTTTGATAAAGGTGAAAGTATTTTAAAACCCCATAAAAACCTATTTCAAATACCATATAAAAAGGTAAATTATTTAAAACATAATTCATAGTGGAAAATAAATTTCTCCTTCTAATTATTCTAAAAAACAATTATGTCCTCCTATTAAAAATTATATTTCATAACCCTCAAAAGACTTATGTGATGAAAAAAATGAAGTTGGTAAAAGTTTTGTCATTGATGATTACCTTGACTAATCCATTTCACTTTATCTTTCCCATGTACTCTTTAAGTCCATGAAAAAATTTGAGAATGAAATTAATAAGGATACCTTGGATACAATTATGAAGGTATAAGTTAACATCCATCTCTTAGATGTAGATTTATAATTTCCTTGACACAAAAAATTTGTGGAAGACATTTCCATGCATAGAGAATGATCAAAGGGTAATGAGTGGGTTAAAAATAGATGTAATATTTCCGGACCATGATATAAAAATTGATTTTAAATAAATGAAAGGGTCAAGGTTCATTTACAAGTCCTTAAATAAGAGAGGAGAATTTCTTTTGATGTAATGATTTATTTAGGATCTTAAATAAAAATAATGAATAACATAGTGAATTATTTTTTACAGGTTTGTTAGATTTAACAAAAAAATTATGTATAAATAATTAGACATGTGCACAACATACATTGATGGAGTGATCAAGGATTTCCTCACGTGAGTGAATAATGTCATATTCCACTTAGAGTTATATAATATTGGGACAGAAAATTTCCAACCCCAAGGGAATTCTTCATGTATACTTGGAAGTATTTTAATTAAACTAAAATGTAAATTCATCATCATCCACAATGGGATACTATCTGTGGGGTTTGGAGGAGAAAATTTATGTTTTTATATCCTTGATTCTATGAAAAAACATGTTGATGCTAAATACTCTCTTTATATATGTTTCATGTAAGTACTCAACAATGACACAAAATAACAAAATTCTATCCTCATCCCATATTTAGATTCTTCCTCCCCATCATTAATTGGTTATTTTAGTTCTAATTGAAGTTTTGAGTGTTCTGTGGGTTTATAAAAATTGATATTTTTATTTTAAATGATGAATGGGTTCATTCATAGGTACCCATGACTATCAATTATTATACAAGTCTAATTACCATTGACAATACTTTTATAGAGAATATACATGTGTAGATAGATAGTGTCATCGACCATACACTCCCAAATATTACCCTCTATGACATGGAAAAAGTTGAATTAAATAAATTAATTATTATTGGGATCATATATCCCATTTTATATTAAAAATGGGGTAGTAAAAAAATTATTCCTAGGAAAACCAGAATAGCGGTTCTACCAAATTAATTGAGTGAATAGTTTCCAACATATGTAGAAAATAGTTTGTGAGTCCGTATTGACATTCATTTAAAAGATAAATAAACATAAAACATCCAATTTCTTCAATATTTTATTAATGTAATGATATAATTATTCATTGAGAAGTCTCACTATAGTTTACTTTATATAAATTTAGTGGATTTTTTAATCCATATTTCCCTTAAGGATCTGAACAAATATTACATTTACTAATATAATAAGAAAATTTTTATGTATGTGGTTTTTTTAGTCTCATTAATTCTCTTGGTACCTTCTTGAATTATATATTTTCTATTTTTTAGTCCGAAATGAATTGTGTGTATATTAGTACATATTATTTTATAGCTTATATGTCTTCCTTTTATGATTCTTCAGAAAACCTTCGTTATTTCTTCCATTGTTACATTGAAAATTTCTCACATTAAATCATAATAAATTTAATATCATGGTAGATCATGGGATATTTCGTGGGAATATATTTTCTTGAAAAGAATTCAAATTGATAAATCAAAAATTAGAATAATTTTGTCTTTTCCATATCCAAAATGAGTTAACGAGGTTCTACATTTCATGGGTCTCACTAGTTTTTATTGTAGATTCACTGATTACATTTGTTATATATCATATAGAACATTCTAATTATTACAAAATATTTTTAAAATATATTCATATAAATATTGGGGATGCATTTAATTCACTGAAAAGGAGTCTCAATAACCTCCCATTATTCATTCAATATGGTGGGATCTCCCTTATGATATCATTCATGAATCATATAAAATTAAAGTTGTGGTATTTTTATCATTAATGGTTGATAGGGATCCCCATGTCATTCTTTATTCCTAATGTACCCCTGACCATTACCAATAAATCAAAAGAACCACTGAAAAAGTGACTGTTTAAAAAAAATTATTTAATAAATTTCATTCATATATACTTTGATCAAATTTCATTGTGTTTTCTAATCATGTTTCCATTTTCTGCCTTTATATAAACCCGATTCTACCCCCACTAAATTCATTTGATGCACCTCCTGTAAGATTTTGACCTTGGGATTTATGAAAATAGGGGTGTGAACAATTTAATAGCTAATAATTTTAAAATTAATTCACCATTGTTGGTCTACTATGTTGATTTATCTCTCCCCTATTGTTTTTTCCCTAATGATAACCTCCATGAAGTCATGAAACTTACCCCTTGGTATGAAAAGATTAATTTTTTAGAAGTATCTTGGGTCCCCATAGATTTTAGCACTTCAAATTACCAAATACATACACATAAATCTTTATGGTACATTTGGTATGAACAATAATTTTGGATTAATTTTATTTACCATGTTATTAATATGTGTGTTCTATACTATGTGTTCTCATTTATTTTTATCATTCACCACACTATATCTTATGAGGGACACATTGGCTCTTAAGGAAAATCACAAAAGGACCTTTACTATGGAATTTATGGTGGAACATAGTATATATATTCCCATTAATTTTTTATATCTTCCACATGATATAAATTCATTATAAATATATGAAAAAGAAATGAATTTCCCTAAAATCCCATGTTATCTTTTCAGACCAATGATGCATGGGTAATTGAATTCGTGGGAACATCCATAATTTACTTGTCTTTGTTTATAAATTTTTGGTTGTATATTATGTATCTAAATGGTTGGAAATAAATAAAATTAGGGATGGTGTCTCTCTAGTGGTTATATACATTACGAGATCTCATATTTTAAGTAGGCTTGGTCTTTATAGTTTCTTCCTCAGTGTTCCTAGTTCTCATTTTTATAATTAATAAATGAAAACCATACTCTATGTGTGTCAAGTTATTCAAAAATTATCCACTGAATATAACACACAAAAAAGTCGTAAAGATGTAATTTCAAATTATTAAGTTATGAGAATCCTATAGAAAATGGTAAAACCAAGTTTCAATGTTTCGATATTAGACATAGGTGTTTCACTTTTGGTGTAACATATAGATTTTAAAACCCTAAATAAAATGTCACTAAATTTAATTGGGATTAGAATGGTTTATCACCTCCCTATAAGGGAGAGTACAATGAATATTCAGGTTTTAAACAATTTAAGATGATTCTATTAGAGGTCCAATGTCAATGGGATGTGACTTAAACACTTCTATGTAGATTTTTTAAAGAATTGTGGGTAGTAAAATCGTCGGACTGATGCCACCTATGACACAACTTAGTAGGTTGTTTCACCTAATGACCATTATATACATATATATTTATTCAAATTTGATTAAATCAATGACAATATAATTTTATGTTTTTGAGTTTGGAGTCATAGGGTAGTTAATATTTTTTATTTTCAAAAACAAAAAAAATAAAATAAAAATAAAAATAATATATATATATATAAGTTGTTTTTTTATTTTTGTTTATTTTTAATTCAATATATCTTTCATTTATGGAGTGTTTTTACATTAAAATTTATTTTCAGTAGAATACATAATTTCATTTTAAAAACATTAGTTTATGGTAGGGAAAATTCAACGTTTTCCTAGAATAATGAGGTCCAATGAATGTTGATAGAGAATCTTTTTAGAAATTTTTTATTCCTAAATTATTATTATGATTTTAAGTTGTTTCCGAAACCCATTCCTCATTATCACTGGTTAATATTTTGAATCCCTTTGATAAGAAAAAATCTAAGGCATTTATTTAATAATAGTCCTTTTAATAACTTTCTTCAGAATATCTGGTCATTTCAAAAAAATAGAACATTCCTTGATTATTTTAATCCATAATATTAAAGTGTGATACACCTATGATATATTCCATCATTCAACAAAGGTTATATTTGTACAAGTGACTCATATTTAGCATTATTATTTTTTAGATACCATGAAATTATTATTAGGTAGTCAAATAAAAAGCATTAGTTATCGCTACACACCCATATCTTATTTTCATTATTTTTAAATTTTAAATAAGTTTTGGGGGAGTGTGTGTTTACATGGTAAATATGAGAAATAATTCACTTTTTATGTTGATTGAAATGGTGTGTACATTTTTTTGGTAGTGTATTCAAAATATGTATTTGTTCAGTATTTTAAACATGTTTCAATCTTCATATCATTTGATAAATGTATATAAAAAATGAAACAATTCATACATTGAAGATAAAATAATAATAACGAATGAAAAAAATGAAGAAATAGATAATTTTACTCAATATTACCCACAAAAAAGAAATAATTGGGAAGGATAGTTCAATGTAATACACTTGCGATGGGGTGAGAGAGTATATTATTTATGATCTCTTTCCGAATTTACGAATTCATTATACATAAGATATATAATTCACATATTTTTCATCAGTTGTTTAAAAATCAAATCCAACCAACCCATGAACCTCACAATAACCAACTAAAATTCATATTGATTTAATCAATTTTTTCCAGTATTAAATAATATAGGATCTTGGAAAAAACCTAATATAATCACATGAAATATTGATATGATCATAATTCCACAATCATATTTTACTCAGGCGAAGAATTAAAATTATGATATAAGGAAGGCTACAATAGGGAACTTGGGAGAAAAAATGTTATTGATTAAGTTTAAGTTTTAGTGAATAATAATTATAGGAAACTTTATTTCATAAAGAAGAAATTATGGATTTAATTTGAACTTAATATATAAATTATTCCCACTTTTGAGTTGGAAATGGTATTATATTAGGATATACAACTTTTTCTATGAATACAATGCTTTAGGGGTGGTGGTATGATCTCACATCAGTAAAGTTTTTTATTTTCAACCATATAATTTTAAATTAAATTTTAATTGGATTTTATAATCCCATTATTAATGTATTTTTTCTCAATTTATACATCAGATTGATTTTTTGAAAACAAAATCAAAATAAAAGATAAAACATTTATCAATAATTACAACATGTACCGCTTGTTTTTATTTTTCTAAAAAAACATATAAATTGCTCAAAATTTAAAAAATATATTATTAATAAAAATTATCTATTGTGATCAAATTTCTTCAATGGATCTTAGAGATAGATCCAGTCCTAGGAGGCTAAATAAGGCCCATAAATAGAAGGAACATTAGATGATGCATATTGGGAAACCCTTCAGTATTCAGGCCATATTATGGGTTCCAAACCTCTAATTCAGATGATTCCCCTTAAATTGGAAAACTAACTCAAATTACCTCCTCTTTATCGAATGAAATCGGTATTTTAGTCGGTATACAATCCAGACCGAGTATAGGGACAATGTTTTTATTGAATATTCAACAAATCTTTTAGAAGCATGACTTCATTTTCTATGTTGTTGTATAATTTATTTATAAAAAGACTTTCTACCATTAATGAAAAAATATTTTTGACCAGAGAATAGGATTTTAGAATTTTTAATATTTAATATTTCTTTCACCTAATCTATGGAGTGAAAATTTCATTTCGATCCTCTGAGGAGGTCTATGAATAAATATCGATCATCAAATTATAATAGTTTCATATATCTTTTAATTCTGGTTATGCGATCAATATTTAACCATTTTGATATATTATTTCCCTATTTTTAATTTTATATACAAATATGAACCAAAGGGTCATTAATAATGAGTATTCCATTTATAACCCTTTGGTTGTTTGATCACAGGTTCCTCTTTTCTCGACATTTCACTTTATTTATTAATATCGCATATTACAATGGTAGATAAAAAATTATAAATCAAACATATGAATATGAATTTTTTCATCATGAGAGTAATTTGAAAAAAAATTCATTATATTAATCACATCCCAAAACCTATATGATTACTTGGTGAGTTTTGATACCACATCTACACACTTGTATTGATTTTGGGTGCTCTCCAATAAAAACATATCATGAAATTAGTCAAATACACATTGTTACCTTAGTTAAAAATCAAATAAAAATATGTTTTAATATTTTAATAAATAAAGGATGAAACAATTTACACATTCCCATTTAAGACATTAGGGTTTATAATCGAGGGGATTACTTGTAGTGATTACAATTCTATAAATTATTTTTAATCACACACTTCAGCATCCTAAATCATTACACATGAATGCTTTCAATAAGTGATCTATAAACCCAAACTCATTCAAAAAATATATCTATATATTTATATTATAATTTATTATCTAAGTAATTATCTAAGGGTTTTTTGAGGTATGACCTAGTGTATTTCCATACTAACAAAATTTTAGTAAAATTAATATCTTATTTTACTCACTCGACAATGTGATCAACTTTTGACATCGTCATTTTAGTGTCTTAATAACCCTTTTATTTCTTTATTTATTTCTTATTTTATTTCCATTCCCATATTTCACATCCCTTATTCATCCCCCTTCCCATTTTTTATTGGTTTTTAGGCTTTTTTTCTCTCACATGCACATAATTGTTTTATTTTCATTTAACTTGAGTTCAATATTATAGTTTCTTTTCCCAAATTTTTCCATTATCTTTCACATGTATTTAGTATTTTTTTCAATTAAAAAATACCTTATTTTCAGTACATGATCTTGAAAATACAGATAATATGAAATAGACATCGAAACATAAAAGACTCTATCATCAACAATTACTCTGTAGAGCTTAATGTAATATAGTAGCACTTAGGTGCCTGTTAATGATCCTAATGAGGTATCAAACCAAGTTAATAGTGAACCAATTAAAATCACTTAAAACAATACTATAAATAATAGTACCCTTAATGAATTGACCACCCATGATGTGGAGTACCAATCTATATTCATCGAATATCTTTATTAATTTTCAAACATTGAGATGAAAGAATGCCTTATCACCTTCATATTTAAATCACACACACTTAAAAGTGTGGACCCTAAAAAAAATAAAAAGGTGTTTCACATAGTGTGATACACTATGAATCCCAAAAACTATGTTTGTAGAGCTAATAATTTTTTAGGTATTTTCCTTTTTTCCTTGATGGTGTAGCCAATAACATGTTATATTTAAATTCTACAATAATTAGTGGTTTGAATGATCATAAATGGCTCTTTAATGAAATGTTACACCCATACTAACAAACATTATAAATAAATAAAGTGATATGTAGTATTATGGAATAAAAAATATAGAACCTTTATGAATACCGGGAGGGATTCAAAGTAATTTTTTAGTTACCTACACCATAAAATTAAAAAACAAACTTCTAATTCAATAATTATATGTGGGACATATGCCCCTATATCATGGAATGAGAGATATTGAAACTATTTTTTTACTATAATAAAAAATAAATTACATCAACTAATGAAATAGTAGTCCATTTGGATCAAAATTCACAACAATTATTTACACGAGAAATTATTCCCACTAAAGGAATTCATGAGTGTAAAGACATGAAATTATAGAACTTGTAAAGTAGATGCTATTCGGGATAACCTATATTGCACAAACAAACAAAAATAAAAGATCCTCAATATATTATAATAAAATTAATAACTAACCTATTATGTTTATATATTAAAAATCATTACATTTGAAAGATAAATATTAAATACAAGTTAATGTTGAAAACATTGATATTTAATAAATTTAGTTTTCCAAAATGTTCTCATTTTCCACAAAAATATAAATCTGAAAATTTTATAAATTAAATAAAATAAAATAAATCTCATTATATGATTTCCTAAATAAAAATTTAATTATTATGAATTTATAAAAAATTTAATAATGGTTGGAGTAAATTAAAAAAATGTCACATTGATGAAAATAATAACATTCGTTATTATAAAACTTTGTAAGAATAAGCTAGATGATATAATAAACATTAATGTAATAAAATATGAAATTAAGGAATAACATTATACATTTTAATATATTATTTGTATAAATAAAATATTTTTCAAACATATGTTTTGTATAAAGGTAAAATATTACTTAATATAACAATTAATTTTTTGTATTCTATTTAAATCAAATATTTTCTTTCTAAGGCATAGATATGGCTATCCATGGAAACCCCATAAATTTTATTAAATTCATAATTAAAAATTTTATGAGTTGAAATACAAATGTAGGAAAATGTTATCCTATATATAAATATATTGGTTTACTTACATTATTTATCAAAATAACTATTTTACGAGTTAAGTGTATTTATTTTAAAATCAAAATTTCAGGCCTATAGAATATATTTTTTATGAAATGGTTTTAATATTTAAAATCATAATATTTAAATCTTTTAATATGGTTAATTCTAATTTTTTTCTTTAAAATTAATTACTATGGATAAAATATCGTTTTTTCTGTAAAACTAAAAAGGGAAATTTAAGTTAAACCTAATATAAAGAAGTAATTTTTTAAAAAAAAATAAAATCAATATTATGGTTGATATTTTTATAAAATAAAATTTTTTCACCAATCTATTTCGACTATTTGTTTCCACATGTCCTTGAATTGTGAGTGGAAATTGTTGCAAAATGTAAACATGTTTCCAAAAGTACCCTTACATTCAGTTATAAAAACATACCACTTACACGATTTAAATATTCAGATTACTATAAAATAACTCCTTAAAAATATTCTATTTTACTCTCCGTAGATTAATATCCATCAAAAATAAGACCCTTGATAATTTAGGATATCTTAATCCCTTCAATTCTATGCAATATTCCAAAGAGATGTCAATTATACAATTTTTGTAATATCCCTTTCATAATTATTAATTATAATTATTACTCTTATGAATATAATATAACCATAATAATAATACTGATATAGTATCATTATAAATATGATATTTTTTTATATTAAAAGTGTGACTCCTATTTATTCATATCTATTAGCTTAAAAAAATACAAGAACATCAACCGTGCATGTGCACGTACTTCTGCCTCAATGAAGAATCATATTATTTATTTATTATAGATTATCATTCAATATGAAAACATTCTAAAATATGTTTAAATATAGAAATATAAAAATTTAATCATCATGATTTTTATATTGATATATTGTCAAAATAAACACCTCATTCAGTACACTCTCCCATTGAGTTAAAGTGTGTTCATGTTTGGATCAGTTTAACCAAAAACCTAAACAAGTATATAATGCTATATTATGAATTATTATGAGAAGTTAAATACTAATATTATAAAAATTAAATAAGAAATTAATTATTTTTTTAAGGTTTCTATTGTTTATTTAACATATTATTTAATAATCATGTTCGATCGCTAGGATTAAAAAAATAAGCTGACACTTATTCAATTATCCCACTAACATAGTTGAAAAAATATTAAAAATAAATATAAAATGATGATAAATGATCCATAATAAACTAAATATATAAGACTTGGGTTCCTATGTAGATATATAATAACCTTAATATGAATATTTAAGAAGTTTTGCATTTGAAAAAAAATGGTAATTAAACAAGGTTGTGGTTTCTCATCTAATGTTCTCTTCATTGAGATATGTTTTAATTTTATGCACCCATTGATTATTTTTATCGAATACATAATCCCAAAGTATTTATTTTTTAATAAACAATGAATTAATTCATGTTATTTTCTAAACCATTTGATATTCAAAATATCAATTAATTTTTATTCAAAAATTACTAAACAGTTAATGTTTTTCATCTTAAACATATCTCATTGAAACGTGTTTTATCTTATGCACAATATATGATATATATAGTGTATACACAATCAATTTGATATATTCTATCATGGATTAACTTTTATTAATGTATTTTAAGATAAATTTTCTTTTATCTCTTCCACAAAGATTTGATTTAAGATCCCTTATGGTGTAATTGGTTTTAATGACTCAAATCATTTCATTGTGTCATAATATATTCCCTTGACTAATATATTTAAAGGATAAAATATTCTGAACTATTAAATTGTTATTTTCCATTTAAATATTTTTGTGGACATCATGCTTCATGCCAATGTATTGTCCCTTCGTAATTACATTATTTTTTAAAATGAATTTATGTTAAAAATATTTCCCATATCTTTTAATTCATTTTTCTTCCTTATTAATGTTTTCACTCCCACTATTGGTTTCCAATACATAGTGTAAAAAAATTAAGTATTTTCAATAAGGATAATTTTATTCCCATTTACACATTGTAAAACTAGGTCTCCCTACCTTTTAATGATGTGGGTTTTCAATTAATTTATTTTTTAATATTTTGAACACTATTCTTATATAGGGCATTATTGTATTCTAATTATCATTTTAAAATATTATTTTAATGGCATATCTATTGAAATGTTTTTAAATTTGTTTTTTAAGATTGTAACCCTTTATTTAAAAGAAATATTTATTTAATTTTTTTAAAAAATCATATATTTTGATGATAATGTAAAGAAACATTTTCTAAGAAAAACATCATTCAAGGATTTCTGTTAATTTTTATGAATTATTTGTATATAGTGACAGAATTTTTATATGTTTCCTTTTACGTAATATTTTCACAAATTTATTTTTTGTGAGTATTTTTTTGGTATTAAATGAACAAGATTTTTACGTGATATAATTTGGAAAAGTTATGAAACCCATTTTATTTCGAAGGGTTTTTTTGGATAAGATGAATGATTTGATTGTTTTTGGAACTCGTATGTGCAGATGATGATGTTTGGTGTAAATATCGCAACCATTGTAGCTTAGATATGAAGTTAACTTTATTAAATTGGTAATCAGAATAAGTGATCATATCCCAAAGTAAAAAATAATTTTGTAGTCTTTAAAAACTAGATACAGATGTAGATTACAAAATAAATTTAAAAACATAAGATACAAAAAAAAGAATTTTCTTTTATAACAATAGTATTTACTTAAATATATATCTCCGTAATAATTATAATACTCATCTTGAAGTCATTGGAAAAAGAAACATAAGAAAGGGGTGACATCAGATTCTAAATAAGGGTTTGATAAAACAGATGTTGATAAGGTTTGAATAGTATGGTAATAATAAATGTTGGTGAAATATTTCTATATAACAATAACATAAACTAGGAAAATATCCATGGATATCATAAATATTCAAATAATAACATATATATAATTAATTTAATCTATAATTATGAAATTCATATTTTCAGACATCTAAAATATATCATCGAGGCCTTATACCAACACAACATACAAAATGTTTAAAGCCCGGTGGAAAATAACGAATATTTTTTAAATCATGAGACGAATATATAAATCAATCATATTTAAAAATATTAGTCCCAAACTTATTTTAATATTTATATTATATTAATTATATTAAAAAATAACATAACTTCATTAGGATTCTTTATTATTGATATCTATTCGTATTAGAAGAAAAATCATATAAACTTTTAGTACTTTCACCTGTCAGGATGATCATAATCCTTCCTAAGAGATAGTATAGATCTTATTATTTTAAAATACCTACATTTTATTATCATTAAAATATTTTATGACGTTGATGAATTGAAATACCATAAAACATTTATTTAAAACATTATTGGGGAAAAAAACCTTATCATACCAAAACTCACCTTTAAATTCTATACCTTTTTTTAACATTAGGGAAAAAATATTTTGTTTAAAAATAAATATCCAAAATATTAAATTGTTACTCATAAAATTTATTTCTCATGATGGTAGAAAAATACATTCATTTATTATAAAATAAAAAAAATCCTTTCAAAATTTGGTAAAATAAGTCAAAAAATACAACATTTTAAAAAAAATGAGAAGATTCATATGAAACCATTTTGTAAAGAATAAAAAATGGGAAAATATTTAATAAATAAATCGTTATATAATTTCAAAACCATCTTTTTAAAAATTCAAAGAAGAATATTGGAATAAAAGAGAACGATTGTCGACTTTCTAGAATAATAATGTTAGTTTTTCTTAAAAATTAAATTTTGATATATTAAATATTAAAAGATAGTAAAAAATAGAATTTATAAATCAAAGAAATATTCATAAGAAAATAATATATTTTTTTAAATATAGAATAATTTAAAAATTAACCCAGTGGATTCTTATTAATAAAACATCTCTAGTATTGTTGAGATTGAGAAATAAACCCTTACCTTAGGTATGCATTCCATTGTACTTGTTCAAAACTCATGTATATATAGATATATTTATTACAAAAATAATAAATATGTGTTGGTCAGAGTGGACACTCAAGAGGGGGGTGAATTGAGATCCAATTAAAATTTCTGTTAAAAATATTGTCTAGTTAAAATCCCCCGATTTAGAAAATAAGTTAAACTATAGTGAATTTATACAGATTGTAAATGTTCACTTACCTTCTCAAAGATTGATTAGGTCTCAGTTAGTTTAACCCCAAGATCGAACTAAATTTTGAAACTAATCTACTGATTTACAATAAGTGTAAACACTTTCTAATCTAACTGTCAAAGTAGCTTCAAAATAATTTTGTATTTTAAAGTAATAGCAGCGGAATAAATATAATATATGTCGTATACATTAAACTTAAATAAAAGATGAACATCAGATATAAAAAGAGGTTCATTCTCAAGACGAGACTTAGTCCTCTCAAATATATATAAGAATTTGATCCACACCCTGGATCAGGGTTAACAACAGTTTTACAAAAACTGTCCAGGTCCAAGACCTCTACCACTGTTATTCGTGGGAAACAAAACAATAGAAAACCAGTTGTTCAGGTCACACACGACCTCTACCACTATCCCAGTGGGATATAAAATATGTAAGAGGTTGAGTGAGGATTTACAGATCCTCCAGTTAATGTTCAGGAGACAGTGTGTGAGTAAAAATACAGCAGATGACACACACTACTCGAAAAGTAAATAATGAATCACAGAGCGGAGATGTAGAGTTTAGAAATGGCTCTAGTGATTATCGATGTAGCTCTGGACTCATTGGATTGAGAAGGAATTCTTCAGAGTCCTTCTCTAGTTTTTCTGTTGAAAAATAGATTTTTGTAGTTCATCTTGTGTTCTACAGTCTCTTGATTCTTCGTGTGTTCTTCATAAATGTAGGATTGCATTTATGAATCTTCTTTGAGAATCGTGAAATGTGTTCTTCACAGTTGTGCTCCGAATTGTTCTTCTGTTCAGTACAGAGCTCGCATGTATTGTAGTATATGTGTCGAGATGTGTCAAGTGCGTGCGTGTTCTCTAATGCAGCTCAATCTTCTTTATATTCCACGGGCTCTGGAAGTAATAATGATTCCCTTTTCATAGGTACAAGATACGGCTTCCTGTCAAGCCAACAACTAACATTAAATAACATTAATTGCATTAAAAACCACAAATATGACCGTTGGCATTATTAAAAATAATATTGACAAAAGCTTAAGAAACGGTGTCACATGGATCATGGAAACGGTGTCTGGTCACGGTGTCTGGTCACGGTGTCTGGTCACGGTGCCTGGTCCCGGTGTCTACATACATAGAAAAAAAATTGTATTCGGACTAAGAGATTGATATGCAGAATATGGGTTAAGGTTAATCATTAGAGATAATATATGAGAGAATTGTGATTATGCATAAAACGTGTAAATAGTAATTAACATCCATAAGATTTGTTATTATAAAAACATGATATGAACCTATTGTTGAGATTGAAGAGCATTAGGAAGATGTGCACTGAAGATCAATATTAATTAACAGTAATGAGATTTGTGATCCTTAAAACATGATTAACACATAAGGAGTCCAAAAATCTCCCCCTTTTTGATGATCACAAATCATATATAGGAAGAATATAAAAGACATGTAATATTAATGAAACTAGCATAAAAACATTATAGAACAGATACGTGCAGTTTTTCAGAATAGATACTTGCAGTTTTTCTCCCCCATTTGTACTATTATAGAACTGATACCTGTAGGTTTTTCTCCCCCTTTTGGGATTATCAAAAAGTAGAGAAAAGTAAATGAAACCTGGCAGTTTTCATTAAATAAAGGATTCATAATACAAAGTATAGGAGAAGTACAAACTGTAAACAAGAAATGACATCCCATCAAAAAGAAAAATAGTCGGTAAACTCTTTAGGGATCCATTTTTGTCTTTCCTTTATCAGCAGTAGGAGTTGGTGCTGAAGTAGAAGAAGGAATAGAAGAGGTAGACAATGTGGGTAAGGGTAGACCTTCAAAAATATATGGATCCAAATTAGGAGCAGTAGAAGATCTAGGCTTAGGTTGGTCAAGAATGACTGGCTGGATCTGAGAAAGGGCTTGGCTAACTGACATGGTAGTTGATTCTAAGGCATAAATTCCATGTCTAAGGGGTGCAACAGCTGGAGAAACTATAGCAGTACTCTTCACATGAAGATAGGGCTTCAAAAGATTGATGAAATCAGTAATTATTTCACCACCATACTGCATAGCCTTTTCAAAATCATCCTTATTCTCCAGAAATCTGTCCAACAATCTGGTGAACTTTGAAAGTTTCTGAACTTGAGATTTAAAAGATTTAGTCACCAGAGGGATTCTCAGATTTTCCGCAAGATATCTAAATTGGTCTGTCATGTCACTTTTAGAGAAAATTCGGGAAAGATACAAATCTATTTTCTTGGAGATCTCTTGTTGAGAATCATTGGATATCTTTGAATGGATCCTAACCAAGTCCAATTCTCTATCACTATTCTTAATCACTTCTGACAAAGAAGATATATCCAAGCCACTGAAGGCATTCTATAATTCTTCCTTAATTATGGATCTCAGCAGAGAATCATCCAAAGCAGGTGTGGAGGTCTGACCAGAAGCAGGTGAAGCCTTGACAGATTCGGTTAGAACATTGAGATGCTTCAGAACATTTTGCAGACATCCAATGTATTCATCGGTAAGCTTATTCAGAGTTTCCACAAGCTCTCTCAGGCATTCCAACATCTTCGTGTGCCTTTTTCCAATATTTTCATCAAAAGATAGTAGGTATGGATGAACTTGAGACCCAATCTCCCTAGCAAGGAGGGAATCAGAAGACTTAGGCGAAATAGCAGCAGGTGCAGGGGAAGAAACAGGACCAGGCTCAGCTCTCACAGATAGCTCATTCTACAGACGTGCGACCATACTTTTAAGATTTTTAACATCAGTACTCAGAACCTTATTCTCTACTCGGACTTCTTAAATTTCTCAAATCATCCTTAGTTTAATATGCAGGATAATATTTTCCAAGAGAATGGATGCATCTTCTTGACTTAATTGAGTCACTGGGCGAGGTTCTGTGGAGACAATTTTCTCAAAACCAGCTAACAAAGTCTCTCCAAAAACATTCAGATAATCTTTGGTTACAAATAAATGAATATCAGGTAAGGATGTAGGTAAAGGTATAGGTTCAGATTATGGTTGAGGATCAGAGTCATCTTCAGACCCAGATTCTGATCCAGATTGAGGATGGGGCTCTGGTTCTGGTTCTAAATGATCTAAGGACTTCAGTTGAAATAGAGAAGAAAGATCCATTCTAGTTGCAGTCACTTGTTGTGACTCATTCACATCATAAAACTTGGTAACTCATACCGAGAGTGTACAGAGAAAGTGACAGAAGGTTGAGAAGCTTCACCAGATCCAGCTTCCACAATATCAAGATTTCGATTTTCCTCCCCCTCAACTTGTGCATCCCTTTCAGATTCTTGAGGTTTAGGAGCATGGACAAGATCCACAGGATCATCCCTTATCTCTTCAGCAAACTCTTGCCTTGCTAGCTGAAATGAAATTTCCATTAATTTTTCTGAAGATGGAATAATCTCAGGAATCGATTATTCCACTGGATAAGCTTCCAGACATGCTTCTTTATCAACAGATTGAGTCTCTTCAACAAAAACTTCCTCTCCTTGAGGTATTTCAGTAGTGATAACACCCCTTTACTCTTCAACAGGAACTGTTTCCATTGGAGGTATTACAGATTCTTCTCTAGATGGAACTTCATCTGTTACTTCTTCTTGTTCTTCTTCTTCTGATTACTCAGCCACTTCATTTGGTTCTAAACCAGGATCATCAAGGTTCTTAGGCCTTCTTGGATTGTCAACAGGATTAAACTTTTTATACAGTTGATCACTATCCTCAACCCATTTCTTTTTCCAGGGATTCCAGGTAATCTTCATCCTTCTAATGATAGGCATGGATAGGAAGATATCAAATTCCTCTAATTTTTTTTCATTCGGTCCAACCATTCCTTTTGAGAATAACATGGATGAAATCATCCTTGAATAAAACAGGGAGGTGGATTTGGAAGTTACTATGATCAGCTCACAGATATGGTTGATAACATACTTACACAGATTGATCTTTTGGCCATTCTTCAACAGGTGAATCAGGAACACATCCTGATACTTCATCACAGCAAAATCTCCTTTTCTTGGACTAACCAAATTCTGATCAAACTTGAACAAAAGTCTTTTCTCCCAATCCAGTTCAGCAGTTATGGCCCTTCGCTTGGTTCCATTGCCAGTTAGATTTTCCAAAGCAGTTTCTAGATCAAAGATGTCAGTTGTTGGAGGAGGGTCTCTCTGGTAATCTTCACACACTCCTTCATGTGGAATTCTTAGGCATGCATCCCATAGCATTGAAGAGAAAGAGCATGTCTTACCATCGATCCAGCTGGTCACCAAAAAGCTTTCTCCAAACTCAAAAGAGAACTTCACATACTGATAGAATTGATATTCAAGCCTCGGGTAAATCGGTCTATTCTGTCCAGTGAACCATTCATGCCATCCTTGTTCTTTTAAAACTTTCAAAACTAACAATCTGCTAGACAGCAACCATTCAGGGCAAACCTATTTTTCAGGTACAACGGTACATCTTACCAGGTTTGGATTTAGAGGTCCTTCGGGATCTATCCTCAGTATCCTCCTTCGTTTCATAGAGCGGCGCTTCTCAGATGAGGGTGAAGATGGACGCTTCATCCTTTGCATTCACTAAAGGTTCGGTCGAGAGGGAAGATAAGGTTCACGAGAGAATTCGGGTAAGGAGTCGAATGAAACCCTTAAGTTTTATCATTTGGGAATTTCAAACATCATAAAAACACAAACACGGGAAATCAAATAGCAGTGAAATAAAAATTACCGCGATACGGGTAAAAAAAATTATCATACTACTCACAGTGAGACAGAAAACTAGCCCTCATGGTGAGACAGTTTATAGTTATCATGGTGAAATAGTGAGCAGTTTATATAGTCATGGTGAGATTGTGAGTTGTCAGACCGTGAGCATAAAACAGTAACTTAGAAACAGTAAGTATAAAACCGTAAAGTAAAGTACAGAAAAGTTTTAAACATTAAGATCAGTAAGATATTCATTTATGATTAATCATACCAAGATCATGTACGATGTAGTCTAATCATTCATAATTTAATGGTTTAGTGAATAGATCAGCAAGATGATATTCAGTACCAATGAATTCCAAAGTGATATCACCTTTTTGATAATGATCCCTCAAAAAGTGATGTCTTACATCAATATGTTTTGTCCTAGAATGAGAAACAGGATTCATAGAAATATTAATAGAACTTGTGTTGTCACAATTTATTGAGACATGTTTGAATTGATATCCGTAGTCTAGTAATGTGTGTTTCATCCACAAAATTTGTGCACAACAACTTCCAGCAGCTATGTATTCAGCTTCTGCAGTTGAAAATGAAACAGAATTTTGTTTCTTACTACACCATGATACTAGTGACTTGCCTAAAAGATGACATGTTCCAGAGGTGCTTTTTCTATCTAGCTTACATCCAGAAAAGTCAGCATTAGAATAACTATCTAGTTCAAATGATTGTCCTTTGGGATAGAACAGTCCTAAATTGGGAGTATGCTTGAGGTATTTGAAAATTCTCTTTACAGCATTTAAATGGGAATCTTTAGGGTTTACTTGAAAATGAGCACACATACACACACTAAACATAATATCAGGATGACTAGCAGTCAGGTAGATTAGACTTCCAATCATTCCTCTACAAGTGGTTTGATCAACAGATTTACCATTTTCCTCGAGATCCATCTTACAAGTGGTACTCATGGGAGTGTCACTACTTTTTGTGCTATCCAATCCAAAACATTTTAAAATATCTCTTGTATATTTACATTGAGTTAAAATAAATCCATCATCATTTTGAAAAATTTGAAAACCAAGAAAGAATTTAAGTTCACCCATTAAACTCATTTCAAATTCATTTTGCATCATTTTTGAAAAATCAGTACATAAAGAATTTTTAGAATATCCAAAGATAATAGCATCAACATAAATTTTTACTACTAAAACATCTTTAGAAATTAGTTTTATAAAAAAACTAGGATCAGCTATTCCTTTTGTAAAACCTTTAGAAATTAGAAAAGTACTTAATCTATCATACCAAGCTCTTGGAGCTTGCTTTAAACCATATAAAGCTTTTGATAGTTTGAAAATATGATTTGGAAAATGAGGGTTTGAAAAACCATGTGGTTGTTCAACAAAAACATCCTCAGTAATATATCCATTTAATAATGCACTCTTGACATCCATTTGATATAGTTTGAAATTTATATGTGCAGCATAAGAAAGTAAAATCCTAATAGATTCTAATCTGGCCACTGGAGAAAAATTCTCCTCATAGTCAATACCTTCTTCTTGACTATAGCCTTGTGCAACTAGTCTAGCTTTATTTCTAACTATGTTTCCGGATTCTTCTACTTTATTTCTAAACACACATTTTGTGCCTATTGTGAAAGTGTCCTTTGGCCTTTCAGCATGATTCCAAACATTATTTCATTCAAACTGATTGAGTTCTTCTTGCATAGAAATTACCCAAAATTCATCATTAATAGCATCATCAATGTTTTTAGGTTCAAGATGTGACAAGAAGGCTTGATGTTCAACCTGATTTCTAAGAGAAGTTCTAGTCTGTGTCCCTCTATCAAGATTTCCTACAACAGCAGCTAAAGGATGATTCTTCAGAATTCTAGTTGATCTAGTAAAGGTAGGGCTAGAAATTTCAGGTTCATCAACAGGTTGGGAATCAACAGAAGCAAGTTCTGTAAAATTTCCAAAACTGGACGTTTTAACTATAGGTCCACTGTCTTTATCACTAAGGTTCAAAACAGATAGATCTTCTTCAATATTTTCAAGAGAGGTTTTAGGCTCATGTGGATCAGTTTAATCAAACTTGATGTCAACAGATTCTTCCACACACTTGGTTCTCTTATTGAAAACTCTATAGGCTTTAGTAGAGATAGAATAACCTAGGAAAATTCCTTCATCACTCTTGGATGCAAACTTGTCAAGATTATCTTTGGTATTAAGAATAAAGACTTTGCAGCCAAAAACTCTGAATTAGTTAACCTTAGGTTTCCTATGGTTCCACAACTCATAAGGGGTGCTTTTAAGAACATGTCTGATTAAGACTCTATTGATAATATAGCAAGTTGTATTTACAGCTTCAGCCCAAAAATAAACAGGTTGGTCATACTCATTAAGCATAGTTCTAGCTATTTTTTCAGGGTTCTATTCCTTCTTTCTAATACACCATTTTGTTGGGGTGTCCTAGGAGTAGAGAAATTGTGACTATATCCATTGTGTGAGCAGTAAGATTCAAATTCATGATTTTCAAACTCACGGCCATGATCACTTCTCAAAGTTTTAATCATAAGTCCACTAAGGTTTTCTATAGATTTGGAGTATTTAACAAAGTAAGAAAAAGATTCACTTTTTTGAGCTAGAAAATATACCCAAGTATATCTAAAAAAGTCATCTACTAAGACATAGAAATAGTGCTTCCCATTTAAGCTAGAAACACTAGATGGTACAAACAAATCCATGTGAACCAACTCGAGAGGTTGAAAAGTTGATACTTCTTTCTTTGGTTTGAAAGAGGTTTTGTGTTGCTTTCCCTTTGAAAAGGATTACAGACTTTGTCATTTGAAAACTCAAGTTTGGGTAGGTCTCTAACTAAGTTATTCCTAGTATGTTTTCTAAGTGAGTTTATATTGCAGTGTCCTAATCTTCTGTGCCAATGCCAAGACTCTTTATGAAAGGCATTCAAACAAGTAATATTCTGCTTAGCTAAAGAATTTAAATCAACAGTATAAACATTTTCATTTCGCAGGGCAGAAAATACTAAAGCATTTTTAGAATTAAAAACATTGCAAGAATCATTTTCAAATTTAACATTAAAACCATCATCACATAACTGAGAAATACTTAACATATTATATCTAAGTCCATCAACAAATGAAACTTTAGAAATTAATACTGAGTCAGTGTTACCAATCTGGCCCAAGCCGACGATTTCCCCTTTAGAATTATCACCAAAGGTGACAAAGCCTCCATCAATCCTGAATAAGCTTTTAAGTCAATAGAAGTCTCCAGACATATGTCTTGAAAATCTGCTGTCCAAGTACCAGGTCTTCCTACAGGATCTCTTTAAGCAGGCTTCCTATAAAACAGATTTAGATAGGAAATGATTTTGGTACCCAGATCTTCTTGGGTCCAGACAA
This sequence comes from Viscum album, assembly GCA_963277665.1. NCBI lineage: Eukaryota > Viridiplantae > Streptophyta > Magnoliopsida > Santalales > Viscaceae > Viscum > Viscum album. Next base: position 1,751,020,421 of record OY728126.1, read on the forward strand.
CTTAGCAATCAAAGCTTTTGGTACCCAAATTTGTCTTATGGGTCTCATGAAAGTTGTAGAATCAAAAGACTTTGAAAGATAAACCATATTAGATCCATAACTATGAATATAAATAGTTGAAGTATATAAATGTCCAGAACTAGAATTAGCAACATTCTGTCCATATTTAGGAATAAATCTATTCTTAGTAAACTTTCTCTATACAGGTTTGTAGCCTATTCGAGTAGTGTATTTTGGTGCAACTTACTTTCCTAGAATTTGAGTTAGTGTATCCTTCCCATTTGTGAATTTCTCTAAATCTTTTCTGAGTTGATCATTATATAATTTCAGTTCAGTGTTTTTTTTAAGAAACTGAGCATTCTTTTCCATTTCAATATCAAGATCAGATTTATGTTTAACAGTTAAAGCATAATGTTTCTTTAAACCTTTTTATTTGTCTTTCAGCTCATTACAGGTTTCTTCTAACATATCACAATATTCAAATAGTTCATATTTTGACATGTTATCAGAGTCAGTATCATCTCCAAAATAATAATAATTTAAAGTAGGAGTTTCAGCTGTTACCTCAGAAGTGTTTGTCATAAAACACATGTTTGCCTTATTTCTATGTTCAGTTTCAGAAACTTCAGATTCAGTGGAGCTATCCTCAGAAGCGCTCCAAGTACCCTTCATAGCCTTTTTGTACTTACTGTCCTTGTAGTCATATTTCCTCTTAAATTTGAGCTTTGGAAAGTCTTCTTTAATATGTCCTTGTCTTTTTCACTCATAACAGACAACTTCATTACTTTTATCTGGCTTTTTCCAATCCTTCCTCTAATGTTCCTTATTGTCATACTTTCCTTTGTAATTTGATTTTCTGAAGAATTTATTTTTCCTATAAAACATCTTAATCCTTCTGGAAATGTGAGCCATTTCAGTATCACTATCAGAAGCACTTTCACTGTCTTCATAGCTTGAACTCTCGTTTATAACTTGAAGTTTATCCTTATCCTTGTTCTTTGAAGTTGAAGATTTGAAAGCAACATAATTTCTTCTAGGTTCATCTTGTTCTTATTTGTTCACCTTGAGTTCTTCCTCATACATCATAAGTAGACCAATGAGTTCTTTAACAGGTAGAGCAGCAATGTCACATGACTCTCTAATTGAAACAGATGTGCCTCTCCATCGTTCTGGTAAACATCTCAAGATTCTCATAATTTGTTCCTTTGCTAGAACTGCTTTTCCAAGTGAATTCATTGTATTGACTATCTCATTAAACCTGAGAAACATGTCAGAAATAGGTTCATCTGTTTTCATTTTAAAATTATCATATTTACTAGTATAAGTATTTAGTCTCATTTCCTTACGATTTGGGTGTTCCTTCATGAGAAACGCCCAAGGTATCCCACATTTCAAAAGCAGTTTTACCAGCAGAAATTCTGTTAAACTCTTCATCTCCTAAAGCACAGTACAGGGCATTCATGGCTTTACAATTATTGTTTTAAGAAGTCTTTGTAGGTTCATCCCAAGTGGATCTAGTAGTAGTGGGATGTTTATATTCTGATTCTATGGAAGTCCAAATATCAAAACCTATGCTTTCTAATTGAATTTTCATTTTAAGTTTCCACTGAGCATAGTTGGTACCACTGAAGAAAGGTGGCCTGTTAGTAGCATCACCCTCTAGTCTATTATCCATAACTAGATTTTAGAAAGACAATTTAAAGAGATAAAAAAATTTAGAACTAACAGAAATTTAAGATCTTTAAAGATGCAACTAAAATCAAAGTTGAAAAACAGATTATTTCAAAAAATCTTTGAAAAAAAAAAAACTAAACCTCTGATACCAAATGTTGGTCGGAGTGGACACTCAAGAGGGGGGTGAATTGAGTTCCAATTAAAATTTCTGTTAAAAATTTTTTCTAGTTAAAATCCCCCGATTTAGAAATTAAGTTAAACTGTAGTGAATTTATACAGATTGTAAATGCTCACTTATCTTCTCAAAGATTGATTAAGTCTCAGTTATTTTAACCACAAGATCAAACTAACTTTTGAAACTAATCTACTAATTTACAATAAGTGTAAACACTTTCTAATCTAACTTTCAAAGTAGATTCAAAATAATTTTGTATTTTAAAGTAATAGCAGCGGAATAAATATAATATATGTCATATACATTAAACATAAATAAAAGATTCACATAAGATATAACAAGAGGTTCAGTCTCAAGCAAAGACTTAGTCCTCTCAAATATATAAAAGAAATTGATCCACACCCTGGATCGGGGTTAACAACTGTTTTACAAAAACTGTCCAGGTCCAAGACCTCTACCACTGTTATTCGTGGGAAACAAAACAGCAGTAAACCAGCTGTTCAGGTCACACACGATCTCTACCCCTATCCCAGTGGGAAATAAAATATGTAAGAGTTTGAGTGAGGATTTACAGATCCTGTAGTTAATGTTCAGGAGATAGTGTGTGATTAAAAATATAGCAGATGACACACACTGCACGAAAAGTAAATAATGAATCACAGAGCAGAGATGTAGAGATTATAAATGGCTCTAGTGATTGTCGATGTAGCTCTAGACTCGTTTGGATTGAGCAGGAATGCTTCAGAGTCCTTCTCTGGTTTTTCTGTTGAAAAACAGAGTCTTGTAGTTCAGCTTGTGTTCTACAGTCTCTTGATTCATCGTGTGTTCTTCAGAAATGTAGGATTGAATGTATGAAACTTCTTTGAGAATCGTGCAATGTTTTCTTCATAGTTGTGATCCGGATTGTTCTTCTGTTCAGTACATAGCTCGCATGTATTGTAGTATATGTGTCGAGATGTGTCAAGCGTGCGCGTGTTCTCTAATTCAGCTCAATCTTCTTTATATTCCATGAGCTCTGGCAGTAGGAATGATTCCCTTTTCATAGATACGAGATACGGTTTCCTGTCAAGCCAACAACTAGCATTAAATAACATTAGTTGCATTAAAAACAACAAGTATGACCGTTAGCATTATTTAAAATAATATTGACAAAAGCTTAAGAAATGGTGTCATAGTGATCATGGAAATGGTGTCTGGTCACGGTGTCTAGTCACAGTGTCTGCATACTTAGAAAGAAAACTGTATTCGGACTAAGACAGTGATATGCAGAATATGGGTTAAGTCTAATCATTAGAGATAATATATGAGAGAATTGTGATTATGAATAAAACGTGTAAAGAGTAATTAACATCCATAAGATTTGTTAATATAAAAACATGATATGAACCTATTGTTGAGTTTGAAGAGCATTAGAAAGATGTGAACTGAAGATCAAGATTAATTAACAGTAATGAGATTTGTGATCATTAAAACATGATTAACACATGAGGAGTCCAACAATATGAATAGTAATATATAAATAATACCATATATGATTAAAAATCATAGGTTTACTATATGTTTATTAATAACTATGTTAAAATAACTTTCGTAATAACTAATTCGTTTTCTTGTATTTTTTTGGATTGATAGTTTTAGTCCATGTACTCTGATCATCATTATATAATATAAAAATTCTAATTAGTATATAAGTATAATTTTATTCATATTTATTTATTTATTTATTGTAATCAATAAAGGATATAGAGAAAAATGAATGACACTATTCATGGAGATAATAGGTCTTAAATAAGAATGAATGTTGTTTGAACATTTCAATATATAGAAAGAAAGAAAGGTAAATAAAAATTAACCATTATAATATATATATATATATATATATATATATATTTCGTATATATCATATATATTTATTACATATACTGGTATTACAACCCATATAGAGTGAAATTGGAAAAAATTCACATTAATTCATAGTGGTGGTAGTCCACACAATTGCATAAGCTATATTATCATTATTCATTTTATAAAAAATAGGGGTTATAATACTGGCTTCATAATCATAAAAAATTATTTATAATTAATATAGTTATTTTATTATTTTATGATAAATTATTGGGATTTATATGGGGTAAAATAAGAATTTTAAAAAAAGTGATCAACGAAGATGATTGACACTTTTTCTGATAGAACTCAATTAGTATCCTTTTAAAGACACTAAGATTGGTATCTTGGTAAATCATGAACTTGTATAATGTGGATAAAGAGATTAAAAATATTAATGGATATGGATTTATAAATCTATTTTTTTAAATCAGGTGTAATGAAGAGAGGAAATATATATCCTTTTATAAGGGAGGGAAATGAAAAGCATGGAATTATTAAAAAGATAAATATATAACTAATTAATTATTAAGAAACAATATTCAAAATTCACAAATATTTAAAAATAAGGTCATATATGGTTAAGATTTTATCAAAAAAATGGATGGTTTTTTTCGGTACTTTAAATATTATGTTTTGGTTTAACCCCTTGGTTAACCTATTTTAACCATTACTAGAGTATTGAATTTTTCAATCATAATGGGATATAATTTTACATATAAAGTAAAAATTGGATGTTAAATTTAAAATTGATGAAAATTTATATGATATAATATTTTCTATATCATCTTTTATGTTTTTCATGTTTCTTAATTATTTTAATAATTTTTTTCACTAAATATCACTATTGTCATCTTTAAACTGTTCATTTAATTTAAATTTAATGGTATCATAAAAAATATGGAATTAGAATATTTTACTTTAAAAATAATAATAATATGATATATTCATCTATAAATTTCATAGAATAAAATTCATCCCCAAAATTATATTACATTTAATATTTTTATAATCATGAATTATATTTTTCAATTTATGGAATAAATACTATACCTGTATTGCATTAGAATTTAAGGTAATTAAATAATCAATAAAATTATAATAGAATTACCATCATAAATATAATTTCATTATGATAAAAATTACTTTATTATTATTTAATGTATTATTTTTTATTTCTAGGTGAACATAAAATATATGTTTAATGTTAAGAGAGTGACATTATGAGTTTTTCATTACATAAAATAATATATAGGTCAATATCAAATAAAAATGGAGAAAATTGGAAATATTTTTGTTACATAGATTGAAATAAATGAAATACACTTTTAAATATGATAAATAAAAATATGAAATTTTTTTACCTTATCGCATTAGTTTTTAGCCATAATTACTTGATTAACCCTTTAAGAAGGTCATACATTTAACAACCATTACTATTATTAATTTCAAATACTTACAACATTAATATTTACCAAATTTGAAAAAAACGATTCAAAATATAGTATTAATTTAACATGAAAAATTATATATATGGTTTATGTAAATTAATTTTAAAATAATTATGAGAAATGCTTTAGAAAATTATTTCATGAAAAATATAATTTTAACCACAAAAATTGATTTATTATTATACCATAATTTAAAAAATTATTATATGAATGGTAAAAAATTCAATAAAATATATAATATATAACATTCAATTAAATTATTCTCAAATATTTATAAATTAAATTTATTATGATAAAAAATAATTCTACAAATAAGAATTATTTTTTCATTAAAACATCACTTATACCTTTATATAATTTTTATTTTCATATCTAATCTATTAATAACAAATTAATTCACAATAATTTTCTTCTAAATTTAGTTATTCCTATATATAATTACCAATTTAAATTTCTGGGTTATAATGATCAGATTTAATTAATATTTTAACACTATATAAAAGTTCATTAAAACATGGTGTTCCCTACAATATAAGAAATCAAGGAAATTATATTTAAGAAAATAAATATACTATATGATCTTGTGGAGTAACATTCCACCACCATATAATAATTTTGGGCTCAAAATTACATCACTTTGAATCAAAAAACTAAGGAAACATATTTTCCATCATATCCACAGGTTCCCACATAACATCATTAATTTTATTGTTTCAACACTAAACATTGGTAATGAGAGTGGCCTTGTTTCTTACCAGTTTCTCCAAACATTACAGAATATCAACTGGTTATTCCTTATAAGTGGGATCATTATCCAATGGTATGACCTTTAATATTATTAAATGTGAATTACCAAGTATGAGATTCTTTATGAGAGATACATACAATAAATTTTCAACTTGATAGGGATTTAGTGGAAGCACCCTTAAATATGATACTTCCCCAATACGATCAATAATTTTTAAGGGGTTAATATACATAGGGATCAAAATTCCATTATTTCAAAATAACATTAAATTAATCCAAGAAGAATTCTTTTGAAATACATTCTCCTTAACTTCAAACACTATATCTCATATATGATTGTCAACATAACTATTTTTTTTACTATGAACTACCCTTTTGTGGTATTGAGTTGATCTAAACCTTTATATCATTTCCTAATAAAGATAGAGTCACCATGGACTTATTTATCTAACATCATTATATAACATAAGTGTTTTATATTATTTTCAATAGAGGTATTCATAAATATCCATCTAAATACTTGAGAAAAAGGCATTATAGTAAGGAAATTCCACAAAATAATAGTCTTGACCCCTACCGTATTTGAAATCCATAGAGCATGATCTTAACATTTCTTATATAGTTTTAATGGTACTCTAATTCTAAACATCTTTTTGAGTATGATAAGTAGTTTTGAAATTAAATTCTCTATTCATATCATGCTGATGGATTTTTTTCAACATCAATGTAAAACTCGTATCTTGTTCAGATATAGGAGAATGTGGTGCTTTATCCAACCATAGTACTTCGTTAAGGAATATTTTGGAAACATGATTGTGAGAGAAATATATACAAGAAACATGATGTGTTATCACATTATAAGGTGATATACTAAAACCCCAATAGAAATATAGACTTTTGACATTTTTAGGAGTCCAAAAATAAAATACATTATGATTTTTTTAGATTTTAATTGTACTTAGATTAATGGTTGTAACAACCAATTGGATTTAAATAACATAGACTTAAATTGTTGACATATAAGGAACTAAGATAAATACATCACTATATTTCTCTTCTTGTTATCTAAAAAAAATACTCTTTCAGATCCTTATAAATCCTTATACTTCCAATATGAATAGAGAATGATGACCTATGAGAATTATCCAATATCTATTTATTGATGTCTATTATATATAATACACATACTCGATTTCTGATTCATATTATTCCATGAGGATCTTGGTTGAAATTTGGAATATTCCTCACCTTATTATGTAATTTTTTATTTTTTTCTACCTCCCTTTAATACTCTAATAGATGGATGATTGAAAATTTATTTGAGAAAGGGAAGATACCTCCCCTTTACTAATAATTTAGATATATATCTTAAAATATCAAAAAAATTATAGATTTCCCTCAGTCCCCACCATGTAATACTAGCATGGTATTTTCAGATTAGTGTATTTGACTCATTCATTCTCATCCCACAGATGTAATTTGTTGAGAAATTAAAATCATTGACAAAATATAATGATATTTATCTGTGAAGAATCTAATCATTTAATGTAAATATATACTCCATGATTTTGGGAATAGTATATATATATCACAACTTTCACCATACAAATAATTCATCAATATATTCAATGATTTAACTAACACTTCCAACTCCAAATCATGAGTGAGGTTATTTTTTCCTGAATTTTTAATTAGTAAGAGGAATAATATATCACTATTTCATACAACATGAAGATACATCCAAATACCTTGTTTGATGTATCACTAAAGAGTATAAACTCTTCTCTACTACAAGGTTGTGTAAGAACATGTACAATGACCAACATTATTTTAATTTCCTGGAAACTCTATACACATTCATCTATCCATAAGAACGTAACCCCATTGAAATTCAACAAAGTGAGTAAATTTTAGAGTCATGAGAAATATCTCACTAAGAATCAGACGTACACATCAAGTCTAATAAACCTATAGAATTAAGCTTTCAGGGTTGGATGTGGAAATTACTAAATGACTTAAATCTTTGAAGGATCCACTGATATACCCTCACTTCAGATTATGATATGCATGACTGAAGCATTTTGAAGGCAAAATTCTCATTTAGTAAATTTAGAAAACAAATTATCCTTTTTCTCAATATATTTCAAAATTTATAAATGTTAATTATTATCTACCTTTCTCCTTGAATATATACTAATGAAATTGATAAATAAAATCACAAACTAATCAACGTAAAATATAACGACTCTATTAATTAAATACGTGAAGATAAAAAGATCATTTGTAAGTCCCAAAATAACTATTATAAATTCATAATGACCATACCTTGTATAGAAGTTTTTTGGGAATATTATCACTCTAGATCCCTAAATTATGATATATATCTCAAATATCAGTCTTAGAAATATATAATTTTATTCATAAATGATAAGAAAATAATCAATGTAGGTTATATGAATAATATCCGTAATAGTGATCTTCTTATATTAATGGAAATCGATGTAAATATTTATTGACCCATATTCATTATTAAATATTGATTTGGTATATCCACTGGTAAAGAACTAGTTTAAATGAATCCTTTATCTAGATTCTATTATAGTTTCTTCTATAATTCATAAAACTCTGGTGGGGACTTCTTATGTGGAGTATTTTAAATAGGTGTACCACTAAGAATGATTTCAATTGAAAACTCAACATCATGAATCAGAGGAAGGATGTGAATATCCTAATGAAATACATCAAAATATTCCTAAAAAACTGGAAAATTTTAATATTGATGTTTTCCATAACCATTGTGAAAAATATCTCCCAAAAATAGGTAAAAACCCCCTTTTGGTAGAAATAATTTTCATTGGAAATTCAGGTTCATCCTCACACAAATAGATAATTTAAAGTTGATTCAGAATATTGGATATAACTTCCATTCCTGGTCAATTGATATGGGATATATACTTGGAGATCCAATCCATACAAGAAATTACCTCAAATTCACCTTATAGAAAGAATAATAAGATTCATGTGAAGAAAATTCCAACAAACATTATATGAGAGAGGAGTTATAGACATGATATTTGGACAACCTAATATATGTAGTTTTCACAACCCACTAAATATATAATCATTTTAGTGGTGATGTGATACTATTAGAAAATTATTCAGATATAAAAGAGTTGGTAGATCCAAAATAAAATTAAACCTTTTCAATCATATCGTGTATGAAATGTGTACCATTAACGACTTCACTAGGAAGTTCCATGCAGTTTTTAGTAATTTCATAATCATTTTTCTCACCCCTTCGATTTTTTTGTGGTAAATTCCCTTTATATTTTGGTAATTTGTTGGAATAATTCCTCATATCCTTATAGTAAAATCCATATACATTAATATACTCTCCATTAATGTAACATCCATGATTATGATGGAATTTTTTGAAAAATGTGAAGCAAACTCTTATTAGTTTAATTGTTGTATAATGGTGTTTATTTACATAGGTATAACCTATTTGTAAATTCTTGTTTGTATTTTTCACCCTAGAGTTTTGTGAAAATATCAACATCATATTCTCTTTAATTCCTTAAAATTCATAAGGCATGAATAATTGTTTCTTTATCTTGATATCATAAGATTCTATGTCCTAATATAATGAGAATGTTTTGGGGATTAGATCCCTTTTAATGATTTTCATAAGCATATAAAAGAAATTATCAATAATTATAATTAGATTATGTAAATAGTCTATATGATACCTTGATAACCATGTAATTTTACCTTTATACATAGATTCATTTTTTATACCTTATGTCTCATAATAACAAATTTTGTTTCCATATCCACCTTTCATTCATGTGGAAGATATTTTCCCAATAAAATTACATTAAAATTCATCTATTCTAAATATTATATTTCCTCTACATCCTTAGCTTCCTGAATCAACGACCACCATTTATTCAAATCCATTTAGATATTATAAACATCCATGGAAACACTCCCCCTTTAATTAATTCATAAATCATTAAATATATTCCCTATGGAAGATATCCATTTCTCACATAAAAATGGAATTTAGTCCCATTGAATGTTGGAGGTCTCTAAATAATTAAAATGTATTACGTTATTAAACTTAATTTTGTATTACAAGGATTATCTATATAGAAAATGTTATTGGTCAAAACCTATATCATATACAAAAATAAAGTTTTAATTTTATCAGATCTAACTGCAACTCTAGCTCCTTCTTTATTATCCTTCCAAGGAGGGAAATTCCTACATGAATTATGTGATTTTTTTGGATTACATTCCTATTTCCATAACCCATTTCTAAAAAAAGTCATATAATATATTATTTCAAAATGTTATGAAACATAATTTATGATTTAAAAACATGTGAAAGACTTGATATAAATTGAAAAAATTATGTGCAACTCATCTCATAACCACAATCATCAATTAAATGGGAATATGTAGATATCATAAACATATTTTCAAATACAACATAACTATTTGTAATTTAAAGGTGAATTAACCCAACCATGTCCCTAAAGAGTTTCAAACTAAGTGTTCACTAAGAGAACATTCACCATGAACTAGAATGAGGTTTTAGATATACTAGGAAAACACTATTTAGGGTTATTACATTGTGATGCATCTATTCAAAAACCAAGTATACTAGAATTATCTATATAAGGATATATTTTTTTGGAAAATCACATAATATCAACTTTACCAAATAGTAGGATGTTATCTTAAACTTATACTTATCTTAAAATTTAGTCATAGAGTTATGTTCTGTAGTATATTTTTATCTAAATATAGTTCTTATAGTTTCTATTAAATTATATTTGATACCAACTACAAATAATCTGACCATAGTATCATAGATCAAGTGGTTACATTATTACGTTGTTACTAGATGTATGTGAGCACTTCCTAAAGGACTGAATATTTTATAAGTCATGGGAAATTGGACACATACATAAATATCACATTACATTTTAAAAAATAAAATAAAATATATTATTTTCTTTGATTAGACCATTTTCCCTTCAACATATCCTGGTATATTTAAAATTTTACAAATCCCATAATCAATAAGAATGGAAAAATAAGAAAGATGTAATGTCATATGCTTAATAAGGCTATTCATAGAGGTAAAACTAATATGTCTTGAATAGTATGGAATGAATAAATGATGATAAAATAATGTGATATAAATAATCACATGAGCCATAAATTTATATCTGTATATTTAAATTATCCAAATAATAACATGAAAATCAATAACTAATTTCATAATAATGGAATGGATAATTCCAAACATTTTAAAATTATAGTCAAGGCCTCGTTCTCGGACATCATAACTCAATTGGTGTGCATTATGCTAAATACCCAATCTAGTTTCTCATGTGAGCTACTGATTCATAAAGGGGGTTTTGTAATTATATTCCCCAATTTTCACTTAACAAGTATAATGTTTTAATCCTATTAATAAATAATAAAAAAATCAATATTACTTTAAATGTTTGAAACTCCATATTATAAGAATTATAATATATAATTCAATGCTTTTTCCATTTAAACTAATGAAAAACCCTTTTGATAAAAAATAAGGATGGAACCATTACAACATATAACCATTGGAGAATAATTAAAATATTTTTTTTTATCATTGATGAAAGAAATATCATAAAATGGTTATTTAAAAAATTCATGTCGAAAATAACCTTTTCACCTATAAATTTACTTTTAAAATATAATAAATTTTAAAATATTCAAAAACATATTTTCTTTGAATATAATAATATAAACCTATAATGGAATAATTAATGCATTAAGTGGTTATGACGGCTATAAATATTTTTCAATATGTATAAGTTAAAAATCATTGGAGAATGTTAAAAACATTTGTTTGGATATTTCATGGGAAATATGGGCATGAAAGAAAACAATTCATGACTTAGTAGAAAAACAACATCGGTTCTCCTTAAAAAATTATTTCTATAACTTGTGTACATAAATAGAGTATAATTAAGGGAAAATATATAATTTAGATAAATAAATGTAGTAGAAGAAAAATTATTTTTATTAATATTGAAATATTAAATAATACTCCCATCAACTCCAAAAGTATAAATAATCTCAAATAATGATGAAATTGTGAAATAAAACCTTACCATAGGTGTAACATCCCAATTAAGTAATTAATAATAGATATTTTTACCTATGTCTATTTATGAATTAGATTGTGTTTTAGAGGATTAAAATGAGAATAAATCCAATCTTATGCATGGTATACACTATTATTTTTAAAAGATTGTTTTACTACCTTTTGATGGAAAACCATTTTTTTAAATCAAAATTTTAACAATTTTATAAGATTTATTTGTCAAAATAAACATATTATTTATGATTGGGACATTGAAATTTAAATTGGATAAATATTTGGTATTTTTCTGACAATGTTCATTTTTTTAATGAATAGTGAAAAATACTGCATTTTACATCAAAACTGCTTTTTCATCTAATTTAATTTTATTGTTATATTATCTTTAAAATTGGTCTTAAATTGTAATTATAATATATTTTTACCATCTAATCAAATGGTGGTCATTATAATAAATTTCACTTTGGAATTGGGCATAAACAAGTCCCAAACTTTTCATAGATATTGTTTCAAAAAAACCCCGCTATTTGTTTTGACAATGGGAATTATTTTTAAATTAATTATTGAAATTTCTATGTTTGTAATTTGGTAAAATTGATTCCATATTTGGAATAAGAAGGTCAAAATTATCTAATTATGACTCTTTTGTTTTTGGGAATTATGAATAGTAACGACGATAATTATCTTTAATTATCTTGATTAATTAGTAATCGGGTAGTTAAGGATAATAAAATAATATCATAATAATAAAAAATGACCCCAACATGTATCCTAATTCTACTGTTTGTGTCATGGCCGAATATGGGATTCCTTGTGCCAAACTTGGGGACCCCATGGAATCCATTTTGTGTGATAGTGACTTTTTATGTTTTTATTTTTAAAAACAGTTAAATATAAAAAAGAATGTATCACCTGAGTAAAACATTTTTAATTGTGTCTACATAAATTATCTAATCAAATATAAATAGTCATTGGAAATCTAAATATATTTCCTACAACATAGTGTTTTTTTTCTTTTTTTTAGACATTAAATAAATTAAATTATTTATGACATCATGATGATGCATCGATTACCTCATTAATGAACGATTTAAATAAAACGAAAATATAATGTAAAATATAATACTTACACATGTAAAAGAACTATTGGATGAGTATATTTTGAAACATTATCACCTTATCCAAGAAATACATCAATGTGGTACCTTTAAATTCTAAAACTCATTTGAAAATAAAGTAACATTATATATCTTTCCAAGAGTGCCCCTCCTCTCCTCTTATAAAAGGCCACCACCTCTACCTCCTTACCCAAACTTCTCAAGACATTGGTGTAACATCCCAAGGTTTTCTAAAAATAAATTGAAAATTATTGAAATTTTGTTTAAGGTATATATTTATAAGTATCCTTTTAACATAATTTTATTTCCTCTATGTTTTGAATTTCAAGAAACTGTCATCTACAATTGTGTTCAGTATGTTATTTAGAGTCTGATGAAACAAACTTGTTTTTTGGTGAATAGAAACATACCCTTATGAGTAGTAATATGAATATTAATATGACCTCATTAATAGTAAATAATATTATTATTTTATTTTCCCAAGGCAATAGGATAATGGGATCTTAATTAATTTTTCAATGTCACATAAAACCAATTGCACTTCAATATTGTTATTTTTTGAATTAACTGTGACCTTATGTAAAAATTAAATTAATAATATTTAGAAAATTATTTTTGAAAAATGGAGTTCATTTTTGAATTCAACACCTCGAAAAATCATTCGGGTAAATTTTTGGTATTTTTCTAAAACTCTTGAATTTTCAGTGAATAGTGAAATATGATAAAATACTGTATAATCAATTTATCAGTAAAAATGCACTTTTTATGACATCATAAGTGATGAAAGGAAACTTTCGTTGAACTCACTTGATATTATTACTATTTAGGGCCACTTAATTTGAGATTATTCATAGCCTTGATAAAAATATTATAATAATGATTAAAATAATCTAAAATACCTCTCTTTCTCTACTATAAATACCATCCTCACTCCCCTCTTCCTCCCACACCTCTCAAGCCTTGAGAATTTTCTAATTTCTTCCAAATTCCCTCCCCAATCATCTTCCCCACGTCATAGATCTTCTCGTCTCACCAAATGACCAAAATCAAAGCCCTTAAGAAGGATCTCAAGGAGAAGGAATTAAGCGGTAAACAACCTCTTTTATTTTCATTCTTTTCATTCATTTTATGTTATTCTCTTCCATTACCTTTTTCTTTTGATGGGATATTTCATTAAATATTCCCCCTTACAATACATTTTTTTGTATGAATGATGAGATATTCTGTTCCTCTCATCAATCTTGTTTTTATGAAATTTTAAGAGACGTCGTTAGGCTGCAGAATTTTCGTGAGAAATTTCTCATGATTTTCTTTTATTTCATGATTCATTTTTCTTCTTTCCTCACTCCCTCTTATCCAAGAGGCATGAAATCTCCATAATAATTTATATTCATTATCATCTCATGATTATTGAAAATTCCTCATCAATATTCTTATCCTATTCCACTTATTTAAAGAATCAAAAAACATTGTCCATTTGTGTCGAATTACCGACATCGTGGATGATGTATTTTCAATTTCCATTAATTCTTTCAAGTATGGTCATGAAACCATTTATATGGTTGAAAAAAGTTATAATATATGTTTTATGACTCATATATGGTTTTGGAATTATTTTTTACTCATGGTTCTAATTTAAAAGACAAAATGACATTGTTATTATCAAAGAAACACTAAAATGATCTAAACGAACATCATTAATGTCTTAACTTATAAGTCATTCTCATATAAAGCATAAAATTGGTAAATTGAATAAATTATGGTACTGGAAAAATGTAAATTCTACTCAATTCCAATTCTGTAGTTTCACTTCCAATCAACAAGATTGATTCATCATGAACTGATCATGAAAATCACAAAAGAACTCACCCAAAATAATGAAAGGAACAAAATACT
Organism: Viscum album; assembly: GCA_963277665.1. Taxonomy (NCBI): domain Eukaryota; kingdom Viridiplantae; phylum Streptophyta; class Magnoliopsida; order Santalales; family Viscaceae; genus Viscum; species Viscum album. The sequence goes on from OY728126.1 coordinate 1,751,035,529, forward strand.
AATAATTAAGGGGTGAAATGGGGTTATGAAATGACCATATAAGATGATATAAACATGAACATGTTTCTTTAAAATACTATTAACACTATTTTAACCATTATACATGAGTTTTAAACAACTTTGAAGTAATACAATCTTATGGTAAGGGAATTCCTAACCTGATTTCCATTCTTTGGGTTTACATTCTACTTCATTATTTATGTGGTATTTAAATTTTTTTTGTGATGACTTATGATTATAATATGTTTAATAATGTTTATTTACAGAGTATATACATATTACATCCACTCTATTAAGTCTCACATCAATTATATGATGTTTATAAGGGACTTTTCTTCTAAAACCCTCTTTTAAAATTCTGTTTTATGATAATCAAAAGAAAAGTTTTTAAGATATTATTTATGTTGTATGATTATGTTTTGGTTATTTCGAATTGTTTATGATGAAGGGTGGGACTTATATTTCCCTCCAATTCATTGGGTATGAGTATGTTGGAGGTCGGCTGTATGGTTACTCCAAGTGTAACTGCGATGGTTTCACAAAGTAAGGTGGCCATGAGGGTTACAAATTTTAAGGTAGCCAAGATGGTTACAAGATTATGTAAGAAATTCCCCAAGATACCTCTATGATTAAATTTATGTTTCCATGGATCTTGTGTAAATCTCATGTTACACGAAGTAAGTATTTATTGGTGAAAATCATGTCTTTTGAAAATGTATTCATACATTATGAGTATTCATGGACTAATGCGATTTATCCTTATTTTTCATACGTTACTGAGATTTTGTGCTCATACCAAGTTTTTAAATGATTTTTCATAGGTTAATGGATGAGTATTACACGGAAGGAAGACATGTTAAATGTTGATGAATTGTCAAGGAGTCTTGTTTTATGTTTTAATGTTTTATATTCTGAGAAAAATGGAATCTGATTTTATGGTATCCACTATGTAACAATATGTAATGGTATGGATGTTTTTTATTAATTATATAAAGCTCTAAACATGAAAATATACTCAATGTAAAAGGAAGTGTTTTCATGACTAAATTCAGGATTATGTACGTAATAAGGTCGGGTCCTTATAGTTGGTATCAGAGGATGGTTTATATAACTTTAGGGGTTAGGGTGAAGCTAATAGAATACCTTAAATGATTTTCACTCTATGTTTAATTTGTTATAGCATTTAAAGATTACCATGTTGCTTCATGTAAGAAATGTTTGTCCAGAATGGTTCTTCGCAGAAGAATAGGGATTCTGAAGAGGAGAGGCACCGATAGAATGACATCCTTTCCGATCTACAGCCCAGAATGGTAGGGATTGGAACCGAGCAGTTTGTGACATTAATGGATCAGCTAATGCTGGAAATAAATGGTGGTGGCATCCATGCAAGAGAACCAATAGAGGTACCACAACGGAACATTACAGTGGTGGAACATTTTATGAGAAAACATCCGCCTGCATTCAATGGATCTTTTGACGCAGTGGTAGCTGAAGGATGGATCAAAGCCCTTGAAATGATATTTGATGTTATGGGATGTTAAGACAATCAAAAGGTAAGTCTTGTAATTTATCGTTTTGAAATGGAAGATGATCAGTGGTGGTCAATGGTAAAGAATATCAGGGGTAGAGAGGATTTTGATGCCTTAGAGTGTGATGAATTTAGAAGTCTTTTTCTTGAAAAATATTTTCCTAAGGTGGTGCGACTTAGAATGGAGAAGAAATTCCATGAATTGAAACAGAAGGAGGAAGATTCAGTGGTTGTGTATGAAGCGAACTTCACCCGACTGGCGAGGTATGCTCCGAATCTTGTTCTGGATCTCGATAGCAAGATCAAACGCTTTTACTCAGGATTGAAGCCAAGGTATCGAAGGGTGTTGGCCTCCCGTGAATTCAAAAGTTATGACAAACTTGTACGATGTGCTGAGAGGGTAGAGATAGAGTTTGTTGATGATCATGTGAATTTTGGAATCAAAGAGAAGAATAGGTCTAGTTGGCAAGAAATGGGTAAGAATCAACCAAAGAAATCTGAGGGTAAGAAAATACAATTTTCAGTTTGTGAAAAGTGCGGCAAGAAGCACCCAGGGGAATGTCTTAGAAAAACTGGGAAGTGTTTTAAATGTGGTAAGTTTTGACATATGGCCCGAGATTGCAATGAAAATGATCGAAAGACTAATCCTAGTAAGCAAACTATAATGTGTTTTAAATGTGGTTAGATGGGTCACTATGCATATGTCTGCCCAAAGAGAGATCTAAATGATGCAAAGAAGACAGACTACAAGAAGAAAGGTGTAGTGAGATCTTTTGTGACTACATCAGCAGACGTCGGTCCATCCAATGAAGTTGTATCAGGTACTTGGTTTGTTCACTCATATTTTTCTAAAGTTTTGTTTGATACGGGGTCTACACATTCCTTCATATCTGAGAAATTTTCTGGTAAATTGGAAATATCACCTCAACAAATGAGACTTGAATTTGTTGTTAAAACACCAGGGGAAATGTTATAGAAAAGATGAATTATAAAAATCTTTCTATTGTGGTCTGTGGAAAGACTTTACCTGCAAAACTTGTTGTTTTACCCTTAGCCGAGTTTGATGTTATCTAGGGATGGACTGGCTTTCTGATTATCATGCTAAGATTGACTGTAGATCTAAAGAAGTTGTTTTTCAGAAAGAGTTTCAGTTTGTATACAAGAATGACCCCATACAATTGATAACATATCAGGAAGCTGAGAATTTATTGAAATATGGAAATGAAAGTTATCTTGCTCATATTGTTGATAACAAGGGAACTAATCAAATTAATGATGTGCCAGTGGTAAATGAATACCTTGATGTTGTTCCTGAGGAGTTACCCAGTGTCATACCTGATCGAGAAGTTTAATTCACAATTGATTTAGTTCCTGATGCTAAGCCAATTTCAAAACCCCGATATCGTATGGATCCAATAGAACTTCTTGAATTGAAAAATCAGTTGCAGGATTTTCTTATCAAAGGCTTCATTCGTCCCAGCACTTCACCATGGGGAGCCCCTGTTTGGTTTGTTAAAAAGAGAGATGGGTCCATGAGACTTTGAATTGATTATAGAGCTTTGAATAACATCACTGTTAAAAACAAGTATCCTTTGCCTCATATTGATGACTTATTTGATCAGCTCTAGGGAGCTCAGTACTTTTCAAAAATTGACTTGAGATCCGGATACCATCAGCTGAAGGTGAAGGAGGATGACATCCCGAAAATAGCCTTTCATAGTAGATATGGACATTATGAATTTGTTGTTATTCTGTTTGTGTTAACTAATGCACTTGTTGTATTCATGAATCTTATGAATAGAGTATTTCATGAGTTCTTGCTCCTTTGTTCCCCTCCATCTGGACCTACCATGTATTTCATGAGTTCTTGGATAAGTTTGTGTTTTTATTTATTGATGACATTATGGTTTTTTATAAAAATAAAGAGGAGCATGAAAAACATCTAAGGGTTGTTTTACAAAATTTAAAAGAAAATAAACTATATGGAAAATTCAGAAAGTGTGATTTTTGGTTGCAACAAATTTCTTTTCTTGGGCACATTGTAAATAAGGATGGAATAACAGTTGATCCTTCCAAAACAAAAGTAGTTGATGAATGGACAAGACCCACAAATGTTACAGTGAGTCGTAGTTTTCTGGGCTTAGCAAGTTATTACTGACGGTTTGTTAAGAACTTTGCACAGTTATCTAGCCCGATAACTTAGTTAACACGGAAAGGGGTTAAATTTGTTTGGACAGAAGAATGTGATGTTTGTTTTTAGGAACTGAAGAAGAGATTGGTGAATGCTCTAGTTTTGGCCTTACCTTCCCGGAATGGTGAGTTTTTCATCTACAGTGATTCTTCTTTGAAGGGACTTGGTTGTGTTTTGGTGCAGTATGATCAGGTAATTTTCTATTCTTCGAGACAACGTAAACCTCATGAGATAAATTATCTCACACATGATTTGGAATTGGCAGCTGTGGGTTTTTCTTTGAAAATATGGAGGCATCATCTATACGAAACCAAATGCCAAATATATACTGACCATATAAGTCTAAAGTATATATTCACTCAAGAGGAATTAAACATGAGGAAGAGAAGATGGCTACAATTGATAAAGGATTATGACTGCACGATCAATTACCATCCTGGAAAATCAAACAAAGTAGCAGATACCTTAAGTCGGAAACATCATGCATCATTAACCATGCTATATTTGGAACATGAACCCTTGATTAATGATTTGATGAATTTTGTCTTAGAAGTTGTTGGTGTAGGAATATATCTATTTTGTTTCAGGTTTCAGTGTAGTCTTCGTTGTCAGACAGAATTATGAAAGCGAAGAGGGAAGACTGTGAGCTACAGAAAAAGGTAGAATTGGTTAAAATGGGTAAGTTGCCAGAATTTAATCTTGATAAAGATTGTGTTTTAAGATTTATAAAAGGTTGTGTGTGCCTTCTGATTCCCAGCTGAAGAAATATTTGTTGTGTGAAGCTCATAGTTCTCCATTTTCTATTTATCCTGGAAGTACAAAGATGTACAGATACCTTCGAGAGTATTATTGGCGGAATGGTATGAAAAGAGATATTGCTGATTTTACAATGAAATGTTTGACATGTCAGCAGGTTAAAGCAGAGCGGTAGTTACTGAAGGGGATGCTTCGGCCTTTTCCAGTTCCAGAGTGGAAATGGGAGAATATATCCATGGATTTTGTGGTGGGACTACCAAAGACTTCTCGAGGTAACAATGCGATTTGGGTTATTTTTGATCAGCTAACAAAGTCTGCACATTCTCTTTCTATTCGAGATACAATGAATTTGGATCAGATTTCTCGATTGTACCACAAAGAGATTGTTAGGTTACATGGAGTTCCTCTTTCCATTGTGTCTGACAAGGATCCCAGGTTCAGTTCTAACTTTTGGAAGGGACTTTAGAAGTCGTTGGGCAGAGAGTTGAATTTCATTACATCTTTTCATTCTCAATCAGATGGGCATTCAGAACTAATGATTCAGACATTGGAGGATATGATTAGATCTTGTTCAATGGACTATCAAGGATGTTGGGATCATCATCTTTCTTTAGTTGATTTTTTTTTATAATAATAGTTTTCATTCCAGTATTCAGATGGCACCTTTTCAGGACTTGTATGGGAAGCTGTGTCAGACTCCTGTGTTTTGGGATGGAGTCGGTGAAAGAAAGTTGATGGGGCCAGAATTAGTTGAACAAGTGGCTGAGAAAGTGAGGATCATCCAGCAACACATGAGGATAACTCAGAGCAGGCAGAAAAGTTATGCAGATAACATAAGTAAAGACTTCTCTTTCGAGGTAGGTGACTATGTTTTCCTTAAAATCCCTCCATGGAAAAGTGTGATGCGTTTCGGTAAGAAAGGGAAACTAAGTCCATGGTTCATCGGTCCTTTTGAAATCTTAGATAAAGTTGAAACAGCTGCATACCGTGTAGCTTTGCCTCTGATCTTGTTTCTGGTACACAATGTTTTTCATGTTTCGATTTTGAGAAAGTATGTTCCAGATTCATCACATGTCTTGATCCCAGAAATAGTTCTGCTGGCATAGAACATTTCATATGAAGAAAAACTGGTTTAGATTCTTGATCGAAGAGAACAGGTATTGCGGAATAAGGTAATCCACCAGGTAAAGGTTTTGTGGAAAAACCACATGGTTGAAGAAGCAACATGGGAGTCTGAAAATGCTATGAGGGAAAATACCATCAGTTGTTTAATAATTAAATAAAATTGCGAGGATGCAATTTCAAGAAGGTGGGGATAATGTAACATCCCAAGGTTTTCTAAAAATAAATTGAAAATTCTTGAAATTTTGATTAAGGTATATATTTATAATTATCCTTTAAACACAATTTTTTTTCTTCTATGTTTTTAATTTCAAGAAACTATCATCTACAATTGTGTTGAGTATGTTATTTAGAGTCTGATGAAACAAACTTGTTTTTTCGTAAATAGTAACATACCCTTATGAATAGTAATATGAATAGTAATATGACCTCATGAATATTAAATAATAATATTATTTTATTTTCCCAAGGCAATAGGATAATGGGATCTTAATTAATTTTCCAATGTCACATAAAACTAATTGCACATCAATATTGTTATTTCATGAATTAACTGTGACCTTATGTAAAAATTAAATTAATAATATTTACAAACTTATTTTTGAAAAATGGGGTTCATTTTTGAATTCTACATGTCAAAAAATGGTTGGGGTAAATTTTTGGTATTTTTTTGAAACTCTTGAATTTTCGGTGAATAGTGAAATACGATAAAATACTATATAATCAATTTATCAAAAAAATGCACTATTTATGACATAATAAGTGATGCAAGGCCACTTTCTTCGAACTCACAAGATATTATCAATTTTTAGGGCCACTTTATTCGAGATTATTCATAGTCTTGATAAAAATATTATAATAATGATTAAAATAATCTAAAATACCTCCCCTCCTCCACTATAAGTACCACCCTCACTCCTCTCTTCCTCCCACCCCTCTCAAGGCTTGAGCATTGTCTAATTTTTGCCAAATTCCCTCCCCAATCATCTTCCCCACGTCCTAGAGCTGCTGGTCTCACCAAAAGACCAAAATCAAATCCCTTAAGAAGGATCTCAAGGAGAAGAGATCAAGAGGTAAACAACCTCTTTTATTTTCTTTCTTTTCTTTCATTTTATGATATTATCTTACATTCCCATTGTCTTTTGTTGGAATATTTCATTAAATATTCCCCCTTACTTTCCATATATTGTATGAATGATGAGATATTCCATACCTCTCATCAATCTTGTTTTTATGAAATTTTAAGAGACGTCGTCAGGCTGCCGAATTTTCGTGAGAAATTTCTCATGATTTTCTTTTATTTCATGATTCGTTTTTCTTCTTTCATCACTCCCTATTATCCAAGAGGCATGAAATATCTAGAATCATGTATATTTATTATTTTCTCAAGATTATGGAAAATTACTCATCAGTATTCTTCTCCTCTTCCACTTATTTAAAGAATAAAAAAACATTGTCCATTTGTGTCGAATTACCGACATCATGGAGGATGTATTTTCAATTTCCATTAATTCTTTCAAGTCTGGTCATGAAACCATTTATATGGTTGAACCAGGTTATAATATATTTTTTATGACTCATATATGGTTTTGGAATTCTTTTGTACTCATGGTTTTAATTTTAATGACAAAATGACGTTGTTATTATCAAAGAACCACTAAAACAATCTAAACGAACATCATTAATGTTTTAACTTATAAGTCATTCTCATATAAATCATAAAAGTTAAAAATGGTATAAATTATGGTACTAGAAATATGTAAATACTACTCCATTCCAATTCTGGTGTTTCACTTCCAATCAACAAGAACGATTCATCATGAACTGATCATGAAAATCACAAAAGAACTCACCCAAAATAATGCAAGGAACAAAATACTAACAATTAAGGGGTGAACCTTATCATCTGACCCCATGGGTCTCTTGTAATACCTTGGTTGCCTTCTTAGCACACCATAGGCTATTACTCACTAGGGTCGCTTATCAGACTAATGACTGTCCCCACAGGCCAACACATGTCCTTTCCAGTGTGTTTTGTCCTCACTCACACACATCCTGGAAACTTCCCAGAAGGTCACCCATCCTGATCACTACTCCAGGTCAAGCACGCTTAACTATGGAGTTCTAATCAGACAGGCTCCTGAAAAGGAAGGTGCACCTTGTTGACATGGGTAGTAACATTTAGCCTTTTAAGTCTCACTTTTTCAGGGGTGTTACAATATCCACCCCTTTAAAGCACAATGCCCTCGTTGTGGACCCCAAGCCTCAAACCCAGGCAGTGCCTAAGCACTTCCGGCTGGGTATTGGCTCTGATACCATTTGTCAGAGACCCGCCTCCCGGGCCATGAACCTTATCATCTGACCCAATGGGTCTCTTGTAATACCTTGGTTGTCTTCTTAGCACACCATAAGCTATTACTCACTAGGGTCGCTTATCAGACTAATGACTGTTCCCACAGGCCAACACATGTCCTTTCCAGTGTGTTTTGTCCTCACTCACACACATCCTAGAAACTTCCCAGAAGGTCACCCATCCTGATCACTACTCCAGGTCAAGCACGCTTAACTATGGAGTTCTAATCAGACAGGCTCCTGAAAAGGAAGGTGCACCTTGTTGACATGGGTAGTAACATTTATCCTTTTAAGTCTCACATTTTCAGGGGTGTTACAATAAAATTGTTCTTCACGAATTTTATTTAACTTAAACTAAAAACCCAAAATCTAACTTTCAACCCGCAACAAACGCAACTTCCGAAAAGGTCTCTTTAAGCGAATATCGGCGCTGCGAGTTCATCGGTGCCCTTGGATTTCAATTCCGAGCACCGGATCAAAAGTTAGGAATTCCCGCTCGTTCGTTCACTGAACGTACCCGAGCCAAACTTCGGAAATTAATTCTGGGCACTCCGGGCCTCGGAATCAGGTGCCGTCTGAAACCGCACTCTTGTAAAATTATAAAGAAAATTAAGAAAAAATTTCCCTTGAATTTTACGGGTCTTTACATTACTCTCACCTCAGGGCTTTACGTCCCCGTAAAGATACATCAAAAACTAGGGAAACAAATGAGGGTACTGAGCACGCATCTGAGCCTCCCGCTCCCTTGTTCTCTCCTGGAGATTCCCGTGCTGCCATCTGATGCGCACAAGAGGAATCGATCGCCCACGCAGGACCCACTCCTGTCGATCCTCTATCTCCACCGGGACCTCCGTAAAAGTCGCCCCATCGTCAACGTCAAGCTCCCCATGGTCAATGATATGTGTCGGGTCGTGCACGTATATCCTTAGCTGAGACACGTGGAAGACGTCGTGCACCCGGTGCAACTGAGGTGGTAGAGCCAGGCGATAAGCCACCTCACCAATCCTGCTGAGAATCTGGAAGGTTCTGATGAAGCGCGGAGATAACTTGCCGCCTCGGCCAAATCTTCGAATACCACGTCGAGGTGAGACCTGCAAGAAGACGTGATCGCCATCCTCGAACTCCAGTGGCCTCCGCCTCCTGTCAGCATATGACTTCTGCCGGATCTGAGCTGTCTTCATCCGCTCCTGGATGACCTGGACCTTCTCTGTCGTGGCCTGGACCATCTCCGGTCCCACCAGTGTTGACTCTCCAGGGTCTGTCCAGCACAAAGGAGATCTACACGGTCGGTCGTACAACGCCTCGTACGGTGCCATCCCGATAGTGGAGTGGTAGCTGTTGTTGTACGCAAACTCCACCAAGGGTAGGTGGTCCTCCCAGCTACGACCAAAGTCGAGGACATGAAGAAGGCAGTAGCAGAGTTCGTTTCTCGATGCCTCACCTGCCAGCAGGTGAAGGCTGAGCATCAGGTACCAGCGGGCTTGGTACAGCCCTTGGAGGTTCCAGAGTGGAAGTGGGAAGGAATTGCCTTTGTAAAGTAAACAAACACCACAGTGTAAGCAAGCGGAAAGTAAACACTAAACAAGAACAGAGTACAACTGAAAGTGCGGAAAAGTAAATGGGCCAGTATACAAACCCAAACAGAAAGTAAAGTACAACTCGAAAGGGAAAACAACAACTGAAAAGTAAAAGCCGCTACACCGAGCTGTCCACTGGAAATCCCACCTGAAGGGTGGGTACAGATAGCTCCTCTGCTCCACGGGTCCCGCCCTCCGCTCCGAGCACGTCCCGCCCAGTGGCCCACCTCCGGGTACCGTCCTGCTCTGCCAGCCTCAGCTAAGGTCAACGCTGTCCGTCGTCTGCAACCAACACAACGTAGTGCAGGCAAATCCCGTGCAGGGGTGAGTATAAGCTACTCAGTAGGGACCCCGAGACCCCTGGAGGTCTCTCAAAATCCACAAAGGATAAACCACGAACAAAGGTACAATCACGAAGTAACAACCAACACTGCTTAGATATATGCCCATACATATACCAAAGTCATCAATTCAAATACGCTCCAACCTCCGAGCCCAAGTACAACTCAGTCCACACAGGAAAGTAAACGTATTCCACACAGGAAAGCAAAACGTAATCTACACAGGATTGCACAATACAATCCACACAGGAAAGCAACAGATTCAGCTCACACAGGAATACTTCTTCAAAGGACGATAAAGATGATCTCTGATCCATCTAAGTCGTCGGACCCACGAAGGATCGATAGGTAACTAACCCCCGCAAAGACCCACACAGGATCGGGCCCACACAGGACCTGTAGGCGCTGGTTCACACAGGACCGCTGAGCGCAAGAACCCACACAGGATCGGACCCACACAGGATCGGGCCCACACAAGACCTGTAGCACTGATCCACGTAGGATCGCTGAGTGCTGAAGTCGTCGTCGTCGAATCCACACAGGATCTCTGTACTGTCGTCGTCGCAGTCACAGTAGCAGTAGTAGCAGTCGCAGTAGTAGCAGTCGCAGCCAGCACTAGGGTTCCCGCACACAGCAAACTCGTTCGGAGGGTCCGCTCCACGAGCCGAGAGGCTGATACATCAACTGTCACAAAGTCCAGAGTTGATGTATCCAAAAGTTCTGTATCGTCAACAGGAACTCAACAGGATCGGGCCCCCGTTTCGAAGCAGTTTCGGTCTTTTGGCCATAACTTGAGCCACGGACCTCCGATCGACGAACCGTCAGCGGCAACGCGATCCTTGGATCGAGATGGTCGTTTCGGTATATCGCACTAAAGGTTTCGGATTACTTTGAGTTCGTCCGGGTTGGTTCGTTCACGAAACCAACCGGGCCTTCGGGGCGGAAACGCTCATAACTTGAGCTACGGACGTCCGATTGACGTGCCGTCAGCCGTGTTGTGTTCCACTTAGTGAGACGGATCTTTTGGCATACTCCGCCCGAGGTTTGGACGCAGGTGGAGTACGGTCGGGTTGGTTTTGCCTTAAAAACCAACCGGGCCCCGGGGACGAAAATGCCAATAACTCTCAGACCGGGCGTCCGATCGACGCGCCGTCTGTTGCGTTGAGTTCCTGTTGACGATACAGAACTTTTGGATACATCAACTCTGGACTTTGTGACAGTTGATGTATCAGCCTCTCGGCTCGTGGAGCGGACCCTCCGAACGAGCTTGCTGTGTGCGGGAACCCTAGTGCTGGCTGCGACTGCTACTACTGCGACTGCTACTACTGCTACTGTGACTGCGACGACGACAGTACAGAGATCCTGTGTGGATTCGACGACGACGACTTCATCACTCAGCGATCCTACGTGGATCAGTGCTACAGGTCATGTGTGGGCCCGATCCTGTGTGGGTCCGATCCTGTGTGGGTCCTTGCGCTCAGCGGTCCTGTGTGAACCAGCGCCTACAGGTCCTGTGTGGGCCCGATCCTGTGTGGGTCTTTACGGGGGTTAGTTACCTATCGATCCTTCGTGGGTCCGACGACTTAGATGGATCAGAGATCATCTTTATCGTCCTTTGATGAAGTATTCCTGTGTGAGCGGAATCTGTTGTTTTCCTGTGTGGATTGTATTCTGCAATCCTGTGTGGATTACGTTTTGCTTTCCTGTGTGGAATACGTTTACTTTCCTGTGTGGACTGAGTTGTACTTGGGCTCGGAGGTTGGAGCGTATTTGAATTGATGACTTAGGTATATGTATGGGCATATATCTAAGCAGTGTTGGTTGTTACTTCGTGATTGTACCTTTGTTCGTGGTTTATCCTTTGTGGATTTTGAGAGACCTTCAGGGGTCTCGGGGTCCCTACTGAGTAGCTTATACTCACCCCTGCACGGGCTTTGCCTGCACTACGTTGTGTTGGTTGCAGACGACGGACAGCGTTGACCTTAGCTGAGGCTTGCAGAGCGGGACGGTACCCGGAGGTGGACCACTGGGCGGGACGTGCTCGGAGCGGAGGGCGGGACCCGTGGAGCAGAGGAGCTATCTGTACCCACCCTTCAGGTGGGATTTCCAGTGGACAGCTCGGTGTAGCGGCTTTTACTTTTCAGTTGATGTTTTCCCTTTCGAGTTGTACTTTACTTTCTGTTTGGGTTTGTATACTGGCCCATTTACTTTTCCGCACTTTCAGTTGTACTCTGTTCTTGTTTAGTTTTTACTTTCTGCTTGCTTACTCTGTGGTGTTTGTTTACTTTACAAAGGCAATGCCTTCCCTTTTTACCGGGATTTACGCCTTGGTGCTAGTCACCAGCCCCTGGCCTATGGAAGGCGGGCTTGGGGTAGTCAAGGCACGGACCCCGAGGGCGGGTCGTGACAAATTGGTATCAGAGGAGCTATCTGTACCCACCCTTCAGGTGGGATTTCCAGTGGACAGCTCGGTGTAGCGGCTTTCAATTTTCAGTTGTTGTTTTCCCTTTCGAGTTGTACTTTACTTTCTGTTTGGGTTTGTATACTGGCCCATTTACTTTTCCGCACTTTCAGTTGTACTCTGTTCTTGTTTAGTGTTTACTTTCCGCTTGCTTACTCTGTGGTGTTTGTTTACTTTACAAAGGCAATGCCTTCCCTTTTTACCGGGATTTACGCCTTGGTGCTAGTCGCCAGCCCCTGGCCTATGGAAGGCTGGCTTGGGGTAGTCACGGCACGGACCCCGAGGGCGGGTCGTGACATATGAAATGAAAATATAAGATTTTATAAACATGAAAATGTTCCTATAAAATGATAATAACACTCTTTTAACAATTATACATGAGGTTTAAACAAGTTTGAAGTAAGACAAGCCTAAGGTAAGGGAATTCTTAACCCGATTTCCATTCATTGGGTTAACATTCTACTTCATTATTTATGTGGTATTTAAATTGTTTGTGTGATGAATTATGATTATAATATGTTTAATAATGTGTATTTACAGAGTATATACATATTCCATCCACTCTATTAATTCTCACTTGAAGTATATGATAATTATAATGGACTTTTCTTCTAAAACCCTCTTTTAAAATTCTGTTTTATGATAATAAAAAGCAATGTTTTTAAGATAGTATTTATGTTGTATGATTATGTTTCGGTTATTGGGAATTGATAATGATGAAGGTTGGGACCTATATTTCCCTCCAATGCATTGGTTATGAGTATGTTGGAGGTCGGCCGTATGGTTACTCCAAGTGTAACTGCGTTGGTTACACAAAGTAAGGTAGCTGTGAGGGTTACAAATTTTAAGGTAGCCGAGATGGTTATAAGATTATGTAAGTAATTCCCCAAGATACCTCTCTGATTACATTTTTGTTTCCATGTATCTTGTGTAAATCTCATGTTACACGAAGTAAGTATTTATGGATGAAAATAATGTATTTTGAAAATGTTTTCATACGTTATGAGTTTTCATGGACTAATGTGATTTTTACTTCTTTTTCATACCTTACTGAGCTTTTGTGCTCTTCCCATGTTTTTAAATGATTTTTCACAGGTTAATGGATGAGTAATACAAGGAAATATGACATGTTAAATGTTGATGAATTGTCAAGGAGTCTTGTTTTAAGTCTTAATGTTTTATATTCTGAGAAAAATGGAAACTGATTTTGTGGTATCCACTATATAACAATGTGTCATGTTATGAATGTTTTGTCTAAATTCTCTAATGCTCTAAACTTGAAAAGATCCTCAATGTATAAGGAAGTGTTTTCTTGACTAAATTCAAGATTATGTATGTAATAAGGTCGGGTCCTTATAGTTGGCTTGTCCAAGATCTACTCATTTTATCTCTCCACATCCCTCTCTTCATCCTAGAAGACTTACCTTATGCGGAAATCTCTTCAAGAAACCATTTTGGTTCAAACCAAGAAGTGTTACCCGATTTAAAGGTAAAGACTTCTCTAATGTTCTTTTGTTTTATTTTGCTGCTCCAACCTCTAAACTCTTTTTATTCATTTATTTTGTAACAACACCAGTATGTTCAATATACTAGGAAGTTGTTATAAGAATTATTCGAGCTACACTTACACACACCTACATCTAATGGTTAATGAACTTATTGTTTCCGTGGATGGCGAATTTCTACCTCACGAAATAATGATTGTTCAATATTCTTATAACACCTTCAAAGGTGGCCATTAAGATGTCACTATATTTATATATGATATATAATATGTTTATGTTTTCCTTAAGCTTCTGTATTTTTACTTTATGGTATACCTTTATGGCTTCCATTATGAGTATACACGATATCTTCATTTTAGGAAGTGCGGACTACCGCCCCCTCAAAGTGATTTGATTAGTTAATGCCATATGTGGGACGTATAAATGATGAAATTAATGATATTATATATGATATTATACTGGAATTATAATATATCTTTATATCATTATGATTCCATTCCATAAAATACTAAACAGAAATGAAAGTAGCATTCATGCATACATACAACTTACCGTCTCCATTAACGGTACATTTAATTTCTTAACTCTAAATTTTATGTAATATTATAAATGTATGTATATACTGGATATATATGATATATATGATATCTAAATCATGAATATAACTCTAGATATAATGGATACATGAACAACTAGTAATTATAAAGAGTCTATTTTTGACTCAAGTACCAATGATCGTTAAAACGACCATTATTAACTTAAATAATTACATAGTGTTCATGAAATGGTAATAAGTGATATAAAATAAATAATGAACATTAAAAATTTTCTTAAGATATTGTAAATTAACCCAAGTTAATTATTTAGGAGATTAAAGAACGATCGAGTCAAGTCGGATACGAGGTAAGGGACATCGTCTCAATCTCCTTTCATTGAGGCAAATTTTGTTTTCTTTTATATGGTGTATAAACCCCTTTGACTTTTACGTTTATTCAAAAGCAATATCTTTTATACGAAGTGTTTACTAAATGACAAAAGATAATTTTTTTTGTCCTGTGTATGCAGCGACAATGACTTCTCCGCCGCCGTGACCATTATTTGAGTTTCGGCTTCATCTACAAGCCATAACCTTTTTTTAAATGAAAAATAAATACCATGTATTACTTTTCTATTATTTTGTTATTGAAAATGTCTTTTGAAATGTTTTTATTATATCAATGTGTTTTATTGATATCTTGTGATTGAAATGTGGAAATGTTATGTTTCCTTTATGCATGTTTTATGTGATACGATTATGTTATGGTTCTTGGGCATTGTTATGAAGATGGGTGGTTCCGTGATAAACTAAGGGCGAGTGAGCCCGATATAGCTCTCCAATGCATTGGGTAACGCGAAGGGGTTAAACGTTAAGGTTTCTCTGAAGAGATTTAAGGAATATACTGTGATGGGTATTCCAAACGTAACCATGAGGGTTACTCCCTATGTAAGAATGTTATGAATGCCTCAAGTTACCTTTATGTCTTATGGTTTCTATGATTTATTCATGATTTGATGAGTTATGTTAGAATGATATGTTTTATGAGTAAAATCTGATTTCATACATGGAATAATGTTTTCATTTCGTACTTTTATATCCCTTACTGAGCTTTTTATGATCATCCCATGTTTTTGAAATGTTTTTCACATGTCAAGGGAAAGGTACGTGATGTGATAATAGGGTCAAAGAAGTGTCCTGAAAGAATCCATGTTTTGATTTAAATATGTTTCCATTGATGGGAAAAAAATTAATACAATATTTTATGTAAGCACTTTGTTTAAATGTGGAATGTAATGCATGATTTATGATCTAATTCTCTAAAACTCTAAACCTGAAAAGATCCTCAATGTGTATTCTTGAAATAACTCAAGATTAGGTAATGTTTAAGGTCGAGGCCTTATAGTTGGTATCAGAGGTCGGTTTATATAACTTTATGAGTTAGAATTCTATTAAATGATTATCCAAAAATAATTTTTTTATGGTCAAATTGAAATGATACAAAATTTGAAGATTACTATATTACTTCATCTAAGACGTGATTGTTGAAAATGGTTTCTGCAGAGGAAACAAGGAAGCAGTTCTAGGAAGGCATACAGAAGGAAATGACCTTCCGAATCAGCATCCTGAGATGGTCGGAATTGGAACTGAACAGTTTTTTGTAGTAATGGAATAGTTGACTTAAGCGATAAATGGTGGTGGTATCGATGCATGAGATCAGCCAGATCAACCGCAGAGGAACATGACAGTGGTGGAACATTTAATGAGGCAACATCCCCCATCATTCAGAGGATCATATGACCCTGTGCTAACTGAAGGGTGGATTAAAGAACTGGAGAAGATTTTCCATTTCATTGGGTGTTCAGAAAATCAAAAGGTTAGTCTTGCTATTTACCATTTGGAGGGTGAAGCAGATCAGTGGTGGTCGATGGTTAAAAATATCAGGGACGCTGATGAGATTGGTGCTCTCGACTGGGATGAATTCAAAGGTATGTTTCTTGAGAAGTATTTTCCAAAGGTTGTTCGAATTATGATGGAAAATCAATTTTTGGAATTGATGAATGAGGACAACTCATTGGCTTCTTATGAAGAGAGGTTCAATCGATTGGCAAGGTATGCTCCAAATTTTATCCGAGACCTTAATAGTAAAATCAATCATTTTTAATCAAGATTAAATCCAAAATATCGAAGGGCTTTAGATTATTGTGAGTTCAAGTGTAATGAAATGCTTTTTTGATGTGATGAGAAGGTGGAAATAGAGTTTTCTGATGATCAAGTGTTCTATAACAACCAGCAGAAGAAGAGACCGAGGTGGCAGGAGAAAGGAAAGAATTCTTCAAAAAGGTCTGACGGTAATAAAACTAAGTTTCCAGCTTGTGATAAATGTGGTAAAAGGAATGATGGGGAATGTCTTATGAACTCTGGAAAGTGATACCAATGCGGTAAGATGGTACATAAGGCTTGTGATTGCACTGAAAAAGATCGTGGTGATGGTAATACCAAATTTGATTTATAGTTAGTGAAATGTTTCCAGTGCAATGAGATGGGTCACTATGAAAACGAGTGTACGAAAAATAGCTCGAGTGATGGGAAGAAGTTAGAATACAAGCAGATAGGGGTGGTGAAATCCTTTGCAACTACTTTAGTAGATGTCGGGCCATCAAATGAAGTGGTATCAGGTACATTGTTTGTTTTTTCAAATTATGCTAGTGTTTTGTTTGATTCGGGGTCTACACATTCTTTCATCTCTGAAAACATTTCTAGTAAAATGTGAATACAATCTCAAGAAATGACTCCTGAACTTGTGGTAAAAACACCTAGGGGAAATGATGAGGCCAAAAGAATTTATAAGAATCTTCCTATCCTTATCTCTGGAAAGAACCTACTTGAAAACCTTATTGTTTTACCTCTAGTAGAGTTTGATGTTATCCTGGGTATGGATTGGCTCTCTATTTACCATGCTAAGATTGACTGTAGAGCTAAAGAAGTTTCTTTTCAGAAATAATTTTAGTTTGTTTACAAGATTGAACCCTTACTGTTGATAACATATCAAGAGGCCGAGAAACATGTAAAAGATGAAAATGAATGTTACCTTTCACATATCATTGAAAACAAGGGAACTGTTCAGATTAATAATGTGCCAGTGGTAAATGAGTATCCTGATGTTTTTCCTGATGTGTTGCCTGGAATAATACCAGATTGGGAAGTTGAATTTTCTGTTGACTTAGTTCCCGATGCTAAGCCAATTCAAAAACCCCCATATCGAATGGCTCAAATTGAACTTTTAGAGTTGAAGGAGCAATTGCAAGATTTATTAGAGAAAGGTGTCATTCAACCTAGAACATCCCCATGGGGTGCTCCTGTTTTATTTGTTAAAAATAAATATGATTCAATGAGACTTTGCATTGATTATATAGCATTGAATAACATCACTGTTAAGAACAAATATCCTTTTCCTCATGTCGATGATTTGTTTGATCAGCTCCAGGGAGCTCAGTATTTTTCAAAGATTGACCTGAGACCGGGGTACCATCAATTGAAGGTAAAGGAAGTAGATATTCTGAATACCACGTTTCGTACAAGAAATGGCCATTATGAATTTGTAGTAATGCCTTTTGGGCTGACCAATTCACCTGCTGTATTCATGGACCTTATGAATAGAATTTTCCATGAGTTCTTGGATAAGTTTGGGGTTGTTTTCATTGATGATATTTTGGTGTTTTCTAAAAGTAAATAGGAGCATGAAAGTCATTTAAGGGTTATTTTGAAAACCATAAATGAAAATAAATTGTACGGGAAATTCTGCAAGTGTGAGTTTTGGTTGCAAAAAAATTCTTTCCTTGGTCACATTGTTTCTAAAGATGGGATAACTGTTGATCCTGCAAAAACAAAGGTTGTTGAAGAATGGCCAAGACCCACAAATGTAACTGAGATTCGTATCTTCGTTGGTTTGTCAGGCTATTACTGAAGGTTTGTAAGAAATTTTTCATGGTTATCTAGTCCAATTACTGAGCTAACTCGGAAGGGTGTTAAGTTTATCTGGACAAAAGAATTTGATGATTGTTTTCAGGAATTGAAAATAAGATTGGTGAATTATCCAGTTTTGGCACTACCTTCCAGGAATGGTGAGTTTAGTATCTACAGTGATGCTTCATTGAAAGGACTTGGTTGCATCCTAATGCAGAATAACCAAGTAATTTCTTATGCTTCACGTCAGTTGAAAACTCATGACGTAAATTACCCTACACATGATTTGGAATTAGCTGCTGTTGTTTTTGCTATAAAAATTTGGAGGCATCATTTGTATGGAGTAAAGTGTGAAATATATACTGATCAAAAAAATTTAAAGTATATATTCCCTTAGAAAAAAGTGAACATGAGACAGAGGATATGGCTGGAATTAATCAAGGATTTTGATTGTACAATTCATTACCATCCGGGAAAAGAGAATAAAGTGGTTGATGATTTGAGTCAAAAAATTAATGCTTCATTAACAATGTTGCATTTGGAATGTGACCCTTTGGTTAAGGATTTGATGAACTTTGGCATAGAGCTTGTTGGTGTAGGATGTCCTTCTGTTTTGTTTCAGGTATCAGTGAAATCTTCTCTATCAGATAGAATTAATCAAGCATAGGAGCAAGACAGCGAGTTGCAGAAAAAGGTAGAGCTGGTTCATAAGGGTAAGATTCCTGAATTCAATATTGATAATGATTTTGTTTGGAGATTTGGGAAGAGATTGTGTGTTCCGTGTGATTCAGAGTTGAAGAGGGAGTTATTATGTGAAGCTCATAGTTCTCCGTTTTCAGCTCATCCGAGCATTACTAAGATGTATAGAGATCTTCGGGAGTATTACTGGTGGGACGGAATGAAAAGAGACATTACGGATTTTATTGTGAATTGTTTGACTTTTCAACAGGTTAAAGCAGAGAGACAGTTACCGAAAGGGATGCTTCAGCCTTTTCCAGTGCCAGAGTGGAAATGGGAGAATATAACCATGGACTTCATTGTGGGATTTCCAAAGACACCTCGATGTAATAATGAAATCTGGGTTATTGTTGATCGCTTGACTAAATATTCTCTTTTCCTTGCTATAAGAGATACTTTTTCCCTAGATCAACTTTCCCGTTTGTATCTTAAAGAGATAGTCAGGTTACTAGGAGTTCCTATCTTCATTGTATCTGACCGTGATCCCAGGTTCACTTCTAACGTTGGAAAGGCCTTCAAAAGTCATTGGGTACTGAATTAAATTTTAGTATGTATTTTTATCCTCAATCAGATGGGAAGTCGGAATGAACGATTTAGACTTTGGAGGATATGCTACGTGCTTGTTCGATGGATTATCAGGGAAGTTGGGACCAACATCTTTCTTTGGTTGAGTTTTCTTATAATAACAGTTTTCATTCCAGTATATAGATGGCACCATTTGAGGCATTATATCGAAAGAGGTGTCGAACTCCAGCTTTTTGGGATGAAGTAGGTGAAAGGAAGTTGATGGGACCAGAATTGGTAGAAGAGTTGACAGAAAAAGGTCTGCTGATACAAAAACACATGATAACAGCTCAGAGCAGGCATAAGAGTTATTCAGACAACAGGAGGAAGGTTATCTCTTTTGAGGTATGTGATCATGTCTTCATCAAAGTCTCACCATGGAAAAGTGTGATGCGATTTGGTAAGAAAGGAAAGTTGAGTCCAAGGTTCATTGGACCATATGAAATTTTGGAGAGAGTTGGATCAGTTTCATACCGAGTGGCTTTGCCTCCAAGTTTATCTCAGGTACACAATGTTTTTCATTTTTTAATGTTAAGGAAGTACATTCCAGATCCATCTCTTGTTTTGAGTCCAGAGGTAGTTCAGCTAGAATAGAATCTATCTTATGAGGAACTATCGGTCCAGATTCTTGACCATAGGGAGAAAGTGTTGCAGAATAATGTGATTCATCATGTAAAGGTTTTTTTGGAAAAACCACATGATTGAATAGGCAACATGGGAATCTGAAAATGCAATGAGGGATAAATACCCTCAATTATTCGTTAATAAATAAATTGCAGGGACACAATTTTCTAAATGGGGGAAGGATGTAACATCCCAAATAAGTAATGAATAATAGATATTTTTACCTATGTATGTTTATGAATTAGAGAGTGTTTTAGAAGATTAAAATGAGAATAAATCCAATCTTAAACATGGTATACACTAATATTTTTAAAAGATTGTTTTACTACATTTTGATGGCAACCCATTTTTTAAATCAAACTTTTGACAATTTTATAAGCTCTATTTGTCAAAATAAACATATTATTTATAATTGGGACATTAAAATTTACATTGGATAATTTTTTTGTATTTTTCTAACAATGTTCATTTTTTAATAAATAGTGAAAAATATTGTATTTTACATCAAAACTGCTTTTTCATCTAATTTAATTATATGGTTAGATTATATTTTTAATTGTTCATAAAGTTTAGTTATAATATATTTTTACAATCTAATCCAATAGTGGTCATTATAAATAATTTCGCTTTGGAATTGGGCACAAACAAGTGCCAAACTTTACATAGATATTGTTTCAAAAAAACCCGCTATTTGTTTTGACAATGGGAATTATTTTTAAATTAATTATTTCAATTTCTATGTTTGGAATTTGGTAAAATGAGTTCCATATTTTGGATCAAAAGGTCCAAATTATCAAACTAGGACTCTTTTGTTTTTGAACATTATGAATAGTAACGATGGTAATTATCTTTAATTATCTTGATTAATTAGTAATCGGGTAGTTAAGGATAATAAAATAATATAATAATAATAAAAAATTACCCCAACATGTGTCCTAATACTACTGGTTGTGTCATGGCATACCATGGGATTCCTTGTTCCAAACCTGGGGACCCCATGGAATCACTTTTGTGTGATAATTACTTTTTATCTTTTTATTTTTTAAAAAAAGTTAAATATAACAAAGAATGTATGATTTGAGTAAAACATTTTAAATTTTGTCTACATAAATGATATATTGGACTATAAATATTAATTGGAAATCTAAAAATATTTCCTACATCGTCGTATTTTTTTTATAATTTTTAGACATTAAATAAATTAAATTATTTATGACATCATGATGATGCAGTGATTACCTCATTAATGAATGATTTAAATAAACTGAAAAGATAATGTAAAATCTAAGACATAAACTTGTCAAAGACCTATTTGATGAGTATATTTCGAACCCTTATCACCTTATCCTCGAAATACTTCAATGTGGGACCTTTAAAATCTGAAACTCATTTGAAAATAAAGTAACATTTTATACCTTTCCAAGAGTGCCCCTCCTCTCCTCTTATAAAAGGCCCCCACCTCTACCTCCTTACCCACACTTCTCAAGCCATTTTCTCGGAAAAGATCTGCTCATTTTATCTCTCAACATCCCTCTCTTAATCCTAGAAGCCTTACCTTATGCAGAAAGCTCTTCAAGAAACCATCTTGGTTCAAACCAAGAAGAGTTACCCGATTTAAAGGTAAAGACTTCTCTAATGTTCTTTTGTTTTATTTTGCTTCTCCAACCCCCTAAAAACTTTTTATTAATTTCTTTTGTAACAACACCAGTATTTTCAATATACAATTATGTTGTTATAATAATTATTCTAGCTACACTTACACACACTTACATCTAATGGTTAAAGAATATACTGTTTCCGTGGATGGCGAATTTCTGCCTCACGAAACGATGATTGTTCAATATTCTTATAACACCTTCAAAGGTGGCCATTAAGATGTCACTATATTTATATATGATATATAATATATTTATTATTTCCTCAATATTAATTATTTTTCATTTATGGTATACCCTTATGGCTTCCATTATGAGTATACATGATATCTTCATTTTAGGAAGTGCGGACTACCGCCCCCACAAAGTGATTTGATTCTTTAATGCCATATGTGGGACGTATAAAGGATGGAATTAATGATATTATATATGATATTATAATGTAATTATAATTAACCATCATATAATTATGATTCCATTCCATAAAATACGAAATAGAAATGAAAGTAGCATTCATGTGTATGTACGGCTTACCGTCTCCATGAACGGTACATTTCATTTCATACCTCTAAATGTTATGTAATATTATAAATGCATGTATATACTGGATATATATGATATATATGATATCTACATCATGAATATAACTCTGGATATAATGGATACATGAAAAACTTGAAATTATAAAGAGTTTATTTTTTACTCAAGTACCAATGATCGTTAAAACGACCGTTATTAACTTAAATAATTACATAGTGTTTATGACATGGTAATAAGTGATATAAAAGGAATAATGAACTTGAAAAAGGTTCTTAAGAATTTAGAAATTAACTCAAGTTTATTATTCCAGAGAATAAAGAACGATCGAGTCCAGTCGGATATGAGGTAAGGGACATCGTCTCAATCTCCTTTCATTGAGGCATATTTTGTTTTCTTTTATACGTTGTATAAACCCCTTTGACTTTTACATTTATTCAAAAGGAATATTTTTTATATGAAGTGTTTAATAAATGAAAAAATGGAATTTTCTCTTTGTCGTATGTATGCGGCGACAACGACTTCTCCACGGCTGTGACCATTATTTGAGTTTCAACTTCCTCTACAAGCCATAACCTTTTTTTAAATGAAAAATAAATACCATGTATTACATTTCATTTATTTTGGTATTGAAAATGGTTTTCAAAATGTTTTTATTATATCAATGTGTTGTATTGATATCTTTTGATTGAAATGTGGAAATGTTATGTTTGCTTTAGGCATGTTTTATGTGATACGATTATGTTATGGTTCTTGGGCATTGTTATGAAGATGGGTGGTTTCGTGATAAACTAAGGGCGGGTGAGCCCGATATAGATCTCCAATGCATTGGGTAACACGAAGGGGTTAAACGTTAATGTTTCTCTAAATAGATTTAGGGAATATATTGTGATGGGTATTCTAAACGTAACCATGAGGGTTACTCCGTATGTAAGAATGTTATGAATGCCTCAAGTTACCTTTATGTCTTATGATTTCTATGATTTATTCATGATTTGGTGAGGTATGTTAAAATGATTATGTTTTATGAGTAAAATATGATTTCATACATGGACTGATGTTTTCATTTCGTACTTTTATATCCCTTACTAAGCTTTTTATGCTCATCCCATGTTTTTGAAATGTTTTTCACAGGTCAAGGGAAAGGTACATGATTTGATGATAGGTTCAAGGAAGTGACATGACAGAATCCATGTTTTGTTTTAAATTTGTTTTCATTGATGGGAAAAAAATGAATACAATATTTTATGTAACCACTTTGTTTAAATGTATAATGTTATGCAAGATTTATGATCTAATTCTCTAAAACTCTAAACCTGAAAAGATCCTCAACGTGTATTCTTGAAATAACTCAATATTAAGTAATGTTTAAGGCCGAGGCCTTATAATAGGTATTAACTCTGTTATAAATTATTGAAAACCTATATAATAAATATATATTCTATATAAATATATTATAGGGGAACAATAATATATATCATACTATATATTATTTACTTGTATCATTTTTTTGGGACCAAGTTGGATGGATGTTGTTTTTGGTAGATGGAAGTTTTTTTGGAAGCTGAATGTTTTCTGGATTGAATGTGTTGTATTTTTTTTTCAATGAGAATGAAATTAATTCACAAAGTATATTTGAAAATCAGAATCATCATGATAATTAAGAAACTAGTCACAAATTCCGTAACAAATTCCATCATCTTGTGAATAAAGTTTCCGGAAGAATTTTTTCTTTAGACTAACCTCAAGTATAGAATAAAACAATGACCATGATTAGATGTTGTACAATAGATTGAATGAATACAATAAAAACATGAAGATGGTTTTCTATTAACTCTGAAAAATCATAAGTAGTTTGGAAACATTTGATTCTTACATTATGTGAAAACGGGGGAGAACAAGTGGTTCCCATTGAATACAGTCTTAGTTGGAAAGAATGATATCCTGGAATGATGGGTTGTTACATTACTTACATTTTTTTAGAAGATGCTATGAAATTCTTAATTGTATTAAATTTCATGTGGAAGTCATGATACAAGTAAAAGTTTGTGTAAGAAAAAAACTCACTGAAGTCAAAGATTTCGGGACTGAGAACATCTATGTGATATCACCAAACACATATTTGTTTGAAGGGTGGGTAGGTAGCTCCGAACTTTTGAAGTAGAAGATGTAGGTTTTGAGATACACCAATAACCCATAATAATCGAATATTCATAGAATCATGTTCATCATCATTAGAAAATTAATTAATTTGTTGAAGTGGACTATAATGGAACTGGTTCCTGAGATGTTGTGTGCCACTGATCATTTGAGTAATTATGATATTAATCATTAAAGTTATTCTGATATCGATCATTAAAAATATATATTTGAAAAATGTATTTAGAGGCCAATTTTTTTATGAGTTTTTGAGACCAATGAAAAAATGAATTAAAGATCAATTGGAAATTTAGCTAACCATTTCCATTCAAGATTAATTGGTAGTTTTTTTCTAGTAAGACATGATAAAGAAGAACGGTAACTTCTTTACAAATTTTTTCAAGAGTAAACAGATAGTGGTTAAAACGAATTATCATAGTAAAGTAGACACTGATTAATCAGGAACATTCTATCACTAATAACATTACTAGACCCATAATCATCGGTTATAGGAAAATAATAAAAGAGAAAATTTTATAAAAAATTAAAATTTCTTTTTCAAGGAATATTGAAATTTGAAGAATATATAGAAAATGTTTTCCAAAGTTGTTGAAGATCAAGGTAAATTGTTGTACTAGAATTAAAATGAATCTATAGATATTTAAAAAAATTGGGGAAATAGGAAAGGTGACTAAAATCTATCAAAATAAAAAAAATGTTTTTGGAAAGAATAATATCAATGTTTTATATCATTCATGATGGTACAAATAATCATAATGATATATTGTTTTATAAGCTATTATAGAGAATCAAAAAACATATTGTTATATATTCTGATGGTATGGAGCATCATTGTGGGAATTTTTTTGATTACAAGAACCATAATGAGAATACAGATTATTTTCATTTGATTGTTTTTTAAATGGTTTGGAGAAATGTATTGAATAATATACATTGATCATAATGAGAAAATCTGAATTGAAATAAGATCCATAATGAATATTGTGAAGATATTTGAAGTAATATTAAGTTAGAAAGAAGATTCAAGAAGGTTATAAAATAAATGAAAATAGTTTTGATGTGTTTATGATGTAAAATATGAAGTAGATATTAACAAGAATTTGATTTTTATAGGAAATTTGGTTGAGGGAGAGAAAATTTTAGAAACCCACAGAAACCATATTTTGAACACCTATAAATTGTGGATGTATATTGTACAATTTGACTTGTATATACTTTTCAAGTGAGAAGGCAGAGTGATGACTATTTTAGAGATAAGTTGTTTCTGGATCATCCTTTCCTGTGGAATTTTACTATAATGAAAGAATAAAATGAGAGGAGAGAATATCATAATTAGTGTTTTTAGATTGGACCAAGTAATCATACATGGTATTCCATACCAGTCAAGAGTCAGTTTTTTATTTTTTCAGTAGTATTTTAATAGAGTTATATTATCAAAATGAAAAATTATGATTAGAAGATCCAACTAAAAAAATAATGAGAATTATTATGATGTATATGAATTTCGTATCTTCTTGTAGGTAGAAATGTGAATATTTTTTTAAGATTATAATTTTTTAAAGTTGACAAGTCATCATAGTAAAATGTATTAAACTAATTGGTGAAAGTTTCATAACTTTTAACATATATTTTATTAAATAATTTTGTGATACTCTAAGAGTATGAACAATTTTATTGAATATTGTGATACATGAGTTTATTATAATATTCTACAAATTATTTCCACAAAAAAGTATTTCTATTTTTGAGTGGATTATGTTGTGTTGTACTATTTCAATGCCATAAAAATGAAATAACTACTATTATTGAGTATTGAACATTATAAATTATTTTTTTTGTGGATGTGTGATTGGTTTTTTTAAATATATCATGTCTTTAATAGGACATGATTTTTTTTCAAAAATAAAGAATCATAAAATAAAAAATATCACTACTTCACCCCTCCCCCTCTTAGTGATACATTGATTATGCTGGTCATCCTTAATATGTATCATATCTATGGTTTCATTTGTTTACTCTTTTCTGGTGTTTTTTAAAGAGATGTTATGATGGATAGTATGAATTATATGAACAAAAAGGGGATTATAGTCTTCTAGGGTAAGATCTATCAAATCTATATAGAAAGAATGTTTCTTTACCTTATGTATATTGGGTATGATATTGTGAAAGTTTCATGTAATGGATTGACTCATATAGATGAAAAGAATATCTTAAATCTATTGAAAATGAAAATAATGAGAATGAAATGAGATATAATAATCATTTACTCTCATCACATTATGAAGGTGAGTTTATATGATTAAAATGTGTTTTCACCTTTTAGGTCATCTGGGGTAATCTTAAAAACATTTGAAAAATAAATACATAAGTTATGAAAGAAATCAAACAAATATGGATATTTAAGTACAATGATATCAATATGTGTGAGTATGAATAATTTGGTGCAATCTTTACCAAAGTAAAATAAATTTTTAGAAATATCTTATGCCTATGAAAAAAATAATAATATTATACTATTATCCAAAGATCATGAGAATTATTCATGATATGTATGTTTTCATTATATCTTCATAATAATATAGACTACAGGAAAAAATTTATCTGGTTGAATTTTATATCAGTATTATTACTTATGAAATGATAAGGGAGAATGTATTGATAAGAAAAAAAATAAAAATATGATCATGAAATGTCATTAGAAGATGCCAAGAAATAAAATCCTCATAAGAATATTGAAGAATATTTTGGTGATTCGGATTCTAAAAATGCAGAACATAAAAATTTTAATGAATTTTTTTCTATGATTTCTAAAATATTAAAAATATGTACATGTATATATTAGGTAAAAATCCCATGATAAAATTATAATGTGGATTAATTGTCCACTTTGCTGTAAATTTTCCTTGATGAAATAAATAACATGGTTGTAAGAACCCAGGTTTTGAGACTGTGAGACTTTGAAATTTGTTTGATGTTATTCCAGAGTAGGGAATTCAGACGGTGTGTGATTTCATGCCCTGGTGTGTCCGGAATTAAATTCTAAGTGTGTTCACACTAGAAATGCCAAATAAATAAAATAACTCCTAAATGGTTTCTCGGATGGAAAAATTGAGGGAACGGTTGAGTCAAGAGCGTTCCGTTTACCCTATGAGGTGTGTGACATTCGCAGGTGCGACCTTTCTATGGAAAACGCCACCAGGAGCATTTCCATAATTTAGCTGCCTCATGAGTAAACTTTATAACATTTGAATAGAGGCTAAGATTAAAATTCTGAGACTGTCTTTGTGCTCAGAACATGGATTTTACACTAAGAGCGACTTAACCTTAACCTCATCGAGAGTTCGGGTACGGGCCTACTGGTGGGTGTTTAAGTATTAATTAATTTTTTTTAATTAATTTTCCCCAATTAAACACATCCACCCTATCCTTATTCCCCCTTACAATCTCCTTGGATGAAGCTCCCTCAAAAAAGGATCCACCTTCATCAAGCTCCTCTCCCTACCTCTCCACACTGGTTGTGGCTCCGGTGGATCGTTTGTGATCCGACAGGCTACACACTGCGAGGTAGGATCATTGCACTTTCATTTTAAATTTTCACATATTTTTTTAACCCAAAATATATCATATAAATGCTGTCTAACTATCAATATAAGTTCATAGAACCCTAGGGTTCAATCCAATCATTCCAACTCTCTTTTCGGATCGAAATTCCGAGTCACGGGGCGTCCTGGGTGGCCCTAGGATGTTTTCCGGCCAAAACTATTGTTTTCTGGACGTTCCAGGGTGGTCCAATGGGCGACGACAGTGGAGCGGGCTCCCCAGGTGTCGGAATGGCTCCTAGGAGGTGGAACGACTCCTCGTCGGTCGGTACGGGTGAGCGGGACGGCGTTCCAGCGCCTCGGTGGTCCCAGTGGCACGAGGTGGGGTACACTAGCCAGCTTCACCGGTCAGCGTGTGGCGCGAGACCAGGGACGTCGCGACCCCGGGAAAAAACTGAGACCTGTGAAATGAGAGTCCCATGGGGGAAATTTCAGATCCACTCATGCCAGTTTAGGTGAAGCAGTGTGGCCCGCGTGTTGAACAGTGTCCCACGATGGACCGGGCGGTCCGAGCGACCGAGCCACGGACCGCCGGTCAAAGGGGTTGACAGGCCAAACTGGTCCGGCCCACCCCGTCTCCATCCGTTGTCATTAAAACGCCTCTAACAAGAAATCCAAGTGTCAAATTTTCATGATGTCTATGAAAACGTGATCCTCGGATCGAGATGGAGGTTTTTAGATTTTTTCGGGGATTTTTAATTCTCGAGACAGGAGCTTGGGGGCGCAACATGCTCATTAAGTGTTACTTAGCGCCTCACCGAGATTCTTATTTTGGATGGTGGGACCACATCCAGAGTCTGTTTTAGGCGCCATCAGCAGCATCATGACCCTGGCGTTATGAAGATGTAGTCCAGGGTGGTTTCATGCATTGAAATTGGAGTTAAGGTGTGTCCCCCACAGGCCGTCTTTTATGTTGTGTGCTACGTATTGCGACTTCTTCATCAGACATCTGTTCGGGATGAATGAATGGTCGATTTGGTGTGTTTTTCCGAGAGAATCATGATGGAACAGTTCTCCTGACCATTCTTAGGACTGAGGTGTGGGCCTCACCAGACGTCGTATGGGTATAAAGTGGTGTTTAATAACATTTTCGTCGGGTGTCCGCTTCAAGCGAGTAAATAGTCTATCTCAGATGTTTTTCTGTGAGGATTACAACGATGTAATCTATTTGGGTGTGTGGAGCCTCATAAGATATCTCATTAAATGTGGAAACATAAAATGGCATTTGTTAGAGGTTCCTTTGATGCACTTCGAACCAACGCACGGTAGTGATGTTAGTGACACCCAGTGATGGAATGGGCAATGAGGATTTATCGGACCAGTTTTGGGTTTACCCTCCAGTGGGGCTGGGTAGTGGGTTACCCACCAGCGTATTAGGGATTACCCTCTAGCAGGGCTGGGTACTGGGTTACCCATTGACCATAGGTTTTACCCTCTAGTGAGTCTAGTTAGTGGGTTACCCGTTCACCATAGGGTTTACCCTCTAGCGGGGCTGGGAAGTGGGTTACCAGAAGACCTCTTAGGGTTTACTCTCTATGCGGGCTGGGCAGTGGGTTACCCGATGAATTATTTCATACTCAACCCTTTCTATGAGGCTAGTTAGTGACTTTTCTCCATGATTACTGGACTGGGACCCTTGGTTGTACGGTTTAGCAATGAGACAGCTTTGACGTGCAGGACTGTTGGGTATTCGTGAAGGATATCCTTTGAACTATTGGTGACTTTTCCTGGGCTGGGCATAGAGATAGAGATCCCCTTACACACTCGTTTGGGTTTATTGTTGAGTATATATATATATACACCCTACTTTTTTTCACTCCTTGGGTTCAGATACTCTCATTCTAAGAGGGGTGAAGACGCGTAGGGTATGCCATGTGCTTTCTGTGTCTAGCTCATCTTGGTTTGGATGAGTCAACTTCCTTTATTTTTTTTGGTTGAGCTGCACTCTCTCTATTGTACTCTTACACTGTTATTTGTTTTTTCTACTGCTCACCATCTTAGTACCTCCTTTGTTTCTCCCTTGAGCTTTCGGGGCATCCTAATGAGTATCTTTATACTCACCCCTTTTTGAGCTTTGCCCGCACTCAGTGTTCCCTTTCAAATGATGGACACGTCGACCGAGACTACAGAGGAGCGTACATGAAAAAAGAGCATGGGTTGTGTTTAGTGGTCGTAGTAGGACTATCAGGTGTGAGACTCACCAGATGTTTCCTTTCATTTACCTATTGTCGGGTTGTGGCACCTTTCTGGTTGGGCGCATGTTTTTCCCTTTACTGTTCAGTTTTCTTGTCAGTACTTTTCAGCACTTTACTTGTTCTAGTTAGATGTTGATGCATGACTGTGGTTGGGTTATAATTATTTTTACTTTGGTTTCCTTTTTATTCTACACTTCTGAATTGAGTGGACTGTGTGTCTGTGTACAGGTACTTAAGAAAAGGCCTCCCTGATATTGTTATGCCTTTGGTGCTTGTCACCATGCCTTGGCCTATAGAGGTGGGCTTTGGGTAGTTGCAGCTTGAAACTGGTAGGGTGGGTCATGAAAAAGTGGTATCAGAGCATGTTTTGTTCCATGGGCCGTTTTTCGGACGTCCATAAAAAGTAATTGGTTGGGATTTAGGCCAATAGTATCGATGTGTCTCGAGAGCGGCTCTCAGGACAGGGAGTCCATTGATGGTACGGGCAGCTAATGTATCCATTCACGAGGACCCTAATAACCCTCTTTTTAACTCAGTAGAGTGAGAAACTTGTTCTAGAGAACATTGGAACATGGATCCGGTAAAATTGAGTCTTTGACTATCCTTATTGAGTCAACTCCACTTTGTGACTACTGTGATATATATATATATATATATATATATATTCTCATCTGATCATGATAATCCTTGATAATTTTCAGGATTCCCCCACAGTAGAAACCAGCTAGGTTACCCTCTTCAGTTGGGATGAAGACTTTTCAAGCGACGAGGCATTAGTTCAGGGAGCCGAACGTGATCACCTTCCACCCAGTGGTTCAATAGTAGCCCCTCCATCTGGAGAGCAGTGGTTAGTACCGGCAGCACAGGCTATGGTTGAGCACAGGCTGAGTGCGCTCTGAGACATCCAGCATCAGCGGCCGCAGAAGTTCCACGGGGAACTGGATCCCCAGGCAGTGGAAGACTGGATAGAGTCTGTGGACCAACGTTTCAGGTTGGTACAGACACCAGCAAACCAGATGGTAGCCCAAGCTACCAGCCTTTTCCCCGGGACAACCGGGCGTTGGTGGGTGTTGGTTATGCAGACCCATGATGAGTCGTCTCTTATGTGGGACAGCTTCCAACATCTCTTCTAGGAGAAGTACTCCCCCTCTTATTTATGCTACATTTGGATTATGGAGCTTTTGGAGCTAAAGAAGGGGGGATGACTGTGGCGCAGTACTCGAGCCGGTTTACCGATCTAACACGCTACTCGTAGGATATGATCCGCGATAGATACTTCCGGGCGCAGATGTTTGAGCTTGGTCTTCGTAGGTAGATCTGTGCTAGTGTAGTATCCATGTGCATCCCTATGCCAGGGTGATAGAGAAAGCACTCGTGATAGAGAGATTATTGGTTGAGGGATGCCCGTAGGCAAGGCCTAGTAGTGGTCGCTTTAGAGCAGAGTCTTCGATAATAGGCAGGCAGCAGAGAGCAGAGCCTCAGTCGAGGAGACCTTTCTGTGAGCAGACTTAGGGGAAGGGTCATACACCGTAGTGGCATTGTATATCACCAGGGAAGTCAGGAGAGATCTGGTGTTATGCATGTGATGGACGGGGTCACCTAGCATGGGACTGCCCAACCAAGAGTATCGAGCAGCTATGGCAGGCAGTGGGCGCACCGTAGTGGTAGAGGTAGTGTTGTGACCAGTGATCTCCCAGGAAAGGACAGTTTAGTCCTCAGGGAGGCGGCGCAGGTAGAGTCGCAGGACCTGGAGGTGGGGTACGATGTTTCAAGGTCCTTCCAACGCCACCACCGAACGGCCCACGCCAGGCTAAGGGAGCTGGCGGTAGGGGTCGTGGGTAGTTTCAAGCTATGGGTGTTCGTGACCCCCCAGCACATGATATGGTCCAAGGTACCATTTTTTTACTCTAAGATTTCTTAGTTACTTGTATAAATTGTCAAGAACCACTGTTTTATATCGATTCTTTTGGTACGGGAGTTGGATCTCCCAGTAGAGGTGTTGACACATGTTCTTAGCCTTGAGGTTCCTATGGGAAGTGCCTCGTTAGTGACCTTTGTTTGCAGACAGTGCGAACTGTCGTTCGGAGGAGAGAGTTTCACGTGGGTCTCACTGGTCATCACGATGGACACTTACGACGTCATCCGGGGCATAGATTTGATTTCTATGGGTCGTGCCCAGCTTGACTGTTGGTGTAGACGAGTCAGATGCATGCATTCTGAAGGGAAAAGGTTTACCATCCTTGGTGAACGAGACCTCATGGCAGAGCATACGAGTACTCCGAGGAGGGGACCACTGCCTTTTTTTCACCAGTTGAAAGACATGGCACTTAGAGCATCAGTCGCTACAGGCACCTTGATCCCTACCGTTTTAGAGGACTATATGGACGTTTTTCCCGAGGATGTCATGGGACTACCTCCAAGGTGAGAGGTGGAGTTCTGCATTTAATTGTAGACGTGAACTTCCTCGATATCACGTGAGGCTTATCAGATGTCACCCACAGAGCTTCAGGAGTTACGAATTCAGTAGGAGTACCTTCGTGAGAAGGGATTCATCAGGCCCAGTGTGTCCCCCCGGGGCAGCTCCGGGTTTGTTTGTGAAGAAGGGAGATGGGAGCCTACCACTTTGTGGGGATTTTCATCGACTGAATCAGGCCACGATAAAGAAAAATTGCCCTTTTACAAGGATTCATGACCTCTTCGACCAGTTGAAAGGTGTAAAGTGGTTCACCAATATTGATCTTTGATCCTGCTACCACTAGTTGCGGGTTCGTGATGCTGATATCCCGAAGTTGGATTTTCGTTGTCGTTATGGGAATTACGAGTTTCTATTGAGGCCCTTTGGCATGAAGAATTCCCCTATCATCTTATTTGGATTTGATGAATTATATTTTCCAACCGTACATGGACCGGTTTGTTGTCATCTTTATTGATGAAATACTCATCTACTCTGAGACAGAGGAGGAGCATGTAGAGAATTTGAAGATGGTTCTAGACTTACATCAGGAGCACCAGCTGTAAGGGAATCTCTCAAAGTGTCAGTAATGGATTCATGAGTTTCACTTTCTAGGGAATGTCATTTCAAAATATGTTTTAGCCATAGATCTTGCAAATATAGAGGCAATGCTTTCTTGGGATCCACCCAAGAATGCGTCCGAGGTGTGAAGCGTCTTTGGCTTGGTAGGATACTACATGAGGTTCGTGGAATACATCTCCTGGATTTCTACCCCTTTGACGGAATTGAAGTGGAATGGATGGTCGTTCACCAGGACTGATTAGTGCCTAAAGGCCTTCAAGGAGTTGTGGTAGAGGCTGAATAGTGTTCTGGTGTTGAGGCTTCTAGAGGAGGGCGTTGAGTTCGTGGTATACTGTGACACTTAAAGATCTAGGCTTGGGTGCGTGCTGATACAGAAGTTGGCAGTGATTTCATATGGGTCAAGGTAGTTGAGGCCCCATGATCCAAATTATGTGACTCACGATTTTGAGGTGGTAGCGGTGGTCTTCGCCTTGAGGTTATGGAGACACTACCTTCTGGGTGAGCATTTTGTGGTCTCCTCAGACCACCATAGCCTTCAGTACATCTTCACACAAAGGGATCTGAATATGAGGTAGATGTTTTGGCTGATGTTTCGGCAAGAATATGATTTCGAGATAGTATAAACACTAGGGATGGACAACCTAGTAGCAGATTCCCTTAGCAGGAAGTCCCAGGCTCGTCTAGTGTGGTAATCTTCAGAGCAGTTGGATTCCCTACATCTGATCTTGGTGGAGCAAGAGGGTATGACTTTTCTGCAGTCGATGATGCTGACTCCTACGCTCCTTGAGCATGTGAGAGACTCCCAGTTGGGGGATATCGACAGCGAGGTACTATGTGATCAGATATCCATGGGTGATGCACCTGATGGGTATTCTGAAGGAGCGAATCATGAGATCATGTTCTAGGGGCGAGCTATAATACCAGTGGAAATGCGGGAGGAGGTGTTGAGGGAATTCCACACTTTATCCTTGGTTGTACATCCCAGTGTGGGGAAAATATACAGAGACCTTCTATGGAAGTTTTGGTGGTCTAGCATGAAGCAGAGCGTACTTGATCTCGTTTCTTGGTGTCTTACCTATCAGTAGGTGAAGGAAGAGCATCAGAATCAGGTAGGGTGGTTGTAGCCCATTGATATCCCAAAGTGGAAGTGGTATGGCATAGCATTGGACTTCGCATAGGGAATCTGCGCACAACGAATGGCCATGATTCTATTTGGGTGATAGTGGACCGACTCACGAAGTCGGCGCACTTCCT
Source organism: Viscum album (assembly GCA_963277665.1). Lineage (NCBI taxonomy): Eukaryota > Viridiplantae > Streptophyta > Magnoliopsida > Santalales > Viscaceae > Viscum > Viscum album. The sequence continues at coordinate 1,751,070,223 of OY728126.1, forward strand.
TGCTATCAGGGAGTAGAGCTCGGTGGAGAGTCTTGGGCAGCTGTACATTCGGGAGATCATCCTCCTTCATGGAGTACCGCCAACGATCGTCTCCGAACATGACGCGTGGTTTACATCTCAATTTTGGCGAGGCCTACAGGAGGCATTTGGGACTCAGCTACGGATGAGTACTGTTTTTCACCCCAAGACAGACGGGAAGATGGAGCTCAATATCTAGGTGTTGGAGGATATGGTTAGGGCGTGCATGTTAGATATTGGCCGAAGCTGGGAGGATCACCGATCCTTGGTGGAGTTTTCATACAATAATAGTTACCACTCTACTATTGGCATGGAACATTTTGAGGCCCTCTAAAGGAGACCCTTCAGGTCACCGTTGTGCTGAACGGAGGATAGGGAGACCTCCCTTGTGGGCCTAGAGTTAGTTTGGGAGATGACAGAGAAGGTGCAGGTTATTCGTGAGTGGATGAGGATGGCTCAGAGCAGACAAAAGTCTTACACAGAATATCGTCGCAGCAGTTGGAGTTTGAGCAGGGGGACCATGTATTTTTGAGGGTCTCCCCGCGGCATGGAACACAGAGGTTCTACTAAGGAGGCAAGTTATTCCTAAGGTTCATTGGGCCCTTTGATATCGTGCGTAGGGCAGGTGAAGTTTCCTACCATCTTGCTCTACCCTCATAGCTGGAGAGGGTTCATGAAGTCTTCCACGTGTCGTAGCTAAGGAAATTCATGCACGGCCCCACAAATGTTATCGACTAGGGAGAGATGGATATTGAGGATGGATCCACCTTTGCGGATCACCCAGTGGCGATTGAGGACCGAAAGGAGTAGACTCTTCATGGACGGATCATTCCATTGGTTCGTGTGTTGTGGTGGCACGGGAGGGTGCAAGAGAGCACCTGGGAATAAGAGATCTAGATACAGGCTCAGTATCCTGAGTTTTTTATTTAATTTTATTTTTGAGGGATGAAAAACTAGAAGTATGGAATTATGTAAGAAGCCATGTTTTGATAATTGGAGAATTTGAAATTTTCTTGATGTTATTCCAGAGCAGGGCATTCAGCTGGCGTGGGATTCTGAGCCCCGATGTGGCCGAAATTAAATTTTAAGCACATTTACACTAGACACGCCAAATAAACAAAATTGCTCCTAAACAGTTTCTCGTATAGGAATACCGAGAGCACCATTGAGTCCGGAGCATGCCGTTTACCCTAGGAGGTGTGTAACTTTTGCAGGCGTGACCCTTCTGTGGAAAACACCACAAGGGGAATTTTTGTAATTTTGCGGCCTTAGGTGTAAACATTATAACTTCTAAATAGAGACTCAGATTAAAATTCTGAGACCAGATTTGCACTCAGAATATGGATTTTACCCTAGGATCAGCTTAACCTCAACCCCGTTGAGAGTTCAGGTACGAGACTATTGGCTGGTGTTTAAGTGTTAATTATTATTTTTTAATTAATTTTCCCTACTTAAACACATCCACCCCCTCCTTCTTCCCCCTTAAAATCTCCCTGAAAAAAGCTCTACCAACAAATGATCCACCTTCTTCAAGATCCTCTCCCCACCTCTCCAACGTGGTTGTGGCTCCAGCGGATCATTTGTGAAGCGACGGGCTATGCCCGACAATAGAAGGACATAGATGCATATGGTTCAATCCAAGATTTCCAACTCCTTTTTGGGATCAAAAATCTGAGTCCCGGGGCGTCTGGGGTGGCCCCTGGATGTTTTCTAGCAAAAACTCATGTTTCCCTACGATTCTAGGGCGGTCTAGCGGGCGACGGCGACGGCACGGGGCTCCCCATGTGGCATCGCGGCTCCTAGGAAGTGGCATGACTCATTATAGGTCAGCATGGGCAAGAGGGATGGTAGCCCGGCGCCTCGGCAGTCTAGGAAGCATGGGTCGGGGTGCGCTGGCTAGCTTCACCGGTCAGCATGCGGCACGAGACTGGGGTCGTCGCGACCCTAGGAGCAAACCGAGGCCCGCGAAACATGGGTCCCATGGGAGAAAATCTGGAATGGTATGTGATGATCTAGATGAAGCAGTGCGGCCTGTGCGGTGAACTGTGGGCCGCGGTGGTCCGGGTGACTGAGCCGCAGACCGCCGGTCTAAAGGGGTGGACTGGTCGAACCAGTCCAGCCCACCCCGTCTCCATCCGTTGGTGTTAAAAAGCCACTAACTTGGTATCCAAGTGTCGTATTCATGTGCCGTCTACAGAGATGTGATCCTCGAATCGATTTAGAGGTTTTGAGATGGTATCAGGGATTTTTAATTATGGATAAGGGGGATCGGTGGTGTGACACGCTTGTTAAGTGTTACTTAGTGCTTCATCGGGGTTCTTCTTTCGGATGGTGCGAGCACATCTGGAGTTAGTTTTAGACGCCGTCAGTGGAGTTGTGATCCTGGCATCATGAAAAAGTAGTCCAGGGTGTTTTCAGGCATTGATTCCAGAGTTGAGGCGTGGGACCATGGTCCGTCTTTTATGTTGTGTGCAGCATATTGCGACTTTTTCATCAGATGTCTGTTTGGGACGAATGAATAGTCGATTTGGCATGTTTTTTTGAGAGCATAGTGATGTCTCAGTTCGACCAAACTTCTTCAGGACCAAGTTGTGGGCCTCACAAGACTCCTTATGAGCATAAAGGGGTGTTGAATAACTTTTTCACCGGGTGTACTCTTCAAGCGAGTAAATTGTCTATCTAACGTGTTTTTCCGCGAGGATTGCAACTGTGTAATCTGTTTGGGAGTGCAGAGCCTCATTCAAGATCCCATTAAATGTGGAAACATGAAAGGTCATTGGTCGGAGGTTCCTTTTACGCACTCCGAACTAATGCACGGTAGCGATGTTAGTGACACCCAGTGATGGCACGGGCATTGCGGATTTATCAGACCAGTTCCGGGTTTACCATCCAGTGGGGTTGGGTAGTGGGTTATCCACCAGCGTATTAGGGTTTACCCACCAGTGGGGCAAGGTAGTGGGTTACCTTTTGACCTTACGGTTTACCCTCCAGCGGGGTAGGCCAGTAGGTTACCTGTAAAACATAGGCTTTACCCTCTAACGGGGATGGGCAGTGGGTTGCTCGATAACCTCTTAGGGTTTACCCTCCAGCTGGGCTGGGAAGTGGGTTACCCGACGACTTCTTTCAGACTGAGCCCTTTCTATGAGGATAGTCAGTGACTTTTCACCATGATTACCGGAGCGGTACCCTTGGTTGTACGGTTTTTCAATGAGACAACTTTGACGTGCGGGACTGTTGGGCAACAGTGATGGATATCCTTAGAATTGTTGGAGACTTTTCCATGGATGAGCTTGGAGATAGAGATCCCCTTACACACTCGTTCGGGTTTGTTGTTGAGTATATATATATATACACCCTACTTTTTTTCCCACTCCTTGGTTTCAAATACTCTCCTTCTAGGAGGGGTGAAGATGCGCGGGGTATGCCACATGCTTTCCGTGTCTAGCTCCTCTTGGTTTTGAAAAGTCTACTTCCTTTATTTTTTTGGGTTTAGCTTCACTATCTCTATTGTACTCTTACACTGTTCTTTGTTCTGCATACTTCTCACCATCTTAGTACCTCTTTTTTTTCTCCCTCGAGCTTTCGGGGAATCCTACTGAGTATCTTTATACTCACCCCTTCTTGGTCTTTGCCCACACTCGGTGTGCCCTTGAGGACGACGGACAGGTCGATCGAGACTACGGAGGAGCGTAGAGGACACAGAAGCTTGGGCTGTGTTTAGTGGTCATAGTAGGACATTCAGGTGTGAGACTCTCTAGCTGTTTACTTTCATTTACCTATTGTCGGGTTGTGCCACCTTTCTAGTTCGGCGCATGTTTTTCCCTTTACTGTTCCGTTTACTTTTCATTACTTTTCTGCACTTTACTTGTTCTATTTAGATGTTGATGGATGAATGTGGTTGGGTTATAGATGTTTTTACTTTGGTTTCCTTTTTACTCTGTTCTTCATTGAGTAGGATGTGTGTGTGTGTATAGGTACTTAGTCAATGTCCTCTCGGAGATTGTTACGCCTTCATCACTTGTCGCCAGCCCCTGCCCTATGAAGGCAGGCTTGGGTTAGTTGAGGCTTGAGACTGGTATCGACATGTCATGAAAAGGTTAGTGATAAAGATTATAGAAGACTGGGGAGACTGGGGAAAAAATATGGTGACACGGATAAATATTATTAAAAGGGAAAGGTAAATGGTTTCCAAAATATAAAAGGAGAATATATTTTTCTAAATAATAAGAACATTAAGAATGTTAGGAAAATATATAAAATCTACTAATCAACCTTGATATAATACTTTCATTGAAACTATTAAAAACTAAGAATTCAGACCAGTTGTTTTGAATAAGAAAGAAAATAAATAAAAGCTCATCTGAATAATTAATTGAAATAATTTATAATAAATATTTTGTGGCTTGGTAAAGAAATCGATAATTTCAAAAATAAAAATGTATCAATAAAAAATCATGAATATTTTTCTAATAATAAATTTAATCTCCTGGAATATATTGATGACTTTAAATACTATATTGAGAAAGAAAAGAATCGTAATGAACAGATGGAAGTTAGTATTCATGAAAAATAATAAGAGATGAAACTTGTCAAATAAAATCAATCTAAATCTTAATAAAGGGATACATGTTCTAGGGATTCTATTTCTGATGTTGGTGAGAGCTATGTAGAGGATAAACTTGAGAAGGTAATAAATTTACTTTGAATGGTTGAAAATAATGTTGAATTTTTTTCTAACAATAAAAAATATAAGAAATAAATTTATATGTCCAAGACTATTAAATTCATGAAATCATATGTTTCAAAAAAAATTGAGTCTTAAAAAATTATATTACATATCATTAGAGTAAGGATAAAAAATAAAACCATGTTGAAAATAGAACTTATATTCCTAATAGAAAGATTAGTGGTCAATAATGTTTTGAAAATAATGATAAGAAGGTTTCTAAGAAACATTCTCATAACTCTGGTGAGGATTGTTGCTTTAGAGGAAAATATTCTATCAATGAATACTATTGGTATTTTGGTTGATTCCGAAACATATAAAATATGTGTTGAGTTTATCATCAAAGTTTCTACCATTCCAAAATTTATAGAAAGAAATTTTTGGGGGTAGTTAATCCTCTCAAAGGAATAAATCTGAGAAGGATGTTTTAACTAAATGTTATAAGGTTATAGTGAGAAATAAAAACAAGTTCCATCCATTGGAAATTTTTTATGACATATCTGAATAACATGGAATCATTAAAATGGGATTTCTGTTTTTTTTATTAGTACAACAAAAGTATGTTACCAGTTCTCAAAATGCATAATCTATGAATGATAAAGTGAAATAAAAATAACTTGTTAAAATCACTCTCAAATATATAGAAGAAGAAACCCATTGGATCTTGGATAGTGTGTGTTCTTTATATATAATAGTCTATTTTATATTATTGAAAAATGTTAAACACATAAATGTATGAACACTTCCATATGGAAATGATGAATCTCCCAAAATCAAAGGCATTGGATTAGCCATCACAAGATAAGAAAAGTTGAAATCCCTGCATACTTTTTTTGAGGGATAAAACAAAACTCTATAAGTGTTTCACATTGTGGTGATGATGTTAACCATGTTATTTTTAGAAAATATGGGTTTGTTGTGATATATGAGGAAAATGGAAAGATAGTTACATGTGGCCAACATTCAAAGGTAAACTTGTTCTAAGTTGTTGAGGCTGAAAACGTTTTTCACCTAGGAATGGTAAAAGAATATTAGTTTTGGAATAAAAGGCTGGGACATAGATGTCATAAAAACATAATAAAGATATCAATTCGAGGAAATGTCTTTGGTATTCTGGATGTGTTAAGAAGAAGAGATTGGTTGTGTAATATTTTCCATAAGGGAAAGATAATAATTTCTATGCAAAAAAAAGTTTTCAATGGTTCAAAATGATCATTAAAAATTATTCATTATATTAACCATGGGCCTATGATAAAAGAATTAACTCATGGAGATAAATAACTCATTACTTTAATTGATGAATTTACTCAAAGTACTTCCATTATGTAAATGAAACATAACTCATATGATCTAAAAAATGTAAAAATTTATATGGAGGAAAGTTAATAAGGAATATGAGTATTTGGAGATAAATTTGGGAACTGATAATGGTCATGCATAAAAAACTAAATAATTTGAATTTTTCTTCAAAAGCATGGAATTCAGCAAGAGTTTAGTACTCCATACAGTCCATAACAAATTCATGTTGCTTAATGGATGAAGAGAATTTTGGAGGAAATGGGGTGGAAAATGTTACTAGAACACGGTATTTCTCATTACTTTTGGAGGAAATCCATGAGCACTATTATTTACATTCAAAAAAATTCTACATACTAAGATAAGATATTATTACATATGAAATTTTCTATGAATAAACTCCAATTTTGAAAAACATATCTGTTTTTGGGTGTCCATGTATCATTAATAAAAAATGTGGAATCCTTTGGAAGCTAAACGAAGAGATGTGAAGATGGACCTTTTTCTAAGATATGGACCGGAAGGAAGAGGTTATAGATGTTTTAGAAAAGAAACTGTAATATGAGTTGATAATATTAATGTGAAAGTAATTGAAATTTTTGGGAAAGATTCTAAAAAAACTGATTGTGATAAGGAAGATAAATATGAAGAATTAATGTCTAGAGAAATTTTTTATAAGGATACTAACAATAGTAATCCTACTCAAGATGAATAATAGGACTCATATACTTCAAGTCATGAGGAAGAATAAAAACTGTATCATTCTAGGATGAGGAAGAAAATGGAACCTCAAAAAATAATTGGTGATCAACATTAGAATTCAATAAAATGGTGAACATAAAAAACTATTAAATATGATTCTTTGTATGAAAATGTATCAACAAAAGATGTGAATGGAGATTTTGAGAATCTAGAATCCATTTAGTATATGAATGAAGAGCTTGATGATATTGAAAAGAATGATACGTGGAAACTCATACTTGAACCAAATAAAAAAAATTTATCAATAGAAAGTTTGATTTCCATAATAAGTTGAATGAATATAGTAAATTGATAATGAACAATTCAGGATTATTTGGTAATGTTTACTCTCAAATTGATGTCATTGATTTTTATGAGACTTTTTATATGGTGTAATGGTTAAAAAATATAATAACATTTCTTGTTTCTATTTTCCATTGAAGTTTAATTTTTTGATGGATGGGATATAAATATGTTTTAATAGTGATCTTTATGTTGAATTTTACATTCAAAAACCATTTGTTCTTCTTATTGTGATGGATGAAATATACGTGTGAATGCAGATAAAATATGTTTATGGGATAAAATAGTCTCTAAGGTATTTGTATTCATAATTTCATACTTTATTAAGAGTGATTTGTTTTATTAATGGAAGGGTTGATATTGATCTACACATCAATTAAATACAAGATGTTTCCCTCATTATAATCGTCAATGCTGATGAAGTTATCTTTGGTGGGCATGATCAATGAACATTGGAGGAATTTAAGAAAGAGAGTAAAATGTTGATTATGATTTCCATTCTAGGATAAATGAAATAATTTCTTGTGTTTAAAATATTATAAATAGAGAAACAAATTTTAATTTCCAAATAAACGTTTTCTAAGGAAATTATTTATAAGTTCGATCAGGAAAATATGAAACCAGTTTTCCCTCAAACATCAGTGGAAACTTAGTTATCTAATCATGTGGAATGAAATTAATAAGATCCTAAAATGTTTCTAAAGATGATAGGATTTTTATATTTTACATCATCATGTCCCATCGTTGTTTATGTTGTCACCTTATGTGAAATATTTTTGATTGCTCCAAACAAATCACATTTTTTCACAAAAAAGAACTCTTAGATATATCAAATGATAATCAATATTCAGAATCATGTATGATAGCTTATAAAATATTGGCTATTTGTGTATTTTTATGCCGATTGGGAAGGAAATGATGATAATAGAAGATCCACCTATGGTGGAGATTTTGTTCAAGGTAAATGTTGTGTAAGTGGGAATAAAAATGAATTTAGTAACCCTTATAATGGATGAAGCTGATTATGTTGTTTCTAATCAAGATGCTAACCAACTTTTATGGATAAAGTTTGAGTTGGAGTATTTACATGTCCAGGTTATTTTATCATTTTTCTTAGTTTGTGATAATAAAAGTGAAATCAACCATACATTTAACCTGGTGCACCATTCTCATTCAAAACATATTGATATCAAATGTCATTTTATCAAAGATCTTGTGGATAAAAATGAATTTAAGCTGGATGATGTTACAAAATTGGAAGAATTTGCTGAAATTTTCACAAATCCTTTACCAAAAGAACCTGCTTATAAACTATGGCTAAACATGGGTGTACAACCTTTATCTTATCAAGGATTAGGTATGCTATTTTTTCCACTCTCTCATCTAGTCATAGGTTAGTATTTTTTTAGGGGGATAATTTCTTCATTAATCAATCCGTTGATGTTTTCTAAACATTAATAGGTATTAGGTATGTAGAGGTATTTTTGGGAAACATTTTATTTCAGAATTGTATGCAAGAAAACAACTCTAATAGTTTTAGGGAGTGGTTTTTGGATACTTTTATTATAGTAAATTAGAAGAATAATATAAATAGGTGAATAAAATCATAGGAATATTCATTAGATTCTTATTTTGGAAAGAATGGGTTTTCATTCAATAAATATTGTTTCATAAAACAATCATTATTACGTAGGACTAGAATTATTTATTTCTAATCTATATCTTGAGGTTATAAATATCAGTTATAATGAACCTTGTTTGAAAGCAATAGTCAAAGGGAGAGACTATTGGGACCAATTTGGATGGAGGTTACTTTAGGAACCTGTACATTTTTTTGGAAGATGAATGTTGTTTGTTTTGAATATTTTGTGTTTTGTTTTAAAATAGAAAAAATAAATTCATTTTGTAATAGTTGAAAATAAAACACACCATTATAATCAAAAAATTGGAAACAAAATTCTTAAAAAAATGCAGTGGTTTTTGGAGAATTTTTCTTAAATAATAGGTTTAGTGGACTCACGTTGGGTGACGAACGAAAGGAATATTATAATGAGAAGTTGTATTAGTGTCCAAATTACAATGATAAAATTATATTGATGCTTTTATGTTGCTTAATTAACAAAAAACATAAGTACTATTAATACTTATGGGGCAAGTCTTATTAAAAAAAGGAGAGAACAAGTTCAGAAAATTGTACAATGTATTTGTTGGAAAGAAAGAAGTATAGAAAAGATAGTAAGTTACAATAATTCCCAATGTATTTTTGATGAAGATATAATAATCTAAATAATATTCAAATCCGTTATGAATTCATGATACAAGAATAATTTTTTGGAATAATAAAATTGGAAAAATTCATAGATTCCTGGTATCAGGACACCAGCGTGAGTTCACCTAATAAATTTGATTAAAGGTTGGGAAATTTTTTAGATCATTTGAAGAATATGATCTTAGTTTTTAATTATACAAATAATCTATAAGAAAAAAATTCTTTAGATAACAAAGTTTATCATAACCATAAAATGAATAATATTTTTTAAGTAAAAGTGGGTGGAACTATTCCATCAGACGCAGTGTTCCAAAAATCATCTGAGTAATACTAATATGATTTAACAAAATAATATCAATACTTATCATCAGGTAGAGATGGTTGAATAAGGAAATCTGAGGCTAAAGTTTTAGTTGTTTCTATTGATGAGGCTAATTTAAAAAAGTATTAAATTTAAATCAACAATGTAGTCAATCATTTATCATAAAGATGAATTTTTTGTTGTATTTATAACATGAAAATAGAAATAAGAACTCTAATTTCCTAAAAAATGGGGTCTAAAATCATTAAAATTGAGTTTTCGTCATTTTTTAGGGAAAAGGACTGACCGATTCATTAGATCCGGGTTTTCACCAATAACATTATTAGACATAAGATCATCAGTGAGAGGAAATGATGAAAATTGATTATTTTTTAAATCCATAAAAATTTATTTTTATGATAGATTGATGTTTGATGTTTTTATTGAAATTTTTTTCAAAGTGTTTGAAGCCAATAATAAAATCTTTCTAAAAATGTGAATGAATCTTTAGAAGTTACCACTACATTTATGAAAAAAAGGTGTCTGAAGTCTAAAAATGTAGCTATAATGTTTTCAAAAGAATATTTTCAATGTTTATATCATTCATGTTGGTTCGGATAATTGGAAGAGATTTATTATATCACATATTATGAATCATCAAAACATGAGTATTGTTATATTTTTTTGGTAAAAATCAATGGAGTTTGAGGGGTTTTGATTCTAATAATCATAATGAGAATAAATATGGTTTTCAATTGTTTGTTTTTAAATAGTGAATAGAAATGTATAGAGGAATACACATTCATAATAATAAGAAAATTAGAATGGAAATCATAATAAAAATAAAGATTAAGATGGTTGTATAATGTGAGATAACGTTTTAAAAGATTCTAGAATGTTTGAGAAGAAATGAGAATTGTTGATAAGGATTGATGAATACAAATATGATGAATATATTCGAGATAATTTATTATTTTTGGAAATTTAGTAGAGAGGGAAAACATTTGAGAATCCCACCCAAACCATATTTTGGAACACCTGTAAATAGAGAAGGTACTTTTTACTTATGAAACATATCTATTATTCAAGATAGATATTGGAGAATTGAATGTTTTAGAGAAAAGGATTTTCTAGATCTGGATTTCATGAGGATTTTTTTCAATAAATAATAATAAATGGAGAAAATGGAAGATCGTAATTAGTGTTTTTAGATCAGACCAATGAATTAAAATGGGTTATCCAGATAGAATTATAATTAGTTCAAAATTTTTGTAGTTGTATTCTTATTGAGTTATATTATCGGACTGTTCAATCTAACTAAGAAGGTCAGATTGGGAAATTAGACTGACTATCATTATAAATCCTTGGATGTTCTTACCTAATGTAGGGTAGGAAGGTAAAGAATTTATTTTTCATATTATATTTGTGAAATTTGACAAGGATGAAAAATGAAATGTTTTGAATCAATTGGGGTATGTTTCTTAACTTGTTACACAAATTTTATTATATCATTTTGTTCTTATTGAATGACATTCACTATTCTATTTGACATAGTGCTACATGTGTAAAGACCCGACCCTAGTTTCCAAGATCCAGTGCCTTATTAAATTAAATTTTCATGATAAAAAAATGTCTTACCCCATTTGAATGAATAGTTTTGTAAATTTGTAAATCTTGATACCTACAAAAGTTCAACATTAAAACTTGAGAGGGAAAACAATTTAGAAACTCCTTTGACAACATCCTTAACTCCTTCATTATTTCTCCATGACATTTATAATATACCACCTCATTTCATGGGAAAATGAAACATAAGAAAGGGGTGAGCTAAAATTCTAAGTAAGGTTATGAAATATAGTGTAAGATATTATAAACATAAATATGAGGCATGGTGATTATCTAAAAACACATGCCCTTAAAAATGAACATGAAGACATTATTGAAGGAATAAGAGCTGAATAAATAATTCCACAATAAATAATTATCATGGGTATTAAAATAATAAAATAATATCTTGAACATTCAATTACTAGTTTCATAATGATGGATTTCATAATTATAGACAACATAACCATACTTTCAAGGCCTCTTTCCAAGACCATAAATAATCATTTTGTCAAGGCCTTGTTCCAAGACTGTAGTTTGTATCATGAGACCTACCGATGCATCAAGGGGATATAAAGGGCCCAAAAATAACATACAATTTCCAATTAATAACCTATATGAATGAGGATAAAAATAAACAACATATAAATTTATATTGAATCTAACATATGAAATGTTAATAATGTTCCCCGAACATTAATCATAAACACTAACCATTCAGAGTAAATTGGGGAATGGTTTAAGATAGTACACCCACAATAAAACTAATAATTTACCATTAAATTAAATATGTAAGATAATATGATAAAATATTAACTCCAACAACAGATAGTAATCAACCATAGTGTTGAAAAGGATGAAGATATTCTTATAAAATCATTGAGTAATTCTTGATATAAATACTCTATTAATTTAAAAGTAAGATTTATTTCTGAAAAGTACTTATTTAAAAGAAGAACTGAAGTAGATATTATATTCATATTAAACTGAGTGAATTTATAAAGATAATGGTTGGAAAAAATGGATTATATAGTTACTTTAAAAATTGGTTAGAATTTGAGAAATTCCCCTGAATCGGGCATGAATTTTGGAATGAATTTTGATAGTTCATTTTCAAATGTGTTACTCCCAATAAAACAAGAAATTATTGTGATTGGTAAACATATATAGTTATCTAAAAAATAATATATGATTATATAATAATAAATAATTATTTCATTGATTTAGGTAGACAATAAAAGTAACCCGAATGAAAATGGAAGTTCGAGTGGAAGCCCTTATCATATGTCCGAAGATGCTCCTCACATGATCTTAATGACATGAATAATAAAATTTATGTTCATAAATTAATTTTTTCATAGCCTCATATATATTTAAGTTATTTATTATAACCTTATTTAGGTTCATTCATGTCTTTTTTATGGGTTAAGAGATTCAATTTCACTGTTTGGGAGTGTTTTATTCTATGGTTTTCATGATCGGTTTACTTATATTATTGTATGGATAAACATGTAGAATGAGATTGGTTATTCAGAAAAAAAATTTGTATTTTATTATTGAAAAATATAGGATTACATGTTTATAAAATTCTTTTGGTTATTGGGAGTGAAGATGATTCATTATTGAAAACATTAATGACAATTGTTTGGGCTAATTGGCGGTTCTTGGTCACAACAAAATGAATTTGATTTATAAATTAATATCATGTGTAAAAAAAGATTAAAAAACCTAAAATTAGTTATAATACATATGTTATAGTATGTTTCAACCATAAAAATGGTTTCATGTCCATAATTATAGATGGTAATATAAATTGAAAACTCGTCATCATGAATGTGATAAATTAACACATCTCAGATGGTATTTTTATTTCTAGTATAAATGAAGGGGACAAGAGAGATGATGAAGAATTATTACTATATCACCAAAAATTTACAGTACTTGTAAGGTGCTAGAGTCCTCAATTTTTTTTACAAAAGGAAGTTTGGTAAGAAAAAAGAATAGAAAGGAACTTAAAAAAAATAAATGAAAAGATGAATTTACCACTTGAAGTAATCTTCCTTGAGTCCTAACGGATAGGTTTTAGTCATTTTATGATACCATGGGATTATGGACATGGGGTAGGATATTGGGAGGAGATTTGGGTAGAATGTATTCAAGGTACAAGGATTGTGATGTGTTAATAGTATATGGAGTTATGGGGGTTTTATAGTGCAGGAAAGAAGGGTTTTCCTATTATTTTACTCGTTGTTTTATTATTTTTCCAAATTCAACCAATATTATTTATTCTTATGACCAAAAATAGAAGTATATTCATATGAGGTCGAACCAATAGGTCTTATATTATCCTTTCATCAGCTATGACTCAATAAATCATGAATTTATAATTTATCGTATATTATCGTATTTTATTATTCATGTAAAATTGAAGTATTTTAGAAAAATCCTAAAAATTGAAAATAACCATTTTTCGACGTATATAATCCAAATATAATGTATAATTTATAAAAACATTATTACAAATATGGGAAATTTACTTTTTAGATAAAATCATTATTGACTAGAAAAATATAGATTTTAAATTTAAAACTGATTTTATAATACATTAAAAAATTAACTGAGTTCTGATAAAATTATCCTAAAATCATAGGAAAACAAAATATTTAATTAGGAATAATTTTTATGAAATTTTTTTTATTAATTTATTAATTAAAAATTGTAATTAAATATTTATTATTCACAAAATACCATTAAATAATTACTATTTTCTAAAATACTCTCTTTCATTTATTAGGTGTCTAAAATATATTTATACTTTCATGGGTGTGGTTAATATTCATAAGGTTTATATTACTATTCATAAGGGTATGTTACTATTCATATTGGTAATGTTAGTATTCACCAAAAAATGTATGTTGATCTTATCAGATGCTAAATATCTTACAGAATGAAACCATGTATGTCAATTTTTCGAAATTCAAATGACAAGGGTGGGAAAAATTATGTTTGATGGCTAGGTTATAAAAAAGTGGTCTTATGTAGAGGCTCTTTTTTTCATGAATAAAATATTAAATTTATTTTAAAAATTCATTTATTGTTAAATTATCCAATCGTTACAAAAAAATTCTTCATAATTACCATAATGTTACCTTAAAAAGAATTGGGAAATTCTTCATCATAAGATCCTCAGGCTCCCATGTTGCCTCTTTGATTTTATGATTTTTAAAATTTATAATTACCAGTCGAGTTGTCTGATTCCACAACAATTTTTCATTAGTGTCGAGAATCTAGATAGGCTCTTCAAAGTATGATAGGTCAGGATCCAATTATATACCTTCAGAAGTGAGAACATTCATTTTTTATAGCATGTACTTTCTCAACAATGAAAAATGGAACAAGTAGTTTACTTTAGAAAGGATAGGGTCATATCTAAATTATATGAAATATCTCCAATTATCTCCAAAATTTCAAAATAGCCTATATACCTAGGGATCATTTTCCCTTTCATCCAAAATAGTATAACACCCTTCCATGGAGATACAGTTAAGAAAACATGATCTCACAGTTGAAATTCCAAATCCTTAATTTAATTGTCTACATAGATTTTTTGGATACATTTAGTGGCTTTGATATGGAACTAAATACTCAATACCTTCGATGTTGTTTCCTTTTCAAGATCTTTTCCCACAAGCTTCCTTTCTCCAACTTTAGCCCAAAATTTGGGGTATCGAATCACTATTCGTACAATGCTTATAATGGTACCATTTGAATACATTATTGGAAACTATTATTGAAAACGAACTACACTAAAGGTAAATATTGATACCACATACCTTTAAAGTCAATTGAAAATGATCTAAACATGTCCTTTAAGGTTTGGATGGTCCTTTCTGATAACCATCCAGTTTGTGGGTAGTAAGTCGTACTCAAATGAAGCTCATTATCCAAATATTTCTAAAGACCATTCTATAATTTCTATGTAAATCATGGATCACAATTAGACACATTTTAGAGAGGTGATCAATGATGTTTCCCAACATCATTGATATAGAGTTTCGTTAGGCACCCTAGTGTAAAATCCTCACTTATAGCAAGGAAATGTTTAGATTTTATATATTGATCGAGAATTTCAGATATCACATCATTATTCCTTTGAGTTTTGGGTAATCAAGTAACAAAATCCATGGTGATGTAATCCTATTTCAATATTGGAATATGTAGAAGGTGCATGAATCCTCTTAGATTTTGTCTTTCATCCATTACATGCAGAAAGACAAGACATCTTGATATATAATCATCAATTGATGACATCATGTTGTCCCACCAGAAATGTTCCTTAAAATCACTATAAATTTTATTGCTACCCGGGTGTATATAGAAATTTCAGTGATGGGAATCATTAAATAACTCCTTTTTCAGCTTAGGTAAATAGTAAACACTTATCCTCTTCCCAAATTTTGGAATTCCATCTTCACATATGAATTCAGCCAACTTTCCATCATTCATAGAATTAATTTGTTTATAAAGGTTCTCTTCATCAATATGATATATATTAATCATTTATAATAAATACAATTGGGAATCCAACTGAAAAAGTAATAACATTTAACCATATTTGCTAATTCCAATATCTATCCTTATTAGATCCCTAAATATATGATCTCCTTCAATCATCATTTTGTTTAAAACTCCATGATCCTTCCTACTCACTGCATTAGAAACTTTATTTTCCTTCCTAGGGTTGTAGTGTATAAAAAATCATAATCCGCGTATAGTTCGATCCATATCTATTACCTCATGTTGAGTTCTTTCTGTGACAATATATATTTCAAACTCTTGTGATCTGCATATATCTCACATCTTTCACCATAGAGATTTTGTATCAATATTTTTAGAGAAAAGATCACAACAGTTAACTCAAGATCATGAGTAGGATAGTTTTTTTCATGAATTATCAACTGCCTAGATGCATAGGAAATAAATATATCATTCTGTATAAGGACACAACCAAGTCCATTATTTGATGCATCACTTTAGATAACAATGTCGTCATTCCCCGATGGTTGAGTTAGGATCGGAGCATTTACAAATATTCTCAACCATTCTTCAAAAAGGTCCTCTCAATATTTTTTCTGAATGAACATAAACCCTTTTTGTGTATGCTCTGTCATTCGATTGGATAAACAGGTGAAGTTCTGAATGAAATGGTGATAATAACCTACTATACCAATAAACCTATATTCCTTAGTAATTATCATTGGTGTAGGCCATTATTGAATAGCATTTTTCTTCATAGGATCAACATGAATTCCATCTATAAAGTCAATGTGGTCAAAAAAGGAAACTAATTGAATCCAAAATTCACACATGCTAAACATCCCATATAATTCATTTCTTTTAAGAGTCATCATAATAGTGTGAAATTAATTTTCATGATCTTCGTATATTATTGTGTATACCAAGATATCATCAATAAATACCACGTCAATGTAATCATTATTTTCCATGAAAGATCTATTCATTAAATCTAGGAAAATAAAGGCTGCATTAGTCAGTCCAAAAAGCATTATTGTAAACTCATAATGCCCATACCTAGTTTGAAATGATGTCTTTGGAATATCATCCTTCCTTACAGGAAACATATGATATACAAATCAAAGATAAATCTTTTAAAAATATTAGGCTCTATGCAGTTGATCAAATAAATAATCAATTCAAGGTAGGGGATAATTGTTATTTATTGTCATAGCATTGATCTCTTTGTAGTCGCTTCACAAAATCATAGATCCATCATTCGTTATAATGAAAAAAACATGGGCTCCCCATGAAGATACACTAGGGTGAATAAATAATTTATCACTCAATTACTCTTGTTGTTTCATTAGTTCCATTAATTCCATAGTGTACATTATATAAGAGGCCTTGTATATAGGCATTGAATCATAAATTAAATCAATATAGAACCCATCATTACACACTAGAGGATGTCCAGGTAAATCCTTTGGAAACACCTCGACATATTCTTACACAATAGGTATATTCTCTATTTGAACATTCCTTTCCTCACCCATAGATATTGCATTACCTTACTCCCCAATAATTGAATCCGTTAGAGCTACTGTGGGTGGATCTAGATAAGAATCAGTAGGCGTGGTTTCTATTTTAAAGATAAGGGATGCAATAATGTTCTTAAAAATTGTAACTTACCTCTTCTATCAATTGATCTTCGAATCGTAACATGAAATTCAACTCATTCCAAGGATTATATCAAATTCAATCATGGGTATGATGATATGGTTTAGACTAAATCCCATTTATGAGTCATAAGGGGGACTGATCGACACATATTTTTGGCAATGATACAAACCCTATGAGTTTTTATGGAAAAATACTTTAATAAATCAAATTTAAAATTCCTAATTTTCATGAAAAACTATGAAGATATTAATGAATTTGATGGTCCATAGTGAAATAAAGCATTAGATATGTTTGAGGAAATGATTAATGTACCTACCACTAGATCATTTTTTGAATTTAAACCTCTGCAGTTGGGATCACATAAGTTTGGCCTTGCCCCCTTGGTCTTCTTTGGGAAATGTTTCCTTGACGCCTAAGACAATATTTTTTATAATGTCCTATCACTTTGAAATTGTCGCATTGAACATTGGTAGCTTCTTTCATCCCTTTTCAATCATAGGATAGGTGTTCTTTTTCTCCAAAATTTTAACAGACACCCATACCCTTGAAGCATGTACTAGGGTGTCTCTTTCCACAATTATCAAAGGGTGTAAGGTCAACTATTCACTTCTTACCCATTTCCTTATTTCCTTTTCCAGAGTTTTTATCTTCCCACTTATTCTCCTGAATTCCCATAAAATCATAAGCCTTAGATAACTACTTTTCTATCTTGAAATACCTTGAGACTATATCTTCATATGATGAGATAATTTAGGGGACTAGATCGATTTAGTTGAATGGGTTTAACCGTCAAATAATCAATTAATCCTGCTCCTTCGATTGCGTAATTAGTATGTGGCATGTATTTCAAACCCTTTGATGTAAAACTCATTCTAAGATACATTATCAACCTCTTACTTCCTCAGATTCAAAATTTCCATTTCAATATATGCTCTCTGTTAATGAGAGAAGTATTTTTCTTAGAAAATTTCCCTATTATCCCTCCATTCAATTAGTTATATTTCTTCCTCCATTTTTTTGAATTAAGGACCACCACTGATCTACATCTCATGATAGACAATAAACCACCCTGACAACCTTATCTCTTTCTTCACATCCCAAAGTAAGAAATATCTTCTCAGATGAACTTATCCACTGCTCTCCTAAGAATGGGTGTGTAGTCCCATTAAATTATGGAAGTTGTGGACACATAAAGGGGTCTAACATGGATCCCCCATGTTGTGGATTTGGTAGCTCTATATGGATATTGTTATTATACATAACATGAGCAAGGTGTCCCAGTATAGTTATAAGTTCCTCAGCACTGGTCACAACACCATAGCTAACATCATTATCTTACTTCAGAGGTAAATCCCTACATGGGACAAACATTTTCATATAGTTTCTATTACTTAAACTAGGTTCCATTTATCAATAATGGAATATAGTAGATTATTTTATGAATTATAATATATAATATCAAAATAGAAAAATTCTTCTCATAAATTTAAATTACATACATAGATAATATCATAATCATAAACATGGTTTCTATGAAGAAAAATTTACATTCGAATCCATCGTAATGTTTTATAAATAATATGTGAATTATCCAATTAATATCCCATGAGAGTGTAAAAATAGGTGTGTTGTAAGGCCAATTATCATATACTAGGATTCCCCCAGTCAAGCCTGAGTCTCCTTGTTGTAGTTTTCACTCTTATGTACATCTGTGCTAAAAGCACGACCACTTGTAGTATCCATGGATAATATATTTTCTATAAATATGCACATAATATATTCATAACAAAAATTTTAAGATTTTCTTCTATGTTTATCATAAATTTCTATCTTAGGGGTTTGTTCCCTAATCAATATTTGAAAATCTAGTTTCTATGTTTTCTACTAAGATTCCATTGATTCCAACTACAATGATTGGAACCCAGTTTCCTAGAGCGAGTTCCTTTTTACATTACATTTTCATTATTAAAAGAAAGTTTTATCATGAAGGAACAAATATTTTAGTAGATTTGAAAATCTAGATACATACATATGTTCAACCTTACAACTTGAAAGGAATAACAATTTAGAACCCCCTTTGAAAACATCAATAAATCCAATGTAATTTTTTCATGTCATTCATTATATACCTATTCATGTCACTGGACAATGAAACCTAAGAAAGGGGTGATCTCAATTTCTCAGTGAGGTTAAGAAATATAGAGGACAATATCATAAACATAATCATTAGGCATGGTGAGTAGTTAAAAATAGATGCCTTTAAAAATAAACTTGAACAAATTATTGAAGGAATAAGAAATTAATAAATAATTCCATAATAAAGCCTAATCTTGAGTATTGCACTAGTATAATAACTTCATTAACTTTCAATTACTTATTTCAAAATTATGGAATGAAAAATTACTGTCATTATAACTATACCGTCAAGTCTTTGTGCCAAGACCATAAATAATCATTTTGTTAAGGCCTTGTTCCAAGACCGTAGTTTGTCTCATGAGACCTATCGATTCATCGAGGGGCTATATCAGGAATCAACCATAACATACCATGTCTAATTAATTCCTCATCTAAACTGGGATAAACATAAACAAAATAAACATTCATTTTGAAACTAACATATGAAATTTCAATAACTTTTCTAATCATTAAAACTTACCATTCAGTGTAAATTGGTGAATGGTTTTAATGTAGCACATTCATAGTCAAACTAATAATAAAACATTAAAATAAATATGTTTGATATATCATAAAATATGAAATCCAGCAATACGTATCAATCAACAAGAGAGTTGAAAAATGTGAATATGCTTTTATAATATCATAGAGTAGTTCTTGAGATAAATACACTTTTACTATGAAAAAAGTGTTATTTTGGTAATTAATTTGTATAAAAAACATATGTGAAGTAGATATTATGTTCATAATAAAATTATTTAATTTTAAAAGATAATGGTTGATAAAAATAGAATATAGAGAGACCTTAAAAATAGGTAAGAATTTGATAAATTCCCTCAAATCAGGCATGTATTTTGGAATGAATTTTAAAATATCATTTTAAAATGTGTAATTCCCCATAAAATAAAGAAGGATTATTGTTTCTAAACTTATATAGTGCACCAAAACATAATTTTTGATGAGTAAAAATAATACATAATAATTTCATTGAGGTGAGTAGACAACAAACGTTACCCAATTGAAAATGACGGTTCAGTTGGAAAACCCATACATAAAGTATAAAGGTGTTCCACAATTAATATTAATGACCTGAATAGTAAATTTTATGTTAAAAATAATGAATAAATAACCACCTCTAAATTTAAAAGATTTATTATAACATTATTTGCATTTTTTTGGCCTTTCGATGCGTAAAGAGATTTAATTTCTTTGTTTGGGAGTGTTTTCTTACTTGTTTTTTCATGAACTGTTGACTTATATTCATTAATGGATAAACATATAGAATGAAAATTGTTGTCAAAAATATATGTAGTATCTTATTAATGAACAACCAATATATTACACAGTTATAATATTCATTTGGTTTTTTTGGAGTGAATATGAATCATTATATAAATCATTAATGACAATTTTTGTGTTAACTGGTGGTTCTTGATCACAACAAACTAATTTTGATTTATAAATTAATATTATGTGTAAAAAAAGGATTACAAAACCTTAAATAAGTTATAATAAATATATTATAGTCTTGTTCAACCATGAAAATATTTTCCTGACCAGAATTGAGGATGGTAATAGAAATTTAAAACTCTTCATCCTTGAATGTGATAAATTAACACATATTGGATGGTGTTTTAATTTCTAGTATAAATGAAGGGTCAAGGAGGGATGATGAAGAATTATTCCATTATCATCACAATATTACAGTACATGTAAGTTACGTATGTAATCATGAAATTTGGATGAATGGAGGTGAGGAAAGGAAAATAAAATAAAGGAACATGAAATAAAAGAAATGAAAAGAAAAATTCACATCTTGAAGTAATCTTCTATGAGAGCCTCTATTGTGGAAATATTTTGGACATTTACGAGACCAAGGGATGATGAACATGGGGGAGTATCTTGTGAGTATACTTGAGAAGAATTTAGGCAAGTCACAATTCTTGAGAAGAGTGTTGAGATGAGGGAGTAAGGGGTTATAGTGGATGAGAGGATGGTTTTCCCATTATTTTACTCATTATTTAATTATTTATCCAAATATATCCAATAGTTTTGAATCTTGTGACCAAGAACAGTAATATGTGCATCATATTTCAAACCACGTGTTCTTACATCAGACTTTCAACACCTATGAATCTTTAAATCATGAATTTTGTATCTATCATAAATTATCGTATTTTACTATTCACCTAAAATTGATGTAATTTATAAAAATACCAAAAATAATCTACAACCATTTTTTAGGGTGTATAATAAAAATATGAAGTCCATTTTTTCAAGACAATTTTCTTAATATGGGAAATTTAATTTTTTTTTAAAATCATTATATACTTGCCCTAAACCCGCAATCCATTCATCTCCACTCATTCACCACATAGAATTTCATTGCTTGGTCAGCTCCGAGTACCTCAACGACATGGACAGAGGGTGACCCTAAGTCAGGGAGGTTCTCTAAATTCATAGAGAGATCTTTTGTCTCGTTGGTGAACCGAACCCCCTTGCAAATCATCTGAAAAGGGATTACAGCCCACATTTCAACTTCTAAGGATGTTATTGCCGCTCGAATTGATCACTGCAAGAACTCCTTTATAGCTCAGATTTCACTTTTGAAAGGTACAAACCCCTGGAAATTGTCGGATCTTGTCGCGCATCTTTCCACAATTTGGTGTTTTTCTTGATTTCAAATGAATTTCAATTGGTCAGGGTAACTTCCATATAATCTTTCCCTCTTCAAAACTCAAATGTTGTGTGTGGAGCATAGGCTCTATTAACCTCAAGCCTGGAACTTTGCGGATTCATGATTGGAAATTGATCTTCTCCTTGAATGATTTTAATGATACGTATACTAAAGTATGGGTAAAAATTCATGTTATGAACTGGGTATTATGGCACCCTGAGATCTTGTTTGACATTTCTTCCGTGATTGGCGTTCCAATTAAAATGGATTATGCAACTGAAAAGGATATTTTTGGTCATTATGCATGGGTTCTGGTTGTAATTGATCTAAGTGCTGTATTGATTGATCATGTTGTTTTATCTACATCAAATGATGAAATTTTCGTAGGAATTGAATATGAAAAAAGGGAACCATTCTGTAAACTTTGTCAAATTTTTGGAAATTAAAATTTGCAATGTAGGAGAGATGTTATTTTATCTAATTGGTAAATTAAGGGACATGATGTGCTGCACTATCGACGAAAGTAGAAGCAGGATGTTATTCAGAAGGCTACTGATGAGCCTTTTGGTGGTTAATTTCCATACTGGACAGATGAGTGTTGTATAACCTGCTGACATGGGCAGAAGGATTGATGTTGAGGATCATTTACCAAGGGTTGATTCCACTCCACAAGTAGATGGAACAAGCTTGGATGATAACACAGAAGGATGTATTCAAAATGATGGAAGAATCTCTTTGAAGGATCCTCTGCTCAGAGGAATGGATGGTTAAATAAATGGATATGACTCAAAAGATAGTCAAGCCAGAAGGGAATGCTCAACACAAGAGGCTATAGATTACAGTGTTAGGCATGAGTTGCATTCCCTTAAATCGAGAAAAGGTAAGTTACTGATTGTTCCTGTATCTTTAGAGAAGTGTAAGAACAAAGGTCAAGATATAAATTGTAATAGATGTAGAGTGAATGGAAAGAATGAGGTGGTTTGGAAACCCTCTCCACTACAGGTCTCAGGTGTTCGCATTGACGCGCTGGCTAATGAAGGTACTTTGGTTACCAGCAGAAAAAAAGAGGGTGTGCATATCACTGACATGGAGGAGTTGGATAGGAATTGAAACTCTATTCCGAAGGATGGTATGAAGCCCATGCAAGATATCACAGCGACTCCTGAGACGGTAATAAGTAATGTTAATGTTTCAAATTCATTTGAGTTTCTTTCTTCTTATTTTAGTTATGTTGATTCAACCCCCGCCGCCACTACTTCCAATGTTGCGGACGTAGCTTATGATGATAAAGGTTGTGAATATATGTATGCAACATCTGGTAGGAGGGGCCTCCACTCCCACAGCAAAGGTGGGTTCCACCCTTACCACAACAAGAGTACCCGCTGTAAATTTTATAATTGTTATTAAATATTTATTACACACCAAAATACCAAGTCATAATTATTAATTCCTAAAATCAACTGTTTTGTTTATAAGTCATCCAAATTTTATTTATACTTTCATGGGTGTGGTTAATATTCATAAGGTTCATATTAATATTCATGAGGTTTCATTATTATTTATTATGGGTAAGATACTATTAACAAAAATATATGTAGATCTTATTAGACTCTAAATATTTTTCTGAACGCAACTGTGTATGTCATTTTTTCGAAATTCAAATCCCAAAGATGGGAAAATTACATTTATTGGATAGGTTATAACAAATTGGTGTTTTTTAGTGACTCAATGTTTCATGTACTCAATATTAACTTTATCTTCAAAAACCTTTCAGTGTTACAACATGATTATAAGGGAATATCTTTCACATTGTATAATTACAAAAGGATTATTTTCTAATGGACTATATACTATTGGATTGATTCCAAATCATACCAAGGATTTATTTACTATTATTTTTTAGTGATCCCTGTATATTTTTATGTTATGGTTGATGTGTGGTTGGTTTTTTTCTGAAAGGTAACAATTAAAAATTAGGATGAGATAATAGTTTTAAAATTAAAATTAAATGATATCACTGATTCAACCCCTTCCCCAATCACTAATACGTTCATCCTTCTATAAATCCAAAAATTTGTCACACATTTATTAACAATTATGTATTAAATTCAATAATTTTGGAATTAATTGCATTAGTCTTCATGTCTATTTTGGTTATATAGTTTTTATCATTATACAATGTTCATGGTTCCATAATTTTCAGAATTTTAATCATCATATTAATATCATATATATTCATTATTAATGACTTTAGAGTAGTCCATCAATAATATTAATTGAAAAATTAATTACACCATTCATGAAGATGATAGGTTGTACATACACATGAATGTTGTTACCACAAATCAATCGGTGGAATTAAAGAAAGTGAAACACCAATTTAACATTAAAAAAAATAAATATTGTATCATATATATCATTTATATTTGTTAAATATACCCTTATAAATATCCATATAGAGATCACCAAAAAATAAAATCACATCACCTCATGGAGGCGGTAGTCAATTCATATAAATGAGAAATGTTGTCATTTTTAATTTGATAGAAGAGAGGAAGGATAATAGTTATTTCATAATCATAATAAAAAATATTTGTATTGGTGTTAATGATGTTCTAATTTTATTATAAATAATGTAGATTTATTAGTTTCAAAATAGGAAAAAGAATATGGTGAGTTATGATTATTACACCTTTTTTGAATGATCTCCTATATATATCCTATTGAGGACCTTAGGTCTGGTATTTTTAGAAAAAAATCACTTCCAGAACATGGATAAGGGTTTCAATATTATAATTGGGTAGGAATTGGTTGGTCTGGGTTTCTCAATGTGGTGAAATGAATAAACAGATGGGATGTCCTTTTATAAGGGAGGGAAATGGCACAAATGAAATAAAAGAAATATATTAAAATATAACAAAGTAATTGTGAACACTAATTATTAAAAATGGATACATATTCACCAATAAAGTAGTATATCATTTAAATATAAAAATAAAAAAAAATGGATATTTTTATTTGGTATTTTAGACCTTATCATTTGGTTTAAAACCGTGGTTAACCTATTTTTACCTTCATTGTGGTAACATCTTTTTCAACCATAAAGGTTTATAAGTTTACATATAAGGTAAAAATTGGATGATAAATTGAATGAGATTACATTTTAAACTATAAATTATCCACTTTATAATCATTAATGGATTTTATGATTTTTAATTAAATTAATAATTTTTTGTCCACAAAATATCATTATAGTTTTTTGTCACTATTCATTAAATTTGAAATTAAAGACATGAAAGGAAATATGGAGTTAAAAAATACTTTATCACATATTTAATATGATATATTATTTTATAATATTTTTGGAATAATATCAATCACTCAAATTATATTACTTTTAATATTTTTAAAATAATTTATTTTTATTTTCTATTAATTGCATAAATACAATTTCGGCATTGCCTAATCATTTAAGGTAGTTATAAAATCAGTAAATTTTAAAAATAAATTGATATAACAAAATTAATTTTAGTAGTTACAAAAAGAGAATTTCAGATTCATTAAAAACTAGTTTTTATCCCAATAAGTACATAAAAGTGATGTTTTTTCATTAATAGAAGAAATCTAAACGGTAAATATCAATATAGAATTGGAACAGGTAGCCCTAATTTATTTTAAAATATCTTTTCAAAACGCATCAAAATCTACCTCTAGAAAAATAAAAATTTTAAGAAAATAAGAAGATTTATTCTAAACCAAGGATTTTAAAAAAATATGAGATAAATGATAAAAAAATTAACTAAATTGATAATATTTTAATTTAATTAAAACCATTCACCAATAGTGATCAATTTAATATAATAATATTAAAACACATTTCCCATATAAAAAAATCCTGAAAAAATATCTTTTATGTTCAAATGTTATTTATTTTAATTTCTAGCCAATTGATAACTAATGAATTGACCATAGTTTTGTTTCAAAAATTATATATTCTTATTAATACCTTTTAATTTTAATGTATAGGATTCAATACTCATATTGAAAAATTATTTCAATAGTATATCCTAGTTTGTTAAAACATGGCATTGTGTACGACACAAGGTGTTAAATAAATTAAAATTATTAAAAATGTAATCTATACAAAAATATGGGGGTGTTATAGGTGGGGTCCAATATTACCATTTAATGAAATTTTTAAGTTTTTTATCTGATATTTTTTCATTTCTCATATTTTACCCCATGGTTAAAAACATACCATTATGACTGGTTGATATGATTCCATTTCTATGAATTTAATCTCACCCATTTTCTATATTTTAGATTCATTATGACATGAGTTTTATTATATCATATAATATTTCTAGAAGATATTATAGAGGATAAAATTTATAGGGAAAAGTTAACATGGTTTTTGAAAAATATTTGTATGTTTTAAATCTCCAAGTCTCAAAACCTATCATTCCTTAGGTTATGTGGAATTTTGTGTGATGTGTTAATTAAATCACATAATTAATATAATATTTTTTTGTTTCGTTTATTTCTAAATAATATGTTAAAACCTTTCTTCTTAAAAAAATATAGATATTAAACATGAATAAAGAAAATCCATTTTATGAAAATTATCTTAAGATCAAACTAATTCACACCCATTAATTTAAATTATGATATCTGTATCGATAATAACCATTTATCTGATTAGTTCCCCCAACATTTGGATTTATTTGAATCTTGGGAAGTATTAAATATTAGGAATGTATTTTGATAGACATCACCCTTCAAGAAAGAATCATTCAGGCCAAATCTGTAAATATAGTGGAATGAACAACTAGTGCACCAACAAGGAGTAAACATAAGCAACCAAAATAGAAGTGGGATCAATAAGGATAAGGTATGAAACATTATACTCCTTCACCATGTCAAAAAAACTATCCAATTCCTCATATATTAGAAATAATCTTGATGGATATGGTGAAACAAATATAAGACTAGAGTATCTAGTTACTGTAGACCACCCATTTTACAATTACAGACCTAAAAAATAAAGTGGGACCTCTTGGAAACACCGTTGGTGAGATAACGATATAATGATTTTCAAACAATAAACTAAATTTATTATCAATCCTAAATAAAAACATAATGTATGTTACAAAAAACTGTCATAGTGGTAAATAACGTTCTCCTTCCAATGATTTTCTATATGAATTATGTGGTCTTCTTAAAAACACTCTTTCCAAAGAATGAAAATAATTAAGTGAAAAAAAAATATGAATTTTAAAAATGATTTCATCGAGGATTCCACTATACAATCCCTTTCCATAATTCTTCTACAAATATTCTCTTAGTTAAAGGAAACATTTTATAATGATATTTATTAATATATTATGGATAAATTTTTAAATAAACTATTTAACATTCTTCTCTTGGGTGTAGTTAAATAGATTCATCTTTAAACCAAATTTTTAAAAGGGTTTCATAGCCATATGTGATTATTGATAGTAAATAATAGATTCAACCTTTAATGGAATATTTCTTCCTTTATAAAAATTGTGATTTTGAATAAATGAAATAATCTTGGAATATTATTTATTCCTTGCATAATATGGGAGAATTTATTTTATTGATGGAATTTTTGATTTAAGTACTTATATTAATGTTGCATATCATTTGGTGTATTATTATTTATAGGATAGATAGAATAAACCAACATGAATTTTGGTACAACTTTCTAACTAAATCATAACAAATATAGATGTAGTGATTGAGGATGTCATTGTCTAAGTGAAAAATATCATATTCCTTATAGATATCTACATGATTAAGATAACGATTATTGAACCCGTGTATTTGATTATATCATACAAGGAAGTAATTTCCATATAATATAAAATTAAATCATCAATTTCCACAATGGGACACATTCCCCATAATTCAAAGGATAATAGATAATTATCAAAATCCTTGATTCTATTAAACACCCTGTCAAAGAGAACTGCAATATTTCTATTTATTTTCTAGTAGTGGAACATAAGGAAATAGAGAAAAAGTATTATATCATCTAACTATATTATTAATATTATTTAACTTATTCATTTATTGATTAATTGGGTTGAAATTCTTGTTTTTAGCACTGTTTGGATTTGTTAAAATGTTATTTTTCTGTTTTACTTGAATATTTCATTAATTAAAATGTACACAAGATTGTCGATGATTTTGAAAATAAAATTTACATTGAATATATTTTCATAGAGAATAGAATGATTATATAGATAGTGTTATTGACCTCACACACCCTGAATTTGACTCTCCTTTATGTGGTAATGTAATAGATCAACCTGGGTAAACACATAATATCACATAAACTATCCTACCATGAGTACTGAAGCCTAATCCTTATAACCATTGGCTGGAGACTCTCCCCAGGGTATCATACCATGAAATGTGGGAATTATTTCCAACTCTGAGACAAGTATTATAATATTAAATAAATAACTATTTTACAATACATTCTGAAAATAAATTATATATCAGAGAACTAGACCATAATGTAAAACAAAGAATAGTAAACAGAGTCCAAATAAAACAATAATGACAAAAAACATGGAACCTAATGAAACCCATGGGTCTATCTTCTCCTAAAAATTTGTCACCATAATCCCAACAACCATATGGGAAACAGAATTTAGTAGATTTAGATTCTAAAGGACACATGTTCCGTTACCATTTTCTTACAAAACCAAGACTACCAATGCTTAAAATAAAAGTTATTGTGTGAGATCATAAGTCCATTATGACACCACCATGAATCTATAAAATGTCAATCCATTTATTTCCATTTGTTCATTTTTAATTAAAAATCTTAAATACTTCTCGATGTATTTATTTTTCAATATAAAATCACAGATTAGTTTTCATTTAAAAAACCGGTCATATTTAGATAAACAATGTTATATGATGTCTCACATATCTAATGGAATAAAAATATGAAATACAAAGTGGCTCATCCTTAAATATCCATACCATGATCAAGTGTGAAAATAATCATACCAATAAACATATATGTAAGGAAATCCTATATCACCACATAAATTCCATTACATAAGGGATTACACAACTAAACCAATAAGACACACAAGAGAACACTAGATAACATAAATGACCCCAAATTTATAAGGACCCCAATCCCTCAAAACTAATACCACTATATTTTATGTAATTAAGAAAAACACCCCTAGAGATAGATTACACCACCAGGGCTCTTATGTGTTTACTTTTCTCACATTTACCACTAGTCTCCCAATGTTCATAATATCATATTTACTTTAAAAATTGTTATTTATTGTTTTATAAAATACATTCCAATAAATAAATAACCTCAAATATATGCTCCATTTACATAAAAAATTTCTATAATGATTTCAAATTTCTATATATTTTTTAAAAATCAATTAAAACACATCTTTATGGTGTTCCATCATTTAGTATTGATATTTTTGTTTTATATAAAATCCCTTTGGAAAGAAATTTGATATTGGAGAATTATATATTTCAACTCAAAAGGGTTTCAATTCATCAATTTCAAAATTCAATCCAATGTACTAAATAAGAAGAACTCTAAGATCACCATGGGAAAAAAATTTGATTGAGAAACCTATATCAATATTTGAAAAAATAATGTTTCATCCATAACCGTTAATGAGAGTGAATGATATTGTATTATAGAAAAGGTATTTCCAAATAATTTAGGGTCCATTCACTATGTACATGATATATCTAGTGATATAGTATCAATAGAGACACCTACCAAATGATCTATGAAAACAAAGGTGTTTCCCTAAAAGAATTATGTCCTAAAAAAGGACCAATATCTACCTTATTCTTAATAATGGTTTGAAATGAAAGGCCTCCCATAAAAATAATAAAATGGAACTTCTATAATTGAATATTGATTTATATTTTCCTAAGAAACTTTCTATAAAGTAATATGAATGAAATAAGATACATTGAAATTAAGCACACACTCATGTAATATTTTTGTCTAGAATCTTGATGAAAAACATTGTCTAGACACCTCTATGTGGATGATATGTAATTATCAACATAAATGAGAACAAATCACACATTTCAATAAATTTCAGAACCTTGAAATAAATATAGGGTCTTTATACAAAATGATGGTTGATGGAACATGATGAAGTTTAAAAATTACCCATACATATTAGTTCCCAAAGTCCTCTACCTTAAATGACTCTTTTATATGTAGTAAATGAACAAATCTCAAGAACTAGTCAATAATAATTCATTTCATATCAATAACAAAAATATTATGAGGTAGAAAAATAATAAATTGCATTATTGTATCATCTTGTTTCCAAGTAGTAAAGGGTAAAGGATAAAGCTACCCACCAGGTCTCAGTGGTTCAAAATTATTTTTTTGAAATGAAAGGCACCAAGTGTCACGACCCATCCTATGGGGCTTGTTACGTGGCAACCACAAGCCCACCTTCCATAGGCCAGGGGCTGGGGACTAGCACCAAAAGTCGTATTCCCTAAAACTAGGAAGGAATTTCATTTATAACCTATAAACACAAACAAACAAGCACACATCAAGAGACGAACACAAGTAAATCATATATAAAAAAGAGTGCTGAAAGTAAGAGGTCCAGAATACAATCCAAACAGTAAAGGTACCAGTAAAACTGAAATACAATACAACTGAAGAAGATAAAGACATCTACTAGTTCATCCTCCGAGGTTCCTACTTGAAGGGTAGGTACAGATCACCTCCTTAGCTCTCCAAGTCCGTTCGGATCCTCTGCGCACTGACACACCGTATTTTCCGCCTCCGGGCACCATCCAGTCTTGGTACATTCATCCTCAGTCAGTTGTTTTCATCGTCTGCACCAAAGACAACAAGGTGTGGGCATAGCTTGTGCAGGGTTGTGTATAACGATACTTAGTAGGGACCCCGAGACCCTCATGGTCTCACAAAATCCACAAGCATGAGAAATCAACTGACAACCCTTATTAGGTACGTATATTCCCATACATAAAACAAAGTTATCAATTATTCCAATCTCAATCATGAGGAAACACAAATTCCATCTCAAAAATCCCAAGCTCAACTTTACCCCAAAGGAAGAAGTACCCCAAAGGTATGTACCACATAGGTACACCACAAAGAAGAATACCACCAAGGTATTACCACAAAGGGAATGTACCACACAGGTACGAACTCAACTCACACCAGGTGTAACTTAAGTATAGTAGTAGATATTATTAGATGTAACTACCAATTCATCTTACTCTGTTAAAAGGCAGACCCACAAAGGATCGTATTACATCGTCAGACCGACACAGGATCCTACTACATCATCAATACATCGTCATACCCACACATGATCCTTGTACATTGACATTATGTCGTCATACCCACACAATATCATAGTATATCTCTAGTACATCGTCATACCCACACAAGATCCTAGTACATCTCCAGTACGTCGTCATACCCACACCAGATCTTAGTAAATCTCCAGTACGTCGTCTGACCCACACAAGATCCTAGTACATCTCTAGTACATCGTTAGACCCACACAAGATCATAGTATATCTTCAGTATGTTTTCAGTCCCATACAAGATCCTAATACATAGTCAGACCCACACAGTATCCTACTACATCTTTAGTATGTCGTTAGACCTAGAAATAATCTTAGTACATCTCCATTACGTAGTCAGACCCACACATGATCCTAGTACATCTCTAGTACAAGTTCATATCCACAAAGGATCCATGTAAATATCTAGTACATCATCAGACCCACACCGGATCCTAGTACATCGTCACAACCAGCTACAGGGTTCCCGCACTGGGCCTACTTGTCTCTGGGAGAGTCTTCTCATCAAGCTACTGGTCTATACTATAACTACCATGAAGTCCCATGAAAAAGTATCTCAATGTTATGCCATGTCATAGGGTTATCAATGCAACAGACATTGGGTCAATCAGATGCCCGGTATGTATGTTATTAGCCTTTTAGTTCCGAGGGCCCAGTAGGATTCATGCTCGATCCAACCCGACCATACCCCAACATTATCAGAGTCTTCAGTGGGGTATACCAAATAGATTGTCTCTCTCCATGGTTTCTGGCGCCACAGACAGTTCATAAAATGGATTCTCGATGCCAATGTTATGGTCAAAATAGAGTATAGGTTCGAAACTGGTCCAAGTACGGTCCAACCAATTTCGAGTCAAACTGGACTATGTTGGGCAGTCCGACCCGCTGGGAGGCCCAGATTGGGCAGCAGCCAGCGGGGTGGGGGTGGATGCGTAGGTTGTGGGTGAAGCGGGGCCATGGAGGTCTTAGGGCAGCGGAGGCCACGTGGGCCATGGGGCGGCAGAATCCACGATGCGGCGGAGGCCGAGGGGCGGCGGAGGCCGCATAGGCCGCAGAGCGGTGGAGGTCACGGGGGCCGTGGAGGCCGCGGGCGGCGCGGGTCCATGGAGTGGTGGATGATTTGGGGAGGAGGAGGTCGCGAGGCCGTGGAAGCCATGGGGCGGTGCGAGGAGGTGTGGAGGCCGCAGTTTGGCGGTGTGGTTGTGGTGTGGCAGAGGTCATAGGGTGTCGGTGGCTACGGGGGATGCGGAGCGGTGGAGGCCCTGGAGACTGCAGAGGCCACGGGGCGGCAGAGGTCATGGGGATCGCGAAGTCCATGGGGCAGTGTGAGGCGGTGCGAAGGCCACAGTCTGGCGGGGCGGTCAGGGTGTGGCCGGGGACGCGAGGTGGCGGAGGCCGTATGGGGGAACAGAGCGGTGGAGGCCACAGGGGCCGCAGAGGTGGTGGGCGGATCAGGGTCACAGATCGGCAAAGGCCACAATGTGGCCTAGTCTGTGGGGTGGTGCGAGGTCGTGCGGAGGCCGCGGTCTAGAAGGGCGGTCGTGGTACGGTGGGGCGGTAGTCCACCACGGCTGGCCGGATGGCCATCCGTCCTCTCCACACTGCGCGGTCACGCGGCATGCCTTCACTAGTGGTCGGTTCGGTCAGATGCTCTTTGTTCTTCACCGTGGCACAAATCCTCCTTCTTCCATCAGGAAGAACACACTATTCATGAAGAACGGTGGAGGGGTCGGGCCATATTTGTTTGGCCCGCACCATCCTTGTTAGAGCAGTAGAATGTGGCTCAAGGGGGATGATTCAATGTGATGGAAAAAAATTAACATTGATCAATTTAAAACACACCCCTACATCATTTGTTTGTTGATGTCGATAAGGAGGGATGAACGTTCTTCGATTGAAGACATCCCACATTGGAGGATGTCTTGAGGAAGAAGTCAAAGATGTTGGAGAATGTAGATGCTCTTCATTGGAGCAGCATTCTTCCTTGGAAAAGAAGAATTCCTCCAAGGTTCTCCTCTTCCAATCCTTTCTCCCAATTCCACCGAAAAAGAAAAGTGTCCAATATGTTGTGTTTCAACAATTTAATTTTTAGAAAAAATTTAAATTGATGTCATTAATTACGATGTGGTTGGTACTGTTAAAGTGGAAGGATACTAAAGGTTATCTCCCATTAAAGGGGAGTTTAAGTGTTGTCTCTATATTAGAGAAGAAGTTTAGGTGGTTCGGGTGGTCCCCACCCATAAATTCAAATTGGGACGTTTTGGAATCGGTGGTCCCAACCTCCATAACCCATGTTGAGGGGTTTCAAGAATAAAAATAAAATGTTAAAATATTTTTATTTTTATTTTCCCATAGAAAGTGAAAAAACTAACTTTCACCCTCGACCTACTACGTTCGATGTGAAGGTCTCCTAAAGAGAATACTGGCGTTGTGAGTTCAACAGTGCCCTCATATTTCAATTCTGAGTACCGGTTCAAAAGTTAGAAAATCAGGCTTGTACTATTACTGAATGTACCCGAAAAAATGTTCAGCAATTCATTCCGGGCACACCAGGCCTCTGAATCAGGCACCATCAATTTTCACAGACTCGTAAAATTCCCGTATATTTATAAAAATTACATGGAATTTTAGGATTTTTACACCAAGATAAAAATACCTCATTTAAACATTTCAATAATATCAACCCGTAATGATGTCTCAATTCATGGTACATTTTGGTAGCTCTGGGGTTTACAGAATGAATCACTCAACGTTCCCTCCTTATCAATTCCTTCCTCAAGTATATTGGAACAACCATCATACCTCATATGCATAGAACTCAACCAAGATACCATGAACACTCAACTGAGGTCTCCCCCACATAAAAAATCATACATAAATTTTAAAAATCTACATTCTTTTTCAGTTCAAGTTAAGTTTGATCATCCATAAATGGCCCTACCTAAGTAAAATATTAAAATACCTATCATTTATCTATTCCTTAAACCAAGAACATCTTAGTAAAAAATATCATCAAGCACCAATCTTCTACAGAATAATTTTCTTATAGTTTTTTACATTCTTCATAGATCATTCACAAATATATTCCCTTTTTTGGGGGCGTAGGAAATATCAAAATCAATAGTCCAAAGATACTCCCCCACTCTCATCCACCTCTAGTTATGATCCCTCTATGTCAATATATAATTCATATTATAATGGTGTGGATAAACGGGAAACATCTCCCTAAAGATTTAGTGATAAAAAGTCTTACTAGTGTGCATTGTTACCACCAACTCATGATCATGAATGGAATAGTTATTTTCATGTGGCAGTAACTGACGAGGGCCACAAGATACTACATGTCCTGACACCATCAGATTAAAAACCAAACCCACACCTGAGGAATCATTCTAAGAATCCATACTAACACATATCTATGGGAGAATCAAGATTGGGGTTAATATCAATATCACATTCAACTCCTAAAAATATATCTTTCAATGTTATCTACAAGAAAAATATGAACCCTTTTGGTTCAACTCTATCATTGGGGATATATGCCTGGTGAATTACCAAAAAAGTACACCATTAGTTCCATTTTAATCTAATTACTCCCTAAATATGTAACATATTTCTAGGAGGATTCTAGGATATCACATCTTGAAAATTATTAGGGTCAACATCAATATCCCTTAAATTAATCTCAAGGCCCATAACGTTACCCAACATAAATAAAAAACATCTAGATAGATTTATGTTCATATGATGTTTTATTATAATTCCATTGACATTATTTAAATTCTCAGCATTATCCTACACCAATCTAGAGTGTATACAAATAACACCCCCAAATACCACTGCATACTAATCTATGAATCTATAAATTATCCAATTATTTATATCCTGAATAATTTCTTGAACTTTTATTATGGAAAAATTGAATATCTAGTTACAAAAAAATCCCATAATAACTCCTTGATTCTTTATAAAGAACATATTTATCTCAAATCCTCAGTTAATGGTACCAAGATGTCAAATAGATTTTATAAAACCATTCGAATCTATTGATTTGATCAAAATGGCCCTCAATCCTAGCCATGGGATTTTTCTTATTCACTCTCAAATGGATGAGTTTTTATTAATCAACACAATGTCAATGAATCCTTTCAAAATTTTGTGAAAGAGATTTATATATTCTTATGGAAAAATATTAGGAAAAATATATGCATTGGGTCCAATATTGATAAGGTGAATATTTAATTTTCTCAATTTTGTGATTTTCTATTTATTTCAGTGGTTATAAAATGGTTTTATTCCCTAGAAGAATGTCTACTGATAACTCCATATCCCTTATTGGTGGTAACCTAGAGAAATTTCGTGAAAAATGTCAGTATAAATAGTCACCACCCTTGGAAGAAGACAATAAAGCTGTAGATCAGCAACATAGGGAAATAAATCCAACAATTGGCATGACACCATCTCCACACTAGGAGAAATGGTACATAATCATCCTAATTGTGGATCCGACTCACCCGAGAAGACATGAGTGACTCCATTAGGATAATTAAACTTTACCTAAAGCTTATATAATTTTATTTGAATTTGATTTCTAATAACCAAATACTTTCCTATGATAAGATTAATGATAGTAGGACAATGATCTAAAATGTAACATATGGTTTACTAGTTAGAAAACACCACCTAGAAATTGTGATATTTAAATCCATACAAAAAATTAATTCCCAAAGGAGTAGAAAGTGGAATCAATAATTGTATAACCTATCATTACAAGACTAACTAATCAGTCATCTTGGATGAGATATAATAATGAGTAATAAAAATATCTATTAAATCAATACCCATAAAAGATGTAATAAACACAATAACGCTAAAGATAGTTGGTCTTAATTTTTACTCCACTAGTGAACACTCCACTACATATAGACATCTATCCTCATAATTTGCTATATTTACCACCTAATAATCACTATAGGCATAAGGTTGAGATCCCACCCTTGTTTTTACATCTATTCTAAATTGATTTCCCTTAGTGAATGTCATCTGAATCACTTCACTGAGGTTTCCTCTCAAATAAGTATTGAACATGACTAGATTTTACAAATTTATGAGACACCCTAGGCCTAAAGAAACACTATAGTTCAACCTAATATGCCCCCCCAAGATGTCCTTCAAAGAAGGATCAAATTTTGTTTCCCGTAATCATAGGCTTGTGAAAACTGTCAGGGTATCTACATAAAAAATATAGGAAATATTTCACCTTGAAAGGAAAAAAAATTATCACACGGATAAAAAGAGTAAGATAAAAAATAAATGTTTTATAGAGGATAAAAGTTACATAACCATGAGACACACTAAACCATGATTAAGACTATGCCCTGAAAAAACCCAAAGGAAAGAAGGAAATTGAATCTCCAAGTTACTATATTTCACCATCAAGCCAAGAAACTATGATGGTGATATCAATTAAGAGGTTACTTCATGCCACATGACACCCATCCATTCATTATTATCCCAAATTACTAAAAATAAAAACACCCAATGAAAAATTAGGGTTTGACCACTAAATATCAATAGTATAACACCAAATAATATATATAAAGTCTATATCTATGAAGCTACTATTTCTACATCTAAAATAAACTACTTTAAAAAGTAATTTAAAAAATACTATTTTAAAAAACATCCATAATTTATTTTTAAAAAATTTCATGTTGACATAAATAAAAATATAAAAATTACATTAAGGATAACATAATGGAATAAATGTCATTATCCATCAAAATACAATACGAAAAAATCTCACCAATCAAACATAGAATTATACCATGTTGTATAAAACCAATAATATGTAGGATCATAACAATGGGAATAAAAACTCAAACATATTACGGTAAATTATTCTAGAAATACCATTATATCTATTGATTTCAATTCCTACCACAATCAATTAATATATTACAAATAACTCCTAGTGGGAACACATTCCCCAAGGTTTTCATTAGTCCATAACTCAAAGAACCCAAGGTTCCCACTATGATATTCTTGTGAAATTTTTTGAAAAACCTATCTCACAATTTGTATAACATTTTTACAAAAAATAATCACCACTCCCATTATTGAAAATACATTTTAGAGTAAATTTCATATTTGAGGTATTTCATTTAATATATAAAGTAAATTATCTATTTCTAAAAGGAAATAATTATTAAAAACCATTTCCATGACACCCAATAATTTTAACAGACAAGACCTATAAGATATGATATTTTTATAAGTACATCACTATTTTAGTTTTTTATTCGATCCATAGATTTCTAGTCTTGTTCAATGATTGAGTTCCTTTAATGGGTGAAATGACATAATGTTTTAGGATATATGATTGTTTCAATTAATAAAGACTATGTATAAAAGGGATAAGTGTTTCATGGTTTCTGGGAAATTTAATAATCATTAAAGGGTTTTAAAGATGATTAAATGTAATGTGGGAAAAAGACCCATCTGCAGAACATTTACCCATAGTGTTAATGGATTATATTTTGTGTATTTGTTCATGTGTTTAAATAAAATAAATCTAATCAGATGGGGTTTTGAGCATATTCTATAAAACAATTTACACAATGTGTAATCACATTACACACCATGAAATCATTCAACATGATAGTTTAAAGTTGTTGTGTTGATAAATTTCATTGTAATTCACCATATCTCTTATCTTCTTTACCTAAGGAAACCCTCAATGCAATTTTTGTGAGAAAAACTCTTTTAAAGATGTCCCATTTTTGTGAAAAATATTTGGTAAATATTCTTATCTATGTGGTTATATTCTATCTTTTATTCATCCAATAATTATAGTGTAATACTTTTACTGTGTGCATTTTTATTTTTATATTAATCAATATTGATCTAAGTTCCTCTTTGAGTTCATCTGCACATTCTTCCTCATGGGTGCTTTCTATTGGAACAGTTGTTGGATCATCTATTGAAGTTACATGGCTTAAATCATAACCCAATGGTTTTAGAATAGATATTTTTTTCAATATTTTTATAGGGCCAATATAACATGTGGAAAAATGAATTATATAATGGTTGGGATAATTTTTTCAATTATATTTTTTCAATTGGCTTCTATCCTGGAATATTTTCTCTCGTTGTTTGAGAAAACCTTGAACATAATTGAATTATATAATATATTAATTTTTATATAGCATTATATGATACCGTGTATTATTTCTTGATATATAATACCTAAGATGTGTAATTTTTATTATTAATATATCTTTTAATCAATTGTGATTTAAATTTGAATGTGCTAATTGAAATATAAATGTAAAGTGTCATAATTAAACATTGAGGTATATGATTTAATTTTGTCATATATGTGATGTATGACAAGACTTTTAGTCCATGTTGAAATACTTATATATCAAGCTCAGTACTAGAACATGCACACTTATATGGTATAATTATGATATTGAGCCGGCTCAGTCCAGTTCGATATTGTAATCCCTATAGAGAGAGAGCTATGCCCAGTACCTTGTGTAATTCATATAGGTCATCGACATGGTTGTTCTAATTCATATAAAGATTTGACCTAGGTTATTGTGAATATATCACGGTTATATAGTGGTGGTTGGCATTGTCATAAGAGATGTTCTGAGATGTTTTGATAGGGAATCGATGTATTTTTTTTCCTTGGTTATATGTTTGTGGTTGATATGGTCCTGAAGATATTCCGTGATATATTCTGGCACAAAGTCAAAGAAGGTTATTATTGTATTTTATATATTATAGAATTAATTAATACACATGATTATAACATTATTTTATACAATTATAATCAGATTGGTTAGATTATACTTGGGTGTGTTGGCCTGCTGAGTTATACTGATACCCTATTCTGGCCGCCGTTTGGTTCCCAAGTAGATTACATGTATGTCTGTTTGGAAAAGAGAAATAGAGCATGTAGTTTATTATTTATTTGATGGATACTCTAGTGTTTGGAGGTGAGATTGATGTAGGATTTGGAACCATGGACACTTATGTATTTATTTTGGTCTTCTAGTCTTTTAATGATATTGTTTCTTGGAAAGACATTTAGATACATTCACATACTTCATTATAATAATAATTTATTGTTTATTTTATTATTTAGTGGGGTTTTATTGATTTCTTTCTATATGTTTGTAATTTCATTAATTTCTTTTATATGGATAATTTTATACTATTATGACACTTTCTACTAGGTGGTATAGCCTCCCAACTATACATTTCACACCCCCACTGCTTGTCGGTAGCCTTTGTTATACTAGGAGGTGCACTTGAGTTCTCGCAACACACCCTTTTTGGCCACGTGAGTGAGTGAAATATTAGGGGATGTTAGAAAGTAGTATCAAAGGATCATGTTTTAATTTCTTTTGTTTTACTATTAATGAATTGTATAATGGATACTAGGATGTGTCGAGACATAGTAATGAGTTTTTTCATGAGAGTATCTAACTCGTGTACAGGGAAAATCTAAGTACCCACAGATGGATTTTTTTTCTTTTGTGGTGTTTTTGTTGTAGATGACATTACATCACCTTGTGAAATTGAAATTTTGTGTGAGGATGTTGTTTTATAATGGTTCTATTTCTTGAGATTCTTACTCGTGTCCCAATATGATGCAATATGAGAGTACATGCATCATAATAGGCACATATAGATATACTGACATGCATTATTTATGATAGGGGATTATCTATTTTTGATTGTGATATATACTTTCCTATTGAACCATGATATGAGATATATATTTCACTGGATGTCTCGAATAAACTGACATGTCATTATAAAACACATTAAATCCATGTTTATTAATACAAAGAGTTAGTGGTTCTCTATTTTAGTCACGAGTTGTGGTTAAACTTGTTTCTATCTAGTTCTCTAAGGTGTGCAATTGTCTTGTAGTGAAAATTTCTCCTCATCAATATTAAATTGATTATCAGACGAATGGAAATTAGAACACTCTTATCGTATCCAAACCAGAGATTCCTATAGTTCTTGAGGATCCAATGGACGTTTAGCTTCTTAAAAAAATCTTGAGGATCATGAGATATATGGAAGGGGGTGTTTTTACAACTTCATTGATGTAAGAGATAAAAAAGTAGTTTTAGCTGCAACATCCTTCAATGTTTACTGGGGAAGTAGGATCCCAAGTAGCTGAGTTTTGGATTGAGTTAGTCACAAAAATCATCAGGAAACATGAGACAGCCAAGGATAGAGGGGTGAATCTTGCTGCATATATTCTACTTGAACCATCCATGTGTTAGTGTGATATTTTGGAGGATTTTGGGAAGTAGATGATCTATCATGGAAGGAATTACAGATAAAATTCCATGTCCATTTCTATCCCAAAACATTGAGGTATTATAAATCTCATGAGTTCATGAATTTGATGTAGGAGGGAATTTTAGGGATAAACAATACAGAATCATTCAACAAACTATAGTGCTTTGCGCCAAAAAATGAAGCTAATGATATCTCCAAAGTAAGACATTTTCAGTATTTTCTTCTCTTTGAGATTTGGTTGTAGGTAAACAAATTTTTCTCAATCATCTTTGATTATGTGATGAGCCTTAATCTCATTATATAAAGAAATTAGAGTGATTCCCATAGAAGTGGATGAAATTACCTAAAAGGGAGATTTTGGTGTTCTTCATCGTGGGGAATGTAGCATCACTATGATAGATTTTGAAAAGTTAATTGTGAGTAGAGAAGTTAGGGAAGTGGATTGACATTTCAAAAATGTGTTCCATTCCAATGCTATATGTGTTGAAATGTTATCCACATAAACCCCAATTTCGTTACACCACATTCTAGCATCTTATTTATAGAATATTGGGTTATCATTATAGGTTCTGAATGAAATTTTCATAGAAACCCAGTTGAAAGGGATCAGAATAAGAACCTATGTTGGGAAGGGGCTCAGCTATCTCTCAACAAGTTGGTGGATGGAGTTCCATTAGCCATTTCTGCCAATTTTGGGGACATGGTACACCAGTGAATGAGTTGATATACAACGCAAGGGAAATATCTCAAGGTAGTAAGATAGGATCCCATGGAATTGGGACTAGTCAACTGGATTTTATGTAGGCTATTCTGGATATTCTAGATGTATGACCACCTACCATAAGTGGTACAATTCTTATGTCAACTACGATAGTTTTTTTTATACAAGAGCACCACATATTTTTATAAGATATCTTTTTCAAATG
This sequence comes from Viscum album, assembly GCA_963277665.1. Classification (NCBI taxonomy): domain Eukaryota; kingdom Viridiplantae; phylum Streptophyta; class Magnoliopsida; order Santalales; family Viscaceae; genus Viscum; species Viscum album. The sequence continues at coordinate 1,751,112,187 of OY728126.1, forward strand.
GTTTGGTCTTGGATTTGGAAAGTACAAATGGTGCTCTTACCCTTGAAACAACATTGGGAGAGTTATTAGAGAAAATCAAATGTTGAAAGGCATTTTATCTTGATATTGGTGGTTACCTTTTCTTTTGGTAATAGTTCTTGTCAGGTATGACATGTTATGAATTTATTATGGGGTTTTATAGTTTATTTATATCCTAGGATCATATTGACTATAATAGGAGAGGAGTTAGATTTTTTATCTCTAGAAGTATGCATCCATTTTCACCAATGTTAGTGGGATCTTCAGGCTAGTCATATATGTGTAATTCAGTGAATATTTGTTTTTATCACATCTTAGATAGTGGGTAATTATCCCATTAATGCTGGAACACAAATATATACTTTTCCTCTAGTGGTAGATCATTTTGTAGAAATTTTCCATAATGATTTCTATGGGTTATTTTCTGAGTAAAATATTGAGTTCATTATTGAGTTGAAATAATGAGAAGATAAAGTTTCTATCTCACCTTACAGAATGGATTTAGCATATATTTAAGAGTAGAATATTTTGTTTGATTATTTTTAATCTAAAGGATACATATATCCTAGTACACCTTGTTAGGGTTTCCAGGTTCTCTTTTCTAAGAATTATGATGAGTCCTTGCGCTAATGTGTGGATTACTAGAGGTTGAACTAGATAATAGTCAAGAAACAGAACCATCTTCCCCAAATTGATGACATTTTCGATTGTTTGAGAGATGAAAGTATCTTATCTAATAATAATTTGTGATGAAGTCACCACCAGCTAAGTTTGAGACTGTGAAACATATCCAGATCTACCTTTAGGAGTAGGTACAACTTGTATTAGTGCACAGTGATTCCATCTGGGTTGATTAATGGAACATAGGTATTTATGGATGTAATGAATAGTATCTTTCAACCATTTTGAGATTTTTTTGTCATGTTTTTTATGATATTTTAGTATACTCGCATTCAATAGACAATCATCCCAAACATATTGACATCAATAAGGGTGTATTGAGAGATAATCATATTTACCCTAAGTTAACAAAATACATTTTCTGAATGAATAATACGCACTTCATGGGACATTTAATCTCAAAGGAAGTTGTGTTAGTGGATCTAGAGTAATTTAAAGAAGTGGTATCTTGGGAATAGGCCAGGAAAATATGTTATATTCAAATAATCATGGGTTTAGTTGGTTATTATGGACTCTTTATCCAATATTTCTTCCACGTAGTAGTTTTAATATATAGGATGAACAAGAAAGTAGTGATGTTTTTTTAGTTTCATGTTAGAATGATATATTTTTTAGGATATGAAATGAATGATGAACTCAAAACCTATCACCACTTTACATATTCTTGTCAAAACAAATACCATGCACTACGATAGGTCCATATTTGGAATAATAGCAGTTCTAATGAAGTCTCAACAAGTGGTTTCTTATGGATCCAAGAAGCTGAGACCACATGAGAGAAATTACCCAATTCATGATATGGAGTTTGTAGCAGTTGTACATTCCAAGAGGTGGTAGAGATATTATCTCATGGGTGAGAGGTTTTTGGTATAAATATACTATCAGAGCCCTAGGTACATCTTCTCTCAGTGAGACCTAAAACTTTGGTACAGGAGTATGGTTGTGTGTCTATAGTATTTCAACATTGATGTAGATTATAAACTACAAAATTGAATTTTTTTTTCCAAATATATGCCCAAAAATACATAAGAAACAGTATTATGAGAGTCTTGTGATGAGAATACGATAATAGACCTTTTTTAGACATGTATCAGGTTGTTCAAGAGTCTCTAATATTGGTATCTCTAACTTAAACATATAATATACTAATTCCTTTGGAACATATTAAGAAATATAGTTTTTTTGATTTGAAGGTTTTAGTTATTATATAAATGTTATATGGTGGGTAGACATGATCTAGATGGTCTCTTGCTAGTGAAAAATCACCTATTTTCCATGTCTGAGTGTGGGTTTATATGGTCCTACATGAGGAGATGATGAAGGATTTTAATTCTTCTAGATGGTCAGTGCATTAGGGATTAACAATTTTATATCATGATATTTATATATTGTACCAGTGGTGGATAATGAAGATGTATGTGGCAATAATCATGGTTATATGGTTCAATTTTCTAAAGGTGAAAGCTATGAATCCGAGTTCATCTAGGATTTTTCATCCTTTTCCCATTCATGAGTTGAAATTGAATTATTTCATAATGGATTGTATAATAGGATTACCAAATACAAACCATAAGAATTACATTGTATGTGTTTTTGTGGATCGACTAACTAAGTTATCAATCTACTTTCATATTAGGTAAACCTTCACATTGAATAATATTGGAAGTCTTTAAATGGGCGAGGTGGTTCATTTTATGGTATTTTAAGAAGTATCATTTTGGAAAATGATTCCTATTTCACATTTTATTTTGAGACAGATATTTAGAAGGCTTTTGGATTGAGGGTCCTTTTGATCACAAACTATAGTCCACGGATTGATGGTTAATCTTAGTAGTCTATTCATGTTCTGGAGGATTTGTTATGAGCCTACGTTGTGGATTTTTTTGTTTTATCGAAGAAATATAAGGAACTCATGGAATTTTCCTATAATAATAGCTTTCAAACATCGATTCTAATAGATAATTTTGAGAATTTGTATGGAAGATCACACTATTTTCCTCTTTGTTTTCTAGAGGTATGTGAGAAAAAATTTGTTGGGATAAGTGTTAAGATAAAGGAATATGAGCAAATTCAGTTTATTAGAAAGTGGTTGTTGACCACATTGTGTATGAATAAATTATATTCTAACCATCATAGATAACAAATGAAATTCAATGTTGGTCAGCATGTTTTACCTCGAGTGTCACCTAGGTTGGGGAAATGTCGTGTTAGAAAATAGGGAAAGATATCACCGAAGTTTTTCTGGCCATTTTAGATAGTGGAAGGGGTCATTTAATTAGTTTACTATTTATCCCTTCAATAGTGATACTGTTCTATGAACGACATGTTCTTTGTGTGGAAGATAAAGAGATATCATCCAAATCCTTTCCATGTGATAGACATAGTAGACGTTGAGGTTTCTTTTGATGCTTCATTTAAGGAGAATTCAATATTAGTTGTGGTTAATAGTGAGAAATATCTTCGGGATAGGATTATAATTTTATTTTGGTATAGTGGAATAATGGGGATGTTCAGAAGGAGACATGGTAGAGGGAGTTTAATATGTGAACATATTGTCTAAACTTCTTTCCTAAGACCTCACAGTGATGCTTGGAGCATCTCGAAGATGATATTTTTTATTCTTGGGTGGTTTGAAGCTCTCTTCTTTTTCTAGGTATGACCCTCTTTGTGTATTTATATGATCCTTGGTTTTCAATTCTTGTCTGGAGACAAGGAGTATTTATTGGGTAAAATGAATTAATGTTTGGGGATGTGTTCTTGTTTTAATTGATGGAGTCCAAATGTAAATAGTTAAAATGTTTAATAGAATCTTTTAATGTCTAAAAGATCTAAAGGGGGTTTGGATTGTTTAATGGGAAAATGTTTTGAAAACCCTTCATAAAAAACTAATAACACCTTGTAAATGGATTACATGACATCTTATTATCATGGAGTTTTAATAAAATAAATCCAAGGTGACAATTTTTTATAATATTCTATTAATAGTACTAACATTATGTGTAACCAAATTACACACTATTTAATTCCCCGCCCTTCTATATAAAGCATTATGGGAAATTTAATTTCATTTTAATTCACCATATATATTCTCTACATGACCTAGGGAAACCATCTAGGTGATTTTTTAGTTCAAACAATCATTTTAGAGGTCTCATTTGTGTAAGAAATCATTGGTAATAATTTTTTGTTAGGTTCCTCTCTTATATCTATTATTCTTCCAACCATTAGTATGTACTCCATTGACCATCTTCAGTGTTGGTTTTGATCTTGACCAGTTTTGATCTAGGTTATTCTCTCTAATCATCCACGCCTTCTTCCCCATTATCTTTTTCCATAAGATGCTCTGTTGGATCTTTGGTTAAAGGTAGGGGGTCTAAATCATAACCCTATAGTTTGATAATTTCCATGACTATGAAATATTATGATAGATCCAAAATTAAATTAACCTAAATAAATTAAATAATTATTTGGATTATTCCATGAATCTCTTCATTTTCAATTGGATTATGACCTAGCTTATGGCTACCCATTGGGTGAGAATACTGAAAACATAAATGAATTGGATAATGTAAAAAGGTGTGTCTAGAATGAATTGAAACATTAGATATGTTCTTGATATAGAATATCTAATTTTTGTAATTTTACTTTTTGATATAGCTATTAATAAATTGTTAATTAAATTGATAATGGTAATATAAAGATAAATTACACAATTTATAACCAACCATTGAGATATATGATTTAGTATTTTGATATACATGTTATATGAAATGAATTGTGTTCCATGGTGAAATGAGTGTATATCGGTCTCAGTCCGGGAACATGTAACCTTATATTATAAAATGATAATACTGAGATAGATCATCCTTATATCATGTGGTAATTCTTATAGTGAATGGGATATTCTAAGTCTCAGGTTTTAATGCTTATAGGGAGTTGACACAAATATTGTAATCATTATAGGGAGTTTACATAGATTATTATGAATATACCATGAATATATGGTGGTGTTTCGGGTGTTCATAAGACATACTCTAAGATATTCTTGAATTGATCTAATATAGGTTAATTTATCTTAGTTATATGGTTCTAGTTGGCATAGTCGTAAGACATGCTCGGAGATATTCTCACACCGAGTTGAAGTAGGTTGTTATTGTATTTCATTAATTTTTTAATAAATTAATACACTTATTTATCACATTATTACACACACATATTATCATACATTTTAGTTTATACATGATGATTTCATCCTACTAAGTTATACTCATAAACTATTCAGGATGTCGTTTGGTACCCATATAGATTTTGTGGATGCTTGTTTGTTCAGGTCAATGGACCTTATAGTTGATTGTTTTCTTGCTGGATCAGATGTAGTTTGTAAGTGGGACCGATGTGGGTTTCAAAATTGGGGACTCCTGAGTCTTTATTTTGGTATCCTATTATATTACTTGAATTATTTCCATCATTACATTTATATAAGTTCCATAACGTTATTAAATTAATCCTTTATTATTTATTATTTTATTCAGTCAAATTTTGTAGTAGTATTCCAGTATGATTAATATTTTATTTATTTTTTTAAGGTTTATTTTCTACTAATATTACACTTCATAATAGCGTGTATAGTCTGAGCACTATACATTTCACACCCCTAATACTAGTCAATAGCATCTGGTGTAAGGGTACGTATGCTCCAGGTTTTATAACCAACCGTTTTTCCCCAATAGACATTTATATATTTGGGGATGTTACAAAAACAATTAAATTTACATGAATATTAAGTAATTAATGGGTTATCCCCATTATAAAGAGTCATGTACCCTACCAATAGAGGAAATCTAGATGTATTCAAGAATAATTATTTTATTTGAATATATGTCATCCTTACAAGCCTAGATTCAAGAGAAACACCATCAATTATCTATAGATATCAAATATATAATCAGCACACTATTAAAAAATTTACAATGCATGGATAAATTATGATATCAATGGAAGATATAAAATAGAAGAAAAGATTAATTTTAAAAGAACATATACTTCAAAGATATCCATCTATATCTATAGGGATTCGCCATTAAACCATAGGTAAATCCTCTCAGATCATTACGGAGAGGCTAGTTTAAGCATATGGGGAATTAAGAGGGGAATAGATGTTAAATTGAGCAAGTTAATCAAATTAATTTTCCATTTTATGATGATTGGATGAGTTCACATGGTTTATATGAAATATGAGATAAAAATTACATTAACTATGTTTTAACCACTATCACATGAAGCTCTAGTCACACAATTACCTAGTTTGAACTATACAGTTAGAAAAAATTCTTAATCCATGAAACTACCAATAGAAAAAACATAAACAGCATCATTTTTTTATGTTCAATCACATTATTATAAAGTAAATCATCAAACCATTAAAATATCTCCTTGTAATTATATATCATTCCACCTCAATTACCGCGTGGTTAGTCCTAACCATTCACATGGAATATTTTCTCCAAATCAATAATTTTCTAACCATTTTCTACCCAAATCCACTAGAACCTAAAAATTGAGAAACTAGATTAAAATCAAAAACACCAATGAAACAGAGGGTGTCACATTGGGTACTACATTACAATAATGTTTCATGTGTCCCTTTTTTCATCACTATAAACATACCACCAAACACTTCCCTAATATTTGATTCTCATTCATGATACCACCTTAGCGCTAGAAAATGCACTTCTTTTTCCAACCAATAATGTAAATCTTGATACCTACCACTATCACTAATTATCTAAAGGATCCTATCATCCCAGCTAGGATCGCATCATTTATAGTTTCCTTGTCTATAACCTCTTCATTGGTTTGTAGGCACATAAGAATAAACATATATTTTATATATCCCCATAATAATATTTCTAACATTCATTCTCGGAGATAATAATTGGAAAAAATATCTAGGGATAGGAACACCAACTCAACAAACCATGTAGAATACTCCATGATATAATGATATCCAAACTCAAAAATAAAAAAATGAATTTCCCTCATTTCTATTAGTTTATCGATAAATAAATGTTTATTTGGGGACTTATTAAATGTAGTCCATGTGAGATCTTCATGAAACTTGGATTTTTAAATATAATTCAACTATTCCTTTTTGGACCATCAATAATATAAGTAGCGATCTATACAATGGAATGTTTTGGATTTTTGAAAAAACTGGAAAATATTCTCAATTCACTTGACACATTATTCATTATCTTGTGGACCCTTATTGACATAAAATATATAGAAATAAAGATTAGAAAATTCTAAATCATTTTCCACCATCCATTTCATTTAATGATAGTGTGTTTTTTTCATAGACCAGATCATTCAGATGAATATTTCCCTCAAAACCAAGTTAGATGGAGGATTCACATGTTGGGATTACTCGAAATCTTCCACCCTAATATTCCATATTTTTCTTCTAAAAAACATCATATTTAAAAAATAAGAAAGAAACTATTTATAACTGGGTTTCATTCCTTTTTTAAAAAAATTAAATTACATAATATAAGGGGGTAATACTAAAAATAATGATACTAGACAACAACAGACTCCCTATGGAAACATGAGGCTTGTAGTGAAAGTTGGTTGTCTATGAACACCCCCATAGTACCTCTTGAGTTTTTTCTATCCAACAACAAAACTAAAAATAGGACCTAAATAAAATAATGTGATACACAATCCATAGAATATGGTTTAATATACACATGTCCCTTATATCAATTTGTAATATATCAACTACGGACAACCCATTAGTCAACTAAATTGGCCCTCAACAAGAACCATTGTGTGTTTCTGATCACCATGGGACAACAACATGCTTCAGGGGATCAAATAAGAAACTTTGAAATTATTTAACCCACAAAATGAAATATTATAAGATTACAAATTTTATTATTATATAATATATCAATAAATAATTATATTTCAATGAAAAAACCCATAAGTTAAAACAAAACAATGGTAAACCAATGTATAAGAAAATAATAGGAATACAAAAAAATGAAACTCAAAACAACACATGGTTCCATATTCTCATGATAATTTTTCACCAAAATACCATTACATTATAGACTCTCCAAGATCTAAGAGAGACTTTATCTACATGACACTTTTCCTATGACCAATATCCAAAAACGTCAAGGCTAAAACTCCCAAAATAAAATTAAGGTGTGGTTTCATTATCCCAGCTAGATACCAATAAGAATATATAAAATTTATATCCATTTAAATTCATTAGTTCTTGTTTAAAATATATTAATAAGACATTCCTAGATGAAATTATTTTCCAATATAAAATCTTCCTTCGATTTCTTTTCAAAATCATTTCTTATTTAAATAAAAAACAAATTTTACATATCACATATCTAATAGCCTAAACGAAGGAGATAAACTATTTTCAAGCAAAAATATCCACTAAAATATGAAGTGGGAAAATAAGAATATAAATATAGATTATTATAATTTAATTTCAAAGAACCATAGGAATTCGATTAAAAGAGGGTATACACAACTAATAAATAAAGGAACATATGGGAAAACTAGTAAGAATATGTGAATCCAAACATTTGAGAACCAAATTTCATTTGAAAGGATGCACCTAAATTCCATTAAACTAAGGGATCCTCCACAATTTTTGGATTAATTTACCAGGGATTAAATTTTTTATCTTTTTCTCGTAACCCAAAGTTTACCAACGTGGGTTATATGATATTTTAAATTTTAGAAACCAATATCATGTTTCAATAAACATATTCCATTAAAAAATAAATTTTAAATTCATACCCACATTTTCAAAAAAGTTATCTATAGTTAAGAAATTATAATCCTATTACATGATAAAAAATTAGAAAACCAACATTGAGGAATTATCTCATTTAACAATAACATTTGAATTTTCAATTAAAACGCCTTTGAAAATAGTTACATGGTCAAACAAATAATTTCACCTCAAAAGAATTTAAATTCATCAATTTTATAAATTTAACTGAATTACTAATTCAAATGAAATCTATGATTTCCAAGGGAAAAACCATATGATAGTGACACCAACCTCATGATTGATCAAATCAAAATTTTCTCCTTAATAGTTGACCAAGGGACTGAGATCAGATCCTAGAAAACATCGATTTATATAAAACAATCTCATGTCTATATTTTGGTTTTAGATCTTGTCATCTAGTCTCAATCAACATCAAATGGATGGATATGAAGAGAATTAATGTATTAGAAAGTGTTTTCCAATTGGATTAAACCAAAGTAATATTGAATCCTTCAATTGGACTAATTATTCACCACCTGGGAGAGGAGGAGCGATAACATTTCAGCACAAATTCCCTAAATAATGATAAATTAAATTAGGGTTTTGAAGGTCATATTAAAGGATATAAGAAACCATTCATGAAAATTTATCTCCCACCCATAACATACATGATTTCTAGGGTATCATCATTTAGCTATTGGGCCTCACTAGCTAGTTGATGAAACCTTATGACATGTCAGTGTCTTAATGGATACCAATAACTAGCTAGTTACCTCCACTGTCTAGACAGTCACCACCTGCTACTACCAACTATCAAAAATATATCTCATTAGATATGTATGGCCCAAAATTCAAATGGGTAAAAACGCTATAATTGATTCTATATACTTTGGTGTGATAGGTAGAAATAAATTATTTTGAATTATATACTTCAAGGGTCATGTATCTTATATCTAATTGTAAATGAGTTATCTTAATGGAATATTTTTCTAAAAAAATATGAATTTATGTATTTTAAATTAAAAGGAATGATTGGTTCAAAGAAAAATGTTAAAAATATATTTAAAGTCTATATTTAATACCATCAACGAAATCAATTAATGAAAAAATGTCATTTCCATACTTCTAATTGATTATATTTAATAATGATTTAATGGTGAATTACACTATTTTTTCCTTCATAGGTATTCAAGTTATTTTAAAAACTATATTTCACATGATGATCAAGAAAATAAAATATTTACCTTTTCATTAATCAATTTTTTATATACAATATTTCGTGTTGGTCTCTATAATACTCTTAGTATTTTCTAATGTTTAATGTAATGTATTTATTCAGAGTACCTTGATAAATGTATATAAATTTTTATGGATGATTTTACATTTTATGGATCGTAATGTAATGAGTGTTGGCACACCTAGGTTCTATCCTCTACCAAATCATTAAATAAATCTCTTATTAAATTTCTGTGAAATTACATTTCTGGGTAGAGTTAGGGATAGATATTTGGAATGTCATTTCCCATGATGGAATTCAAATTGATATATAAAAATTGAAATAATAACCTCCATTATATATCTAAAATGTGTTCCATATGTGTAACAATTATTTGGTCATGTTCACTTTTACTATCGATTAAATAATGAATTGAGAAATATTGAATATAAATTATCATGATTATGGAAAAAATTATTATGAATTATTTTTTTTATAGAAATTTGGAGGATGTAATTAAATCATGAAATATGTATCTCCCATTACATCCCATCCTCCAACAACCATGGTGTTATCTCCCCATAGAACCCATGATCGATGCCTATAAAATTTTTGTTGTGATAATGATGTCACCAAGGGTTTATAGAGATAATCATGTAATCTCCCATGCCTCACATACCCTTAACCCTACCAAATAAAACTACATGAACACTAAAAAATAAATTCAGTATATCTTTTTTCCATTAAAAAATTCCATTCTTATCTACTTGGGTCAAAATTAATTTTTTAAGATCATAACAAACTTTAGTTTCCTCTTGTAAAATCGTAAGATAAGCCCCACCTCATTCTATAGATTATCCTGTTATAGAAGTTTGATACAAATATTCAAGATAAGATAGAAATGTAAATTATTGTAACATACCATATCAGCAAGATTTATCCACCATTAGACAACTATGTTGACTCATACCTCTCCATTAGATAGTTCTCCCCTAGTGAACACCAATATCATTCCATTAAACATATCCCTTTTCGTGAAAATCATGAAATTATTACCAGTATCTAAGGTCCCCATATATTTTAGAACTTTTCAATAATATATACTGATATTTGAGTCATGATGCTACATTTGGGATGACTGATATCTTTTTAGGATTTATAGGTACTGGTATATTTGTTTTTGTGTCCTAAAAGGTGAATTAACATTTATTTTTAGCTTCTTCTACACTCTATATTGTGGGTTCTACTTTGTCTCTCAACACTTATATCAAAATATCATTGAATATGGACGTTATTTTCCAAAATTATATAGATATTCCCATCAGTTTTTTAAGTCATCCACAAGATGCAATGTTCTCATAATATCATCAAAATGAATAAAATTTCCCAATAACATTGATTATTTTGTTCGGTATTTGATTAATGGTGCATTGTTATCATAGGTCCATTCCAAAATTCATTTGACTTTGGGTATGTTTTATGACTATGGATTATGTATCTTAATGGGTGGAAGTAAAAGAAAATAAGATCAAAAACACTAATTTTCCCCTTCTTTATATGATATCATATTTTTAGTAGGTTTGGATTACCCAAGATCATCAAAACCTACAAGGATATTAATTTTTTTAATCAAAACATGACAACCTAACACTGTACGAATGCATTTTTTCATGAATTACCCATTGAACATCCCTCATTAACTAATATAAAAATCGAAAATTAAAATTAGGATGTCAATAGAATCTTGAATATAATGGTATAAATCAATCGAAAATATAGAATATTTCTCTTGGATGATTCACTTTGGGTGTACCATACTACTTTGATGACCCCAATTGAAATTTTAACATATCTGGTATTTTTTATAGGATTTCAATATATTTTTTCAGGTATAAAACCATAAAAATTTGGTTTTGAAAAAAATGTAATATAAATATTATAGATATAGGTGATAATAAGATGTAAAATATTTAGTAGATGAAATAAATTTGATATGATTAATATTAGAACACCTTGATATATAAAGAGTTGTCAAGGGTTATCCACAAAAAATATTCTTCAATGTACGTTCCAGATTAGTGAGAAGAACTTCTTCCAGTTTTCCAGGATAAAGATAAACCAGGTCATTCTTCCATCCCAATGGATCATCATTTATAGTATTACTCATTTTTATCCTTTTGTACAATATTGGTATTTTATCAGCAATGTGGTCATATGTTGACATTTATTGCGTAGAAATATAAACATATCTTTGAGTGGATGAACATCATACAATGAATCCACATATAAAACCACATAGTCGGTTTTTTCTTATCAATAATATTATTTATATATATATATATGTATATTTATTTAAATTTTCTTAAATCAATGACAAATAAATTTTTAGTTGGGAGGGGGGACTCATACGTTAGTTAGGATTTAATTTTATAAAAAAATAAAAAAAAGCAATGAAATATAAAAAAATTAAATTATATATATATATACATATATTATTGTGATTAAATTATTTCATTCCATAATTCCTTATTTTGGGGTTTTTTATATTAATGTTAATATCAAATAGAATATAAAATGTAATTTTATATACTTTTATTGATTGTGATCAAAATTCATTATTTTCATTAGGAAAAATGATTTCAAAAGAATGATGATACAAAATCATTTTCTAAATTATTTATTTTTGCATCATTCATAAGAGTTAAATTGATTTCAGAAACCCATGCATCACTAAAACTTACCAAAATATTAAATACCTTATATTAGATATATTAAAACACCTTTATTGCATATTCTACTTTTTAATCAATTTTTTAGAGTCTCAGGTCTTGTAGAGATACAAACTTTTTCTTAAATTCTATATTAATCCATATGATTATAATATGGTGAATCCATGATAGAGAACATTAATTAATTAAAATTTCATTGTACTAGTAAATACAATTTTGTGACACCATTATATTCCAACTCTATTAAGCTTTGGAAACCCTAAAATACCTATTAGGTACCCATATATTATGATTTAATTATCCCTTCCCAACTATCTCTTTTTTGTAATTATTCTTATATTTTTTAAAAGTGTGGGGGAAGTGGCTGTTTTCATTGGAAATCCTAGAATAAAATCATTGTTCTCGGTTGAGTGAGAGGGTTCCCATATATTTATGTCCAATGGATAAACAAGCCATATTATATCATTATTTTACACAAATTTACCCCTTGATATCCAATGATATATATATATATATATATATATTATAAACAATATTATAGTATGTTAAAAAATAATTATAAGAATAATAAAATATGAATAAGGGAATTTTATTAATTATTATCCACATCTCAGTTGTTTCCCACACAAATGAAACAATGGGGATAATGAGTTAGAATTGAGAAAACTGGAACAAGTTGAGTGAGTATATTCAATGTGAACACTTGGGTAATTTTGAAATACTTTGCACATAGGTGATTAAATAATTTTCTTTAGCCTTAGATTGTTAATCATTAAATCATACCAATTATAGAACTCCAAAAAACATATCATATGTCCCCTTGAGGGTAAAAATAGTTTTCATTGGTAGATAATTTAGGATCTTTACAAGGAAATGGTAAGCTTTCATGAACACTAGAAAAATACCGTAACTCATATTTTATATGTTCATATAGGGAAAAGGGAAAATTATTAAGTAAGGTCGGTTGAAAATGATACATTGGTTAAAAAATTAATTTTAATGGGATTCAATGTGAGAGAAGAATAATGAAATAATATATTATTTCATACATTATACATTATGGATTTTATTTAGAATGAATATATGAAGTTTTCTAAGCATTAATTTAGAAATAGTCAATACGAGAAAAAGCCTTTTATAATTATATATTTTCAATTAGCCCATCACAATTTTCAAATAGTCCCTCAACAAAGAATATTTTTGATGAGATTTCTTTCCTTATGTAAATAGTTGTTAAAAAAATTATTTGCGATGGTAATATTTTTCCCATCACAAAATACCATTGGCATGCACTGCGCACCAAACCTCAGAATGAATATTGGAATCATGAATATACCCCCACCACAAATACCCTCCCTTCATTAGTGTTATTTTCTATGGTAGTTATCTCACATTGTAAATAAACTATCCGCCATAAAGTATTTACGATTAGACCTGTCTCTAATACCTTCAATCATAAACTATTATTTGTAATGAAATTAACTCCCATCAGAAATAAATGGTGGGAATAGGGTATTTGCAACAAGTCCCGTAACAAATAATTATTTTTATCACCACTATAATTAATATAATTTGTTCTAATTGTGACAGGACATTTTGTAAACAATGATATATTTGATGGAAATATCATTTCCAATAGTCATGTAGTAAATTATCTAATGTCTATATAATACCCCAACCCCCCAAATGTTTTTCATTCTGTTCTTCACTAAACTCTCTTATACCCGTCTCCTATTATATTATCCTTCTTAATGTTTTCACACTTTATATGTTATAGGGGGAACAGTCATTATTTACATCTCCTGATTGACTGAGATTTAAAGAATATATTTTTTTTAATTTTTATTTAATATTTTTTATTTTATATAGGTAATAATTATTATCAATTAGTAGAAAATAGATTTAATTATAATATAATAGTTTTATTTTTCAATAATTTGATATTAGTAATTGTAAATTTTTTTAATTATAAGTATTTAGTTTTATTTATTAATAATTATTTTTAGTGAAAATTATTTTGTAGTAATTTAATTTAATTTTTAGTTCATGGTAATAAATAATAATATATAGTCATAATTAGTAAAAAAAATAAGTAATATTTAGTTGTAATTTGTATTAATTTTTGGAAATTATTAATAATTAGTAATAATTAGCGGTAATTAGTTATACTGAGTTACAAAATACTAATTTTGATAATAATCTAGAAAAAATTAGTAATAGATTAGTCAAAACTTGTAATGAATTAATAAAAAATGGAAATAAAATAATAAAATCTCAAAAAATAGTAAATTTATATAATTTACAAAAAATATTGATATAAAATAGTATAATTTAATATAATTTTTTTATAAATTAATAATATATTTTCTAAATTTATATAAAACATAAACATATTAAATTTTTATAAATTAATAAAAATATTTAACATTAGTATTATTTATTTTAAATTACTATGAAATAATATAAATTACTATAAATTACTAGAAAACTAAAAATAAAATAGGTCTTCAATTTTCATCTCATGTGAAGTGATACATTCAGATATGGTTGTTATAAATTTGTTTCATCACCTATGGATTGTACAATCTATGATTTGCATAATTTTATTAATTAATAATTTATTTTATAAATTTATATTAAATTATACTCAAAATTTAATGAATTTTATGGTGGTTATTTTTAATTACTACTAATTTAAACTATTTTTAGCATAATTCAATATAAAATAATGAAATAAATTAGAAATTACTAAAAAGTGTTAAATAATAAAATTTAATATCTTATGGTGAGGATAAATGAACAATTTGTGTCTACCATGCTGAAATCTGTAATTAGAAGAAATGTATATGGGAAAGTATGATATCACGCGTTAATGACAGTTGGAGGAGAAGGAGGAGGAGATGTGTCAATGGCAGAAGTACTAGACTATATCAGGATAACAGTAAATAAAACATTTTCTATCAAGGGAAAGATAATAAAATCACTTATGAAGGGATGCAGGATAGAATAAAACCTATATCAGGTTGACAATAAAGAAAACATTTTCTACATGACTATTGTGGAAGAAAAAAACTCATGGCATCAGAGATTGGGGAACATCAATCCACAAGACATGGAAAAAATATCAAAACTGAATATTTTCATAGACATTCCCATCTTTAAGAATGAAAGTGAAATGTCTTGTAATGCTTGCATTCGGGGGAAGCTGATCTGCAGTTCATATCATCCAAAGAATAAAAGGGAATCACATCTTCTTGATCTCATTCATACAGATGTATGTGGGACAATAAATGTTTCCAGAACTCATGGAGAAAGGTACTTCGTCCTTTTCATAAATTATTATAGTAGAATGTCTTGTGTAATGGTTACACATAGTAAATGACAAAGTGATTGACTGCATGAAAACATATCATCGAATCACCGAGATTAATATTGGATGAACAATAAAAGTGTTGTGATCTGATAATGGTAGAGAATACACATCCATTGAATTTAGAAATTACTTTGAGAAGCCTGGGATATAACAGGAGGTACCTGATGTGAGAACTCCACATAAAAATTTACTTTTTGAGCACAAGAATTGACCTGCGAACAACATGGAAATAACTATGCTGATTGAGAGTCGTATTCCACAAAATTACTGGAAAGAGGGAATTCAAACTATATTATATATTCATAATCAAACATGGATTTATATGGGTGAGATGAAGACACAATATGAATTATGTCCTGGAAGGAATTCATCTTTGAATTACTTTCATGTTTTTGGAAAAAAATGCTTTATCAAAAAAAAAGAAGGAAATCAAGGGAAGTATGATGATAATGCAGATGAAGGAATTTTCCTTGGATAATCAATGAACTAAAAAGCCTACAAGTGTTTCATCAAGCTCTTAGGAAGGATTTCGAAAAGTAGTTATGTTAATATCATTAAATATAAAACCTCAAATGCTTCAGGTATTTAATATAATAATGTGATTGGAAATGAGTAAGAAATTGAATGTGGAGTAAATGAAAGTACAGAAATAGAGGAAGGTGTACAATACACTCAAGAGTCACATCATGAGGTTGACTCAGAAGAAGAATTTGAAGAGGAAAACTTGGTAGGAGAGAATGGAGTTGAATAACAATGGAGGAATTGAAGATTAGAAATTGATCAATCGAGCATTACTGGGGATTGGATTGCACCCACAAAAACAAGAAGAATGAGGAATAACACACAATCTACATTTCTATTAGTTGTGGAACCATCCTAATTTGAAGAAGATATAAAGGAT
The DNA here is from genome assembly GCA_963277665.1 of Viscum album. Classification (NCBI taxonomy): domain Eukaryota; kingdom Viridiplantae; phylum Streptophyta; class Magnoliopsida; order Santalales; family Viscaceae; genus Viscum; species Viscum album. Next base: position 1,751,128,909 of record OY728126.1, read on the forward strand.
TAATCATGGGTGAATTCCATCAATGAAGAATAAGATCATATTGACCAGAATCAGATATGGGATTTTTTCAAGAAACCCAAAAGTAACAATTTGATTATTACAAAGTGTATTTTTAAGAACATGTTTAATGAGCGTGGAAGGGTTGTCAGAAACAATGAATGACTGGTATGTAAAATATATTCACATATTGAAGGTGTAGATGTTGAAGAAACCTTTGCTCTAGTGGCTAGACATAAATCAATCATTCTTTTTCTTGCCATGGAAATCCAAAAATGATATAAAGTATATTAAATGGATGTTAAGACAGAATTCATGATTGGTGTTCTAGAATAATAAATCTACATTGAACAACCAGTGGGTTTTCTTCTTAGTACTGATTAAACAAAGGTTTTTAAACTAAAGAAGGCTCTATATGGTTTGATGTAGTAACCATGAGCATGGTATTCTCAACTGGATTCATATCTCAAAAATCTATAATTAAAAATAGGAAGAGTATACCACAATCTATATGTGAATAATTCTCCGATATATCTATTCATGGTTCTAATTTACGTCGGTTACATTATATTCTATGGGAGCATGAAGAAATCAGTGGATGATTTTTCTAATCACATGAAATTGGAATTAGAAATGTCTATGATTGGGGATCTCACATATTTCTTAGGGCTGCAGGTGAATCAAAAAAAGGATTACACATTCATTTCTCAATAAAAGTATGCATGAGAGTTTCTGAAGAGATTTATTATGCATGAATCCAAACCAATGTCAACTCTAATTGCGATTGGAACCAAACATGGAAATCATGAGGACGAGAGCTTTGTAGATCCCATCATATACAAAATGATTATTGGAATCTTATTATACCTAATGGAAACATGGCTTGATATTGTCTTTGCAACTTTCTTAGTGGCCCGATTTCATAGTAATCTGAAAGAAGAACATACGAAAGAAGTAAAAATAATCGTGAGGTACATTAAAGTTACTCATAATTATGGGTTATACTTTTTTGTAGGAAGGGACAATGAATTATCAACATTTTTTATGCTAACTGGATAGAAGATGTAGTGGACAGAAAGTCCACCAATGGTGGAGCATTCTATATTGGGATGAAATGTGTTGGCTAGTTGAGAAACAAATAATAATGTACTTCTCTTAGTGTTTATAAAGCTTAGTATATCTGCACTATAATGTCATTCCCTCAACTACTATAGATGAAGAAAAAACCGACAAATATTGGTAATGATGTGAAACAACCAATGGTGATTTTCTATGATAACAAGAGCACAATTGATTTAATGAAGAATCTTGTTCAGAATTCTCATATAAAACATATTGAAATCAGATTTCACTTTATCATGGAAAAAGTTGATCAAGGTGTGATTAAAATGGAACATGTGAGAACTGATGAACTTGTGGTTGATATCCTAACATTTCCACTGTCAGCGGTTGTGTTGGAGAAACATCGATTGAACATTAGTTTTCAGCCACATCCCAATGCATAAGGAGGTTATGAAATTCCGCTCTCCCCAGTATGTTAACTTTTTTTAATCAGTTTGTGGATGTGATGAAGGTTTATGGGGGAGATACTATCCAGGGGTGTTTTGAGATATTCAATGAAGTTTTACCAGACTATGGATTTATTTTAAATGGGGTAGAAAGGAATAAAATCAAGATTTAGGACATGTACATGTAATGAACATGTAATTCTTCTGTGATACAATGAGAATTAATTGTTATGAGGATGAGGAATAAATTCATGATATGTAATGCTAATATGGCACAGTAAGAGAATATCATGGGTGGTGTATTTAATAATTCCAAAACACGGGATCCCAATTCATGCTTCCCCTCTTTTTTTCTACAATAAAAATTTCTCACATAGATGTAGACTGTTGGTTGAGTTGATTCTTGCATTTCCAGATTTTCTTGTGGCTAGTGATCTATGGATTTTATCAGGGGACTTCCAACAAACCAAAAGAGGGATATTATTATAACCATGACTGTTCTTTGTATGAAATGGAGTTTGGTTTGTTTTTATTATCAATATTTATTGGAATATCATAATTTTCACTAGGAAATGGATCATACAGTTCGAGCAGACAACAATATTGAAGGTAGCGTCATTCCCCAGTGTTTTCCTAATTTTTTGGCCTGAAAATTGAAAAATAGAGAAATGTGTGTTTGGAAAATAATGTGGCATGCATGATTGTTGGTATTTTGTAAACATGGAAGAATGAATTTTTATGGATCATAATGTCAAAAAATGGCGAAGGCATGAGCTGTGCAAAAAATCTAGAGTTGTGCGTAGAAAATTGTTTGTGGGTGAAAAGCATTACATGTTGAATGAGATGTTTTGCGTGAAATAGTGGTTTTTTTATTTGGTGGTTACCAATGCCTATAAATAATAGATGACCCCCTCATTAGGTATGACTGATGACATAGAAAAGATCATAGTTTTGATGTGCATAAAAGTTGTGTGAAAACGATTTTCACAGAAAATTAGAAGTTGCACGGAAACGTCAATGTTGTGCAAAAAAGATAAAGGTGTGCGCAAGTATTAAAGTTTCATTCTAAAGTTAAAGTTTCACACAAAAAGTTAAATTTAAATGTAATGGTAATAGTTTCATGACAAATTTTCCATGTGATAATAAAATCTTATGCTCAAAAGAAAAATCTTTCACACATAGGATAGGTGTTACACACAATTGTCAGTGTAGGCAGAATACATGTTCTGAATATCCAATTCTGTGGTTCAGTGCTTTCAAGTGCATCAATTCAAAACATTGATGCAAGTAGTGTCTCATGACAAATAGATACAAACACATTGATGAAAATCTATTGAAGAAACAATCAAGTTGATAAACTGAGTTTTAATTATCTCAAGGTAGTGAGATAGGGGAGTCGAGGGAAGTGATCCGAGTGTCGAAGTGAGCTACCCTGAACCTTTGAAAAGGAAGTGTGTATGGAACAGAGTAACTATGACCATGTATTTTATTCTTTTAACTAGTAAAGATTAGTATATTTATATAAGACTAATACATTTTCAATGTATGTTCCTTGGACATATCCATTTTCATTAAACCAATTAAATGTTTTGTGTCATCTCCCTGCTATCATTTTTTTAAATATTTAACAGTTTCTTACCAATGTGTGAATAAGATCCACAACTCTAAGAAGAAAAATTTGATTCTGTAATTATCCCCTCCCCTCATAGGGTGTTTCAGGGTCCTTCCTTTGGTACATAGAGTGATAATATTACTAGTCATGTAAGGGTTACATGTGACGTAATAGAATATATCATGTTTCTAATAAATAGATAACATGTTTTTTCTTATAAGTGGGACTCTAGAATTACAATACTTATAATGGGGCTTAATTCCATGTAAATTATCATGTGATTGTTTTCTGTAGGCATCTTAGCTGAAAATCCAATTTTCTTTCATACATGCTTCCATTATCTTACCCAGATCACTCTACCTAGGTGATTTTGGGCGACTCCCCCATTCATATTTCTTTTTCATCAATTGATTCCCATTGTGTGTCAATTTCTTCTCTTCATTTATTTAATCCTTTTGGTTCTTTGTTGTCTTTTGTTACAGTTGTAGTTTGGATACGGATTTGTGATTGGAGAGTGTTTTCTATTGACCATTTTGTGTATTTAGGAATGCCTTTACTTTTTATGGTTGTTATCTTGGATTCTAATCACCATTGTTGAAAAACAAATTGGGTTTCTACTATGTTGAAGTTGGATTTTCTATTCAATTGGTTAATTTGATAAACATAATTTCATTATTGGTAAATTCATTAAATTTTTTCATTAATTTGAAAGGATATATGGTTTCCAATAATTTTTTAGAAAGGAAATTTTTTTAAGAAATGGAATTTTCTATGATTATTAGATTTAATTAAAATCGAAATGTGTTTTGGGACTCTGAATTAGATAGACATAGTTTTGAAAATAGTTTATAAAATATTGAGAAAAATTTTGAATTGGATTAGATCATATTCAAACTGGGAACCTTATGTTCATTGGGATAGAGATATATATAACTTTAGTGTGTGTTAGACCACTAGGAGGTATCTTTTTTGATACTGAATAGTATGACTCGATATCATTTGAATCCAACATATTCTTAATTAGTTTTTCAAAAGTCTAGTTTGAAATTCCCCTTTGTCTAGATCCAAATAAGAGGTGATTTTTTACTTTTTTATGTTACTTTTATTTATCACATGATATGTTTTATCATGGATTTTTTCTCATAGGTTTTTATAAATGGGGTTTTATCACATAGCTCATATGATAGTTTATTTAATTGATATCCATTTACCTTTGTTACTCTTGATGAATGGGTAATATTTCCTATTTTTTTCACTTCTATGTGTTGTGTTTTTAGATCGCCAATATTAATGGATTTTATGGAAAACAAAATAAGAAAAGGGAAAATAACTTAAAATTGGTTTGGATTTATAAAAATGAATTTCAAAACTATTTTTTTAGTCTAGAATTATTACATTTTTGTTATTATACCCTTTAATGAAAATGTGTTGGGAACTGACAAGGATTTATCTCACACACAACATTCGCTTTTGGGAGTTCATAGATTTTGTTTTGAAGTATTCAAGTAAACGTATTGAAATATTATACTATGCTAGCCTCTCTTTCTAATTTTTCTTTCGATTAGGGTTGTTATATAAGTGATAGTTGGTTATATGGAGACTTTATATACCTTTTCATTTAGAATATGTTGGCATGAATTGTATGTATTTGTGGTATCATGTCTATTTCTACTTATTATTCTAGCTTTATGTGTTGTTTTTTCTATTCAATATTGGTTTCTACTTTCCAATTTTATGAATATCATGTTATGGGCTATTAATGTTAGCTTATTTAGTTGTATCATGTTAGGTTTTTATAATCTGGTATTAATAGTATGCTCAGTCTGATGTGCATTAGTTATTACTAATTTTTTTTTGTTTATTTTGTATGCTGGAGTGAAGACAATTTTTATTCATATAGTTGTTATAGAAACAGAGCATGGCCATCTCACTTTAATGAATGAACCCATGTTAACATGGGTTGTGGGAGAAATTTACCAGGTTTGAGATTTGGAGATTGAGGATATTTAAATGTGTATTAGGGTATGTTTATTTAAATAGACATATTCCATTATAAGTAATGTTTTTCAAGGATTCATAAAATTTTTATTGTTTTAATGCTTTATTATCAATAGCTAATTTTGGTCGTATGATATTTTAATTTCCATGCAACGTATTGGTTTTTTCCTTTTGTATGGAAATTCCATTGATAATATATCTTCCAAATATAATTGAGGAATCTATAAGAGAGGTTCCATGAGTGATCCCTCTAGTGGGACAAACTCTCATAGAAGCTATTATCTACACTATTCAGACTCTTGGTCAATGAGTCTCTAGAACCCATGATACAAATTATATCATGGTACAAAAACATACTAAATAGCTTCCTCTCATATTTTGTATTGACAAAGGATCCATGGAATTTGAGGAGTGTCTTGAATGGATAGAAAGGACCTCTGACATCTTAAATTATTTAGAAGACTCTAAGCTGGGTTGTTTCCCATATATATGTTTGATGGAACGTGATGTATATGGTGGAACTTTATTTTGAAATTTATGTTTCATGAGTACATTAAGAAGGATTCGTCAAAAAATAATCAAAGTGCTACTTTATCCTAAGATATACTGTGTAGATAATACCCATGATTTTCCAACCTATATTAGAAGAAACATACCATTCTAAAGAATTTTGCATGTTATGGTGAGTTGGTGCATCTAACACCATATCCTGTCACTAATGAGTACCTGAAGGCTCTAAGGATTGACAAAGGACTAGGGAATTATATTAGTTCAATGATTATAATAAAATTTCTTACAATCATTGTGGAGGTGGATCAGAATTAATCTTTGGATATGTCAAACATAAATGGGAAGATAATTTTGTATAGAGCATTAGTTAGTTTAGTGTTTATCGAGGGTTCTTCTTGTAGCCAAAAAACAAAGCCTAAGAGTGTTTGGTTTTCCTCAAGACCAATCTTAGAGGATAAAAAATAAAAATAGTAGGTTTTTTGCTACCAATTTAGGAGGAGAGTTCATAAAAATCCTAACTATGTATAGAATTATAATACTTTTAATACTTTTTATGATATGTCTATCTACAGTTGTATTGTGAGATGATATCTATGAGTATTAGGGAATGATCCATTCTAAACTAGGGTTCATAGGTTAATGAAATCTGTTTCATGGGTGTTGTAAAAAATCCTCCAGCCAAGGGAGATGTTAATGTGTCTTAGATAAGATGAAGTTTTGTAGTGGAGTATTCCCCAAAGGAATATGAAGAAGGGATAACTACCATTAGTGGTATGGTGTTTATATAATCCTCTATATTTCTCAAAATTTTTATATGGGTTCTACTAGTTGTTTCATATCATAAAAGTTTTTTTGATGTATTTTTCTTTCATTTAGAATGGATCACTTTCTGCATGCATATTTCCAACACTATGGGAAAGATATTCAAACAAGGTTTCAGATGTCCTGTATGTCGGTGATGATAGCATACATTAAGGTGTGGTGGGGATTCTTAGTACTTGATCCTGGAATATTTGTATGGATTATTAGAATGAATTTTATGGTTAGTGTTACATCCCATATAAAATTTTATCATCAACAATTTTAGTAATTATCTAGTGATGAATTCACTCATTTTTTTCATATTGTTTGGAACTCTAGATTATGAACGGAGGGGTATGATGTTCTTTATTGCTGTGTAATATCGTCTCAGTTGTAAGATATGTTTCTTGTTGAAGATGACCTACGATTGGGTTGTAAAGTTTCTAAAACATTAGGTGAGTACCCTATGTTCTTTCCAGATTATTTTTCTAGTTTCTCACCACAGATAGGTTGATTTTACTATTATGCTTCACCTTTGTGCAATTTTTTTCTATGTTGTATTACAATATTAAACCTGCTGAGTTAGTGGAACATATGGTCCATTTTTATGACATAGAGTCTTGAGATTTAATCATCCTAGAGTGTCATAATGATCTTTAGCTATCCTTTTTTATCATAAAGTCAAAAATAATTATAATTTGTATTGATTATAGAATGTTGAATTTGGTTATCATTAAGAAAAATTATCAATTTCTGATAAATCACGACCTCTTTGACCATATTAGAGGGGATCATTTGTTTTGTAATATTAATCTATAGTTAGGGTATTACCAATTTAGAGTATCGGAATAGGATATACCTAAGACGTAATTTAGGAGTTGATATGTGCATTTGAATTTCTGGTTATGTCGTTTTTATAACCAAGGCTCTTTCGGTGTTTATAGATTTGATGAACTCGTTATTTTATCATTTCATAGACTCTTTTTGTGATATTTAGGGATAAAATTTTGGAGGAATCCATGTTAGAGGAGGAGAATGTCAGGACCTAACCCAAGCTAGGGCACAATCCATAACTACCCCAAGCCCGACTCCATAGGCCTTGGGGTGGCAAGAAAAACCAAAGGCACAAAAAACATGAGGAACCACTTTCCTAATAACCTATAAACACAAATTCATCCAAATCAATGAAAAAATTGAACATGGAAAGGAAAAATGATACAACAATGGTATATATAAACCAAATTAATGCATCAAACTCTAATAAGTTAAAGTAAAAAAAATGAAAAGTTAATAGAAATGGGAAAATACACACCCAGTCAAAAAAGTATCACAACCTAACAAAAATTGAAAACTAAAACAATAAATACATACCCACTCTTGGGTCCCAAGATATGACCTCCATATGTAGTCTATGTTCCCTATATCCCTTATATCCATTGAAGTCGTGATCAACCTGTCTTTCATCTTTATATTGCACGATACATGCGGTCAAATCCCATCTAGTGGTGAGTATAAAAATACACAGTAGGATTCCCCAAAAAGGATAATGGGGATAAATAAATGATATAACTGAATAAGAATGCAGTATAGAGAACAAGGTATTGAAAAGAGTATATCTCATCCCAGAAAGGTAGTGAAAGAAAACTCACACAAACACAAGGAGATCAATATAGTGAGAAGATGAAATTCTCATCGAGTCATTTTAATCTAAAGTATGAGAGTAGACTCATCCGACCATGAGAATCTAGACACAAAAAGCACGTGGTGTGACCCGTAGCACATCGCCTCTCCTAGAAAGTGTGTAACCAAAACCCAAGGAGTGGGTACTAAAATAGTTTATATTAATATATATATATATATATATTCTTAGGAAAAGAACCCTAAACAAGGGATTAAGGGGATCTCCATCACATAGCTCAACAACAAAAAAGGGTCAATAAAATATGTATAAGTATCCATAAATGATTCCCAACATCCCACATGTCTTCCCCAAACATTCAAGTCAAAGGGTCTCAATCATCACACCTTGATACTATTCATTTTAGATAGCTCTGTCTCCCCGCAAAATTTTAGGTCATGCCACAAGGACACATCTACGTGGGAAAAGTGTCCCATTATCTCATGAGACCAAAAGTACGTAAAAACATCTCTTGAGGATGATCTTTATAGTCGAGAGATTTTTTCTTTGAGGTTGAGGACCCATGCCAATCATGGTTGGAGGGTCCCACTCTAGTTTCGCAGAGGACCCATCCACAGCCCGGCTAGAGGGTTCAACTCAAAATAGGTGAATGAATCATGCCCAGATCTACTATAGGGTTCCACTCTGGTGTCATTAAGGAGCCATGCCCAACCTGCCTAGATGGTTCCACTCGGAATAGGTCAAGGACCCATGACCAACCCGAATGGAGGGTTCCCCTCATGTTTCATCGAGGATCCATTCCCAACCAGTTTGGAGAGTTCCACTCAAAATAGTTCAAGGACCCATGACCATACTGGAAGGAGTGTTCCACTCTAGTGTTATCAAGGACCCATGCCCATCCCAGCTAGAGGGTTCCACTCAGAATACTTTAATTTCATCACCTTTCAACTACTGTCATCGTCTGTCGCCTCATATAGGTGTCATGCTCAGAAAATCAAGTGTCTCCTCAGATAGGTGTTGCGCTCAGAGCATCTCACATCATATCTCAGAGGAAAATATAGAGAGAATCAATGTTTTCTAGGTGTAAAAAAACTATTTATAGGCTACTTTAATGAAAAAATACGTGTTTATAAGATAGAGAAATGAGATGTAGAATATTTGTAATGTGGTACATGGCATGTGTGGGGCTCACACAATTCCTGACCCCTTCCCATATCATGGTAATGTACATATCCATACTCATGTATTAATCTATGAACCATGTCCCTTAGGTGTCACACTATACTCTTAGAATGCATGGAACATCTATCCAAATGGATGACAATGAGATGATGTTTATTGTTCATATAAAGGGAAAAACATAACATTGCATAATTTCCTCTTAGATGACATTGGAAATCCAAATGGATCACATCATCAAAATTTATGATGAAAAAATGAATAGGATGTACTGTTCATTCAGCCGAAATAGACTCTCCATGATGAAGATGCATTTCTCAGCAACGTACATGAAAGGTGCTTTGTGGTTCCCACACCACGATCCCAAAACACATCATAAAGATGACACCATTTAAATACTCAGGAAAAAACACATGGGATCAGCTCTTTATTTATCCTAAATAGACACCTGGTGAAAAAAGTCACATGTCATATAAAACACCTGAATTGGGCCTCGTGGGGCCCACGAATCAATTTTTTAATGTTTTGGAATCAGTCATTAAAAATCCTCCAAAATTGCAGGGTTACGATTCCACAAATGTCACATCGATTAGAAATCGTTTGTAGAAGTTATGGTGGGTAAAAGTTGTGAGGATAATTAATTATTATTATTATTATTTGAGAGATTCCATGGTCTGATCCACCAACATGAAATATAAAATTCCCAATCGAGCCTTAATAGGTTTTCCTCGAATATAGGGTCATTTCACTATAGAAAACAGATAAAACCAACGTCTTCTTTAGAAGTTACGATGGTTTGAATGTGTGTCGGAAGACTGGATTAGCCCACTCCAGCCTAGTATGATCCACCTGGGTCTATCCCACTCCGGTCGGCCAGTCTTCCCAGTCCTGAATAGCACTAGATATCCTAACCCACCACTCTATGACCCATCTAACTAGCCCATAGGCCCACACTAGATGCGGCCCATGTCTCACATCCATCTACTCGCCTCCCACCCCATGCGTGACCCATGCTACCTAGCCACCTCATGGCCATGACATTTTGTCTGGCGCCGACTACCCCAGCCTCCACATCTAGAGGCTTCCACCATCACCAGCAGCCAGAGAACACTGAGAACTCTCTGGTGCTAAAAAACAAAGAAGGATACCATATCCAGGATCATCGGGCCCCGATCTATATAGACATGTGATCCACTCAATGATTCATCAATGATTTGATGTGACGTAAAGTGGGCATCACTTCCCCTCATCTTCGCACCTCCTCCAGCACCTAAAACTCAAAAATATCATAAATACAATATCATTGGATCAAAAAATTCTCAAATACCTAATCATCTTGAAATTTGGATGTCATTTCAATGGGTTAAACTTTTTGCCGATGAAGAACATGAAGAACATGCAATCCAGAAATTGACCAGTCGATGATCATGTTAGTATGGCCAATGAAAAAGTATTTCAATGTGATTAAAATATCCAAAAAAATGCAGTCAAAAAATTAATTCGTTAATGAAGAAACTAAAAGAATAATCCTACATAAATTTTGAATTTGTCGTTATGTTCTCCAAACACACCACCAAACTCTACTCAAAGATCACAAGGATTTGAAAAGGCTTTGTGAGTTAGTCTACTATTCCCGAAACGGCATAATTTCCCTTCAATTATTTTGAGAAGACCTATAATTAAGTCCGTGGTTATGTCATCCCATTATCACTCTGGGATTTTAAAAGGCTACAATAACCCATTAGAACCCGGTGCACAACCGTGACCTTCTGGGAGGTCAGGCATCAAGATACAATATCAGCTATGCTTTATCTCATGTTGGAGCTCCAAAATTGTTGATGAAGGTTACATGTTTCCCACATAAGAATTTATAGATAAAAGGAAAGTTTGTAACTCTTGGATCACCTCCTCTTGAATCTCAATAGAAACCAACATTTCCCCTGAAATAAGATCTCGTGATTCCTTCCTTCATAGTATATATTTTGTGCATCACATGTGGATATCTAATTAATGTATGATCTACCAATAAATGTACCACAGTAGGTACTCTCTCATATGCTCCTGAAAAAAAATTCAACACCATTATCTGATGAAAAATAACACCTTCCTACTCACTAGGGTCGGCTACAGGAAAGATAACTGCTCAAAAACATCCCACACTAGGTGGTCATAAGACTTCCTGGTAGAGGAATATACTACATCATTTCCCCTTCCCAGAGTATAGACTATATCTAAGTCATATTCTTATAGGAACTTCAATTAGCATCAACACCTCAGGTTCAGGTCCCTCTGATTGAAGATGTACCACAGACTCTGGGGGTCCGTGGAAACAACATAGTGTTCTTTCGGAAGGTAGTTTCTTCACATCCTTGGTGTGAAAAATAATTATTCTGAAACTATATAGTAAGTCACATAGTTCAATTCATGGTGTCTCCATCAATACTACATGTACATGATCACTTTCTTATCAAGGTTGACCTTGATCACGAAAATGTACCAATGAATAGGTCTGGAGAGTAAACTCATCCAATCTCATGAATAAATACATAGAATGAACGTGTAATACCATATGAATACATTCCTATCATGGTTGGAGAGTTTCCCCAAACCCGAAACTCTGTCACACGCACTAGTGGCTTCCAAATAAAAAGGAGGTCAAGTAAAAAAGTCCACCGCCTAAGTTAGGACCTTCTCCAACAATCCACTACACAACCCCAGAAGGAACACACAAGTCAGAGGGACTCTTCCACCACACCGTGATACTATCCACATTAGGAAGAATTGAATTACCCTAATATTTCTTCTCTCAAAAAAAAGTGTCCTGGTGGGTGAAGGACTCCACTACATCATGAATTCAAAGGTACATCAAACAACACTGACATAGGGTTACACTGATTCCCTACGACACCCTTATAAAACCTCAATAAAAAAGCAGGGATAAAAAGAGTACATGAAATAGTACCTAATCCTTTCTAATAAAGAAGGTGTAGAATACATAGAACATACCTTCTATCCTCTCATGCACTACCTGATCATAAGTATCCCACACATGCAGCTTCCCGCGACCTCGGATGATAGCTACTGGATCATGATGTGGTCCACCTAGTGGTGGTGGAAGGACCATATAGTGTCAAACACCAACAAAAATTATTGCTTCCAATCTTCTATAACCGCCTCCCTTGGGACCACCATGTCATCATATAGGAGACCCTTGATCATGGAACCATCTATCCCATTGAGGTCCATATAACATCTTCCTAGAAAGCTCAATAGATTTGTTTGGGCATTATCATTCCATGTGACCTCACCAATCATGAACATAACACTAGACATCCCTGGTCTGCCTATGTTCTCTAAACTTCCCCTAAACAAGTGAAACTATCTAATCATGGTGAGGCCTTTGGCATCAAGGCCCTTCTAACTGACGTATTCTATCAATGACAATTGTCTCAGCTCTGTCATTCCCTTGATCGAAACTAGGTAACTCATACCCCTTTGATAAAATGATATCTATTAATGGTTCTCATTCCAACACCTCAACCTTGGTTTAGATTAACATGGGTAATATTATATCCCAGATATCCATATAGAGTCCCTTATCAAACATCCACGCTTAGATGTACCCATCACTGATCATGTCTAGAGAGTAGTGTGTAAGTTTGGAAAACAAATCCACATTCTCATCCACCATTATCCCTCCACGAAAAATATCCAAAAACTCACGAATATATATATTTAATGACAAAGAGAGTATTATTCCTCATTAAATAGCTACTATAAGTCATCCCATGAGAGTACTAAATAATCATGCGTCTGAGTAACTAGACTCTACCAATGCCCAATTGATCCATGGAAAACACTATCTTGAAAAGAAACCATCTAATCTGTTTGTGTCTAAACCAGACTGAATTGGTAGACCATGCAATCTATCAAATCGTCTACTACCTAGGGATATGGATCACCATGGAACCTAAACAATCTATGATACGGGAAGTCATGGTTTGTGATAAAACTGTGCACATCATTATCTTACTCTGCTTGGACTAACTACTACTAAATAGGTGGAGGTGATGCTACCTTCCCACCTAGAGAAGGGGGTTTGTATGATAGACCATTAACTAATTCCACATTTCTCACAAGGTCATCATCAAAAACTAGATTTGGTATCTTGAATGTCTATCATCGTGGGGTAATCCTAAAGATTATTAAGGACTATCATGGTCGGATAAGAATATATAAATATATTTATATATAAACAATGTGGTCTGAAACGAGATGTACAGTCAAAGAATCAATCATATATTGTGCATGTACCAATGATCCTTGAAAATAATGTCTCAGCATTCCATGTCGACAAGCGGGTAATCAAGGTCCTGCTGAATAGTTATGTTGGTTGTTGCACCACCACTAGAATCCCAATACTAAAATAATCACTTGATACAAGTTGACATTGTTTCCCAAAACCCAACTAAGACCTTTTTAGGAAAATAACTGAACAAAATCCCAAGGTTCGAACCACCTATGATACTAATTTTTCCTGACCTGACCCATTCTATGTATCAATCAACAAAAACCCTATGAATTCTTATATAGTCTAGTGGTGGCAATAAGCACTGAAGGAACAACAAAATTGGGGTGGCCTTTTCCTAAGAAACTATACTCACACACCGCCAAATCAATTAAAAAATGTAGAGGGAAAGGAATACAAGATACAATACTGCTATATATAAATCACAATCATGTATCGACCTATAATCAGTACAAGTAGAGAAATGTAAACAAAAAAGAAAAGTGGAAAAAATACACATCCAACCAGAAAGGACTCACAGCCCAATGTCAACTAAAATGTAAAATAGCTGAGAGAGTCCCTCTGCTGAATCCCAAGTTGTTACCACCATATTCGATTGAATCACCACATATCCATAAGATCCAATAAAGTCACAATCAACCTATCGATCATATACATATGGAACGATAGGTACTGGAAAATCCCAGGTAGGGGTGTGTATAAAAACACTATGTATCACTCCCTAAAAAGGAAAAGGGGTGCAGTAAGAGATACCACTGAAGATGGGGAATTTAGATAGAATAAGGTATAGTAAATAGTATATCTCAACCCAACAAGATAGTGAACGAAAACTCACCCAAACACAAGGATCTCTACATAAGGAAAAGATTAATTTCTCATCGAGTCTTCACTCCCTATAGTAGGAGAGTAGACTCATCAAAAAATGATAAACTAGACCTAGAAATCACATGGAATAGCACATGTTTCTTTGAATAGCTTCAAAGGAGAGTAACTGAAACCTAGGGACTGTGTAAGAAAACAGGATATACATATATGCTAAGTCATGTAATCCCAAAGGTTAGTAAGGGGATCTCCATCTCATAAACAAACCTAAAAAAATAGTATAAAATATTTTCTTAGGTATCCATCATGGATTTCCAACATCCCTCACATCTGTCCTAAACATGTAAGTCAATGGGACTCAATCACCACACTGTGATAGTATCAAATTTGGTGGGATCTATCTTTCCCACATCGTTTTAGGTCGCATCCCAAGGATGCATCTTGGTGGAAAAAATTTCTTTTATCATGATTCCAATGGTATGTCAAAACATGTCTCACAACTGATCTGAAAAGTCAAAAGGTCATGCATAATGGTTGAGGACCTATTCCCAGCATGGTTAGAGGCTTCCACTCCATGACATCAAAGAACCATGCCCAGCCTGACTAGAGTGTTCCACATAGAATAGGATGAATATGAATAACTAGTTTGACAAGAAGTTTCAACTCTAGTGTCAATGACGACAAATTCCAATCTCGACTATAGAGTTCAACTTTGAATAGGTCGAGGACCCATGCCCTGCCCAAATAGAGGGTTCCACTCTAGTTTCATCAAGGACCCATGCCCATCCCGACAAGAGGGTTACACTTAGAATAGGTTGAGGGATCATGCATTGCCTAGCTAGATGGATACACTATATTGTAATCGAGGACCCATTCCTAGACCATTTGGATGGCTCCACTCAAAATACTCTGATGTCATCAACTAACCACTACTATCATATAGATTACCCATAGATAAGTATCACACCTTGAACATCAAGCATTTCCTTGAATAAGTATTTCACTAAGAACATCCTGCATCATATCTAAAAATCCACTACATAGGTATTTGTCTCATTATACATTGAAAAAAAACTAATTATAGGTTAATTGTAGAAAAAAAATCCATGTTCAGAAGAATTCTATACGGGAGTTATATGATTCGTAAATTTATACAAGACACGTGAGGGGGCCACACAACGTGTGACCTTGACACATTCTCTTTCTATGTATTTAGTGATACTCGGGTACTAAACAATGAAATTTTACCCCTTGGTGTGTCCTTATTATCCTAGAGTACATGGTACATCTGCACAAAAGGATGAAAAAAGCGCGATGCTTGTTATTCTTCTAAAGGGAAAAAACATAACACTACAGACTTCCCCACTTTGATGACCTCAGATAAACAAACAGATCACATCATTATGATCATTCCTTAAAAACACACAATAATAACTATTCATTTTCCCAAAACAAAATCCCAGTGTAGAATCTGCATCTCTCTGGATCCTACATGAACAATAGTTTATGGGGCTGATGCATCAATCACAAAACACATCATATGGATTACACCGTTCTGATTCTCATTAAAAAACAATGGATCACCTATTCATTTATCCAAAATAAACTCCAAATGAAAACTGAAATTTCACCCGAAATTCCCAAACCGGGCCTCATGGGTCCTATGACTTGATTGCGGTTTTAGGAACCCAAAATTAGTCTATAAACATCCACCACCATTTTATAGTCGTGATGCCACTTACGGCACATCGATCAGACGTCGTATATAGATGTTATGGTAGGTCAATGTTTTGATAATAATAATATATTATTATTATTTGAGCATTTCAGGGGCCTAACCTATAGTGCCAAAATATAAAATTCTCAAAATAGACATAAGAGTTATATCTCTAATGTAGGGTCACAACATAATTGATGATATGTAAAAAAATAGTTTAGGTATAACAGAGGTTTAAAGGTGTGCCCGAAGACTAGCCTGGGCCTACTCTGACTCAGTCTGCTCTAGCCCTGTCCACTCCACCTCGGTCTGGCCCACTCAAACAAGCCCATCCACCTAGGCTAGAACCACTCCACTCATCCTTTCCACCATTCCCTAGTCCACTCTGGTCAGCCCACCCCCTCCACAGACCACCTCACAAGCCAGCTAGCCCACACTAGCGGTGGCCTGTGGATCCTAGCCTTCGAACCCGCATACACCCTACATTTCCGAACTAACCCATTACTCTGCTAAATCATCCTACTTTGACCACCATATTCACTACCTATGGAACCATCCGGTTCTTCCTTGAATATTCCACCTTCGCAGCTGACCACCAAGCACTGGTGGCCCCTTCTATGTCCATTGGGATCACTCTGGTGCTCAAAAAATAAAAACAAGACCAGATTCAGGATCCTCTGGTCCTGATCTACACATACATGTGCTCTTCTTGAGAATTCATCTATGTTTTTACATGAGTAAAAGTAAGAGTCTATTCTTCTCACCGTCGCACCTCCTTTGGCACCCGAAACTCAAAACCACCGTAGATCCCAGATCCTTTGATAAAAAACTTCTCATATCCATGATTTGATCATCATTTGGATATCATTTCAACAAGTCAAAATTTTTATTGAATAAAAACACGATGAAGGAGTGAGTAACATGATGAATAACCAATCAAGAAAAACATTTGTAATTGTATGTTTCATTAAGGCCATTGAAAAAGGGTTTCAGTGTAGAGAATTTGACCAGAAATCAATTTTGGAAATCAGAACTATAATTCGGGAATAAAAAATATGATAGAAGAACCCTACTTGGATTTTGGATTTGTCATTTCATTTTCCATGCTCTGATCTGCTCTAATCAGCAATCTCTTCACGATCCTCCAAGGGTTTGGTGTCAATTTTCCATCGGACGGAGAGGCAGATCTCTCTCCCACTATGAGAAAAATGATACAATTCTTATACATTTTCTTAATTACCTATTTAAAGAGTTTAATAGGTATCCCTCCAAAATTCATGGGATCTGAACATCCCATGAAATCTCATTTTATGTTGCTCTTAGGTAAAACACCTCGCTAAGAACTCAGTGGTGGTCTTCGATTTCCAATCAGAGTCCCCATTCAGAAGATATTATATGTATCATCCAAATAAAAACAAATATTTTATTATTTTATTTTCGGTTACATCATCAAAAAAAATTCTACAGAATTCCTTCACTGAAAAAAATTAATTCCCATCGAGGGTAAATTCCATGTTCGGGACTCAACCATGTCATCATATTTCTCATTCATGCTTCCATTTTAGATATATCCCATTTCCATCACATGAATAGTATAAAATATACTTAATATATTATAAAAGCTATTCTGGACACTCCAGGCCTCAGAATCACACGTCGTCTATGCTCCTTGATCTAGAAATATATGTATAAATATTATGAAGTCTTTCAAAGAACAAACCGGTTCTCTATAAAAAATATGTACAATTTGGATATTTTTTTTTGAAACAATAGAGAGAATCATATTTATGGTAGTCTCTCCTTGTTTTAGTTTAGGAATTGGAAAGTGATGTTTCTAAGGAATTGTATTTTGAGAGGGGAATATTAGTGGATTACGAAAAGTTACAGGAAGTTATATACTAGGAGTAGACCAGAAATGTGGTCATGATCCAATGCTTCTTGGGTTTGGTAGTTTAATATAGATGATTAGTTCAGGACTTCTCCAAAATTTATTCTTTGATAACAACATTAACCCATAAGGGTATAAAGTTTTAATGGAATGCCATCTATCTCAGACCATTTGAGGAGTTGAAGGTGAAGTTGACATCAAAAACAATTTTGATTCTTCCGAAACCAGGGTTGGGTTATGATGTTTTCTATAATTCCTCTAGTATGATCTTGGAATACGTTTTGATGAATAGGAAACATGTTGTTGCTTTTGGATATTCTCAGTTATGACCTAATGAGAAGAACTACCCTTCACATTATTGTATGTTGGAAGCTTTTAAGAATTAACTCAAAATGTTTCATCATTGTATCTTTGGGAAGAAAATTATGGTATATTATGATCATTATATAGAGAAATATATTTTTACTAAGAGGGGTATGAATATGAGACTGGGTTGTTGGGTAGAGTATCTATAAACATTTTATTTTTATATTGGTTATAACCTTAGAAAATGAAATGTGGTTGCCAATACATTGAGATGAAAATTATTGATGAAAGTTGTGAGGGAATTAATTGAGGAGTGGTATCTGAGGTGTTTTTTTATTATAACAACCCTGGAATTAGAAGACTTTTGATGAATGGTTTTCACTGATTTTTTGATAGATGGATTGTATTTTGATGAGTAATTTTTTTTGAGTAGGTGGAAGTCACCATGTTCCAATGCTTTAGTGAAATCCATTATGGTTGTGAGACCTTTTCTATGTGGTCTCAATCTCCCAGAAGAGATCCATGCTTCTGTAAAAGGTTTCCAATTCTATGTTCCTTAAACATGGATTTAATTTATATTATACACCATTAATATTGGTCCAGACACCATGGGGATACCATGATATATCACAACCTGAGGTGTCAGTATTGGTGGAAAGGGATGAGATGGTTGGTATGGGATTAGGTTTCATGGTTCCTTACTTTTCATATAATTAAGTATGGTAACCATATATCTGTAGGGTTTTTATAGCCATTACCCATTCTAGTATGGATGTGGAATGATATTTCCATGTATTGTGTTGTTCTTTTCCCATGGAATCCTAGTGGGAAGGATGTGATTTTGGTGATCATTGGTTGACTAATGAAATATTCGCATTTCATACCTATTAAGGGGACTAAAATGTGGAATATCTTGGTGTAAGAACCTAGATCTTCATTTCAGGTATGTCTTTCTTTTCCTGGTGTGTTTGAGAAAAGATGGGTTTTTGGAAAATTTTGAAGTACATGCCGTGTAATTTCTGAGTACACGTCGTGTACTCCCTTGTTGCGCCAGGCCATGTGTTGGCCGTGTCTGGGCCACACACACGGTGTGTAGAGGCGATGCGGAGGCCGCTTAAAGCGGAGTATGAAAAAATAGAGTACCGGCCGTGTATCCCAGAAGTACACGCTGTGTATTTTCTTTTTTTCATTAAACGGACCGGGGTCGCGCCTGACGGATAGAATGCTATGCTTCTTCATGTTCTTCATTCGAGAGCGACCCGTATGGCCGTGATTCTTCTCCGAATTCCCGAGCCTCCATCTGTGCTCTGAATCAACCGTTGTCGATTGTGTTAGAACCACAGCAGTGAATTCTTCCTTCTCCTAGATCCTTGTTTTCCAATTTCCCATCTTTCTCATGATATCATTGGTTGAGAGTTTTTGAAGTTTTCTCAGATCCTTGATGTTCTAAAGAGAATCAGCCATCATGGTTCACATATATCTTTCTCCTAGCATCGAGGTAGGTGGTTTGTGCCTTTACATAGGAAGTCTTTGAATATTTTGTGCAAATTCCACCAATAACCTTGAACGGGGTATTTCTTGTTTCCTGTTTTTCCATTTTTGTTTGCCTTCTTTGCTTCATTGCTTCATTATAGGTAATTTCTTGTGAATAGGGTAAATTATACTATACTTTGGATGGTTTTCCATGATTGTTTTCTTGTTCGGAATTTTTCCAGTTGCCATGCCAAGTTTTAGGATAGTGGAACTATTGTACTGTTATGCTGTTATGCCTTAGAAAGATAGCCAGTAGTTCTTGAGGTTTACTTGGGATGATACGCGTGCTATGCATGTTTTTTTACACAAGGTTGTGAGAACCTAGTGTAGTGGACCATAGGGAGAATGTACATAAGGGCTTCTCCAGAGTGTCTTTAATTTAGGATGCCAGACCACAGGGGGAATTGACGTTGAGTTCTTCCTCAGAGAGTCTGTAGTTCCTCGACGCGGGCCACAGGGGTAATGAGATGATGAGTGCTTCCCCAAAGATCCTTTAGTACGATACGAGACTATAGGGGGAATTGATGGTGAGTGCTTCCTCAGAGATTCTATTCTTTAGCTGAAGCAGAGGGTGAGATAGTGTGTGCTTCCCATAGGGTTTCTAGTACTTGTAGTTTGAACCTTAGGGGTTAGACTGTGAGAACTACCCAGAGGTTAACTTTTTTGTTCTACTTACTTGAGTGGTTGTTTCTTGTTTGTAGATTATATGCTAGGAACTGTGGGTTGTTACTACTGCATATTATCATGTTTACATCTTACTATTTACTACTTACTATACGTTACCTGCCATATATTCACTGACTGTTAGGAAAAAATCTTTGGGTGTTTGCCTATTGGTAATTTTTCTCAAACCCTATTTGGGTCATGATTTTGGCCCCAAATAGATTATATTGTTGCAGTTACAGATAAGGTAAAGCGCCCTTCGACTTTGGGTTCTTGATTGCACTGGGGATGGAGAGCATGGGACCAAGATGAGGCTTGCGATGCTGAGGAGTTGCTCATTTGTTTTTCTTTTTTACTTTGGGTTTGTACTGTATTCAGTATTGTGACTTGCTTGGATATTTTCTTTGACATATGTGTATCACGCATCATTTACATATATTTCTTCTCTAGTTGTTTATTTATCAGTCTTCCTCTGTTTACTCTTGTATGGATGTCTAAAGTTTCCCCTATTATTGTTATTTGTTTTCTCTTCTGCTGTGTACTATGCCAATGAGGGCATAGTTTCCCCACTATCACACCCAAGTCCCTCGCTGCTAGTCGGCAGCCTCTGGTATTTGGGGAAATGCGCTTGAGGCCACGTGACCAACTGAGTACGGGGTGCTTCTGGGTGGCTTCTAGAACAGGGATGTTACAAAGTGTTATCAGATGAGTTATTTTCTCTTTATTTACTGTTTGGAGCCTTAGGCCATGTATAGGATGGATTCGGTACATGGTATTAAGCTGTTCTTGGGAGTAGTTAACCCGTGTACAGGGAAAGTCTATACTACATCATTTAGAGCAGTTTCTAGTTTTGAGATTTTACGGTTGATATGATTTCACCTAGAATGATTCACTTGCCTAGTGATGCTATTTTTGTTGAAATTGTGGTTCTATTTCTGTCACAACATGATGAGGTAAGGGTATTCCATCTCATGCATCATATAGGCTCTTGTTTGAAATCATATGTCATGCATTCTTGCCATTCCATCTAGGGAGCACTAGCGATTGAATGTTATTGTGATAGACCTTGTGTAGATTATGCATGATGTTGTGATAGATGCCATGATAGAAACTCTGTTTTTTGTTAGAGGACTGTTTGTATTGTACTTCCTTAGATAAACACCAAATTTTGGTAATTGAGGTGTTATAGGCCCACTTGAATCGGAAATTGGTGGATCATTGACCTATTTTTCCTTTTATATGACTGTATTGGATGCCAAGATTTGATTCACGGGGAGTATGGGCCCTCATAGATCGGAATTTGGCACCTTCATGCCTTGTTTCTGTGTTTTCTGGATTTCAGTGCAGTTTTAGAGCTACTGCTCAGAAAAACCCAGAATACACGGTGTGTACTTTACATATACACGCCGTGTAGTTTAAAACCATGTCACATACTATGTGAGCAAAAACACAGGTTGTGAAAAATCTCCAGGAAAATTCCATGTACGGTAGGTACACACCGTGTAGTAGTAAGTTGTGTACCCGGTCGTGTCACTAACAACACGGGCTGGGGAAGCTCAAGTAGAACACACCGTGTAGTCTTGTTCCACGTACCCGGCCGTGTCATGAACAATAAGGGTCGGTGATCTCTCCTCTTATACATGTTGTTTTTGTTTGGAACATGTCGTGTAAGGGTCAGCCATGTACTTGGCCATGTCACCAACAACACGGGTCGGGAAAAATCTACAAGTACATGCTGTGTTTGTTCGGAACACACTATGTAGTCTCAGCCGTGTAAGCTGTCATGTAACTGACAACACAGTTCATTAAAACCTTGTTTACTATATGTCGTGTCCACAAGGAACACTCCGTGTAGTCCCAGTTTAAGAAGACTGTGTGGGTTAGCCGTGCAAGGAGACTCGGGCAGGGGAACAGAGTTAAGTACATGATGTGTGGAGTTTATACACGCCGTGTAGTCATGTTTTGTAAATATTTAGTGTTTCCTTCTCCTGTTTACATTTGGTACCCCTTTTTTATCTGTCCTTGTTTTTCTGATCTAAGGTATGCTTTTGATCATTGAGAGCTATGCCTCTGAGACATCCTCCGGTTGTACGTCAGTTGTCAGGCAGTTATCAGATGCTAGATATGGCTGATCAGGGACTTCCTGCCGATCCTCCAGTCATGCCAGCTATGGCACCGGCTGTCGTGCTAGTTGAAGGCACTGATGTGCAGTTCAGAGAAGTCTTTATGAGGATGATCCAGACCATTCAGGGAGCACCACCTCCTGCCACGTCTATGGCAGACTTGATGCGGGTTTTCTAGTAGAAGCATCATCCTACTTTCTCGGGGGAAGGAGGACCAAAGGTTACAGAGTCATGGCTAGAAGCCATGCTGACTATATTTGAGCATCTAGAAACACCTCCATAGAGGTGGGTCAAGCTCACCAACTATATGCTATGAGACTCCGCCAATAGGTGGTGGGACGTGGTCTCACAGGCGGGTCATCAGCAGCTTATGGCTTAGGAGGAATTCCAGCGCGTGTTTTATGAATACTTCTACCCGGAGACCCTGAGGGCCGATCGAACCCAGAAATTCATGATTCTAGAGAAGGTTACTCTTTATTCCATGGATTATTCCTCTTGTTTCACAGAGCTACAACATTTCACACACCACGAGGATGGATTTCGTGTGTTCTTGGGAAGGAAATTTGAAGATGGTCTCAGGCTGGAGATCTGTTCGCAAGTGAATATCTTCCAGTTGACTTCCATCACTTCCATCGTCAATCAGGCACTGATTATAGAGCGCAATCTGAGAGACTTCGGAGCGGCATTCCAGGGCGGTTCTGCTTCCAGATCTAATTTTCTTCTAGTTGATAGCAGGAAGCACCGTAGGGAGTCTACGTGTGGTGATCCGAGGAGGTGAGATACATCTTTAGGTAGCCAGGTAGTATGCTACCATTGTGTAAGGGTAGGGCACATGAGGCCGCAATGGTATAGAGACCCGGTGGAGTTCCGATCATGCAGCAAGATCGGTTACCTTCAGCGTTTCTTCCATGTTTTCCCACCAGTATCTGGTGACGGGGGTTCTTCTATGACTCATCGTTCAGGATCAGTACCACCAGTTTCTCACCAGTCGTGGAACTTGAGTTCTTCCTGCTGTTCATTCCGAGGTGGAGGTCGAGGATGTGGCATTTAGTCACCAGTCTTTTAGCATCCACAGGGAGGATCAACTCGGAGTGGTCAGGCAGGGTCACCAGGCCACGGGGCAGGCCAGACTTTTGCAGTGGAGCAGACATATAAGGAGCAGGATCCTAGAACTTCTACCATTTGAGGTACAATTTTAGTAGCCTCAGTTTTATGTTCAGCTCTTTTCGATACTGGTGCTACGCATAGATTTATATCTGTTTCTGTTGTTGATATCCTTGGGAAATGTATCTTTTCATATGCCGACTCGTTGACACTAGACACACCATTGGGGGTGAGAACATCTAGTGTACATCAGTGCAGAGCGTTTCCTCTCAAGGTTACAGGGTATCATTTCTTATGGGATCTCTATGTCCTAGAGATGACAGGATATGATGTCATCCTCGGGATGGATTGGTGGGTTCTCTTCCAGGCAGTCATCGACTGTTACCGCCGCAGGGTTAGTTTTATTTCACCAGAGGGTGAATCTTTTCTTCATCGAGGCGAATGGGATGTTCAGGCGAGTCAAGCAGGACTCGAGCATCATGGGATAGGAAGGGTGACGGCCCATATTGCTATTCTTTATCTGGATGACCCGGGGACTTCGCAGTTGGACTTTCCTCTAGTGGTAGATCATTTCAGAGATGTCTTTCCAGAGTACTTTTCAGGTTTTCCTCTGGAGTGTGAGGTATAATTCTCTATCAAGATTGTTCCAGGAGCGGCACTGGTGTTCATTCCTCCCTATACTATGGCTAAACCTGAGTTGCAAGAGCTCAAGAAGCTGTTGGAGGAGTTGCAGGAAAAGGGTTTCATCCGACCCAGTACTTCTCCTTGGGGATTTCATGTCCTGTTTGCAAAGAATGTAGACAATAACCTTAGGCTATGTGTGCATTATCAGAAAATGATCCAGTTGATGGTCACAAACCGATATCCCTTGCCTAGGATTGATGATCTCTTCGATCAGCTTCAAGGATCTCGCGTGTTATCGAAGATTGATTTGAGCTCTGGTTATCATCAGTTGTGTATTAGACCATCATATATTTCTCTAACATCCTTCAGGAGAAGGTATGGTCTCTACGAGTATACGGTTATTCCTTTCGGTCTCACGAATACGCCAGCAGTTTTCATGGCACTAATGAACCGAGTGTTCCATCCTTACATGGACTCCTTCGTCGTGGTATTCGTGGATGATATCTTGGTGTACTCTCACAATCTACACGACCATGCAACCCATCTTGAGATCATTTTGAGTATCCTGAGAGAGCATCGGATTTATGCTAAACCCTCTAAGTGCCACTTTTGGATGGATCAGATTCACTTCTTGGGTCACTTCATCTTAGAGGCAGGAGTATCAGTGGACCTAGAGAAAGTGAGAGCTGTAGTTTCCTAGGAGCAGCCGAAGAACGTTTTTGAGGTACAGAGTTTCCTAGGGCTGGCTGGATACTACAGATGCTTCATTCAGGGCTTTTCACGCCTTGCATCACCTTTGAAAGTTCTGACCAATAAGGGGGAAATTTTCTTATGGTTAGATTATTGTGAGTCAGCCTTTCAGGAGATGAAGGGAAGGTTGACGTCAACACCGATACAAGTCTTGTCAGAGCCAAGGAAGAGCTTTACGGATTATTGCGAAGAATTGGGTATCGGGCTGGGCACTGTACTTATGCAGGGAGATGGAGTAGTTGCGTATGGGTCTTGGCAGTCGAGGCCACATGAGAGGAACTACCCGATGCATGATCTGGAGTTGTTAGCAGTATTTCATTCCTTACATTGTTGGATATATTACCTTCTGGGAGAGTACTTTTTGGTTTTCACCGACCACACGAGTCTCAAGTACATCTTCACTCATCATGATCTGAATATGAGACAACGCAGTTCGGTCAAATATCTTCAGTCTTTCGATTTCGAGCTTTCATATATGCCGGGAAAGGGCAAAGTAGTGGAAAATTCATTGAGTAGTAGAACTCAGATTCAGGCAGTTCAGGAGGCTAGCAGTGAGTGGCAGAATATGGCTCTATTCTCTGAGATGCATCTGGAGGTGCACGACAGATAGGGACATACTTTCATATCTTCTATAGGTGTTACCTCCACACTTCTTGATCAGTTACGGATGAGTTAGCTATCAGACTCAGAAGGCATAGTCCTGCATGAGAGTGTGTCCAGAGAGGGCCCTCTTCCTGGATGGAAAGTGGGTGAGGATGAGATCTTGCGTTTCCAGGGACGTGTATGGGAGCCAGCATACATACTTGAGGAGCTGATGCGGGATTTTCATTCCTCAGTTTGGCCAGTTCATCTTGGCGTCACCAAGACGTATCGGGATCCTCATCGCCAGTACTGGTGGGCAGGTATGAAGTAGGATGTTGCTGGTTTCGTCTTTTGGTGTTCTACTTGTCAGCATGTGAAGGAGGATCATCAATGACCAGCATGCCTTTTACAACAGTTACCCATTATGGAGTGGAAATGGAACGATGTCGCGATGGACTTTGTGACTTCATTTCCGAGGTCACCTCGAGGGAAAAATTTTGTTTGGGTTGTCGTCGACAGGCTTACGGAGGTTTCTCACTTCTTACCAATCAAGGATACCTTCGTTGTTGATGATCTGGG
This sequence comes from Viscum album, assembly GCA_963277665.1. Lineage (NCBI taxonomy): Eukaryota > Viridiplantae > Streptophyta > Magnoliopsida > Santalales > Viscaceae > Viscum > Viscum album. The sequence continues at coordinate 1,751,155,153 of OY728126.1, forward strand.
ATTGCTAAACATCCGAGAAATTGTGCATCTGCATGGAGTCCCCCACTCCATTCTTTCAGACAGGGATGCACGCTTTACTTCTCAGTTCTGGCAGGGACTTTAGAAGGCCTTGGGTACACAGGTACTCTTGAGTACAACATACCATCCCCAGAAAAATTTCCAGTCTGAGCGTACGATCTAGGTGCATGAGGATATGCTCCGAGCTTGAATTCTAGACTTTGTCGGTTCTTCGGATAAGCATATCCCTATGGCGGAGTTCGCCTACAACAACAATTTTCTAGAGACTATTCAGATGGCACCTTATGAGGATTTTTACTGTAGGCCATGCCGATCACCCGTATGCTATCTGGAGGCAGGGGAGGCCTCTTTATTGGGACCTCGTCTTGTTCAGGAGACCTCAGAGCTGATAGAGTTGATTCGGAAGAGGATGACTACATCACAGTCTCGACAGAAGACTTATGTTGATCAGTGGAGATGACCTCTGGAGTTCGAGGTTGGGGATCAGGTTTTCCTTTGTGTTGCACCCAGGTTGGGACACAAAAGGATTCGGACCCAGGTTGGGACACAAAAGGATTCGGAGACAGGGTAAACATTCACCACGGTACATTGGGTTGTTTGAGGTATTGGAGAGAGTTGGGCTGATTGCATATCAGTTGCAGTTACCTCAGAGGTACCAGGCCATGCACGACGTTTTCCACATCTCCCAACTCCAACGTTACTTTTCAGACCCATCTCATGTATTTCAACCTGAAGAGGTTGATATTGAAGCGGATGCATCATTTTAGGAGCACCCTATCCGGATTTTCGGTCGTAGTACGAAGGTTCTCCGTGGACGGTCTATTCCTCTAGTATGGGTGCTGTAGAAGCATGGGAGAGTACAAGACGAGATTTGGGAAAGGGAGGCCGAATTATGATCATAGTGGCCGGAGCAGTTCGGGGTTTCTTCTTCTCCACCTCGTTAGGGAAATTTAGGGAAAAATTTCTTTAAGGGGGGATGTTTGTATGACCCCAGATCTTCGTTTCATGTATGTCTTTCTTTTCCTAGTGTTTTTGAGAAAATGGGGTTTCTGAAAATTTTTGAATTACATGCTGTGTACTTTCTGAGTACACGCTGTGTACTCCCTTTCCATGACAGGCCGTGTGCTGGCCATGTCCAGGCCACACACACGGTGTGTAGAGGCGATGTGGTGGTCGCTTAAAGCAGAGTATGAAAAAACAGAGTACACACCATGTATCCCAGAAGTAAACAGTGTGTATTTTTTTCATTAAACGGACCGAGGTCGCGCCTGACGGATATAACACTCCCCTTTTTCAGGTTCTTCATCAGAGAGTGACCCGTATGACCGCGATTCTTCTCGGGATTCCCAATCCTCCATCTATGCTCTGAATCAACCCTCGTTGATTGCATTGGAACCGCAGCAGTGAGTTCTTCCTTCTCCGAGACCATTGTTTTCCAATTTCTCCTCTTTCTCAAGATATCATTGGTTGATTGTTTTTGACGTTTTCTCAGATCCTCGACGTTCTAAGGTGAATCAGTCATTGTGGTTCATGTATATAATTCTCCTTGCATCGAGGTAGGCGGTTTGTGCCTTTCTGTAGGATGTATGTGAATATTTTGTGTAAATTCAACCAATACCCTTGAACGGGATATTTCTTATTTCCTGTTTTTCCCTTATTCTTTGCATGTTTTTCTTGATTGCTTGAGTAGAGGTAATTTCTTGTGAATAGGGTAAATTTTAATGTACTCTGGATGGTTTTCCAGGCTTGTTTGCTTGTTCGACATTTTTCCCGTTTCCATGCCTAGTTGTAGGATAGTGTAACTGTTGTACTGTTATGATTTTATGCCTTATAAAGATATCCAAGTAGTTCTTGAGGTTTACTTAGGCCGATGCGCATGCTATGCATGTTTTTTTACACAGGGCTGTGAGAACCTAGTGTAGTGGACCATAGGGAGAATGGATGTAAGGGATTCTCCAAAGTGTCATTAATTTACGATGTGAGACCATAGGGGGAATTGACGTTAAGTGATTCCTCAGAGATTCTGTAGTTCCTTGACGTGGGCCACAGGGGGAATGAGATGTTGAGTGCTTCCCCTGAGAGCCTTTAGTACGATACGAGACTATAGGGGGAATTGACGGTGAGTGATTCCTCAGAGAGTCTATTCTTTATCTGAACCAGAGGGGCGAGACTGTGTGTGCTTCCCAAAGGGTTTCTAGTACTTGTAGGATGAACCATAGGGGTTAGACTGTGAGAACTACCCAGAGGTTACCTTTTTTGTTCTACTTGCTTGAGTGGGTGTTTCTTGTTTGTAGATTATATGCTAGGAACTGTGGATTGTTACTGCTATGTATTATCCTGTTTACTACATATTGTTTACTACTTACTGTATGTTACCTGCCATATATTCACTGACTGTTAGGCACAGATCATTGGGTGGTTGCCAATTGGGACTTTGTCTCACACCCTGTTTGGGTCATACTTTTGGGCCCAAACAGATTATATTGTTGTAGGTATAGATAAGGGAAAGCCCCTTTCGACTTCAGGTTCTTGATTTCACTGGGGCTAGAGAGCATGGGACCAAGCTAAGGATTGATATGCTGAGGAGTTTCACATTTGTTTTTCTTTCGTACTTTGGTTTAGTATTGTATTCAGAATTGTGACTTTCTTGGCTGTTTTCCTTTACATAGGTGTATCATGCATCATTTACATATATTTCTGCTCCAGTTTTTTATTTATCACTCTTCCGCTGGTTACTCTTGTATGGATGTCTATTGTTTCCACTATTGTGGTTATTTGTTTTCTCTTCCATTGTGTACTCTGCCAATGAGGGCATAGTTTTCCCACTATCACACCCATGTCCCTCACTGCTAGTCGGCAGCCTCCAGTATTTGGGGAAATGCCCTTGAGGCCACGTGACCAACCGGGTACGGGGCGCCTTTGGGTGGCTTCTGGAACTGGGACGTTATACTTGGTGACATATATGTATGAGATATTGTAAGACTTCACTGGGTTCCCTCTGTAGTTTTCTCTGACAGGGATTTCAGGATATTATAGAGGTTTTGGAAATTAATTACCGAGGTGATGGGTTTCTAGATTACATTAAGCATAATACATCATCCATATATAGACATAAAAACAAAGAGGGTTTTCCAGGTTCTAGTGGATATACTTTTATATTGTGTGATTGATGTTGGAGGATATTGGGAAAATAATTTTCTTTTTGAATAGTTTTCATATAATAATAGTTATCAATCATTGTTAAATATGGTTCCCTCCATGTCTTTGTGAGGTAGGTTATGTATATCTATCCAATACTGGGGAGAGTTGGAAAATGGTTCATGGTTGGGATAAGTGTTGTTCAGAATATGAAGACAATGGATAATTGATATGGGGTAATTTGATCATGGAATAGTTTCTTCATAAATACAATTCTAGAAGTTAGATTTGGCCTCTCACGTTTGAATAGGTTGATCAAGTCTTTATTTGATATTCAACTCACTTGGGACATCACTGGTTGGGTAAGAAGGGTATTTTAGCACTGAGGATTATTGTTACCTTTTAGAAAGATGGATTACTAGGGAGGGTGGACTATTAATTTAAATTGTTTTCAGGTTTGACAGCTTTCCATGAAGTGTTTTATGTATCCTAACATAACAATCCCATGTGATTATATGAGAGGATGTTGATCTTCAATCCCACACCAGTTTTTTTGAGAATCCAATTCAGATTATTGAATGCTATTATTGGATACTACATGGAATAAATATACCATTGGTTTGGGTACTATGGTAGTGTGGACAAGATTTCCATGATTTGTGGGTGTACGATTCATGGAGGAGGTAACATTGAACTTCTCTTGTTGTGGGACCTTGATGGTGAGGTATTTTTAGGGAATGAAATAATATTTGGTGGATAGATATAACAAACCTTTGCCTTTTTAGTAGTTATATTTTAACATTTATTTTTGTTTGACCATTTTATTGGATGATTTATGTATATAACAAATTGGGAGGATAACTATTATGGTGAAATCATAGATTAGTTGGAATATTGATTATAAAAACAATTGTTTTTGTCATTTATAAGGGATTTACACGTCGTGTAATGGGGTTATATAGTGTGTCATAATATCCAAAAAACCCAAATGATTTCGGTATAAAACATGAGAATTTTACACATAATTTAAGGGTTACATGTCACACAATTGAATATATTGGGTTTTAAATAATAAGGAAACATTTTTTCAGCATATGTGTGACTCGATGATCTCACAACATGCAATGAAATTTCACACTATGTAAATTCTATAAGGATGGTTTTAATAAGGTAGATAAACATAAATAATTATTTACATTATTATGGGATCCCTTCCTCTCACCGAAATATCTCTCCCTAAATAGATCACTTCCTCCCATCCCGATCACATAATTTAATGATTGGTCTCTATTGTGGTTGGATATCTTTTCTATAGTTATGTAATCATCCTAGTTCTTCTTTGTTTTTTGTTTCTGTTATAGTTTTTAAATATAATTGTGATAATATATTGTTTTCTATCGATCCTTTTTAGTTTCTTTGTGTTTCTTATCTTTCAGAAGTAAATTTTTTGGATTCTTGTCACCATGGTCAAATGAATCTTGGTTTCTACCACGTTGAGATAGGTGTTCCTATTAAATATATTAATTTGGTGCATTGATTGTCATTATTGAAAATTTATTTTGGTTTTTTCATTGATTTTGAGTGATATATTTTTTAAAATGATTTATTGGAAAATATTTTTCTTAAAAAAAGGGGTTTTCATCCAAATTTAGATTTTCATGATTTGTGAAACAGTTTTCAAACACTAAATTAGATCATCATGGAATTGAATATGGTTTATAACATTTCAATAATATTTTTTAATTTGATTTGGAAAATTTATATTTGGGATCCTTGATAGCATCATGAGAGATAAATAGGCATCCTTAGTTTGTGTTTCACTTATAAGAGGAAACATTCTGTTATAGTAGTTGGAATGACATAATAACTTTTTGATCAAATATAATCCTATTTATACTTGTGAGTATCTAATATGCATTTTATCATACCCTATAGTCCAATATGATTTGATTTTTCATTTTTCATTTGGAATTTAAGGTTATTTATCACATGATATTTTTTTATCCTAGATTCTTCCAAAAATGTTTTTATATACAAGGTTTCATTACAAAAAATTACATGATAGGTTATTTAAGGGATTTGTGTTTATATATACACCTCTTGATACTTGGATATTCAATCTTATTTTAATCACTTTTACTTGTCATTTTTTTTGGATAATATATATGAAATGATATTATTAAAAAATGAAGATAGTGTGAAAATGATTTATAAATGGTTTAGATTTTTTAAAATTCATGGTAAAACTATTTTTTCATCCATTATTTTTGAATTATTAATATTAGACCTTCTATAAAACATTACATTTAAAGGATATATTAATAGTTCAAATACATTGGTTTGGGATGGAGAGTATTTTTTATGGCCTATACTGGGGGTTCTCAAAACCATTGGCTATAGTGTTGTTAGTAAATTACTATACAAATGGTTCATGTTGAACTGTTGGTATACTGTGGTATGAAATTCATTTTAACCAAAGGTTCATTGTGAATTACTATTAAAAGGCTATCCTAATGGTTTTGAATAGTTGAGATACCCATATACTAACACTTCACTAGGACCCATTGGTTAAAGGTTATTCCAATAGTTATTAACTATTGTATATCCCCCTCCCCAATTATTAAGCTAGAAGCAGCCTCATCCAACCCTTAGAAAGAAGAACCTGCAATAAGCTTTCAGCAATAAAAAATAGAACTAAAAATAAAAAAACATGAAATATAGCAAATATAACCAAAAAATAATGATAAGTCAACCTCCAAATAGATATAACCTTAAATGAAACAAACATGGAATCCTCAAAGGTCCACAAACCGATAAACAGATTACGACAACATATGTAATCAATTAATACATTTAAAGGGGATAACAAACATAATAAATACATATATATTCATTCATAAAAAATTATCAACCATTAAATGTCATAAATATTAGTAAAAAATGTAAACAATCAATATTTCTATAATCACCATACCTATTTTCAACTTCATCTGTATCCTCATCCACCTCATTGGCCTCATCCTCGTCATGGGCCTCATGATCACCCTCTTCCTCCACATCATCATCTCTATATTCCCCATATTTATCCACACCATCATCATCAACAAGAACATGACCATCCTGAAGAACACAAGGACTAAATCACAGTGCACTATATAACATACGCATCATTGTAAAATTTGAATCCCAATCTGTATAAGTTTCTGGTGGAAAATATGGAAATAGAACATCCATTGGATTCATAAATTCAGCGTTTTCCCTTTGATTTCATTATTGCACCTCTATGGAATTTTTCAACCTTTTATACCTTACCCACTACTTTTGATTCCCCGAATTTATCTTCTTCCAACTCAGCACTACAAGAAACAGAACCTAGTTTAGGCAACTACCTTGTTGGGGAAATACTTTTCCTAGGCCGATAGAGAACTCTTCCATTGTTATCTTCTCCCAAAAAATGACGTATGTGATTATTTTCCCAAAAATTTTCAATTTCATAGGCATCATAGGCCTCCGAATAACATTCTTAAGAATATAAATAGACTCTTATGTTAAAAAATAGTTATTAAAATTTTTAATCAACAAATTAAAACATAAAATATACTTTCTTGTTGGTACATATAACAAAATTCTATCTTTTCTCTTTTTTTTCTCAAGTTAAGTACTTTTGTTCATGCCACATATCCATCAATATTTAAAAAATCACTATGAAATGAAAGTAAGTGTAGAAATCATAATTTAAAAAGTTACTAATAATGAATTTCATAACCAAAATCAAATAGGTATAAATTTTAAATGAAGTTTAAAAGAAAATAATTTGGTAGATTATTTTTACAGAGTATCAATGAATGCATTTTCAATAGATATAACATATATATATGTGAAAAATTCATCATAGTAATAAATAATAAGGTGGTTTTGGTAACCATTATAGTTAATGATAAGATGAATATTAATTACTATAACATAAAGGAATATTTATGAATGGGTTATTAACACTCTAATCATGGATATAACATTAAGAGATTATGTTTTAGAATGATTTACTAATAGAAATTTCATTCCAAAAATTATCATATTGATATTTAAAATTTATTACCTGAGTTTTTTAATTTAACAATAAAAGATAATTTTTGTTTCTCCAGCGCATGATGTTGTTGTGTTCTTTAAAACCCCTAATTCTATTATTTTGATAAAAAACATGACTGAAATATTGTTTTTTCATTGTTTTCTTCATATAATTGTTTCAATATTATAATCTATATCATAGTTAAGATCATTTTCCTCCTTATAAAAGAATAATAACAATCAATATTTCTACTTTTGAATAATTAGATTAATATAATATATATAATTTTTTCATGTGTGGGACTATATAGAATCTTGATTTACATTATAGCATCATTAATTGATTATTAGTGTGTGGGATGAGTGCTCCTCTAACATGGGTATTTTTTATCTAGGATTATAATCATGTGAAGTTATTTATGTATAGGATGTAATTATATCTTTAAAATTTGTTTTGTTTTATGATTTTTTGTTTAAAAATATAATATATTCATCTTTTAAATTTGGTGATTTTCAATAACATATGACCAATTAATGATCCAATTTGACTACAACATATTGATTAGGGTTTTCATATCATTATATATGAAATAGTGTGATTGGAACTGGTTAATCAATATATATATTTTAGTTATAAATCAATATTTGATGATTTTTTTAATTATAATGTTTCTCACACACCAAATGGTTGTTGAAAAAATCTTGTAATTGATTTTCTATATCAAAATTTATGGTATTCTAACTTTTCATTACTAAGTCTATTTCTCATATACAATTTTATTTTTTTACATTAATATTTTTATAATATATCAGTTTATATATATTTAATTTGTTTTATACAATAAGGTATTGATGATTTTGTCCCCAGATAATTTAAAGAGAATTGTGTGGGATTAGTGTTCCTCTACTATCGGTGTTATGTATCCTAGATAATTGCAATAAAAAGTGATTTATGAATTGATTTTCATTCCAAAAATCTTTTAAATTTTGTTTAAAGTATATTTTTTTTAAAATGATCATATATTCAAGTGTGAAATTTGGTGATTTGTAATAACATATGAACAATTATGTGTTCTAATTGGTCTACATAATATATATCATGGTTTCAATGTCATGAGATTACATGGTGTGATTAGAACTGGTATTTTTTGATAGTTATTTTAGTTCTAAATATACATTTGAATAATTTATTTATATTTATTAGTGGTAATGATTCTAGTAAACCAACTATTTTTCCAATATAGTGTGTGATTGATTTACTATATCATTGTTTAAGGTTTTCCCACATTTCATTAGTAATTCTATTTCTCCTAGGTAATTTAATTTATATAAATTAATATTTATATAGCATATTTTCATATTTTCATGAATTTTATTTAAATATAAATGTTAATAAGGATTTTATCCCTAATAATTTTAAATGTAAGTTTCCCTAGTGGTTTATTTCCCTTTCCTATTAAAATAATTGACATTTAATAAAATGATTATTGGATGTATTTTGTCATCAAATGCTCACAAAAACAATAATACTAATCCTGAAATTTCAGTACATAAAAAATACATTCAATAATAAAGAAAACAATAAAATATCATTTAAATAATCGAATTAAAATTTAAATGAAATATGAATGAAACAAAATAAAGTGCAGGTCCAATAGAAAGTTATAAATGAGTGATGTACCTGATTCCTCTCCAATGTTGACATCTTATTTTTTTCTCAATGTGTGGAGGTATTTCATAGTTCCCTTGTTATTTTATTACTTAGTAATGATTCCTAAGGAATTATTTTCAATAATAAAGACCCTTTATTAATGAAAATATTTTTATTTTTCATTTAACAACCTGAAATTTGATTAGTAACATGAAATTGAAAATCATCTAATGTGTAATCATTTCTTGATATTATTATACCTAAATGTAATCCATGAAAAGTGTGTCCTCTAAATAGTTTCAAGCACTATCAATAAAACCACTTTAAAACTCAAGATTATAGCCTCTCCGCAGATTACCTAATTTCTTGAGTGGTTCTGGCCTCACAGCCACACTACTAAAAAAATTAAAATTAAGATAAAAATAAAATATTATTTATAAAAATATAAAAATAATAATAAATTAAATCCAAATAATTATTTTACCCATATTTGTTCCCAATAATTATCCTTAACATAATTTGTAAGTTGTCTCCATGATAGTTGACTGGCCTGAGTGATGTCAAACTATTTTGAAAGCATCACCAAAAAACATCATACATTCCCACCATGTTTTTCAATCATTTGGTTGTATTCCTTGTAGTCCACCATTAGCTGTATTAAATGGATCCACATATCATGAATGTGTGTACACCCACATCGCTTATTAGAACATCCAGCTGTAAAATAAGAAAAAAAAATATATCAATACTTATAATAATAAAAATAAATTATGGTAAAATCAATAACTATGGTTTTATAAATATACCTAAGGTATTCTAATTAGTGTGAATCACAAGATCCCAAGGAATTGAAGTAATATTGAACTATAAAAATGGAGTGGGTCCTAGTGTATGCTCTGTTGTCTTGGAATGTGTCATAGAGGGAGTCCAAGAATCAGGATTATAGATACTCGGGAAGAAGGAAGTAGAAGGAAAAAAGAAAATTAAATATATGGCTATCGAAATACATAACATGGATGAGGAGTAGGAATCATCATAGGATATTTGAAATATATTATAGGAGGATCATATGCATATGGTGTTGAAATCATGGGAGTCTAAAATATCCCTGGTGTTTGTAACGACACTACCGAATTAGAAGGTGTTGTATATTTTACGTTATGGGGAAGAATGCAGTGTGATCAAGTATGTTGAATGGTGTACAAAACATTATTTCTTACCCCTCATATTTCAAGCATTATCCTTGGAACTACTTGGTTGGTAGGTGAATAACCCATTCCTTTATGGTGGATCATGACTAAATGTTAAAAAAAATTAATCACAATACATTATTTATTATTAATATTTATTTTTGAAATAAAATTATTACAACATTCACTAAAAGATTCATGCCCAACTCACTCAATGACATATTTTTTTCTATCATCAAATTTGTTCATATCTTCTCAAAGTTGGTTTTCTACCTATATTTTATAATAGAAATGGAATCAATTCATTTCAATTCAGTTTATTTACTAGGTCATCATAATAAGGAATACATTTGGAGATTACGTTAAACATAGAGGATGTGATGAAAAATCATTGTATAATGAAATATATATCTAGGATAATTGTTAGAAAATAGTTGGGATTAGGTAAAAATTTATAGAGATCACTATATTACATAATTAATGAAATTTCTAGTCAATTGTGACCCTTAAGTAATGAAATCGGTCTAGATTATGGAATGAAATTTTTTTATTAGTGATAAATGATTTCATCATAGGATATTTTGAAGATAATAATATTATCCTAACATTTTGTATATATAAAATATTTTATACACCATTGAATACTATATTTTGTATTGGGTGTGTTTTTTTAGGGTAGTCATATTGGAAAAATTTACTTCTTCTTGATTATCATTTATCATTTTTTATTCTATTCATTGTTAATAAATTTAATGGGACTCATATTGTTTTTTAGAGGCTATTATTAAAGTTTTAATTCCATTATAGATGAGTATTATGATAATCTTAGATATATTATAAGATAGATAGGATTACCCTTGAATAGATATTCATTGAATATTAATGCATATCCCATAATCTGATTGGGATATAAATATTGTTAAACACTTCAATAGTTAAGCCTATTTATGTACATTCCCTTTTAACTCACTCTACAATATTTGATGCATGAGAAATATATACTATAATTACCCTTCTAATGGATTTTTTTATTGTGAAGGATTTTTTAATATTCTCCCATGATTTCCCCATTGATATATAATTATTTTGTATCCCTAATAGTAATTTTATTTAACATTTTAATGATATAAAATTATTTTACATCACCTACTCATGTTATATTTTATTTTTAAATATCTAATAATTTATTCATGAAGCTAGTGTAGATGATGTTGAGGGGTATAATATATCTAATGGTCATATAATTGAGAAAAACACAATATTGGTGGATGATATCCTTAGATAATAGCTATGAAAAATCCCCTATTAACAATTTATTTTTTCTCGATCATTTCACAGTAAAACTAAAAATTTAATAACATATATGAAAAATTATATTACCAATAGTTATTATGTATTATTGAGCTAGATATAGTAAATCATTTTTCAAATAAAAATATCGAATGTATAAATCATTAAATAAAATTGAATTTATTATATACATTTCTAAAATTAATAATTCCCAAATAGTTTTATATAGAAGTAGAGAGTAACAAATATTAAAAAAAATCATAACACACAACCAAATATATTATGAAATTCAATAAATAATTTTTTAAAACAAAAATTGATTCAATGATTCTTGAATCTGACCAAAAAATATTGGTTATTATTTTAGACCTAGAAAATATAATAAATGATGGTTTATAGATGAGATGAAGTCTATTAGAACAAACCAATTAGATATTGAAGAAAAATATAATGAAACTCTTAATTCATGATATGTTATAATGTATGGAGAACAAAATTAAAGTTCATTGAGAAAAAAATTATTGAAATTATAGTTAGAATATATAAACCATTTTGAACTCCCCAATTTTATGTGGAAGAAACTGAATAATGGAAATCAAGGACGAATCATTGGCATTAGAATAATGGAGAACTGGGCATAGAAATTTTTTTAAGGATTCAAAAATGAGGAGGGCTTAGAAATGTTCTGTATTTGAGAAAACTATATCCCCAAATTTTTAAAAATCTATTTCCATAACCATTACTATAATGGGATATCACAAAAATCATATTGAACAATTGGGATAGGTCCCCATATACCATCATCTTTTTAAAACCATTGGTATTAGGGTATTGGTATATCCTCCCTTTCTAGTAGTGATATAAATTGTGGTGGTATCCTACTAGGATTTTCCTCACACCCTACATCAACCTTTGGTAATTTATGGATGTTTTTTTCAATGATTTATGTTAAGGGAAGAGAAACTTGTCGTATATTGTCTTCTCATATTGATATTAATTTCAATTCAGGTAGGTATATAGTTTAATGTAGGTCATGTAGAGACTTGATATACTTTTTCATCTTGGTTTATTATGGATTATATGTATTTTTCACCTCTTCTATTTATGCTTCACACTTCGGTCAGGTGTATTGTTTTTCTTATATCAATGGCCGGTTTTTTATTTTCTCTTTAACCCATATCATGTGATGATCTAGTTTAGTTTTCTTATCTATTTTACTTTTGATGGTTCATTATAATAACATTATTATATTACATGTAATGAATTAGTGAAAAACAAATGACATCACTTCGTGAGGTGGTAAGCCAGAATACACACGTGTGACGTCATCGTATGGCATATAGGATGGAAAGTACAGAAATATTATATATGATATAATGAATCCAGACGTATAATTATGTAATAAAAATAATATATACATATACATATATATATTTATATCTTATATCTATCAACATACGCAACTGTGAGATCTGGTAATTTAAAATCAGATGACATTTGTTTATGAGGTGGTGGTATGTCATACACACAAATTATGATTTCTTAACCCATTTTATGGAACTGGAAATACTTGAAAGTTATTACCTTAAAATAGAAACGTCAATGTATATGAAATATAATGATCATATTATATCATTTTTTATTTATATTAGTTTAAGTATTCATAGGAATACATAAAATAATTAAATTTCATTGAAGGATGTTACATCCTCAAATAGTAACCTCCTTAGGTTTTCCCCAACACCTTCCAAGGATTAATTTTTTCCCAAAATAAGGATTATATTATGAGGGGAGTAATTTTTAAATTTTATTTGTTAATTTATTTTCTAATGCTAATGGTTTTTAATGTTTGATGGAGAGAGAATAGTGGTGGATTTTTATATGTTTTTTGAGTGGTGAAGTAGTCATTTTGGAAATTAAAATTGTATACCCACATTTTTTAAAGGACAAGAAATTCCAAAATATAGTATTATAGATACATTTACATGATATGGTAAAAATATATTCAGAAAATATATTCTATATATGTTTATGAGACATTTTATACCTTATCCTTTAACTTGAACCCCCACTAAATCCATTTTTACCTTAACTATTGTATTTATTTTTTACAATTTTCAGTACTCATTTTGGAAAAAATTAACATTACATTCTTAGAAAATATGAATTAGGATGACTAAAAATATAGAATTAAAATTTATAAATTCCACTCACATTATTTGAAAAAAATATAATTTTAATTTTATCTTATATACGTGATGAGAAATCATGTTTTCAAAAAAAATGTTCATAAGTCAAAAATAATGTTTTTTCAAAATTCCATATAAAAATGATTCAAATAATGAAAATTTGATTAATATATATATATGTGTGTGAACTAATTTTACATTAAATATAGTAAATAATATATTTTAACAATATAAATAATTCTAATTAAAAAGTAGTTTTGAATTAAAATGTATTATTTTTCACTACTAATCAAGAAATGGTGTGTTTCCAAAGAAATACAAAAAAAATAACTATAATTTTTTTGATATTATTATTTCAAAAAGGAATTATTTTTACAATTGAAATTGCATAAATTTTCTAAATTTATATATTAAATTATATATCCAAAGTGTGAGTAAATATTCTTTTTGAAAAAATAATGTGTTTCTGAGAAAATTAATTTTTCTAAAAAATTATTCTTAATATATTTATAATCATTAGATACCAATAATTTTCATATGTTAGTTATTAATATTCATTACCAAAAATTTAATAAGTAGTTATTCTATATTATGGTTTAGTTTTACTTAGGTTTGCATGTTCTAAAATCCCTCAAAGAGACTAAAATTAATGAATTATATTTCATGGGTTGTTTAATATTGGTGATATGTGTCACATATGATATCGAATATAGTGTTATGATTTTATAATTTTAGAGTGTTACATTCTTGAAAACCAAAATTAATTTTTTTCCTGAAAATATAAACATGATCTCAGTATTCATATGATTTATATTTTAAAATTTTTTTGTTGAAAAACAACATCATAAAACGAGTTATTAAAACTTCTACTTGAATCTAGAAAAATGTATGTAAGAAGCTCAAAAGAAATTATCACATAACTAGTTTTCCAAAGAGGATAACAAAGTTCAGATATGAAACCATGAACATGGAATAGAATATTAATTCCCATGTATTAACAGAAAGTGATAAAGGTCTTTGATCACAACAATGTGAGTGATCTAGATAAGGTTAATGACCTAAAACTCATTAACCAATTATTTCAAAAACATTCACCGATATCATCAAAAATTATGATAATAGGAAAAAAAAAATTTTCCAATATCCATTTCTTAGAGTTGAGGAATAATTTTACTCTACAATAATATAATGAAATATACTTCCATGATAATTTTGTACTTCATAAGAAAAATTTCAACCTTTATATTTTCTTCGATATGTTTTTAAATCATTTCTTAGTATATTAAATTTCTATAAATAATGATTTTTCCTGAAAAAAAAACACTAAAATTATGTTTTAAAGGAGTGTAATATCCTTAAAATAGTTACAATTAATTCCATCTATCTATAACTATTTTCCAAAACCATTATCATTAAAACAAGTTATCCAATATAATACAGTAATATGAAAACCTCAATACTTACATTGTTGGTTCATCATAAATATTTATTCATCAAATCATTTAACTAAATTAATGACATATTAACTATGAAATCATGTATGATAATGGTATGCACTAAACCCTTATGTTTTATTGTTCATGTTTTCAAGACCCACGGTCTTTTTGAATGCGACGGGTTATAACCCAGAATGTGATTATTCCTTTTTCTAAAAATATATTTTTATAATTCATATAATTTTATAAAAACATATGATATAAATTATGGAAATAAAATTAATCATTAAATGACACTTCACTAAGGTTATCAATACAATTTAGATCTTCTAAAACGTATAATAATCTTATATGACAATTTCATTAATGGTCATATTAACCCTAGAGGATATCAATATTATTAAATATATTTTTCTAAAATTTAAAGTCATTATTCATCATGTATCTTTTTCACTAAAATATTTAATAAACCAATGTGTTTTATTTTAATAAATTTCTCCCAAAATAACAAAAATATTTATAGCATTTCATTATATAAAACCTAAAATTGTTTATTTAATAATTTAAACTTATAATAAATATTAAACTAATATACCCATAATGGTATTTATAACTCTTAAGTTAATGAATAAAATTATACTTCTAAAATTTAATATAATCCTTAAATGTTTCATGATACCTATACCAAAATACCATTTGAAAAATAATTCTACAATTTAGTTCTTGAATCTCGACACATAAATATTTAAACAATTTTATTTCAACATGGATCCTTCCTTAGTCTAAGGTTTAACCTTTATAATAAGACATTTAATTAGTTAATAATAGTTCTATCCCTTCTATTAAAATAAACATTAAATGGATACCTTGGATTATATTTATTTTCTTCTATCATACCCTTAATTTTTTTCTTCCAAAATTCATTACTTCATGACCTTAATTTCTACACATAAAATAGATTAAAATTATTTTGAGACACATTCTTTTCAATGTGAGACCCCTTATGTTTATCCTATATCATTTATTGTAATCATCTATTCAATTTAATTATATTATATTGTAAATAAAATTTGAATTAACTTATGAATATGCCTTGGAAGTTTCAAACCAGTTGCATAGTAAGAACTATTGTCATGAACTTGGTGATGATCTGGTCAATCCCAATACACCATATCTATATTTATTACTCCTAGGTGCATCTATTCTAGAACCATAACCCCATGTAATATCCTAATAGGGATGTATTACATTGAAAACCACATAATATCTTCCTTCAAAAAACATTATGATTTTATTCTATACTAATCCCCAAATTATATCATAGTTTAATAAAGAATAATATATGTTTTCCTAAATCTAATTTCTAAGGATTCTACTAAACTTCCTTTACTATAAATATTTGAAACCCTAGACTTAGTAATCTTGTGATGTTTTATGATTTTTTAACAATGAAAATGATAAAAACTGTAAAATACATAAGGTCCAATTAGTTTATATGTTTTATAGATTAATATGTATGCATGATTCCCATTTTACATACTGATGTAACATATAAACCATAAAAATTGAAAACGCATTACATCCTGGAACTCATTCAAGGAATTCTTCTTCATATCCTTGGAAATTTGATAAAAACAATTTTGATCTCAAATACTCTAATGGTTGAGTACAATAGAAGCAATCATGAATTATTAAGAATAATCAACATTAATATGTAAATAAATAAAAAAACCAATTTAAATGTCTTAAATATCCTGATAAGAAAAGGAATAATCAATATGGAATATTTAATAAGTTAACACACATTCCATTTAATAATCAATGAGAGAATGAAATACATCAATATAAATATCATAGTGTAAATATCAGGTATAATTATACTAAAAACATTCTAAATTAATAAAATTCTAAATTATTGAACGTCATGTTTTAAGAAAATCATAACACTAATATCAAGACCATTCAGAATATGGTTTAAAACATTAGAGTAAAAACTCTTATGGTTTTTAAAAATTATTTAAAACTACTAGGTATAATACCATCAACTTATTTTTCTCATGAGAGGTATTGATTAATCATGAGTATATATTTAATCAAGACCAACCCATGTCTTCATCTTTAATTAATTCATCATATATCGAAAGACTGATTCAATTCACGAACAATGTTCCTTATCAATAAATATATGCACTGATTAAAGGATATAAATTTACCTATATTTCCTCGATTTGATAACATAACTTTATAAGTAAACACATTATATCAAAATGGTATAAAATTTAGTCAAAAATCATATCCATTATACAAGAATTTGAATATTTAAGATAAATATAATGACTAAATACAAATGGAAACAAGAATGTTGTTGTTTCATGTGAATGTAAATAATCAAAAATGAAAGTGAGATTGTACAATATATTTTACTAATTGTAAATTTATATTTAAAATATTTTTTTTATGAAATGATTCATACAAAAACTTTGGTTGTGACATTATAATATTTTGTGAAATATGTTTTTCAAATGAATTTAATATTTTTGATATTTTACATTCCAAATAACATTGAAAATATTTATTTTATATTAAAGAATTAAATTTTACATGATTTATTTAAAACCCAAAGAGAGTCATGAAATATACACAAAATAATTTTTAAATTTATCTACATGGATCATCATGGTTATATTACATTACACACAAGAGTTTCATTCCTAGATGGAATGCAAAACACATAAGATTGAGTTGTACCAAAAAATAATATATTATTAAAAATATTATTATTTAATATTATAAGATATATTATAGCCGTTATGTTGGTGGTTATTAATTGAATTTACTAAATCATGAAATTACATGGTTCAATTAATTATTTACATATTAATTTGAAATCAATTTAAGAACCAATTGAGCAAAAATTGAATGTTTTTATAATAACTACTTTTATTCTCACAAAGCATTTTTCTCCTAATAAATTAATTCACTTACCTTTGATGATTTATAATAATGAAATATATATTTAATATATTCTATAAATATTTTTTATATTCATTGAATACATTTTATTGTCATAATATATGAACAACCCCAATATTAAAAATAAAAACCTCTATTTTAACATAAGCAATATTACTGCCTTTTAACGGAGAACCTATTTTAAATAAAATTTTGTGACCTTTAATAAATTTTATATTTAAAAATATACATAAATTTTAATATGAAACCTAAAAATTAGGTAAGGGTGATTTTTTGTTATTTTTTCTAGGAAGTTCCATTTTTTTATAAATATTGAAAAATACGGAACTTTAATACCAAACTGCCTTTTCATATAATTTATTTATAAAGATAAAATATGTTAATAATTGGTTTTAAAGTCTAATTATATAAAATATACAAAAATTAATAAATTTTAGGTCATTTTAGTAAATTTTATTTCAAAATCTGATATAAAACCCCACTAATCATTTGAACATTTTTACATTATAACCCCAATTTATCATCCCATAGGAAGGATAAAAATTAAATTAATTTCATCCAATTATGTGATTGTAACATGGAAAAATTTATTCCATATTATGAATAAGAATAAATTATAATTTATTATAACATAAAATTAAATTTTTATGAAAATTACTAGTGGATGAAATAACATTTTGTTACAATGATTAAGGGGGAAATAGCTTAATAAAGGACTAAACCTTAAGCTTAAGGCCTAAAAAGACCAAGTCACTTTTCAAAAATCCATTTTTTGAAATATTTAGATCATATAATCACCCTTATCAATTTTGGATTATTATTTTACCCACATTTCATATTAGAAACGTGGGTGGAATTCCCATTCATAAGATATATAAGAATTCCACTCCTCCCCACCATAAAAAGAAACTCACCCCTCAAACTTATTAACACATTTAAAGCCCTTTATCTCATAAAAAATGTGATAAAGTTATCTCCCAAAATTAAAAAATTCTTTTTTAAATTCCCCATTTTATCATAAATATAACTAAGGGAGTCCATTTATGTAAAATAAAAGGAGTTACCCAAATAAGAGGTAACATCCTTACTTAAGCTCATTTCTTTTATTTATTTCCACATCCCATGAAACATTATTATTATATAAATATATAATAACATATGTATCATAAATATAATGATTTTGTTTTATTCTATTATTATACATGGGGTTATCAACAGTTCCATTTAATTGTTAAGGAGCTTACAGTTTTTCTTTACAATGAACTACCACCTCACAAAAAGATGTTGTTCATTTTTACATTACCACCTCTCATTATTGGTATTTATAATGGAAAATATATTTTTATAATATATATATGTGTGTGTGTGTGATATTTAGGATTTATTTATACTTATTTATTCATTATATAAATCATACCATCATGGTTTCTATTTTTTGGTAATGTGTTAACATCGTTTATGGATGTGTGGATTACCACCTCCTCAAAGCGTGTGATTCATTCACACATTACATGAAATATATAAAGGATGGTTTCAGTAAATTTATATGATATAAATGAAATAGTAATTTTTCAATAATGATATTATATATATATATTTACATGTCATTTACTTTATTTCTTTCAATGCCACAATTAAAAGGGAGAATCATTCATGGGTACGTACGGACTACTGTCTCTAGGAATAGTGTATTTCATTTTATATTTCTATCTTTTAAATATTAATATACATATTTATACATATTTATAAATTGAATACATATGATATATATATATATATACATTTTTAAAAATTAAAATCATGACTTATATAAGAGTATCAAGAATAACCAGTCAAAACACGTACGACAAACAAAGCTATTATTACCTGAAACATTACTTTAACAGGGACTTGTTAAAAATAGTTATATAAATTAATAAGTGAATATTATATGATATTAGATATATGAATATGTTTATAAATTTTATTTATAATAAACTTATATTTATTATACATGTGGGTTGAATTTGTATAATGCATGTCAAGACATAAGGTAAGAGAATTTAATGTAACTTTTTCATTTCTGGAAGATACATGTCTAATTCACCACTCATTTATTTTTTATGGTGTGAATAATACCCATATATTTATTTTATGATTAATATAAATAAATTTATTTATATTAAATTATATATTTTTTTAACTTTATTTTCTAGGATTTATGTTCCACTGTTACAAAATTGGAAATCTAATTTTTTCCAAATTTTCCTTCTTTGAGACACAAGCCATGTTATGCACATATATATATTTGAGGTTATATAAGTAATTTTAAATGATATATATTGAACATATTTATCTCCATGACATTTTATAATTCATTTAATGTTATTATTTCTATTTAATTATGATAAAATTTTACCAATGTGCTAACAGTTTATAGATATAATCTCATCATTATCGTTATTGTTTATGATTATGTTTCCATTAAGGAAATATTATGATCATTATCTCAATTAAACTCAGGAATGTTATTTACCTATGAATGTTAATTTTATATACATATAATGTTACCATTTTTATATTATATGGTACTTAAAATAATTAAGAAAATGTTTTTTTATGAAAATTCATCTTTATTTCTCCCTTCGGTCAAAAATCGTTGTTCTTTCAAAATCATTTTTTATAAAAAAGTTTTCAATTTTTTTACTGTTATGTTATTATATTTAAATAAACAATTCACCCATTTATTTCTTTTTAATTTTTTTTAAAATAAATCTTCTTTTCGTTATCTAATCATGTATCTTTTCTATACGTTTACGGTGAAAAAGTAATGTTCAACATATATGGACATACATGCCATAATGACCATAAATTCCTTAATTCTCTATTTCTAATTATACACAATTATTATTTTAAAAAATAATTTTTATTCCCTGTTTTTCTAAAAATCTATTTATTTTAAAAAGTTTTTCAATGAAAAAGGGTTTTCAAAAAATTGTTATGTGTAAAAAAACTGTTCCAAATGTTGTGAAGATTCTATTATAAGTTATCGTGGAAAATTTCTTTCAAAATGATCTCAAAGTTTATTTTTAAGATTTGAAATTATTTTCAAATAAAAATTATTTCAAAAGGCTTTAAATATTTAGTTATTAACTTTCATGGTCTTTTAATATAAAACATTTTTCAAAATATTTTGATGATTTTTTATATGTGTTAAAATAAATTTTTTAAAAAATGGGTTTTCATAATTATATATGTTTTAAAAATAATTTTTAAAAGTGGAAAAGATATATTCTTTAATAAATGTTTTAAATAAGATTGAATTTATTTATTTATATGAAAATAATAACACACCAAGATTTTATTGTATGTATATTCTTAAATAAATAGCTTATGTTTGATACAACACCACACCTAAAATAGTAATATACTATCAAATGTTAACATTTCTATTTTAATAGTAATGTGACCATTATATTGTTAAACCCGCCTAAGAATGTATAAATATTATTAATGCATCTTATAAACTAAAATATTATAAAATTACATCATAATTTAAGTAAATAAATGTATTAAAATTGGTAATTCAAGTATTTGTATTTTTGTGAAACCTAAATATTTATATACAATATTATAATTAATATAATTATTTAAAAGAAAAATTATTTTCATACAATATATTTACGAAGTTATATTTTTTTCTAATTATTATAATATAATTTTAGAATCCCTTTATTAATTTTTCAAAGTGTTATAAACTCAGTTAAAATTTCAAAATTTGTATTTTTTAGAATGTTTTGATTTTATTTTAAAATTAAATTTCTCATATTTGGAAAATTATATTCACAAAATTGAGTTCATTTTTTTATTATATAACTCAAAAAATAGTGAGTTTTAATTTTTTGGATTTTTCTAAAATAGTTGAAATCATGGTGGCTAATGAAATACCTTAATTTATGGTATAAGTAAATAAATGAATTATTGAATCATGGATGATGTGTGAATAATTAAATAACCCATTAGATTGAATTAAAATAGATTATTTACTAAATTTATTAATTTTAAGAATAAATATTGATAGTTTTTTCCAAAATAATAAAAAAATGAATAAAATATTCAAAAATCAGTCCTCTCCTCCACTATAAATACCACCCCTCACCACGTCTTAACCTCAAACCTAAAATCCTTGATTCATTAAATAATTTTTTCCCAATTGTTTTCCCAATCCTCTTACCCATGTATATGAGGTTTTTATCTCAACAATGGTCCATAGCTAATTTCATTGAGGAGGTTCTAAAATAGAAGAATTCTTAGGGTGAATTCCTCTTTTGATTTCTTTATTTTCTTTTCACTTTATTTTATTTTTTAACTAGTATCACCTCCTATGTAAAAAAATTCTGGATAAATAAATTATATTCTATATATTATAATATTATGATTCCTATATTAAATCCACCATATAGTATCTTACCCTCTAACTTTTTTTCTTAAAATAAAAACATCATCCTTGAGGTGTCGATTTACCAGCTTCGTGTATGATGGGTTTTTGTTTTTCAATTACTCCATAAAGTATGGTCATAAAAACATTTATTAATCTTAAATAATACTCTAATATTTTCATTAATTATTATTTACACTTCTAGAAGTAGTACATATAAATATTGTTAATAAATAATAAAAAACTAGATTGTGATGATCAAACAAATTCATAATTAAAGTGAATGATTATCAATAATGTTTTATCTAATTATTATTACTCATAACATGTAAAAAATTTAAAAAATAATTATTTAGTATATTATATGTTCATTCATTACATATAATTTAAACTATGGAAAAAATCTCAAATTTGACCTGATTTTCCACACATGATTTCAGGTAAACCGATCTTGAAAACCAAAGAAATGAATAGTCTTGAATGATAATATAATATAATATAACTTATATAAAATGAAATAAATAAACCTAGAAAAATTATTGTAAATAAAATAAATGTATAAGTAGTTCATAATTAATTAAATAATGGATTTAGTCTAATTGTCCAGGATATCAAGATAATGTTCTAAACAATATTAAATATAAGGTAAGGAAATTTCCCCGAACCTCAAATTTTAATTCGGTTTACATTATTCCCTCTTTGAATTAATGTAATAATTCATTATATTTATATAATTATTATATATTATTAATATATTTTCGAAACCCATGCATATCGATCGGTTAATTTTAATTTTATGTGGAATGCATGTTTTATAAGATCTCATTTTTAATTCCTCCTTATAAGGAAGACAAACTAAATGGAACTTCCAAATTCCTTACCCATTTTAATGTTCCACACACAATCCATTTTAATGTTCTAATATTTTTTCTAAAATCACTCATTTTATCATGAAAAAATATCTTTGTTCATTTCTGGTTTTATACAAATAATTATTCTTTTTTCAATTTATATGTCTCTTTAATATTTTCTGTAAACCAAAATACATAGGTTCATTCTAAAGTATCTTAAAATATTATTTTACATTTTTTTCATTTAGTTGGACATCATATATCATGATATAATTTTTTTCTCTGTGAATGTCTTTGTATTATTTAAATATATTATCTAACATACTATATTATGGTATTCCCTTTGGTTATGGATTATTCTCTACTTATTCATTTTGTGTTTTGTATGTATAAATCCCTTTCATTTTTTATAACTATTGATTAATTTATTCAATAGATATACATATTTATTTTATCATGGATATTATTATTCCCATAGATTCTTACCATTTTATATTTTTTTCTTTAAATAATGTTTTATTTGGGGAATTTTTTATGAATTTGTATCATCTACTCGATTCCAATATTTTGAAAAGTCATATTATTCATGAATTAAATATATGTATGAAGAATGTTATATAATTATATTGATGGATGGGTTCTAGTTATAGATATCCCCTTGATGCATCGACAGGTCTCATGAGACAAAAATATTAGTGACTTACCCTTCGTGTTTATTTCCAAACAGAATCAGATGAATTTTTATCCATAGACTTAAAAATTTGTGATGGTATAATGTTTCAGGTTCTAGATACATTACATCCATAAAACAAATCAATTTTATTCATTAATTATTCAGTTATTACTTTTTCATGAAATTTTCACTATTAAATAACATCTATTGATAAATTTTCATTATTTTTTTTATTAATGGAATGTATTTTTGATATTACATAACTTGCTATAATATGTATGACTTATTGAAATTACTTCACTTATTATAGTTCCATATAACCCTTTACTGTGCATTTGAGCACAAACTTTTATTTTTTTCCCTTCTAGAGGTTGTGAAGAAAGATTTTGTGATAAAGTGAAAAAAGTTATTTATTTAATTTTTTATCTACTATGTTTAATTACCAATATATTAAGCGAACAATGTACATATCTATTTTGTTCAAGACTAATAAACTGATCGATCCTTGATTATGTGATCACTTGAATCTTTGACATTGTAATAAAATAACCACTGAATCTGTGATACTAGTGTCATTTTTGTTACAGTTATTATCATAGGAAGTTTATTAGAAACCATGGAAACTAGATTAAGGATCATAAAACTATGAAACACTTTTAGAATAAGAATAGAAGAACCTACAATAATTTTTTTAAGTTTTAGATTATGTGAGTCTTCCTTGAAATGCATTCCTCTCTGGATACTACAAGTAGATGTGCTTTTGGAAAAGATGTGCATATTGGTAACAACACTAAAACAGTGTGTCGTGCCTTACTTGACTTAACCTGGTACACTAAAGTATGCCTTACTACACTCTTGTTTTGACACCCACATGGGATATTCTTAAGATAATCCACATTATATGTAATAAAAATTATGAAAGATTTAAAAGTAAATATGTCCCTAAATAAGCCATGTCTATGAGATTATCTATGCATAAATTTTCAATCCATGTTAATTTTTTATAGTTTAAAATTAGGAATTATGATTCATAAACAAATTTAGTTCATTCCATTATTTAGAAATGGTGCCTAAATGATGTAAATGAATCAGTACCCGTAGACGATTTCGAGATTTCTATTCTAATAAAACCAATATAGTTTGTGTTGGAGGTAAGATGACAACTAATATATTTGGGAATTTAGCTTTGTTTTTTAAGAATAACCATACTAAATCATTGTTAGAACGTTTCATGTGGTAGAAGACCTCATATTTTAGTGGGGATGGTAATCCAGTTGTATTTGATCGGTTTATAAAGTCCCTTGATATGATATTTATAGAATTGTGAGGAAGTGAAAATGTAAAGGTATTACTGGTAGTATATTTTCTCAAGGGTGATGTTGATAATTGGTTGTATTTGATCCATAATATAAAAGAGAAATATGAAATAAATAACATGGAATGAAATTTTTTTAAGGAATAATTATTGTACAAATAATTCCATTATGAGAAACAAACAAAAATGAAGATAATATTCTTTATGTTAAATAGAATATAAGAAGAGAATGTCATGGAATATCAGAAAACATTCACAAGGATATCTAGAAATTCCATGGATTACATTCATGATTTGGAAGATAGGATTGATCATTTCATTGAAGGTCTTAAAACACGTCTCTGAAGGAAACTAACTTCTCAAATATTTTCATCATATGATGATATTTTTTTAAGTTCTATCAAAATAGTGAAGTAACTATCTATATCCAATTTTTGTAAGATAAATAATGTGAATTTGAGGTACTCTGATAACCATGTAAATGGAGAACCATTAAAAAATAATAAGTGAATTAAGAACTTTTCATTATGTGCATATTGTGGAAGGAATCATCTTGGGAAATTCCTAAAAGGTATCAGAGTTTTAGATATGTGTGAAGAAAGGGGTCATTGTGATAATGAATTCAATGGGAATAAACAAATTAGTTATGTTTAATGATTCAACTCTAATGAAATGGGGAATTATTCAAATCAACATCCCAATATCCTTTGGAATCTGCCACATAAGTGGACAAGGGGAGATGGTCAAGAATATGATATCACTAAAAATGATATAGAATTACCAATGAAGTGGTGGAAGGTACATTAATCCTATATTCAAATCTATCCAATTCATTATTTGATTCTGAATTATCTCACTCCTTTATAACTACCAAATTTTCAATGAAAAATAGATATTTACTTTTTTTCATTTAATAATAAATTTATCATTTAAAACTCTTAATAGATGTATCATTAGATAAAAAATGCATCGCTTAGTACCCTTGATAACACATAAACAATATTTTGTTTCTTACCATATCACCATAATTATGGTTGACTTCGATATAATTCTTAGTATGGACATTCATTAAAAATATGATACAATTCATTATTGCAAGAAAAAGAAAATTAAAATTCTTGTGGAAGATATAGAATCTCTAATATTTAGAGTACAAACATAATCATCTAATTCTTATCAATATCGGGCCATGGTGTCTCCACTAAATAAAATTATTAGGGAGGAAGAGAAAACATAAGATAGGGATTTAGAAAAATAAACTTTGAATTGGGAATGTACTAATTGTCCAAGAAAGCATTGATGTATTTGTTGGGGACTTACATAAACACCCCCAAAAAATGAAGATTAATTTACCATTGATCTAATCCATGATGAAATAAAAAAATCAAGGACACCATATAGAATGTAATATTTTTGAATTTGTGGAGACAATGAAGAAACTATAGGATTTGAGTAATAATTTATTTATCCATCCATGTGTATCTTCATGGGGAGACCACATTCTCTTAATTAAGATGAATTTTGGATCCTTGAGGATATGAATTGACTATAGGGAAACAATGTTATTATAATAATGAGCATATAACATATGTCTCAAATTGAATATTTAATTGATTAAAATAACACAACAGTATTTCATGAAGATTATCCTTTATTTTGGATATCATCAACTACATGTAAAGAAGGATGATATTTGAAATAACACATTTCAAACTAGGTATGTATTTTAGGAGTTTATTGTAATTCCATATAGACTGACTAATGAACCCAATATTTTCATTATTTTAATGAATAGAGTATTGGAGGAATATCATGATAATTTTTTTTTGGTATTTATTGATGGTATCTTAGTGTACTCCATAGGATATGAGGACTATGAGAACTATATGCGTATTTTTCTGAATAATCTTATAAGAATAGAGTTATATGGGATGTATATAAAGTGTAATGTTTGTGTTTAAATAGTTTCATTTTATAGCCATATTTTCTCTATGGATGGAATCATAGTTTTCTTGTAAAGACAAGGGGATTCCAAGAAAGACCTATGTGAATGAACATAACCTAGATATATAGATTCATTTGATTATTAGGATACAATCAGAATTTCATTCAAAAAATTTCCCTATTGGATTACCCATTAACAAATATCACTTAATATGAGGTTATGTTTATAGGGGAAAAGAGAACGTTTTAAATGTTGTGAAGAAATGAAGAGAAAATTGGCATATTCCCCAATTTTTACTCTTCCATCGTGAAATAATGGGTTTGTGATTTACAGTTATTCATCAAAGAATGGAATGGGTTGTTTCCATACGAAAAATGATCAATTTATTTCATATAAATCGGTGTAGATGAAATCTCATGGAAAAAAATTATCCTACACATGATCTTGTGTAAGCAGTCATAGCTTTGCTCTGAATATTGGGAGATAGTATCATTACAGTAAAATATGTGAGATATATATGCATCACAATAGTTTGAAATAATTATTTACATTGATTGAACTCATCATGAGGAAATTTTGATGGCTCAAGTTACACAGGGATTAGGATTTCACAATACAATAACACCCATGAAATGAAAATAATGTAGTATATGAATTAGTAAAGAAATACCATGGAATTCTGACCCAAATAATGATTTATAATGATCCTATATTCATGGATTTAGTACAAATGGATATTGGAGTTGTTTTCAAAAGTAAAACATCACTCTTTCCCCAAATTATTCCCAAATATATAAAGAATATTAAAATCAATCAATATGTTTATGAGAATATTCAAGTGAAAATTAATGTCATTAAGGATGGAAGATAGAAAAAAAAATTTGAGGATGTAATTATGAATTTTGGAAAAGGAATATTTGTCTAATAAATACCTATATAAAAATTTAAATATCAGATGATGATCATAGATCGAACTTTATAATACACATTTGCAGAGCCAATATGTATAGAGATATGATGAAATATTTTTTTTGGGATAACATGATGTAGGAAATTGAAGATTATGTGTCAAGTTTCCTTGTTTCTTAAAAAGTGAAGGCTGAGATATAAAATCCTATAAAAGTCATGAAACCTATAGCTATTCATATGCAGTTGTGCAATGCCGTTACAATTGAATTTTTCATAATACTACCTAGTACACCAAGAAGTAATGATGCAATAGGGGATATTGTTGATTATCTTAAAAAACATGAAATTTTCTTTCAATAATAGATTGTTTACCTCTTCAGTGTATAAAAATTACATATAATAGTGATGTTGTAAGAATTTATGTTAAACCACTATCAATTATGTCTGATCAAGAACCCCATTTTTCATCTAAATTTGGGATGATTATTCAGATGGATCTAGATAATGATCTTCATTTGAGCACTGCTTATCACCGAAAAACTGATGGATAGTATGAAAGGACTATTCAAACATTATAATACTTGATGATATCATTATCACTTCACTCTACAAGTATGTGTGATCAATATTTACCTTTGGTTTAATTATCTATAATAACAGTTTCCATTACCGTATTCAAATGCTGATATATGATGCATTATATAGAAAGAGTTTTCGAACTACAACTTCTAAGGAGGATATTGGTGATAGGAAACTTATAGTCCCAAAATATATTTATGAGGCAACATAAAAGGTAGAGAGTATTCAAGATTCTATCAAAGTGTATCAAAGTAGAAAAAAGATATATGTTGATGACAGGATAAATTATTTGGAATTTAAAGTTGGAGATCGTGTCTTTCTGAAATTATTTCCTTTGAATGATTTCTTCAAGTTTGGTATGAAATGAAAAATAAGACCCATATACATTAGAAAATTTAGAATTTTGGAAATAATTTCAGTTATAGATTACCAATTTGATATTACACCAATTATTCATCGAATTTCATGATGTGTTCCACATATCATTGTTAAAAAGTACATTCCAAACCCAAGGGATGTATTTAGTTAAAAAGAAATAGAATTGTATCCAAAAGTAACTTATTGTGAAGAGCCTATCAATATTTTTTATAGAAGAGAGAAATTATTGATAAATCAGATGACTTTACTTGAAATGGTTCTTCAAAGAGACTATAAAATGGAAGAAGCAATGTGGGGAACTGAATAAGATATGTTGAAGACCACCCTAATTGATTTAGAAGGAAATATTCATGAAACATTTTTTAGTCATTATTTATGAATGAGGGAAGAATATATAACCCTATTACATGATGGTACATATCTTCTTATATAAATATATTATGTTTTACACAAGATTGAGCTTGAATGAATGGTAATTTACTATTAAATAGTTACACGACCATTAGAGTAGTAATGTGACCATTTTAAAAGAAACATCATCCATGAAAGTCTAAATAAAATTTAGGCATCTTATAAAGGTAAATATGATATAATTATATCATAGTTTATGTAAGTAAGATTTTTTAAAATGAAAACTTAATTGTTTGTTTATTGGTGAAACATAAATATAAATCCAAAATTTTATAATTAACAAATTGATATAAAATATTTTTTTTAAAAAAAATTGATTCATGATGATATACTTTTTTGTTTTATTATTACATGAAAACTTTATGAGTCCTTGATTAACTTTTATAAGGGTTATAAAGTTAATTATAATTTTAAAATTGGTATTCTTTGAGTAATTGATAATTTTAATTAAAAATTAATTTTTTCATATTTAGAAAATTATTTTCATAAAAAATATTTCATTTGTGAATTATATATATCATAAAATGGCTAGAAAGATTTTTTTTAATTTTTCTCAAAATAGTTTAATTTTTTGTGAATAGTGAATATGGTAATTTATGATATAATTAAAAAATGATTTATTTAGTCACATATGATGTTTGGATCTAGTAAGAACCCATTGGTTCTAAATGACATGAATTATTTACTCAATATAGTCATGGTAATCATTAATATTGATAATCTTGATCAAATGTAATATATAAATGAATAAAATATTATAAAATACACTCCTCTCTTCCTCTATAAATACAACCCCTCACCACATCTTATCCTAAAAACTCAAAAGCAATGAAGAATATCAAATTTCTACCCAATACTCTTCCCAATAATATTCCCCACGTCTAGGAGGTTATATACTCAACAAAATTCCAAGGCCAATTTCCCTAAGGAGTTTCTCAAGTAGAACAATTCAAAAGGTAAAATCCTCATTCACTATATTTATTTTCATTTCACATTTTTTACTCTCATAACATCTTATGAAAAAAATTGAATGAACACTCCAATATATTATATTTTATTTAATTTTATTATTTTATTTTAAAATTCAACATAAAATAACATTCCATATTCCTTTTATTCTAAAAATAACAAACATCATCCATGAGGTGTCGATTTTCCACCTTCATGGATGACATGTTTTCATTTTTCAATTCCTCTTTCAATGATGGTCATAAAAAAATTATGATTAAAAATGATTTAATTATATTTATTACAATTTATTTAATTTTCATTAATAATTATATTTACATAATTATAAATAATAAAACAAAACTAGATTGTGATGATTGAAAAAATTCCAAAATAATCTAATATATTATCATTAACGTTTTATCTAATGACTAATCCTCATACCATAAAACTGAATGAAATATATAACCATTTAATATTCTATAATTTCATTAATAAAATATATTTTTTAAATTTTGGACAAATATTATACTGTTACATGATTTCCCAAACATGTATACAACCATAAGGATCATGAAACCAGGAAAATGAATGCTCCTGAATGATAAAATTGTATCATAAAACATAATAAAAAAGTCCGTCAATGAGCCTAATTAATGTTTTATAAATTAAATAAATGTAGAAAATTTCTTAAATTAATTATTTACTTTATTTAATCTTATTATCCATGATATTATGATCAATTTTATAACACATTCAGACATAATGTAATGGAATCTCCTCGAACCTCCATTTTTCATTCAGGTTAAGTTTTCCATCTCCTTAATGTAATGTAATCCATAATTATTTTATTTAATTTTTTTAAATTATGTTTATTTTCTATAAACCCATGTATCTGGCTCGATTAATTTTCATTTATGAGTTTTTCATGTTTTAGAAGGTATCCTTTTCAATTCCTCTACATAAGCATGCCCGATTAAAGGGAACATGCCAAATTATTACACATTTTCAAGTACCATCTATAATCAAAATTAAGCTAAAAATATTTTTATAATATAACTCCTTCTATCATGAAATTATAGTCTTGTTCATTTATATTTATATACAAAAAATTATTCATTTTTCCATTATAATTAATCTTTAATATTTTTCTTAAACCACACTAAAGAGGATCATTTTATAAGTTTCTTAAACACTAATTTTACATTTCTTCACTTTGATTGGATATCATTTGTCATTATATATGCCTTTTCCAATTATGTGTGTCCATTTATGATTAAATTCCATTATCCCATGGACCCTATTATGATATTCACTTTGGTTTTCATTATTCGGCTTTTATTCCTTATGTGTGGTGTATGCGTACATCACTTTCATTTTTAATCATCATTAATTGAAGATTTCATTAAATATACCTATTTATTTTGTAATTTTTATTATCATTTCATTATCCATATACCATTTTTACATATGTATTTTTATTTGAATGATGTTATAATTGTTGAAATGTTGATGAATATGTGTCTTCTACTCAATAAGGATATTTTGATAAGTTATAATGTTCATGAAATTTTCACTTGGATAAAAAATGCTTTGGACATCCAGTGATAAGTGGGGGAAAGTTATACATATCCCTTTGATGCATTGACATGTCTCATGAGATAATTTAGTTGGTCAAAACTGATTCTTCTTTTTATACGAAGCAGAATCATATGTGTTTTTACACATAGACTGTAACTATATTGATGGTAAAATAGTTCATATTCCAGATACATGATATCCAATAAATAATATTTTTTCTTCATTTTGTACTTTGTTATTACATTTCATGATATTTTCCCTATTAAAAGAAATATTGAATCATTTTAATTATTAGTTTATTGAGGGAATGTGTTTTTAGATTATTTGCATCTCCATAATTTCTGTGACTTATTGACATTACATCAATTTTTATTGTTTTATATAACCCTTTTTATATTTTTGATCTAACACTTTTATCTTTTTCCATCAATATGATGTGAATAATGAATCTTTCAAAAAATGAAAATATGCTTTTTATTTTCATTTTTATGTACTATGTTTATTTAACATTTTAATAAAGCAACCATGTATGTTTCTATTTTATTCATTAATACTAACCTGGTTGATCTATGGTGAGGTGATCACATTTATCCATTCCATTGTAATAAAATTACCACCAAATCTTGGCTATTGGGGTAAAGGTTATTGAAAAATGTTTTTATGAATTTTTTTTATAAAAAGTATTTTCAAAGAAAGGATGTTTTAATTAAGAAATGTTTCAAGTTATCTATCAAAATCCATATCCATCAATGATGTAATGCCTTGACCCCAATTACCTAGAGTCGGTGCATTATTACATAACATTGGCATGATCACAAGAAAGATCAAGTCTCGAAAGACCGATTAGTTTAGTAGCCTTGGAATAACTAGATACATCCATAAAGTTTTACATTACATCATAAAAAACATCATGTCTTCATATCCCCTCATACTATCCCTACAGGTCATTCATAAATTACTTCTTCATAATCCTGGGAAAAATAAAACATTGAAAGGGGTGAGCTCAGATGCTTAGTAAGGATAACATTATAGCAGAAGCTTTTATAGATAAGCATAAACACTTAAGGTAGTTTATAACTAAAACAAAAGCCTTTTAAACTTGAACATCAGCATAAAATGGAAAAGATAAAATAAAATAATGCCATTTACTTACTCACATGGATATTCTACTAGTCGAACAATCCCATGCAATATCAATAACCACTTTCATATTGATGGAATGCATAATGCCAGACTATCATAACCACATAGCCAAGGCCTCATACCATGACTAAAAATAATATTTTTCCAAGGCCTTGTGCCAAGACACTAGTTTGTCTCATGAGACCTACCGATGCATCGAGGAGCTATAGCGGGCTCCACCCATCACTTATTAAGTCCAATGCATTCCTCATATAAATAGGTTTAAACATAACATAAACATTCGTATTAAAACTAGAATACGAAATGTCAATACTTTAACCACAAACCATGAATGGTATAAAAATAGCACATCCACAGTCAAAAATAACTCATTAGATACAATATGGAAGATTGTATTGTATCACATTAACCTCAATAAAGAATAATGAAGGATGTTGACATAGATGAAAATAATCATCAAAACTATTTGAGAGAAATATCTCCCTTTTTCTTGAAATCATTTAAAAGTCACACTATTTGTCAAGAAGCCATTTAAAAATATATTTTTGAATCAAAGTGTCCCATACCACTTTGAAACTTTTTAAAAGGAGTTATAATTTCTAAACATTAATGTCCATATAAATAAATCCTTAAAACCATTTTTAAAACATGGACATTAATGAGAATGATTTAGATGAATAAGTCTTTAAAACATTTAAAAATGGTATTTTAATTAGAGTTTCTAACCAAAAGAGAGACAATTGAATACAAATAATTGAGGTAATAAAAACTTTGTAATATCATGAGAATAAAGGGATTCATGATATACTATGTCAAAGTACATTATATACACCACATAAAAGTGATTTGGTGTATATCAACAAAGAAGTCTCAATGGAATGTAAGTTGAGATGAAATCTCTCATAAAGGCTGTATCCTTAGGTTAAGGATAAATCAACGACATAATTATGTGTGAAAAATATAAATACACTAAATATGATTGGATATTCAGTGTAAAACAATCAAAGGATATTCACACATATTCTTGTAAAAATAACACCAACGAATTGGATGTTTAACTCAACAAATGGTGAATGAGTTAAAATTACTTTTATCAAATTCATATCAATGATTTGAGAATTATCAATGGAGTTATTATGTGTATAAAAAGTATATCCACAGGAAGGGGAGTGTAAATTATGAAATAATCAAATGAATAGTTATTCCACACATAATCTTGGGGTAATATAATCAATGAAATGTGCGTAAAGCCAAATGAGTGGAAATTGAAATCTCAAATTCCCTTATTGAATAGGTAACTTACGAAACATACACCCATGAAAGAAGTATCATACCATGATGATGTAAATACCCATATATTAAATTATATTACACAATTAATACAATCATGGGCATTACACATACACCACATGCAATAATTAAGTGGTGATCAATGGAATTCTCACAGAATTAAAAGTGAGATAAGAAACCCCTTACTTTGTACTTTTTCCTTGGTCAACGGTAGGTTTAACTCCTTTATAATGGTGAAATAATTGTTATTTAATTATACAAGAATCATTTACTTTAATATGATATCATATATGATCTTTTAACATTGATTTGTTAATAATATATTCGAATTATCGTCGTTTCTGGTGTTAACGGGTTCATTTTACTTTATATTCTTTTTTATGTGAGCCATATTCATTATTAATGGGATGTATATTATTCATATACATAATGATATCAAGTCCTTAGATACTATTTTTAAATCATCAAATTATAATTATACTTGAATGGATATGATGGAGAATGAATCTCATCGCGTTCGTGGAGACGGTAGTCCGTACGTACGCACGAGCGACAATATCATTCTTTTGATATTAAAATAATATATAATTGGATGGTATATCATATATACAGAATCATTATCATGTTATATTTATTATTTACATGAGTTACACATCATTATTATACCCATCCAAATAATAATATATTGAATAACAATTACACCACGACGTGGAGACGGTAAGCCTTACGTACGCACGTATGGTGACATGTTATTCAAAGTATGGATAGAATACTGAATATGGTTGTACCATATATATAATAACATCACAGTATATATATGATACTGTAGTTATTATTTTATAATGGTAATAACAAAGAAAGAAGAAGTGGAAGAAGAAAGGAACTTGAAAAGGGGTGGTGAAAACATTACCTCTTCTTCGGGTTCTTCCTTTTGATTTGATCAAAAGGGCTCATTAGGTTGGATTTCTGATCAAAATAAGGCCTCTAGGTTGTATTGAGGGAAGTTGAGAGAGTATTTGGGTAGGGTTTGGCCGAACAAAAAGGCTTTGATGGTGTGAATAAATGATAAGGAGGAGTTCCCTTTTATAAGAGGGGTGAGGGGCACCTTTGGAAAAGCTAGAAATATTAATTTATAATAAATAAATATTCGCTTTCTAATGGCTCCAAAGTTAATTATTTAAATTTTAAGGTGGAGATGGGTCGAAAACAACTCAACCAATAGAATTTAGATAGGTTTGGGTAATTATATTAACCTTATATTTAAGTATTAACTCTTAGTTAATTAGTTTCACTTTTACAATGTCTCTTTGTATTTTTATATTATATGGTTAATAAACTTACTATATACATCCAAGAGACCCCCAAGTGGTCCATTAATGATATAACTATCATTATATAAGTCTCTTGGACGAACCTTTGATTTTTAGGAATTTAATATCAATTAATAATATAATATTTGTTTTAAAAAGTCTTTTATGTCAATTTTGACACTATTCAATAGTTGATTTTTTTGAATCACATAACAGAATGATTACTTCGAAAAAAGTTAATTAAAGCAATCCTAATATGTCATATTAACCTATAAAATTAGTTTAATTCAATAAAAGTCTCAAATTATATTTATTTGGGTATTTATAATATCAATTATTCTAATTTTTTACTATTATGGTAATTACTTCATCACCATTGTGTCATAAATAAATTAACTTATTTAATGTCTAAAAATTATAAATAAAATATCATTATGAAGGAAATATTTTTATCTTTCTAATGAATATTTATATTATAAAATCCAACATATATAACCCTATGTAACAATTGTGTTTCTAAAAGATATATGCTTGTGTCATTTTTGTATTTATTTTAACTTAATTAAAATAAAGTGTCATTATCACTTACAAGTGGATCCATGGGGTCCCAAAATCGACCCAAAGATTCTCATGGCCGACCATGTATCAACCAATAGGGTTAAGACACGTTTTAGGGTAATTTAGTATTATTGTAATATTATTTTTTAACCCTTGTTTACCGGATTTACCCTTTAACCATGGTAAATAAAATATTTACCGAAGCAATTATCCAAAATGTCTAAAAATTAAAGTTACCTATTTAAAAAATTTGAACATCATGATTCCAAATATGGAATCCATTTTTCCAAATTCAAAACACATAAGTGGCAGAAATTAATTTAAAATTAATTCCCGTTGTTAAAACAAAAAGCGTGTTTTTAAGAGATAATAACTATCAAAAGATTGACACTTGTTTATGTCTGGTTTAAAGGTGAAATTATGTTCAATGACCCAAATTGTATTACATGGTAAAAATATATTCTAAATATACTTTAAAACCACTCAAATTAATAATTTATCACTATTAATTATTTTGATTAAAAAAGTTTTTTTAATTAAAATTTAGTAATTTTCACTATTCATCAAAATATGAAAGTTATCCGAAAAGTACCAAAATTTCACCCTAGGCTAATTTCGATAATCCGAATCCAAAAATGAAGTCCATTTTGAGAGATAGAATTTATAAAATTTCAAAAAGTAGGTATTACTATTCATAACGGCTAGTTTGATTGGTTATGGTGTGTTAAAATCTCGAAGTTGCGTACAATGCACGCCATTGCATTATTCGAAAGGAAACGTACCGTGGAATCATGGGGTGTTACATTATCCCCTCCTTCAATAAATTGCGTGCTCGCAATTTTTAAAATTGTTCTTGGGAATATAATGGAAAGTCCCACATCGGAAAAAGAGTCAATAAAACTATCACTTTATAAGAAAGAAAGAGAGGTATAAAGGTCATCCAAGATAACCCATACTCAGATTCCATGTAGGAAAACATGGGTATGGATGATAAACTAAGTGTCAAGTTCTGATGGAGAGGGATAGAAATCATTATCAGGAGAAAGTTAACAATAAGAAAACCACGAACTTGTGTTGGGACAAACGTCCATTAGTCTCCTAGTAGGAAAGTAAACGGACAACATTTTTTTTGTTTTATGTTACATTACATAAGGACGAGGAATTCATTTATGATATTGACTAAAAACATAAAGATATATACTTACTTTTTAAGTAGAGTTTCATTATTTAATAACTTTTTACCACTAACTTATTTTTTTTTTTGAATAATGAGTATTCAAGAAGAGTTGGTCACAATAAAAGAGCTAGAATAAACTTCTATAGAAATACATGATCCATGTAGGATAAACTATATATTTAACTTGTCTTTAGAGATTAATCAAAACCAAAATGGTTAGTATAAGATCTGATGATCCCCCAAATGTATATTCCATTAGAGAAAAAAAATACTAATCTTAATTTCTAAAATTAAACTAACAATACCCCAAAGTTAAATAAATACCATTCAATAATAAATTCTCCTTAAAATCCTTTAATATAATCCAAACTAATATTGAAACCCAAAACTTATAAGAATGTAGTCTTCCACGTTAAATTGTATCTCCAAATGACATCATCTACTCTTAAAGTCACATACTTAAAAGTAATTAACCTAATCACATATTCTTTATTATAGGTTAATCATTTCCATAAATAACCCAAATCACTATAGATCCACAATAAAAACATAGATAAAAATACACCATTACTCCTCTAATGAAATCCCATAGTATTCTATTTTCCTTGGACATATAGTTTTCCCAACAAAGTGAACATCTTCCAAAATAACATTTTTCACTTAATCACCAAATCATTTTCCTATACTAAGGGTATTCATTTGATAAGACATAAGAACCCAAATCAGAATATTATTGATCAATAAAATCATTTAACTAAAGAAAATAGTCACACTAACCAGGGACTTCACTTAGTCCAGTGGTAGGCGATAAATCCCAATCGCACTTTGGTTGTGGGTTCGATTCCCACAGCTTTGTCCGACGTGACGGGTTGTCACACGGTCTATGTGTTGTCCTTTTTCAAAAACTATATTTTATAATATTACCAAAATGAGATAAATTCCTCAAAATAACATAATTTAACCACAAATGTTATATCATACCTTGCATTTTCATCCCAAATTATAATAACTTATAATTTTCTCAAACCCCAATGATCATATAAAACCAAATGGTTATTTATACCTATATCCATAAGAGAAGAGAAAATT
Source organism: Viscum album (assembly GCA_963277665.1). Classification (NCBI taxonomy): domain Eukaryota; kingdom Viridiplantae; phylum Streptophyta; class Magnoliopsida; order Santalales; family Viscaceae; genus Viscum; species Viscum album. The sequence continues at coordinate 1,751,193,677 of OY728126.1, forward strand.
CTTCCTCAAATATCATTCTCACATGGAAAACTGCGGGGTTACAAATACAAAAGAAAATTATTCCAAAGTAAACCCATCAACAAGGAGCGCTAATACTTTTTAAACATTTCTCCAACCATTTATTTCCACATAGATTCTTCTTTGACCATGAAAATATCCTATAGAATAGGACATTCACTCGGGTAATGGCTAGGTCCCCTACATTTACGGAAACTGACTGTAAATGGACTCTTGGGACCATTTTTATCTTCTTCCATAGTACTCTTCATTTTTCTTCGGCAATTCTTCACTTTATGTCCTTCCTTCCCGAACGTAAAGCATTTCGGTGTCCCATTGAGACACTTTCCTGGGTGTCTCCTTCCACATTTCCTGCATGATGAAAATTGAGGGTTCTTTTCTCCATGGTCTCCATTGCTGGAGCTCTTATCATTTATCACCTTTCTCTTCCTTGTTGAGTCTGGGAGTTGGTTATTATATATGTTTTTGATCATATTTTTGGAAAAATGATTTGGAATAAAGACGATATCTTTTACACCTATCAAAATTCCATTTTGTTTCTCATTGACACCACCGTTCCCACCTTGTACATCATTCTCAAAGTCACTATGACTTCCTTGGAATCCAGCCATTGACTAAAACCAGAAAGCATTGTGTGAGTAACAGTAGTCGTAAAATCATTTAGATATTAAAATGTCACCATATTCTCAATTTGAAACATATTAGGATTAACCAAGGTCATTTACTCTCATCTTATATATATATTACTTAAATCAGTTTGTAAAGAAAATGTAAATTATAATAAGCATATCCCCCAGGAGTGTCGTAACCAAGAGTGCAGCAAGGCCCGTTGTCGTGCACCAGTACTCGTTCGAGTCTAGCTCAAAGCGGTGTTTTCGGGTTTTACCCCTAGGTACATCTGTGCCAGAGCCACCTCTACCTGCTCGTATCCAGACAGGGATGTATTGCTCAGAAAACTCACAAAATCTCTACAATACCAAAATTCTAGGAAGTTCTTCTATACTAATCCTCAAAGTTCATCTTAGGTCTACGTGCTCTAATCAGAGTTTATCTAAATCTAGCTTCCAAGGTTTGTACCAAACATCCTATGATACCAACTGTAACGCCCCGACCCCAGTTATCCAGAGTCGGTGCATTATTACATAACATCGGCATGACCACAAGAATGATCAAGTCTCGAAAGATCGATTAGTTTAGTAGCCTTGCAATAACTAGATACATCCATAAAGTTTTACATTACATCATAAAAAAACATCATGTCTTCATATCCCCTCATACTATCCCTGTAGGTCATTCATAAATTACTTCTTCATAATCCTGGGAAAAATAAAACATTGAAAGGGGTGAGATCATATGCTCAGTAAGGATAACATTATAGCAGAAGCATTCATAGATAAGAATAAACACTTAAGGAAGTTTATAACTAAAACAAAAGCCTTTTAAACTTTAAAATTCAGCACAAAATAGAAAAGATAAAATAAAATAATGCCATTTACTTACTCACATGGATATTCTAGTAGTCAAAAAATCCCATGCAATATCAATAACCACTTTCATAATGATGGAATGCATAATGCCAGACTATCATAACCACATAGCCAAGGCCTCATGCCAATACTACAAATAAGATTTTGCCAAGGCCTTGTGCCAAGACACTAGTTTGTCTCATGAGACCTACCGATGCAACGAGGAGCTATAGCGGGCTCCACCCATCACTTATTAAGTCCAATGCATTCCTCATATGAACAGGTTTAAACATAACATAAACATTTGTATTAAAACTAGAATACGAAATGTCAATACTTTAACCACAAACCATGAATGATATAAAAATAGCACATCCACAGTCAAACATAACTCATTCGATACAATATGGAAGACTTTATTGTATCACATTATCCTCAATCAAGAATAATGAAGGATGTTGACATAGATGAAAATAATCATCAAAACTATTTGAGAGAAATATCGCCCTTTTTCTTGAAATCATTTAAAAGTCACACTATTTGTCAAGAATCAATTTAAAAATAGATTTTTGAATCAAAGTGTCCCATACCACTTTGAAACTTTTTAAAAAGAGTTTTAATTTCTAAACATTAATTTCCATATAAATAAATCCTTAAAACCATTTTTAAAACATGGACATTAATGAGAATAATTTAGATGAAAAAGTCTTTAAAACATTTAAAAATGGTATTTTAGTTAGAGTTTCTAACCAAAAGAGAGACACTTTAATACAAATAATTGAGGTAATCAAAACATTGTAATATCATGAGAATAAAGGGATTCATGATATACTATGTCAAAGTAAATTATATACACCACATAAAAGTTATTTTGTGTATATCAACGAAGAAGTCTCAATGGAATGTAAGTTGAGATGAAATCTATCATAAAGGATGTATCCTTAGGTTAAGGATAAATCAATGACATAATTATGTGTGAAAAATATAAATACACTAAATATTATTGGATATTTAGTGTAAAACAATCAAAGGATATTCACACATATTCTTGTAAAAACAACACCAATGAATTGGATGTTTAACTCAACAAATGGTGAATGAGTTAAAATTACTTTTATCAAATTCATATCAATGACTTGAGAATTATCAATGGAGTGATTATGTGTATAAAAAGTATATCCACAGGAAGGGGGGTGGAAATTATGACATAATCAAATGAATAGTTATTCCACACATAATCTTGGGGTAATATAATCAATGAAATATGCGTAAAGCCAAATGAGTGGAAATTGAAATCTCAAATTCCCTTATTGATTAGGTAACTTACGAAACATAAACCCATGAATGAAGTATCATACCATGATGATTTAAATACCCATAGATTAAAGTATATTACACAATGAATACAATCATGGGCAGTACACATACACCACATGCAATAATTAAGTGGTGATCAATGGAATTCTCATGGAATTAAAAGTGAGATAAGAAACCCCTTACTTTGTACTTTTTCCATTGTCGACGGTAGTTTTACCTCCTTTATAATGGTGAAATAATTGTAATTTAATTATAAAAGAATCATTTACTTTAATATGATATCATATATGATCTTTTAACATTGATTTGTTAATAATATGTTAGAATTATCGTCATTTCGGGTGTTAACGGGTTCATTTTACTTTATATTCTTTGTTTTGTGAGCCATATTCATTGTTAATGCGATGTATATTATTCATATACATAATGATATCAAGTACTTAGATACTATTTTTTAATCATTAAATTATAATTATACTTTAATGGATATGATGGAGAATGAATCTCATCACGTTCGTGGAGACGGTAGTCCGTACGTACGCACGAGCGACAATATAATTATTTTGATATTAAAATAATATATAATTGGATGTTATATCATATATACAGAATCATTATCATGTTATATTTATTATTTACATGAGTTACAAATCATTATTATACCCATCCAAATAATAATATATTGAATAACAATTACACCACGACGTGGAGACGGTAAGTCGTACGTACGCACGTATGGTGACATGTTATTCAAAGGATGGATAGAATACTGAATATGGTTGTACCATATTTATAATAACATCACAGTATATATATGATACTGGAGTTACTATTTTATAATGGTAATAACAATGAAAGAAGAAGAGGAAGAAGAAAGAAACTTGAAAAGGGGTGGTGAAAACATTACCTCTTCTTCGGGTTCTTCCTTTTGATTTGATCAAAAGGGCTCCTTAGGTTGGCTTTCTGATCAAACTAATGCCTCTAGGATGTAGTGAGGGAAGTTTAGAGAGTATTTGGTCAGGGGTTGGCCGAACCAAAAGGCTTTGATGGTGTGAAGAAATGATAAGGAGGAGTGCCCTTTTATAAGATGGGTGAGGGGCACCTTTGGAAAAGCTAGACATATTAATTTATAATAAATTCATATTCGGTTTCTAATGGCTCCAAAGTTTATTATTTAAATTTTAGGGTGGGTATGGGTCGAAAACAACTCAACCAATATAATTTAGACAGGTTTGGGTCATTATATTAACCTTATCTTTAAGTATTAACTCTTAGTTAGTTAGTTTCACTTTTACAATGTCTCTTTGTATTTTTATATTATATGGTTAATAATCTTACTATATACATCCAAGAGACCCCCAAGTGGTCCATTAATTATATACCTATCATGATATAAGTCTCTTTTCCGAACCTTAGATTTTTAGGAATTTAATATCAATTAATAATATAATATTTGTTTTAAAAACACTTTTATTTCAATTTTGAAAATATTCAATAGTTGATTTTTGTGAAACACATAACAGAATTATTACTTCTAAAAACGTTAATTAAATCAATACTAATATGTTATATTAACCTATAAAATTAGTTTAATTCAATAAAAGTCTCAAATTATATTTATTTTGGTATTTATAATATCAATTATTCTAATTTTTCACTATTATGGTAATTAATGCATCACCATTGTGTCATAAATGAATTAACTTATTTAATGTCTAAAAATTATAAATAAAATATAATTATGTAGGAAATAATTTTAGATTTCTAATGAATATTTATAGTCTAAAATCCAACATATATAACCCTATGTAACAATTGTGTTTCTAAAAGATATATGCTTGTGTCATTTTTGTATTTATTTTAACTTAATTACAATAAAGTGTCATTATCACTTAAAAGTGGATCCATGGGGTCCCAAAATCAACCCAAATATTCCCATGGTCTATCATGTATCAACCAATAGGGTTAAGACACGTTTTAGGGTAATTTAGTATTATTATAATATTATATTTTAACCCTTGTTTACCGGATTTACCCTTTAACCATGGTAAATAAAATATTTACCGAAGTAATTATCCAAAATGTCTAAAAATAAAAGATACCTATTTACACAATTTGAAAATCCTGATTCAAAATATGGAATCCATTTTTCCAAATTCAAAACACATAAGTGGCATAAATTAATTTAAAATTAATTCCAGTTGTTAAAACAAAAAGTGTGTTTTTAAGAGATAATAACTATCAAAAGATTGGCACTTGTTTATGTCTGTTTTAAATGTGAAATTATGTTCAATGACCCACATTGTATTACATGGTAAAAATATATTCTAAATATACTTAAAAACCACTCAAATTCATATTTTATCACTATTAATTATTTTGATTAAAAAAGTTGTTTTTAATTAAAATTTAGTAATTTTCACTATTCATCAAAATATGAATGTTATCCGAAAATTACCAAAATTTCACCCTAGGATAATTTCGATATTCCAAAACCAAAAATGAATTCCATTTTTAGAGATAGAATTTATAAAATTTCAAAAATTATGTATTACTATTCATAACAGCTAGTTTGATTGGTTATGGTGTGTTAAAATCTCGAAGTTGCGTACAATGCACGCCATTGCATTATTCGAAAGGAAATGTACCGTGGAATATTGGGGTGTTACAAATGATTCCATCCATTGATATATTTTATGATTTAGTGGGGAAAAGATCCAATAATACCATTAATATGATTTATTTTATGGTTTATGTCTTAATAGAACAATGTTCATTTTAACCGTTTCTCTCCCATAAGTTATATTCTTTTGAAACATGATTATTTTTAATTTCTATTCCCATATTTGATGATTATAAAACCAATATATTTTTTCATATTTTATGATTTGATTAAATTTTTGTGACACCCATTTAATTTAATGGGTTGTGATATGACTATTTATGATCTTGGTGTGTATGTATATATGAATTCATTGTGAGGTCGGTTGGAACTATATCTCCTTTCAATGAATTGCGTAAATAATTACATATAACGAGAAAATAAAGTGAATCAAGTCCATGGGGTAGATCCACTGTGGAGGATAAGGAAAACGAATCCCCTATGAGAATGTGCTGAAACCTGTTCCACTATGGGAATATGGGGAAACCTGATCCACTAACGGATTATGGGAAAACATTATTCAATGTTGGGAGATGGGGAATCAAAATCCCCTATAAAAAATGGAATGAGATTGGGGACAGTGGGGTGTCCCTCTCTGAAGGCCTAGTCCCCACAAACTTCCTTGATAAGTTATAACAAATCGACTTGACTTATAGGAAATGATATTACATGTTTATTTGTATTACACAATTTCAATTATTACTCCCAGGTTATAATTTCATGGATTATTCCATTTATTTCTTTATGATTTATGACTTCTGAAATTTTAAGCTCTATGAAATGATCCCTGATTATGATCATTGATATCCTTACTGTGATATTTTAATGTTATTATCACATTCTAATTCCCTGATGATCATGTTTATATTTTTATATCTCCCTTTTTTACCTTTACTGAGAATATGAGGACACACTATTTTGTGCATCATTTTCTAGGTTATGAATATATATCTTCTGTATGATATGTATAAGAGGGGTTATAGTCTTTAATAACCTAGTGTAAGATAATGTATCTCACTCATGTGAAAATATTTTTGATTCCATGTTTCCAAAGGCACTAAAATAATATGGTCTTCAGGTGACTTTTTGAGTAATGATATATGTATTTTGAAAAAATTATGTATTGTATATGTATATTAATACTTGGTTGTTATAGTTGGTATGGGGGAAAATTTTTATTCAAACTTTGTAAACTATGATGAGAAGACATTAGATACTAAAAATCAAGAATTGTCTAAGGATAATACTAAAGATAAGGACAAGTATAGAAAATTTCATGGAATATTGGTAATGGATAGAGTGAGAAGTTTCCTAGCAGTAAATCCCTATCTAGATACTACAAGTGGATGTTGCTATGAAATATATATACCTAGGAGTAACAACTTCATCATGTTGTGTTGGACCTGATGAGAGTGTATCCCATTACAAGATTATGGGCCTTACTGTGCACCTATTTTTATACTCGTAGGGGATTTTCTATGGGAATTCAAAAACACATCATGATCCATCATGATGAATTTAAAAATAATTTATCTATGAATAACCTAAAATATAAATAAAGCTTCATATATTAATGAAGGTGTAAAAATTTATACATCCTATATTTCGTTTTCATGATTATTTAGTTCTTCACTATGAAAAATATTTATTGCAATATGATTATTAGTATATGAAAATGGTAGGAACAAGAATATACTATGTTAATGAATGATTTGATGCAAATAGTTATGATGATAAGTAAAATGGGATTATCACATGAGTGAATGTTCTTATATTCATGACTAATCAATTTTGACATAACATGATTAATAAGGTGTACCTTAAACAACTACCAGACACACCAAAGAAGCGAAAAAAGGATTTCGCTTATAGTTTGGGTAATAGAGACCATGAAGGAAAGAATTCTGGTCGACAATGTGGGAATATGAACCCATGTGAATTTTATAAAATAACATGAATATGTTTTTACTATTGGATAGAGGGACACAAAGCATGTAACATTAAAGGGAAAATGAAAAGTTCAGTTGATGTAATGGATGGGAATTTTGACCCCCCCCCCCCCCAGAGTAGTATCAATTGATGACTACTTTAAATGATGAAATTATGAGCATTATGAAAATCTATGTCCTAATTTTAAGGATCATGAACAAAATCGGCAAGGTGATACATGCAGTGGTTTTTCAACTGATGATGAAGAGACCATGAATGACATATGAAGGGTATGTGTTGTTCTATTTGTATTAATTACAAACACGATTAAATTGATTTGGATAAATGTAATGACATGATTTTTATTTCATATTTTATGAAAGGGGTATTAATGAATAATAATTTTTATATTATTAAATTTTTTAAGAGGAATTTTAGATGATTAATTTATCAAGGTTTTGTAATTCAAAGATTAAGTTAGAAAAATTGTGAAATATATAAGTATTTTCAATATAAGGTATTCTTTAAAGATTTTAAAGGATATGTTGAATGGTTCTTGTAATGTAGAAAAGTGATTCCATGGAATGGTTATATTTTTACTAAAATAATAAAACACTTTATTTATTCCTGATGTTGATATAATTATGTTTTGATAATGATATGTTGGATATAAATAATTAAATTGAATAGTACAAATTACCTCATAAATGATAAAGTATTTGTTGAAAATGATTTCTTTGTTATCCTGGAAGAAGTTTAAAACATCTTAGATTTAATAAATATATCCACTATTCTTTGGAATAATAAATCATTCATGTTTTTTAAAAATATTTATCGAAATTCTATATATTACCATGTTTTAAAAGGGTATACGATGGGGGAATTCACATGTTTGGAAGATGAAAACTAAGAGTTACTTAATGATATTTTAGGGATAAATATTAATCTGATATGGTGACCTTATTTCTATATTTTTTACCATCGTCTTCTGGAATGGTAATAATATTAACCATTTATGGAATAGATTATTCTAATCTTCAAATGAGGTTTTAGAGATTTAAGTATCATTTTTCTATATGTGGCTTTATTTATACTAGATAACATGTGATAACTATTTTTCTGTGATAGATTGAATTACCTTATAAAGACTCTAGTGTTTTCATTTAATGTCTTGGAATATTTTCAGGAATATTTTCAGAGCTAGGAACCAAGATGATTCTCATTTCTGAGGCCTGGTGATCCTTGAATTAATTTTATAAAAATATAACATAAATTTTACTGAGTGTGAAAAATATTTCATGAAATTTTTTGAATATCTCATAATAGGAGTCTCTTACCATAAATCAGAGACCATGATTAAATATGTATTGAATATTTTACCCAAGGCATAACCTAATGTTGTTAGACATGAGAAATTCAAATGGGATTGCCTTTCGTGGGTGCATCTGATAAATTAAATAACCTAATTAATTTAATTAATAACAATACACAAATAATTCACATTCGAATACTTGAATGGGAAATTTGAGAATACTTTTGAGTTTGTAATATGGTTTTTACCCTAGGTGTGACTTAAAATTGGTTAGTGAAAGATGTTTGAATAAGGAATTCATTGTTGAGAACGTTTAATTGAAATAAATAGATAATTTTTTATTAAGTAACTTGGTTAAACCCTCTACAAAAACCATATTATGATATATGAATAATGGATGGCCACATTAAAATTTTTAGATCCAAGTGTAAGAGGATAATATTCATCATTGTCGAAACAACATTAAACTATGAATGATGATATGATTAAGGTGGATTTATGGGTAGTGATTGTAGTTTGTCTTCTTCATTGTTGGCAGACTTCTTCTCCACTGATGATCAAACCATAATCAAGTTAGGTCTCTTTATATGTGGTTTTTGTAGGACCCCGGGACACCCTGAGAGGGGAGGGGTGAATCAGGGTGGCAACTTTTTCTTCTTAAAGTTGTGGATCTTGTTCCCACGTAGGTAGGAACTACTTAAACCTGTATGATGGATATGATCAGCAATTAAACATTCACATGCAGAGACAGATGACACAGCTATTTTTACTTGGTTCACCACTGAGGGCTACGTCCAAGGAGTATACGCCGACAGGTTGTCGGTCGTACCTAAATCCATTATGCTTCACTAGCTGCGGATACAAATGTTCGGGTACAGACACTCTGTCCCAGGCTCACTGCCTTTACAATTGTCCAGGGACAGCTCACTGCGTCCCTCGGGTCACTCCCGTTGACTCCCCCTGGCTCACTTCCGTTGGTGAAGTCTCACTCAGTTTATAGACGTGAAGGTCTGTTCAATAGATATGCATTGAAGTCTTTGTCTCCTGTTCAGCATGAGACTTTGCTTGCATCAGAGTCCTGAGTTGATGCTCTTTTGAAATCAAAATTCTACTTCAGTGCAATACCTGAATGCACTAAATCTTCTTCTCTTCCTTCAATTCCCAGTTCTGACACCTGAGTGTATCGATATATTTCTCTCTCTGTGCAGATCAGATTTTGGTTGCACGATCGTTCTTCTTCTCTTCGCAAAGCAGATTTGAGAGTGCTAAGCACCTGTCAAAAGGCCTGCGGGACCCCCAAATTTTCCGCGCACCCTTCCCGGGGGCTTGCGCGTAAAATTGAAACCTTGCGCGTAAAAATAACTTTTGTCGCGTAAAAGGCTTTTCGCGCTACTCTTCTTTTTCGCGCAAAACTTCCCTTTTTCGCGCAACGCCTTCTTTTTCGCGCAACCCTCTATACCTTAATTTTTCCGCGCGCCGGAGCTCAGGATTTGTCTAAGTGTCGAGCCTGCCCTAATGAGAGGGGTTCACCTCATATTTATAGACGTTTGTGATCCTGCGCGTAAAACCCCCCTTCTTGCGCACAACTGACTTGACGCGCACCAGTTCGATTTTCCGCGCACATGGTGCGAACATCTCTGATTTTTCGCGCGCCTCTTGCCTTTGCCGATTTTCTGTATTTCTGATTCGATACGCTGATTGCGCGAAAAATTCACCCAGCTATTCTGCGCACAACATTTTTCGCGCACATTCCCATTTTTCCGCGCACAGCTCTTGTTTTTCGCGCAGCCCATGCCTTTACCATTTTTCAACGTTCTGATTCTGAAACATCATTTGCGCGAAAAACTATTTCGCGCATCCCGCTGTTTTCCGCGCCCAACTTAAGTATTTCGCGCAAGCCTCTTATATTTCGCGCAAGCCTTCCTCTTAGCGCGCACCTCCTTTTGTAGACCATCCATGTCTTCAATTTCCGATTTTGAGGCCCAAAAATTTGGTAAACACTGGAAAACGGCGCCACCTTGTATCTGCTCTTTTAGTCCGCCTCCAGATCATCCATTCCTTTGTCGACGTTCCTTGAATAAAAACATGAACCATTATTCCACAGTCCTCGAACTCGACCTACCTCCATAGAAACTCTTTTGCCAACAAATTTGTATGTCGTTTGTTTGCTTTGTCGACAAGGACGATCACCTCAACAGCGCTTCATCTTGGTGATCTGTATACTTCAACAACTCTTCTGCTTTTATCACAACCTCCACTATTATGATATGTAATCTTTGAAGGAACAGCTTTAGCATCATCATCTTCTATGACAATGTGATGTTCATGACTATCTCAGAAGTCCAATCATTGCACATTGTCTTCTTCATCAACCGGTATGATGTACTTCATAGAAACCGATTCAATTCGTCAGGAAGTCTCTTGCATGGTTCTCATGCAATCATGAGTAATTGCATGGACTTCATCCAAAAACCTCATTCTTCTTTGATCATCCTTGGATGGATTATACCTTGGATGGATTATACCTCACATTCTGCATTGTTGTGAACAATGTATCACCTTTGACACATGTTCTTTGAACTTCCGATCAGTACAACAATCGTCTGAGTCACCACTCCTCTACTTCATCGGAGTACTTCAAGATCTCCTTCATTTTGATATTCCATTGACAACTATTGACAACAAATACAAACCTATACACAAAGTGGTTCCAACAGTTTTAAACCCTTATAATTTTTATATTTATCATGATCAATTCCCTCTCTTTGATCATCATTTATTTGATCCTTCACATGATCCCATTTATCAAATTAAATTATTCTTTCAATTTATTTTTTTCAATGCCATGTTTCTCACCTCGGTTTCCCAAAAATAAAATCATTGGCTAATAACACTTGTCCAATTATTATTATTACCTTATTATTGGTTTTCCCCTATTTTTCTTCACATTATTCATCATTGGATCACATGGTCATGATTCTACACTACTAAGGTAGGTTTGGGAGTGATTGAACACCTGGATTAATTGTAGTGACACAGATGACATTTAAATTGAAGGGTTGGAGATTAATTGATAAATGAGGGGGATTTTGTTTGGTGACAGAATCAATTAGGCACTATGGGTGTGAACTTCGTGATGATTTTTGGTTTGGGGTCAGATCAGTGATACCTTTTTTCTCAGTTGATTCGTGAAAATGACATATGGTGTGATAGGATCCATTTTGAGAGAAGGCCATGCATTAGATTTTTGGATAGAGGCTGATCGGCAATGACAAGATAGTGGTCAGACATCATCAATGTGCCGAGTGATAATTAATAATAATAATGCTGATGAGTTGAGAAAAATGAAATGATTTATTTTATTATTATAATAATAAATAACAAAAATATCAGTGGCATACTATATATGTTTAATTAAATTTAATGATTTTAATTTAATAATGAAAATTTGTTTTAATATAAAAAATAAATGAAAATAAAAAAATTTAATTAAACAATTTTAATAAAAAAATATTTGAAAAAAATTGGTTTGGTTTTAATAAAATAGAGATATAAACATTGTGGGGCATTCATATTCACTGGACAAACTCTAGGAATGGGGGAAATGTATCACCCCTTTTTCAAAAAACGTATTATAATTAAAATAATAATAATATTATTATTATTATTATAATTAATGTCAATAATAATGATAAGTATACAATAGAGGCTTAAAATGGGGTAGCGCATGTATAAAAAATGAGAAATAAATTTGTGCAAGAACCATTGTAATGAGGCTTAAAATAATAATAACAATAATACAAAATATTATTATTATTTATTTTGGGTGTTAAACATAAATTCGGTCTTAAATTTTTCACACGATCTCAGATTGATGAACTATTAGTGTAATAATGACCTAAAATTGAGATGGTATTTCTCAACCAATGTGGGATACCTTTTTAATATTAGTGGAATAGGTTAATTGAATTACCAATAATAAGAACATTATTATTAATAAAGAATCATGCATCTAATGTATCTTCTTCATATTTTGATGTAATGATGAACCATCTATGATGTTATCACCATGAATTTAAGGCAAATGATTCAAGACCAATATGGGGTATTTAATTTACACTCGTGGATTGGGCCCACATTGCACAATTTGTTCATTATGAGGTGAAATGTGATACTTTCACCTGTTTCCCAATTAAGGAATGTAAATGTCCTATCCCTAGAATTTTTCTATTGGGATCAAAATGGTGTGATATATTTGTCTATATAAGGCCATTTTTAGAGTTATATTATTCAAATTACATTTTTACCCTTTAGACCAATGATTATTCTCATGTTTTTGTCATTCAATTTGCTGAGACATGTTGTGTTATACATTCACACATCATATAGTAATTCATAGCCATAAACCCATGTGATAATGACTACATGACCATGCGAAGGAGTGGGACCACTTGTCATGTGTGTCCCCTTAAACACCATTTACTAATTGGTTCCTTTTTAGAAAACTCCAATGCTTAGTATCTATTTTCTTTAGAATCAAATTTTGTCTCGTGAGTATCCTATCGTCTGTTTTTTCCCATTTAGAACACAACGCTTTCCTCAGTTGTGGATGTTTAGTTACAATTTATATTTTTTGGGCACATCACCTACTATGGAAATTCCCTATGATATTAGTGATTAGGTAGGTCACCATAGACACCATACAAGTCGTACACTCTAGATTTCTTAGTCAACGGGTCCTAAACTTCTTCTGGGTGTTATCCTCCTACTGGGGTGGGAAGTAGGACCTCGATGTCTACAGAGTGGTACCCTCCATATCGGTTGGCAGCAATTACTCGATGTCTATCAAGTGGTACCCTTAAGCTTTGCTGGGTAGTGGGTCCTTGACATCTTTTGAGGGTACCATCTAGTTGAAATAGGTAGTGGTTCATAAACATCATCAGAGTGGTACCCCTATTAAACTAGGGATTGGGGACTCGACTTCAAGTTTGTGACCACTCGTCTATGTGTTACATTGATGAGGAATGTTTAGAATTTTATGGTTACTTTTGGGATGATTAGTGAGATATTTTGAATCATTTGTGGAATTTGGAACTATTGGATACTCTACTTCTTGGGATGATCTGTGAGATAGAGATCCCATTACCCTATTATTTAGGCTTCATTGACTGAGCATATATATACCCTTCTTTTGTATCCAATCCTTGTATTTAGACAAACTACTTCTTGAAGAGGTGAAGAAATATAGGGTGTGACACATGCTTTCTGTTTTTAGCTTCTAATGGTGGGATGAGTCTACTCTCCTTCTACAGGTGGAGAAGACTCGGACCTTGTGTTTGGACAAGGTTACATTCACTCTTTTTTTGGGTGGATCAATGATATTTCACTATACCTTCTGTTATATATGGTCTTCATATTATATTTTCTCTCTTACTTCTCCACTCTCATATTTCAGGGTGTCCTAATAGATATGTTTATACTCACTCCTGTATGGGATTTTCATGAAAATATCTTCACTTATACCGATGAAAATCTTGTAAATCATTACTATAGAGAATATTAGGGATACCGGGTGATTAAACATCATGTTCTGGTTATAACCTAGGATTCTGGAGCTGGTTTTCCTTTCAACTGTTTAATCTTCATGTTTTTTTGTCAGGTCTAGACAATTTTCTACTTGTACATGTATTTTCCCTTTTTCTTTTTAGTTTTTTATAATACTTTTTAATTTTCTAGAGATTCATGAATTCTAGGTTTATTTTATAGTATGTGGGAATCTTTTATTATTCACATATGAACTTTTTCATTGGGATGGTTGTGTGTGTATAGGTAATTAAGAAAATACCTCGGAGAGTTAGTTATTTCTTTAGTACTTTTCACCACCCTCAGGGTATAGAGGCAATATTGGGGTAGTTGTTTCTCAAATCTTAGCTTGGATCATGTCCTGAAATACATAACATTATATTAAGGGAAATCATGAACTTATAATCCTTTAGGAATGAAAAAATCACCCTAATTTATTAAAATTATAGATGAAGTGGAAATTGATCAAGACATAAAAAATGGATAGATTTTACTGAATCAATTAAGTATATATTTTCATGAAAAATCTTAAAATTTAGGAAAAATGATCTTGAAAACAAAAATTGTATCCTAGTACTTTCATTTATGATTAACCAAATAGGCCCATAGATCCTCAATTTTTTTGGATTTGTGATTGTATACATTCTCTAGACCTTATTTTCTATCACCCTCTATCAGAACATGATAGTTAGATATCCCATTCATGTACATGTCTTCACATCCCACCTATGTTCTCATATGAGGAAACCCATTTATGTGTTACATTTGGAAACCTTTATTTTTCCAAATTTAAATTTTCAAAGGATGTTTTAGTATTTATTTATACATTGTGGGATTCAATGAATGCAACCTATAAGTATTTAAAACATTGATAACATATAATAACTTCAAGTGTGAAATTCATCTTTAGTGGTGTAGATTTTAACACCTTCATAGTTGGTGAAATATATTTTTTCTGAATTTATTTAATATTTTTGTTATTTTACATTTCATGTAACACTAAAAATAGTTTTTTATATTAAAGAACTAAATTTAAATTATTTTATTTCCAATAACATGTTAATCATCCACTATACAAAACATAATGTTTCAACTTAGCAACAAGGAATATTGAGGATAGATTCTATTACAAACAACAATCACTTTCCTTGATGGTTTTCATAACATGAAAGACCGTGTTTTATCGAGAAATAATAAATTATTAAAAATATTAATATTTATTATAATAATATATAATCTATAAATTAAGTTGGAGGTACAAATTGGATTTAATAGCTTATAAAAATACATGGTTGATCACATTGGTTTCAAATTAATTAAAATTCAATATAAGATCAAATTGAATATAAAGGAAATATTATTTTAAAAATACTTTTATGCTCACAATAAATTTATATGCTAATAAATTAAATTAATTACTATTCATGACTGATATTAATGAATTATATATTTTTTATGTTCAATAAAATATTTTCTACATTTATTGAATATATTTTATTGGTATAACCTAGGATCAAACCCAATATTAGTCATAAAATCATATAATTTTATAATATTGGTATTACCACAATTTTATAGGGAACATATTTTAAATTTAATTTTTGGCACTTTTATATATTTTATATGTTCAAATAAAATTAATTTTTTAAGAGAAATATAATAATTAGTCTAGGGTAAATTGTTTTTATTTTTCATGGATTTATTGTTTGATTAATAGTGAAAAATACTAAATTTTAATTCCAAACATATTATTTATATAATTTATTTAGAGTGATAAATTATATTTATAATTAGTTTTAATGTATAATTATATCAAATATACAACAATTAATCCAATTTAGGTAATTATAATAAATTTAACTTTTAAATTTGATATATAAACTCACCATACTTTTGACGTCTTTTTCATTAAAATCTCTCTTTGTCATCCCATTTGTGGGATTAAAAATAAATTAATTTCTCCTTCATTTTTTAATTATAAAAATTGTATTAAATATTTTCAATAATGATAATTTATAATGTATAAAAAGATAAAAAATATTTTTTTATAAAAATATTAATAAATGTAATTCAAATTAATTAAAATGATTAAGAAGAAAATTTCCTTAACAAAGAACTAAACCTTAAACGTAAGGCCCAAAACGACCTAACTATTGTATAAAACCCATTATATGGACATATTTTGATGATATCATCCATTTTATAAAATCGTTTTCATTATTGGAGCCACTTTTCATGGGAAAAAGATGGGTGGAATTCCCTTTCCAAAAATTTACAAGAATTCCACCCCCCAATATAAAAATACAATCAACTATACAGCATAGTCACAACTATAAAGAACTTTGAATCATAAAATATCATACCAAATAATCTCCCAACATTCCTACCTTTCTCCTTGAATACTCCTTTTCAGATAAAATCCAACCAAGGATGCCCTTTTGTGAAAAAACAAATGGAGATACACAAAGAAGAGATAACACCCTTCCTCAAAATCCTTCCATTTGTACTATTTCTCCCTAATAAAAACCCTTATTATTCCATAATAACATAATAAAAAACATTTCATAATTTTACTGAGTTTTTTTATTCGATGATTTCTAAGTAAACTTACTCACACATCCAGATAACGGGTAATGAACTTGACGTTTTTCTGTACGGAGAACTACCGCCTCAAAAAATAATGTTGTTTGTTGTCATTTACCACCTCTCAGGGTTGGAATTTATAAAATAAACTGTATTTTTAAAATATATATGTTATATTAATTTTTTATTTATAATTATATTGTAATTATATAAATCCTACCTACATACTTTCCATTTTTTTGTAAATGCAATAACTTTTTTTGTGGAAGTGTGGACTACCGCATCCTCAAAGCTATATGATTCATTTACACATTACATGGAATGTACTAAGTATGGGTTTTGTAAATATATATGATATATATAAAAAAATAATTCCACTAGAATTATATTATATATATAGATGTTTGTGGGTTTTTTTGTGTAATTTACTTCCATTCTTTCATTACAAAATTAAAAACTCAAGCATCATTCATGCGTACGTATGTCCTACCATCTCCAAGAATTGTGTATTTCATTTAATATTTCAATATTTTATATATTACTAAAAATATTTATATACTAAAAATTTATGATATATAAATCATGTTTTATATTTTGGGTATATGTAAATCGTTGTCATTGTATGAGGATCTATAATAATAAGTAAAAACATATACAATAAAAAAATTGGTTGTTACCCGAATCATTATTTTAACATATAATTGATAATAAATGAGTAATATAATTTCATATGTGACCCTACATGGTATTATATATAATAATATTTTTATCTAGTATATTTTCAATAAAATTATACTTATTATACATGATTTTTGAACATGTACAACAAAATTAATGTTATAAGGTAATGGAATTTCATCTCTGTTTTTTATTTTTGTGAGATATATGTCTTATCAATCACTAATTTATTTTTTGTTATTTGTATAAAAAAAATTGATTTATTTTATTATTATTATACATAAATTTATGGTTATTAACAAATCCATTTTATTATCTTTTTTATAGGGGTTTATGATGCAAAAGGTTCCAAATTGGTAAAGTAATTTTGTCTTAATTTTCCTTTTTTGAGACACATATTATGTTTTACACCTATGTATTACAATGATCTGTATAAATTTAATTTGAAATTATATATCATGAATATCATTATTTTGATTAAATTTTATGATTCATTTAATGTTATTCATTACATTTAATTATTATTCAAATTTACCAAAGTGGTAGTAGCTTAAAGTTACAATCATATCATTATCAAGGGTATTTATGATTATGTTTCCATTAATAAAATATAAGATACATCTCTCAATAAATATCCTGAATTTTATTACCCTTTGCATATTCATGTTATATCCATGTAATGGTACCATGTTTATACACTTTAGTAATTAATATGAATAAAAATATTATATAAAAATTCCATTTTATTTCCCTTTTCAGTAATAAATCTGGGATCTTTCAAAACTGTGTTTTTAAAAAATGTTTATAATTTTTTGAATATAACAATTTTATATTTAATGGAAATTTATAACCATTTTTTAAAATTTTAAAAATGTTTTTAAAACAAATATTTTTATTGTATTCTAATAAATCCACTTTTGAAAACTTTTTATGTGAAAAAAGGAATGTATGGGATGTACAAACATGAAAACCATCATGACAGTCATTTCATTGATTCTTCCTTTTTAAGGTTGTAAGAATTTTTTTTAAATTTTTTTTTCTAATATTCATGAAATTTTTTATTTAAAAATGGTTATCAAAAAAATTATCTTTAAAAGGTGTTCTAAATTATTTCAGGATTTTTATATGTATTCTATGTATTTTTTTTTAAATTATTTCAAGCATTGTTTTTATGATTTAAAATTATATTCAAAGAAAACAGTTTCCAATGGTTTCCAGTATTTCATTATTATTTTTCAATGTGTTTCTAACAAATAAGGATTTCAAAATATTTTCAAGTTTCTTTTAAATGTTTCCAAATCTGTCATAAAATAAAGAGGTTGTTAAAAATTTTCGGGTTTTAAAGATCAAATTTTTAAGTAGAAAATATATTTTCCTCAAGAAATTATTTGACTAAAATTTTAATGCTTCATTTAAAAGAAAAAATTTTCTATATGGTTTTATGAAAAATAATTTTAAAGAAACACTATTTTCCATAAGAAATGTTTTAAGAGATTGTTCAAAATACAAATCCATATAATATTTCATCTATTTCTATAGATTACATGTTTTTGGGGACATCATCCAAGAATACACTTTATATTATTTCTTGAATGATTTATGTCTTAATAGAATTATGTTTATGACATATGTTTCTCTCACACGGGTTACATTATTTATAAAAATATTTCTTTTCACGGTTTATTCTTTTATGAAATTATTGTGAAACATATCTCTTTCATATAGGTTATGATGTGGTGAAATGTTTATGATACCCATTTCATTTAATGTGTTATGATATGATGTTTATGAAACCCATCTCTTTTTATGGGTCATGATATGATGAAAGTTTTATTATCTTGTGGAATACGTATGAATGATTTTATTATGCGATGGGTGGTACCCATATCTCCCTCAAACGCATTGGGTAATGATTTTTATCACATGAGATAATGATTTGAATGAAGACTAAGGGATTGATACAATATAAGAAAATGGGGAGACCAGATCCCTTACAAGGAAAGGAATGTGACTAGGTATGGTGGTGTGTCCCTCTTAGTATGAGTATTCCCCATTATGATGAGAAGATTGGGAAACCCAATATATAATGGTAAGATGGCGAAACCAGATCTTCTATGAGAAGGTAAAGAAACCTGATCCCTTATAATGAAATGAATACAACAGGGGATGGTGGTGTGTCTTGCCCAGTGTGTTTTACCTATGAAGTGTCCTGATAAGTTAAGAAAATTCTTCATGACTTATTGGGAATGATATTACTTGTTTATGTGTATTCCAAAATTACATGACATGCTCCTATGTTATGATTTCAAGGATTATGATATTTATTTCCTTATTATTCATTCCTAATTATGTTGTAAATTTTTTTCCATCATTAATTTTTATGATATTTTATGTAACATGTGTGATCTTATAATATAATGATCACATTCACATACCCTTATTCTCATGTTTAAGCTTACATATATCCCTTTTTTACCCATACAAAGCATCTAAGATCAACAATTTTTGGTTTCTTTCCCAATGATATGAAGATATATTTTACATAATATGTATCTAATATGGTTTCTAGTCTTGTATATCCTAGTGGAAGATAATTTATCTCACTCATGTTCGAGTATTTATATTCCCATGTTTCCAAAGGCACGAAACTTAAAATATCTTAGGGAATTTGTTTGTGTAATTTTTTACAATTCCACAAAATGATATAATGTCTATATAAGTAAATAATTGGTTTTTATATAATTTACATGAATAATTATTTAAAAATGTTCTTATGTTTAATATGTGAATCATATACACCATATTAAATAAATTAGTTGAATAACATTTTAATATTCCATAATAAAAAAATTCATACGAAGACCCTTTCCTCATGTAACCTTTTGGTTCTAAAATATTTAAATTCATGTATAATGGTTTTTAATGTGTTAATAACTTATTATAGAACCTTATTAATAATTATAATATGATATTTGATCCTTTTATAACATCTTCTCACCTTTTTGTTAATAATAGTTCATTATTTTCATTTTTTAGGGAGCTAATGTCTGTATTTTCTCATTCATTATTTGTTATAAATGTTTTTGTTCACATGGATATTATTTTTACATTATCTCAAGAAGAATAAGTATGAAATAATTATCATGTTTTTTACATTAATTTAAATTATAAAACCAATTATTATATATCGTTATCAAAAAATAAGTATGTTATGATCAAGGATATATTAGGTCGCATATAAGCATGAGGAACATTTCCATTTTTCAATGATCGTTATAGAAAGGTGAAAAGAATTGTTTTATATTTTAAAATTTTAATATAATATTGTAATTTCCATATTAATTATTTAATATAAATATACATATAAATCATTCATGTGGTGTGGTGATGGAAGGATTCACATTGTTTCACAAAGGAGGTAGTCCACACGTACATGAATAATGTTATCATCTTTCAGTTTAAGAATTCAAAATGGTATATATTATCTTTTAATAATAATAAATATTTCATAAATATCATAATTATTTCATTTAAATAACATATATTCATTTACCTTATACAAATTACCTTTCATGGGAAGCGTTTGTTAAAAAGAAATCACATCTCTTCAAGACAAGGTAGTCCTCCAAACATGTGTGATGTTATCGTATCCCCTATAGAATATAAAGGGAAAATTTATATATGATATAATGAATCAAAAGGAATAATTATTTTATAAATATCATATATATATATATATTCAATCATCTTACCCAACTATTATAGGTGTTATTGGAAAAGATAATTATATAAATTCATGAGGCCATAATCTACTATGCACACGAATGATTATTTCATTACCCATTTGATGGAAATAGTTATTGTAACAGATCATGACCTTAAAATAACAATATAATATTACATGGATGATATTAACGATATTATATTATTGAGGTTTAATAACAACTGAATAAGGTGGAGGAATAGATAAAAAATTCTCATTGAATAATGTTAGTTCTTCTTCAAGTAACCTCCTTATATTTGCATCAAATCCTTCCAAGGTTAGATTTATATCTAAAATAATGATTATAGTGCGAGGGTAGTGATTTGGGAAAATGATTTATGTAGGGATTTTATAATACAATAGAATATTAAGCTGTAAATAATAAAGGAGAGTGGGTGTCCTTATTTATGTTAGTTGACTGACATGCTTGTAAATTTTGAGAAGAAATAGTTAATATATGTTTTTCACTTTCCAAATGGGCTAAAAAATATAGTACAATAGGTCCTCAGACATGGTATGGTAAAAATATTTCTATCTAGTAGATTTTACAAAACCACATAAGTCATTTTAAGCTTCATATATTTAGTTTAACCCCTCCTCCCCTTCGAAAATTAATTTTTTACCATAACTGTGGTAATTATTTTTACTATGTAAACTGTTCAATTTTGACCAAAATTAATTTTAAATTATTTTAAAATATTAAATATTATTATTCCAAATAGGTAATCCATTTTTCCCATTTCTAGTAATAATTTTGGGAATTTTAATATAAAATTACTCCCACAAATGTGATGAGAATGCGGGTTTTATAAGAGAAAATGTTCAATTGAATATAGAGTTTTAAATCAAATTAATATGTTAAAATTACCAAAATAACAAAAATTCTTAAATTTATATATAATTTAAATATTTTTCATTTCAAAAAATTTCAAAACATAATTTAACATTATACATAATTCAAACAAAAAGTTATTTTTCAATTTATATTTATTATTTTTCACTATTAACCAGAAATTAAACATTCAATGAAATCCGAATTAATCACCCTTTGATAATATTTATATTATTATTTCAAAATTAAGTTCATTTTATCAAAAAAAATTCTAAAATTTGTAAAAAATAATTTTATATTATTCTCTCAGTGATTGACTAAAATCTCTTTTAGAAAAAATATAGTTTATCCGAAAAAATTGTAATTAAA
This sequence comes from Viscum album, assembly GCA_963277665.1. NCBI lineage: Eukaryota > Viridiplantae > Streptophyta > Magnoliopsida > Santalales > Viscaceae > Viscum > Viscum album. The sequence continues at coordinate 1,751,216,189 of OY728126.1, forward strand.
TTTAAATGATTCTTATTTTATTTATAATAAAAATATAATAAAAATTTAAATAATTTATTCAATACTATTCAAATCATCTAATTTATATAATACTTATACTATATTATAGTTCATTTAGATTGGAGGTTTCGTATTCCACAAGCTATCAAAGATATTGAATTTAAATAAATATATTTTAGAGTATGATTAAGATTGGTGTTGTGTTCTGAATACACTATAAAATAAAATTTTATTATTTTATAATATTTTTGTTTTACACAAATTGAATGAAATTAATTATTAATTATACTTGGAAAAAAATGAACAACAGTTTTATAAAAAATGCATTTTTACGTATAATTTTTTTTTTTGTAGAAATATTAAGTACAATATTGATTAAAATTATTATATCTGGTTTATGTTTAAGAGAAAGGAACAGATAATGTTATAAAATATGTTCATAACCAAAATTTATTTTCAATTACATGAATAGAAATGAAATTTTTAACAAAATAATCATTTTTTATTCCTGGAAAACTAATCCTTTCAAAAAAAGAAAATTTTCAGCTTATGATAATTTTTATATTTTAATCTAAAAAATGATACAATTTTTATAAAACACTTTAATAAAAATGTTTTAAATTAATTTATATATTTTCTCACCAAAATAAATTAATCACTATTTGAATAAAAAATATTTTGAAGCATAAAATAACTTCACTAAAAATTGTGATATTATTTATTATGAATTAATCAATATATTTTGATTATATACAAACTTTATATATATATAATATTTTTTTTATTACTATAAATATTTATAATTAAATTAAATGGTTATAATAGTCACATCTAAATAATAATATTTTTATAGTATATCACAATTCTCTTAAAGCATAATTTTGCGTGTTATGAAAGAAATTGAGAATTATATTATTTTAAACTAATATTTATGGTGATATTGTCTTTGTAGTTATATTAGTGTTTAAGTGAAAAATTTCAAGTATAAGTCATTTTTTGAGGTGGTGAAACAATCATTGATAATTGAGTAAAACAAGTCTAAAGGCAGTACACCAGACTAAATAGCGGCATTTGAGGATGTTGATGGTGGGGATTCGTTAACAAAGAGACATGGATATAGAGAGACTAATAATGTTTTCAAGATTAAGGGATCATATTTTCCAGTATATATTGATTCTTCTTTAAAAAATTTGAGGTGTTGTATGTCAGAAAACATTCAAACACAATATGATTAACAAATGAAGTATTGTCATTCTTACAGTCTGAAATAGATTTAGGATAGTTTATTCAATGTGTATTTGAAACAAACTAAATTACAGGAACATGTTAGACATTATTATTTTAGGTATAACTAATAGTACATTTTGTAGTATGTTGATGGAAATTTTTTACACAACCATACCATTTTATATGAATATGTGATCATTAGATGGGGAACAAACTGGTCCAGAATCTGACTTTATAGAGTGTTCTATAATCTATTGATCAAGGTTCAGGATATTTTCATGAGGATTATATGATCTATACTTATTAATATAGATATCAATTAATATATATATGTTTGTTTTGATGATGTGGGTTATATTTTTTCATTAACATCACTTGTTCACACTAAAAATTGTGTGAAAAAGGAATCACCAGGTGTTGGTAGAGGTTTAGGAATCAAGTGAAAAAATTTGAAATTTAATTTTTATGATAGGTAAGTTATAATTTAGTGTAATTATACGTTTTAGTCCCATAATAATTTTTGGAATATATCTTGTGATTTTATTATGTATGTTATTCTTATGGTTGGTAGTATAGATTTATGAAATCATATTATTTTCATTTTTTGGTCATGGTGGTCGATAATAAATTTATGCATTCAGTAATATACCAATTATCTACCTTTGTGTGTAGGATGATATTTTTTATGAAATTTCATTCAATTTTATGTTTATATATATCTCTTTTATGATAATTTCTTTGGTGGGATGTTTGTAATGCCTCATATTTTTGGGTATGAGACTCTTGGTTAAATTTTGGCATGGCCATGTGTGTTTGAATAAGTTTGAGTAGTTAGAGGTGTTAGTGAAGTCATGATGGTTTTTAGGGGGGAATTGGTTTTGGTGTGGTGAATAATTCTTGGAATGACGATTACATTATAAATTTTATTCCTTTTACTAGGTTTCTAGTATGTTTGGTAGAGGGTAAAGAAGCCCCAGGAGGTCAATAGGGGGTCAGTGACCCCTAGGTGGGTACATGGTATCCTTATTTTTATTAATAAAACTAAATAACCTATTTTTATTTTTATTAAATGAGTTCTTTCATCATTTTTTTCTTCCAGTGACAGACCATGAGGCCATCTTCCTCTCTCATTATCCTCTATTTTTTTGTTGTGATCTCACTCATTCATAAGATATTATTTAATCTGTTGATCACACATAGTCATTATAGTTATGTCATGATATCCTTTATTGTATATTTTTTTGTTTTTTCTATTGTAAATATATCCATTAAATTTAATTTTCCACTAAATTTCTTTTGAATACAGATAATTCTTTACCCTTGGTTAAATCATGTCACAGAATCGGTAGAACATTCCCCTTCTTGTACCATGACAACGATTATAATATATTTCAATTCTTAATATGTGTTTTTTATTTTGGTATTTTAGTCATGAGAAAGGGTGTGTACTTATTTAGGAATGAAACCATTTAAAAGTTTTATATTGTGGTGGGGTATTTAAGGGAATTAATGTGTGGGTGTTGTCTGAGGATGTGGTTAGTATGTGTCGTACTTAGTGGTTTTCAGACTTGATCAGTAAGTGGTAACGTTTTATCAAGAGAATAAATAATTATTGTGTGGTCTGATGAAGTTATGTAAGAATTATTTTTGGTATTACAAGTATATTTATGGGGATATTTAATTCACCAGTATGGTGCAAGGGGGTTTCGATCACTACCAATGGTGGTGATCAAGGTTCATCGAGTTCATGTGGTCGTATGCTGTTAGTAATCCTACTCACCATTGGGGTTGAGTATTTAGGGGTCTTTTGTACATTAATATATACAAAGGGTGTTTTTTACAACTTAATTATTAATATTATAATCTATTTATGAGAATATTAGGTTAGTGGAGGTATATATTGTAGTTGAAGCCATTTCATTGATATGCAACTTTTTATGACCACTGGGTTGGTAGAGGTTCTCATTGTATGAGTTGATTTTCTCGTGGTTGTTGTTGGAAACATGGATCATATAGCATGTATTTGTTTTTTCTACTTGATCATAATGGTTGTTTAAAACGGTTGTTCTAAGATAATAGGAATTTGCAGGAGGGTCATAACATACACTTGGTGTCCACAAATTGTGGTCACATCAAACCACATTGGTACTAGAAGAAGAAGGCTAAGTGATCACCCATAGATTTATGATAAAATAGAAGAGTTATATGTGTTTATTATAGCAACATGAGATTTAAAAGTATTTATATTTCATTAAAACCAAATATTTTAAATAGCATGATTCACAAAAAACTTGAAAACAAAAGGAATCACGAAAAAAATTTATTGATAAAATATCTTCATTTATTTATAAGGTAAGAATATAAGAATCTAACTTATAAAATATTAATATGAATAAAAATAAATATGTTTTAATAATAGCGTAGTGATTAATTTTAATTAAAAAAGGCAAATAAAAATTAAATAATTTTACATTTGAAAATATATTTTCATAGAAAATTACCTTTTCATGCACCATGAAGATTATTATTTTATGGTTAAATAATGGTTTCAATGGAAGTAATTTATACTACATACAATAAATTATTATTACATCCATCTAATAGATATTAATCAAAAATAAATTTATTTATTATTTTCTTAGAAGATACAATATTCTTAAAATTATTTTTATCTGTTTTTTATTCTTATATTAAAATTTATTTTTATCACTCATAGAATATAAATCAATTATAAATAATTTATTATTTTTAATAATAACTATAAAATTAGTTAATGGGTTCAATTTCATTTGTATCAATAAAATTAAGATACCAAGGTAAATATATTTTACCATGCAAACACAATTATTATCCAAGGAATGATAAATTTATATAAAATGATATTTTTAATTAAATTTGTAATTTTTAAAATAAATAAACTAATATAATTTTTTAACATATATAAAAATAAAATAACATGCATTTAATTGTAAATATATTTTAAATAAGCTAAGAAATATTTACCGATTATGAAAACATTGTTACACAAAAGTATTTTTTCCAAACATTATATGTTTTTATTTAAAAGTTAATTTTATAATATTTCAAAAATCAATTAAATGAAATTGGCTGTGTATTTTCATTCATCATGTAAAAATTTGGTAAAATGGACTAACTTATATTTTTAGTCATAAAATTATTGCATTGGTTAAACTTTAAAAAAAATTAACATGTGTTAAAATGGTAATCAAATGTGGATCTATTTACACTAAACGAATATGTAACATAGACCATATAAAATAAAATTTTTAGGTATTAATTTTAATTAAACCATTATCTACAACATTTCCCCACCTAACCCTCCTAAAACTCAATCAATTTTATTCTTAACACCTACCTTGAATTTTATTTCAATGATTTCTCTCCTTCTTCACCAATAAAATGAGATCATTTCCAACAACTTAAATATGCACATAGAGCTTAAAATTAAAATTAATCAATTCAGATTGTAATTTTTATGGATCCCATATAAATTTTTTTTATCCCATAGTGTCTAAAACTACCTAAATTATTTTATATTCAAATGATACTTCAAGATAACATCCAAGTTCTCAATATAATTAATCTTACCCTTAAAATTAATTTCTTTATCCTTCTCATCCATGATCCTCTAATCTAATTATAAGATAATTTATTCCTTGAAACATGTATAAATAATATATATATATATATAATTTATTATGTTGATGAAATAATCATTATTTATACGCCTTACATTAAATAAAAAAGACAATGTTGTACATGCGTGTGTGCTGACTATTGTCTTGATGAATGAAATTCCTTATTTTTTTCATGAATAAATTTCAAGGATGGTATAATATATGGTTTAAATGAAAGGATATATTATTTAATATGTTATTTATATTCTTTAAATAAAAAATGTAATTATATATGTAATCTTAAGAAAAGGTTATTGTAAAACTAATATCTTAAAACAAACATTCTTACGGAATGTTTCTTACCAGTGAAAACATATTTATCATTTATCATACTCTTATAACTCCTAAAATTTATAATTAATCAATTTAATAATATCTATATAATTTAATTATACTTTTTATTACTATATTTTAAGTAAATAGTGTCTCATGTAGCCATACACCCACAAAGATTGTAGAATGTTCTTGTTGGGTTGGTTTAACAACATATGCGAACAATACTATAAATTTATATCATGGATGGATTTAAAAAACATAATATTTTATATTAAAAAGTAGATATATATTTTTTGGGTTCTTTAATGGTAAAATAAATATTTAATTCAATAATTTAAAAAACACAGTTCGTTCATTAGTAATTATGAAATCATTCTCATCACTGAATTTCTGGCCATAAATAATAACTATAATAACTATGAAATTAATATATAGCATAATAAATAATTATTAAAAATAAATTAATATAACTTTTTATGAACTATTAATGATGATGTTTTGGATAAGAATTATGAACAACGCCATAATTAAAAAACTTGTTCAAAATCATCATGATTTATCAAACCCGATATTGAAAATATATAATAGATAAGAGATATACATGTTGAGAATAATTATAAATAAATTATAAATTTTTATATATTTTAATATGGTACCAAAATATAATATTAATATAGTCATGTTTTTTCCAGGAGGTTGTAAATCGTATTTTGAAACATGGAATGAAGATAAGGGGTTTTTGTTTGAAATTTTCACCAATTAAAACATGTTTTTTGTTATAGAACATGTTTTATATTGCATGGTATATATTATATGACTTTAATATTTTTTATAATTATCCTCCAATTATTGATATTATTTAATGTTTTATGTGAAATCATATCCTCCAGTGGGTTTTTATTTGAAAAATTATAAGTATGTGAGGCTCTTCCTTGTCCCAATTTTTATTCTATAAGGCATGATACATGTCATGCACTTTGATTCCATTATATGGTGTTCTATTTATTCCTATCAGATGGGTTTTTTATAATTTAATGATTTTTAATTCAAGGATTACCCTAAAATATATAATTTTCCCTTCTTTAAATGCCTTACGACTCTTATGTTACACAATTCGTAAGAGTTTTTGGTAATTCAGTTTTATGTTATTGAGTTGTCTTCAATATATTGAACTTATTTCACGTCCCTGGGGTACATTATTCCCTTTAATAGTTTTTTTATAATCTCAATTTTTAAATTCATACCACATAAACCCCATTTCAAATATTTTATTATTAATGGTGTATGGTTCCCATATGGGATATTAGTGTGTCGCGTCTCTTTTCCTTCAGTTATGATGTTTTATTTTGAACCCTATATTTCAATTCTAGGGTACCACCACACTATGTTCTTATTATATAGTACTATATCTAAATAAGATGGCAATTTACTGGGTTGTGTATATTCCCATAGTACAAGTGCACATTTTATCATTCATGAGGGTGAGAAGGTTGGTAAGACCCACATTGTGTGTGTGTGTGTGTGTGTGTACATGTTTTGGGTTTCAACCTTGGTGTTTGGGCAAATGATCAGCAGATATCACATAATTAATATAGTGTGGCTCATGAAGCCATGTTTTTTATATTTCATGATACTTAATAGGTTACTATTAACTAATTTTTAAAAAGATTTACATTTTATCTTCTGATTGATTGAACTAATATTGTTCATCAAATAAAACTTGATTGATGTATTCTATCTCTAACGACACCCAAGCCTAATATGATATCTACTATATAATGGTTTTGACATATAACATCCTGTGGATAAAAAGGATCCTCTAAGATCATTGAAAGATCATTAGTTTGTTTTGAAATGGTCTCAAAATCATACATCCAATTACATATTTTATGAAAATGGTAATCAAAGAAGATAATTTTCCCAAGGACAATCATACCAAGATCGAATTGTTTATCCATAGTATCAATTATTATTCTATGTCATGTTAACATGACTAAAATTTAAATGGATATTCCTCCCATCCTATATCTAATTGTATATCAATAGGTTATGGTATCTTACCTCACTTAATTAAGGAATAATTTCTTTTAGAAACCTCATTTATAGCTTAATTCACATGATTAAATCACTAACAACATTCACTAATAGAAGCTCTATTCGATGGTAGAAGAAACAGTCTGTTGTTAAACCTCCATTAAAGTGGGGATCAAACTAGCCAAAAAAATAGATTCTAATTCTTCAGTAACGGTTGTTGTACCCCTTATCTTCAATAAATTTAGCAAATTCATATGAGTCTACATATATTAAGTTCACCACACCAAATATAGTATCACCAAAAATTATTCAAATTGATGATAAATCATCTACAATGGTATATCATGTTATAGTAATGGATCTTGTTATTAAATTGAGTATCATAATACTGTGAGATATCAAGAGTAGATTAGTGTAACATAAACTTGTTAGTGATTGCATAATAATTCAACCACCATCTATTAATTTTATCCACTATCAGTTTAAATATTTTTCAAAAAATAAAAAACTTATTTTTTTAATTTCTATATGGAAAATAAAAATTTTAATAACAGTTTCATTGTTTTTTCTAAAAAATTATTACATACTTTTTAATATTTATTTTGATCATATATAATGTATATATTACACACACGCAACAAATTCCATTCATGTAGTATATGTCACTCTATTTTTTGTGAGTTATTAATACTACAATAATATTCAATTTAACTTGTATATTTAACATTATTTTTTATTTTTATTATATACATATATATATGTTTTTTCTAATGATATGATATATGTTTAATTTTCTTATTTCATTAAGATATAAAATTTTATCATACTTATTTTATATTCTACATTTTATTTCCAAAAAACGGTAACAATATTATTATATTTTTTTATGAGCTAAATCTTGAAATGAAATTTTTTTATTTATATTTTAAAATAATATTATGTTTAATGAAGCTTGATTATCCTTTTTTCAAATAATCAAGTGATTAAAATACCCTAATACATCTGATTCGACAATAACTTTTACAGTATACTAGTGATACCCTATATTGTTGCACATTCCATCAACAACATGTGTGACTTCTATTTCCTTTATAAGATCACAAAGAAACATCTAATATATCATCATCTGTTACTGTGGGGATATAAATTATCAAAATTCATCACCCTCATAATTACATCTTTTCTAAATGTTTAATTATATCTATTTTTCTCATGTCATATCTTCTTTTTCTATTTTTAATCAGTTCATGTCTTGTTTATGTTTTCCCAATAAAAATAAGTTGATGAGTATTTGTTATTACACAGCACAAAAGGTTATTATGGGTTTTCACTATTGAAAAAATGTCATTTCATATACTAGGTTTTATACTCATTTAAAAAGGATTTTTTTTTCACCAGGTATTTTTAAAAGTTAGAGTTCGTAATAGGTTCTCGCACCTTTAAAAGAGAGTTTGCTAGTGGGTATCAATATTATAAATAATTAGATAAGGTTCAAGGGAAGAGTTGGATATTTGTCATTAAAAATACCATAAAAATATTTACTTATTACTTTTTATTTTTTCTCTATTTTACAACTTGATCACAACACTCACTAAAGATTCATTAATAAATAAAACTCTAATTAATTTTTTTTTAAATTTTAAATGAATCTTTATAGGTTCCTATAGTTATTATTTCCACAAACATTGATCGAAAAATTGGTATAGTTTATTGGTATTTTATTAGTTATTTATTCTATGGTTTAGTTTCAACTCTTTAAAACGATTATCATCCTAGACATAACATTCTATGGAATAAAAATTAGTTATGTAAGATGTCATGTGTTAATTCCAATCTAGGATGGATTCTAAAAAACTCCAAATATTTGATTGAAGTGACTATGGAAACTAGAATTAATTAATGGAAACATACATGAAATGATTATGTTTAGATTATTTCACTGTCATAGAGAATCCATATCAACTACCAAAATTAGATATAGAGTCACTTGTATGTAATGATATGATTAATCATTTGTTTAATTGTAATGTTAAAAATATTTTGTAATATTCTATAAGTTATGGTTTATATAATAATGTTTCATTTTATAGGATATTCCAAAATAAGATTTAGTTTAGTTTTATAATATTTAACTATTATAGAGAATGATTTCAACAATCTAAATTAAGAAAATAAAAAACATAGAAACACACCATCTAGATTTAATGTGATTATTTGTATTGATTTAGAGATTATAAAAAATGATAATATTAATTTGAAAAAAGTGGTTTTCAATATCTTAGAAAATTTATCTATATTTTTTAATGTAAAATTAAAATATTGTAAAAGGTGTGTCATTGATATAACTAATAAACCAAATACAATTTGTTTCTAATAGTTTATATCGAATGTAAAATAAAAAAATCATTATTAAAATATCAAAATGAATTATTTATAGTATAACCTATTTTAAATATAAAATCAAAGGGTATTATTCCAATCAATGTTCACTAGTTTTCAAAAAAAATATTTTTATATGATGAAATTTATATATTGAATACTATTTGGTAAACATACCACTAACATATATTTACATTCTACGTCTTTTTCCCACAAATCATATTGGGCCTATGTTTTAATGGGTAAAAAATAGTACTTTTTATATTTTAATTATATTATATCTTTCATAAAATTATCAAAGACTCCTGGAATTTAGATTTTGGACTATCAAGGAACATGAAAAGTGATATTTCAAAAACTTTATCATTTAATTTATGTGATGATGTCATAGTAACATTTGATGAAAAATATAATGGTTAGATTAAATGTATTGGTGATGTTTTTTCTTAAAAATATTACTAAATAAAAATTATTATTTAAAAAAGATTAAAAAATAACTGAATAATTATATCACTAATGTTTTATAATGAATTAAATATCATTTTTTAAAATTTTATGTATAGTTTTATAAAATAAAATTGTTTTATTTTTTGAAAATAGAAAAAATAATTTATAGACAATTTGATTTTTTCTGACCTAAAAAAATTAATGGTTATGTGTTTAAATACATTAGAATATAATGAAATTCTATAGTATTTGAGTCTTGGGCATGAGAATTTTTTTTTTTCACAAACGACCAAATAATTGATAGGTTTATCAATTTACAGTGTTATATAAAAGTGAGTAATTTTTGTGTGATTCATGTTTAAAAGTTAAGCATCATAAAGAAAGTCTCAAATCTCTAATTTCTATTATTACATAAAGATTATTAAAAGTATTACATTTTATATATTTGGACCTATGAAACCTATTGGTTTTGGTGGTAAGAAATATTTAGTTTTAATTGTACATGATTATATTGGATTATATTTGATCTAATTTATATAAAATATAAAATAAACATTAACTAAACTTTATGTTCTTGGTAATATTATTCAATGTTTCAGAAATCAGCTAATCAAATCCAATAGATTTGTTGGAGGTGAATGAATGTTTTAATTTAGAATTCGATAAATCATGTGATGAAAATGTATATGAATATTATTTTTATTCCATAAGATATGACAAAAAATTCATGGTTGAAATAAGAAGTAGATATATTTCAGAGAAGGATAGATCAATTTTAATGGAATTTAAAGCGCATAGATATATTGGAGAAGAAAGTGTGAATATGTATTTCAGTTATTTAAATAGAGTTTCCATTAATTTTTTTTAAATAATACATCTTATTAATTGTTTAAATGGATTAAACTGAATGTTTGATATTTTAGGGCATTTGGTTGTATTGTTTTCATCTAAAATACAATATATAATTTATATCAACTTGAAATAAAAAATTATTCTGGAATAATTTTGGATATTTCAATAATTATAATAGATATATATTTTGTAGTAAGATAACAATAGTTATTTAAGAGTCTTTACATGTTACGTTTATTGAAATTTATTACAACACTAACAATTATTATTTAATCAAAGATGATGTTGAACTTATGGAGTTTAATTTTACTATAGATAGGGTCCAATAAAATTTAAATGAATTAGTTGAGGGGGAGTATATACCTTTTCAAAATAATCTAAAAAATGTAAAACACTTAATGATCATTCAATTGAAAAATTTATTGGGAATGTTGAATCTGGTATGAAAACTAGTTTTTTTACATTACTATGCACACAATGGTTTTCTTATAATTCTATTAATTTTAAAATTTATAATTATTTAATTGATTCAAATTAGATAAATGTTATTTATAATGACATAGAAGAATTATGAAGGAGAAAATATTTTAATTTGGTTGAAATAAAAAATTTTAAACCATTAATAGCAGCTTAATGGATTTTTCATAATAATATTTATTTTGTTAGATGATTAGTTTTAAATAAAGAAAGACTAATAACTCAAATATAGTCCCAAGAAGGGTTAATTTAAAATAAATATTATTTTTCTTATATTTCTATGATGGAATAAATTATAATTTTTTTAACCATTCATTGTTTCTAAATGTAAATTAATTTTATATATATATATATAAAAAATGAATTCATAAACAAAATTATTTTTGTGGAAGTTTAGGTTTCACAAGCCCTTGGATTTAAAAATGAAGAATTATTAAAACATGTATTGAATCATAATAAATCATTTTATTTTCTTAATAATGTTCATTGATATTGGTATGAAATAATAATTCTGTTATTAAAAAAAATTGTCAAAGATAATGTTGATCTAATCATTTTTATAAGGATATTTTCAAATGATGTACTGGTTAAAAGATTTGTGTTGAGTATATAATATTTGTATTAAAAAAATTATTTTCTATGTAATGATTTTTAAAAAAAAACATATGAATTTAGAAATATCATAATATGAGAAATAATTTTTTTTCTATGTTTAAAAATTTTTCTATTAAATTATTATATTTTCCTAAATAAAGGAATGATTATAAAATAAAATTATTAAATGTATTTTTATTGATTCTATTAGGACTCTAAAACACAAATTATTACTAATTATTAATTGGAATTAGATGGATCTAGAAAGTGTTTTAATATTAAACTCTATGAAGACCTGGTATGAAGTTTATTTTATATCACAACATTAGGATGGGAAACAGTTACTTCTATTTTTCATGTGCTAGGAATCAGCTCATCTGAAAGGAATGACATATTAATGTAAATGGAAGAGTAACTAGATATATTTTGGGAACTATAAGCACATTTATATTTTTTCATATCGGAATTTTCAAATTTTTTATCTTAATCCGGCTCAAAATTGGAGGTTGTAGTATTGGTTGGAAAATCACATCAGGTATGTGTAATTTTATTGGTAAAATTTAAATTTGATTGAGTTAAAAAAATGAACTACAAGTATCACTGTCATCAACTAAAGATCAATCAGTTTTTGGTTCTAGTTGTCATTTGAAATTATTAGGGACTAAATTAATGTTATATTAATTTAATGTTTTTTTATAAAGTTGTAATCATCTGTGATAACTCAACTAAAATTTGAATTTCTAAAAACCCTTAGATATACTCTAAAACAAAACACATCAATGTTTGATTTCATTTTATAAATGATCTTGTATATAAAGACAATTTTTGAAGCAATTAATCCTACTAAAAACAAGTGGATGACATATTCACTAATCCTTTAGATTTTTCTAGCTTTTAGAAAATTAAGATTGAACAAGTTATTATTAGTGCTTAATATTTTCATTTAATATAATTTGTTCTTTTGTAAAACTAGATTATATTTTAACATTCCTTTTATTGATTAATATATGTAATTTTTTTAAAAAAATTATTATTATATTAATAGTAAGTTATTGATTCTAGCTAAAAAGTATAATGATTTCATGATTTAATTTGAATATACATTTTGATAAATTTCAAAAGGGCGGGATGTTTTTCAATTCTGAAGATAAAAAAAATGTTTGGGTCAATAATTTAAGAATTGGGGTGACTATTAGAGTATTAAAATATTTATTAATACTTTAGCAGTTTATTTATTATAACATAATATTTCCTCACACTTGTTTAATTGAAATTGTTTTAAAATTTAATCATTTACATTGTTATTTGTTATTGTTATAGAATTGATTAATTTAACATTAATTAAATTTTATTTTCAAATTTTATTTCTTAATCATTATTAAATAAATAATGTATATTTATTATTAATTTTTTTTATAACTACGTATTTTAATTGGTGGATTTAGTTTAAAAAATATGGACAACCATGGATAGATCTATGGGCCAACCCTTAAACCATATAGGGGACCAGTGCTCAACCCCATGGGATATCCAGCCTAAATGGACCATCCAGGAGGCAATGTGGGACTTTTATAGTCTTACATGACAGGTGCACATGGTGTCACACATTGGGAGTAAGAAGGTCGGTTAACCCTATATTGTGTGGTTGTAAGTGTTTTGGTTGTCAACCCTTGTGTTGACATGAACGATCAGCGAGTAGCCTATGATTAATATATAACGGTTCACGAAGTCTATTTTTTGATGTGGGATGATTCTGAGTGTGTTACAATTCACTTATTTTTAAAAATTCATACATTTAAACCTCGACTCGATTGCACTACCCTTGTCCATCTAATAAAACCCACATGTTCTCTTCTACCACTAATGACACTTGAGAGACATCAAAGATCTCAAATACCATAGTTTTGAGAAAGAAACATTGATGTATTGAATCAAGACACAAGGATTATGCCAATTTCATGCTTTTATTTTATATTATTCTAAGAGTCATAAGTACCTTTACATATATCATACATATGGTAATATGAATAAGATATTTGGGTGAGAATAATTTATTCTTTTGAAGACTATTCAACTATGGTAGTAACTATTCATTAGTGTAGTGGTAACACACTTCAACTATAATAAGAAGTACTGCACGACAGACCACAAATAATAGACCACTATACGACAGTTTCTCCCTCACTTAGTCATGGAAGTTACTCCAGTAGATAACTTTATAGTAGCTTCATTCACACGTAAGAAGTAATTTTTTCCTTCACTAACAGAAGTTTCATTCGATAGTAGAAGCAATGGTCAACAGTTCGACCCCCTTCACATTAGCGGTAGCACCAACCAAAATGAAAGCTTCAACTTCTTCAAAGTAAGTTTCTATACAAATTCTATTTAGTAATTATAGAAGCCTCATGTGAATCCATGGATCTTTCTTTCTCCACCTCAATAGAAGTATTTCTTGCAATTCTTTAAAATTATGGTTGAGCATAAGCCATGGTATATGATGTTGCAATAGTGGATCATATTATTCAATGGAATATCATAATACAATGTGAAAGAGATGGTATATCAGTGAAAAAATATTTTTTGAGTGGTAGAAACTCTGTGAAAACACCATGTATTTCCTCTATCTATCCTTTAGATTAAATATTTTTCAAAAAAAATAATTTTAAATTTTTTAATTTTTCTTATTGAAATAAAAAAATTAATTATTTTTATACTTTTTTGGAAACAAATATTCACATCTTTTGTAAAAATTATTTTGATAACTTATAATGTATATATCATACACATGTTTTAAATTTCATACATTCCATATATGGACACTCTTTTTTTGGTTTTTAATATTTCAATAAGCTGGAATTTAAATTGTATACTTAATGATAATATTATTGTGTTTCATATAGATATGTTTGTTCTAATTACCATACCGATGGTTTTATATTGTTATTTCATGTAGAAATAAATGATATAAAAATTTATTTTCTATTCATTATGTTGTTTCAAAAGAAAGGTAACAATATTATTTTATTTTGATATATGATGACTCAGGGAATGTAGTTATTTCTTATTTAGATGCTCTGATAATATTTTTTAATAAAGTTAATCATTCCATTTTTACAAGTTTATCTTATTAAAATAAACTTATATTTTTAATTATAAAAGGACTTTTACACCGTAATTGTGATACATTTTTTTGTTTCACATTGTATCAAGAAAACCTATGATTACTATATTCATGTTGAAATGATGAATTAACCTTTACTGTAGCATTTTATACTTCTTTAGTGATCAATATTTTCTATCTTCATCTTCCTCATCATTTTTTCTTTCTAATTAGTTTTAATTTACCACTTTTTATTCATAAAATATTTTATTTATTTATTTTAATTTTTCATGTATATTTTATGATTTTTTTATTCAAAATGATGTATTATTTTTTGTTATTACACACCCATAATGTTGTTTTTGGTTATAACTCCCAAACAAAAGTATAGTCACATAATATTTTAATGACTCTAGTAAAATGTTTTGGTTGTTCCACTGGAAATTTTTAAAAGGTAGAGTTGGTTAAATGTTCTCACACCCATAAAAGTATGTTTCATAATTAGTACTAGTCTTAACACTTAGTAGAGAATTTTGTAGGGTGGAGTATGATCTTGGTTATCTGAACAACTATAAAATACTAGGGTAAGAATTTTTTTATTTCATCTAAATTTTATTTCATGAATATATTACTCATTAAATATTCCTTAATTAAAAAAAATGATTGATTTGATTTTTAAAGTTTTTAATAACTATTCAACTCCCCTTTTTCTAATAATCTCCATCAATTCTGATACAATAAGATGATTTAGCAAAGATTGGTTTGTGTGTGGTTTAACAGAAATTTTTAATGATATGAGTAATGGTAAATTTTCTCTTTCATTGAATTATAATTTCCAATTGATTATATGTATATATCTTCTATCAAAAATGATCTACTTAATGACACATGCATACTAGGAGGCTAATATCTTAGTATATGGATATAGAATCCAATTATTAATTAGTAACAATCTCATTCTTTCCAAAAACTTACCTAATGAACATATTCCCACAACACAAAGGGGTTTTTATAAAATATCATATTTTATATTTTTTATCCTTGTTTTTTAATTAAAAAAATATTATTACCCATTGGTTGAATATCTAACAATTCTTAAAAATAATACGATTTAAAAATATTATATGTTTTTTATTTCATGATAAAATGTTTTATCCTTCAAACCAAATTTCCATGAACATATTTAGTTGTTTTCAGGGATAAATATTTGGATATTATTTTTAAAAATAATTTTTTTCATAAATTTCCTATCACAATTTTTGAAGAAGAATATTAAAACCGTCCCATAAAATTTTCATTATTATAATTCTAAAAATGTATTCAAAAAATCAATTATATTTTCACTTCCATTTTCATTTTTATATATATTTTAATTCACCCTTATGAGACTGAGGATTCATGATTAAACCTTTATTTTATATTTTTTTCAGGAAAATGGACTCATGGAATCAAATAATCAAATATATAATCCCTTACTATATTGTAGCAGTCACTGTATTCTTCAATAAAGGGTGTTTTCCATAAATTTCAATATCCTTATTATATTCATTTATTTCACTAACAATATGATCATTTACAACCATCCACTTTGTTCCTTGAGATAGATTATTATTATGTGATTCCATTTATTGATTGGGGAAAGATTTAAAATTGTGTATAATTTTTATCTATTTAGAGAGTATTATTTATTTATAGGGAAAAGGGATTATATATTGAAATCATGTATATTTTTTATTCTCATACATATAATATTATAAAATTTTATTATGTATTTTTTATTAAATTTATCATATGAGTAATTAGTTATTTTTAAATAAGTAATTGGTGGAACTTGATAACATATATCCCCTAAATTTATCAATAGATCCCATGATTTATTTGAACGTGGGTATTTTGATGTAGGCCTTCCAAGAATTATATAGTTCATAGACCATAAAAATTTGAAATATCATGATGTATATGACCATGATTTTTTGGATTATGGAATAAAATTAGTTATCAGACATTATGAATTACATCACTAAAGAACTATTTATTGTTATCCATGCGATCTTATATCTTATATTGTTATCAATTGATTT
This sequence comes from Viscum album, assembly GCA_963277665.1. NCBI lineage: Eukaryota > Viridiplantae > Streptophyta > Magnoliopsida > Santalales > Viscaceae > Viscum > Viscum album. The sequence continues at coordinate 1,751,233,354 of OY728126.1, forward strand.
ATTTTTCTCATTTTTTCATTTTATAATGGAATAATTTATGGTTATCTATTCCAAAAAAATTATTTATTCTCATCTTATTCTCACTTATGATCATTGATTAATATCTATTATGTTTAGTTGTATTAAGAATATGAGTTCACAGCATATTAGATTTCCATTTACCTTGGTTACAAAAAAATATTATACATCATATATCTATCAAAATTTATCGTGTTGATATTGTGTGGGAGATGTTGATGATTTATTATGTATTAAATATTTTGTTTTATTTTAGAAAATATTTTCCTCTAGTTGATAAAGAACTTTTAGCTCATAGTATATTATTCATCCCAATTCTCTAAATATCTAAAACTAAAATGTAACTTTGATGTATGTGATGAAATAATTTATTTAGTTCATGTAATTATGAGATAGATTTGTTTATGAACCTATAGGTTGAAGAATATCCAGTCTGTGATTTATGTGTTTTGGGCACCAGATTTGAGATTGTGGATTCTGAGTGTTATTGATGGTATCAGATATGATTACAAATAACATAAGAGGTTAAAATTTTAGTTGTAGACAACATGAGGGTAAATAATTTAATTTTCATAATAATTTACAAGTAAAATATAAAAAATTAAGATAGTTTATAAATGATGAATATTTATGTTATTAAGATAAGTGGACATTACTAAAAAAACATAGGTATTCATAAAAGAGAAATGATTTTGTATATGCCAAAATACCGATGTTTTGGAAAATAAGACATTATGTAGTACTAATATAAATAAATTATTATCCAGATACTGGAAAGAGGATGTGGCTATGACATAAATACACCTAAGGGTAAAAACAATAGGCCATTTTTATATGAAATCAATCATCAATGAGGATCATGATGACTAGGCCTATGATTATACATCGTGTTAGAAACACCCATGGGATATTCATTGGTTAATAACAATTTCTTTATAATCCATTATTACGTATTTATATTTCAAAGTAAATAGGTTTATTAATATGAAAAATACCAAAATAAATATTCTTAGATTTAATAGAGAGGTATTTATATTGAACTTAATTAAAATGTAATAATTTAATTGAGTCGGAGATATTTACATTGGAGTCATCACGAAATCTATATATATACTAAAGCATGATTTTTTTTCTATACATGTGTCCTCTTCCTATGAATCCACATCACCCAAATTCTATCTCCCTTCCTCTAAACCCTAAAATTCATCCCACAATTTCTACTGCAATCGAGATTTACCATAGCGGCTGCTCGCTACCCTCCTCAACTCCCCTCCTTGATTCCCCTCTCCCAACTCTAGGGTTCCCACACCCCTCCCCGATTTCCCCCTCCCCATCTCTTGTCATCCTCTCCCCATTCACTTTCTCTCTGTTGTTAACTATCTCTCCACACCCACTGAACCCCTCCCATTTCGTTCGTCTGTTTCCTTGAAACCCTATCCTCAGTCGCTCCTCACTTTTTCCACTCCCACCTCCGCCTCCATTTACTTAGTCTCCACCTGATATGCCTCCACCTACTCCACTTCGGCCTCCACAAATTCATCAAACCACTGCCTTTAACATGATCTGACTAGAACATGGTCTTCATAATTAAGACGATCGAGGTTGAACATCATCCAAATGCCGAAGAAGTGGGTCGGTCGATATGACTGAGCTCGTTCGAAGGGGGTTCATCCGAGATTCAACACAAAATATGGTGTCCAACCGAGTTAAAGAAGGAGACACAAGCCGCTGAATAAGTCCCATTGAATCTGAAGACGTTGAAGGTGCCCGAAGCTACTAAGATGGGAATGGAAGATCGTGTTGGTTAGTCTTTGTTTGCAGGTGTTCGATTGAAGAGTATGGGGACTCGATTCTTCGACGCACACAATATCTTTGTTACCCTCTCCCACCATTCTCCCTTATGTTCACTCAATATCTTCACATGGACCACAGGAAAAGATTCATCGATGACAAGTACACACTCTTTCCTCCCCCTTAGTTCTATTGAAATTTTTGTATTTCATCTTTTTACAAATATTTACTCAGGTTTCCCTTTTTTCCCTGAAATCATTACAGTTTTTATGAAATTATCGACTCCTCCAAAGTTTGTTCTAGAATGATATTTCATCACCATGTATTGAACTTCATTATTATTCATACTAGGTTAATTGGTGGATGAGGTCTCACTACTATACAAAGAGGTATGTTCTTTAATTTCCTATTTTTTTGGATTAGAATTCTTTCAATGTTTTATTCATCACTAATTAAAATTTATCCATCTGTTTATTGATTCATTGATGTTGTAGTGGTGGTCATTCACATTATGGTATGTTCTCCTCGTGCAATTTAAGTACTATGTAATTGGCATATTTTATTAGTAATGAAATGGTTTTGGTTTCATATTTCTTTAAATTTATTAAAGTTATTTCAGGAATCTATTCACTATTTCAAAGCTATTCTGGTTAGAATTCATTCATTATTATCTTAAAGACTTTCTGGTCATATTATGGCACATGGAAGTACTTATGGTATATAAGAACATAGTTTTTCTTGAATACCATGACTTTCATAGTTTTTGAGTGATTATAAATTTAACTAGAACTGAATTTTATATTACATTATACTGCCATTTATATTGACTTTTATATTTTACTTTATATTTCACTCTATATTAGTTCATGTTGTACCAAAATTACAATTTCCATTTTCGTTTTCATAGTTGTTTCAATATAACTTCATATTGTAGTTTATATTGATGTTTATATTGCATTTTCATGTACTGAAATTGCAGTTTCCTTGATTATATTAGCATACATGTTGTTTCCTTGTGCACAATACAATTTCTTTCTACAAGAATGCATTATCATGCATGTTCATAGTGAGTTTGGTCGGTACGCTTGATTTATGTATTTACAGTTATTACTATTTTTTCTTCCATATATAAATTTGCTTCCATTAGTTTTATTTTTCCATTCACAGAATATCTTTGTTACCATCTCACACCATTCTCCCTTGCATTAACAAAATTTCTTCACATGGACCATAGAAAAAGATTCATTGATGAAAACTCCACACTCTTTACTCCCCCTTTGTTGTGATGACATTGTTCTATTGCATTTTTTCCAAATATTCACTCGGTTTTTCCTTATATCCCCCAAATCTTTATAGTTTTTATGAAATTGTCAATACCTCTTAGGTTTTTTCTAGAATGTTATTTCAGTACCCTATATTGAACTTCATGGTTATTCATACTAAGTTAATTGGTGGATGAGGTCTCACTATGATACATAGAGGTATTTTCTTGAATTTCGTTGTTTTTTGGATTATAATTCATTAAATGTTTTATTCATTACTAATGTAAATTTATCCATCTGTTTGTTGATTCATAGACGATGAAGTGGAGGTCATACGAATTATGGTATGTTCTCCACATGCCATTTAAGTATTGTTTAATTTACATATTTGAGCCGTAATGATATGGTTTTTGTTGCATCATTTTACAATGTTATTGAATTTGTTTCGAGGATCTATTTGTTCATATTTATTTAATATAAAAATTAATATTCTACTTCTATGTTCATCTCTATTTGAATTTGTAATCAAAAATATATAATTTCATATTTTTTTACAATATATATTCATTTTTAATAGTAATTTTTTCTAATGTATAGGTTCGTAAATATTTTTTATGAATATTTCAAATAACTTAAATGTACTAGGAACTGAAAAATTTTGATTTATATTTTTAAAAATATTTGTTTTATAATGGTAATATCATAGAATGCACATGATTGTAAATATGCAGGTTTGCATATTTTATTTGTAAAATATATGTATCGGATCTATAAATATAGATCTATTTGAGTACTAATGAGTCGTGCTGTCTCGAATGTCAATGAGTAAATATATGAAGCACTCCCTGGTATGGATCCAAATATTTCACATCAGATTGATCAGGCCATGAGAGACATGGACATGACCGGAAAAAAGGAGATTTTTGTCCCTTTTTCTTCAACATGTTCTGTATAAATCTAGTTCTTATCTGAAGCACTACCTATTATATATCCAAATTTTCAGTATCAGATTGATTAGGCCATGGAATACATGGACATGATAGAAAAAAGGTTACGATTTTCCATTTTTCTTCAACATGTTTTGTTGCAATCTTGTGCTCCTATACACTTGACTATGGTATTACTACTAGCAATCAAGTCAAACTGAAAGTTTATAAATCTTAATGACATTCATAGGTTATGATATTCACCGTTTATATGCCATTCTGTTCATAATTCATGCATGATTATCTCAAAGCCTTTCTTGTCAAATTATGGAACATGGAAATACCTATGGTACGTAAGAACGTAGTTGTTATTGAATACCACGACTTTCATAGTTTTTTATTGATTCTAACTTTAAATGGATATGTATTATATATTCCATTATAATACCATTTATATTGCATTTTATATTTCACTTTATATTGAACTTTATATTAGTTCATGTTATACTGAAGTTACAGTTTACATTCCTGTTTTTATAGCTGTTTTAATATAACTTTATATTACAGTTTATATTTAGATTTATATTTCATTATCATGTACTATGATTGAATTTACCTTGTAGATTATATTATCATGCATGATGTTTCCTTATTCATAATACAATTTCCTCCAACAAGCACGCATTATCATGCATGCTCATATGTGAGTTTGGCTGGTACTCTTGTTTTTTGTATTTCTAGTGATAAATATTTTTTATTCAATGTATATATTTTCTTCCATTGGTTTTAGTTTTCTTCCATGAAACCAAGTCAATGTAGCACAGCCCCTGGTTTGGTTATTTAATTGAAACACGTGTTTCCTTATAGTTTGTAATAACTTATAGAAATTAATTACATCAATGTTTTTCACCGAAGTTTTTTTAACAGTGTTATTTTGATGAATTATTTATGTGGATCTTCATGATTTTTTTATGCAGTGTATCATTTGATGGAAAAACTAGGTTACTACAATGGTTATGACTCCAAAAATATCAAGGAGTAGTTTTTCACCAATGATGCTTCATTCATGATTTCGTTTGAGACCCTCGTTACTGAAAGTATTTTACTGTAGCTCATATTTTGATAATTGAATCAACTCTAGAGCAAGGGAAAAACTATTATTGAAGTTATAAAATGTATTAACGTGTTAAATTTTATTGACTTTATGTAATATATCAATTCAATTTAAAAATTACCCACATTCCTAACATGAAATTCCATGCAAGTGGTATATCATATTTTCAATTAGATTTAAAAAAATTTAGTGACACAGGTTCCTCCATTCCTTCATTGTCAATTGGTGTGTCTAACCTCATGTGATTAGTACATTGTTTCTGCATTAAGGTTACTCCATCGCAACTATTCAGATTTTTAAAAATTCTAATCATAATAAAAATAATTACTATACTCATTTTTTGGATGTGTTGTAAACCTTTTGTTTATTTTGAATGATGTTTTTCTGTAGGAAAAATACATAGATCACCTTTAGGGAATGAAAAATATTATTAGGAAGGAATATGTTTCTTAGATTTAGATGATAATGAAATTCAATCCAACATATAAAGTATGAAAAGAAAGACTGTTGGGTGATTTTGAAAATGTAATTTTTCTAAAGAATGAGGTTCTTGACTCTTATCTATTGAGTATTTTTATTATGTTGATATTTTTATGATGGGAAACCCCTGGATTCTCCCTAGGAGCAACCATGCACATAGTGAAAATATCATTGCACTGACTTTTTTCATTCAACTAAAAATTAGAAAATAATGAATCCATCATATTAGTATTGGAATGTTTATTTATTCTACTTTTATTTTTCAAGAAGTAATCACAAATGTGGTGGATGGAAGGATTGAATTAAAAGGGTTTCATGCAACAAGGTCCATTTTCATTCTCAGTCATTGTTAATTACATTCAATTATCATTAAATGTCTACCAATATTATTCATCATATTCCAATTCATAATGGAATTTATTTCTATGGTCCATGAACCTATTTCACCACTACAGTTGCGTGTTGGGGAGTCCATGTCACATCAGTGGAGACCAATGGAGTTTCAAATTTGTAGCCTTTAGCTTGGGATTAAGACATTGCATGAATGGTGCTCGAGTGATGTTCATGGCGATGTTAGGCCCTTCACCTCTCTTTACTTCAACCTCACTCACCATCACCCAAAATACTTATCTAGCACTTTGATTTCTTTATTTTTAGTTACATGACTTTTACTTCCAACATTAAATATTATAATGATCTAATTTGAATTATCCATCAGAATCATTTTTTCATTCATGTAATTGATTTCTCCATCATGAATTACAAATATAAATCTGTATTCCATATTAATTAAAATAAATATTTTCTACTATGTTTATGATTTCCAAAAAAATTCTCTAAATTCTATTCCATTATTATGTACCAATCATTTTAGTTTTAAATATTTTCAATATTAATATTCATATTTATGTCTGAATTACCTCAGTTTGCAGGTCTTGGGATTGTAAGAGGCCTTGATTTATCCATGGAGTTGCTTTATGTGATCACACCCATCCTATGTGCCACTCTAAATGTTCATTTCATTCATGTACATTTAAATACTATTTTTTATATACTTATTTTGTTTTCTTCATGTCCAATTGAATGTTATTTTTCATTTGGGTATTTCATTCATGTCCATTTCTCGATAAAATTAATACTTATTCTGCAAATTCATGTATTCTTATGTTTTAATACTTATGTTGTATATATTCTTATATTGTATTCTTATGTTTCATATTAAGGTATTATTATGATTTTTTAGACAAGGATGAATCCAAAAAATCTCATATTGTTAAGGAAAAGATGAAATTCATTAGTGATGGCTCAATTTCACATGTTTTGGCTGCATTAAGAACTGATGAGTTCAACCAATTACTTAATATAAAGGCACAGTTGGAACACACTGGTGATAGCCCAAGCACACAGCACAGGGCTATGTTGTATATTCATGTATTATTATGTTGTATACATATTCTATATAATAATTATTTCATGTTATTTTCATAATTTCTCAGTGACATTAATACTTATGATGTTTCATTCATGTTCGTGATTGGATTACGAATAATGTCTCAATAGAAGTTTCATGTGCTAATCTGTATAATATATAGAGGTAACCTTTCCTAATTTTTTGTGCTATGAAACTACTCACATTAAATAGTTATTATATATGGTTTATCCTTCATCTAACATTTTCAGATATCTTATTAGAATAGATGTTCGTATACTCTTGAATAGCATTCTTTAGGAATGCAAGGTTTTTTACACAGCTGAATGGAAACTACTAAAATGGTGTATCCTTTATGATGAACATGTTGAAAAAATAAGTGGCATTTATTATGTTCATTAAATAAAATTTGTACTTAAATTCTAGAATTAGAAGTAGAAAATAACGTTCAATAAAAAATTTGCTGACCCTTGCTCATAAGAACTTCTTGGAGGCTACAATTTGGGATCACGGGTTGGGTTCATGTTGGGTTGGATATCTTTTGAATCCATTTAAGCTAACATGATTCATTTAATTAAAAGGTTAAACCCAATACATTTATGAATGGGTCATCTCAAACCCAACTTTCTAGCTCACATCCATATAAATCTCTAAAATTGTGATCATTTACATGCTGCATTTTGATCATCCTTTTGAAATTGTGTATATTTTTTTAATGAAATTCTCATGTAATACTGTCTATTAATGCATATCGGATAGAATGATTTAAATTTCCGTTTCATATAATAATTCTTAGTTGAATCTGCATTTGATTAACTTAGACAATGGGCTGGACAGTTCTTATTTTTTTGATGGTTAGGTTGCCCCGAGAGGAAGATGATGTCTTTTTTTGATGAAGTAAAGAACTTCAATTCATGGAAGACTGGAATATGTGGATTTTGAAAAGAGATTTTCTTTATGAATTTTTTCTGTGCTTTCTCAGTTTTGTGCACCCTGTGGTTGCCGGTTTTCATTGCATGCTTCAAATGGTAAATTTCGGTTTCACTTATTTTGGTTTCTAATTAATTATTTTATGTTAAAATTCATTTTTTTTATTCAGTAAATTCATGTATTCTTATTTTAAGCATTTTTTTCTATGCAAAAAATTATTCCAGGCATTTGAAGTTGGATATTTTTATAGTGTGTCATAATTTCTCAATGACATTAATACTTATGTTGTATGTTTGTAAATTTAAATTTCCATTTGAATGTTCTTTTCATTCATGTCCATTGGAATATTATGTTTTTTATACTAATGAGATATAATAATTCTTTCATGTTCTTTTCATAATATCACAGTGAAATTAATAATTACGTTATTTAATTCATGATCAATTTAGAATTTAAATTTCTAATTACTATCCATATTTTCTTTTTATTCATGTATTTGAAGTTAGATACTTATGTTGTTTTCTATATCATGGCCTATTTTTTCCTAATTATTTTATGTTTTCATTCAAGTTCATGTCAATTTTCTCAAAAAAGTTATTTTTATTTTCAATTTAATGTTATCTATTATACTTAATAGTCAATTTGAATGTAAGTTTTCTTTTCCTTATATATTCTTCTATATGTTTTCTATGTTTTCAAATAATTTTATATTCCTTCTATATTATTCTATATGTTTTCCCTATATTCTCCATCATGAATTTGTATGGTGTATTTTGTACAGTGATGATATACTTTTGTTTTCCTTATATATTCTTATATATTCTCTAATATGTTTTCAATGTTCTCCTACATATTCTCTTATGTTATTTTCTTTTGTTTATTTTTTCATGTTTTCAATTATCTATATTTTTTCGATTATAGTTCAAAATTAAGTATCACTATTTTTTCAATATATTTAATTTTCATGATCTTTATTAACTTTTAAATATAGTTTTTCCTTCTTCAAAATATGCATTGAACGTATCGTTATGAGAACGCACGGGTAAGTACTAGTATTGTTAAAATAAGTCTTATTTGGTTTTCATTACTCATGTTAACTCTTTTGGTTTTAGTAATGAATAAAGCCCAAAGGAATCAAGTTAATAATGGATGACATGGATAATGAAAAGATTATACCAATGGGAAACTAAACTAGATAAGAAATGAATTAATAACCCTTTTTATTACACCCAATTTTCTAGAAAAAATTATCTATTTTGAATTCATAAATCCAAAAAAGAATATAAGTATAGAGTTTACTAGAATTTTGGGTGAAAATATAAAAAGGTAAATATTTTTTAATTTCCTTCATGTCAAAATTGACGGGAGATTCACCATGGATCAAGTATTAAGCGAACTACGATTTCATGAAATAAAGAGTATAATCTACCAAAACAGAATCTAAATCAATACTGACATGGCCTGAAAGGTGTTCATAATCCCTACAAGAAGGTGACTAGTGCGTAACATTTAAAAACATCAATAGGTAATTATTTATCCACCAGAATAACCAAAAAATGGTAACCATATATGGAATACTGATTACTTTTTATACAAATATTTTAATCAAGACTGAAACATATCATGTTAAAAAAACCTTAAACTAAACATCTTGTTTCCACCAAAATTCCACTAGATGATCTCCTTGTAACTATTGGAATATACACTCCATCTATTATCACTAACTCCCAAGATACCTGTTTTAAGAACAGCCACCACATCCCAGATGTTCTTTTCCCTGTACTAGACTTGGTATATGAAATTTTATAATTTTTAAAAGGTAATTTTAGGGCCTGATAAATAAACCCGAGTAGGATTTCACAAAACATTACAAAATAAATTCATACCAAATAAACCATTTATGATTAATTTTAATGAAAACAATGCATTGAAATATTTTTACAGTTTATATCATAGGATTCATAAAGAGAAATTTAAATGGATATTAAATAAACATGTTTCAATTATTTATTTCCATCAAAGAAGGTGTAATTAAGAACCTTTTTCCAAGAAGTAATGAATTAATAATTTATATCAAAATTTTCCAAAGTAAAACATTTTATAACATTGTATTATTTTAATCATTATCACTATTCAATAAATGAATTATAGAAACAAGGAGAAGAGAAATGGTATTATGTTTTATGTAGTGAGTCCAAAATAACTCAGTGAAATATAGTTAATAGCATACTCAGGATCATAGGACTAGGCTTAGGGAAATATTCCTAAGACAACTGAATTATAAGAAGTCCCCTAAAAATTAATATCCCTACCTTTTAATAGTTTTGTTTGTATTATTATTATCAATCCGTTAATAAGTATACCTAATGTCGGGATAGTGTGGGTTATTTCCACATAACTATCTAGACTCCCTTTTCTGCTTAATGGAAAATCAAAATTTTACAATGTGATATCATCATTCAAGAAATTATCAAATAATTTAAACAATCGATTAATTGTTTCTTAATTTATTGTTTCAAAACATGATATTAATTTCAAAAACTAACATCAAATGGTTTTCATCCAAAACACTATCCATTATTTTCAGGAACAACATCAAATGGGTTTTATTAAAAAATAATTCATTTTACATGAAAACCCATTATCAAAGGATACATTTCGTGGGATTGGAGAACCATAGGATATTTATTTCATGCACTTGATTATTTCATTATAATGATTAAAGTGAACTCATGGTTCCTTTTAAAATACCAAACTCTTTTACATTTATGAAATACATGAGTGGACATAAATTATGGATTCATGATTCAACATAATAGAGAACCTAAGTCTTCTTACAATGATGAAGTTATTAAAATGAGGATTTAAATGTATATTATTAATACTAAATTAGGAAAATGTTCCACTGGTTATATTGAGGGCATGTTACGTTTTCCATGTCATGAAAAAGATTACCCTAACCATCATGTTATAAAAATAATAATGATTTTCATGTTACGATGTATATGAATGTATGAATATGTGTAATATATAGGTATTTATCTTTCCCACATTAAGGAATTAGATGTTAGATAATTCATGAATATACATTGAGTTGTAGAGGCTGTCAACTATGTGAAAATATTATAAACATGTATCTGAGATATTTCGGAATAATGAGATACCTGAGGCATGATGGGTAAGCCATAAATTTATCAATTACCCATGAAAGAAGAATAGGTTACCCTCCCCAGTATGAGTTTCATTCCATCCATTCATGAATTATGAGAGTGTGTAATAGCTTAATCAAACCCTCCAAACTAGAATAATATACCCCTCTGGTAATTTGAGAAGTAGGGAATAAAGAATCAATAGAAATGGGAATTTATTTTAGTTAAAAATGAAATACCCATGTTTATAGGGTATTAAATAGGATGAAAATAAAAACCCAAAATTTGATGGGTTATTTTAGATGATATAAATTATACCCAAAATAATGGGGAATTAAATTTTTTGAAATATATTACCAATGGTGATTTAGATTATAATGTTTTAAATAAATTAAATGTGTTTAATTATGATTACATTTATATATGATTTAAATGATGGAAATAAATAAATGAATTATTGAGATTCATATGAGGGATATTATTTAATAAATATGTTCATCTAGTTGATAGAAAATTGTACATCATTTCAATATCTATTTAAATACCTTGAAACCATTATGAAAGAAGAATTTTGAGAGTGATCCAAAGCCGTATAATTAATGAAGACAGAAATGGTTTGTAATCATGATTTTGAAGAGAATAATATTAGTTGCACAAAATCTGGAAGGAGTCTGAATACCATCATAGATTAAGTTCAAGAATAGGTGCATGAGAAAGTAAGTTTCTATAAGTTTATATAAGAAGACCAAAGATAAACTTGCAATATATTAATGAATTCCACAAAGATGAAGCCTTTTGGTTAGTTTCGAATGTAGTATAATTTTTTTTGGTTGGATCCTGGATAAAAAGAAGTCATTTGTCTGGACCTAGAGTAACAAGTATTTTGCTTTGAGCCTAAAGCAAATGGGGCATCTCTTTTTGAGTTAAAGAAATTTTTTTAACTTGTATTACTTTGAATAATCAATGTCGGGGTTCCTAAAACACTTTTAAAGGCATCTGAATTTCATTTATGAACCCTAAAAATATATTTTCCACCTCTCCCTTATATAGTGACTTCATATGATGTCATAATGAGAGATAATTACAATAGGGATACATAATATTAATAAGTTATAGAGGATATGTTCAATGTAAAATAACAGGAATTTGATAAAAATGGGTATACCACTAATTCAACTTCGACTCAATGGAACCAAATCTGCGATGTGTTTCCACATATATAGGAATTTAATAAAAAATAAAATAAAATTATCTCTTATGATATTAAATTAATTCTTGAATATATCTGTAAGTTTTCATGATGAAAATAACACTTTGATTTTGAAATCACCACCATAAAATTTAATATATTTTCAAATAATAAGGGAAAATAATATTTTGAAAGAAACATGGAAAATTTTAAAGAATTATTCAAAGGTTCGAGTAGTATTAATGGTGTAAAATTCCATTCATTTCATTTATGTTAAAACATTTATTCCTTACACATTTTTGGTAAAATAAAAAAATTACATCATTATAAAAATTACATGATTATATATTCTAAAATATTTTCTAAAAATTCAATCATAGGTAAATATGACTATAAAAATATTATAACAATTAAAAAATCATTAAATAATTTGTAGGATACAAGGACAAGTAATAAATTGGATTTTCAACATAAAAGAGAAATATGGTTATTTAAAATAAAACATTATTCAAGTCTATTTGAAACATAAATAGAGTAAAATGAATAGAATACATATCCTATCTAGACATAATAATATTATAGGAAAATTCATTTAATCATTGGGATATAATTCATAAAATTTCATCATTAGAAAGGTAATCATAAAATTGCCGATAAACATTGAGAATGTAATATAAATTTGTCACCTCGATATCTACGTGCCTCAAAATTGAACTAACATCATCTAAAATAAATTTAAATTTAATAATATTGTTTAAAATAGTTATTTACATAATTATAATATCAAATATTTTCCCCTTATAATAGCTTGATGCCAATTTATTAGTAATACTTTATTAATATTTTCATTTCGGGTGTTAACTATTTCATTTTTTCTTGGAATTTTGGATTGATAGTTCTGATCCTATAATTTTATAACACTTATATTACCTCTAGAATATTAATAAATATATAAATATCACATATATATACATTAATTATATATATATATATATATAAATTCATTCATAATGGAAGTAGACAGAAATTTAAATTAAATAATTTATATATATGGTGGATCATACATAAGGTTGAACATTTAATTTCATTTTTTGAATGATGGATTGAATGAAAGGTAAAAAATAATTCACCTTGATAGGATCATTTTTATAACATATATATCTTATATATTAATTAAATCTACCTTTATTATAATTCATTAAAATCAAGAGTGAGGAAAAATCACATCGCTTCATTTAGGTTGTAGTCCACACGTACACCCAAACAACACTGTCATTTTCCAACAGATGACAATAATTGAGAAAATTTTTGTGGCATAATAATAATAATAATAATAATAATAATAATTAATTTCATAGAATACACTAGAGTCATTATTTTAAAATGGTTACAATGTATTTCTATGAATTGGGAGAATAAAAAAATTAAAAACTTTTTGTTATGATATATACCTCTTTATTAAGAAATATTCTTTGTATTAAACCCTAAACCATGAAAGGATGGTCTTTTGGAAAGATTAAAATATACAGGATGTAGTAAATAAAGATAAAAAGTTATTATGGTATGTATTTTTTATCTATAAAGTTTAAATGGTGGTAATAATGAAGGATAAGATGTTTACTTTTATAAGTGAGGACGACACATCTTGAATTTTATAAATTATTAAATTAATATAAATAAATTTTTAATTAAAATGTATTTAAATTTTTATAATTTTATTATAATATGGGTAGAATTATAAGCCCTCTTATAAAGTATAATTTGATCGTACTTTGGTGATCTTTTCTCCCTTATCCCCTTATTTTAACCACCCAATAACCATTAAGACAATTAACAAAAAATTAAAAAAATTACTCTTTAATGGTCAATAATTTCACCATTATATTATAAGTAGATAGTAAAATAATAATTGTTGGTATTTTCAACCATAACCATTTAAATTGGCTAAATATAAGGTTTTCATAAATTTTAAATCTTTTAATAAAATTTTATTTGTTATAAAATATTATTAATATAATTTTTGTAACTATTTAATTAGTGTGACATTGAAAAAAACATGACTAATAAAAAAACTCTAATATAACCATTTCATTCTTTATTAAAATTTTATGTTTATCGAAAATATATATATAACAAAATAATTCATCAAAATTGAGTTTGATTTAATATTTGATAATGTAGTTCATTTTATTTTTCAATTAATTTGTCTCAGTTGCATAATAAATTAATTTTATTATTAAATATAAAATAAATTAAAATAAATTAACAAGAAAAAAATTAATTCATATATAATGTTTAAAATTTTAAATGAACTTATCCACATTTTATCCTTATGTAAAAATATTAAAATTATAGAATCCAAGAGAGTGATAGTTTGTATTTATTATTTTCTTAAATTAGCATAAAGATAATAGTCAAAGGAAAATTGAACCAAGCCTCCATATATTTAAGATATAAAGTTACCTCTATGAAATAAACTCATTCAATACGATGAAAAAATGTTTTAGGGAAATTGTAAATCCTTATCCAGAAACTTCAAACCTATTTTACCCATTTTACATTGACCATAGTGATAAAAATATACCGAGGTCTCTATTTATAATTACCAAAACTAGGAGGGTAATGTTAACCAAATTTGAATCTCATTATTCCAAATATAAGATCAATTTTTTATGGATCCTATTTCTATAACTGGTATAAATTTATTTTAAAATTATTCCACAAAAAATGATGAAAATCATTTTTTAGAAAAATACATTTTTAAGAATAATTCATGATTAATTGTTTTCCCATCAAGAGAAAAGATAATGGATTAATTTTGAAAAAATATATTTAATATAATATATATATATATATATATCATTAAAATCATTCACAAATAGTGGTTAAATAAATTTACAATGATAAAAATACACTGGGCAAAATTATTTGAAAAAAAATTATATCTTTTAAGTTAATTTTTTAATATCCATTTAAAATAAATTGAAAAACTATAAATTAATTTTATATATGTATAAACAATAATTGTTTCATACTTTATTTTTGCTTATTCATATAAACTAATCTAATGAATAGAAAATAATTATCATATTAAATTATAATATTTCAATAGTATGTCATGGTTTACTTAAAATTGTAGTTTCATGTACCACAAGTCAAAAAAGAAATTATATTTATATGAAATAGATATGCCATAAAATATTAGTTTGCTACATTATAACCCCTTGAAATTAATTTCTCCCTTTAATGATTTTCACTATTACATGAACAAGAGAGTTTATCTCTATTTCATCGCAACCATAGGTTCCAAAGTAGATTCATATAATTTTTTAGTCATCAAGGGAACATTAACCATTTGAGTAGTTCTCTTACATAGCACTATATATCTACAATATAGTTTTATATTGTCTATTATTCATAGGAAATATAATTCACCAGTGGTATAAAGAATGGTTTAGTGAATATGAAGTAGTGTGTATGTAGTTCCTCATGAGAGATACATTACACTCATCATGAAATTTAGAAGTGTTTGGTGGAAACAAAAATAGATAATCTACCATCCCTACTCGACCAAGAATCAAAACGGTTCCAATAAAACTAGTGATTAACATTCCATTATTTTCAAATCTTATAAGATTCATCCATTAAAGTATTCACTGAAATACCTTCTCGCCAACTAAAAATTATAGATTTTGTTGATGATTATTAAGATAAATTTTCAATTAACTGTGACATATCTTAATATGATACTAAAGGGATCTAGCATTATCATATTATTTCCTAAACCAGATCTGGTCCAAATAGATTTAATTATCTAGATTCAACTCAACACGTTGTATTTTTACACTTCATTTCATAGTGGTCTTCATAAGGATCCATTTGAATGATCGAGTGAAAGCTATTTTTGTAGGAAAAAAACAACTTGGGGAAGGTGTTCATCTAACCTACCTTTGATATCCATGTAACAAGACCTATGAATATCCATTTTTTGATTGAATTTTATCCAATAATTACTATATTTTTTAATGATAAGTAGTATTTGAATTCAATTACGTATCCAGAGACTGTTGAATACATTTCCAGAACATCAGGGTAAACCTCGAATACTATTCAGAATAATATAAATGTGCTACTCCATGAAACCTTAAAACTTATCTAATACATATAATAAAAAATTTATCAATAGATATATCTTCTCTCATTGAAATTAACTGTGATTATTTCATAAGTTGATCACTTACTACCCAAAAAACACTATAAACATTAGACATTTTTGAGAGTTTATTGAATAAATTAGATAGTGATGTTTTACCTTTTCCATTATAGTATTTGTAATGGTTGTGAAATACCCTTAAAATTCTATCTCTCTGCCTTAACTTTATGACATACCATGTAATGAGATACAAACACTACAATATCTCTCTCTATGTTTTCCCACTGAATACACTGTTTCAATTCTTTATAAATATTTATTATTTCATGAGTAATAGAGAATCATAAAAAAATTAACCTAATATAATATCTCACTCATCAAATATAGTGTTTATGGGAAACATAGAAGTTTCATAAACTATATTATTCCACTATAATCCTAGTTAAAATCATGAACATTTCTGACCTTCTTTTGTAGTTGCATGTCTTCCTTCTATGTCTCAATAGTTCTCAAATGGATAGATAGTAGAATAAACATTTGTGAAAGATAAGATTTTTCCACTTTATATAATATTTATATACATATCCATTGATAATATGAAAATATTGACATTCAATTAAATTCATCTAAGATAATCTTGCATGATCCATTCAACTCAAAGCATCAACCACCTTTTAAACATTCCCAGGGTGGTAATGTATTGAAAAATCTTAATATTTAACAAAAATCCAACCATATTTTCATTTGAATGTAACAATATTTTTTGATGAATATTTAATTTAATGTTATTTTATAATTTTATATATCAAAACTCTCTCATTAATTCTAATTCCATCACATCATTAAAATAAAAATTATTATAGTTAACTCCAAATCATGAGATGGATATTTCTAATCGTGATCCTTTAATTGGATTGATGAATAATCTATTTCCATATCATTTTTATGAGGAGATATTCCATTTCCATATTATATGTTTCACTATTGATCACAATCCCTTCTCCACTGTAGGGTAATGTAAGAATAAGTGCAATGGTTATCTTTCACTTTTATTCATTGCAATCTTCATCACATTCATATTTCAAAAGAAACTTCTCTCCCATCGACGATAACATTGTTAATGGATTAGATATTACTAAGAAATTATCCATAAATAATCGAAAATATCAATTTGAAAAATGAATACTATATATTTTAGACATAATTATTAGTTTGGGACAAAGTTTAATGGATTTTAACATTCACATATCCACTGATATAATATTTATTAGGATTATATGACATAAAAATTAATAATTGTATTCCCTAGATTCACACTTCGTAAATTTTTCATATTGTTTCTCCTTACATAAGTACTTCAACAAAATCCTTAAGTGATATTCGTTATATTTATTTTTATTTAAATATATAAAATATTTTTCATAAAGGCCCCAAAAAACTGATCAAGGTCATCCTAAAGGGCCCTATACATTAAATACATAAAGATAGTGATTAAAATAGTATGAACATATGAAATAACTTGAAAATACTATTTTATATACTATGTATGGAATTTTTACATAGGTATATATTTCTTATTCAACCCAATTTTATGATATCTTGAGTGAATTTCAATCTAGGAAAAGTATTTAGTCCATGATAATTTATTGAACAAGTCATTATTATAGCATTGAGTGTACTTTCTCTTGATATTTGTCTTGTTATGATCTCGATAATCAATCAATACATTCAATGATCCATCATTCTTTTAAAAAATAGAAATTGCACCCCATGGTGAAAGACATTACTGAACTGTAAAGATCCAGAAATTTCAAGGAAATTTTTTTTCTTGATTTTCTTTGGAATTTTACAAGAACACAGTTTCTGACGGCGCCTGATTCTGAGGCCCGGTGTGCCCGGAATTAATTTCCGAAGTTTGACTCAGGTACGTTCAGTGAAAGAGCGAGTGGGAATTTCTATCTTTTGAACCGTTGCCCGGAATCGAATTCCGAGGGCACCGATGGAACCGCAGCGCCGGTAATTTCTTATGAACGCCATTTCCGGAGTTGCGTTTATCCGAGAGAAGATGATAAAAATTGTGGAAGTTTAATTTATAACTTATCTACAATTTTTATTTTCTTGTTAAGTAGATTAAGTGTTATGTTACAACACTTGACCCTCTCTTGAGTGGTTTTAACCTATGTAAGGGTGTTATGGGTGGGACCCACTTGGAGTTAACCACCCATGGAAGGATTTAAGGTGAGGTGGGGCCCACATGAACCCCACCCCTTCACTTTTCCCATAACCCCCTAACTCCCTCTTTATTTTTGAAACTCCTTCTCACCCTCTCTCCCTCATAACTCATGCCAACTAGCACTTAAATTAAGTTATTGAAACTCTTAATCAATTAAGTGTTTGAATTTTGAACTTACAATGCATGGCATGATTAAAATAAAATAAGGGGAAACCTTCTTTTATTTGGAGGTTGAATTGTGGTGGGAGGATTTTTGAGAAAGAGTCTTTGTGTGATAGAAGAAGGAAGCTCCTTCTTCGTTGAAGAACGTCCTCCTCTCCGTGAAGAACGGTTCTTCTCCGATGAAGAACATTGATCCCTCAACTTAGAACGACTCGGTGATCACGGTTCTTCATCCTCTTTTTCCTCCACGGCAAGGGAGAAGACACCGACGTAGGGAACTCTCCAACAACAACGCGCCTTCCTTCTTCATCTCCGCAACAAGTGAGGAGACGTCGTTTTCTCCTCGGACATACCCCAACATCCATGGAATCGACGTCTGATCTCCGCGACGTCGTTCTCCACGACGCCGTTCTCCACGACGCCCGACGTGCGACGTCAAATATCCAAGTAGGGGTTTGTTGTTGCTTTATTTAATTATTTTCCGTTCTTGGTTCTAGCATGACAATCTTGAGGATGAACGATTAAGTGTTATCGTCAAACGAGAGGGGGACCAGACCGCACAAACACGACCGAACCCCCCTCCTTTGTTCTTGAATGTTTCTTGCGGATGAAACGAGATAGCGTGGTGTCGTCGCACCACGCGGGAATCACACGGAAATTATTGTGCGACGCCGTGGAAAGAATTATCATGAACGCGACGCCGTTGCGCCGCGTCGAAGGAAACCGAAGACGCCGCGGCCAGAGCGGGGCCGCGACGGAGGGGCGCGGTGTCGTCGCACTGCGCCGGATGACGAAGGCCGCGGACGGTTCCGGGCCGCGGCGTATCGTGATGACCAGCGGCCAGCCGGGCCGCCGGTGCCGGAAGACAGAAGAAGACCGGCCCTTGCCGGTCCTGTTGACAAGAAGCCGGCCGGCCAGGTCGGGCCCGCCGGGTTGGTGGAAACCGGGGGAATTTAATTCCCCCGGGCAGTTATTTGGCCCCCCATTATGAGGGGGCCGGTTTCACAAAGGGGGGGCAGGCGCCCCCCCCCCCCCCCCCGTTTCCAGCAAGCTCGGCCTTCGGCCGAGCTGGCAGCGCGCCCTGCGCGCCTGGCCGGGCCGGGCTGTGCCGGGCCGGTTCGCCGGGCCGGGCTGTGCCGGGCCGGTTCACCGGGCCGGGCCGGGCTGTGTCGGGCCGGGTCGACCCCGTCCGGGGCGGGTCGACCCGGTTCGGGCCATCCGGGGGGTCTCGGGCCGGGACGGCCCGGGCCCGAAACCCCCGTTACCGAGCGGTTTGGTCAAATGCCCGTATCTTGGGCTACGGGCCTCCAAACGACTCGCCGTCAGCGGCAACGCGATCCTTGGATCGAGATGGTCGTTTCGGTATACTATACTCAAGGTGCACCTTCCTTTTCGGGAGCCTACGTGGTTAAAACTCCATAGTTAAGCGTGCTTGGCCTAGAGTAGTGATCAGGATGGGTGACCTCCTGGGAAGTTTCCCAGGATGGGTGTGAGACGGAAAGGCCAATAAATAACAGACCGGCCGTCCGATTGGCGCGCCGTCTGTTTCGTTGAATTCCTCTAAGTGAGATGGATCTTTTGGCTTACTCCGCTCGAGGTTTGGATGCCGACAGAGTGCGGTCGGGTTGGATCGCACCGAAATCCAACCGGGCCCCTGGAACGAAAAAGCCAATAACTCTCAGACCGGGCGTCCGATTGACGTGTCGTCTGTTGCGTTGAGTTCCTGTTGACGATACGGAACTTTTGGCATCCTCCGCCCGAGTTTTGGATGCAGATGGATAGTGGCTGGGTTGGATCGCACAGAAATCCAACCGGGCCCCTGGAACGGAAAAGCTGATATCTTTCTGACAGAACGTCTATTTGACGAACCGTCAGCGGCGTTGGTGATCTCGTTGAGAAACGGTCCCTATGAGTATACCCTATGAGAGTTCGGGGTACTGTTGAGATACGGCCGGGTTTGGTTCGCTCACGAAACCAACCGGGCCCCTCGGACGAAAAGGCTAATAACTCACAGACCGGGCGTCCGATTGACGCGCCATCTGTTGTGTTGAGACCCCTATGACGAGGCGGTCCTTTGAGATACTTCTTCATGGGACTTTGAGATACTTGGAGTATAGACTTGTGGCTCGTGGAGCGGACCCTCCTAGAGACGAGCGTACGGAGTACGGAGACCGTGTAGCTGACTGAGACCCGACGACTGCTGATCGAACGACTCGGTGTGTTACAGAGGTGCGCTTGGTTGTAGCGGCACATGGGAGGGCTTGGTTGTAGCGGCAGACCCACGACAGAGGTGCGCTTGGTTGTAGCGGCACATGGGAGCGCTTGGTTGTAGCGGCAGACCCATGACAGAGGTGCGCTTGGTTGTAGCGGCACATGGGAGCACTTGGTTGTAGCGGCAGACCCACGACAGGAGAGCGCATGGTTGTAGCAGCTGGCCCACAGTACTCGATAGGTGGAGTTCTACATCAGTCTTAGGTTAGTGAGCAGTACCTCGGAGTCATGACAGGACCATTGTACACTCCAGAGACGGAGCTCTTCATCAGTTACGGTTTCGATAATGAAAATCCTGGTTTGAGCTGAGACTTTTGACCTTGTGTTTACCTCATGATTGAGATGGGTCACTTGATAACTTAGGTATATGTATGGGAATATAACTGGGTAGTAGTTATCCGTTGATTTCACAATCCTTGTGTTTCCTCATGATTGAGATGGGTTACATGATAACTTAGGTATATGTATGGGCATATACCTAAGTAGAGGTTATCTGTTGAGATCTTCTATGTGGTTATCCATGTTGGTTTTAGTGAGACCTTGAGGGTCTTGGGGTCCCTACTGAGTATCGTTATACTCACCCCTGCACGGGCAATGCCCGCACCTCGTTGTGTTGGTTGCAGACGACGGCCAGTACTGACAGAGGCCGAGTGTTCGAGTACTGTACGGTACCTGGAGGTGGACTATAGGATGAGACGGTACCCAGAGGTGGACGTGACGACGAGGCGGTACCCGGAGGTGGACCACTGGGCGGGACAGACTCAGAGCGGACGGCGGGACCCGAGGAGCAAGGAGTTGTCTGTACCCACCCTTTAGGTGGGATTTCTAGTGGACAGCTCGGCGTAGCAGCTTTACTTTTCAGTCGCTGTTTTCCCTTTCGAGTTGTACTTTACAGTTGGGCTGGTATTTCTGGCCCCTTTTTACTTTCCGAACTTACTGTTGTACTCAGTTTTTACTTAGTGTTTACTTCTTCCGCTTGTACTCTGTGTGATTGTTTACTTTATAAAGGCAATGCCTTCCCTTTTTACCGGGATTTATGCCTTGGTGCTAGTCGCCAGCCCATGACCTATGGAAGGCGGGCTTGGGGTAGTCACGGCACGGGCCCCGAGGACGGGTCGTGACAAATTGGTATCAGAGGAGTTCGGTTCTACCGCAGAACTTATAACTCTGATTTTCTTTCTGTGAAGCAATAGTGTTAAGGGTACCGAGTGTGGTTTTCAGTTCAGGAAGTCCAGTGTTGGTGCGGGCGGCCGATGTATCCATACACCAGGACCCTGACAACTGATTTCCGACTTTGTGCACGAAAAAACTGATTGCGTGTGTCTTTCCAGAAGTTTTTAAAAGTCAGCTCAAACCAGGTCAGCTCACCAGGTATAATCGTTTGACCGTGGTGCGTTGTTTCTTTCAGGATGCCTTTTCACGAACGACCAGCTAGAGCCCAGAGGGATGTGCATACTGACAGCATGTCGAGCGACGAGGCTTCGGTACAGGGCCCTCTTGCAGTTGAGGCACCAACGGAGGCACCAGTGATACTACCATACGTTGGGACACCGATGCCACCAGCCCCAGCAGTAGGCGATACACGCCACTTGAGTGCGCTGCACGAGTTCCAGCGCCAGAGGCCACCCAGGTTCCGGGGAGAGACGGACCCGCAGGCGGCTGAGGATTGGCTGGAGGGTGTGGTGGGAGTCTTCAGGCTAGTGGGGACGCCGGCAGACTTCATGGTGATCTTTGCTGCCAGCCTCCTTCAGGCAGCAGCAGGAAGGTGGTGGAGCCACTTGTTTCAGTTTTGCGATGGGATGACCTTCGCATGGGAAGGGTCACCTGGCACGTGACTGTCTGACTCCTCGTACGATTGATCAACGGGTGTTGGAGGAGCCACCGAGACAGAAGCAGCGGCGAGTGCTTGAGCAACAGCCGAGCAGTGGACAAGGCAGTAGAGCTCCAAGAGCAGGTGGGAACGAGAGGAACTAGTGGATACATACTTTTTACTTCTAGTTCCATGTTGCTGTTGTATTTGTGCCTTTGTATTATGAGCTGCAATATTAAAAAGACACTTATCTTTTTTTGCCTTTCTGTCCTTTTGTTAGGTTGATACTGAGTGGTCCCGGTTAATACTGTTGACTTGACCCTCACTTTAGAGATTTCTACTGGAGGAGTCCCAGTGACCTCACACTGATGCCGACAGTGTGACTCGACCCTTGGAGGAGAGAGTGATAGTTGGATCTCTTGGTAGTTACGTCGAGGCCTTACGACGTCATCCATGGTATGAATGCATCATTCATGTTGGGATTGACTGTATTAGGCAACGAATGTGGTTCATCCAGGGGATGAGACCAGGTTTCTCTTTTCGGAAAAGGAGAAATTTTAGCAGCTCTTCTAGATCGTATGCAAAGGAACTCCAGGTCATCCAAAAGCGGATGAAGACTGCACAGTGCAGTAAGAAACAGGAAACATGTACCAGTCTTAGAGACTCGGGCATGTTAAATGTTAAAGAAGTGGAAGCTTTAAATAGAGTTGAGTCTGCGAAGTGGAAGACGTGGAGGCAGAGCTAGGAGAGCAGTGTGAGGTGGTGTACATCTTAACATGCTACAACAACCCGCCTTAGTTATCCCCGCCAGGCTCAGGGAGCTGGAGGGCGGAGGAAGAGTGCGGCTGCATGCGGTCAAGGAGTGTGACCCAATGGCTCTAAAAATGATTCAAGGGACAGTCTGTGTCCACTACTAGCTGCTGTAGTAACAGACATCGATATGAATCATTCCTCGCTTTCACAATCTTGTCCCAGACCTAGAGCTTCCGGTAAGCCGTGGACTTGACCCTCACGTCTGGAGATACCTTGGGAGGAGACTCGATAATCACACTTACGCCGACAGTGTGGTCAGACCCTTGAGGCGAGAGTTTCGGTTGGAATCTCTTGGTGGCAGCGTCGAGGCCTTACGACGTTGGTTTGAGTATGGACTGGGCAATCACAGTTCATACACAAATTGACGGTTTTAGGCAAACGTCGGGATGGGATTTCCTTGGTCGGCGAAAAGGAAACCCCAGGCAGCACGGGATAAACTCTTTCACAGGAGGGTGTGACTGATCACTCTTGAGTCAGTCAACCATACCCTCGTGGAAGCGGTCTTTTGAGTTTCAGTTCTAATAGGAAATGGAGACCTCTAGAGTTCGAGGATGACGATCACGTCTTCTTACGGGTCTCACCTCGACGAGGTTTACGGAGATGTGGCCGAAGCGGAAAGTTATCTCCAAGGTTCAGTGGACCTTCTTAGGTCCTCCGCTGGGTAGGCGTGGTGGTTTACCGCTTGACCCATCCACCTCAGTTGCACCTGGTGCACGACGACTTCCACGTATCTCAACTGAGGAGATACGTGCTCGACCCTTCGCATACCATCGACCATGAGGAGCTGGACGATGGCGATGGGGTGTCTTTCACGGAGATTCCAGTGGGGATCGAGGATCGACAGGAGCAGATCCTAGGAGGACGATCGATTCCTCGGGTGCACTTTCTTTGGCAGTACGAAACCTCCAGGTGAGCACATAGGAGCGGAAGGCTCAGATACGTGCTCAGTACCGCTTTTGTGACCCTAGTTTGTGTTGAAGCTTTACGGGGACGTAAAGCCCTGAGGTGGGAGTAATGTAAAGATCTGGAAATTTCAAGGAAATTTTTTTTCTTAATTTTCTTTGGAATTTTACATGAACGCAGTTTCTGACGGCGCCTGATTCCGAGGCCCGGTGTGCCCGGAATTAATTTCCGAAGTTTGGCTCGCGTACGTTCAGTGAACGAGCGAGTGGGAATTTCTATCTTTTGAACAGTTGTCCGGAATCGAATTTCGAGGGCACCGATGGAACCGCAGCGCCAGTAATTTCTTAAGAATGCCATTTCTGGAGTTGCGTTTATCCGAGAGAAGATGACAAAAATTGTGGAAGTTTAATTTATAACTTATCTACAATTTTAATTTTCTTGTTAAGTAGATTAAGTGTTATGTTACAACACTTGACCCTCTCTTAAGTGGTTTTAACCTATGTAAGGGAGTTAGGGGTGGGACCCACTTGGAGTTAACCCCCCATGGAAGGATTTAAGGTGATGTGGGGCCCACAAGAACCCCACCCCTTCACTTTTCCCATAACCCCCTAACTCCCTCTTTATTTTGAAACTCCTCACCTCCCTCTTTATTTTGAAACTCCTCACCTCCCTCTTTATTTTGAAACTCCTCAACTCCCTCTTTATTTTTGAAACTCCTTCTCACCCTCTCTCCCTCATAACTCATGCCAACTAGCACTTAAATTGAGTTATTGAAACTCTTAATCAATTAAGTGTTTAAATTTTGAACTTACAATGCATGGCATGATTAAAATAAAATAAGGGGAAACCTTCTTTTATTTGGAGGTTGAATTGTGGTGGGAGGATTTTTGAGAAAGAGCCTTTGTGTGATAGAAGAAGGAAGCTCCTTCTTCGTTGAAGAACGTCCTCCTCTCCGTGAAGAACGATTCTTCTCCAATGAAGAACATCGATCCCTCAACTTTGAACGACTCGGTGATCACGGTTCTTCATCCTCTTTTTCCTCCACGGCAAGGGAGAAGACACCGACGTAGGAAACTCTCCAACAAAAACGCGCCTTCCTTCTTCATCTCTGCAACAAGTGAGGATACGTCGTTTTCTCCTCGAACATACCCCAACATCCATGGAATCGACGTCCGATCTCCGTGACGTCGTTCTCCGCGACGCCGTTCTCCGCGACGCCCGACGTGCGACGTCAAATATCCAAGTAGGGGTTTGTTGTTGCTTTATTTAATTATTTTCTGTTCTTGGTTCTAGCATGACAAACTTGAGGATGAACGATTAAGTGTTATCGTCTAACGAGAGGGGGACCGGACCGCACAAACACGTCCGAACCCCCCTCCTTTGTTCTTGAATGTTTCTTGCGGATGAAACGAGACAGCGTGGTGCCGTCGCACCATGCGGGAATCAGACGGAAATTATTGCGCGGCGCCGTGGAAAGAATTATCATGAACGCGACGCCGTCGTGCCGCGTCGAAGGAAACCGAAGACGCCGCGGCCGGAGCGGGGCCGTGGCGGAGGGACGCGGTGTCGTCGCACCGCGCCAGATGACGAAGGCCGCGCCCAGTTCCGGGCCGCGGCGGATCGTGATGACCAGCGGCCAGCCGGGCCGCCGGTGCCGGAAGACGGAAGAAGACCGGCCCTTGCCGGTCCTGTTGACAAGAAGCCGGCCAGCCAGGTCGGGCCGGCCGGGTTGGTGGAAACCGGGGGAATTTAATTCCCCCGGGCAGTTATTTGGCCCCCCATTATGAGGGGGGCCGGTTTCACAAAGGGGGGGGGGGGGGGGGCAGGCGGCCCCCCCGTTTCCAGCCAGCTCGGCCTTCGGCCGAGCTGGCAGCGCGCCTGGCCGGGCCGGGTCGACCCCGTCCAGGGCGGGTCGACCCAGTTCGGGCCATCCGGGGGGTCTCGGGCCGGGACGGCCCGGGCCCGAAACCCCCGTTACTGAGCGGTTTGGTCAAATGCCCGTATCTTGGGCTACGGGCCTCCAAACGACTCGCCGTCAGCGGCAACGCGATCCTTGGATCGAGACGGTCGTTTCAGTATACTATACTCAAGGTGCACCTTACTTTTCGGGAGCCTACGTGGTTAAAACTCCATAGTTAAGCGTGCTTGGCCTAGAGTAGTGATCAGGATGGGTGACCTCCTGGGAAGTTTCCCAGGGTGGGTGTGAGACGGAAAGGCCAATAAATAACAGACCGTCCGTCCGATTGACGCGCCGTCTGTTTCGTTGAATTCCTATAAGTGAGATGGATCTTTTGGCTTACTCCGCTCGAGGTTTGGATGCCGACGGAGTGCGGTCGGGTTGGATCGCACCGAAATCCAACCGGGCCCCTGGAACGAAAAAGCCAATAACTCTCAGACCGGTCGTCCGATTGACGCGTCGTCTGTTGCGTTGAGTTCCTGTTGATGATACGGAACTTTTGGCATCCTCCGCCCGAGTTTTGGATTCAGATGGATAGAGGCCGGGTTGGATCGCACCGAAATCCAACCGGGCCCCTGGAACGGAAAAGCTGATATCTTTCTGACAGAACGTCTGTTTGACGAACCGTCAGCGGCGTTGGGGATCTCGTTGAGAAACAGCCCCTATGAGTATACCCTATGAGAGTTCGGGGTACAGTTGAGATATGGCCGGGTTTGGTTCGCTCATGAAACCAACCGGGTCCATGGGACGAAAAAACTAATAACTCATAGACCGGGTGTCCGATTGACGCGCCATCTGTTGTGTTGAGACCCCTATGACGAGGCGGTCCTTTGAGATACTTCTTCGTGGGACTTTGAGATACTTGGAGTATCGACTTGTGGATCGTGGAGCGGACCCTCCTAGAGACGAGCGTACGGAGTACAGAGACCGTGTAGCTGACTGAGACCCGACGACTGCTGATCGAATGACTCGGTGTGTTATAGAGGTGCGCTTGGTTGTAACGGCACATGGGAGCGCTTGGTTGTAGCGGCAGACCCACGACAGAGGTGCGCTTGGTTGTAGCGGCACATGGGAGCGCTTGGTTGTAGCGGCAGACCGACGACAGAGGTGCGCTTGGTTGTAGCGGCACATGGGAGCGCTTGGTTGTAGCGGCAGACCCACGACAGAGGTGCGCTTGGTTGTAGCGGCACATGAGAGCGCTTGGTTGTAGCGGCAGACCCACGACGGGAGAGCGCTTGGTTGTAGCAGCTGGCCCGCAGTACTCGATAGGTGGAGTTCTACATCAGTCTTAGGTTAGTGAGCAGTACCTCGGAGTCGTGACAGGACCACTGTACACTCCAGAGACGGAGCTCTTCAGCAGTTACGGTTTTGATAATGAAAATATTGGTTTGAGCTGAGACTTTTGACCTTGTGTTTACCTCATGATTGAGATGGGTCACTTGATAACTTAGGTATATGTATGGGCATATACCTGGGTAGTAGTTATCCGTTGATTTCACAATCCTTGTTTTTCCTCATGATTGAGATGGGTTACTTGATAACTTAGGTATATGTATGGGAATATACCTAAGTAGAGGTTATCTGTTGAGATCTTCTATGTGGTTATCCTTGTTGTTTTTAGTGATACCTTGAGGGTCTCGGGGTCCCTACTGAGTATCGTTATACTCACCCCTGCACGGGCAATGCCCGCACCTCGTTGTGTTGGTTGCAGACGACGGCCAGTACTGACAGAGGCCGAGTGTTCGAGGACTGGACGGTACCTGGAGGTGGACTATACGACGAGACGGTACCCAGAGGTGGACGTGACGACGAGGCGGTACCCGGTGGTGGACCACTGGGCGGGACATACTCGGAGCGGACGGCGGGACCCGAGGAGCAGAGGAGTTGTCTGTACCCACCCTTCAGGTGGGATTTCCAGTGGACAGCTCGGCGTAGCAGCTTTACTTTTCAGTCGCTGTTTTCCCTTTCGAGTTGTACTTTACAGTTGGGCTTGTATTTCCGGCCCCTTTTTACTTTCCTCACTTACTGTTGTACTCAGTTTTTACTTAGTGTTTACTTCTTCCTCTTGTACTCTGTGTGATTGTTTACTTTACAAAGGCAATGCCTTCCCTTTTTACCGGGATTTACGCCTTGGTGCTAGTCTCCAGCCCCTGGCCTATGGAAGGCGGGTTTGGGGTAGTCACGGCACAGGCCCCGAGGACGGGTCGTGACAAATTGGTATCAGAGGAGTTTGGTTCTACCGCAGAACTTATAACTCTGATGTTTCTTTCTGTGAAGCAATAGTGTTAAGGGTACTGAGTGTGGTTTTCAGTTCAGGGAGTCCAGTGTTGGTGCGGGCGGCCGACGTATCCATACACCAGGACCCTGACAACTGATTTCCGACTTTGTGCACGAAAACACTGATTGTGTGTGTGTTTCCAGAAGTTTTTAAAAGTCAGCTCAAACCAGTTCAGCTCACCAGGTATAATCGTTTGACCTTGTTACATTGTTTCTTTCAGGATGCCTTTTCACGAACGACCAGCTAGAGACTAGAGGGATGTGCATACTGATAGCCTGTCGAGCGACGAGGCTTCGGTACAGGGCCCTCTTGCAGTTGAGGCACCAACGGAGGCACCAGCGATACTACCATACATTGGGCCACCGAGGCCACCAGCCCCAGCAGTAGGCGATGCACGCCACTTGAGTGCGCTGCACGAGTTCCAGCGCCAGAGGCCACCCAGGTTCTGGGGAGAGACGGACCCGCAGGCGGCTGAGGATTGGCTGGAGGCTGTGGTGGGAGTCTTCAGGCTAGTGGGGACGCCGGCAGACTTCATGGTGATCTTTGCTGCCAGCCTCCTTCAGGCAGCAGCAGGCAGGTGGTGGAGCCACTTGTTTCAGTTTTGCGACGGGATGACCTTCGCATGGGAAGGGTCACCTGGCATGTGATTGTCCGACTCCTCGTACGATTGATCAACAGGTGTTGGAGGAGCCACCGAGACAGAAGCAGCGGCGAGTTCTTGAGCAACAGCCGAGCAGTGGACAAGGCAGTAGATCTCCAAGAGAAGGTGGGCAGGAGAGGAACTAGTGGATACGTACTTTGTACTTCTAGTTCCATGTTGTTGTTGTATTTGTGTCTTTGTATTATGAGCTGCAATATTAAAAAGACACTTATCTTTTTTTGCCTTCCTGTCCTTTTGTTTGGTTGATACTGAGTGGTCCCGGTTAAAACTGTTGACTTGACCCTCACTTTCGAGATTTCTACTGGAGGAGACCCAGTGACCTCACACTGATGCCGACAGTGTGACTCGACCCTTGGAGGCAAGAGTGACAGTTGGATCTCTTGGTAGTTACGTCGAGGCCTTATGACGTCATCCATGGTATGAATGCATCATTCATGTTGGGATTGACTGTATTAGGCAACGAATGTGGTTCATCCAGGGGATGAGACCAGGTTTCTCTTTTCGGCAATGGAGAAATTTTAGCAGCTCTTCCATATCGTATGCAAAAGAGCTCCAGGTCATCCAAAAGCGGACAAAGACTGCACAGTGCAGTAAGAAACAGGAAACAGGTGCCAGTCTTAGAGACTCGGGCGTGTTAAATGTTAAAGAAGTGGAAGCTTTAATTAGAGTTGAGTCTGCGAAGCGGCAGACGTGGAGGCAGAGCTAGGAGAGCAGTGTGAGGTGGTGTACATCTTAACATGCTATAACAACCCGCCTTAGTTATCCCCGCCAGGCTCAGGGAGCTGGAGGGCGGAGGAAGAGTGCTGCTGCATGCGGTCAAGGAGTGTGACCCAATGGCTCAAAAAATGATTCAAGGGACAGTCTGTGTCCACTACTAGCTGCTGTAGTAACAGACGTCGATATGAATCATTCCTCGCTTTCACAATCTTGTCCCAGACCTAGAGCTTCCGGTAAGCCGTGGACTTGACCCTCGCATTTGGAGATACCTTGGGAGGAGACTCGATAATAACACTTACGCCGACGGTGTGGTCAGACCCTCGAGGCGAGAGTTTCGGTTGGAATCACTTGGTGGCAGCGTCGAGGCCTTACGACGTTGGTTTGAGTATGGACTGGGCAATCACAGTTCATACACAAATTGACAGTTTTAGGCAGACGTCGGGATGGGATTTCCTTGGTCGGCGAAATGGAAACCCCAGGCAGCACGGGATAAACTCTTTCACAGGAGGGTGCGACTGATCACTCTTGAGTAAGTCAACCATACCCTCCTGGCAGCGGCCTTTTTAGTTTCAGTTCTAACAGAAAATGGAGACCTCTGGAGTTTGAGGATGACGACCACGTCTTCTTATGGGTCTCACCTCGACGAGGTTTACGGAGATGTGGCTGAAGCGGCAAGTTATCTCCAAGGTTCAGCGGACCTTCTTAGGTCCTCAGCTGGGTAGGCGTGGTGGTTTACCACTTGACCCATCCACCTCAGTTGCACCTGGTTCACGACGACTTCCACGTATCTCAACTGAGGAGATACGTGCTCGACCCTTCGCATACCATCGACCATGAGGAGCTGGACGATGGCGATGGGGTGTCTTTCACGGAGATTCCAGAGGGGATCGAGGATCGACAGGAGCATATCCTAGGAGGATGATCGATTCCTCGGGTGCACTTTCATTGGAAGTACGAAACCTCTAGGTGAGCACATAGGAGCGGAAGGCTCAGATACGTGCTCAGTACCGCTTTTGTGACCCTAGTTTGTGTTGAAGCTTTACGGGGACGTAAAGCCCTGAGGTGGGAGTAATGTAAATATCCGGAAATTTCAAGGAAATTTTTTTTCTTAATTTTCTTTGGAATTTTACAAGAACGCAGTTTCTGACGGCGCCTGATTCCGAGGCCCGGTGTGCCCGGAATTAATTTCTGAAGTTTGGCTCGGGTATGTTTAGTGAACGAGCGAGTGGGAATTTCTATCTTTTGAACCGTTGCCTGGAATCGAATTCTGAGGGCACCGATGGAACCGCAGCACCGGTAATTTCTTAAGAACGCCATTTCCGGAGTTGCGTTTATCTGAGAGAAGTTGATAAAAATGGTGGAAGTTTAATTTATAACTTATCTACAATTTTTATTTTCTTGTTAAGTAGATTAAGTGTTATGTTACAACACTTGACCCTCTCTTAAGTGGTTTTAACCTATGTAAGGGAGTTAGGGGTGGGACCCACTTGGAGTTAACCACCCATGGAAGGATTTAAGGTGAGGTGGGGCCCACATGAACCCCACCCCTTCACTTTTCCCATAACCCCCTAACTCCCTCTTTATTTTGAAACTCCTCCCCTCCCTCTTTATTTTGAAACTCCTCACCTCCCTCTTTATTTTGAAACTCCTCAACTCCCTCTTTATTTTTGAAACTTTTTCTCACCCTCTCTCCCACATAACTCATGCCAACTAGCACTTAAATTAAGTTATTGAAACTCTTAATCAATTAAGTGTTTGAATTTTGAACTTACAATGCATGGCATGATTAAAATAAAATAAGGGGAAACCTTCTTTTATTTGGAGGTTGAATTGTGGTGGGAGGATTTTTGAGAAAGAGCCTTTGTGTGATAGAAGAAGGAAGCTCCTTCTTCGTTGAAGAACGTCCTCCTCTCCGTGAAGAACGGTTCTTCTCCGATGAAGAACATCGATCCCTCAACTTTGAACGACTCGGTGATCACGGTTCTTCATCCTCTTTTTCATCCACGGCAAGGGAGAAGACACCGACGTAGGGAACTCTCCAACAACAACGCGCCTTCCTTCTTCATCTCCGCAACAAGTGAGGAGACGTCGTTTTCTCCTCGGACATACCCCAACATCCATGGAATCGACGTCCGATCTCCGCGACGTCGTTCTCCGCGACGCCGTTCTCCGCGACACCCGACGTGCGACGTCAAATATCCAAGTAGGGGTTTGTTGCTGCTTTATTTAATTATTTTCCGTTCTTGGTTCTAGCATGACAAACTTGAGGATGAACGATTAAGTGTTATCGTCTAACGAGAGGGGGACCGGACCGCACAAACACGGCCGAAACCCCCTCCTTTGTTCTTGAATGTTTCTTGCGGATGAAACGAGATAGGGTGGTGCCGTCGCACCACGCGGGAATCACACGGAAATTATTGTGCGGCGCCGTGGAAAGAATTATCATGAACGCGACGTCGTCGCTCCGCGTCGAAGGAAACCGAAGACGCCGCGGCCGGAGCGGGGCCGCGGCGGAGGGGCGCGGTGTCGTCGCACCGCGCCGGATGACGAAGGCCGCGGCCGGTTCCGGGCTGCGGCGGATCGTGATGACCAGCGGCCAGCCGGGCCGCCGGTGCCGGAAGACGGAAGAAGACCGGCCCTTGCCGGTCCTGTTGACAAGAAGCCGGCCAGCCAGGTCGGGCCGGCCGGGTTGGTGGAAACTGGGGGAATTTAATTCCCCCGGGCAGTTATTTGGCCCCCCATTATGAGGGGCCAGTTTCACAAAGGGGGGGGCAGCCCCCCCCCCCCCCCCCCGTTTCCAGCAAGCTCGGCCTTCGGCCGAGCTGGCAGCGCGCCTGGACGGTTCGCCGGGCCGGGCCGGGCTGTGTCGGGCCAGGTCGACCCCGTCCGGGGCGGGTCGACCCAGTTCGGGCCATCCGGGGGGTCTCGGGCCGTGACGGCCCGGGCCCGAAACCCCCGTTACCGAGCGGTTTGGTCAAATGCATGTATCTTGGGCTACGGGCCTCCAAACGACTCGCCATCAGCGGCAACACGATCCTTGGATCGAGACGGTCGTTTCGGTATACTATACTCAAGGTTCACCTTCCTTTTCGGGAGCCTACATGGTTAAAACTCCATAGTTAAGCGTGCTTGGCCTAGAGTAGTGATCAGGATGGGTGACCTCCTGGGAAGTTTCCCATGGTGGGTGTGAGACGGAAAGGCCAATAAATAACAAACCGGCCGTCCGATTGACGCGCCGTCTGTTTCGTTGAATTCATCTAAGTGAGATGGATCTTTTGTCTTACTCTGCTCGAGGTTTGGATGCCGACGGAGTGCGGTCGGGTTGGATCGCACCGAAATCCAACCGGGCCCCTGGAACGGAAAAGATGATATCTTTCTGACAGAACGTCCGTTTGACGAACCGTCAGCAACGTTGGTGATCTCGTTGAGAAACGGTCCCTATGAGTATACCCTATGAGATTTCGGGGTACAGTTGAGATACGAACGGGTTTGGTTCGCTCACGAAACCAACCGGGCCCCTGGGACGAAAAGGCTAATAACTCACAGACCGGGTGTCCGATTGACGCGCCATCTGTTGTGTTGAGACCCCTATGATAAGGCGATCCTCTGAGATACTTCTTCGTGGGACTTTGAGATACTTGGAGTATCGACTTGTGGCTCGTGGAGCGAACCCTCCTAGAGACGAGCGTACGGAGTACGGAGACCGTGTAGCTGACTGAGACCCGAAGACTATTGATTGAACGACTCGGTGTGTTACAGAGGTGCGCTTGGTTGTAGCGGCACATGGGCGCGCTTGGTTGTAGCGGCAGACCCACGAAAGAGGTGCGCTTGGTTGTAGCGGCACATGGGAGCGCTTGGTTGTAACGGCAGACCCACGACAGAGGTGCGCTTGGTTGTAGCGGCACATGGGAGCGCTTGGTTGTAGCGGCAGACCCACGACAGAGGTGCGCTTGGTTGTAGCGGCACATGGGAGCGCTTGGTTGTAGTGGCATACCCACGATGGGAGAGCGCTTGGTTGTAGCAGCTGGCCCGCAGTACTCGATAGGTGGAGTTCTACATCAGTCTTAGGTTAGTGGGTTGTACCTCGGAGTCGTGACAGGACCACTGTACACTCCAGAGACGGAGCTCTTCAGCAGTTACGGTTTCGATAATGAAAATCCTGGTTTGAGCTGAGACTTTTGACCTAGTGTTTACCTCATGATTGAGATGGGTCACTTGATAACTTAGGTATATGTATGGGCATATACCTGGGTAGTAGTTATCCGTTGATTTCACAATCCTTGTGTTTCCTCATGATTGAGATGGGTTACTTGATAACTTAGGTATATGTATGGGCATATACTTAAGTAGAGGTTATCTGTTGAGATCTTCTATGTGGTTATCCTTGTTGGTTTTAGTGAGACCTTGAGGGTCTCGGGGTCCCTACTGAGTATCGTTATACTCACCCCTGCACGGGCAATGCCCGCACCTCATTGTGTTGGTTGCAGACGACGGCCAGTACTGACAGAGGCTGAGTGTTCGAGGACTGGACGGTACCTGCAGGTGGACTATACGACGAGACGGTACCCAGAGGTGGACGTGACGACGAGGCGGTACCCGGAGGTGGACCATTGGGCGGGACATACTCGGAGCGGACGGCGGGACCCGAGGAGCAGAGGAGTTGTCTGTACCCACCCTTCAGGTGGGATTTCCAGTGGACAGCTCAGCGTAGCATCTTTACTTTTCAGTCGATGTTTTCCCTTTCGAGTTGTACTTTACAGTTGGGCTTGTATTTCCGGCCCCTTTTTACTTTCCGCACTTACTGTTGTACTCAGTTTTTACTTAGTGTTTACTTCTTCCGCTTGTACTCTGTGTGATTGTTTACTTTACAAAGGCAATGCCTTCCCTTTTTACCGGGATTTACGCCTTGGTGCTAGTCGCCAGCCCCTGGCCTATGGAAGGCGGGCTTGGGGTAGTCACGGCACGGGCCCCGAGGACGGGTCGTGACATGAACGAATCCCTTATAACAATTTTGATGGGGTTACTTCTTAAATTTTAGTAACTCAATTAGATCTATTCAATATAGAGTCGTTGAGAGAGATGTATCACTAGGTATGAGTTCTATTGAAAAATAAACACCATTATTTTGTGGAAAACTATTCAAATAGTACATAAATATATTAATAAATTCACATAGAATATAAATATATCTGATGTTGAGTTTCTCTCTAACCATTTAAGACAAATTATCCTTATGTATGGGAAAATTTCCTATTTAAAGGATATTATTTCCATAATAATTTTATATTATTTTCCTCACTAATAGAAATTCATACATTGGTTTCAAATATTGAACATGAATTCTCTACCACATTAATCGATATTTCATTTTTTTTAATGAAATACAATCCATTCCTAAGATATTATCAAATTTGACTAGTTGAGTAATAACATGATTTACAACAATCACAATGCTGAAATCATTAATTTTAGGGTAATCATAGACAAAATAAGTGATCATCATTGAATTAGGGTTTTAACTTCAAATAAAATATTTAACTACTAATGTTTTAGTGTGATACACTGAGAAAATTCAATATATATAATATAATTTGAAGAGCTAAAAATAAATAATACATTTTCAGTTCTAGAGTGGATGATAACTGTAACTTTCACCGCTTCATTATACACATTAGCAAATGTGATTTCATGATATTTCACTTTTTCATTTCGTTTAATGGGTAAATAATTTTAGTCATCATCATTAATTATTAAATTTATATAATGGTTATAAAAATGACCATGATCCATATATTGGAAACACTAGAGTGTGGGTGGTTCTTTCTGGGGTTCTCTTCCACATAATCAGTTTTCTTATTCATCCCATAACTTCAGAAATTGATTTCCCAATGACCTTCATTTTCATTCATTAATTTTTTTTAAATTACCTTAATATAATTTCCTTTATTATTTCTTCTACACTAAAATGATAATGGAAAAATCATCATATTTACCACATGGTTTTTATAATTTCCTTTGAATTTCATCTTTTAATGTTTATCAATACTATGTGATTAATGGGTAAAACATATCTCTATATCTACCTAGATAGAATTTCTCATGATTTCAAACTGGATACTAATGTACCTTATAGATAACTACCTTTAGATACATAGATTTAATCCACTGATGATTCAATAAACCTTACTTTCATGTTGTATGATAACACTGCAAGCGTGTTTTCCATATCTTGTAAAATCTTCTTCATGGGTTCTAAAAATTTCATCATCCTTCTTCTTTAGAAAAAGTAATTCATTCCTTATTTTCATATATAAAATATAAGTACTATTATTATTGATGAATATTATCTTAAAAATATCCCAATACATTAAGTCAATTTATTCTCTTTTTATGTGTTTTTGTAAAAAGTGCTCCATTTATCTTTTTCACATTCCAAATGATAAATAACTAAATAAAATTTTTCATTATTTGAACATTGGAGAGTCAAGAATAAATTTTCAACAGTAGTAATCCATTTCTCAACAACTATTAGAATATTAGTACCACTAGAAGAGGGTAGATGTTTCCACATGACCTAATCAAATGAAATGTTTTCCATCCTTATGTTACATGGAATCATATCATCATTCATAAGATGAGAAACATGCATAAGAATAAAACTACCATTTTTCATTCGATCTCCTATATCATTTGGTATCTTGGGGTAAAAATATGTTCATATTCCATTACGTCTAGTGTTAACATATTTCCTTTGGGTCTCTAAAATGACTAAAACCAAAAAGTATAGTTTGAGAAACAATAATCATATTGGGAAACTACATAATAATAAAAATAATTTCTATAATATCAAAATTGTTACACCTAATTTTCA
The DNA here is from genome assembly GCA_963277665.1 of Viscum album. Classification (NCBI taxonomy): domain Eukaryota; kingdom Viridiplantae; phylum Streptophyta; class Magnoliopsida; order Santalales; family Viscaceae; genus Viscum; species Viscum album. The sequence goes on from OY728126.1 coordinate 1,751,270,471, forward strand.
ATATACTAAACCATAGGATTATCCTAGGCCATCCATGATCATTATATATTCCAATCCCTTAAAATGTTTTAAGAATATTATGTGAATTAACCCAAGAATACTCGATTGGAGTGCCAAACCTGGTGCACTTTAAGGAAAAAATAACCATGAAATCGATTGATGGTAAAGATTGACTCGGCTAAATATTCTAAGGGTTATTTCCCCAACATGAATTTGTGAAATAATTGTATACACTATTTGTTTCTAAATAAAAATTGTTTTCGTGGAACATAGCATTCCATTATTTATCATAACACAAGGAGTTATCTTCTATATAGGATTATCCTAATGGTTCACACTAATGTTTTATCATCCTTTATACCAAAGGTAACTAAAACTTACTCTAAAAAACTTTAGTGACCTATACTTTTCATACAAAAATATCCCATCTTATTTGAAGAATATTTAATATATAACATTATGATCCATTCTAGAATTTTATAATTCTATTTTATTTTAAAACATCAATATATAAGCAACATGTTCAAAATATATCTACATCAACTAATAATATGTTCTTAAAAAATAACCCTTCTTACAAATATCATACATAAAAACCTTCTTCATAACATGGGGAATGGAAACATAAGATATGTTGTCACTGATTCTCAGTGTGGGTAATAAAGGATGATATCTATTTTCATATAAACATAAAAAGATCAAAAAGGATTGATAACACGTTAAAAACATTTGAAAATCATACCCTTTTATATAATTGATCATAATTGTGAGTCATGGAATAATTATTTTTAGATTATAAGACATGAATCATTAATTAACTAATCAACTTGGTCAATGAGAGAATTACATTTTCTTAATAAATAAGTATGTGACACACAAATAAGAATAGAAAATCATTTATTTAGTTATGTATCACCACCAGTACTATCATATTTTTTTGGGTTCAATCCCTATTCCATTATATACCTAGTAATTGTTCACGCCCAAGACTATCATATGGGATTAGGTCCCTTACTAAACTAGGTTCACTCTCTTTTCCAGTAGTTATTTTCCCAAGAGATATCCATATTTACCCAATGCATTGGATGGAAATGTTTTTATAATACTACTCATCACATAATGAAAATAGTGTATGTGTGTGCCACGAGATCATAATTCATTCATCATAGAAAACCCAATGTAAATGAATTTGTTTTCAAAAACATTTTATCTCAATATAAATTCATAACCCATGGAATATAAATGGGTTTCTTAAATGGTTAATCATAATAAAATTAACCCATAAGAAATAAATGTATTTTATAAAATCATCTTAAATCATCATCATAATAATAAATCTAAATAATCAAATTTTATTCTATCATTGGATCATATCCACACAAAAGAATAAATAACATCAAAGGATATCATATTATATAAAAATAATACATGATGATGTCTTGGATATTTCTTGAGGAAAATAACCTTTTCATTTTTAAATGAATTCATAAAAATCAAATAACTTTCCAAAGATTAAGGAAAAAAATTTCTTTGCAAAAAACCTTGGTGCATTTTACAGGAAGCATCCAATTATTCATTGGTCGTGATAGTGGGAAATTCCATTGATATATTTTATGTTAAAACAATCATTCCATTCACATTTTTTGTAAAATGTTAAAAGTACCACATTTAATAAAAATAATAATATTCTCGAAAATATTTTTTTAAAAATTAATTATATGTAAAAATTTATTTCAAAAATCATAGGATAACTAAATATTTAATAAAAAATAATTTTAGGTAATATATACAGGGGAGAAACGTATTTTCAACTGATAAGAGAAATGAATTTTTATTTTCCTTAAAAAATTCATTCATTATATTGAATATATAATGAAAGGAAATTTAAAGTATACAATGTATTCTATGGAAATAAATATATAATAATAAATTTTTTAGTATTCTTATGATATAAGTTATAGGATTTCATATTTTTTGAAACATAATTCTAAGCAATATCGATAAACAATAAGAGTGTAACATAAATCCATTATCTTGAGTTTGAATTCTTTTATAAAAATATATCTAACCTACTATAATATAAATTATAATTTTGTAAAATTATATAAAATATTAATTTACATAATTATAAAATCATATGTGTTTCAATTAAAACATATCAACACCCATTTACTAATTATTCCATATTAAAATCATCATTCTCAAGTGTTAACTATTTTATTTTTCATTAGAATTTTAGTTTGGTTGTTCTGTTCAATCTACTTTTATCATTGATTAATTATATCCATAATTTAAATCATAATATAAGTATTAAATATATAAATCATATATATTTAGTTTCATCTATAAATTATATACATAGAAAAATTAATTACATCATTCATGGAAATGGTTTGTCCAATTTACAATTGGATGATGTTTAATGTTTTCAAAAGATAAAATGAATGAAATTTAAATAAAAGTTAATCTTTATAAGATCGTTTTTATAATATATATATCTTAATTATTCATTAAATATTCAAATATTACAATAAATCTAAATTAGAAATAAAAAAATGAATCACAATGCTTTGTGAATGTGCTAGTCCACCATTTCGCATGAACGACATTATCATTTTCAAATAGACAATGTCTCTTCCATAATAATGATAATAAAAATTAATTATATATAATATATTGGATTCATTATTTTTGGATGGATAAACAATATTTTTAGGAGTTATTAGAAGAAGTAAAATTGAAAATGCTTGGTTAAGATTTGTATTTCATTATTGAGAAACATTCCTTGTCTTACACCGTATGCATTAAAAGGATGGTATTATTGAATAAAAATATTATCCATAATTTGGCAAGGTAATAAAAGAAGGTATTATGGTAGGTATTTATAAGGTATAAGGGAACAAAATTTCAAATATGATGTATTGGAGGTTCTATTTTATAAGTGATGGTAAGGTTACTTTTGTAATTACTTAATGTTTAGAATAATAATAAAATTGTTTTTTATAAAAATATGTGAAAATTAAAATAATTATACTAAAATATGTGAATATTTGAAATAAGCTAATATAATAACAGTTTGACAAGTTTGATTGATTTTTTCAGCTTTACTTCCAATATTAAACCCCATGTTAACCCTTTTGACAATTACCAAAAAAAATATTCTTTAAGGGTCAAGAATCATAGCAAAAAAAAGTGACCCAGAAATAGACCATTGATGGCATTTTAAAATATATCTCATTCACATGAGAGAAGAATTTTTTTCATCTATTTTAAATAATTTAAGAAAGTAATATTTAATATAAAATATCATCAATATTGTTCTTCAGTTTATTCACTTAATTAGATTTTTAAACCAACCAGAAAATAAAGAAATTATAATATAATACTTTCAAACATCCACAACATGTTATATATATCTAAAAATTATTATAACATGATTATTTTTTCAAATTTTTTCATGTAATATTTTTAAAATAATTTATTTTATTTCTTTATTAATTTAATATATAATGTTCGTGTCTTCCATAAAAATTTAAGGTAATTATTCAATCACTATAAATTTGAAAAAAATCAAAATGATTAATAAAATTAACAAATATATTAAATATAATTGTTTAATTTATCTTATACTAATTTTATAATTATGTAAAAATAATATTGATTTTAAAATCAAGAGAGTAAAATTATTTATTTTTTATATTCTTAAATTAATATAAAGGTCATAGTTAAAGAAAAATGGTACCAAATGGAAATATATTCAATTCTTGGATGGATATGGCCAAGCTGAACTCATCTAATTTGATAAATTCACTTTTTAGTGAAATTTTAAAGCATTATCCAAAAGTAATAACCCTATTTTACGCATTTTACCCATACCAAGAGGATAGAAATTTTCCAAGGTTACTATGCATAATGTACAACAATAAAATGGTATAAATACCCAATATGAGTATCCTAATTTTAAATATAGAATCCATTTTTAGGATGAATTTTATATAAGTGGAATAAATTTATTTTAAAATAAGTGTTTAAAATACTATGATAACTTCTTATTATAAAAATACATTTCTATGCATAAAAATGGATTAACTCTTATCTCGTTCATAAAAAATATTATAGGTAAATGTTAGCAAATTTTATTGAATATATTATATATAAATATATCTAAAATAATTTACTAATATCTTATGAAGTTATATAAGTATAATTTAACTTGATCAATTTTTTATTCTTCAACTCAGGCAGTTATTTATATCTTAAATTTGATAATTCAATCTATTTGTCAAATTTCCAGAATCCCTTATATTAATTCATCTACTGGAGAAAATTTACATATGAGAAAAATGGATACATGGATATTTACTTACATTAATAGTTTTCCTATTTTAATAAATTGGGTATATGGTAAAAATGGTTACATAAATTTTCATACATGAAATGGATACATAAAATCCCTTATATAAACATGTTATTTTAATTACCTAACGTGAATTCTCATATATTGATTTTATGATACATATGGAATTTGTATATGTAGTGAAATGAATGTATGATTCTACCTCATGATTCTCCGAAAAGAATCACCTATGTTATTTTCATACATTTATTTTCTTACTGTGTTTTCTATATTGATATATTTTTTTTAAATACAGAAAAAAGACTATATTTTAAGTAATTCTTGAGATTTTTAGTTACTAAATGTTTATAATAATTTCTTTACAGTTTTATTCAATCCAAAACTAGTTATTAATTATCAATAATTCATGATAACTTGTTTTATATTTTTTTAATGATGAATTAAATATTATTTATATGAGATTAAGCATGTATGGATATTAACACTGCCATTTTGGACCTTCAGATTTTAAAATTCACAGAATTATAGAAAATTATGGGTTTGTCTCAATTTGTTTCTTAGAGTTTCTCATTGATATAAATATCAATTATTAAGTTTTTTAATAAATGTTTTAATATTTTTTCAACATATACATCGTATATTTTATAGAGTATAAATAGATTACAAAAAAGTGAATATTTTAAATTATAATTGTTTTGAATAGTAGATTATTATTATCAAATTAATTATATAAGGATTCCAACTTATTTATTATCAAAAGATTTGGATATATAAAATTTTATATTAATTATATATTAATTTTTCTAATAATATTTTATGTACGATGTGTTTTCCAATTTAATGTATATCAAAGAAACTTACAAGAAACCTCTATGTGAAAATTTTAACATTGGAATTTAATAAGGACTATCATTGATTAAAATATAGAGAAAATATTTTGTTCTATTTACGTCTAAAATCACCTTTTCATGCAATATACATTTTAGAGACATGACAGTAATTTTATACTTTTTTTCTAAAATGTGTGAAACTGAGTCCTAGATCATCATTTCTTATCTTCTTTCTGAGGTATAATGTTGGATACCGGATATTTATAGTTTCAAAATCTTGAATGACCTCGCCACTATCTGATTAATTCACTAGCATCTTCATCAACAATAATTCACAATGTTTGTAGAGTCTTGTGTTTTTTAACCAGAAATAAATCCATGGGATTGTGAACTTTTGTGTTAATTGTATGGGATGAATTTAAAAACATGTTTCAAAACATATTTCTATGAGTTGTAATGCTTTAATGTGATGTTTTTGGACTCAGTAAAAGGTGTGAATTGTTTCTCGGGTGTCTTGGTGTGTTTTGGGAGTTATAAACCTAAAAAAATATTTTGAAGGTCCTTTAGAGGTTATAATGTTGGTATGGAAATGTGAAACCCACTATAAGAAACCATGTAGAATATTATAGATGGAGATAGGCATGCACACAGTCTATGCACTTTTTCTCAAACAATATTCCTAGCCTTCATAGTTGGTGTTTGACGGTAGTATCTAAACACAGTACACCTAATGGCTTAGACAAGGTTTGGAAGACCATGTGGGAAAAACCGTGTAGTTTTTTCTTCTTTGTGATTTTATATAATTAAAAAATTCTAAAATGAAAATTAGTTAAATGAAATTTAATGTAGAATTATAAATAATAACATAATTATTAATGATAATATAAATTATAAGATTATTGTTATTATTATTACTATTATTATTATGAGTTTTTTTGTTCAATAACAAACTAAATGGAATTGACTGTAACATCCCAAGTAAGTAATGAATAATATATATTTTTATCTATGTCTATTAATGAATTAGATAGTGTTTTAGAGGCTTAAAATGAAAATAAATCCAATCTTAAGCATGGAATACACTAATATTTATAAAAGATTGTTTTACTGCCATTTGATGGCAAACCATTTTTAAATATATCTTTTGACAATTTTATAAGATATTTTTGTCAAAATAAACTTATTCTTTATGATTGGGACATCAAGATTTACATTGTGTGAATTTTTGGTATTTTTCTGAAAACGTTCATTTTTTAATGAATAGTGAAAAATACTGCATTGTACATCAAAACTGCTTTTTAATCTAATTTATTTATATTATTAGATTATATTTTGAATTGGTTTTAAAGTTAAATTATTTTATATTTTTACCATTTAATCCAATAGTGGTCATTTGAAGTAATTTCACTTTGAAATTGGACTTAAACTAGTGTCAATCTTTTGATACTTATTGTTTCATAAAAACACATTATTTGCTCTGACAATGGGAATTAATTATTAAATTAATTAATGAAACTATATATGTTTTGAATTTTGTAAAATATAAAACATTTTTGAATTCAGAATTTCAAATATAGCTTAGGGTGAAGTTTTGGTATTTTTCTGAAAAACATCAATTTTTGATGAATAGTGAAACCACTAAGTGGTACTTAAAAAACTGATTTTTCATTTAAATGAAATTTTACCACCTCTGTGTTTTGAATTTCAAAAATCTGACATACATGGTTGTCATTAAGAAGTAAAATGTGGTTCAATGGTATTCAAATAATTTTTTGGTGAATAGTAACTTTTATGTTTTTAATCGCGATTAGTGGTAATTAGTGTAGTTTAAGGTAAAAATAATGTTCTAATAATATGAAATGACCTAGACACATGTCCTACCCTTATTGGATGCGTCATGGCCGACCATGAAAATCCATGGGTCAACTTGGGGACCCCATGGAGCCATTTTGGTAGGAAAATGACCTTAATATCTTTTTATTTAATGTTAAAGTAAAAATGACACAAACATGAGTTATTTTACTAAAACAATTATTACAAGGGGATATACAAGTCAGATTTTTTATTATAAATATTCATTGGAAATATAAAAATATTTCCTACATCATAGTATTTTTTTTTAATTTTTAGACTTTAAATAAATCAAATTATTTATGACATCATGATGATGCAGCGATTACCTCATTAATAAAGAATTTAAATAAAATGAAATGACAATGTAAAATCTATTACCTACACATGTCCAAAACCTATTGGATGGGTGGATTTCGAACCCTTACAACCTTAACATCGAATTATATCAATGTGGGACCTTTTTAATCTAAAAATCATTTTAAAATAAAGTAACATTTCTTTACATTCCAAGAGTGCCCCTCCTCTCCTCTTATAAAAGGCCCCCACCTCTACCTCCTTACCCACACTTCCAAAGCCTTTGGCTCGGCCAACCCCTACCCATTTTGTCTCTCCACTTCCCTCTCTTACTCCTTGAAGCCTCACTTTGGGCAGAAGTATTCCCAAGGAAGCCTTTGAGCTCAAACCAAAGGGAGTTACCCGATTTTAAGGTAATGTCTTCACTTGAGTCCTTTTGTTTTATTTTGCTTCTCCAACCCCTTAAACTCTTTTTATTCATTTATTTTGTAACAAATCCAGTATCTTCAATATACTAGGATGTTGTTATAAGAAGTATTCGAGCTACACTTACACACACCTACATCTAATGGTTAAAGAACATACTGTCTCCGTGGATAGTGAATTTATGCCTCCCGAAACGATGATTGTTCAACATTCTTTTAACACCTTCAAAGGTGGCCATTAAGATGAAACTATATTTATATATGATATAAAATAAGTTTATGTTTTCCTTAAGCTTCTGTATTTTTCATTTTGGGCATACCTTTATGGATTCCATTATGGGTAAACACGATATCTTCATTTAAGGAAGTGCGGACTACCACCCCCTCAAAGTGATTTGATTCGTTAATACCATATGTGGGACATATAAAGGATGGAGTTATGATATTATATATGATATTACACTGGAATTATAATATACCTTTATATCATTATGATTCCATTCTATAAAATACGAAATAGAAATGAAAGTAGCGTTCATGCGTACGTACGGCTTACCGTCTCCATGAGCGGTGCATTTCATTTCTTACCTCTAAATGTTATATAATATTATAAATGCATGTATATACTGGATATATATGATATATATGATATCTACATCATGAATAGAATTTTGGATATAATTGATACATGATCAACTTGTAATTATAAAGGGTTTATTTTTGACTCAAGTACCATTGATCGTTAAAACGACCGTTATTAACTTAAATAATTACATAGTGTTCATGACATGGAAATAAGTGATATAAAAGGAATAATAAACTTGAAAAAGGTTCTTAAACAAGTAGAAATTAACTTAAGTTTATTATTCAGGAGATTAAAGAACAAGTGAGTCAAGTCGGACCCGAGGTATGGGACTTCGTCTCAATCTCCTTTCATTGAGGCATATTTTGTTTTATACACAACCTTATTTTATACGGTGTATAAACCCCTTTGACTTTTACGTTTATCCAAAAGGAATCTTTTTTATACGAAGTGTTTTACTAAATTACAAAAGGGAATGTTTTTGTCATACTTATGCGGCGACAATGACCTCTCCGCCGCCGTGACCATTATTTGAGTTTCGGCTTCCTCTACAACCCATACCTTTTTTTTAAAGAAAAATAAATACCATGTTTTAAATTTATTTTATTTTTGTATTGAAAATGGTTTTCATAATGTTTTTATATCAATGTGTTGTATTGATATCTTATGATGGAAAGGTGGAAATGTTATGTTTCCTTTATGCATGTTTTATGTGATACGATTATGTTGAGGTTCTTGGGAATTATTATGAAGACGGGTGGTTCCGTGATAAACTAAGGGCGGGTGAGCCCGATATAGATCTTCAATGCATTGGGTAACGCGAAGGAGTGAAACGTTAAGGTTTCTCCAAAGATATTTAGGGAATATACTGTGATGGGTATTCCAAACGTAACCAAGAGGGTTACTCCCTACGTAAGAATGTTATGAATGCCTCAAGTTACCTTTATGTCCTATGATTTCTATGATTTATTCATGATTTGATGAGGTATGTTAATGTTCTTATGTTTTATGGGTAAAGTATGATTTCATTCTTATGTATATATGAACTCATGTTTCCTTTCCATATTTTTATAACCCATACTGAGCTTTTTATGCTCATCCCATGTTTTTTTGAAATGTTTTTCACAGGTCAAGGGAAAGGTACATGGTATGATGATAGTGTCAAGGAAGTGTCAAGAAAGAATCCATGTTTTATTTTAAATATGTTTCCTTTGATGGGAAAAATGAATACTATCTTTTATGTAACCACTTTGTTCAAATGTGGAATGTAATGCAAGCTTTATGATCTAATTCTCTAAAACTCTAAACCTGAAAAGATCCTCAATGTGTAATCTTGTAATAACTCAAGATTAAGTAAGGTTTAAGGATGGGGCCTTATAGTTGGTATCATAGGTCAGTTTAGATAACTTTAGGAGTAAGAATTCTATTAAATGATTATCCAAAAATATCTTTTATGGTCAAATTGAAATGATATAGCATTTGAGGATTACCATGTCACTTAATCTAAGACATGATTGTTCAGAATGGTTTTCCGCAGAGGAAACAGGGAAGCAGTGCTAGGAAGGCATACAGAAGGAAATAACCTTCCGAATCAGCATCCTAAGATGGTCGGAATTGGAACTGAACAGTTTTTTGCAGTAATGGCGCAGTTGACTCAAGCGATAAATGGTGGTGGTATCCATGCACGAGATCAGCCAGATCAACCGCAGAGGAACATTTCAGTGGTGGAACATTTCATGAGGCAACATACCCCATCATTCAGAGGATCATCTGACCATGTGCTAGCTGAAGGGTGGATTAAAGCACTAGAGAATATTTTCGATGACATGGGGTGTTCAGACAATCAAAAGGTTAGTCTTGCTATTTACCGTTTGGAGGGTGAAGCAGATCAGTGGTGGTCGATGGTTAAAAATATCAGGGACGTTGATGAGATTGATGCTCTCGACTGGGATGAATTCAAAGGTATGTTTCTTGAAAAGTATTTTCCTAAGGTTGTTCGACTTAGGATGGAAAATCAATTCTTGGAATTGAGGCAAGAGGAGGACTCAGTGGCTGCCTATGAAGAAAGGTTCACTCGATTGGAAATGTATGCTCCAAATTTTATCCGAGACCATGATAATAAAATCAATCGTTTTTACTCAGGATTAAAGCCAAAATATCAAAGGTAATTAGCTTATCGTGAGTTTAAAAGTTATGAAAAGCTTGTTCGATGTGCTGAGAAGGTGGAAATGGAATTTTCTGATGATAAAGTGTTCTATAACAACCAGCAGAAGAAGAGACCGAGGTGGCAGGAGAAAGGAAATAATTCTTCAAAAAAGTCTGATGGTAAGAAATCTTAGTTTCCAGTTTGTGATAAATGTGGCAAAAGGCATGCTGGGGAATGTCTTCTGAATTCTGGAAAGTGATACTGATGTGGTAAGATGGGACATAAGGCTCTTGATTGCACTGAAAAATATCAAGGTTAAGGTAAGTTCAAATTTGATTTACAGTTAGTGAAATGTTTTAAGTGCAATGAGATGGGTCACTATACAAACGAGTATCCGACAAAGAGCTCGAGTGATAGGAAGCAGTTAGACTACAAGCAAAAAGGGGTGGTGAAATCCTTTGCAACTACTTCAGCAGATGTCGGGCCATCAAATGAAGTTGTATTAGGTACTCTGTTTGTTTTTTCAGATTATGCCAGTGTGTTGTTTGATTCAGGGTCTACACATTCCTTCATCTCTGAAAACTTTTCTAGTAAAATGGGAATACCATCTCAAGAAATGACTCATGAACTTTTGGTAAAAACACCAGGGGGAAATGTTGAGGCAAAAAAAATTTATAAGAATCTTCCTATCCTTATCTATGTAAAGAACCTACTTGCAAACATTATTCTTCTACCTCTAGTAGAGTTTGAAGTTATCCTGGGTATGGATTGGCTCTATATTTACCATGATAAGATTGATTGTAGAGCTAAAGAAGTTTCATTTCAGAAAGACTTTCAGTTTGTGTACAAGAATGAACCCTTACTATTGATAACATATCAAGAGTCCGAGAAACTTGTAAAATATGGAAATGAATGTTACCTTGCACACATCGTTGAAAATAAGGGAACTGTTCAGATTAATGATGTGCCAGTGGTAAATAAGTATCCTGATGTTTTTCCTGATGAGTTGCCTCGAATAATACCAGATCGGGAAGTTGAGATTACTGTTGACTTAGTTCTTGATGCTAAGCCAATTTCAAAACACCCTTATCGAATGGCTCAAATTGAAATTTTAGAGTTGAAGGAGCAATTGCAAGATTTATTAGAGAAAGGTTTCATTCGACCAAGCATGTCACCATGGGGTGCTCCTGTTTTATTTGTTAAAAAGAAGTATGGTTCTATGAGACTTTGCATTGATTATAGAGCCTTGAATAACATCACTGTTAAGAACAAATATCCTTTTCCTCATATCGATGATTTGTTTGATCGGCTCCAGGGAGCTCGGTTTTTTTCAAAGATTGACCTGAGATCGGGGTACCATCAGCTGAAGGTAAAAGAAGTAGATGTTCTGAAGACCATGTTCCATACAAGATATGGCCATTATGAATTTGTAGTAATTCCTTTTGGGCTAACCAATTCACCTGCTGTATTCATGGACATAATGAATAGAATTTTCCATGAGTTCTTGGATAAGTTTGTGGTGGTTTTCATTGATGATATTTTGGTGTTTTCTAAAAGTTAAGAGGAGCATGAAAGACATTTAAGGGTTATTATGGAAACCTTAAAAGAAAAGAAATTGTATTGGAAATTCAGCAAGTGTTAGTTTTGGTTGCAACAAATTTCTTTCCTCGGTCACATTGTTTCTAAAAATGGGATAACTATTGATCCTGCAAAAACAAAGGTTGTTGAAGAATGGCTAAGACCCACAAATGTAACAGATATTCGTAGCTTCCTTGGTTTGGTAGGCTATTACCGAAGATTTTTTAAAAATTTGTCACGATTATCTATTCTAATGACTAAGCTAACTAAGAAGGGTGTTAAGTTTATCTGGACAAAAGAATGTGATGATTATTTTCAGGAGTTGAAAAGAAAATTGGTGAATGCTCCAGTTTTGGTACTTCCTTCCAGAAATGGTGAGTTTGTTATCTACAATGATGCTTCATTGAAAGAAAATGGTTGTGTCCTAATGCAGAATGATCAGGTAATTTCTTATGCTTCACGACAGTTGAAAACTCATGAGGTAAATTACCCTACACATGATTTGGAATTAGCTGCTGTTGTTTTTGTTTTAAAATTTTGGAGGCCTCATTTTTATGGAGTAAAGTGTGAAATATATACCGATCACAAAAGTTTAAAGTATATATTCACTCATAAAGAATTGAACATGAGACAAAGGAGATGTCTAGAATTAATCAAGTATTATGATTGTACAATTCATTACCATCCGGGAAATGCAAATAAAGTGGCCGATGCTTTGAGTCGAAAAAGTAATTCTTCTTTAACAATGTTGCATTTGGAACATGATCCTTTGGTTAAGGATTTGATGAACTTTGGCATAGAAGTTGTTGGAGCAGGATTTTCTTTTGTTTTGTTTCAGGTATCAATGAGATCATCTCTATCAGACAGAATCAAGAAAGCACAGAAGCAAGACAGTGAGTTGTAGAAAAAGGTAGAGCTGGTTCAGAAAGGTAAGTTTCCTGAATTCAACATTGATAATGATTGTGTATTGAGATTTGGGAAGAAATTGTGTGTGCATTGTGATTAATAGTTGAATAGAGAGTTGTTATGTGAAGTTCATAGTTCTCTGTTTTCAGTTCATCCTGGCAGTACTAAGATGTACAGAGATCTGCGGAAGTATTACTGGTGGGATGGAATGAAAAAAGATATTGCTGATTTTACTGAGAAGTGTTTGACTTGTCAATAGGTTAATGAAGAGCGGTAGTTACCGAAAGGGATTCTTCAGCCTTTACCAGTTCCAGAGTGGAAATGGGAGAATATATCCATGGACTTTGTTGTGGGATTACCGAAGACATCTCAAGGTAATAATGCAATCTGGGTTATTGTTGATCGTTTGACTAAATCTTCTCATTTCCTTTCTATACAATATACTTTCTCTATAGATCATCTTTCCCATTTGTATCTTAAAGAGATAGTCAGGTTACATGGAGTTCCTCTCTATATTGTATCCGATCGTGATCCCAGGTTTACTTCTAACTTTTGGAAGGGCCTTTAGAAGCCGTTGGGTACTGAATTAAATTTTTGTACAGCATTTCTTCCTCAATTAGATGGGCAGTCAGAACGAACAATTCAGACATTGGAGGATATGATACGTTCTTGCTCTATGGATTATCAGGGAATTTTGGACCAATATCTTTCTTTGGTTTAGTTTTCATATAATAAGAGTTTTCATTCCAGTATACAGATGGCCCCATTTGAGGCGTTATATGGGAAGTGGTGTCGAACTCCAGCTTTCTGGGATGAAGTGAGTGAAAGGAAGTTGATGGGACCAGAATTGGTAGAAGAGATGACAGAAAAAGTTCAGATGATTCAGAAACACATGAGAACAGCTCAGAGTAGGCAGAAGAGTTATGCGGATAACAGGAGGAAGGATCTCTCTTTTGAGGTAGGTGATTATGTTTTTCTCAAAGTATCACCATGGAAAAGTGTGATGCGATTTGGTAAGAAAGGAAAGCTGAGTCCAAGGTTCATTGGACCATATGAAATTCTGGAGAGAGTTGGATTAGTTGCTTACCGGGTGGCTTTACCTCCGAGTTTATCTCAGGTACACAATGTTTTTCATGTTTCGATGTTGAGAAAGTATATGATAGGTCCATCTCATGTTTTGAGAACAGAGGTAGTTCAGCTGGAAGAGAACTTATCTTATGAGGAACAACCGGTCCAGATTCTTGACCACAAGGAGCAAGTGTTACGGAATAAGGTGATTAATCAGGTAAAGTTATTGTGGATAAACCACATGATGGAAGAGGCAACATGGGGATCTGAAAATGCAATGAGGGATAAGTACCCCCATTTATTTGATAAGTAAATAAATTACGGGGACACAATTTTCTAAAGGGGGGAAGGATGTAACATCCCATGTAAGTAATGAATAATAGATATTTTTATCTATTTCTATTAATTAATTAGATAGTTTTTTAGAGGCTTAAAATGAAAATAAATCCAATCTTAAGCATGGAATACACTAATATTTTTAAAAGATTGTTTTACTGCCTTTTCATGGCAAACCATTTTTAAATCTATATTTTGACAATTATATAAGCTATGTTTGTCAAAATAAACTTATTCATTATGATTGGGACATCAAAATTTACTTGGTGTGAATTTTTGGTATTTTTCTGACAATGTTCATTTTTTAATGAATAGTGAAAAATACTGCAATTTACATCAAAACTGCTTTTTAATCTAATTTATTTATATGATTAGATTATATTTTGAATTGGTTTTAAAGTGAAATTAGAATATATTTTTACCATTTAATCCAATAGTGGTCATTGTAATTAACTTCACTTTGAAATTGGACTTAAACTAGTGTCAATCTTTTGATACTTATTGTTTCATAAAAACACGCTATTTGCTCTGACAGCATGAATTAATTATTAAATTAATTAATGCAACTTATATGTTTTGAATTTTGTAAAATATACAACATTTTTGAATTCATAATTTCAAATATAGCTTAGGGTGAAGTTTTGGTATTTTTCTGAAAAACTTCACTTTTTTATGAATAGTGAAACCACTAAGTGGTACTTAAAAAACTGATTTTTCGTTTAAATGAAATTTTACCACCTCAGTGTTTTGAATTTCAAAAATCCGACATAAATGGTTGTCATTAAGAAGTAAAATGTGGTTCAATGGGATTAAAATTTTTTTTGGTGAATAGTAACTTTTATGTTTTTAATCGCGATTAGTGGTAATTAGTGTAGTTTAAGGTAAAAATAATGTTTTAATAATATGAAATGACCTAGAAACATTTCCTAACCTTATTGGATGTGTCATGGCCGGCCAATAAAATCGATGGGTCAACTTGGGGACCCCATGGAGCCACTTTGGTAGGAAAATGACATTAATATCTGTTTATTTAATGTTAAAGTAAAAATGACACAAACATGAGTTATTTTACTAAAACAATTTTTACATGGGGTTATACAAGTCAGATTTTTGATTATAAATAGTTATTGGAAAGATAAAAAGATTTCATACATTAGAGTGTTTTGTTTATAATTTTTAGGCTTTAAATAAATTAAATTATTTATGACATCATGATGATGCAGCGATTACCTCATTAATAAAGGATTTAAATAAAATGAAATGATAATGTAAAATATATGACCTACATATCTCCAAAACCTATTGGATGGGTGGATTTCGAACCCTTATCACCTTAACCTCGAAATATATCAATGTGGGACCTTTTGAATCCGAAACTCATTTTAAAATAATGTAACATTTCTTTACTTTCCAAAAGTGCCCCTGCTCTCCTCTTATAAAAGGACCCCACCTCTACCTCCTTACCCACACTTCCAAAGCCTTTGGCTCAGCCAACCCCTGCCCATTTTGTCTCTACACTTCCCTCTCTTACTCTTTGAAGCTTCACTTTGGGCAGAAGTCTTCCCAAGGAAGCCTTTGAGCTCAAACCAAAGAAAGTTACCCGATTTTAAGGTAATGTCTTCACTTGAGTCCTTTTGTTTTATTTTGCTTCTCCAACCCCCTAAACTCTTTTTATTAATTTATTTTGTAACAACTACAGTATATTCAATATACTAGGATGTTTTTATAAGAAGTATTCGAGCTACACTTACACACACCTACATCTAATGGTTAAAGAACATATTGTTTCCGTGGATGGTGAATTTATGCCTCCCGAAACGATGATTGTTCAACAGTCTTTTAACACATTAAAATGTGGACATTAAGATGACACTATATTTAAATATGATATATAATATGTTTATGTTTTCCTTAAGCTTCTGTATTTTTCATTTTGGGTATATCTTTATGGTTTCCATTATGGGTAAACGTGATATCTTCATTTAAGGAAGTGCGGACAAACACCCCCTCAAAGTGATTTGATTCGTTATTAACATATGTGGGACGTATAAAGGACGGAGATATGATATTATATATGATATTACACTATAATTATAACATACCTTTATATAATTATGATTCCATTCTATAAAATACGAAATAGAAATGAAAGTAGCGTTCATGCGTACGTACGGCTTACCATCCCCATGAACGGTGCATTTCATTTCTTACCTCTAAATGTTATATAATATTATAAATGCATGTATATACTGGATATATATGATATATATGATATCTACATCATGAATAGAATTCTGGATATAATGGATACATGAATAACTTTTAATTATAAAGGGTTTATTTTTGACTCAAGTACCATTGATAGTTAAAACGACCGTTATTAACTTATTTAATTACATAGTGTTCATGACATGGCAATAAATGATATAAAAGGAATAATGAACTTGAAAAAGCTTCTTAAACAAGTAGAAATTAACTCATGTTTATTATTCAGGAGATTAAAGAACGACCGAGTCAAGTCGGACCTGAGGTATGACACTTCGTCTCAATCTCCTTTCATTGAGGCATATTTTGTTTTATACACAACCTTCTTTTATATGGTGTATAAACCCCTTTGACTTTTACGTTTATCCAAAAGGAATCTTTTTTATACGAAGTTTTTTACTAAATGAAAAAAGGGAATGTTTTTGTCGTACGTATGCGGCGACAACGACTTCTCCACTGCCGTGACCATTATTTGAGTTTCGGCTTCCTCTAAAAGCCATACCTTTTTTTAAAAGAAAAATAAATACCATGTTTTACATTTCTTTTATTTTGGTATTGAAAATGGATTTTATAATGTTTTTATATCAATGTGTTGTATTGATATATTGTGATTGAAAGGTGGAAATGTTATGTTTCCTTTATGCATGTTTTATGTGATACGATTATGTTGAGGTTCTTGCGCATTATTATGAAGACGGGTGGTTCCATGATAAACTAAGGGCGGGTGAGCCCGATATAGCTCTCAAATGCATTGGGTAACGTGATGGAGTGAAACGTTAAGGTTTCTACGGAGAGATTTAGGGAATATATTGTGATGGGTATTCCAAACGTAACCAAGAGGGTTACTCCCTACATAAGAATGTTATGAATTCCTCAAGTTACCTTTATGTCTTCTGATTTCTATGATTTATTCATGATTTGATGAGGTATGTTAAAGTGCTTATGTTTTATGGGTAATGTATGATTTCATTCTTATGTATATATGAACTCTTGTTTCCTTTCCATATTTTTATAACCCATACTGAGCTTTTTATACTCATCCCAAGTTTTTTGAAATGTTTTTCACAGGTCAAGGGAAAGGTACATGATATGATGATAGTGTCAAGGAAGTTTCAAGAAAGAATCCATGTTTTATTTTAAATATGTTTCCTTTGATGGGAAAAATGAATACTATATTTTATGTAACCACTTTGTTTAAATGTGGAATGTAATGCAAGATTTATGTTCTAATTCTCTAAAACTCTAAACCTGAAAAGATCTTCAATGTGTAATCGTGTAATAACTCAAGATTAAGTAAGGTTTAAGGTTGGTGCCTTATATTGACTCCCTTCCCCCTTTAGGTCATGCGATAATCCTTCCACATTCCTCATAAGGAGTGATTCCCCCTCCCTCTCAGCTACTCTTCCACACATCGATCTGCTCAGTTTTCATTCAATTTTCCCACATGAATCATCGAGGTAAGGCTTGTAGATCTATATTCTTATTTACTATGCCTAATTTAGGTCTCCATGTCTCCTTTATCAATTCATCCAAAACCCAAAGGTTGGGATAATACTCAATTATTGTTTCTCTTCTATTATTATGGAATGTGAATGGTCTCTGGGGTTGTGTTTATGCATGTTATAGAAATAGATGTCGAACGTGAAATGGTTCGGCTCGAATTGGTTCACCTTTGATGGTTTAAGGTGAGTTTTTAATACTTATTTTATAAAAATTAGTTAATAATCAGGGGTATTTTTTGATTCCCTTCAAATTAATTTGAGGTGTGTTAGTTGTTTACATATGAATTTCATGATCCTATTAATGAGTATAGTGGGTTTTGACCAATAATGAGGTTGTGCAGGTATGTAATCAGGTATGAATACATATAAATATGTATCTTCCATGTATGTGTTCCCTCATGTCAATAAGAACATGTGAATTGTGTTAAGGGTTATATATATATATATATATATATATTAATTAATGTATGTTTGTGCATGTGGGGATCAGTTCAACATGGTCGTCAAAAAATATGTCAAGTGTCTGGTGTTGGCGGTGCCATTTTGAGGGAGTGTCTCTTTACAAGTCTACAAATATTATAAATTCATTAATTAATTACTTACTGGACTCGTTTAGTTTTTAATTAATGTAGAAAAGTATTTAGATTAAATTCCTCTTAAATGTGAAATATTTATTTTACCTGATTTAAATGCTAAAATTAATAAATGATTAAACTGATAATAAATGTCATTATTTTATAATAAAACATCTCCAATGGAGGTTCGCTGTCTTCAAACTAAAAAGTGATGATAATAATTTTATGCTTATTTGTCTTGATATAAAAATATTTATTTATTCCTTAATGTTACATTTGAAATATAGAATATTAAGGGTGTAGAGCCTAATAGAATTAAAAAACATAGTTTCCCTTTTAAAATGATTAATAAACCAAGGAAGTGCTTTAGTTCTTTGACTAGGGTTTATATTGGAATTACCCATATAGGATTTTTTGCAATAATTTTAATCTTAGTGTTATGACACATTTGAGCCACCATTTGGGTGTGCTTGGGCTTGTCTGTTCTCATGGTAAGATTTTCTTGATTAAATGGATTGACTTATCTTCATAATTTTATAATGTAAATTAAAATCTATGATCACCAAATTTTCCACCTAAATTATGTGAAACAATGTTCCAATTAAATCTAAATTGGATTTTGGTAAGTATACTAAGTATATGACTTGGACATATTAAATATAAAGGAATGTTTGGTTTCACAACCACAACATACCATCCCATGTTCGTGGAAGGTAGTGGAGTGAAACTTATTAATTAAAAATGAACCACATGGTTTTAATTAAGTGGTTTCATGCTACTTGTCCTTGTCAAACTAACGAAAGTAAAGGTTTGATCCTAATGGAATTACTTATTACTTATGACCTGATTAAATAGTTGCATTCAAAATTAGAATTATCAAACTAATGAAAGTTAATGGATGGAACCATATGAATTATATATATGAATTCATTATAAAAATATGAATGTCCTGACTCAAGCTCACCTTGGATTCCTCATGGAATTCCTTAAGCACTCGAGGACCCTATTCCGAATTCAAGGATTCTTCTTGCATAGGTTGAGTCCCACCTAGAGCCTGATACTTTTATAACAATTTATGACTTGTAGGACACTATAGGATCCCTCATGTAGTACTATAGGATGCCTTGGATACACTCCTTGGATCTAGTATTAATAAGTAGGTTCTAGGGTTAAATCCCATCAGGCCCAGTCATTGCTTAATCCCGTTTTACCTGGGATGAACTCATTGGTATAGGTCTATGTCTTATTTTGGAATTCATTGGACTATGATCCTTGGATTACACTCTTACCCTTATATAGGCTAAAATTATTACTTATTTGGTGACTCTTGAGGTCTATTATTCTTTAGTTAATACCTTGGAAAATTATTATTAAATATCAATACATATTTCCATGTTATATCTTGGAACCTTCCATATTCATAACATGTGACTTATTTATAAATTTGTTTCTACAATATAATGAACTGGATACATGTTTAGAATTTATATGGTGTTTGAAGTAGGTACTTGGGTATTTAGAAACATTTTACCTCATACTTTAATTATACATGACTACAAACTTTTTAATTTATATTGTACTATCTTGATTGGTCTAGACAATTTGGGTCCAGCCTACTGAGATTTATATCACACGCCCTACTCAGACACCCTTGGTACCCATCTAGACCATATATTTCTATGATCTAGGTTGATTTTTGAATTACTTTTACTTGGGAGTTGGGAGAAAAGGACCAAGATGATGCTCAGGATGCTCATGAAGATTTCCCATGGGGATTTGATGTCTTTTATTTATTATGGTAATTTATTATAATTTATTTTTTATTGTTTATTTATTTCCATAATGAATCATTACCATGTATTGAATTCATATATTCTATAAATGGGCATTGGCCAATTTTGTTCAGTTATATAAAAAAAATTCTTTCGCTTCTTTTTCAACTGCAAATTTATGATTCCCCTATTGACTGTTATTTATTCCATTATACCATTGTGCATATATGATAAAAGATTATAGTATCCCCACAATCATCTCTCCGGACCCTCACTAATAGTTGAAAACCATTGGTTTATGGGGAGATGCACTTGAGGCCATGCTACCCACTGTCTGGAAACAGGTTTAGTGGTTAGCGGGGTCGAGAACATACAATGTGGTATCAGATGGGGTTTAATTTTTTGTTCTTATTACTTTTTGGGTTGGTATACAAGATAATATTAATATGTTGCTGTTTGGTTGGTATCTGTGCTTGGTACTGATCACCCCACATATGGAAAATGACCATGTAGTCAGGGATGGGATTGTTTCTCTTGTTGTTTCCTATTACATTTGATTTGATTTCACCTTAAGTGATTGTTGTAATTTCTACTACTTCTAATTTATGAAGTTTATGTAATTTCACCCTTGGATTTTTATAGAAAGTAAGGTGTATTCCATGAAACATATAGGCACAATGGAAATTCACATTCCATGCATAGTTCCATGCCTTGTAGCTGCATTTTGGTTTTCTTATTAATTCCAACTATGTGCCTTGATTTCATGACACGACTCATGTTAACTAGGATTCCTATTTAGATAGCAGGTTTCATTTTTATATTTAACATGAATGGGTGAAAATAGTACATGGTTATCTGCTAAATAGAATTCTATCTATGTCTATTATTTATAATGTTAGGTTTTGCCTTGTTAATATATAATGGTTTGTTTTCTAACTTAAATGGTTGTTATTACGTCCGGATCTAAAATTCAGTTATAAGGTTTATGGGTGCCTTATAATTGGGGAAAACCAATTTTGTATTCAAACCCTTGTAAAAGGATTCTAATGTGTAATTGTAAAGTGATTTTTTTAACTAAAGGGATCCAAATTCCAAACTGTAATATATATGGTCACTTTATAGTTTGGTAGGTGGCCACATATAACATTGAATCATTCTATTTGATCATTTTAAATACTTAATTGAGTATGGTTTTTATTAATGGGATCCAATTTTCAGTCCCTAATGTGATGACCCAGACTCTCTTGGTCCCTTCCTTTGCCAAAAATCTGGATCCTAAAGGGGTAGCATCTCGATGCAACCGATCGGTGAGACCGATCGGCGAGACCGGTCGGCGCGACTGATCGGTGAGACCGCCGGCAGGACCGATCGGTGAGACCGACCGGCACGACCGCTCGGTGAGACCAATCGGCGTCACTCGTCTTTGTCGGGGTTTTTCTAGTGACATGAGAAAATTGAGTTTTAAACACTTCATTGACCCCCTTTAATCTTGTTTTAAAGCCCGGTAGCGCCCATAAATGTTATAATTAAATATTTAATAAATTAACCTGGTGTGTGCGTCGGTTTAAACCACCCGACCCCTTTAATAACGTGTGGGGCCACATGGTAAACCCACGACCCCCGCTCCTTAAGCGTTTTGGCATTCTTATCTCAACCGTCCGCGGATCTTATAAACTAAGGGTTAGCCATGGTTTCTTCTTTTCTCGATCACCCTGTGCTAAGAGTACCCTTTGTCCGGATGAGCTTTTCGTTCAGACGAGCTGCATCGCTATGCGTGAAGTTCTGTGCCCGGCCTAAGCGTTGATTGACGAGGCGATTTTCATTTAGGCGAACTGCATCGCTATCCATGATGTTCCACCCCCGGCCTTAGCGTCGATCGTTGATCAAAAAGTAGATAATTTCTTCATCTCATGCTTTTGTGTATCATGTGGGGTGGGTGTACTTTTGATTCTGTAGAATTGGTTAAACCAGACCTAAATAAATATAATGATCTGATTATATGAAGAAAGAAGGGGGGGATGTGATCATTGATGTTGTTTTATGTTATGATCATATTTCTGAATTCTGCGGGCTTACACCTACTGAAAATCATGGCCGTTGGTGGTCTTTCTCTGTGCACTAATGAACCCCTGGGGATGTTTTAAATGACTTGTTTGTGGTTGTGAACTCTTGTTGTGAAAATGGAAATTTGTTAATCATGTACACCTGGCTAAAAGAATTGAAAGCACCAGGATCAACCCTTCTGTGATAACCCCCGTTTAAAGCACACGAAATTGAAATCATAGAGTGTGTTAAATCTTATAAATCTGAAAATACCGGCATGTCCCTGCTTTGTGTTGGTGGTAGTGGTTCGGTTGTTTTCTGTTATGGTTCGATTGCTGGAGATGTGGGAGGGGATGGGATCCCCTGTAGATATGGATTCGGTGGTTATGAATTTTAAGACAGGTCGGTTACCTTATTTATATCATGAATTGGGGTGGGATCCTCTGTTGATGAGAAACCATTTTGGGGGACACGGGGTAGTGTCTCGAGGGTTTCTTTGGTTCTAGTACCTTGAGGGATCTCACTTATCCCCTTGTTGTGGTAACATTTCAAGGGAACCGGGTGTGAATGATTAAATTGACGTTTGGATGGATTCTTTCCTTGGTCATGCTTATGGTGTTAGTTGCCCAAGTAGGTGCATGAACATATTTAAACGTTATTACTGAACATGAAAACAAGAATGGGAAAAACGAGTTTTGTTGGCGAGAATCGTGACTCGTACTTGAGTGCTGTTGTGATCTCTAGGTTGTCTGAAGAAAAACCTAACTTTGGGTGGGAGCATGTTACCTATGTATATACTTGTAGTTTTGTGTTTCTTATTTGCGCCCCACCCATGTTGAGCACTTAGTTCCGAACACCCCCATTTCATGGGGGAGGGTGTTTTTCCCAACACTATACTTACTGGCTGGTTATTAGCTCCTTTTCTGCTCCCTTTCCTAGATATCCCAAGTACCTTTGGGCAGGCTGTGATGGCCTGAGGTCCATTATTAGCCCAAGAATCTTCAGGCGGGGTAGTGGGGTGGTTATGGCCCCGGTGTGTGCGGGCAGGTAGTTTCCGAAGTATCTTCGGGATGAGGCCCAGGTGTCTTCGGGCGTGGCAGTGGATCTTCTAGCCCAGGTGTCTTCGGGAGTGGTGGTGGTTGTTCTGGCCTAGGTGTTTACAGTGGTGGTATGTGTGACAATTATGGCCCAGGTGTTTGCGGGCGGGATTCGGTAGTGGGACTGTGTGCTGTTGTGGCCCAGATGTGTGTGGGTGGGTGTGGCAGTGGTACTGTGGTGAGAATGGCGGGATTGGTTCGATGCGTAGGATGTCTCAATAACCAATGGGAAAGTGGCACGGGGTACCCAAACATCGATGTGCTCTTATTATATATATTACATGGTTTGTGTTACTTGGTGAGTGTAGCCAGTGAGTGGGATGGGTGAACTCCTTCATAGTAATGGTTGTCTGCTTCTCACGGGACATTAGTACGTTCCCCCACTTGTGCATGAGAGTCTTTGATTTTCCCTACTTAGTGTACTTGTATGCTCACCCTACGTATATAAAATTTCTTTCAAGTTTCTTGGAGGACTTCAGGGATCACGCAGGACCATACTAGCTCAGATCTTTGGGGCAGTCGCAGTTGCTTTTTTCTTTCTTTGGTACTTACCATTGTAGTCACTTTTCTACCCTGTGGCTTTTACTTTTGAAACATGCATGTGGGAATGGTTTACTTTTGTCTTTACTTTTCTTTTACTTTTGGTGTTGTTGGGTTTCATCATCTTATCTCCCGATCCGATAAAACGAAAAGGGTAATGTCGTCCACATGTGTGTAATTTACATACCCTTGGTTATAGTCACCACTACGAGACCTATAGAAGGCGGGTTTCGAGGGTCATTATCTCTACTTCAACTTAAATAAGGAAGGGCTTGGAAACCTGTTGACCCTTCCCTCCTTTTGGTGAAGGCGGGTTGTGAAAGAATGGTATCAGAGGAGAGCGGTTGAGAGATAGGATGGAGTCTGGAGTTAGGCATAGTGAGGATTGCAAGGGATGGTAAGGCAACAGTGTTGGGTAACCTTGGTGTGTGAATTAGGCCAGGGAAAACCGGCTAGGACACAAAATTTTACGGCCCCCATGATCTGATGCAAGGACTCTGGACCTACCGAACGACCAAGTGAGGCCACGCTGATTGCAGGGTAGAGACCCTGGAAAGGTACATGCATCATAATGACTTGTGTTCTCATGTTACTGGGATCTCTTGGGAATTATGAATAAATGAAAATTTCAAGAAATTTTAAGAACAATATTCTGCACTACTTGGTATTAGGCATTCCTTTTTTACCTTGTAGCTATGGCACCTGGAAGGCGACCAAGTGTGGTACAGGTGATCGAGGCCCTGGAGACTACTTTGGCTGATTGGAAGAGAGCTGATCGAGAGGAAGAGGATGAACAGTGGAAGAAGACTCTTCGGGCCTTCCAATGACAGACCCTCGAGAAGTATGAGGACAGCACCTCTGATATGAAGACGGAAGGCTGGCTAGAGGAGCTAGTGATAGCCTTCGGCCTAATTCGGGCCCCGACCGAGTACTGGGTTCCTTTGGCCATCATCCATATGCGGGGAGTGGCGCGTCAGTGGTGGATGCTTTACTTGGGCGAGAGGATAGAGGCTAAGGTTACATGGGATAATTTTGAGAAGGAGTTCCGGGCGGAATTCCTCTCCTCGGCGATGAAGGTGGAAAAGAGATTGGAGCTACTCTCCCTCCAAAAGGGGAGTATGTCAGTGAGGGAGCTAGGAATAAAGTTCAAAGACCTCCTACATTTTTCTCTGGCCCTCTTTCCCGAAGAGGAGTCTCGGGCAAGACGTCTAGAGGAGGCGCTCCGACCCTCCCTCTAGTATGCTGTTACCCCCTTTACCCTGCCGATGTACTTGGAGGTCCAGAAGAAGGCTGAAGTGGTGGAGAGGATGCACACTCTAGGAGGTGTGTCACGAGAGGGGATCTAGCTGGGACCTTCGAAGGGGAAGGCCGTATGCACCATGCCTCCAGCGTCAGGACCCTCCAGGTTCCGACCCTCAGGGAGCAGGCCACAACAGTTTCAGTTTCGATCCCCCTATCCTAGCCCTATTCCTTCAGGCCTGGGATCATGATGCTCCGTCTTTGGGAGCCATGGTCATCTCCGGAGTCAGTTCCAGGACCGGGTACAATATGGCGGTGGCGGACATCCCCATTACCCGCCCCAGCAGCAGCTTCCAGCTAGGCCTTTCCAGCAGCAGCAGCAGGGACAGCGAGCTCCTGCTCCTCCGTGGACAGACGTTGGAGGAGGGGGCAGACCTCAGGGTGCTCCTCAGGGACCTCGACCATGGTGTGGTCGGGGAGTTGGCCGATATCTGAGGGGCATATGAGCTGGGTGTGGATAGCTACACGCCACAAAGGCCGCAGTTCCAGCAGGTTCGGAGGTTGTTCGAGGTATGATCAGTTTGTTTAGCACTCTTTCTTATGCCTTGTTCGATACCGGAGCTTCGAACTCCTTTGTTGCACCCAGTCTAGCTCATGCCTTGGATCTAGATGCCAAGAGACTTCCAGTGCCCATGGTATTGAGCACACCAGTCGGAGGTCAGACCGACTTGTTGTTTGTTTGTCGGGGATGCAGACTGATGATAGGGCCACATCATTCGGTTAGGGATCTTCTTCTACAGATACAGCCATACAATGTCATCCTAGGCATCGACTGGTTATTTTATGTGTGTGATGTCATCGACTGTTACCGAGGAAGGGTTGTGCACTCGGACTTGGGCGGCCAGCGTGTTACCTTCACCGGCGAGCAGAGCAGTCAGAAGGGCAGCAGGCGAGACGAACCCCTCCTCTTCTTTTTGGCCGAGCTGTCAGTGGAATCAGTAGATGCTGAGATGGTGGAGGTGCCAGAGGTTGTCCGTGAATTTATGGATGTCTTTCCTGAGGAGGTAACGACTCTACCCCCTCGACAGGATATCGAGTTCGGGATAGACCTGCAGCCCGGTGCTCGTCCGATCTCGATGGCTCTTTACCGGATGGCACCTTCAGAGCTACGGGAGTTGCGGATCCAGATCGATGATCTAATGAATAGGGGTTATGTTCAGCCAAGTGCATCACCATGGGGTTCTCCAGTCTTGTTCCTGAAGAAGGCGGATGGTGGTCTCAGGTTGTGCATAGACTATAGGAGGCTGAATCAGGTGATGATCAAGAATCGCTACCCTCTTCCGAGGATAGAAGATCTTTTCGACCAGCTGAAAGGGGCAAGATGGTTCTCGAAGATCGACCTGCAGTCTGGGCACCAACAGTAGAGAGTGAAAGAGGGAGACATCCTGAAGACGGCGTTCAGGTGCAGATATGGACACTTCGAGTTCGTAGTCATGCCCTTCGGTGTTACAAACACCCTGGCTATGTTCATGGGTCTTATGAACTCCATCATCCGGGAGTACCTACATCAGTTCATAGTTGTGTTCATCAACGACATCCTGGTCTACTCAAGATCAGAGGATGACCATGCAGAGCACCTAAGGATGGCTCTGGAGGTCCTCCGACATCATCAGCTCTATGGGAAGTTGTCGAAATGCATGTTCTGGACACGAGAAGTGCACTTCCTCAGGCACGTGGTGTCCGAGTAGGGGGTAGTGGTGGACCCATCAAAGGTTGAGGCAGTTGTTTCTTGGGCAGCACCCAAGAATGTCATAGAGGTCCGTAGTTTCCTCGGGCTGGTAGGTTAAAATCGGAGGTTCGTACTCAACTTCTCCCGAGTGGCAGCCCCTTTGACAGCCCTGACCAAGAAAGACTAGGTTTTCGTGTGGAGTGAGCAGTTCGAGTCAGCCTTCAGCTATCTGAAGGAGAAGTTGGTCAGTGCCCCAATGCTAAGATTGCTAGAAGAAGGGGCGGCGTATGAGGTGTTCTACGATGCTTTAGGACTGGGCCTGGGTTGTGTGTTGATGCAGCAACAAGGGGTGATCTTTTATGGGTCCAAGAAGCTACGCCCTAATGAGCGTAATTACGCCACCCATGACCTGGATCTTGGAGCGGCCGTTTTACGCTAAATTTGTGGCGGCACTACCTCATCAGAGAACGCTTTGTGGTCTTCACAGATCACAAAAGCATGAGGTATATCTTCTCCCAGCGGGACCTAAATGTGAGATAGCAGAGATGGGTGGAGTTCCTCCAGGATTACGACTTCGAGATCTCTTATACTGAGGGCAAGGGCAATGTATTAGCTGACGCCTTGAATAGGAGGACGTAGAAGTATACGGTCCGAGAGTTGGAGGACACCTGGAAGGAGATGGAGGAGTTGGCTGCCTTACACTTGGATGCGAGGATGGATGGTGGTAGAGGTTTCCTATATCAGATGGCAGTGCAGTCGTCTCTGTTGCAGCAAGTGGAGGAGTCTCAATGGGGAGACCTAGAGACCGGAGTGATGCGTGACCGATTTGTCCAAGGAAATTCTCCGGAATGATGGATAGAGGATGGTCAGAATGGGATGCTTTTCCAGGGAAGGTTGTTTTTTCTAGGAGTGAGGCTCTGCAAGGTTCTCAATGAGTTCCACAACTTCTCCCTAGCGGTACACCTAGGAGTTTCCAAGATGTACCAGGGACTGAAGAGAAAGTTTTGGTGGCCCGGAGTGAAGTGAGTAGTGGCAGAGTTTTTTGCTAAGTTCTTAGTGTGTCAGCAAGTGAAGGTTGAAGACCAAGTTCCACACGGCCTACTGTAGTCTCTAGATGTCCCCGAGTGGAAGTGGTATGACATATCGATGGATTTCATCACGGGACTTCCCAAGGTCCAAGGGGAATACGACGCCATCTGGGTGCTAGTGGACCGGTTGATGAAATCGGCCCACTTTCTGGCGATCAGGGAGTCGAGTATTGTGGATGCTTTGGCACGAAAGTACATGGATGAGGTGGTGAAGAGCACGACGGAGATGGTTCAGCTCACATGGGAATGGATGAAGGTGGCCCAGGACCGGTAGAAGTCGTATTCTGATACTAGGAGGAGGCCCATGGAATTTGAAGTTGGAGACCACGTGTTCTTAAGGGTCTCCCCTCCGTGCGGCCAACGGAGGTTCGACAAGGGGATTAAGCTTTCTCCCAGGTTCATCGGGCCCTTCGAAGTGTTACGGCGGGTCGACGAAGTGGCCTATCAGCTAGCATTACCACCACCGCTATTGAGGATACATGATATCTTCCAAGTGTCCTAGCTCTGTTGGTATCTGCACGACGATTCACACATCCTCGGCTGGGGAGAGCTGGACATCGAAGACAATGTTACTTTTGTGGAGAGACCAGTGATGATCAAGGATCGCAAAGAAAAGGTGATTCGTGGGCGAAGCACAAATATGTGCCCAGTACCCAGAGTTGTTCTGAGTTTTGTTCTATTTGTTATAGTTGTTGTGGTAGGAAGTTTTACCTTGTTGGCTATGAAATGCTAGTTTTTTTCCTCTGAATGTGTCTGAAAAGTCATGGCTATGAGGTAGGAGAGAACCCGAACCCTAATCAAGACACATTAAGGTGGATGCGATTAAACTCGTGTGGGAGAGTCAGTGCTGTCCAAAGTGGATAATATCTTGACATGGGGAAGGAGACTCCCCAACCCCCAAATGCTTGTGCAGTTTTACATGATATGTTTCTTGGTTCGTGATAGGAAAGTGTTCTTAGTTAACAATGAGGTTCACTCTTGAGGGGTATCTTTCGAGGCGGTTGTTCGGACCCGCTCTTTCCTTCTGGGTTGTTTAAATTATCGAGGGTGAGAATAATTTGAGAAGTATTTGATGTGATGACCCAGACACTCTTGGTCCTTTCCTTTGCCAAAAATCCGGATCCTAAAGTGGTAGCGTCTCGGCGTGACCGATCGGTGAGACCGATCGGCGAGACCGATCGGCGCGACTGGTCGATGAGACCGATCGGTGAGACCGATCGGCGAGACCGATCGGCGCGACTGGTCGATGAGACCGACCGGCGTGACCAATCGGTGAGACCCACCGGCGCGACCAATCGGTGAGACCGACTGGCACGACCACTCGGTGAGACTGACCAGTGCGACTGATCGGTCAGACCGACCGGCGCGACTGCTCAGTGAGACCGATCGGCGTCACCTGGCTTTGTCATGGTTTTTCCAGTGACATGCGCAAATTGAGTTTTAATCCCTTCATTGAACCCCTTTAAGCTTGTATTAAAGCCCGGTAGCTCCCATAAATGTTATAATCAAATATTTAATAAATTAACCTGGTGTGTGTGTCAGTTTAAACCACCCGACCCCTTTCATAACATGTGGGGCCGCATGGTCAACCCACGACCCCTGCTCCTTATGTGGTTTGGCGTTATTATCTCAATCGTCCGCGGCTCTTATAAACTAAGGGTTAACCTTGGTTTCATATTTTCTCGATCACCCTGTGCTAAGAGTACCCTTCTTCTAGACGAGATTTACGTTCAGACGATCTGCATCGCTATGCGTGATGTTCCGTGCACGGCCTATGCGTTGATAGACGAGGCGATTTTCGTTCAGGCAAACTGCATCGCTATCCGTGAAGTTTCGCCCCCGGCCTTAGCGTCGATCATTGATCAACAAGTAGGGAATTTATTCTTCTCTCACTTTTGTGTATCATGTGGATTGGGTGTACTTTGGATTCTATAGAATTGGTTAAACCATACCTAAATAAAGATAATGAAATGATTATATGAATAAATAATGGGGTGTTGTGATCATTGATGTTATTTTATGTTATGATCATATTTCTGAATTGTGCGGGCTTATGCCTACTGAAAATCATGGCCGTTGGTGGTCTTTCTCTGTGCACTAATGAACCCATGGGGATGTTTTAAATGAATTTATTGTGGTTGTGAACTTCTGATGTGAAAAGGGAAATTGGTTAATCGCGTACACCTGGCTAAATGAATTGAAAGCACCAGGATCAACCCTTCTATGATAACCCCCGGTTAAAGCACATGAAATTGAAATCATGGAGTGTGTTAAATCTTATAAATCTGAAAATATCGGCATGTCCGTGCTTTTTGTTGGTGGTAGTGGTTTGGTTGTTTTCTTTTATGGGCTGATTGCTGGAGATGTGGGAGGGGATGGGATCCCCTGTTGATATGGATTCGGTGGTTGTGAGTTTTAAGACCGGGTGGTTACCTTGTTTATATCACAAATTGGGGTGGGATCCTCTATTGATGATAAACAATTTGGGGGACACGAGGTAGTGTCTCGAGGGTTTCTCTGGTTCTAGTACATCTATGGATCTCATTTATCCCCTTATTGTTGTAACATTTCAAGAGAACCGGGTGTGAATGTTTAAATTGACGTTTGGATGGATTCATTCCTTGGTCATGCTTATGGTGTTAGTTGCCCAAGTAGGTGCATGAAATTATTTAAACATTATTACTGAACATGAAAACAAGAATGGGACAAACGAGTTTTGTTGGCGACAGTCATGACTCGGACTTGAGTGTTGTTGTGATATGTAGGTTATTTTAAGAAAAACCTAACTTTGGGTGCGAGCTTGTTACCTATGTATATACTTGTATTTTTTTGTTTCTTATTCGCGCCCCACCCATGTTGAGAACTTAGTTTAAAACACCCCCATTTCATTGGGGAGGGTGTTTTTCCCAACACTATTCTTAGTGGCTGGTTATTAGCTCTTTTTCTGCTCCCTTTCCTGGATAGCCCATGTTCCTTCGGGAAGGCTGTGATGGCATGAGGTCCATTATTAGCCCAAGAATCTTCGGTCGGGGTAGTGTGGTGGTTATGGCCTAGGTGTGTGCGGGAAGGTAGTTTCCCAAGTATCTTCGGGATGGGGCCTAGGTGTCTTTGGGCGTGGCAGTGGATCTTCTAGACTAGGTGTCTTCGGGCATGGTGGTGGTTGTTATGGCCTAGGTGTTTGCAGGCGTGGTACGTGTGACAGTTGTGGCCCAGGTGGTTGCGGGTGGGATTCGGCATTGGGACTGCGTGCGGTTGTGGCGCAGGTGTTTGCGGGCGGGATTCGGGAGTGGGACTGCATGCGGTTGTGGCCCAGGTGTGTGCGGGTGGGTGTGGTAGTGGGACTGCGGTGAGAATGGCAGGATTGGTTCAATGCGTAGGATGTCTCAATAACCAGTGGGAAAGTGGTGTGGGGTACCCAAACATCAATGTGCTCTAATTATATATATTACTTGGTTTTCGTTACTTGTTGAGTGTAGCCGGTGAGTGGGATGGGAGAAATCCTTCCTAGTAATGGTTTTATGATTCTCACAGGACTTTAGTACGTCCCTCCACTTATGCACGAGAGTCTTTGGTTTTCCCTACTGATTGTACTTTTATGCTCACCCTACGTATATAAAACTACTTTTAGGTTTCCAGGAGGACTTCGGGGATTGCGCAGAACCGTACTAGCTCGGATCTTTGGGGCAGTCGCAGTTGATGTTTTCTTTCTTTGGTACTAACCATTGTAGTCACTTTTGTACCCTGTGGCTTTTACTTTTGGAACATGCATGTGGGAATCGTTTACTTTTGTCTTTACTTTTCTTTTACTTTTGGTGTTGTTGGGTTTCATCATCTTATCTCTCTATCCTATAAAACAAAGAGGTTAATGCCTTCCACTTGTGTGTAATTTCCATACCCTTGGTGCTAGTCGCCACTCCGGGACCTATAGAAGGTGGGTTTCAGGGGTTATTATCTCTCCTTCAACATAAAGAAGGAAGGGTTTGGCAACCTGCTGACCCTTCTCTCTATTTCTTTAAGGCGGGTCGTGACACCTAAAGTATATGAGTGCTTCATGGATTGGGAGATGAAAAACCATATTAAGTGGAATTTCATGATGTATTATGAAATGGCTATAAATGTAAAGGGGTGTTTAATTTATATCTGAATGAAATTTTTTACCTTTTAAAATTTTTAACTGGTTCGAAGTAGGTCAGTTAGACATGTAACTTATCATGATCCCATTTATGGGTGTTTAAGAGATTAAAATTTGAGAAAATATTATTTTTTTGCTATATAGAGAACCATGTATGGATTAGGGGGCCCTCATAGTTTTTATTTTCTGTTAAAATGAATTTATGTGATAAATTTCCTAATTAATGATATATGTTAATAAAAATAAAATATTTTAAAAGGGATGTTTGTTGAGACTTTAATGTTTACCCTTCAGATGTTGGATAAAAATCATGTACCTTGTGTTTTCATATAAAATGATACTTATTGTTTTTATTAAATCATTTATTGGTTAAGGATCAAATGTGGACAATTTAATGGGATTGGAAATGGATCTTGTAATGGTTTCATCTATTTAGAACCCTCCTCTAAGGTTTGTTAAATTTTTCTTGGGGTTTTTTGTAATAAAAGCATGACTGAACTCCATATGCATTCTTTTAATTTTATAAATGAATTAGATGGTTTGATTTGGAGCCTAGTTAATATTGATTGATATCACAAAGTGTTATGGTTGATGTTGGTGTTGCTTAAGGGGTTAACCCATGTTAGGTATCTCCCTTATAATTTAAATTCATAGTTTGTTCTT
Organism: Viscum album; assembly: GCA_963277665.1. Classification (NCBI taxonomy): domain Eukaryota; kingdom Viridiplantae; phylum Streptophyta; class Magnoliopsida; order Santalales; family Viscaceae; genus Viscum; species Viscum album. The sequence goes on from OY728126.1 coordinate 1,751,303,493, forward strand.
TGATATTTTTCACTCTTGGTGTTTTTTGAGTGTTTTTTACCTCATTATGAATTTCAGTTTCAAATGACACCCTTGATTAGAAGGGTAGTAATGGTTTATTTGGCCTTATTATGGGCATGATCCATGAGTGATGGTTGTTTTTAGTAGGTTAAAAATGCCTCAAGCATGGTCGGTTGATTTGTAGGTCATTTGACCCTATTTTCTTCTTATTTAATGGACTATTTGTCAAGTTTTACTCTAAGATAATGGTTTTAAGAGGAAATGAAACTCTGAAATAATTCTCTTATGGTGTTGAGTATGGTATTGGGTCGTCTCCAAGTAGAGTGACCAGAGTAATAATGAATTAGTTTTTCCTAATTATTAAGGTGGATTTTCTAAATACTCATTTGTTTTGACACGGTGGGATCATTTTTTTGGATTTCAATGTATTCTTTGACATTTGTGAGTGTGTCTCGAAAGAGAAACATACATATAGTTAAGGTGTATTTTTATTATCATCCTTGTCAGAAGCCAGATTATCATATTGTCCTTTAATGATTGGGACACTAATAAAATGGGGACTGTCTTGTAGGTTTTGGTTAATGCATTTCATTCAAGTATATGGAACATAATCTAAGTGGACCATTAAAAATGGTCTCTTCTACATAAAAGACCTCGGGGCTATTTAGGTTTGTGAATAAAGGGGCTTTCTCGATAGCATGAAATTGATTAGGTTTTCTATGTATGAAACAAATATAATACACCATTTTTCATGGATTAATTCGGTGGATAAAAATTGAACAATCAAGAAAAACCTCATGAAGGCTTTTGATTGGTTATAGTGACCCCTCAGTGGGTGAAGATGAGTTTCTTCTTTGAAGTCTACCACTTATTGTTCGACTGATCTTGTTGGTAATCTTCTAAATTACTCTTATTATATTCTATTAAGAGATGATAATCCCCCCCATTGACATCATCGTATATTCAACAAGAGGTAAATGTTCTTACGACATTCTAAAACATTAAAATCTACTGAGCAAGTTTATTGATCTTTATCAGTTTTACATGCTAACACATGGTTTTTATTGATGATTGAAATATCTCGAGTGATTCGTAGGTTCCCATGTAATAATGCATTTGTCTAACTCATTGTCTCCAACCATTTTATTGTAGTTGTATTAGACGACGAAGAAGGACACCATTGAGATGATCAACCAAGTAGCTCGACTCATTCTCTCTTCTTCTTATTCAATGGTTTCCATCATAGGGGGCCATTTTAAAGCATGTTTCCAAGTGAAGGAAAGTGATGTTTCATGTTATGAATTGTCTTCTAAGACATATTTAATGATTAATTTTTTCTAGGATGATTAGGATATGACCATTTATTTTTAAGGAAATAATACATGGAGTTTCATTAGGATGCTTAGAGGTGTTCTTTATACAATTATTCCAACGGAGGAGGTACAGTGGTTTGGAATTTTCTCCTTATGCTATGACCTATAGTGGGGAGAACCTTAGTCCTGATGTTTAAAGATAAAATTACATGATTATGTATCTATATAAATAGGAACATGAAAGCTTTGTTTCGTTGTTTCTGTTGGAGAATGAGTGTTGGCTCCGGTTGTGAAGGCTTAAGTGTTGAATGCATCAGAAGTGATAAAAGGAGAATTGCGAATTGAAAATAAAATAATACCATATAAATGAACCTTCAAGACTCTTATTGGTTGAGTGATATTTTGCTTGATTTTTAAGGATTAAATTAGATGATAATTCTATAGTGGGGATATTGAGAGTCTCCTGTTTTTCAAGAATACCAAAATCCTAGGGTTTTTGAACTGTTTGATTTACTGGTTAGAAAAAATATAAAACCACACTCTATAACAGATTTATGCAAGTTAGAAATATTTATAGTGATGTTTTTGAACTTGGTAGATGTACCAAGAAGATTCACATGTGTCTTGGTATGTTTCAAGATTGCTCGACATGAAAAAAAATGTTTTGAAGACCCTATAGAGGGGCCATGGTTTGTCTAAAAATGTACGGCCCAATGTTGGAAAACATGTTGAATATTATAGGTGGATAGAGTTCTATGCATGTGTTGTGCACTATTACTCAAACTATTCAGCTAGCCCACATAGTTGGTGTTCGAAGTAAGTACCTAAACACTATACACCGTAGGGATTGTGCATAGTTTAGAAAACGTGTCGTTTGTTCTGATTTTTTATTTTATTTAAATAAATTAAAAGATAAAAAGATAATTATTTAAATAAAATTATAGAGGGAATTATAATCAATAAAGATATTATTAATCATAAAAATAACAATAATATTTTATGTTTATTATTATCTTTATTATTATGAGTTTTATTTTAGTTTTAAGACAAAACTAAATGGAATTCCCTCCCTTTCCCCCTCCTGGTTTTGTGACTAGCCTTCCCCTTTCCTCATGAGACACAACACACCCATACCTCTCATATCCTCTTCGGCATGCCAATCTTCACAGTTTTCCATTGGATTTTATGCATGAATCATCAAGGTAAGGTGTCAAGCTCATTTTCCTTCCTCATGATGGCCGATTTTGGTCTCCCCATATCCTCTCTCAATTCTTCTGAAACCCTAGGGTTGGGATAATACCCAAATTTTTTTATTCTAGTATTATGAAATATGAATGGTCTCTCGGGTCGTGTTTCTGTATGTTACGATAAACACCATCAATGGTGAAGCTGTTCAGATCAAATTTGTTCACAAAAAATGGTTTAAGGAGATTTTTTCCTTCGTTCATCAATATCTCATAGTAAGTATTACATGGTTTTATCTATTATGAGTCCCTGTTAATTAATTTGAAATGTTTTGGTCCTTACCACATTAATTTTTTGTTCTTATTAATTTTTCTCATAGGTATTGAAATCTTCTGAGGGTGCACATGCATGTACACATGTATGAATATATATATATATATATATATATATCTTCCATGCATGTCATACCTCATTGAGTAGGGAACTTGTGCATTGGGTTAAGGAATATAAATGTATACATATAAAGTTGTGTGTGTTTAGGTGTGGAGTATTTACGGGTGGTATTTCATAAATATGTCAAGTTCCAAGTGTTTTCTGGTTCCTCCCCGAGGTAGGTTCCCTTTCAATGTCTTCCAATTTTTTAAATGCATTAATTAATTTCTTACAACATTTTTTTTATTTAAATTGATTTAGTGATGAATTTGTATTAAATACCTCTTAAATGTGAAATTAGTATGCTTCAATATTTAAATGCTAAATGTCATAAATTATTTTTATGATAATAAATATTATTGTTTTATAACAAAACCCCTCTAACAGAGGTGTGCTGCATTCAAGATAAAAATTAGAAATTAGAATTTTATGCTTTTCTGGATTATTTTAATGATATTTATTTATAACTTGATGTTACGTTTGAAATATGCAATTTTTATTACATGGGACATAATGGTATTAGAAAAATAAATTTTCCCTTTTTAAATTATTATATAAAAAGGAAATTTCTAAGTTATTATCCTAGCTTTTAGATGGTCATTACCCATGTACATTGTTTTTTCATAATTGTCGTCTTAGTGCTTTGACACGTTTGAGCCTATGTTCAGGTGTTCTTAGGCTTGATATTTATAAGGGTGAGATTTTCTTGATTAAATGGTTTGACATATCTTTTGAATTTCCTACTATAAAGAACCATGTATGATCACCACTTGACCAGCCTAAGTTAAGTGATTCAATGTGATAATTTAATTTTAAAAGGAACATAGAAAGTTTACTAAGTATATGGATTTTCCTTATTAAATGTAAAGGAATATTTAGTTTTATGTATATATAACATCATTTCATGTTCATGGAAGGTATTGGGGTGAATATTATTAATTGAACATAACTCACATCGTTTTAATTAAATGGTTTCTTACTACCTGACCTTGTCATACTAATGAAAGTAAAGGTTTGGTCCCAAAGGACTCACTTATTACTTATGACCTGATTAAACAGTTGCATGACCAATTAGCCTTGTCTCACTAATGAAAGGTAATTTCATGAAAAATATTAATTATATATATATTACAACATTAAAAATTCGGAATGGCCTTACTCAAGCTCACCTTGGATTCCTGAGAGAAAGCCTTGAGCACTCAAGGACCCCATTCTGAATTCAATGAAATGGAATTCTTAGGTTGATACCCACCTAGAACCTAGTCCTTTTATAACATTGGATTCCTAGTATGACACCGCAATATCCCTAATTTAGTACTAAATGATTCCTTGGATACACTCCTTGGATCCATCATTTATAAGTATGTTCCATGGTTAAACCCCATTGGGCACAGTCGTTACTTATCCCTGTTTTACCTTGGATGAACACCTTGGACTTGGTAGGCATTTTATTGTGGACTTACATGGACTATTCTCCTTGTATAACACTCTTACCCTTAGAAAGGATATATTTATTACTTATTTTTGACGCTTAAGGTCTCTGTTTCCAGGGTTATTAACTAGGAACTTCATTTTTAAATATCATTATAGGTTTCTTAGTTATATCATGTAACCATAACTATTTATAACATATAACTTATTTATAAACTGGTAACAATATAATGATGAACTGGTTACATGTTTAAATAGTAACCGAGGGATGAAGAAGTTACTTGGGTACCTAGTTACATTGTACTTCTTACATTAATTATGCATTCCTTCACACTATTTAATTTATATTGCATTATTAGGTCTGGGCTAGACAACATGGGTTCCAGCCTACTGAGATATATATATCTCACACCATTCTCAGATATACATGGTAGCCATGAAGAGATTATATTTTTAGGATCTAGATTTATTGTTGTACTTATTATACCAAGTATTTAGGATAAAATGACAGACATGAAGCTCATGATGCTCATAGAGATCACCCGTGGGAATTTTCTATCTTTTAATTATTATTTTATTGTATTGTAAAACATGCTATATTTTTTACATATTTTTGTCATATATAATTGTCATTTCATGCATTAATATATTATATAAACTAGAATTATCCATTTTTGTTCATTTATATAAGAAAATTTCTTTTACTGCATTGAAAATTATGTATTATAACTTCCTCTATTGACTGTTATTTATTTTATTAAACTGTTGTGCATCTATGATAAGAGGGTATATTCTCCCCACTATAATCTTTTGACACCCTTGCTACTAGTCAAAATCTATTTTTGTAAGGGATACATACTGGAGTCCATGTGACCCACCAGTTTTGTAGCCGATTTAGTCGTAAGCAGGGTCGGAATATTAAATGGTTAAAATATTTTATTCATTAATTATTTTTTAACTTTTTGTACTTTATTTTCTCACTTATTACATCTGACAGAATGATTTACTATGCAATAAAGGTATATCTAGGTTTGGTATTTCTACTTTGAAAATGGGTTTATTCTATATCCTTAGAAATATGGTTACACCTAACATATAAAATAGGAGAGGAAATTATGTCTCTTATAATTGTTTTGGTTTAATATATCCTCTTAAAATCATGGGATAGGTTTTCTCCTATAAAATTCTATGTTGTGTCAACCCCCAAATGGAATGAAACTTAGATTTAAACTCTAAATTTCTAGGGTAGTTTTTCCTCTGTAAAAGCGTGATCTTTTTTCTAAACCCATATAAGACAATGGAATTGGTTTGTGCCTCCATGTGTAAAAAATGAAGAGTTAATGAGTTTTCACTCTCTATTAAAATTAATATACTATAGTGGGTTTCATAGAGTAAATTGTTTTGTAAAGAGTATAGATAGAATCATTATGATTTGAACTAAAATTAAAATATGTTGTTTTCATATTTTACATTTTCTATTTTATTTCCACTCTCATTTATTTTATCTTAGTGATTTAATTGTTTATTACTTTAAGAAAATAGTTTTCACTCACTTAGTTTACACTCTTATTAAACTAAGAAGAAAAAAAATTCAACCCCTACTTTTCAATTAACATCAAATATCTGGTACCAAATAGTTGGTATCATAGGGTCTCTATTAGAATGATATTCTTAGTTAGATAAACTTCCTGATATCGAACAATTAGAATCAGAATAGGACCCTTTGAGGATAATTATGATTTCCCTTTATACGATACCTCATAATTAATATCTGAGGTTTTATATTTTTTTTATATAATTCTTTATTGGTTTATAATAATTGTGGTAAATCATTATCCTAGTCTTCAAAATGTCTTTAGGAATGATATTTTTCAGTGTTGGATGATTTTAAGAATAGTAGTGTTTGGAATATGACATTGCAACAACATTTCAATGATTGTACGTATACTCTATCGAAGATCTAGATAGTGGCTTATCTTAAGAGTATTGATATTCTATTTTTGAATATAATGATTAAATAATATGATTTACCTAAATTTAATCTAATTTTTTGAAATAAGGATATTTTATTAAATATGATCATAATTTTAAAGTCATGGGTATTCTATAATTTTCATTTTTTCGAAATATCTTTTAAATAATTTATATTTTCAGTAATGCTTATTATATTCTAAAACAGATTGAGAAAACTACCTTTGAAGAAGTGAATACCATTAAATTTGTTCCATTCTATTATAAGAAGTCTAGACACATTAAAAACGTGTTTACATCCATTAATTTGGGAAAATCATTTTTAGGATAGAAATATTAGTCAAGGTAATTCACATTAGAAATTTCATGCTTCCAATATTTTATTGCAACAGGAAGAGAGATAATATTTAACATGTTTTTCCAACAGTCAGTAATATGAGTAATTTTAATAAGAATGAATTGAAACATGTGACTACCTAGAAATATTTTGAGTGTTTATGAGATAAGGATAAAAGTCCCAAGGAAAAAGGTAGTGTAATATTTCCTGAAAAATATTCTAAAGAAACAATTTCACCTCCACATTAATGTTCAAGTGATATTGGTTCATATCTAAAAAATTTATGAATATGTATGTGATAAGTAATATTAAATATAGTGATTTCAGTTCTGATTTTAATAATTTTATTAATTCAATAAATGATAATATAAGTATTGATGATCTGTAAAAAAAATGATTCATATAAAGATGCTACAGAATAAATGATTTCTATAAATATACAAGTAAAATAAAAATATAAAATGGTTTATGAAAATAAAAGGATTATATAATTTAAATAAAAAAATTTACTATATATAATATGGTTTCATCTCTTGAAATTGGAAATTTGAGAGAGTCAATGATGATTTTGAAATGATGAAGCTTAAAGATGAAAATTATAGGATTAAAAACTTTAGTTCTATGAATAATGAAGATCATATAAGATATTTTAATTAATTATTGGATGATATGTATAATTCTGAGGGTAAATTTATAAATATTTACATTTAAACTGAAATAATTATAAAAAAAATCTTCTTCCACACATCAAAAAGTTGTGATGTTTTTGAACTTGTTCAAAAAAATGTGATGTTGAAAATGAATTAGATTAATATAGGATGTAAAATATTTATTTGTAAAATATAATATATAATCAAGTTTTCTAAAATTTAAATTTTGGGAAGACTATATATTTCACTAAATTTATTAATAAAAGGAATGAACTTAATTATGATTCTTTTATTCCTATTATGTTTAGAAATAATTTTTTGAAATTTATTTCTACTAGAATTTCATTAGTAAATTTCATTAAATTTGTATCATATGGTCATTATGATTGAAACATTATAATGATGTTAACTTAATCATTTGGCCACAAAATGTATTTCATGTCAATATATGATATTAGGTACAAAATATCAAATAAATATAATGTATGAGTTCATAAAGGTATGTATTCTACTTTAGGTAAAATTAACTCATTAATTATACTCAGGTAATATGTAATTTATGATTCATATTTTCACTATTCATAAAATTATATTAGTATCCCTATAATTTCAAAATAACGAGTATATTTTGTAATACTTTATATCATATTTAATTCTACCATATGTTTTATTTTTTCATGCACATTAATCTATTTATTATCATTATATAAATAGTAAATACGATATCATATTTATAAATTATATTTTACTTCTATAATAATATGATATGGATACTTTCAAAATATCCTTGAAAACCTTATAACAAGATTCTTGAATACTTGTAACATTGAATTGTGCCTTTTCTTACATTTTCATTTGATGAAATATAAACTCTTCTTATACTGTTCTAATAATGTTATTTTGACAGGAGAGCCTCATTTTAGGAGTTACCCTTCTTTTTAAACCGTATTAATGAATTTAAATGTGTTTAATTAAGATTTGTATTACCCATTTTATATGTTTTATAATTGAGGTAGAACTATTACTTGAACATTAAATTATTTTAATTCATATATAAAGAATTATTTGATTATGGAAAAGGAAAACTTATTTAAAATATAAAAGTTTCTGAATAAAAGTTTTATGAAATTTTAAAAATTATATGGAGGTTGGTTCTTAAAAAAATATTATTTAAATATGGAGATTTTGTGTGCTGATGTTTTCAAAATTTTATGCAGTTTTGGTATGTTTTAATTATGATATTTTCATGAAATAATTAAAAAATAGAAACTATTTTTCACAATGATAATTTTAATTTCTAAATATATTTTTTTATATGTCTATTTTAAAAATTTTCATTCACACTAAAAGATTTTAACATAATATTAATCAATTTAGTTTACATACATGTATATTTTATTATTGTCTCACTTGTTATTTCACCAAAAAAAATTGTACTATTTTTATCATAATATTTTGATATAATGTTGTAAGTTGATAATTAATATATGTTATTTAAATTTGAATGTTTATGAAAGTTATCAAATTAATTTTGTTTTATTAGTATGTTTATATTATCAATTTTTGGGTATTATTTTTTAAGAGAGAATTTTTGTATTGAAATATTATCATTTTTATTAATTTCAAAAAATGGGATAGGTTTTAATATTATATATGGTTCTATAATTAACAAAAGCGGGGATAATTTTAAGTGTCTTAATGAAAAACTTAATGTTTTTATAATTACAAATTATTATATAATGATTTGTTATATTTTATATAAATTAACTTGTTTTATTCAATTTAGAAAAAATATTAATTATGTTTTGATCAAGATATACCTTAAATTTATTATTATATAAATTAATATTTATTTATTTTGAATATCTTACGTATTTAATAATTTATTCTTTAAATTTATTATATCATGTTATTAAATGTTTAAACTTACTTTAGATGTAGTGTTTTGATTTGTTATAACATGTTCTTCATTTTTTTGTTTAGTTTTTGTGATAAATAAGTCATTCGGGACCTCATAATGTAAATTTTATATATTTTTTTATTTTTCACCATGTGTTCCTTTTGTAGATTTTGAATCCAATTAAAATACAAGTAGCTGATTGTGAATCCACATAATTGATTTCCTATATTGAATTTAATTATGTTGTTTGTTGATAATTTTTTTTACAAATCCGCATTTCATGATTAATGATATTTTTTAAAAATAACAACATAATCAACATTTAATTAGAATACATCAAAATATTAAGTGATCTTTATCTTGTTCAATATTTGGTTATAATTTTCTGCGTGTTATGAGACTGGAATCATAAATTATTTAGAATATTTTTTAACAGTATTTTGATGATATCATGATCAATAGATGTATAATTAATATGAATATGGATTTTATATATAGATAATGAAATTATTTAAATATAATTAAAATATACCCATAGTAAATTCTCCATTTTTGAAGTTTGTTATATGTTTAAATTGGGATTAGTCATTCTTTTTTTAAAATTTATATAATCCCTTATGTGAATTCGGCTATGTGATAAATTTTTATTACATGAGAAGTATATATTGGGATATTTTATATGTACACTATTGTACTATGTGAATAAATTTTTTACATATTGAAAAATGGTTACATGAATTTTCTTACATTAAATGGCTACGTATGGTCCCTTACATAAATTGGTTACATAAATTCATTACATCAATTTTTAGATATGAGATGAATTTTATTATGCGTTGAATTTACTATTTGATTAGCCTATGTTAATCTAAAATGTAAACCCCTAAAAAGATCCCCTATATGAAGTTTATTTGGTGGTTATTTCCATTTCTATAGGTTTTGAAAATATTAACAGTATACTCTATTTTATGTTATTTTTGACATTTACAATATGTTTATGTTTATTATAAACATTTTTTTATTGTTTTATGAATTATTGAATAAATTATTAATTATAAATAATAAATTAATACTAGTTTTATGTTTCTTAAGGATGAGTTAAATAAGATTCATATGAGATTATGCATGTATGGGTTTTCAAACCAAAAATTTAGAACTTGAGATTTTCAAATTTGAACTAGTTAAAATATGTTGTGTTTCTCTCAAATATATTTCTAGAGTTTATGAATTATTTTACTATTGATTATTAACTATGGTATTAATTGTTATAATTTTTTATTTTTATATAGTGTGTGTTTTATATAGTGTTAAGAGATATCTCAAAAAGTTATAAGTTTATATTTGAATTGTTTTGGAAATTGGTTCATTGGTATTGCATAAATTATGGGAGTATTGAATCATTTTTAATATAAAAATTTATTGATATATTCACTACTATATTAAATGTTTATTTATTATTATCATAAATTTAGGTGTACAACATGTTTTCCACTCTATAGTATAACAAAGAAAATTAAAATCGTCCTCAATGTTCCGATTTAAACACTAGAATTTATGAAAGAGTGGTGTTGTTTCAATAGTGAAGAAAATAACTATTATTATTTTATATATATAAATACCATGGAATATAGTATAGATTCAAGGTATGTGACTATACATTTAATCTTTTGGGATTCATATTTCATAACTGAGTGTTGGAGATTCATTGTTCATATTTTTCTAAAAGTAAAGTATTGGATGTCGAATATTCACTATTTCAACATCTTAGTGTTCCTAAACACTACCTAAATCAATCTCATAAATTATGTCAAAAATAACTCTCTAGTCAAATATCTTTAATTATATTATTGTGTTATAATTTTTTATATTTTATTGTCACTCATAGTGCATCTTACATAGGTCTATACTACCCTAATAAAAGATACACATGGATTTTTTATATGAACTATGAAGATCAGTGTTAGTTTGTAACATTAGAATATCGGGTTTCCCTTATCCTGTAAGAGACAATGTAAAGGATGTATCATGTAAGTCCATGTGTTTAGTTTATCCCTTAAAATATTGGGTTAGTTTTTCTTCTATAAACTATTGGTTCTGTATAAACCCAAAAAAAATCGGTTTGGATTGATCCTGTAAAAGTATAGGTTGGGGACTCATTTATAAAAGGTTGGGCTCTTTTATAATGCATAAAATTCAAGGGAATTGGGTTTATCCTCCATGATTAAAGAAGTTGATTCAATTTTTTCCACTCTCTTTAAAAATTAATATACTATATATGGTTTCATACACCAGGTTGGTGTTTGAAGTGTAGACGTAGGATCATTTAGATCTAAATTACTATAAAAATTTCTTGGGATCAACATTTAGTTTTCATTTATTTTCCTCTCTTATTTATTTTAGAAGTGTGGTTGTATGATTTTTTATTTGAACCATTCAATTCTCACTCATTAATTTTAAAATATAATTAATTTAAAAAAAAAAGATAATTCATCCACCTCACATTGTATGATTCTATATCCTCTCCAGGAACTAACAATAGGTATTCATGGGTGGATATTATAAGGATATTATCACTTAGGTAATATACTTGATCTAAAACAATTAGATTTAAAGTAGGACCCTTTGGGATAATTTTGTTTATCACTTTTATTCAAACTTGATAAATTATAATAGAGGTTATATATATTAATATATATTATTATTTATTTATTGTATATTAATTTTTATAACTTTTTATATCATCTTTTTTAATAAGAATAAAGGTAATATATTTTTCAATTATGTATTATTTGAGGAATAATTTTTGTTTTAATCTAACATTTCCACCACATTTCAATGGTAGTAAGTATACCTATTGTATGATTTTTAAGAGATCATATCTATAGATTTTTGATGTTCTATTTTGGAATATTTTTATTAAAGCATATGATTTACCTAAATCAGATCTAGCTTATTTGGAATAAGAATATGCAATTAAATATGTTATTAATTATAATTTCTTGAATATTCTATAATATTTATCTAATGGAAATAGTTTATTAAATATTTGTAATTCGAACATGGTTTATGAGACTGGGAATCATCGTGGGACAACATCCTTTTGAGAAATTAATCCAATAGAATCTGTTCTCTCTAATTATAGTAGTTCTGGACAAATTAGAAAGTGTGTTACAACCATAAAAAGGAAAAAATATCATTTTCTATAAAGTGTGGTCATTCAAACAAATTAACATTTGATATTATATTCTTCTAATATTATTTTTATATCCATAAGACTAGAGGAAAATTTAAACCAAATTTTTTGATGCCAAAAAATCTATAGAAGGCTAAGAATAAATAAAACATTTATGTAAGTAATTAGAATGATTCCAAATATTCATGAACAATGGACAAAAGTACAAAAGAAAATTTTATTGTTTCATTTATTGAAATATATTCTATGGTAACATTTTCAAATCCACAATTTTGTTCAAGGGATATTGGATCATGGGATAGAAAATATATAAATACATGTGTATATGTTATAAATAATATAGTGATTTTATTTATAATTAAAAATATTATTTGAATTTTATAAATTACGATCCATGTATTAAAGATCTGCTAGAAATGTGTGATTGAAATGAATAAAATATAAATGAAATGAATTGTATATATGTATATATCAAAGATAAATATAAAAGTATTAATGAAAAGATAAGGTTATTATCTACTAAATTGAAAAACATTTTTGAATATAATAATGTTTTATCTGTTGAAATTGAAAATTTAGGAAACTGAAATGTCAATTTTGATATACTGAAGCTTATGGATGAAAAATAAAGGATTAAATATTTTATTTTCAAGAGTAATAATGATTAATAATAAAAGTGTAATATAATATTATATTATATGTCTAATGTTGAGGATCAATGTAAGAATATTAGAAGTGAAAGTTAAATTCTTATAAATAAGGATTTTTCTACAGATGAAAAGGTTTATGATGACGTAGAATATGTTTAAATAGTAAATGAAAGACAAAAATGAGTAAGATAAAGTTATGAATGAACCTTTTTATTTGAAATATTGTGTAAAATGTTAATTTTGGAATGGATTATTATTTCAATACATTTAATAATAAATGGAATGAACATAGTTGTAAATCCTTTCTTCATATTATGTTTATCAATTATTTTTTAAAAGGAAAGTCTTATTGAATTTATTTATCTAGGTTCTACAATTTTTTTTTCTTATGTTAGTTATTATATGGATTTTACTTTGAATTATACTCAATCATTAGGTCAAAAAAGTAATTTCATGTCAATATTTGATTTCAAGGTCAGACTATCAAAACCATATACTTATTGGGTTCATAATGGTTTGTATTGTACTTTATATAATATTAATAAACTATTTATACCCAGGTAATATGTAACTTATTATTCTCATTTTCATAAAATATGAGATTATATTTTTATTCCTAGAATACCAATAAAATAATTTTAATCATGAATGTATTACATTATTTTCAATCCTACAATATCATCAGTTTTATAATGTAATTTAATCTGTTTAAAATGTTTATATGAGAAATAAATATATTATATTTTTTTATATTTTTTTACAGGTACGATATCATCTTTGTGTTGCATACATATTTTCCTTCAATACCTTATTATAGGTTTTGTGGCGACTTGTGACATTAAAGTACTTTTTTGTATTCACTATTGAAATAAAACACTTTTCAGATTTTTTTGGCATTATTATTTTGAAAGGAGTGAATTACAATAGGGGGACATAATCTTGATTTAAAAAAAATTAAATGTGTTAAAATAAAATTCCTATTAACTATATCATCTAACCTATAATTGAGATAGATATTTTCTAATAAATTTAAATTATATTAATTGATATATATATATATATATATAAATTTATTTGATTAATGGTGAAGAAAACTTATTTAAATCTCATAATTTCATTATTAAAAGTGTTCGGAACTTTTCAAAATTACCTAGAGTGGAGGTGTAATAAAAATATAAAAATTATTTTGAGTTTATGTGTGCTAAATTTTCAAAATTATTTTTATTTTAGGATAATATAAATGATCAGATTTGCATGAAATCTATAATACAATGAATTTTTTTTTCATTATAATCATTTTCATTGGTATAAATATTTTCATATTATGTTATATTTATATGAATTCACATACTAGATATATAATTTTAAATTAATTTATATGATTTTAATATTCATGAAAGTATGTTTTATAAAGGGTTGGTTTTATTATTTTTCATAAAAAAAATGTAAATTAATGATCATCATATAGTGTTAGAAGTTTTTATATTGAATCATTGATATATGTTTTTGAAATATGAATTTTTAAGAAATATGGGATATAAAATGTGTTTTATAAGTATGATTATATTTAAATGGTTTTAAATTTTCTGGGTTATTTTCAAAGAGGTAATATTCCAATTGAAACAATAAATTTTTAATAATTTCAATAAGGGGAGATATTTTGAAATTATACATGGATTTTTAATTTTTAAAAAGGTAGATAATTTTTAGAGGAAACTTGATTCACTTCATGTTTTGATAATTATAAAATATCATATCTTGGTTAATTATATTTTTTGTAACATTACTTGTTTTATTAAATTTAACATAAGTCTTAGTGAGGTGTTGATCGAGGTATGCCTTACCGAGATTCCTATATAACTTAATGTTTCTTTAGAATGTTTATCTTATATTATTATTAATGGATTATTAAGATTTATTATATCAATTTAGAATTTTTAAAAAAATATTATTATATTTTATGTTTTAATTTGTTATTGGATGTTATAAAAGTTGTATATTGAGTTCCTTTGAAACTAATTCATTATGAACCTTAAAATAACATTTTTATATGATTTTATAATTATTAATATATAGAACCTTTTCAAACCACATATACAATTCAAAATTCACATTACCGATTTTAAATTTATGTATTTTATTTCTTATTTTTTTTTACCTTTTTTATTTTGGTAATAAATTTTGGCTAAATTAATCTACATTAAGTAAATCGTGATACATTTTAAATATAAAAAATTATCAACATTTCATTATGAATATATGAATATATTAAATTAAATCTATAATTTCCAAAATTTGGTTATAATTTATTACTTTTTTTTAGTATGAAATCCATAGTTTTTCATAATAGTTTTCCACTTTATTTTTATTATATCTTGAGATATAGAATTTATATTAATATCAATTTTAATTTTATAAAATTAAATTGAAATTTTATATAACAATAAAATTGGAAACAATTTTAATTATAATATTTAGATTGTTTATTTTAGGTCTGAAATTGTGTGAGCTGTTATATTTTTAAAAAATTTTGAACCCCTTATCTAAATTATGTTGCATAAGAAAATGTTACTCTGTGAGATATCAGTACATTGATGTTTATTAAAATGAAAAGTTTTACTATGTGAATAAATTGGACCCATAGTGAAAAATGGTTATGTGAATTTATATACATGAAATTTCTACATAAAGTCCCTTATGACAATTGGTTATGTAAATTCCCTTATATCAATTTTTTTATATGTGATGAATTTTCTTATTTTTTTAATCTATTATATGACTCACCTAAGTGATTTTATTATGTGAATCCACTATATCAGTACCCTATCTGTATTTTCTTATGTAGTTAGTTGTATTTATTCAGTTTCCTTTAAAAATAGAAAATATTTTTTGTTTTTTGTATTCATTAAATTTCAAATTTTTATATGTTTACTATAAATATATTTAGTGTTTTATTCATTATATAATTAATTATTAATTATAAAGAAGCTATGAAAACCTATTTTATTGTTTTAATTATTAATTAACTAAGATTCATATGAGATTATTCATGTATGGATATTGAAACTAAATTTTTTGGAACATGATATGTTCACATTCAAACCTGTTGGAATATGGTGAATTTCTCTCAAACATTTTTCATTGAGTTTTTAAGGATATTAATACTCATTATTAACAACTATATTAATTTTTCTTTCTAGATTTTTTTTAAATTTTTATATAGCTTTTTTTAATGTTGACAGAGTACTCAAAAAGAGAATGGTTTATGTTAGAATTGTTTTATAAAATCTAGATTTATTATAACATAAATTATGGGATTATTACAACTTATTAATTATTAGTATTTTCAGATATATTCACTATTATAATAATTACATATTTTTTATAATAAATTATATTTCATAGTGTGTATTTCATATTACAATATATCAAATCATAATGAAATCTACCTCTATGTGAAGATTTTGATGATATAATTTATGAAAGAGTATAATTATTTCACAAGTGGAGGAAATAGATTTAATATTTTCTATATAAAAAGAACATGAAATGTAGTGTACAGATAAGATACATGACTCTTATTTTACTCCTTCATACTGTAAATCTTACAATTGAGACGTAAATCTTCATTTTTCATTTTCATATAAAAGTATACAGCAATATTGTTGAGCTTCACAATTTCAACATCTTGATGATTCTATGAATATTATAATTCATTTTCAATAATTTTCATCCAAAACCATTCATTATGATAGCCTATTTTTTTATTTCATTTTACTATTATTGTTTGTATTGTATTGTATCACTTAGTGTATCTTGTATAAGGTTAATCTACCCTAGAAATGGTTCTTCTGGGTTTATCTTGTCCCCTTATAAGATTAAGTTTATTATATCCCATTATTAGTCCATTTTCCACTTAAAACACAAAATATAAGATGAATGGACTTCTCATTTATGTGTATTTGTTTACTGTGTCCCCTTAAAATATTAGGGTTCCTCTTCTCTGAAGAAATTACGAGTTATGACTAAACCTGAAAAAAGACAAAGATGCTAGGATTGAGCCCTTCAAATTCTAGGTTTTGTCTCCTCTAGTAAAAGGATTGGGTTTTTTATGATTTTTTAAAAGAAAAAATAAGTCGGTTGAGACTCTATGTGTGAAAATGAAGATTCCTATAGTTTTCACTCTCCTTCAAAAGTTATATACTATAGTGGGTTACATAAACCATATATGCCTATAAATACTATATGTAGGATCATTTAGATCCAAAATACTATACAAATATCTTATGATCATATTTCCATTTTTTAATTTCCTTATATCTCTCATTTCATATATTTGTGTGCTTGAATTGTTTATTATTTGAGTCGAACACATTCTGAACACTATGTTTATAATCTAATTTTTTTTAAAGAAAATACACACACCCTGTTTCCATTAACATCAACTCTTTGGGACATGATAAACATCACCCTTACCAGGGTTGAAGGAAATGTCCAATTCAAAAAAAAATGTTACATCACTCATTGTCCATTGAAAAGGTTCAAATATATTAGAGGGAATATATAACTCAATATTTTTTTCAATGTAGATGGTATTTCTGTCACTAAAAACATTCTAAAAATACTTAATAGAATGAATCAGAACAATGAGTTTAAGATCATGTGTTTGATAATTCTTCTCAAGATTCCTAAAGTGGCAGGAAGAATAATACAAAACATGATCACCTTACATAATATAGACTCCCAAACCTAAACCTAATGCATCATAGAAGACAAAATTTCGTTCAAGTGTTTAATAAGTATAAAAAATTAGTTGATGGAAACTAATTCATTACTTTATCAATGAAATACTTCAATTTCTGATCTCATACAAACATTACTCCCATACAAGTAATAGTTCTCATAGGAGTATCCATATTATAAAAAAATTTAAAAAAATGATAATATTCTTCACATATTGATAATTTATGAATATACAATATAGTTTGGGGATCCTCATAAGTTATATTAGTTTTTACCTTCTCAGGATCAATTGAAATAGTATGTTTAAAAACCCCTAGTCCAACTAATTTTACTTTACAAATCCATAAGTTTCATCTATAAATATTAGCATAAATTTTATCATTTATCAAAATATCTAGAACTTTTCTCAAATTATATATGAGTTCCTCCCGATTCATAGAGTAAAAAATATGAGTACTAAAAATACCTCCATAGAATAATTGTGGTACTCATGAGAAATCATATTCATCAATTCCATAAACATTGTACAAGAATTACTTAGATCAAATGGCATTAAAAGGTACTCATAATGGTTATAACTGCTCCTAAATGCAGTCATATGGTTATGATACTTTCCAATACTATGACAATGATAATTTAAATTGCTATCAATATTTGGGAAAAAATATCATTTCAACTGGTCAACCAAAACATTAATTCATAAAAATTGATTTTTGTTCTAGTTCATGACCCAATTGAGATTTATATATTCAACAAAAAGGTAAAGGGATGTGTAAAAATAATAATATTTATGTCTTATATATATCCTTATATAATTATTATTAATGTATTTTACTGTAATAATAATTCTAGAAAAATAAAATTTCCATTTTTTGAATGTTATAAAAATATATTACAAAACACTTACTATGAAAACATATAGACACACCAAAAATACTATTTAAATTCATTACATATATTTAATAAATATAGACTAGTACAAATATTAAGTATAAATGGATATAAATATATAATAATTATAAAATCACTAATAGAAATACCATTTGTTTGAATTCCCACATAATGATCCCCAACCAAAAATATCATAAAAAGGAAGAGAAGCGTTGTGAAAATGTCAAACATTATCATGGAATGTGTCAAAACTGAAATCGATGTACTGAATGATGAGGTAAAAGTTTATGTGTATTTATAGGGAAATGTTTATTTTTACATTATTATTGTTATCCAATAAAGATGATGTAAATTATTTCTATTATTAAATAACATAGTTGGTCGTTATTATTGATGTTCATATAGATTCGATTGGTTTTCTATTATGATTTTATTATAATAAAATAAAAATTGGTTTATTTTTTGAGACTATATACATCCATCAAAATTATATTTTTATTCCAAAAGAGATTATAGTAAGAAACTAACTAATTTGGTCTAAAATAATGCAAGTCGAGGGAATCCCTTCTAACTAAAATCACGCCCTCCAGATTCAGGCTGTTATTAGTGAGAAAAGAAATACTAATAGAGTTACAGCCCGCCAAAGAGGCCAGATGATCTGCCGCCCTATTACCCCCACACCAACTATGAGATACATGTATGTGGTCTCCTAGAAGAACTCGTCAATTGCGAACAACATATTCAATATCCCCAGGAAAATAACCTCTAACGAGTAGGGAATCATGAAGAATCTTAGAGTTGGTCTCCACCTAGTGATGTCAAAGTTATTCTACATGCAAAGGGTGAGCCCATTGAGCATAATGTTATCCTCAGCATGAAAAGAGGTTCCATATATATAGAATGAAGAGTAGGCTAGAACAACATTACCCCCCCCCCCTCAGACCACAAAAAACTCCCTCTCTAGTCATGGCGCCCATCATACATGACCCATCAAAATCTAGTTTCATGCCTCTGATGGGAGGATACCAGAAATATAATGCCATGACCCCAGTTACCCAGAGTCTGTGTATTATTTTAATACATTGGCATGATTAGAAGGAATCAAGTCCTGAAAGACAGATCATTTTGGCATTCTTGGAAAATAGATTACATACATGGACAATACATTACACTTTATAGAATAAAACACAACATAAATTATCCTTTGAGAAAGCCATTAATCCCCAAGATTAACCATTCTTATCAATAATAATACACTTCTTGGAATCCTGAGAAAATTAAAACATAGAAAGGAGTGAGCTCAGATGCTCAGAAAGGATAAAAATAAAGTGGAAATCTTCATAAATAAGCATAGACATTTAAGGAAATGTATAAGACTAAAACAAAAGCCTTTTTAAACTTAAACTTCAACATAATATGGAAAATATACAATAAAATAATTTTATTTAATTATTCATGTGGATATTCTACTAGTCGAATAATCACATTAAATATCAAGAGACACTTTCATAATGATGGAATGCATAATTCCAGACAATCATAACCACATAATTACGGCCTTGTGCCATGACTACAAATAAGATTTTGTCAATTCCTTGTGCTAAGACACTAGTTTGTCTCATGATACATACTGATGCATTGAGGAGCTATAACAAAAACATTCGTATTAAATATGGCATACGAAATGTCAATTATTTACCCATAAACCATGAAAGGTATAAAAATAACTCATCCACAGTCAAACATATCACAAAACATTGAATACAATACAAAATATTTGTATCATAATAAATCAACTTCAAATAAGTTTAAAATCCATTAAAGGATTTTGACATACATTAAAATGATTTTTAAAACCCTTTGAGATAACTATCCATTTTTCAGGAAAACATTAAAAATTCAAAATATTTAGAAAGGAAGACATTTGAATACATTTTTGAATCAAAGTTTCCCATACCATTTTGAAGCTTTTGAAAGTAATTAAAATTTTGAAACATTTAGGTCCATTTAAATAAATCATTAAAACCATTTTGAAAACATGGAAATTAATGAGAATAGTTTAGAAGAATAAATCTTTAAAACATTTAAAATGATATATTAGTAAAAAGTACCTTAAAATAATTCCTTTGAAAACTATTTTATGAAACATGGACATGGATAATAAATATTTTCTAGTAGATACTTACGTAAAAACAACCTCGGATAATAAAGAGATTGTGAAATTAACCCTTACCAATTTTGTATCTTACGAAACATACACCCTATGAAAGAAGTATCATACAATGAATATGTAAATTCACATAAATTAAAGTGTATTACACAAAGAATACAATTATGGGAATTAAATACACCACACAAAAGGTAATAGTTGCAATATGGCATTAATCTCACCGGAATAAGGAGTTTGATGAAAACACCTTACCTTGCACTTTCTTTTAGTCGAGGGTACGTTTTACATCATGTATGAAGATTGTAGTATGTTATTAAAGTATAATAGAACCATATTATTATTTATGATATCATACATGATTCATTAATGACTTTATAATACCCATTTAATAATAATTTCCGTGATAAATTAACATTTCAGGTAATAATCGCTTTCTTTATCGTACGTGTTTTAACTTTTTACTCTTGATTGTATCACATAGACCACGATTTAAATACTTCTAGAATATAAAACATGATTTATATATCATATATATTTTGATTAAAAATAATTATAATAGATATATATATGAAATGAAAAACACCATTTATGGAGACGGTAGTCCGTACATATGCATAAACGTTGTTTCCATTTTCATATCATATTGAATGGAAATAAGTGAATAAGATATATGTAAGTACGTATATATATAAATATATTTATTTACAAAAGCATTATTATGTCATATATTACATACTTATTAGTA
Organism: Viscum album; assembly: GCA_963277665.1. NCBI lineage: Eukaryota > Viridiplantae > Streptophyta > Magnoliopsida > Santalales > Viscaceae > Viscum > Viscum album. The sequence continues at coordinate 1,751,325,104 of OY728126.1, forward strand.
ATATATATTTTTATAATCGTCGATGAATGGTGATTGTGGAAATGAATGTCATCCCGTCGTGGAGACGGTAATCTGTACGTACGCATGAGCGACAAAATTATTTCCTTAAAGGTGTGGAATTGGATGGTATATTAATTATACCAAAACATTATCATGTAATTTTAATTATTTATATACATATTAATCATCATTACATCCTTCCATATAACATAGGTTTGAATAACAAATTACACCACAACGTGGAGACGGTAAGTCGTACGTACACACACATGGTGACATTATAATTCATAAGATGGGTAGAATAATGAATATAGTTGTGATATATTCATAAAAAATAAATGTATACAGAATATATGTTATTTATTATTTTATAATGGAAACAACAAAGATAGAGTAAGTGGAAGAATAAGAGAACATGAAAGAGGGTGGTGAAATCATTACCTCTTCTTCGGGATCATCCTTTTCATTTGATCAAAAATGGATACATAAGTTGGATTTTTGACCCAAGGAAAGACACTAAGATGAAGGTAGGATAGTTGGTAGGATATTTGGGTAGGGTTTGGCCGAGCCAAATGGCTTTGGAGGTGTAATTTTGAGAGGAGGGGAAGTGACCTTTTATAAGAGGGGTGAGGGTCACTTTAAGAAAAGATTAAAGTATTAATTTATTATACAATCATATTCATTTTATAATGGTTCCAAATGAATTTATTTCGAGCCTTAGGTGGTTGTGGGTCGAAAGCCTCTCAACCAATAGGTTTTAGACAAGTTTAGGTTACCATTTTAACCTTATCATTTAGATTTAACACTTAGTTAAATAGTTTATCTTTTACCGTGTCTTCTTGTATTATTACTCTATATGGTTAATAAACATACTATTAACATCCAAGAGAACCTAAAGTGGCACATTAATTACATATATAATATTATATAATCCCTTTGGATGAACCTTACATTTTTAATTTTATTATATAAACCAATAATATTGTATTTGTTTTAAATATTAATTTAAGTCAATTTTGACACTATTTGGTATTTTGTTTTTCTGAAAGTCGTAACAACTTGTTTACTTCTAACAAGATATATTTAATCATCCCTAAAATATCATATTCACCTAGAAAATTTTTGTATGTCATAAAAACCTTGAAATTATATTTATTATAACAATAATACCGTTTATTTGATTCTTTCATTAATAAGGTAATTATTGCATCATCGTTGTGTCATAAATAAATTTTATTATTTAATGTCTAAAAATTATAAAAAAAATACCATGATGTAGTAAATATTTTTATATTTCCAAATAATATTTATAGTCCAATATATTACTTATATAAAACCATATGAAAATTAATTACTAAAATATTTTTGTTTATGTCAATTTTGTCTTTACATTAAATTAATTAATCTAAAGTGTCATTATCATTCACAAGTGGCTCCATGGGGTCCCCAAATCTAACCAAGGATGTAAATGGTCAGAAATTACTCATACAATAAGGATAGGACATGTGTGAATGTAATTTTGAATTATTACACTATTCTTTTTACCTTGAATCACCCTATTTACCTTTAACCGCGGTAAATAAAAGTCAAAAGTTACTATTTACCAAAAATTATTTTCATCTTATTGAACCAAATTTTACCGACTGAGTTTAACCATGTCTCTCGAATTTTTGAAATTCCACTCACATATGTGGTAAAATTATGTTCTATATGAATTTTCAAATTCTCCAAGAAGGTGGGTAAAAGACGGTAAAAAGGTCAATAATCTTTTTATATATCTAAAATTATTATAAACTGAATCCAATGAATTACATTGAATTGATATAGGTATTTTGTATATTTTTTGAACTAATATAAATTTAAATAAAATAAATAATTATTTAAATATAAAGTCTATTTTAAACAATAAATCATTGTTTTTCACTATTCATCAAAAATTGAAAGTTTCCAGAAAAATTCCCAAAATTCACCCTCAGATAATTTCAATATTCTAAATCCAAAAATGATGCCTATTTTACCAAATTAAAAACATAGATGTTTCATTTATTAATTTAAAATTAATTACCATTGTCAAAACCAAAAGGCGTATTTTTAAGAATTAATAATTTTCAAAAGATTGACACTTGTTGATGTCTAATTTCAATGTAGAATTACTTACAATGACCAAAATTGGAATAAATGGTAAAAATATAATCTATTTAAACTTACAAACCATTAAAATGTATTATTTAACACTATAAATTATTTTGATTAAAATGTTTTTTTCAGTTAAAATATAGTATTTTTCACTATTCACCCAAATATGAATGTTATCAGAAAAACACCAAAAATTTCATGAATCTAAATTAATATGTCAAAATTCTAAATAAAAAGTTTATTTTTTCAAATTTAATATATAAGGGTTTCAAATATTGGATTTAAAAAGGGTTCTCCATTAAAAGGCGGTAAAATTGCATTTTTTGAAAATTACTTCTTTTCTCTGAAAAAAAATTTATTTGCTCTTAAATTATGTCTATGAAACTCATAATATGTATTATAAAATTATAATAATTATATACAGTTCAAAATTCATTTAATACTATTCATAACTGCTTTTGAACGGCTAGTTTGGTAAGTCGTGGTGTGCTTGAACTCAGTGTTGCATGTAGTACAAGTTATTGAATTACTTTGAAAAAATAACATACTATGAAATCTTGGGGTGTTACATTATTCCCTCTTTCAATAAATTGTGTCCTCGCAATTTGAAATTGATCTTTGAAAATAAAAAGTTGAAAATAGAAAATAACTTTGTTGGAAAACCGACATCGGAAATTGGGTAATAAAATTGAGTCTTAATAATAGGAAAAGGGGAATGAAAAAGTCACCACCAAATTATGATCTCGATTAGGAGAACATTAGTGGAAATTAGAGACACATAATTGGGGAAATAATGTAAATATTTATAGGGAGTGATTGAGGTCATCAGTCATAGAACATTGTATAATTGAGGGCCACAAATCCATCAATCTATGAAGATTTAAAATATCATCGGTTCAACAAAACTAAGGTATTAGGATAACACATATTTAGTTTTAAGATGCCTTACCTAAAGTTTAAGAATTTATTTTTTCATATAATAAGAGAAGAAATATATATATATATATATATATATATATATTTACTTGACAAGTAGACTTTCATCCTTCAAATAATTCCTACAATAAACTCATCTTTCACTCCAAATGTTTTCAAAACAAAAATAAATTATATTTACCTAAATAATATAGGTTCCAAAAATAATTAATTTATAATTTATTTTTCAGACTATTTAAAAAAACTGAATTATGGAAACCAGTACATCACGTAGTTCCGTCGTAGGTGATGCACCTTGGTCACTCTTCGGTTGTGGGTTCAAGTATCGCGGCCTTGCCTGACACGACTAGTTGTCGCCCGACCTCTAGGTTGTACTTTTTATAACAATATAAAAATATCCTTAACAATAGTATCAACTTTCAAAATTAATCAATTCCAACCTTTAGACTTATCCGAAATACTTATATCCAAACTCTCAGTCCAAAATTTATAAAGAAGTTAAACACAGAAAGGATTGGTTTTCCATGTAATAACATGTGAACACCTTCATCATGTATTATTTTAAAACATGGTAACATCCTGAATTACCATAACTCCTTATTGATTATATTCATACTCCCTTATTCCTTGTAGAATACTGGATATACTTCTTCTATCCAAAAAATTTAGTAAACTCCCACAATGATGGAATATACAAATCAATAGTTTCAAGGAAGTCAAGAATATCCAATAAAATTTATCCAAATCAACCATCTATTATTCCAAACTCACTACCACATTATCATTCCAATATAAAGGATTACCATTCCATCAGCCATTTATTTTCCAAAAATCATAGATTACTATTAAGTCATTTTTATTAGAACCATATAATCTCAAATCCTCAATAAAATAGTATTGCAGTACAATCTTTATTTATCTCCATAATTCATGTAACTAGTATACTGTTGATACGACACTTAGATGAAATAATTCTATAATAACAATATTAGAACACTAGTCATTCCTCTTGATCTGAGGTTTTATCATAACTTAGATATTATCCAATAACATCATTTGTGGTATACTCTTATGAATGGGACATTGATTCACTTAGTGTCTCAATGCCTTGCAGATGAAGCATTTTATATTTGAAAAAAAATTCTTACCCTTGAAATCACGTACTTGGTGTCCTTTTTCTCCACACTTATAACAAACTCTCATTCCCTTCAAGCATTTACCAAGGTGATTCATTCCACATTTATCACATATTGGAAAATCATTCTTTTCCCTCTTCCCTTTATCCATATTTCCCTCTTTCACTCTTTTCTTCTCTTGCTTCACTTCAAAGCCATAGGACTCAATGAATTAATTACATATCTTATTAACACATGATATTATTTCTTCATATGTTGAGAATACATGGTAGACTATTTCCTTTATTAATTTTTTCTTAATACTATGAAATATATGATCCTTCTTACTCTTTGGATCATACGTTTTTCTAGAGTTCGCATTCCTTCTACTGGGCGCCATTTCTATATAATAGCATACACTAGGTCAGTTTATGAACTACCATGAAAAATTCCAAACATGTAAAATACCTAACATAAATTGAACATTTTATAGATATAATCCATAAAAATATTTTCTTTGAGGAGATATATCCTCGTAAATCCTTCTTAATGATTTGTAAAGAAAATGAGAATTATCCAAATCATATCCCCCGGGAGTGTCGTAACCAAGAGTGCAGCAAGGCCCGTTGTCGTGCACCAGTTCCCGTTTGAGTCTATCTCAAAGCGGTGTTTTTGGGTTTTACCCCTAGGTACATCTGTGCTAGAGAAACCTCTACCTGCTCGTATATAGACAGGGATGTATTTTCTTGGAAAACTCAAAAAATCTCTACATTACCAAAATTCTTGGAAGTTCTTATATACTAATCCTCAAATTCTATCTTATGGTAATGTTCTATAATAAAAGTTTATCTAAATAAAGTTTCCAAGGTTATTTATAAACTTCCTCTGATACCAACTATAATGCCCTGACCCCAGTTACCCAGAGTCAGTGCATTATTTTAATACATTGGCATGATTACAGGGAATCAAGTCCCAAAAGACCAATCAGTTTACCATTCATGGAAAATATATTACATATAATGGAAGTTAAATTACACTTTATAAATTAAAACACAACATAAATGATCCTTTCAGAAAGGCAATAATCCCCAACCCTAACCCTGATTGTCAATCATAATACACTTCTTGAAATCCTGAGAAAATTAAAATATAGAAAGGGGTGATCTCAGATGCTCAGTAAGGATAACAATATAGTGTAAACCTTCATAAATAAGCACAAAAATTTAAGGCAATGTATAATACTAAAAAAAAATCATTTTTAAACTTAAAATTTAGCATAATATGGAAAAGATATTATAAAATAATTCCATTTACTTATTCAGATGGATATTCTACTAGTCAAATATCACATTAAATATCAATATCCACTTTCATAATGATGGAATGCATAATTCCAGACTATCATAACCACATATTCAAGGCCCTGTGCCAAGATTACAAATAATATTTTTTCAAGGCCTTGTGAAAAGACACTAGTTTGTCTCATGAGACCTAACGATCCATCTAGGAGCTATAGTGGGCTCCACTCATCACTTACTAAGTCCAATGCATTCCTCATATGAAAGGGTTTATACATAACATAAACATTCGTATTAAAATTGGCATATGAAATTTCAATTATTTACCCATAAACCATGAATGGTATAAAAATAACACATCCACAGTCAAACATATCACAAAACCTTGAATACAATACAAATGATTTGTATCATAATAAATCAACATCAAACAAGTTTAAAATCAATTAAAATACTTTTACATAGATGAAAATGATTTGTAAAACCCTTTGAGAGAAATATCTCTTTTTCATGAGAACATTTAAAAGTCACACAATTTTGAAAGGAATACATTTAAATAAATTTTTGAATCAAAGTTTCCTATACCACTTTGAAACTTTTGAAAGTAATTAACATTTTAAAACATTCATGCCCATTTAAAAAATCCTTAAAACCATTTTGAAAACCTGGACATTAATGAGAATGGTTTAGAAGAATAAATCTTTAAAACATTTAAAATGATGTTTTAGTAAAAATTACCTTAAAATAATCCCTTTTAAATCTATTTTATGAATCATGGACTTGGATAATAAATATTTCCCAGTAGATACTTACGTAAAAACAACCTCTAATAATAAAGAGATTGTGAAATTAACCCTTACCAATTTGGTAACTTACGAAAAATACACCCTATGAAAGAAGTATCATACAATTAATATGTAAATACACATAAATTAAATTTTATTACAGAAATAATAAAATTATGGGTAGTACATACACCACACAAAAGGTAATAGTGGAAATATGGAATGAATCTCACGGGAATAAGAAGTTAGATGAAAACCCCTTACCTTCAACTTTCTTTTAGTCGAGGGTACGTTTTACCTCCTGTATGAAGATAGTACTATGTTATTAAAGTATATCAGAACCATATTATTATTTATGATAACATACATGATTCATTAATGAATTTATAATACCCATTTAATAATAATTCCCATGTTAAATTAACATTTCGGGTAATAATCGCTTTCTTTGTCGTTCGTGTTTTAACTTGTTACTCTTGATTGTATCACTTAGAAAATGATTTAAATAATTCCATAATTTAAAACAGGATTTATATATAATATATATTTAGAGTATAAATATGTCTAATATACATATATATGAAATGAAAAACGTCGTTTATGGAGATGGTAGTCTGTACGTATGCATAAACGTTGTTTCCGTTTTCATATCTTATTGAATGGAACTAAGTGAATAAGATATATGTAAATAAATATATATAAATATATATATCTCTAGTAGAATTATTATTTCATATATTACATACTTATTAGTAATATATATATTTTTATAATCGTCGATGAATGGTGATCGTGGAAATGAATCTCATTGCGTCCTGGAGACGCTAATCCGTACGTACGCACGAGAAACAATATCATTTACATAAAGGTGTGGAATTAGAGGGTATATTAATTTTATAGAGTCATTATCATGTTATTTTCATTATTTATATACATATTAATCATCATTATATTCATCCACATAACATAGTGTTGAATAAGAAATTACCCCACAACATGAAGACGGTAAGTCGTACGTACGCACACATGGTGACATTGTCATTGCTATGATGGGAAGTATAATTAATATAGTTGTGACAAATTTAAAATAACATCACTTTATATAGAAGATACTGAAGTTATTATTTTATAATGGAAACAGCAAAGATAGAGTATGTGGATGAATAAGAGAACTTGAAAGAGGGTGGTGAAATCATTAGCTCTTCTTCGAGTTCTTCCGTTTGATTTGATAAAAAGGGATCCTTAAGCTGGATTTCTGACCAAAGGAAGGCCTCTAAGTTTAAGGTATGATAGTTGGGAGGATATTTGGGCATGGTTCGGATGATCCAAATGGCTATGGAGGTGTGATTTTGAGAGAAGGGAAGTTCCCTTTTATAAGAGGGGTGAGGGTCACTTTAGGAAAAGATTAAAGTATTGATTTATTATACAATCATATTCGGTGTATAATGCTTAAAAATTAATTTATTTCGAGTCTTAGGTGGTTATGGGTCGAAATAATCTCAACCAATAGGTTTTAGACAAATTTAGGTTACCATTTTAACCTTATCATTTAGATTTAACTCTTAGTTAAATAGTTTATCTATTACCGTGTCTTTTTGTATTCTTACTCTATATGGTTAATAAAATTACTCTAAACATCCAAGAGAACCTCAAGAGGCTCATTAATGACATATATATTATTATATAAGCCCTTTTCTAAATCATTCATTTTTAGAAATATTATATCAACCACTAATATAGTATTTGTTTTAAACATTACTTTAAGACAATTTTGACACTATTTGGTATTTTGTTTTTTTGAAAGTAATCAAAACTTTTTTACTTAAAAAAAAGATACATTGAATCATACCTAACATGTCATATTCACCTAGAAAATTATTGGATTTCATAAAAACATTGAAATTATATTTATTTTAATATTTATATTACCATTTATTTGATTCTTTCATTAATAAGGTAATTACTGAATCATCATTGTGTCATAAATAAATTTAATTATTTAATGTCTAAAAATTATAAAAAAATATCATGATGTAGGAAAGATTTTTATCTTTCCAAATAATATTTATAGTAAAAAAAATTACTTATATAACACCATATAAAAATTAATTACTAAAAGATTTTTGTTTATTTCAATTTTGTATTTACATTAAATTAATTAATCTAAAGTATCATTATCATTCACAAGTGGCTCCATGGGGTCCGAAAATCGACCCAAGGATGATAATGGTCGTACATTACTCATCCAATAAAGATAGGACATGTGTGAAGGTAATTTTGAATTATTACAATATTCTTTTTACCTTGAATTACTCTATTTACCTTTAACCGTAGTAAATAAAAGTCAAAAGTTACTATTCACAAAAAATTATTTTCATCTTATTGAACCACATTTAACATACTGAGGTTAATTTTGTCTCTTGTATTTTTGAAATTCCACTGAGAGAAACGGTAAAATTATGTTTTATGTGAATTCAAAAATTCTCCTAGGAGGTGGGTAAAAGACGGTGAAACGTTCAATAAAATTTTTATATATCTAAAATTATTATAAATTGACTCCAATTACTTACATTGAATTTATATAGTTATTATATATCTATTTTGACCTAAAATAAATTTAAAAAAAATTAAATAATTATTTACATAAAAAGCCAGTTTTAAACAATAACTTAGTGTTTTTCACTATTCATCAAAAAATTTAATGTTTTCAGAAAAATACCAAAAGTCCACCCGAGGCTAATTTTGATATTCGTAATCCAAAAATGAGGTATATTTTACCAAATTAAAAACATAGAAGTTGCATTTATTAATTTAAAATTACTTCCTGTTGTTAAAACCAAAAGGCGTATTTTTAAGAAATAATTATTATCAAATGATTGACCCTTGTTTTTCTCTAATTTCAATGTAAAATTATTTACAATGAACAAAATTGGATTAAATGGTAAAAAAATAATCTATTTAAACTTCCAAACCATTAAAATTTATAATTTAACACAATAAATTATTTTGATTAAAAAAGTTGTTTTCAGTTAAAATATAATATTTTTTACTATTCACCCAAATATGAATGTTATCAGAAAAACACCAAAAATTTGTTGAAACTAAATTATTATGTACCGATTCTAAATAAGAAGTTTATTTTTTCAAATTGAATATATAAAATTTCCAAATATTGTATTTAAAAAGGGTTCTCCATTTAAAGGCGGTAAAATTGCATTTTTTTAAAAATACTTCTTTTATTTGAAAAAAAATGTATTTGTTCTTAAATCATGTCTATGAAACTCATAATATGGATTCTAAAATTAAATGGATTATATAAAGTTAAAAATTCAGTTAATAATATTCATAACCGCTTTTTAACGGCTTGTTTGGTAAGTCGTGGTGCGCTTGAACTTATTGTTGTGTGTAGTGCAAGTTATTGAATTAATTTGTAGAAATAACGTACTATGAAATCTTGGGGTGTTACAAGAAAACCCACATCCCCTGCAAGTGGTCGAGAGAGGAAGATGAGGTCGAGTCCCTATCCTGGAGAAACCTTAATGATGGAGCCCCCTTCCAGTTCGAGTTGAGAGAAACCAAATTTCCCAGCAGAAACGAGGTCCTCATGATGATGGACTACAATGAAGGAGTTTGGCCCTCGAATCATTCATAATTCTTGGTTTTCCACTAACTCCAACAACTTACATTAAAAATCACTATCTGAGCTAGAAGTTCTATACCAGAATATGTCGTTCCCAGAAACCATTGGACCAAAAAAAGAGTATCCATGAGATCTTGCAAGGAAAATGTTGTTAGGCCACCAAAGCTAGATCACACATCCTATGACCAATCCCCTTCTAAGAAAATATGGTGAGAGCTCTCCTCTCGCCTTGTACTACAATAATGTCACCTTCAATAAAAAATGATCCCCACCTTCTTGATGTTCTCATCTGTGCCTAAGGGTTTATTTCTGATGTGCCAAGACAGAAAGTTGTACTTCATTGTAGATTTGTTGCACTATAGCACTCCATTCGATCTATCTTGAAGGTACTGTATAGATATCATCCTGCTAAATCCTTAGAGGAAAAGACACCCGAGGAAGAAGGAGTAAACAGTCATTTTTCAGGCTCCAAGTTGAACATGATGGAATCGAGGAGCCCCTATTTTCCACCATCCAGGATAGCCTACAACCATGGTAACCAAGAACCGTGCCCACCCAATTACTATTTCAGAAATACATATCCCATCCACTAACCAACCAGTGGGAGTTCTATTAGAGAGTCTGAAACAGAGGGAAGATGATCGATCCGAAGGGATAAGAGTACTCATGCACAACCTCTCCATAACCTCCACAAATCTTTGACATTATCTTTCCTCAATGAGTGCGTCCTTCAAGAATCTCCCATGAAATATTTGCATGCAATAAATGGAGTGTGCTCTATAGACTCTACATGCTGATCTACCCATCGTGAATGGGTTGTTCCATCCTATCCCACGAGGCCCAGTGCTGCTTTCTTTCAGACTGAGCATCCCAGATAAAACTACAAAGCACCATGTCTATCTTTTTTATAATAGCACGTGGCACATTGGAAGAATTCATCGCATAAACTAGGATTTCTGACAGGATTCTACTGACCAAGGAAATGCTCCTGGCGAATGAGAAGAAACAGTTCTTCCAATTTAGCACTTGGCTAGCGATCATGTTCATAATTTGATCAAAGTTGCGAACATGAAGCCTACCTGATGAAATAGGCGATCTCAGGTACTCCTTGGGGAAATCTCTACGCTGCATATCAACGCAGTTTCAGAAAGAGGATACCAATCTGGGAGAACACCTGTGAGAGATGAATAAATAGATCTTTGAGATACTGATAACTTTTCAACTCCAACAGCATTATTGTTCCAAAATTATTTTGATTCCTTGAACAAAACCCCTTCCTCTATTAATGTAGATAATTTTTTCTTCTGCAAATATTAAATGTGAGATTTTTGGAATATTCATCTTTATTTTAAAGGGAAGGATATCTCCACTTGGTACCCCACGTTTGATAAGGTGACTAAGTGATTCCTGAGCCAAGATAAATAAATTAGGAGAGATCGAGTCGCATTTCTGAAGCCCCCTAGTAGCCTTAATTGAATTTTTACTCTTACCCATGAAATCCACTGCGATCCATAGAGAAATGAAACTCCATAAAAGGAGGTCTACAACCCTGGGTGAGAAACCCATATCTTTGAGAACTTTGTTGATAAAGATCCACTCGATCCGATCATAGCATACATTCATGTCCAATCTTATCACCTTGTTAGAGATTTGGGTCTTCAAGTTAACAACTTGCATCATCCCATGGCCAAGAGAGATATCTCCCTAAATGGAGCGCCTAAAAACGGACCCATGTTGCTAAGTAGATATACACTGTGGGAGGGGAAGAGACATCCTCTAGTTAATCACGCTCGCGAGTATCTTGTAGGGGAAATTACAGAGACTCACTGGTCTATAGTGCGACAGAGAATAAGGGTACTTGATATTTAGGATAAGAACCAGATTAGTATCACTTCCTACCCGAGGCAGGCTCCCTCCACAGAAATAGTCTTGAATTTCCTTAATAGCATCCCCCTTCACTAGGTCCCACATTCCACTATATAATGATCCAGGAAATCTATCTGGTCTTGGTTAACTCTCAAGATTCCACTTCATCATCGCCATGTGAATCTCATCCTCCTCCGGGATCTCCTCCAAGCTATCATTGTTCATGCTAGAAACCATCGAGGGAATCGACTCCCAGAGAGCTGCATTGCCACTTGGGTAACCTTTATCCATCCTTGGGTTGGGACCCATGTGGAGATCCCAAAATAAAGACATTACCATGCTCCCTATAATGTCTCTATCTTCAGTATAATTTCCATCCTTGAGTTGAATATTGGGTTTTATCATGCGTCTCCTTTCAGTGATGCAAGCAAGAAAAAACATTGTGTTTATGTCCCATTCAAGCACCCATCTCACCTAAGATCTCTCCCGAGCCAGTATCTCCTATTTAAGGATCATCTCTACCCAGCATGCCTTCTTGTAAACAAGCTCTTCAAAGATTAGTTCACTCCATGCCTTCTTTATGATGGATTTCGGATCCTCGATGCTTTATTTCAAACTATCCATGTCCTGGTCAAATTGAGGGAACCCCATCGCCCACTTTTCAATCCTGAGATTGAGTTTGCAGAGTTCATTATGAAGTGCTACCCAGGTATGCCCATGGGTCAGCTCACCCCACACCTTCCTCATGCTCTGCTGGTACCAGGACCCTGAGACCACTGCTGATTAAACATGAAATGCTTTAGGAAATCCTACTTAGGAGGATGAGAAACCAATAAAGGAGAGTGTTATGATATTCCTCAGACAATATGATATAGCTTATCATTTTGAAACATATTTATAGCATTATTGTTATCTAGACACCTGTCAAGCCTACTCCAATCGTGCTTGCCTCCCTTCTAGTTTTTGCACCAACTATAGCGTGCTTCCGAGTATCCCAGGTCGAGCAGGCATGAGCCCGCCATGAAGCTCGCAAAATCCAGGCATGCCTATTGAGGAAAGACACCCCTCCCTTTTTTTCTCCCTAGGTTCAAGGATGATATTAAATTTCCCATCCACAATCCGTGGGTGATTCTACAGATCAAAAGAACCAAACTCAGACTACATGCTATTTCTAACTTGAGCATAACAGATACCATACACAATGAAAATGAAGAAGCTCTCTAAACTCTTTTTGACTTTCGAAGTAATGAACTGATCACCCATGCTAATCAAAACTAGAGAGACCTACTAATTCCAAAATAGCTAAATATTATGGTTGATCTAGAGTGCTTGCGTGGATCCATGCATTTTAACCCAGGCCACGAGCATTCTATATGGGCATGGATAACATTTAATCAATGAAGATCTCGGCATTGACCCTAGGCTCAAAGGTCTTCATAGAGAGGGAAAATGAGCCTCTACTTAGCTGTCTCATCCTCCCCTTAGTGTGATATTTTTTAAATTTTCTAGAATTGTTCATTTTTATGTGAAACGTGAAAAAACTTTTTTATGGTCACTTTGAGTTGATGAAATAATTATAAAGTGAGCTTGATTTAAAAACATATGAGAAAATTTATTAAATAAAAAATTAATTTTATAATTATGAAAATAAATTTTAAAATATTAATTTTGTTTTATAAATTTATAATAAATATTTTAGAACCAAAAATTTTATTTTTCAGATAAAATTAATTTTTTGTATTATTTTCATAAAACGTAGTGGTTGGATGCTTGTTTTCAAATAGGTAATAATTTTAATGCCTAACCACCCTCAATCACCCATTAATATTCCATAAAATTTCTTATAATTCATTATAACCACAACTTGTTGGTTATATAATAAAATTACTAATCAGTTATCCCATAAAAATAGCCCAACTCATGTATAAATACCCACCCCCTCTTCCCTTCACCCATACCTTAATTTAAATTTATCTCATCATATACCTTCCAAGTATGATATTAAATTTATAACTCGTAAATATTAAATAGTTTTTTTAAGGTTCGTCTTTAGTCTAAGTATCTCTAGGTAAGTAAGGGTCCCAAATAATCTTCTTTCCTTTTCATGTTCATTACAATTTATTATGTTGTATTTAAAAAAATCATATAACTCCATGTTTGTTTTTTATATTATATTATAATTCATTTTATATTTTATTAATGGTATGTTACTTATTCCCTCTCATTATTTACTTTCTTGAAGCCATCATTATGCTCGAACTATCCCATGTCAATAAATCCATCATAGAATTTTGGTAAACGTAAAAATTGTGTGATTTTATAAATTGAGAAGTTAATGTCTATATTAAATAAGTTTCAATGGTAATGGATTCGATTAATACATTGGATATAACCCAAAAATGGTTTGGTTGGATATACCTCAACTATCTTTCTGGAGCATAGGGAATGGTCCCTTACTGTGCACATGTTTTGAGACTCCCATGGGATATTCTTGGGTGATCTACTTGCTATTTCAAAACCATTACAAATAGGTTATATATCATTTTATTTGTCACCCACCTTTTTAGATGGATTCATCCCACAACCTAGATACCTTGAAACCATATTCCTTATGAACACCCAGTAACTATACTCTCATATCCTTCACTGGTTATGGGTGTTAATTTATACATTGTAAAATTCATAGTTATTCCTTATAAGATTTCACTTAGATTCGTTTATTGAATATTTGATTAAAGAAAATTTTTTCATACTATTTAATACTTTCATTTATAAGTTAAGTCAATTTATTATATATGTCATCGATAAATTGTGATATGTATTTATGTTTTTCATTTTTAGAACATTATTCCATGAAATTATTAAGTTTGAGATGGGTTGAATTTTAATTTTATATGATGGGTGGAGGGAAGAATTATATTTCCCCTCAGTGCAGTGGTAGTTCTCATAATACAACTAAGATGATATAATGTTAGTTTCCTTAATATTTATATAATATGTCTTGTCATAGGGTTGTTATGGTTTGTTTCTTATGTTTTTAATTTTACAGTATGTTCACCATTGTTTAATTAATATTAATTAGGAATCCATTCATTGTTATATTGAAAATTGATTTATTTATTCTTTTATATTAATTTGATAGGTAATGAATAATTTTATTTATTCATTACATGATGTTTTATTTATAGTTACTTCTACTATATATCCCCCCTTTCTAAGAATCCTAACTCACCATTTATATTATTTCCCATTTTCCCAGGGAACCAAGAGGTGTACTACATATGATAAAAGTATCACAATGAGAGTAATAATGTTTTCATGTTTTCATATGATGTATTCTTAATTTCAATATAATTTAAAAATCATTTGTTAATCTATATTTCCTAAGGATACCTAACAGGTTGATCATATATATTTTGATTTTTGTACTAATGTAATAAAATAATCACTAGATCCATCATACTAGAGTTTGGGTTTTTTATAGTTGGTATTATTTAAAAAATTAACAGAACCCATAGAAATTCTTTTTATATGAAAATTTCAAGATTACATGAATCATGGGAGACACATTAAGGATATTGTAAGATTATTTCTATATATGGTAATTATATTGTTGTTTATGAACAAATTTATTATATGCTATTATCTAGTAATGGTTTCCAATGGACGAGATAACTATTTGAAAAATAAAAATCATTGTAGGGATATCCCTACAATTCATGTCAATGATATTGGTACTGGATTAGAGAATATTGTGACTATATTGAGTTAGTTAACCTTTGTATCACTAATAAACATTTTTAAATGGAACAACCTCTTTATCTACAACATGGTGTATCGATGTTGTACCACTTCATCTGGTAAAAAACTCCATACATTGGTGGAAACACAAATACATTATTAGATATACAATGTATCAAGAACATACATAAATTATTTTCTTCTTGGGTATGAGATTCAAAGGAGAAGGCTATCATGGGGTTATATTTTTTATGTTAGATTTTGATCAGGGGTGTACATTAACATGAAATAGTAAAAAGAAAAAATAAATAAACAACAATGATTTGAAATATTTTGTAGAGTTGTTATTTTAGAATATTTACCCTAATGAAAAACGAGGGAATATTGAATATAAATTTATAAAAAAAGGGAAAATATGAGGATTTTGTAGTTGAGTATATATATAATATTATATATTTATTGTGATATATTTCTAAAATATGTGTGAAACTTGTAAATAAAAATTTATCAATTATTTTATTATCTAAAACCAAACCTTCCAAGAGAACTAGTATCTAAAATATCTTCTACATATTACAAAATTCTAACTATAAAAATCAAATCTAAAAAAGAATTATCCAAGTATCTAATTTTCAATGTGAAACAGGATTTTAAATGGGTTTTTAAGCACCACTCTTTAAGAAATTTCGAGAAATAATAGAAAGGAACTATATAATTTCCAAAAAAATTAACGGTATGAAGATACACCCAATAACTTTCTTGAAAGGGAATGGGAGTATATTACAATTGTGGATATAAAGGCCACCAAACACATGAATATAAGGTTTGGATGGAATCCCCCAGTATTCAAGGATATAATTACATAGAGGTGGGACATTATTCAAATAACATCCTTAAAAGTAAAGACAATCTTCCACAAAATATGCTTAGGGATAAAGGTCATTATTAGGTGAAAAACTATTATAGAAGCTAATGTTCCCATTAATGGGGTTCTAGGTACAATAATCATAGCTTCAAAATTAGAAAATTATTTATTTGATTCAAGATATTCTTACTATTTTTGTCTTCTATGTTTTCTTATAACATTATATGATCCTATGAATGGATTTATCAATAAAAATCCTCGTGTTAATTTTATGGAAAAGAATTTATGTCATGAAATTCTTATTTTGATGCATGAATGTAAAAAAATTATTATTTAATTTTCATACCTATGGAGATGTTGATATAATACTTGGGTGTATTGGATTTCAATGTTTAATGTAATAATTTAATTTTTAAGAAAACACAATTACACCCTATTATAAAGGTTTATAATACATTGAATTTAGAGGATAAACTTAATTTCTAGAGGTTTATCTATAAAATAATTATATGAGATATATTAGGGATTGTCTCAATGATGATTTAGTGAATGAGTGGGAAGTCCTAAGAATAAATTACTTAACTATTTTGATGGAACATATTGATGTATTCCTAAAGAAATTACTAGGATGCACTCCAGATCGTGAGACTAAATTCTTAATCAATATTATCCTTGATTAAAAACTGATATCTAATCATCTTGTTATGATGAATTTGATAGAGTTTGTAAAGAATAAGAATAAATTGAAAGAGTTGTGTGAAAAAGGCTAATATTCCATTGTGTTTCAAATTTTGGAGAACCAATCCTGTTTTTAATGAATAGGGATAGGTCCATGAGATTATGAATTGACTATAGGGGAATGAATCCTATCAATATTAAGCACTTGTATCCTTTCCCAATCATTAATAATCTATTTGATCAACATCACAGGCCTCAATACTTCTATAAAAATGGTCTATGATATGGTTATCATCAACCTAAAATCGGGAAGGATGACATAACAATAACGTATTTATTACAAGGTATGAACAGAATGTGTTCACAAAAATGTCATTTATATTAATTAATTAAACATATTTGTTTATGGATCTCAAAAATAGAATATTCATGTATTATTTTTATATTTTTATTATGCTCATCGATGAAATTTTGATATACCCAAAGTCATATGATGATCATGAATATCATTTACAAATCATCTTTAAAACCCTAAGGGAGAAGAAACTATGTGGGA
Organism: Viscum album; assembly: GCA_963277665.1. Lineage (NCBI taxonomy): Eukaryota > Viridiplantae > Streptophyta > Magnoliopsida > Santalales > Viscaceae > Viscum > Viscum album. The sequence continues at coordinate 1,751,342,720 of OY728126.1, forward strand.
AATTTAGTAAATATTAATTCTAGATTTAAAAAGTCACTTTTATTGGGAATATTGTCTCTAAAGATGTAATATTGGTAGACCCTAATAATAAAAAGGTTGTCAAAAACTAGCCCACCCCAATGAATATAACAAAGATACACAGTTTCCTTTACATAGCAGGTTACTACTAGTGATTCACTCAATTTTCATCGGATTATATACTAGATTATCCATGATGAAATGTAAAATGGGTTAGATATTCATGGCCTAAGGAATATAGGGAAATCATTGGGGAACATGTGAAAATATTGATCAATGAACTTATATTGAGATTACCATTATGAAAGGATGGTTTTTTATTTAAAGTGATGAATATAAGAAATGGGATGAGTGTTTTATAATAAAAAATGATAGATTTTCTTATTATGCATCAATTAAACTGAAATATTAATATAAAAACTATGTTACTTGTGATCATAAACTAGTAGGTTTGATCATTCCATTGAATTTATAGTTATAATATCTATACAGTTCAATGTGTGAAATATATACCGATCACAAAAAATTGAACTATATATTAACAGATAAAAATATTAACATGAAGAAATGGATATGGATATAATTAAATAGACTATGATTGTAAAATACACCAATACACAAATAATTGAAAAAAGTGGCAGAAACATTTAGTAGAAAGGATCATATATTCCTACCCATGTTTAGGATAAATAATGATCCTATATTCAAGTACATTTCAAATTTGGATATTTAAATTATTATGAAAGTGGAAAATCATTCATTTTCTTATCAATTTATCATCCCTGTTTATAGGAGAGTAAAAGTATGACTTAGCCAAATCAAAATGGTATTCTTAAAAAAATAAAATCATTAGAATATGAGAAATTAATTGGGTTTACCTTTGGAGATAGTGTGTAAAAATTTGTAGAAATAGTATGTGTACCATTAGTACCTGAGAAAAAGAGGTAGTGAATAAATGATGCTTGTAATGAAAACATATCTTTATACACAGGTAGTATGAAGATATATAGGTATATAATGTATCACTTTTGTTGTGTACCATGATGTAGGAAATATCTGAGTACGTGTCTAGATGGTTGGTATATGAATAGTTTAAGGATGAGATGAAACATCCAAAAGGTTTTCATGCACCATATCCCAGTACTTATTTACATGTTTTAGAATATCACAATGTAAATTCTCACCATAATAGTTATAAAATTGAATATAAATGATGATACATGTGTCAATTTTGACCATTAAAAAAATTTCACATTTCCTAAAATTAATGAAGGATATACCTCTTGAACGTCTTTCTTGAATTTATATTAATTAAGTTTTGATACTTTATAGTGCACTAGTGTAGAGACCCGAAGCTTATCGTACATGGACATTACATTACTTTTGCGGAATACTTGGTACATAACAAAAACACACACACAAGGATCGTAATAGTTTAGTGTCTTTGGAAACTCGGAACGTAATCTTCTAATTGTGGTGAAAGATCTTCAATATCTCCCATAAAGATCTTCCCTTTTTTTACCTAGAACCTTTCTTTATATCCTGGGGAAAAGAAAACATAAAAGGGTGAGCTCAAATGCTCAGCTAGGGCAAATAAAGGAAATAAAAATCATATCATATCTTTTTGAAAATCAAAACCTGCAAAAGAGATCATAATATCTTAACATGGAATAAATCATAGAAGTGAAAATAAGATCACCATAATCATAACATGAAACTTGAAACTTTGTGGCATGCACACATAATCATGGAAAATCATTTCTTGTTAGTCATGACTCATTGCCAAGACTATCTTAGTGGACAAAGTCCCTTTCTGAACCGAGTTAGTTCACTCCTCGTTTCAGTCCTGTATCACTGAACCGAAATAACCTTCCGTTCCAGCCATGTCTATCTCATGAGATATAAAATCATTACCCAATGCATTGGAGGGAGATATAGGTCCCACCCATCTTATAATGAATCATTTCTTATGTGTGCCACATAATCATAAAACATACATCATCGCATAACACATGTAACAAAAATGGGATTCTTGAAACATCATGACATCATAAAACAATTCATATAAGATAAAGGAATTCATAAAAATATTTCCATCACAACATAATCAAATCCATGTAATAATAGGGATACAAACAGAACCCTTTTATTATCTTAGATGGAAAATAATTTTGATAAAATACTTGAACTCCATTCTTGAGGAAAATATCCTTTCTACTTCAAAAACATTTTCCTTTCATAACATGTCATACAACTTTAAAATAAAAGAAGTTGATTAAAAATAAACTTGAAAACTTGTAAAGGAAGCTTCTTGGAAATAATGTTTTAAAAATACATTCATGCCGTATAAGTTAAAAAAAACATTCTTCGTACTTTTGTCGGAAAAGTCAAAAAGTACCTCGTACGGAAAAACGACAAAAGATTCCTTTCATATTCTTTACTAAAAACTCACCTAAGGGTAAAATTGGATTTAAACTATTGCAAGTGGATGGAAACAATATTACATATTTAGGGAACATGGATGTGGATGATAAAATACACCCCAGTAAATACTTACGAATAAACAATCTCGGATAAAAATGAGATTGTGATATTTCCCTTACCTTAGGTCCGATTAGCTTTGTACGTGTCCGAAGCTCCTGTATAATGGTTTAAATAATGTTATTGACTTATTCCAGAATCATACATATTTATATGATATCATATATGGTCATATTATTAGCTTCTTGTTAGTAATATTTCATTGTTACTTGTTACTCGGGTCTTTATAACTTTTTGTTCTTATGCGTGTTTTGTCGAATAAATTCTTATTCTTATCTTTAGGTTATAGATAATTCATTTCCAGAATGGTATTAGTGTATTATATACCATATTCATTCATTCAATTCATTTATATAATCATTACGAAATGAAGATCATGTAGAACGAGTCGCATCACATCGTGGAGACGGTATTCCGTACGTACGCACGAGTGATGATATCATTCCTATGATCGTGGAATTGTATTGGAGTATATATATATTATTTCAGTATCAATATTACTTCATAATAATCATATTTAGTTACTCATTACACCATTATACCCATCCTTGTAAGGTGATGGTGGAAAATAGATTACACCACGGCGTGGAGACGGTATTCCGTACGTACGCACGCGCGGTGATTTCATTTTTCCGTAGGATGGATAGAAGGTGAATTAGGGTTGTTTCATATTTATAATAACATATCAGTATGTAAGTAATACTGATGTTATTACTTTATCATGAAACAACTAAAGAAGAAGAAGTTGAAGAAGAAAGAAATTGAAAAGATCGGTAATGGATATTACCTCTTCTTTGGAACGCTTCTTTGAATCCTCCACTTAAGGAACTAAGATTGGTCTTTGGAGAAGACCAGGACCTCTAGGATTATTCTAGGGAAGTGTAGAGGAGAACATGGCAGGGGTTGGCCGAGCTTGAGTGCTCAATTTGGTGTGAGGAGGAGGGGGAGGAGGTGCCCTTTTATAAGGGAGGAGAGGGGCACCTTAGGAATATCTCAAAATATTATTTTATATTAAAGTAAAAATCGGTTTATAATGGTTACAAAGGGTCTTATTTAGAAGATAAAGTGGGGATGGGTCGAAATCCTATCAACCAATAGAATCTAGACAAGTTTAGGATATTATTGTAACCTTATCAATTAAATTTAACTCTAAGTTAAATAATTTAACTTTTACCATGTCTTTTTGTTTTCTTTCACTATATGGTTAATAAACTTACTATAACATGCCAAACGAACCCCAAATTGTTTATTATTAATATATATATCCTTATCTAAGTCATTTGGCCGAACCTTAGATTTTTAGGAATACAATAACAATTAATAATATAATATTTTATTTAAAAACTATTTTGTGTCAATTTTGACACTATTTGATATATGATTTTTGTGAAAGTCATAACAGAATTAAATGTTCGAACCAAGTTGATTAAATCAACATTAATATATCATAGTAACCTAGAAAATTAGTGGAATTCATAAACAATCTCAAATTACATTTATTTTGGTGTTTATAACATCAATTATGTCAATATTTCATTAATAAGATAATTACTACATCATCGTTGTGTCATAAATAAATTAAATTATTTTATGTCTAAAAATTACAAATAAAATACCATAATGTAGGAAATCCTTTTAGCTTTCTAATGAATATTTACAATCGAATTTATCTTATGTATAACCCCATATTAAAAATGATTTACTTATTAAACTTTGATTTTAACTATTTTAACTTTTCTTTAAATAAATTAATAATAAATGTCCTAATCTAATCCAAGTGGGCCTAAATGGTCATATTTTATTCCTAAGTTTGTTTTTGGTCGAATTACACTTGTCCAATAGAATTAGGACATGTGTTAGGGTAATAGTAATATCATATTTACCCTTAGTTACCCTATTTACTATTAACCGCGGTAAAAAAAGTAAAAAGTTACTATTCACCAAAAAATTATTTTAATCTCATTGAACCACATTTTAGTCCTTGATATTAACCGTGTCTCTCGGATTTTCGAAATTCCATTCACAGAAGCGGCAAAATTAAGTTTTATGACAAATTCAGTTTTTTTAACTACCACTTAGTAGTTTCACTATTCATCAAAAATTGATGTTTTTCAGAACAATGCCAAAATTTCATCCTAAGCTATATTTCATATTCCGAATTCAAAAATGAAATCTATTTTACCAAATTCATAACATAGAAGTTGCATTAATTAATTTTATAATTAAATCCCGCTGTTAAAATAAATAGCGTGTTTTTAGGAAACAATATATATCAAAAGATTGACACTTGATTATGTCTGGTTTAAATGTGAAATTACAACCAATGACCAAAATTGTATTAAATTGTAAAAATATATTCTAAATATACTTTAAAACCACTCAAATTAATAATTTATCACTATTAATTATTTCGGTTAAAAAATTTGTTTTTAATTATAATTTAGTAATTTTTCACTATTCATCAGAATATGAAAGTTATCCGAAAAGTACCAAAATTTCACCTTAGGCTAAATTCGATACTACGAATCCAAGAATGAAGTTCATTTTGAAAAATAAGATTTACATAATTTTAAAAAGTGGTTATTACTATTCATAACGGCTAGTTTTAATAATATTTTAATAGCACATCGTTGTTTTGTGAAACTCGGTATTGCGTATTACACACGCTATCGAGGAAGGTCGTGATTGCGTGTAATGCAAGGCAAGACAAGGATGTGTGTTGTGCAAGCTCCTTTTGGTGTAGCGTACAACACAAGACATTAATAAAATTAAAAAGAATATTTCATTATAAAATCTTGGCTGTTACATTCTACCCCCCTTAAAATGAATTTCGCCCTCGAAATTCGTCGGGGTTATAAATGGTTTACTATTCGAAAGTTTCTTTAATAGAAACCCACATCGTAAAAAGGAATATCAAAACCAATATTTAAAAACAAAAGTAGGAAACGTAACGGTTACCCAAATAAACTAATCATTGGGTTTCCACATAGGTGAAAATATGGATATGGAAGAGAAATCTAACCATCATGTTCTGATGGAGAGTGGTAGAGAACATGGCTATGGAAAATCCAGTAATCACGAATCCATAGATTTGTGATGATATAAGGTACCATCTAATTCATCAGGTATAAGATCACTAGGACAACATTTTTGGTTTTCAAGATCATTTCCCTAAAGTTGAAAATTTGAATTAGAATAAATACTTACTTTATTTTGTTACAATCTCACTGTTGTTCGTGCCTTGAACAATTTCCACTTCATCTCTTAAATAAATGAAGTTGAATTTGTTATTCGTGAAGTGTTAGCAGATCATGTGATAGAATGACTGTTCATTCCATCTGTCTCAAACAAAAGGTTAGCAAAAGTTATTAAATATACATAAGTCATTCTATAGTGAGATTAATCATATATGGTTCCTAAAATGGACTTATACTTCATATATCATACTGCTTAATATAATAAAACTAGTTTCTACTAAACAGGGACTTCCTGTAGGTCAGTGGTAGGCGATAAAGGGCAGTCGCACTTCGGTTGTGGGTTCGAGTCCCACAGCCTTGTCCGAAGCGATGGGTTGTCGCCCGTCCTGCAGGTTGTCCTTTTTCTAAAACTACGTTACTATAACATCCCATCAATAATATCGAAAATCTTCTATCCTTAAACAATACTAACTTATTTACAACATAATCTAGTCTAATCTTTAGGCTTATACATAATACTGCAGTCCACTCTCATAATATAGTGACAACGATTACCAGAGATTTAATACTGTCGTTGATCCCCACATATCATAAGATATGTCTTGTTGGTCACATTCCAAACATTCAAAGTCCTTAATCGTGTATTCTCTTGAATACCTTAGTGAAAACATGAGTGCAGTTTAAAGTTAACACTTTCCACATACCAAAATCCTCAAAATTCTATATACTCAAACCATGATATCACTTAGTCCTTATATCAATCATGAGCTCATGAATACTGTTAAACATTTCATTTTCTTGTTTTCCTTTCATTATGCGCATATCATCTTATTTCCAAAAATATCTCAATCACTTTGAATACCACATTAAACCAATACATAAATATTCCAATACTCCATGATACAACATTATTTTGGAATCCCATTACATAAACACTTAATCATTCCACCACATCGTTATCATATTCAACATCGCCAATAGTGATCGCATGTGATTTCCCTTTGTCCTTTGCCTTCAGTGGTTGCTCATGTTGATCATCACTAACCCTTGGATTAGGGCAATTATTAGCATAATGCCCCATTTCCTTGCACTTGAAGCATTGAAGTGTTGGTGGTGCGTTCTCTGCATTGTTTGCTTTATTCACATCATTAGAAACCCTTTTTCCATTACTTCGACACTCAGCTGCTCGATGACCTTCTTTTCCACACTTAAAACATTTTCTAGTCCCTTTAAGACAATCTCCACCATGCTTCTTTCCACACTTTGTGCATAAGGAAACATTCATCTTCTTTTCACCATTATTCTGAGATTTCTCCTTGAACTCCATCTTTCGTTTCTTGTCAAAACCATGAGATGGATATGTAACACCAACTTCCATTTCTACCTTGATAGCACAACGCACAATTTCTTCATAGCTACTGAAGTCTCCTATAGCTAATGCCCTTCGAAGACTTGGTTTTAAGCCACTGAAAAATCGATCAACTTTACTTTCAGGTTGGATGATAATACCAGAAGCGTACCTTGCAAGTCTTGTAAAATTCTCTTCATAGGTACCAACAGATTCATCATCCCTTTGCTTCAGTTCAAGAAACTCTTTCTCCATCTTTGTTCGGAGAATACGAGGGAAGTACTTATTGAAAAACAAGTTCTTGAACTCGTCCCATTCCATGGACTCAATTTCATCTCTTGGCCTCGTATTCTTGATAAGATTCCACCATTGATCAGCTTCACCTTCCAAACGATATACTGCTAAGATGACTTTATCATGTTCAGAACATTGAAGAACTGAAAATATCTTTTCAGTAGTACTGATCCATTGTTCAGCCACAAGTGGATCAGAAGACCCACTGAAAGAAGGTGGACGTTGCCTCATGAAGGACTCAATAGAATATTGTTCCCTTCTTTGCTCATTTGGAAGTCCAGAATGATTCATAGCTTGTGTAAGTATAGCAATAAGATTTTGCACTCCATCTCCCATAACATTTGTTTGTTCAGGAGTGCAATCATTGCATTGTCCATTGCATTGATCAACACGGTTCCTTCGGGTTCCAGCCATCGTCTAAAACCCAAAAAGAATAGTGTGAGAGTCAAAAATCATGCTAGGGAAAACAACATAATAAAGGGGGAGTACCTTCAATATCCAACATCTTAGGTTTAATTCTATGATCGTTAGCGTAATTCTATTACTATAACCTATACCTATACTTATCCCTAGGGACATCCCTAGACATACCTTAGAAATATCTCTAGGGATCTCACTAACGTTTTCGCATCCTAGTTTCCAAATGTTGACTAAACCTTTCCTCTGATACCAACTGTAGAGACCCGAAGCTTATCGTACATGGACATTACATTACTTTTGCGGAATACTTGGTACATAACAAAAACACACACACAAGGATCGTAATAGTTTAGTGTCTTTGGAAACTCGGAACGTAATCTTCTAATTGTGGTGAAAGATCTTCAATATCTCCCATAAAGATCTTCCCCTTTTTTTTACCTAGAACCTTTCTTTATATCCTGGGGAAAAGAAAACATAAAAGGGTGAGCTCAAATGCTCAGCAAGGGCAAATAAAGGAAATAAAAATCATATCATATCTTTTTGAAAATCAAAACCTGCAAAAGAGATCATAATATCTTAACATGGAATAAATAATAGAAGTGAAAATGAGATCACCATAATCATAACATGAAACTTGAAACTTTGTGGCATGCACACATAATCATGGAAAATCATTTCTTGTTAGTCATGACTCATTGCCAAGACTATCTTAGTGGACAAAGTCCCTTTCTGAACCGAGTTCACTCCTCGTTTCAGTCCTGTATCACTGAACCGAAATAACCTTCCGTTCCAGCCATGTCTATCTCATGAGATATAAAATCATTACCCAATGCATTGGAGGGAGATATAGGTCCCACCCATCTTATAATGAATCCTTTCTTATGTGTGCCACATAATCATAAAACATACATCATCGCATAACACATGTAACAAAAATGGGATTCTTGAAACATCATGACATCATAAAACAATTCATATAAGATAAAGGAATTCATAAAAATATTTCCATCACAACATAATCAAATCCATGTAATAATAGGGATACAAACAGAACCCTTTTATTATCTTAGATGGAAAAAAATTTTGATAAAATACTTGAACTCCATTCTTGAGGAAAATATCCTTTCTACTTCAAAAACATTTTCCTTTCATAACATGTCATACAACTTTAAAATAAAAGAAGTTGATTAAAAATAAACTTGAAAACTTGTAAAGGAAGCTTCTTGGAAATAATGTTTTAAAAATACATTCATGCCGTATAAGTTAAAAAAAACATTCTTCGTACTTTTGTCGGAAAAGTCAAAAAGTACCTCGTACGGAAAAACGACAAAAGATTCCTTTCATATTCTTTACTAAAAACTCACCTAAGGGTAAAATTGGATTTAAACTATTGCAAGTGGATGGAAACAATATTACATATTGAGGGAACATGGATGTGGATGATAAAATACACCCCAGTAAATACTTACGAATAAACAATCTCGGATAAAAATGAGATTGTGATATTTCCCTTACCTTAGGTCCGATTAGCTTTGTACGTGTCCGAAGCTCCTGTATAATGGTTTAAATAATGTTATTGACTTATTCCAGAATCATACATATTTATATGATATCATATATGGTCATATTATTAGCTTCTTGTTAGTAATATTTCATTGTTACTTGTTACTCGGGTCTTTATAACTTTTTGTTCTTATGCGTGTTTTGTCGAATAAATTCTTATTCTTATCTTTAGGTTATAGATAATTCATTTCCAGAATGGTATTAGTGTATTATATACCATATTCATTCATTCAATTCATTTATATAATCATTACGAAATGAAGATCATGTAGAACGAGTCGCATCACATCGTGGAGACGGTATTCCGTACGTACGCACGAGTGATGATATCATTCCTATGATCGTGGAATTGTATTGGAGTATATATATATTATTTCAGTATCAATATTACTTCATAATAATCATATTTAGTTACTCATTACACCATTATACCCATCCTTGTAAGGTGATGGTGGAAAATAGATTACACCACGGCGTGGAGACGGTATTCCGTACGTACGCACGCGCGGTGATTTCATTTTTCCGTAGGATGTATAGAAGGTGAATTAGGGTTGTTTCATATTTATAATAACATATCAGTATGTAAGTAATACTGATGTTATTACTTTATCATGAAACAACTAAAGAAGAAGAAGTTGAAGAAGAAAGAAATTGAAAAGATCGGTAATGGATATTACCTCTTCTTTGGAACGCTTCTTTGAATCCTCCACTTAAGGAACTAAGATTGGTCTTTGGAGAAGACCAGGACCTCTAGGATTATTCTAGGGAAGTGTAGAGGAGAAAATGGCAGGGGTTGGCCGAGCTTGAGTTCTCAATTTGGTGTGAGGAGGAGGGGGAGGAGGTGCCCTTTTATAAGGGAGGAGAGGGGCACCTTAGGAATATCTCAAAATATTATTTTATATTAAAGTCAAAATCGGTTTATAATGGTTACAAAGGGTCTTATTTCGAAGCTAAAGTGGGGATGGGTCGAAATACTATCAACCAATAGAATATAGACAAGTTTAGGATATTATGTTAACCTTATCAATTAAATTTAACTCTAAGTTAAATAATTTAACTTTTACCATGTCTTTTTGTTTTCTTTCACTATATGGTTAATAAACTTACTATAACATGCCAAACGAACCCCAAATTGTTTATTATTAATATATATATCCTTATCTAAATCATTTGGCCGAACCTTAGATTTTTATGAATACAATAACAATTAATAATATAATATTTGATTTAAAAACTATTTTGTGTCAATTTTGACACTATTTGATATATGATTTTTGTGAAAGTCATAACAGAATTAAATGTTCGAACCAAGTTGATTAAATCAACATTAATATATCATAGTAACCTAGAAAATTAGTGGAATTCATAAAAAATCTCAAATTACATTTATTTTGGTGTTTATAACATCAATTATGTCAATATTTCATTAATAAGATAATTACTGCATCATCGTTGTGTCATAAATAAATTAAATTATTTTATGTCTAAAAATTACAAATAAAATACCATAATGTAGAAAATCTTTTTAGCTTTCTAATTAATATTTACAATCGAATTTATCTTATGTATAACCCCATATTAAAAATGATTTACTTATTAAACTTTGATTTTAACTATTTTAACCTTTCTTTAAATAAATTAATAATAAATGTCCTAATCTAATCCAAGTGGGCCTAAATGGTCATATTTTATTCCTAAGTTTGTTTTTGGTCGAATTAAACTTGTCCAATAGAATTAGGACATGTGTTAGGGTAATAGTAATATCATATTTACCCTTAGTTACCCTATTTACTATTAACCGCGGTAAAAAAAGTAAAAAGTTATTATTCACCAAAAAATTATTTTAATCTCATTGAACCACATTTTAGTCCTTGATATTAACCGTGTCTCTCTGATTTTCGAAATTCCATTCACAGAAGCGGCAAAATTAAGTTTTATGAAAAATTCAGTTTTTTTAACTACCACTTAGTAGTTTCACTATTCATCAAAAATTGATGTTTTTCAGAACAATGCCAAAATTTCATCCTAAGCTATATTTCATATTCCGAATTCAAAAATGAAATCTATTTTACCAAATTCATAACATAGAAGTTGCATTAATTAATTTTATAATTAAATCCGGCTGTTAAAATAAATAGCGTGTTTTTATGAAACAATATATATCAAAAGATTGACACTTGATTATGTCTGGTTTAAATGTGAAATTACAACCAATGACCAAAATTGTATTAAATTGTAAAAATATATTCTAAATATACTTTAAAACCACTCAAATTAATAATTTATCACTATTAATTATTTCGGTTAAAAAATTTGTTTTTAATTATAATTTAGTAATTTTTCACTATTCATCAGAATATGAAAGTTATCCGAAAAGTACCAAAATTTCACCTTAGGCTAAATTCGATACTCCGAATCCAAGAATGAAGTTCATTTTGAAAAATAAGATTTACAGAATTTTAAAAAGTGGTTATTACTATTCATAACGGCTAGTTTTAATAATATTTTAATAGCACATCGTTGTTTTGTGAAACTCGGTATTGCGTATTACACACGCTATCGAGGAAGGTCGCGATTGCGTGTAATGCAAGGCAAGACAAGGATGCGTGTTGTGCAAGCTCCTTTTGGTGTAGCGTACAACACAAGACATTAATAAAATTAAAAAGAATATTTCTTTATAAAATCTTGGCTGTTACAACTAGTATCAATTGTATCTATTCATGAACCTTACTTAAAATCTTAATTTTGGATGAGTCTTAGAATGGAATTTAACCATGAGATAAATAAGATCACTTTATATAATCCTCAAACAGATACGTAGTTTATAAGGACTATCAAAACCATATAGAACATTTTGTGATTATGTTCAAATAAATTTAAAGGATTTTGGGAAAAGTAATTTTTTTTAATTTTCATACAATAATATCTTCTTTTAAATCATACATAGTGAACGAAATGGGACCTTATAATGGAAAAAAATTAATTCTCCAACCTGTTGGGATGAGGTTAGAGAGGGGAAGCCAGTTGTTCTAGAACATGATTAGGAGAGAACTGATAAGGTGAGATAAATTTAGTATCTCATCAAAAAAGGCTCTGAGTAGACAAAATATATATATTTTTAACTTATGGAAGGACTTTGAAGTCAATTTAGGTGATCATGACTTCTTGAATGTATCTCCACTAAAAGGGGTTTTAATATTTCATGAGAAGTGGATGTTTGGACCAATGTACATTAGTCCATTTGTGATCATATATAGAATTGGAGTCGAGATTATCATTTAACATTGACACCATGCTTCAAAAAATTTCTTGGACTCCTAAATATCATGATTCTAATGAAATATATTTCATACCCAACTCATGTACTCACCACATATGGGATTGACGATAAACCTGATTTTTTTTAGATCACATCCATAATTATGTTATCAAATAGAAATTATTGAGGAAATACACAAACCACCTCATTGAGATGTTGTGGATAAATCACAATTTATAAGAGGAAACATGGTAATATATTGAATAAATGGTTCAATGTACCTTATTTTTTTCCATAAGGTAAAAAATTAAATATTAAGGCCCATATTTTCTAATAGTGGAAGAATGTAAAAACCCAAATATTTATTTCTTCTAAAAATATATATAGTTAATTCATTATTAAGAATATAATATAATTTAAAATGCATACTATAAAAAATACTTATTTCATTATTTGAAAATGTTATAACAACATCCCATAAAACACTGACAATTATAATATGTAGCAACACAAAAAAAGACTATTATAGTTCTTTACATATCATGTGTAAATATAGACTAGTATAACTAGGAGCAGTAAAGGTACATACACAAGGAAAAAATAAAATTCATTAAATGAATCTCCATAGGTATAAATTCCTCTATAAATATCACTGCTATCAAAAATATCATAAAAAGGAATATAAGCATTAGAAAAAATATAGACACTATCAACGAATTTATAAGAACATTTTTAAGTGATGTAGTGAATGATGAAGTACGAATTATGGTAAATTTTAAGTAAATATTCCATTTTCCATTATGAATATTGGAAAATATAAAAAATATAAATTATTATCATCATTCAATAAGTCAATTGGTTACTATTATTTTTCATTATGTATATAAAATTAAGTGACTGTTAGGACTATTTTATGATACATTAAAAATATAATTATATTTAGATTATATTAATAAATTCAATTAAAAATATATGTTTCATGAAAAATTAAATTGTTTTAAATAACATTTATTTCTTGAAATAATCTTATAAAACAGATTTTTAATGATTTTATATTTTAACAAGAACCTGATAAATATTTATAAGTGTTAAAATGTGTACTATGCCATTAAACATATTGATATTCAATAAAGATGTATTTTTATTTCAATGTAAAAATTATCATATTTAGTTAATTATTTTGATAAATTTAATAGAATTTTTTTAATAATTATTTCAAATTTATGTTAGGGTACATTTTTAAAAAACATCTGACAATGTTGATTTTTTGGTGAAAACATGAAAAATATCATTTCATGAGCACCAAGATTTCATGACAACATTATTATAGGAGAATTAATTAAATTTATATGAAACATTTTTCTCATTATAAATATTATTTTATTAGTATAATAACTAATTTAATGGAATTTTTTTAAATTAAAAATTTATACCTAATAATTTAGAACAAAAATTTTGTTTTTTCAGATAAAAATTATTTTTATGATTATATGTATTAAAAAGGGTGACTAGAAGATTATTTTTGAATTATTAATGATTTGAAAATACAACAACCCTAAGTCACTAATTAATATGACAGAAAGGTTGATATAATAAATTTCACAAACAAGTGGCTGGTTATATAATAAAATATTAATATTTAATCCCATAAAATAACCCATCAACTATAAATATCAACAACTACTTCTCATTATACAACACCAATATTTTAATTTATCTCATAATATTCCTCCCAATTAGTATCTTTCACTTTTCAAACTTCCATCATAATTTTTTATATTGGTTTGAATGGTTGACTCTTTGATAAGAAGCTTAAGATAAGTAAGGGTTCTCAATCCTCCTTTTTCATTTTAAAGTTTATTACTATTTTTCACATTTTCATGTTAATTTAATTTTCATATTTTAATATGGTAGTAATTGCATGCCATTATATTCCATTTTAGATTTTTTAAAATGGAGTTTAAATATTCACTCCCATTATATTCTTTGTTAAAGACAATATTATTATCGAACTATCCCAAAGCCATAAAACCATCCTAGACTTTTAATAAATGTAATAACTATGTTATTTTATTTTAAATGAAATAAATTTATGGATACTAAAAGATGATATGTTTTTAGATCATATTTATCTACCAATAAAAAACCCAAATATAGTTGGTTGGGTAATGTATACCACCATTCTGTTGCATGGTGAATGTTCCCCTACATCCCACAGGGTTTGACACTTTGAGGATAATCATAGATGATATAAATGATATTTAAAAACAATTATTAAGGTTTTATTTATCATTTAATTGGTAAAATACTCTTGAAATTTTATTATTTATGCTAACTAAACACCTTGAAACTCCAGTCCATGTGAAATCCTAGTGACTAGAGTTTCACATTCATTACTTGTTAAGGTTGTTTATTTTCACATTGTAAATTTCCTAGTTAAACTTATGAAATATTCCATAGATACATTTTATTTGATATTTTATTGGGGAATAAAATTTCATACCATATAATTCATTATTATATATGGAAAAATAATGTAATATATGACTCATTGAGAATTTGTACTGAGAATTTATGTTTTTTATTCCTAGAACATTATGACTTGAAATTTTTCATTTTGGGATGGATTGAATTATTATTTTATGTGAGGGGTGGGGATTGGAACTATATATCCCCTTAGTTCCATGGTGGGTCTCATGAGATGAATAAGATGAGGTAATCGGAGTGCACATTCCTTTTATGTATAATGTAATATAACATGTCCTTGATAATATGCATAATATGTTAATTGTAATAAAATCCCTTCTCAACACGTTTAGTTATTATTACCCTATAATCTATTCATTGTTATGTTTCCAAATATTTTTTTGATTCACTAGGATTATTTTAATATATAAGAACTCATTTTATTTGTTAATTCCATAATTTCCTATTTATAATTGCTTTGATTTTATGCTTCCACCTTACAGAGCATCAGAGATGAGCCATCATACTTTTTCCTATTTCACATGATACAAGAGGAGTACAATATACTATAAAATGATTCGAAGAATAATAATAATGTTTTTATATTTTGAAATGATGTATTCAAATTTTTAATTTAATGAAAAACTAAGTTATATATCTAATATTCATATAGTTACAAAGCATTTAGATCATCTATATTGTGATTTTTCTACCAATGTAAAAAAAACCAATAGATCAAGGTTCCAATAGTTTGGGGTTGTTACAGTTTCCATAACTATTTGAAAAAAATCATGGCATTGTACAAAGTGATACACAAATGGGAATGAATCCTATATAAAATAGATCATTCAGTTGAGTTTTCAACTCAATTTTCAGCTGCTATCATATGATTTGAGGGAACATAAATAGGTTAGGTACCTAGTACCATATTGGTAGAAAACTCCACATGCCTCCCTAGTGGAAAACTATAAATTTTTAATTGAAACACATCAAGATACTCTTCATGTACTAGAATATGAATAATATTAGATTTTTATTATTATATTTCAATAGAAGACATGGATATTATCCTCACTAACTCTAGAAAAGGAGGTTTTTGTCAACTCAACCTCATGCCCCATTCTCCCTGAATGACACAACACACCTCATCTAGGCCAGTTAAAGAAAAATATCAAAGATAATAGTTAATCTGATATTTATGAGTGATTATCCAATCTAATTGGAATGTAATCCAATAGTTTTATATTAATAATAAAAAATAACAAAATAAATTGGCCTTTAATAAATATAAAGTTCAAGAAGGGAATCAGAGAACCTACTCTAACTTAGTCCCTATTGGTGTAGAAATATACATATCAAAGGCATGCACTCTTGAGGAATATTAAAAAATTACACAATATAGATAGATATGAGGGAATGAGAGGAACTAGTATATAAAATAGAATTCACTAATCACGAAGCAACATTAATTTCACCTCTCACCATCATATGAAATGCATTATCTTCCATTGTAGTCTCCTCTATTATGTGATTGGATTTTTTTCCACAACATGAAGAATATTATTTCATGATTCCTATTCTCAATAGAAAATATTTCATGAATAATTTAGTATTGATGTAAATATAACGCTAAACCTTTTAAAAATAATATAACATGAATTTAAACATATTTATATTTCAAATAAAATGCTAAGGATCACTTAGTATATTGTCTTAGAATATTAGATATATAAAACTAAAAATATCAGATAAAATTAAAAAATATATAGGTCATCCATTATGATCTCCTAACACCCTTTTAGAACATGAATCTTCATATGATAACCTAGAGATAACATGAAAAACGAGATGATCTAAAAATCTTAGTAAGTTAGACCCCAAAGAATAAACTTAGCACATTTTTTAGAAGGAATATCATAATGTTTTAAAAAAGGCATGGAACATGATTAAACCCAATGAATCATATATAACATGGTATCATATAATAATGGAACATTAATAATGTTCTATCAACATAAAACATGACTTTATCATGATTCAAGTCTCATTGAACATAGATAAGCCCGAGTTAAGACTAACCACCAAGAATGTTGCACATGGATCACGAGTCAAGGCTAACCACCATGACCATTGCACATAATGTCTTGTGAGACTAAACATTACCAAACTAATTGGAGAACTATCTGGGATCATCCATCATATCATGTTCAGGAATATGTATTCCTCATGATGAATCATATATAAGGAATCAAACATACACATATGGGTTACCCATGGTAAGAATTGGGCATCATAATCTTGTCAAAAAGGCATAACATAAGGGAATATCTCAATGGTTTCCATGAACGAAAATATTTAATCCATAAATGGAAATTTATATGGTAATATAGGCATATACCAAGATAATTGTTGTCAGAGTGAAGTTAATAAAAATAAAAATTCACTTTATGAAACTATATAAAAAATCATTTTAGTGCAGTTTAAGGAAAATATTAAAGCTCAATTTCAGAAAAAAACAAGAATAATATTTTATATAAAATAAAAATGAAACAAAAATGTTTTCATTATAAAATAAATAATTTTATAAAAATAATGGAATCATAAAATTTAATATGGAGTCCACCAAAAATTGAGTAATAATTTGAGATGTTTTCTTAAAATAGACTTACTTATCGGAAAGAATGGAGTAGAGAACATTTTACAAAATTGTATATCCCCTAAAAAAATAAAAATAAATGGATCTTCATACAAGTTTTTTTAACATATAAATATAATTTATATGATTTATATGAAAATAAAATATAATTTAATTAAGGTTAAAATACAAAAATAGTAACAAGGATGAATAATATAGGTTAAGGTAGAATCCATTACCGTTAGTCTGAAGGTGTTCTTCACCTAATCCTAATTTCCTAAGTGATCAAATTATATTTACTAATTAATATATTATGAACCATTTGTACATTAATTTTATTCATCATGATTTTATTTAGTCATTTTATGATCTCTTCAATGAATTATAGAGTTTAATTTCATCGTCTGGAAGTGTTAATTTTCATAGTTTTTATGGTCGGTTTACTTGTATACATGTATGAAAGGTCATATAAATTGGGATTAATTACCTATAATCGAGATTATATGTTATTAATGGTCTTATATAGGTTAAATTGGTCTTATATATCAATCTCTTACCTGAAATGAGGATGAATCATTAGATAAATAGTTAATGATAATTGTTTTGGTTTATTTTAGTTGTTTTCGATCACAACGAACTCATTTTGTTTAATAAATTAATATCTTGTATAAAAAATGATTATCAAACATTACATCAGATAAAATACATATATCATAATCTAGTTCAACCATAAAAATGGTTTCATGACTATACTTGAAGATATAATTGTAAAATGAAATCATGTCGTCCACAAAGGTGGTAAATCAGCTCCTCACAAATGATGTATTAATTCTTAAATTAAAAGGGATATAATAATATAATTGATGAATAATTATACCATAAACATTTTAAAATTTTATTATATGTATGAAACTCAATTTCTCTTGTATTTTGTAAAAGTTTTTGGTGAGGAGAGATAAATAAAATAAATCAATTTAAATAAAATCAAAAGAAAAGGAAGAGGGTTTTACGTTTAGATTCCATCGACTTGAGATCTTCCTTAGGGGATGGTTTTTGGTCATTTGTTAAGACCAAAATCTTTAAAACATGTGTTATGGTCTTGGGATGATATTTTAATAGAATTTAGACAAGTCTCAGGGATTGATTGGCGGGAGTAAGAATAGTTATTGTGGGGTGGTATTTATTTTGGAGGCAAGGGTCGTTTTCTCATTATTTAATTCATTAGTTTATTATTTTGATACAGCTAATATATAGTACATATTACTGAGAATAAATACAGTAATTAAATCATGTTAGTTTTAAACAATTTTTCTTACACCATCCATGACTCAATTAATAGTTTATTAAATATATAATGTATATTTTCTGTAAATTACTGTATTTTACTATTCAAAAAAAAATACCAGTATTTCATGAAAATCCCAAAAAATCATCCGAACCATTTTTCAATGAGTAGAATTAAAAAATGAACACCACTTATTTAATAAAAAAATTTATTTATAAGAAATTTAATTTTTTTTAAATCATAATTTACTCAAAAAATACATATTTTAAAATAATAACTAATTTTATATCACTTTGAAAAACATAAGTATGTTCTCATAAAATAATATTATAATTATAACACAAAAAAATAAGTATTTATGAATACATTTTGTTAAAATAAATTTACATTTAAATTATTAAATTAGTTTTAAAATTTTAATTAAATATTTATGTCTTACAAAAATACCTATACTTATTTAATAATTTTTAAAATAATTATTTACATATACTATGATATAATTATATAATATTATCACCTATAAGATGGATAAACTTTTATTTATAATTTCCTTGGTGAATTTACTATTTATAAGTTCAGATTACTATTCATAAGGGTAATGTTATTATTCCAATGGCCAAGTTATTATTCTTTTGGTAAATGTTCCTTAACTTCCACAAATTCATTTTATTTCATTAATTAATCATTTATAAAGTTTTTATTTCATTATTAATGTGATTTTATGTTATTATACTATATAAAATAATTATAAAAAAGGAATTTCCATTGATATAATTTATGTTTTTACATTCATCCCCTCTTATGAAATTTCACTCAAGAATTTTTGTTTAACATTATAAGATAAAAAAAAGTTTTAGTACTTTTCCTTCATCACTTTCTCCAGTTCCAATGTTGCCTCTTCATACATATTGTTCCACCATAGTACTTTGATCTGGTGAGTAGTCTTGTTTCGTAGAAAATTATCTCTATAGTCTGTTATCTTCACCAGCTGCTCCTTGTAAGAAATATCATTCTCCAAATGTGCCACCTCTGAAATTAGTACTTGTGAAGGGTCGAGTATGTACATTCTTATGAGGTATACATGGAATACAACATGTACATTTTACAAGGTATTTGGTAGTGAATTTTTATAGTCCACATCTCTAAAATGATCTAGTATGTAAAAGGGGATGATATTCTTGTGACATAACTTCCGTTTCTTCCAAAATATCACGATCATATTTCATGTAGATATCCAAAGGAATACCATCTCCAAATTTAAACTCAAGGTCTTCTAAACGATTGTATGCATATCCATTTTTTTGATTTTGGTTTTTGGTGATGTTCTCTTGAATGGTTTCACATTCTTCAAAATTCATTCAATTATTTCATGTCCTAGTAGCTTATGTCCAATGAATTAATCATATCATAACGATGTTATTCACATTTTCCGATAACGATCAACATGTGGATCCATTCAGATGCTGGAGTGTAAACTATTTATATAAGTGAACTCAACCATAGGTATATATTTTTCCCATCCTCTTTTGAAGTCTATAGAAAACAATTAAAAAATATCTTTTAGTTTATGAAT
Source organism: Viscum album (assembly GCA_963277665.1). Taxonomy (NCBI): domain Eukaryota; kingdom Viridiplantae; phylum Streptophyta; class Magnoliopsida; order Santalales; family Viscaceae; genus Viscum; species Viscum album. The sequence goes on from OY728126.1 coordinate 1,751,363,319, forward strand.
AGTTTTCTTAGATTGGACATCAGTTTGAGAATGATAGGCCTTAAAAAAGTTCAGCTTAGTTCTTAGGGCATGTTGGAGACTTTTACAGAATATTGAGGTGAATATCTGATCGTTATCATATACAATTTATAGTGGAACACCATGTATCCTTACTAATTATTTGATATATTCATGTTGATCCAGGGAGATTTCCTCTCAAATTATGATAAAGTGATTTGTCTTTGTAAGATGACCCACAATAACCAATATAGCATTGTTTCCTCTCTATGTCTTTGGATGCCCTATTACAAAATACATGGTAATGTTTTCCCACTTCCAAGAATGTCTGAATAAAGGTTCTTTCTTACCTTTATTTTTTTTAGCCTTCAATTGATGAAATACAAGGATATTTTATTTATATTCAATGATAAAATTTTTATATTTCCCAACTAAATGTTGTCTTAGAGATCTTGATACATATTTGCACCCCATTGGTGAATAGAGAAGTCTGAGCTATATTTGTGGTTCATATGATCTTTCATTGTCTATGTATTGTAAGGTACACATATTTGTGACCAAAATCATATTACTCCATCATCATTGTTCTTGAACTCAGAGAATTTCCCATTCTTGATAGATTTCACCTTTTTCTAATTATCCACTTCATTTCATTGATCATCCTTTATTTTCTCTAGAAGGGATGGTTGAGAAAACATTTGATAAATAATTGAAGATGTTTCCCCCTTAAGGATTTCTATTTCAATCCATCAATAGTATAAGATGATAATATCCTTCTTGATTCTCATCATTGGTAAGGATGCATGATCCTTTCTACTTAGAGAAATTTTCGCCTTATTTTCTTTACCAGGATGGTAGTTGATTGAGCAGCCATAATCCTCGATGAGATCTAAGCATCTTCACTAGTGAATATAAATCCCCTTCTATGTGAATATATATTTTTGACTCTTGTTATCAGTATATATCTCACATTTATCCCCATATAGATAATGTATACATAATTTCTATTAAAAAATCATAGCCATGAACTCTAGATTGTGTGTGGGATAGTTTTTCACATGTATTTTTGACTACCATTAATTGTAGTATATCATTTTTTACATTTTGTATCACTAAAAAAGCAATGACCTTCTTTGAATTATCATTGTACAACATAATGATTTCATCACTTGTCAATAATATGAGTATTGGAGTAGTGATAAGCATCTTTTTGAGCTCCGTAATGCATTACTCACATTCTTGAGTCCAGAAAATCTTAAATCCATTTCATGTTAGCTTGTTTATTGGGTTTAAAATTCATGATATGTTTTTGAAATTTTTTTTTAATAACTAGAAAGGCCAAGGAAACTACAGATCTCATTTAGAGATGTTGTCCTGGGAAAATTCTTTATTGGATTTGTCTTAGAAGGGTCCATAGATATTCATTTCTTGGTGATAACATTCCCCATTAATGACAAATATACCATCGAAAACTGACATTTACTATATTTTTCCAAGATTGTTTCCCTTATCAAAGTCTACAACATAGTATTCAAATTAAACTCATTTGCCTCCTTGGTCTTGGAGTACATCAGAATATCCTAGATAAGCATTACCACAAATTTTTCGAGGTAATCTCTAAAGAATCTATTAAATAAATCAATGAAAATTTCTGGTGAATTTTTCAGTCCAAATGGAATCACTACAAACTCGTAGTGTGAATTCATCATTTAAAATGAATTCATGGGAATGTCTTACTTGCTCACCTTTAATTGGTGATATCCTGAATGAAGGTCCACCGTTGAAAAATAATTGGACCGACGTAGCTGATCATTAAAGTCATCTATCTATGGTAGGTGTATTTTTTCATTATTGTGATTTTATTGAGATCATGATAATCAATTCATTGGTGCATGAATCCATTATTCTTGAAAAAGTGGACTGGTGCAGCCCATGGAAAAGAAATCGAGTGTATAAAACCCTTGTCCATATCCTCAAGTAACTGCGTCTACCGTTCTTACAGCTCAACAGTGGATATTATTTATGTTTTCTATTATATAGGAAATGATCTAGGAATAATTTCAATTAATAAATCAACCATTTGGCTAAGAAGAATACCGATAAATTATTTTGTAATGCATTAGTGTAATCCCTCGCAATGGGCATATCTTCAAGCATTATCATCACCTGTGTATCAATCATTGGAGTGACATATGATTTCTCAAAAGGCAGTAATATCAACACCTGAGATGATGATTTTTAAGGAAATTATTATTCCTACTTAAACATGTAAATAATTGTAGTATGCTTTTGGATGTGGGGAGTGATATACCATTTCTAATAATTGATGGGGTATTTGTACAATGATAACCAATTCGTGGAAAAAATTGCATCAAAATCTACCTAAGTGAGCATAATAAGATTGGATGGGAGTTTAAGTCCACAAAACATAACCAGGGAGGAGTTATGTACATTGGATTCAATAATTTCCCCATTTTATTTTCTCATACTTAACTCTACCTCCAATGTTTGAGGTGGTGTTTGAATTGTTATATTAAACTTTCAAGATAATAAAGAATGATAAGAACCAGAATCAAATAGTACGTTCTGTATTCTTGAATTAATAACCTGTGTACCTGTCGCGACATCATTTTCCTACTCCACATTAGAAGTAGTTAGAGCATAATACCTTCCTTGTTTCCTTGGAGGTTTTTGTTCATTGAATACAAAAACTCTTAGATAAGGTAATTTGTCTAACAAATCCAAATATTCTTTGTAGTTGAAACACTGTAATATAGGATGAGTGTTCATCTGAACCTTCTTTTATTCTTCCCCATTAGAGGAATTCATCATATCCCTTCAGCAGTTCTTAGTTAGATGCCCTATTATTCCACATTTGATTCATTTCTTGGTTCCCTTTAGAAAGTCAACATGATGCTTCTTCCCTCAATTTTTACATGAGTTATGTTTGGTATTCTATCCATCATGGTATTTATTTAATGATATATCCATATTAGACTCCATTTTCCCCTTATTATTATCAGGACCATGAGTCCATTCAGATTATCTGATCACCATTTCATCCTTGAGGGAAAAATGGCCAATATCCCTGTAACTAGGGAAGTCTCAAATTATCAACATATTTCATAGACTTAGACTTAATCTACTAAAGAAGCAATCCATCTTGGTTTTGGTTTTCATTACAAATGTGGAGGTGTATCTTGCAGGCCTTGTAATGTTTTCTTCATACAACTCTATAGACTCATCTTACTTCTACTAAAGTATGAGGAACTCTCTTTCCAAATTGAGATAAAGGGATTGGGGAAAATATTTATTTAAAAACATTTTCTTTAATTCCACAAATCTAGAGAATCAATTTCCTCCCTGGACATTGTATTTTCTATCAATGTCCACCACTAATCTACTTCCCAATCAAAAAGACCAACTGACAACACTTCATTCTCTTATTATGAGCACTGGATGATAGAGAAAAAATTTTCAGGGTGTTAATCCATTGTTCTATGAGGAGTGTATTAGAAGATTCAATAGTCATGGGAGGACTTTTCCACATTCCAAATTTGATGGAAAAATTCCCTATATTGGGAGAAAGAGGGAGTTCCACACAATTCACATTATTATTCATAACATGATCAAGTAGAGAAAGTGACACTATGATGTTTTGAGCACTAATTTCTATAATATTTTTAATATCATCAGGGAAATCATCACATTTACTATCACATTGATTATTAGGTAGTTTTATTCTATTTCTTTAAATTAACTATGAAATAATAAAGTTAAATTAGGTTTTTGAATTCTAATCTAATAAGTACAAAAATAAAAAAATAACCATAAAAGGAAGAAGTCTTAAAATAAAATTATATCTTAACTTTTGGTTCATAGGTTTTAATCTTGGTTATCCAAGTATTATTTTAAAACTTATAATCTTATCAATTTTTTTTGTTCCCTTCATAATTTTTCGTAATGATATTAATAATTTACAAAAGAATATCCCACCAGAGTGTCAAACTTGGAGTATTGTAAGGCTCAATTTCATGTACCAGGTTACCCCAAGTCTGTCCTGAAACACCTTATCAGAATTGTCACTCCTAGATACATTTATGGTAGAACCACAACCACATGCAGTTTCCATAAAGGGATGTATTTTTTGGACAAACCACTAACTCCATACTTAACAACATTTGGGGATTTTTTTCATAGACTTAGACTTTTCCCTATAGTTCCTACTAAATTTCTCTATTACTAAACTCCAAAAATAACTAGACAATTCATTGATACCAACAATAGTGGCCCAATACTTTTACAAATAATTTATATGATTTTATACATAATTAAATATCATATTACAGGCCATGTATAATAATTTCAAGTGTCTTGAAAGGCTAGGTAAATGAAAAATAAAACATGGGACTGGATGAAAATTTTATTTTTTTATCATGTAGTATTAGCTCCCAACTTCTTTTGAGCCCTCAAATATGCATAAGATAAACTAGGGATAACATGAACAAAGTTAGGATCTAAAACACTAGTAATGGAAAAAAAGTTAATTCTTAGCAGATGGTTTAAAAATAATAACATAATGATATAAAAAATAATGGAACATGATCAAACATAAATAATCATATATAAAATGGGATCATATAATCATGGAATCCTAGTAATTTTGCATCAACATAAAACATGACTTTAGAATCACTCATGGCCCAATGCACATAGAGAAGCACGATTCAATTCTAATTTCCAAGTCTATTTCACATGGATCACGAGCCAATAATAACCACCAAGATCGTTGCACATAACATATCATGAGAATAAAAAATACCCAATAATTGGATCTCTAGCTGATCTCACCCATCATAACATGTAAATGAATATGTTTTCCACATGAATAATAATACATAAGTAAACAAACATATAAATAAGGTTTCCCATTGTAAGAATTGGGTGTCATAATCTTCTAAAAAAGGCATAACATAAGGGAATATCATGATGGTGACTATAAAAGAAATGATTTTAATCATAAATGGACATTAATATGGGAATATATGAATAAAATTTGATATTTTAGGTTACACATAATATAATAAATGTATAAATTTATTTTTAGAAACTTTAGAAATAAAACACTGTAGTGTGGTTTAAGAAAAATATTAAAGAGAATTATAATAAAAAATGGAATATTATTTTATATAAAACAATACGAAAATGAAGAAGATTTTCATAATAAAATCATTGATTTTAGGAAAATAAGTTTTTTTTAAATGATTATGGAGTGAACTTCAAATCAAGAAATAATTTGAGAAGTTCCCTTAAATAGGGCTTCCTTATCTAGAATAATTGAGTGGGGATCATTTTAAAAAAAACTATATGTCCCTAAATGATAAGGATGAATGGATCACGATACATGAGTTTGGAAAATATACATATAATTTAAAATATCTACCTAAAAACTAAAATGAAATCATTTGAGTAAAATGAGAGAAAGAGTAACAAAAAAGAATAATGGAGGTTTGGGTGGAGTCCCTTACCTTAAGCTTCAAGGTGTTCATCACTTGATATTAATTTCTTGGATAATCAAATTAGATTCATTAAAAAATATGTTCATAACATTTTATATATAAAATTGATTCAATAATTTTTCATTAAGTTCATTTGTGGGCTCTTTGATGAGTTATAGAGTTTAATTTCATCATTTGAGAGTGTTTGTTTTCTTAGTTTTCATGATCTGATTACTTATATACAAGTACAAACGGTCCTATAAAGTTAGGTTAATTAACCAAAACTGAACATATATGTTATTAATTACTTTATATAGGTTAAATTAGTCTTATATATTATTTGTTTTTATTTCATGAGGATGAATAAGAAGATAAATAGTTAATGATAACCGTATGGGTTTATTTGGACGGTTTTCGATCACAACAAACGCATTTGGTGTTATAAACTAATATCTTGTGTAAAAAATGATTCTAGATAATTAAATAAGATATAATACATATATTAAAATCTGTTTCAAACATAAAAATGGTTTCATTACGAGCCTTGAAGATGGAATTAGATTATGAAAGCATGTCATCCACAAATTTGGTAATTCAGTACCTCACCGACGATGTTTTCGTTCCTAAAGTAAAAGAGAGAGGAGAAGATATTTGATGAATAATTATTCCATAAGCATGATAAAATTATTGTATATGTAAGATACTATTATTCTTATTCCACTTGGACAAGGGTATGGTGAGGAGAGAAAAATAGACGAACATAACATGAATAAAAATTGAATGAAAGGAAAAGGGTTTTACCTCTTGATTCCTTCTTATTCAGAACCACTTAGGGGATTGTATTTTCTCTTTTATTAGGATAAAAGATTTTATATGTGTGGTAGGGTCTTGGGAGGAGATTTGAGAAAATTTTGGACATGGCTCAATGATTGTGATGTGCGAGGAGAAGATGTGGTGAGGGGTGGTTTTTATAGTTAAGGAGAGGGTTATATTCTAATTATTTAATCCATTAGTTTATTAGTTTTATCAAGATAAGAATTATTATTGATTCTTGAGACTAAATACAGTAATTAGATCATGTGAGTTTGAAACAATTATTCTTATGTCATCCATGACTCAATGAATAGTGTATTCCACTTAAAATGAATATATATCATAAATTTTCATATTTTAATATCAATGAAAAATTCATTTATTTTAGAAAAATATCAAAAATTCACCCTAACTAATTTTCAAATTGTAAATTTTAAAAATGATTTCCATTTTATAAATTTTTTTTCTAAATATGATAAATTTTATATTTATTTAGATCATAATTTACTAGATAAACTTAAGATTTTAAAATTATATCTGATTTTATATGACTTTGAAAAATTAAATATGGCCTCATAAAATTATCTTATAATTATAAGAAATAAAAATAAATATTTATTAATAGACTTTATGAAAATAAAGTTTCTTTTAAATTTAAAATTATTCATAAAATTTCAATTATATATTTATTACTTACAAAAATATTAACACTCATTTTATAATTTTTAAAATACTTATTTACATACACAATGATATAATTGAGTCATATTTTCACTTTTATGAGAGACAAATATTTACACATACCATCATTATTCATATTACTATTCAATTGTTCAGTTTAATATTCATAAGGTTCGTTTTACGATTCCAAAGTTCAAGTTATTATTCCTTTGGAATATGTTTCTTAACTTCAAGAAATGCCTTTTATTTCATTAATTCAATATTTTCAATATTTTTATTATGTTATTAATGTAATTTTAGGTGATTATACTATATAAAATAATTATAAGAAGGTAATTTAAATTGATAACATGAAAGGTCTTTACACAATATACATTACCATTACTTTCAAGGTTGTAATAGTACATAGAGTGGTGCTGACTTGGAAATACATCTACATGTGACATGAGAATTCACAAAAACCATTGAACTTTGATGACTCCTTGAAATTAGACATCATGTTCTTAGCCTTTAAACCCCACAAGTAGTTACAATTTCTTTTTATATACACTTCATATATTAAGTGGAGGTCATATACTAAGATCCACCCATCACAACCCATCCCAACAGGGCACGGGCCATGACTACCCCAAGAGCACCTCCAATAGGTCTGTTGCTAGTGACTAGTGTCAAGTAGGGATATCACTATTATTTTAGGTCTTATCCTAAGGTATGTACACACTCACTAATATCTCAAAACCCATACAATGTTGAAATTTAAAAAAAATAGATTGAACATGCTTGCATACGTCGAAACACCATTATTAATGTACAACAACAAGTACGAAAGGAAAAAATTTCCAACAGAATTCTATCACAACGAGTTTAAAATATGTACAACCTTAAAGTGTATAAGGGGTATTTTTCAAGGTAATAATTATAATATCTATCAGTTATACTATATCATTAAGCTCTGCCTTGTCCAAGTCCCTCTAGGTTACTGTCACGAGGTTGGTCATTTTCACAGGACATGACATGTGTGAGAAAAACCCATGTAGGTGTGAGTACAAAAATACCTAGTAAGATACCCTAAAATCACTATACATATGAAAACAATAATTATATATATATACATCACATATCATGTATATTCAAATATAGTCAACAAAGTCACACATTCTGAAAGTAATGTCCCAATTGTAATGCTAGTCTAGGGATCATGCTTGCAAGTTTCATATAGAAATAATTTGGGAGATCACCCCACAATAGTTAGATATCACTGATGGTTTCCATTCAATATGTACTTATCATTGGGTCTTTCTATAATAATTATATAAATTAATCCTGAAGTGAATGAGACACATATGAGGTTCACACCCAAGGATATGGGGTATAATATCAACTCAATCTTGAATAAACCATTATGTTAAGGATAAAAATCCACATAGTGTTGGTCATGACAATACCTTGAACTACACCAATGGAAATATAATGATATAGGATCTCACTTTGTGGCTCGTAGAAGAATTCCAACATCTCTATCCAAGAATTCCCAAATAAGGGATCACTATCCAATTTGTAGGATGTAATTCCACACCATCCCTCAGATAATTGATCAAGGTTATGAGCCAAAAAATATCATGTATATGATGAAGAGGAAAAGATATCTAATCCTTCCATGAAGGAGTGAACTATGTGTAGTACAACTACACATTGAGTCCCATCGGAACCGGTTTCGGCCTATGTATAATGGCCTGAACCTATGTCCACATTCATTTCATAGTACATATCAGGTTCAATCTTTGGGTACTCTTGCCCATGAGCTTTTCCAACTAGATGTGTCTGTGTATAGTTAGTCATACCCATTCCGGATTCCATGTATCATCCTAGGTACACACCAAGCCTCTAGATCGAGTTACACAACATGTGATTGTGGTCATAGGTCATGTTAACTTTAACTTCTCAATTACAAATCTAGCATTGTAGCTCAACATACACACACCGTGTAATCCTATATTACATGTCTTGTTCAGTGGGGTTTTACAAAATTCAAGATCTATATCTAGGATCAACATCCTCTCCTTCTACTATCTCTCTTTAGCAATGTTGAAACCATGGATTTCAAATGGTTGGGCCTTTCCATCATCGAATGCTGAGTCTGGCCTTTTGAATCCATCTAGAGATAATCCAACCATGCTATTTTTTATTCAAAAAAAGATCAATATCCAGAAATGCATATCTAACTAATTGTTCACCGTCATTGTTCTAATCTTGGATCTTTAATAAAAAATGGTCACACCATAACATGGATGTTAAGTGATTAATTTATCAATATTTGTCGAATTGGGGGGAAATAGATTATCTCGTGATGAACTAAGAAATGAATAAATGTACAAATAAAAACATGAGAAATAAACATCATCTAATGTTTGTTTTGGCATTGATTATTTTTCATTAGAACCATGAATGAATAGATAGTAATATAATAACAAATAAATTCTCACTTCTTAGATAAATCCAACTCGTCCCTACAATATATATGATTTAAGAATGAATATTTTTTCTAATAGATTCACCATCATTGTTGTAATAATAAAATATGGAAAAATATAATTAAATGAAATTTACTACCTCAATTTGGATAAGTAATTAGAGAAGAACAATTTCATTTACCATATGTTAGTTATATTCACACAATGTGTTGTAAACAGATCTATGATCTATAATTTGGTTGTTGTTAGTCTATGAATGATCCTCCAACTCTCACTCCAACATTTATCTAGATCTACAGGTTTTAAAGGCCCTTCCAATGTACTCTATAGAAATTTGTTTATGTTGAATATATTAGGTTGGGTTGTTAAATAAATAAATATATAAATTATAATAATTTATTTTGAACTTTTTTCCATGACCACACCTTAACATAAACACCAAACATGTCATAAGTTAATATCACACCTCAGGTAAAACCCTTAGTCTAAACTCAATGAGGGGTCTTATTTCTAATATAAGAATCCATTAATAATTTATTCCACTTTTATATGAAAATAGTTAGTTTAAGCATTTAATATGTTTAATATATTTTAAAATTTTATTCTGAGCACACCAAGATTCAAAATCTCATGTTGTATTCACTCTTAGCGATAAAAATAATGCATAAATTTTTTCAAAATAAAACATGGAAAATTAGAGTCATTATATTTTCCCTACATTGTGGGTGTTATCCCCATAAAGACAGAAATAAAAAGGCTACCCAAAAATATGTAGCTACTGATCACACATCTTGGTCTCCCACCCACAACTGGTCTCATGAGGATTCATGTGATTCCATTGGACAAACACAAGGGGAATCAATTTTCTAGGAAGGATCATCTCTGGTCAATCCTTGACAACTACTATAAATTCAGCATATTTAGATCAATCATATCATGAACCATCCTCGGGGCCCATTCGGTGACTACCCCAAGCCCACCTTCCATAGGCCAGGGGCTGGCGACTAGCACCAAAGGCGTAAATTCTTATGCTGGGAAGGCATTGCTTTTATAAATTGTAAACACACACAACAGAGTACACAACTAGAAGTAAAACACAAATTAAAACTATATACAAAACATGTGCTGGAAAGAAAAAGGGTTCGGAAATACAAGCCCAATAGTAAAGTACAAGGAAAGAAAAAACAGGTACAACTAAAAAGACAAACAACTTGAAGGTGTATAGCAGCTCCTGGATCGTCCACCACGGATCGTACCTGAAGGGTAAGTACAGATAGCCTCCTCAGTGTTCCACATTTTTCCATCTCCTCTGGGTACCAAATCGTCGTGAGGTCCACCTCCAAGTACCGTCCAGTCCTCATACACTCTACCTCGGTCAGCACTGCCCATCGTCTGCATCCAACAAAATGAGGTGCAGGCATAGCCCGTGCAAGGGTGAGTATAAGGATACTCAGTAGAGACCCCGAGACTCTCAAGGCATCACAAAATTTAGGAAATATAAACTAAAAGTATGAGAAAAAAGATAACCATTACTCAGGTATATGCCCATACATATACATAAGTTATCTAGTAACACATCTCAATCATGAGGAAAACACAAAAGTCGTGACTCAGCTCATTCCAGGATTTTCATTATCAAAACCATGGTTTCTGGAGAACTCCTCCTCAATCAAGAATAATGGGCCAGTCGCGACACCAAGGCACTTCTCACTATCCTTATACTGCTAAGGTATGCCTCTTGTCGAGTACTGTGGGGCTGCTGCAAACTACCAGGCGCTCCTCCACTGTGGGTCTGCCACAAACTACCAGGTGCTACCCCTAATAGCCTGCAGAGGTACTCCTCCTATATAGTACTAAGGGTATGCCTCAAAATACCAGGAACTCCTCCGCCATGGGTCTGCCGCCAACTACCAGGTGCTCCCCACTGGGCTAGTCTAATCGGTCAAGCAGTCGTCAGGTCTGTCAGCTACAAGGTCTTCGCACTCTGTCTGCTCTTCACTAGAAGGATCCGCTCCACGAGCTACTGAGAAAAACTCCAACTGTCACAAAGTCTCATGTAGAAGTACTTCAAAGGTCTGTCTCATCAAAGGGATCTAAATGAAACAGACAGCGTGTCATTTGAATGCCTGGTCTATTAGTTATTGGCATTTTTGTTCTAGGGGCCCTGTTAGTTTTCAGGTTCAAACCCACCTGAACATACCCCAAATGTGTCCAAACCTCAAGTGGTGTATTCCAAACTAACAGTCTCTCTCTAAGATTTCCTTCGTCGTAGACGGTTCTTCGATCAGACACCCGTAGCCCAAGATATGGGTGAAAAGGTTAAACAGGCCATTGCGGGTCTGGATCCGGCCCGACCCAGTCAGACCGACCCAGCCCGACCCAGTCCGCGGGTCTGACCCGACCCAAGGGGGAGGTCCGGCCCATGTGGGTGGATCGGGCCGAGGGGGTGGCCTGGACCGAGGGGGTGGCCCAACCCGAGGGGGAGGCCTGGCCTGAGGGTGCGGCCCGGCCCGTGGGCGCGACCCGGATCGAGGGTGCGCCCTAGCCAGAGGGGGTCCGGACAGAGGCGGCCCGGCCCATGGTGGCCCAACCCCTGGTGGCCCGGCCCCTGGCGGCCCAGCCCGAGGTGGCCCAACCCGATGCGTCCCGGGCCAAGGGGGCTCAGCCCAAGGGCGGCCCGGCAAGAGGCGGCCCAGCTGGCTAGCATGTGTGGCTGGGAGGCGGACTACCAGCCGAAGCCAACAATGGGCGCGGGGGTGGTCATCCCCCCCTGTCTCCATGTAACGGTCGGTGCATGGCACCAGAACAGTATCCATGGGACCCGAGCGGGTGGCTAGGCCCGAGGGGGTGGCCCTGCCCAAAGGTGCGGCCCAGCCCGACCCAAGGCGGCCTATCCCGTGGTGGCTCGGCCTCTGGCGGCCCGACCTGAGGGCAGCCCAGACCGAGGCGGCCCGATTGGCCGGCCTGCGTGGCTCGGAGGCAGACCGCCAGCCGAAGCCAGTTGTGGCCTCCAGGGGTGGTCATCTCCCCCCATCTATCTATAACGGACGACACATGGCACTGACCCAGTATATGTGGGGCCCAAGGGGTCCCACCTATGGAGCACCCGCAGGCGGTCAGCTCAGCCGACCGCCCCCCTCCGTCCACCGCAGCCTTTGGCAGCGGGTCTTCTCCAGCGCGGTGCGACGGGCGCTACTCCATCTTTGTCCATCACGGCCCGCATGGTCGTGGCCCGGTTCTTTTCATATTACAACAGCATCACGCCCCTTTGGCGACCTGGTGTCCCTTGCGCCGCTGGTTCCTCTCGCGGCCGGCCTGTCTCCAGCCGCCGATGCTCCACCGCGATCCTCTCTTTCGGTGACGCTATTGCGCCACCATCGTCGTCAACCAATCAAGAACCAATGGAGGGACATTGGGCCATGTTTGTTCAGCCCACGCGCTTCGCGTTAGGTGATAGAAATTGGCCAACATTTAACCACAATAAACGACGAGGATCGAGGATTTAATTCAATCAAAACAAACCCCTACCTTGATTGTTGCTCTTTAGCGGCGGAAGGATGTGACGTCATCATTGGCAACATTCTTTGCGGGTGGCGTCCTCTCCTTTGATGTGGATGAAGTTTGTTGAATATGTTTTGGGTGTTCTTTAAAGAAGGCGCTTCCCTTTTCTTTCCCTAGTTGATGAAGGAAGAAGATGGTGATGGTTCTTCGTGTCCTTCGTTGAGAGGATGTTATCTCAATACTTCCAAGGCTCCACCGAAGAATTAAGCCATCCAAAATAAAGTAATAGAATGTCTTTTATTTTAAATGGTTGGAATGAATTCAAATGAATTCAAATAATTACTTAATGAACCATTAATTAATTTATGTGGATTGGTACACTTATGAGGGAAGTTCAAGGGTTGGCACAAAATTAATGGGGGGGTGGAGAGGCGCCCCAATTAATTGGGAGTTCCAAGGGGTTAAAGGGGGTTTAAAGCTCATGTGGCCCCCACCAAAAAAATATCCTCCCAAGGGAGGTTATGTGTGGGTCGGTCCCAAAAATAACCGCTTCTTTGAGGTTTTGACCACCAAGGAATAAAAATAAGCTAACACTTATTTTTATTCAATTTAACTAATAACCCCAAAATCTAACTTCCATTGTCATTAGAATTCCACTGTGGTGAAGGTCTTCTTAAGAGAATACTGATGATTCGAGTTCAAAATTGCCCTCAGATTTCAATTCTTGGCACCGATTCAAAAGATATAAAATCATGCTCATACATTTACTAAATGTACCCGAACAAAACTTCAGAAATTGATCTGGGACACACCAGGAATCGAAATCAACCGTCGTCAAAAAAATGTGGACTCGTGAAATTCCCATTTATTTAAGAAAAAAAATTCATAGAAATTCTCATGGTTTTACATTCTCCCCACCTCATGGTCTTACGTCCCCATAAGCTACAACTCACACTAAGGGAACAAATGGGGGTATTGAGCACGCATCTGAGCCTCCCGCTCCCATGTGCGCTTTTGGAGGTTCCCATGCTGCCAATGAACGCGCACCAGTGATATCGACCATCCACGTAGGACCCTCTCCTATCGATCCTCAATCTCTACTGGTACATCCATGAAAGTCTCCCTATCATCGATGTCCATCTCCCCATAGTTGATGATTTGGGATGGGTCGTGCATGAATCTCCTCATATGAGATACGTGGAAGACATCATGCACCAGGTGCAACTGAGGTGGAAGAGCTAAGAGGTAATCCACCTCACCTACTCTGTTGAGGACCTCGAATGGTCCTTTGAATTGCAGAGACAATTTTCCGCCTTGTACGATTCTCCATAGACCTCGCTGAGGCGAGACCTGTTGAAAGATGTGGTTGTCATCCTCGAACTCCAGAGGTCTCCATCTTCTATCATCATATGACTAATGTCTGCTCTGTGTAGTCTTCATCTGCTCCTGGATGATCTGTACCTTCTTCGTGGAATCTCATACCATCTCTGGTCCCACTAGTGCTAACTCCCCTGGGTCTGTCCAGCATAGTGGCGATCTGCAAGGACGATCATACAAGGCCTCAAAAGGTTCCATATCGATGGTGGGGTGATAGATGTTGTTGTAGGAAAACTCCACCAAAAAAGTGATCCTCCCAACTGCGACCAAAGTCCAGGACACATGCACAGATCAGGTCCTTGAAGGTCTGGATGGTATACTCGGTCTGGCCATCTATCTTTGGATAGAAGGTAGTGCTTAGATGAAGATGTGTCCCAAAAGCATATTTCAACCCCTTCCATAGTTGGGAAGTAAATTATGCATCACAATTGGAGATAATTGAAGAAGGTACTCCATTTAAACACACAATATCTTGCATGTAGAGGTGTCCTAAGCTCTCTATTGATCCATGCTCTCTGATCGGTAGGAAGTGGGCCGACTTGGTGAGTCGTTCAACGATCACCCATATCTAGTCGTGAATCCTAGATGTATGTGTAAGACCCGTCACAAAGTCCATGCATATCTCATCCCACTTCCACTCTGGGACCTTTAATGGTTGAACCAAGCCTGCTGGTACCTGGTTCTTTACCATTAGTTGCTGACAAGTAGGCACCGTGAGACAAACTCTGCTACCGTTTTCTTCATACCTGTTCACCAGTGCTGTTGTCTAAGTTCATGGTACATCTTCGCTACTCCTGGATGTACTGATAAAGGGTAAGTGTGTAAATACCTCAACACTTCCTCTTGAAGTGCAACTGGTACTATAGTACATCCTCATAAGAGGATGACGTGCTCCCCACCTTCAAAAAATCCATCAGTGCCTGCCCTATGGATATCTGAGCACGTCGCATCTAACAGTTAGCGTCTCCACACTGCGCCTCCCTGACTCACTGAATAAGTTGAGGAGTGAATATAAGAGACTAAAGATAGGCTTATTCATCCCTATCCACAAATGATATCTTTAAGGTAGCTAGCTGCTCTATCGCCTCTCCTAGCAGCTGAATGCCTGATCTCCTGCTGAGAGCATCCGCAACAATGATCCCCTTCCCAGGAGTATAGACTACCTCTATGTCATAGTCTTGGAGGAACTCAAGACATCTTCGTTGTCTCAGGTTCAGGTCCTTCTAAGAGAAGATATAAATAATACTCCTGAGATCAAATTACATGGTAATGTGTTCTCCCATCAGATAGTGTTGCCACATCTTCAAGGTGAAGACCATTGCTGCTAACTCCAGGTCATGGGTAGCATAGTTCTACTAATGATGTCTCAACTAACAAGAACCATACATGGTCACAACTCATTTGGGCATCAGGACACACCCGAGTCTGGTCCCTGATGTGTCGCAGTAGACTACATACCCTACACCTTCCTCTGGAAGCCTCAAAATGGGGGCAATAGTCTGCCTCTTCTTCAGCTTTTAAAATATCTGATTCCATCTCTCTGATCACTCGAGAGCTTTCCCCTTCTTTGTCAAGGCTGATAGTGGTGCTGCAACTCTGGAGAAGTCTGGAACGAATCTCCGATAGTATCTATCCAAGCCCAGGAAACATCTTACCTCTGTCACACTCTTGGGTGGCTCCCAAGAAAGCACTGCCTCAATATTCACTAGATCTACTGCAACTCCAGCCTCCGAGATGACATGTCCCAAGAGGTGAACCTCTTGAATCCAAAACTGGCACATCAAGAGTTTACCATAAAGATGGTTCTCTCAGAGTGTTCCCAGTACTACCTACAAATGGTAGGCATGCACCTCCTCAGTAGACGAGTAGATCATTATGTCGTCGATGAAGACCATGACAAAGAGATCGAGGTAAGGCTAGAAGATCCTATTTATGAGGCTCGTGAACACTGTTGGAGCGTTAGTTACGCCGAAGGGCATAACCAAGAACTCGTAGTGTCCATACTGACACTTGAAGGTCGTCTTCTGCACATCCTCATCTCGAACTCTGACCTGGTGATAGCCTGACTTGAGGTCTATATTCGAGAACCATCGTGCTCCCTTGAGCTGATCAAAGAGGTCATCAATCCTTAGAAGTGGGTACTTTTTCTTCATGGTCACCTGGTTCAGGAGACGATAGGTGACACAAAGCCTTAAGCTCATGTCCACCTTCTTGGTGAACAGAATCGGGACTGCCCAGGGAGAAACACTAGGCCGGATGAATCCCTTTCCCTACCAGTCCTCTAGCTGTACTCACAGCTCATGAAGCTCAGGAGGAGCCATCTGATATGCTGGAGTAGATATGGGTGCTGTCTCGGGGTACAAATCAATGTAGAAGTACACCTCTCTGCGAGGAGGTAGTCATGGATCATTTTCAGGGAAAACATATGTGTACTGGTTTACCACTACAGGATAAGTCGGACTCTCCACATCAACTTCTCTGAGGATGAGGCAAGCCAACTAGTGAGTGATTAGCTGCACCCTCCTCCGAGTAAGTCTTTCATCTGCTGTAAAGGTTCCCTTCTTGTCGGTGAAGGTGAACCTGGACCTATCCGCATGGACACACCGCACATTAGTCCTCATAAAGTCGATATGAGCATAGACTGTAGATAACCAGTCCATACCCAAGATGACGTCGTAAGGCCTCGACGCCACTACGAGGAGATCCCAGCCAATGTTCTCACCTCATAGAGTAAGCTCACACTGCCAGCACCAGTGTATAATCATCGAGTATACTCTCGTAGGCGTCTCTAGCGGTAATGATCGAGCCAACAGCTTCGTCAGAATCTCTGAGCGTCGAACGAGGGCAGTGGCAATGAAAGAGTGACTGGAACCTGTGTCTATAATAACTGCATCTAAGGTGTAGTAGACACAAATTGTACCTCAAATCATCTCCGGAGCTCCATGGTCGTATGCCTCAGATACCTGAAGCTGAGCTCCCCCCTATCTACCCGCTCCCTATGGTCGGGGTGGACCTCCTAGTGGTGGTGGTGGAAACACCTCGAATCGTCGTCCACTACCAGCTGCACGACCAGCTCCTCTTCCATGTCTGCATGCTCCCTACGGACCACTTCAATCGAACCTCTTCCTCTACCTGGGAGGTCCCTCAACTATCTGTTGATCATTGAAATCGTGGGTTGAACAGTCATAAGCCTTGTGACTATGTCTGCCGCAAGAGTAGCATTGCCCACTCCTGACATGACTGGCTATGTATCCACTTCGGGTGCCCCACACAACCGAACCTGAGTCATGTGGTTTTCCGCCTATAGGTATGGTCTTCTTGGACCTCTTTGAAAAATGTCTACTTTCAACTGCAGAAGACTCTGCTGCGAGTCGTCTAGTAGTGGTTCTCGCTGCTGGAGACTACTCAGTAAAGAAACTCTCTACTAGGAGGGCTCTCTCTAACACCCCCACCTACGTCGGGATGCTGAGGAAGATCATCGAGGCTCTGATCTTTCTCTTGACCCCCTACTCGAAGGATTGGGCCCTGAAGAATGGGTCTCATACCATATACGTGGAGTAGCACAAGAGGTCAGTGAACCTCGTTGAGTATTGTGCTACTATCATGCTACCCTGCTGTAGATGAAGTAGTTCATGTATCTGCACCGCTCGAATGGTGGCTGGAACAAACTCCACCCGAAACAGGCTCTCGAAGTCTATCTAGAGTAATGTTGCCTCATCATTGACCTGAGGCATTAGGCTCCACCATCTACCTGCTACTGCCTGAAAGAGACTGGCAGTAAGGATCAATATGTTGTCTGCTGCTGTCCCTACTAGCCTGAAAACTCTCACCACAGCCCCCAGCCAATCCTCAGCCGCCTGTGGGTCCGTCTTTCCCTAGAAACTAGGTGGCCTCAGGGGATGGAACTCATGAAATGCTATCATGCGGCATGCATCGTCTGCTTCTGGGGATGGTGGCATTGGTGGCCCAATGGTTGGTGGTACTGCGGGTGCCTCCGCTGGTGCCTAAAATGGAAAGGGGCCCTGCACAGAGGCCTCGTCACTCGGTGGGATATCAGAGCGTATGACTCTTGAGGCTCTAACCGGTCGCCTGTGGGGAGGCATCCTGAAAGGAACAGATGCGATACGGTCAAAACATTATACCCGGTGAGCTGACCTGGTTGAGCTGACTTAAATAGAATCTTTTGAAACACACATGCAATCAGTGTTTTCATGCACTGAGTTCGAAATCAGAAGCCAGGGTATGGGTGTACGGATACGTCAGCCATCGCACCAACACTAGACTCCCTGAACTGAAAACCACACTCAGTAACCTTAACAATATTTCTTCAAAGAAAATAAATATCAGAGTTATGATTTCTGCTGTAGATCCGACTCCTCTAATACCAATTTGTCACGACCCGTCCATGGGGCCCATGCCGTGACTACCCCAAGCCCGCCTTCCATAGGTCAGGGGATGGCGACTATAACCAAAGGCGTAAATTCCTAAGCTGGGAAGGAATTTCCTTTATAAATTGTAAACACACACAATAGAGTACACATCTAGAAGTAAAACACTAAGTAAAACTATATACAAAAGATGTGCTGGAACGGAAAAGGGGCTGCAAATACAATCCCAACAGTAAAGTACAAGGAAAGGATAAACAAGTAAAACTAAAAAGAAAAATAGCTGGAAGGTGTCTAGAAGCTCATGGATCATCCACCAAAAATTCTACCTAAAGGGTAGGTACAGATAGCCTCCTCAGTGCCCCACATCTGTCCGTCTCCTCCGGGTACCGACTCGTCGTGAGGTCCACCTCTAGGTACCGTCCAGTCCCCGTACACTCCACCTCGGTCAGCGCTGTCTGTCGTCTGCATCCAACACAACGAGGAGCAGGCATAGATCGTGCAGGGGTGAGTATAAAGATACTCAATAGGGACCTTGAGACCCTCACGGTCTCAAAAAATCCAAAAAGTATAAAATAAAATTATGAAACAAAGGATAACCATTACTTAGGTATATGCCCATACATATACCTAAGTTATCTAGTAAACCATCTCAATCATGAGTAAAACACAAAAGTCATGACTCAAATCAAACCAGGATTTTCATTATCGAAACCACGGTTTCTATATAACTCATCCTCTGTCGAGAATAGTGGGTATTTCATGACACCAAGGCGCTTCTCACTAACCATAGACTGCTGGGGTACTTCTCCTGTCGAGTATTGCGGGTCCTCTGCCAACTACGAGGTGCTCCTCCGCTGTGGGTCTGCCACCATCAACCAGGAGCTCCCCCTAATATCCAACAGAGTTACTCCTAATTTAGAGTACCACAGGTCTACCGCCAACTACCCGGCGCTCCTCCGCCATGGTTCTACTGCCAACTACCAGGCATTCCCCATTGGGCTAGTCAAAACGGTCAAGCAGTCTTCAGGTCTGTCGGTTACTAGGTCTCCGTAGTCTGTTTGCTCATCATTGGAAGGATCCGCTCCATGTGATATTGGAAAAAACTCCAAATATTGCGAAGTCTCATGTATAAGTATCTCAAAGGTCTGTCTCGTCAAAGGGATCTCTACGTAATAGATGGCTCGTCATTTGGACGCCCGATCTGTTAGTTAATGGCATTTTCATTCCAGGGGCCTGGTTAGGTTTCAAGTCCAAACCAACCTGACCATACCCCAACTGTGTCCAAACCTCATGTGTGGTATTCCAAAAGAACCTTCTCACTCTAATATTTCTGTTGCCGTAGACGGTTCGTTAATCAGAAACATGTAGCCCAAGATATGGGCGAAAAGATGTAAACATGCCGCAGCGGTTCCGGGTCTAGTCCGACCTAGTCGGACCGACCCGGCCTGAGGGGGCGGCCCGACCCATGTGGGTGGCCAGGCATGAGGGGGTGTCCCGGCCTGAAGGCGTTTCCCGGACCGAGGGCGGCCCAGCCCAAGGTGGTCTATCCCATAGAGGCCCGGCCCGCGGCGGCCCGGCCTGAGGTCGCCCGACCCGAGGGCAGTACAGACCGAGGCGGCCCAGCTGGCCGGGCTACGTGATAAGGAGGCGGACCACCAGCCAAAGCCATCGGTGGCCGTGGGGGGTGGTCATTTCCCCCCATCTCCCGATAACGGACGACTCGTGGCGCCGGCCCAGTATCCGTTGAACCCAAGGGGTCCCTCCTGTGGAGCGCCCGTCGGGGTATGGCTCAGCCGGCCGCCCTCCTCCATCCGCCGCAGCCTTTGGCTATGGGACTTCTCCAGCATGCCGCGATGGCACCGTTCCATCTTGGTCCGCCACGGCTCGCATGGCCGCAGCCCCATTCCTCTGGCGCTGTGCGACGACACCGCGCCCCTCTGGCACCGCCGCGGCCCGGTTCTTTGCACGGTGCAACGACATCATGCCCCTTTGGTGACCCGGTGACCCTTGCGCCGCCGGTTCCTCTCACAGATGGCCCATCGCTGGTCACCGATGCTCCACTGCGATCCTATCTTCCGGTGGCGCCATTGCGACACTGCCGTCGTCAACCAATCAAGAACCAACGGAGGGACGTCAGGCCATGTTTGTTCGGCCCACGCCCTCTGTGTTAGTTTATAACAATTTTACAACATTGAACCACAATAAATGATGATGTTAGAGGATTTAATTCAATCAAAACAACCCCTACCTCGATTTTTTCTCGTTGGTGGCGGAAGAAGGTGACGTCGTCGTTGGCAACATTCTTCGTGGGCAGCGTCTTCTCCTTTGACGCTGATGATGTTCGTTGGAGATGTTGTGGGTGTTCTTCAATGATGGTGCTTCCCTTTTCTGGCCCTGGTTGAAGAAGGAAGAAGATGGTGATGGTTCTTTGTGTCCTTCATTGAGAGGATGTTCTCTCAATTCTTCTAAGGCTCCACCAAAGAATTATGCCAACCAAAATAAAGTAATAGCAAAACCTTTATTTTAAATGGTTGTCATGAATTAAAATGGATTAAAATAATTAATTAATGAACCATTAATTAATTTATATGGAGTGGCACACTTATGAGGGAATTTTAAGGTTTGGCACAAAATTAATGGGGGAGGTGGAGAGGCTCCCCAATTAATTAGGAGTTCCCAGGGGTTAAAGGGGGGTTTAAAACTCATGTGGTCCCCACATAAAAATATCCTCCCAAGGGAGGTTATGTGAGGGTGGGTCCCACAACTAACCTTCTCTTGGAGGTTTTAACCACCAAGGAATAAAAATAAGCTAACACTTATTTTTATACAATTTAACTAATAACCCCAAAATCTAACTTCCATTCTCATTAGAATGAAACTGTGATGAAGGTCACCTTAAGTGTATACTGACACTACGAGTTCAACGGTGCCCTCAGATTTCAATTCCAAGCACCTGTTCAAAAGATATAAAATCTCACTCATACCTTTACTGAACATACCCGAAAAAAAAAATTAAAAAATTGATTCCAAACACACCGGGACTTGGAATCAACCGCCGTCAGAAAC
Organism: Viscum album; assembly: GCA_963277665.1. NCBI lineage: Eukaryota > Viridiplantae > Streptophyta > Magnoliopsida > Santalales > Viscaceae > Viscum > Viscum album. The sequence goes on from OY728126.1 coordinate 1,751,385,111, forward strand.
TACAGGCTCGTAAAATTCCCATGTATTTAACAAAAAAAAATTCCACAGAAATTTCGGGTCTTTACACATCCTCAATGTCTATCTCTCCACAGTCAATAATGTGTGATCAATAATGCACATAACTCCTCTATGATGATTTTTGGGAGACGTTTTATACCTATTCAAATTGCGAATGTAGACCTAAGTGGTACTCCACATCACTAAATCTATACAATATCTATATAGGACCAATGAATATCGGAGTTTCCTTTCCACCCCAGATAAATATCTATAGTCCTTCTCGAAGTGAAACCCATAGGATACTATTATATCTCTCCTCAAACTCCAGTAGACAATTTTATTGGTATACATAAGACTAATGATTTCATTATGTGGAATCCCAAACCCAGATTCGACTTAATAGGTGAATCATTCCTGGTGGGACACAAGGACTCAAGCACATATCCCTGAATTTCAGAGGCTACCGACTACTAGAGAGGGCCTAAGGTGTGTTAATGGGGAGACTATGACCTCATTAATAGAGTGTAGCATAATAGATACAAATAATATAGGTAAATAGTTGAATCTAGATATGTAAACAACCAAAGAATAGAATATGAATAGATAAATGAAATATAATGATAACTATATATCTAAAACAACATTCTTCAATACAACAACTGATGATTATAATTCATGTAACTATAAAACTAGAAAACAAGGATACAATACATTATGCATAATATGTTCCATAAGAGTATGAAGGAAATCAAATACTTTCCCAAGCATCTCGAGCTCTGGCTCGGACATCTGCTATCAAGATCCATCATAAATAGTACACAATCATTTTTTTTGAAGCTGTATACATCCCTTTTTCAACACATAAAACCATGTAATCTAATTTGGGTACCAAACGGTGCTCGGACTCGGTGTGAGATAAATCGCAGTGGGCCACCAAGAATGGTGTCTATAACATCTGGCATGTGTAATGAAATATAAAAATTCATAGGAATGTATATATAAAGTAATTCGGTACAATGTAACAAAATACTCAAGTACCTGCTTCATCCCTCAGCTGGGGTCTAAAAATGTAACCAATAAATTACTTGATTTTCACCAATTTATATATTAATCAGTTGTTACTTATAGTAAAGGTTCCAAGATGTAACAATTCAACATGTAATGATATTTAATAAAAAAGTTCCAAGGTAGTAACAAAGGAAACATAAGCCTCAAGGGTAGCTAACTCAGTAGTATTTGAGTCTTGCAAATGGGTAAGAGTGTAATACAAGTATCATAGTCCAAGGAATTCCACAATGAGACTCCTATTGAGTCAAAGAAGTGCATCAAAGGTAAAATAGGGTTAAGAAAGGACTTGGACTGATGGTATTTAACCATGGAACCTACATGTCAATGTAGGATCCAAGGAGTGCATCCAAGGCAGCCTAGATCCAAGGAGTGTATCCATGGAATCATGTATTACAATAGGAGGTGTCCTATAATTTCATACTAGGAATCCAAAGGTTACACATGGATCGTGTTTTAGGTGGGTCTCAACCTAAGAAATCTGTATCCTTGAATCAGAATGGGGTTCTCGAGTTCTCATGGTATCCTCTTATCATAATCCAAGGAGATCTCAAGTCCATCCATTCCTATTAGAAATTAAATTCATATAATAGTTCAATTGTTTTAAGCCTTTCCTTTTGTTAGTGTGATAAGGTAATGTAGCATGCAACTGTTTAATCAAGTAATTTGTTTTATGCCATTCCTTTCTTTAGTGTGACAAGTCCATGAAGCATGCAACCATTCATTTAATCAATTTAAGATTATTATATATTCAAGGTTCAATCCAATACCTTCCATTAATGTGGTAAGGTATGATACAGATATGAAAACTTCTATTACTTTAAATTTAATGCCATGTTACATATATAATATACTTTCCAATTCACATTTCACATTTAATAAAAAAAATTGATGCACTTATATTAGGTGGATAAAATTGTAAGCATACATGGTACTTTCCATTACCCAATTCACATCATAAACATATCATTTAATATATAAATATCACCCTTAGAGAGGTCAGGAGAAGCCATGCCCAAACGGTGTCTCAAACGTGTCAAAATAATAAAATCCCAAATATGGAATAACCTTCAACAAGGTCCAAATTGAGTTCTAGTTGTACAGATAACAACTAATCACATATTTGGAATGTGCATAACTATATGGTTCTAATGAGTATAATCATAGAATATAAATTTAAGAAATAGCACCTGAAGTAATTAGTGGGTCGCAGATGTATATTCCAAAATTGACGAACTTTAGGGATAAATTATAGATAACCCACCATAGGGTTTTAAGATACTTCTCCTATGGTATTAGACCTTTATTTTTATCATATTTAATTGAATCTAACAAAAGGTAAAAATTCCCAATACATGATAAATATGTCAAGAGAAAAAGAGACGAAGAACATCTCAAACAAACTTGAGTACTTATTGTTGTGCATCTAAGGTGATGAACGAATGGTCGATTGGTTTATGGATGAAAGAGATTTATTGACCCCATGTTTAGATCTCAAAAATGATCTAATATTGGATAAAATAGGTTAATCCCACATCATATTGGATTATGGAAGATGGAGGTGGCTTAATTAGATCAAAATGGGAAAAAAAGTAAATTTACCCTTAAAATAGCATGTGCATGGTTTATCCGCATGGTTTGAAAAACCATGAACAAACCATGAAAGGGTACCTAAGAAAAGAGGGTGTTCGCATAGTTTGGCCGCATGTCCATGTTCCAACCATGATATGTGGTTTTTTCCAAAAAAAACACAATCAGCAGGGTTTACCAAACCAAGCGGAATTCCTGAAGGTTTTACTCTAAACCATGCACCAATATTATTTTTCTAAAAAGATGGGTTTTAGCTATGAACATGCTTTGGACACCCCAAAGTCCTTTTCTATCCCTGTATGCATCTATATTAGGCCCAAAGTAAATATTAGACTAAAAATTAAAGGATTTATACCTATGTGAAAAACATTATTCATACAATCTTCCCCATTAAAATAACTCGTCCTAATGTTCGCCTTCCAATGTTGGAGAAACACTGTCTGGGAAATACTCGAACCATTGGGAATGTTTGTTGGATTCCCTCTCACAATTCATTTTATGTACTTAGTCATTCTACCATAGCACCTATACTAGAGGGACAGACCGACCTTAGAGAGACTTTGTGCTCCGGTCGATGATGCGTACTAAATACTCCTCAAAGGTACCATCAACATCTAACTCAATTTACTCAATATCAAAAGTATGAGATGTGTCCAAAAGATATTGGTGATGCTGGGAAACATGAAATACGTCATCCATGGCATGGTACCTCTGAGGTAAAATCAATTAATAGGCTACCGGCCCAACTCTATCAATAATTTCAAAATACCCTCCAAAACAAGATGATATATTTCCCTATTATATACCATATATATCCAATCCTTGTTGATATCCAAAGAAAAAAATGATCCCTGACCTTGAATTCTAGTGGTCATTGATTATGTTTTGCATATGATTTTTATCTAGGCTGATTAGTTGTCAGATGCTTTCTGATGAGCTAAACCTACTCTGATGTCTCTGGAACAAGACGAGGACCTAGTAGTGCCGCCTAACATAATTTTATCCATCACATGGGTGAATGACACATCCTACCATACAATACCTCAAATATATACATCTGAATTTTCACCTAAAATATGTTATTATTGGCGAACTTGGTGAGAGGGATATGCTTCTCCCCAGAACCGCCGAAATCAAAGACACATTCTTGGGGCATATCCTCTAGAACCTGTATTGACCCTTTTGATTTTCCATCAATATAAGGGTGAAAAGATGTGCTTGGAAGAACCTGAGTTTCCAAAGCTTTCTGTAAACCCTATCAGAACCGTGAAGTTAAATGAGCATCCCAATCTGAGACAATAGTATGAGGGAACCCATGTAGTCATTTATTCTCAATGACATATAGTATTCCCAGATCATCGACTGAGAAATTCTTCCGTATAGGAATGAAGTGGGATGATTTCATTAGTCCTTCAATGACTACCCAAATAACATTACTACCCCTCATCAACCAATATAAGACAACTACGAAATTCATAGAAATATCTTCCCATTTCTATTCTGGGATTGGAAGAAGCTGTAATAGGGTTGTAGGTCTCTGGTGCTTCATCTTCACATGATAACAGGTGTAACACCTAGTGACAAATCTTATTATATGATGTTTCATTCTAGGCCACCAATACTGGTGTCACATGTCTCGAAACATCTTAGAGATTGCTAGATGAACTACCAACTAAGAGCCATGGGACTCTTTAATCAACCCTTCTCTAATGTCTATAAGTAACCAGATACATCCACATAGACATAGGACGCTGTCCCTATCCACTGACCAATCCAGATGTAGGTTATCTTATGATATACACTCACGGAGAACCAAGACTTCAGGGTCTGAAAACTTCCTACCCTTCACCTTCTCAAGGAGAGAAGAGGTAACTGTTAGGGTTGAGAGGTAAGACTACTCATGACTATCATGAAACTCTAGATGAAGCTCATAATATAGGGCCATCAATTTCCATTCATCATTGTCTCCCTGTATGACTTGTGTTTTATTTTTCTTACTCAATGCATCTACAACCACATTTCCCTTCCCTGACATATAGAAAAGATCAAAATTAAAGGATTGTAGATATTCAACCCATCTCTACTTTATGAGGTTCAATTCACATAGTGAAAATATATATTTGAGGCTCCTGTGGTCTTTGTACACCACAAAGTGCTCACCCATCATGTAATATCTCCAACAACATAAAGCATGAACAACTAATTCTAGTTCAAGGACATTCATCATGTAGTTTCTCTAATGAGGTATCAACTGCCAAGATCCGTACACAATGAATCTATCATCATACATCAGCACTCATCCTAGGATGATTACTGATGCATCAAAAAATATGGTATAACCTATACCCAGCTCGATATGAATCAGAATGGGTGCAGAGACAAGCCTCCCATTCAACTCCTAAAAGTATTTCTTGCACAATTATGACCACACGAACATGACACCCTTCCTTGTAAGACCAGTAAGAGGTGAAACAAGATGTGAGAAGTATTTTATGTAATTCCTGTGATATCCAAAAATCCCCAAGAAACACTATATATCAAACAAATTATTGGGATGCTCCTAGGAAATTACTAGATTAACCATTTTGGGTCAAATTATACTCTTTATTATGATATTTTGTGAACCAATAAGTATACTTTGTCAATAAAAAAGTGTAACATACCAATCTTCACATAAATAATATTCTCTCTCAATGTACTTAGAATGATCTCAAGATGTTTGGAATGGTTCCTACGAGTGTGAGAATACACCAAGATATCATCCACAAAGACCACAACAAAAGAATCCAAATAAAGGTGAAAAAATATATTGATCAAATCCATAAAAATGGATGGCACATTTATATGATTGAACGACATAAAAAGGTACTCATATAGACCATAACTTATTTGAAAAGTTGTATAAGGTAAGTTTGATGGTCCAACTTGCACCTGATGATAACCCTATCTCAGTTCGATCATGGAGATAACCTTTTCTCCTCGGAGTTGGTCAAAGAGAACATATATTTGAGAAATTGGTTATTGGATCTTGACTATAATCTAGATTAACCTTCGGTAATCCATAAATATGTGTAACTTTTCATCCAACTTCTTGGAAAAAATCACTAGTAACCCCAAAAGGATTTTATAGTCCATGAAAATCATTTGGCCTCTAACTGTTGCTTGAGATCCTGATGCTCTGTGGGTGTTTTCCTATATAGAGGAATGGACAATGGATCCACTCCTAGAACTAGCTCAATTGTAAAATATACCTCTCTTTCTAGATGTAAGGTAGAAAAATCGTCAGTAAAGACATACCTGAAATGATCTACTTCTGGAGGTCAATCATCTTGTCGTAAACTCTAGTCCTCTATGAATAGATTTGATAACTGGGTGGTCAATCCACCTAGAACATCATGCTCTGGTCCAACTCTACCAACCTATACATACCAATCACCCTTATGTAGATAAATGATCCCTTGTGGTGATGTAAAAGAAACTCTACAATGATAGCAGTCTACAAAAGCGTGATAGTGAACCAACCAGTCTATTCTGAAAATAAAATCAATTCCCATAACCTCAAGGAAAAAGAGGATACATAAGAAAGGTTAAGTTCTTACCTCTATGGGACATTCCCTACACTGGTGTATTCCATCTATTCATACCACTAATGGTGTATCTAGGGTCACTACACCACAATGATACACTATCTCTGTTCTGAGACTTTCCACAATAGATGCAGAGATAAAAGATTTTTAAGCCCCTATATCAAAAAAGGAAGATAAAATAGTAGAGGATACTAGAATAGTACCTAATAATATTGAAGTTCATATAGCTTAATCCTCAGGTATTGTTTGTAGTGCATGAAACTGACCTGTTCCATGGACTTGTACAACAGATGGACTACCACAATAAAAAATGATCTGCTAGCACTGTTGGTGATCAGGGGCTGGCTACCATGGCCACGACCTCTTCCTCAGCCAAACCTATTGGTGATATTCCAACTTCCCTCCTGAACTGGCGTAAAAGAATACTCACCTAAAGGTGGGGCTAGAACAGATCCATTTCCACTCGAAGATGGTGGAAACATTATATTGAAATGATAACGATTCCCCCATACGGCTTCAAGACAGACAATCCAGTGGTTATCTATCACACTAAGTCTTAGAATGATCCTATCATACATATTGATGACACACCAAATATCTATCTAAATGGGTATTATGGTTATCACTATCCTAATTAAAAAACTTTAGAGAACATTTTTTTCCACCATAAGAATAACAAGCCTATCGTGTCACTGATCCTTTAAACTCGATACTATTTCATTCCATATAGTTTTTCTCAGTGATAAGAGCCGGAATAACTATCTCAGAAAAATTAAGTAGGTGAATGACATTGACCTACATACATATGGCATACTAGATCCCATCCTCAAAACATCAACCTTGTGAAATCTCATCACCAGGTAGAAGCAGTACGAAGAACTACAACACTGTTAAATGTGCTGAATACTTTATAACTGACATAGAACAATGCTCGAGATGCATCTAATCTCTATCTCTATTATATGTCATCAATTTAGGAAATAAATAATCATAGAATATAGTCTTTAAGTCATCCCATATAACTCCATGATGGTGATCAGCCTGGGTAACCACATCTCACCAACACTTGGATGAATCCCGAATAATGTATATAGAAAGCTTGAATATCCACTTTGGAGGTGTTTCTATATGATTAAAGATAGACAGAATGGACTCTATCCATGACTCAACAACTTATATACCTTCATTCCCTAAGAAAGTAGGAGAGTTCTTCTATTGAAACTCACAAGTCAAATCATCCATTGTAGGTGCAACTCATGGAGGACCATGCATGGACTACATCAGATGTAAGAAACTATCATGAACATTGGCATCAGTACCTGGATCAGGTATGGAAGGTGGTTCCACAAGTGGAACTCCTAGTGTTAAGGTTGGTGTCTTTGGTCCCAACATGTCTAGAGCATGGTCATTTCCACCCTCCTAGCATACGTTGCAAGGATATTGTGGCAGCATTGTTCAATAATATCCAAACACATGCCTCGGAACAAGCTAAGAAAAAGAAATATAGCATCAATATAAGAATATAAATGCATTAAAACTCACTACCCAAGGAATACTACCCCAACTACCCTCTTATATGACCAAGTATCAGTATGTTGTCAAATATATGTTTCATTTCACTTTTATTTTAATTTACAAGTTCACTACATTACCTTTCATAAACTTGAAAAGGTGGGATAAAGATGTGCAATAATTTCATTTTAGAATTCAAGATTCACTATAAAATGAATATCCATTTTCGATGAATTAGTTCCCATACACCTATCACCAAAAATGACACCCATTTATTTATATTATAATGGATTGACTCTCCAAACTAATGAGGGCCCATACATCTCATAAATTTATAGAAGAAATCACTCAATATTATCCATGAGTAATTCAACCATAAGATAACTATCACAACATCACCCATCAATCACAGGCATATAAAGCAATGAAGAGTTGTGAAATGAACCTATATGGCCAGAAAATATGCATGACATGTGAATTCTAGGTGCCTAAAACGATTCATGTAATAATTCTCCATACACTCATATCATCAGGCACATTATAAAAGAAAATCCTCAAAAAAGTAACAATCAAAAACACCACACAACATGTGTGTCACCCAATGGTGAAATAATATCAATTGTAATAGGAAAAATCATAAGAGAAATTATAATTTAGGAAACATGGTATTTACGCAAAACATGGGTTTGCTAATGACCATGTCCCAAGAATTCATAATCTCTAAAATATAGTCTCCATAAATTAAATCAAGAAAAAAACCTCCTCTGATAGCACATTGTGGCGTGCTAGACCTGGAAGCCACATAATAGGTTCCCCAATCCTAGTGGGCCAAATGGCCTCAATTGCATCTCCCAGAACTCCGGAGGCTACCGACTCAAAGCGAGGGCCTAGGGTGTGTTTATGGGGAGACTATACCCTCATTACCAGACTATAGAATAGTTAATAAAAATAAAAAATGTAAATAGTAGAAGAAAGATATGTAAATAGCAGAAGAATATAATAGGAATTGATAAACAAGGTATAAAAATAATTGTACAACTGAAACAAAATTCAACAACACAACAACTAATAATGATAGGTCATGTCATTAGAATGCTATAAAACATATATGCAAGACAACAAGAATAATATGTTCCATAACATTATAATGGAAAAAAAATACTACCCTAAGAATCATATGCTATGGTTCGACCATCTACTATCAAGATCCATCCTAAAATGCATGTAATCAAGTTTTTAAATCCATATGATTTTATTTTTCGAGACCTTCTACAATTTAATCTACTCATAGTACCAAAAGGAACCTGGAGAGGGTGTACGGTAAATCTCAGTGGGCCACCACCAATGGTGTCTATAACATATGTCACATGTAATGGAATATAACAGTGTGGAAAAATGTAAATATAAATTAAGTAATTACAATGAAACTAAATATACAACTACATAATTCAACCCTCAGTTGGTGTCTAAACATGTAACCAATTCATTACTTGATTTTTACCAATTTATCAATAAGTCACCAATTATCAATAGTAAAATTTAAAAGATGTAATAAGGAAACATGCGATAATATTTAATAATGAAGTTCCAAGGTAGTAACCAAGGAAACATAATCCTCAAGGGTTGTTAACTCATTAGTATCTGAGTCAATGTAAAGGGTAAGATTGTAATCCAAGGATCATATTCCAAGGTATTCCACAATGACACACCTATCAATTCCATGGAGTGCATCCATGGTAAAACGGGGTAAAGAAAGGGCTAAGCCCAATGGGCATTAACCATGGCTGCTACTTATCAATGTTGGATCCAAGGACTATATTCAAGGAATATTGGATCCAAGTAGTGTATCCAAGGCATCATGTTGTACTACATGATAGATCCTATGGTATCATACTGAGTATCCAAAGGATAGACAAGAATCAGGATGTAAGTAGGTCTCAACCTAGAAAACTTTATCCTTGAATCAGAATGGGGGTCCAGAGTGCTCATGGTATCCTCCAACCAGAATCCAAGGAGATATCAGTTCCGGGAATTACTATTTGATAGTGAAGTTATATAATAATTAAATTGATTTAAGCCTATCCTTTCATTATTATGATAAGGTCAAGTAGCATGAAACCGTCCAATAAAGTCATTTGGTTCAAGACTTTCCTTTCATTAGTGTGAAAAGGACAAGTAGCATGAATCCATTAATTTAACCGATTTAAGAATATTCCATATTCAATTTTCATTCCTCTACCCTCCATTAATGTGATAAAGAGTTATACGAATATCAAACCTACTATTCATTTACATTTAAGGCCTATTTACATACATAGTATACTTTTTGATTCACGTTTCACATTTCATTGTCAAATTGAAGCACTTAACTTAGGTGAGTCAAGTGTAAAGAATAAATGTTAATTTTCATTATTCAATTCACATTATAAAAAATCCATTTATTATATAATTTTTTCTCTTATAGAGGTCCACTGAAGGCACATCTGAACAGTTTCTCAAACATTTCAAAACACTAAAAACCCAAACCGGACATAACCTTTGACATGGGGAAGATTGAGTTTTGGGTGTAATAACTAACAAATAATTACATATTTTTAATGATCATAACCATACAGTTATAATGAGTATAATCATGGCATGTAAATTTAATAAACAACACCCGACAAAATCAGTGAGACCCACATGTATATTCCAAAATTGACGAACATTAGGCCTAAAGAATATACCACCCACCTTAGTGTTGTATGATCCTTATCCAATGGTATTTGACCTTGATTTGGTGTGGAATAGAGTATATCTAAGAAAATGTTAAAAATTATCGAACAATGATAACTAGGTCGAAAGAAAAAGAGAGGAACAATGACCCAAATGGACTCTAGTACTTACCATTATACATCCAAGGTAATGAAAGGAAGCTTGATCCATTTCCAAATGAAGGAGATCTCTTGATCCTAAGTTTACATCATAAAAATTCTCTATAATGGGAGAAAAACATGTTAATCCCATATAAACATGGATTAGGTAATATGGAGGTTGCTTAATTAGATCATTAAGGGGGGAAATACAGTAGACCCTTAAAATAGCCTATGCATGGTTTGTCCGCACAGTTTGAAAAACTATGCACAAACCATTCATGAGTACCTTGGAAAAAGGGTTGCTCGCACGGTTAAGTCGCACGGTCGTGCGCCAATCATCTAAGGTGGCTCTATCCAATAAAAAACACAATCCCCACAGTTTACTCTAAACCATGCGCCAAGACTATTTTTACCAAAAATATGGGTTCTGGCCTCCAAAAATACCTCAAAAACCCTTTAGAACTTTTCTAACCCCTTAGGAAACCATATTCGGTCAAAATTAAAGGTTATAATAAAAAATAATGTATCCATTCCTGAGTGAAAAACCGGGTTATTACACTTTTTTAGGTTCTCATCTGCTCTTGGATGATGTACACATTCTATGTAGTGGCATGCACCAACTCTGATACAATTGGTTCTTACTCTCATAGGTTAATCCATCGTAGCGGTGACATATAGGGTCATTGGTATAATCCCTCGAATGGTTCCAAATCAATGTTGTAATGGTATTTTTTTTACACAAACTACACCAATGGTAGGTGATCCTTTAAACTATCACCAATGGTTAACATGAAATCCCACAACATGTCCACCAATAACTGAAAGGTCCTCTCAGTCTTACCGTCAATTTGGGGGGTGAAAAGTCATGATCAAATGTAGATGAGACAAAAATTCCTCCTGAATTCCCTTCCATAATCAAAACATGAATTTAGCATCATGGTTATAAATGATCATCGAGGGGAATCCATGGATTTAGACAATCTCATGCATGTATAGGCTTCTCATGATCTATGTCGAACTCTTCTTTCAGATAGCTTGGAAGTGGGAAAACTTAGTGATACATTCTATGAAAACTTAGAAGACATCATTTCACCGATACATATTTAGTAATCCTGTCATGAATTCTAGGGATATACCAGCACAAATACACTTTGTAACCTCAAAGGGATAGGGTTAACCCATAGAAACATGTTGCTCAGCCATAACTTTCTTGAAAATAAGGCATCAAGAGACAAGTTCTATAACTCCCTTCATCTTCCCTAGCCCCCAAAACTGATGTCGGAGGTCCTAGTATATCTTTCCCATACCTAGATATACTACATAATAGATATATGAAGCTCTCTTGTAACCTCATCCTATAGCATCACTGGTACTATCATGAATCCTCTAAAAAGAAACACATTCCCCCATCTTCAAAAAACCCATTAGGAGATTTTCTAGAGGATATCTAAGTATGTAGGGTCTCATAGTCGATACCCCCACATTGTGTCTCCCAGACTCACAATAAATGTGGTGAGGTAAAAACCATATACTAGAGGTAATATTATCCATCCCCATACTTCAATTATATCTGAAATGAGGCAAACTACTATGATTCCTCATTTTTCATCTTTGAATAATATTTTTTTCTGATAAAATCAGCTACCAAGTTCCCCTTTACAAGAGTATATACAATATGGAATACATACCCATGAATTAACTTTCTCTATAACCTTTGTCTAAAGTTAATATCCTTCTGAAATAATATATACTTGAGACACGTTTTGATAAAATATATGATAATACACTCACCCAGAAGGTAGTATCATAACATCATCAGTACAAATAATTACACTACTAAATCAATATATATTTAGACATAGTTCTTACCATGTGGTATTAGCTAACATAAACCATAGACAATTACATCCATCCTCTACATCAGAAACCAACTAAGACTCTTTGTTGATTCATTTCAAAACACTAATTACTTGACACCCTCCTCTGGCAATCTAATGATGGGATCACTAGTCAATCTCTATCTCGGATCCTGAAAATCCAACTAAAATCTCACTTCCCACATGAAATTATTCCCATTTCTATTAAAAGATATTAAGGGAGAATATATCCTAGATAATATAGGTATTAATATCTCATAGTATACTTCTAATTTAAAAAAACTCTACACCTTTATCACACTATTGGGTGGAACCCAAGAAAAAATTTACTTAACCTTCACTAGGTCCACTACCACACCATTTTATTAAATAATGTGTTCAAGAAAGAGGGTCTTTTACATCAATAATATGCACTTGAAAATATTCACATAATGCTAATGATATCATATTTTGTTCAAGACCATATTGAAGTGGCTCGCATTCTCCTCTTCGGTTGTGAAAATATCTACTTAATTGATGAAGAATATCACAAATTGGTCAAAGATGGGAAGAAAGATATGGTTCATTAGTCTCAAGAACACTACTAAGTGGTTATTCATGCCAAGGGGAATCACCATGTACTCATACTAACTATACACAAATCCTAATGTCATCTTTGGTACATCTTCGTCATTTAATCTCAATTGGTGATAGCTTGATCTAAGGTCAATATTTGAGAAACATGATGGACCTCTTAACTAACAAAATAGGTCTTTGATAGATAGTAATTGATACTTTTTATTTAAATTCACCAGGTTTAGGTGATGGTAGTCCACACATAACCTCATTATAATGTCCACCTTTTGGGAGAACAAAACATGGGATGCCTTGTGTGAAACATTGGGTCTGAAAATTATCTTCATCTACAAGTTCTCCAAGTGAACCCTAATCTCGTGAAGCTCCACGAGAGACATTAAATTTTTTATACTAGACATCAGTTATATCATGGATTGTAGATAAATTTAAATTTCTATTTTCAAATGTAAATATATTCATCAAAAATCATCAAGAAAAACATCAACATACTCTACCACCACTACAACAAACTAAAAACTCATAGAATCTACTACTCATTGGCTCATGCAAGCTAATTGATGAGAAATTTCGTACACCCTCTTCTTAATGATTCTATCCTATGTTTTTTGGGATTTCCTTTCACCATAAAATTAATAGATATTTCCATCAATGTAGAAACACCACATCCTCGAACTAAAATAGTCTATCTGTGAATAAACTATGATTAACCATTCCATACCTAAGATGACATATTAATGACTCATAACTACCAAGAGATACTGATATAAACTAAAGCCTAAAATATTTATTCCACACGATTGGAAGAATCATGGGATTGTGGATTTGTATATAGTAAGAGACTCCAAGTACAGGGGTCAAGACCAAGGCTCAACAAAAATCTTTATATCTCAAACTAGATAAGTGTAATTAATGGAATTACTCACATTGGTCTCTTTTACTGATATAGATAATGTTGAAAAGACACACATTAAAGTTATTGTCATCACCAGGACTTCTGGATCATGAGCCTTGACCCCGTGAAGTTTCCCTCACCCTTGTCCTCAAGAATATTAAGCCTGACATGGGACACCTGAGGATGTTGGTGGAAACAAGTCAAAGCATCTACCCACTCAAACTACTCTCCTAGATCTATTATCATGTATTCCACCTTATGGGACTATCAGATCCTATCACCACCTTTTCCTAGGTGGACCATTCTTTGTCTGTTTGTCATCTATATAGAAAATCGGACAATATTCTGTCGGACTCCCCCTTTCACCACAAGTGTAGTACCACATATCCTTGCCATGTCTTCACAAATATTTTTTAACCCTAAACCAAAAAACCACTATCCTGATATCTTCTCCTGAAATTCCTCACATTTATAGGTCCCTGTAACTGATTTCATCTCCCTTCTTCTGAAGTCACTACTTCAATATTCCCACTGCTTGGAAACACTATATGCATCTACTCAGTCCAAAATCTCTTGATCACTAACGAAAACTATAGAACCCCTTAAAAGGTAGTAATTAATATGGTTATAACACTAAATTAGATGTATCTACATAGTCTTCACTCGAAGATCACCCACTAAAAGAACTGATAAGGAACCATATCCATAAGGTACCTAGAGTGGTTGGTGAACCTTGTTGAATAATCATCCACTGTCATAATGTGTTTTTTTAAGTTATAGAATCAACTAGATGCATATATCCCTCCCCATAACTATTTATAACTTCTATATAAAAAAGGTTCTTGAACTATTACCATGCTAGAGTGAGTTAATCACATAATTGGGTAACTAAACACCACCATTTTACTATAGATTCAAAGATATGGCTTACTTCCAGGACCACCATCTCATCTTCCAGTGTCTATAAAAGATAGAAAACTCTAATCACCCCCTCATTAATGTTGGTCAGAGTAGGAAACTCAAGATGGAGTCAATTGAGTTCCTATAAAATATTCTATTAAAACGTATAATTTAAAAATCCCCTAAATTTAAAAGATCAATTGACTAGTAAGATAGTAGTGAATTAATAAGAGCCTGACTATTCTATTAATTCCCCATAATATTTATTAGTTCCTAGTTTTATCAATTAATAAAAAATTGAAAACTAATCTAATATTTCAATACTATTATAATCATTTTCTAAGACTAACGATCAGAGTTTGATTCAGTTTTATGAGATATTGGATAAAAGTGATTAAAAATAAAAGTGAAAGCATAGAGGAAATGAAACAAGAGGTTCAGTATCAATATGAGACTTAGTCCTCTACACTTGGTGATCACCAACCACTAATTATTTTTAATTAATAAATGGTTTGATCCACAACCTAGATGATGGTTTACAATAGCACACAGGATGTCCAGATCAAAAGACCTCTTCTAAAGTTCTTCATGGGTACAAACTACCAGGTCACACGACCACTTCCATAGTTATGCATGGGAAAAAAAGATATAGAATGTGTTTTGAATGAGGATATCAAGTATCCTCTAGTTAGGTGCAGTAGATATTGTGTGTTTTATAAACAGACACACACACACAGATCGAAATGTAGTTAAATGATACAGAACAGATCAATAATTATTGGAAAAGGATTAATATTCTCTGAGTATTTTTTTGATCAGCTATAGACTCTTTAATACTTTGAAATAGATGTCAGAGTCCTCTTTTGGAAACAGAAACCAGAAAATAGGGTCATAAAGCATTGGGTTCTGCCTTCCAGGTGGATGAGATGTTCTTCTCCTTTAGTTTGGTTGAAGGCTATAAAGATGAAAAACGTGATCCACACTAGATTCTTGGTTCACAATAACAAAATATTAATAAGTGTTCCTCAAGTATATTTTTCTTTTTCTTAGGTTTATTTTTATGTGTTCCCTCTTTTCTTTTCTATTCTTCTCATCATATTCTATCTCACATTATTTTTTTTCCATTTTAATCATTCTAGCCCGACAATGTGCATGTGTGGGTACCTCATACCTTACATTGTCTGTTGTCATGTCTTTAAATATACATTTATTATGTTAGAGTCATTAAATAACCCAAATATTACCGTTAGAAAATAATTATGATTTAAATAAATTTAAATAGTCTATAGGCATGTGGTGCATCAAGGACTCCTTTCAATAGTGAGTCCTTCCAACGATGAGTGCTTCTAATAGATATTTCTTCCAATTGTGAGTCCTTACAATGGTGAGTCCTTCCAATGGTGAGTCCTTCCAATGTTGAGTCCTTCCAACAATGATTCCTTCCAATGGTGATTCCTTCCAATGGTGTGTCCTTCCAATGGAGAGTCCTTCCAATGTTGAGTCCTTCAAATGGTGAGTCATTCTAAAAGTGATTCCTTCTTTATATAGGTGTTAACTTCACATAACAAGAACATATGCCTATTTTAACTATCTTTCAACACTGATACTGTTAGAATAAATTAATCCTATGCATGATTATGTATAAATATAATTTACACAAATAATGTATTATTAATATTATTATCAATAATAAATTGACATGATTTTTGATTATTAAAACTAGGGAGAGTATCCAAACAATATATGGGCCAATAATATCCCCCTTTTTAAATTTTAAAAATAATGTAATTATATGATAAAATCATTAGATGTGGAATGAAAACAACCTATTTATAATTTCCCATTATGAATGATCAAATTAAAGAGTAATGATATCAATAGGAAAAGTAACATAAGTAAGATATATAAAAGGATTATGGTATAAAAGGATAATTCCTATTGGTTTTCCCCCTTTTGGGATTATCAAAAAGAAAAAAAATCAGAAATTAAGAGATAAAATTGATAAGAAGGAAATGCAGGAAGAAAAAAATTCCATTAATGAGGAAAGTAAAATGTATTACAAGGATCTAGAAAAACATAAAGCAAGTAAGTATCCCCATCATAGAATGATCCACACTATGTTTGAGTTGTCTTACAATTCTAAGAGGGATAAATGAATGGATCAACAAGATATCTAGGCTGAGAAGGAGGGGGTATGAATGGATTTTTAGTGGAGGTAGAGGAATTCCTTCAAGAACTGTGGGATTTAGTGTAGGTCTATATTGAGAAATAATATGAGGTTGTACAGGCTCTATAAATAAGGGTCTAATCTAAGATAAAGACAGTGAAACTGATATCTGACCTTGAGAAGGAACTAAACCAGTAGGGCCAAGTGATGTAACAGTGGGAACCATGATAGCTTCACTTTGGACATGTAGATATGATTTTGATAGCCTGATGAACTATTCAATGATTTCACCAACATATTTAATTTCTTTTTCAAAATAATATTTTTTTCTATGAACTTGTCCAACAAGGGAGTGAATTCTCCCATCTTCTAAATCTGATCCTTAAAAAGCTTTTTCACTAGAGTAAGAGTAATATTAGTGTCCAAATACTTAAACAGGCTATTCATTTTATGCTTTGTAATGAGTTTGGAGAAAAACTCATTAATACTTTTGGTGAACTCTTCATATGTCTATGAATCACTCCTTGTATAATACTTCACATGGTCTTTCACCTTATCTAAATTTTCCTCAACCATGGCCATACTAGAAATTCAGTCTTACAAGTCTTCTTTAAAAACAAAACTTACAATAGCAATATCCACAGATTGTGAATACAGAACTAGTGGAGCATAGATTGAAGTAATAGAAGAGGAGGAAATTTCCTTAACTTTTATTCTCATTTTGAAAAAATCAACAGCTTTAAGATGAGAAATAAGATCTTTAATTCCTTTCATGACACTTCCCATTGAAGTCTCATACATAGTGGTTAAATCATTGATTCCAGTAGTTAACTAATTCATCTCATTCTCAATATTGTTGTTGTTTTTCACAATGGATTTATAATATTTAATAATATTTTTCTGAATTTCATTAATCACCATTTGTGAGACAGAACCAGCATCAGCTTGAGATGCACTTGATGAGGCTAGAGTAGAACTAGTAGTTCAAGTTTTCCTTACACCTTCAATCATAGACCAGATATCTTTCAATATTCCATTCATTATAATATTTTCTTTCATGGATTCATATATCTATTATCTCTTCTGATATTATACTTATTGTCTTACTGAGGAACATATGTCTTTATTGAATTTTTTCAATTCGGCCAAAGTAGAATAGTAATCAGGAACTAAAATTATAGATGTATCTGGAATAGAGGTAGATGGTATTGTTTGAGAAATGTCATCATTTGTGTGTCCTTCAACCATTATGGTTCTCCCTGGAGCTGCGTCATTGATCTCAACATAATCATAATATAATCTAATAAAATAATACCTTGGATTCCTTTCCCATTCAGATGCAATAGCTGTATATACTTGAGTAATTGTATCTATTTTGATCCTTTTTTCTTGAGGTTACCCCTCACATAATGATTCCTTTTTAGTTTTCTTCTCCTTATGTAGAATTATTTTTCTAGCATATAAAGCAAGGAAAACAATCTCTACTAGAGAAACACTTTCAACTTGAACAACACCCTCAACATATACACCAACATTAACTTCAACAATCTCAATATTAACAGCATATGGATTCACATATGGATGACCAGATTCACTATCTCTTCACGTTCACTACTTTCTTCATTACCACTATCTTAATCATTTTCATCACAATTTTCATCATTTTATTCCTTATATTTTTCTTCTCTACTTGATTCTAACCCACTTTCACCACTACCAGCTTCCTATTTTTCATCTACATCTTCAATAGATTCACTAAAATATTCAAAAATTACTTAAACTTCTGTCTCCTCGCTTCTAGTAGATTGGAGAATGGTTCATGAGAAGATAAATTCAAATGTGGTCTTGGAGGTCCAATAAAAACTCTTTTTTTTGGTCCAGTCATGTCTGGTCACATTTATCATTAATTGGTGATCCCTGGTCTTTGACAATAGTAGCAGGCTCCACATCCTCATATGAAGAATATATTTTTTGATCATCTAGACTGATGACAGGATCCACTAGATTCCTTAGTCTAACTGGATGATTTAAAGGATTAAACTTTTCATACAGTCTATCTTCATCACCAACCAATTCCTTTATCCAAGGGTTCTAGTTAATTTTCATTCTCTTAGAGAAGATAGAACTTAATCAGATTCCATTTCATTCAGTAACTTATACATCATCAACTTCACTTACACAACATTTATCCTTTATCATTGTTCAAACCATTCTAGGTTATAATAGTGAATTTTACTTACAACCAGGTTTTATCATCTCATTCATGTGCAAGATCAGATATCAGTACAGATTCTATTTAAATCCTTTCTATAGAAAATACAACATGTATACATCCAGATACTTGAGAGAATAAAAGTCCCATTTCCTTGGAAAAATCTGGTGGTGAATAAATTTAAATAAAATTATTCACTCACAATTTAACTCTGGTGAAATGGGTCTTCTATGATCCAAATTTCTAGTTATCTATTTCTGAGATGTCTCATAACAAAATAATTCACATTCTGGTGGAGAAGTTCCTTGGTAATCATCAAAAATACCTTCATGAGGAACCTTATGACATTTAACCCATTATATAGAAGAGAAAGATATTCTCTTCCCTTTTACTATCGGTATGATCTAGTTGACATTTCCTCCTTCCAAAAGATGTTCCATATTCATGTAAAATTCATATACCAACATTAGGTAGAAGTCTATGTCATTTTTTGAGAAAAAATCAAGCCATTCTTGATCTTACATCACCTTTGACAACAATTAGTTTATCTCTAAGAGACATTTTTCTAGTACTTCATTCTCTGATGTTACAACATGGTTTTCAGGGCCAAGATTTATAGGAACTGAGGATTTGGTCGATTTACCTTTCAGTTTCTTAGAGGCATGAGACTAACTATCATCAGGATCTTTCTTCACACGTTCCATTCCAATCAGTTCAGTCTGGAGGTCAGAAGGTGAAAGGTCAGGGGTAAATAGAGAGAGCAGTGGATGAGAGAGTGTAGAGGTAAAGGATTAGAGTGGATCAATTCAAATTTATATCATTTAGGGATTTTGAAATTATACAATCATGAAATCGTGAACTGAGTTCAACAAAATTATTTAAACAGTGCTGTTTTGATAAAAACATAAAATTTATAGAAATAGTGAGTCATCAGTATTGGCATGGTAGATTTTTCATAACACTAATGGTGTCAGCATGGCAAGGCATCAGTGTTGGCATGACATAGTGTTCGTGTCAGCATGTTAACTATGTCAACATGACATAACATTGGTGTCAGTGTGACAATTGTATATGCATAAAAATTGTTTTAGTGCCAGTATCAAAACTGTGTCAGTATGAAAACAGTGTCGGTGTTGGCATGACAACTTCACTTAAAATGATAAAAGTAATATAAACATAAGGTCTTATTGATTGATAATTCCTAACTCATATCTGATTTAATTCATTCTTTTAGATTTCAATTCATTATTTAATATGTCAGCAAGCTGATATTCAGTGCCAATAATTTATAAAGTGATATCACCCTTTTAATAATGATTTCTCAAAAAGTGATGTCTTAAATCAATATGTTTTGTTCTAGAATGAGAAACTGGGCTCATAGAAATTTTAATATCACTTGTATGGTCATTATTAATTGGTACATGTCTAAATTTGTATATATAGTCTTGAAGAGTGTGTTTCATCCACCAAATATGAGCTAAACAGCTACCAGCATCTATGTATTTAGCATCGGTCGTAAATAATGCAAATAAAATTCTTACTACAACATGAAACCAAAGACATTCTAAAAAAGTGACATGTCCCAGAGGTAATCTTTCTATCTAACCTGCATCCACCAAAGCCAACATTTATAATAACTCAACATATCAATTCATTTTCTTTTAGGGTAAAAAACCAAAATTGATAGCATGTTTGAGGTATTTAAAAATTCTTTTAATAGAATTTAAGTGATATTATTTGGGATTATCTCGAAAAAGGCACACAAATACAAACTATACATTATATGGCCTAATAGTAGTAAAGTAGATAAAATATCCAATCATTCCTCTGTAAGTGGTTTGATCAAAAGATTTTCCATCTTCATCAAGATCCAAATTACAAGTAGTTATCATTGGAGTGTCACTTATTTTGATTCTATCAAAGGAAAATATTTTTAACAAGATCATTTTTGTATTTACATTGATTTAAGATGATACCTTATTTACATTGAAAAATATGGAATTCAAGGAAGAATTTATGTTCAGCCATCAAACTCATTTCAAATTCACTTTTCATCATTTTAGAAAAATCAATACATAAAATTTTTTATGAAGATCCAAAAATAATATCATCTACATAGATTTGAACTAATAAATAATCTTTAGAAATTAGTTTTATAAAAAAATACTAGGATCAAAAATTCCTTTTGTAAAACCTTTTGTAATGAGAAAAGTACTTAGTTTATCATACCAAGCTCTTCGAGCTTGTTTTAAAAAATATAAAGCTTTTTGTTTATTTCAAAACATTATTTTGAAAATGAGAGTTTGTAAAACCAGGGGGTTGTTCAAAAAAACATCCTCAACTATATACCCATTAATAATACACTTTAAACATCTATTTGATAATATTTGAAATTAATATGGGAAACATAAGCAAGAAGGATTCTGATAGCCTCATGTCTAGCAATAAGTGAAATAGTTTCTTCATAGTCAATGCGTTCTTCTTTACTATATCCTTGGGAAACCAATCTGACATTATTTTTGACAATATTAATAGATTCAACTACTTTGTTCTTAAACACCCATTTAGTGGTTATGGTCAAGGT
This sequence comes from Viscum album, assembly GCA_963277665.1. Taxonomy (NCBI): domain Eukaryota; kingdom Viridiplantae; phylum Streptophyta; class Magnoliopsida; order Santalales; family Viscaceae; genus Viscum; species Viscum album. The sequence goes on from OY728126.1 coordinate 1,751,406,928, forward strand.
GTGTTTGGGTGTATCCACAAGTTTCCAAACATTATTTCTTTTAAATTTATTAAGTTACTCTTCCATATCCATCAACCAAAATTAATATTTAATTGCATCGTTGAGATTTTTAGGTTTAAGTTGTGACAAGAAATCTTGATGTTCAACCTGATTTCGAAAAGAAGATCTAGTTTGTGTCCCTTTACCTTTGTCTCCAACAACATAGTATAATAGATAGTTTTTGAGGGTTCTAGTTGGCCTATAAAAGGAGAGCCTAGTAATTTCAGGTTCAGCTACAGGTTTGCGTTCATCATGTCCTGATTCTGAATAATTTCTAAAACTTTTTTATTTAACAGATTGCTTGACAAGAGGATTATATGATTTTTCATTTGTGTCCAGGTTTGACACATCATCTTCAAGGTTTTCAAGGGATGTATTAGGTTTATGTGGACCTGTTTCATCAAATTGTATATGCACAGATTCGTCCACACACATAGTTCTTTTATTAAGGACTCTATAGGCATTACTATTGGTTGAGTAACCTAGGAAAATTCCTTCATCACTCTTGGATGCTAATTTTACAAGATTATCCTTTGTATTAAGGATATAAACATTGAAACCAAAAACATTAAAGTAACTAACATTTGGTTTTTCTATAGTTTCACACCTCATAATGAGTCTTCTTGAGGATATGTCTAATTAATACTCTATTAATTTTGTAACAAGATATATTCACATCCTCAACCCAAAAGTAAACAGTTATATCGTATTCATTAATAATTGTTCAGTCTATCTTTATAAGGTTCTATTTCTTCATTACACAACTCTATTTTGTTGAGGTGTCCTAAGGGAAGATAAGTTATGGCTATAGACATTGTGTGAGAAAAAATATTCAATGTCTTTATTTTCAAACCCACAACCATGATCACTTCTTAAGGATTTTATCCTATATCCACATAGATTTTCCACTGATTTTGCAATCTTCCGGAAGTAAGTAGATGCTTCACTTTTGAGAGATAAGAAATAAGTCCAAGTATACCTAGAATAGTGATCTATAAGAATATATACATAGTTCTTCCCATTTAAACTAGAAAATCAAGGGTGAACCAACTCTAAAGTTTGAGAAGTTGAAGCATCATTCTATGATTTGAAATATATATTGCGCTATTTACCCTTTTAACAATGATTACAGGCATTTTCATTTGAAAACTCAAGTTTAGGTAGATCCTTGACTAGTTCTTTTCTAGTATTCTTTCTAAGAGATCATATGATACAGTTTCCTAATATCCTATTCCAAAGCCAGTACTCTTTATGAAAGGAAATTAAACAAAAATAATTTTGAGAAACTGATGAATCTAAGTTAACATAATATACATTTTCATTTCTAAATGATGAAAATACTAATTCATTTTTATATTTAAAACATTGTAAGCATAATTTTCAAATATAACATGAAGTCCATCACCACATAATTGTGAAATTCATAGAATTTCGTATTTCAGTCCATTGAAAAAATGTAATATAGAAATTAAAACTGAGTTAGAGATGCCAATTTGACCTAAGGAAATTATCATTCTTTTAGAATTATCATGAAATGTGACATATCCACCATAAATATTGATTATTTTCTTGAATATTTAATAATATCATGTCATGTACCTTGAACATCAATTGTCCATGTACCACTGACTCTTGTAGGAGGTCCTCAAACTGTTTTCCAACAGAATAATAAAAGAAATTGATTTTGGTACCCAAACATGTTTGGGTCCTGTGACATTAGTAATCAATGGTTTAGGTACCCATATTTTCTTAATGGAATTCCTATAAAAATTATATAACACATTTGAAAAATATACTATACTTTGTCTAGAAAAACTAAAGTAAGTAAATGATTTTTCATAATTGGAACTACTAGATGAATTTTTATTTTTAGGTAGAAGAACAAATTTTCCAGATTGAGTCACAGAATTTCTTTTAGATAGGTTTCTCTATCCAAGATGATATCGAATACCAAAATTGTACTTAGGATCTATCTATTTACCAACAATTTGAGTAAGATTATTTTTACCATTGGTAAACTTTTCTATATCTTTCTTCGATTTCTCATTAGTCATTTTTCATTCATTGTTTTCTTTATGAATTTGAACATTATTTTCCTTTTCATAAGTATGTTCAAAATTGATTGTTATAGTAAGATAATGTTGTTTCTTTAAATATTTATATTTATCTTTTATTTCATTTCATTTCTCTTCAGAATGTTACAATATTAAAAAAAATTCACCACTTTCCATATTTTCATAATCACTTTCATTTCTAGAATAATAGGAATTGTGTGCGGGAGAATCTAACGTTACCTCATATGTGTTTGTCATAAAACACATATTTTTCATATCATTGTTTCATCATGAGATGATGTTGATTCACTAGATATATCTTTAGAGGCACTCCATGTGGCCTTCATATCTTTCTTACACATTCTTTATTTTTTTTCATACTTCTTTTTGTATTTTAATTTTGTATAGTCATCGTTGACATGGTCTATCCTCTTACATTCATAGTAGAAAATCTCCTCTGAATTTTAATTTCTTTTCTAGTCCTTTTTTCAATTTCCCTTGTTATCATATCTTCCTCTATAATTGGGTTTCCTAAATAACTTATTCTTTCTATAAAATTCCATCAATATTTTGGCTAACTGTTCCATCTATCAATCAGTATATTATGTTGAATCATCATTACTGAAGCTTTGAATATAGGCAAGAACCTTCTATTTTACCTTATTCTTAGAGGTAGTAGTCTTGAAGGCTATAGATTTCCTCTTAGGTTCATCCATTTCTTACTTGTTTATTATCATCTCTTCTTCATACATCCTTAGTTTTATAATGAATTATTTGACACATAGTTTGATGATGTCATATGATTCTCTAATAGAGACAGAAGTTACTATCCATATATCAGGAAAGCATCTAAGAATCCACATAATTTCCTCTTTGGTAGTAAAATATATTCCCCGAGAGATCATAGTTCTCATTATTTAATTAAACATGATATAATTGTCAGAAATAGTCTCATTATGCTTCATTTTAAAGATATCATATTTAAGGTTATATGTGTCAAGTCTCATTTCGATAACACTAAAAGATTCTTCATGTAAAACTGACCAAGTACCCCAAATTTCATTGGTTGTTTTACATGAATATTTTTTTTAAACTCTTCATCTCCAAAAGTACAGTATATGAAATTAATATCTTTAAAATAGTTGTTATAAGATATCTTGGTTGGGTTATCCCAAGTAGTTCTATCACTATAATTTTTCTTATATTTTTCTACAATTAAATACCGAATTTCAAAACCCATACATTCTATGTGCATTTATATTTTAATCCTCCATTGTGAATAATTGGTTCCATTAATGAAGGGTGGAATATTGGTAGAATCACCTTCAAGTCTACATTCCATAATAAAATTTTATAACAATATTTTAAATAGATAAAAATTTAGTATTAATAAAAATCTAAAAAACATTGAAATAAAACTAAAATCACAGTTGAAAATTCTGAAAATGCATTAAAAATAGAAAAATCAAAATCCTCTGATACCAAATGTTGGTTGGAGTATGACACTCAAGATGGGGGTGAATTGAATTCCTATAAAAATTTATACTAAAAAGTATAATTTGAAATTCCCCCAAATTTAAATGCTCAACTGACCATTTATCTAGTAGTGAATTTATAAGAGACTCACTGTTCAATTAATTCCTTTAAATATTTATTAGTTCTCAGTTGTATCAATTAACACAAGTTTTGAAGCAAATAGAATAAGTCGATACAATTATAATCACTATCTAGGACTAACAATCAGTGTTAAATTTATTTTTATGAAATATGTGATACAAAATAGAAAAATTAAGAGTGAAGGCACAACAGAAATGAAACAAGAGGTTCAGACTCAAGCTGGGAATTAGTCCTCTCCACTTAGTGATCACCTACCACCATGAATTTTTAAATTAATAAATAGTTTAATCAACACCCTGGATCAGGGATCAAAACTGCACATAGGCTGTCTATATCACAAGTCCTCTTCCACAGTTCTTCATGGGTACATACTAACTGGTCAAACTACATCCTCTATAGTAATATGTGTGAAAAAAATATTTCAAAAGAGTTTTGAGTGAGGATATCAAGTATCCTCCAGTTAGGTGTAAGAGACAGTGTGTTTTTCATAAACAGACGGACACTGCTCGAAATATAGTAAAATGATAAAAAACAGAGCAATAATTATTAGAAAATGTTTAGGATTATTTGAGTATTGTGTAGATCGTCTTTGTACTCTTTAATGTGTTGGTATAGATGTTGGAGTCCTACTCCTGAAACAGACACCAGAACAGAGGGTCGTGAAGCACTGTGTTCTACCTTCCAGGTGGATGAGTTGTTCCTCTCCTTCAGTTTTGTTGAATTTTATAATGATGAACAACCTGATCCACACCAGATTCTTGTTTCGTAGCAACAAAATAGTGATAAGATTTCCCCAAGAATTTTTTTTATTCTTATCAGGTTTATGCGTATGTGTTCTCTCTTCGATTTTATATTATTCTTATCATATTCTAGCAGACAAGTTTTTTTTCTTTTTAAAATTATAGCCTGACAATGTTCATGTGGGGGTACCCCGTTCCTCATAATGTATATTGTCAAGTATGAAAATAGACATTAATTATGTCAGAGTCATTAAATAACACAAATATGACCATTATAAAATAATTGTGATTTAAATAACTTTAAATAGTCTGTCGATAGGTGGTGCATCAGGGGATCATTTAAATGGAGATTCATTCCAATAGTGAGTCCTTTCAATGGTGAGTCTTTCTAATGGTGAGCCCTTCCAATGGGGATTCCTTCAAACAGTGATTCCTTCCAACGGTGAGTCCATCCAATTGTGAGGCTTTCCAACGGTGAGTCCTTCCAAAGGTGATTCCTCCCAATGGTGAGTCCTTTAAATGGTGAGTTCTTCCAATGGTGAGTCCTTCAAACAGTGAGTCCTTCTAGGAGCGAGTCCTTCGTTATGTTAGTGTCATCTTCAAATACATAGAATATATTCTTGTTTGAACTATCTTTTAACATAGATATTATTAGAATTCATTAAGCATATTCAAGATTATGGATATGTTTAATTTACACAAAATTAGTATGATTAATAAGATTATAAATAATAAATTGACATGATTTGTTATTATTAAAACAAGGAAGAGTATTCAAACAATGGGACAACAATTCCCCTCATCATCCAGCTATTGGTCGGGATCACCTTAGAACCTGAGGGTTTTATATCACTGAAACTCATGAATCCCTTTCTGTATATTCACCTCATTTTTTAGAATTGTGAGTACCATCTACTTCTCAAATGATGATAGTATAATCGGTTCCCCACCTGGAGGTAACACATCCAAAACAGGTCCATGTATACTCACATCATCATTGAGGGGATACCCCTCATGATCATGATGTTGTATCCTATACAGATTATGTTCTGAAGGGATCATAAAATAGACAGGATGTACCATGGTAAATGATTATATCTGGAGATATTATTTAAAAAATACATGGAAACCAAAAACCATTTCTATATGATGCATTTATCAATTTTTTCCTACAACTACTATCTACATGTACTGAATAAAAAGGTAAGTCATTAGAGGTATGGTGTGTGGATATGAAAAACTTTGAACATGCAATGAAGTCTTTTGAAAAAAATACAAACTCAAAAAAAACAAAAATTGTTTCCAAAAACCAATATCATAAACATCAGTGCTAAGTTAGAACTGACCCCTTTTATACCACTCAGTCATGACCATTCCCAATGGGTTTCTTGTTGGGACTACCCCAAGCCCAGCTCCAATACGCCAAGGGATATTGACAACCACTATGTAGGTATATCACACAAATGGGTGGCTTATCCTATGAAACTTTTAGATATACACACATATCAAAGCCCAAAAAATGTTGAAATGTAAAATAATTGACAAAAAATGACAAAAAATATCTAAAACTCATTATCAGAGTATGAAAAAATGTACTGAAACAGAAAATGGAAAAATAAAATCTCACTACTGGGAGTCTAAAAACCAGTACAACCTAAATTTATTGAAAGGGAAAACTATAAAGCTTATTAATAGAATACACTAATTTTTATCTAGTTCATTAATCTCTACCTAGTCCTGGTCCCTATAGGACTCTAACAAATGATTGGTCATCTGCATAGGACATGACACATATGACAAGGCCCATGAAAGGATGAGTATAGAAATACCTGGTAGGACATCCCAAAATGACTAAGCATATGACAATAAGAATAACATTCAAATCAAAAATGGAAAATTTATTTAATTCATATAATAATAACATCTAGATATACAAAAAAAAGAAACACAAACTCAATGTAAAGTTGCAATTGCAATGCATGTATAGGGATCCATCTTGTAACACCCCAAGATTTTATAGTGTGTTATTTCTTCAAAATAATTCAATAACTGTCACTACACGCAACACCAAGTTCAATCGCACCATGACTTACCAAACAAGATGTTCAAAAGAGGTCATGAATAGTGTTAACTAAATTTTAAACTTTATATAATCCTTATAATTTTAGAATCCATAATATGAGTTTCTTAGACATAATGTAAGAACAAATTCATTTTCAGTATTTCACTTTTACCAAATTTTAATAGTGAACCCTTTTTAGATAATATATTTTAAACTTTTTGAATAAATGGGGACATCAAAAATTTAAAATGAAACATCCCAAGCTTCCACGGTACGCTAGCGTGTGTTGTACGCAACACCGAGTTCTAACACACCGTAACCAATCAAACTAGCTGTTATGAATAGTAATACCTACTTTTTGAAATTATATATATTTTATATTTTAATATGGACTTCATTTTTGGATTCGGAATATCGAATTTAGCCTAAGGTGAAATTTTGGTACTTTTCGGATAACTTTCATATTTTGATGAATAGTGAAAATTACTAAATTTTAATTAAAAACAACTTTTTAATCAAAATAATTAATAGTGATAAATTGTGAATTTGAGTGGTTTTAAAGTATATTTAGAATATATTTTTACCATTTAATATAATGTTGGTCATTGGACATAATTTTACAATTAAACCGAACATAAACAAGTGTCAATCTTTTGATAGATATTATCTCTTAAAAACACGCTTTTTGTTTTGACAGCGGGAATTAATTTTAAATTAATTTCTGCCACTTCTGTGTTTTGAATTTAGGAAAATGGATTCCATATTTGGAATCAGGACTTTCAAATTTTGTAAATAGATAACTTTTATTTTTAGACATTTTGAATAATTACTGCGGTAAATATTTTATTTACCATGGTTAAGGGTAAATCCGGTAAATAAGGCTTAAAAAATAATATTATAATAATTCTAAATTACCCTAAAACGTGTCTTAACCCTATTGGTTGATACACGATCGACCATGGGCATCTTTGGGTCGATTTTGGGACCCCATGGATCCACTTGTAAGTGATAATGACACTTTATTTTAATTAAGTTAAAATGAATACAAAAATGACACAAGCATATATCTTTTAGAAAAACAATTGTTACATAGGGTTATATATGTTGGCTTTTAGATTATAAATATTCATTAGAAAGATAAACAGATTTCCTACATAATGATATTTTATTTATAATTTTTAGACATTAAATAATTTATTTTATTTATGACACAATGATGATGCAGTAATTACTATAATAGTGAAAAATTAAAATAATTGATATTATAAATACCCAAATAAATATAATATGAAACTTTTAATGAATTAAACTAATTTTATAGGATAATATGATATATTAGGATTTATTTAATTGACTTTGTTCGAAGTAATCAATCTGTTATGAGTTTCACAAAAATCAACTATTGAATAGTGTCAAAATTGACATAAAAGAGTTTTTAAAACAAATATTATATTATTAATTGATATTAAATTCCTAAAAATCTAAGGTTCGGCCAAGAGACTTATATCATGATAGTTTCATCATTAATGGACCACTTGGGGGGTCGTTTGGATGTATATAGTAAGTTTATTAACCATATTATATAAAATACAAAGAGACATTGTAAATGTGAAACTAATTAACTTAGAGTTAATACTTAAAGATAAGGTTAATATAAGTACCCAAACCTGTCTAAATTCTATTGGTTGAGTGGTTTTCGACCTATCCCCACCTTAACCTTTGAATAGTAAACTTTGGAGCCATTGTAAACCGAATATGAATTTATTATAAACTAATATCTCTAGCTTTTCCAAAGGTGCCCCTCACCCCTCTTATAAAAGGGCACTCCTCCTTCTCATTTCTTCACACCTTCAAAGCCTTTTGGTTCGGCCAAACTCTGCCCGAATACTCTTCCAACATCCCTCACTACAACCTAGAGGCCTTAGTTTGATCATAAAGCCATCCTAAGGAGCCCTTTTGATCAAATCAAAAGGAAGAACCCGAAGAAGAGGTAATGATTTCACCACCCTTTTCCAAGTTCATTTCTTCTTCCACTTCTTCTTCCTTTGTTCTTACCATTCTAAAATAATAACTCCAGTATCTCACATATACTGTGATGTTATTATAAATATGGTACAACCATATTCAGTATTCTATCCACCATTTGAATAACATGTCACCATACGTGCGTACGTACGGCTTACCGTCTCCACGTCGTGGTGTAATTGTTATTCAATATAATATTATTTGGATGGGTATAATAATGATGTGTAACTCATTTAAATAATAAATATAACATGTTAAGGATTCTTTATATATGATATACCATCCATTTATATATTATCTTAATATCAAAAGAATGATATTGTCGCTCGTACGTACGTACGGACTACCGTCTCCACGAACGCGATGAGATTCATTCTCCATCGTATCCATTCAAGTATAATTATCATTTGATGATTTAAAAATGATGTTAAGGACTTGATATCATTCTGGATATGAATAATATACAACCTATCCTTTACAAAAATGTCTTACGTGACAAAACAGATAAAAGAAAACAAGTAAGTTAACACCCGAAACAACGATAATACTAAGATATTATTATCAAATCAATATTAAAAGATCATATATGATATCATAATAATTTATATGATTATTGTATAATTTAGTAACAATTATTTCACCATTATACAGGAGGTTAACCTACCCCAACCAAGGAAAAGTACAAGGTAAGGGTTATTTCACAATCTCTTCATTATCTGAGGTTGTTTATACGTAATTATCTACTGGGATTTCTTTATCATCCACATCCAAGTTTCTTCGAAATGTATTTCAAAACATTTTTACTATTTACAAAGAATATGAGTTAAAGTCATTTATACCCTTATGGGTTTATAAAGGAATCTTTCCGTCTTTTTCCAAACAAGGTGCTTTTTAACCTTTTCGATAGAATTAAGGTAAGAATGTTTTTTTTAACTTATACGGCGGGTGCAGCTATTTACCGCTGTTATAAAATCGTCAAAGCTTCCCTTACAAGATCATAAGAATATTTTCAAATTAAATGTTTTATTTTATAATTATGTGACTTTTAAATGATTTCAAAATTAATATTTTAAGAATTTCGGAAAGGTACTCTTTATCAAAATCAGAATTTTAAATGTTTTAAAGATTTATCTTTCTAAATATTTTTAATTAATGTCCATGTCTTCAAAATAGTTTTTAAGGATTTATTTATATAGACATGAATGTTTTTAAAATGTTAATTCCTTTCAAAAGTTTCAAAGTGGTATGGGACACTTTGATTCAAAAATATCTTTTTAATTACTTCCTTTATAAATGTGTGACTTTTAAATGATTTAAAAAAAAGGAGATATTTCTCTCAAATAGTTTTGATTTCATCTATGATGGATTTTATGATTATAAGGAGTTGATTTATTATGATACAAAACTTCCATAATGTATTGAAGGTTTTGTGATATGGTTGACTGTGGATGTGTTATTTTTATACCATTCATGGTTTATGGAGAAAGTATTGACATTTTGTATGATAGTTTTAATATGAATGTTTATGTTATATTTAAACCTTTTCATATGGGAATGCATTGGACTTAGTAAGTGACGGGTGGAGCCCGCTACATCTCCTCGATGCATCGGTAGGTCTCATGAGACAAACTACTGTCTTGGCACAAGGCCTTGGCTATGTGGTTATGATAGTCTGGCATTATGCATTCCAACATTATGAAAGTGGTTATTGATTTTTTCATGTGATTATTCGATTAGTAGAATATCCATGTGAATAAGTAAATGGCATTATTTCATTTTATTTATGCCATAATATGTTAAAAGTTCAAGTTTAAAAGGCTTTTGATTTAGTTATACATTGCCTTAAATGTTTATTCTTATTTATGAAAGTTTCCGCTATATTGTTATCCTTACTGGGCATTGAGCTCACCCCTTTTCTATGTTTTATTTTTCCCAGGAAGTGAAGAAGTAAATTATGAATGACCTGCAGGGATATTATGTGGGGATATGAGTGTGGATTATGGAGACAATATGTTGTTGTAGTAGTTTTTCATTTTATGATGTAATGTAAGACTTATGAATATATCTAGTATTTCCAAGGCTACTAAACCAACCGGTCTTTCGAGATTTGATCTTTCTTGTGATCATGCCAATGTTATGTAATAATGCACCGACTCTGGGTAACTAGGGTCGGGGCATTACACATCTCATAGGTTCCACATAACAGTAATATGGGACAACACTCTCCATGAGTCAAGTCTCACTAATGGTTTCTATTTGAGATGTAATATTCATTGTGCATCTTTATAAGAAGTATACAATGGATTTATGAAAATAATGATACACAAATCAGGATCACACAAAAGTTCAAGGGGTATGCTAACATAAAAACATGGAATGACATACTGAGTAGATGATCAATGCCCGTACAATATGGGCCAAAAGAAAATTAATAACACTACCTTAAGAAAGATAATGATTTATGATCTCAATATGGGCCTCATAGAAGGATTAAAACAACTCTATCCAAAAATTCACATTGATTGGATCAATATCCTATGTGTAAGATGTGATTTCATACCAACCCTTAGGTAATGGATGATGTGTATGGAACCTAGCAAAACATGTCCAAGATGATGAGGAAAATAGATTTAATAATTCATTGAAGTAGTTAAAATTGTATAAAGGAATGAAATGGAGTGTCTTATAGGGACCAGTTCAGGCCCATGTATCGCAGACCATGCCCGTGTATCCTGGAACCTGTCTATGTACATGTCTGAGTAAGATTCCATGACATGTATGAGCCCATGTACTCATGATTGTGCTTTTTTCCGACTAAATGTTCCCATGTAATGTTAGTCATGATCGTTCTTGTCCTCATTTACCATTCCATGTATATATTGATACACTGGGTTGAGTCACATGTCATGTGACAGGGGTCACACGTGTGATATTTTACTTCTCCATGAAAAATTTAGGATTGTAGTCTGGATCCTACAAACTTGTAATCCTTTAATACACATCGTGTTCGACATGATTTCCCAGAGTCCTTAATTAGGATCCCATGTTTTCTTATACTCCACTATCCATGGGTCTTTCCACACACCATACTAGATGATGAGGAATACAACAATTCTGGCATTTACATAATCGATTTTTATGTTTCATCCCTTTGAATATGTTCTATGATCATCAAACCATATTTTTCTACATCGTACACCAATAATATATTGAACACTATCACTAAATCCATATTTGATAAATCATCTATCATCATTTCTTGATCTAGACATTAATCCAAGCCTATATATATTATATTAAACTATTGTGCAAAGAAACAGGTGTGCAAAAATTGATTTATCTATATTTTTTAATCCACAAGCTAAGATATTTTTAAATGAGGAACAATGAAACAATAGAAGAAGTTCACAACCAGAAACACATGGAACTAACCACATCCACTGATCATACTGGTCTAATGTTTTTGCCTTATAATGAAAAACAAATAGATAATAAAATAATCAAATATAAATCCTTTATTCTTATAAAAATCTAGCCCATACACCTAATACACATGATCCATGAAAAAATCCATTATTAATTTTATTCATCTTCTTCAAAGGAATAATAAAATAAGAATTTATAGAAATAAAATAGATATTCTATCCCAATTTGGATCTGTTAGTTTAGAAGAATGATAGCATATTTCTTTCATTTTTGAGATCCACATGTTCTGTAACCAACCAATTGATGATCCATGATAAGGTGGTTGTTCATATAAGAAAGATCCCCCAACGGTCTATCTAGTTGTTCTTTAGATCTCTAGGGTTTAGCATCAAACCCTAAGATCTTATTATAACTAAATTTACATATAATTTTATTTGGTTGGAAAATTAATTATCTAAGAAAATTTATTTTAAATGTTCATCCATAATCATGCCTCAACACTAAAGCCCCATGAATTCCATGGTTATATCACACATAGGATAAAACACACACTCTAAACTCAATGGTGGCCTCATATTTCAGATCCAAGACTCTATTTATATGATATTACATTTTTATGGAAATTATTTATGAGTGAATTTAATATATTTAATATATTAGAAAAATATATTTATGGAACACTGGGCCTTGGAATCTCACACTATCTCTGCTACTAGATCCTAATATAATTAATAAAATATTACAAATGAAAACATGTAAAATTGAAGTCATTAAACTAGACAATCATTTTTTTCAATGAAAACCATATATTTTGTTATTCCAATTAATGGGACCGCTTGATCCACCACTGGGTGCCAATGTAACTCATGTCTAACCTGAATTGTCATTATGTTCATGTTACACTATAAACCATTACATATGAGGTGATTTTTATCATTAAAACCTAATATTGATTTTGTGGCTGAATACCCATCTAAAATCTCAGAGATATCTATTTCTCATTTGACACCACATATTATGAGAATTTAACAAGATCAAAAATGTGGTTCACATTATAATTCACATTTCTTTCCCATTTCATTAGTGTATACAACTCTATATATTTAGATAATACCATTAATTCTAGATATAAATTTTAATAACGCAAACTTTTATTAATGAAAATTTTCTCTCTTTATATTAATATCATATAGTATATTCAGATAAAATATAATTAGGAAACACAATGAAAAGTCATAATTATGAACAAAAAAATTCTATGAGACCTTTAAACAAAATTTTTCAACTTCTATTATTATTATTATTATTTAAAGGTTGGGGTTGAAGCCTCAATTTATTATTTAAAGCAAAGACCTCTTTACGATTAGTAAGATGTTTGGAGTTTGAAAGGAAAAAAATTAATTTTTGGAATAGTAACATACCCTTATAAATAATAATGTTAAGCTTATGAATATAAATACAACCCTTATGAATAGTAAACTAGTCAACTCTATAGGAACCGTACTAATGATTGTGTAAATAAAATTTATGGATCCTATAAGTGAGAATATGATATAATTATATTATATTATTGATATTTTTGTAAGTCATGAATATTTAATGATTAATTTAATATTGTAAAAGAAAATTTATTTTCATAATATTTATGCATAAATAAGTATTGTGAAGTCTTATGATTATATGATAATTTTTGATAGCATAATTAATTTTTTCAAAGTGTAAGAAAATAAGTTTTAATTTTAAAATTTTTATTTTCATGTAAATAATTATTTTAATTAAAATTAAAGTACTCATATTTTGAAAATTATTTTCATAAAATGGATTTAATTTTTTAATTATAATCTTTATAAAATTAATAGGGTAAATTTTTTATATTGTTTCTAAAATACGTTAATTTTTGGTGAATAGTAAAAAACAATAATTTATGATAAACATAATATAAATGAATTGTAGATTCAAAGGAAATATTCGGATGATTTAAAAACCGCTGGTTTGAACTCACATGCTCATATTACTATATTTAGCCACAAAATCATCACTATTTATTTTATTGTGGGAAATTAATAAACTAATGACTTAAATATTGAGAAAACACTTGTCCCATCCACTATAAATACCACCCCTCACAACCTCATTTCCTAACTCCTCTAAAGATTCAAACCATGTAATAATTATGCCAAAACCTATTCCTTATCCCCTCACACATGTCCATGATCTCTTTTTCTAGTCCAAAGACCAATCCTAGTTTTCTTGATGAGGATCTCAAGCGAATAATTCAATAGGTAAATTCATTATCTCTTTTCTTTCAATTACCTTTAAAATTTCATTATTCTTCTTCTCTTATCCTCAAATTATCTTATTGAAATGTCATGACAACTCCAGTATGATGGATACACTAGTAGTATATCATTTAAATGGAATATGTTTATTTTACTCATCTAACTCTCTCTTTTATTATAAAAAATGAAAATGTCACCCATGGTGTATTAATTTAACTACATCTAGGGCGATGCATATCCATTTTACATCAACGCCTTCAAGGATATCAATAAAACAATTAAATGGTTGAAAAATATTTTAATATTTATGTTGTAAACCCTTTTTTTATACAACTTTTATACATAATACTAAATGAGAAAACAAAACATGTTTGTGGTGATCCAAAAAAAACAACCCAAATTATCCTAAACGATCATCATTAAATTTTATTTAATGATTATTCCTCAAGGAATATAACCAAATACATTAAAAGATCATTTATACTCCTAGAAGATTATTAATAGTATGTATTATCAATTTTTTATGTTTATCCATGTTCTACATGAACTTCCATTCATATTTACAAGTGAATTGTTCATGAAAACTAAGAAAACAAACACTCGCGAACAATGAATTTAAACACTATAACTCTTCCAAAGGCCCATAAAATTACTTAATAAAACTATAATTAATCAATAACAAGAATATAAGGTTTATTAAGAGTTAATGTTTTAATATAATGTGATTATAATGGAAATTAATATGAATAAATCATTCGGATAAAAGGTAATGGGAATTCTTGAACCTCAATTTGTTTCTTCGAGTTTTCCCTTCTTCACTCCATTTTAGTATGTTTATTCCTTAAAAACAATTTAGTAATCATTATCTTACCTTTTATAGGATATACATGTTTTCCACTAGAGATTATGTCGAAAAAATGCATTCCTAGTGTACCCTTATTATAAAAACACTCCTTTTAATTCTAACTCATGGTTGATGGTTCTTGTATCAAATAGGTTATTCCCTCTTTCATTTGGGAACCCAAATTTTAGGAATTTATGATTTATGAAATGAAAACCATTTATTTACATGGTTTATTTATGTCCAATATTGATATAAGTTCTCTGTGGAATTCATGATAATTATTATGTTATGATGTGACGGGTGGGACGAGAAATTTCTAGTGCAATGTCGATTTAATGATGTGATGGGTGCCCTCAGAATTATACAGAACTCCAATGAATTGGGTAATGTGAAGAATATCATGATATAAATTGAAATATGCATGAAAATTATGATAGTTTTTTTCACAAATATGTGTGTTAGTTAACCACTAATACATAAGGTTTCTTTTTTATGCATTGCCTCTTTTTAGGCCTTTTATTAATTCCTCCTATCAGTTTTATTACCCTATTTCTATATTAATATGTAAGAGATTATTCTTAACCCATGTTTTCTTGTATTATGTTATTATACTATTACTAGGATTTTAGATCACCCCCTTTTTATGTATACCCTTTGATTATTAGGTGTAATAAGGAGAACTCATGGTCCAATAATAATTTTGAGAAGAATAAATTAAATAAATATTTATGTTTGGTGTTGTAAATGTTATGTATAGTCCTATTTTTCCCAAGACACAAACCATTTGTATCCTCAATGTGTAATGTTTTTTGTTGATTATCATTAAAATAATTTAAATGTAATATAAGAAAATTTTGTTTTCTATAGTCTGTATTAGAGGTGTGATTTAGTTAATTTGAGAATTAGGATTAGAGAACCGTAGTGAAAACACTAGTATGAGACTAAGAATATATAATCATACAATATGATTTTCAAAACATATATTTCCCATAAGATATGAATTTTGTGTTATTTTCATAAAGGAATAAATTATGTATTCATGACTTATCGACCAGTGTTTTCTTCTAACCTTTTTTATTTTAGAAAATGGTATGACACAGGAGAAACAAGGCCAACAACCTGTGTGAGGGACAATGCAGCAATTTCCCAATCAAAATATCTATTTTCTTGGGAGGTGGAGTTCAAAAAATTAGAAATATTATTACCCAGTTGTCTTAGGTTATTAATAAAAACCTGAATAATGTGGAAAATAACCCTTCACCTAAGAGGGGAAAACGGGTTGTTGAGTGTTTTATGTGGCAACGGCCATCGATGTTTAGTGGATCTTCCAATTCACTTGTTTCAGAATAGTTGATAAACTAAATGGAGACGATCTTTTCTGTGATTAACTATTTTTATATTGAGAAGTTGAATATGGATGTTTATCATCTTGATGGAGAGGCCGACCAATGGTGTGATTTTATTAAGAACACTAAGCTGAGGGAGAAAATTGAAGAGATGGAGTGGGAATAATTTAAGATAATGTTTATTAACAAGTATTTCCCATAAACTCTTTCTAATAATATGTATATATAATTAATAGTGATAAGGAAAAATGAATAAGAATCTATCACGATCTATAAATAAAATTTCACAGGTCTTGTAGGGTATGCTTCAGATTTTGTTATCAAGAATTATAGAAAAAATGATTGATTCTTTAGTGGATTAAAACCACACCTTCAAAAAGATCATGTAACTCATGAATTCAGTAGTTATGAATATGTTATTCGATGTGCTCTCAAATATAAGTTAGTGTTTGTATATGGTCCCATTGATTTGGTGATATGAAATTAAATATGAAATTTCATGTTGGGTGATCTATTGAGAAAGGTGGAAAGAAAACTCCACTACCACATGTAAAAAATGAGGGAAGAAGAATAATAGGAACTACATAAAAGGGATGACGAAATGATTCAAGTGAGGAATAGAAGGACACCAAGAACAAGAGTATCTAAAATACATGAGAAGGCAGAATAATGTGGTGGATGAAATGAGAGCACCATCCATTGTACAATCCTATAACTATAGGGAGTAATAGAACTATGCAAGCAAGCGCACTAAACCTAAACTCCTCAATCATAATCAGCATAAAAATCCACCATACCCAAAGGAAAAAGGTAAGGATTATTCCATCACTTTTTTGGAAGTGGAGGAAGAAAATGAAGTCATACAAGGAACACTTCCAATTCACTCAAGAATGGAAAAATGTCTTATTTGATTCTAGTTGTACACATTCCTTTATATCATGCACGTTTTCTAGAAAATTTTAATCGATTACCTAAAACATTTATATATAATTATCTATAAAAACAGATAGTTTTGCAATCATTTCTACCCAAGTGTTGGACTCTTCTCTTGTAGGTGTATATGGTTAGATTCTTCCGGTAAATCTTGTGATACATCCCTTTGTGTAATTTTACTCTATATTGGGAATACATTGGACTTTATTATATAGAGGACATATAAACTATTGGGAAAATAAAATATCTCTTCATATTATGAACTATCCCATGATCCACTTAAAAATAAATAAAGATCATGAATCTCCTTTGAAAAATCATTCAATGGTGTGGGATTTGATTCCCTATGAAGAATCATATCTTGCTAAACTGGTTTAGTCAAATTAAAGTATCAACATAGTGTAAATGACCATCATGAGGGAATACAATGATATATTTCCTGAATAGTTACCAAGAATACCCCTAGATTATGAGGTATAGTTCTCAATAGAACTCATAGCTTGAGATACTTCTATCTCATAGTGTTCTTATAGGATGGATCCTATCGAACTGAAGGAGTTAAATAAGAAGCTACAAGATCAGTTGAACAAAGGGTTCATACTCCATAGTGCATCATCTTAGGTTGCACATGTTTTCTTTGTGAACAATAAGGAAGAATCAGTGAGGCTCTGTATCGATTATAGGAAACTCACCAAGATCATTATAATCATCAAGTGTCCTCTCCCATGTATTGAAGACTTGTTCGATTAGATAAGAGGATGTCATTACAACTCAAAGGTTGATCATATTTCTGGATATCATCAGATAAATGTGAAGAAGGAAAATATTCAGAAGACTACCTTCTGCACACATTATAGGGACTATTATTTTCTGGTGATTCTCTTCAGACATACTGATTCCCTTGCAATTTTCATTGATTTTACGAATAGTTTTTTTAGACACTACCTAGAAAACAAATTGGCATTGTTTATTGATGATATTCTCATCTAATCCAAGATAAAGGAGGAAAATTAAGAACATATAAGTATTATGTTGGTGACATTGAAAAAGGATAATATGTACACAATGTTTAGCAAGTGTGACTTTTGGATGAAGAAAGTCACCTTCTTGGGACATGTGATCACAGGTGTGGTAATATCTATGGACAATTCCAAAACCAAGGCAATTGAGGAATGGACCAGACCCTTTAGTATCAGAAAAATTCATAGTATTAATGGATTACACGGGTAATACTAACGTTTTGTGAGAAATTTCTCATGATTTTCAATCCCTCTAACTATGATAAAAAATGAAAGGGGTAAAGTATGTCTAGATGGAAGAATGTGAAGAAATATTTGAGGAGGTAAATAGAATCTTGACCTCTAAACTTGTACTCACAATATCGAAAAGTGTAGAATGTTTTATGATATACAAAGATTCTTAAAAGAGAGTATTGGGTTGTGTACTAATGAAAAATGATAATTTGATAGCCTATGCCTCCTGATAGTTGAAGCTAAATGACTAGAACTACTCGATGCATGATCTTGAACTAGCAACAGTGATTTTTAACTTTGAAAATATAGCGGCACTAACTCTATTGTGAGAAGTGTGACATATATACTGATCATAAGAGCATAAAGTATTTACTCACAAAAAATGATGTCAATATACATCAAATAATATGGTTAGAGATAATCATAAACTATTATGTCTCTATTCAATATCATTCTATCAAAGAGAATATGTCTGTTGATGCCCTTAGTAAAAAAGAACCTGATAATCTATCCATGATGTGTGTTGAGAAATACCCTATCTTCATGGATATCCAAAGAAAGGATTTTGAAATCATAACAGAAAATAATACATACTACCTTTCCCAAATTATTTCCCAACCATCTATCAAAGATATGGTTAATGAGGCACAAATGGATGATTTGGAGTTACCAAATAAGGTGAATTCAGTAAAGGATTATATTTTTCAAGAGTTCCATATAGAAGATGAGGGTGTGATTCGGTTTGGAATGTGCCTTTGTGTGACTTCATCACATGGGATAAATAATGGGCTAATTGATAAGGCACATAGCTCACCTTTCTATATCCATCCTAGTAGAACTAAGATGTACAACGATCTTTGAGAACACTTCTGGGGGGACAAAATTGAGAATGATATTGCTGAGTAAATCTCAAGTTTATTGATATGCCATAAAGTTACGGTAGTGAGATGTAAATATAAATGGATAATGTATCAATTGCATATACCCTTTTGTAAATGGAGTAATATCACTATGGACTTTTTCATGGGTCTCCTGAAGACATCCAAAATAAATAATATGATATATGTTGTGCTGGAATGACGCACCATGAATTCCCACTTTATTACTATTTGGGAAGATCTCCCAATTGAACAACGTGCGAAGATATATGTGATGGAGGTGGTGAGACTTTTTTGGGTTCCACTCTTAATTGTCTCTGATCATGATCCAAGGTTCACATCTAAATTTGGGAGGATTCTTAAACATTCAATGAGTATTGAATTGAATTTTAGCATTACCTATCACCCCAAAATGATGACCAATATGCATGGAATATTCTTACACTACAAGATGTGTTAATATCTAGTTCTTAACAATTCAAAGGTGGGTGGTATCATCCTCTACCGTTGGTTGAGTTTTCATACAAAATTTACTTCCACTCAAGTATTTGGATGGCTTTATATGAAGCTCTGTATATAAAGAGATGTAGAACTCCAACCTTTTTTGGATAAAGTTGGAGAATGAAATCTACTTGGAACAGATCTTGTACCAGAGATGATCAATAATGTTAAATCCATCTAACAACATATCAAATATTCTAATATTTTGAAAAATATCTATGCTAACAACCATCTAAGGTAAATGGAGTTCATCATTAGAGGTAAATTCTTCCTTCAAATATCACCATGGAAGGGAGTCATGTGGTTTGGAAAGAAAGGGAAGCTATGCCCAAGGTACATAATCCCCTTTTAAATACTTGACTGCATAGGAGCTATGTCCCATCATCTTTCACTTCCACCGAATATGGATCATGTTCATGATGTATTTCACATATCCATCCTGGTTATTTAGATACCAGATCCCTCACATGTGCTGAACTCAGAGGTGGTACATCTAGATGATGATCTCTCTTATGAGAATTAGCCAGTAAAGATTATGGATATGAGAGATAAAGATATTTGAAACAAGATAACCCACATTGTCAAAGTGTGGTGGATGAACTATAAGTATAAAGAAGAAACTCGGGAACCATTGGAGGTTATGAAGGATAAGTACCCTCACCATTTTATGTAAAATAAAACTTCAAGGGTGAAATTTTAAAAGGGGGGAAGAGTGTAACAACCCAAATATTTTTCAATGTAATTTATCCTTTATTATAGTAAAATCATATAGTATAATCACATAAAATCACACAAGGAAACACAATGCCACATCATTATTAAATTATCTACTAAAATATATGTGACCTATAAACATAATTTTTCCACTTCTGTGATTTTTGTTTCCAAAATTTGACATACATGATTATGATCAGTAAGATGTTCGGATTCTAATGGGAAAAACATAATTTTTGGTGAATAGTAACATAACCTTTTGAAAATAAATGTTTCCCTTATTATTATTAATATGAACCTTATGAATAGTGAATTTTTCTAGTGAATAAGAACCTTAGAAATGATAGTATAAATAAAATTTATCCATCCTATAACATACAATCTAGTAAAATTATATTACAATGTTTTAATTTTTATAATTCGTGAATATTTAATGATTAATTTTATAATTTGAAAGAAATTTTTTTTATAAAATTTATTCATAAACAAGTATTCTGATGTCTTATAATTATAAGATAATTTGATGAGACCATAAAAAAAATTTAAAGACTTATAAAAGAAGTCTTAATTTTAAAAAATTTATTTTTCATGTAAATTATGATTTTAACTAAAAATTAAATTACTCATTTTTAAAAAATTAATTTTATAAAATAGAGTTAGTTATTTAATTCTACCCATAAAAAATGATTAGGGTGAATTTTTTCAATTTTTATAAAATACATTAAAGTTTGGTGAAGAGTTAAATAAAATAATTTAAGATATATGATAAATACATGAATTATAGAGTCATGGGTGATGTTTTATGGATTTAAGAACCATTGATTCGAAATAACATTCTAATGTTACTATATTTAGTAATAGAATCTTCACAATTTCTTTTCTTTCAGTAAATTAATAAACTAATGAATTAAATATTGATAAAACACCCTTCTCATCCACTATAAATACCACCCCTCACAACCTCATTTACTCACACCTCTCAAGCTTTACAAGTTGTCAAAATTCTACCCAAAACACTTCATTATACCACCCCCCAAGTCTAGGATCTCTTGGTATCATCCAAATACCAATCCTAGGTGCCTTTAAGAGGATCATAAAAGAATAATTCAAGAGGTAATTCATCTCTCCCTCTTTTCTTACAATTTCCTTTCAAATTTCATTTACTTTCTTATATTATCCTCAACTTCTCTTATCAGAATACCATGATAACTCTATTATGTTTGATATAGTATTATAATATCTTTTTAATGTAATATTATCCATTATAATCCTCCCTCACTCACATTGATTATAAAAATGAAATTATCGTCTGTGATGTGTTAATTTACATATAGTGTGGTCAATGCACTTCAATTTTCCTTCAACACCATAATGTATGTCAAGAAAACCATTAAATGGTTTAAAAATATTTTAATTATAATGTTGTAACCCATTTTATTTTTTATAAACAAATTTTAGACATAATACTAAAAGATAAAACAAAACATGATCATTATGATCCAAAAAAACAGCCCAAATTAAACTAAAACGATCATCATTAAATTTTATCTAATGATTCGTCCTCATGGTATATAAAAACATTCATTATAAGACCATATAAACTCTTTTAAGACCATTAATAGCATATAATATTAATTCTGGATGTTTATCCAAGTTCTACATGAACTACCATTCTAGTGAACTGTTCGTGAAAACGAAAAAAATGAACCCTCTTGAACAATGAATTTAAACTCTATAACTCATCCTAAGGCCCATAAAAGAACAAAATAAAGTAATAATGGCTAAATTACATGTATATATGGATCCTTAAGGGATAATTAATTAATATAATGTTATTATATAAGAAATTAAGGTGATGAAATCTTTTATACACAAGGTGAGTGGAATCCTCAACCCCAACATTCTTTCTTCTGTTTTTTCCTCCTTTGCTCCATTTTCTATATGGTTATTCCATAAAAATAAGTTAGTCATCATTATATTACCTTTTATGGGATAGAAATTTTTTCTAATGGATTTTATGTCAAACACAATGCTTTCCAAAACAACACTTCTTTTAAAAACACACCTTTCAATTCTCAGTCATGGTTGATGGTTCTTATATCAAGTATATTATTCCCTATTTCATCGGGAACCAAAATTTAATGAATGTATAATTTATAAAATTAAACACCTTAATTTACATGATTTATTAATGTACAATATTGATATATGTTCTATGTGTAACACATGATAATGTTAACATTTTGATGTGATGGGTGCACCTAGAATTATCTAGTGCAATGTTGATGTAATGATGTAACGGGTGCACCTAAAATTATACATCACTCCAATGAATTGGGTAATGTGATGAATATCATTATTTAATCTAAAATATGCATTGAAATTATGCTATATTTTTTCACCACTACTTGGGGTAGTTAACCACTAAGACATATGGTTTCATTATTATGCATTCCCACTTTTCATGATTTTATTAATTCCTTTTATCAAATTTAGAATCATATACCTATGTTATTAAGATAATGATTATTATCAACCCATGTTGTATTTTATCATGTTATTATCCTCTTATTGGGATTTCATATCACCCTTTTTTTATGTATATCATCAGGTGATAATGTGTAATAAGAAGAACATGAGTGCCAATAATAAGCTAGAGAAGAGGAGATTAAATAAATGTTTATGTTTTGTGTTGTAAATGTTATGTATTGTTTTGGTTTTCTGAAGAAACTAATCCTTTGTATCCTCAATGTGTAATATTTATTTGTTTATTATCATTAAAATGATGTAAAATTAAAGTATGAAAACATGGGTCTCAATATAAATTCTCTGTGCAAATATACTTGACATGTTTCCACTATAAACCCGCATTCCTCCTTATATGACCTATCAAGTCTTGTAACTCTAACTAGGCCCATCAATATTGATGGAAGAAAATTTCACCTTAACGGTGGTAGGAGACTCCAAGAACACAATGAGTCCCTCAATATATTTCAAACCATAATCAAAATCTTGAGGATCATTGGTAAACTACGAAGATGGTGGCTAAAATGACCAAAACATTTATCAATGAAAATTGTAATCTTATAATTATTTAATATAGTATAATCCTCATAAAATCACATAGATGACATATAAAAATCATTTTGAATAATGATATAATAAAATAATAGGTATTTCTAGAATTTAAGGATCATATATCGATAAAATAGTAACTTAAAATCTAGAATAGAAATATAACCCTTATGAATACCAAACTGGCCAATAGAATAGTAACCTCAGCAAATAAAGTATAAATGAAATCTAAGTATATTATAGATGAAAATATGTTATAATCATATAATAGTATAATTTAATAAATGTTTTAGAAATTTTTATATAACTATTTCTATTTTTATAAAAGATATATGTTTGTTTTTAATTTTATAAATAACATAATAATTTTAATGAAAATATATTTTCATTAAAGGAATTTATAAATTAATATTTCATTGTTTTATGATTATATAATAATTTTATGAGACCTTGATTAATATTTCAAATTATTATAAAATGATTTATAATTCTACAATTTGTATTTTCTATATAAATAAATATTTTAATTAATAATTAAATTTCTCATAATGAGAATATTATTTTCAAAAAATGAAGACTATTTTTTTATTATAAATGTCTAAATTTGTTAGGGTTTATTTTTAAAAATTTTCTAAAATATGATTTTTTTTGTATAGTCAAATGTGGTAATTTAAAGTATAAGTAAATAAATTAATATTTGATTCATGGTTGTATCATGGATGAGGTAAGTAAAAATTTCTTCAAACTAAAATTCTCTAATTACTGTATTTAGTCACAAAAATTATCACTATATGTTTTCTTGATCTAAATAATAAATTAACGAATAAAATAATGTGAAATCCCCCATCTCCTACACTCAAAATACCACCCTTCACCAACTCTTCCCATCATACATCCTAAGAATTGAACTATACACAAATTCTAAAAAAAATTATTATTGATCTACTCCACCATATCCTAGATACTTTTTCCAAAACAAAATACCGAGATCAATTTATATCAGGAGGTTCTCAAGGATTAGAATTCAATAGGTAAAATCATCATTCTTGTCTTTTAATTTATTTTCTGGTTTTTTTCTTTTCTTATTATATCATCACATCACTTTATCCAAGAGGCTTGGTAAATTTATAAACTCACATATAATGGAATTATATTATGGTTATGGGATAATATATCATCAATTCCCCCCCCCCCCTCCCCTTTTTTTATAAAAATGAAAACATTGTTTATGATGTGTTACTTTATTTCATTTAAAGGTGATGAGTTTTAAATTTATTTTACAACATTAAAGGATAGTATTAAAACTTTTATAATTGTTGAATAATAATGAAAAAATATATTTTATTATCCAATTTATGTTCTAGAACTTATATATATACATAAATAAAAATAATAAAACAATATGAGTTCATTGTGATCGAAAATCACCAAAATTAACTGAAACAATTATCATTAACTAATTATCTAATGATTCATCCTCATACCATATAATAAATTATTTATAAGATTATTTAACTTTTCATAAGAACATTATTAACCTGTAATTTAAATTATGGACAAATATTCTCATTTTACATGATTTTCCATACTACTATACAAGTAATTGATCATTAAAATCAAGGAAATGCATTCTCTCAAAGGATGTAATTGTATGTTTTAATTCATAAAATTTCCCATAAATGAACTTAATAAAATTATCATAAATAAAATAAATGTATAAAATGTTTTCAACTAATTAATTAATGGATTTAAATTGATTATCTAGGACATAAAGATCAAATATAGAACATTTTCATACATAAGGTAAGGGTTTCATCTTGAACCTCCATTTTTTCCTTCGGGTTACGCTGAATCTCGCTTTACACTAATGTAACTCTTCATAATTTTTATATTAATTATTGTAAATTATTTGTATATGTTACAAAATCATGTATCTAGATCATTTCATCCTTATTTTTATGTAGATAAACATGTTTTAATATGGTTTCCTAATCAATTAATCCCAATAAGCAAGCCCGGTTGAAGGGAACATGCCAATTTTTTTCTATTTTCAACTACCATGCATAATTTGTTTTAAGAACCCATTATTTTTCTAAAACATATCCTTTTATCATGAAAATATACCTTTTTTCATTTCTAGTTTTATGAAAACAAATATTCATTTTTATTTAAATTCTCATTAATATTTTCCTTCAACAACAATAAAATGTTTCATTTCTATATTTTCTTAAACAATATTTTTTTCAAGTGTACAATTCAATTGAAAATTATTTTTTATAATCTATTTCTATTTTTCATTATTAATTCAAATTTATAATTTAAATCTATTATTCCATGGACACTATTATGATATTCCCCTTTTATATTTCTTATGACATTATTACAATACCAAAATCTTTCCATGGGGAACCCTTATGTTTTTATTGATTAATTATGTTTCATTCTATATATGGAATAAATTTCCATGAACATGTTATGATGAGTGTTCCCAAAAACCACTCCAATTCATTGGGTAATGTTGAGTCTTCTAATATTTCATGTTGGAACATGGAGTGAACTTAATTCCTCTATGGGACATTTTCCACCATGTGATCTAGTCTTGGTAGTTATTTTTTACTAATTTTTATTTCATTTTATATAAATTTGAAACATTCCTATGATCTCATTATTTTATATATCCAATGTAATTATTTCTTATGTTTTTCATGTTACATGACTTTATGAATTTATTTTATTCCTTTTAACCCATGTGCTATGTTTTATTCCTATTCTTATTTCCTTACTGGGATTTTTAGCTGACCCCCATTGTTCATGTGTTACCCAAGTTATCTAATATAGATATAGAAGATAAATGGATGTTTAGTGATAATTATAATGATTAAAAAAATTTCTTTTGTTTTCATGTTTTTTAATTTTGTACATAATCATCCAAAGACACTAGAAATTATAATCATTAGTTTTATTTGATGGTAAAGTATTCTTAAAATTATGTAATAATATGTGTAAAAGGCTAGGTCCACTATAATTGGTATTAGAGGAAGGTCTAGTTATTTTTTGAGATAATTAATAGAGATATTTAGTAAGAATCCTAGGGATAATTCTATCACAATGGATATCCAAGATTGAAACATAGGGTATCACGGGTTATGATTTACATTTCATTTCAAATTTTATCCTTCTATGTTCACTGTTTTATTTTTATATGATTATTATCTAGGTACTCAAGCCCCATAATTGTTCATTATTTTTCATAGTTAATTGATTCAAATAGAATAACCTATTAAAACAATCAATGTGATTAGGAAGGTGATTATTTCCTTAATGATATGCCTTATATGATGGGAATAAGTTCTCAAAACTTAAGGATAGTACATCATCAGCTAGATCATGTTATGAATTATAACTTGAATCATGTGGAATTCCCCACTTAGCCTAAGAAGGAGATTTTTTTGGTAAAACCCTTTATGCAGAAAAGGCCTCCCATGTTTATTGGATCTTCTAATCCCCTCATAGGACAATAGATTTATTCCATTTATAAGTTATTCATTATCCTTCAATTATCAGAAGAAGATAAGTGTGTGCTCATATTTTATCGTTTTGATGGTGAGGATGATCAGTGGTGGTCATAGATCAAGAACACAATGTCCAAGTTTGAAATTTATTCAATGTAATTTCTCGATTTCATGAAACTATTTTTGAAAAAATATTTTCCCTGAACAATCTATGTTAAGATAGATTAGGATTTCCTCATAGTGAAGAAAAAGGATGATGAGTCTATCAGGAAGTATGAGAGAAACATGACAAGGATTTCATGATACACATTTGGCCTTTTAATGAGAATTGAAAGTGGTGTGGAGTGCTTCTTTAGAGGACTAAATCTAATTCTACAAAAATCATTGGTAATTTGGGGATTCGATAACTATGAGGGGATTTTATGATGTTCCCTTTAGGTCAAAATAGATATTAAAGGCTCTCATTGGCCTCCTGGTCCGAGGAAAAATGTAGAAAATGGAGTTTAATATGGGTGGATCAATAGAGAAATCCCATGATAGAAAGAAGACCCAACATATCAAGTGTATAATTTTTGGGGACAAGAATCCTATAAAATTATTAAATTGATCCCATATATGATTCAAATATGAATGATAAGTCCATATGGAAAACAAATACCAATATGATATGAATAATCCCACTAATGTGGAAGAAGAAAGGAAGGTTTAGATCTAAACAGAGCCCATAGTGTAGTTTTTTAACTACATAGATAATGGGGATTATGCGAGGTATTTTTCTAAGACAAGGTTTATTAGAGTTAATCAACAACAACAACCTCTATCAAAATAATAAATGGAGTATGCAATAATTGCTACAAATGTGGAGCCTAAAAATGATGTGGTGATATGTACACTGGTTCTCCATTCCAAAATGTCAGAAATACTAATTTATTTTAGTTATATTCATTCATTCATATCATTCAATTTTAGTAAAACTATTTGATCACCACTTCAAAATGTGGAGGTTGAGATATCTGTGAGAACAGAAAATGTGAAAATTATTGCATCCAAATATTTTAACTCCTCCTAGGATAATTTTTGTGGACTTAACCTCCTAGAAATATATTTTAATACACTTGGTATAGTTTAATGCTATAATTTTAATGTATTAAATAACATTATATAAATCTTAAATCAATATTAGGAAAAGGGAGATAACTCCTCATATCATCAAGCATCCTTTAATTTTGTACATTTGTATGGAGGATGATGAAACACTTTCATAATAATTATATCAAAATTGGATATTATTTAATTATAAGCAAGAATATCTATCTCAAATGATTTAGAAATAATATATATAATTATGCTTGAGTGTATTCCTATATTGAATGACAACACAGATGTGTTCATCGAAGATTTTCATAGTCTTCCTCCTATTTAAGAAGTTGATTTCTTGATGGAAAAAATTTACGGATCTCTCCCAATATCTAAAAAGACATAAAGAATGTCTACTATTAAGTTGGAATAACTAGAGAGGAAGTTATAGGATAATATAGACAAGGGTTTTATACACCAATGTGTTTAACTGTGGGGTGTACCAATACTCTTTGTCAAGAAAAATATTGGATCAATGAACCTCTACATTTATTATAGTGATATCAGAAAATCATGATAAAGAACAAGTATACCCTTCCATAGATAGACAAATTATTTGATAAGTTTCATGGGGAGAGTTATTTATCTAAGGTGGACCATTGGTCAGGTTATCAGGAATTAAAGTTGATGAAGAAATATATTCCAAAACATCTTTTCGAACATAGTATGAACAATATGTATTCATAGTGATTCCTTTTAGTCTAACAAATTCTCTAGAAATTTTCATGTAATTAATGATTATAGTCTTTAGTGATTACCATGAAAAAAAAATTTCATCCATTATTGATAATATTTTGATATACTCCAAGCACATGGAGGAACATGAAGTGAATTTGAATACTACTATAAATACATTGAATAGGAAGAAAATGTTTGTAAAGAAAATTAATTGTAAGTTATAGATGAAAACTTTATCATTCTTGGTGCTTGTAATCACCAATAATCATATATCTATTAACCCTTCTAATACAAAGGCAACAGAAGACTGGCCTAGGCCATCATCTATAATGGATATCCAAATATTCCTTGGTCTATCTAGGTATTATTGAAAATTTTAGAATAACCAATTATGATTTTCAAATCATCTATTCAAGATGACTTGAAAGGGAGTAAATTTTTTCTGTACTAGTGAACGTGAATACTACTTCAAAGTGTTGAACAAGAGGAATATCACTAAACCCATATTCAAACTTCCTAATAGTGTGGAACTCTTTATGGTATACGGATATTCTTCATAGAATGGATTAGGATATGTGCTAATGAAAAATGATAAATTGGTATCCTAAACCGGAATGTTGTTGAAACATTATGAGAAAAACTATCATATACTTGATCTATAGTTGGTAGTTGTGATATTTTTGTTGAAAACCATGAGGCATTATATCTAAGGGAGAAGTGTAAAATATATACTTTTATAAGATCCTCTAATACATATTTATATATAAGGAGATTAATATGCCCCAGAATAGATGGTTACATATCATCAAAGATTATGAATTCTCAAGAAAATATCTTTTTGAGAAATAATATAAAGTAGTAGATTGTCTATACAGAATTTATCCTTAATCATTATCAATAGTGGGAATTTAGAATGATCCAATATTCTTAGAAATGAAAATAAGGACATGAGAATCATTATAGAAAGAGCATCACTAATACTTTATCAAATTATTACTCAGCCATACCTCATATATAAATTAAAGGATAATCCACAAAATGAGGTGGAAATTCAGAAAATGGTGGAAGCTGTTAGTAATGGGATATCCATGGAGTTCAAAAATCAATGAAGATGGAGTCATATGATTTGGGTAATAATTATGGGTGCCATAAAATTCAAAATAAAGAAAGTGATTTTAAATTCCACACATAGATCAACCATCTCTATTTATACAGGGAGAAGAAATATGTATCGAGATCTCCAAAAAAACTACTGGTGGGATAATACAAAGAAGTAGATCCCTGAATATACATCAATGTGCATTGTATTTCAGCATGTTAAGTATTAAAGGAAAACATATATAGGTATGATGAAACCACTACCCATACCAATATGGAAATGGTGAAACTTCACCCTAGACATTGTCTCTTGACATCTGAAGAAATATAAGGGAAATAATGATATATGTTTTTTTTGGATTGTCTTACAAAGATAGCTTACATTATCACAATCTAGGAGGATGTCACCATAGATACAAATGTATGGACATACATCATAGAATTGGTAATACTGCATGGATTACCACTATCTATTGTATCTTATTGATATCTAATATTCAACTTCATGTTCTAGAAAAGTCTCCAACATGGTCTAAGAAATTTGATGAATGTCAGTATGGTCTATCATCCTCTAACTGATGTACAATCTAAGAGGACTATTCAAAAAATAGAAGACATGTTATGAGTGTGTTATATATATTTCAAATGAGGATGATAGCAACATAAACCATTGGTTAAATTATCATACAATAATAGTTCTCACCCTTGCATCCAAATAGATTCATATGAAGCCCATTATGGAAAATTATGTAAAAAAATAACATAATAGGATAAAGTTGGTGAACATAGATGATTGGAACTGAAATGGGAAATGAAATAGTATAAAAGGTTAAAATTATTTAACAGCATATCCATGAATACCAAAATCAATATAAGAGTTATGAAGACAACCATAGATGATACCTGGAGTTTATGTTTAGAGACATGGTATTCCTTAGAGTATCTCCATTGAAGATAATAATGAGATTTTTTAAGAAAAGAAAGATGGGTCGTAGGTACATATTCCCCTTCGATATCATAGATCATGTTAGAGATGTATACAGTTGACTACCACTTCTACCAACCATGTATCTAGTACAAGATGTATTCCACATATCTCTCTTGAATAAGTACATATCAGATCCATCACAAGTACTAAATTTAGTGGTGGTACTTTTGGGTAATAACGTAAGTTTTGAGGAGAAACCAGTGAAGAAAATAGATCATAGAGATAATTTTCTATGAAACAATAATACTCACCTGTTTAATGTAAAATAGATTAACCATAAGTACAAATTAAGAATATAGGAACCAGAGGAAGTGATGAAGGAGAAATACCCTCACCTATTTCCATCATTTCATGTAAAATGAAATTTTGAGTGTGAAATTTCATAAGGGGGGACAATTTAATGACATAAAAATTTTTAAATTGAAACTCCCTTCATATAATTATTTCATATAGTATAAACCTCATAAAATTACATATACAGCACAATAAAATCTTTATAAATAAATAATGAATGAAATAAGTTGTATTTATAGAAGTTAAGAAACTTATACCAATGAAAGAGTAACATGGCCATTGGAATAGTAATATAGACCATATGAATAGTAAACCACCCAATAGAATTTTAACTTATCCCATGAATGTATAAAAATATATAGGTGTCCTATAAATGATAAAGTTATATAATCATTTCATAGTATAAGTTAATAAATGTTTAAGAAGTTATTATTTTTGTGTTGATATTTTTATAAAACATAAATATTCATTTTCAATTTAATAACTAATATAAGGATTCAAAAAGTCTATTTTCATTAAATTTATTCATAAATTAATTTTTTTTTCTTAAGATTATATGATAATTTTATGATACATTGATTAAATTTTCAGAGTGTTATAAAATGAGTTATTATTTTTAAATTGCTATTTTCCAAATAAATAATGATTTTAATTAAATATTAAATATTTCATAATTATAAAATTATTTTAAAAAACCCGAATCTAATTTAAAATTCTACCAAATGAAAAATGGTTAGGGTTAATTTTTGATATTTTTCTAAAAAGTTGATTTTTAGTGAGTTTTGTTATATGTAATTTACAATATTAGTAAATAAATGAATTTTTGAGTCATGTTAGAGTCATGGATGATGTAATTGACCGTTTTTTGAACCTCACATGCACTAATTAATATATTGAGTCATAATAATCATCACAATTTATTTTCCTATGAAAAATCATAAACTAATGAATAAAATAATGAGAACCCCCCCCCCCCATATTTTCCACTATAAATACTACCCCTAACTGCATATTATTATCACAGCTGTCACGCTTTTATCCATATAAAATTTATACTAAAATTTATTCCAAATACCCTCCCCAATGTCAATCATACTTTATTCTCAATAATATACCAAAAAATTCCATAAGGATTTTCTCAATGAGGGTAATTCAATAAGTAAAATCCTATTTATTTTCATTTAATTTATTTTGATGATAATTTAATTTATTATTCTCTCATAACCTCATATTAACCAAGTGGAATGGTAATATAGTAAAAAAATACTATAATGTAATTATTTTTATGGAATATTCCATCATCAATTCTTTCCCATCCCCTTTTTGTTCTAAAAATGAAAACATCGCATGTGGTGTGTTAATTTATCGTATTCAAGAATGACATGATTTTTATTTATTTTACAGCTCCCAAGGATAGTCTTAAAATATGTATAATGGTTGAAACAAATGTTTAAATTTATTTTAAAACCCTCTTTTTGTTTTGGAACTAACAGTTATATATAATAGAAAATGATAAATCAAAACGAGTTTATTGTGATCGAAAACCACCAAAATTAACCAAAATGGTTTTCATTAACTAATTATCTAATGACTCATAATCTTACCCTATAAGAAAATTATTTATAATATAATTTAATATTATGTACGTTCATTAGTAACTTATAATTTTAATTATTTAAAAATATTCTCATTTTATATTTTTTTCCCATATATTTATACAAGTAATTGATCACGAAAACCAAGGAGCCGATCCCAAACGATGAAATTGTATCTTACATAACATCAAAAGAGCTATAAATGAATATAATAAAATTATATTAAATAGAATAAATTTTGAAAATTTTATGAATTAATTAATTTATTGATTAAATTTTATTATCCAGGACTTCAATATCATGTGTAGAATAATTTCAAACATCGGGAAAGGGTTTCTTCCCAAACCTCCATTTTTTCTTACATGTACACATTTTATCTCATTATTCTAATATAACTATTAATTATTTTTATATATTTATTATAAATTCTGTTTATATATTCCATATTCATTTGTCTATATAATTTATTCCTTTATTTTCAAGGATATACATGTTTTAGTAAGGTTCCCTTACCAATTCTTCATGATAAGAAAGCCCGATTAAATGGAAATTGATAATTTCATAAATAAATTCGTATACTATCAATAATATGTTTTAAGAAAAAAAAATTTCTAAAATAACTATTTTTATCCTGAAAAACTACCATTTAATTTATGGTTTCAAGAAAAAAAATATTCCTTTTTAACATTAAATGATCTTTAATATTTTCTTTAAACCACACTAAAATGTTTCATTTCAAAAGTTTCTTAAACACTTTTCTACATGATTACAAATTATTTAGAAGTAATTTTTCATGATACTTTATTATTTTAACATATTAATGTCCGTGTAGGATTTAAATCCATTCTTTCATGGACATAATTATAATATTCCCTTTTGATATTCCTTCTGACATGATTATGATTCCCAATTACTTCTATGGGAAACCCTTATGTTTATGTTTGATTTATTATGTATTCTTATTTATGAGGATCATATATTAATGGAAATGTTTTTATGGGTGAACCCAAATAGTGCTCTAAAGCATTGGGTAATGTTTAGTCTCATGAGAAATCATGTTGGGATAAGGAGTGAACCTGATTCATTTTTGAGAATTTGTCCACTATGTGACACAATATTGATAGTTATCCTTAATACATATCATGGTCATGTTATATAATGTATAAACATTACAATTATGTAATGTTACCATGTTATTCTTCCTTATGTTTATTCATGTTCCATGACTTTATGTTATTATGTTATGTCTTCTAACCCATGTGGTAGGATTTATTCATGTGATTATTCCCTTTCTAGGTTTTTTAGCTCATCCCTTTTATTAATTTATTCCCTAGGATATCCTTCTTTGATGTAGGATATCAATATAATTTAGAATATCATTATAAATATAAAATAAAAAAAATCATGCTTTTATATTATTTTCCTAATATTCCAAAGATAGTAATCATTATGATCCTTGATTGTATTTATATGTAAATTATTATTAAAATCATGTAATTATATTTGTAAAAGGATAGGGCCTCTATAGTGGCTTTATATGTATAATTTTTAAAGCATTATCTCTAATATCATCCCTATGGGTTATATCCACTATAGCTTCAGCCGATGCAGGTGTGCTTACCTAGCCAAAATCTTGAACTGCATGCAAAAAAACATCAACATGGTTATGAATAACTAGAGGGTATTCTTTTTTATGTTAATTAGTATCTTCCTCCTACGACCATTTCAAAAGACTTATTTTGGGGCACGGTTCAACATAACATGAAAAGATAATAAGAAAAACATCAATTGATAGAGAAAAAATCATTATCCCTATCATTAAGAATTCAATATAAACATAGAGAAGTTATATAAAATTTTAGGAAATTATTTAAATAATATTTGAAACTTTTCTCAAATATTATTTTACTTAATAACTGAAGGAAAATTAAGGATCATTATAATGAGATATAGTTCTTAAGACACTTGTTGCATACCTCTTAAGTCCTAGAAATCCTATCTTGTGCATACTTGGACATCGAAAACTAGATAAAAACATAAATGAAAAGTTTTATCCACCAATAATAGAAATTTTCAAGAACTATCATAGATACCTCTTATAAATGGTACCATAATAATTATTTAACATCATGAAGGGTGTTTCAAATAACTACTTATTTAAAACTTACACCTCAAATTCTGAAACATCATGAGGGAAACAATTCAACATAATAATTACCAGACAATGATAAAATTATAATTAAATGAAGAATTATTATTATTACAATATAGTTATCAATATTAAATCTCCATGTGGTAGAAAGAACATGAAACTAAACATCCCAAGGAAATAAAAACATCCCTATAGGATATCCTCGCTACAAATTAAACAAAAAATCCACTTGTCATTGAAAACCTCCATAGCCCCTCTATCATGAATGATCAAAATCCACAAGATATAAATTTTACATTCCTACACCTAGATTATGATATTATACAATCTCCCAAGAAAAAATAGGGTGTGATTAATAAATTCCAATATGATTTCACCCAATATTTCAAAATAAATTCATATCATCCACACCTTTTTTGATTAATTAAAAATAACACACAGAATTTATATATTTTCATAGTTCAAGTCAAATTGTTCTTGAAGAAAGATTTCAATAGATATAAACAAATCATGTTTTAAAAGACTATTTACATCAGATATGAATAATTAAGAATAATTTTCATAGTAAGAATGAATTAAGAATTTCTATCAAAATAGTCATGAGTAATTTTTTTAAAATTGAAACGTTTCTATCAGTTCCAATGAATCAATAAATAAATTATAAACCATGGTTAAGATACCCATAGATATGATTAATACAGGTATTCTCACACAACTCAAGGAATTACATCTCACACTCTATACATGTTTTTAAGCCTAATACTAGAGTATTAATCCTTAGACTGGGGGAAATAGAAAAAAAAATTTATATAGTATTCCCCCTTCCTTGAAACTGATTAGTTCTTACTTTCTTTTTCAGTCAATTTTTAGGAAGATATTATATATTAATAGATTTTATTCTTTAAATATAACTACCATGGTTCCCATATTCTTCTAGATAAATCAAACATTTACATGGGTTTCACATTTTTTGTCAAATATTCTTAAAACATTTCAATCATCATTTCCCCTAACCCAAATATTATTTTTCAAAACATTCCATTCTTTTAAAAAACCAACATGGAAAGATTTTTGTCAAAAACTCAACCCAATTCATTATAGAACCGATATAAAATGTTTTTTAGCCAAAAATCATGCCATTAATTTTATGAAAACAACATTAAATGCGTTTTAAAAAAAGACTCTAGAAACAACCATTCCAAACAAAAATTATCTATTATAAATCACGCTTAATGTTAAACCCAATTTTCAATGGAATTTTATGAAAAAAACTTTTCTATTCAATTATTGATTATCAAAGACTCAAATCAAGGATTCAAGAAAGTATATATTTTTTTATTGAGAATGAAACAAGGAATTATAGAGATATGAATTTTCTTTGTAAATCTCTTACCTAAATAAAAAAATTAAATCTCAAATGAGGGATCTAGAAAACAAAATATAAGAAGGTCATTGCCCCAAGATAAAAGGGAAAACATCTAAAACAACTCTATTTTTAATCACCCCACTACTAGACTTCACAAAACCATATTATAAGGGTAAAAAATCGATGTATTCATAGTTCGAGTATTTTTAAAAATATTATCGGAATTATGGTTAAAATAAGGAAAATAATTAATAAAACATTACTTAATCTTCCATTTTAAATATAATTTTGAATGATGAAGGATTAAAATAATATTAAAAAAGTATATTCAACCTTTAATGGTTTTAATAGATTTATCAGTCACAAAAAGTGGTGTTACATGTAATTATAGAATAATAATAATGAAAATATCTCTTAAAATTTAAAAAAAATGTGTTATTTAAGGGTAACATGAATTATCCTTACAAAACTCCTAGATTGGACATGTGTTTGAGGGGTTTTACTCTTATATGGGTCTCTTATCAAGACATACATATTAAAAATGACTAAGTTACCATATTTATCCTTTAAAACAATAGGGTTTTCTATCCACAATATTGAATTCCCCTACATAGGGATCAAGTTACATTTATTCATCCTTTGAAAACCTCATATGGCCATTATGAAACCCATATAATTGGTGATATACCCTTTCGTAGACCATTTAGAAGGAATTATTCTCTGATAAATCCCATCTATCCTCACCATTTTCCTTATATAGATTTTTTAACATTAGGAATCCATTTTACAAATATTTTACCATTACACAACACCCTAAAATTCTCTTATGTGATGGTAAAACTTCTTTACCAATACAGAGACCCTATTCCCCACATGAAGATGAAAATTAAATTGAAAATTGATTAATATCCACTAAAAAGTTTTTATTTAATAAAACAAAAAAGTTTTATAATGTTAATGAAAGGTCTCTAACACATCATAAAATGAAAGAATACATCACTAACAAAATAACATAAAAGAAAAAAAAGATTGGGATCAGTTGTGGAATTGGTATGAATGAAGTAAACTAGTTGGATGTCAGATGCCACAGTCTAGGTTGTGATATAGGGTCCACAAAAATGATGATTTAATATAATGGGGACGAATGTAATCCTGAATAATTTTGAATGGTTAAAATGGTAAATATTTATACTCTTTTTAACAAGTTGTGCCTTCCATTTTGGGAGCCTACCTGATTAAAAATCCATATTTAAAGGTGTTTTCCTATAGTAGTGATCATGATGGGTGACCACCATGGGTTCTTATTGTGTGTATGTATATAGGGAATAACCACACTGAAAGAACATGTTTTATCCTGTGGGGATAGTTATTAGTTAGATAACACATTCGAGCACATCAGTGGTCCCTAGGTAGGGTAAAACATGTGTTTCTGGGGGAAATATAGTAATTTTGGGGCTTAGATATTATATGTAAGATTTTTTTTCTAATAAAATTTAGGGATTAGTCAATAAATCACTGATGAAATATTAATCAATTAGTTAACATAATGAATTAAATATGTGTGATTTCGTTGTATACCTATGATATTAAGTTTGAAACATTATTTAATAATATATCATGATTCATTAATATGATTTTGATTTCCTTAAAACTTTTATTATTGGGTGAAAAATAAAATCATGATGATATTTTTTATTTATTTGGAGAGAAATTAAAACCCAAGATTTGAAATTATATATTCTCATTTAAAACCTAAAATTTTTAGTAGCTTTCTTCATATTAGACACTAAAGGAAAATGAATCAGAGAATGTTATATAACCATTAAAATATAGTTATTGAATTTTTGGGTAAATATAGAGGTTACTTAATTACAAAATATATGTATATATAAAAATAAATTTTGTTCTAATAATAGTTCATTGAAAAAATTCAAGTTTTATATTTAAATAACCAATAAAATAATTTTAAAAAGATAAATATATTTTCATAATAAAATACATTTCCATGAACTATGATGTTTATTATATTATGGTTATGTATTAGTTTAAATGGAAAGTTTTGATAATATTAAAAATAAAAATATTTAACTTTCATCCAATATTCATTTCTAGGGAAGTAATAAATTTATTTCATTCTTAAAAGGTATACGTTTCTCAAAAATGTTTTTATGAATTTTGTATTCAGATATTAAAACTAATTTTTATGGAATTTATAAATTTAATAATATAATATGATTAAAATATTTTAATTATCCATTTCAAAATTAGGTAATATGGTCAATTTTTTTGATAAATAGAATTAGTTTACTATCGTAAATTTTATTTACCATGGTAACCGAATTATTTTTCAAGGAATTTTACTTCTCTAAATGATGTGATTTTCAATTAAATTAATCTATTTTAAAATGAATAATCTTATATTATGTTCAAAAAAAATATATAAATAAATAAAAAATAATTTAATAGGTAATTAATCTTAAATAAAATTATGAATACCTAATTATTAAAAAAAATATTCTATAAAAATTGTTTTTCAACACATTTTATGATTTAATTTAAAAGTTAATGTTATAATATTTAAAAATTTAATTAGATCATGTATAGTCTAAATTTGGATTCATCACATAATAGTTTTTGGAATAAATTTTATCTTATATATTTAATAATAAAGTAATTTCCATCGGTAAATATTAACAAGATTAATAATTATTCAAAGGGGTAATATAATATTGCTCAGTTTTTAATAAATAAATTTTATTCATAGTTGTTTTAGAATTACCTTTTTAGGTAATAAATTGATAACAACATGTCTCACTAATATTTACCCACCTAAAAAATACATCTCTAATTAAATTCTTTTCTTACCCCATTCCTAACATTTATTTCCATTGATTTCCCCCCAGTTTCACCTATTAAAGGGGTCCACTTCCACCCACTCCTAGAAAAACATATACATTGAAATTATATTGAAAATATTCCTAATTAACTTTTTATATATCCCCAATTATTTTTGGAATCCCTTATTAACAACAAAGTTCCTTATGTCCTTTATCTCAAAAGGACACATCAAGATATGATCAGAATTATCGAGGTAAGTATTTTTTACCATTGAACTTCTTTCTGTTATCCTTCTCATACACATTCCAAAAAAAATATTTACAAATATGTATAATTAAATAAACATAAATAATATACTTAAATGTTATTATATTTATTTTAGAGCCTTTATTTTTTCAATTCACATTCAATTGAAAAAATGAAAATGTCTCTCATGAGTCTGTGTGGACTACCATCTACATGAATAGTATGTTTTATTTTTCATCATCACCATTCCTGGTTAATATTATAAATGAGTTTTTATAATATATATTTTATTTATGTTATGATTTATATTCTATAAATTTAGATTAGTAATATTCTATGCAATATTATAAATAAACAATTAATGTAATTCTAACTACCTAAAACAAACATACCAAGAGGAAAAGAGATTTATTTATAAGTGATAACTTCTTTTACATTTAACTTTTTATTAGAAATATTCCTAGTTATGAATTGTCACCTTAAAAAAATTAATTATTTTTTCATTATTTTTTATAATTATATTATAAGAAAACATTATATTTCATTTCCATAAGCTCACACAGATTGTAGCATGTTATGGTTGGGTCAGTTTAACAACCTACATGAAAAATTCTCTACATTTCAATCATGGATGGATTTTAGAACAACATATTTTAAATTAGTAGGTAATTAATATTTTGGGTTTATTAATGTTAATATAAACAAATAACTCATTAATTTTTAAAATATTTTTTGTATGTTATTTTTGATAATCAAAATTACACACATGCACTTTACCTTTTATTTTTAAGAAGTATGAATCCCATTAAAAAATAATTATACTTTCAAAAAAGAAATGTAGAAGAAATTATTGAAGTGTAATTTCTTTTTTTTTTGGGGAAAAATGGATCAATTTTTTGTCCGAATTTATTATATTTAACTTATATAATTATTCAATGTATTTTAAGTATTCTATTATGAATAAAATTATCTATCCATGGTAGCTTTCTGTCCATCTCAACCAAGGGAACATGTGGTAGTTTTGTTAACCATGCCTTGGATCCAGTGCAACCAACCAAATTATTAACAAGGAGTGGGAAATCATATAACCCGCCAGGTGAAATCATGGGTGGACATGGCATGTAAAAAATTTTCTTAGGCTGGGCATGCAAGGGTGTGGTGTGGATGGTGAGGGTGTGGGTGTGGGTGTAGATGTGTCTTGGTGCTGAACTTAGTACCATGGCTTTACGGACTGATAAAATGGTTGGGATTATTTAGCGGATCTAGAAATGTTCCATGTATGATGAATAAAAAAATATGACACATGCATTATCCATGTATTAAAAACATGTGTATAAAACATATTTTTCCTATCCATTCAACCACATCCATCTGATCTAACCCCCTAATATTCATCAAAATTAGACCATCCTACAAACTCACTAACACCATTGATTTGATTCTAAGATCCATCCCTGACACCGCTAGTTTAGAATAGTGATCCACACGAGAAATGCTTTGATGATGTTGTTCAATGATGATACAACTGTTACTAATCTCTAGTAATTTTAAGACTCCTCTAATGATTAAACCAATAATTTGTGGACATGTTCAACATCCCTACCACATGCATGGAACTTCATTTTTCAAGCATGTGGTGGTTTGAATAGCCAAACCATAAAATGAAAAAACAAATATTTGAATCGCATGATTCCATTGTAATATGTGAATGGATCATGTGATAAATTAAAGAAAATCAACATTCTATCACATTAACATTGATTAACCCTCTTTAAACTATTACCATTATTGTGTTCTCTTTGAAGGATCTCTAGAAAATGTGAAATCATTTGAATCCTTTGACACTAAGAATATGATACCAACAATGATAAAGACATAAAACATGTTAATACTTATTAATAATATAAAAGGATCATGTAAAAAAATTATTATGATCATGATAATCCATGATAAAAACATATAGTTAGCATAAAATAATATATACATTCCTTTGTGAGAGGAATCCATTATTTATTAAATTATTTATTAGAATCCATAGGTAGTTTCCAATGTTTTTCTATGGAAATATGGAGCCATCATATGAATCCCTAAAAGTGATTATGTGAATCCCGTGATTTTGTTCAAGAGGTTACATATTTACATGTTTTTGATCACATGAAAGTCATTCATCATGAAATATTGATCCCACGAAGGCCCTCTAACATGAGACCTAATATCAAAAAGGATTTATGAAATGATGTATTGATCGTGAAAGGGACCTCAAAAATGTTAATTTTATCACACATAAGTCATTGGAAAAGACAAGTGTTCAAGGGAGATGATAGTGATTTAGTGATCATACGATCACTATTTATTAAATAATAGAAGGATAATTTCATTGATGACATATTAATTGATCATGAAATTTTCATGATAAATTATAAACTAATGGAAATGTTTCCTATGAAAAATAAATGAAATATTTGAGACTTAATCACTATGGAAATTATAATAGATACCGGGTAGTGAATCGCATAAAATCCCCCTAACCCACAGAAAATAGATACACACATAGAGGTAATAGTGGTCTTTATGGAGTGGGGGACTATGTGATCTCAACATTCTTCTATTGAACAAGTCAATTGAGTATACTAATGGATTATGTAGTAGTTTTATGTGATTTGAGTGATGAGTTAATTGATCATGTAATTTATATCTATCACAACTTTTGGATAACATGAAGGAACTTTAGTGTATCTACTTGAGCATGAAAGGACTCAGTATGAAAACACTTAAAAACATTAAGTTGTTTACATGAAAACAATAAAAAACGATTAAAGAATGGTTTGAAATAAGATAATATAATTTTCATGAAATGGTATCATATATTTTGGGTGATATATTCAATGATTATATGAAAACCTTTAGACATTTCAACCTGGTACATGTGAAACCATTTTTACATGCCAAGTAGATCTACCTATGACATATAGACAAGTATGAATGGTTCATGAGAATACTATTGGAAATATTTGTGATATCGCATGAAGGAAGCCATACAAATCAAAAAGATCATATGATTATACCATTGTACATGTCGATTTTATAATTGGAAGGAGTATAAAAATTATGAAATCACCATGAAAATAGATATACATTGATTCATTATAATACCTTTGTAATTTTCTACCCGATCACTTAATCGCCCTCATATTTGTGAGAAAGATCACCCAATTACTTACGGCCATGTTATCCTCATCCATGAGATTCCCTTTAGAAATGTATTACTGATCCCTCATTATCCCTCATACATTTTTTCTTGATCATGTAATTCCCTTTGGTGACATCAGGAAGATCACATGATGGGTATTGTACATGTCATCCTAGTTCATCTAAATCCAATTGGACATGTCCTCTTGATCGTGTGATAGCCCACTAACATGTCATGTTGATCATGTGATTCCCTATGCAAATTTATTTCGGATCACACTATTACATTTAAACATGTAATCCATATTAGGAAGACATCCTTGGATATCCCTGGTATAAACACAAATACATTTCAACCTTATCAGGAAGAAATACATTGATCTATACCCTGGAACCATGGGCTTTTAGATATGTATCCCCTTTTATGTGGGGAGTTTCCTTAATATGATATGGTTATATTCTCATGCACTTCAATTCAATTCATTCCTTAAAAATTCCTCTTTGTCATACCAAACGTATTTGATTTATCTTTTTCGATCATTATAACACATCATTTTCCAAAGGATAAAGAATAAATGTGTGTGTCTTCATCCATCAAATTATTTATAAGGAATGTTTCACAGGGGAAACTGCCTTGGTGTAAGTCCATCCATAATCCAATAAATCTAGATCAAAGGGCCTAAATTTACTTATATGTCTATATTCCTTAATCATATATCAGTATCCATTATGTTGGTTCATATATGGTAATCCCTTTAAGTGTAATCCCTGACCATGCCCTCAAGAACCCTAATCACATCAGTGGAGAACATAAGTAAACTAAAATGACTATGACTCTCATCATAAATAGAATATATAAGAGTCCTCCTTAAGTCCCGAACACCATATTAGACATTAATATTATTCCTCTCATTTGAGGGGTCATATCCTCAACTAGGTAAACCTATATGTGAATGTATCACTCAAATATCAGGGAAACCATGGTGTGTAGTCCTTGTATATATTATTTCTTGTATACATTATGATGTGTTAGATCTTATATGATCTCATATTTATCACATATATCATGATACATTTGGGTGTATATATTTGTGGTAATCATGTCAATAACATAATAAAAATCCCTACCAAACTTCATAATCTATCATTGTATAAGAACTGAACTATGAGGAAACTAATTCCTGTCATAAATAGGTTATATATGAAACATTTTTAAGGATGGATCTCCATATAAGATGTATAAATTCTCTCATTTACTTCATTTAAACGTGATTCAAAACATCATGTAAGGTTTCTACACAAACTAAATGGGCTTTTGTTCATGTTCTCATGGGATATTTTGGACACCTCCTGAATGTTCAATCCTAATCCCTTGACAACAATCACCTTCCTAGATGGATGTAAACTCAAGATATCTTAATAATATGGCTTTAAAATATAATAAATCATTCATTGAAAATAAATAGTTGTAAAATAATAGATACCCCTTGATACATAAAGACTATGTCACTAATAGAACTCCCACTTGAATTCTCAAGGATACAACACTCGATCTTTCTATTAGGGTAACTAGTCTCATTTCAAGATTTGAAAAATATTCAGGAACAAATATTAAATCTATTGTTTGTTATTTTAAAAGGTAATAATTCCCCCCAAAAGGTTGAGATTATAGGAAACTCTAATCCTCTCAAACATTTTGAGTTCCTAATCATCGTTTTTATTAAAACCCTAAATGACTACCTAACATTGGAAAGCAAGACCGTGCATCATTACTAATGTGATAGAAATTGTGCAATTTAATTGGGAAGGAAATAATGATATTATCAACCTTAAATCATGTGATATTAATTTCTAGTTACTAAATAGATCAGTCATAATTTTTTAATAAACCTAGATTACTAGTATCAATTCTATTAAAAACAAAAATGAATAACCAACACTGAATCTTTCAATAATAATAAAAAAGTATTCCACATGTCGGGCCATTCTGGTTTGTGTCACAGATGGGAAAAACGGTTAATTTGA
This sequence comes from Viscum album, assembly GCA_963277665.1. Lineage (NCBI taxonomy): Eukaryota > Viridiplantae > Streptophyta > Magnoliopsida > Santalales > Viscaceae > Viscum > Viscum album. The sequence continues at coordinate 1,751,451,832 of OY728126.1, forward strand.
CAATAACAATTCAAATAATTAAATATAATATCGTTTTCTATTGAATTGGAATTCTACATATTCTATGCAAGAAAATTTCCAAACTAATAATGAAAAAAACAAATTTAGTAAATGTGCATAGCTGATTAGGAATGGTTGTTACATGTAATTTTATAATAATTAATGTACTTTTTTATTGTTATCCTTATGATTATTTAAAGGGTACTCATAAAATAACCCTATATTGATATCATGGCATCATTAAGAAACCTTCTAAGAAACTCATCTATTATAGAAACCACTATGGATCATAAAATAATACCACCTACCCGATGCCTTTAGCATTTGGTGGAGAAAGAAATGGTTAGGGAATAGCACTATCATAGTATGATCCTGGTCCTTAAGGTTATACTAAGAAATTTCTATGTATTTTATCCATAAATACCACCTCAATCAGGGAAGAATGGGGAGAAAATAGTGACACCCATCGTCACTTCTGACCTCTTTAAGACCTTATCCCTAGAGTATGATTGTTAACACTTTACATAATATAGTGATTTTGATCTAGGGGAGACTATGGATCCATCTTTTTTTTAAATCCACTTAAGAGAGATCCTATAAATTACCATCACTAGTTACATTCTACAAATGACACTTTTTCACATGCAGAGGGAACTATATGACTGGTCGCCACTCGGGATGGTCTGAGCCGTGAACCAGGGAGATCCCACCAGGTAGAGTAAGTTTAAGATCATACTGTGAAGGCTATATCACCTATTCAATAGAAAAATAAAACAATAATATTCTAATAGAAACTAGAAATTAGGATTCTATCACTTCTAATTGAGATAAATAGTTCCCACATATTTTGGTATCAACAATAGGGGAGGAATGTATACTCACCCCCACATGAGTCCCATCATCATATTCTATTGAAAGAAATATGATACGAGTGAGAATATATCCCTGCTTAAATTGAAGAGTTTTGTTAGTTTATCATGGAGATTTAGAACTTAAAGACCTATATTCCTACACATAATATGCTAAAGCTCCACTGTATTATATAAATGATATAAGATCTCTATTAGTATATTTTTGACATTAGTAGAGATATAGGGACACACACATAACCCTTTTCCCAATATCCAAAACAACATATCACCATGATCTACCTGAATAGGTTTCTACTATAGAGTACGAACATATTCTTTCAGCTATCCAGGATGATTATCAATGTATTCTAATAATATATATGGCACATTATTGGGTTCATATTCTCACTATGACTACGGATCATCAAAAAAGTTTGAAAATCACCTCAAGAGAGGCACACATTCCCGTAATATAAATCCATTGGTATATTCTAATGGTCATCCAAGACTAGTCCCATAGCCCCGCTCTAATTGAGGTCTGTCAACATTATTTGAGGATTACCTTTAGGAAAGCTCAAATCCTTACTCATAAAGACACACGGTCAATTCTAACAACATGCAGGAACCAAGAACATATACCTACTCTTGTCGATGAAATAATACACAAAAATACATCAAAGGCTATACATGGGGAGGTTCATATCCCTTATCCAAATCTAGATGTTTTTGGAAAAAAATTGATAGGGAATGAATATCTTAACTATTCTCATATACCTTCTTTCACTAGGGTTGATTTCTAGTTTATAGTAACCACCCATAGAAAGTCTCATGTCCCCATTGATGATAAGGAATATCACAAAAAAAACACTACCATGTTTATAGAAGTGAGATTATATCACCACAATAATAGATTATCATCATCATTTTATAGTGACCTTCATATAGGAAACTCATACCCATGATCAACCCCAAAAGGAAGGTCATCATAATCCATCCATGAAATTTTATGAGGCTCAAAGTCCTAATCTCTTCAATTATAGTGTCATTGGGGAAGTGTGATGTGTATCTAAAAACCTCAGTTCATTCCAAGCCTTATTCTAAAACATAAGTTGAAAAGTATCATGATATTCTCCCTCATGATAATTTAGATATGGATTATAGGAACTCAGACATCCATCATGGACAACCACCCTATTGTGGTATCAGTCATAGAGAAAAAAATACACCCCCTCTTAAGACACCTTAATATATAGAAGCTCCCAAAATGATAGGTTAAACCACAAATAATTCCCCCAACAACTACCAATAGAACATCACCTTAGTCTTTAGGCAGCCTAGAGAAGTGATCTCTTTGGTCAGACATATTGGAGGAAAATGAAAATAGTGAACAAGGGTCCAATATGAATATATATAGGAAGATGGTAGGATAATACATCCCATGTATGATATTTTCCATTGTTGTATCTAATTATAAAGGTCATGATGATCTAAAATTGGAGTGGGTACCTTACTTCCAACAACACATGTGGGAAACCTTTAATCGGTGAATAGTGATAAACCTCCCTTATTAGGGATATTAGGTTAACTTCCATGACATAAAAAAATTTGTCATATTGACTTTGGTGATTTCTATATGGAATGAGACCCAATATAATTAAGTCAAAGAAAACTATTATAGGTTTCTTGGAACTAAAATATAACATATATTGGATATGTAATCATTAAACCCCTATTAGTCATATATATCTTAGGATGGTGTGATTGTGGAGCATTTCACTTCTCTTCATCTCTAGGATAAAAAATCACCTTTTATATGGCATCATGAAGTATAATAGTTATAGTATAAATGAAGGAAATAAACAAAAATGTATCCGAGTTGGTCAATCCAAGAATGTTCCTCCAGATTATTAATGCAAATATTTCATGAACAGATATAGAAGGCCCCACAATTAAATAAGATACGCTTCAAACAAATTGGAAACAATTCTCAAATATTTATGTTTAATTCATATAGTGACCTAATGATTACCATAGTATTTGAATCCCATCATGAGAAGCCACTGCACTGAGCCCATTTTTGAAATTAATTATGCCGAATTAGATAAATCACAATGGAAGTCTCCATGGTAGTTATCCATGAGCAAACCCAACCCATAGGGTTGGGTGAGTTTTAACCTAAATCTATACCCATTAGTCATAAAACCCCAAGGAATACTAAATAAATTATTTGAGTCTCCAATTAAACACAATAATATAGGTCTTGTGTCTTTTTTATCTCTATCATTATCCCAAGAGTCATCAGCTCCACAACAATAGGGATATGGAGTAAATATTATTTTCCAAAACTAACCCCATCCCTTGGGGTTGGGGGAAATTTTCATCAAAATACATAGAATATATCCTTTCAAGGTTAAGTGTAAAATTTTATGGTCAATATCTCATTCATTTCACCAACCATGATAAAAAACCTATTCATTTTTGGATTTCTCAAAAAGAATGATCAGAAATTCCCATAAGGATACACTTTACAAACAAGTTAGGGAGAACATATAGAGAAGAAAAGAAAATATATAAATGATTCTAATAAAATATGGTCAAACAAGATTATGGTTTAGAGGAAATTCCCTAAAATATCCATCAAATATGAAGTAAATACCACCGATATTCTCTACTACATGGAGAGTGATGGGGTGACTATTTTTACCAATTATGCCTTAGTTAAAATCATCACCATCAATCTAGAAAATGATGTCGAAGAATATGAAAACATATAGGGTTGCAATACCAAACAATTACTAATATAGGTAAGTAATATTAAGACAAAAAATTGGTACTACATAAGTAGAATCAATGGATGAAATTGAACCCATCACCTCTGAATTTGGAGTTTCCACCTCCTTGATGAATTCCCTCCATGGAAAAAAGGGATGGGTTTTTTAATATTTTACTCAACACCTATAAGGTCTATAATCAACTCAAAAAAAGTATTATTAGAAAAATATAAGAATTAGATACCATACCTTTGACATGAAAATGAGTAATTACATGGTGTAAATATCCCCACCGGCTATCACCACAAAATGGAAACACATGCCCAACCTTCTACCCATTAGGATAGAGCTATTCTTCCTACAAGGGTGTTGTTCAAAAAAAATTAGTTTCAAATCTATGAAACTAGTATACATAAATTATAATGTTATGGATGATCATGATATTGCTCCTTTACCGAAACAACCTCCAATTCTTTGGGGGCCATCATCCACCCCCAATAAAATTGTAAATTAACAAGATATTATGGTAGGAAAACAACATCATTACACCCCCACTTATAATGTAAAGGAATTAGTTTAAACATGAAAACTATTTAAAATACTCAACAACCTCAATTTCTAGCTACTTTGATGGAAGGGTCTTCTTTCCCTAATGAATCTTGAAAATAATCCATTTCTCAAATGAGTGGGTGACACATTACCCCTAACCAATTAGATAATACCATATTAATAATCATTGATAGTATAGGGGATATATAAAAACCTCTCATAAACTATGTATCAAAATGTGGCCCTATGATGGGCTTATGAAATTAGCACGAGGAGGAAAATATAAGATGCATTGTAATGACTTCTGTTGGTCCTGCTTTTATTTGGTACATTAGACTTCCAAAATGATATGTTGTAGGTTGGGAATTACTTCTTTTTCCATTCCATTATTATTTCACCTCTACACTAAAAAAATGGGGATACATGACTTCACAAATCGAAATAAACATTAAAATGAAAGGGTATTTGACGTTATCTCTAGACTAAGGGGTCTAACATACTAACTTACTATTAAACTCTCACAAAATATATCATTTTATTTATTTTATAATAACGTATGATATGGGAAGAAAATTCCCTTGGTCCTGATTAAATATCTGAGGTTGATTCAAAAAGATAAAAAAGGCATAACCCTTAGAAGATTCCATTCAGTGAACTTAGGAAAAGTATAAACCGACACAATTGAAAAAGGTAAAATTTCATGGAATACCATATACTATAGTTTCCACCATCAAAATAATAACATTGGCCACTAGAGAACCCATATATGCCCTAAATTTCTATGAAAATTTTACGAAGTTTCAAAAGTATTCAAATATCCCTCTTTTGGATGTAAAAAAGATCAAGTTTACCCATTATTCGATGAAAGGAAGATAAAATTATATTCCCGATGAAATTAATATGTCAATAGTTATTTCCCCACAACTATGGAAAATAAAATCTTAAAGATACCAGAACCTATTAATCCAAATAAGGTCGACATTAATTACACTAATGACTATTTCCCTTTTTATAGGATGTTGGGAACACAATCGAGGACTTCATTATCTTCAAATAAACCCTCTGGGTCATGGTTGATTCTAAGGAGGTGATATTGGGAAATGAATTAGAATAGGTGACCTATGTGACCATCACCAAACTCAAAAAATATGGTGATTTTCATGATGTTCCATCTAGGAGTTAATAAATGATAGATAGTTGGATGAATGAAAATATGGTTGAACAAGCTCGTTCCTCCCTGAAAGAAGAGATTTATAAAAAATTTCCAAGTAAATCATCTTGTGTGATTCCACTGAATATAATTCCCAGAGATGAACTTAATCATCATATTCATGAAAATGAATAAGAGAACGATTCATATGAAACTTCTAAACAAACAATAACTCTTTCAGATTTCAATCCTTTAGCATATGAAGGACATGAACCATCCCACCAAATGCAATCCCCAACAGATGAAAATATCATTTTAGTTTGTTAGATTTATTCAATTAATGAACCCCTTATCTTATGATGAATTGAAACATGAATATAATTTCCTTATACATTACTAGGGAGACTACGTCTGAGGCCATAGAAGAAGTAATCATAGGGGATGATGAAATCATGGATGAACACAATACTCGTGTCGAATTACAATAGATGCCATATATATATGGCTAATACCACTGGGTAGGAAATTCATCAAGCTAATAGGAGAACAAATATTCTAGAGATCCTATCAAAAGACATTTGAACTCTATCATTACAGATATATGGTAGGTGGGGGAGAAACTCTCTTATTATCCCAAATGAAGTGTTATGAATTTACAACCTTCACTATTATAATTTTACAATCCCTAAACCTATTCCCTATAACATTGTCGATTTACCTCACACACTTCACCTCCTAATAAAATTTATAAGGATAAAATCCACCATTTTAAGTACATACCTCTATCATAGAAATATAGAATTCTAAAATAATTTGATGTTGTCTCAGCCAGACTCTTAGTCCTAGATTCTCTCATTAACTCAAACGAACATAGATAGGGGATTAATGAGGCTATCTGAATTCCATAACATTTTTAGATTGATGTCCAGAGGCTAAGGATATCTGAGTGCGAAATACTCGAATAGAATACCATAAAACCTTATAATTCATAGAAAATGATTTGGAAGAAGCTAGATAGGGAGAGATTATACCCCAGTAGGTTTTAGTAAATCTCAATAATATCAAAACATCATGGTATTTGGTTGAAAACTATTTTGAGATGAACCACATCCCAGTATGAAACCTCTTACATTTGGTGTATAGTGAGGATGATTTATCTCTAATGAAGATAAAAGTTCAAGGGTATAAGAAAAGAGGGAAAATCCCCTTGTAATGATCAATAGAAAATAATAATGCAGGTACCCCACATATAGTATATAGTTGATGGTTATACATAATGACACATAATATAATGCCTTAATATAAATACCTTGGCATCATATCCTTATAACAGTGCCATAAAAATTCCCTCAATTTTTGAAATACACCATTAATGGAAGGGTCAAAATAATACATGGTTACAGTACCACATTTGAATCATTTGAAACAACATATTCTAAGGATATTTTTTACAAAAGGGAAGTAAAACAACAAATGGTGGAGGGTGAAATGAATATTTACACACCGAATGGCTTGGGAACCTCCCCTGAGAATCCCCGGAGCATTCTAATAAGTGATTATGTTATTCCCATAAACCTTATTGGGTTTTTAAAATAAATCCCAATGATATTTTATGAACCAAACTATTTACCTTATTTTATTTAGATGAAAATGATTTCACCAACAAATGTGTGTTTTCCAAATGATATTCATACAATTAGCCTACCTTGATGAGAATCCCCCTTTAAACATTATTAGAAACATTAAATGATCCCAATATATCCTCTATTATATGGTCTATTAATAACTCATTAACCCTTAATAGAGACATAATGGAAAATAATTATCCCCAGAATCTCTCCACAATGACGTTGGAAGATGAGTATGTCAATATCTCTCCTTGTAGCCTCTCATAAAATTAAAAATATAGGTATTCCTCATGAATTATTCACCACAATTTAAGAAGACCACACATACAAAATACTAGAAGTGGGAGATGAGGAAATCATGAACACCCCTCTCATATTTGATAATGAATCTCAAACACTGTTGATGATCTCAGAAAGAGGATTTTAAAAATAAAATTATACCAATATCAAATGTTAATAAGTACCACCCTAACTCTTGGGGAATTTAATATTTGTATTTAATTAATATGATAGAATCAATAATTTCTTTCATGGAATGATAAAATGGTTCCAAAAATGAACTATGATGTTGTTACTCATCATTAAGGCTTCCCAAATGTCTACTGAGGATTTATGTAGGAATCTATAGGAATTAACACATCTCCTTCTATGAAATTAGAATAAAAAATGAAAAATTGATAAAATTAAAGTTTATTAAAGTTCTTTAGTAGATAAAATGGTTTTGCAATATCATCCTTATAAAAAATAAGATTGGATAGGTCAGGTAATAAATCACTTTTAGGGGCCTTAATCACTAATTCCCAAAGGATTATTTACCATTATTGATCACATAACTTTTTACCAATACAACTAATAGCTTATGTTCTCTTTCCATTATTTAGGGTATTCATGGTACAACTAGATCAAGATATCCCCCAAATATGAGAAAGTTAAGACCTTTCGAGTGCTTTAAGGTAAATTTTCTACTAGGTCATACTCTTCATATGAATGAACATTTGAAGCACTTACCAGCATTCCCTGAATTATATATTTAAACACTTTATGGGATGAATAACAGAATGCTAGATTGATGGCCTGGTGGTTAGATATTGATATATTTGTGATCAACTAACTTATCTACAAAAATCATTTAAAAGTTTCAACAACATGGTTTTATGAAGAACCATTTGAAGTGTGCTATTGGTGTAACATCCTGAAAGTTCCTCAACATTGTGGTATGACACATTGGCATCTACGTCGATCCAGAAAAGGATACAGAAATACTATAAATTCCACCCTCTTTAAATCTCATTGAATTCTAGGGGATCCAATGGAAATATTCTTATACTTGGAATTTCATAACCATTCTAGCTAGAACATCTCCCCCCTTATCTATACTTATGGAGAAGATATTTTCTTATTTGTGGGATGAGGAATGCTGATAATATTCAAAGAAACACAAGAAATACCTACATTATCCACCAATCATGATACCTCTAGTTTATTTTAATCTACTTATATTATACAAAAAATATTTAAATGATTTCTTCGTTCTCTCCACATATAGAAAAATTATGTGGGGAATGATGAAATTCTCTACTAATGAAACCGAACAATTATATATAATGGGAATTGATATTTTAATAGCAAGAAGAAATTATTTGTTCTCATATTGAAAATGAATATGATGAGGCATTACATGAATCATCAAAAATTCCACTTAGTCTCCTATATTTATCAAATCAGGTATATTCCTTCTCAACATATGATAATTGGGTGTTTAGATTGATGGGAATTTATTCTTCTTTAGTATGACCTTAAATTCATTTCATATAGTTTAATCATTGGGTAGGTTCATGTTGATTTCATTACGGAACATTATTCCATAGAAAATACACCAATGGAAAAAGAACATTCATGATAAAAAGGATTTATATGACCCTTACACTCCCCAAACATGGGATATGTGATTTGATCATTCTTATTGAAGTACGAATGGAAATAAAATGGAAAATCATACTATTAACTGGGTGGTTCTAGGAATCATACATGATTCCCTAGATAATGATTTTTACCTATTCCTTTTTTCCTTTTCAAGGCTACTTGAATAATGAGGAAGAATACTAATACATTATCATAGGAATACAACTAGGCCGGTAGTTATAGATACCATACTAGAATGTCAAAGGGGACACAAAGCTAGTGATAAAAATGATAAATGATTAATATTCCATCAAGAACGATGAATTGGGCCCCCTCATTAGTTACATGAGATGATTGATAGACGAATTCTCTTTTGAACTAACATTACATCATATCCCACAATAAAATAATGCTCATTTTTATACACTATGTAATATAGACAATATCTTTCCTTATCCCGATTAGGATGAGATAACATTTTGCATCACTCACTAAAGCATAGAATCACCAACAATCATCTGTAACATGGAGTTAATTAATCAGATCAATGCTACCCATATAATTATGACCCAACACCCTCCCCTTGATGGATGGATCCAATAATATATTACCTCTAAAATGGAACCATCATGTTGGATTGAGCCAAAATGGAACTGATTTGATGTTGTGTAATAAAATTAAACTTATTGGATTAGGAAAATGTGTAGAAATGCATCAATTAATAAGGATTATATAGATTCCTCCTTGGATTCATTATCAGTGGTGATACTCCTACCATTATGATGGAAATCCATGTAGGCTCATCTAGCACTCAAAAGTCTAAAACTAGGCTCTCTCAAAAAATTATATGGCTTGGATACTACCAAAAAAATATGATGTAAGCCTACATAAATTTCACAAGAAAGAGTCACAGATGTCAAATTCGTGAAATATTCTTCCATCATCCCCTTTAATTATTGCATATAACAAAAATTATTGAATATTTTCCCTATAAGGAATTGTTGTTGTGGGAATATATCCCCCATCTCTAGCTAAGTATCTTAATTACAACTTTACTACTTAAAACATATTATCCATGTGATAAGAGGATATTCCACTAAATGATGATAGGAACATGAATATAGTTAACATAATGAAGTCTAAAATTATAACCATATTTTGTGCCCCTCACCTGATATTAATGAATAATGACACTAACTTTTATTATTCTAAGTTGAGGAGTTGTATCAAGATAATAACATCATCTCCAACCATTCATATCAAAATTATGTAGTGAAAATAGATTGAAATATTCCATCAAGAATAAAATATCAAATATACAATATAAAATTGCAGACAAAGACAATAATTCTTAGTTGATAATCTCTTGAATTATTTAAGGGGATATCATACCACTATCATCATTATCATTGAATATTACACATAATCAATGGATTATGGGACATAGGAATAATTACCCATCAATTTATAGTTTCCCTTAAATCAAATAGCTATCGGTGGAAAAAATATAAAATTATGAATAGTCACAAAAGCAGTTAGATGAGTTAGAAGTACTTGATGAGAAAAGGTTGTGTATACTTCAAAACCTTAGAGTCCACCAAAATGGGATTGTGTGAGAATTAAACAAAAGGGTTCCATGCTACTCATTACTACTAAGAGATATTTTATTTGTCATCAAAATTAAATTAATACCATGGATGACACCCCAAAATTTATAACCCATGTTGTAATTTATGTACATCATAAAAAGGTCAAATATAATAGGGCCTACTCATGGACACACTAGATGAGGAATTCTCAAATCCCCCCACCCACCAACTCTTCATTTTATAAGAAATATGTTTCATAAATTCAAACATGATAAATAAATTATGATTAGAAATAACTTGAACTATAATATATTCGACATTAATATCACATGATGTAATAATGCATGGAATATGTACTTACCACGTGAAGTTAAACACCATGACGCACATCATAGTCAGACATCGTTAAACAATACGACACAGGGTCACATAGTGGGGCCTCCATAACCCATTTATGCAAGATATATATCTTTATAAAAGAATTTAATTGTAGTGCTTAACACCACATGTTATTTTTATTCCCATAACAACACATTAAAATAATCTAGTATCATCAGATCCTAACATTGAAACCACATCCGCCGAGATTCTCTCTTCTTCAATTGATGACATCACTTAATTTGTAATTCACTATAAATGAGTTGGATATATGTAGGAAATTTTTGTTCCCCCTTTTCTTATTTGAGATTAAAATTCACATAAGTAATCATATAGTAGAACAATGTTTTGATCGATTGCTATTACTAAAGGATGTGAAGTGATGTCAAGGTCTCCAATCCTTTGTCCATCCACAATATAAATGGATAATGAACCATATTTTTGTATGAGTTAGACATTTTTGGGGATTTTTTCCAATCAAGAAATATATATTTTTGGATTCTTATTCTCCTAGGATTTTTGTTAATTCCCATGCCTCAGATATTTGGTCCAATCAAAATATAAAATAGAAAAAAATGTCCCCTCCTTGTATATGGGTCTTACTTACATAGGGATAAATTATATATAGTAACTACGTAAGGATGTGTTCTTGTTCCCATTAGTGATTATCAGGCCCCTAGTCTTGGTCCCAACCACAACACAAGAGAAATTTCCCCTACCCTTCTGTATGGTTTAGACCAATATCGAAGACTCTTATTTTCAAACTATGCTTAACTCAATTCATATTCCCACATAAAATATAGTGATTCCAAAATTTCAATACATGGTCCAAACACAATATAAAATAAAAAATAGAATGAAATGTCCCCACCCAACATATGAAAAATACCTTTGTATGGATCTTTCTATAGAACTACATAGGGATCGATTTCTATTTATATAAGACATATACTGATGTCTGTATCTTTCATTTATAGCCTAGTAAAATATTATCATCAATTTTAACCATAACTATCTCTGAGATATAGACCTTTTTAAAGGACAAAATAAATATTAGAAAATGAGCACCCCCATATATTCCATTCCACACACTCTCAAATGGCTTAATTTCCTTCCTCACTGACTGATGTTTCACGTGATGATCATGACTCATGTCAGCTCAGGGAACATGGAATCTACTATAACCAATTTGACTGAGGTTCATTTTATTCAATGATAGGGAACCATGTTCATATTTAATTGCATTAAAATGAACAACCAGATCTTAGTCTAATGATATAAAACTACACGACCACATCACCAAATCCATGTCACATGATGTTAAACTACAAAAAATCATCCAAATAACATGATGTTAAACTACATGATAAGACTTATTTTTCTAAGAATAGATCACCCCTGACAACTTTGAACTCGTAAAATACATGCCATATCCCTTAACCCTAAAAATTTGTTCAACACACACTAGTGTGGCCTTTAGTGTGCTTGAGCCCTTATTGTATGTTACATTCTCCATGGACCTAATTCGTAACTTCTACATCGGAGATAATACCAAACAATTACATGAGTTTATATCATTATCCTATAATCCCATGGACTATGAGATCCTGTGTTCTTTGTTCCCCCCATAAAAAAACTGGTAATAGGGAATTCTGAATCCAATTGGAACATGATAGGATTTATTGGTGAATAATGTTATGCCTCAGAGATTAAACCTAGTGGATGTGTTCGTCCTAGAATATACCCCAAAAATATATGATATATTATCTTGAATATGTGGGATATAGGTTCCTTGCATTGTTAAAATTGGAGTTATACGCACTGATCCCCATCTCACATTGTCTTAGATATCCTTGGGTTATTATTTACACATCTTGTAACCTAATTATTCAAGTGGATTTGGTTACCCTTGATGTTGCCCATTTTTTAATCATACCTATTATCAAAATGAATATTATTACATAATATTATTATACCCTTTAATTTCATTGTATATCATTCATGTTAAGACATTATTTATATGAGTTTATAAATACCATTCGACAACCTCTTTTCCACTAAAAACATTATACCCCTTTTCATATCTAAATAACCATATAACTTGAGCTATTATTTTCTTCACATGTCATAATCATTGATCCCATGTCCTCTTGGTTATTCCTTATAGAATATTGGTAATAGGTATTGACTAATCATAAATGAGACATCATAAGAATCATTGATGAATAAAATAATGTATAAGGTTTTGTTCATAGGAGTTGTTTCGATTCTTGTGTAGACCATACTAGTATTTTCTGGTGAATGAAAAATTTCCCCAAAGCGTTTTCCTAGAGTATGTTTTGGTCTTGTTAGAAATTCAAACCTTAACACCATGATCCCTATATATCATGGTGCAAGGATAATCCCACTAACTATTAAACAATCATCCTTCAAATATCGATTTAAAGAAATTATTTGTTTTATATATTTCCCTACATAGAATAGGGATTAATAATAAATAAGTTATTTATCCCTTCATACCTATGTCTTAGAAGGAACACTTTAAACTACATAGAATCAATAGAAGAACTATGTGTTCTTTGTTTCCTATTACCGTAGGATGTGTAATGACTCCCAGATCTCGAATCATGGATCCATCAGTAATAGAGAAGAAAATGTCCTCTTCTTCTATATGGGTCAGACCAATTCAATGAATTCTCCATATAAGTACTAAGTGTGGAATGATTCTTATTATGAAAGGATATATAGTGATTCATATATCTGAAATCTTGTTTAAAACTACAATATAAAATATATAATTCCCTCTCCATAAATATAGGTCAGACCTATGCATGGATTTTTCTTTCTATGAACTATGTCTGTCTTTATTTCAGTCAGCATATGATACATAGTGATGATCAAATAATTTCTTTGAATTCTATACATGAATTATCATTCCTTTTAATCATGTTACTCAATAATAATTTTTTTGGTATTTTTAGTTATACTAGATTATTGATTGCCTCACATATTCTGTTTCATATATTGTATCATGAATTAACCAAAAACCAAGATGATTCTTGTTTCCCAAGATGTCCAGGACTCATGTGAGCTTAAGGAACCTTGAATACCACTTTAACCAGTGTCATTAAATTGTAATCTATTTAAAGATATGGAACCATGACCTAGTCACATGAAAATAAACTACACAAAAATGACATTATCTCATGATGTTCAACTACATAATGTGAGGAATTCATGCTAGACATGTTATCCACTATCATTAATGTGTACTCATGAATTAGATGTTATATCCCTTCACCTTGTATTTTTTTCAAATTCACACTCATATTTAATTTTTATTACTCAAACCCTTCTTGAATATTATTTTACCCATGTACCAAATTCATATCTTCTATATCAAAGCAGGTACTAACCAATTCATTGAGTTGATACAATTCCTCTAGAACATTGTCGAACTTGATCCCACATACTCTTGGTTCTTCCTGGTAGGGTACTGGTAATAAGTATTATCCAATGCCAATAGACCCCACCATGATGCAATTATGAATAATGAAATGACAAAGATCTTGAACCTAATTGTTGTTTTAGTCCTAGAGGAGGTCCACCCTCATAATCCCAGAGCTATTATCCTAACTATGTGGGTTTTGGGTTCCCATAATTATTAATGGTGGGCCTTGAACCACATTTATTTGTCTTTGGTTAGTGTAGATATTCTTGGGTAACAATTTCCACTTCCCACAACCCAGCTATTCAAGAGGATTCAGATACTATTGAAGGTAACCATATGTGAATCGTACCTATTATCCAAGAAAGATTATAACATAACATTATTATATTATTTCATTCAGGGGTATCTATCTTCTCTAAAGACCCAAATTTCCTAACTGTTTCATTACAATCAATGATACATCAAGGTTGTGTAGTGTTAAACTACTCAACATATGGTCTATTCTTCAAAGACATTGAATACCTTAGAATGGTCCATCATGTGAATCCTATCAATAAAATGGTGTTATGGATAAATGATTCACCACTATACTAGGATATGATATAGAATCCCCATTTCACTCTCTATGACATAGATATAAATAGAGGACCCTTTATCCCACCATAATTTTACGGCTCACCCAAGAAACAAAACCCCCTATATATGGGAAATATCTATATGGTGAGCAATCACAATAGATCTATGTGTGACTTTATTTATTTTCCCTATGATATTTAGTGAGGTAAATGTTCCTTAATCCTAGTCCCAACCACAATACTAATATTATAAATTACCATATTTTTTCTTACACATGGTCTCAATTTGTGTAGGGAACCATCTCATATAAGTTTTTTGTGTGTTTTGATTCTGAGACATTCAAGGTATATAGTGTAACGACCCAAATTTTGGAGCCACTGAAGTGGTGCACCATACCCGGTTCGCCACATAACCTAAATTGCATTTCCCGAGATGCCAGAGGCTTCTGACTAGCAGCGAGGTTCTTGCTGAGTCATTGGGGAAACTATGCCCTCATTTGGTAAAGTATATAAGGGAAGAGAAATAACAGTCAATAACGGAAGAAGTAACTAGAATACAGAAACTAAAACTAAATAGTGAAAGAAATGCATATATAGTAATGATGATAATGATGCAGTAGGTACAAGTACCCAAGGAAAACAGCAAACACAACAACATGCTGAAATAAAACTGAGAAATAAGGCCTAAAAGTAAATAGCAACTCCAACAGCATCGCAATCATAAGCTTTGTCTCATGCACTCCAGCTCCAACCAGCAATCATGTACCTGAAGTAGAAGGGCCAAAATCCCTATCCACACCTACATCCATATAACCTGTTTGGGCCAGAAAAATAGGACCCAAACAGAGTGTGAGACTAATCCCAGTAGGTAACCACCACATGATCTGTGCCCTACTGTCAGTGAGCAATATTGAAAAAGTAAAGGAAATAAATGCATCATAGAAACAAGATTACACTAAATTAAAAAATCCTACAAAAATCAATTTAAATTTAATTATTAACTAAATTTAATCATTTAGTTATCAACCAAGGAATCTAGAAAATAGCTCTATAATCTCAAAGCATAGCAAGTGACACAACGGGTATCTCAATAGACTACCTAAACAACAAAAAGTAAAAAACCCAAGCTTGTTCTTTGACTTGGTGGACTCATCACAACCAACCAAACAATATTCACACTGACTCTCTAGGTGGATCATACTAGCAGACCCATATAGTCAAGTAATCGTACAAAGGCACAGATACTCTGGGAAGCACTCACCGTCAATTCTGATGCGGTCTTTCAATGATAGGTATAGACTCTGTGAGGAAGCTCTTAAGTTTAATTCCACCTATAGTCTCGATACATAACTAAGGAAACTCTGAGGAAGTACAAATTCCTATTCCTATAGGTCCTTCTAATGATACTAATTTATAACAGACTCTCTAGGGAATCCCTTAATCATCAATTCCCTCTTTATTCTACCGCACCAGGTTCACACATCCCTGAGAAGTCTATTCATGCGTAATCGACTATCAGCTGCCCTAAGTAAGTTCATAAAATACTTGGCTAATAGATACAATGCATCAAAATCATATAAACAGCAGGCAATACATGCAATCAAATATCCCAAGGAAGGAGATCAATACAACAAGGTATACCTCATAGGCAACCTAAGACAAACAGCGGTAAACAGCCAAAACAAGGGAAACACCCATTGGGTGATCCTCAAACATTCTATCAAGAAATCATTAATCATATAATAACTTCAAGAATACAAGAAATCTAAGGAATACAATAATACAGGTTCAAAACTCTAACCCGAGATACCCGCTACATGGGAATCCGGCACTTTTTTCACAAAAACTCAAAGACATTCAACGTAGGGGAACAAACCACCTACCTTGATCCTAGGATATCGATATAGTTGAACCTCGGCCTTTGAATTGGCCTATAATGGAGACGATATGAAAAAACATCTAAAATGTTCAACCTTAGATAACTCTCATAAGAGAAAGAATCTATAAACGTGGCCAAAGAAGAACCAAGATCTCACCACTGTGATTCTATTTCAGCTGACGGTGTTCGATTCGGATAACCGGTGACTAATCGGTGGATCATAGAAGATCCGCAGTCGTACCCTCTCTCTCTCTCGGTTGAAGAATCTGGAGAATAAGATGTTTTTGGGATTAAGACGTGACCCCAATCCGTTTAACGAAAAAAATAAAGTACACGGTGTGTATTTTTAGAGTACGCGGCATGTACTAGGCTTTTCCATACTCCGCATTAAGTGGCCTCCACATCTCCCCTACACACTGTGTGTGTGGCCCAGACACGGCCAGCACATGGCCTTGCGTGGGATCAAAGTACACAGTGTGTAATCATAAAGTACTCGGCATGTACTTAGAAAATTTCCAGATTCTTCTGTTTTTACCAAAAATGACCAGAAAAGGAAAAAAATACATGAAAAGAAAGTCTGGGTTCTTACAAACTTCCCCCGTTAAAGAAATTTGTCCCTGAATTTCCCTAATAAGGTGGCGATGAAGAAACCTCGAACAAATCTGTCCACTGTGATCTCATGTCGGCCTCCCTCTCCCATGTCTCGTTCTATACACATCCATGTTGCCATAGTACCCATACCAGAGGAACGGATTGGCCATAGAGTACATTTTCACTTTGATCAACAATCCTGATAGGATGCTCCTCGAACGATGCACCCTGATCCATCTCAACGGTAATGGCACGGGCCTCTCCGGTCCATTCCTTTGTGAAAATTTGGTGCTGGAGGCGTTCTGGGAGGTCAAGGTGACTTGGGGGTGCGTTTGGGTGGACTTTTAAGGAAAGCTAAAGGGAAATAGCATTCACACGGTTGGCGCATGGTTTTCCTAAACAGTGCGGCCAAACCATGCAAGGTTGGTTTTGGAGACAGTGGATAATGCATGGTTAGTGCATGGTTTGTCTAACCGTGTAGCCTAACCGTGTGAGGAGTGTTTGACGAGGCAGAAGCTAATGCACGGTTAGTGCACAGTTTGTCAAACAGTGCGGACTAACCCTGCGGGCACTTATATCTATATTCTAAAATTGTTGATCTAACTCCTATTGAATCTAAATGGTTCGTTTAAGACCCTATGTGGCCATAAATTGGGATTACCATTCCTTGAAGGTAGGAGAACCTCTCCCAAGCATTTTTGAGGAAATCTGAAGGCTTCTCTTGGCGAATCTAAGTCGGTTTCTTGACTTAAGTGATCCTTCTTGTTTGGTTTCATAGATTTACTCCTCCTATTCTCTCGGGATCTTAGATATACACCCGTTATGGGTAGAACTAAGTGTGTGGATGTCGAATATGATGAGCTTTGGTCTTGGTTGTGTTAGGAGAAGAGATCAAATGAGGATTCTTAGAGAATCAACCTGGCTTTCTCATATGTTCTTCGTTTTTTGGGGGTTTTCTTAAAATCCATTGAGGTAGGGGATTCGTTGATTCTCTTTCATTTACGTGCAACCGTATTGTTAGCATGTTGAATCCCGCTGGATGACAATGGAATTGATCTAATAAAATACTTTTAACCGGATAAAGAAATCGTATCGATTGTATGTTATTGCCTCATTTTTTCTAGATAGTGTGATATCTATGCTTGCCTTACTTAGCGGTTGTTCTTGGTAGAAATTTTTAAAGAACGTAAACTGGGACTAATTGATATTTGTTTGGCTAAATATAAAGAGGAATTTGAACGAATTTGGTTCCTGTTGTAATTTAATGTTAATCAAATTGGCATAGTAAGCATGTATAATAATTTGTGATACCTTACTGGTTAGGTTCTCGATTTTGGAAACAATGGATTATAAATCTATTAATACAAGATGGTTTAATGATTTTATTGTTTGATAATCCCTTTAAGGGTTCTGAGTTACCCTCTTGTTTGTTGAAAGGGACATTGCCCAATTTATGTGATGTTTGATTTTCTGTTTCTTGTGTTGTGATGTGACCTTGGAGGGGTGTTGTGATATGTGGAGGCATAGAGGCCCTTTCTTTGTGGCAGTGTATGATGCCTAGAGTGGCGAGATGCATTAGTTTATGCATGTGGGTGTCGGGGAGGACACTAGGGATGATGGAATGGGATGGATGTGATTTTTGGATGCTTATTGATTCTTTGGTAGTTTATCTATTTTACTTTTCCCAACTACTCAAGGCAGCTGGTCTTGCTTACCCTTCTTCAGAATGAGGCGAGACACATGGGTTATTCCACGTTCTTTCTATGTCTAGCTTCTCAAGGGAGGATTGGTTTATGCTCTTTCTATAGGCGGAAAAGACTCGACAGGTAGTATATCTACTCACTTTTTTGAGCCCCCTTGTATTTAGTAGCATATAATGGTTTTCTAGAAAGCCTGGGAATGTGGTAAAGTAATTATGTAATTAATGTTTGAATAAATGGTGTTAACCCATGGGGATGGTGTTCACTGAAACATAATGAAGTGGTTGAAAAATGTTGAAGGAGTAGTTGACATTGGGTGTCAGGATAATGAAATTTAATGTGTATTAGTTCATGGTTAATTAATGTCTAAATAATTAATTAATGTATAGTGGAATTAATAAAAAGGGAATGAAGAAATATAATAAATCTCTTTAAATGGTTGTGTGCTTATAGGATACCTAGTCTTAGAAGTGGTAGCCCGGAGTCCGAGAGACGTTAGCTACAGTTGTGTCTAATACTAGGTTGTGCCCATAGTGTGTTTTTGAGTTATAATATATTTTGTAATTTTTGTGTTTCTATACACTACTCCACCCTTTCAGTAAGGGAAACCGACACCCCGGGGATTCTGAGCCCTGAGGGTGTTTTCCCCAACATTCCGGTGGGAGGATGAATGCCTGACTACCCACTTTGACCCCGCTCTCTTCTCTTGGTAGATACTATTGCCATTAGGCACAACGGTGAGTTTTCCTCATGTATGTTTGTAGAGGGCTGTAATGGCTTGTAGTTATTCACACAGATATATTCTGGATATAGTATCATATGAACTACTATTGGTGTAACATGTATAGGTTGTGATGGAATGAGGATCTTTACTCGGTGTATGGGCTGTAATGGATTGAGGTATAATACCCGACGTATGATACATGTCATATGAGTTATAGTGGCTCCTAGAAACTACCTGGTTACTTTTGGCTGTGAGGATGGTGTGGTGCTTCGCCCAGGTGTCTATGGGCTATCCTTTGTGGTGCATGTGGTGCAGATTGTGGAGCTTAGCCCAGGTGTCTGTGGGAAAGACTTTGGAGAGAGATGCAAATGACGTATGTCGTTGGGGCAAAGAGGAAAACCAGTGGGGAAGTAGTAATGGGGTACCCCTGATATTATTTACTATATGATATATTATTATATGCGTTACTTGGTGAGATTATCCATGGTGAGGTTGGGAGCTTAGTATACCTGTTTAGGTGATGAGTTGGTTTCACTTGTTGTTCACTGGGCTTTAGCATGCTTTCTTTACTTTTTCACGAGAGGCTTCGGGGAGGATCCTACTGAGTATACTGTTATACTCACCCTACGTATATATAAACTATTTTTTAGGAAACTTGGAGCAGGTTGGAGATCAAGCTGGTTTCTACTAGCTTGGGGTTGCAGGAGCTATCCAGGCTTGAGGTTGTAGCTATTTTTACTTTCTTTTGGGTACTTGTAGTTTTCTCTTTTAGTTGCATGACATTACATATGTGCACTTGGGTTTTCATTTATACTTCAGTTCTGAGTTGGAGTTGGTTGGTGTCTATCTTATCTCTCTCTTCCGCATTTCTTCTCTTAGAGGTTAATGCCTCCCATTTGTGTGTTATTATACGCTCGGTGTTAATCGCCAACCCATGGCCTACTGGAGGCGGGACTCGGGGTTCATTATCTCCCTTCTCACATTGCCAGCCCAGGAGGGGTATAATTTGTGGGGAGAGGGTTGTGATAGAGTGATATCAGAGGCCTGGTTGATGGATATTATGGATTTTGGAGTTAGTCACAGGTGAGGTATCATGGGTTGGTAGGGAAACAGTGTCATTCATGTTTGGAAAGTGAGATAAACACTGGAGACTGGCTGAGACATAGGCGTTTAGGGACCCCTATGATCTGATGTATGGACCTTTAAGTTTACAATGGCTACTAAACAAGGTGATACTGGTTATAGGGTAGAGACCTAGGAAAGGATCATGCATCATTCTTCTTTGTGCATGTGTTTGAATGGGTAGACCTTGGGATAGGTTAACCTAAAACTAATAAAAGAAAAAAATTAATTAATTAAAGTTGAGACTTCCATATTCCAGGCTTAGGAGCTCTATGTGTTTGTTATTTTACAGGTATGGCTCCAGGTTGACGTCCTCATCAGGTTTTCATAGAAAATGTCCAGCATGATGTTCCAGCAGATCGCCACAGTGTATTGGTTGACGATGATGACACTTGGAGGAAGACACTCCACGAGTTTCAGTGCCAGAGTCTGCAGAAGTATGAGGGCTCTATTTCATATGCAGTCACGAAAGACTGGTTGGAGGAGGTTGAGATAGGATTCAGTTCTATCCGTTCATGGAAGGATCATTGAGTGTTTTTAGCTGTGACAATGATGTGTGGAGCAGTGAGGCAGTGGTGGTTCTTGTTCCTTATGTATTGTAAGGAGTTAGTAATCTCATGGGAGGATTTCCGAGACAAGTTCAGAGTCGAGTTTCTTTCCTCAACTGCAAAGGCGTCCAGTCACCAGGATCTTCTTACCCTTCGACAAGGGAGCTCCAATGTTCAAGAGTTTGGAATCCGTTTCAAGAAACTTTTATGATATGCTTCATACCTGTTACCAGATGAGGAGGCTAGGGTGAGGCATTTCAAGGATGCTCTGCGTCTAGATATCTAGCACCAAGTCACCCCATTTAGGCTAAAGACATATCTTGAGGTACTGGAGAGGACAGAGGTTGTTGAGAGGACTCTGGCTAGGACCTAATCATCATGAAGGGGGATCTTCATGATCCCTCAAAAATCAAGGTTGTGGTCCGAGGTTCCAGGTTTTCAGGGCAGAAGAGTTTCCGTTCAGCCGGGGGTAGGTCCTAGCACTTCACATCTCGTTTCTCCGGAGGTAGAAACTCTCAGGCCAATGCCAAGGGATCAGGCGCTTTTATTCTTATGGTGGTTGTGGTCATCAGCAGTGGGAGTGCCCGACCTTTCAGAGTGGTCACTGTGCACCAGGCGCTACGCACCAGGTTCCTCTGTTGAGGCAGTTCCAGCCGAGGCAGTAGCAACAACAGGTTGCACCAATTTTAGATAAGTAGAGGGTAGATAGAGCAGGCATAGGACATCCCCATGATGCTCCCTATCCTCAGAGAGCAGAGCGCGGTCATGGTGGTGGTCTTCATCAGGGTCAGAGAGGCCATGGAGGAGGTCGTGGTCAGCTTCATGCTCTAGCGTTTCCAGCACCAGACGGGCCGGATGTCGTTCGAGGTACCCTTTTCTTTTAATCTACCTTCGTGTATGCCTTGTTGGGGAACACCGCTCTTGGGGAGATTTTCTATGTTCACTAATACAACCATATGATGTTATCCTCGACATGGATTGTTTGTATTCAGTGTAGGCTATCATGGATTGCTTCAAGAAGAAGGTCGTTTTATTTGGTGTGGATGGAGAGCAAGTGGTGTCAGTTGGTGAGAGAGATCCTTGGATTGGTCATAGGCTCGTTCCATCCTTATCATCAATTATGGCTCAAATGATGCTGAGTTCTTCATAGGTTCAGTAGTTGGCATTTCCTCGGGTCGTAGAGGAGTACCCTGATGTCTTTCTGGAAGAGGTTTTAGCATTACCCCCTTGATGAGAGATCGAGTTCGGGATCGAGCTACAGCCAGGATTGTCTTATATTTATATGTATCTATATAGGATGGACCCTTCTGAGTTATGAGAGCTACGTATACAGTTTTATGGTCTATTGTAGTGCGGTTTTATTCAACTAAGTGTGTCACCATGGGGTACACCAGTTTTGTTTGTGAAAAAGGCTGACAGAATTTTTCGGTTGTGTGTTGATTATCATCACTTAAAAAAGTGACAATAAATAATCGCTATCCTCTTCCACGGTTTGATGACTTATTTGGTCAATGGAAGGGTTCAAGTTGGTTCTAAAATATCAACTTACGGTCGGTATATCATCACATGCATGTGAAGGAAGAGGATATTCCGAAGACTTCTTTCCGTTGTTGTCATGGGAATTATGAGTTCATTGTAATGCCATTTGGCGTGACAAATGATCCATCTGTATTCATGGTATTGATGAATTATGTGTTCCGTGAGTTCCTAAACAAGTTCGTGGTAGTTTTCATCGATGACATCCTTGTGTACTCCACGTCTGAGGAGGATCATGCACAGTATCTACATATCATTTTGGGACTACTTCGTCGACATCAGCTGTATGGGAAGTTTTTGAAGTATGAGTTTTGGGATCGACAAGCCCATTTCTTGGGGTATGTTGTGTCCCAACAGGGACTTGCTTTGGATCCATCGAAGATATAATCAGTTGTGTCTTCGGCAGACCCCATGATAGTTTCAGAGGTGCGAAGTTTCCTTGGTCTCACAGGCTACTACAGGATGTTCGTAACCAATTTCTCATGAGTTGAAACTCCTCTGACAGCTTTGACCATGAAAGATCAGGCATTTATATGGACTGATGAATGTCAGGAATCCTTTGAGTATCTAAAGGATAATTTAGTAAGTCCTCCATTCCTTTGTCTTCTAGCTGAGGGAGTTCAGTTTGATGTCTTCTGCGATGCTTCACATCTGGGGTTAGGTTGTGTTCTCATGCAGTAGAGGTCAGTTTTTTCTTATGGGTCTCGATAGTTACATCCCCATGAATTCAACTATTCCACCCATGATCTTTAGTTGGAATCTGTGGTGTTTTCTATGAAGTTGTGGAGACATTACCTCACTAGTAAGTTCTTTGTGGTTTTCACCGATCATAAGAGTTTGAGGAATGTTTTCTTCTAACGTGACTTGAACATACGACAGTGTTGGTGGATGGAGTTCTTACAGGAATACAACTTCGAAATATCGTATACACCTGGAAAAGTGAATGTTGAAGCTGATGTGCTAAGCCGGAAGTCATGTAGTGATGCGGTGCGTGAATTCAGTGATTTTTGGAGAGTAATGGAAGAACTGTCAACATTACATCTTGATATGGGAGAAGTTTGGGGTAGAGGATGTCTTTTTCAGATGATGGTACATTCATCCCTGATGCATAAGGTAGAAGAGTCCCAGTTGGGGGATATTGTGGTAGAGGTCTCGAGATACCGAGTTGTTTGTGGTGAGGCCCCTGATGGTTGGTCTGAGGATGAACAACACTGAGTGTTGTATCATAGAAGGATTTTTGTTCCTTTGATGATGTGCGATACAGTCCTCAGAGAGTTACATAGTTCACCTTTAGTGGTACGTCCTGGCGTGACAAAGATGTACCTATCCTTGAGGAGTCAGTTTTGGTGGCCTGGTCTGAATCATGCGGTTGAGGAGTTTTTGTCTCGATGTTTAGTCTGATATAAGGTGAAGGTCGAACACCGTGTTCTAGGTGGTCTTCTACAGCCATTAGAGATTCCATAGTGGAAGTGGGAGGACATCTCAATGGACTTCATTACTGTTTTACCTCGGGCTTCGGGAGGACATGATGCTATTTGGGTGGAAGTGGATCATTTAACAAAATTGTCCCACTTTATAGCAATCAAGAAGTCAAGCTCAATGGAAGTTTTGTGGAGGTGGTATCTAGAGGAGGTGGTGAGACTTCATAGAGTCCATAGGATGATCATTTCTGATCAAGATCCTTGTTTTAACTCCAGGGTATAGAGAGGTCTCCAACATGCTTTCAGTTCTTAACTATACTTTACCACTACTTTCCATCCTCAAACGGATGGTCAGACAGAGCGAACGATCCAAACTCTTGAAGACATGTTACGTTATTATGTTATGGATTTTGGAGGCTCATGGAGAAGGCACTTACCCTTGGTGGATTTCTCTTACAATAATATTTTTCACTGCACCATCTGCATGGCGCTGTTTGAAGCCATATATAGCTGGTCATTCAATTATCCGTTGTGCTGTACTGGGGTCGGAGAGTCAGCATTTCTCAGACTGGAAAAAGTGAAAAATACAACAGAGATGGTTCAGGTGATTCGTGAGAGGAAGAAGACAGTGCATGATCGTCAGAAAGCATATGTCAATCAAAGAAGGAGACCCTTAGAGTTTAGGGTTGGAGGTCATGTGTTTTTGAATGTGACTCCCCACCGTGGGCAGCGATGGTTTAGATGTGGAATTAAGCTTTCTCCCCAGGTTTTTGGGCCTTTCAAGGTGTTAGCTCATGTTGGAGATATGGCATATAAAGTAGCACTTCCCCCTCAGATGAGTTAGATACATGATGTTTTCCATGTATCACAGCTCTGTCGTTATCTTTATGACGACTTTCAAATCATCGATTTTGGAGAGATCGATGTTGATGGTGATGCAACCTTTGAGGAGCGACCTGTGGAGATCCAAGACCGCAAGGATAAGGTGTTGTGTGGGAATTCTATTCCTTTAGTTTGTGTCTTGTGGTGACACGGTGGCTTGGAGGAGAGTACCTGGGAACATGAGTCATAGATATGTGCTCAGTACCCAGAGTTGATTGATGTTTAACGCATTTCATGTATCGTTGTAGCTGATGTGGTTATGAAACATTCATGTTTATGAGATGGCTTCCTTTTTTGTTTTTGTGGCATGCTCTTTTTTGAGAGGTATCTCGAGGGGTGGTTGTCTAGACCTTATTTCGTTTTCACTTTACGTGGGTTTTAGATTCTCGAGGATGAGAATTTTTTGAGAGGTATCTGATGTAATGGTATAGACCTCTCCAGTCAATTCCTTTGTGAAAATTTGGTGTTGGAGGTGTTCTGGGAGGTCAAGGTGACTTGGGGGTGCGTTTGGGTGGGATTTTAAGGAAAGCTAAAGGGAAATAACTTCTGCACGGTTGGCGCACAGTTTGCCAAAACCGTGCGGCCCAACCGTGCAAGGTTGGTTTTGGAGATAGTGGCTAACGCACGGTTAGCACACATTTTGTCTAACCGTGTGGCCTAATCGTGCGAGGAGTTTTGGATGAGGCAGAAGCTAACACACGGTTAGCGCACAGTTTGTCAAACCGCATGAACTAACCATGTGGGCACTTAAATCTAGATCCTAAAATTGTGGATCTAACTCCTTTTGCCTCTAAATGGTTTTTTTAATCCCCTAAGCGGCCATAACTCGGGATTACAATTCTTGAAGGTAGGAGAACCTCTCACAAGCATTTTGGAGGCAATCTAAAGGCTTCTCTTGGTGAATCGAAGTCGTTTTCTTGAGGTATGTGATCCTTCTTCTTTGGTTTCATAGATCTACTCCTCCTCTTCTCTCGGGATCATAGATCTATGCCTGTTATGGGTAGAACAAAGTGTGTGGATGTCTAATATGATGAGATTTGGTCTTGGTTGTGTTAGGAGAAGAGATCTTATGAGGATTCTTAGAGAATCAACCCATCTTTCTCGTACGTTCTTTGTTTGTTGGGGTTTCTGTCAAAAGCCTCTTAGGCAGGGGATTCATTGCTTCTCTTTATTTTAAGTGAAACCATATTGTTAGCATGATGAATCCCGCTGGATGACAATGGAATTGACCTAATAAAATACTTTGAACCGAAAAAATAAATCGTATTGATTGTATGTTATTGCCTCATGTTTTTCTAGATAGTGTGATATTCATGCTTTCCTTGCTTAGCGATTGTTCTTGGTGGAAATTGAAAAAAAACGTATACTCAGACTAATTGATATTTTTTTGGATATAGATAAATAGGAATGTGAACGAATCTGGTTCATGTTGTAATTTGATGTTAATAAAATTGGCATAGTAAGCATGTATACTAATTTGTAATAGCTTACTGGTTAGGTTCCCGATTTTGGAACCAATGGATTATAAATATGTTAATTCAAGATGTTTTAAATATTTGATTGTTTGATAATCCCTTGAAGGGTTCGGAGTTACCCTCTTGTTTGTTGAAAGGGTCGTAGCCCAAATGATGTGATGTTTTATTTCCTAATTCTTGTATTGTGATGTGACCCTAGAGGGGTGTTGTGATTTGTGGAGGCCTAGAGGCCTTTTGGTTGTGGCAACAGATGATGCCTAGAGTGGCGAGATGCATCAGTTTATGCATGTGGGTGTCGGGGAGAACACCAGGGATGATGGAATGGGATGGATGTGATTGTAGGATGCTTATTGATTCTTTGGTTGTTTATCTTCTTTACTTTTCCCCACTTCTCAAGGAAGTTGGTATTGCTTACCCTTATTCCGAAGGAGGCGAAGACGCATGGGGTATACCACGTGCTTTTAGTGTCTAGCTTCTCAAGGAAGTATGGGTCTACGCTCTTGATATAGGCGGCAAAGACTCAACAGGTAGTACATCTACTCACCATGTTGATCCCCCTTGTGTTTAGTAACATATAATTCTTTTCTAGAATTTTTGGGAATATGGGAAAGTAATTCTGTAATGAATGTTTGAATAAATGGTGTTAACCCATGGGGTTGGTGTTCGCAGAAACATAATGAAGAGGTTGAAAACTGTTGAAGGAGCATTTTAATTTGGGTGTGATAATAATGTAATTTAATTTGGATTGGTTCATGGTTAATTAATGTCTAAATAATTAATTAACGTACAGTGTAACTGATAAAAAGAGAATGAAGCAATATAATAAAGCTCTTTAAATTGTTTTGTGCTTATAGGATACCTACTCTTAGAAGTGGCAGCCCAGCGTCTGAGAGACGTTAGCTGCATTTGTGTCTAAGACTAGGTTGTGCCCATAGTGTGGTTGTGAGTTATAATATATTCTGTACTATTTGTGTTTCTATACGCTACTCCATCCTGTCAATAAGGGCAACTGACACCCCGGGGATTCTAAGCCCTAGGGTGGGGGGTTTCCCCATAATTCCGGTGGGAGGATGAATGGCTGACTACCCCCTTTGACCCCTCTCTCTTCTCTTGGTAGATACTAGTTCCATTAGTCACATTGGTTAGTTTTCCCCATATAGGTGTATAGATGGTTGTAATGGCTTGTGGTTATTTACACACATATATTCTG
This sequence comes from Viscum album, assembly GCA_963277665.1. Lineage (NCBI taxonomy): Eukaryota > Viridiplantae > Streptophyta > Magnoliopsida > Santalales > Viscaceae > Viscum > Viscum album. The sequence continues at coordinate 1,751,479,764 of OY728126.1, forward strand.
GATATAGTATCCTATGGACTACTATAGGTGTAACGTGTATAGGTTGTGATGGATTGAGGATCCTTACTCGGTGTATGGGTTGTAATGGCTTGAGGTATAATACCCGACATATGATACACGTTATGCGAGTTGTGGTGGCTCCCAAAATCTACCTGGTGACTTTTGGTTGTGAGGATGGTGTGGTGCTTCTCCCTGGTGTCTGCGGGAAAGCCTTTGTGGTGCACGTGCTGCAGATTGTGGAGCTTATCCCAGGTGTCTGTGGGCAAGCCTTTGGAGAAATATGCATAGGATGTATGTCGTTGGGGAAAAGAGGAAAACCAGTGTGGAAGTAGAAGCAGCGTACCCTTGATATTCTTTACTATATGATATATTTTTGTATGTGTTACTTGGTGAGAGTTTCCATGGTGAGGTTGGGAAAATATTATACCTATTTAGGTGATGAGTTGGTTTCACTTTTTGTTCACTGGGATTTAGCATACTTTATTTACTTTTTCATGAGAGGCTTCAGGAAGGATCCTATTGAGTATACTGTTATACTCACCCTATGTATATATAAACTATTTTTCAGGTCACTTGGAGCAGGTTGGAGATGAAGCTAGTTTCTACTAGCTTGGGGTTTCAGGAGCTATTCGAGCTTGTGGTTGCATGTGTTTTTACTTTCTTTTGGGTACTTTCAGTTTTCCCTTTCGGTTGTAGTACTTTTTCATGACATTACATATGTGCACTTGGGTTTTCTTTTATACTTAAGTTCTGAGTTGGAGTTGGTTGTTGTCTATCTTATCTCTCTCTTCTGCATGTGTTCTCTTAAAGGTTAATGCCTCCCATTTTTGTGTTACTATACCCTCGGTGGTAGTCGCCAACCCAGGGCCTACTGGAGGCAGGACTCAGGGGGTCATTATATCCCTTCTCACATTGCTGGCCCAGGAGGGGTACACTTTGTGCAGAGGTAGTCGTGACATCAACCTCCTCAGGTTTAAATACATGAGACGGGACTGAGAAATAGCGTCAAAGATGAGAAACATGGAAGACATCATGCATAGCCTGGAACCTCTGAGGTAACTGCAACCTATAAGCAACCAGCCCGACTCTCACCAGAACCTCAAACGGATCGACGTATCTCGGTGAAAGCTTACCCTATCTACTGATCCTCTTGTGTCCCAACCTCAGGGTAACATGTAGGAAAACCTAATCTTTGACCTTGAACTCCAAAGGTCATCTCTACTGATCAGAATAATATTTTTGGTGATATTGTGCAGTAGCAATCCTTTTTTGAATCAACTCCACCTATTATGTGGTCTCCTGAACAAGACGAGGTCCCAGCATAGCTGCCTCTCCTGCCTCCATCCAACACAAGGTTGATCAGAATGACCTACCGTACAAAGCCTCGTAAGGTTCCGTCTGAATAGTTCCTTGAAAACTATTATTGTAGGAAAACTCTACATGAGGTATATGTTCCTCCCAATAACCACCAAAATCAAGGACGCATGCTCGTAGCATGTCCTCTAGCACATGTATCGTGCGCTCTGACTGGCCATCTGTCTGAGGATGGTAAGCTATACTCAGAATTACCTATGTACCCAAATCCCTCTATAGCCCTTTCTAGAAATGTGATGTGAAGAGGACGTCCCTATCAGAAATTATAGTACTCAGAACCCCATGCAAGCATATAATTTCATGGATGTTCAATCGTCCAAGTTCATCAACACCGAAGGTCTCCTTAATCGGCAAGAAGTTAGAAACCTTCGTGAGCCTGTCAATGAAAACACATACCGCGTCATTCCCTAGAGGCGATCTCGGTAACCCTATCATGCAGTCCATCGGGACATCATTCCACTTCCACTTGGGAATAGAGAGCTTCTGTAAAATCCCTACTAGTCACTGGTGCTCTGCCTTCACCTATTGACAGGTGGAATATCTCATGACAAAACCTGCAACATCTCTCTTCATGCCTGGACACCAATAATGGCGGTGTAGATCACGATACATCTTGGTCATACCAGGATGAACTGCCCAAGCTGAGGAATGAAAGTCTCACATTATCTCCTCGTGTATATCTACTGGAACCCATACGCTTCCCTAGAAACGCAAGATATCATCCTCACCTATGGTCCATCCAAGAAGAGGGTCATCTCCTGACACGCTTTCTCGTAGGACTAGGCCTTCGGAATCCGATAGCTGCCTCATTCGGACTTTGTCAATAATGGTAGAGATAACAGCTATAGAAGAAAGGATGGTCTGACCCCTTCTGTTGTGCACCTCCAAATGCATTTCAGAGAATAGTTCCATAAGATGCCATTTGCTGCTGGCCTCCTGAACTACCTGTATTTGTGTCCTCCTGCTCAGTGCTTCTGTCACAGTGTTGCCTTTCCCAGGCATATAAGAGAGCTCAGAATTGAAAGACTGTAGGTACTCAACCCACCTCCAATGTCTCAGATTCATTTCATGCTGAGTGAAGATATACTTGAGGCTCTTGTGGTCAGTATATACCACAAAATTCTCTCCTAGAAGATAATGTCTCCAACAACGCAAATCATGAAAAACTGCAACCAAGTCCAGGTTGTGTGTAGGATAATTCCTCTCATGTGGACTCAACTGCCGAGATCCATATGCAACAACATGATCCTATTACATAATCACTACTCCAAGCCTCATTCCGGATGCATCACAAAAAACTGTATAACTCTTTCCCGGCTCTGGTAGAATTAGAATCGGTGCTGATGTCAATCTCCCCTTCATCTCTTGAAAGGATGAATCATAGGCTTCTGACCAAACATACTTCACCACCTTCTTAGTCATGCTCATAAACACTGCTGCTAAGTGTGAGAAGTCCTGTATAAACCGCTTGTAGTAACCATCCAGCCCTAAGAAACTTCGTACCTCGATGACATTATTCGGCTGCTCCTAGGTAACTACTACTCTCACCTTCTCTGGGTCTACTGATACTCTTGTCTCTGAGATGATATGACCCAGGAATTGAATCTCATCCATCCAAAAGTGGAACTTTGAGAGCTTATCATACAACTGATGCTCCCTCAGTGTACTCAAAACGATCTCAAGATGGGTAGCATGGTCGTGTAGAGTGTGAGAGTACACCAATATATCGTCCAAGAAAACCACCAAGAAAGAATACAAGTAATGATGGAAAACTATGTTCATCAGTTCCATGAAAACTGCTGGTGCATTAGTGAGACCGAACGGCATAACCAAATACTCATACAGACCATGCCTACTCCGGAAGGCTGTAATAGGTATATCAGATGGTCTGACACGCAACTGATGGTAGCCAGATCTCAAGTCGATCTTCGAGAACACTCTGGATCTTCAAAGATGATCTAAGAGATCATCTATCTGTGGCAATGGATATCGGTTCTTAACCATCAACTGGTTCAACTTCCGATAATACACACAAATCCTAAGGGTGTTGTCTGGCTTCTTCGCAAACATGACAGGCGAACCCCAAGGAGAAGTACTGGGTCGGATGAAACCCCTTTCCTGCAACTCCTCCAACTGCATCTTGAGCTCCTGAAACTGAGGTGTATCCATCCTATAAGAAGGAATGAACACTGGTGTTGCTCCTGGCACAAGCTCGATATAAAATTCTACCTCTCGCTCTGGAGGCAAACCTGAAAATTCTTCTAGAAAGACATCTCGAAAGAGATTAACCACTGGAGGAAAATCTAACTGAGAAGTCCCATGGTCATCCAGATATAAGCTAGTAATCTAGGCCGTAACACCGCCCAACCCATGATGCTCTGGTCCCGCTCTACTTGCCTGGACATCCCATTCCCTCTTGTGAAAAAAAGATCTGACCTCCGGTGATGTAAAACTCACCCTACAGTGTGAGAAATCGACAAAGTCCTAGAAGGGAACTAACCAGTCCATCCTGAGAATGACATCATATTATGTCATTTCCAATACATAGAGACTCCACGAAAAATGACACCCACCAACCTCAAGGGGTAATTCTAAGCACTAACGCATGCTAGCAGTTCTAATTCCCAAGGGAGTGTCTAGTTTCATCATATCCTCAGAATCATAAACAATAAGTCCAAGGATTTCCACAGTATGAACAGAAATAATGATATGAGAAGCTCCTCTGTCGAAAAGATCATAGGATAAAACCGAGGCTACTAAAATCATACCTCGAACTGTGGAAGGTCCAGGATCCTGCTCCTGATAAATCTGCTCTACCGCAAAAGTCTGGCCTGCACGATGACCCTGCGTAGTAGCCTTAGATCACTGAGCTGACCCTCCCTGAGCTTGACCACTACATCCTCAGCCTATACCCTGGCCTAAACTTCATGAAAAACTATATCCCCTAGTTTACTGTAGAACTGGTAATCCTGCTCTTGTACACGGAGTTGAAACTGATCTTCCTTCACTAGCTACTGGAAGAAGAACCTTGCAGAAATGCTGCAGATGACCCATTTTTCCACATGATCGGCACTCCACTGGGTCTCCCAAGTACTGAGGCTACTTATGCTTATTTTCCCACACTTACATATCACCACTTTTTTTCTAGAAGGAATATCTCATCTACCAGAAGGAATTCATCGCTTCCTCGTGTAACCTCGTGTAGAATCTCGTTGGCACTTCTTGCCGTCTAAAAGAAAATATTCAACCCCAGAAGCTGAACCGCCCTGGTCCACAACTCCAGTCTCTCTCAGGTTTCCCTCCGTGATAAGCGTCTGGTTGACTATCAGAGTAATAGAATTCAACTGGAAGATGTTCACCTGTGATCTGATGTCTTGTCTGAGGCCCTCCTCAAACTTCCTCGCTAAAAACATCTCAACATTCCCCAGAACGGGAGTGAAACGTCATAACTCTGTGAAGAGGGTGGAATACTCCATAACTATGAGAGTACCCTACTGCAGGTTCCTAAACTCTTTGGCTCTGTCACCCATCAGTGTCTCCGGGTAGAAGTAGTTGTAGAACGTATACTGAAACTCGTCCCAAGCCATAGCCTGTTGGTGCCCTGCCTGCGAAGCCACATCCCACCATCTCTGGGCGGAATCTCACAGCATATAACACGCGAGCTAAACTCTCCTCTCCAGAGGCATCTCCAGGTGCTCGAAGATGGATAGCATGGCTTCCTACCATCACTCCGCAGCCAGTAGTCCTCTATCCCCTGTAAACGTTGGAGGATGTTGTTGTTGAAAACCCCACGCTAGCTCTGCCATAGACGGGGCATGATGCTGAGCTCCCTAGAAGGTCTGCATGAATCTCATGAAACCCTCTCTGAAAAAATCATCGGAACCAGTTTCTGTAATCATTACAGGTTCCATGTCAGGAACGATAGGAGGAACTACTGGTAGTCTCTGATCTCCTGTATCAGGTGTATGGTCACTGCCTGGTTCCTGACGGACAATGGGAGGACGTCTCGGTGCCATGAATCTACAATGTCTAAATCACACTTTAGAACACATTAATAGGAACTGAAAACTAGGATCGCAAGAAGAGAATAGGGGAAAGAAGCATTCAAAATTTACAAAGCATGACTACATGGCTTGTATAAAGACTACACAGCATGTTCCCTTAAGTCATTTACATGGGCGTGTTTTTCGGCCTAACTGGTCGTGTGACACCCAAAATACACGGGGTGTTGTCCCAACACACAACGTGTACTTGAATTATCTTCCCTGACTGAGTCCTTATAAATGGTTAAGCCTCATGGATCACCTAAGACAACACTACACGACATGTATAAGGAACACCGACATGTACTCAACAAGATTCACCTGGCCCGTGTTTTCAGTGACACAGCCTGTGTTCCCTGGTCACATTACATGGCATGTTCCAGAAAGACACGGTTTGTATGAAGAAGTCCTAATAGACCGTGTTGGTGAGATACACAGCCGGCTACACGAATGACACTACACGTCGTGTTTCAGAAGAACACGGCGTGTAAATGAAAGGATAACACCGACCCGTGTTGTTCGTGACATGGCCGTGTACCTAGATCAAATGACACGACGTGTACAATTCAGATACAACATGTATGTGAAAAGGTAACATGACCTGTGTTATTCATTACATTGTCAGGGTACCTATTTTTAACTACACGGTGTGCTAGACTAGTACACAGAGTGTTCCTATAAGAACTTTCACAACCTCATGTCCCTGCCCACACAGTCAGTGACACGGCTAAAAACTACACAACATGTATTCATGATGTACATGCCGTGTATTCTGGTTTTTTTCAGACAGTAGCCTCAGAACATCACTGAAGCCCAGAAAACACAGAAAAACAAGCGTTAAGGTGCCAAATTATGATCCGTGGGGGCCTATACTCCCCGCGAACCAAATCTTGGCATCATAAAAATGCATATAACAAGTAAACGGTATAAGAAACTCACGACCCACCAAATTCTGATCCTCAAGGGCCCATAACACCTATAAGACCAAAGTTTGGCATCCATGATAAAGAATCTCTAAACATATGATACCCTATCAACATGGCAGTTATTCTATCATAGCAGCTATCACAACATCATGCATCATCTATCACAAATTCTATCACAACAACATGAAAATTCTAATGCAACCTAGATGGAATGTCAAAATGCATGACAAGTGATTTTGTAATAAGTTCCATTATGATGCATGATATGGAATACCCTCATCTCATCGAGTTGCAATAAAATAGATCCACAATCTTATAAACAGTAACATCACCAAACAAGTGCACCACACAACGGTGAAATCAAGTAAACTGTAACATTTGAAAAAAAATTGAAAATTGCAATATTCGAGGTAATCTGGATTTTTCCATGTACACGGGTTCTAGAATGCATGATCATAACTATTTACCATTTACCTATTCCATCGTATCCATGTCTAATGTTGCTAAACAGTAAGTCAATAAAAAAGGAAAGAAACCCTTTCATATCACTTTGTAATGACCCGAATTCCGGAGCCACTCAACTGGTACCCCATACCCGATTAGCCACAAGACCTCAAGCACATTTCCCCTAATTTGATAGGCTGATGACTAGAAATTAGGGCCTTGGTGAGTCATTGGGGAAACTATGCCCTCATTTGGTAAAGTATACAAGGGAAGAGAAATAACAGGGAATAATGGAAGCAGTAAATAGCATACACAAACTAAAACTAAACAGTGGAAGCAATGAATATATAGTAATGATGATAATGATTCAATAGGTACAAGTATCCAAGAAAAATAGAAAACACAAAAATGTGTTGAAATACAACTAAGAAAGAAGGTCTAAAAGTAAACAGAAACTCCAGCAGCATCGCAAGCCTAAGCTCAGTCCCTTGCTCTCCAGCTCCAACCAGCAATCTTGTACCTGATGTATAAGGGCCAAAATCCCTATCCACACCTGCTACCATATACCATGTTTGGGCCAAAAAATAGGACCCAAACAGGGTGTGAGACTAATCCCAATAGGCAACCACCACAAGATCTGTGCCCTACTGCCAGTGAGCAATATAAAAAATGTAAAGGAAATAAATGCAGCAGAGAAACAAGAGTACACTAAAGTAAAAAATCCTACAAATCTATATTTAAATTTATTTCTTAACTAAATTTAATTATTTTGTTATCAAACAGGGAATCTAGCAAACAACTCTATAATCCCAAATCATAGCATGTAACACAACAAGTATCTCAGCATACCACCTAAACAACAAGCAGTACAAAACCCAAGCTTGTTCTTTGGCATGGTGGACTAATCACAACCAACCAAACAATATTCAAATTGACTCTCTGGGTGGCTCATACTGGCAGAACCCTATTGTCAAGTAATCATACAAAGGCACAGACACTGTGGGAATCACTCACCTTCATTTCCTTTGGGGTCTTGCAACGATAGGTATACACTCTCTAAGGAAGTAATTACATCTAATTCCCCCTATAGTATCAGTCCGTAACTAAGGAATCTCTAAGGAAGCACAAAGTCCAATTCCTATAGGTCCTGCAAAAGATAATAATTTATAACAGACTCTCTATGGAAGCCCTTAATCGTCAATTCCTTCTTTAGTCTACCACATGAGGTTGACACAGCCCTGAGCAGTCTAGTCGTGCATACTCGACTATCAACATCCCTAAGTAAGTTCAACAACTACTTGGAAAATAGCTACAATCCATCAAAAAGAATATAAATAGCAGTCAATACATGCAATCAAATATCTCAAGGTAGGCAATCAATGCAACAAGGTATGCCTTATAGGAAACCTAAGCCAAATAGTGGTAAACAACCAAAATAAGGGAAACACTCATGGGGTGATCATCAAACATGCTAAGAAGAAATCATTAGTCATCTAATAACCTCAAGCATACAATAAATCTAAGGTATAAAACAGTATAGGTTCAAAACCCAAACCCAAGATACCCGATACATGGGAATCTAGCACTTTTTGCACAAAAACACAATGACATTAAACATAGGGAAACAAACCACCTACCTAGATCCTAGGAGATCGATATATTTGAACCTCAGCCTGTGAATCAGCCTAGAACAGAGAAGATCTGCAAAAAAAGTCTAAAACGTTCAACCTTAGATAACTCTCATAAGAGAAAGAATCGGGAAACACGGCCAAAAAGAACCAATAACTCACTACTGCACTTTTATTGCAACCGACGACGTTCGATTCAGATAACCGGTGAATGGTCAGTGGCTCGGAGAAGATCTGCGACTGTACCCTTGCTCTCGGTCGAAGCAGCTGGAGAAGAAGATGTTTTCATGGTTACGACGAGACCCCGGTCTGTTTAACGAAAAAAAAGTACACGACGTGTATTTTTAGAGTACACAGCGTGTACTAGGATTTTCTTTACTCTGCATTAGGTGGCCTCCACATCTCCCCTACACACCATGTGTGTGGCCCGGACACGGCTAACACACGACGTCGCGCGGGATCAAAGTACACGGCATGTACCTAGAAAATTTCCAGATTCTCCTCTTTTTCCCAAAAATGACCAAAAAAGGAAAAACATTCCTGAAAAGAAAGTCTGGTTTCTTACATATAGTGACACCTGTTCATTCTTTCCTAATCATAAATGAAAATTCACCACTATCACGAACATCCCCACTTCTAAATCTATATTGAAATATGTAAACCTTGGTGTTTAATGAGACCATACGGATCACCCCATTCAATTAAAGACTCTCACAACATGATATCACTTCTCTTTGAGGCCTCAATGACAATTTGAGATCATAAAATGGTGTAATTGTGGGTGAAATATCTTTTAAGTGGAATGTACCTCACTTCCTTGCATATGATTTTGGTCAATTTAAGAGGATAATTAACTTGAACATAACTATGTATTAATTTATTCCTATCCTTATAGGATACTTATTGGGGCTTGGTCCACCTAACATGGGGTCCGTAAATGAATTTAAAAAATGTCCCCTCCAAGTAAAGTGTTTAATCCTTTGAAGTGATACCTCACTTCCTAGATGGATATGCACTATGGTATGATTCAATTATTCTTTCACGTACATGTGTTTGATCTACATATGGGAAGCCTGAAAAATATTGAGTATGAATTGAAAAATTCCCCCTTACAAGATATGAGTTCAATCTAGGTGGGGAGCTAGATGATAGCTATACATGGAATGATTACTTACCTTATAAAAACTCATAAAGAAACCCAATAAATCTCATCCATGGAAATTTCATATATCTCTAAGCTCTAGTACATAATTATTGTCTATAAATTATTTAATTTTGGGTGAGTCATATAGATTCACTTTTCCAGCGTATTAATTAGATCTATATATGTATTTCATAAACAATGGAAACATATCCATGGTATGAACTCCATCAAATGGTGAACCACTATTAATCCTAATAAAGGACATAAATTCCTCCAAAATTTTATTACCATCGACCAATGAAGGGTGTCTCTAGGGATGCATTTCATAGTTTCACATCATTTTTCACTTCCTTAATGAAGGATGTTAAACTTCAAGGTAGTAAATTTCGTTACATTATTCTAATATTTATGTAAATTGGATTCTTCTCATGTGAAATTAAACAACATTGTAAAAATTTACCCACTAAATAATGTTCAACTATTTATTTTATTATTCATCATAACTTCTTATCAAATGAAATTTAGTTAATGGAAATGGTTATCTAGTTCTTGGGGTGATTCCATTTTTTTGTGATGACTTCCATACCTAATTAACATTATGAGTAATGAGAATCTCATGTTTAATCAAACATTTCAAAACCCCTAAAAAGGATAAATTATACCTATGTTTGATAATGTATGAGTTAGAACTATGTATGGTCTCTAGACCCATCAACCAGAGGTATTTTTTCCTTGTAATGAGGAAATCCTAATCCTTGTGAGAACTAATATCATCACAGTGGGACCCATCACTATAATGTGATTTATCATCATCCTTAACATAATTGTTTCCTACCATCACTGATGATCTATGAATATTGATCCACAATTTACCCCATCTACACCCTCCACACAAAAGGGTGTTGGAGTACTTTGACCATATGAATTCCAACTATAATATTGTGTAACATTCCCTGATAAAAGGTCCATGTGTATAATTAAATTAAAATATATCAATCCTTGGTCAAAGATATATGACCTAAAATGTTATCCCCGGATTGTTCATATCATAAAACTCAAACCATATTGTGAATGAGGCATAAAACCTATCAGGAAAAAACCCATAAATGGATGTCTTGGATAAAATCAAGTATAATCCTGCTAATCTATTAAAATATGGAGTTTAGGTAAAATATAGACCATAAATAAATAGGCTCAAATATCATAGGGCCCATCTTGTGGCCCTAGTAAATATTTATTCATGATCTATGGACCCCTTGGTCTAGAAAAAAATATTTTTGATGTATAACATCCCATCCAAATTATAATGTGTTTTGAAGGATTAAAAAAAATAGGTTTCTTAAAAACATCTTGAACATTCAATTTTCTATATAATTCATTTGTTTATATGAAATCTAATTTAGCACCCACTAATTCTGTGATTTTTTATAAATATCTTGGGACACCATTATCTTGAGTGATTTTTCCTAGTTATTCGTTATAGTGTATTTTTAATAGGGACTAATGAATATAAAATTATCCCACGAGGATTCATTGGTGAATAATCCAACAAATCAATGGTTATTTCTAGTGGATGTTTTCCCCTAGAGGAAAGGTCCCCCTTAAATCCATGAGATGTGACATAGAAAACATGTGATAATAGTTCCGACCATCATAATATATGACTTATACCTAGCAAAAATCATTTGTAGAAGTCTATTATATTCATTGAAAATTATTTATAACTCCCTTCAGAAAGTTATTCAAGTGTAACCTATATAATTGATGTTATATAACCTTGTTTTGTACCCATGCTCAATGTTAGAATGTACTGATTCATTCTTATACCTTTTAGTGGACCACATTTCATTGATAAAAACCATGTGATGAATGTCCCAAGAATTACAACTATAAGTATAACTACAAAACATGGTTCTATAACCCTTCATTGATGATATATTCTCTATATTGTACATCATTGTCCAAATGTTAGAATATTCAAAAATCATCTATGGCCCATGAAAATGATTGGGGCCCCCTCTATTAAACCATGAATGAAATCCAATCTAGGATCACGAATAAGATTCCTTTTCCCATAAACTATAAGAATATCCTCCATGGTTGAAATTATATAAAATTCCCATAATACCTAGAAACAACATAGTGTAACTCGAAACCTCATATGTTTTTCAATATTCCATCACATGTCTTCCCCAATGCATGCCTTCTAATTAAAAATCATTAAGGAATTATTTTCATAACCCGTATTCCAACCATAAAATTATATTTAATATCCCTAACATTACATCAACATGAACCAAATGTTTTCTAGTAAATAATTCAAGGTGCTAGAGCCTATAGGCAATATTAATATTTAAAAGGATACACAATTGTCTAATTATTCATGAATACCCATCACACAACTTATAAGAAAGGATGTATGGTGTCATATTACTTTGTGAATATTAATCCTTCAATGGATGTGGGGTGTTAGATTCCTTTATGAATTCTCAACCTTCATAACCCTTAACAACATCTAAGTTAAAAGACCATAAACAATAGCTGTATAAGGATTGATTTAGATGTTTCTAAACAATATTAATAGAATTTCAAATCCAGAATACCCTGAACCAAAGAAAAAAAGGTCTTATTTGGAATAAATTTATATATAGTAACAAATGTTATGATCTTGAAGAGCCTTTACTAAATAAACTAATGATATTTTCTATAAATCCCTAAACCAATTCAATAATTAGTAAACATAGAAAACCATAAACTACCAAAATAATAGGTTAAAGAAAGAACAACCTAAACTAATAAAATAGAATGGTGGAGTTAGAGGAATATAAGCTATATTTGTATCAGGTATAAGCTTTAAGAACGAAAACTAAGGAAACATTGGGTAAGATATGATAAACGTGACAATATAGCCCTTTATCAATATGACTTGAAAGACCATAAAGTACCAGTTTAAATTGACACAATGTTATATAGTTTGAGAAATCACTAAGTGAATCCTTGGTGAATGTTGATAATAAACTTACAAGATACGCATATTATGAGATCTGGGAAACATTAAACAATCATGTAATGAAAAAGGCACAAAACATGTTAGGATGAAGCCCTGCAAATCCTGACTAGTGAAACATGTGATTCAATTCCCACTACACCTCTTCTTCAACGTATTAAGAAAAGGATATGGATGAATGTATGAGATATAATGATTCTAGAGACCATTTTATAGTCTAAAATAAAATAAATCTATACTCTTAATGACCAATAACTTAGGGAAAAAATTAGAGGAAATACCTTTTTATCGGGACCCATTATAGGGTACTTAGTCCCCTAAAGTCTTGAAACTACATGATACTTAGAATATAATGTAGAACCCAAAATATTTAATGTGGCCTAATCTATTTGACCTAAAATATAGTACAAGAGCCAGATAAATGAATCCTCCCATAGAATCATGGTTCTAAAACTATGAATCAGTCACAATGTAATTGAATCCAATTTTATATGTAAGAGAGAGATATATGTAGGAGAATTCATCATAGAGTGCTTCATCCATGAATGTATATACCCTATGCATGTGCTTGATCATTATAAGAGCCTTCTATATTTGAAATATATATATATTGATTCTCATTCCATTGGGATATATAGGGATACCCAATTCATTATCGTGGATCCATCCAAAAATACCCATTCCATCCCAATCCCGATTAAATACTAGGATTTTTACCAATTATCCAGTTTAGGATATTTATAACTCAAGATGAGTTTCTTCCTATGGGAATCCCAATTCCTTGAGAATATTATACATCTATAAAACTGAGAGGATACTTGTTCTGACATCCCAGACACATTGAGTCGAGATTCTCCTCTTGGTAGTGATCATAATCCATTAGTCAATTCACATTATTCTTCTCTCTCATATGGTTAATAATAAATCCCATTATATGTTAAATTATCTGATTATGTGATCTTTGTTTCCCTTAGAATCTAATTCATTTTGTTCTAAATGAATCCAATTATGGTGGGGTTCTCACCCATAATATCCACCATGAATTTTTTCATTAGAGTTATAATAAGTTTAAATCCCATGAAATAAATACTTATATATTTCATGAAGCACATGGTGGTGGAATTATTAAAGAGAAAAATCATGGATTTGGGCTTATAAGGGAACATATTTTGTTCTTTATTTCTCACATTTTACTTAGGTATCAGGCTACTCAACCAAGAACACATGTGGGAGTTTCATCAACAATTCCTAAGAGGATTCACATCCAACCAACTGAGAAGTAAGGTGTGAAAGATTATAGTTCCCATCATTTATATGAAAGGGTGAACATTGCATTGGGAAGAAATGTTTTATATGGCATGTTCAAGGGTGTTTTCTAGATAGTGAGGGAGTGGGTGTATGTGTGTTAGGGTGATGACTGTGTTGCCGTAACTTGATGGAAAATGACATGGATTGGCTTATTATGAGGATTATGGTAGTGCACCAGTCATATGTGGGAAAAATTGTGATACATGTACTATTAAACAATTTAAAACATTCATATATAATATATTTAATCTCATCTAATCAACCCACGTTTCTTGATCATTCCCCAATGTCATCTTCATATTTCTGTAATTTACTGAACATGGTTAAGCTCGTGGTTTGATGACATGACCATCATCAATGTCACTAGTTCTTCACTAGGATCAACATCCAATATAATTTTATGATGATGCTAAACATATGATTCAACCGATCCATGACTCCATAATTCATCATTTTACCCTTATGATCAGACCAAGACAACAAGTATATTTTCATCTCCCTGAATCCATGTATGAAAATATTTTTTTCGTGAATGTGGTGGTTTGAAGAGATAAGATACAACATGAAACCCATTGTGTGAGTCATGTAAATATATCACAAGATATCCAAATGGATCACATGATCAAATGGAGATAATCATTGAGCCATATCATGAACATCGAGCCATAATCATCAACCTGTGACCTTTATTTTATTCATATTAAAGGAGTAGTGATTCCAAGTTATCATCTATTTTCTTTATAACTTCCAAGGGAAGATCAACCATACAGATTAGGGTGACCTTGGCCTTTTACACTTTTTATTATATGATTTTCGACATAGTAATCCATTAATAGAACTCAAGGATTTTAAAGGGATAGTTTATTTCAAGTCTGTTGTTCATAAAACATAAAATTGTGACTAAAATAATAAAACATTTTATTTTATTTTCCCTAACTAGATATTAATCCTTTCATAATACTTGGGATAAAGTAGGAAATACGTAGACAAAAAGGGGGAGATGAAAATCCTAGCATGGGAAAAAACATCATAAGGAACCTAATGTGACAGTAAAAAATATAACATAATTTCATAAAGATAATATCAGGAGTAATCACATGGAAGCATAAAATTTAAAACATGGTATCATATGATCATGGATTCATTAAAAATGTGAAAGAAATACATAACATAACATAATAAAGTTAGGACTCAAAACCAAAACAATATCACAAAGAGGAAAATTTCCCATAATCAATTAGGATCACTCCCTAATCCCATACAAGAAATCTCATGAGACTAAAGCTTTTCATAATTAAATAGAGAACAATCTAGTCATACCCATTATAAAATGTTCATGATCTATGTGTGCCACATAAATTAAATCAATCATAAGGCGTAACATAAGAATTACCAATGCAAATAAAATGAGTTTTATGATATTTCATAAAATGATATTCAAAGTAAATTTCATAATGAATTCATTTTAAAAATGATCATAAGGAATGTATTGCCCCCAAAAGGAAAGGGAGAATAAACTAGGTATATATGTGAGAGATATATATACATGATTTAGATCAAATCAATAATTTCATAGGATATTTTCATTGGTGAAAATACCTTTATAAATATTAAAACAATCTTGAAGAAAATATCCATTTCACTTTGGCTAACAACAATATATTTCATCGAAAATAGGAAATTATTATGAAACATCATTTTGAACATTTATTGAGTAAAATATAATTTTCTTTTTTAAAAACATAGTAAAAATATAAAAAATTCTCAAATATTTTTTTTTTTGAAATTATCCTAGAAAAATAAAAAACAATCTTTAAAACACTTAGTGGTCATGACAGTAGAAGGGTTCAATTCATGCTAAATACATTAAAAAAATTTCTATTCATATTTTTATAAGAAAATTAAACTACTAACTTGTTTGGAAAATGGGAGGAAAATTTAATTTAATTTTTTAAACAAAATTAAAATTAATTGATGAGATTACTTTTAAAACTCATAGTAAATAAATTTTAAAGAATTTTTGAGAGAGCCTGGATTTTGATCAAAATGATTTTTTATCTAAGAGAGATATAATGTAATATATTCAAAAAAAATTATAAATAATAAAAAGTACCAAAGAGAGAAAAATGGTAATATTACATGAAAAAATAATGAATAAACAATGTAGAATAAAATTTAGGGGTATTATTAGGAAATGATCATATAATTTCTAATAATGGAGATGAAACACATAAAATCTTGATTAAAATGAGATTACGACATAAACTATTACTGGTTTAGTAACTTTTTAATCATAACATACCATAAATCAATTAAATTGATTGTAACTTAAAAAGATATTTCATTAGTAATGATTGATTATATAGTATGTAAAAGGGTAGTATATACACCATTTAAAATTTATAAGGTTTGTAAAAATACATGTTTCTAAAAAAGAGAGTTTTGAGACGAAACCTTTTCAAAGTTCATATCACTGAAGTGGGGGTTAATAAATGAAGTGATTATGTTTAAAAAATTTAAATATAGAAAAAAAACTATAAATACAAAAAAAATGAAATAAAAGGTATTTTCACGCAGAATCATTGCATAATTTATTAAAAAAGTAGACATATATCCCAATGAATGGAAATTAGTCTAACAAACCCCTTACCTCATACTTCCCATTAGTTGAGCACTCATTATCCTCCTGTGGTTTTAAAAAATATTTTAAATTAAATCAAAATAATATAATATTTATAATATCATATATGATCCATTACTAACGTCTTATTAAATATTCATTAATAATATTTTATTAAAACTATTGTTTCATGTGTTAATTTCTTAGTTTTCTCTTGAATATTTTTTCATGAATGTTTAAAATCATGAAAATAGGATGTATTTGTTGAGTCAATAATTTTTCCTTATAAATTTTACATTACTCTATGTTTTCAAAATCACACACACATTTTCTTGAGGAAAATTGTCTTTCTCTAAGAATTATTTTCTTAACGAAAATTATCATTCTCTAAGAAAAGTTTTAACCTTACCTTCATATTCATTATATTATTAAATGTATTCTCAAAACCAAGTCTAATTTTTACTAAAGGAAAAAAAACATATCACTCTCAAAAATGTTAGAACCATACAGTTCCATAAACGATTATTTATTTCTGTTTTCTGACTCTGAATTCTCTAAAATTCATACACAAAATTCTCTTAAATTCATAATCTAAATTCTATGAAATTCAGACTTCGAATTCCCTGAAATTCAGACTCCAAATTCTATGAAATTTTATATCTGAATTCTCTATAATTCAGAATCCAAATTCCTCATAATTAGGACTCTGAATTCCTTATAATTAAGACTCCTAATTCCTAAAAATTCAAACTCAAAATTCCTAAAAATTAGGATCCTGAATTCATTAGAATTCAGAATCTAAATTCCTCTGAATTCAGACTCCAAATTCATCATTATTCATATTTTGAAAACTATAGAATTCAGATTCCAAATTCATTATAAAACAGAATCAGAATATCCATTTGTTTGTAGAATCTGATTGTTTTCATGTTTAGACTCTGAATTCTATTTTTTCCCTAGATTCAAGATTTATTAGATTTGGCTAAGCTACTTCATTTTCATTTCAAATGATTTTATTATGAAATTAGGTCTTTAAATTATTTTCTAACAAATCATTGGTTAAGTAACACATCATAGGTCCCTCCTAAATTGAAGGAAAAATATAATTGTTGGAGGAGGGAGATGACCGTTGAAGTTTTTCATATAAATAGGAGCTCATTTGAACATGATCGATATCAAAATATTAACTAATGATCCTAGATATTACATGTTTGGAAGTGATTTATAGAGAGAGTGAAAATATCATGCCTTTTTCATTTTATGAATGTCTTGTTCACCCATGAACATCTTGTTTAGCTTTCTTTGTGTAACTCTGATTGTATCTGAGTATAATCAAGGGATTCTAAGGATAGGAAGACAGAGGTGTCGACTACCTTAATGTTCGAGGACTTTTGAGATGGAAAGAAAGACTCTAATATTCTTATCGAGGGATTACCCTAGTGTAAGTAATATAGACTTTCTTGAATGTATAAATCAAGGGACATTATCCAAGGTTTTTGGATACCCTACTCTTTAGGTTTAAATATTTCCTACATGTTTACTTTTTCTTATTTCATATTTTATTTCCACTATATTTTGATAAAGAAATAAATAATAGCTTCCTAATACTTTCTTGTAACTATAATTACAATGATAAAAAAATATTCTATACACTTTAAGGTATAATCTATCTCTAAGTAAACTTTTCTTAAGTTTATTTTCCTGATTCATATTTTCAGACCCTAATAAAGTTTGTTTCTAAGTTAAGAGAAAAAACACTTTTTGAATTTACCTTATTTAACATTTCTAAACATAAATTTCCTTAAGGTTAAAAATGAATGTTTTGAAACTTACAATTCACCCCCTCTTGTAATTGAGAATCAAGATATACTATTTTAATCTTATAATTGGTAACCAAGGAGGTATCTGAAATACATATACATACATATAATTTTTCTATTATATCAGATGAGGTCTCTGAAATACTTATACTTACATATAAGATTTATTTATCAAGTTTTCCTTATTCTAAATTTTTTATTCTTAAATTTTTTTATTCAATTTTTCCTTGAATATTTTTATCTTTGTTTATAAATTTTTACTATTAAAAAGTATTTTGAAAAACTATTTTTTGTATAGAATGGCAGGTATAAATGTTGGTTCAATTGAAAAATGAATTCCTACTAGACAACCAATATTTGATGGTAATGACTATGAGTATTGGATATATAGGATGAATAATTTTTTCATTAACACTGGAGTAGAAAATTTTGTAATGGTCATTAGGGATTACAAATTTCCAAAAAAGGAACTCAAAAACATCACCAATTCAGAAAAAAAAATAATTCCAACTAAATTATAAAGTAGGAATATACTTTTTTGTGTTCTATGACTAGGAATATATATAGTCCTATATATTCTTGTAAAGTCGCCAACAGAATTTGGAAAAAACATGAAGTTATAAATTTTGTAAATTCTAATGTGATAGAAACTAGAAGAGCTATGTTAAGAGATGAATATAATGGATTCTTATTTCCTTATAGAGAACCTATTTTCAAATAACAGCAAATATTTTTGACCAATGTGAATAGTCTTCAATATATGGAAGAAAAAGGTCTTGATTATGAATTTCTTTAGGATATGATAATTGATATAATTCCAAATGAGTGGTAATCTAAAAGGACTGCACAATTGATGATAACAATAAAAGTATCTAACATTACTATTGATGAGTTATTTGGAACTCTTCTTCATCCTGAAATAAGAATGAAGAGGGATTCTGATTTAAACAAAAAACTAGAATGGTAATAGAAGTGTAGAATTCAGTACTACATCTAAATCCAAGACTCTAGAAAGGGTAACTAGATCTAAATGTGTGAAATATTTTTTTATATCATAATCAAGCAACAGTGATAATTCGGATAATGAATTATCCAATCTTGCTTGAACAATGAACAATATTGTAGGAAAGAATGATTTTTATTATAGATATAAAAAGAAATATAGAAGTGATAAGAAAGATTATAGAGTAACCTGTTATGAATTTAAAATGGGGTGGATATATAAAACTTGATTATCCCATGATTAATGGAAAATACGGGAAGGAAAATCATTCTAAAAGAAACGAAAAGAAGAATTTAAAATCTAAGACTAAGAAAATCCTAAAAGAAAATGACAATTGGAGTGCCATTGGTGGTAATTCTTTATATGAATCATCTGAATAAGAGTCTTTGGGTCAGAATAATATTAGTCTTATATCCAGAGTACCTATTTAAAATCATTTTCTTATGTATAAGGTATACAATACTAAATCCTTAACTAATATTTCTTTAAATAAAAATTTTTCAAATGAAGAATATTATGATTCTTCAGATGATGAATCTTACTCATCAAAATACAATACCTTACCTTAATTTTATAAAGTTTCTAGATATTCTAAACTACTTGAGAATGAAAATTGTATGATAAAAAAGATGTCAGAGAAAGAAAATTTTAGAATTTATGTTTTAAAAAAAGTAGTATAAGATCATTCTAAAGATCATGATAAAAAACTTTTGATTTTGAAAGTGTTTTTAAAAACCATACAGAAGTTAATTATGAGAAGTATAAACTTTCTAAGGATCATGAAAATAGTATTTCTAAGAAAAATAATTTATATAATAACCCAAGTTCTAAAACTAATAATATTGAGGATAAGAAATTAGTCATGATACTATAATAAAAAAAACTCCTTAAAGAAACTTTTGTCAAATTTTACTTTAATAAGGAAGGAATTTGATAAAATTTATTCAAAAAAATTCCTCTAAAGAATAGATCTTGATTTGGTTATACTCATTCAATACCAGTTTAAGTAATAATTATTTTGTACCCCAAAGTGCTTCCTTTTGTAATAAATTTCAATGTGGTGGACATTTTAAATGAAATTTTTCTTTAAATAAAACCCAATACATAGGTTTTCATAAATAATTATATTTAAATAAAATATGGATTCCTAATAACTTACATTCATAAATTTTCGGATCCATGAATGTTTGTATTTTGAAAGTATACCTATTTTATTTTTTGGAAAGTAAAGAATGTACCAACAAGAATACATGGTACATGGATAGGGGATGTTCCCAAAACAATACTGCTAACAATAACTTCTTTGAAAAGGTTATAAATACTTAAGGATAAAAAGTAACTTTTATAGATAATGCTTAAGGAGGTATTTTTGGTATAGGTGACATTGTTCTTCCGGGAAAAAAATTAATTTCAAATGTTTTGTTTGTTAAGGGTCTTAAAAACAACCTCATTAGTATAAGAAAATTATTTGATGAAGGTTAACTTGTGAATTTTAAGAATGATAAAAATTTATTACACAATTCCAAGGAAGAGTTTATTTTTTCTTCCCATGGCCATGAGAATGTATATACACTAAACATAGAAGACCTTAAGATCCAAGACTTACCTTACCTTAGAGAAATGGAAGATCAATCATGGTTATTTCATAAAAGTCTAGGACTTTTTAACCTTAAGAACCTATGAAAACTCTATAATAAAAGAATTTTTAAGGATCGACTGGAGTTTAGATTTGATTCTTCGAAAATTTTTGATCCTTGTCCATTTGGAAAGTAACATAAGTAATGATTTAAAACAATTGATAAAGTCTCAACTTCTAATGCATTATGGCTAGTTCATATAGATATCTTTGGTTCAATAAAAACTGGAAGTATTGGAGGAAAATATTATGTATTTTTTCTAATTGATGATTATACCAAATTTACATGGGTTTATTTTTAGCAAAGAAATATAAAGCCTTTTATTAATTTAAAACTTTTAGTTCCCAGGTTAAAATTAGAAAAACCTTCCATTGATAAGTTTGTATAGTGATCATAGAGGATAATTTCAAAATTCAGATTTTTAAACTTTTAAAAAAATGTTTTAATTGTAAAAATACATGTTGATGACATTATATTCAGATCAACTCATCATTATTTGACTGATTCCTTTCTAAATCTTATGAAATCTTAGTTTGATATGAGTATGATTGGTGAGATAGCATTTTACCTTGGTTTTCAAATTTCTCAAAAACAATAAATAATAAATATATATCATCGTAAGTATATTAAAGACCCTCTTAAAAAGAATGGATTTGAAAACACTAAAAGTATAATCACTCCAATCGGTACCTCAAATTCTCTTGATCTTGATGAGGCTAAGAAACCAGTATATCAATAATATTTTAGATGTATGATAAGAAGTTTATTATAATTAATGAATAGTTATAAAGAATTAATGTTTTTAGTATTCTTATGTGAAATATATCAATCTAATCCAATGGAATCTCATTTAAAAGTAGTGAAAATAATTTTTCACTATTTAAAGGGATCCATGGATTTAGAACATTTCTATTCTTCGGGAAATGATTTCGTTTGAAAAAGTTTTAAATATTAGGATTTTGGTGGATGTCGAATGGATATAAATAGTAAGTATGTAACTTTTCATTTCCTTAGAGATTCATTAGTTTCTTGGTCATGCAAGAAGCAACACTCAGTCGTACTTTACACTACTGAAGCTGAATATGTAGCAGTTGGAAGTTGTTTTGCTCATGTTTTGTGGATACAACACACAATCACAGACTTTGACAAGAGTTTTACCAAAATTTATAAATTTTTTGATAACACAAGTCCCATTTCCCTAAAGAGAAACCCTTCACATCACTCTCATGCAAAACACTTAAATATTAGACATCATTTTCATAGAGATCAAACACTTAAAAGAAATATTATTTTAAAATTAATTAGAACACAATATCAAATAGATGATATTTTTACAAAATCATTAACCTTTGATATATTTGAACACATTAAATAAAAGTTAGGAATGATAACCTTAAGGTAATATTCCAAATTAACTTTTTTTTAAACCCATATTCTTGCATTAAAAAACTCTTTTTCAAAGGGGGTGTACCTTTGTTTATTTCCCTTTTTTTCTTAATCAGATTTTAAGAATCGATTTTTTTAATATAATTTTACGGAATAAATTTTTTTTTATATTAATAAAAAATTTTAGAATCAAAATTTCTAGAATCAAAAAATTCATTTCCATAATAATTTTTTTTGGAATCTCGGTTTTTAACCTTATCAATACTGAAAATTCTTTCTAAGAAAGTGGGAAGGTATGTTTCCTTAATTAATTATTCATAATTAAATTTTTTTCACTTGTTGGTATTTTTATATTTTTTCAAAATAACACTATCAGATTCACCTTCATTAAATATGATTTTCCTTAAGACCTCAAAAGAACCAAATCTACCAAATCCTTCTTTGGCATTCATCTCAACCATCAGATCAGATCATGATTATTTCAATTGATGGATCAAATCATGAATTCCATCAATTGATTCAAATCCTATATAAAGGCCCCCATATTCTTTTTCCCACATCATTTTTTCAAGTCTCCATGTGCTAAATCTCTTCCCCTCTTCAAATTGGTTGTTCTATTTTCCATATTTTCTTACACTCTGGATATCACTTGAATATTATCCACATAAATAGATGTCTTCAACAAAGGAATTCAATGATTGTAAAATCTATAGAGAAAGTTTGGTTGACCCAAATTTATTTGTTAAGTATAATATTTTGATTACGAAGAATATCGAGATGAATGGATGGGATAGTTTTTGTCTTTCTAAGATGAAGAGTCGGGATTTGGTTTATCGTAACATTCTCACAGAGTTTTATAATATAGTTGGTTTTTATGAAGAATGGGGAAGGGAAAAAAATTTCATTTAAGAGATATGGAAAAACCTACTCCCTATCTTTTAATATGGCAGAAAATATTCTTGGAATTCCTTATGTAGGTGAGGAAATCTTTTTTTCTCACAAGTTGCCTGATATGTAAGGAACCTTTGAGATGGAAAAGGAAATTGAGTGCCTCGTACTCAAGGGGTAAATTCACCAAAGATTTACCACCTTTCAACAAATTTTAAAATGCTATCCTTATGGATGAAAGGTTTTCTTATTCCAAGAAAGGGATACAAAGACTCCATAAAGAAAAGTGATATCCTTATATTAAACTTTTTGGTTATACATATAAAGGAAAACTTTTTCAAGTACATCCTTATGAAAATATTCATCATAAAGAATGGAACTCTTAAGTCTTAGATAATTTTTCATAAATCTATCTTCTCCAAGATCATAGAACTTTTCTTAGATTCCTTTAAAATTCCCTACAGTTCTAAACCTAGAACCTCCAAGATCATGTTGATGAGTAATAATACTTTTAAGAGAATGAATGTTAGTGTTAGAACCAAATCAGAAAAAATTTATGATCTTTCTGAAAGTGATATTGAATCTTCGGTTAATAAAGGGGAAGTAGGTGAAATGTCCAATAAATCTTAGAAGAATAGAAAAGAAAGTAACCAGAAATCAAAGAAATATCTACAGTTCCTAAAACTCATTCAGCTCCTCCAAATCCGAAAAAGAAAAAAACATTCTTTGAGGAAGTGGTAGGGAAATGGATGTAGAAAAAAATGAAGAAGTATGAGAGAGGTATAAGATTTATCTTACATTCACCTAAGGGAAAATCATTGATAATTTAAACTACTAAAGTGATTGAAAGGAAAGAAAAAGAGAATAAGGTAAATAAGAAAATGTATGAAGCTAAGATCATTTAGGCACATCACAACGATACTGAGATAGCTTCTAAACTGATTCAGGTACCAACATCTTTTTTCTAAGAATTAGTTCCTTTAGAAACTCCGAGAAATAAAATGTTAATTCTAAAACCTGTTGTGGAATAATATATAGTTCATGAAGAAGAAGTAGAAGAAGAAAAAGAGGAAGAAGAAGGATAAAGTGATTATTTGATTAATAAAGTGAAAGAATACCATGAGAAGGAATTTCTATTATACAAGATTTCAATCCAAACATCTCAAGTTGATTCTACAAAAATGTATAAAATATATACTGATTATGAGAGTAGAAACCATGATTTCAATCCAAACATCTCAGGTTGATTCTACTAAAAATGTTTCTCAAGGAAAATATGATAATGATTAGAGTAGAAACTATGATATCATTCAACCTAATGATGTTAAGGAAGATGTTTAGAAAGAAGATGTTGATTAATATAAGATATTACAACGTTATTATAGTGAGCATGAGTATCCAAATGCTGATAAGGTTATTTCCAAAATGGATAGAGGAAAACAGGTGGTTGTTGATACGTCTAAGAAGGTTGTGATTATAAAAGTAAAGAAGTATGTTGGTGGATCATCCAAGAGAAAATTTGTTGAGCTAGAAAGAGTATACTCTCCTATAAGGAAATAAAATTCCAAATATTCTTCTTTGATGGGTCAAAATTTCATTGTTCATTCTTTGATGAATTCAGTGAACACAATACCTTTGATTCCTAGTATTGACATGAGATATAAGTTGCTTCACCATTCTTTCAATCATAAGTTAGATTCATTAAACATGATTTTGGAAAATTTTATCAAGCTTCGGCCAGATTTAAAAACTTTTCATATCGACAATGATGCTCATATGAGATCATGTATAGAAATAAAAAAATTCTCTAAAAGAAATATTGAAGATAGAATAATCTTTGATGACTTCCAATATTTAGTAAAATATGATTTTGATAAGTATGCTGATAGAATTAAAAACCTTTCAACATTTTTTTTAAGAAATGATGAATCTTGAGAAAGTATCCTGGAAGCAAGAGGATAAAGATCTGAATGGGAAATTAAATTCAGTTTCATTAAATTTGAAGAGAAAGAGGGAACTTAGGGAAGAGTTTCAAGAAAACATCAATGACCAATAATAAGTAGTTAAGTCTCAAGAAGAAATCCTAAAGTCTCAAGATGAAAAAATCAAGGCTATGGAAATAAAGAATCGGGATTAGGATCAGTTGATCAAGAGGTTCGAGGAAGATTATATAGAGCTCAAGAAGTCAAAGGCTACCTTGGGGAAGATCATTCCAAAGGAAAACAAGGATGAGTGATTTTCATGTCAATCCAATATTTTTTTTTGTATTTTTTTACCTTCTATCAATTTTTCCTATCATAAGGAAAAAAATTATATCCTGAAATTGTTATCTTTTATATATTTATAATTTTCCAGGTACCATTTTTTCATTCTCTCTGTTTCTTTTTGAATATCAAAAACGGGGATAAAATAATTATCAAAAGAATATTAAGTAAAAAGAAGATAATGCTCTATGTAAATGTGAGTTTATATAAGGTGAAGATTACGTATAAAAGACCTTATTATAAAATAAAAAGTAACTTCTCTATGAAAAGAAAGAATACGGTCTTTAAGGATTTCAAAACCTAATGGGGAGTTAGTCGTATTCATCATGGTTCATAAGTAAAGGGAGATAAGTTTTTTCTTTTATAGTTCTAAAAGAAAATTCCTTATCCCTTATATTCTTTTTCAAAAGGTTGTCTATGCTTTCTAAAAAGGGGGTGATTGTTGATTCAATAAGGTTTACTTATGACTTTTCCATTCCTCTATGTTTTGAAAATTAGAAACACATTTTCTTAGGGAAAGTTATCTTTCTCTAAGAATTGTTTTCTTAAGGAAATGTTTGTTCTCTAAGAAATGTTTTACCCTTATCTTGTATTTGATTAACTTATTCAATGTATTCTCAAAATAAATTTGAATTTATACTAGAGGAATTTTTTTTGGATCCTTGTCAAAAACATCAGAATCATATAGTTTCTTAAACTATCAAGTCTTTCTATTTTCATACTCTAAATTATCTGAAATCCAGACTCTAAATTCTCTGAAATTCAGACTCCAAATTCCCTGAAATTTAGACTCTGAATTCTCTAAAAGTAAGATTCTGAATTCTCTGAAATTATGACACCGAATTATATGAAATTAAAACTCTAAATTATATAAAATTAAGACTCAAAATTTTATGAAATTATGACTCTAAATTCCAGATATTTCAAACTCCGAATTCCTCGAAATTCAGACTCCAAATTCCTCAAAATTCAGAATCTCAATTAATCAGAATTCAGACTCTGAAAACTATAGAATTTATATTCTAAATTACTTTTAAAATCAAATCCTACTATCCATTTTTTTTCTAGAATCCAATTGACAATATTTTTAGACTCCATATTCTATTTTTTCCCTCGATTCCATATTTTTATGATTTGGCTAAGCTGCTTAATTTTCCTTTCACGCATTTTTATTATGAAACGATGTCATGAAATTTTTTTCTAACATACCATTGGTTGATCTACCCATGTATAGGACCTCTAAAATTCAATGAAAAATATGACCATAGGGAGTGGGAGTCGACCGTTGATGTTTTTCCTATAAATAGGAGATCATTAAATGAGCTTGATATCAATCTATCGACTGATGATCCTAGAGATTACATATTGTGAAGTGATTTCTAGAGGGATAAATAATATCATGCCTTCATAGTTCTCTGAACATCTTATTTATCCATGAAAATCGTGTTCTGATTCCATTGTGTGACTCTGATTTTTTTAGAATACAATCAAGGGCTTCTGGGGATAGGAAGATAGAGGTGCCGACTACCTTAAAGTTTGAGGACTTGTGGGGATATCAAGACAGACACTTATATTCTTATCGAGGGCTTACCCAAGTGTGGATCAGACAAGCATTCTTGAATGTATAAATCAAGGGGCCATCAACCATGGTTTTTGGATACCCTAATCATTGGGTTAAATGATTTCCTACTTTTTTACTTGTTCTTATTTCATGTTTTATTTTTGCAATACTGTGTTAATGAAATAAATTATAGATTTCTAGTACTTTCTTGTACTTTTAATTTCTATGATAAATATGATTATATACTCTTTAAGTTATAATCTTTCTCTAGGTAAATCTTTTCTTAAGTTTTTTTTCTAGATTCCTATTTCTGAACCCTAAGTAAGTTTTTTTCTTAGTTAAGTACAAAATAGGGTTTGTGAATATATATTCTTTAACTTTGTTAAACATAAATTTCCTTAAGGTTAAAAAATAATGTTTTTAAAAATACAATTAACCTCATCCCCTCTTGTAATTGATCATTTACATATTCTATTTCGATCCTATAGTAGTTTCACAACCTCTATAAGTATATTAATTTCATAAATATAATTTTTTTCAGTATTTTCATATTTATTATCATTATTATGTTTTGAACATTAAGAATGAGTCACATTTCTTTATGGAGATGGTAATTTTTACGTACATAAGAGAGATGCATTAATTTCCTTAATGGGTGAAAGGGTAAGGAAGTGGATTTTATTTTAATTTTAAAGAATAAAAATCATGCCTTATATTCCACATATTTTAATTAAAATTACCTTTTGTGACGTTCCATGTGATGTAGTAGTGAAAAATGAATCACATTGCTTTCCAAGGATGTAGTCCATCTTACAAATAAGCAACACTATCATTTCTTAAATAGATATTATCATAAGAAATTAGATGATATATTTATCATAAAATGATTAATATATAATTATTATTATATATCAACATAAAATAAATTCTAATTACCTTCCATGTATATCCTAAGTGAAAATCGAATCACATTGCTTTATGAGGCGATAGGAGAAAGTCCACATGAGTGACATTAGTTTATTTATAATGAATGGAAAGTAACGAGGTATATATGATATTAAATTAAATAAATATAAATTTTTCATAAATATAGTATAAAAAATTAGATACATAATTATATCTATCCATGAGAAGCAGTGATGGAAAACGTATTACGTTTGATCGTGAGGAGGTAGTCCATCGTACACTCAATCATTGGTTTTGTTTCACATTTGAGGGTGGAGGATACGGTTGTAGGCCATTAACTAGACATAAAAATCCATGTATATTTATTGAACTAATTTTATTATATCTTTATAGTTTATAAATATTTTTATATGGTGGAGTAAAAAAAAATATAAATTTTGTTTTATGATTCCACATATTCTACAAATAACATCTAATTGTTGCACCAAAATACATCCTAGGTTGGATTTATGACCAAAACAAAGATTATATGATGATTTAAGGGATTCAATGAAGTAATTTAGTTATTAATTTCAAAATAAAATAGGTTTTGTATGTGTGAAGAGGAGAGAAGATTGGGTGGCCTTTTATAAACTTGGGAGAGGACACACTATGAATATTTGAAAAGAATGAAACTCACCAACACTTTTCTCCTGCCAAAAGGCCCCAAAATGGAAACCTTAGACACCATAAAATAGTTTTCTTTGAAATATTAACATTAAATATTTTTTAGATATTTTTTTGTCATTTTTAACCCTTGTCATTTTAGTTTAACCCCCTTATTAATCATGTTTTACCTTAACCAAGGTAAATATTTTTTTTACTATTTTCGATATACATTACTATCAAAAAATTATGTCCAAATTATTAGATAATATAAATAATTATAATGAATAAATTGTAACCTAGTTTTCAAAATTAAACTAAAATCAGTGATGTAAATTAATTTAAATTTAAACCCATAGACATGATGAGAAAAAACAATTTTTCAAGAATTGAATTTTTTAAGTAAAAGATTATCTAATATTAATTATATGACAAGTAATAATAATTAGATGAATTTAAATTCATATTTACTTAAATATAGTATATAAAATTAATTCAAAATCATTCCTCATTTGGGATCATTTTAATTATTTAAAATCAATAAACATTATACACATTAAAATAATTTTCATGAAAAAAGATGATTTAATGCCAAAAAATAAAGAAATAGTAAAATTTATTATAAATATGATTTAAAGGTAATTAATTGGATTTATTATTATATAAAAATAATATTTTAAATATTAAATATAATATAAATAATAATGTGGCATAATTTATTAAAAAATAAAGTAGTTATATAAAAATTAGTTTTTCACTATTCAATTAAAATTTAATATTTTAAATAACCCAAAATTTCACCGAAATTTAATATAAATATTAGGATTTAAAAATGATTTATATTTTGAAAAATAATTTTTTAAAAGTGGTAAAAATATTTTTAAATTATGTGTGTACCTCCTGACTCTACCCCCATTTAGAAAAAAGGATATTTTTTTAGAAAATATTTCATTTTAATTCTAATAATACTTTTTTAATTTATAATCAATATATATCCATGGGTTATATTTTATAAATTTCTAAACTATATAATTTTCATAATTTAGTTATTCCAATTCATACCCACCAGACTAATGACTATGTTATAATGGTAATGTTTAAATAAAAATATTTTAATAGTGTATCATGTTTCGTGTACACAAGGTATTTCATGCATCACACATTATCAAATAGATTGTATTTTTTTAAAATAAATATTCCATAAATTTACAATGTGTAACATTACCTTATAATATTGGTTTTATATATCATAAATTCCTTATAAAATATTAAGGTGTTAAATTATATCCCCTTAAATAAATTTCATCCATCCAATACAGACTTATGATCAATAATCATGGTTCTCTTATTCAACAATTACTTTTTAGAAAACCCACATCATAAAAAATTTAATAAAAACTTCTCTTGGAAATATAGAAAGGTATTTATGATGTTTATCTACAAT
The DNA here is from genome assembly GCA_963277665.1 of Viscum album. Classification (NCBI taxonomy): domain Eukaryota; kingdom Viridiplantae; phylum Streptophyta; class Magnoliopsida; order Santalales; family Viscaceae; genus Viscum; species Viscum album. The sequence goes on from OY728126.1 coordinate 1,751,509,812, forward strand.
AATATATTACTAGGTATCCATGTTATAGAACATTGGTTGTAAAAGAAAACATAGACATGGAAGGGAATACCAAAACCCAAAGATAAATATAGATCAATGAAGATCATTGATCATAAAAAATTGAATGAATAAAAGAAATTTAAGCACCTAAAAACAATAAATCTACTATTAGTTAAAATATTATTTTATTCATTAGAATTTAATACACAAGGATACTTTTTTATTTTAAGATCCCTTCAATAGAATTTAAGGATTCATTTACCTTTCAGTCTAAGAACATAAGGAAATAGACTTACATGAAGCATTAAAATAATATTATGGAAGATCATGTAATTCCTAAAAGAAGAACATTATTTTTCCCTAGTATTTACTAAAAACATAATGGTTTTCACAATTATTCATGTATAATTCATTAATCTCTAATAAAGAAAATTATAGCACCCAATTTTCAACATAATACATTCCTTAAGTGTCTATTCTTAAATACCATCATCATACATATCTAAAAACATAATATTATTCTTCATATATAATCCTTTAAAAGAAAAAAATATTATATGTGGTTTAATAAAATAAAAATATCCTAAAATATCATTAGTCAAATATAAATCCATTTACATATAACCTCAAAATGGGTGTATAAGACATTCAGCTTATTATCAACCTTAAAATCATAAACCCTTGATAGTATCCATAACTCTAAGGTTAATGAAAACATATATTCCTAAATAATTATCTCAATCCATATATGTTTCATGATTTATATAACCAATATACCATTGTTAAAGACACTTCTACAACATAATTCTTTAATATAAATACTTCAAAACTTTTAAATCGATGATTTTGTATAACATGGGTCCTTCCTTAGTATATGAGATAAACTATAGTTTAGTTAAATTATTAAAATAATTCCCAAGATAGATATATATAATATATCAAATTACTTTGAAATTTATGGCTACATGACTTCCATTTCCACAATAAAAACACACCCCACTCATTTTGAGATAAACTTCTTGGTGATTCTTCGCACCTTCTTGACATGTATGAAGCTGAATAATTTATCCTCTATATTCAATATCACATGTTATTTAATAAAATTTCATCCTAATATTACTTGAATAGTTAGTAATCCCACTGAAATTCACATAGTTAATCATATATCTTGATATATTATTTGGCATAATCATAAAATATTTCTCTCTAGTCATCATCCATTTTTTTTCTCATAATAACTAAAGTTCCTATCACATTATGTGTTAACATGATTTCTCCTAGTTCAGTCCAATGTATTAAACTACAAAGAATAGTATGAGAAATAATAATCATCTTGGGACACCACATGATCATAAATATTCATTTTTAGGATATAAAAATCTATATCCTTTATTTCCAATATAAGAAACCTTATGTTTACACCAGCTTATTCAGGATCATCATATACTCAAATTATTCATCATGGTTCATAAAATCTTTTTGAATTGGAAAAGAATATTCCATGGGACTATCAAACAAGTTTTCTTGTAAGGCTAATTATTGTGTACCAGGTTCCATTCCAGTCAAGATTAATTCATCTTTTTCAGATTTATTACCCCTAGGTACATTTATTTTCATAACCAAATCCACTTCTTTTATCAATAAAGAGATTTAATTTCATTAAAACAACTCACTATTTACATTAAAATATCAAGGATATATTCTGATACAAAGAAATATCTTTATCCTTAGACATATCTCTTGATTTATCATAAAATATTTCTCATCCATGTTGCAATGATTAGCTAAACATTTCCTCTTATACCAACTATAAAAGTTTGTAGTTTTTTTCTAGAGAAAAATATTTGATTCCTATCAAGGTAATTCATTGGTGGATTCACAACATGGGAGGGATGCACCACCATCCACAGTGGAATCCATTTATTCATGAATCCCTTTGGTGGATATTCATGCTTCATCAATTGATCACACATGAGAGTTACCACAAGCTGGATTCTACCCTATTACTATGATACCAACTATGGAGTTCCAATCATTTAATAGATATTACTAAATTATTTTCAATATAAAAAACCATTAATACAAATAAATTATCATTAAGGACTATTTTTATAGTATGAAAATATTAATAAAATAAGGATATGTGGATCAAAAAAATAAAAAAAAGTTTTATTCTCCAAAAATATCTCCTAATTCATTTTGATCCACTATAATAAATTGGATAATATGTTGAATATATAGAAAAAATGGGTGACATATAAATCCCAGTAAGGGAATAAACATAATAAGGAATCATGATGTGTGAGTAAAATGTATAACATGATATCATAATGAGAATTAACCTGAGTATTTTTCTGAAATCAACGCATAAAAAACATTACATAATAAAATCAAGGGATCATAGGAAATTTGGATGAAACCTATATCATTATAATAAAACGTTTCATTGACTAAAATATAAACAATATCACATGGAAGAAAAAGTCCCATAATGGATTAGGTGTACTACCTAATCCCATACATGATATTTCACAAGACTAAAGCTTTACCCAATTCAATTGAGTGCTATATTGGTGAATCATTGCTGAAAAGATCATGAAATATGTGTTCCACACAAAGTTAGTAAATCATAAGGAATTACATAACAATTCTCCATGGAATGAAAATGGGTTTCATAATCATTATTTATATCATATTCAAAGGAAAATTCATAATGAAGGCATTCCAAAAAATATTCATTAGTAATGTATTACCCCATAAAAGGATGATAGAATAAACTAATATATATAAGAGAGACATAAGTAAATAAATATAATAAAATAAATAGTTATTGTCATTGATAAAATAATTTTAAAAATAGTAAAACATTATTGATGAAAATAAACTTATGCTTTAAGTAGCATCAAAGGATTTCATTTAAATTAATAATGATTTTGAATTATCATGTTGAACATTTCTTGAGGAAAATATCATCTAACATTTGAAAAAAATTATTTAAAATATAAAAAAATCTTCAACATTAACAAAAACATTTTTTAATATTAACCTTCATCCATAAAATGTAAGGTGGATAACACCAATTGTTTATTATAGTGGAAGAGTTTTTTATGACTAATTTATTAAGAAACAAATAGACCTTTCATATTTCTGTATGAAAAGTTAAAAATTTACTTTTTTTAGAAAATGATAATAATTTTCACTTTAAAAATATTATAAATAAATGTGATGGTAAAGAATTATTTATACAATCATAATGAAATTTTTCTGAAAACGGTTAAAAAAGGAGTTGGTAGAAAAGGTATTTTTTACTGAAGAGAGAAATAAAGATATATTTTATTAAAACATTTTATCAATATTTTTTACTAAAAAAATGGAGTATAGTATTATTGTTACTTGAAAACATTATGAATAACCATAGGATAATAAAATATATCATTTTATTATTTAATGATCATATAATTCACAACAATGGAAATTCAAGCATAAACAACCCCGATAAAAATGACAATGAAACCTAAGGTCTTACTTCTTTGGTAACATTTGAATAATTAAATTACTTAAATTAATTAGACCAATAGTAACTTTAAATATCATTAATTTGTAATTATTCATGATATATTATTTAAATATAATTTATATACCCAATTTAAGATATATTAGCTGCATAAAAGAACAAGTGTGTCTAAGAAAGATTTTTTGAGATGAAACCATTATAGAGTTTGAATCATTGAAGTGAGAGATAATAAAAAAAGTGATTATAAGAGAATAATTTAAATCCATGAAAATAAATTTTTAAATACAATAATGAAGAATAAAATAAATTTTCACAAATATTCTTGTCATCATATAATAAATGAAGTATCCATATAACCCAATGAATGGAAATTGAGTCAAGAAACCCCTTACCTCACACATCCCCTTATTCGAGTTCCCTTAAACATTATGTAAAGTGGATTTAAATATAGAATTAACTTATAACATAATTATATTAATATTTATAATATCATATATTATCCTTTTGTCACAACCTATTACCCATTTGTTAATATTCATTAATTATCACTACTATTTCAGGTGTAAATATCATTTTTGCTCATGCATTTTTTCTCATGACTTTTTCTGATATTGAATATATGATATAATTAAATTATATTTATAATTATAATAATGTTATAATTATGATTTATTTCATTATATATATCTTTATAATAATTATCTCATTTTGAACAGTGAGAATGAGTTACGTCGCTTTGTAGATATGGTAGGGCATACTAATGCATGAGAGATAAAATAATTTCTGTAGATTATGAAAGGGTAAGTAAGTGGATTGTATATAAATGTTCTAGAGAAAAAATAATTACAAATATATCACATATATTCATTAAATTTATCAGTTTTTTACCTTATATGTAAATCATTAGTGAAAAATAAATAACATGGCTTTATGAGGGGGTATCCTATTGTGCACATAAATGATGTTATAATTAATTAGATTAATGGTAAGGTAATAATGTATATAATGATTAATTTTTTAAAATTATTAGTATCACATAAATATCATATATAAAAATCAAATTAATCATTGTTATCTTTGATTAAAAGCGTAAGTGAAAAACAAATCACATCACTTAGTTAGGCTATATTTTGACATACAAACAAGTGACGTTATCATAATCTCTATGGATTGGATTATAATAAATAATTTATGATATTATAATTTTATAAGTTTAATTATTTCATAAATATTATATATAATAATGATATTACATCCATTTGTGGTAAGAATTTATCGAGAAATAATTAAATAGTTTTGCGAGGAAGTATTCTTCCGTACACACAATGAACTTTTTCATTTCCCACTTGATGGTGGAGGATATGGTTGTAGAAAATTAACATAAAATAAATACCTATAAATATTTTACGTCCACAAATTTTTAATTCAAAATGGTATAATATTATGTTTAGGAGGTGGGAGAAGAAATAAAATAACAGTCCCTTTTAAGGATGTTACCTCTTCTTCAGACAACATTGTTTTGCACCAAAATCCTTACTAGGATAAATTATTGACTGGAGAATGGAATATAGGATGAGTATAATTAATTAAGTTATTTGGGTATTTTATGTCAAAAAATGGGTTTTTTATGTTTTAATAAGATAGGGTATTGGATTTAGTTTTATAAGTGGGGTGATTACACACTTGGATGTTTTGAAATCAATGAATTCTATCCAAATTTTTCTCATGATTCAAGGTTAAAAAAGAAATAATTTTAGAATATTATAAGTCATAATATAGATATATTACTATAAAAATGGAATTATAAATTTTTTTAGTTCAATTATAGACCTTATCATTTTAGTTTAACACCTTAGTAATCCAAATTTTATATTAACCGATGTAAATAATTATCAATTTCTTAACTATTCATTATGGGAAAAAATTATATTGACCGTATTCGAAAAATTAAATTATGATGATTAAAATTATTTTAATCTCTTCTCTAAATTCAATACATTTAAATTTAATTATTTATTATAAAATTAAAACTGTAGACGGGTCGAAAAAACTGGTTTTCATGTAATGGAATTTTTATAAAAAAAAGTTATATTATAATAACAATATGAAAATAAATAAGAATTATATGAATTTAAAATTATTTATTCACATAAAATAAATTACATTTATTTAATTCCCCTTTATATTTTGTTTTAATTATTTAAAATTAATAAGCATTATATACGTTAAAAGAGTTTTCAGAAAAAAAACGTTCATTAAATCCTAAAAAAGTAATTTATACAAAAACATAGTACAAAGATAATTTTAATGTATTTAACTGAGATTAATATAACATGAAAATATTTAAATTATATTTAAATATAATTAACGTAATAATGGTACTTAATTTATTAAATTAAATAAAATTTTTATAGATGGACTTTGAGTGTTGTTGTGCCCAAATTTTGGGGTTGAAGCATGATCTCTTATACTTTGGGATTATATATTACCAAATTTCTATGAAGTGTGAAAACACCAATGTGATTAGTATCGTTAAATCCCAATCGAAAAATACATTACTATTAACATTTATCTAAGACCCCACCTTCTTAATGATCACTTTAAAAATGGTGATATCTTCCTTGACATTGTTTTCACAAACCTTTAACTAGTATATATTTTGTCTACACCCTTTATTCAAGATTTAACAAGATTTGTTAAAGGGTTATTTGGGTTTGATTGTCTTGTGATACATATATCTTAACTGTAGAAATATTGATTATTTTTTACATTATTTTAAAATTCTAAATTCTTTTTCAGACTAAAAAATTTCATTCTATGAAACAATTTCAAAATTTTAATATTTTTTTAATTCAAAGGAAGGTGACAATTAGAGAAAAGAAATTCATGTATGAATATAATTAAGTGTATTTTGTTTTGTTAAAAATTAATGAAAATTTTTTTACCTAAAAAGGGGTTTGTTAGATTTTTTATTTTTTGGGAGATAATCTCTTTAATATTAAAATGATCCTAGAAGACACACCCATTTTCAAAAAAAAATTAAAATTTTAATTTAATCATTTAGCTTCATCAAAATAATTATAAATTTCTTTCTTTATAAATATATTATATTTTAAAAAAAATATTTTATCTTGAGCATTATTAAAAATATGTAGTTCCATTTTTTTGAATTTCAATTTTTCAAATATTTGTTTTCTCTTGAGAGGTCATTAATGATGATAATCATAAATATCAACTTTTATATATATTATTTTATAAAACCCCAATATTTTAATTATTATTTACTATATCAATGTGGGATAAATATGGTAATTGTTATTTGATAAATCTAGTAAATATAATTATATAAATCCATGAAATTGTTTATTATGGTAAATAATTGATGTTGTTTTACAATAAATTGAAAAATATTTTTGTAAATATTTTTATATCGATATACTCATTTTATTATTGTTATATTTTCTCTCTATCATGTTTTTTGTGGTCATAAAGAACATGTATAATGTTTTAATCATCATCTCATAATGTTTAAATTATCAATAAAATAATTTAAGGTTTCCAATTATCTCATTTAATATGTCGGTAGTAAAATAAATCACAGGTTAATAATGATTAAAATAATATCCTAATAACATATTATTATAATATGAAAAGTGAATTTAATAGTCCTTGGTAGCTGTATTAAACTCATAGAGTGAATTTCTTTGATCTATTAAAGGAATTAATGAAATTTTTAAAGGAGATAGAGGTGTTTGGAAATTATTATGAAACACCGACCAACTTGTTCCATGTGGTTATAATCTTTTATATAGTTTAATTCCACCAACTATATTATGGAGGATCACCATAAAACCGATGGTGATAAATAGAACATCTCTTGGAATATTTTTCCATCATATAGATATTTGGATTTCACTGACAATCTAGTGTGTTATGTATATTTTTACAGTGTTTAAATAATTACATTATCTATTTGTTGGATTCCATTGGGAATCTAGTTGTTTATTTATAACCTAGTCAAAAGTGGATTTATTATTGTCCAAGATGTCTTAAAATCAGTGCTTTATGAATTCCTTGATCCTAATTTGATTCCATGATGTTATTGAAGAATTTGGAGGATATTGTCTTAGAAACCCACCATCTAAACAATTATCAAATGATAATGATCTATGATCACCAAATGTTTCTATTTCCATAATTTTCACTCAATTATATGAGTGTGATCACATTTTAAAACTATATTGACACATATATATTCCACATTATCTCATAGTGCTTCTTCTTTTTTTGATAATAAACACAATGCCTGAATAATACTGCCAAGATAATGCAATTTTTATAAAAAAAATTATATTATAATAACAATATGACAATAAATAAGAATTATATGAATTTAAAATTATTTATTCACATACAGTAAATTTCATTTATTTCATTCCCCTTTATATTTTGTTTTAATTATTTAAAATCAATAAAAATTATATACGTTAAAACAGTTTTCAGAAAAAAAAGGTTCATTAAATCCTAAAAAAGTAATTTATACAAAAACATAGTACAAAGATAATTTTAATGTATTTAACTGAGATTAATATAACATGAAAATATTTATATTATATTTAAATATAATTAATGTAATAATGGTACTTAATTTATTAAATTAAAGGAAATTTTTATAGAAATCGTTAATTTCAAGTATTCAATGATAAAAAAATATTATATGAAAAATATTGAAATATCCTCACAAGTTAATGTCAATATGATGATTTCCAAAATGTCGTTTTTGAAAATAATTTTTATAGAAGTGATAAAAAATAATTTTAAATTATACAAAAAAAGGGTGACTAAACAACCTTTTAGAAAAAAATTATAATTTTCAAAAGGAATTTATTTCTCTTTCTAATTGTTCAATTTTTTTCCATTTTATAGAAAAATATTGAATTTATTTTATACATTTTTACACCATAAAATTTTCATAACATGTTTTTTCCTATTAATACCCACCAAATTAAGGCGTACATTATAATGTTCTTGTTTAAATAATAATATTTTAATATTGTATCCCATTTCGTTTCAAACTAGTGTTGTGTGTATTACAATATATTGAAGAGATTGAATTTATATAAAATCAAATATGCCAAAATGAATTAGGATTTTTAAAGTCTCTTATAAACATGGTATTTTGCGTAATATATTCCTTTTAAAATCTAGGGTTGTTACGCCAATCTTTTTAACCATGTTAAGCCATTGTAGGAAGATCAAAGGATCATCAAATTAAATGATGATGATCATGTGTATCCATGCTGAAATCACATGGTTCACGTGAAAAAAATGTGTAACCCTTCATGAGGGGACTCCACCATTTATAGCTTTATTTACATGAATCCATCATCAGTTATATGTCTTTTTTCCATAGAAATTTTGATTGATCACACAATTCCCTTCATGTTAGCTGGAGAATATCTCATCACTTTTCATGTGGTTTCCCCTTGAAATATTTTTGATCACTTGATAGTCATTTCAAATTCCTTATAAATCGCATGAAGGACCTGTGACAAACTGCTTGATCTCACAAATTCTCTATGTAATTTAGGAAAAATCTCTTAAAGGATATCGAACATTTTTATTTGATCACACGGTATACCATTAAGAATATTTGGGTTCAATAAATATGGTAATGGTGGATTTATCATGTTTCCTCTTTTTATCACACGATAAAAGGATGTCATCATTAGTGACATGCTGTTGGATAATGAAAAGTGCATGATGACTTATTTACTTATATGAACATTACCTTCATCAACTAAATCCAATATATCATACATAATTTTTATGAAAATAATTAAAAATATGGGGTGAATATGAATAATAAATCCCCATATAACACATAGAAAAAAGAAACACACATAGAGGATAGAGTATAATTTTTGGATTAGAAGACTTTGTGATGTTACGAGTTTTCCATCGAAAAAAATTGTGACTAAATTAATGGATTATGAATTAGTTTTAGGTAATTTTTTTGATTGTTTCATTTATCATGTTAAGGATATCCTATATTGTAGATATATCACATGATGGAAGATAAATTTGTTCCCTTTAAATGTGTTCTCTTGATCATATGAGGCCTCACTAGAAAAATGCAAGACAAAAATTGAGACGTACACATGTTGAATACTGAAAATGATGGAAGATTAATTTGAAGGTAGATACACCTATTTTCATGTGAATGTGTCATAATTTTCAGTTGATATATTCAATGACCCTTAAATTACCTTATGATATGTCACTGTAGTTCATGTGGGGCACATTAGACATGTTTTAAGGATCACATGATGACCTTTGTACTAGCATGCCTCGTTCATATAGATCACTTTGGAAATTTTAGTGAGATAACAAGAAGGAATCTAGAAATCTTGGTGATACCACATGAAGATACCCTTTTAAAGGTTATCATTGATCATACAATGGAGGTTGAAAATGAAGGAAGCATAATCTGAAAAAAGATATAGTGATTTTTAGGTGAAGTATTTATGAGTTATAGGAATTATATTCAATGATCATGTGATAAAAATAAGATATGTTATACCAATTTAAGAAAATCCCTTTTGAAATTAATTTATGATCATGTTATATCATCGATAAAAGTCAGATTGGTCATTTGAAACCATTTGGGAATGCTGGGAAGATCATGTGAATAACTCTTTATTTTTTGGTATATTTCATGTTTAACCCTTTAAAAATTTCTACCTAATCATTCCTCATCCCTCATAAATGTAGAACTAATCATCAAATTCCATATTTACAAGTTGGGAATATCACATAGTTACCTATGGACATATCATCTTAGTTTATGAAAAGTCATTTGGACATGTCCACTTGAAAACGTGGAAACCCTCACACAAGTCAACTAGATCTTTTGATGCACTTTTCCATGACTATATGAATGTGTGACATCATTTGGACATAAAATCCTTATCAAATATAAATTCTCCTACATATTAGGTATGCACCCTCATAAATTTATACCCTTTCAAGAATAAAAACTTGAAAATATACCATGGAACCATGTTCCTTTGACCAAGCACCCCTTTTATGTTGGGTGTGTCATTAATATACGTGGGTGATGTAATTGTGCAATCCAATTCATTCCATTCCCTAAAACACGGCTCTATTTTGTACAATCATATTTGATAGATATTTTTGTCATCAACTCCCTTAATCCTTTATAAGATAAATAATGAATATGCATCTCTTCATCAAATAGATGATAAATAATGGATGTGTGACTGCAACATCCTACATGATGTAAATAACCTCTATATTTAAAATGTCATTGTTAATTAGACCCAACTTCTCCTATTATTATATTATCCTTAATTATATTTTATTGGATGATATGTGGGTTCACACATGGTCATCCCCTTATGTGTAAGCCTTTTACATGCCTTCATGCACCTTAAACCCATTAGTGGGTTAGGAACATAAGAAAACCACAAGAACTATGATTTTTATCTTAATCCATATACTTTTGAGTTATTATTGTGTTCTAAGCTCCATATCAATCATTCATTCCATAAATCTTCTCAAGGGGGTCATATCTTCCAATCTAGAAACCTTGGTTTATAGGCCTTACCCAAATATAATAGAAACCATAGTTTATATTCCCTGTAAAAATTATATCATATATCCATAATGAGATGGTTGATATTATGCCATGTCTTGTTTCCCACATATATCCTGACTCATTTTGTCATATATATTATTGTTGATAATATGAATAGCATAATACAAATGACTACCAAACATTGGGAATCATCTTAGTCTAAGAACTGAACTACGATGACATTGATTCCAATTGTAAATATGATACATATGACACGTTCCAATGACCTAATCTCCATACCCATTTATTAAACTTTTTTATTTATATCCATTTTTTGTGAGGTTAAACTCAATGGAGTGGACATTTATAAACTACATTATTTTTATTCCCATTCTCATTGGGTGTGTAGGATTAATCTTGAATGTTCAATCACAATCACAGGACCCCAATCTCCTTCATGGAACGTAGTAAACTTAATATTTCATAATCATATAGATTAAAATTATAATACTTTCTAATTTGTTAAGAAATAATTGGAAAATGATGTTGAAAATTATATACATATTATGGTTTTCTTAAAATAACACCCTTTTCATTCATAAGGATCTGAAACTTGGTCATTTTATTATCTTAACCATCCTCATATTGGGATTTGGAAAATATTCATAAACATATCAAAAATATTTTAAAGTATCATAATGTAATAAATAATTACCCTAAAATATATTTTATGAGCCAAAACTCCCATCATATCAACCAATATGAGTTCCCAAGCATCATTGGGTTTGAAACCCTAAATGACCGCCTACCTTTTGATAGCATGGTGTCACCTCGTTATGGATGTGGGAGTCGTTAAGAGTTTTTTTGGGAAGAAAAAATGATAATGAAAATGTTAATTTGAATGCATGTAGTAACCAAATAATTTATTTAATATAGATTTTATTAATTATTTCGACCAAAACTAGATGACCAAAATCAATTCCATCATAAAAAATTATAAATTACCAAAACAAGTTCATCACAAAATTCACCATCACAAATAATAAATAAAAAACTTATGAAATGAAATTTTAAAATCATAAATAATTATAAAATATAAATTATATTCCATTTTTTATTTGGTAATGTTGAAAATGTGGATAATAATGAATAAATAAACTGTTATTATGAAATTAGTTTAGAATAATCAAGAATACTCACTCTATATACTGAATGTAGATAATAAATAACCAATAATCATGTAGAGAATAATTATAAATAATATTTTCATATTTTTAGAGATTTTAATAATGTTATTAAATATTGTATTAATATTGTTAGGTTTGTTTTAAAATACTTTATACCACATTCAAATAAATATTGAAACAAGGTAAGAGTTTCATATCTCAATTTTTTACCCATTGAGATATAGTTCTTATCATATATCAGTTTTTCCTTTGTGAGGTTTATCTATGTCCCCTATAACTATTTTTATCATTATCCTCTCATTGTTTATCTTCTTTAATGTTTTATTGTAAATCATATCCTTCAACGGGTTTTGAGTTCAATGTTTTCAAAATTGTAAAGGTTTTCTTGGTCTCAATTGTGATTCTTTGAGACATGTTATTTGTTTTTCATATTGTTTCATTTTTATAGTGTAATATATATTTAATATACTATGAATTATTTATAAATTATATAATTTTCATTCATTTATTATTTTAATTACAATCTTGTTTTTCTTTAAATTTGTTTTGACTCAGGTGTTGCTCTAGTCATAAGAGTTTTTTGTGACAAATTTCTTTTTTAAACGAGTCATGATCATTCACTTGAAATTATTCCATATATTTTGGGAACATTATATCCTTTTATTTTATTATTTTTATTCACTTATTTTTTAAATTTTTATCACATGCGCTCATTTTTGAAAATTCCATAGTTCATGGAGTATGTTTCCTATATGGGATATTGATAACTCAGATTTCATTTCACTGAGTTATACTATTTCATCATGAAAATTTCATTTATATTACTTTTTTTCTCCCACAATAAGATATTATTATAGATTACTTTCATTCCCACTACAGGAAAATTATTTTTTAATAAAAAAAATTACTACACTTTTTTATAATGAGGGTATTCAATAAATATATTTTAAAAATATTAAAAAATAATAATTCCATGATAAAATATTTTATATTTCAAACTAAAATATAATGGATCAAATTTTGAATTTTTAAGGGTCAGTTATTGGTGATTTTTTTTAAATGTGACTTTCTTCCAAATATTAACTTTAGATTTTAAAACATTACTTTTGAATTTTTCCCAGAAACTCATCTTTATGATAACATTAATAATTTTTTCTAAAAAAATTATTATATTTTGAAATTTATTTTATTTTATATATTCAAAATGATTCACTCTATAGAGACCTATGTTACATGATATACCTCTATTTTTATTATTTATTTTATATTTTATAGGGAATTGACTCATAATATAAAACACTATAATCTGTGTACCATTTTTTGTATACTATTCAAATCATTCTTCTTTAAAGGGTGTTTTCCATCTATGTCAGCATCCTTATTTTTTTCCTTTATTAAAATGGGGAGATGAACTTTTTCAACCATCCCCATTCTTTCTCTAGATTTCTTTTGTTCATGTGATTCCATTTATTAACTTGGTTTTCTACATTCTTTAATTTTATTGCTCTATACAGATTATTATTTACTCTTTAGGAATGTGGATTATATATTGACATACCATATAAATTGTATTTCAATAAATATGATTATTTTTAGATTTTATTATATATTTTTTTCATTATTTTCTCAAATAATTATTTCATTAGACTTAAAAAAGTTATCTTTAGGGGCATATATGATATAGCCCCATGACAATTTGATAGGTCTCATGAGAAAAAATAGATTTAGTATATCGATGTATGCATGTCTAGAAAAAAATATTTCTTGGAAACATGCCATAATTGTAATATAATCATGTTCATCATAATAATGTATTATATTTTGTTAGGGAATTAGTTTTCCATAATTATGAACTACATTGATAAAGAACCAGTTACAATTATCTATGCAATCTTTTTTTCCCATTTTCATCCATGGATATGCTATTCTTTTGGTTTCATTCAATAATGGAATTATTTTATGTTTTTATATTCATAAAATTTTATTATGCCCATATTATACCCACTAACCATCATTGAATATTATGTCGTATATTTATACATACTAAGGATTCGATCTCAAAACATACTATGTTTCAATTTTCCAATGTTATGATGATATTTACTACACATTAAATGTATAATAGAATAATTTTTTTAATAAATATAAGATAATTTTAAGTATTATTATGGATAAAGTAGTTTATTATATAGTTAAAATGTTATCCATTATTTAATAAAGAAATGGTAATTATTAGTTTACAATTTTTCATAATTCTTTAAATCTCTAAACCTAAAAGGTCATTAGAATATTTGTGATAAAAAAGATTATTTAATCCATTTAATTATATGTTTTTTAATTCATGTAATGTACCATTGGTTTCAAATATAGTATGTGAATTATGTGTTTTTTATATGGGATCTATGACTGTGAATATGGGGTGGTATATATATTAGTGTTTTAGGGGTATAATTGCCTTCAAACACACACACACACACGCACATCACACATAGGATAGAAACGCAGTCTATATCCCCACCCCCAAAGGATATCCCACCAATAAAGTCTTATTTACTTAGTACATGGGTCATAGGCCCAATGGTAATGATGACTATTGCATGTCCCAAAATTCCAATCAGCAATTCACCTGCATCATGCTTCTAGAATCACACTTCCACCATCAGCATCTATGTCACCATCTATGTTAATGCGTGTGTCTCCTATTTCATAGTACATAATAATACCTATTCCCAATAAGGCTTAATCACACGACCTCGTTGATGTCAAGTAGGAGCCTTAACCACTTGGGTATAGACTCATTGGTAGTGAATTTGTGGTGCAATATTTTTTTAGTTTTTTATACATCTAAATACATGTGGGTATTATCTAGGTGAACCACCGGTGGAGTAATATTTAGTTCAATGACACACTATACATGGTTCCAATCATGCGAATTAGAACTATAAGTCCTATGACACAAAAAGTGAAAGAGCCTTACGACTTGAGCATGGTGGCTTGTGGTGTCATTGATATGGAGGCAGTATTGATGGATCTATTTTCAGATATGGAATAGGAAATTCTTTACAAACACATTGGAGTTGTTCATTATATTTTTTTGACTTGTTAATATATTATTGGATAATATGTTATCTAGTTTAACATTATTTGACTTTTATGACAATATAGATAGTGATTTTTTAAAGTACGTGTTATATATATTGTGGTAAGATCCAAGATATTATTATAATATGATTATTGTTATTTGATTTACTATTTATTTATATTTATTTCATTATTTTTATGGGTTTACATAAAAATTGTATATATTATCCATTATCACCTATAGATCCTCACTACTAATTATTAGCCTTTGGTATAAAGGGAGGTATGACTACCATATGTTAAACTTTGGTTTGGGTATAGTTCTGGTGATACGGGTCCAGGATGTTACAAATGATATGTGAGGTGTACATCCATTAGGTTATTCTATAAAAAGAGTGTCTAGAAATAATTATTTATTATAAAATATAGATATATTCTATATCTCATTGTTAATCAGGGTCTTAGAAAAATATATCAAACATATATGTACACTTGTATATGATATAGATGGTGCACAAAGGTATTGAGATTAATATACAACTTGGAGATCACACCAAATCCATTTGTATCTTGAGTTTTACAAATACATATATAAAGAACTATTTTATCATATATTTGTGGATTTGGGAATTAATAACTATTTTCAACACTATAAAGGCCCCTCTGGTCACAATTTGTGGTTGAAAAAATGAGAATTAAGTTTTATGAAACATAGAAAAAAAATTAATATGTTTTTTAGTTTATCTAAAATTAGTATTTGATGGATATTCAAAATGTTTTTTATATGATATGATACATGGTGAATTGATGAAATATTTACAATATTTTTTTGAATTATAAAATAGTGTTTTTAATATGATTTCAAATGTAATTTTATGTGAAAAAATATATGCTCATATGACTTAAGGTCTCTTATAATTTAATTGATGTTTGATATTCTTGGAGACATACCTTCAATCCAACATTGATTATATATATTTTGGTTTATATCATTGTTTATGACATTGATATTTAATATAGTACAACATGAATTGAACATAAGTTATATTCTCTTTGTTGGTTGGTAAATCATAAGGGATCGTATAAATATTTCACACCACCACATTTTTTTCATTTTAATAAATGTTATAGCCATACTATAATGGGTTAAACATTTTTTAAAATTAATATAAGTAGTCGAATATTAACTGTAAATGTTTAGGAATCTACCACATAAGGCTATCTCTAATTAGGTGAACTTTAAAATTCATTAACATTTATATAAATACATTATAAGGGATTAAATTTATTTCAATATTTTGTCCATGGATTATGGTTTTCAAATTATCTGTAACTATATCATTACAGAAATGTTTTAGGATGTTTGATTAAATAAATAGAGGGATTGGGAAGCATCATAGAGGCTTATCTTAAAAGGTCGATATACGACAATGTTGATCAATCTAGTATTGAGTGAAATGTATAGTTTAATCAAAATATTCATTATCATTATTTATTTTCCTTATTATGTACTATCATACTGCACTCTGAAGTATAATCCCACCAAATAATTGGGCGCTTCATCCACCTATGGATTCAAATAAAATGAATAAACCCACTAGATTGTTCTCAATAAACTTCAACAGACTCAAGTTTAAACACATTATATTTGGAGACCTTTAGTGTAAGGTACACACGATCTTTACTTTATATCAGGATAGGTTTCGGTTTCAATTAATGGAGACTATTTTTTGTTATTTTCTGTTGTATATGACTACTTTAAAATGATTTATTTGATCTTAATACACCATTAATTTATCTATTCATTTCTAATTTTCCATGTTTATGTGGAAATTTTATTTTATAGAGAAATTATTAGATTAATTATTATTAAAGGATGTGTGTTTATATTTCATTAGTTCTAATTTATGGTTTAAATTGGTATTTTATTCTTTAGAAGCATATTTATGTTTTAATTTTTTTGATTTCTCATTATATCAATTTTTTACATGCCATGATGCATCTATTTATTTATTATATTGTAAATTTGTGTCGATTTGTGAAGTTGGATATAGTATTGTTAAATTTTCAAGAGGGGTTTAATTAACCATTAAAAAATGTAATAATTTAATTATTAATGACTAAAAACCTCTTTATAAATGATCAATGATAATTAAAAAATTTAAAATACTTCAAAAACAATTGAATCAAGAAAAAAAGAGAAAAAATATAATAACTATATATAATTATAAAGGAAGAGGCATATAATAATCAATTATTCATAAATTGATCTATTAATCATGTGAAATTATTAAAGTGTATGTAAAAAAATAATTAAAAGAAAAATATAAAATAATTAAAAAAACATCAGGATTTAATAAAGGAGATCAGATAAAGTTCATTGATGAACTCTTACGTCTCCCACCCCAATTTCATTAGTGTTTATTTTATTATTTCCTAAGATATATAATTATCCAACATACAAAAAATTAGTTTCTTATTAATTTGTTATTACATGAAATTAGAATATAATCAAACCTATATTTTAAAAGGTTATAACCTCATAAAAAACATAATCCCTTTATTTTTAGTATATTTGGAAATAAAATAAAGTCCCTCACTTTAAAAGGTAGTGATAACTAAAATATAATAATAATTTTAATATAGAGATGATTAATATATGCAATATTATTCAGGCATTGTGTTTATTATCAAAAAAAGAAGAAGCACTATGAGAGAATGTGGAATATATATGTGTCAATATACTTTTACAATGTGATCACACTCATATAATTGAGAGAAAATTATGGAAATAGAAACATTTGGTGATCATAGATCATTATCATTTGATAATTGTTTAGAGGGTGGGTTTTCAAGACAATAGCCTTCAAATTCTTCAATAACATTATGGAATCAAATTAGGATCAAGGAATTCATAAAGTACTAATTTAAGACATCTTGGACAATAATAAATCCACTTTTTACTAGGTTATAAATAAACAAATAGATTCCCAATGGAATCCAACAAATATACAATTGAATTACTAAAACTCTATAAAAATATACATAACACACTAGATTGTCAGTGAAATCCAAATATCTATATGGTGGAAAAATATTCCAAGAGATGTTCTATTTATCACCATCAGTTTTATGGTGATCCTCCATAATATAGTTGGTGGAATTATACTATATAAGAGATTATAACCACATGGAACAAGTTGGTCGGTGTTTCATAATAATTTCCAAACACCTCTGTCTCCTTTAAAAATTTCATTAATTCCTTTAATAGATCAAAGAAATTCACTCTATGAGTTTAATACAGCTACCAAGGACTATTCAATTCCCTTTTCATATTATAATAATATGTTATTAGGATATTCTTTTAATCATTATTAACCCATGATTTATTTTACTACCAACATATTAAATGAGATAATTAGAAACCTTAAATTATTTTATTGATAATTAAAACATTATGAGATGATGATTAAAACAATATCCATGTTCTTTATTACCAAAAAAACATGATAGAGAGAAAATATAACAATAATAAAACAAGTATATCGATATAAAAATATTTACAAAAATAATTTTCAATTTATTGTAAAACAATATCAATTATTTACCATAATAAACAATTTCATGGATTTATATAGTTATATTTACTATATTTATCAAATAACACTTACCATATTTATCCAACATTGATATAGTAAATAATAATTAAAATATGGGGGTTTTATAAAATAATATATATAAAAGTTGATATTTATGATTATCATCATTAATGACCTCTCAAGATAAAACAAATATTTGAAAAATTGAAATTCAAAAAAATGGAACTACATATTTTTAATAAAGCTCAAGATAAAATAACAAATTTTTTTAAAATTTAATATATTTATGAAGAAAGAAATTTATAATTTTTTGGATGAAGCTAAATGATTAAATTAAAATTTTAATTTTTTTTTGAAAATGGGTGTCTCTTCTAGGAACATTTTAATTTTAAAGAGATTATCTCCTAGAAAATAAAAAATCTAACAAACCCCTTTTTAGGTAAAAACATTTTCATTAATTTTTAACAAAACCACATACAATTAATTATATTCATACATGAATTTGTTTTCTCTAAATTTCACATTCCTTTGAATTAAAAAAATATTCAAATTTTGAAATCGTTTCATAGAATGAAATTTTTTAGTCTGAAAAAGAATTTAAATTTTTGAAATAATGTAAAAAATAATCAATATTTCTATGGTTAAGATATATTTATCACAAGAAAATAAAACCCAAATAACCCTTTAACAAATATAGATAAATATTTAATAAAGGGTGTGGACAAAATATATACTAGTTAAAGGTTTGTGAAAACAATGTCAAGGAAGATATCACCATTTTTAAAGTGATCATTAAGAAGGTCGGGTCTTAGATAAATGTTAATAGTAATATATTTTTCGATTGGGATTTAATGATACTAATCACATTGGTGTTTTCACACTTCATATAAATTTGGTAATATATAATCCCAAAGTATAAGAGAGCATGCTTCATCCCCAAAATTTGGGCACAACAACACTCAAAGTCCATGTATTCCAAAATTAGATTCACAAGTCAACTATGTTCAATGCATGTTTCATTTGGATAAAAACCCAATTATTTAGTTCCATTAAAATATCTAAAAATTATTTTGAGATACTTATAATGATATTCTTATAGATTTTATTGAAAATGGTTTCAAATACATGAACTAGACATGATGTATTGTTGAGTCATAGTAAGGTAAAATAGACTTCCAATCATACTTCTATAAAAATTATTGTTAAATATATTATTTAATTCATCCAATTTTAGCAGAAAATTTATACTAATATTCATTCTAATTTTCTTAATATAATCCAAGAAAACAATTTTACAGCTTCCTTAGTGTATTGATTTTGTTTTGTAAAATTTCCATTGAAAATTTGTGAAATTTTTAAAATAATACTGAATTGGTCTTTTACAATGAATCTCATTTAAAAACGTATTTCATTAAATGAAAACAATCATATAAAATATATTCATTAGTTGTGCTAAAATTAACATCATAAACTAAGATTTTAATTAAAAAAACGTTTTTAGAAAAATAAAAGATTTTTAGTTTCACATTTTAAAATTATTTGATAAAATTAATTTAGATAACCATTCATACATAGTCTGATGATATTTTTAAAAATTATAATTATATTTTTTTAACATATAAAAATGGTTTGAATATTTATTCATTTCGATATTGGTGGTTAATCTAGAAATATATTTTTATAAATACAACAATTTAGAGAATATCTTTTTACATCCATTGGAAGAATTATAAAAATAAAATTATTTCTGATTGAAAACTAGATTCTAATAGATTTTATCTTTGAAAATGGTTTTAATGTTTCAAAATAGTCAATTAATTATCTTTATAATATTCTCTAACAAAAATTATTACCTTTTCAGAGGAGAGAGTCTCTTTTTCATCATTTTTGGATTGAAATACTGACACGGTTCAAATAATTGGGTGATTATCAGGTCATTAAATGAGAGAATAAACAGTGTTCCTTATAAATTTATTCAACTCATCTTTCATAAAATTATTTCATATCAAATTATTTAAAACATAATAAATCTATTTAAGAATAACTAGAGAGATAAAATAATGATTTTGAACCTCATTTAAGACTAACCTTCTTCTTTGAGTTTTGGATTCTAATTCACTAATAACATTCTCAAGGGGATGCACTTTATATTGAACTCATTCCTTAGGTAAATAATTAAATTGGGGTCCTTGAGCATCTTTTATTTTTAAATAATATAAATTCCAAGGTATTTTTGAACTATCTAGGTCAACACCATCGTCAATTAAAGTATGGGGTTTTGGAATATTCTCAGGAATATTTATGTTAATTGAATCTTCTATAGTATTTCGCCTCTTATTAAAACTCAGTAGGCTTTATGTGAGTTTGAGAACCCAATAATGATACCATACTAAAATTTTCAAAAAACAATACATGATTATTTTTTCTGATATAAATGAATCATTTGTGATTAAAAATATATGATAAATCCAAATTTAGGAATTCTTCATTTCCAATGAACTTAATGGGTTTTCAAAATATTAATCTTATGAAAACATGATTAAAAATATAAAAAATTATATTGAAACCATATTCATAAAATAATTGAGGTAGCTTCAACTCATTAAAATGTGTCCAAGACATTTCTCAGAGGGTCATATTTTTTATTCCAACAAACCCTTTTTATTGAGATGTTCTAGTAATAGAGAAGGAATAATAATGACCTTAAGATGAATAAAAATCATTATATTATTTTTCTTAAAATTTAAAAACATTGAAAATTATATGGTAAAATTGCCTTTCGCTTTTTTCTTTTCTAAAAGTCTATTAAAAGTTGATAATGACTTTATAAGACTCATTTTTACGGGGTATGAAGAATATACATGTAAATCTAGTATAATGATAAATACTTATAAAGGAGAAATATTTAACTCTCATACTAGTAATATGAGTTATTTAAAAAAGATCAAAGTAAACTTGGTCTAATACATTATAGGAGGAAACCTCCTTTTTATATTTAATGGAATATTTTTGTTTCTATCTAGTTTTTCAATGTTAAAAAAAAGTTATCTTCAAAAATAATTTTTTTAAGATCTTATTATAGTTGGTTATGGTTTAATTTTAAAACAGTGTGAGTATTACAATAAACTAGTAAATGATTCCATGGAAAAAATTAATTATCATATGAAATTATTAACATAAAGTTTTTACTTTCATGATATTTTAAATTCATAATATTAACATTTTTAAAAAGATATGTGGTACATAAAAGTTCACCTTTAAAAATTAATAACTATTAAAAAATTGTTTTCTATTGTAAGTTAAAAATAACAATCAAATAGTTTACTATATCACATAAAATTATTCTCCAATAAATTAACAAAATAAGACATTATTCATTAAATTTGAGTTATAGAAACTGATCATACCAATACCGATTATTTTAATTTTTGAATCCTCTCTAGATATAAACTAGCATCCATCAGAGGCATTAAAATGAGTAAATTTTAAACAATTAACACACATGTGCCTCAAGCACAGACTATCCATATACAAAGTAGCTTCATGGGGTTATATCGGGAGACCCTTGTCCTAAAAAAGATTAAGAGATCATAGTTTTTGGAACACATAACTTGGTTCCACTTATAATATATGATAAATAATATTGAATATAAATTGGATTAGAAAACGTTTTTCCATTAGAAATTAAGATCATAGATGAATGTTTTTTTATACATATATATAAAATTTTCATTATCATAAATAGATTAGATGCAATAATCTCTTAAAGTAATTAAAAAATATATATTGGGAAGCCCCCTTTAGAAAATAACCCCTTTAATAATTTTATTGGAAAACTAGATTCATTTTAATAAAATCCATAATTACTTTTAACAACATTCTAAGATTATAAAATCATATTTAGATATTAATTACCACGGGTGAATTTAAAAGGGGAATTTTTATGGTCAGTAATTTCATATTCCAAATTCTCCAAATTAAGTTATTCTTTTTGTAATAAAACCTAATCATATTTTTCATTTAAATTCTGATCTTCTTCAAAAAATAATATGATTTTAATTATTATTAAGATCATGAAATTTTTAAACTAGTAAACAAAACCTATTTTTTAGATGATATTTATAGTTAATAATATTGTCATAAATTAATCAAGATCTTGATGAAATATAATAGAAATAGCCTAATATATAGTATTTACTTCAACACATACATCGATCTCGGCCACGAGGAACTTAGGACGTTTTCCGATTATTTAGATTATGTAAATGTATCATATTTATCACTCCAAGTTAAAAAAATTAGTGAATTGTAAAATTTATTATTTAATTTAGAATTTTTAATATTAAAGGGATAATACTACTTGATGAGACAATAATTTTTTAGAAACTGAAAAAAACTAACATCAATTTCATGATTTTCATTTTGCAGCATTGGGAAGCTATTTTTTCATATAGTTTTTTATATTCTTTCCAATATTGGAAATATTTATTTTTCATCTAAATGTTTCATCATTTATTACCTTTAAGGAAATTGTCTTATTAGTTTCATTAACTTGATTTTCTTCCTTTCCTAATTTACTTATCATAGTTATTTCATAAGTATTTAGAGAATTGATGAGTTCCTTAACCACCATATTATTTACTTATTTAGTTTCATGTATTAGGATAACTTTTGATTCCCAAGTTATGGGTAAAAAAATATTTTATTGACCAATGCCTCTATATAAATACACTCACCATGATACTTTTGAGAATTAAAAATGTCAGTGAATTTTGTAAGTAGGTATATAGTAGGTTTTTATTATTCATATAACAACATTTAGAGTTTTATCTAAGAATATAAAATATTGTATATATGACTTTTTTGCTAATTAATTAGTTAACTATAAGATTTTCCATATTTCCTAAGACAATTTTCATATAGAAATTAAATTAAATTGATTTTGGTCTATAACACAATGCAATGAAGTCATTTATTTACCATTTTATTCATCGTCAAAATAACATCAACCATCCAATTTTCTTCCTTCTAAGTTATACTAGTATAACCATGAATAAATCAATTTAAAATGGGTTAAAAATTTTATAAATTTAAATTATTCATATTTTTCTTCTAATGACCAGAATTTGTACCAAAACAAAAGGAGAACAACCCAAAGAGATTCCTTCAATAGTTAATTATGAGTTTCAAAAATTACATTTAGAAAAAAAAATAATTCCTGAAAAAATAAATGATGATTTTAAAAAATAATAATATTTTAGTGTGTTGAAAATAAATCAGTAAAGTGAAATCTATCCCAAATAAGTTATAATTCCTTCAATAAAAATTTTTGTTTATTGTAGGGTAAAATACATAGGGGTGAATTTTATATTAAAAAACAAATCAATAATTAATATCTTGAAGAATGAAATATTTTCTTAAATATTTATGATAATTAAAACATTTTTTATGAATTTAAAATAAACTATTGATTTAATAAAAACAAGAAAAATCACAATCTAATAATAATAAATGATTATAAAATTTGAATTATATAATAATGATAAATTCATAAATTGAATGATTATGAATATAAATGTATGAATGTATAGTGTCAAGGATAAAAAATATAAAGATAGAGAAGATAAAAGTAAAAAAAATATGGTTTTTATAAAGAAGTTTGGATAATGTTATTTTATGATTCAGTATGTCTCTAATTCCAATTTCTTTAAGGATTATCGTATTAGTACCCTACCATTAATGGTAGTCAACATACCAACACATGCCTTCTTTTTAATTGTTTTTAGTAACAAACTTGAATACAATGGACATTGTGTTTTATATGGTTTTGTTAGAAACATAATTTTAAATAAGTACCTTTTAATTTAGTTATATTTGGAGGTATCCTGATTCCCTCGCATTAAAAGGTAGTTATCACCAAAATAGATGAAATATAGGAAGAA
This sequence comes from Viscum album, assembly GCA_963277665.1. Lineage (NCBI taxonomy): Eukaryota > Viridiplantae > Streptophyta > Magnoliopsida > Santalales > Viscaceae > Viscum > Viscum album. The sequence continues at coordinate 1,751,534,735 of OY728126.1, forward strand.
GTAAATGATTGTGATAAGAAATCTCATTTCGGAATGGTCATGATTCTCTAAAAAAGATAAGAAGAAGTACTAGGTTTGAATAGAAATGATATAGGATTGAAAGTAATTTTATAATATGATCACACTCATGGAATTGATAGAAAATTAGAGAATGAAATACATTTTTCAATTATAGAGATTTTTTATTTAATAATCGTTGAGAATATGAGATTATAATACACTCATGTTGGATATTTATACCTTATAAATTCTTCAATAACATTATGGAATTTAACTAGGGTCAAGGAGGTCACAAGGGACTGATTTGATGCATATTGGATAATACTAGGAAAGCCCAGTCAGAGGTAAAGCCTCTGACAATTTATTAAGAAATGAAAAGTACATGGAACAAGCAAACACAAGAAAACCAGTTACATGTCATAGAATTTATACACCTCACCATACCCATGATATAAGACATTATCCGCAGTAGCTGATTCCCAATCAGAGTTGTCATAATGTTTTAGGACCTTCGAATATTTCCGTCTGAGATTAAGCTTCTCTAAGGATAAAAACTCCTTAGAGGATTGCCTGACAGCAGACCTAGTTGACACCGTCTTTGGCAAGTCAGAGTAAGCCTTAATTGTTCTTCTTTTAGCTGGGGGATTTTTCTCATTTCTAGATTTTTTCTTCCCATCCTTGACTAAATCACTAAAGGAAGGCCTATCCAAACCACCAAAATTTTCCTTCTCACTGTCCAAGACATCCCCCCATTTTATCAGAAATTACCACCTCTTGACAAACATCATTCAAAGTCCGACTCTGCTCATATTTCCCATTGATATCAATCATATCCACACAACAGGGAGACTCCACAAAAACATTACCAACATCTAACTCCCTCCCCACTACATTCTCTATGATAGACTTCAAATTCTGACCATCCTTCGTTGGAGTGCACCCATCCATCTCATCATGACCCAATTCCTGAAAGCGGTTCCAAGAGTCCACTGTGATCTGCAGACCACAATTGGAAGCCAACTATAACTGAGAGTCTTTACCAGCTGAAAAAACAGGGGGTGCAATAGGAATCTGTATATAAATTGAACTCCAAGCCATCTCTCCCTCCTTCTGTCTAGCTTCATCAACTTTGATCATTCTACAAACATCACTTGCTGCATCATCCTGAACAGCAATAGTTTTCACATGCTGTGAAACAGGTCCTGCATTAGCAGATGCTTCCAGCACTCCCCCACATAGCCGGTGTAGCTGATGAAACTCTCCAAAATTCCACAAAACCCACTAGATGGATGGTCAGATCCTAATAGATATATAGTGGAATTATATTCCAAAAAATTTCTTTCTATGTCCACCAACTAGCTCATGTACTTCTGATGCATCAGAGGTTTTTTCCACAATGTAATAGTTTATAGCTCTTGTAAACTAGTGAACCAGTGATTCATACTCCTTCTCAAACACCGCCATGGCCTTTCATCCATAATTTAATTCCTCTAATTGATACAATAACTTCACTCTAAGAGAATAAAATGTACATAAATACATATTAAATTTGTTTTCCGAATTTTAATGGTATTCCATCATTATCATCCAATAGAGAGTATTATAACAAGAGGTCTTTAACTATCAACATTTATTCAAAATAATTAGATACATTAATGAGTTTTTATGACCATTAAAACAAACGAAGGTGTGAAGAACATAGTAAGTGTGTTTAGGGTTTTTTATATTTTTTATTTTTTACTAGGACATTATTATATAATCATGAATAAAATACTACATTCATTTTCAAAATTTATGTGATCTATTTTGAAAGGGTCTTAGATGTTGTTTATTTTTTATTTGTACTTATTTGAATATAGTGTATAATATATTCATTAATTAAAAATACATGGATACTTAGTTCACAAATATGAATTTTAATTATCCCAAATTAGTCTATTCAGATGTATTTTAATGTAAATGTAAATGGTAAGTCATGCATTACTAATATTATATGACTCGTTGAATTTATGTATGTTTTTTGTGTGACATTTTATTATGAAATTAAATTGTTTTTATATTTATATTGATTATAAATTCCATTTTATTCATATTTGAAATTCTATTTATTGTTTTAATTTATAGTGTTATTGGAGACTATCATTGGTGGTAGCTATACTTAGTTGGGGAATGCTAGAAATCACCAAACAAAGTCTCCTGAGTTTTGTGACTATAGTTGGGAGTCTCTAAAGGTTGTTAGCATCCCATCTTGTGCCTACTACTAAACATAAATAGCCAGGTAGAATCCCATGTAATGAAAAGGATTTTTGGGACTAATTTTGATGATTTTTAATGCCTTTTCCTCTATTAGTCAATTACATACAAAAAAATATTTTCAACTATAATTATTTTAAATTTATGATAATTGTAAATAATTTATAAATTTTTGTATGATACTGTAAAATTTATGTGTACCCTAAATATTGTCAGGGAAATAATTAATTTATGATTTAAATTGTAAAAACATTAAAATATTAATAAATTTCATTAGATGAGGTAACACCCTTTCATAAAAACATATAAAATATAGTAATTATCTATAAAATATGATTATAAATAATGATATTATCTGAATTGAATTATATTCTCAGCATTTTATAATTTACATGATTATATTTGTTTATAATCATACTCCCCTATGATATTTTCTTCAAAATATATCATTTTTAGAAAGATTTTACAAGACTAAGACGTCAAAAGTAAAGAAATAATTATAAGGTCACATTTTTATGCCATTTATTTCCTAACCATTGTAAAAAATTTCTATTCAATTTTTTATTGATCAAATGATGGAAACTATAGTAGAACATACCCTATTTTACACTAGTAATTTAGTAACTAATTTCAAAACATAATTTTCATTATGAATTAATTTTATAACCAAAATAAATAAAAATATTTTTATTTTATTCTCAATTTAGTTCATTTTAAAAAAAAGTAAACATAATATATAACTATTATTTAACGTTTCAAGTCATTGAACATAGTTCTACAACCTCACTATCATGAACATCCCTAATGATCTCCCTTCCCTATTTTGATACCTTTCTCTATTCAGTCAACCTATCTGCTCTTCCCTACCTCACCTATGTCACATGACCACACATTGAGCATTATCCCTAACCATGACTGTGTTTACTCATGTATCATTATTACAAACTCCCCTTGGACATCTTTTTATAAAAGTATAATTGAAAATTATATTCTGTATGTTAGAAAAAAAATAATAGTGTGAAAAAATTCCAGGGTTTCTTGTGTTGAGAAATGATTCTTTCTTGGTGAAAAATTATTTAATAAAAGGAAATACATTTCTCAGTGTATTTTACTATCTAGAGAGGCCCCACACAACTGACAACAACATTCTACCAATGAAAAAACCTAGAATAAATAAATGAATATCATAATTTAATGACAAATTTTATAATATCCATTTCAATTTTTTAAAATTATAAATATATTTATTCATATTAAGACATTTTTGAATATTAAATGTACTAGTTATAGTAACAAAAATTATAAAAAACAGACATATAACATGACAAATACTTCATAAAATGAAAAATAACATGTTAGTAAATAATAAACCATAATTTTAGTTTGATAATAACATTTAACAATATTTATAATTGAAAAACAATTCATATAAAAATAAAAATTAACAATAGTTTTTTATTTAAAATAAGTAAAAAATTTAAAACTAACTAAAATTTAATTATAATATAATTACATAAAATATAAATATCATGGATGGAAAAAATACTGGTATGAGATAATTAATTCATCATGGAACTTTATCCATGATGTTATTCTAAAAAACGAGATCTTTTTTCTTTTATTTGAAAATGTGGTCTACCTTATTAACAAAAATATCACTTTAAATATCAGAACTTGTACGTTCTATCATTTTATCCACACCATAAATCAAAATGATGTTTGGATCAATCTTATTGGACAACAACTAATAAATATTTTTTATTCCTTATATTCATTACAATATGATCACAATTTACCAATTTTGAGTGCATGCAACATGTTATTCACCAACATAACCCTTTTAAAATGGGAAAATGTACTCTTAGTATTTTTTATTACATTTTGTGTAAAAATGATGTGTGATTTACTCCAAGATTACTATAATGAATTATAGATAATTTTTCTAGGTTTTCATGTTAATATAATAATTGTTTAATGGTTTTGAGTATGTGATACCCATTTTAAACTTAGATACCACCTAAAATGGAAAAATTATCATAAAATAATTTTATCTATACTATACAGAGAGATATGTACTTCATTCATATGATTCATTAATGAATTGATGATCAATCTGTATTAGTTTCACAATAATTTGATCTTTTTTTCTTATCATTAATCAAGTGATGTGTATTTTTTACTAAAATTTAACTTGCTAATTTAAAACAGAATGTTTTGGTAATTCTAATGACCTCATGGCATGGAATGATGTACAGTTCAATCCTAAAGGTAAAAAATTAATTGATTATAATTTCTTATTTATTTAACATTAATTTTATATTAATTACACTATTGTTAGTGTGTGATTAAATTTTTTTTTATAAAAAAATTACATTTTTAAATTGAGAACCACCACTTTCATCGATTTCAACTGCACTATACATATGACTGAAATAATATTTTTTACTATAAGTAAAAATTATTTTTCAAAATATTCATTATATATTTAATCTCAAAACCAAAATATTTATCTTAGGTTGTACATTTTATACATGCGTCTAACTTAGATAATGTTTTTAAAATAGAAAGATGTGCATTCATTCATTCCAACCAACTCACACATAATAATTATATGAAGTTCATTTCTACATGTCAAAAATGAATTGATGATTTTTATCCTAGAGGTTTATGATAATCTAATCATGTTTCGTCATGTTTAGTTATACGAAACTTGTTTTTAACTTACATAAAACATAAAATGATTAAAAATTATTAAAACAACTATTATAGATGTATAAATTTAATTTAAAATCAATATTTTTTTAAATTTACTATAATTTATTGATATTTCAACCATGATATAAGGACTTCTTAATATATTTTGATAAATAAAAAAATCGGGATGATTCAATATAAAAAATATTTTCAACATTAAAATTTATTACATTTTGAAAAGACAACCATCAACCTCATATAAAAAAAATTAAATTGTAATGGATTTTCAATAAAAAATCAGCATTGACTGTGCAAACCATTCTCTATATTGACAACAATAGATAAAATCGAATCAAAAACCAAAAATAATAGAGATGGCCTACAATGGTATCAAATGATTCATATCTCCTAAGATTAAATTTTTTATATGGTCACATAATCAAATCATCCAAAATTATTTTTATATTCAATGAAACATATATAAGAATAACATCAACACCCACTACTGGAAATCTGACCTTTCCCAACGCTTCTATACCAACGGTTCATAAAAACCGTTGGTATAGGTTCCCTTTCCCAACGGTTTGGCCAAACCGTTGGGAAATCCCACTTTGATGCCACCTTTCCCAACGGTTTGGGCAAACCGTTGGGAAAGCCCACATTTTTGGGGACCTTTCCCAACGGTTTTGGACAAACCGTTGGGAAAACCCACATTGTGGGGACCTTTCCCAACGGTTTTGGTAAACCGTTGGGAAAGGTATACCCTTTCCCAACGGTTTTGGCCAAACCGTTGGGAAAGGTCCAATTTGTGGACATCTTTCCCAACGGTTTGGCCAAAACCGTTGGGAAAGGGTATACCTTTCCCAACGGTTTGCCAAAACCGTTGGGAAAGGTCACCCATGAATCAACCTTCACCCAGAATCAAATCCAGGCTCAAAATCTATTCCAACGGTTGTCAAAACCGTTGGTATAGGTCTATACCAACGGTTCTGACAACCGTTGGTATAGATCCTTTGATTTTTTATCATTTCTTCTTACCCAGAACATTATATAAATCAAAATTTAATATAATTATGAGAATACATATATATATTTATGTAATTATATACACAAAAGTCATGTTAGGTTAGTGGTTAAGTCGTTCAATAATAAACTAGGGGTGCTGGGATCAAATCCCAGCGAATGTTTTTTTTGAAATACATATACCAACGGTTCCACAACCGTTGGTAAAGATTTTCATATTAATTATACCAACGGTTTCCAAAACCGTTGGGATAGGTCTATACCAACGGTTTGGGGAAAACCGTTGGTATAGACCTATCCCAACGGCTTACTTGGCCACGGTTCTCCAAACCGTTGGTATAGGATATACCAACGGTTTGGAGGCATATACCAACAGTTCCAAACCGTTGGTATATGTTAGTTTTCCAGTAGTGACCCATTATATAGAATGGGTTTATACCAGTAGCATATAGAATTGTTTATTACAAATCTGATTATGAACACATCTTAAACATTGAAGTTTATTATCATTATCCATTATTTTATAAAAAATAGATACACATATATTTTTTTTTAAAATGAACATCAAAAACATAATTAATTTTATTTATTAATTTTATTAATTAAGAATTTTTATTTCAATATACAGATAATTTTAGTAATTAATTATACTTAATATTTATTTTATCTAGTTGATAAATTTTTAGTAAATAATTATTTTTATGTTTTAATTAGTAAAAACTTTTTATTATTATTTTTATAATTCAACTAGTTTTAATTAATGTTGGAAATAGAAAATAAATATTTAATTTTATGAATTTTATCACTTATGTTTACTAATTAATTTTTTTTTATATTTATTTTATGAATTTTTTATATGAGTTAAATTTAAAAATTAACAATTTTAAATTATTAATTTAAATACTTTTGATAACTATATTTACTAGTTTGAAACACTTAATAAATTATAATTAAATTTAAAAAAATTTAACAATTTTAAATTAAATATATAATTCTATGAATTCGACTTAATATTCAAGTTAATGCTTAATTAATTATAAAATTATTTTTATAGAAATTAAAAAAAATATAGTTTTATAAACATGTAATATTTATACAAAAATTTAATTTAAGAATCAAATTAAAAAAATAATGTTTTTTAATCCTTAATTAACTTATACTAATTCCTAATTAAACTATATATTTAATTTTTTTTAATCAACTAAATTAATTCTATAATTATATATGTAATCATTTAACTTTTAGTAGTAAAAAACATTTATATTTTCAAATAATTAATTAACATCCAAAATTAATTGTTTCTTAGTTTAAGGAAATGAATTTACAATTAAATTTAAATAAATATTTTTTCAAATTGAGCAATTTATATTATTTTTAATATTTTTTATTTTTTAAAATTAAATAACACAATAAATTTTACTAAATTATCTTCTAATTTAACTAATTAATTTCCATCATTGATTATTTTTTTAATATTTAACTTATTATTTTTAGTAATTAATTAAATTTTCTATTTAATTTTATTAATGAATTAAGTTTACTAATTAATTAATTTTTATATTTAATAAATTAATTTCATTAATGGAAAATATTTATTTAAGTATTATTTTTTATTAATATTTAAAAATTGTTTAAATAGTTATTTAATTTTTATTTTTTGACTAATTTTTAAAATTACTACTCAAAATTAAATTAATTTTAATAATGAAAACATTAGAAAATATAAAAAAACCATCCTAATTTTTTAAATAAAAAATTAACATTACAAATTTAAATATTTTTCACTATTTATTTTATAAATTTGTAAATCATTAATTTAATTCAAAAAAGTAATTTAAAAATAAAAATAATAATTCAAAAAAATAATTTAATTTTTTAAAATGAAATAATAAAATAACAATTTGAAGAAATTTTAACCAAAAAAATGTACCTTCAAAAGATTTAATATTTTTTAACTTCGTAACAAAACATTTGAGATCACTTATAAGGACTCAAAAATTCCGTATATTTTTTTAATTATATAGAATTATTACGCGAATGAGAAAATTTACAGCACGTGATTCTGAGGCTCGGAGAGCTTGGAATGGAATTTTGAACTTTTTAAGGTATATTTAGTAAATGTGCAAGCATGATTTTCTATATTTTGAAATAGTGTTTGTATTGAAAATCTGATGGCACCATTGAATTCACAGTGCCGAGATTCATTTAGGTGAAACCTAACTTGGACCAGCAAGGATTAGATGAAAAATATAATTTATTGACTTTGGAAAAAAACATTAAGTTATTTTACTCTTTTCTTCCACCGTTGAGATATAGATGTTTAAGCCAAAATGTAATTATTTTCATTAAATAAATAATAATGAATGACTCATTTATTTGGTTGTGTAACCACAATGCTCATGTGATTAATCTATTCGATAATTACAATTTATTAATTAACCACATTAATGAACGCAACGTGGAGTGGTTTCTTTTAATTTAATCAATATGTTGGCGAATGGACATGAAATCATAGGGAAACCTCGGATGAAGTCCCGACGACTTTCCTTTTCAATGGAGAATAGTGAACGAACAAAGATCATTGGAGGAATTGATCAGGGGATCGAAGAGTGGCGACAAATGTCAAAGGACAAAGATTGCGGAATTATTCCCTTCATCCGCAATGGATTCCACCAAATCCAAGTAGGGGGTTTAGTGGTTTTATGTTTAAAATGATTCCTTCTTTCCCATTCATGAATAATATGAAGAACACAGATCAACCAACAAGTGGTTTGATCCACGATTCATTCTTAATTATAAGAGGTTGTTTCAGGTTTACTCTTTGGGGTTTTTCTTAATCTTATAATGATTATTATTCCACCTATATGATAAAACAATAACAAGGAGGGTGAGGGCCAATCCGAACAAGGCTTGAACCATTTGGGCTCTTGGGTTTTGGGCATTCTTCATGGGAGACTGAGCAACGTGGCGGAAAGACAAATCCAAGGGGCTCGTAGTGAATTCGGCAACTCGGGTGGCCCATAGGCACAGATGAGAATGAAAAAAAATCCACCAGAGCATCTTTGGTGGCCCGAAAAAGCAGCCACTAGCGTCGAACCACCGGTACCCCACCCCCCGCGTGGCACCCCCTACACGGCACCCCCGGTGCGGCACCCCCGATGCGGCACCCGCGACGTGGCCCCACTTGTGTGGAAGCGGAGGCCGACCCATATCGGCCCCATAGAGAGGTTGGCACTCGCAAGAACCACGGCAGGGGTAGACACGGCATGCATGTGCCGCATCGGAGGGGAGAGGCTCACTCAGGCCCCTCGGCTGGCACAACAGTTGACTCCAGCCAGCCGTTTTGAGCGGTGGGGCAGCACCACCAGTTGGTTGAACTGGATGCACCACGCCCGGTCCAGCACAACCGGCCTGCATGTTTTCTGGGTTCCCCGGGTGGGCCGGACCCACCGGTTAGGCCGGTCCCCCCATCCTGGTCGGAGCTGCCGTTTGAGCCAGACCCCTACCGGACCTGGACCCGACCGGCTCTGCTTTACAAAAACCAATGTAACTCATAAAATGGGTGCCAAATTGATGTTCTATCTATGTTGTGAGGAACCTTGTGATGAGATGGTCCTTTAGATATATTTTACTTGAGTTTTGGTGGAATTTGGAGTATGGATGGGTTGGATTAGACTGAAATCCCACCAGATCCTATTTACATTTTTTCTTATATCTTACAGATCGAGCATCTGATTGACGTTTCATCTACCATGTTGGAAGCCTTACAAAAAGTTAGCCCTTTGGGTTATTTCTTCATGGGAATTTTTGGAGGTTTAGGTACAACTGATAGTATGAGGAGAAGAACCTTTGGAACTCAAGCGCACCAAGTGAGGAAATCCTCTAGTTAGTTATCAAGTGAAGAGAGACCGTACGTAGATTGGATTGAGAGAGACCCTCTATGGATAAAAAGTAGTGCAACCCTCCATGTATCATAAATAGAGCGATCCAATATGGATTGGCATGAGAGTGACCCTCCGTGGATCAGAAGCAGTGTGATCCTCTATGGAATGGCAGTAGTGCGACCCTTCGGGGATCATTAATAGAGCAACCCTTTGTCGTTCAGCAGTATAGAGACCCTTCATGGATCAGCAGTAGAACCACTCAGTAGATTTAAATAATCTATCTCAAGACTAATCATCTTTATTCATGTTCTCTAAGTTGTATAACTAGTGTGAGGACTCTTTTACATTATGCTTTTTGATTGAGATCATGCTCTATGGTTTTTTCTTTGTGGAATTTTGGGAGACCTTCGGGGTCTTAGGGTCCCTGCATGATATTGTTTTACTCATCCCTACATGGGCTTTGCCCGCACCATGCAGTGTCTTGGGAATATGAAAGATAGCTTGACTGAGACTTGGGGAGCTAGGGCTAGACGGTTCTAGGAGGTGATTAATAGACGTAGTGAGCGGTAGTGATGGCAGAAGACGAGTTGTACATACCCTTTAGGTAGGATCCTTGGTGGATGAACTTAGGAGAATGTTTTTATCTTTTGTTTGTAATTTATTTTTAGTTGGGTTCATATACTGTCCCTTTTTTACTTTCGGTTCACACTTTTACTATAAGTAGTTCTATTTTGTGGGTTTTTTTGTGGTGTACCTAGTCTATGTGTGTACCGGTTTAAAAGAAATGCCTTAACTTTTTGGGATATGCATTTCTGCTGCTAGTCTCCAACCCCTGGCCTATGAAAGGTGGGCTTGGGGTACTCATGGAATGAGCCCCGGGGGCAGTTCTTGAAAAATTTGTATCGAAGTGAGGTTCTACCAAAATAACTAATAGGATATGTTTTCAATAGAGTAATTGTTTTAAGTGTCTTTATTTCTGATTTCAATTCGTGGAGTCCAGTGTTGGTGCGGTGGATGATGTGTCCATACACCATGACTTTGAGTTCTGATTTCTGACTCAATACACGAAAACACTTTTTTCATGTGTTTTGAAAAAGTGTTTCTTTTCATCCCATTTGAGTCAGCTCACCTTCTACAACTTATTGACTATGGTGCATCTGTTTCTTTACAGGATGTTGTCTTGTAGATAGCCAGGAAGGATTCTAGTAAGAGATCATGATGATGGCCTATAAATCAATGAGGCATCAATACAGGTCCCTCTTACTGTTATTGCACCTTCGGGTGGTGTACCAGTAGCACCACCACCTGTAGAGCAGTAGTTTCCACCAGTTCTACCAGCGGACAGTGCACGCCAACTGAGCGCATTGAACAAGTTCTAGAGACAGAGGAATTTGAGGTTTCGAGGTGAGATATATCCACAGGCATCTAAATAATGTATGGAGGCTATGGAATGAGTCTTTCACTTGTTTGAGACATTAACAGACCATATGGTGATCCTAGCTACTAGTATCTTTCAGGACACGATACAGAGATGGTGGAGCCTGACACTCTAGACACACAAGGAAGAGATTCTCTCTTGTTCGGACATTGACATCCTCTTCAAGGAGGATTTTGTACCAGAGACTCTATGCTCTGTGCATGTTCAAGAGATACATCACTTAAAGTAGGGCAGCCTGACAGTGGCCCAGTACTCGGCAAGATTCACTGAACTCTCTCGCTACTCCACCGACATGGTACAAGACCCTTTCTTCAGGGCCCAAACCATTGAAAAGTTTCTTTGGTGAGATATCAGAGTGTCGATGATATCGCTCAACATCATAACATAGGATAGAGTTCTAGAGAGAGAACTTTTGGTGGAGAGCTTCCTAACTGAGTAGACACTGATGATGAGATCCACCACCATATGACCGGTAGTAGAGTCATCTGCAGCAGGTATTAGGCATGTGACATAGAGGCACAAGCATGATAGACCTTCTAAAGGATGACCCCAGGAGGTAGGGTCAGAGTTGAGGATCTCATAAGGTATAAGAGGTCAGTAGAGGAGTAAACTGTGCTACTTGTGCGGCGGTCAGGGTCACATGGCTTGGGATTTCCCGACCCTCCATACTGATGATCAGAAAATGGTCAAAGGACTACCTAGTAAGATGTTGAGGTTTGAACAAGGTGGTTCGTAGGGCGGTAGATGTGGCAGAGGAGCAGGTCGACCTCAAGGAGTAGGTGGACAGGGACGAGCTTAGCATCAGGCGGAAGAGGCCTATAGACATGATGCTCGATAGATGATTCAAGGTATGATCTATGTCTACTCCACCCTATATGCAGTTCTTACAGGCATAGGTTCCATTCACTATTTTATGGACACATCTCTCGTTCGGAGCTCGGAGATTCTAGTGGAGTCATTGGCTTGATCATTAGGATTAGAGACTCCTATAAGAGTGGATTCTACAATTATACACTGGTTTCAGTAGTGTGAGCATAATTTAGGAGGTAAGATCTTTGGCTGGGAACTCTTAGTAGCAGTGTCAAAGCCTTACGATGTCATATTGGTTATGGACCGGTTATCCATGGGTCATTCTCCTATCAACTATCTTAGGAATAAATTGTCGTGTGTCCATGAGGATGGGATCATGTTTTATTTCACTGGTGATAAGGTAAACTTTGCAGAACCTGATGGACTTTCTTGTATGGGGGTGAAATAGATCACTCATCAAATGGCTAGCCTCGCCCTCGGAGTAGTAGATGAGAGGATTCTGAGCTATCTTGTAGTGGTGGACTGGTATGTCTATGTTTTTCCTAAAGATGTTTCGAGACTACCTCCCCACATAGAGGTAGACTTATACATCGACTTGTACCCCATGAAGGAACTGATATCTACACCATAATATGTAATGTCTCTCATAGAGTATCGTGAGTTGAGGGTATAGTTGGAGGAGTTGTAGAAAAAATGGTTTTAAGGCCCAGTGTTTCTCTATGGGTAGCCCTGATATTGTTCACCAAGAAGGCTTCTGGAGGTTTGAGGATTTGCATGGACTATCGGTGCCTGAACTAGGTGACCGTAAAGAACAAGTATCCTCTGCTGAGGATTGGTGGTATCTTCAATCATCTTAAGGGGTCTTGGTGGTTTTCAATGATAGACCTTAGATCAGGCTATCATCAGCTTCGGGTACAGGAAGAGGATGTACCAAAGATAGCCTTTAGATGCCTATTTAGACATTATGAGTTCTTGGTGATGAATTTTGGCATGACCAAATCCCCAGCAGTGATCATGGGACTCATGAACGGAATCTTCCAGCCTTACCTCGATTTTTTTGTGGTGGTCTTCATTGAAAACTTCTTAGTGTCCCCGAAGATGGAGGAGGAACACACCACACATCTATAGATAGTCCATGATACATTTTGAGAGCACCATCTTTATGGAAATTTCTTAAAGTTCTAGTTCTAGATACGGGAGGGCTACTTTCTGGGACTCGTTTTCTCTGAGGCTAGAGTTGCAGTGGATCTTGCAAAGATAAAGGCATTATTTTATTTGGGAGACACCTAGAAGTGTGACTATAGTGTGGAGTTTCCTGGGGTTGGCTGGTTAATACTGAAGATTTATACCCAACTTTTCCAGGGTAGCAGCACCCTTGTCAGCTCAAACAATGAAGGGAAAACCCTTCGTATGGATGAAGGGATGCCATCAGAGTTTCCAGGAGCTGAGGTGGAAACTAACAAGTTCCCCCATCTTGATTCTACCAGAAGAGGGAATTGGGTATCTAGTCTACTACGGAACTTCAGGGACCTGACTAGGGTGTGTCTTGATGTAAGAGAAAGAAGTGATCGCCTACGCCTCACGAAATATAAGGGAACATGGGAGGAACTATGCAAACCAAGACCTGGAGTTAGCATAAGTGGTCTTTTCATTAAATATATGGAAGCACTACTTGATGGGTGAATGTTTTACTATCTACTCTTATCACAAGAGTCTCAGGTATATCTCCTCATGGAAGTACTTGAAGCTAAGATCGTGATGATAGATGAAGTTCATTGAGGACTACGACTTTGGGATAATATACACTCTTGGGAAGGGAAACGTAGTAGCAGACACACTCAATAATAGGTAAGGACAACAACTACTAAGTGAGGCAACAGAATAGCTAGCTACATTGCAGCAATCCTTCATGGATAGTTATGGAGAATCGTACCTCCAATATATGACTGTCACTCCCCCACTTCTTCAGCAGGTTCGGGAGGCATAGCTTGGGGATGTTGACTGCGAGGCACAACATGCTCAAATATCCTTAGGGAAGTCTCCTGAAGGATTTTTGATAGTTGGGGAGCACGTCATCATTTTTAGAGGACATATCATGGTACCTGTGACGTTTTAGGAGGATGTGTTAAGGGATTTTCAAACATACCATTTGGAGGTACATCCTAGTGTATCGAAGATGTACCAGGACCTCTAACATTAGTATTTGTGGCCAGGAATGAAGAAAGATGTGGAAGATTTCGTTTCATGATGCCTTATTTGTTAGCAAGTGAAGGTCTTGCATCAGGTTCTAGTAGGATTAACTCATCTACTAGAGGTACCAGAGTGTAAATGGGATGGTATCTAGATGGACTTCGTGACGGGGTTACCACATACGTCCTGGAGCCATGACTCTATCTGGGTGATTGTTGACCGACTGACCAAGTCAGCCCATTTTCTACCCATCCGAGTGTAGGGATCAGTAGAGGTCCTAAGATAACTATAATTCTAGGAGATAGTACGGCTTCACGGGGTACCATCGACAACCATTTTTTATCGCAATGCCCATTTTATATATTGGTTGTGGAAGACGATTACAGGAGGCATTAGGGACTCATCTTTGCTTGAGCACCACCTTTACCCTCAGATAGATGGTCCTACAGAGCAGACCATATAGACACTTGAGGACATGGTTTATGCATGCGTCCTTGATTTTGGCCATACTTGGGAGGACCACCTTCCACTGGTGGAGTTTTCATACAACAATAGCTATCACTCCACCATCAGCATGGCATTGTTTTAGGCCTTGTATGGGTGACCATTTTGATCACCTTTATGCTAGAAAGACATAGGGGAGTCATCAGTTATGGGTCTAGAGATGGTATGAGCTACCACTAAGAAGGTGGAGATCATCCAAGAGTGGATAAAGACTGCACAAAGTTGGTACAAGTCTTATGTTGATAGGAGACGAAGACCCTTGGAGTTCAAGTAGGGAGACCATGTCTTTTTATGGGTCTCACCCTGATGAGGATTCCATAGATTTGGACAGGGCGGCAAGATATCTTTGAGGTTCATCAAACCTTTCCAGATTCTCAACAGAGTTAGCGAGGAGGCATACCTCCTAGATCTTTACCCACATATGCATCAGGTGCATGACATTTCCATGTGTTGTAGCTGAGGAGATATGTGCATGATACATCGCACGTCATTGATTGGGGTGAGTTGGACATTGATGATGGGGCGACTTTTACGGAGTTCTTAGTAGAGATAGAGGATCGATATAAGAAAGTATTTTGTGGATGGTCGATCCCTCTTGTGAGAGTTCAGTGGCAGCATGGGAACCTCCCAAAGGGTACATGGGATAAGGAGTCTCGGATTCATGCTATATACCCTAATTTGTTTTCTTAGCCTTTGTTGTGGATTTCATGGATGTAAATCCCTAATATGGGGAGAATGTAACGACCCAGAAATTCTATATAATTTTTTTTAATTATATTAAAGTATTATGATACTGAAAAAATCAACAGCACTTGATTCCTATTCTCGGAGAGGCCAGAATTGAATTTTGAACATTTTTTAAGGTACATTTAGTAAACGGGTGAGCATGTTTTTATATCTTTTGAACTGATGCTTGGATTGAAAATATTAGGGCACTGTTGAATTATTAGCACCAAGATTCACTTAGGCGAAGCTTAACTTCGATCGGAAAGGGTTGGATGAAAAAGATAATTTTTGGAATTTCGAATAAAATAAATATAATTAATTTTATTCTTTTTTTCACCTTTGAGAAACATTTGTAAAAACCACAGTTTAATGAAAGTCATTAAATGAATAACAATAAATGAATCATTTCTTTGTTTTTGTAACCGCAATGCTCATTTTATTAATTTGTTCATTAATTATAGTTCATTAATGCACCACATTAATGAATAAAATGTGGAGTGGTTTATTTTTATTTAATCAATCCATTGGACAATGGATTGGAAATTATAGGGAAACCTCGGACAAAGCTCCGAAAAATTTCCTCTTAAATGGAGAACTGTGAATGAATGATGATCATTGGAGGAATTGATCTAGGGATTGACGAGCGGCGAAGAACTTCAAATGACAATGAACACAGAATTCCTTCCTTCATTTGAAACAGAATACACCAAAACCAGGTAGGGGTTTAACTGTTTGATATGTAAAATGAATACTTCTTTCCCATTTTTTAATAATATGAAGAATGAGGATCAACCGAACAATTGGTTGATGTGCGATTCATTCTTAATTTCCGGAGGTTGTTTTGGGGTTACACATTGGAATTTTTAGTAATAATATAATGATTATAATTCCACCCCTATGATAAAATGATAACGTGGAGGGTGCAAGACAATCCAAACAAGGCCTAGATCCTCCTTCTCTCTTGGGTTTTGTGCATTTTTCATGGGAGATTGATAAACATGAAAATAAGGAAAATCTAAGGGCATCTCGGTTAAGAAGATGACCAGGGAGGCCTATAGTCATAGACAAGAAGAAAGATGGACCACCAAAGCATCTCTAGTGGCCCGCGGAAGCAGCCGTCGACACGGCACCCCCGGCGTGACGATGGCGGCCAGCCACGGGAAGACGATGGCGCCTGCAGGTGCCGCTGTGGTAAGATCCACGGTCGAACGGCCACGGTGGGTGGAGACGCGGTGTTTTCACACCGTGTAGGAGAGGAGCGGACTACTTGGGTCACTCAATTAGTGCAACAACCAGCTCCAGCTGACCGTTTTGAGATATGGGGCGGTACCGCCAGCTGGGTGAACCAGATGCACCATGTCTGGTCTAGAACAACTAGCCTGTATGGTGTCAAGACCTACTGTTTGAGCCAGACCATTGAGTTGGTCCAGAATTTCACTCTAATGGTTTGGTCAGGCCGGACCCCTACTGGCCCCAGACCGGACTGTCCCTATTTCACTAAAACCAATGTAACTTTTAAATCGAGAGTTCGATGGATGTGATGTTTACAGCGGGATGAACATTGTGATGAGGCGGTCCTTTTGAGATATGTAACATGAGTTTTGGAAGAAGTTTTATTATTGCTGGTTTGGATTAGACTCAAATCCAATTGTGCCCTATTTACCTTTTTTCTTATATCTTACAGACCGGGCGTCCGATTGACATGTCGTCTGTCACTTTGGAACCCTTACGACAAGGCGGTCCTTTCAGTTACATCTTTTTGGAAATTCTTGGAGGTTGAGGTAAGACCAATAGTATGAGGAGAAGAACCTCTGGAACTCAAGCGCACCAAGTTCGTAAATCCTATGTCTGGCTATCAAGTGAAGAGGGACCCTCTGTGGATCGGTATGAGAGTGAACCTCCATGGATCGGAAGTAGTCCTACTTTCCTTGGATCAGCAATAGGGGACCCTCTATGTATTGGAATGAGAGCTACCCTCTGTGGATCGGTAGTAGTGCGACCCTATTTGGATTGGTAGTAGTGTGACCCTCTGTAGATCAGTAGTAGAGTGACCCTTTTTGGATCATCCGTATAGAAACCCTTCATGGATCTACAGTAGAACCTCTCAACAGAATAAAATGGTATACCTCAAGACCAATCATCTTTATTATTATTCTCTATGTTGTATACCTAGTGTGGGCTATCAGTTACATTATGATTTATTATTTACATCATTGTTTGTGGTT
Organism: Viscum album; assembly: GCA_963277665.1. NCBI lineage: Eukaryota > Viridiplantae > Streptophyta > Magnoliopsida > Santalales > Viscaceae > Viscum > Viscum album. The sequence continues at coordinate 1,751,552,482 of OY728126.1, forward strand.
TTTCCTTTGTGGGATTCTTGGAGACCTTCAGGGGTCTCGTCTTCCCTACTGGGTATTGTTATATGCACCCCTCTATGGGCTTCACCCTCTCCTTGTTGTGTCTTGTGAAGATGACAAACAACATGACAGAGACATGGGGAGCCAGGGATAGACAGTGCTCGGAGGTGATTGATAGGAGTGGTGAGAATTAGTGACAATAGAGAGTAAGTATTACCTGCCCTTAAGGTAGGATTATTGATTGATGACCTATGGAGCACTTTTTCCCTTTTTGTTGTACTTTTTTCTATTGGTTTTTTATATTGGCCCTTTTTCACTTTTGGTTCAAAGTTTTACTATCAGTATTTCTACTTGGTAGTTTCCTTTTGTTGTATACCAATTTTGTGTGTGTATAGGTTTAAAGGAAATGCATTCCCTTTTTTGGATATGAATTTCAAGTGTTAGTTGCCAACCCCAGGCGTATGGAAGGCGGGCTTGGGGTAGTCATGACACGGGACCTAGGGGATGGGTCATGAGATAACTAATTAAAAATATTGAAGAAGATATGTTTCGATTATTGAATGGATCATAATGGAGTGTTTGGGTTTATATCATTACTGGTTACAACAGACGAAAACAATGGAAAATCTATATGCACACATCTAGGGAGACTCAAACATGTGACATCCCATTAACAACCAATAAGTATCATAGGAACAGAATAACTACCATATGCCTCATAGGCCGAGTGTGTGGGTTTATATAATTTTATTCTTTGCAATGAATAAATGAGGTTGAATTTAATTTATCAAAATTATTCCTTGTATAATGACCATACCCAGCAGTTCGATATGCACCAAAAAATATACATATGATGCATATTTCATAAGAATGAATTTCCTGCCAACACATCCTTAATAATGATCTTGAGACTATATTGATGCCAATGTACCCTGGTTTCATTTTATGTCACCCGAGGGTCCATCCATATACCACCTCGCTCCAAAATAATCTTCATAAAATGGAATAATGAATTTTAATGTGATAATTAATTGTGTTCCATCACACATCAATGAGATGTAATTCAAGGGTGACATTTGATGACACATGATGTGTCTGGAATTTTCTTCATTCATAAAGGATTGTCTTGCATACTCTATATAAAGGGAGTTCTCTAACTGTTATGGGTGTCAATATTGAGAATATTTTATATGATAGTAATAATAAGTTACATGAATATTTTTCAAAAGGAGCATTATTTACATAGCTTCATTCATTAAATATAACAAAGGAGTTAACACACAACTCGATTCATGCAATTCCTCATGATATGATTGAGAATCCTTCGGTTGATGGATCACTTTGGGATGAATTAAACCTATTTATGTTTTCTTTATGACTATCCTCACACAATATTGCATACAATAATATTATCTAGGTTGATGAAATAGAGTTGTAGGTATGATATATTTTTCTATGTTCTTCGTTTTCAGGCATGTTTTGATTCTATTGAGGGAGGAAAAAATAGTTATATAGGTTTTCTTATACTACATAGGATCCTAATATGATCCTTGAATATCCATCAGCTATAACAAATCCCTCATTCTCAATGAATCAACATGTTTTATCATAGTAAAATGAATAGCATGTTTAATACATCAAGATGGTATTGTATTTTTATTTTATGGTAGTCAAATGAAGGATAATACTAATCTATTAGTAACATTATGTGAATCATTTTACATGACTAAGAGGGAAAATAATAGAAATTTTATTTGTTGATGATATTTTTGCTAGGTGTTATAGAAAGTATAGTAGAATTTTACTCTTTTGGAGGCCTCATTATGTGGAAATGTGATCATAGGATGGGATAATTACAACATTTATTGGTAGCATGACTAAATAGATTGTGGAAAATTCTTGTATCATTTTTTCAAAGTGACTCATGCATAATTATTGTGCATTGGTATGAAAAATTCCATATAGAATGTATCCCAGTATGGACTTCTCTCGGATAGAGTGCATGTTCACTATTATGGACAAACTAAGGGAGGAACTAAAATACTTTATTACCACATCATTTTAGAGGTTTAAGATTCCACATCACATAATAGATTTACCCTAGTTCCTCCCTATAGTCCTTTATCTTGCATTAACCCATGTAGGCTTCACCTCCTCTACAACTCATAGTTGTACTCCCTTTGAGGTTGGTTATGTTCCATGTGTTTATTGGCTGCTCAAGTCAGCTAGCATAGGGTAGGCCCAATTTTTAGAGAAATAAAATAATCAGTTATTTGTTTTAAAAATTATTATAGTTTATAAATTATATATAAATTATATGTTTTAATATTAATTAAATTTGTTTTTTGGCCAATATTTACATGTGAATTTCTAATCTTGTTTCTCTTTTTTTAGGTAACATGATTTTTAATTTTTTTCTATTAATTTAATAATTCTTATAAAATATTAATAATGTGTATGTTTTATTTATATGATAAGAAATTTCTTGGAGATAAATCATTTCAATACCCTCTTAGTATAACTCTATAAGAAATAGTTTTGAATCTACCTTGTCTTCAGTTTTTTTAGAGTTACAATCATGAGATTAGTTATTGAATGTAGCTTTTTCATGTTAGGAATTGAAGATATTAAGAATTAAAATATCTCTTTTGTAATGTATCCCCAATGCGAGGCAATTGTGGTCAGACTACCTACAATCCTTGGGTATTATTCCTTGTTATAGAAAGATGATGGGGTGGATTTATATTGATTTTGGATTACTAATGTGGAAAATTTTAATCCTACAAAATTATGTCCCATTAAATGTAATACTTCATACTCTTTATGCATAAGATTAATTAAAATACGTATTAGTATACATGTCTTCTATTTTTTGTCCAAAAAATATATTGTGGGTTATTTAAATAGTTACACATTACTATTGATTGAATACATTAATTTAGTGGATGAAATATGTATTACCAAAATAAAGTTTTAGAATCATGCATACAAATATGAATAAAACATGAGAAGATTAAAAAATACATGAGATTTAATATTTATTAATTTAATAAATATATTATGTATATTAGGTTTATGAAACATTTAAATGGAAATCCCCTCAAATACAATCAATAAAATTCCTTTCAAAGTATTACTTGTCATAACCATGGTCATACAATCAGGAAGGTTATTCCAAAATGGATTCCCATGGATTATTTTTAAAGTATAAATTGATAAGTTACATTGTAAAATCTTTGAGTAGGAAATATCAAATCTAAGTGCCCCTAGATTATCCTTTTTTATCATATTATTGGAAATTCTTTTGAGTTGCAATTATTTGGGAAACCACTGAGAATCATACTAGTGGAATAAAATTGGGAATATCATTATGATAGATTGGTTAAATTGTTACCTAATCCACTATCTATTAATCAAACTATTTTTGATTAGGATAGATACTATAGAAAAATTAATGGCTTATTTACAGGATACCCAGTTTAATTCATGAAAAAATATGGGTATCAGATCACTGAATAGATATAATAAATGGGGTATTCATTTTAGTTGGAGAATATTACTTTAAAATTATGTTATTAAATTATATTAAACATGTTACTCACTCATTGATATGTCTTTTTTTAGATAATGGAATATTATATAATAATTATATTGAGATAACATATCATTATGAATTATAAAGATTTTATATATTGGTGTCTAATGATGATAAGCCTTCTCATAGTAAAGATTTATGAACATCTGAATTTGAATTTTATACAGTTCAATTTCAATAACTTTAACTCTTGGGTATTAGATACTATTTTTGCAGGATGTATTTTTTTTATAAACATATACTCTAGGATTTAAAGTAATTGAAAAATGGTGAGGTAGAAATTTGTAAATGGAGTAAGGGTTTTTTGATTAGAAGTTTGAATATATTTTATTTTTTAAAGATGATTAATATTTTATTTCTAGAACTATTTGTAAGTTACCACCATAAAAAGGAATTTCATTTTTGTGTCATGTTTGTATAATAATGGATTATCAATATTTTTGAAAATAAAAGATATTATATATATGAGAATAATTTTTATATGGAATTGGGAATAAAATTAAGGGTTTATACATTGTAGATATGGATAATCATATTTATAACATTTAAAATATGATATTAATGGTAAATTCTAATCCCATCCACCATTATCATATATTTTTCTTGAACATATGAATCAAAAATAAATCAAAAAACATCAAAAAAAATTGGATTATTTGAACCTTTATATTTTTAATCATTTATATATTATGAATTATATTTATTAAGAAATATGACCAAAGAAACTACAAGTATAAAATGTGAAATGTCTAATATACTATTAGAAATTCTAAAAAGTGATATATATTGAACAATTATTACTCAAAAATGTGGTGTATTTAGGTATATTGTTAAAATTATTGATGAAATTAGTCAGTATAGTTCTTTGTATCTAATTAAAACCAAGTACAAAACATTAGAAATGTTTGAGGAGTTTTAAAACAAATTAGTAAATTATGTTTTTAAAAGGTTTTAAGATCATTTGATCAGATCGGATGATGAATATATGATATTGGATTTCATTTATCATATATGGGATTAGAGAATTGTTTTATAATTCCATTCCCTAATAAAAACAAAATATAATGGTGTGTCATATTGGATAAATTATAATATATTGGATATGTTTCATTCAATGATGACTCAATGTGACCTTTCATTTACATTTTTGGGTTATTATGTAGGGACTTAATCCTTTTTACTAATCTTTGCTCAATCAAAATTAGTAATAAAGACACCATATGAGATATAGACAAGTAATCATCCTGAATTTTATTTTATTTGAATTTGGATTTCTTAAGAATATGAATGACATTTTATCTCTAATAAACTTAACCATAAATCACAAAATGAAATTTTGTTTGTTATCACATTGATACTATAGGATATTATTTTTTTTAATAATATAGAACATAATGTGTTTATGGCCCTATGTGTAGTTTTCATTCAAAAGGAACACATGAGTATCATAATGAGTCTGAGGAGTGTTGAACACTATGAAGTGCAAGACATACAAATTGGGAGTGTTCTTGAGGTGGAGGTTGATCTAGTTATACAAAGAGTAATGCAAGAAAAATAAAATAAAGTAACAATATAATTTAAAGAGTCTATTAGTATTCATTTAGAGGTCATTTGTAACACACAAAATTAAATTATATGATCTATGCTTTTCATTATAAATAAATAATAGAAAAATACACATAACATTATTCATAAGTATTATTAGAAACTAAATTAAAAAAATTATAATTATAATTTGATGAAATGAGTTTCATTATTGAATTCACCAAGTCTAAATTATAGTATGAAAAGTTTATGATAAGTTTCATAAATAGTTGATTTTTTGTTGAATAATAAAAAATACCAATTTTATCAAAAGACTACTTTATGAATTTATAATTGTATAAGTATAATATAAAATTTAATTTTTTTAAAAAAAAATATTTATTTAATAATTAATATAAGTCATATAAAAATAAAACTTTTAACAAAGAAATATATTAATTACAATTTGGAAATACAAGAAATGTTTTTGTTGAAATAAAAATTATTTTTAGTAATTCACTATTAATTATGTATTTCAATGATTCCATTTTTTGTTTCATTTTGATGAGGAAAATTATTGATTTTATTGAAAAAAATATAATTACTTTTATTATAATAAAAAAATATAATTGACTTTACCATAAAATATTTATATTCTTAAATAAAACATTTTTTATAAATAATTTTCTTTGTATTTTATAATCATATGATAAATATAATTTTTATCAATTCAAAAAAAATTATTCTATATAATGACTTCCATATTTTGAATAAGAATAATTAATATTAGAAAATTTGGTAAAAATATTTTTTAGCATCATTTATAGTAAAAAATAGAAATTTTTTGTCATAGATAATGTCAAAAGGGTTTATCCGGGGTTAAACTAGAAGATAAGAGAAACAATTTCACAAAACAAAACATTTATACATCTTATTTTTAAAATATATTTTAACATTATATGATCTTAACATATATATAATGTCCAATTTGTACAATTTTAACAATTAAATGACTTTGTATTATTTAAATATTCTAAGACATTTTATGTGTATCCCTCCCCTCATATAGAAAGGGAATGTATTCTCTACACATATTCACAAACATTCAATCATATATATCAGTAAAAATCTAGATAAAAGCTTATTATAATATTTCCCTTGTTTATTGTGTTTTTTGGTCCTATTACCATCTTAATAAGTCTTATGGTGTAATCTAGAGGTTGTTTCTCAAACAAGAGGTAATTTTACATCTATATTTGTTCAAATATTATATCTTATTATATTTATTATGAATTTATTTTATACATCTCAAAATAATAAATATAGTATCAAAAATATAATAATATTTTATAGTCATTGTTGTAGAAGAATTTCCAAAATGATTTCCATGAAATATGGAATAAGTGTATCACTCATTTATATTTGTGGACTACCACCTCTATATAAAGTTATCATTAATTTTACATCACTAAATCACAATGATTGATATAATTATGGATTTAATAAATATATCTGATATTTATGATTCATATATTATATTTTAATATAAGAAAATTATATATCTTTATTTTCGGTATTTTTATTACCAAATGAATAAATTCTTTATGAATTTGTAAGGACTAATGGATTTATGAATTGTGAAATTAATTTATTTTATATATGAATTTGATAGATGGTTATATATATAATGAATATATATGATATTTATATCCTAATTAACATTATGAAGATGATTTATGCATGATCATGATGTATGTTCCATAATTTTTCAATCGTTCCATATAGAAAAAATGAAACAGTCAACACCCAAAATAATGATAATAACGAAATATTGATGATTAATAGATGATGATATATTATAAGAAAAATATATGGTATTATAGTTATGAATAAAATTATTTTATATAATTATAATAATTTTAAATTTATGATGCTGGAAGGTAAAATAAATTATAAAGTAAATTGGACAAAAGTTAAGGGTTTTATGTTCAAACTCATCTTTTACTTGAGATTGTTTATGCTTAATATTTCAATGATTAAATTATATGATCTATCCCTCAAAAAATTTATGTCACTCATTAATGGATAGTAATTTCTTGAAATTAAATAATTTTCATTCATTATCCTCTCTCTGAATACCAAAAAGTATTACATAGTTTTTTGAATGAAAAAACAATGTTTTTTCATGTGGTCTTGTATCATTTTTTTCCCTGTCCATATTTTATTTGAAGGTTTATTTATTTTCTTTATTAAATGATTGATTAGATTAATTTTTTCCCATTTTTCAATTTCTATAAAATTGTGTCAAATTAATATTCTAGTATTTTTTTAGAATAAGGTATTTTTTTTAAAAGTGTATATGAAATCAATGTTTTAATTTTTACCACAAAATGAGATCTTCCTATTTTTAGTAATATTATTTGAATTTAATATTACATTAAATTTTTCTGTTTTGTTTTCAAGGGAAATATTTTCCCTAATATTTTTGAAGTTTTTTTATTTTAAATATTTTATTTTTAAATGAAAATGATTTTTTAATCAATAAATATAATAGTAATATTTTTAAAATATTTTTTTCAATGAGTCCCATACATTTTTATATATGTAATCTAATGATACCATCCCCCACATTAAATCAAATAGATTATGATCATGTTTCTCTAGTGAATGATTGGGGGATATACTAACATGTCATATTATTGTTTATAATGAAAATGAATATAGTAATTATGTAATGAATTTGTATTCATTTCATTATGATTAATGAATAAAACTTTGTTTGTGGTGGGGTGTCTTGTTATAGAACCTGTATACATTAGTAGGTCTCATAAGACAAACTAGTTTGGGTATTTTGGTGTACTCCTTACATTTTTATGTAACATTTATTAGTAAAGAGGCCTTAATAGTAAGATTATGATGTCCATCATTATTCATTTTATCCTTATGGAACTAGCAACTATAATATATGTGATTATTTATGTTATTATTTCACACATGGATATATTCACACTTTGCTATATAAATTTTTTGAAATATATTATTATTGTTTATCTATACCATATTTTGAATTCCTTATTTATTCTGTGATAAATTATGTTTTATAGTTTACCTTACTAAGCATCTGATCTCATAAATTATTATGTTTTCTTCTCCTTGGATAGAGTGAATATATATAGTATTAATTTCAGTGATATAGTAGAATAAATAATAAATTTATCACTATAAATTTATGTTTTATTCTATGTTTTCATATGTCATGTGTGAATAATTTATATTTCTAGTCTCCCAATATTGTTAACTATTAATCCTTCAAGAATTTATCTCATATATCGTGTGCCAACATAGTTAAATAACCATTAAATCCTAGTCAATAGAATTGGGCTTTAATAGTTGGAATCAGAGTATTTTATGTATAATCCTTTGGAATTAGATTTATAAAAAAATTATTCTTAAAATATAAACCTACGACAGCTTCTATGTATAAGTATAAGTTTGATAATATCATGATGTTTTGGTATAGTAGATATTGAATGTTTCCTTGAAATTATATCCCTATCAGGATACTAAAAGTGGTTATAGTTGTTTCATTGAATCACCTATGGGTAAACACCATGAATCTTCATGGTTTTATATAAACATGTTCTCCACTCAGTGTGTGATGAGTGAGACTATGACCGTACACTTGGATAAACACTATAAGGTATTTCCTTTGGTTGATTCACATGGTCTTTATGATAAAATATGAAATATTTTATATTTTTTATGATTTAAAGACATTTCATATCATATTAAACTTATGATTATGATATTATATATGCCTAAATTTTCAATTTATTTTAATCATTAAATCATATATAGAGTTATATGTTGTGCTTTATAATTCATAATTTTATAAGTTTATTCAATATATTACATTATTTAGAAATGAAACAAAGTGGATGAAATTTAATATGAATTAACTCACATAATCTATGTTTGGAATTACCACCTAAGTAATAAAAGGAATTTATCTAATGATCTTGAGCATGAGCTAGACTAATCATACCTATTTTAAGGCAACTGAGTTAGGTTATGACCAATAACATTTCTCTTATGAAGTAGCCTATTAATACCCAGTGTGGTGTAATAATGTTGGAACAGATATTAAAAAAAAGTCCATCATTTAATTAGACTAATAATCCATTAGTAGATGAGCCCTTGATCAAGTCCCTATAGAATTTATTTATCTCCTTGAGATGTATTGAAAGAGGTAAAGTTATCATTATATTTTTATCATCATATGGGATACGTGGATTAATGGTGATCATTGATCATAAATGATAATGATTTAAAAGAAATAAATATCCTGTATTTAATGGAATTCAAGGACATATTCTTTGAAAAATAATGTAACCATGAGAAATGACTTACTATGGAGAGAAAATTCTTTAATCTACAGAAATATGAAGTATAAAATGTTTCCATATGTGAACCTAACATTACAGGTTATCGAATCGTACTGAAAATTATTTATGTTATATAATAAGTAAGAATGATAGCTTTATTAATAGGTTAAATCTAGTAATTCTAAAGAATTTAGTCTCTTATATGTTTTGATTATATGATTATTTAATATGATTTCAAACAATATTGAACGAGAATTATCAATGTATTATAATTTTGTGAGAAATCATGAAAATAAGTTGGTGGATGATCACATTGAAGAATAAAATACAACAGAAATTAAAAAAAGGATAGGTGTAATTTTCAACTTTTAATAAATGTAAAATGAAACACCGTTAACATGATTTGTGATAATGAGATTTAGCTTCATGTTTGGTGAAAATTTCCATCAGACTCATGATTTTAATGGTAAGAATGAATCCACCAATCACTAAGAATTAACTTTAAGGACATGTATAACTATTCAAACTAATTCCCCAAGAATCAATGGTATTTTCCTCAGAAAAAGAAAAGGAAGTGAGTCCAATATTATAAAATCACTTAAAATGGATAATGTTTCTAAATATGTGGTGTTTGGTACATTTATTGTAACCAAAATTTTATATAATTATTTATTTGATTATGGGTCATCATACTCTTTTATATCTTCCATGTTTTCGAACAATATTAGATATTTACCTATAAATATGAATGTGTTTTCTCAATAATAATTCATAGTATAAGTATTATTACAACTAGGATATGTCTTTAAGCTCCCATTTTGACACATATACATGCGATATTTGAAAACAATATTTTTATACATATTGAAAACATTAATATAATCCATTGTATGTAATGGATTAAAAATTATAATGTGAAAACTTATTATTGAGAGAATGATATTTTGATTTTTGATAGAGATATAGAATATATTTTCTTCAAATGGAAAGTGCACATCTATTATCTTTCCTAAATAAAATTCTTGGATTCGTAATGAATGAAAAAACCCATTAATGGGAAATGTGTCCATATAATTAATGAAAAACATATTGTTTGGGGATAAATTGTTCTATTTTTGAAGGAACTACCTTGACACCCAACTGGGTGTTAGGATTATTTTTCCCTTGATCTCATCTATGATGCAAAACCTTTATATAAAAATCCATATTTGATAGACATATTAGATTTAGTGGAACTAAATGAATAACTAAAAGAGTTGTGTGATAATGGACTTATATTCTCTAGTGTTTAACCATAGGTATTCCCTATAATTTTTGTTATGAATAAATATGTTTCAATGAGGTTTTTCATTGACTACATGGAAATCAATTATATTAATATAAATAACAAGTATCATCTACCCCGTATTGATGAATTATTTGACATAATTCAAGGATATCAATATTTTTTAATGATTTGACTTCATTATAGGTATCATAAACTACAATTAAAGAAGTAGTATATTCTAAATATGATATTTTGTATAAGGTATTTAAATTATGAATTTACATTAATTCCCTTTTTATTAGATAATTCACCCTTTATTTTTATATATCTGATGAACAGATTATTCAATTTTTATATCAATAATTTTTAAGTGGTATTTATTTAAGATATTGTGGTATATAATAAAATTCTTGATGAGAATATGAATCATTTTTGAATCATTTTTAATAATCATATAGAAATGGATTTATATGGAAAATTTAGAAAATGTGAATTATGGATTCAGAATGATTCTTTTCATGGACATTCTTTTTAATAGATGGAATATCTATTATTCCTTGAATAAAAAAGACAGTGATGGAATTTCTAATAACAACTAATATAATCAAGGTACATAGTTTCCTTATATTAATAGGTTACAATTTTTAAATAATTGAAAAAATGACTTTATTAGATAATGTTTTAACAATGTCAACATGTAAGGGGGTTATATTCATATAGTTTTAAGAGTGTAAAGATGATTTTGAAGAATTTAAGAGGATATTGGTAAATTCAATTATATTGAATTTACCATCGGGGAGTGGTGTATTTTTTTTATAAATAGTTATTCATAAAATAAGGTACTTAGATGTGTCCAAAAGAACAATAATATAGTTTTTACACAAGAATCAAGGAAGTTAATAAATCTTGGAAAGAATTATCCTACCTATGATTTTGAGTTGGAATATATAATATATTCATCAAAGACCTGGATAAATCACATTTATATTGATATATGTGTAATATAAATGTATCACAATAGTTTAAAATAAATATTTTCAATTAAAGAGATCAACATGAGGTAATGGAGATGGTTAGAACTACCCAAGGATTATGATTTCTCATTAAACTACCATGTTATAAACCAAAATAAGATGGATGAAACATTGAGTAGAAAATATCATGTATTTTCAACTAAAATGAGGATCAATAAAGATCCTATATTCATTTATGTAGTAAATTTTTATGTGAAAATCATTAAGGAAGTGGAAACATAACAACTATTCTAAATAATAAACAAACAACCTTTACTATAGAAAAAATATTTCCCACCTTATGAGAAGAATATTAAAAATATAATCAGTGTTGTGAAAGATGGTAAGTTGGATTGATTCATATAAAAAGATGGTATATTGAAATTATTAAATCTTCTATGAGTTTAATCTATTCTTGATTTGATAAGAGTATGATTACATGAAGATCATAGATCAAATTATCTTACATAACATATTAAGATGAAATTATTTAGGATTTGGATGAAATATTTTGGTGGGATAATATACAAGATGATATTATGAACTATATATCAAAATTATTTTATTTTTTAATAGGTAAATCCTAAGAGAAAACATCATTGTAAAATAACAAACCCTCTATTAATATTTATGTGTGAAGGGGAAGATATTACAATGTACTTTTCCATATATTTCTAAAGACTTCGTTAAATGATGATTACATATGGGTTATTATTGAACACATTACTAAGTCCACACATTTCCTTTATATAATTAAAAATATACCTCTTGAATTCCTCATGAATATATATATAAGTAATATTTATCACTTTAGGGTGAAACTATTTCAATTTTATATAATCATGATCATAAGTTTAAATATAAATTATTGAAGAGTATTTAGAAGTATCTTGAAACAAAGCTATATTTTATCACCTCCTATAATCTTAAAACTGATGGGATGTCAGAGAAGAGTACTTATATGTTAAATGATATTTTTAGGTCATGATAAATTGTCTTCTAAAGTATTATGGATTTATGTTTACCATTGGTGAAATTTTCATATAATAATATCATTCATTCAAGAAATAAAATGACACCATAAAGACAATTTTATATGAATAGGTGTTGTACTATAACTTATTGGGAAAAAATTGTGATAGGAAGCTATTAGGGCCAAATCCTGCATATGATACAATAGTGAAAGTGATGAATACTAATAATTAATTAAAGATATTTGAAAGTAAAAAAACATATATTGATAACCAAGGGATGTGTTTGTAATTTCAATTGGGAGATTAATATTTCTTAAATTTATCTCAATATAAGGGTGTTTTATGGTTCAAAAAAAAGGGAAACTAAGTAATATGTGTATTGAGTCATTTTTTCTGGAATGAAATAGGGCTCTTGATTACCATTTGGAAATTCCACGTAGCCTCTATAAAGCTCATGATATGTTCTATAACTTATTATTTAGCATGTACATACTAGAACCAATTCATGTGGTCTCTGCTGATGAAATATATATGGAACCTAATTTATTATTTTGTGAAGAGACTATATTGATTCCTGAAAATAGAGATCAAGTGATATACAATCATAAAACTCGACTGGTGAAGGTACTTTGGAAATTTAAATAAATCAAATAGATAGTAGGGGGACATGAATATGTTACGATGAGTAACTAACCACATATGTTCATGTAGTGATATTATAGTAATTTCAATTATAAGATTTTTGAATAGTGAAGAATATAACATTTAATTTTCTATAATGTTATGTAATATTTTCTCTCTAAAGAAATAATATAATAATGAACATAGATTTATTTAAGAATGTTACTAGAATATAAATTATCAATTGTAGTAATATAATTTGAGGAAATTAATTTTATTTTTGAGTTCATAATGTTAAAATAATCATAGGATAAATTTTTTATATTTTTTAGAAATAGTTTTTATTTTGGAGAATGATAAAAAATAATAATGTTACAAAACAAAATGCCACTTTTATGAAAATATAATAAAATAAGAATAATAATAATTTTTATGAATAAATTTATATAAAACAAATATTGATATATTTGGTGGTATATTTGATACAAAAAATTAATTTTGAACTTGTAAATATATTCCTAGCATTTTGAAAAGATAAGTTATGATTTTGTTGAAATAAAAACTACTTTTGATTCATATCTTTAAATATTTTTTTAAGGATCATTTTAGTGTTATTTTGTATTAAAATAAAAATAATACTCTTTTTATTCATCATAATATTACTAATTTCATTAGAATTAGTATTTCACTATATTTTTATATAAATTTATTTCAATGATTGAATTTATTTCTTCAAATAAAGTTTTTATTGTATTTTATGAACATATGATAAAACAAAATTTTCAAAATTTGGGAAATTTAATATTTTAAAATATATTAAATTGTTCTAATTATAATGATTAATATCATAAAACATGCTAAACATAATCTTTTATAATAATTAATAGTTTAAACATTTGAAATTTGTAACCATTATTTAGGTTAAAAGGGTTTAACTTAGGTTTAAACATGGAGATGAGAGTAAAAATTTCAATAAAAATTTTCAAAATAATATTTTATGAATATATTTTGAAATTAATTTATCATAAATTATATTTTACTGATATTTTGTGCCAATTTCACTAGAAAATGACTTTATTTTATTTAAATTTTTTAATAATTTCATTTTTGTCCCTTCCTTCACTTATAAAATGGTTTCTATTTTATGCCATTATTTAAAATCATTTTTACATATTTTTCACCCAATAGCTATCCAAAAACCTTCTAATATTACATTACTTTATTCTGTAGATTTGGTTCTTAACCTAATAATATCCAATGTTTGAATAAGCTATAAGAGAAAAGATGACACTCAAAGAAGAGGAAATAATCTTAGCCCACTATTTCAAATTTTATTTCTTCTTCTACTTCCCCTATATTTTTTCTATCCATATTAACATAAAGAATCCATTATCATTGATATAATTATATGTTATAATGATTATTTTATAACCATTTTTTATTCAGCCTCATTTTTTTAAGATTATAATCAGTAATAGTTATTTTATCCTTTTTTTAAATTACTTTAGTTATATTGTTTAGAAATATTAAAAGGATTTTTCTACAAAAAAATACATATAGGGAATAATATTTTACTAATTCATTGACCCTTTCTTCTGGGTAGTATCAGATTCATGGTATAAGACTACTAGTCAGTCGGTAGGACAAAAAAACAACCTATAGAACTATCAATCACAATAGCTAGTCTATAGAGCTCACCGTCTACCTGATGGAGTCTAGACAGAACCATTGAGTTATGGAAATTACACTAGTTAGTTGGTGAAACTAAGAGTATAGTCATTGGATTCATTTTATAATAGTAAAAAGTCCTTAATTTCTACGTCTAAAAGATATGATTTGGCTCATTACAATCTTGACTCAGCCCAAGGATCCTATACCACCTATGAATTCTATAGATAAACATTAATGGAGGATTGTATCTCATATATGACCTATAAAACAACTAATTTAAATTAATTTATTCACAATAGTTCCATGAAGACCTTTGTTAAGATATTTCCACGAATAATTCCATTCTCTGAAAGAATCCAAGATTTTAGTTCTACTATCCTATTTATATTACCACTCTTCTTTAAGAGTTTTTATTTTGATTCCTTATTTTAATTCTTAATATATAATCTCCTAACATATCTCTCTACCCTTCATTAATATTTAAAAAAACATTTTGAGAGTTTTTTGTTCCTTGTAATGGATTTTTAAAAAACCAATATCATTTTTATATTATTCTTTAGGTTCTCACCACCATTAATGTGAGGGTTCACAGTTCTTTGTTTTCATTAAAGGAAAGAGTATTCTTTCATTCTGGGTTTCCATTAGTACTAATTTATTTATTTCATACTATTGGTTTATTGGTATTTTTAATACCAAGGTACTAATATAACACTATCTATCCATCTTGGGTGTAGGAGACATTAGGGATAATTTTTTATCTATTTCCATACTCCACTGTGAATGTGTTCCCTCTTAATTTCCAAAATTTATTTTCTGATATGCATCAAGATTTAGTTTATTGTCATCTCACATTAATATGATTATTTTCACTTGAATTTATTTCTTTAAAGATGACTAATTTTATTTTATATAATAATCTTTAAAAAATAATTAATTTAAATTTACACTCTCTCCTTCCATTTTTCTTTAAACTATATTTTTAATAAAAGGGTGAATCGTGAATTGAAATTATTTTTTAATTATTTGTAAATTGTTTAAATATGAATTATTTAAAAAAAATAATGGATTATTCAAGAAATGATTTTTAATTCCATATTTTTCTAAATCTCATACTGATCAAGAAGGGAGATATTTGGTCTATAGACATTATTTTTATGGTTCTAAATACAATTATTAGAACACTTTTATGTCAACCATTCATAGATCAAATGGTTATCCCATATGGAAAATTTTCAATCATAATTATATTCCATCAAGTGAAATATAATAAAAATTTTCCCCCAATGGTATTTTTTTCATTTGAATTAGATGGTAATGTTTTGAATTCATTTCATTGTAGATGAGACTAAAACTAATTAATTCATAAATATAATGAAAAAACTACTCATGAAATCTATAAAAATATAAATTCTACACATGAAGAAAAAAATAAAGTTATTTATTTAAGAATTTTTTATATATATGAATTTTTTTTATGTGTTTTAGTGTCCATCATAATGAATCTAATACGAAGATGGTTATATGTTATACTAAAAGTTTCAATGGAAGAGATTTTTCCCTGATGCTCTTACTACAACATCTATTGTGAAGAAAATCCAATGCAGTTTTATTAGTTCTTGTAAAACCAATGTGAACAAAATATAAAAATTGAATTACATAAATAAAAACTAATTTGATGGAATCATTGGATCTATAATGATATATGACTTCACAATGAATTGATAATCCAAGAAGGAATACAAATAACTAAATGGAAAAAAGATGATTAATTTCAACGTAATTAAAGAATTATATTATTATAGTGATGAAATTTATTATCTATCAAAAGAGATAAAAAAATTATTCAATATAATTAAATCCTACTGATGTACCAAAAATGTGGATTATCAAAGTAAACAGTAAGAAACATGCTTCATGTGAAAAATACGATACACATAAATTTGAAATACCCATTGATCAAAACAGAAAAACACATAGTTGAAGAATAAAATAAAGAGAACCATTAAGTTTTCAATATGGAGTGAAAATAATTATTCTTTGTCCTCTAGTTATTCATGCAACGTAATAGCCAAGTGTCTCATGGATAAAATCATGTTTGGTATAAATGTAAACTATAAATCATCTCCTTTTTCAACATAAACTAATTATTTTTCTTATTATTCTTTAAATAATCTATGATATTAAGATCTATAGTATTCATTTTATGAACATGATTATGGATTTTTAAACTAAATTCAATTGTTAAATAACACAAAAAGATTTATATTCATAAAAATAATGAAAGGATTAACTCTTAGTTAAAAAGAATAATTATCAGCACAAATAAATGATCAACCAAATGTGTATGGGTTATAATTTACTATATAATATCTCAAATAATATCTCATGATATTCAACTAAGTATAAAAAAAATATAAATAAAATATTAGTTTATAACACCAGGAAAATATTAATTTTATAATATTTTATTTGGAGGAGTTTCTCAAAAAAAATTAGTTTTTTTCTCAAATACGAGCATATAATTTATGAATAAAATTAAACTTTTTCTTGATATATTTATCCTAAAAAAAGTATCAGTATTTCATACCATATATCATTTGAAAAAAAACATATTATAATCAAATTAGATTACAAAAATCCCTCTTACATAAAATTAGTTGACCCAAAATATGGTTTCCAAAAGCATAATTTCATAATATTATATAAATTATTCCCAAAAAGTAAATCCAAAAAGTAATGTAAAACATAGTAATTTTATTCTCTCAACATATGTTTTGTGATCAATAAAAATTAAATTAGTTTGAAAAATTAGACAGAGGATATGATAATTTTTTTGAAGATTCACGATGTAAAATCATTTGTATAGGTACAATCATATTTCTAAATTGTACAATAATAAATTAGTTTTATTCATTAATATTTTAAAATAAAAATTTCATAGAATTATACAAATTGTTTATAATGTTTTTAAAATATATTTAAATAAATTTTATTATAAATTTTTTAACTCACAAGAAAAACATTTTTTAGCAGTTTTCAATTTCAATGTTTTTTATTATATATTTAAAATATATATCTTATTAAAATTTTAATGACTGAGGATTCAAGATCATGATTATTCTCATTAACATAGATTCCTTAGTCACCATATCTTAAACACACATACACACGCACACACACACATAGAAACACAATTTTTTAGGTCAGCCATAATTATCAAGTATGAGAATTTCCAAAATATAATTTCAATGATAATGGTGTTTGTGAACCTTTCCAACTGGGTAAGAAACAGAAAACATCACTTAAACCCAAAAAAGAAGAATAGACCACAAAATACCTGGAACCTTTTCACCTTGATATTTTTTATTACCTCAATATTGAAGTATCAAAATAAAATCATATTTATTTTTTATTGTTGATGATAATAACATATTCACTTGGGTGTTTTTCTTAAAACACAAAAAAAATCTTATAAATTTTTCAAATGATTTACCAAGATCATAAAAAATTATAAATATAACAAAATATTATCCACTATAAGTGATAATGTGGGAGTTTTTTGAAAAATATTTTGATTAATGTTGTTCTTTATAAGGATATGAGCAGTCATTTTACATACGTTGAACAACTCAAGAAAATGAAGTTGTCAAAAGACTAAATCAAACAATTTATGAAATATCAAGGGACCTCTTAAAAATTATCATAATACCATAATTATTATAGGATGATTCATTAAATATTAATTTTTGTATCATAAAATATGTTCTCATAAGAGTCGTCCCCAAAAAAATAACTTACTAAATTAAAAAAAATATTCTAAAAATTCTATTTTTATAAGTATTTGGATGTAAATGTTATATACATACCACTAAAAAACTGGGAAAATTTCATCCAAATTAGGTCAAAAAAACTTTATTGGGTACTCAAACTCCAGAAAATACAACATATTGTTAAATAAATGATCCAAAATTATTAAACAATCCGTTCAAATAAAATTCAATGAAAACATTTCTAAATAAAAATATCATTCAAAGATATTTTTGATAACATTGAAATATTTTAATTAAATGATACACTATTTTCTAAAGATCCTATAAAGGATGAAATTCCATCTACACATTTATATGAATCATTAAAAAATTCATAGACCATCCCCTTAACAATATTTTCATTGATCTGACTATTGGTACTCATAAGAGATGTTATTTCATAAATATATTTGATCATCATCAATTAATTTATTTTCAATATCCTCATAATCATTATAATTATATTAGCTATTAAATTTGGGTTTATTTCAATACAAGATGAGATTAATTAGTTTCAATAAAATAATGTTTAGAAATTGGTTGAAATAGCTGATGATCGTTCTATTATTGGTACGAAATTTATTTTTAGAAATACATTATATAAAAAAGGGTGAAATAAATAATAACAAACCTATACACATAGAAAATGGATATAATCAAGAAGAAGGAACTGATATTGGTAAATTCTTCACATCTATTTCTTATATAGAGAACATTATAAATATTTTGGAATTCACCACTGATATAAACATCAAACAATTACAAATATTTCTTAATTATTATTTTTTAAATTGTTTTATTTCTAAATTTTTTTGTGGGACAACCAATCTGGTTTTAAAATTAAATATTTTGAAATTCTATTTTTATGTTAAATAAATCACTATATTGTTCAAAATAAGACCCTCAGTATTCATATTAATGTTTAACAAATTTATTTGTAAAATGAATTTAAAATGGGATAATATGATTTGATATTTTTTTCACAAAAATATTGATCATTACATTTTATTTATTCATATTTATATCTATTAAAAGTTTTTTCATAAAAATTGATTATATTTTTAATTATATTTAAAATAAAATGAGAAAAAATAGAAATTAATTTTATAGGTGAGTTAAAATTTATTATTTTCTTTCGAATCTCTCTAGATTAGGATATCACTTTTCTATGAAAAAAAATATAGTAATAAACTAATATAGAATTTGAAAATGGATCAAGATAAAAAAATTAGTACACATATAACTAATTCATATTAGCGAATGATTGATGAATCTTCTAATCATGTTAAAAAAAATGTTTTATAGAAAGGTGATTGGGATTTTTTTTACCTTACTTCTTCTCATTCTAAAATTTTTTTTAGGGTTTGTATTCCCTAATTTTTAAGACAATACTTAATGATATAATTTAAAATATCCAAAAAAGAATTTTTATTTTTTAAAATCATCTAAAAAAGTGTTCATTTTATCATAATGGACCATATTTTAATCATTAATGTTTTTCTATAACTGTTTTTTGGGGATGCCAACTATATAGGAAAAGTAAAAGTGGGATATGTCACTTTATTTGATATTATATGTTAAAAAAAACTCTCTAAAATTTTATGAAAAAATTTAATCATATTATAATTAAATGAGATAGTATCAGTCTCATATAAATCTCTAGAAATCATGCTCACCCTCTACACAATAATCACATTGATATTCAACACCAATTTTTGAGAGACCATGTTTTAAAGGGAGAATCCTGTTGAAATATATTAGTAAAAAAGTTCAATTAGTTGTTATCTTTACAAAGTTATTTCTTTAAAATGATTTAATCTTATTAAAGAGTAGTTATGAATGGAAGGGAAATAATTATTTTTCATATCAGATATTTTCTATGTTCTCTCTTTTAAAATCATGATTGGTTTTGAAAATATTTTATTTTATTTAAATTTCTTCTTAAAATATTTCGACATAATTTTCTTATGATCCCTTTGAAAATCTTATTCTCATTTTTTATCTAATATATCTAAATATTATAGTATTTAAGTCATTTTTAGGGGATAAAAGTATAATTTATATAGGTGAAAAGTATACTTTAAATGAAAATCAATAATTAGTTTTTGATTCAAATAGAGTAAAAAATCATCATCATAGGAAGAGTCATAACACATATAACATTGGGGTATATCTCATAAAAAATAAATGGATTCAATGAAATAAAATAATCTTTATTCAGGGGGAATATATACAATCATGTAAATGGTATTTAAAAATATTTTATATTACTCTTTATTATTCACCTCAATTTTTTCATTTACTTTTTTTTACATGTAAATGGGTGTTTGTGATCTTAAAAATGTGGGAGATTATTGGACCTCTTTTTTATCATAATCACTAGAAGTTTTTGTCAAAAATAAAATTTATTTTATTTTAGTAATGTTGTCTAAAAATATTTTGTTATAATTTTTGTTCAAATTAAGGAATAAATGAGATTACAGTGGATGGTTTCCTAAATTATCATTGCCTAGAAGAACAAGTTGTAAAATAGAAAACCACAGACCATCTTCTAGGAAAACTGAACCACTTGCAACACTATCATGGCCACTTTCTAGTAGACTATGTACACAAACTCGTTTGTATAGAGCTGATAGAAACTTCAAGCTATATAAAGTTCTCTGGCTAACTGGTGACATTATGAAACTATATAATGGTATAATTATAGAATTTTCAAAGAGTATTAATTACATAATTTAATATCTGGTATTCATATCATTTAAGTATTTACTTGACCAAAGTTCCATCATCAAAAATAAGGGCTATCAATAGACATAAATAGAGGCTTGGATCTCATCTATGACACCTATACTAACAAATTTCCACCAAAAAATCTTGATATATCCATTAGAACTTTGTAAATATACATCTGTAACAAATACAATTTTATAAATTCTACCATTATTTAACTCATATAAGACTCTCTTTTTAAAGATTTTTTTCTTATTGTAATAATTCTTCAGGGTTATTTATCTACCTTCTCTCTTTGTCCTCATATTTCATATTTTACTATATCTTAAAGGGGGGTTTAGTTCATTATAAATGGTTTGTAAAAAATCAGCATCCTCTAGATATTATTATTTAGGTGATCATTAATTTAAAATTTAGGGTTCCTGGTTCTTAAATCCCCTTAAAATTGACGGTCTTATTTTTTGATCCTTGGAATCAGTTAAAACAAAGCGATTCATTTCATCTTTTTTAGTTCTATTTTTTAAAACAATAGTAGAAATATATCCCTCTAAAAACTTCTTAAGTAGATGATATATAGGTGATAATTAATAAGTTATTTTCAATCTTTTTTACAAATTATTCCCTTTTAATTTCAACAATTTATTTCATGATAAGCTTTATGTTTTAATTTCTATTATTCTCTCTTTAATTTTAATTTTTTAATTGAATTGATTTATTTCATGATAATCAAAATTATTTTATATTATAATTTAAAACAATTAATGTAAATTCACCCCCACCATTTAAATTTTACATTGAACTAAATTTTCTACCAATTTTCCATAATATATTAAATGAATTTATCATTCATGCATACATGTGGACGAAAACACCCATGTAGTGATATAATTCATTTTCCATCAATGTCTCAAATTGATTGATATAATGATCTGTTTAATAAATATATATGATATAATTATGATTACTCAATAATAAAGTATTATTTATCTTTCTATCCTTCTCATTGGTATAATATAAAAAATCATTTATACGTACAGATTATGGTCTCCATGAACTATGTAATTCGTTAATATATATTCCTTAAATATATAGTTATAAATATTTATATTATGAATATATATATTATATTTATATCATTATTCTGAAAATTAGATTTTGGAATCATGGTATTGAAGCAAATATCATCACCATTTAATTGAAACATACATGAAAAATGAATCATTCAACACCTAAAATGATGATAACAATGAGAAAAAAATAATGAAGTGGTGATAAAATGTTATAAGTTAAAAATGTATGTCATTATAGGTATGAATATTATATTTTTATTTAATTATAATAAATACAAAGTTGTTATATATGAGGTTAAAATCACTTACAATTCCCTTCAGACCTGAGTAAATAGTTTTATATTACAATTATAATTTTTACCAGGATTTTTTATGGATAAATTTACAAAAAGAAAGTATTTAATTTATCTCAAAAAATATTATTTATTTTATTCTTCCTTGGATATTTCAATAAATTAAATTTTTTTAATTTCATTTTTTACTCTCTTTGTACTAAAAATTCTAAGGGAATGTTTTTATGGAAAATCAGATTTGTTTTTCTGTTTTTCTAGGAATATTTTGCTTCCATGTCCGTATTTTCTTTGATCAATTTTAATAATGTTCTAAATATTATATATTTTTTTATTATATTAAGTTTTAACAATTTTTTAACTTTTTATTGAAATTTTTAATAATAATTTTCTAATATTTTTATGAATGAGGTACTTTTTACCAATAGTGTAATGAATCTTTTCTTTCAGTTTTTACCACAAAAATAAATTTTTTTATTAATCATTACTGTTACATTACATGAATATCACTGAACATGTTTCCATTTTTATTTTAAATTTATACTTATCTTCGTATATTTGAGAAATTTATATATTTTAAAAAAGTGATTTCAAAATTAAAATGTATTTTCCTCATGAAATGTTACAATGATATTTTATAAGTAACTTAATATATAAATTATATTCATTACTTATTATATAATATAATTATATCATCCACAATATCACTCGTGATGGATTATAATCATTTTTTTCTAGTGATTTGATGGGGAAAATATTAACTTTTTATATGCTAGTTTTTTATAAATATTTTGACTATGAATTGATTTTTTTCATTTAATTAATATTATGAATACATTGGTCTTAATAAGTATCAATCATGGCCTATTATATCCCCTTATTTCAAAGCTATATGTAAGAAGAAAAACTTTTTTGTAAATTTTTTGTATACCTTACCTTTTTATGTAACATGTCTTGGCACAAGGCCTTGGTGGTACGATTATGTTGTCTAACATTATGCGTTCAATCATTATGGAATATAATATTATTATCATTAGGATTATTATTTTTTATTTCATATATGTATATATTTACCTTCTATAATATTATTTATAAGACATATTTTATTATTGCTTATATTTTCCATATTATTCACTATCTATTTATTCTATAATAGATCCTATTTTAATATTTTCTATACTAATCATTGGAGATATCCCTTTATTATGTTTTTCATTCCCTAGGATACCAATTGGGGATCATTGAATTATTTTTGATATATAATTGATGAAATTACCATGTTATCACTATAATTTTTAGTATTATTTATTTTTTTATATGGGATGTGGGAATCATGTAATTATTTATTCTCCCAATACTAATAAATGATTTAATCTTTTGGGATGTGATCTATTTTATCCTGTATCAATGAATAAAAATAACCCCCATATATGATTTATTAGAGTCTAATTTCTACATCATGAGATTAGGATATATCAAAGAAAAATATGATGAGGTAAATTTCATTAGGAGATGAAGCTACCACATACCTAGAATGAATTAAGAGTTTTACTTTTGAGAAATGGTTTAAATCAATGGAATATTAATGAACACTATGTATGCCAAAAAAATTATATCATAGTGAATTCACCTAAATAGTTGAAATTTATAGGTTCTAAGTGTGTTTTATATAAGAAAAATTACATGGATTCTAAGGTGTCAACCTACAAACCACACCTGGTTAAAGAAGGTTTCAAGAAAATTCCTTGTGTTAACTAACAATATACCCTTTCAACTTTGGGATGATAAATTACATTTTGATATTACATTCAAAAAATAAATATTTGGATTTAAATATATATAAAATAAATTTCAAAACCACTTTCCTCAATAGGAATATAGTCAATAATGTGTATATGATATAACCCAAGGGTTTTGAAATTATAAATGAAACAAATATGATCTATAGCCTATAATAACCCATTTATGTATTGAAGAAATAATCTCAATGTTAAAATATCAAGTTTGATTATGTAATCAAATTGTCTTATTTCATCAAAACCATGGAACAATTTATCATTTATAAATAGATTATAAGCAGTACAATATTATTTTTTATATTTTATATAGATGAAAAAAAACTTATAGAAAACGATATCCTCACACTTCACTCTATAAATACATGGTTGGGATAGTTATTTTCAATGAAAGGAACATTTTTATATTCCTACATAATGGGTATAAAGATCTATAATAATTAATTTAAGAGGAATTTTAGACATAGAATAAAAACACAAATTTATAAATCAATAAAACACAATAACATAGATAACTCCATCACAGGGTATTTACTATTATTATATTGAATGAATCCTAAGATGATTTAGAATCATTATAAATAATTTTAAAGGATTGATATAATTCACTATGAATCATCTATATGATCTATCATGTATTCCATGTTGTGTACCAGACTGAATGTCACCTACACTCAAATAAAAACATATAGATACTCATCCAATATTTTTGAGTCACTAGATTTCATTGATAAAAATTCTTAATTACTGAGAATGACAAAGTATATATTTTTTATATTTGTAGGAGAGAATATGATCTACGTAAGGTGTTGCATAGATTATAGTTTCATGTTCAATAGATATCATATAAAATATTTATGTGGTTTTTTGGTTTTGCAAAATGTTAGAGATATGAGTTGGATAACTTCCTAGAAAGACACTAGAGTAGACTCAATAATCGAGGTAGGGTATATCACGGAGTAAGATAATATGAATGACTCTATTTTTACTAATATGAATATTTTTATACTACATATGGTAATAATATTTAGTGGAAAAATCAATTTTTATTGTGATATCAATGAAGTTGTTTCTTAGGAAATAGGGACCCAATCTCACCGAATAACAAAAAATATTCTTCTTAAAGACCATATTATATGAGATATCATTGAATGATAAAATTTAATGATTTATTGGGTGGATAGAAACATTAATATATTATATATACTCATAAAACCATTAATTTAGTTGAATCATGTGGTCTATGTAGAGTCTATTAGTATACAATACTTTTTAGATCCCCAAGGCACCCCAAGGGGGTTGAATCAAAGTGATTTATTTTTAAACACTTTTAATCCTTTTGAGTGGTTTTTTATCTTCTCCCCACTGAGGTAGGAACTATGATAAATCTTAATCCAAAAATTATGTTCTGAAAATCCCCCCAAAAATCAAGAAAGTTGATGCAGTAATCTTAATATACCTTAGTCAATAGGATTTGAAATGGTTTACACATGATGGGTTGCATATAAGGAACAAAAAATTATGATATGTTAATGTATTAAATATCCTACTACACTAATTTAGTGCATACTATTATTATGATAATTCCATACTAATATCCCTTCCTTATAGTTATATCTAGGAAAATAATTGTAGCTTATGGATCCCTTCCCTTCTTCTCCTTTATAAATTGATCAGGAAAGTTCACTTATAATTTTATGGATATATAGGTCCCCTCATCAAAATCACTTTAATTTTTTTTACTATATTGGGAAAATTAATAATAAATTATATATTTTAATTTACATATTTCTTATGAATCCATCTTTTAAATAAAAATATGATCATTTTCATAATTTCAAGTATTTCACATTCAGATACATCTAGAACTCCACCTTTTAATTGAGTGACAAGAAAATCCTTTTATAATATTTTTTATAACCCATAAAATTCATGGAATTTGGGTATATAATTAGGTACAAGTTACATTGTTTTTGTTCTATATATCATTGAGGGAATAAATATGTCAACTCTCTTAATCACTTCATTTTTCCTTTTTATAAAATTCATATTATCATTCCATATTCTTAGATTCAGAAAATTGATTCTTTGGACTCCATAATATCAATGATCATATTGATCTATAGAAAATTAAAAGATGAAAATAACTACATTAAAATATTTAATAAATATCTAATAAAAAACAATGTTTCATGGGTTTATATTTTGAAATATGATATTAATCATCAATTAATTTAATAAAAAAATCACTAAAAATAACCCATAAATTCTTTCAGGAATCATGGTTTTTAATTATCCCATGATATTTGAGCCATTTTAGATTGGTACATGAATTATATAATATTTATGAAAATAATGTGGTTTTTATGACTCTTTACTACAATGACATATCCATCTTCACCGCAACATCTTTAGTGATTCTTTAGAAAAAAAATATTCTCAAAACACTCAACTTATTGACACCAAAAAATTGTACGTTTCTCCTTCAAGGTAAATTATATTTGAAATTTACATCTTAATGACCATAGGGTATTTCAACTTTTTTCTAGGATAACTCGACTCCAACAACACCCAATAATATGACACATAGTTCCTACAGAAGCCAGCTCCAACTCAACCAACATTGGTCTTCCCTAGCCCTAAAAAGCTCATATATGGTTTCCTATTTCACATAGGAAAACTTCCAATACACAAAAATTAGATCCAAAGTGTGGTCACCACCACCAAATCATTTGGGATTTACATATCCCTTATAAGAATCACTATGTTCTTAAATCTTGTACATGATTGGTTAAAATGACCATATGGGGATTCTTTGTGATAAAAAGAGCTTCTAGCAATCCATGTTACAATGTGAAATTATGTGGTGCTCCTAGTTATAACACCATATTCAATTATGAACACCTTAAGATACAAAATGACCATGTTCATATTCCCTATTTTCCATAGAATAAAATCAGGAGAAACACTCATTATTTTAGTATGGGAAACAATATTTGATAATGTTTAATATCTCTAGGTGTTCTATAACAGTTTTAACTCAATATCTAATAAATAAATGAACACTATGTAATGTAACATATTTTCATTTTCTATAGATAGAATATATATAAAATAATTATCCAAAATTATCATTCTTCCAATACAAATTCTATTCCATGATCTAAAATCTATTTATTGGTATAAATATGTTGTGATCCAAACAATAGTGAAGGAATCCTTCACTAAAACATATCCATTCAACTTTAGAAGAAATTATAATCTTTTTGAGACTTTATAGATAATTTATAGTACTCTTATATGTTCTATAACATTAATAGACCATTATGTATGAGTACCTTTCCATCATTATTTTCTTTATACTCAATTAATTTTATTTTTTAGTAAACCCAACAACAATAAAATCCAATCTTCATTTTTCAACAATTCTCAAGGAATCAATGCTCTCTAAAAATCAATAATTACTATTAAAAAATTCAATACACACTCATTATGTATAATATTATACCCCTTTGTATTTTTTTTTAAAATAATAACATTTCAGCATCCACCTTTTAAAATGAAATCAAAATAGTGGACTTATTCCACATTAATTCTCATATTTTATACCCATCAATTTTTGTGTTCCAAGTGAAGAAATATATACTTCATATAAGTCCACACTCCACCATTTTATAAGATAAAAAATATATCTTCACATTATCTTGGCCTCCTACACTGAAAATAATATCCTTGACCTAAATTTTTCTCTCCCATTTATAAATATAAAACATATTTCTTTGGCTCCATCCACTCATTGATTCACTTTGATATTTTCTTCCCAATCTCTAGTTGGAAATACCGATTCCAGAACATCCATTTCTCAATATTTTAATCCAATATTAATTTCAGAAACATTATATTATGTTTAATAGTTAGTTAGAATCCTAAAAAAGATGGTTTTTATAAAATCTTCTAATCCAATGGATCTTGGGATTTTTGTGGGAGAAAATTTTCTAAATTAACATCCAAACATTTTCTCATGCCTATCATTATTACCAAAGTAATTTAAAGAATATTTTAATATTATTTATTCAAAATATAATTTTTATATTAACCACACTAATACCAAAATATAATAAAATATATTATATATCATCAGGTCTTTTTGGCACATCACTTGAAGAATCAATTGATAAAACATGTTAAAAATGAATTAGTGATGCAATTTACAACTAAAAAAATCATATGATTATTTATTCCCATATAATAATTAGTTTCGTTTGAATATCATTATAATATAACATATAATATTCTTTTATTGTTTTTAATTTGTTTCTTAGTTTGGTGATACTACATGTTGTGAATAACTCCCCCTAAACAAAAAAATTTATTCTAAGATTTTCCTCAGTTTGGGTCAATACTTTATCAAAAACACTTCTCTTATTTAGTATCTTTTCATATCCTATAACAATAAATTTCATATTAAAATTGATAAATATATTGATAAATATATTTTAAAATACATTGATGTTTTTTCTACTTATATTATGTTTTCTCACTTCTACTTCTCTGATTCCACATAATTTTTCAAATAATTCAAAATATTGTATACCATGTTTATCAGCATAACAATAATAATTATAAATAGTTATATAGATCTTTTTTTCTTCATATTATGATCATTCATTTTCCATAAACCTTTAATTTGGTAAATATATTTTAGATTTAGCATTGAAGATCTTATTTTCATTGACCACCAAATTATAATTTCATATTCCTCAAGTGCATAGAATTTACATCAACTCAAAACCTATAATTTTTCTAGAACATTTACCCCAAAAATTGTATCTCCCACTTAATTCTAAAAACCCCCAAAATAATTGAGAAATATTAATTTCATCGGGATAGGGGTAACTAATTATTTCCTAATGTTGAGGAATGGAGCTATTCATGTTAGACTAACCCTTCATCTTTTATCTTTACTTTCCATTTTCAAATTTTTTTGCAATGAATTACAAAAC
Source organism: Viscum album (assembly GCA_963277665.1). Lineage (NCBI taxonomy): Eukaryota > Viridiplantae > Streptophyta > Magnoliopsida > Santalales > Viscaceae > Viscum > Viscum album. The sequence continues at coordinate 1,751,582,227 of OY728126.1, forward strand.
ATAAACCTCATCCTCTTTATTTGGATCATCTGTTATAGAAGATAATTTCAACCCCTTTCCAATGGATCTTTTATATGTAATTATAGTTTAATTTTTTTATTGGATGATAGAACTCTTTATCTTTCTTAGCATGGGGTTTTCCATAGTTGTGGAATATATTACACTTGTGTATACCTCATCATATGATAAAACATTGGTGGATTTATCATCCTTATTATTTTTCACTAGACTAAACATTAATCAGTCCTTATCTATTTCCATAGATTGGTTTTTGTGATACCTTTAAGGATTGCCTCATCCTTGATGGTTATGAGGGTAATTTTAGGCTTCATATTCCTAGTTGAATCCTTATTTTTAGGTTCATCCACATTTTTCATAGTTATATAAGATATCTATATTTTATATATCCTCCACAAGAGCTTATGTTTTTTCCAAGAGGGTCATTTTGAGTAAAAAAGTATGTTTTTGAATAATTTTTATTTGATATCCATATTTTTTCATTAAAAAGTAAACATATTTTATTGAACAATATATTTTTAGATGTTATGTTATACAATTTTATTTCATGGGGGGATCTCCTAGTGATCTTCAAGGATTTATTCAAGATACAATGCCTTTATTAATTCATATGATAAGAATGGAAAAACAAATTTACATAAAAACTATTCTATATGGGGTATCATTTTGAATAAGGTAATGATTTAGTATAATTTTCAACACACATGGTTCAATGGGATTCAGAAAATGTTCTCATGAGGTTCCCAAACCATCCAAAAACGTATCACATTATAGATTCCTTCATTATTAGGTCTTTTATACTAGGATTTTTAGGAATCATCTCATTATGTTCAGATTCAATATTTTAATTTCTTATTTAAAATTATGCATTCCAATTATTTTAAGAATTTATATATGTACCTATTCTATGTGTAAAATATATAGATTACATAAAGTGACTATTCTTCCTTTCATGGTTATTTTTTATCCTCCCATCATGTTTTTAGATTTTTTATTCATCACCTATATCTTTATATCCAAATCATTAATTTCTTATGGATTAACCCTATTTTATTTTCTCCTCCTTAAAATTTCATTATTTAGTTGGATAATACATTCCATAAAATCCTTTTTTGTCCCTATTATAATTTTGATTTCATAGGATGATTCTTCAATAAATTCACTATTATCTCTTATATTGGCTCAAATTCATTTAATATTAGAGTTTCTAAATAAATATTCTCTGCATATAATTTTATTTTACAAGGATAAATATGTAATGAAAAAACATGATAATTCATGCAGAAATTTAAATTCACCGTCCTTCACTTGTAAGGTTGGGATCTCCTCCAAGAAACAGCATTAATAGTTTTGTCATTGAAAACTAGACATCATTTACATTTTTTCACCAGATTAGCATCTCCTTGTCAACTACATGAGAGGTTTTATAATTCATTATTCACATGATTTATCTATAAATTGTATAGGTTCAAAAAAAAATTATACATTGTTAACATAACCGGAGGGTTCATTCTCTTAGTGGAATTTTTCTTCTTATTATTTCCTTATAAAAAATGATTTCTTGAATTGTATTCTTAGTATATGATTTCTTGTTTTCATCCCTAAACAAGGATTATTTTCAATCCAACACCTATATGGTTTTCGATAAACTACAAGATAACTTATATTGATCTATCATATTGATAATATTTTTTTTTGAGATTAATTTAGTGCTTCATTAACATAAGCTTCAATCATTAAATTCCTAAGATCTATTTCAAATATAACTCCATTACTTTATATAGATTATCTATAGGGACTTCCATGTATATATTTATGGATTTTTTGAAATTTTATTTAGGTTTATAAAATTTTATAAAACTAAAATATGTCAATTTAATCGAATAATTTATTTATTAATGAACTCCACATAAAGATTTAAAAGTTGAAAAAAAGTTCAGAACCTTAAGGATTTAATTCCATTTTGTTCCATAGTATGCTATGAGGGGAGGTGAATCAAGATATAGTATTTTTAAACACTTTTAAAACATTTTGTATTGATTTTAATGTTTAGATATTACTCCAAATTGGGTAGGAACAATTCTTATCCAGCTCTAAATTTTATGTTCCTCAAATCATTAAAAAAATCAAAAAAGCAGATATAATATAGTAAATTTGTAAATAAAACGAAAATTTTTCATATCTCACCTACATTGGGATATATATAGGGATTAAACAATGATGATGTGTCAATGTTCCAAATCCATAATCCAGTAGTTTGATAAAAAAAACTATTTTGGTCACACCAGGCCCTGGCTCCCTTATAATTATTATGGGTCAAATCACTGTCACCCAAGGCTCACTAACTTTATTATACATTATTCATTCCTCTAGGATGATCGGTAACATGGTTTATGGACAAGTAATTCCCTTCATAATCATCTCCTTATAATTTTTTATCTGATATTGATGGTGTTCTTAAACTTATGGTTGATCTTTAACAATTTATTTTAAATCCCACTTTTGTGGAAGTGGTTCCTAGTATTTAACTTTCATTCATATCTAGTACTCATCTTTCTAGCAGCATGACTATAAAAAAATTACTAATATGAAAATCTCCCCTTTTAAATTTTCTTTAATTATGATATATAAGAAAATAAAATTCTTTTATTATAAGACATGGGTATTTATTTATGGAATTACAGTTTTCCATATCCTCTTCTTTTACATATATCCTCCATTGATAAATGACCAAATTTCAATCCATATTTTCTAATAAGTAAAACCCTAACATTCACAACTACATAATACCCAATATATCCATGATACACATAAAATTAAGAATAGATGTGTATTGATTAATAATATACTATAAATAGACATTTTTAAACACATATTATTCATCATGGGTCTAAATTTTACGTTGGAATATTAATATTCAAACCATTCACTAAAAATATCTATATCAACTCTGTTAAAAATTTTTGGGGAATTTGGGTTTTTAATCATCCCATAATATTTAAATTATTTAAGATCATTTCATGTATTTTGTGATATTGGTGGGAAAATTTGATTTTATTGATCCATTAAAACCACAACATGTCTATATTCACCATGATATTTCCAATGCATCATCAATAAAACCACACATAAAAATTTCCATCTCCTTGACACCAAGGATTATCGACTTTCACTTTCAAGAGAAATGATCATCCAAATGACCAACACAACATCCAATAGCCATTTTAACTTCCCTTGAGGAAGACTTAATAGAAAATATCCCAATACCATGGTGTAGAGGACCTATATAATCGAACTTCAACACAACCAACACAAATCTATCATCACAAATAAACATCAATTGAGTGATTTATATATTTCACATGAAAACTTTTAATGAACCATACTGAGTGCACCAATGTGGTTTCCAACAACTGATTGTTTTGGATTCACATTATCCTTTATTAAATCACTTAATTATTCAAACATGACCATGAATGATTGAAAATATTTTATTAGGATTTATCATGTTTACAAAATATTCTTTTAGATGACCATGCTAACTAAAATGAAATGGTACTACTCATTTTCATACAATCTTCAACAAAAACCACCTTGAGCTCCAACACTCCAATATTGGGCTTCCTCATTTTACTCATGTGAACATAGGGTGAATAAACCAAACTAATTTTGAGTGGGAACCATTGTTTGAAGGTTTTAGTTATTTCCAAGTGTTCCACAGTATTTTCATCTTCAGATCAACTAAAATGTTCACCACCACAACATGAATTTCCTTTCTAAATTCTATAAGATATATTTATAAATGAAATGTTAATTGAAATTAAAATTGTACAGGGATCCTTTATATTTAAAGATGTTATTTTTTCTAATGAGTATCACCATGGAATTGTCCAGGACATTGTATAGTTATCCTTTACCAAAACACATCCATTCAACATGAGAATATATTTTGAGCCTCTCATGCCTTCATGGATCATTCTTTAAACTCATATAAGTTCATTAAAATGAATATAACATTAAATATGATCACATTGAATTCACAAAAATCTATATTTTCTATGAATTTTAATTTAAAAAAAATCAAATATCAATTAGAATCAATCTACTTTTTTCAACAATCCTACATGCATGATCACAACGTAAATATCAACAATTATTATCAAATAAATATAATAAAATCTCATTGGGTATACAAATAATTTTTATATTTATGTAATTATTTCATATGATTTAATATTATTATAATAAATATAGTACCCTGCATTATTGTAGGGATTTTTCGGTCATGGGGGATAAGTAACATCATGGGGTCAAGTCTCAGCGGGTGTGATTTTTGTGTATTGCGTTTTGTGCAGAAAGGATACTATATTTTTTCAAATGTTTAAGTAAACCTACTCTTATTATAAATTCATGTGTATAGAAATATATTTTATAGTAATGGTGTAATTATAATATCATATCAAATTAACACATTGAGTTTTACCTAATTTATTACCATCGTGAAGTATTATGGGTTGGGATGGTATGTTAACATTCAAATGAATAGAATATTTTACTCATTATAGTGGGTTGTATAGAATATATGAAGAGTAGATTCATATGTTAATATGTAAATTCATTTTACATTTATTTTTTAACAAAATAATATCTCATGGAAGGTTATACTATCATCTATATACTTATGGGGTTTAAGCTTATAATATATCCTACTTACATGAGGTTATTGGGTTAAATAGATTGAGAACCTTCACAATAAGAGAAATTTATTCTTAAATTTAATATAAATTATCTAATCATGGGATGGTTGGGTAATTTTTTAATCATGTTGTAACTATATTACAACCAGTATAGGATTTATCCACTTATATGAGGAGTAAATTCGTTTATCCCTTGATTAAATTATATTGAGGAAATGAATTTCATGATTATTTGAGTCACATGTGTTGTGATAAAATACTTTCATGAGATATATGTAATGTAATAATATATTATATGAATGAAATGTGATATATTAGACCAAATGATCAGTCATATATGAAATGCCAAGAAAAAATGAGATGGCCTACACTAAACTGACATGGTTCCCTATCTTTTGGTAAAAAAACATGTTAAGAAACAATTTAATATTATATTGGTATAAATATGATTTATATCATATATATTTTGGGGTAAATTCTTTTTATAATGATATGATTATTTTTTATAGAGATCACACTAGACCCCTTAGTATCTTGAGTAGCACTAAATCTTTGTTAGAGGTTAATCCTTTCTTACATATATGAAATAATGATGTCATATTTTTTAAAATGATACTAATTCCTGATGGGTCACACAATTTGGACTTTGTATAAGAATTATGGTTTTAAAAAAAATTATTATAAAATTATGAGGGTTACATAGAACCATATCCTAAAATGTTTTGATATATTCACAAAGTGTTCTTAAATTTTTAATGATGCATATAGGGATTTTATTCAAGTGAGAGATTTTTTTATATAAACCAATATAATATGAATATGATGTATATTTATTAGGAAATTATTTCCTACCAATAAATCCTTAAGTATGATCCTAAGGATACATTTTTTCTATTATAACCAAGTTATAAGAGATGTACCCTAAAGATGCATGCATCAACCACATTCCTTTCCATGCGGTCCTAATCAAATGAATTAATGGAATTGAATATATTCATTGAAATTGTTAAATGAACATATAAACAAGATAGAATTAAATGGTGTAAATTTATAATAGCTAACATCTATGACATGTTCTTTTTCTATTGAGGTGAGTTTACTAACCCAATATTAATTTTTTTTATTTCAAATAAATTTTATGGAAAAAGTGGAAAACCACACAAGAACATTACATAGGGTCATTAAACATAGAAATAAATACTCAAATAATTATATACAGGGATAATATTATTAGAACCATTAAGTCTATATAATCCCCATTATAAGTGTAATACCATGATACTTAGGTCTTCCTTGATGATTTCTTCAAAATTTTAAGCCAACTTATCCCAAGTCTGGATATATTCTTCTATATTAATCATAATTTCATTGAATCCTAATTAAAGTTTGTGGTATTTGTTTTTGATCCATACACTTTGATACTTATTTTTTTTCAAAAATGGTCGTTATTTCAAATATTTTTTTAGCCTACACATTTTTAGAATTTATATTAAAAAATCCTATATGAATATCTTCCTTTGAGTGGAGAATAAGATCCAGGAAATGCTCTATTTCTACTTCAACTGATTTAGACTTTCTATTCAGGTCAGTGTTATACCATACTTATTATTAATATGTAGGTTATTTGAAAATCTCATTTATAATGTAGTTTATCTCATTAGTATATATGTTGATAATGAGTGAATTTGAGGTGATAGTGATAATTAGTTTCATGAAATGTTTTTTTGAAAATTCCTTAAACTTATTGATTTTCTAATAATAGAAAGAAAAGGTGTTAACAACCCTCTCTATACATGAGAATAATAATAATATATTCTTGGATAATTCATATATTGTATCACTTATGGTATTTTTAAACCGATTATTTTTCCATGTAATCATCATAAAAATACACTCTATCCAAAATGATTATGGAGGGAACTGTATTTGATTTTTATGTACGGTTTCTTCGATGACCCCAATTTTAATGCACATTTTTATTCTATTAATGAAATATTATGTTGTGTTATTTTCTTAAATATATTATTTTGGGTCATATGATAATCCATGAAAATTAATAAAAACATCAAGAGGTATCTCATGTAATGTTTGTGGAAACATATTAGTCTTCCATTAAAAATAATTATCACTTTTTTAATTTTTTTCATGGGTAATAAATTATGGTCACTTATAAGAGACCATAAATCCATAAAAAATGCTAATATATTTAAATTAAATATTTAGAATAAATATTTCATCACATATACTAATCAAATTCTAAAAATAATCATCACAGATGCATTTTTTATATAAATGTATTATAAATTCATATTCTTTATTATAGATATTAACACCATCAAAAATAATAGTAACCTAATATACATTTATAAAAAAATTAACTATTATCTATTTAAATAGTATTGAAGAAATGAGTGGTAAAAATTATTGAAAAATATTGAAAATTATTCATAATAACTTATTGAAACTAAAAATATTTATAACATATGGGGAATTCATCACAAATAAAGACCACAAATAATCTATTACCAAAGTTTTGTTTTCATATTTTTCAATCCCATTTTACCATTTAAATATATAACTCAACTGTATAAGGGAATACTTTTCCTCATCTTCAGTATTATTCAATATGATACCAAAAATATGTCATCTAGTCTATCCCTATAGTTACCAAAACATGAATTAATTTAAAAAATAATGTCGTCCTAAAACATATACATATCTAGAAGCTTAAAAATAATCTAATAGGCTATGCTCTATTATTTAGTGGACTATACACGTTTAATACTAAAATAAATGATTCCAAATATAATCCAAAATAAAAAAATCAACCTTAAATAAATGAATGGGATATGTTAGCATCGAAAATTAAACCATACAAGGTGTACGCAGATAGTTTTATATATATAAGAATCAATTATCCCTCAAAAAGATAAATAAGTTACTTATCTATAATAAATAAAATATATACAGTTATACAATGACCTAACCCAAGGTTTCACAACTCACCAATGTCACATACTCCCACTAAGAATACCCTTAAGAAGCTCATCCACCTCCATTACCAAATCTCCTACATGATATCCTAATAGCACTCTACTAAGGCCCACCAACCCAAGAAAATGATTACTTGGAATAAACTGATTATATTTATGTTCATTTCTAAATAACTTCATCAAAACCAATGATGATGTCCCATATTTTTGTAAGAAAAACACTCTTTTTTATAACTAGAAAATTTAATCCCTGTTTAGATTTTTTTATATGCATAAAACACTTCCAAAACACCCCTACATGAAGAAACAAGAAGATATAGTCACCCCCAAACCCCCTAAACTATCACTACTTTAATGATAATCATCAATATTTCCTTTCTATTTACATCCCAATAAATTAGTACCCAAAACTAACATCATCTCCTAAAAAAATATTCCTTCACTATTAATTTTTTTAGAAATAATAAAAAATATGGTATAAAAAATATCAACTTAGAATGAATATTTTCTAACAAACCATACTCAAATTGATACACAAATAAAAACCAATAACCACCAGGATTTGATGAAAAAAATGAAAATTCTTGAATTTGGAAGCATAATCAAGAGTGAGAATAACACTATACTTTAAATCATTAAATTATTAGCTCATGTCCATATGAAAAGCTAATATATAATACAAATCAAAGAACAGGGAACTAAACACATCCCAAGACATCCCTTCCATCATCCTTAACATAAATGGATATCTCCCAACCATAGTTCTAGTACCTAATTTAGTAAAAATAAAAACAGCATAATTTTGATCTATGGTACATAGATCAATTCAAAAATTATTCTCATTTTTTATTTTGATTATTTGAAAACCCCTAATTTTTAATCTCCCATGAATGTAAAAGGATGGTGATCTCAGAAATTATAAACACTATAAATATTTTAAATTACCTTATTGAAATTTGTTTCCATCAACTTCCAAAACACATTAATAAAATTAATTTTGATATTCAAATCCATGGGTGTCTTCAGTGCTAATACACCTGGAGTAGTTATACCTCACCCTCAAAAATTCTCTATCATGCATTACCTAGTTCACATCCTCCCCATAATATTCATTAATATTAGTTTTTAGTTACATGGATCTAAAAAATAAATATACAAACTACAAATTGGAATAAAAATTTCACATCATATAAACACACAAATCATAAGTTCCTTCATATATACACATGTTAATTAATTAATTTACATCAATCACATCACATTATTAAATTTATCAAACAATTTATATTAAAAAATTTATTATTAAAAACCCTTTGAAAAAATAATTTATATGTATATTAAATTTTTAATTCATTTAATAAAAATTAATTTCTCATCTCCAATCAAAATATATAACAATAATATGTACTCACACATATTTTATTTCCTTAACTGTCAAAATGATGTATAAAAACCTCAATATTCCCATTCAATACCGGTGAATATAAAACCCAAAAATCTCATTTAAAACCAATCAATTAAACCCAAAAATTCTATAGTTATTTTTAATTCTATTATAGTTGTGTTTTGCAGTGACAAACATAGTTTCCATACTGAGTCCCAATCTCTAGTACTATAACATACTATATTTTATTAATTAATTTTTAAAATTTTTACCCAAAACTAACACGAGTTAAAAGTAAATACATTTACATTATATCATTTTTTTTTAATTATATGATACTATAGTTAATATATATCATTATCCTCTTATTATTTTAAAATCATTTTTAAATAAAAGTGTTGTATAAAAAACATGAGTTCAACTGTATAACTACCCCATAAATAAACTTTGATCAACACATTATGAAATGGTAACTATTTTATTACTTTATAATATAACATTACATATGAATTATAAATATATTACACAAATAAAGTCAATTTTTAATTAAAATTAGTAAATAATATGAAAAATAATAGAGATCCAAGGGTTTTTTATTTCAAAGAAATGTCATATCCCTGAATAACTGTGTAAAAAGTAAATATAACTTTAGAAAAAACATTCACATTTTGTAAATCATGTATAAATAACCATGAAATAAAACTAAATGAATGATGAATGAAGGAAATAGTATATTTTTCTTTAAGTAATAAGGGTTATATTACTATTAGAATAATAAAATTTTAATTTTTATAGTAATATGGTCACTAGAATAGTAACCAAACAATTTTAATAGTAACATGGCCGTTGGAAAAGTAAAATGACAAGTGATATTTTCTATGAATAAAATAATAAAATATAAATTTTATAATTCCATAAAATAAAAATTTAAATTGAGTAACTCAATGAATGTATATAGAAATATTTTTAAGAAGAAATATTTTGACTTATTTTGTAAAAGAATGAGTATTTAATTTAGTATTATAATATTATATGTACCTAAATATGAAATTATTTTAGAAAAAAATGAATTTAATTTTTCGAAAAAATAAAATTTAAATAATTCATGATTTATTATTTTTATATTTATATGAGTAAAATTAATTGACAAATGAACTAAAAAAATAAAAATTTTCAAAAACTTTATTCATTTTGAAATAATTTTTAGGATATAATGACCTGATGGAATTTTGAAGGAATGCATAGACCCAAAACTTGTATAATGTGTTAAATGAATTATTTTAAATTAGTAAAATGAATATCCATAATCAAATATGTATTTTCAAAATTCCAAAATATTAATTAAATTCACTCCAAAACAAATTTGGATTCTCTTGTCTGTTTTTAATTTAAAAGTTATTTAACAACTAAATTTCATTTTTTGAGTTTTTAAAATATTTATAAATACATATTATTAACAATTTCATATTAATAGAACTATTTATGGACATTATTATAAATATGGGACAATAAATAATTCATTATGTAATATTTTATTCAAAAATACTCCTTCTCTTCACGTATAAATACTCCCTCTCGATCGACCGTGAAACATTAATTTTGAAAATTATCCCATATCCCATTCTAAAAACCTTGACTCAAATAGAATAGGGACCATGAACATCATACCTCCACCAAGATGATCCCGGATCATAGATAGAAAAGAAATGAATATGTAACTCCACCCACTACAACAATTACATTGTGCCAAACCCTTGGAAAGATACCACCACAAAACACACAATTCCACAAAAGAATGAACATATGATTGAACCTTATTACCATGTATCATAAGAGTAATTTCATACACTAAAAGTATTTTGTGCGAACCGTTATAGCACTACACATTTCTACACTTGGATATATTATATTTTTAATGATAAATTGGTTATACGACACATTTTTTTTTAAATTTAATATATTTTGGATGTTTCATAGTATTAGTGATCAATAAATGGGATCATGAATTCCTTAAATATGGCTAGAAACATCAAATTTAATTTTCTAATTATCTATTAGAATTTTCAAATCTTAATTTTATGTGATTAATTTGGTGAATTAAAATTATTGTTGTTTTTTGGACATGGAATGTAACGCCCCGACCCCAGTTACCCAGAGTCGGTGCATTATTACATAACATTGGCATGATCACAAGAAAGATCAAATCTCGAAAGACCGATTGGTTTAGTAGCCTTGGAAACACTAGATATATTCATAAGTTTTACATTACATCATAAAATGAAAAACTACTACAACAACATAATGTTTCCACAATCCACACTATTAACCCCTCATAAAATCCCTGCAGGTCATTCATAACTTACTTATTCACATCCTGGGAAAAATAAAACATAGAAAAGGGGTGAGCTCAAATACCCAGTAAGGATAACAATATAGCGGAAACTTTCATAAATAAGAATAAACATTTAAGGCAATGTATAACTAAAACAAAAGCCTTTTAAATATGAACTTTAAACATGGTATGGCATAAATAAAATGAAATAATGCCATTTACTTATTCACATGGATATTCTACTAATCGAATAATCACATGCAAAAATCAATAACCACTTTCATAATGTTGGAATGCATAATGTCAGACTATCATAACCACATAGCCAAGGCCTCGTGCCAAGACTACAAATAAGATTTTGTCAAGGCCTTGTTCCAAGACACTAGTTTGTCTCATGAGACCTACCGATGCATCGAGGAGCTATAGCGGGCTCCACCCGTCACATATTAAGTCCAATGCATTCCCATATGAAAAGGTTTAAACATAACATAAACATTCATATTAAAACTAGCATATGAAATGTCAATACTTTCACCATAAACTATGAATGGTATAAAAATAGCACATCCACAATCAAACATATCACAAAACCTTCAATACAATATAGAAGTTTTGTATCATAATAAATCAACTTCAAATAATCTTAAAATCCATCAAAGGATGTTGACATAGATGAAATCAAAATTCTTTTTAAAGAAATATCTCCTTTTATTTTGAAATAATTTAAGATCCATATAAAATAAAACATTTTCTTTGAAAATATTCTTATAAGCTTGTAAGGGAAGCTTTGAAGATTTTATAATGGCGGAAAATAGCCGCACCCGCCGTATAAGTTAAAAAAACATTCTTACCTTAATTCTGTCGAAAAGGTTAAAAAGGACCTTGTTTTGAAAATGACCGAAAGATTACTTTATAAACCACTTATAAAAGTCAAAAAGGGTATAAATGACTTTAACTCATATTCTAGTAAATAGTAAAAATGTTTTGAAATGCATTTTTAAGAAACATGGATGTGGATGATAAAGAGATCCCAGTATATTATTACGTATAAACAACCTCGGATAATGAAGAGATTGTGAAATAACCCTTACCTTTTACTTTTCCTTGGTTGGGGTAGGTTAACCTCCTGTATAATGGTGAAATATTTGTTATTAAATTATACAAGAATCATATATATTAATATGATATCATATATGATCTTTTAACATTGATTTGTTAATAATATCTTAGAATTATCGTCGTTTCGGGAGTTAACTTACTCATTTTCTTTTATATGTTTTGTTACATAAGCCATGGTTGTTGTATCTTATTCATATCCAGAATGATATCCAGTCCTTAAACATCATTTTTAAATCATCAAATGATAATTATACTTGAATGGATACGATGGAGAATGAATCTCATCGCGTTCGTGGAGACGGTAGTCCGTACGTACGCACAAGCGACAATATCATTCTTTTGATATTAAAATAATATATAAATGGATGGTATATCATATATACAGAATCATTAACATGTTATATTTATTATTTACCTGAGTTACACATCATTATTATACCCATCCAAATAATATTATATTGAATAACAATTACACCACGACGTGGAGACGGTAAGCCGTACGTACGCACGTACGGTGACATGTTATTCAAAGGGTGGATAGAATACTGAATATTATTGTACCATATTTATAATAACATCACAGTATATGTGATATACTGGAGTTATTATTTTAGAATGGTAAGAACAAAGGAAGGAGAAGTGGAAGAAGAAATGAACTTGGAGAAGGGTGGTGAAATCATTACCTCTTCTTCGGGTTCTTCCTTTTGATTTCATCAAAAGGGCTCCTTAGGTTGGCTTTCTGATCAAACTAAGGCCTCTATGTTGTAGTGGGGGATGTTGGGAGAGTATTTGGGCAGAGTTTGGCCGAACCAAAAGGCTTTGAAGGTGTGAATAAATGAGAAGGAGGAGTGCCCTTTTATAAGAGGGGTGAGGGGCACCTTTGGAAAAGCTAGAAATATTAATTTATAATAAATTCATATTCGGTTTATAATGGCTTCAAAGTTGATTATTCAAAGGTTAAGGTGGGGATAGGTCGGAAACCACTCAACCAATATAATTTAGACAGGTTTGGGTACTTATATTAACCTTATCTTTAAGTATTAACTCTAAGTTAATTAGTTTCACTTTTACAATGTCTCTTGGTATTTTTATATAATATGGTTAATAAACTTACTATATACATCCAAGAGACCCCCAAGTGGTACATTAATGATGAACCTATCATGATATAAGTCTCTTGTCCGAACCTTAGATTTTTAGGAATTTAATATAAATTAATAATATAATATTTGTTTAAGAACTCTTTTATGTCAATTTTGACACTATTCAATAGTTGATTTTTGTGAAACTCATAACAGATTGATTACTTAAAAAAAAGTAAATTACATCAATCCTAATATATCATATTATCCTAGAAAATTAGTTTAATTCATTAAAAGTTTTATATTATATTTATTTTGGTATTTATAATATCAATTATTTTAATTTTTCACTATTATAGTAATTACTGCATCATCATTGTGTCATATATAAAATAAATTATTTAATGTCTAAAAATTATAAATAAAATATAATTATGTAGTAAATCTTTTTATCTTTCTAATGAATATTTATAATCTAAAATCCAACATATATAACCCTATGTAACAATTGTTTTTCTAAAAGATATATGCTTGTGTCATTTTTGTATTCATTTTGACTTAATTAAAATAAAGTGTCATTATCACTTACAAGTGGATCCATGGGGTCCCAAAATTGACACAAAGATGCCCATGGTCAACCATGTATCAACCAATAGGGTTAAGACACGTTTTAGGGTAATTTAATATTATTATAATATTATTTTTTAACCCTTATTTACCGGATTTACCCTTAACCATGGTAAATAAAATATTTACCGCAGTAATTATTCAAAATGTCTAAAAATAAAAGTTACCTATTTACACAATTTGAACATCCTGATTCCAAATATGGAATCCATTTTCCTAAATTCTAAACACAGAAGTGGCAGAAATTAATTTAAAATTAATTCCCGCTGTCAAAACAAAAAGCGTGTTTTAAGAGATAATAACTATCAAAAGATTGACACTTGTTTATGTTTGGTTTAATTGTAAAATTATGTCCAATGACCAACATTATATTAAATGGTAAAAATATATTCTAAATATACTTTAAAACCACTCAAATTCATAATTTATCAATATTAATTATTTTGATTAAAAAAGTTGTTTTTAATTAAAATTTAGTAATTTTCACTATTCATCAAAATATAAAAGTTATCCGAAATGTACCAAAATTTCACCTTAGGCTAAATTCGATATTCCGAATTCAAAAATGAAGTCCATTTTAAAATACAAAATATATATAATTTCAAAAAGTAGGTATTACTATTCATAACTGCTAGTTTGATTGGTTGTGGTGTGTGTTAAAACTCAAGGTTGCGTACAACACACACTAGTGTACCGTGGAAGCTTGGGATGTTTCATTTTAAATTTTTGATGTCCCCATTTAGTCAAAAAGTTTAAAATATTGTATTTAAAAAGGTTTCTCTATTAAAAGTTGATAAAAGGGCAATACTGAAAATGAATTTGTTCTTGCTTTATATCTAAGAAACTCATAATATGGATTCTAAAATTATAAGGATTATATAAAGTTTAAAATTTATATAATACTATTCATAACCTCTTTTGAATGCCTTTTTTTTGTAAGTCATGGTGTGATTGAACTCGGTGTTGCGTGTAGTGCAAGTTATTGAATTATTTTGAAGAAATAACACACTATGAAATCTTGGGGTGTTACATTCTCCCCTCCTTCAATAAATTGCGTCCTCGCAATTTGAAATTGTTCTTCGAAAATAAAAAGTTGAAAATAGAAAATATATTTGTGGGAAAACCCACATCGGAAATTTGGTTACTAAAATTTAGTCTTAATATGAGGAAAAGAGAAATGAAAGTATCACCACCAAATTATGATCTCTATTAGGAGAACATTGGTGGCAATTAGAGACATATAATTGGAGGAAAAACGTAAATATTTATAGGTAGTGATTGAGGTCATCAATCACAAAAAAGTATAAAATTGAGGTCCTTAAAATCATCAATCTATGATGATTTGAAATACCATCGGTTCAACAAAACATAGGGTATTAGGATAACACATTTTTGACGTTTCAAAATATCTTAGTAGAAATCCCACATCGAAAAATGAATTAATGAGGCCTCTATTTAAAATAAAGAGTCGAATGTATGAAGATTACCGAAAATAACACATACTAGGGTTCCATGTAGGAAAATATGGATATGGAAGAAAAATATAACCATCAATTCTCTGATGGAGAGTGGTAGAGAACATGGCTATGAAAAGGCCAACAATCCCAAAGCCATAAATTAGTGATGATTTAAGGTACCATCTAGGAAAACATTTTTGTTCTAAGTTGCTTTTCTTAATGTTGAGGAATTTATTTATGAGATTTGCTAAGATCATAATGAGATATACTTAAATTATAATTAGAGTTTTATCCATTAATAAATTTCTACTACAAACTCATCTTTCACTCTAAAAGATAATAGAATGTAAAAATTCTATTTACACTATTCGTATAGGGTTCCAAAATAAACGAATTTATAATTCATCTACAAGATCTTTTAATAAAAACTACATTATTTAATCCAGGACATCTCGTGGGCCAGTGGTAGGTGATACACCCTTGTCGCCCTTCGGTTGCGGGTTCAAGTCTTGCAGCCTTGCCGGACGCGACGGGTTGTCGCCCGACCTCCGGGTTGTCCTTTTATGGCAATCCAAAATAATCCAAACTAGAACTATCCAATATACTTCTATCCAAACTCACAGTCCAAAATTTATAAGTTAGGTAAACATAATATAGATCCTTTTTACCCCGTAATAGCATATTAATACCTTCATCATGTATTACCATATTCCTTATTGATTACATTCATGCTCTCTTATTCCATATATAATGCTGGATATACTTCATTAATCCAAAAATGTTTTAAACCCCAACAATGATGGAATATACAAATCACTAATCAGTTCCAAGGTAGTCAAGAATATCCAATATAATTTATCCAAAACAATCACATATTATTCCAAAATCACTACCTCAGTATCAGAACTATATCATGATTTATCATTCTCTCAACCATATATTTTCCAAAAAATTATCCTGCTATTGAGTCACTTTTCTTTGTTCCACACAATCTCAAGTCCTTAATGAAATAGTACTGCAGTACAATCCTTATATACTCCATAATTATTATAACAAGTACATTGTTGATACAACACTCAATTGACATAATCAACATAAGAACTCTAATCATTCCTCTTCATCTGTGGTAGTATCATAACTTGATTATTATCCAATAACATCATTTGCGGCATAGTCTGATGACTGGGACATAGGTTCGTGTAGTGTCCAAACTCCTTGAAAATGAAGAATTGTACATTTGAAACCATTTTATTACCCTTGCAGTCACGTACTTTGTGCCCTTTTCCTCCACACTTATAACAAACTCCCATTCCTTTCAGGAAAGTTCCAGGGTGTTTCTTTCCACAGTTACCACATATGAGAAAATTATTCTTTTCCCTCTTCCCTTTATCCATATTTCTCTCTTCCATCCTTTTCTTCTCTTACTTACCTTCAAAGCCATAGGGCTCAGTAAACTCTTTACTTATCTTATGAACACATGATATTATTTCTTCATATGATGATAATACATGGGAGACTATTTCTCTTATAAATTCTATCTTAAGACCATGAAAGACATGATCCTTCCTTCTCTTTGGATCATGTGCATTTCTGGAGTTCTCATTCCTTCTACTGGGAACCATTTCTAAACAATGGAATACACTAGATCAGTTTATGAATCAAAATACATAATCCCATACTTATAAAACACTTAACATAAATTGAACTATTTATGGATATAATCTATAATCATAAGAATGTTTTCTTTGAGGAATTATATACTCATAATCCCTTCAAAATTATTTGTAAAGAAAAATGAGAGTTATCCTAAGCATATCCCCCGGGTGTGTCGTAACCAAGAGTGCAGCAAGGCCCATTGTCGTGCACCAGTTCCCGTTCGAGTCTAGCTCAAAGTGGTGTTTTCGGGTTTTACCCCTAGGTACATCTGTGCCAGATCCGCCTCTACTTGCTCATATCCAGACAGGGATGTATTGCTTGGAAAACTCACAAAATCTCTACAATACCAAAATTCTAGGAAGTTCTTCTATACTAATACTCAAAGTTCATCTTAGGTCTACGTGCTCTAGTCAGAGTTTATCTAAATCTAGTTTCCAAGGGTTGTACTAAACTTCCTCTGATACCAACTGTAACGCCCCGACCCCAGTTACCCAGAGTCGGTGCATTATTACTTAACATTGGCATGATCACAAGAAAGATCAAATCTCGAAAGACCGATTGGTTTAGTAGCCTTGGAAACACTAGATATATTCATAAGTTTTACATTACATCATAAAATGAAAAACTACTACAACAACATAATGTTTCCACAATCCACACTATTAACCCCTCATAAAATCCCTGCAGGTCATTCATAACTTACTTCTTCACATCCTGGGAAAAATAAAACATAGAAAAGGGGTGATCTCAAATGCCCAGTAAGGATAACAATATAGCGGAAACTTTCATAAATAAGAATAAACATTTAAGGCAATGTATAACTAAAACAAAATCCTTTTAAATATGAACTTTCAACATGGTATGGCATAAATAAAATGAAATAATGCCATTTACTTATTCACATGGATATTATACTAATCGAATAATCACATGCAAAAATCAATAACCACTTTCATAATGTTGGAATGCATAATGCCAGACTATCATAACCACATAGCCAAGGCCTCGTGCCAAGACTACAAATAAGATTTTGTCAAGGCCTTGTGCCAAGACACTAGTTTGTCTCATGAGACCTACCGATGCATCGAGGAGCTATATCGGGCTCCACCCGTCACATATTAAGTCCAATGCATTCCCATATGAAAAGGTTTAAACATAACATAAACATTCATATTAAAACTAGCATATGAAATGTCAATACTTTCACCATAAACTATGAATGGTATAAAAATAGCACATCCACAGTCAAACATATCACAAAACCTTCAATACAAAATAGAAGTTTTGTATCATAATAAATCAACTTCAAATAATCTTAAAATCCATCAAAGGATGTTGACATAGATGAAATCAAAATTCTTTTTAAAGAAATATCTCCTTTTATTTTGAGATAATTTAAGATCCATATAAAATAAAACATTTTCTTTGAAAATATTCTTATAAGCTTGTAAGGGAAGCTTTGAAGATTTTATAACGGCGGAAAATAGCCGCACCCGCCGTATAAGTTAAAAAAACATTCTTACCTTAATTCTGTCGAAAAGGTTAAAAAGGACCTTGTTTTGAAAACGACCGAAAGATTCCTTTATAAACCACTTATAAAAGTCAAAAAGGGTATAAATGACTTTAAATAATATTCTAGTAAATAGTAAAAATGTTTTGAAATGCATTTTTAAGAAACATGGATGTGGATGATAAAGAGATCCCAGTAGATTATTACGTATAAACAACCTCGGATAATGAAGAGATTGTGAAATAACCCTTACCTTGTACTTTTCCTTGGTTGGGGTAGGTTAACCTCCTGTATAATGGTGAAATAGTTGTTATTAAATTATACAAGAATCATATATATTAATATGATATCATATATGATCTTTTAACATTGATTTGTTAATAATATCTTAGAATTATCGTCGTTTCGGGAGTTAACTTACTCATTTTCTTTTATATGTTTTGTTACATAAGCCATGGTTGTTGTATATTATTCATATCTAGAATGATATCCAGTCCTTAAACATCATTTTTAAATCATCAAATGATAATTATACTTGAATGGATACGATGGAGAATGAATCTCATCGCGTTCGTGGAGACGGTAGTCCGTACGTACGCACGAGCGACAATATCATTCTTTTGATATTAAAATAATATATAAATGGATGGTATATCATATATACAGAATCATTAACATGTTATATTTATTATTTACATGAGTTACACATCATTATTATACCCATCCAAATAATATTATATTGAATAACAGTTACACCACGACGTGGAGACGGTAAGCCGTACGTACGCACGTATGGTGACATGTTATTCAAAGGGTGGATAGAATACTGAATATGATTGTACCATATTTATAATAACATCACAGTATATGTGAGATACTGGAGTTATTATTTTAGAATGGTAAGAACAAAGGAAGAAGAAGTGGAAGAAGAAATGAACTTGGAGAAGGGTGGTGAAATCATTACCTCTTCTTCGGGTTCTTCCTTTTGATTTGATCAAAAGGGCTCCTTAGGTTGGCTTTCTGATAAAACTAAGGCCTCTAGGTTGTAGTGGGGGATGTTGGGAGAGTATTTGGGCAGAGTTTGGCCGAACAAAAAGGCTTTGAAGGTGTGAAGAAATGAGAAGGAGGAGTGCCCTTTTATAAGAGGGGTGAGGGGCACCTTTGGAAAAGCTAGAAATATTAATTTATAATAAATTCATATTCGGTTTCTAATGACTCCAAAGTTGATTATTCAAAGGTTAAGGTGGGTATAGGTCGGAAACCACTCAACCAATAGAATTTAGAGAGGTTTGGGTACTTATATTAACCTTATATTTAAGTATTAACTCTAAGTTAATTAGTTTCACTTTTACAACGTCTCTTAGTATTTTTATATAATATGGTTAATAAACTTACTATATACATCCAAGTGACCCCCAAGTGGTAAATTAATGATGAACCTATCATGATATAAGTCTCTTGGCCGAACCTTAGATTTTTAGGAATTTAATATCAATTAATAATATAATATTTTTTTAAGAACTCTTTTATGTCAATTTTGACACTATTCAATAGTTGATTTTTGTGAAACTCATAACAGATTGATTACTTCGAACAAAGTAAATTAAATCAATCCTAATATATCATATTATCCTATAAAATTAGTTTAATTCATTAAAAGTTTCATATTATATTTATTTGGGTATTTATAATATCAATTATTTTAATTTTTCACTATTATAGTAATTACTGCATCATCATTGTGTCATATATAAAATAAATTATTTAATGTCTAAAAATTATAAATAAAATATCATTATGTAGGAAATCGTTTTATATTTCTAATAAATATTTATAATCTAAAATCCAACATATATAACCCTATGTAACAATTGTTTTGCTAAACGATATATGCTTGTGTCATTTTTTTATTCATTTTGACTTAATTAAAATAAAGTGTCATTATCACTTACAATTGGATCCATGGGGTCCCAAAATTGACACAAAGATGACCATGGTCGACCATGTATCAACCAATAGGGTTAAGACACGTTTTAGGGTAATTTAGTATTATTATAATATTATTTTTTAACCCTTATTTACCGGATTTACCCTTAACCATGGTAAATAAAATATTTACCGCAGTAATTATTCAAAATGTCTAAAAATAAAAGTTACCTATTTACACAATTTGAACATCCTGATTCCAAATATGGAATCCATTTTCCTAAATTCTAAACACAGAAGTAGCAGAAATTAATTTAAAATTAATTCCCGCTGTCAAAACAAAAAGCGTGTTTTAAGAGATAATAACTATCAAAAGATTGACACTTGTTTATGTTTGGTTTAATTGTAAAATTATGTCCAATGACCAACATTATATTAAATGGTAAAAATATATTCTAAATATACTTTAAAACCACTCAAATTCATAATTTATCAATATTAATTATTTTGATTAAAAAAGTTGTTTTTAATTAAAATTTAGTAATTTTCACTATTCATCAAAATATAAAAGTTATCCGAAATGTACCAAAATTTCACCTTAGGCTAAATTCGATATTCCGAATTCAAAAATGAAGTCCATTTTAAAATACAAAATATATATAATTTCAAAAATTAGGTATTACTATTCATAACTGCTAGTTTGATTGGTTGTGGTGTGTGTTAAAACTCAAGGTTGCGTACAACACACACTAGTGTACCGTGGAAGCTTGGGATGTTTCATTTTAAATTTTTGATGTCCCCATTTAGTAAAAAAGTTTAAAATATTGTATTTAAAAAGGGTTCACTATTAAAAGTTGATAAAAGGGCAATACTGAAAATGAATTTGTTCTTGCATTATATCTAAGAAACTCATAATATGGATTCTAAAATTATAAGGATTATATAAAGTTTAAAATTTATATAATACTATTCATAACCTCTTTTGAATGCCTTTTTTTTGTAAGTCATGGTGTGATTGAACTCGGTGTTGCGTGTAGTGCAAGTTATTGAATTATTTTGAAGAAATAACACACTATGAAATCTTGGGGTGTTACATGGAAGGTAATTTTAAGAACCGGGTTGGGGTGTCATTCAACTCGACACCTTACCTAGCCTATAGCATCACACAAAGGGCACTCCAATTCCCCACTGTTGGTAAATGAGTGAATGGGTATCAAAATTGTTCTTTGGGAATGATTTTAAAATTTTAGATAAGAATAAAAAACCAACTAACATAACCAATATATACCGGAATAATCGTAACCAAACAAGGAATAAAAATTTATAAATTCAATGTTTTAAAAACTTAATGAAAACCCCCAAAAAAATAAAATAAATGGAATATATAAAAATACAATAAACCTTTGTGCAACATGAGGCCTCATCCATCAATCAACCATCAGCAACACCTATAACAACTAGCATACTTCTAGCAACCGAATACACTATGACACACCTTGCCTTTACTTGGTTCATACATATTCCAATGTCAACATACCACAAAAGGTGT
This sequence comes from Viscum album, assembly GCA_963277665.1. Lineage (NCBI taxonomy): Eukaryota > Viridiplantae > Streptophyta > Magnoliopsida > Santalales > Viscaceae > Viscum > Viscum album. The sequence goes on from OY728126.1 coordinate 1,751,604,577, forward strand.
ATGTAGGGTGTGAGCCAAATCCCAATAGGATTCTAAAAAAAATAAGGATTCTATTCTGTATCATCAAAAGACAAGTAACATTATCATTAATATATAAGCCTTTGAAACACTTCTAATAAAAAAAATTTAAGGATATACAATTTTTAGAATCATGAATTCAAGGAAAACAATTTTTAAGGTAACATTTATAAGGAAAAATTATTACGTTAAACTTTATTTAAGATATAATGCACTAATGGTCCACTGTATGTTGAAGGATGGTACCATATTTCAAATTTTTCAAGATACCACCACGGGTAAATCCCTAGGGGTAATCGAAATCGATAGAGACACTAGAACTTCTTACCTTAGTAAAAGGTGGTATAGTAACTACAGCCATCAGTATACTCATGGAAGAGCCACTAGAGAGGAGAATCATCCAATATTTTAGTGGTGATTAATCATCATCATAGTTTATTTAGTCTTGTAATCATCAATTAATCTTTTTAAATTTGGGATGAGCCACATCCATATCATAAGTGCACTAGTTCTAGTCTTCCCCCCTAGATATACAAGATTCCAATTTTTCTCTATCACATGTTCATGTGTAACTTAACCACCACTTCCAAAAAACATGGAAAGGCACGTTAATTATAAATAAAAACACCACTTTCACAACAACACATGAAAACCACCATTTTTATATGTAAAATAACCATCCATTTCATACAATCCAAAATCATTTAAAAAATCAGGTCACTTGAAATGTTTATGTAACCCATTTATTAATAAAAGTAAGTCACGCAATTAATCCAATTACATTCCATGGGATGGGCCCATTTAAATATACACATAAACAAAATTCATTTAACAACATGTTTTACATCATTTATTAAATTTCCAAATCTCATTTAATGGTGTACCAAAAAATCCAACATGCCAAAAACAATCCATTTCTCCATTGAAAACACACTTTGAAACATTTTCTCACCATATGTTCATTTAAAAACTCATTACCCACATTAGACATAGTGCATAAAACACTTTTTTGAGAAACATAATAATAGGAAATACACAACATACTCTTACTCTTAAAAATACACTATCATTATGAATGAAAGATAAAACACTACAAATATATATTTCTAACCATGATATATTACTCTAAAACATGATTAAATACACAAAAAAGAATATTACAAGCATCAAAAAATGATAAGTCATGGAACCTCCTACCTTAATTGTAGAAACATACATAAATTATTGTGAAACCATAATCATACCACAAAATGACCCTAGAAAGGCAAGATCCAATCAAAAACATGAAGATAGAACCCTACTAATTATGAATCAACCCAAAAGAGACCATCCAACCCGATAGACATGTGAAGCCCCCAATGATAAGGGAAGAAACCTTAGAAACAATGTAGGAACAAGAAGATGAACCTATATCTTAGATATTCATTGATAAATCAAGGCTAAAATAACTATATTATTGGTGCCCAATGGGTCTTTAGAAGCTTGGAGGAACTACCATGATTGAAAATCCGTAGTGGGAGAGAAAGGGGAGGAATTAACCTTAAATCAGAAGATGTAAAAAAGGGAACTTTAATGTTTTTAATGACCTATATATCGTTCATGGATAGCCTTCAATATTTTTCAAACTATAGAGAGACTGTGCACCCCTCTTTGTATTAGAGGCACTTACCACATGGTTTTCACACACAACCTGACTAGTTGTGTGTAAGCTGTGTGGTAGCTTCTTTCTGAAAACTCCAACCTGACACTTGTTTACTAAGGACTAGGTGTACGCTTCCCAATAACTTTTTGCCACTAAATATTTGGCCAAAATATCCCATTTTTATCCAAAATATATAATGAAAACACAAAGGGAAAAGATATACCAAATATAAATAAAGAATTACTTATAATTCTGACCTGTCATGCTAGGTTCATGAGAGAAAAGTCAAGACCTAAAAAATGAACAGGATCCTAGAGTGAATGTAAAAACTCATGTGTGACAATTCTCTCCACCATAACACTTTTTTCCCTCAGAAATCCAAAAAAAAGTCATGATTTAAAAATAAAAAACAGAAACTCCTTCATAGCTCAAATATTTTTCCAAGGAATATCAAATGAGAAGAAAATAATAACACACAAAATATAAAAATAGGTTCCCTTGTTTGAACTCGAGAGGCCGGAATGGACTCTCTGCCTTGTTCCTTATGCCCACAAAAATATTAAACACCCCCTATTGATCAATCAAAAGAAAATGAATTCTCACCATTTCATAATCCACTTAAGATATTATCAATCAAAACTCATACCATTTATCTAGAACAAACAAATGAAGTCAAATCACTTGTCAAGAACAGTTACAAAAACTTGAATCAACAAACCACTGGGTGTACTCTAACCTAATAATTTATTCATGGGAGGAACCCAATGTTATATATCTCAAAATGAAACTGCCCACTACCAATCCAAAACTCTAAACCAACCTATATTCTCCCCATGGGGAGGTCTAAACTGATTCCCCACCTTTTGAAATGAGATAGTAACAATTTACTATTTTATAAATATTAGTGAGATCTGTGGTGGGTCTCCCCACCATGTGAGTAAACCTGGTCAACCAATTTTTAACATGAGACAACTACACAAGGGAAAGTAAATAGAGAACCATTCCCAGAAATTTACAACCATTGGAATTAAATAATGATAAAACCACCAAACTTTCTTTATTAAGGAGGAACATACAACAATAAGAAAGACAATAATAAGAACCCTTAAACTAGACATACCCAAACTACAGAGACCAAAGCTACGTCAAGGTTTCTGTAAATACCCGTAAAATTCAATGGAAATTTTTTTCTAATTTTCTTTGGGATTTTAAAAGAACGCAGTTTTTGACGGCGCCTGATTCTGAGGCCCGGTGTGCCCGGAATTTCTATCCAAAGTTTAGCTCGGGTACGTTCAGTGAACGAACGAGCGGAAATTTCAAACTTTTGAACTGGTGCCCGGAATCGAATTCCGAAGGCACCGATGGAACTGCAGCGCCGGTAATTACTTAGGAACTCTTGTTTTGGAGTTGTGTTTACACGAGGGGAGTGATTAATTTTTGTGGTAGTTGAAAATAAAAATTAACAATTTTTATTTTTCCCACTTGGTAATTTTATCCTAAGGATGTTGGGGGTGGGACCCACTTGTGATAACCAACCTTGAGAGGATAAAGTAAGGTGGGACCCACACGAGCCCAACCCCTCACTTTCCTAACCCCTCTAAACACCCCCCCCCCATTAAAGTTTTGCTAACTTATGTCCTCATTAATTTTATAACATCTTATGTTATAACTTAAGTGAGTTAAATGTGGGTTTTGAATTTTCAAACTCTTGAAATTCAAAAACCTCTGTTGGGTTAATAAAATAAGTGGGAGGATTATTTTATTTTTGTTGTTAGAGTTTTTTCGTTAAGAGCTTTTGGGAAGAACACCTTCTTCTTCGACGAAGAACGCGAAGAACACCATCCTTAGCGAAGAACATCTCCGTCGAAGAACGCGGAGAACTTCTTCCACGACGTTCTTCTTCCGTGACAGTTTTCCGCGACGAAATCTCCGTCAACGTCTTCGAATCCTCGCTTCGCAACGTCGACGTTCTTTTTCCGCGACGCCCGACCTCCGGGACGCTCGTCTTCCGCGGCTCGTTGACGTGCACCGTTCATGAAAACGAGGTAGGCGTTCGGCTATTTTAAGTTGGTGATTCTTTCCTTAGAATATGAAAGATAAATATGACGTCCATGTTCTAATTATTATTTAAATTAAAAAAATTGTGAAGGTTAAATGTTTTACGTTTCGGCCAACTACTATCGATATAATGGGAAGGGATCGGTCCACACAAACACGGCCGATACCCCTCCCCCCTTTGCTATTCTTCAGTTTTGATTAGCGAAGACGGTAATGCATCGTTGCACCGCCCTTGAGTGAAAGGAGACGTGAATGATGTGGGCCACGACGAAGAAACGCGAAGTCACCGCGCCGCATCGAGGGTACGAACGAGGCCGGGGTCGGAGTCGGGCCACACCGGAAGGACGTGGCGTCGTCACACCGCGCCGGATGAATTTGCAGCCATCCTAGAAGTAGCGGCCGGAAAAACCACCCACCGGAGAATTCGAAGAAGGCGGCTGGAACTCCATCCACCGGCACCAGAAGGCGCGGGACCGCGGGGTCCCGCGGCGAGAAACCAGCTGGCCATGCGCTGGTCGGCCGTTACAGGGGAAAATCCTGGGGGTTACACTCCCCGAGTTGCACATGGCGCGGCCCCTTAATGGGGGTCGTCGTTTGAATTAAAGGAGGGGCGAAGCCCCTCCCATGGACGCGCTCGCGCAGCGCGCTGGCCACGCTGGCCACCCCGCCGCTCCGCCGCGCTGGCCGCGCCGCCGCACCACCGCGCCGCCGGCCGGGCCGGGTCGTCGGGTCGGGTCGCCGCCCGGGCCGGGTCGGGCCCAGACCCCCTATTTTCGGACTGAGTTGGTTCAAACGCCCATATCTTGGGCTACGGACCTCCTATCAATGCACCGTCAATTTCGTAGCAATCCTTGGAACGATACGGTCGTTTTGGTATATCACAATCAAGGTTTCAGAATAGTTTGGGTTCGGCTGGGTTGGTTCGAATACGAAACCAATCGGGCCCCTAGAACGAAAAAGCCAATAACTCACAGACCGGGCGTCTGATTGATGCACCGTCTATCTCGTTGCTTTCCTCTTGATGAGAAGGAACTTTTGGCATATTTCGCCCGAGTTTTGGTTGCTGTTGGATAGTATCCGGGTTGGATTGCACTCGAAACCCAACCGAGCCCCTGGAACGGAAAAGCTAATATCTTTCAGACCAGACGTCCGTTTGACGAACCGTCAGCAGCGTTGGTGATATCGTTGAGAAAAGGTTCCTATGAGTATACCCTATGAGAGTTCGGGGTACAGTTGATATACGGCCGGGTTGGTTCTCTCACAAAACCAACCGGGCCCCTCGGACGAAAAGGCTATTAATTCACAGAACGGGCGTCCGATTGGCGCGCCGTCTGTTGCGTAGAGACCCCTATGACGAGGCGGTCCTTTGAGATACTTCTTAGTGGGAATTTGAGATACTTGGAGTATCGAATTGTATCTCGTGGAGCGGACCCTCCCGGAGACGAGCGTGCGGAGTACGGAGACCGTGTAGCTGACTGAGACCTGATGACTGCTTGACCGACTCGAATTGGAGTGAGTCGACTAGCCCAGTGGATGGAGCACTAATTTATGAGGTGAAGACCCATGGCGGATGGAGCACTACCTATGTGACAGTGCAGACCCGCGGTACTCGTCCGGAGAGTACCTCAGCAGGCTACTAGGGGGTGTGCACTATTGTGTTTGGGTGATATACCTCGGCGGGAAGCACTACTGTGTTTGGGTGGCTGACCTGTGGTACTAGACAGGAGGAGTACCTCAGCAGTCTTAGGTTAGTGAGCAGTACCTCGGAGTCATGACAGGACCACTGTACACTCCAGAGACGGGGCTCTTCAGCAGTTACGGTTTCGATAATGAAAATCCTGGTTTGAGCTGAGACTTTTGACCTTTGTGTTTACCTCATGATTGAGATGGGTCACTTGATAACTTAGGTATATGTATGGGAATATACCTGGGTAGAGGTTATCCGTTGATTTCATGATCCTTGTGTTTTCCTTATGATTGAGATGGGTTACTTGATAACTTAGGTATATGTATGGGCATATACCTAAGTAGAGGTTATCTGTTGAGATCTTCTTTGTGGTTATCCTTGTTGGTTTTAGTGAGACCTTGAGGGTCTCGGGGTCCCTACTGAGTATCGTTATACTCACCCCTGCACGGGCTATGCCCGCACCTCGTTGTGTTGGTTGCAGACGACGGGCAGTGCTGACAGAGGCAGAGTGTTCGAGGACTGGACGGTACCCAGAGGTGGACTACATGACGAGTCAGTACTCTGAGGTTGACTACACGACGAGTCAGTATCTAGAGGAGGACTTCACGGAGAGACGACACATGGAGGAGGTTGACAGGCGAGAGCGTTGAGGAGGCTATATGTACCAACCCTTCGGGTAGGATCCGTGTCAGATGATCCAGCAGCTGCGCTATCTGTACCTACCCTTCAGGTAGGATCTGAGGAGGACGAACCAGGATCGGCTTCCTTCTTCCAGCTGTTTTCCTTGTTCTGTTGTACTTTCGTTCAGTTGTAGCTGCACTTTCAATTGGTTTTGTATTCTGGCCCATTTACTTTTCAGCACTTTTTTTGTACTTAGTGTTTTGCTTCTGCTTGTACTCTGTGGTGTTTTGTTTACTTTTATAAAGGCAATTACTTCCCAGTTATCGGGATTTATGCCTTTGGTGCTAGTCTCCAGCCCCTGGCCTATGGAAGGCGGGCTTGGGGTAGTCACGGCATGGGCCCCGAGGACGGGTCGTGACAAATTGGTATCAGAGGAGTCGGTTCTACCGTAGAACTTATAACTATGATATTTTCTTTCTGTGAAGAAATAGTGTTAAGAGTACCGAGTGTGGTTTTCAGTTCAGGGAGTCCAGTGTTAGTGCGGGTGGCTGACGTATCCATACACTAGGACCCTGACACTTGATTTCCGACTTTGTGCATGAAAACACTGATTGTGTGTGTGTTTCCAGAAGTTTTATTTAAATATTAGCTCAAACCAGGTCAGCTCACCAGGTATAATCATTTGACCATGTCACGTTGTTTCTTTTAGGATGCCTTTTCTCAGACGACCAGCTAGATCCCAGAGGGATGTGCGTACTGACAGCCTGTCGAGGGACGAGGCTTCGGTACAAGGCCCTCTTGCAGTTGAGGCACCAGCGGAGGCACCAGCGGTACTACCATACGTTGGGCCACCGATGCCACCAGCCCCAGCAGTCGGCGATGCACGCCACTTGAGTGCACTGCATGAGTTCCAGCGCTAGAGGCCACCCAGATTCTGGGGAGAGACGGACCCACATGCGGCTAAGGTTTGGCTGGATGCTATGGTGAGAGTCTTCAGGCTAGTGGGGACGCCGACAGACTTCATAGTGATCTTTGCTGCCAGCCTTCTTCAGGCAGCAGCAGGCAGGTGGTGGAGCCACTTGTTTCAGTTTTGCGACGGGTTGACCTTCGCATGGGGAGACTTCGAGACCTTCTTCAGGGTGGATTTTGTGCTAGTATCTCTACACCCCGAGCGTGTACAGGATCTTCTGCCTTTGCCGCGTATTTTTCGATCAGTAGCCGAGTCATCTATGGGAAGTAGACAGATGATGCAGAGGTCCAGGAGGACCAGACCAGCAGTTAGACGATCTCGGGTTTTAGGACCGGTGGTGCGGGGCACCAGGGGTGGGGTCAGAGCCAGGCGTGCCAGAAATAGACAGTGTTACTCATGCGGCTGGAAGGGTCACTTGGCATGTGACTGTCCGACTCCTCGTACAGTTGATCCAAAGGAGTTGGAGGAGCCACCGAGGCAGAAGCAGCAACGAGTGATTGAGCAACAGCCGATCAGTGGACAAGGCAGTAGAGCTCTGGGAGCAGGTGGACAGGATCTGAACTAGTGGATACGTCCCTTGTACTTCTAGTTCCATGTTGTTGTTGTATTCGTGTCTTTGTACTATGAGCTGCAATAATAAAAAGACACTTATCTTTGTTTTCTTTCCTGTCCTTTTGTTTGGTTGATACTGAGTGGTCCCGGTTAAACTGTTGACTTGACCCTCACTTTCTAGATTTCTACTGGAGGAGACCCAGTGACCTCACACTGATGCCGATAGTGTTACTCGACCCTTGGAGGAGAGAGTGATAGTTGGATCTCTTAGTAGTTACGTCGAGGCCTTACGACGTCATCCATGGTATGAATGCATCATTCATGTTCTGATTGACTGTATTAGGCAACGGGCATGGTTCATCTAGGGGATGAGACCGAGTTTCTCTTTTTGGAAAAGGAGAAATTTTAGCAGCTCTTTCAGATCTTATGCAAAGAAGGTACAGATCATCCAAGAGCGGATGAAGACTGCACAGTGCAGTAAGAAACAGGAAACCGGCTCCAGTCTTAGAGAATCGAGCTTGTTAAATGTTAAAGAAGAGTAAGCTTAAAGGAGAGATGAGTCTGCGAAGCAGCAGACGTGGAGGCAGAGCTAAGAGGGTAGCATGAGGTGGTGTACATCTTAACATGCTACAACCACCCACCTTAGTTATCCCCGCCACGCTCAGGGAGCTGGAGAGCGGAGGAAGAGTGCGGCTGCATGCGGTCAAGGAGTGTGACCCAATGGCTCTAAAAAAATGATTCAAGGGACAGTCTGTGTCCACTACTAGCTGTTGTAGTAACAGACATCGATGTGAATCATTTCTCACTTTTACAAATCTTGTCCCAGACCTAGAGTTTCCGGTAAGCCGTGGACTTGACCCTCACGTCTGAAGATACCTTGGGAGGAGACTCGATAATCACACTTACGCCGAAGGTGTAGTCAGACCCTCGAGGCGAGAGTTTCGATTGGAATCTCTTGGTGGTAGCATCGAGGCCTTACGACGTTAGTTTGAGTATGGAATGGGCTAGAACTGTTCATACTCAAATTGGCGGTTTTTGGCAAACGTCAGGAAGGGTTTTCCACGGTCGGCGAAAAGGAAACCCCAGGCAGCACAGGATAAACTCTTTCACAGGAGTGTGCGACCAATCACTCTTGAGTCGGTCAACCTTACCCTCATGGCAGCAGTCGTTTTGAGTTCCAGTTCTAACAGGAATTGGAGACCTCTAGAGTTCGATGATGATGATCACGTCCTTATACGGGTCTCACCTCGACGAGGTTTATGGAGATGTGGCCAAGGCGGCAAGTTAACTCTGAGGTTCAACGGACCTTTCTAGGAACACAACTGGGTAGGCGAGGTGGTTTACCGCTTGACCCATCCACCTCAGTTGCACCAGGTGCACGAAGACTTCCACGTATCTCAACTGATGAGATACATGCTCGACCCTTCGCATATCATCGACCATGAGGAGCAGGACAATGTCGATGGGGTTACTTCCACGGAGGTTCTAGTGGAGATCAAGGATCGACAAGAGAGGATCCTACGAGGACGATCGATTCCTCGGGTGCACTTTCTCTGGCAGTATGGGAACCTCCAGGTGAGCACATGAGAGCGGGAGGCTTAGATGCGTGCTCAGTACCGCTTTTGTATCCCTAGTTTGTGTTGAAGCTTTACGGGGACGTAAATCCCTGAGGTGGGAGTAATGTAAAGACTCGTAAAATTCAAGGGAATTTTTTTTATAATTTTCTTTGGTATTTTACAAGAATTCAGTTTTTGACGGCGCTTGATTCTGAGGCCCGGTGTGCCCGGAATTTCTATCTGAAGTTTAGCTCGGGTACGTTCAGTGAACAAATGAGCGGAAATTTCTAACATTTGAACCGGTGCCCGGAATCGAATTCCGAGGGCACCGATGGAACCGCAATGCCAGTAATTTCATAGGAACTATTGTTTCGGAGTTTCGTTTACACGAGGGGAGTTATTAATTTTTGTGGTAGTTGAAAATAAAAATTAACAATTTTTATTTTTCCCACTTGGTAGTTTTATCCTAAGTAAGGATTTTGGGGGTGGGACCCACTTGTGATAACCAACCTTGAGAGGATAAAGTAAGGTGGGACCCACACGACCCCAACCCCTCACTTTCCTAACCCCTCTAACCCCCCCCCCCCCATTTAAGTTTTGCTAACTTATGTCCTCAGTAATTTTATAACATCTTATGTTATAACTTAAGTGAGTTAAATGTGGGTTTTGAATTTTCAAACTCTTGAAATTCAAAAACCTATGTTGGGTTAATAAAATAAGTGGGAGGCTTATTTTATTTTTGTTGTTAGAGTTTTGTCCTTAAGAGATTTTGGGAAGAACACCTTATTCTTCGACGAATAACGCAAAGAACACCGTCCTTAGCGATGAACATCTCCGCCGAAGAACGCGGAGAACTTCTTCCACGACGTTCTTCTTCCGCGACGGTTTTCCGTGACGAAATCTCCATCAACGTCTTCGAATCCTTGCTTCGCGACATCGAAGTTCTATTTCCGCGACGCCCGACCTCCACGACGCTCGTCTTCCGCTGCTCGTGGACGTGCACCGTTCTTGAAACCGAGGTAGGGGTTCGACTATTTTATGTTGGTGATTCTTTCCTTCGAATATGAAAGATAAATCTGACGGCCATGTTCCAATTTTTATTTAAATTAAAAAAATTGTGAAGGTTAAACATTTTACGTTTCGGCCAACTGTTATCGATATAACGGGAAGGGATCGGTCCGCACAAACACGGCCGATACCCCTCCCCCCTTTGCTATTCTTCGGTTTTGATTAGCGAAGATGGTAATGCATCGTTGCACCGCGCTTGAGCGAAAGGAGACGTGAACGATGCGAGCCGCGATGAAGAAATGTGATGTCGTCACGCCGTGTCGAGGGTACGAACGAGGCCGGAGTCAGAGTCGGGCCACGCCAGAAGGATGCGGCGTCGTCACGCCACGCCGGACGAATTTGCAGCCATCCTGGAAGTAGCGGCCGGAAAAACCACCCACCGGAGAATTCGAAAAAGGCGGCCGGAACTCCGGCCGCCAGTGCCGGAAGGCACGGGACCGCGGGGTCCCACAGCGAGAAACTGGCCGGTCCTACGCTGGCCGGCCGTTACAGGGGAAAAGCCGGGGGGTTACACCCCCCGGGTTGCACATGGCGCGGCCCCTTAATGGGGGCCACCGTTTGAATTAAAGGAGGGGTGAAGCCCCTCCCTTGGACGCGCCCGCGCAGCGCGCGGGCCGCCCCGCCGCGTCGCCGCGCCGCCGAACCTCTGCGTCGTCGGCCGGGCCTGGCTTCCGGGCCGGGCCGGGTCGTCGGGCCGGATCGCCGCCCGGGCCGGGCCGGGCCCAGACCCCCTATTGTCAGACTGAGTTGGTTCAAACGCCCATATCTTGGGCTATGGACCTCCGATCAATGCACCATCAGTTGCGTAGAAATCCTTGGAACGAGATGGTCGTTTCGGTATATCGCACTCAAGGTTTCGGAATACTTTGGGTTCGGCCGGGTTGGTTCGGATACAAAACCAACCGGGCCCCTGGAATGAAAAGGCCAATAACTCATAGACCGGGCGTCCGATTGACGCGTCATCTGTCTTGTTGCTTTCCTCTTGATGAGGCAGAACTTTTGGAATACTTCACCCAAGTTTTGGTTGTTGTTGGATAGTGTCCGGGTTGGATTGCACCTGAAACCCAACCGAGCCCCTGGAACGGAAAAGCTAATATCTTTCAGACCAGACGTCCGTTTGAGGAACCGTCAGCGGCGTTGGTGATCTCGTAGAGAAACGGTCCCTATGAGTATACCATATGAGAGTTCGGGGTACAGTTGAGATACGGCCGGGTTGGTTCGCTCACAAAACCAACCGGGCCCCTGGGACGGAAAGGCTATTAATTCACAGAACGGGCGTCCGATTGACGCGCCATCTGTTGCGTAGAGACCCCTATGATGAGGCGGTCCATTGAGATACTTCTTCGTGGGACTTTGAGATACTTGGAGTATCGACCTGTAGCTCGTGGAGCGGACCCTCCCAGAGACGAGCGTGCGGAGTATGGAGACCGTGTAGCAGACTGAGACCTGACGACTGCTTGGCCGACTCGACTTGGAGTGAGTCGACTAGCCCAGTGGACGGAGCACTACTTTGTGAGATGCAGACCCATGGAGGATGGAGCACTACCTGTGTGACAGTGCATACCCGCGGTACTCGTCCGCAGAGTACCTCAGCAGGCTACTAGGGGGTGTGCAATACTGTGTTTGGGTGACATACCTCGGCGAGAAGCACTACTGTGTTTGGGTGGCTGACCCGCGGTACTCGACAAGAGGAGTACCTCAGTAGTCTTAGGTTAGTGAGCAGTACCTCGGAGTCGTGACAGGACCACTGTACACTCCAGAGACGGGGCTCTTCAGCAGTTATGGTTTCGATAATGAAAATCCTTGTTTGATATGAGACTTTTGACCTTTGTGTTTACCTCATGATTGAGATGGGTCACTTGATAACTTTGGTATATGTATGCGCATATACCTGGGTAGAGGTTATCGGTTAATTTCATGATCCTTGTGTTTTCCTCATGATTGAGATGGGTTAATTGATAACTTAGGTATATGTATGGGCATATACCTGAGTAGAGGTTATCTGTTGAGATCTTCTTTGTGGTTATCCTTGTTGGTTCTAGTGAGACCTTGAGGGTCTCGGGGTCCCTACTGAGTATCGTTATACTCACCCCTGCACGGGCTATGCCCGCACCTCATTGTGTTGGTTGCAGATGACGGGCAGTGCTGTCAGAGGCCGAGTGTTCGAGGACTGGATGGTACCCGGAGGTGGACTACACGACGAGTCAGTACCGGGATGTGGACTACACGACGAGTCAGTATCTAGAGGAGGACTTCACGGCGAGACGACACATGGAGGAGGTTGACGGGTGAGAGCGTTGAGGAGGCTATCTGTACCTACCCTTCAGGTAGGATCCGTGGCAGACGATCCAAGAGCTGCGCTATCTGTACCTACCCTTCAGGTAGGATCCGAGGAGGAAGACTCAGGAGCGGCTTCCTTCTTCCAGGTGTTTTCCTTTTTCTGTTGTACTTTCGTTCAGTTGTAGTTGCACTTTCAGTTGGGTTTGTATTCTGGCCCATTTACTTTTCAGCACTTTCTTTTGTACTTAGTGTTTTGCTTCCTCTTGTACTCTGTGGTGTTTTATTACTTTTATAAAGGCAATTCCTTCCCAGTTATCGGGATTTATGCCTTTGGTTCTAGTCGCTAGTCCATGGCCTATGGAAGGCGGGCTTGGGGTAGTCACGGCATGGGCCCCGAGGACGGGTCGTGACAGTTTCCCACGCACTCGGTGGTTTACTAACTACATGATAGATTCACTCTAGGGACTATTTCTGGAGCATTGATGTTTGAATCATCTCCTACCTCATAGTAAAGAGTGGAATATCCCTGATTAGAACTCCTTCTTTCAGTGCCACAATAATACACATGACATGTAACATCCCAGGTAAATAAAGAATACGACATTTTCATATTTATTAATATTTGTGAATAAAATGTTAATATTACTTTAAAGGTAATGCTATGTTGGATGGCATACCTAATACCCAACAATGAGTTTCTATGAAATCTTACGTTGCACACTAATAATATAATAATATTATTTTAAATGGTAGTTAACACCTAGCCGTTGTAATGGCGGTAATGAACAAAACTAACTAATGAATTATTATATATATTTGTTAAATATTTTTACAGTTATCCAATAAAAGTTAGAGTCTTAAAATAAGAAAAGAATTCGATTTTAAGCATAAATATTCTAATATTCTTTAAATGGTCGATTAACCGCCTTTTGATGGAGAACCCTTTTTAAATACAATTTTTGACAATTTTATATGTTATATTTGACAAAATAAAATCCTTCTTTAGAATCAAGACATCAGAATTTACTTTGTGTAAATTTGTGTTTTTTTCTGATAAAGTTCATTTTTTAATGAATAGTGAAAAATGTTGTACTTTAATTCAAAACCTCATTTTAATCTAATTTATTTATAATGTTAGATTATCTTTTTAATTGGGTTTAAAGTGTAGTAAAAATATATTTTTACCATTTAATCCAATGGTGGTTATTGGAATTAATTTCACTTTGAAATTGGACATAAACAAGTGTCATTCTTTTGATAGATATTGTTTCTTAAAACCACACTATTTGTTTTCACAGTGGGAATTAATTATAATATTAATTAATGAAACTTCTATGTTTTGAATTTGGTAAAATGGAAATCTTTTTTGAATTTGTAATATCAAATTTACTTTTGATAAATTTTTAGTATTTTTTTGACAAATGTTCATTTTTAATGAATAGTTAAAAATATTGCATTTTACTTCATAACTTCTTTTTCATATAATTTAATTATATAGTTAGATTGTCCTTTTAATTGGTTTTAAAGTTTAATTGAATTATGTTTTTATCACTCAATATAATTTTGTTCATTGGATGTAATTTCACTTTTTAATTGGATGTAAAAACATGTCAATCTTTTTATGAATTTTACTTCTTAAAAACTCGTCTTTGGTTGTGAAAATGAGAATTATTTTTAAATTAATTAATTCAATTTATGTGTTTTTAATTTGTTAAAATGGATTACATATTTGTAATAATAAGGTCCAAATTGTGTAATTAGTTCTATTTTCTTTTTGGACATTATGAATAGTATCGACGGCAATTATCTTTAATTATCGTGATTAATTAGTAATCGGGTAGTTAAGATTAATAAAATAATATCATAAAAATAAAAAATGACCCCAACATGTGTCCAGATTCTATTTGTGCTGTCATGGCCCACCATGGGATTCCTTTTATCAACTTTGGGACCCCATGGAATCACTTTAGTGGGATATTGACCTTTTATTATATTTTTTTTAAAGAAAGGAAAATATAACCAAAGTATGTATCACCTAAGTAATACAATTTTAGTTTTGTTTATATAAATGATCTCTTTGACTCTAAATATTTATTGGAAATATAAAAAGATTTTATAAATCATCGTATTTTTTATAATTTTTAAACATTATATTAATAAATTTATTTATGACACCATGACGATGCAGTGATTACCCCATTAATGAGCGATTCAAATAAAATGAAAAGATAAGGTAAACTATAAGACATAAACTTGTCTACAACCTATTTGATTGGTGAATTTTGAACCCTTATCACCTTATCCTCGAAATATATCATTTTGGGACCTTTAAAATCCGAAAATCATTCCATAATAAAGTAAAATTTCATGACCTTCCAAGAGTGCCCTTCCTCCCTCTTATAAAACGCCCCCACCTCTACCCCGTTACACACACCTCTAAATCCCTTGGATCATCCAAAACCTTATCATATTATCTCTCCACATACCTCTCTTACTACTAAAATCCTCACTTTTATGCATAAGGCTTCCCAAGGAAGCCTTTGGCTCAAATCAAAAAGAGTTACCCGATTTAGAGGTAATGTCTTCTCTCGAGTTTCTTTCTTTTATTTTCCTTATTCACTCCCCATAACATTATTATTCTTTGATTTAAAAACAAAAACAGTATCCTAAATATACTAGGTTGTTTTTATGAGGAGTATTCTAGCTACACTTATACACACCTCCGTCTAATGGTTAAAGAACAAACTGTTTCTGTGGGTGGTGAATTACTACCTCATGAAACGATGATTATTAAATATTATTTTAACACCATTTATGGTGACCATTAAGATGTCACTATATTTATATATGATATATATTATATTTATTTCTTCTCTATGCTTCTGTATTTTATATTTAAAACATACCTTTATGCTTTTCATGTTGTGCAAATGCGATAATTTCATATGAGGAAGTGTGGACTACCACCCCCTCAAGTGGTATGACTCCTTCATGCAATAAATGGAATGTATAAAAAATGAAATTAATGAAATTATGTGAACTATATAACATATATATTATACTGTAATTATAATATATATATCTATCATTTATTTTTAATTCCATAAATATGAAAAAGAAATGAAAGTAGCGTTCATGCGTAGGTACGACCTACCATCTCCAGGAACGGTGCATTTCATTTTTTTATCTCCAAATGTTATGGAATAGTATAAAATTAATATATAATGGATATATATGATATTTAAATCATTAATACTATTATATAGATGATTTACTTATAACTAATTGGACAATTCTTTTCAAACATATTTATTTTTGACTCATGTACCGAACATCAACAAAAACGTCTGATATGAACTCACATAATTAACTAATTATTATAACATTATAATATGTGATATGAATTGAATAATAAACATTAAAGGAGGTCTTTAATCAATTATAAACTGACAAAAGTTTATTATTCAGCAATATAATGAAACGAACAAGACAAGTCGGACTTGAAGTAAGGGATCATACCTCTCTCTCTCTCTTTTCTAGTATTCTCCTTTATGTCATTTATTTTATGCTCCGTGTTATTATGTTGCGGATGTTATTATATATTCATCCTACTTTAATTTTCATGTTAATATGATGCGAGACCCCCTCTTTCTCTCATAATTTCATTTTAATAATGTTTAAGTGGCGTCGTTAGGCTGCCGAATTTTTTTAAGGGGATTTCTTATCTCACTTTCAATTCCGTAAGATTTACATTGTTCACAAATTATTTATTGAATTTGGTGTATTTTGTACTTAAATTTGATATATTTTATCATTATTCTATTTATATTCATGTTATTATGTGATTCATCTGGTTCTTATTATCTTTTGGTCATAAGAATTGATTCATTGCAATGAGGTAAGGGTTTTTATCTCACTATTTACTTCCATGAGATCCATGTTATATATGTCACTATCTCCTTTGATTGGTGTATGTACTTCCCATTATTATACTCTTTGTGTAATATAAATTCTTTTATGGGTATTTACATCAATATTTTATAGTCCTTCTTTCATGGGGTGTACGTTTCGAAAGTTACCCAAGTCGGTAAGGGAACCTTTCGCCCTCCTCTTTTTAAAAGACCTTTTTGTTAGGTCTTCTAATTTACATCTTCATAATGTTGGGATATGTTCTTATATATCCTTATTGCTGTAAATTTTATGTCTAAATGATGATATACCCTTTCTATCTCTCATCAATTCATTTTCTGAATTTTAATGTGACGTCGTTAGGCTATCGAATTTCTATAAGGGAACTTCTTAACACAATTTTAATTATTTGGGTTAATCATCTACTCCTTGATTATGTCGTTATATGAATATGTGTGGATGAAATCTGATTGTTTTACACTTAATATACACTTATATTGGGTGTATTTATATTTTTCACACATAATTATGTCATTAATTTATCCTTAATCTAAGGATACCATCTTTGCAAAGGACTTTGTCTCAATCTCCTTTCATTGTGGAATATTTTGTTCTAATACAAGACTTTATTTTATATGCTATATAAAAACATTTGAATTTTCATAGGGAATATTTTTCTACGAAGCGTTTTACTAAATGACAAAAAGGAATGTTTTTTTTAACGTATGTGGTGATAATGACCTTTTCTGTCGTCGCGATAATTATTTGATCTTTGGCTTCCTCAATAAGCCGTAATGTTTTTAAAAGTAAATATATACCATGTAATCTTTTATGTATTTTGGTATTGCAAATGGTTTTAATAATAGATTTTTTATGTCAATATATTTAATTGATTAATATGTTGAAATGTTTTCTTTCCTTTATAATTGTTTTATGTGTTATGATTTTATAATGGTACTTGGACATTTAACGGGTGGTTACGTGATAAACCAAATGACGGGTGGTGCCGTGAGTACCAGGACGGGTGGTTACATTATAACCTATAATGCATTGGGTATGGTAGTCAGCCGTATGGCTGTTCCAATTAGTGATATGTGTGGAAGTTGATCGTATGGTTATTCCATTTATGTATGTTTATGTCCCAAGTTACCTTTATATGTTATGTGTTCTTTATATGGGTTTTATGGTAATATTTTGGTTGCAAAATATTAATTAATTATAATTTATTTAGTGAAGAGTATTTACTACTTTATAAATCTGAAAAGTATTACTTACGATAAATTATTCATGGTTTACCTATTGTTTTGATGAAAACTAACAATTGTCCTTCTTTGTATATCCTTTACTAGGATTTTTATGCTCATCTCAAGTTTTTGAAATGTTTTCCACAGGACATAAAGATGAATATTGTCAAAAATGGGATCAAGTAAAGACATGCTATCTAAAACATGGAACTAGACATCCTTATTTTTAAGAATTTTTTATTTTATGAAAAAAATTGGAAACTGAGTAGAGGTGTCTACTTTGTAATCTTTTGAGATGTAATAGTTATGTCCTAATTATCTATAACTCTAAACCTGAAAATCTCCTCAATTTGAATTATTCATTTAATTCAATATTATGTAATGTTTTAAGGTCGGGACCTTATAGTTGGTATCAAAGTTCGGTTTAGATAACTTTAGAGGTTAGAGTGTTTTTTAAGCATAAGTGACAAGTTGTGCATAACCACAAAGGTTAGTATATTAGATGGATTCATTGTAATTTTTTGAAAGATGGAATGAGTTTGAGAAAACTTAGATAAGTATATCTTGGTGTTTATCTTCCTCATTAGTACATGATGATTTTTTTGATATACTCACACTGACATTTTTGGTTTTAGTAAATGGATGGATCTAGCAGGCACCAAAGTGACAATGGGTTTGAAGGAAACTGTGGTGGTTCTCTGATTAAAAGACTGGATGAAATGGGTGATTCAATGAGAAATCTCTTTGTTATCCTAAACCAACTATCAAGAGTTGTGATTAACCACTTGAACCATGGTGAGTTATCTAATGCATCATGTACAAGATAACCAACACGATGTGGATGTTCATGTAAGAATTATAAAGGTAACCATTAGGGTTTATATGATCCTTACTTTTGAGGTAATTATGGGTTACTATATGTTATGATGGAAAATGAAAGGCGTGAGATAAACTTGAGGGGTAAATTATTTTGTGGTTATTTTTGAAGATTTTATCTCTTTTTGGGGAATGTTTTAATAATTATATAGTTTTTGGAAAAGGACTACATGAAGATCGTGTGACAACCCATCACGTCGGACGAAGCTGCGGGAATCAAACCCACAACCAAAGTGCGACTGGCATTTATCACCTACCACTGGACTACGTGAAGTCCCTGGTTAGTATGACTAATTATTTTTAGTTAGATGATCTTATGAATCGGGAATAAGTTTATTTTGGGTTATCTATGGAAATTATTAACCTATCATGGAAGATATGTGATTAGGTTAATTACTTTTCAGTATGATACATTAAGAGTAACTGATGTTATTTGGATATAAATGTTAAGATTTACCTTGGAAGACTATGTGATTAAATCCTTCAAAGATTTGGGTTTCAATTATAGTTTGCTTTATTTTTGAAGAATTTTAAGGGAAATTTTGTATTGAATGGTCTTTGTTGAACTTTGGGTTGTTTGAAAAATTTTGGAGATTAAGAGTAGTTTTTATTTTTGTAAAAGATTATCCTTTTTGGGTGTTATCTGATATCATACTAACAATTTTGTTTTTGGTTAAGGTCTAAAGACATGTGAAATATGTAGTTCATCTTTTGTGGGTTAGGTGATTCCCAAGAAGTTGATTCATGACCTCTTAATGTGAACAAGTCATCCTAAATACTCATATTTTGAATAAAATATGAGTTTGTGTAAGAAATCTAGTAAGAGATGATAGTGTACATGACAAGTATGTTTCCATGTGTTTTATTTAAGCTCATTAATAAATTCCTCAAAGAAAAGTAACTTAAAACAAAAACTTTTTCTGTTAACGTTTCCTATTTGGGAATCAAATAATGTTTAACCCATCACAAGTTTGTGATTTTTTGGTGGTTAACAGTCTCCTAATCATGTTTTCTATCACTCTCCATCAGAACTTGACCCTCTTCTATATCCATGTTTTCCTACATGGAATCCTAGTATGGGTTAACTTGGGTGACCTTTGAACTTCTCTTTACTTTATTTAAAGTGATAGTTTTACTGACTCTTTTTCGATGTGGGGATTTCAATGAAGTTTCTAAGCCCAATTTTAAAATTGCGAGGATGAAATTCCCAAAAGGGGGGAAGCATGTAACATACCAGGTAAATAAAGAATACGAAATTTTCATATTTATTAATATTTGGGAATAAAATTTTAATATTACTTTAAAGGTAATGCTATGTTGGATGGCATACCCAATACGCAACACCGAGTTTCTTTGAAATCTTAGGTTTCACACTAATAATATAATAATATTATTTTAAATGGTAGTTAACGCCTCGCCATTGTAATGGTGGTAATGAACAAAACTAACTAAAAAATGATTATATATGTCTGTTAAATATTTTTACACTATCCAATAAAAGGTAGAGGCTTAAAATAAGAAAAGAATTCGATTTTAAGCATAAATATTCTAATATTCTTTTAAAGGTCGATAAACTGCCTTTTGAGGGAGAACCCATTTTAAATCCACTTTTTGGCAATTTTATATGTTATATTTTATAAAATAAAATCCTTCTTTATAATTGGGACGTCAAAATTTACTTTTTGTAAATTTTTTTTATTTATCCGATGAAGTTCATTTTTTAATGATTAGTGAAAATGCTTTATTTTAATTCAAAAACTCATTTTAATCTAAGTTATTTATATGGTTATATTATCTTTATAATTGGGTTTAGAGTTTATTTAAAATATATTTTTACCATTTAATCCAATGTTGGTCATTGGAATTGATTTCACTTTGAAATTTGACATAAACAAGTGTCAATCTTTTGATAGAGATTATTTCTTAAAAACACGCTAGTTGTTTTGACAGTGGGAATTGATTATAATATTAATTAATGAAACTTATAAGTTTTAAATTTGGTAAAATGGAAATCATTTTTGAATTTGTAATATCAAATTTACTTTGGATAAATTTTTGGTTTTTTTTGACAAATGTTCATTTTTAATGAATAGTGAAAATATTGAATTTTACTTCAAAACTGTTTTTTCATCTAATTTAATTATACAGTTAGATTGTCCTTTTAATTTGTTTTAAAGTTTAATTGAATTATTTTTTTATCAATTAATACAATGTTTTTCATTGTAAGTAAATTCACTTTTCAATTGGATGCAAAAACATGTCAATCTTTTGATAAATCTTACTTCTTAAAAACCCGTCTTTGGTTTTGACAAAGGGAATTATTTTAAAATTAATTACTGAAATTTATGTGTTTTTAATTTTGTAAAATTTATTCCATATTTGGAATCATAAGGTATAAATTATTTAATTAGGACTCTTTCGTTTTTGTACATTATGAATAGTAACAACAGCAATTATCTTTAATTATCGTGATTAATTAGTAATCGGGTAGTTAAGGGTAATAAAATAATATAATAAAAAAACAAAATGACCCCAACATGTGTCCAAATTCTATTTGTGATATCATGGAAGACCATGTGATTCCTTTTTCCAACTTTGAGACCCCATGGAATCACTTTAGTGTGATAGTGACCTTTTATTATATTATTTTTAAAGAAAGGAAAATATAACCAATGTATATATCACCTAAGTAATAGAATTTTAGTTCTGTTTATATAAATTATATCTTTGACAATAAATATTCATTATAAATCTAAAAATATTTTTTACATCATGGTATTTTTTTATAATTTTTAGACATTATATAAATAAATTTATTTATGACACTATGATGACAGAGTGATTACCTCATTAATGAACGATTTAAATAAAATGAAAAGATAAGGTAAAATATAAGACATACACTTGTCTAAAACAAATTTTATGGGTGGATTTAGAACCCTTATCACCTTATCCTCTAAATATATCATTTTGGGACCTTTAAAATCCGAAAATCATTCCATAATAAAGTAACATTTCATGACCTTCCAAGAGTGCCCCTCCTCCCTCTTATAAAAGGCCCCCACCTCTACCCCCTTACACACACCTCTAAAGCCCTTGTCTCGTCCAAACCATGGTAATATTATCTATTCACATCCCTCTCTTACTCCTAGAGGCCTCACATTTATCAGAAGTCTTCCCATGGAAGTCTTTGTCTCAAATCAAAAAGAGTTACCTGATTTGGAGGTAATGTCTTCTCTCGAGTTTCTTTCTTTTATTTTCCTTCTTCACTCCCCATAACATTATTATTCTTGTATTACTTAAGAAAACTAGTATCCTAAATATACTAGGATGTTTTTATGAGATGTATTTTATTTACACTTACACACACCTCTGTCTAATGGTTAAAGAACATACTGTTTCTATGGGTGGCGAATTACTGCCTCACGAAACGATGATTGTTCAATATTATTTTAACACCTCTTATGGTGGCCATTAATATGTGAATATATTTATATATGATACATATTATATTTATTTCCTCTATATTCTTCTTTATTTTATATTTAAAACATACCTTTATGCTTTTCATGTTGTGTAAATGCGATAATTTCATATGAGGAAGTGTGGACTTCCGCCCCCTCAAGTGATGTGGCTCGTTCATGAAATACATGGAATGTATAAAAAATGAAATTAATGAACTTATTTGACCTATATAACATATATATTATAATTTAATTATAATATATATATATATATATATCTCATTTATTTTTAATTTCATTAATATGACAGAGAAATGAAAGTAGTGTTCATGCGTACGTATGGCCTACCATCTCCATGAACGGTGTATTTCATTTTTTTATCTAAAAATGTTATGTAATAGTATAAAATGAATATATACAGGATATATATGATATTTAAATAATTAATACTATTATGTAGATGATGAACTTATAACTACATGGACAATTCTTTTCAAACAGGTTTATTTTTGACTCATGTACCGAACATCGACAAAAATGTCTGATATAAACTCACATAATTAACTAATTATTATAAGATTATAATATGTTATATGAATTTAATAATAAACTTTAAAGGAGGTCCTTAAGCAATTATAAATTGACCAATGTTTATTATTCAGGAATTTAAGGAAACGGACAAGACAAGTCGGACTTGAGGTAGGGGATCCTACCTCTCTCTTTCTTTTCATGTATTCTCCTTTATGTCATCAATTTTAAGTTACATGTTCTTATGTTGGGGATGTTCTTTTATATTAATCCTACTTTCATTTTCATTTTCATATGATTCAAGAATCCATCTTTCTCTCATCAATTCATTTTAAGAATTTTTATGTGGCGTCGTTAAGCTGCGGAATTTTTGTAAGGGGATTTCTTATCCCACTTTCAATTCCGTGAGATTTCCATTGTTCACCAATTATTTATTGCATGTGGTGTATTGTGTACTTAAATTTGATATATATTATCATGATTATATTTATATTCATGGTATTATGTGATTCATTTGTTTCTTATTATCTTTTGGTCATACGACTCGATTCATTGCAATGAGGTAAGGGTTTTTATCACACTATTTATTCCCGTGAGATTCATGATATATATGTCACTATCTCCTTTGAGTGGTATATGTACTACCCATTATTCTACTCTTTGTGTAATATACTTTAGTTTATGGTTATTTACATCAATTTTGTATAGTCCTACTTTCATGGGGTGTATGTTTCGAAAGTTTGCCAAGTCGGTAAGGGAACCTTTCACCCTCTTCTTTTAAAAGACTTCTTTTGTTAGGTATTTTAATTTACATATTCATAATGTTGGGATATGTTCTTATATATCCTTATTTCTATAAATTTTATGTCCAAGTGAGGAGATACCCTTTCAATCTCCCATCAACTCATTTTTTGAATTTTAAAGTGACGTCGTTAGGCTGTCGGATTTCTGTAAGGGAACTTCTTAACCCAATTTCAATTCTTTGGGTTAAACCTCTACTCCATGATTATGTCGTGCTATGAATATGTGTGGATGAAATCTGATTCTTTTAAACTTAATATCCACTTATATTGGGTGTATTTAAATTTTTCAGACATAATCTTTTCATTGATATATCTTTAATCTAAGGATACCATCTTTGTAAGGGACTTCATCTCAATCTCCTTTCACTGAGGCATATTTTGTTCTAATACAAGACTTTATTTTATACGCTCTATAAACACCCTTGACTTTTTAAAGGGAATATTTTTCTACAAAGCGTTTTACTAAATGACAAAAAATAATGTTTCTTTTAACGTAAGCTGTGACAATGACCTTTTCCACCGTCGTGAGTATTATTTGATCTTTGGATTCCTCAACAAGACGTAATGTTTTTAAAAGTAAATAAATACCATATACTCTTATGTATTTTGGTATTGAAAATGGTTTTGATAATGGATTTTTTATTTCAATATATTTAAGTTATTGAAATGTGTAAATGTTTTCTTTCCTTTATAATTGTTTTATGTGTTATGATTTTATAATGGTACTTGGACATTTGACGGGTGGTTACGTGATAAACCAAATGACGGGTGGTGTCGTGAATACCAGGACGGGTGGTTACATTATATCCTCCAATGCATTGGTTATGGAAGTCAATCATATGGCTATTCCAATTAGTGATATGTGTGGAAGTCGACCGTATGGTTATTCCATTTATGTATTTTTATGTCCCAAGTTACCTTTATATGTTTTGTGTTCTTTATATGGGTTTTATGGTAATATTTTGGTTACAAAAGAGTAATTAATGATATTTTATTTAGTGAAGAGTATTTACTACTTCATAAATCTGAAAAGTATTACTTACGATAAAGTATTCATGGTTTACCTATTGTTTTGATAAAAACTAACAGTTTTCCTTCTTTGTGAATCCTTTACTGGGCTTTTTATGCTCTTCCCAAGTTTTTGAAATGTTTTCCACAGGACATAAAGATGAACATTATCAAGGATGGGATCAAGGAAATACATGATATCTAAAACATGGAACTAGACATCCTACTTTTTAAGAGTTTTTTATTTTATGAAAAAAATGGAAACTGAGTAGAAGTGTCTACTTTGTAATCTTTTGAGATGTAATAGTTATGTCCTAATTCTCTAAAACTCTAAACCTGAAAAAATCCTCAATGTGAATTATTCATTTTATTCAAGATTATGTAATGTTTTAAGGTCGGGGCCTTATATGACAACCCATGTAGGACTAAAAAACAAAACACACCATAAGACACACTTCACTTCAACATAGAAATTCAATATAAAAAGTATATAGATGATGCAAAAGAATCCTCCCTTTACATGGAAGAATAAAAAACACACATATAAGACACCTCCATATACAATAGTGTAATTTGGGATTCCTTAAAGGAAAACAGGCTTCTTCTAAAATATATGTTATAGAAATATCCCAAAAATTTCACCTTTTAATTTCAAAGAGAACACAACACCGCAAATTACACCAAAAAAGATCATTAATAAAAAAAAAGAATTACAAATAAAGAGACTTTAAAATGATCCTTAAACAACACAATATTTCTATAAACAAACATGAAATCTTATTAATGTCATATTTTCCACACTAGTGGCATAGCATTATCCCTCACAAAGAAGAGATTAAAAAAATATCCAATGACCTTTTTATGTCCTCACCTAGCACTAATAGCATTAGGCCATCTTTCACTCTCCTTAATATAATTCCCTTAACCACGTCTAAACCGAACCTTTAAGCATAATGGTGGAATAAATCACCTTTAAATACTCAAAAAACCCAAGGTCGCTAAATCCCCATTCAAATATCCACATACACTCATCCTCTTTAAGGGGATCTGCATAATTGAATTTGGGTAGGAGAATTCACTTTCAAAAATAAAAAGTATAGTCCATATATTTATCAAGTAGAGGGTCTTAAAATAGTGAATCACCTATGTCCACACATATATTATTCACATATTTATTATGGGGGAGTAACTTAGACAACAATGATACTAAAACTATGAAAAAAAATAACCCATCAGCCAAAACAAGCCGCAAAAAATGCAGAACACGCAAAAGGGAACCAAATCAAGGCTATTTGAAACACTTTTCAAAATAAACCACTAACTGTTATTTGAAAACCAACTCATCAATAATAAATCAGACATGAAACACCAATCAACCAAGAAGAATTATTGAACTTAAATCACCTCACAATAAACATTACTAAAATACAAGGACACACGACACACAAATATTGGTTATCGAAACATCGTATTTTGTCTCAAAAACACTTTTGAAAATAAACTTAGCTTGGTGGGTTTCTCACTCACCAATGGTATCTCATAGATCCCCACTCACATGAATATTTTTTACCACACAAGGGACCCATCCCCCAAGGCCATGATCCATCCACTTTCCTCAACACATATTTATGAATGTGAGCAGTCATGAGCGCACCAACGACCAAAACACAGCATTTACACTTCTCAAAAAATTAAAATTCAACCCCCCCCCCAATTCACATTTATAATCTAACTTCAAATTTCAAAATTTCAGACTAATTTTAGAAATTCCACTAACCACTTTTCTAAATATAATTTTTAGACTCCACACATATATCTAAAACATCCCATCCAATTGAAAACATTTTTGATAGCTCAAAAACCCACACATAAAATTGATTTTCCAAAACCTAAATTGAAATTGTTCATGGTTTCCAAAAAAAATTCAATAACCCACTTGTTTTAATTAAGAAGATCCATATATCATTGAGCTCATCCTAATATGATCAGAAATAGTTTTTTTAAACCCACTTTCCTAAATATTCCTTTAAGATGATTCTGATAATTCATTTCCTATATTCCCAAAACCTACCCATTTCCACTTAAAAAATCAATTTTTCACAAATTATAAACAAGTGTTTTAAAGTTAATTTTTTTAGAACATAGTTAAAACAAAAAAAATTATTAGAGGGGTGAAATAGAGTCGATGGGTGATATGGCTTTATGGTTGGATACTATACTCACATCACACAACCATCATAGGGAGTGTCCTAGGATCATGTCCCTAGCTTCACATGACTTTACAAGCCTTGAGATCTCATGGGGACTACTAGACAAACTCTCTACTCGGTTCCCATATACAAAACAACTAATATGAAAAAAATAAAATTAAAGAAATACAACTTCTCATTGAAACCAAACATCCTATAAAGAGGTGTGCTAACCAAGAACCCAACTTTTAACTAGGAAGTTAATCCCCAATAGTCCTAGCTATGTTATATCCAGACTCTTCCCCAAATAACATGACCCAAAAGAGAGAACCTGGCTATGATTCTATTTTTTTCATGAACCAGAATGGGGTTCCATTATACTTGACACCCGAACCGGCCCATGGCATGATCTGAAGGTCATTCCCAATCCCCACAAAAAAGAAACTATTACCTAGGTATCAACATTATGATTTGGGAATGATTTCACCCATCTAGATAAGTCTAAATAACCAAAAAAATAAATAAGACAAACATGAACAACCAAAAAAACAAATTTAAAAAAAAAATTACAGATTCAATGTTTTAAAACATTTGCCAAAAACAAAAATAAATATAAAAACTAAAACTAAAAAACCAAATGATCTTACTTCCAACATGAGGGCTCCACTATCAAGCCACCACCACCAACACTTGAAAAAATTAGTGAAACTCTAGCTACCGAATCCACAATGGCAGTACTTTCATTTACCGGGGTCATACATATACCAATTTATACATATAACCAATGGCTTATTTAGGGTGTGAGCCACTTCACAAAAGGATTACACCGAAAAGATGTATTTCATTATATAAATTCAAAGGAAAATTAATATTATACTTTATTAAAAAATACTTTGAAATACTTCTATGAAAACATCTTAAGGAAATACCATTTTTATGAACACACATTCAAGGGAAAACTTTATAAAGGTAACATTTTAAATGAACCATTTATTAAGATAAAATTTCTTTAAATTAAAATTAACTCGTGTTCCACCGTATATCAATGGAGGGTACCACATTTGATAAGTCGTAAGAGATAACCATGTGTAAATCCCTATGGGTAATGTTTCATGGGTGAGATAATAAAACCTTTTACCTAGGTGAATGTGGTATATTAACCACAACCGTCAACATCCTTATGTATGATCCACTAGAGTGGATATGCATCCAAAATTATAGTGGAGGTTAATTATCATCATATTTTAGATAATGCCGTAATATTCAATCCAACTAAGTGAACCCAGGACAAGCCACTTTGGTATCACTAGTGCGGTAGTTCTAGTATTCCCTCTAAGATACCTAGGATTCCCATTATGCTCATTCTCATATTTTTCATGTCACAAAACTATAACATTCACCAACATATTCGAAGCCACATTAGAACATAAGTAAAATACCTCTTTTACAATAACATATGGAAACCACCATTTTCTATAAGGAAAACATCCTTATGTTTTACACATGCAAAAACCATTTACAAACACATTTTCACATCACTTTCACATTTTGTGAAACCCTTTTTATAATACAAGTAAGGCATATAGTTAATCCTACTATATTCCATGGTCTAAGAAATATTTATATCCACACATAAACCATGTTCATTTCACAATATGTTTCACTTCATTTATTAAATTCACAAATCTCATTTAAAGGTGTAGAAAAATAATCCAACATTCCAAAAACAATCCATTTATCTATTAAAACCCCACTTTGAAAAATGGTCACCCCATAAGTCCCTTTAAAACCTCATTCCACACCTTCCACATAAGGCATAAAACCACTTTCTTGAGAAACAATAGAATAAAACATACACAATATATCCTTATCCTTTTGAAAATCCACTTTCATTATGAATGAATTATAAAGAACTCCAAAAATAAATTTATTACCACACTATTAAACTACACATCATAATTAAATACACAAATAGGAATATTAAAAGCATCTAATAATGTTATGTCATGGAACCCCATACCTCAAGTGTAGAAACTTCTAAAAATTGGTGTGAAACCGCAACCGCACCACCAAATTACCCTAGAAAGAAATGATATGACAAAAAAATCAATATCTAACCATAATAATTGTTATTCAACTCAAAAGATACCACCAAACCTACTAGCCATGTGAAACACAGAAGGAGAAGAGAATAAACCCTACAAATGATGGAATAAAAGGAGGAGCAACCACTTACTCATAAATGTCATGATTAATATGGGCCAAAATCATCCAAATATTGATTCCCCGGGTGTATATGGAAGCTTCGTGGAGCTCTCATGGATGAAAATCCTAAGTTTGAGAGAAATGTAAGTAATTAGTATTAAATCATAAGATTACACAAAGGGTATTTTAAAATTTTTAATGACCTAGAAAACACACATAGTTATCCCTTATAGGTCGTAAAATTGTATGGTGACCATGAAACCCTCTATTCATAAGATTTGACTACTGCACGGTTATCCAACACATAATAACTAGTTGTGTGGTAGATTTTGTATGAAAACTCCAACCCCTTGTAGTGTTACTTGGGCTGACATGAACAGTTTCCACTAATCGTGCGCCAACAATGCACCACTGACTATTTGGACGAAACATCCCATTTGTGTCCAATAATACAAAGTAACCTCAAGGGAAAAGATATAAAATTTATAAATAGAATAATTACATTCAAAATTCAGACACATAACTCTGCATTCCTGATAGAAAATTTGAGACCAAAAAATAAATTGGATTCAAGAGAGAAAATAAAAACCTGAGTGTGATAGGTAAATTATATGAATATACATCTAAAGGATGTCAGGTACATCAGGTAAAAATCCATCTATTTAATATCAATTAAGGTGATATTATCATTACGACGAGATTAGGGATTTATTAATGAATCCACCATACTTTTTGTGGGTTTGTGTAACCTAGTTTATGCCAATATCATCTAAAAATTTAATATTTTAAAAATTATTATTTTTATTATTATGGGGATATGTTAAGAGAAGTGGTGTCTTTATCTCCCCCACCCAAATTATTTTAGGTTTATTACACTATGAGGATGGTTCTCTTACCTATCCTTCAATCCAATTAGAATCCTCTCATCTCCCTCATAAAAATGAAGGGTATGTCTCTTATCTCATTTTCTTTATCTTCTTATTATTCATTTATTTCCATTGTCTTATTTAAACTCTTATCATTGTTGTATTTAGGGGGTTTTACAATGTTAATGTAAAACACAAAAAAAATATATGATCCTTCCTGTAGATTTTGTTGGAGGATCCTGTTGGGGTTTTCTTACATGTGGTTGACGTTAGTGATTTCATCTTATAGACCTTTTCTAAATATTCAAACTACCATGATCTGAAAATTTTATTTTATTATTTTAATTTTTTGGAATCTATTTTTTTTAATCATGGTTATATAGATTTATAATAAGGGATGTTTGTTCACAATTCCTTTTTAAATTGATTAAATTAGACCTTAGAGGTAGGTGAATCATTTTTAATTCCATTTTATTATGAAAAATTAGTGAATGATATATTTTAATGAGGTTTTATGAAATATTATTTGTATATTTTTTTATTTTTGATGATATTTGTTGATTTACCCTTGCATATTCTTGGTTATTAAATTGTATACAAGAAGTAAGCTCATATTGTTATGAAAAACATAAATTTGATTCATATATTGTGTCTTATAAAATGATTAAATTATATTTTTATAGTTATTAATATATTTGAATTAGTGAGAAGTGTGAAATGAATTTTAAAAAATATTATATCATTTTACGTTGAAAAATTAAATTATATGAGTAAATTTTAACTTTTTTATAAAATAGTTTAAAATAGAACCATGAATTAATAAATTAATCATTGGTGGGTCCTTTGTGTTCATGAGAGAGAACCTATGATAGATGTGGGTAATTAGTAAATTGATTAATATGGGACATGGATCTACCTTAAATTTCAAAAATGAAATTTAAATCTCATTATTTATTTGAAATAGGATACAATACTCCCTTAATTTCTAAGCCTTATACTTGAACGTCCATTATATAGTCAATTGTGTGGGAAAAACACTCCCAAGAAAAAAACATAAATATTATGTAATTAGGTAAGGCCTTATGATTACATACCTCAATACTTTGGATCATTACTAATTTTCTAGATTTGAATTTCATATTCTCAAATATCATTATTACCCAATGTGAATTTAAATTCACAAACTCAGTTTTTTACTTTAAGGATCCCTTTTTATCATTATTAATTGTTTTTATTTATAGAATAAAATTTATACACTCATATATGTAGTTCAAAATAGAATAATTTGATTATTTTGTAAAGTATTTACATTGGGAATATGGTTGGATCCAACTGGGAACATCTTCAAAAACCCATAATACACCCCCCGTATATATATATATATATATATATATATATATATATATATATATTTGTTTCATCATTATTTATATTATTGGCATGGAATAAAACTCTTCTATTTTTGGAGTTTTAAAATTATCTCAATGATGTGAAAATAGTGGTGGTGGAATATCAGTTTCTTCATGTCTTTGATTCAGATGGAGTTACACAATGACTTGAGAGGGGTGTGAATTGAGTTCTTAATTTCTCTACAATAAATAAAATCAACCATCGAACTGTTTATAACTATTTTATAAAAAGAAAATGGAAATAAATCTAAAAAATAAACAAATTGAGCATATGAGTTCTGTAGTGGTATGGTGTATGAAAAATATTTGTTCTACTACACCAAATCTCTCTCTATGATCTTGTTGATTTTCACTATGTTGGTTCTTTTACCCAAAACATTGATGGATGACTAGAAGCAACTCAACATTTTAAAAAAATCCCAAATATCAATCAAATGTTTATCCCTTTTTATGTGACATACCATCATTCCTCACCAATGATACAAGTGAAAATAAAATATTTATAGATTTATCTAACATTTTCATAATATAAATAATAAATGATGATAGGTTCCTAAAAAATGAATATGACTTCAGTGATCATATCAATAAAATCTCTTAACTACAAAAGATGTGATCTTGAAATAGTAGAAACAAAATGTGTTTATTATTCCTAGATAATAAGAAATATCTTATATCTATATTAATGTTATGTATCATATTTCTTTCAGTATATGATACTCTATCACTTGAGTTTTTTTTCTTTATTTTTATCTATTTAGTTTTCAATATTTATATTTTAATTTGAAAAACTCTATATATATACTCCAAAAAAACAATAGAATATAAAATAATTCAAAAGGAAAAGAGTTTTTCTGGGTTGTAATCATTTATTTCAAAAATATAAATAATAGATATCATTTTTATGGAAAATAAGGTTTTCATTGAAACTATATCAATTCTCTGAAATAGTTGTATTATTTAACTCATATTTTTGTATCCAACTATAACAATTTATAACAAATAGATATTTAGATGTGTACTTTCATTATGTTTCTATAATGGTAATAATTACTTTGAAATATTGAACAATGACTCTTAAAATAATCACATAAAATTACATTACATTAAAATAGAATTATCTTTTTTTTGTTCATTGACTACTTTACAACATCATATAACATTGATAAATACCTTAATTGAAGCTTCAAAGAATAATTTCTCATTGAGATAAAATAATTACCTTTATAAGATAATGTGTTTCATATTATATTTCATACTTTGGTAATATAATATTACATTCATAAGATAATCTAACTAGAACTAATATTTTTTATGATAAATTATTTCCTCATACGACATTTTTATCTGAATATGATAAATACTCACTTTTTATGAAAATTTCCTTAGTCAAATGTCAACATTATGACAATATGAGATCATTTGAAAGTGTATCTATTCATATGATAATTTTATATTAAAATGATAAATGGCTTTAAAAAATTCACATCTTATAATAAATTCTTCCACCTCATATGATAAATCTCATATGTAAGGATTTTATAAGATAATTTACATAGTCCAAAATATGAAGTATAACACAAATATGTTTATCTGCTTGAATGAAGATTTTACTTGATAAAAAACATAAGTCCTATAAAAGAATAAAAAATATCCACACATATGATAAATTATAACCTCAAATAATACATTCCTTAAAAATTCATAGAAATTTAAAAAATAAAACTCTACAAAAGCATCTTGAAAAAAAATTACGTAAGAAAAAACATAATGACCAAGAATATTTTATCATTATAAAAAAATTTAGTTCTTTTGATTCAAACAGAATATATGATATATACATATATATTGGAAAAAATGATTTCTAACAATTTCCTCATTTTTTATAATAAAAAAACTTTAGATAAATTAATCATAATTTTTTATAGATTAATTTAGAATAGATAGATAAGTATTTATGAATTGTTCTACAAAATAAAATGTAAAATTTCTTATTAACTATCTTCTCCACATTTTTTCATATCATAATATTTAAAAACTATTTTGATATAACACATTATATATAGAATAATGATATATGAACTTAAAATATTATAAATTACTAAAATGAGTTAAATTGACATTTTAGTTGGATAAAAATAGTAAAAACTATATAAAGAATAGGGCAATGTAAATAAAATAATAAAAATAAATTAATTTTTTGAGATCATTTAAAATAATTACATCAATGCTCTATATGATATATAA
The DNA here is from genome assembly GCA_963277665.1 of Viscum album. Lineage (NCBI taxonomy): Eukaryota > Viridiplantae > Streptophyta > Magnoliopsida > Santalales > Viscaceae > Viscum > Viscum album. The sequence goes on from OY728126.1 coordinate 1,751,637,777, forward strand.
TTATATACCAATAAAAAAAATACATAAATATTAGTTCTCAATATTAGGATTTTGAGAGGTAGGGTTGGGATTAGTGTTTCATACATTAGAAATAGACATGGAAGTTTAGTCCCATATAAACCAAGACCTTATATTTTTTCAGTTGGTTTTCTGAACATAGACATAATATATTTATGAATCATCCTAGACCATTTAGTATAAAAACACTTTTCAATGTAGAAATAAGATGAGATATAATAAAAATAATTTTTATACTGTTTTTTGATTCATCTTTATAAAATTTGGCTTCTCTTACAATATTATTTCTTTCTATTATAGTAAGAGGAGGAAATAAACATTAAATCTTTTCACAGATATCCCCAAAAAACAATGTTGTATTTTTTCACAAATTAATAATTCCTCTAAGGTAAAATAATGTATTTCCACAAATTTTTTACAATGAGAAAATGAAATCCTGGTAGAAATCAAGCATAGAAAGCAACCCCTTACTGAACATATTTAGAAAATATATTATTATCTTTAAAATTATCATTCAACACATTAATGACATTGATGGTTAATGAATAAAACTAAATAAAAATTTTCAACACAAAAGAAAATTATTATAAATGATATACTATGAGAAAACTTTATTTCCCTTTTCATAAATTGTCTACATATTTGTATGATGCCTATAAGATCTCTAACTAGGTTTAGTTTCTTTATTAGATTTAGTAGCTTCAAATTTTAATAAATAGAATTCATGAACTTTTTTAAAAAGATAAATGAATCCTTAATGGATAAAAGATTATTATTTAGAGATGAGTCTTAGAAATTTTATAAAAAATCCTCCCAATCAGAGCTTGGGTTTCACCGAATGTTTCCATTAGAGAGGAAGAAAAAAATCTATAAAATAATCCAATTCATCAATTTTATTATTGAATATTTCTATTACCCCTCAATAATTTATTTAGAATGATTCATTTCATGAAGTATATAATTTGTTAATTATTGAATGGTATTCAAGGATTACATATCATATTTAATCTCATAAACTCTCTCATCTAACATAATCAAGATGAAGGATAAATATTTCAACTGGTCAAAAATATCACTGAAACAATTTCCTTATGAGGAAGAAAAAATATAAATTCTCTAAAAAAAGTAAAATTGAAAAATTATTTCATTTTTCAAAAAAATATTTTCTATATTAATATATTTCATATCATATTTAATAGAATTAGAGATGTGTGATGGAATGAATTAATTATTATTTTTAATCTCTTTCTATGATTTTAACTATTCATTCACCACACTGAACTCTAACTTATAAAGAAATATTTCTTTTAGATCATCCATTTGAATTCACAGTACATGAACTTTTTATTTCATTGAGTTACACTTTTGAATTATCATATCATAAAAATTTTCTATATATTAATTTGGCTCAAGTATCTCATGCACTTCCAAAATAGGAACTGTACATTGTAATTAATATAATACAAGAGAACAATGTGGCTCTTATCGTCTAAATTTTACCTTTAAAAAGAAATGATGTTCTTTATAACCATATTTTTCAAATGAACCAATATATTCAAAAATATCAAGTCATATACAATTTTAATCCTTTAAAATATAAGGAGACCAATAAAGAAGCAATTTAATAGTTGATTTCATTTCTATTAAATCATGGTGAATTTTTTTGACAAAAAATCAATATGAAACAAAAAAATTCCTTGAATAAATAAATTATATAGATAGTAACATTATAAAAGAAACCCAAAGGGATTCCATAGATTTGATTCATTTATTCTTTGATTTATCTATAAAATAATTATTCACATATTTATATGGATTAAAAAGCTCAAAAATATATTATTAATGCTCATATTTAGCAACAAAATCAAGACATTATTTTCCAAATAAAGCTTCCCCATAAGAAATGACATTCATCACATAATTTATCTAATTATTTACTTGAGTAACAAATAGAGATGAAATTTCTACAAAATAAATACACCTCAATCTACTTCTTATACTTATAGGCTCATCATCTAAGGAGTCTAATAACTCTTTCTAAACTATAGTAATAGAAAAAACCACAATATCATTCTCCCATTGTACTTAATTAGGGATATTTTATATTTATTTTGAACCAATAATGATTAACATTCTTAAGGATTGGATCTAGAAATATATAATTATCATGACTAAAATAGATTTAAGAGTATTTAGGTTAGGACACTTAAATATCATAACCAAAGTCGTCCCAACTCTATCATTCCCAAACTTTAGGGTTAAAATATTTATTTAAGGATAAAAATTATAGGATTTATTATAGGAAATGCACATATATATTAAAAATTGCCTTTAATGATTAATTTCTTCTCAATAAATATTTTATAAAGGATATGAATATGAAATTCCAATATATTCTACAAATCAAAATTTTATTGAATTTTCCTATTTTAAATGAATTTTTCCAACAATTCCTTTCAACCTCCTAGTCATTGAAAATAATTTTCTATACTAATAGAGATTATAAAAGTTATTTCAAAATCCTAGCTTCCCATATATCATCTATATTAAACAGTGAAGAACTAAACTCAATACATCCTTCATGAGGAAAATCTTGGACTTCATCAAACTAAATAAATGATTTTGATAATCTCTTCTTGCTAAATATTGATAAAAATAATTATTCAACAACATAAAAACTTAACTTGACATTTTTATAGAACTCTAAAACCTCATTCTTGTAAAATAATGTGTTTCTTGTTTAATAAAATAATAACTCATGTCCTTAAAAGTTTAACACTTTCTTTATTAGTAAATCCATCTTTACTAGCCACTAAAATAAAATATACATTCATATCATATCATTTCATAGAAATTTATGCCTTTTAAATCTTTCATAGAAACTCTCCACATATCTCTTTTATTTTTCTATCCTCAACAAGAGTGAAATGACTTGAGGTTTGAGGGATTTGATTAGTGTATAATTTTTTTAATATTAGAAGAATGATTTTCAAATGTTTTTCAATTTTTTATAAGTTTAGAGTTTCTAACTACATTATATTTGAATATGTTGAGTCACCTTAAAAGGGATATTTAAGAAAATAAAATTAATTAAAAAATAATATAGGGTATAACCCTTTACTAATTAACGGGGAGAGAACCAGTAAGAATAATTTTGAAAATAAAATATTTCTTATGATATTAAAAAAATAAATTTAAAATAAATTAATTAAAATTTAAATGAAATTAATTAAAATTAAACAAAGCTAATTAAATTTTAATAATAAAAAACCAATATTTATGAAAATGTTTCATTAATATATATGAAAATTTATTTTCAAAAAAAATTAATTCACTGTTAATATCTTCATTATGATAATGAACTCGTAAAAAGTGATTTCTGGAATCAATATGATTAGTCCATGATAGAATTATCATATTTAATGAACTAATTATAGAACTAGTGTTATCACATTTTATTGGGGCATGATTAAAAAAATTATGAATTCGATTAAAGATTGTTTTATCTACAACACTTGAGTACAAAACCATTCAATTGAAATATATTCATCTTTAGAGATTGATAATGAAAACAAAATTCTTATTATATTAAAAAATAACTTGGTATTCATCTAAAAAGTGATAGGTCCAAGAAGTATACTTATTATCAAGGATAAACCAATAAAATTATCATTTGTGTATGATCCTAAATGAAAATCATATTCTTTTGGAAAAAGTGATGATAAATAATTGATTCCATTTAAATATATTAATTTTTTTTGAATCGATTAAATGGGATTAATTTAAATTATATTTAAATATTTCATATAAAAACTATTATATTAGGTATACTTGTAGTTATAAAAAAAATTCCAAATTATTCCACTATAAAATGTGTCTTCTACTAGTTTTATAGCTTTATCTAGGTGAAGCTTAATATTGGAACTCTTATGAGTTCAATATATCTTAATTATTTGAGTCTAATCCTTTATAATTAGTACGGAATTTATTTAATTTTATTCAAAATAGTACTACAATATTTTTTAGTAAATATTAAATCCAATAATTTTTTTAACTCAACCATAATACTAATTTCAAATTCATTTTTCGTGAAATTGGAAAATTCATTAAAAATTATTTAATTTCATAAAAAAATTACATCATAAGCATATGTTTTCAGAAGTAAAATATCAATTGAAGGCTTTTTTAAAAAAATGGGTTTTCCAACCCAATGGCAAAACCATTGGATAAAATAAGTAGAAATATTCTTTCATATAAAGCTACAGGTTCTTTTTTGAGACCATATAAGGCCATCGAATGTTTAAAAATATAATATTGAAAATTAAATTCTTTAAAACCATGATGTAGTTCATCATTTATTTACACCATTAAAAATACATTTATAAAAATATATTTAACATCCCTCTCATACAATTTAATATATATATATATATTGCATAAGCTAAAAAAAATTATCATTCTGTTTAACTAAACAATAGGGGAAAATGTTTATTCATAAAGTATTCCTTGTTCTTGATTATAAATATTGGAATAAAATCTTGGATTATTTCTAGTAATGACACATTAATCATAATTTTATTTAAATATCCATTTAGATTTAATAAAATCATAATCCCAAGGTCTGAAAACGAATTCCCATAACTTGTTCCTTAGGAACTTTTTTTATTCTTCTTTCATAGAAACCACCCAAATCTCATCATCTAAGTATTATTCTATTATTTTATAAACAATTATCCTTATAGTCCTAAAATATTCATTGATATTTTCTATAACTATTTCTAGAGTATGGATATTATGGTTTTAGGGTATTCTAGGTATCACTCTTTGAGGTTCATAAATATCTTCTCATTTAGGAATTGATTGTTCATTATCATCTGAAAATTCAATATCATTTTTAATTTTGAAATTGAATGTCAAGTGATATGTTTTCCAAAAAATGATTAAATATTCAACATGATTATTTTTTTATTAAAAGAATCACATTAACCAATTAATAATGAGTATATTCTTAAAATTCATTGAATTTTTTTAGAAATATCTATAGGATTTAGATATAGTAGGTTATCCTATAAATATTCCTTCATCACCATTTGGAACAAACATACCTATATTGTCCTAAATTTTCATGTTATACAAGTTATATCTGAAACAATAAAGTATCCAGAATATGGTTTTCAATTATTACACATATTTTAGGGTTTTTTAGTTGATATTGGACTTAGTATAACAATATTAATGAAAAATCATGTCATGTTAACACCTCAATCCAAAAAATGATTTGTTCTAATATATTCACTGTAGATTATTCTTGAAATCTATTGTAGTTTCATATATCATCTTTCTAAAATACTATTTTAAGATATTCTTGGGGGAAAAAGTATGTTTAATTACATGTTGATAGGAAGATGAATTAAAAACATGTTTTTAATATTCAATCCCATAATCACATATCAGAGACAGAATTTTTATATCCTTTTTCTTTTGAACAAGATTAAAAAAATTCAAAAAAAAGATTAATCATCACTTTTGAGTCAAGAAAAATAATCCCATTTAAAACTAGAAAAATCATAAACCAGAATATAAAGAGAAATATTCTTTAATATTTCAACATTATATACATTGGTGAATAGGATTTAATGAGGGTATCTAAAAAATCAAATTCAAACAATATTTCCATTGAAATTGTCACAATATGTCACATGTACTCCATTTATTTTATATAGTGAGTGTGATCTAGAAAAATAACCACTCATATGTCTTGAATGGATAGTTTATATAAACATAATTTCATTATTATAGATGCGTCATGTTCCCCACAAAAACAAATTAATAAAAAAAATATTTTCCACTTAAATTTTATTTGGTATTGTACAGTTAGCTACAATCAACTTTGGAACCGAAATATTGCTTACGTTTTAAAAAAATAATAATTGAAATTACATAAATTTACATAGATAATTACCATCATTAATACACATATTTACATGTTTCATTATATATAATAATTTTAAAATGGACAATTATATCTATAGTGAAAAAAATGGAATTCCGCATATTTATATTTATGGAACCATGTATCAAAGAGCTATTATAAACAATGTTTTTACCATATACTTCCTATTCTATATTTCACACTATTTTATTTATACTTATAAATTATTTTATTTATATACTCCTCTCTATTATTAAAATGATTAGATTTATTCATTATATGTTTTAATTCAACCATTACTCATTTTATATTTTTTTCATGGACATATAAATTAGAAGTAGACATATGTATTTTTACTTTGAGTTTCAAAATAAGTTTGATTAATAATTATATTCATTTACAACAACATAATAATATTTCTTTTGAGTGTTTTTATATTTACTGAAATGATCATATTACTATCCAAACAGAAAATATTACTCCATTAATTTATCATAAGCGTAATTTTCATGTAAATATTCATAAAAAGAGTAATAAAGAGAATGTACCTCATTATTTAATTCCAGGAAACACAAGATTTCATTATAATTAGATACATTATCATTAAAATCATAACAGAAGTCATCCCTAGATTCCATGGATGTAACCTATATAGTATTCAAATATTTTTTCTCCTTCTTATAATCTGATTTATTTTATTACATATTTTCATACTTCAACTTGTCCTTAAGATAGGGGAAATAAATCTTGATGAGACTAATTTTCCTTCACAAATAGTAACTATTTAATTGTTTTATACTAGATATTTTTTTATATCATAAAATAATTCTTAAATCCTATTATATTATTATTTAATAATAATTACTTCTTATAAAATAGACCAACATCAACATATGACTCTAAATTTCTTGATGTCTCTTCATCAGATGAGCACAAAAAATAAGTACCTTTGTTTTTTATCATAATTTGAATTAGATTCCATTAAAGTGTAATTATCTATTTTTATCATCTTATTATTTCCATCATTAGCTTACACTTCATCTTATTACACCACAATTTTTATAATATGATATTTTATAATGAAATTATTTATTTCTATAGACATTCTAAGAGAATCTAAAATTCCACTCCATTTGGGTGGAAGGGTATTGAGATATTTACCATCTTGATCAGTTTTAGGAAAATTATTTTACAAGTTATGAACATTTTTTATGATTTAAATAATCCTTACATTCATATGAGTGATTATATCACCATTAATCATTCATAATGATTTAAAAAAATATCTTCACAAAGTTTTATCTATTATATCTTACATTATCAATACCAATATATGATACCAATATAGTTATCAACATTTATTATTTTATAATTCATTAAAAATCACTATTAAATCCATCACAACCAATAACAAATATGATTTCATTCATTTATTTGGATATCAGATGATATCATCTTTTTAAGTAGCATCACACTTATCTGGATCACCTTTAATATCTCTACAAGTATTGATGCCATCCAAAAAAACATTATAATGATATTGTTAAAATATATAATCATATGATCCTTATGAGACCTATGATATTTTTTACATTGAAATTAGGGAGACCTTATCATATACATTCTATATCTATTTTTAGTCATTTTAGTCATTTGAATATGATCTTTGTGGATTCAACGATTTTGGGTTTCCAAATCGAATGTTCTGAAAATTGATACAAATTGTTTCTCTAGAGGTAGTGAGAAAATTTCATAGAAATTGGTTGGATTGAGTTCTTACAAAGTATAAACATAAATAAAAATCTCCCTAAAGAATTTATTAACACATTTATCAAAATAAAGTGGAAAATACCCTAAAAGCATTGAATAAAACACTATGGTTTTTTACTAGTTTGGAGATTGTGATTTCACTAGTCCACTCCTCCAATTATCTCCCCACATGATTTGTGATTTTCACTATACATATACTTCTCCTAGTTATATAAAAATTGGAGTAAAATTCACTATAACATGTTACAAAAAGGACCCAAGATCATTCTCTAGGTAATACCTATTTATAATAAGTATCAATTATTTATATGATATATGTGTAGATAAAAGAGATACATATTCAGCACACAATTTCTATATGAAACTAGTAGATGATTAGAGGTTCTTATGAGAAATAATATACCTTCAATGATCAGTGCTAAAATATTTATTGACTATAAATGATGTTATATTAATATAATATAATATAAATATGTTTCTTATTCACTAAAAACAATGAATATATTAAATGTATGGTAAAATAGAGTGTCATATTCATTCTCTATAGAATAATTTATTTCACTTGTGTTATCTCATTATATATCATTCTCTATCAAATTCACACTCTTGAACATTAAATTTGAAAAACTCTATATATACTCCAACATTCAAGAGAATATAAAATAATCTAAAATGATATGCCTTGATCCCACATAGACCATTTATTCCAATAACAGTAATCAAATATAACTTGTTGACTTTAAAAATTGTCTTATTAGACAAATATAAATTTATGGAAATGGATGTATTATTTTATTTATCTATACTTATACATCCATTTTAGATTCATAGAAAATTAAAAGTAGGTGTTGAATTTTCTTGTATTTCTTTAATAGTATTAAATACCAAGAATGACTGAATAAATAATCTTAAAACACATTATTCAAATGGAATTATATTCATTGTAGGTAAATTTTGAGTTCCTAACTTTATAAGACCTAGTGAAATGATTGAATTTAAAATTTAAAAAAAAAATTGGAGGGAATATCATTGAAATTGTATAATTATATATTTTTTTATATTTAATAAATGTATAATATTATCATATTTTTGAAGGATAATCTAATTAGAAACACTATTATATAAGATAAATTCACACATTTTATGATGTTTTGACCAAAATAAGATAAATAATCTCTTTGAATTTCTATTTATTTTGTCTAATATCATCATTTTTCCTTTCTAAGCTCATAGGAAAATTTGTAACTTCATATGTTAATTTAATCTTTAAATAATAATTGTCTTTAATAAAATCATGAATCTTAATACTTTATTCTACCTTATATGATAAATATCATATGTTAGAATTATGTAGGATAATTTACATATCCTAGAATATAAATATGAACATGAAGATTAATGTATGCTCATATTATGATTTACTTTGATAAAAAAATTAATTTCTGGAATCATATGAAAATTTTCCGGTTATATGATATATTATCAAATCATTTGATAATTTAGGATCACATATAATATTTTAATTTTAAATTTTCTTCAAATTTTAAAAAATAATTTTGAACTAAAACCTTTCTAAATGAAATAGTAAATAAGTAAACAAGTATGTAAATGAAAATACTTAAGTAGACTTTATCAATAAAAATGAAAATTTTTAATTCATTAAAACATATGAAATATAGAGAAATTTTACACCAACATTAATATTGTAAACACATATGTCAGGAGGAGTTAACATGATGTCACATCATTTATATTTAGCCTTTTGATACTTATATTATTATTATTTTTATTATTTCTATAGTTTGAGTTATGTGATGTCATTTGATTATTTAGAATTTGTAGGTTAGGTTTTGAAATAATCATATAATTTTTTTTTCTTATAGTAAAATCACATCCAAATTTCTCAAATTTGATTTCATTGGAACTGATTATTTTCCCAATGAGAAAGCGAATGGGACTTGGTTCGTGTAGTGGGTTAGATCATGCATTGTGATAAGATGTCTCATGTTGGTTAATTATAATACATGAGAACTATATATGACCCTATGAAAAAGAACTATCATCATTGAGTTAGAAAACAACTTCCAAAAATCATGAAGACTAAATCTCTACTAGTAGACATCGGTATTGAACCATCATTATATTCAAAAACTATAAACAATACAAATGTCTAGTGAACCAAAATTTTCAATGACAAGGTATATAGGATATTAAAATTTGGTTTTGAAGTTTTAAGACATTTTACCAAGACTAAACCACTTCCCAGATGGTAGAAAATTTATTTAATTGTTCTAAAAAATGACATTATGGGTTGGGATTCACACATCCTCACAAAATAAAAGGGAAAAAATAAATAGGGTCGAAATATATAAAGATAGAACTAGAGAGTACATGATTCAATAAATTATAGAACTAATGATGATGATACATGTAATAAAATACTAAAGAAAAAATATTCAAAAGTCATAAAAAAGGTAACAATTCTCAATATTACTATTATGTAACCCAATCATCACATGAAATGGAAGGAGGAGGAGAAAAAATAAAAAACCAAAAAGAATTTTGTATTTCATTAATTATCACCACCTTCATGGATGGTTAGTGCATCTTATATGAAATAAAATAAACAAAAACACACACACATAGGCACATGAATATATATATATATATATATCTAATTTTATTGAGGTAATGATACAAGTGGATAAATGAAATTAATCAATAACATAATATTGAAAAAAATGGAGTATTAATTTTTTTATCTTATTCTATATTATTTAGTTATATTTTTTAACTATATTCTATACAATAAATTTTTATTCATTTATTTATCTTCCCCTAGGATATTATATCATTTTAAAAATTCCCTTGTGTTGATAATGATGATTATAAAACTTCTCTCTCTCTATTAAATTTGATAATATAGATTACTATATTTATTCTTATAGATGATTTGTGTGTAATTTATAATATGATTTGCATTTTATTTTACCATTATTATTTTTATGGGGATTCACATTTCCTTATAATATTTTTACCATGAATTATTCTTACACTAAGTGTGATAATAAGTTTCATTGGTTCATTCCAATATATCCAATTTATTTCCACTCACATTATGTTTTGACTCAAAATAATTTTATTTATGGTCTATGTATTACTTATTTTAAGATAATATATTAATGTAAATCCATACTCATTTTTTCATGGGTACTTATATATATTTATATTTTTTACACCATTATTGATGTTATGAAATGATATCTGTGATTTCTATGAAACTCGTTTCTTTTTTTATCATTGATTATCCATGTTGTGTATGTTGATTAATATATGATTAGTGTAAAATATATTTTACATAAAGAAAAAACTATGATAATAATAATATGATTTTTTAGGTAGGCATTTAATTATACCACCCTCTAATGCATTAGGGTAAATGTAATATCTCAATAGATGTTATGTACATTTCATGTGTAAAGATACAAGCACACAATGTTTTTTTGGATGGGTAAAAAACCTAGTATGCTATGTTATGGTGCATGGAAAATGATCATAAAATACAATGTTATGATGTCTTGGAAATTAGACTTAAGTTATGATAATGATTTATTATTATTATTCTAGTGAAACATTCTAATTTTTACAGCCTTTTTATTTTATGTTATATTGTTATAAGTTATATTTATTTTATGATCATATGATTGAAATGATGATCAAATGGTATCCGGCTTCTATATGATCTCTATGTTCCTTTCTATGTGTCATGTGATTCTTATCATGTTCCTCCCATGTTATTATTTGAGGATGAAAATGATAATTTATATTGTTCTCCTATGATACAAACTCACTTTCCAAATAATGATTTCATGACATATATTATTAATTATCTTTTTCATATTTACATTACACTCCCTTACTGAGATTTTATATCACCCATTTTATTTATTTATATCCCTAGGTGATCCAATTATTAATAAAGGTGTAACATCACAGGTAAATAAAGAATAAAAAAAATTCATATTTATTAATATTTACGAATTAAATATTAATTTTACTTTAAAGGGGTTTCTATGTTCTATAGCATACCCGATACGCAACAAAGAGTTTCTTTGAAATCTTATGTTGCACACTAGTAATAAAATAATATTATTTTAAATGGTAGTTAACACGTAGCTGTTGTATTGGCGGGAATGAATAGAAATAACAAAAATATTATTATATATGTTTGTTAAATGTTTTTACATTTATCCAATAAAGGATAAAGGCTTAAAATACTAAAAGGATTCCATTTTAGGCATAGATACTCTAATATTCACTAAAAGGTCGAACAATAGCCTTTTGAGGGTGAACCCTCTTTAAATATAGTTTTTGTCACTATTATAAATTCTATTGGAACAAGTAAAATTCTTCTTTAGAATTGGGACATCAAAATTTACTTTGTGTTAATTTTTGGTATTTTTCCAATAAAGTTCATTTTTTAATGAATAGTGAAAAATGTTGTATTTTAATTCAAAACCTCTTTTTAATCTAATTTATTTATATGATTAGATTATCTTTTGAATAGGTTTTAAAGTGAAATTAGAATATATTTTTACCATTTAATCCAATAGTGGTTGTTGGAATTAATTTCACTTTGAAATTGGACTTAAACTAGTGTCAATCTTTTGATATATATTATTTCATAAAAACACGCTATTTGTTCGGACAGCGGGAATTAATTATTAAATTAATTAATGTAACTTATATTATTTTAATTTTTTAAAATAGACATCATTTTTGAATTCGGAATATCAAATATAGCTTAGGGTGAAGTTTTGGTATTTTTCTGAAAAAATTCAATTTTTAATGAATAGTGAAACCACTAAGTGGTACTTAAAAAACTGATTTTTCGTTTAAATGAAGTTTTATCACCTCTGTGTTTTGAATTTCAAAAATCCGACATACATGGTTATCATTAAGAAGTAAAATTTGGTTCAATGGGATTAAAATAATTTTTTCGTGAATAGTAACTTTTAAGTTTTTAATCGCGATTAGAGGTAATTAGTGTAATTTAAGGTAAAAATAATATTTTAATAATATGAAATGACCTTCAAACATGTCCTACCCTTATTGGATGTGTCATGGACGACCAAGACAATCCATGGGTCAACTTGGGGACCCCATGGAGCCACTTTGGTAGGAAAATGACATTAATAACTTTTTATTTAATGTTAAAATAAAAATGTCACAAGCATGTGTTGTTTTAATAAAACAATTTTTACATGGGGTTATACATGTCATATTTTTTACTAAAAATATTAATTATAAATCTAAAAAATATTTCCTACATCATGATATTTTTTTTATAATTTTTAGATATTAAATAAATTAAATTATGTATGACACCATGATGATGCAGCGATTACCTCATTATTTAACGATTTAAATAAAATGAAAAGATAATGTAAAATCTAAGACCTACACTTGTCAAAGACCTATTGGATGGGTGTATTTCGAACTCTTATCACTTTATCGTCGAAATATATAATTTTGGGACCTTTGAAATCTGAAAAGAATTTTATAATAAAGTAACCTTTTATAAGTTTCCAAGAGTGCCCCTCCTCTACTCTTATAAAATGCCCCCACCTATACCACCTTACCCACACCTCTCAAGCCTTTGGTTCATCCAAAACCTGAAGATTTTGTCTCTCCACAACCCTCTCTTACTTCTAGAAGCCTCAATTTGGGCATAATTCTTTCCAAGGAAGCCTTTGAGCTCAAATTAAAAAGAGTTACCCGATTTAAAGGTAGTGTCTTCTCTTGTGTTCTTATGTTTTATTTTGCTTCTCCAACCCCCTAAACTCTTTATATTCCTTTATTTTGTAACAAAAACAGTATCTTCAATATACTAGGATGTTGTTATGTGAAGTATTCGATCTACACTTACACACACCTTCGTCTAATGGTTAAAGAACATAATGTTTCTGTGGATGGCGAATTTCTGCCTCACGAAACGATGATTGTTCAATATCATTTAAACACCTTTCATGGTGGCCATTAAGATGTAACTATATTTATATATGATATATATTATGTTTAGTTTTTCCTTATGCTTCTTTATTTTTCATTTGTGGCATACCTTTATGGTTTCCATTGTGGGTAAACACGATAATTTCATTTTAGGAAGTGCAGACTATCGCCCCCTCAAAGTGATTTGATTCGTTAATGCCATATGTGGGACGTATAAAGGATGGAGTTAATGTTATTATATATGATGTTATACTGGAATTATAATATACCCTTATATCATTATGATTTTACTCCATTAAATACGAAATATAAATGAAAGTAGCGCTCATGCGTACGTACGGCTTACCGTCTCCATGAACGGTGCATTTAATTTCTTACCTCTAAATGTTATGTACTATTATAAATACATGTATATTCTGGATATATATGAAATATATGATATCCAAATCATGAATATCATTCTGGATATAATTAACCTTTTACCACATAAACAACATGTAATTGTAAGAAGTCCATTTTTGATGTAAGTACCAAATATCGACAAAACGAACTTTATTAAATTAAATGATTACATAGCATTTATAACATGGAAATAAGTTATATAAAAGGAATAATAAACTTGAAAATAGTTTTTAATCAAGTAGAAATTAACTTTACTTTATTATTGAGGAGATTAAAGAGCAATCGAGTCACGTCGAACATGAGGTAAGGGACTTCGTCTCAATCTCCTTTCATTGAGGCATATTTTGTTCTATAAAATATTTTCTTTTATACGGTGTATAAACCTCTTTGAATTTTATGTCTAGTCAAAAGGAATCTTTTTTTGTACAAAGAATTTTACTAAATGAAAAAAGGAATGTTTTTTTGTCATACGTATGCGGCGACAACGACTTCTCTGCCGTCGTGACCATTATTTGAGTTTTGGCTTCCTCTACAAGCCATAACCTAACTTTTTTAAAATGAAAAATAAATACCATGTATTACTTTTATTTTATTTTGGTATTGAAAATGGTTTTCATAATGTTTTTATTATATCAATGTGTTTTATTGATGTCTTTTGATTGAAATGTGGAAAAGTTATGTTTCCTTTATGCATGTTTTATGTGATAGGATTATGTTATGGTTTTTGAGCATTGTTATGAAGATGGGTGGTTCTGTGATAAACTAAGGGCAGGTGAGCCCGATATAGCTCTCCAATTCATTAGGTAATGCAAAGGGGTTAAATTTTAAGGTTTCTCCGAAAAGATTTAGGGAATATACTATGATGGGTATTCCAAACGTAACCATGAGGGTTACTCCCTATGTAAGAATGTTATGAATTCCACAAGTTACCTTTACATCTTATGATTTCTATTATTTATTCATTTTTTCATGACGTATGATAAAGTGCTTATGTTTTATGAGTAACGTATGATTTCATCAATTCTTTTGTATACATGGACTAATGTTTTCATTTCGTACTTTTATATCCCTTACTGAGCTTTTTATGCTCATCCCAAGTTTTTGAAATGTTTTTCACAGGTCAGGGGAAAGGTACATGATGTGATGATAGTTTCAAGGAAGTTTCAAGAAAGAATCCATGTTTTATTTTAAATATAATTCCGTTGATGGGAAAAATGAGTACTATCTTTTATGTAACCACTTTGTTTAAATGTGGAATGTAATGCATGTTTTGTGATCTAATTCTCTAAAACTCTAAATCTGAAAAGATCTTCAATGTGTATTCTTGAAGTAACTCAATATTAAGTAATGTTTCAGGCTGGGGCCTTATAGTTGGTATCAGAGGGAGGTTTAGATAACTTTAGGAGTTAGAATTCTATTAAATGATTATCCAAAAATATATTTTTATGGTAAAATTTTAATGATATAGCATTTGAAGATTACCATGTTGCTTCATCTAAGACATGTTTGTTCAGAATAGTTTTCCGCAGAGGAAATAGAGAAGCAGTGCTAGGAAGGCATACAAAAGGAAATGACCTTCCGAATCAGCATCATGAGATGGTCGGAATTGGAACTGAATAGTTTGTTGCAGTAATGGAGAAGTTGACTCAAGCGATAAATGGTGGTGGTATCCATGCACTAGATCAGCCAGATCAACCGCAGAGGAAAATGTCAATGGTGGAACATTTCAGGAGGCAACATCCCTCATCATTTAGGGGATCATCTGACCTTGTGCAAGATGAAGGGAGGATTAAAGCACTGGAGAAGATTTTTGATGTCATGGGGTGTTCAGACAATCAAAAGGTTAGTCTCGCTATTTACCGTTTGCAGGGTGAAGCAGATCGATGGTGGTCGATGGTTAAAAATATTAGGGATGCTGATGAGATTGATGCTCTCTACTGGGATGAATTCAAAGGTATGTTTCTTGAGAATAATTTTCCTAAGGCTGTTTGACTTATGATGGAAAAACAATTCCTGAAATTGAGGCAAGAGGAAGACTCAGTGGATGCATATGAAGAAAGGTTCACTCTATTGGCAAGGTATGCTCCAAATTCTATCCAAGACCTTGATAGTAATATCAATTGTTTTTACTCAGGATTAAAGACAAAATATCTAAGGGATTTAGCTTATCATGAGTTAAAGAGTTAGGAAAAGCTTGTTAGATGTGCTGAGAAGGTGGAAATGGAGTTTTCTGATGATCAAGTGTTCTATAATAACTAGCAGAAGAAGAGACCGAGGTGGCAGGAGAAAGGAAAGAATTCTTCAAAAAGGTCTGACGGTAAGAAAACTAAATTTCCAATTTGTGATAAATGTGGTAAAAGGCATGATGGGGAATGTCTTCTAAATTCTGGAAAGTGATACTGATGCGGTAAGATGGGACATAAGGCTCGTGATTGCACTGAAAAAGATCAGGGTGATGGTAAGACCAGATTTGATTTATAGTTAGTGAAATGTTTTAAGTGCAATGAGATGGGTCACTATGTAAATGAGTGTCCGACAAAGAGCTTGAGTGATGGGAACTAGTTAGACTACAAGCAGAAAGGGGTGGTAAAATCTTTTTTAACTACTTCAGCAGATGTCGTTCCATAAAATGAAGTTGTATCAGGTACATTGTTTGTTTTTTCAGATTATGTCAGTGTATTGTTTTATTTGGGGTCTACACATTCTTTCATCTCTAAAAACCTTTCTAGTAAAATGGGAATACCATCTTAAGAAATTACTCTTGAACTTGTGGTAAAAACACCTGAAGGAAATGTTGAGGCAAAAAGAATTTATAAGAATCTTCGTATCCTTATCCGTGGAAAGAACCTACTTGAAAACCTTATTTTTTAACCTCTAGTAGATTTTGATGTTATCCTGGGTATGGATTGGCTCTCTATTTACCATGATAAGATTGATTGTAGAGCTAAAGAATTTTCTTTTCAGAAAGACTTTCAGTTTTTGTACAAAAATGACACCTTACTATTGATAACATATCAAGAGGATGAGAAACTTGTAAAGGATGGAAATGAATGTTACCTTGTACATATCGTTGAAAATAAGGGAACTGTTCAGATTAATGATGCGCCAGTGGTAAATGATTATCCTAATGTTTTTCCTGATGAGTTTCCTGGAATAATACCAGATCGGGAAGTTGAATTTATGGTTGACTTAGTTCCTGATGATAAGCCCATTTCAAAACCCCCTTATTTAATGGCTCAAACTGAACTTTTAGAGTTGAAGGAGAAATTGTAAGATTTATTAGAGAAAGGTTTCATTCAACCTAGCACATCACCATGGGGTGCTCCTGTTTTATTTGTTAAAAAGAAAGATGGTTCTATGAGAATTTTAATTGATTATAGAGCCTTGAATAATATCACTGTTAAGAACAGGTATCCTTTGCCTCATATCGATGATTTGTTTGATCAGCTCCAGGGAGCTCAATTTTTTTCAAAGATTGACCTGAGATAGGGGTACCATCAGTTGAAGGTAAAGGAAGAAGATATTCCAAAGACCGCATTTCGAACAAGATATGGCCATTATGAATTTTTAGTAATGCCTTTTGGGCTAACCAATGCACCTGCTGTATTCATGGACCTTATGAATAAAATTTTCCATGACTTCTTGGATAATTTTGTGGTTGTTTTCATTTATGATATTTTGGTGATTTCTAAAAGTAAAGAGGAGCATGAAAGACATTTAAGGGTTATTTTTCAAACCTTAAAAGAAAAGAAATTGTATGGGAAATTCAGAAAGTGTGAGTTTTGGTTGAAACAAATTTCTTTCCTTGGTCACATTGTTTCTAAAGATGGGATAACTGTTGATCCTGCAAAAACAAAGGTTGTTAAAGAATAGACAAGACCCAAAAATGTAACTGAGATTCGTAGCTTCCTTGGTTTGGAATTCTATTACCGAAGGTTTGTTAGAAATTTTTCATGGTTATCTAGTCCAATGACTAAGCTAACTCGGAACGGTGTTAAGTTTATCTGGACAAAATACTGTGATGATTGTTTTCAGGAACTGAAAAGAAGATTGGTGAATGCTCCAGTTTTGGAACTACCTTCCAGGAATGGTGAGTTTGTTATCTACAGTGATACTTCATTGAAAGGACTTGGTTGCGTCCTAATGCAGAATGATCAGGTAATTTCTTATGCTTCACGATAGTTGAAACTCATGAGGTAATTACCCTACACATGATTTGGAATTAGCTGCTATTGTTTTCACTTTAAAAATTTGGAGGCATCTTTTGTATGGAGTAAAGTGTGAAATATATACCGATCACAAAAGTTTAAAGTATATATTCACTCAGAAATAATTGAACATGAGATATAGGATATGGCTAGAATAAATCAAGGATTATGATTGTACAATTCATTACTATCCGGGAAGAGAAAATAAAGTGGCTAATGCTTTGAGTCAAAAAAGTAATGCTTCATTAAAAATGTTGCGTTTGGAACATGATCCTTTGGTTAAGGATTTGATGAAATTTGGCATAGAATTTGTTGGTGCAGAAAGTTCTTCTGTTTTGTTTCAGGAATCAGTGAGATCATCTCTATCAGACAGAATTAAGCAAGCACAGAAGCAGGACAGTGAGTTGCAGAAAAATGTAGAGCTGGTTCAGAAAGGTAAGTTGCCTAAATTAAACATTGATAATGATTGTGTTTTGAGATTTGGGAAGAGATTTTGTGTGCCTTGTAATTCACAATTGAAGAGAGAGTTGTTATGTGAAGCTCATAGTTCTCATTTTTCAGTTCATCCTGGCAGTACTAATATGTACAGAGATCTGCAGGAGTATTACTGGTGGGACAGAATGAAAAGGGATATTGCTAATTTTACTATAAAATGTTTGACTTGTCAACAGCTAAAAGCAGGGTGGCAGTTACCAAAAGGGATGATTCATCCTTTACCAGTACCAGAGTTGAAATGGGAGAATATATCCCTGGACTCTATTGTGGGATTGACGAAGACACCTCAAGGTAATAATGCAATCTGGGTTATTGTTGATCGCTTGACTAAATCTAATCATTTCCTTATTATATGAGATACTTTTTCCCTAGATCAACTTTCCCATTTGTATCTTAAAGAGATTTTCATGTTACATGGAGTTCCTCTCTCTATTGTATCTGATCATGATCCCAGTTTTACTTCTATCTTTTGGAAAGGCCTTCATACGTCGTTGGGTACTGAATTAGATTTTAGTACAGCTTTTCATCCTCAATCAGATGGAAGTCAGAAAGAATGATTCAGACTTTGGAGGATATGCTACGTGCGTGTTCGATGGATTATTAGGGAAGTTGGGACCAACTTCTTTCTTTGGATGAGTTTTCTTATAATAAAATTTTTCATTCTAGTATATAGATGGCTCCATTTGAGGCATTATATGGTAAACGGTGTCGAACTCCAGCTTTTTGGTATGAAGTGGGTAAAAGGAAGCTGATGGGACCAAAATTGGTAGAAGAGATGGCAGAAAAAGTTCAGTTGATTCGGAAACACATGAGAACAGCACAGAGCAGGCAGAAGAGTTATACGGATAACCGGAGGAAGGATATATCTTTCGAGGTAGATGATCATGTTTTTTTCAAAGTTTCACCATGGAAAAGTGTGATGCGATTCGGTAAAAATGGAAAGCTGAGTCCAAGGTTCATTAGACCATATGAAATTCTAGAGAGAGTTGGATCAGTTGATTACTGAGTGGTTTTACCTCTGACTTTATCTCAGGTACACAATGTTTTTCATGTTTCGATGTTGAGAAAGTATATGCCAGATCCGTCTCATGTTTTGAGCCCAGAGGTAGTTCAGTTGGAAGAGAATATCTCTTATGAAGAACAACCATTCCAGATTCTTGACCGAAGAGAGAAAGTGTTGTGAAATAATTTAATTCACCAGGTAAAGTTTTTGTGGAAAAACCATCTGGTTGAAGAGGTAACATGGGAATCTGAAAATTCTAGGAGGGATAAATACCCCCACTTATTTTGATAAGTGAATAAAATTGTGAGGACGCAATTCCAAAAAGGGAGAAGGATGTAACATCTCAGGTAAATAAAGAATAAAACATTTTAATATTTATTAATATTAATTAATTAAATATTAATTTTACTTTAAATGGGTTGCTATGTTCGATAGCGTACCTGATACACAACAAAGAGTTTCTTTGAAATCTTATGTTGCACACTAGTAATAAAATAATATTATTTTCAATGGTAGTTAACAGGTAGCCATTATATTGGCGGGAATGAATAGAAATAACTAAAATATGATTATATATGTTTGTTAAATGTTTTTACATTTATCTAATAAAGGATAAAGGCTTAAAATACGAAAAGAACTCATTTTTAGGCATAGATACTCTAATATTCACTAAAAGGTCAAACTATCACCTTTTGATGGAGAACCCTCTTTAAATATAGTTTTGTTCACTCTTATACATTCTATTGGACCAAATAAAATTCTTCTTTAGAATCAGGACATCAAAATTTACTTTCTGTAAATTTTTGGTATTTTTCCAATAAAGTTCAATTTTTTTTAATGAATAGTGAAAAATGTTGTATTTTAATTCAAAAACTCTTTTTAATCTAATTTATTTATATGATTATATTATCTTTTGAATTGGTTTTAAACTAAAATTAGAATATATTTTTACCTTTTAATCCAATATTGGTCGTTTGAATTAATTTCACTTTGAAATTGGACTTAAACTAGTGTCAATCTTTTGATATATATTATTTCATAAAAACACGCTATTTGTTCTAATAGTGAGAATTAATTATTAAATTAATTAATGTAACTTATATTATTTCAATTTTGTAAAATATACATCATTTTTGAATTCATAATATCAAATATATCTTAGGGTGAAGTTTTGGTATTTTTCTGAAAAACATCATTTTTTAATGAATAATGAAACCACTAAGTGGTACTTAAAAAACTGATTTTTCGTTTAAATGAAATTTTACCACCTCTATGTTTTGAATTTAAAAAATCCTACAAACATGGTTTTCATAAAGAAGTAAAATGTGTTTCAATGGGATTAGAATAATTTTTTGTTTAATAGTAACTTTTAAGTTTTTAATCACGAATAGAGGTAATTAGTGTAATTTAAGGGAAAAATATTATTTTAATAATATGAAATGACCTTGACACATGTCCTACCTTTATTGGATGTGTCATGGCCGACCAATAAAATCCATGGGTCAACTTGGGGACCCCATGGAGCCACTTTTGTAGGAAAATGACATTAATAACTTTTTATTTAATGTTAAAATAAAAATGTCACAAACATGTGTTATTTTACTAAAAAAAATTTACATGGGGTTATACAAGTAATATTTTTTACTATAAATATTCATTAGAAAGATAAAAATATTTACTACATCATGATATTTTTTTATAATTTTTAGACATTAAATAAATTAAATTATTTATGACACCATGATGATGCAGAGATTACCTCATTATTTAACGATTTAAATAAAATGAAAAGATAATGTAAAATCTAAGACCTAAACTTTTAAAAAAACCTATTGGATGGGTGGATTTCAAAATCTTATCACCTTATCCTAGAAATATATAATTTTGGGACCTTTGAAATCCAAAAATCATTTTATAATAATGTAACCTTTTATAAATTTCCAAGAGTGCCCCTCCTATCCTCTTATAAAAGGCCCCCACCTCTACCACCTTACCCACACCTCTCAAGCCATTGGCTCAGAAAACCCCTGCCCATTTTGTCTCTCAACATCCCTATATTACTCCTAGAAGCCTCACTTTGGGCATAAGTCTTTCCAATTAAGCCTTTGATCTCAAATAAAAAATATTTACCCGATTTAAAGGTAGTGTCTTCTCTTGTGTTCTTATGTTTTATTTTGCTTCTCCAACCCCCTAAAGTATTTCTATTCCATTATTTTGTAACAACAACAGTATCTTAAATATACTATGAAGTTTTTATGTGATTTATTAGAGCTACACTTACACACACCTTCGTCTAATGGTTAAAGAACATAATGTTTCTGTGGATGGCGAATTTCTGCCTCACGAAACGATGATTGTTCAATATTATTTTAACACCTTTCATGGTGTCCATTAAAATATCACTATATTTATATATGATATATATTATGTTTATTTTTTTCTTATGCTTCTGTATTTTTAATTTGTGGCATACCTTTATGGTTTCCATTGTGGGTAAACACGATAATTTCATTTTAGGAAATGCGGAATACCTCCCCCTCAAAGTGATTTGATTCTTTAATGCCATATGTGGGACTTATAAAGGATGGAGTTAATGTTATTATATATGATTTTATACTGGAATTATAGCATACCCTTATATAATTATGATTTCACTCCATTAAATATGAAATAGAAATGAAAGTAGCGCTCATGCGTACGTACGGCTTACCATCTCCATGAACGGTGCATTTCATTTCTTACCTCTAAATGTTATGTACTATTATAAATACATGTATATGCTGGATAGATATGAAATATATGATATCCAAATCATGAATATCATTATGTATATAATGAAACTTTTACCACATAAACAACATGTAATTGTAAGAAGTCCATTTTTGACGTAAGTACCAAATATCGACAAAACGAACTTTATTAAATTAAATGATTACATAACATTTATAACATGGAAATAAGTTATATAAAAGGGATAATAACCTTGAAAAATGTTCTTAAGCAAGTAGAAATTAACTTTAGTTTATTATTCAGGATATTAAAGAGAAATCCAGTCACGTCGGACACGAGGTAAGGGACTTCGTCTCAATCTCCTTTCATTGAGGCATATTATGTTCTATACACAACTTTCTTTTATACGGTGTATAAAACCCTTTTAATTTTATGTCAAGTCAAAAGGAATCTTTTTTTATAATTTTTTTTTTAATAAATGACAAAAGGAATTTTTTTTTGTCGTACGTATACGGAGACAATGACATCTCCATATCCGTGACCATTATTTGAGTTTCGGCTTCCTCTACAAGCCATTACCTAACTTTTTTAAAATGAAAAATAAATACCATGTATTACTTTTCTTTTATTTTTGTATTGAAAATGGTTTTCATAATTTTTTTATTATATCAATGTGTTTTATTGATATCTTGTGATTGAAATGTGTAAATTTTATGTTTCTTTTATGCATGTTTTATGTGATACGATTATGTTATGGTTTTTGGGAATTGTTATGAGGTAGGTGGTTCCGTGATAAACTAAGGGCAGGTGAGCCCGATATAGATCTTCAATTCATTGGGTAATGCGAAGGGGTTAAACGTTAAAGTTTATCTGAAGATATTTAAGGAATATACTGTGATGGGTATTCCAAACATAACCATGAGGGTTACTCCCTATGTAAGAATGTTATGAATGCCTCAAGTTACCTTTACATCTTACGATTTCTATTATTTATTCATGTTTTCATGAGGTATGATAATGTTCTTATGTTTTATGAGTAACGTATTATTACATCAATTCTTATGTATAAATGGACTAATGTTTTCATTTCGTACTTTTATATCCCTTATTGAGCTTTTTATGCTCATCCCATGTTTTTGAAATGTTTTTCACAGGTCAAGGGAAAGGTACATGATGTGATGATAGTGTCAAGGAAGTGTCAAGAAATAATCCATGTTTTATTTTAAATATGATTCTGTTGATGGTAAAAATGAGTACTATATTTTATGTAACCACTTTGTTTAAATGTGGAATGTAAGGCATGTTTTATGATCTAATTCTCTAAAACTCTAAACCTGAAAAGATCCTCAACATTTATTCTTGAAGTAACTCAAGATTATGTAATGTTTAAGGTTGGGGACTTATAAAAGGTTTGAAAATTTTTTAATAGGTATGGAATAAAATAATTTCAAAATACTATAAATATATTTTATAGGTTAATAATGTAATATATACCCCATTCTCAAAGACATTAACTATAGTATTTTTAGAATGTCTCATATAAAAAACCATCATTTTTCTATAAAAAATTTTTGTGTTGCTCGAAATCCAAAAATTATGGGTATAGAGGCGTCAAAATTGGTATTATAGTAGTTTTTAGTTATTTTTAGAAATTTTGATATTAAAACACTTGGGTAGAAAACACTATTGGAGATATACAATATTAAATGAGAAATGGTTTATGTATAACAAGTATCACCACATGAGGTTAACATTTAACAAGTGTTTATATTTTTTTGTGTTAATAATTTTTCATATTTATTGATTATAATAACTTTAGGGGTTAATAATGAGGTTTCATAACAATATTGAAACATTAAATAAGTATTTTTTACAAGTAATAATTACGTGTTTGTAATTTCTTAATGGGTGTTAAATTTTGAAACCCATATTTTACATATAAAATTTTATAAAATTCCCCACTTAACTAATATGAATAAAATTAAAATTCATATATTTTATATATTTTTTGATAAAAATGAATCATTAATTAATATATATCTTTATGATCTTATTATTTTTATACCATTATTAAATACAAGTATTGTTTATAAAATAAGTATTCAACTATAAAACTATACTATAAATAAATCATAAATAATAGACTATGAAATGATAAATATTTTTATTTTATGAAATAACATTGCATATAAAGGATATTTACATTCAATAAAATTCAAATAGGAATAATATAACATCAAAGAACCCACGCCCCTAGTTCCAACACTGAAATCCTTAATATTTCATTTTTGGTTTTGATTTCCATAATAGTGACCCAAAATTTTTTATCTAAACCTTACCGCATCAAAAGGAAAACATGGATCATGTATAACCTCAAGGAAATTTTTTGTTTTGATTTTTATAATGTTAGGAAAAAATATTACATAAATAACTAACAATAACATTGACTCATAAGACTTCAATAGAACATTTCTCTCATTTAACAAATATTTTTTTTATTTCACAATAGGTCCTCAACATCATCCTTATGAAATTCTGTATAAATATAAATCATTGAGCATCATTATTTAAAACATGGGTAAAAGGAAATAATGGATGATTGATCTCAAATGATAGGTAAGGGTAAACATAATATTTATCCATTAAATGTCATAAATGAGTATAAGAGTGCCTAAGGTATGATGACATAATCAATTTTCATGAGATAATCATAAAATAACTCATACACATCATTAACTAAATCAAAACATATGAAATCATGGAAGAGTAAAAATTTGATAGAAAAAATAATAATGACCCATGTGATATCAATATAAATTATGATAATCATTATAAACTCATATCAAGAAATTAAAACTATTTTTGTTAACTTAGAGAAACACTTTCATAAAACCCTTTAAAAACCCCTTAAATTGGAATAAAAAATTGTTGACTTCAAAAATTATCATTACCCACTACCTCAGAGAACCATAAAAGGGGGTCACCCTTCATATAAGCTATTTCAGGGTCACCCAATTTCATAGAAATATAATGGGCCTCAAACCTTAGAATAAGATATATTAGGCTTTCATTTAATCTATAATGGGGTACTACCCTTCGTATAATCTATATCAAGCTCACTTGTTTCATATAATTCTCAAGTAATATGCATAAAACACATTAATCATATAAATCCTAAATATATGGTAAACCCATGTTAAAAAATTAGGTTCCATAACAATATATTGGAAACATTATTAACCCATGGAAAATAAATGGGTTCAATAACAAACACTTTGAAACATGATTAACCCAATGAAAATAATTAGCTTTCAAAATAATCCCATTCAAACATGGTTAGATTGTGGAAAAGAAAAGGCTTCCCTAAAAATCTATTTGATATAATATTAATCCATCAATTAAAGAATAAGTATGGTAAAAATAAAAAATATCACCAGTAGAGGATAAATAATAATAACGGTTTTTGATGGTGGTGAATGGAAATATCATTAAAGGATAATTAAATCAGTCTTCAGAAAAACAACCATTAAACATTCCAAAGTGTCTCATACCACTTTGAAACATTTGAAGAATGAAAAAAATTAATGGAATAAAATTAAGTGAAACATAGAATTTAATGATAATATAGATATTCATGATACATAATGTTAAATTATAAGTTTATACACCTCATAAAATAGGATAGGTGTATCACATAACAAATGTCTGAAAGAAGGAAAATTTTGACAAAAGTCCATTACAACTTTGGTAACATTGAAAATGTAAACCCCATGAATGTTATATCATAAAATATATATGTAAAAAAAATTAAGGATATGAATCATAAAATAATTTCATGGGTAGTAAATAAACCACACAGCATAAATAAGTGGTGAATATAGAATTAGTCTTGCATAAATAAAAGTGATATTAGAAATCCCCTTAAAATTGTAGAAACATTAGAATTTTAAAAGCCAAAAAAATAGTCAATAGTGGAAAATTTTAATTCCCATGAATTTAAATAATTCATGATATAGATTATAAAAATGGGAAATATATACACCAAAAAATAATGGGTTATTATGATGATTGCCTCATGAAAGTAAAAGTTAGAAAACATTCCCTTACCTCGAGTCCGATTTTTCATACATGTTCTCTATCATCAAGAATAATTAACTTATTTTTTAAGTATATATTTTATTAATAACATTTTACAAATTTATTATTAATTTTATTTCACTTATAAACTTGTTATATACAATTACTTAATCAAAAATATTTCAGTTAAATGTTTTGACCATATTTAGCATATGCCTCAAAGTTGACATCAATTGGTCAAATATGGTCAATGAGTTCATTATAGAAACATATATAGAATTATAATCTTAAAATAATAATCATAATTATAAATAAATTTACTTTTAATTCTAACCATGAATGATGGTTAGGAATGATGAAGTGGTGTTACAATCGTAGAGACGGTAGGTCATACGCATGCTTGAGTAAATTTCTCGTTTTCCTATTATCATTAGGGAATTAAAGTAACCAAAATTTAACTATAAATAATGATAATTATATAATAAACAAAATATTATTTAATAATATATACTTATATATATAATCAGTTTGATGTACAAGGAATCACATCACATCAAAGAAGAGGTAGTCCACACATCCATGAACGACATTATAATTTTTCAGTGTTTGAAAGGGTAATAATGAAAATAATATATTAAAATAAAATAAATGTAATTATTTAATGTATATAATATATATTTAATATATTTAATATATTTTTAATTAAACCAATCCTTAATACATTCTATTTATTATGTGAACATATCACATGGTTCTGAAGAGGTGGTAGTCCAAAGATCCACAAAGGATGTCATTGTATTTGCACCAAATGGAACACATAGAGGTGTGTGTTAAATAAAAACTATGAAAGTATGAAGAAAACAGAAACATAATATATATATATATCATATAAAAATAAGGTTTCCGTCACAATTCCCAACAATGATAGGTTGTAAAGGGAAAACTAAAATCCAACTTTTGTGAGGTGGTAATTCACCATAAATGAAGATTAATTTCATTATCCATTTAATAGAAGTATGTGTATGTGTATGTTGAACCTTTAATATAATAATATCTTATTATATTATATATAATTATGTTATTAGAAAAAAAATTTATAATAATAATTGAATTTAAGGAGTAAAAAATAAAACATAAATGCATGTTAACAACTATTACCTATTTTTTGGTTAACTCATTTTATATTATACAAAATGACATCCTTGGATTGATTTTATACTAATTTTATGACTATAAACTAAGGGTAGGTATATTGAGATATTATTTGGGTATAAATTGTATTACCACAATTGGATTAAAAAGTTTGATTAAGGAAAAGTTTTAATTCCTTTTTATTATCGAGGAGGAGTGACATTCTTGTAGATACAAAAAGATAAACACAATTGGGAGGTCTCCCTGACCTCATGTTCTTAAAAAATAAAAAATAATTATTAAATGTTATTTTTTCTAGAAACAGACCCATCACATAAAAATACACTTTTTTTATCATTTGGTTCCTTGGTCTTTATGTTTTATTATTTTAATCAGTTCAGTTTTTATTCGAGTAACTAGTTTTCTATCCTATGAAATTTAACCATTAAAAATAAATTAAAGTGATATTTATTATAAAATATATAAAAAATTAATTATAAATATTCTATGTAATTTATAACATAGAAATTCCTTGTGTGTTTGAAATAAATTTTTAAAAAATCATATGTAACACGCAACAACACTACTTTAACCCTAATTGTGCTAACAACATTTTTACTATATACATTTCAATTAGTTAATTAAAAAAGATCAATTGGTTCATTAATAGAACATATTTTATATTTAACAACACTCAAAAATCTCCTATAATAAGGTATTATTTTTATTAATTTTATATTATTTAATAAAATATCATTTATTATAAAATGAAATTAATGTCAATTTTGGCATTACATACGTAATTTAAATTTAAATATTTCAATAAAATGATAGAATTAAAATATATTAAGTTCACAGCTATGTAAAAACATATATTTATCTAAAAAAATAATTGAACACAACAATTATATCAATTTACATAACTTTTAATATTTTTAGTATCATTTATTATAGTAATTTATTAGCTAAATTATCCATGTGTCAGCATTTATTATAAATTTAATGGAATTATATCATCTTTAAAATTTAGAGAAAAACTATTATGATGATAAAAACTCATTTACATTTAAAAATAATTTTTATTACTTCATATATGTATCGTATTCCATAATTCAACACTTTATTGAAATTAAAATCAAGGAAGGTATATTTTATTGTATTTTCATTACTTATCTTATTATACGTGTCACTTTCATGAATATGTGTCACATTAATGACCATGTGTCATAATAACTCATACAATTTGAACCAAGATGGTATATGGTCAAAATATTGGATAAATTTTGATTTTGGAAATTTTTATAGGTCATTTTGGACCTTAAGTTTAAGGTTTACTCTCTTATAAAGCTTCATTTTACCTCAATCATTATAATTAGTTTTAATTAATTTCCCAAATATTTTTCGTCAAAAACTAAGTTGGTCATATTAGAATATAAATATTATACTAATTACAAGAATTTATATCAATTTACTCAAATTAAATTCACAAGAGTGGTTAAATTAAATTTAAAACTTATCCCATAGACATGCCAAGAAAGTAGGGTTTTAATCGGAAAATGATGAAAAGTTAATTAAGTATTTATGTCTAAATTAAATATAAAAAGTGGTTCAAATTGCATATATGTGATTAATAGATATATAATTTATCCATTGTGACTTTAAAAAAAATTTAAAATACAATTTATCATTAATATTTATTTAAACAAAATTTCACTTTTCAACTTAAATGCAATAACTATTACTATTCATCAAAAAATAAAACTTCTCAAAAAATATAAACAAATAATCCTTAGCCAATTTTTATGTTAATATTTCAAAAATAAAGTTTAATTTTTCGTCTAAAAATTAAAAAATATCAAAATTTTATTTAAAATCAAGTCTACCATTAGAAGGTGGAAAAACATCCATATTAAATAATAATAATAATAAAACATTATTATTAGGTATAACTCATACTTGTGTGAAACGAAAGATAAACTTGGTATAACATTAGACACAATCTATTAAAGAATTTAAAATAATTTATAAGATTATTTTTCTTAATATTTCTCCATGATACATCATACACCCCTTAAAATGAATTTCTCCATTGAAATTTTCTTTGGTTATCCAATTATTTACATTTCAAGAATTTCAATGTCAAAATCTACATATGAAATTATTTTAATAAATAATCCTCTTAAAAAGGTAATGCGGTAAACATAAAGTTCACTAAAAGTTACACATTACTAGGATTCTACAAAGGGAGGAAATTTTTTGGAAACATAAATATATATTTATAAGGGAAAAATAATTCCCATGGACTAATAGATAGTGATAGAGAACATGGGAAAGATTAAGTCAATGATGAAAAAAATTACAACAAAAATGGGTGTGGAAAATGTTATTGATATCATCAGAAAATATGGTAATGTAGTATAATTTTATTTCAATATCCTTTTCCAAAATATAATGAAGTTTGTTACTATCCCAAATAAGAGAAAAAAATTGAAATATAATTAGTTGATGAGTATAATTTCATCCATTAGTCAATTTTCACCAAATTATCTTATTTTTATCTAATATAAGAGTATTTAAGATTAATTTTTATTTCATAAAGTGGTAAGATCAACTTTTAAATACCACCTAACTAAAAATGGATTTTCAAGCTATTTCACATATCTTTAGACATTAACTAAAACCAACATTTTTATAACATAGTAATATAACTCCCAAAATGATTAAACATTCAAATTATAATCTTATGTTCAATATTAAAGAGTAATATCCAATGTAAAAAATAAATTATCCCAAAAATAACATCCCTTAATATCCTTCAAACAGTTCCTGTGTAACATCCCACTCCTCCTCATTGGCTTATGCTGAGGAAGATGTGCTACATGGCCTTAGGCAACATCCCCAAGGCTCTAAAGGATGTAAATTAATGAATTGGTCTTCATGAATAGTGGGGAATGATTTTCCATTTTTATGTAAAACAACTATCCAAACATTCCAATCCCAAAAAAACTACATCATGTGTGTCAATCATGTTTCAAGATTCAATAATACCAAAGGAATAGTATAACCAAACCACAAAAATACATAATTAGAGTACCAGGATGAATACAAAACAATAAAACCCAAAGAATTTAGGACACAACTCCAAATCTCCACACCAATATATATACTCCAAGCTCCACAATACCACCCATGAATAATGATGCACCACTAGAGGAATGAGATACATTACCTATTCATGTGTGTAGGAATAAAACATTTGCAAAAGCAAAAATGTTCTAAATAAGGGGACGAGTAAAACACTCAGTAGGTTTTCCCCAATGACATCCATAATCATGCCACTAGGATAAAACTAGTTACAAAAATTATATAAATAAATTTATATAATCCATTTAACTGGTTCAACAATTAACAACAAACTAGACACATCTTTACTCGAAGAAATTCATCCAAATCAACAAAATTCCAATAAAACAACTGAACAAGGGTTTTTTCATTCTTCCCATTCCATATTGCATAACCTAATTCACCTTATAGAGACCCATTATTTACATGCATTGATATTATATTATAATTAAAGTATATTTATTACAACATATAGAAAACCATGGAAGGACTGTATAGGTATAGTTTCTTTAAAAACTATGAAACATAAACAATGGGTTCATAAAACATCTACATTGTCTCAAATTTATTTCATCACAACCAGA
This sequence comes from Viscum album, assembly GCA_963277665.1. Lineage (NCBI taxonomy): Eukaryota > Viridiplantae > Streptophyta > Magnoliopsida > Santalales > Viscaceae > Viscum > Viscum album. The sequence continues at coordinate 1,751,669,262 of OY728126.1, forward strand.
CTCATTTTTGGAATATTATACTTAATACCCTTCTTCATGGCCTGGGGAAAAGAAAAATATAAAAGGGTGAGCTCAAATATTTAGTAAGGGTATAAAATAAATATCATTCATATCATATTAATAAGAACATAACATTTGAAAATCTTATCCTGGATATAAAATACCACAATATCATATCATGGGATAAATCATAAAAGTGAAATGTAATCCAAATAGTCAGAACATAAGACATGAAACTTTTTTGTATACACACATAAGCATAGAAAATAATTTCATATTAGTCAAGACTCATTTTTAAGACCATCATAGAAGACAAAGTCCATTACTAAACCGAGTTCACTCATCATTCCATCCATGTATCACTGAAAAGGATTTACATTTCCATTACATCTATGATTATATCATGTGATATAAATCTTTACCTAATGAATTGGAGAGAGATATAGGTCCCAAAAATCTCATAATTAAACCATTCTTATGTGTTCCACAAAAACATAAAAACATTTACCATAGCATAACCCACGCAATAAAATGGGTTTCCTAAACATCATTCAATCATAATTTATATAAAAAAATTAATTTTTTAAATAACATTCCATCATAAAAAATCAAATCATTATTAAAACAAATATATATATAAACCTATTTAAAAATAACATCTTAGATGTAAAATAATTTTGAGAAAACACTTGAAATTAATTCATGAAGAAAATATCCTTTCTTTTTTCAAAAACGTTTTCTTTATCAAGATTCCACGCAATTTAAAAGAAAATAATTTCATTGAAAATAATATTAAAATATTGTATAGGAAGCTTCATGGAAATAATATTTCATGAAACGGTAATAATCCATTCATTCCATATAAGTTAAAAATACATTCTCCTCGTACTTTTTCTGGAAAAGTCAAAAAAGTACCTTATATGGTAAATAAAAGAATGATTCCTTCCATACCATGTAGTAAAAGTAAAAAATAGTTAACAATGACATTAAACATACATAGATTAATAGTATAAATTTTATAAATTTTTTTTTATAAAACAAGGACATGGATGATAAATATATCTCTAGTATATACTTACATATAAACAATCTCGGATAAAAATGAGATTGCAAAATTATCCCTTCCCTTAGGTACAATTTCTTCCATATGTATCTGAAACTCCTGTATAGTGGGTATAAACATATTATTATCTTTAAAAATAACCATAATAATATTTATTATTTCATATATTATTCACTTACAACTTTATATAACCCGTTCATTTGTCAATTCCATGTTAAAGCAACGTTTTGGGAAATAATCGTTTTATTTATCTTACGTGTTGTGAATTGTTATTCTTGATATTATTACTTATATAATGATTTAATTAATTCCATAATGTAAAACATGGTTTATATATCATATATATTCAGTATATAAATATATATAATAGATATATAAATTAAATGGAATACACTATTCAAGAAGATGGTAGGTCGTACGTACACATTAACGTTGTTTTCGTTTCCTTATTGAATTGAATGGAACTAAGTAAATGAAATATATATATATATATATGTAAATTTTTGTTATCATATAATATATTTCATTATTATTTATTATATATACTTTATAATAATTCTTTAATGGTTAACATGGATAATGAATCTCATCATGTTGTGGAGACAGTAAGTCGTACGTACGCACAAGCGATGATATCATTCCCATAATTGATGAATGTTATTGAAGTTGATAGTGTATAATATCTCATAATTAGTATGTTATTATAATAATAATATATAGTTATTATTTCCACTATTATAACCATCTAAGTAAGGTGGTGGTGAAAAAACAGATTACACCACGGTGTGGAGATGGTAAGTCATACGTACGCACACGCGGTGATTTCGTTTTTCATAGGATGGATAATAGGTGAAATAGGGTTGTTTAATATTTATAATATAAGATAAATATTTTATTGATACTTATATTATTACATTATAATTAAAAAAACTAATTAAGGGGAAGTATAAAAATAAATAAATTTTAGAGAGTCGGTAGAGAAGATTACCTCTTCCTCAAACTACCTCCTTTAAATTTCCTCTTAGGGAAATAGAGGTAATCTTTTGATAATACCATCACCTATAGAATGTTACTAGGAATGTTTATATGAGAAATGTTAAGGTTTTGGAAGATCTTGAAGGATAAAAATGGAGTGAAGATGGGAGGTAGTAGGTGCCCTTTTATAAGAGAGGAGAGGGAATCTTTAGGAAACTCTCAGAATATTAATTTATTATAAATTCAATTTCGATTAAAAGTTGTAAGAAAATTATTTAATTAGAATATAATATTATTATCGTTCAAATTCCTCTCAAACAATTGGATTTATACAACTTCAGGTCTCAAATATAAACTTATCTTTTAGCTTTAACCCTTAGTTAACTAATTTAACTCTTACCATGTCTTCTTGTATATTCATACTATATGATTAATATTCTTACTATAAAAACCAATAGAACCTCAAGTGGTTAATTAATGACATTTTAAACATTATCTAAGTCATTTGGCCAAATATTATATTTTTAGGACAGTTATATCATTTAACAAAAATAATAATTTTTTTTTAAAACCCATTATGTCAATTTTATACTATTCATATCATGCCTTTTTAAAAATATATAAAAACTATATTCTTTAGAAAAAATATCATTAATTAAAATATAACAATTAATTATCATCCATAAAATTATTTTATGGCATAAAAAAGTTCAAAATAAATTTATTTTAATATTTATAATCTCATTTATTTAAATCATTTGTTAATAAGGTAATCATTACATCATCATTATGTCATAAATAAATTTATTTATTTGGTGTCTAAAAATTATAAATAAAATACCATGATGTATTAAATCCTGTTAGATTTATAATTACCATATATAGGCATATATATCATTTATATTACCATATATTAAAATTGATTTAGTAAAAGATATATGTTTATGTTATAATTATCATTACTTTAAATTAATTCTTATAAAATGTCATTTTCTCATCCAAGTGAATCCATGTGGTCCCAAAATCGAACCAAGTATTCACATGGTAATAAAAATATCATAAAATAGGATTATAACATGTGTTAGGGTACTTTAATAATATTATAAAAATATTTTTTACCCTTATTTACCAGATTTACCCTTTAACCATGGTAAATAAAATAATTACTGATGTTACTATTCATAATGTCCAAAAATAAAAGGTAATTATTTTCAAAATTTGAACCTTCTTATTCCAAATATGGAATCCATTTTTCCATATTCAAACCAATGAATTTTCAGTAATTAATTTAAAATTAATTCTAATTGTCAAAACCAAAAAGTGGGGTTTTAAAAAACTAATAACTATAAAAAGATTAACATGTGTTTATGACCTATTTAAAAGTGAAATTACTTCAATTGAAAAACATTGGATTAAATGATAAAAATATTATACAATTACACTTTAAACCCAATTAAAAATATGATCTAACTATATAAATAAATTAGATAAAAAGGCAGATTCGAATTAAAATGAGCATTTTTCGTTATTCATTAAAATTTTAATTTTATTAGAAAAATAACAAAATATCAACAAAAGTAAGTTTTTATGTCATGATTCCAAATAAGAAGTTTATTTTTGTCAAATTTAAATTATAATGGTGTCAAAAACTATATTTAAAATTGGTGTGCCATCAAAATGTGGTAAAACTTCATTTTTGAAAAATACTTCTTTTATCTGAAAAATTGATTGTGTTCTTATATCATGTTATAGATAATATGTAAGATTAATTATAATGTTATATAAAATTTAAAATATGGATAATACTATTCAGTACAGTAGGTTTATATCCCATTAAATAATAATATTTTAATAATATATCATTGTTTAGTGAAAATCGATATCGCGTACAATGCAAGATATCGATGAAGGTCGCTCTTGCATGTAACAGAAGCCAATTCAGTGTTATGTGTAGTGAAATCTTCCTTTGGTTTTGTGTATAACATAATCTAAATTTAGTTCATTTATACATTGAATAAAATCTATAATCAGTGTTACGTGAAATGAATTATATCAAAAGAACATGAAATTGTGCGTAACACAAACCAAGAATAATGTTGCATATAATGCATGCTAATACGATGTTGTGTGTAGTGAAATAAAATCTTTGTGTAGCATTCAACACAAGTCATAAAAAAATTAAAATAATATATCTCATAAAATCCCATGGTGTTACACACCATTCATGGTTATACACACATTTTCCACCATAAACACAATTTTCCACATGCCCGAGCTCAGTGTTACCATTAACGGTGGAACTTCACATCCAAACCCATCACTGTTTTCTAGTGGTACTTCACACACACATTATAACCCTTTACAGTGGTCCTTAATGACCACAATCCATCCCATCCATCCCATTATTATATTATATAATCCACCAATCATAATAATAAACATTTACTAAAATCATAACAACACAATATTTCCAAATAGATCATTCCCTTAAGCAGCTAAACAATTCCAACACAAGATAAGACAATCTCAATAATACCAAAAATTATTAAAAACACCATAAACCCACATTCCTTACAAAAAAAATTTCAATAAACAACCTGTTTCATGAAATCCATTTTTTGAAAACCTTTTCCCCAAATTCACCATGCCAAAAAGTTTAAAATTATAATGCAAAAATATAACTCCAAGAACATTACACAACAATAACTAATTTCTTCCCAAATCCAAAAAACATCAAAATATGGGTGTCAAAAGAAATTTTCACATCATAAAATTTTTAAATTTCAAGAAAAATCCATTAGTTTAAAATTTAACCCTTCTAGTTCTATCAAAAATGGATATGAGAGTGAATCAACCTACTTTAGGGTTTCTGTAAAATCAACCAACACATAACCGCATGACAAATATGGGTGAAATTTTCCTCAAAACAACTTATTTACCTTTTCCTAAAATCATAAATCCCAATTCACATCATTTTATGAAACCAAATCCAATGATCCACATGCGAAAGATGAGGATCAAGAAAACTAAGAGAGATTGAGATATTGATATATAAAAAACCACAAAATAACCAACAAAGGAGACTTAATGAGGAATAATTGTGTTGAACACACTACTAAAACCTTTATAAATGTCTCTAAGATGAGTTTATGATGTTCCCTAACCCATAAGAAGACAAAATCCCTAGTGGGGATTCAGTTGGAGAGGAAATGGGTGATTTAGGGTAAATCCTGAGTGATCTTGTATTTAAAAACCTAATTTTTAATTCCACACATGGTTAGCATGAACTATTAGAAAAAACATGCTCTAACTGTGTCTCTAATACTATCCTAATGGGTTCCCCACATAGTTTTATCGCATGTTTATAAATAAAGTGTCCCAACCATACAGGACCCACTATCTCAAGTAGAATATTTTTTTTGGATATTTTTCATGGTTTCTAGTAACCATGCTCAAATTGTGTACCATTAGAAATTCCCCACGCCCATCAAAAAACCCTTCCAAACTCTCCCAACCATTACCCAACCACATTAAACACATAAAAAGGAATAAAAAAAATTCATAACTCAAACTGGGGTACTAAATTCCCTCCCACCATTAGACATTCCCTCCTTGGAATGTAGAGAACCATCGTTTTGCTGGAAGAGCTTGAGCCATTGCTTGATACTCTCCTTGTCACGCTCGCAAGTCTCCTCCTGAATATGACTATGTTTCCACAAACCCTAAACTAGATAGATTCTTCTACCTTGAATGATTTTTTTTATTATCCACAATATGTACTGGATTTTGCACCAAGGAAGCATTTGGCTCTATCTTAGGATGATCCTAGTGCATCAAATGTTCATAATCCAATTGATACTTTTTAATTGAGACACATGAAATACATTATGTACTACACTGAACCATGGGGGAAAGGGAAATTAATAATTCACCTCTCCAATGAACTCAATTTTCTCAAAATTTCTAATATACCTCAAAGGTAACTTAACCTGCTTCCCAAACTGATGATGTACCAAGCTCAGAGAGATTATCAAGAACAGATGACTATCCACATCGAATGACAATGGTCATCAATGATGGTCCACATATGATTTTTGACGACTTATAGTTGTCTTCATTATCTTCCTAATCAAATTATTCTTCTCCATCATTTCTTGGAAAATTCTCGGTCAAACCATCTAAGTCTCACCTATTTCCACCAAACCTAGTAGAGAACACCATTGATGTCTATACAATGCATGAAATAGATCCATAAGTATAGAGGCCTATAATTGTAGGATAACCCCACTAATGGAAATTCATCCTACCATGTGCCACCAAAATACATTAAAAAATCCCACAACATATCTTATAATGTTTGTATCATCCTCTCTGATTTTTCATCCATCTAAGGATGATATGTCTTACTAATCATCAACTGAGTCCTTAAGTCCTGCTGTAAGGATTTATAGAAACAATATGTGAACCTCATATCTCTATCTGATACAATCAAAACTGGAACACCATTCATATTTACTACCTCCTAGAGATATGTTTTGGATAAATCCTCTACCATATAATATTCATGAATGGGGATGAAATGGGATAACTTTGTGATATTATCCACTATCACCCATATGGTGTCATGATTTCTAACCATTCTTGGGAGACCTGTACCAAAATGCATCACTATTTTCTCTAATTTCCACACGAGGATAGGTAAATACAACAACATACATATTGTCCACTAATTCTCATCCTTAACTTGTTTACAAGTGAAGAATCTCGATATAAATCCATCCACATTCCTTTTCATACCTACCCACCAGAACTGGGATTTCAATGTTTTACACATTTTTTGAATTCTTTGATGAACAACCAATCTGGAATGATGATATGAACTAAGGAATTTCTTCTAATAAAACACCAGTACAACAATATGATTTTGAAATCGAAACCCTAAATTCCCATCCAGTTTCCATCCCTCAATGGTCTCCCCACCATTGAATTTTGATCTCATTTCCCACACTCTGAATCATACATCTTCTATTCTTTAACCAAACCAACCAGGGTAGGAAATAATTAGACTAGAAAGAAATTGGATACATCACCCTAGTCTTCACATTCCAAACTCATGTCGGTTATAAATGACATCAACTACCACTAATCTAATGAATGATCCCCCCTTGAGCATATTATTTTATACTAAATGCATCCATGAATGAATTTACCTTACCCTAGGTGTACATAAAGTAAAATTCAAACATCCATGGATACTCCATCCATATCTTCTATGTCAAATTGAAACCCCTTTGAGAGAAAATATGCTTCAATGTATTTTAATTGGTAAACACAATGAATTAATTGTTGGAATTGTGATGCTCCCAGAAATGGACCAAGATACTCCTTATCCCCTACACGTGGGTAATTGGGCTCTTAACTGGTCCACTCAACTAGGCCGAGTATTGTGGATATATCCCCTATCCATATTGGTATTTATTTCACCTCCCCAGTATATCATCGACAAATACCACTATGAAAGAATCCAAATATCTTTGAAATATCTGATTCATCAATTCCATAATGACTAATGGTTCATTTGTAAGATCAAAGGGGATCACCACGTACTCATAATGGTCATATATACTCCTGAATGTTGTTTTAAAAATATAATCCATCCTCACCTACCTCTGATGATATCCTGATTGCAAGTCAATATTGGAGAACCACTGAGCTCCCCACAACTAGTCAAAAAGTTCATCTATTCAAGGAAGTGGATATTTTCTTTTATCATTACAGGGTTAATATTATTATATTTAACAAAACAATCAAATAGTTACAACTTTATTTTTTTTAAAAAACTTGTGCTACCTAGAGAGATGTGATAGGTCAGATAAACCCTTTGTTTTCTAGATCCTCTAACTGCACTTTGAATTCCCTTAATTATTTTGGTTTTATCTGGTAATACATAAGTGAGAAAGAACTGGTCCCAATATAGAGATCAATTGTAAACTCCACTCCTCTCATGGGTATAAACCCTTATAATTATTTAGGAAGGACATCCATAAACTGATCAAACACTGCTAGAAATCTACTTCTCTGAACCTCTTCAATTGATTCCAAAGACAATGTTGTTAATTGATATGATAAAATATCAACTACTAGTTCCAAGAAGCTCATTGCACCCACCTACACATTTTTCTCTCCACTAGATTCTTAACACCATCACCTATTTAAAAAAAACCATTCATGCATAATAGTTGATGTGGGAATTAAAAATAACCTACCAATACAGATGCAGGATTATATAATACACATCCATATAAATAACTGAGAAGTCCCACCTAAACTCAATCTCACCCAAAACTATATAACATGAGCTACAAAGTAATGACTGACACACTCTTGGACCTAGATGAGTTTGAAGTTTTAAATCAGAAGGCATCATTTCCATTATTAGACCTAGAAAATAAATGGTATGAGATGAAATGAAATAATGAGACACACCCATATCAAACAAAACACTTTCATAAAGGTATAATTCAAATTAATTGTACATATCATGTGGATCATCCTGACTGATCATCCACCATAACCTTCTCAGATCTAAACAGCTACTTGGTTGCCACACTCGGCTCTTTGTTACTCTGCAGAAACTTTCCCTACTGATGAGTCATGGTATTCAATGAATCACTATAACTAACTCAATTCTTCTAATGAGTAGTAATCAATAGCCTCCATCCCATTGGGGAAATCAATTCATGTGACCCTTGAGGTGTATCATGAATACCTAAACTCATAGCATTATGACAATAAAATTTAAGTTGACCCATATTCTTGTAGTTATGACATGATTGAGGTTGTTTCATAAAATACCACTTTATGTGACTTGTAGAACCACACTAAAAACATCCTGCCTTTTTTTAGGAATTGGAGGAAGATTCAATAATCCTACCATCAGATTATGATCCATACACTAACCTTGGAAATAGGTGTCCCTCTTCCACTTGATCCCCTTGTGAGACTTCCAAATTTTCCACATGGGTACCAATATGCTTCTCCCACCTATATCCCCCAAGTTATCCCTTTCAACTGCTAAGATCTATTCATCATTTATGTATAATCAGTAATACATAGCACTATAATTTTGGGAAATATTATTTCTTGAATTCCGATTCAATGATATGAACCTTCAAGGATTCACTGGTGGCCACCTTGGGTAAAAATCACACTAAGTTCATAAACATAGCTACATATTATGTCACCAGCATGTTATTCTACTTCAGGCTAAAAATATCAATTTTTCACTGAATTTTGAAAGTATTAGGGTAAAGTTTTTGACAAATAGTTCTTCAACCCCCCCCCCATGTAATACCTTGATCCGTTACTTCCTAGATGATAAACTCTCAAAAATGAAATTAAATATCTTCAAACATGTACATTGCTTAATTCACTTTTAACTCCACATATGTTCTAATGAAAATTGAATATCTGATTTATCCAATTAGACTATGCTTCCTCCCTTTTTGGTTCTGAATCTCCATGAAAAAAAGGTGGATTATTCTTTTGATGCTAAACCGAGTGATCCACATGACTCAACTAATTGTTTATATTCCCTCTTTCCACAACATGGAAATATTTCACTATTATATAAACTAGTTTTTGGTTCTCCTAGCCCTTTGGTATAACCACATTTTCTTTAGCATCCTCTGGTTGGTATTTATGATGCCAACCTGGTTCCATTTCTATTATCATAAAAATCATATTAATTATCATTCCCTAGAAACTAAAGTCTTATGATTTCATGTTAAATTGCATTGAAACTATAAAAAATATGCTTTACCAAGTTTCCATTATTTCCATGTTCAACCACATTTGAAAAATCCACTATGTTTTTAAAATAGACCATTTTCAAAATACCACCCCCATTCTCTTTTCGAAGTCACTTATTTGAAAAAAAACTCCATATTTCTAAAAAATTATCAATTAATACTACAAATGAATCATTATGACAAACAAAATATGAAATCCAAATGGGAATTAATTTCTACCATGCATTATATAATCATCTCCTTAGATACACCCACAATAACGAGATCATAATCATGTAAGTGTTTAAAAAACACTAATGTACGAAACTACATGGTAAATTTAAGTTCAGCATAAATTGTTTAACTACACCCTTTATGATATTCATTCTAGCTTCTAACAATCCTACTCTTTCCCATAATCCCAACTAGATGAATAAACCAAGAACCAATACCTACTATAAGACCTACAATTGATTTTGAATGACTCAGGAAACTACGTTCACTTGAAATTCAATGACAGAAAAAACCGATACCACTTATGACATCCCACTCATCATCATTGGCTTGAGTTTTGGTTGAGGTACTACTAGGCCTTAGGTGACATCCCAATGGAACCAAAGGCTATAAATTAATATCGACGTCCTCATTCACTATGGGGGACGATTCCCTTTTGAATGAAAAATACCCAACCAAACATAAAAAAATAAAAAAAAACTGCATGATGCATGTTAACCATGTTTCATAAATCAATAATGCCAAATTACTATTAAAAATGAACCACAATAATACATAATCATAGTACCAAGAGGAAGACTAAAAAGCAAAACCCAAAATATATATGACACATCTCCACAGCTCCACACCAAGCTCCATTCTCCAATAACTAGAATACTATCCAAGGATCAAGATGCAACACTAAAGGAATGTGATTCATTACCTTTGATTGTGTCTCAAAATAAAATATCTTAAAAAGTAACAATGTTAAAAGGAAGAGGGTGAGTACAATATATAGTAGGTTTTCTCTAATTACATATATACACACTCTACTATGATAAAACAAGTTTTTATTATTATATAAACTAATTTTTACAAGCCATTGAAATAGTTGAACAATTAATAAGAATCCAAACACATCCTTACCCAAATTAAATCACCCAAATTAACACAATTCCAAAGAAACAACCAAACAAGTATTTATCCATTCTCCACATTCCATATTGCATAACACAATTCACCTTGAATGGATTCACACACATTTCCACCATAAACACCTTTTTCACAAGCTAGATCTCGGTGTTACCATTAATGGTGGAACTTTATATCCAACCCTGTGCTATTTTTATAGTGGTACTTCAAACTCACATTCCATCCCTTGATGGTGGTCCTCTATGACTACTATCCAAACCATTAAACCTATGTTTATATCACATAATACAACAGTCATAACAATCAATAATTACCAAAACCATAACAACACATAGATTCAAAACCAAACAATCCCTTAAGAAACACAACAATTACAACACAAGTCGTAACCATTTCAATAAGACAACAATTTATTTAAAACACCCTTAAACCAAATTAATTATAACTATCATTTCAATAAAACAAACATTTTATTGAAAAATATTTTTTTCAAACCATTTCCCAAAATCCACCATGCCAATGATTTTAATATTATCATGTTAAAATACATCTTCAATCACATTACACAAAAATCACCAATTTTTTCCAAATCCACAAAACATCACAAAATAGATGTCAAAAAAATAACACACCACAAACATCATAAAATTCAAGAAAAACCATTAATTTGATATTTATTCCTTTTAGTTTTATCAAAATGGAGATGAATATAAATCCACATACCTTAGAGTTTTCATAAAATCGATCAACGCATAACCACACCACATATTTAGGTGAAATATTCACTAAATCTCCATAGATATTTTTTCATAACATCAAAACTCCAAACTATCATGATTTTAGACAACTATAACCCTAGATCTATATGCTATATGTATAGATCTATAAAATTGAGAGAGAGGGAGATTTAGATCTTGGAAAAACCACAAAATAACCATGAGAGGAGATGTAACAGAGAATAATATCCTTTATAAAACCATGAAACCCCTTATAAAATACTCCAAGATGAGTGGAATAGGTAACTTAACCTCTAAGAAGAGAAACTCTTGGGTGGGGTTCTAATGGGAGAGGAAATGGGTGATTTAGGGTAAATCTTGAGTGATCCCCTTTTTAAAAACCTAATTTTTAATGTCGCACATGATTAGCCCACATGGTTAGACAAACTGTTCACTAACCATGATATTGATAGTGTCCTGAAAAAAGCCCCAAATGGTTTCATTGAATGGTTAGATAAACCATTCACCAACCTTACAAAAGCCCATATTCTTAAGTAGCAGGGCTTTTTTGAGATTCTTCATGGTTTCCACTAAAAGTGCTCATACCATGGGCCCTTATAAATTCCCTAAATTAATCCTAAAACCCTTCTAAAATCTCAAAAACATTACCCAATGACTTTCAACACAAAAAATCATAAAAATTTTACATGAATTAAACTAATGGTGTTACATCCTGACTATGTTCAGAAACAAAATATTAGAAGGATTTGATAATATATTCTTCCAAAATAAATAAACTGTTATTTCTAAAATAAAATTACATTTGTTGTCCAAATAAGCATAATATTTACCCAAAAAACATACTAACTTGTAAATCATATTAGTTAGTGGTAGTGCATGAAACCCTTATTTTCCTTCGATCATGGATTCAATCCCCACCACCTTGTAGTGTGTGATGGGTTATCACAAAGAATATGGGTTGTAACCATTCTTTATTTAAACATGAAATCTAATTCCTCCCAAAAATGCTTCATTATGATTATAGGGGTACAAAATAAAACATCCAAAAAATCATTAAAAATAATTTTTAAATATCATCTCTTAAAACCATAATGGGGTATCTTATTAATTCAAATTATGATCATTATTAATCATATAAAACTATTATGGTATTCATAAATCTTAATAGATCCTCAAATTAAATCATCATTTTCTCAAATTTTACAAAAACTGAACATTGATACCAACTATAACAACCCAAAATCCACACTCCTGGATGTGGTGCCAAAATATATAACATCATACTTCCATTATTGATGTTTATAATTGTGACCCAAATTTTTCCTCTAAAATAGACAACATAAAAATTCAAAATTATATCATGTAAGACCTCAAGGACCTTTTAGTTTCAGTATTATAGATAATTAAGCTAAACACTTACATTAAAAAATAATACCAACTTTGACTCATAAGTTTTCAAAAAAACATTTCTCCCATTTAAGCTAGATTTTCATATTTCACTATAGTTCATCAACATAATCCTTATGAAATACTTTATAGACATAAATATTTCAACATCATTCTTTAAATCTTGAGGATATAGAGATATCATAAGGGTGATCTAAAATGCTTAGTAAGGGTAAACATAATCAATAACTATTAAATTTCACCAATGAGCATAATAGTGCATAAGGGTGTGATGAAATAATCAATATTAATTAGAAAATAATATGGAACTCATGGACATAAATACATAAATCATAAAATATGACAAAATGGTTGAGTAAAAAGTCAATTGAAATAATATTCATGATCCATCTGATATCAATCACAATTTTGAGAAATATTATAAACTAATAACAAGAAATTAAAAATCTTTTTGGTAACTTAGATAATCACATTCATAAAACCCATTCATAATTCTTTCAAAACTCCTTCAATTGGAATAATCGTACGACTGAAATCCAAAATTATAATTACCTAAAGCATATGAGCTCTCTAATGGGGATTACACTTCATATATGATATATCAGGATCATTTTTGATTTATAATTGGGAACAACACCTCAAATAATTTTTATTTGGATCACCCATTTCATATAATTATCAATTAAAATGAATAAAACTTGTTCATCATAAAAATAATAAAAACATAGTGAACAGCTAGAAATGTAATGGGTTTCATAATAATCTATTTGAAACATTATTAAACTATGAAATGGGATAGGTTAAATAATAAACTCTTTAAACATGATTAACCCATGGGTAAGAAATATTTTTAATAAAAAAACTCTTTGAAACAGGATTAGCCCATAGAAAACAAATGGGTTCCACAATAATCTTTTCGAAATATGGTTAACCCATGGAAAAGAAGAGTCTTCCTTAAAAATATATTTTAAACAATATTATTCCATCAATAAAAGAATAATGATGGTATCAATAAAAAATATCCTTAGTAGAGGATAAATAAAAAAAGGGTTTTTGATTATAATTAATTTAAATACCATTAAAATAATAATAAAATTCTTGAGGAAAATATTCGTCAAACATTAAAAAGCATCCCATGACACATTGAAACATTTAAAGCCTTAAAAACATAAATTTAGTAAAATTAAGATAAACATAGAATATCATGAGAATAATTAGATTTTATATATATCATTTCAATGGATATGTATATACACCTCAAAAAATAAGATAGGTGTATAGTATAACAAATACCTCAAAGAAGAAAAATTTTGAAAAAAACTCGTTACCTTTTTCGTAGTTGTGAAACCATACACACCATGAAAGATATATCCTAAAATGGATTTTTAAAACCCAATAAATATAAAGATATTATTCATAAAATACATTCATGTTTAGTAGAAAAAACACACAACAAAAATAATTAGGGAATATGGAATAAGTCTCATATAAATAGAAGTCAGATTATAAATCCCCTTACAATTATAGTCACATTTGAATTTGAAACCCCAAAAGTTAATAATAATAAAATTAAAAACTAAAATAAATTCAAAAATAAATCATTAAGTATATATATAAATGGGTAAGTAGATACACTACAAAAAATAAATAAGTGGTGACTATGACTTATTCCTCAAAAAAGTAAAATTAATATAAAAATCCATTTCCTCGAGTCTAATTTGTCATGATTTTTCCCTATATTCTTTACTAATAAACTTATTTTAATTTTATAATTTCTTTATAATATTTTCCAGGATTATTAATACTTTTATTTTACCTATAAATAATTAGTATACAACTATTTTATCAATAATGTTAAATAGAATGTTTGGAACATATTCCGCATGTCTCAAAACTGACTTCAATGAGTAAAATGTGGTTAATGAGTTCATTATATAAATATCTAAATAATAATAGTAATGAATAATTTATCATTTTTATACATAAATTTTACTTATAAAACCAATCATGAATTATGGTTATGAAAAGTGATCCAATGTTACAATCATGAAGATGGTAGTTTGTACATACGCATGTGTAACATTATATTTTTCTATAAATATTATTTAAAGAAGGTAAGTGAAATTAATCTTTAATGAATTATAATTATATAATTGATAACATATTATTTAATCAAATGTAGTTAAATATATAATCCTTGTTATGTAAAAGTAATCACATTTCATCGAGGAGGTGGTACTCCACATGTCCACAAATGACGTTATTACTTTTTTAGTGTGTAAAAGGGTAATAATGAAAATGAAATATTATATTTCCAGAAACATAATTATGTCATTAATATCATATATATTTTATTTATGTCACATATTTATAATTAAACCCAACCTTAATACATTCCATGTAATTTTTGAATGTATAACATCACTTTTAGGAGGTGGTAGCCCACACGTCCCCAACCTATGTTATTGTATTTACACCAAATGAAAAACATAATTTTATGTGTCATATAAAAATTATAGAAGTATTATGAAAACAAAATTTCATAAATATCATATAAAAAATTATGTCCATCATAATTCCCATTTATGAGAGGTGGAAATAGAAAAACAAATGACTTCGTTTCGCATGGTAGTAATTCTACATACACCTCAATATTTTTTTTATTTTATATCAACCACTTTTAAGGAAAAAGTGAAAAACCATAAGTTCAAGCACAAAAGGAAGTTACCAAGACATTAAAATAAAAGTGAATCTTACCAGTTTTACTCTCCTTAGATAATTTCCAAGAAATAGTGTTCACCTGGGTGTCTGGTTCCCTCTTCAGGAGATCTTCGATCTGAAAAGCCAGATTGTCCCAAGACTGCATGTACTCCTCTATACTGATTATCCTGTTTTTGAATACTTTCATTAGGATGAGATCCTATTTATCAATCCAGTTGCACTACTCCTCATTTCCAGACACCCTTATAGTTATTTTCATCATTCTTTCATCCTTTATAGCAGTAGCATTAATTGTCAGCACAAATTCAGCCACATCCTCTTCTGAGCTCAAAAGCAGTTCCAAAGGGTGTTCAATCATAGCATCCGACCTCCCATGTTGGCAAGACGATATGGAGAGGTCGGGGACATTTTTCATCTTCTTGGCCTTCATCTTCTTCATAGATCTAGCCTCCATAGGTAATTGTAAATATGATTAATCTTTCATTACTTTATGATTTCCTTTCTTACTTTTGCATCTCTGTAGGCTTGGATTCCTACTGCCCTGAGTCCCATCCTCTATGTCACCTGCATAAGAGCTATAACATTCATCACTGGACCCATTCACCTCCTGATCATCCATGGAGATTTGGACCAAATCTGTAGAGACCTGGACTGGATCATCGTAGGACAGAACCTCCAAACTATTACCCAGCACAGGGCCTTCCACCTGACTTGTCCTGCATAAGGTCTCACCCCCTGCATCTTGTTCCAGGGCCTTGCAACCTGTATTGGGATTACAAGTCACTGCCTGGCCACTATCACTGCTATCCTTCCTTAGGCACATCACCTCAGGATAAGAAGGGCCTGATGGAGTTTTATAACCTCCCTCATCCACCTTTACCAGTACCCCATCTGGATTGTACCCACTACCCCCATGGGAGGCCTAAAGCGTAGGGTCAAATCCACTCTCAGTTGTCTCCACATCCAACCCCATTTGCACCAATGAACTAGAGTCACCCATATCCTTTCTCAAACGACTGATGACATCTGAAACTACTGGATTGTCTGAACCACCTTGCACAACTTTGGTCAAGTTCAATACAGACTCCTTACCAACATTCCCCTGACCAGACAATCCATTCACTATGATCTTCTCTGGATTACCACTAACACCCATTCTCACGCCCTTTGATTTATCTGACTTCTTAAACCCACTCTTACATACCTTCATCGAGTGACCCATTCACTTACAGGCAGAAAAAAATTCAAACCACAATTCATAAATGAATTCATGTCTACATCAGAATTATTCACCAACTGTTAACCAAATGAAATCGGTAGGCACTTTTGAAGCATAAACCTCCACTCAAATGTGATGATTAACCGGACGACAGACGGCTTTAGTTCAGCTGTCAGAACATAGGTATCTGCCCACTAGGTTTCCAAGCATACTGATAATCCAAGGATTTTGAAACGGAATAGGGAGATGAGGGACGATTACCCAAATCTCTACAGAAGGCGAGTCTCACTTCATATGAAAGTCATAGGTCCATATGAATAGATAGAAACAGAAGCCATTACAGTTTCAGGGAGCACTAGACCAGGATTCAATTAATTCTTCCTCGGAGGTGAATCGAATAATAATGTTATTGGAGTCAAGAAAACATACTATTTCTCTCTCCTGTAAGTCCCAAGAACCGAATACAAATCTATCAAAGTAGTTGATTGAAGGCCTTCTTTGCGAGAAGTGAGCAATCAAAGTCAGTTTGAGGAGGGTCGAGGCCTCATTGAACTCGGTGACCGAATTCGGGAGATTAGGGCATCCCTTGTACAGATCTGGAACCTTAGGGCACAAAGAACTTCGGGGAAACTATGAGAGAAAATTCAGAATAGAGAATGGTGTGAAGGGTTCCGCTCCTTTGTTGGACATCAGAGGTCCCTCCCCTGCAGGGGGAGGAACCGGCTCGGAGGTCTCCACTATCATGTCATGGGAGACAAACTCCCTGGTATAATATAATTCTACGTACACGAATTGTAATTTCATTAAACATTTAATGGAAGTGTGTGTATGTTTCGGTTGAACATTTAATAATAAAAAATATAAGTATATTTTTTATACTTATATTTTTATATAATAATGGAATAATAAGAGTTTAATAGATGAAATATGAAGGAAAACATAAATTCATATTGAAAAATGTTACCTCTTTTTGGGGTAACTCCTTTTGGTTTTTATCAAATGGATTCATTAGTTGGATTTATTACCAATGTGATGAATATAGGTTGAGTTTTGGAATTTTGGGATATTCTTTGATAGGTTTATTGATGATAAAATGTGAATTTAGAGGTGTGATTAATGTGAATAATGAATTTCTTTTTTATAGTGGTACACCTCATTCCCACCCACACCCATTGCACGGGGTCCCTTCTTCACATGATTGGGATTGAGATGATAGTAGCACACCAAGAGGGTAAGGTTGAATCTCCCCATTATGGGTGCCACAAAAAAATTATCATGGGTCAAGCCATAATTAAAAATATCACAACAGTGGTTCTCCCCACAACACTGGAAATTGAAATTGAGGTTCACCCTGTGTCGAAGAATTATTCATCCCCCATGGTCAATCATATGGTATGAGGTAAAATTGTTATTGTGGGGGTTATATATATGGTTCCATCCATATATCACATTGATGGAATCCACATGAACCCTATGAGTTAACACTTAGAGAACATTCGCATCACATGATACAGTAAAAGTAGAAACATTGTGTCATCATCGACCTGTTGGACTATGAGGTGACAGACAGTTTGATGGAGGCAACTATGCCCCCAACATAAGAACTAGAGGGAAAACCCATTGTTAGAGGATATATATATATATATATATATATATATATCCCTCAAGTCAAATTACATAATTTCCCAAGATATTTATATAGGTACATTCATGTGGATTATGTTTTGGCCTCCTTTTAGGGACTTTCTATGAAAGTCCCACTATTTCCATCAGCTTCCATACTCTCAAACTCTACCATGGAAGTGGGAGAGATATCTATATCTAGACTATAACCTTTATATTATGGTGAAAAATCTACTAAGATACAATTGGATTATGTGATTTCTGATCAATAGTATTCCCCAATTATGTTATTGTATATGGATATGATTATGAATTCATCCTCATATAAGGGCCCAAACTATTATAAATAATATAACGCTTCCATTTTTTTAATTTATTATTATATAATATGGTTATATAAAATACATCAACTTATTTTTTTAATTTTAATAAAATTGGATATAATATAATTTTATGTATCATTACCATTGATAATTTATCCATTGAATAGTGAACACATGATTAGTATAAATATAGGGTTTCAACAAATCCAATTTTCACAGGAAATGGATATGATGGCTGTAACCAGTAGGATCATACACTATGAAGACAATTTATCATATATTCCAATGGAGATATCATTTATAGTCTTTTAAGTTGATCAATACCATCATGTGATCAAATAACATAAGCATGAGCAGAACTGTTTATAGGAGAAGTTCAAGCACATCGAGATCACAACCCAACCCCTCTTCATTGAACCACCCTAAGAAAGTATCACCATCATGAACATTAACATATGGGATTTTTCCATTGTACTAATGGGATAAATAAAAATAACCTATAAATATTATTTTTCATATTATTATGTAATGAATATTTAATATATTTCTATATAATTATTCTTACTTTATAAATGATTTTTTAACTCAATAAAACAAAAATAGTTTAATAAGTTAATATTTATGTTAAATTAAGAAATATATTTTGATGAATTAATGGATCATTGAAATAAAAAATATTCTAATAATATATTATTATTAAGTTATATTTATTAAATATAAATTATCATATAATTTTTATGAAGTACAATGTAATTTTTAAAAGTGTTCAAAAAATGTTATCATCAAAAACCTACCATTTTAAATTAATGTTAGTTTTTATATTAAAATATAAAATTCACATATTTAGAAAATTATTGAGATAAAATTTATATTATTTTTTGAATTAGGATGTCAAAATTATCCAATAGTGAATTTTTCATGATTTTCCTTGATAGTTGATTTTTCAGTTAAAAATTAAATACCATATAAATATAATTTCTATTTTATGGATCACAACGACCCAAAACTTATGTAATAATTATCATAAATAGTAAACATGACCAAAAATATAATTTAAATTTTAAATAATGTGATTTTAAGTTCATTTTATTTATTTTTTAAATATATTTTAAATCGTCTGAGACTTATAATATATTTTAACATTTTAAAATCATTTATTTATGAGTGTGAATCACCTGTACATCACCAAGGGTAAGATTTTAATAATTTGTTCCCTTTTACTTATAAAATAAAAAAATAAACCACCCTTTTTCATAAACCATGGGAAAACCCATGGTTTGTTTTGTGGTTGCTATATTTTAATATGTAGAAGCCAGGCCTAAAATAAAAATGAAATCTCTCTATTTTATTATATAATCCCACAAAAACTCCCATTTAACTTCACTAAATCTTCTTTTTTGGACGTCCTAAATCTATCCTCTACTCCCTAGATTCTACCCATGTCTCCCTCAATCTTTCCAAAAGCCCCACCCAAGCCATTGGAGTCACACAATTAGGTAAGGGATCTTCCACTCTCCTCTTTTATGAAGAACTCCTTTCATGTTATGTCATTTAATTTTAATTTCTTATGATAAGATATGATATTTGATATTCCCCATAAGGTTAATTTTATTTATAAAAGGTTATAAATTCCTTTCACTCTCATTAATCCCCCCATGATCCTTTATGTACTTCCATTTCCCTGCTGAAATCTCATATGGATTATTTTCTCTATTCATGTTTCCTCAATACCTTATGCCTTATATTTCCAAATTTATAATTTTAGGATATGATTTTACATGTCCCTATTACTACCCGTTTTATGTCCAAAAAATGATATACCATTTTCCACTCTCATCAAAAAAAATATATTTTTTTAATAACATCGTTATGATAATGAAATTTCAGTGTGATTTTCCATGCCAAAATAATTTTTTAGTGAATACCATACCCATTATTTTACCCAGGGTATTCAAATTTATAAACATATAGCTATTTATTTGGTATATTAATTTATTTAATATATATTTCTTGATCATGTAATAAATTGTGAGGATGAATGAATCCATGTCTTATGATCTATGAGGTACAATTAATAATAAGGATGAAATGATAATAATGGGTGTGCATTGATAGTGCTCCAATACATTGGGTAATGTTAAGTATCAGGATAAAAAATTATTAGATAGGGGTTTACTTGATTTATATATGAGAATTTTTTCACCATTATTTTGTGTAGTTTTATCCTTAAACTATGTTCATGATTCCATGTTTTAATTTGTTTCCACATTTCCCATGTTGTGATTATCATTCTATATCACGACATATTATTGATGTTCCTTTTATTAATCATTAATGTGCATATTAATTAACATATATCACTTATCTCATCTCTATTACATTACTAGGATTTAAATATCACCCATTTATTGTGTATTTTTCTTAGTTATCAAATGCGGTTTTATGTTCCAAAGATTATTTTGATCGTGAAAAATAATTTTTCAATTAAGATGTTGTACTCTCTATTTTATGTCTTTTTCAAAAGTTCTTGATTCCCAAAGACAACATAATTTTTTACCATAATATTAGTATTAATTATATTATTATGTAATAAATCATGTATTATTTTGAAATAAATTGAAACGTTTTTATTGTTGGTATCAAAGGAAAAGTTAATTTAGTTTTGGGATTAAGAATGGATAACTCTAGAAAAAACCTTAGGGATAAGAGTGTTTATAAAAAACATCCCAAAATTTCTATAAGTAAAATTTAATTGTTTTATCAAGAAAATACATTCGTGTAAATATACTACAAGTGTATGTGTTTTTGTAATAGATATACCAAGGTGTAACAACTCCGAAAATGTGTTTTGGGCCTAACTCAGGGTAACCTAGTACACGACAATAGTCCTTACTATTCATTTGTTTTGACACTAAAAATTTATATTCTTGGGTAAATTCATAATTTCATTATGAACCATTATTAAGGGAAGAAATACTTATAAAAAAATTATGTTATGAAATTTTTAATGGATAACATATATTGAAGCCTTGAAATTCATAAGTTGAGAAGATAAATGTAAATTACAAATTATCTATTTAAGTACATTGGATCCCCCTTTATGTGATGAATTTTTTAATATAATCATCCATAATTTTACATTTATGAAATCCAATGGACAAAAATTGGAAAAATCAGGTAAATAATCAATGTTATGGGAAATTTAATGACTTCCCTACTGAGATACCCTATTCGATGAGAGTTGGAAAAGAAACATTTGTCATGATAATCTCTTAGCTAACTATGGTTCTAAAATAATTTTGGATCAGGAGGAGTTCCCAAAACCCCCTAAGAGATAAAAATATCAACTCAAGATATTAATAAGACCAAGGGCACCTAATTTTATGGATCATCTGATCCCTTAATCACATAACAATGGATCAACTTTTTTGAGAATATATTCACTATCCTTCCTTGTTCATAGAAAGTGGAGGTTCTTATAAATTTTTATCATATGGATGTATAATATGATTAGTGGTGGAAATTGAATAATAATATGAATCCTAAAGAATATATTGACATGATGGAGTAAAAGGAATTATGGAAAATTCTTTTCAATAAATATTTTCCTCACACTCTCTAACGTAAAATGGAAAAGGATTTCCCTAACCTCGGTAAAAAAGGTGAAAAATCTATCAGGGAGTATGAGGAAAATTTCACAATACATGCATGATATGCCACCATACTTTTCATTACTCTATAATAAAAGGTTAACTTTTTATTTTTTTGGATAAAACATAGTTTATAAAAATCCATGGTGGTCCATGAATGTGATAGCTATGAGAAAATTGTCTAATGATCCCTTATAGTCGAAATAGATAGTGTACAATCCCAAGGGTATTATGGGGATAATAAGTGTAAAGTGGAGTTTAATTTTAGTGGTTATATAAAAAAATCTAATCGTGCTAGGAAATTTCAGCATCCCACATTTCAAATGTGTCAAAAAAGAACCGTAGAATTTCCCATGTTGGATGAAGAAATGCTTTAGGTGAGGGATAGAAGGACACCGAGCTAATACTTGCAAAAAGGCTAAACCCACTAATTTGAATGACGAATGTAATTATCTAGTAAGCCCTCAATGCATAGTTCATTTCTACATCTATACATAACCAAGTGACTTTTCAATCCAATTACCTAAGATGAGGGTTTTCAGAGGAAGCTAACAACCTCCAAGGTAGAAAGGGTGATATTTTTCCATCACTAAGTCCAAAGTGAATCCTAAAAGTGAAGTGGTTATAGGTACACTTATTATTCATTCAAGAATAGTGAATGTACTTTTTGATTTTGGTTCTACGCATTCCTTCATATCATGAATGATTAGTAGAACTATTTAAACACCACCCCAAATCATGAAAGTAGAGATGTTTGTGATAAATAAAAATTGATAAATTATTACATAACATGTATATAAATTATCCCCTATCAAAATTTCTTTTTTTAACTTCCCGATGAACCCTTTTAGGATTCATTCGGTGAAATTTTATTCAATTATTGGAATGGATTGGATTTCCCTATATAGATCTAACTTAAATTTTCATAATAAGGAAACTAATATCCATATGGAAAATTGAATCCTACTTATTTACATGTGAAAGGAGAGGTGAATATTATTTAATACCATTACATTAACAATGTATATTATAGCTCTGCGATTAAGATTATGTATCTCAATTGATTTAGTCTAAGGAAATGATCATCCTCAGAGTAATTAATATTATGAGGGAATACACTAATGTGTTTCCCAATGAATTTCTTGGTCTTCCTCCTAGTGGTGATGTTTAATTTCTAATTGACTATATACCTATGGTTTTTCCAATATCCAAGACTCAATATAGGATGGTTGTTGTGTAACATGAGGATCCAAGGAAACAACTATAGTAGAATCTAGATAAAGGGTTTATATGCCCAAGTGATTTAATATGGGGTGCACCAGTCCGCTTTGTTAGGAATAGGGATGGGTCAATGAACCTTTTCATTGATTATAATGAGCTCAAAAATACCACAATAAATAACAATTATCCTATACCAAATATTGGTGACTTGTTCAATCAGCTACTTGGAGAAAAATACATCCCTAAGATGGGCCATAAATTGGGATATTATCAAGTATGGTTGAAGAAGTAAGATATCCCCATGTCAAGTTTTTATACAAGGTATGAGCACTATGATTTCATAGTGAATCCATTCAGACTCAAAAATGATCTATAAATTTTAATGGATTTCATTAATAGAGTGTTTAGATATTATCTCAAAAAATTTGGTGTAGTCTTTATATATGGTATTCTGATCTAATAAAAAATCAAGGAGAAGCATGAGGATCATTTCAAAACAGTGATAAAATATAAGGCCCCAGCCTTAAACCTTACTTAATCTTGAGTTATTACAAGATTACACGTTGAGGATCTTTTCAGGTTTAGAGTTTTAGAGAATTAGATCATAAACTTGCATTACATTCCACATTTAAACAAAGTGGTTACATAAAAGATAGTATTCATTTTTTTCCCATCAACGGAAACATATTTAAAAATAAATCATGGATTATTTCATGACACTTCCTTGACACTATCATCATATCATGTACCTTTCCCTTGACCTATGAAAAAACATTTCAAAAAAAAACTTGGGATGAGCATAAAAAACTCAGTAAGGGTTATAAAAATATGGAAAGGAAACATGAGTTCATATATACATAAGAATGAAATCATACTTTACCCATAAAACATAGGCATATCAAAACATGAATAAATCATAGAAATCATAATACATAAAAGGTAACTTGAGGCATTCATAACATTCTTACGTAGGGAGTTACCCTCTTGGTTACGTTTGGAATACCCACCATAGTATATTCCCTAAATCTCTTCAGAGAAACCTTAATGTTTCACTCCTTCGTGTTACCCAATTCATTAGAGATCTATATCGGGCTCACCCGCCCTAAGTTTATCACGGAACCACCTATCTTCATAACAATTCCCAAGAACCATAACATAATTATACCACATAATACATTCATAAAGGAAACATAACATTTCCACATTTCAATCACAAGATATCAATAAAACACAATGATATAAAAAACATTATGAAAACCATTTTCAATACCAAAATAAAAGAAAAGTAAAACATGGTATTTATTTTTCTTTTAAAAAGTAGGTATGTCTTGTAGAGGAATCTGAAACTCAAATAATGGTCACGGCGTCGAAGAAGTCGTTGTCGCCGCATACGTACGACAAAAACATTCCCTTTTGTCATTTAGTAAAACGCTTCGTATAAAAAAGATTCCTTTTGAATAAACATAAAAGTCAATGGGTTTTATACACCGTATAAAAGAAAGTTGTGTATAAAACAAAAAATGCCTCAATGAAAGGAGATTGAGATGAAGTCCCATTCAAAGACGGTATCCTTGGATTATGGATAAACCAGTTACATAATTATGTGTGACAAACGAATACACTAAATATAAGTGGATATTAAGTGTAAAAAAATCATAGTTTATTCACACATATTCATAGAACGACATATTCATGGAGTAAAAGTTTATCCCAAAGAATCAAATTTGGGTTAAGAAGTTCCCTTGCAAAAATTTGACAGCCTAACGGCGTCACTACAAAATTCAGAAAATGAGTTGATGAGAGATAAAAAGGGTATATCATCACATGGACATAAAATTTAAATCAATAAGGATATAGAAGAACATATCCCAACATAATAGTATGTGAATTAAAAGACCTAAAAAAATAAGACTTTTAAAAAGAGGAGGGTGAAAGGTTCCCTTACCGACTTGTGTATCCTTCGAAACATACACCCCGTGAAAGAAGGACAATACAACATTGATGTAAATACTCATAAATGAAAGTATATTACACAATGATTAAAATAATGGTCATTAAATACACCAATCAAATGAAAGTGTGGAAAATGTAGCATAAATCTCACGGGAATGAAAGTGAGATGAAAAATCCCTTATGAAAACTCGGCAGCCTAACGGCGCCACTTAAAACTTCCAAAAATGGCTTGATGAGATCAAATAGGGTCTCTCATCATATTACAATAAAATTTACAGCAAGAGGAATATAAAATAACATCCCCCATCATAACAAATAGGAGCTTAAAAGAGGTAACATAAAGGAGTGTACTTAAAAAGAAAGAGAGAGGTTAGATCTCTTACGAAAATTCGACAGCCTAACGGCGCCACTCAAAACTTCCAAAATGGATTGATGAGATAAAATAGGGTATCTAATCATATGAACACAAGAAGTAAAGTAGGATTAATATAAAAGAACATCCCAATCATAAGAAAGATGATCTTAAAAGGAATTACATAAAAGAGTGTACTTAAAAAGAAAGAGAGGAGCAGGATCCCTTACCTCGGGTCCGACTTGACTCGATCGTTCTTTAACGTCCTGAATAATAAACTTGAGTTAATTTCTACTTCCTTAAGAAAATTTTTCAAGTTCACTATTCCTTTTATAACAATTATTACCATGTCATGAACACTATGTTATTATTTAAGTTAATAATGGTCGTTTTAACGATCATTGGTACATGAGTCAAAAAAATAAACTCTTTATAATTACAAGTTGTTTGTGTGGTAAAATATCCATTATATCTAGAATTGTATTCATGATGTATATATCATATATATCATATATATCCAGTATATTCATGCATTCATAATATTACATAACATTTAGAGTTAAGAAATGAAATGCACCGTTCATGGAGACGGTAATCCGTACGTACGCATGAACGCTACTTCCATTTCTATTTCATATTTAATGGAATTAAAACATAATGATACATAATAGTATTTTAATTCCAGTATGGTATCATATATAATATCATTAAATATATCCTTTATACGTACCACATATAGTATTAATGAATCAAATCACTTTGAGGGGGTGGTAGTCCGCACTTCCTAAAATGAAGATATCACGTATACCCATAATGGAATCCATAAAGGTATGTCATAAATGAAAAATACAGAAGCTTAAAGAAAAAATAAAAATATTATATATCATATATAAATATATTGTCATCTTAATGTCCACCTTTTAAGGTGTTAAAATAATGTTGAACAATCATCGTTTCGGGAGGCAGAAATTCACCATCCACAGAAACAGTATGTTCTTTAACCATTAGATGTAGGTGTGTGTAAGTTTATCTCGAATAATTCTTATAAAAACATCCTAGTATATGGAAGATACTGGTGTTTCTACAAAATAAATGAATAAAAAGAGTTTAGGGGGTTGGAGAAGCAAAATAAAACAAAAGAACACAAGTGAAGACATTACCTTAAAATCGGGTAACTCCATTTGGTTTGAGCTCAAAGGCTTCCTTGGGAAGACTTCTGCCCAAATTGAGGATTCAAGGAGTAATATAGGGATGTGGAGATACAAAATGGGCAGGGTTTTTCCGAGCCAAAGGCTTGTGAAGTGTGGGTAAGGAGGTAGAGGTGGGGGCCTTTTATAAGAGGAGGGGATGGGCACTCTTGGAAAGTAAATAAATGTTACTTTATTTTAGAATGAGTTTCGGATTTTAATGGTCCCACATTGATTTGTTTCGAGTATAAGGTGATAAGGGTTCTAAATCCACCCATACAATAGGTTTTGGACATGTGTAGGTCTTAGATTTTACTTTATCTTTCCATTTTATTTAAATTGTTAAATAATGAGGTCATCGCTGCATCATCAGGATGTCCTAAATAATTTAATTTATTTAATTTATAAAAATTAAAAAAAACTATGATGTAGGAAATATTTTTATCTTTCCAATGACTATTTATAGTCCAAAATCTGATTTGTATAACCCCATGTAAAATTGTTTTAGTTAAACAACTCATGTTTGTGACATTTTAATTTTAACATTAAATAAAAAGGTATTTTTGTCATTTTCAAACCAAAGTGGCTCCATGGGGTCCCCATGTTGACCCATGGATTGTCTTGGTCAGCCATGAATCATACTATTAGTGTAGGACATGTTTCAAGCTCATCTCATATTATTAAAACATTATTTTTACCTTAAACTACACTAATTACCTCTAATCGCAATTAAAAACTTAATAAGTTACTATTCACCAAAAAAATTATTTTATTCCCATTGAACCACATTTTACTTATTAATGACAACCATTTATGTTGGATTTTTGAAATTCAAAACACAGAGGTGGTAAAATTTCATTTAAACGGAAAATCAGTTTTTTAAGTACCACTTAGTGGTTTCACTATTCATCAAAAATTGAAGTTTTTCAGAAAAATACCAAAACATCACCCTAAGCTATATTTGATATTTCAAATTCAAAAATGATGTCTATTTTACAAAATTCAAAACCTATAAGTTTCATTAATTAATTTAATAATTAATTCCCGCTGTCAAAACAAATAGCGTGTTTTTAAGAAACAATATCAATTAAAAGATTGACACTAGTTTAAGTCCAATTTCAAAGTGAAATTAATTCCAATGACCACTATTTGATTAAATGATAAAAATATATTCTAATTTCACTTTAAAACCAATTAAAAATATAATCTAATCATATAAATAAATTAGATTAAAAAGTGGTTTTCAATTAAAATACAACATTTTTCACTATTCATTAAAAATTGAACTTTTTCAGAAAAATACCAAAAATTTACCCAAAGTAAATTTTGATGTCCCAATTATAAAAAAGAATTTTATTTTCTCAAATATAACACATAAATTTGTCAAAAAGTGTATTTAAAATAGGTTCTCCATCAAAAGGCGGTTAATTGACCTTTTAAAGAATATTAGAATGTTTACGCTTAAAATTGGATTCATTCGCATTTTTAATCCTCTAAAATTTATTGTAAAAAGTAAAAATATTTGACAAACATATATAATAATTTTTTAGTTAGTTCTATTCATTCCCTCCATCACAATAGTTAGGCGTTAACTACCATTTAAAATAATATTATTTTATTATTAGAGTGCAGCGTAAGATTCCCAAGAAACTCGTTGTTGTGTGTTGGGTACGCCATCAAGCATAGCGTCCCCTTTAAAGTTATATTAATATTTTATTCACAAATATGGATAAATGTGAAAATGTCATACTCTTTATTTACTTGGGGTGTTACATCCTTCCCCCCTTTTGGGAATTGCGTCCTCGCAATTTTAAAATTGGGCTTGGAAACTTCATTGAAAATCCCACATCGGAACAAGAGTCAGTAAAACAATAACTTTAAAATAAAGAAAGAGAAGTACCGAGGTCACCCGATTTAACCCATGATAGGATTCCATTTAGGAAAACATGGACATGGAGGAGAAAACATAGGGTCATGTTCTGATGGAGAGTGATAGAAAACATGTTTAGGAGAAAGTTAACCACAAGAAAATCACAAACTTGTGATCGGTTAAACGGTATTTGATTCCCCAGTAGGAAAAGTTAATAGACAACATTTTTGTTTTAAGTTTCTTTTTATTGAGGAATTTATTCATAAGGAAACATAATCACTTATCATGTTGACTTCCAAATTTTATTAGATTTCTTACACAAACTCATATTTTCTCCAAAAGACGAGTATTTAGGAAGACTTGTTCACATTAAGAGTACTATAATAAACTTCTAGAGAATCACCTAATCCAAAAAAGAGAACTATATACTTCCCATGTCTTTAAACCTTAACCAAAACTAAAACCCAAAGTTCAACAAAGACCATTCAATAAAAAATTGTCCATAAAATTCTTCAAAGTAAACCAAACTAAGATTGAGACCCAAATATTTGAAGGATTTAGTCACATAGTCTTACAAGGTACAAATTAACCTTTATCTCACTACTACAAACACGGCCTTTATCAGCGCTAAAAATGGCCTTCATCAGTGCTAGAAAAGTGCTGATAAATCCAGGGTAGATAAATGGGGGGTCCCCTTTATCAGTGCTTCCTTTATCAGCGCTTTCGTTTTAGCGCTGATAAAGGACCCTTTTATCAGCACTTTTAAAAAAGGGCTGATAAAAGTTAAAAAAATTTAAAAAAACTGCCAATCGGGGGGGTGGCTTTATAGCGCTTGAACACCCCCTTTTACAGCGCTTTTAGGCCCCTATACAACACCCCACGCACCCCACGCACCCCCCTCTACCCTTTAACAGCGCTTGCTCCAATATTCCCCATGCGCGCGCACCCCTGCCTCCACCAGGATTTGAACTCGAGGCCTCCCCCCTGCGTGCCTAAGCCCTTACCACTACTCTATTTTGATTTGATTTCCAATTCATGATATCTCTATATATATATTTATACATTTAGTTATATTTATTCGTATAGTAATATATATTTATATTAATAGATATATATAGTTATATTAAAATATATAGTTATATAGTTATATTATAATATATATAGTAATATTAATATATATATAGTGGTATTAATATATATATATATATTTAGTTTTATTTATTCGTATAGTAATATATATTTATATTAATATATATATATATATAGTTATATTAACATATATATATTTATATTAACATATATATAGTTATATTAACATATATATAGTTATATTAACATATATATAGTTATATGAATATATATGAATATATATTTATATAGTTATATTAATATATATATAGTGATATTAATATATATATTTATGGTGATATTAATATAAATATTTATAGTAATACTAATATATATATATGTAGTTATATTAATATATATATATAGTTATTAGAATAATATATATATATAGTTAGATTAATATATATATAGTTAGATTAATATATAGGTATATAAATATTCATATATTGGTATTTTAAATAAAATGGATGTTAGTTATTATTTAGATATAGCTAATATATTTTATATGTAAATATATTTTATTATTTATTTTTATAATTAAATTTTTAGGTGTGAATATTTAAAAAATATGAATATATTGTTATATATTTGATTATAAATAGCAGTGAATTATAAAAAATGATGAAATTTCAAAGACATAATATCAATATGAATGTAATAACTTGGAATAAATTCATACCCCACCAAAAAAATCCAATAATACCCCCCTTAAATGAGGGTGAAAATCCACAAAATGCTAAACAATCGGGATACCCCGACTAAAAACTCGGTTTTGGAGGCCTTCTGGGCCTCTTTTGGCCTCGAAAATCGCTTGACGGGGGTCCCCCCGAGTCACAGCGACGTAGAACTCGTCGCAGGCTTCGATTTGATATATTGTAGAGCTCAAACGGACACCCGGATCAAAAGTTATGGCCGTTTGAAGTTTGAGTTGCATTTTCAACATATTTTTGATCTTTTTTTAATTTTTTTAAT
The DNA here is from genome assembly GCA_963277665.1 of Viscum album. NCBI lineage: Eukaryota > Viridiplantae > Streptophyta > Magnoliopsida > Santalales > Viscaceae > Viscum > Viscum album. Next base: position 1,751,700,599 of record OY728126.1, read on the forward strand.
TTTTTTAGTCCTCAAATTGTTATAAAATGACTATTACTCCATAATGATTATCAAAATATTAATTAAAAATATTTTTTTAATTTTTTAAGAAGTCATTTTCACTAAATATCTTATATATTAAGTATAATAAGTGTAAATGTACATTTATACTTATCTAAAATATATTTAAAAATTATATATTATATTTATATAACAATATAACTATATTTATATATTAATATATTAATATATGTTAAATTTTTTTTTGAAGCTGACCCTTTATCAGCGCTAAAAAAGCACTGATAAAGGCCCCCCTTTATCAGCGCTACTAAGCAAGCGCTGATAAAGGGGGGCCCTTTATCAGCGCTAACAAAAGCGCTGATAAAGGGGGCTCCCTTTATCAGCGCTTTTTCGTTAGCCCTGATAAAGGGGGGCGCTGCGAAAAACTGTTTTGTGGTAGTGTCTCCAAATAACATCAGTTTCTCTTAAATTCTCATATTGAAAAGTAATTAACCTAATCACATATCCTCGATGATAAGTTAATAATTTCCATAGATAACCCAAAATAAACTTACTCTTGATTCCTAAAATCATCTAACTAAAAATAATTAGTCAAACTAACTAGGGACTTCACGTAGTCCAGTGGTAGGCGATAAATACCAGTTTCACTTTGGTTGTGGGTTCGATTCCCACAGCTTTGTCCGACGCGACGGGTTGTCACACGGTCTGCGTGTTGTCCTTTTTCCAAAACTATATAATTCTTAAAACATTCCCCAAAGAGAGATAAAATCTTCAAAAATAATCATAACATATTTTAACCTCAAGTTTATCTCATGCCTTTCGTTTTCCATCATAACATATAATAACCCATAATTACCTCAAAAGTAAGGATCATATAAACCCTAATGGTTACCTTTATAATTATTACCTGAACTCCCACATCGATTGGCCATCTCGTACATGATGCATTACAGAACATACCAAGGTTCAAGTGGTTGATCATGACTCCTTGATAGTTGGTTTAGAACAACCACGAGTTTCCTCATTGAATCCCCCATTTCATCCAGTCTTTTAATCAGAGAACCACCACAGTTTCCTCCAAACCTATTGTCACTTTGGTGCCTGCTAGATCTATCCATTTACTAAAACCAAAAAGGTTAGTGTGAGTATATCAAAAAAACCATCATGTACTAATGAGGAAGATAAACACTAAGATATACTTACTCATTCACTTTATCTAAAACAAGGACTCTTTCTGAAATCATAACCATTATGGTAATGTCACTTATTCTTAAAGAATACCCTAATCACTAAAGTTATCTAAACCGGCCTTTGATACCAACTATAAGTCCCTAGCCTTAAACCTTACTTAATCTTGATTTATTACAAGATTACACGTTGAGGATCTTTTCGGGTTTATAGTTTTAGAAAATTAGATCAATAAACTTGCATTACATTCCACATTTAAACAAAGTGGTTGCATAAAATATAGTATTCATTTTTTCCCATTAACGGAAACATATTTAAAAATAAAGCATGGATTTTTTCATGACACTTCCTTTACACTATCATTATATCATGTACCTTTCCCTTGACCTGTGAAAAAACATTTCAAAAAAAACTTGGGATGAGCATAAAAAGCTCAGTAAGGGTTATAAAAATATGGAAAGGAAACATCAGTTCATATATACATAAGAATGAAATCATACTTTACCCATAAAACATAGGCATATCAAAACATGAATAAATCATAAAAATCATAAGACATAAAAGGTAACTTGAGGCATTCATAACATTCTTACGTAGGGAGTAACCCTCTTGGTTACGTTTGGAATACCAACCACAGTATATTCCCTAAATCTCTTCGGAGAAACCTTAACATTTCACTCCTTCGCGTTACCCATTGCATTGGAGAGCTATATCGGGCTCACCCGTCCTTAGTTTATCACGGAACCACCCGTCTTCATAACAATTCCCAAGAACCATTACATAATTGTACCACATAATACATGCATAAAGGAAACATAACATTTCCACATTTCAATCACAAGATATCAATAAAACACATTGATATAAAAAACATTATGAAAACCATTTTCAATACCAAAATAAAAGAAAAGTAAAACATGGTATTTATTTTTCTTTTAAAAAGAAGGTATGGCTTGTATAGGAAGCCGAAACTCAAATAATGGTCACGGCGGCGGAGAAGTCGTTGTCGCCGCATACGTATGACAAAAACATTCCCTTTTGTCATTTAGTAAAATGGTTCATATAAAAAATATTCCTTTTGAATAAACATAAAAGTCAAAGGGGTTTATAAACCGTATAAAAGAAAGTTGTGTATAAAACAAAATATGCCTCAATGAAAGGAGATTGAGACGAAGTCCCATACAAAGACGGTATCCTTGGATTAAGGATAAACCAGTTACATAATTATGTGTGACAAACGAATACACCAAATATAAGTGGATATTAATTGTAAAACAATCAGAGGTTATTCACACATATTCATAGAACTACATATTCAAGGAGTACAAGTTTATCCCAAAGAATCAAATTTGGGTTAAGAAGTTCCCTTGAAAAAATTTGACAGCCTAACGGCGTCACTACAAAATTCAGAAAAATGAGTTGATGAGAGATAAAAAGGGTATCTCATCAAATGGACATAAAATTTAAATCAATAAGGATATAGAAGAACATATCCCAACATAATAGTATGTGAATTAAAAGACGTAAAAAAAGAAGTCTTTTAAAAAGAGGATGGTGAAAGGTTCCATTACCGACATGGGTATCCTTCGAAACATACACCCTGTGAAAGAAGGACAATAAAACATTGAAGTAAATACTCATAAATGAAAGTATATTACACAATTATTAAAATAATGGGCAGTACATACACCACTCAAAGTAAATTGTGGAAAATGTATCATAAATCTCACGGGAATGAAAGTGAGATGAAAAATCCCTTGCGAAAACTCGGCAGCCTAACGGCGCCACTTAAAACTTCCAAAAATGGATTGATGAGATCAAATAGGGTCTCTCATCATATTACAATAAAATTTACAGCAATATTAATATAAAATAAAATCCCCAATCATAACAAAGAGGATCTTAAAAGAGGTAACATAAAGGAGATTACTTAAAAAGAAAGAGAGAGGTTAGATCTCTTACAAAAATTCGGTAGCCTAACGGCGCCACTCAAAACTTACAAAATGGATTGATGAGAGAAAATAGGGTCTCTCATAATATGAACAGAATAATTACAATAGGATTAATATAAAAGAACATCCCAATCATAAGAAAGATGAGCTTAAAAGGAATAATATAAAAGAGTGTACTTAAATTGAAAGGGAGGAGTAGGATCCCTTACCTCGGGTCCGACTTGACTCGATCGTTCTTTAACGTCCTGAATAATAAACTTGAGTTAATTTATACTTCCTTAATAACCTTTTTCAAGTTAATTATTCCTTTTATATCACTTATTACCATGTCATGAACACTATGTTATTATTTAAGTTAATAATGGTCGTTTTAACAATCATTGGTACTTGAGTCAACAAAATAAATTATTTATAACTACAAGTTGTTCATGTGGTAAAATATCCATTATATCCAGAATTCTACCGATGATGTAGATATCATGTATATCATATATATCCAGTATATTTATGCATTTATAATATTACATAACATTTAGAGTTAAGAAATGAAATGCACCGTTCATGGAGACGGTAAGTCGTACGTACGCATGAACGCTACTTCCATTTCTATTTCATATTTAATGGAATTAAAACATAATGATACATAATAGTATTTTAATTCCAGTATGTTATCATATATAATATCATTAAATATATCATTTATATGTACCACATATGGTATTAACGAATCAAATCACTTTGAGGGGGCGGTAGTCCGCACTTCCTAAAATGAAGATATTGCGTATACCCATAATGGAAGCCATAAAGGTATGACATAAATTAAAAATACAGAATCTTAAGGAAAAAATAAACATATTATATATCATATATAAATATATTTTCATTGTAATGGCCACCTTTTAAGGTGTTAAAATAATTTTGAACAATCATCGTTTCGGGAGGCAGAAATTCACCATCCACGGAAACAGTATGTTCTTTAACCATTAGATGTAGGTGTGTGTAATTGTAGCTCGAATACATCTTATAAAAACATCCTAGTATATGTAAGATACTGGTGTTGTTACAAAATAAATGAATAAAAATAGTTTAGGGGGTTGGAGAAGCAAAATAAAACAAAAGAACACAAGTGAAGACATTACCTTAAAATCGAGTAACTCCCTTTGGTTTGAGCTCAAAGGCTTCCTTGGGAAGACTTCTGCCCAAATTGAGGCTTCAATGAGTAATAGAGGGATGTGTAGAGACAAAATGGGAAGGAGTTGGCCGAGCCAAAGGCTTTGGAAGTGTGGGTAAGGAGGTAGTGGTTGGGGCCTTTTATAAGAGGAGGGGAGGGGCACTCTTGGAAAGTAAATAAATGTTACTTTATTTTAGAATGAGTTTCGGATTTTAATGGTCCCACATTGATTTTTTTCGAGGATAAGGTGATAAGGGTTCTAAATCCTTCCATACAATAGGTTTTGGACATGTTTAGGTCTTAGATTTTACATTATCTTTCCATTTTATTTAAATCGTTAAATAATGAGGTCATCACTGCATCATCATGATGTCATAAATAATTTAATTTATTTAATGTATAAAAATTATATAAAAAAACTATGATATAGGAAATATTTTTATCTTGCCAATTACTATTTATAGTCAAAAATATGACTTGTATAACCCCATGTAAAAATTGTTTTAGTTAAACAACTCATGTTTGTGACATTTTAATTTTAACATTAAATAAAAATGTATTTATGTCATTTTCCAACCAAAGTGGCTCCATGGGGTCCCCAAGTTGACCCATGGATTGTCTGGGTCGGCCATGAATCATCCAATGTGGGTAGGACATGTGTAAATCTCATATCATATTATTAAAACATTATTTTTACCTTAAACTACACTAATTACCTCTAATCGCGATTAAAAACATAATAAGTTACTATTCACCAAAAAAAATTATTTTAATCCCATTGAACCACATTTTACTTCTTAATGACAACCATGTATGTTGTATTTTTTAAATTCAAAACACAGAGGTGGTAAAATTTCATTTAAACGAAAAATCAGTTTTTTAAGTACCACTTAGTTGTTTCACTATTCATCAAAAATTGATGTTTTTCATAAAAATACCAAAACTTCACCCTAATCTATATTTGATATTCCGAATTCAAAAATGATGTCTATTTTACAAAATTCAAAACATATAAGTTTCATTAATTAATTTAATAATTAATTCCCGCTGTCAAAACAAATAGCGTGTTTTTAAGAAACAATATCTATTAAAAGATTGACACTAGTTTATGTCCAATTTCAAAGTGAAATTAATTCCAATGACCACTATTTGATTAAATGGTAAAAATATATTCTAATTTAAATTTAAAACCAATTAAAAATACAATATAATAATATAAATAAATTAGATTAAAATGAGGTTTTGAATTAAAATACAACATTTTTCACTATTCATTAAAAATTGAACTTTTTCAGAAAAACACCAAAAATTTACACAAAGTAAATTTTTATGTCCCGATTCTAAAGAATAATTTTATTTTGTCAAATATAACACATAAAGTTGTCAAAAGTGGATTTAAAAGAGGTTTTCCATCAAAAGGCGGTTAATCGATCTTTTAAAGAATATTAGAATGTTTACGCTTAAAACTGGATTCATTCGCATTTTTAATCCTCTAATATTTATTGTAAAAAGTAAAAATATTTGACAAACATATATAGTCATTTTGTAGTTAGTTCTATTCATTCCCGCCATCACAGAGCTAGGCGTTAACTACCATTTAAAATAATATTATTTTATTATTAGAGTGCAACGTAAGATTCCCAAGAAACTCGTTGTTGCGTGTTGGGTACGCCATCGATCATAGCGTCCCCTTTAAAGTTATATTAATATTTTATTCACAAATATGGATAAATGTGAAAATTTCATACTCTTTATTTACCTGGGGTGTTACATAAAACCTCATGAAATTTTAATCTTTATGAAAAATGCTACAAATGTGAGTTCTAGTTGAAGGATGACTCTTTATCCGGGAATATCATAACAAGAAATGGGATATATGTGCACCGTTAAGAGATGGAATCAATTGAAGGATAGTCGAGACCAACATATGTGGTAGATATCCATAGTTTTGTTGTGTTAGCTGGTATTATTTCTAATTTTTGAGAATTGATTCTTTTGTTTATCAAACCCTCTTACTAAGATTACATAGAAGGTAGTCAAGTATTCATGGATCTAATAATGTAAATAAAACATCAAGGAGTTAAAAAAGAGGATGATCACTACCTTAGTTATCACCCTACACACAAGTGAAGAAATTATCATAATATTTAATGATTATTCAAATAATGTAATTGATTATGTGTTAATGAGGATTTAAAAAGTCATTGCCTACACCTCAAGGTAGTTGAATGGTCATGAGAGTATCTATCAGACACTTGATGTAGAGTTCATAGTGGTGATCTTTCAGTTGAAAATAGGGCCACATTATCTTTATGGGGAGAAGTGTGAGATATATACTGATCATAAAAGATCAAAATATATATTCACATATAAAAATATTACTATTCACTAATGAATATGGTTGGAGCTGATCAAGGATGATGAATTCTCAATTCACTACCATCCTAGTAAAGAAAATAATGTGGTGCATTCTCTAAGTAGAAAGGATCTAGAAATTATATCATTGGTGAGAATTTAGAATGATCCAATTTTCTTAGAATTTAAGAGGATGGGCATGGTAATCATAAAGGAAAGAATACCATAAATCCATTCATAAATGATTTCTCAATAGTCTCTTCTTGAAAGTATATAGGATTCTCAAAAAGTTTTTTTGGGAATTTAGAAAAATGTGGAAAATATAAGAAAAGGTAAATCCTCAAATTTCAATGTAAATAAAGAAGGAATTAGGATATTTTGGTTAAGACTGTCTGTTTTATAAAATCCTATGTTAAATATGTAACTATTGGATGATGAAAATAGTACAAATTTTTCTATTCGCCCGGGAAAAACATATATGTATTTAGATATATGATAGCACAATTAGTGGGGAAACAAGATGAAGGAGATCACTAAATATACATCAATGTTACTGGTATATCATAAAGTGAAGGATGAAATCTATAAGTCTAATGAGATTAGGAAACCATTACCCATACCAACATGGGAATAGGAAAAAATAACAATGGACATTATCCCTATACATCCGAATATATCAAAGAGAAAATATTATATCTGGGTTGTTCTGGATCATCTTACAATGACCACAGACTTCATTTCAATTCAAGATGATTTTTTACTAGGAAAACATGTTAGGATATACATCATATAAGTGGTGTGGTTGTATGAAGTACCAATATCAATTATGTCTTATTGAAATCCAAGGCCCACCTACATGTTTTCTAAAAGTCACCAAAATGCTCTAAACTTTGATCTGATATTCAGTACAACTTATCACCCTTAAACTGATGGCTAATCTGAGTGAACTATCTAAACACTTTAGGACTTTTTGAGATAATTATTAATTTACTTCAAATGAGGATGGGACCAACATCTTCTAACTGTTTATTTCACTTAAAAAACAATTTCAAATCAAGAATACAAAAGGATCCCAATGAATAGCTTTATGTAAAGAGTTGTACAATACCTGCATGTAGCGATGAAGTTGTGGAACACAAACTACTAGGTCCTTAAATGGATGAGTAAATAGTGGAGAAGGATAAAACCATTCAGTTTCACATTAAAGCTTGTCATAGTTGACATAAGAGTTATGATGACAACCATCGATGAGATATAGAGATTGATGTTGGAGACATGGTATTCCTCTGCATATCTCAATTGAATAATGTGATGAAAGTTTGGAAGATGGGAAAGCTTAGTCTAAGGTACATCATCCCTTTTGACATCCTTAATCACATCAGTTCCATGTCCTATCAACTATAACTCCCACCTAACTTATCTCAAGTACATTATTTATTTAATTTATCCTTATTCAAAAATAACACACCATACACCTCACATGTACTAAATCTAGAGGTGAAACCCTTGGTAATGACCATTCCTATGATGATAATCTGTTAAAGATATTAGTTTATAGAGAAAAATTTATATGAAATAAGACAATGCCCATAGTCAAAGTGTTATGGAGAAACCAAAATTTTGAATAATCAATGTGGTAACCAGATGAAGTGATGAAAAATAGTTACCCTTATCTATTTTAGTTAGGGAAAATAAAATTTTCAGGTTGAATTTTTTTTGAGGGGAGAAGACTGTAACGACCCAAAATATTATAAATGAAATTTCCCTTTTATTTTAATTAAATGAATTATTAAATAATATGGTTATTGAAATAATATAAAATTATTCTGTCTTATTATTCCCACTAGATTTAAAATATTGTTATGTATCATTACCATTGATAATATAATTGTTGAATAGTGATTACATTATTTTTATAAATATATGGTTTTAAAATATCCAATTATCATAGACAATGGATGTGATAGCCTCAACAAATAGGATCATAACCTATGAAGCCCATTTATCTGATATTATGGGGGTGATAGTAATTCTAGGCTTTTACATTGACTAATACCCAGATGATATCCAACAACATTATCATGAGCGAATCCATTTGCAGGATAATTCCAAGCTCATCGAGATCACATCCCAAACCGTGATCACTAAACCGCCGCATGAATGTCCCACCATCGCACACATTATCATTAGCGTGTTTTCAATTGTATTGAATGGATATGTAATAAGACCCTAGAAAAATTATTATGTATATTAATTTTTTTAATAATGAATATATTTTGATTCTATTATTATTACTTTATAAGTGATTTTTATTTTAATTCAATATAATAGAAATGGTATATATTGTTAATAATCAAATTCAATCAAGAAGTCTATTTTCAGGAATAATGGACCATGAAATAATAAATATTTTAATAAAATATTAAAATAAAATTAATTTTCTTAAATATAAATGATCATATAAGTTTTATGAATGCAAATGTAATTTTTATATGGGATTAAAAAATGTTATTGAAAAAAAACCCATAATTTTCAGTAAACTTTATTTTTTATTTTAAAAGTAAAAATTAAAATATTTTGAAAATGATTTTTATAAAATAAATTTTATTTTTAGAATTATTATTTTGAAATTATCCAATAGTGAATTTTTCATAATTTTCTAAGATAGTCGAGTTTTCAGGTGAAAATTAAATACCGTATAAGTATACTTTGTGGGTTAAGACATAAAAATGACCCAAAAGTGATGTAATAAGTAATATAAATAGGAACCATGAAAAAATATGTGTTTTCACTTTAAAATAATGTAATTTTAATTTACTTTTATTTATTTTTTAATTCCATCATGATTCCTCCTAGACATACAATAAATTTTATGAATTTAAAGTCATTTATTTAAGAGTGAAACTTACCTCCACATCACTAAATGTAATATTTTAATAATTCAGTCCCTTATTACTTTTAAAATAATATATTATAATCCCATTTCGTATAAACGATGTCCAAAAACCATTGGTTGTTTTTTAGTTTGAGATATTTTATTATGTATAAGACAAACTCAAAATAATAATGAAATCTTCCTTTTCTCCTATATAAACCCAAAAAATATCTCATTTATCTTCACTAAAAATATTTTTAGAACATTCTTACTCTTCCCTCTACTCTATAGAGTATTTATGAGTCACCGTATGCTTTCAAGAAGTACCTCCCAAGCCTTTGGATTCACACACTCATGTAAGGGATCTTCCACTGACCTCTTTTATCAAGCACCTCTTTTATGTTATGTATTTTAAATTTTATTTTCACATGATGGGATATGATATTCAATATTAACACAAATATTCATTTTATTTATAAATTATTATATCTTCCTTTCAATCTCATTATTTCTCCCATGATTATTTATGTACACCCGCTATCATGCTGAAATTTCATGATGATACATTTCTCTATTCATGTTTCTTCACTAACTTATGCCTTATATTTCCAAATTTATAGTGCTGGGATAATAGTTTCAATGACCCTATTACTTCCAATTTGATGTAAAAGAACTATTGACCCATTTTCTCTCTCATTAACCATTTTTATAAATTTTTATGTAACGTAGTTATGCTTCCAAGATTTCACCGTGATTTTCCATGCCAAAACACAATTGTGTAGTGAATACCATACACATTATTATATCTAGGGTATTCACCTTTATTCGCATATAAATATTTATTATGAAATTAAATATATCTAATCCATAATCCTTGATCATGGAAGAAATTATTATGATGAATGAATCTATGTCATATGATTTATGTGGAATGCATAATCATAAGAATGAAATAATTATGGTGGGTATGCAGGGATTGTACTCAAATGAATTGGGTAATGACTAGTATCATGATATGTCATGTTGGGATAGGGGTGTACGTAATCACATTATTTTAATTTTTCCACCATGATTTCTGGGATTTTTATCCATGATATGTGGTCATAATTTAGTGTTTTAAGTTATTTCCACATTTCCCATGTTATGATTATCTTGTTGTATCATGACTTACTATTCATGTTCCTTTTTTTCTAAATTATATGCCTATTAAATATCATGTATCAATTATTCCATTTTTATTCCCATATTGGGATTTATATCTAACACCTTTATTATATATTTCCCCAAGTCATTCAATGCTTTTTTCGAATGAGTATTTTGAGCATGTTAAAGATTTTTTCAATAAAGATGATGTACTCAATGTTTTATATTGTTATGTGATGTTCCTAATTCTCAAAGGTTCTAAACTTCTCTGTCATTTGGGTTATATTATGTTTATTCTTAGGAAATAAATCGAGTATTTCTATTTAATATAAAGTAGGGTTGTTATACCCCACCTCCTAAAGATATTATAACATTCCAAGGACAGTTGGCACGTGGGATGCATCCTCTACTAGAGATTTAGTAGTTTAATAAGTCATAATAACCGCCAAACATAGTCTCCTAAATAATATCAATTGGGTATTTTGGTCATAAATAACTAAACTCCCTTATGGATAGTTATTTGTTTGATGATTTGTTGGATATCCCAAAACTGAACAAATATCAGTCACTTTTTGGACACATTCAAGGCAGTTTTTCACCTTAACAGAGTTACTAACCAAGGACCAAACATATATATTCCACTAGAATTATTGAGACATGTCCAACCACATTTGGGAACAATAATTATCTTACCTATAAATCCTTAAGCATCTCAAGATCATCCATAAACATTTATATAGGGATGACATTAGAGTTCTCCTTGTTGATGAACATCTTTATTTTTATGGATACCGCCATAATTTTTAGCATAACTATATTAGGTGGATTTATATACTACATTAAATCATGAAATAGGTATCCCCCTATGTGAGGATCAGAGTTTTGGGGTAGTATTGTACTCTCCACATCATCCCCCTTTGAAGGTAACAATATATTCCCGAGGAAAAACAACCTACTAATGGTGAATGTTCACCTCCAACCACTATTGTTGTGAAATTTTTTTATGATCAATAACATGGGTGATAAAAGAAATTGGGACAATGAAATGGGTTGAAATGGGGAAACCCCACCCTCATTTGAGTTACAATATCAACAAGATCCTCTAATCAATTCTAGATCTCATTAGTACATACATACAGTGGGCCTCACGATCACCCCAATGATTTTTTTCGACTATCTGTTGGCATCTCAACAAAGGAAAAGGGGTTTTCAGTAATGCTGGACTATATAATACTATTATAGAGACTGATCCAAATCCATTAATGGATTCTTTATTTTGATATCTTGATTTCTACAATATATTTTTATCTATCTCTTTGTCGAACAATGCATAGTGTGAGAAAATTTTAGAGGGGATCATGTCCCTCCTCCAGTTGAATAACTTGTCCTTATTGGATAGGTACCCATAGTCGATGTAGGTGGTACCAAGTATCTAATAATGGTAAAGGCTACTGTCATTATAAAGTGGTCTAGATATCACCTTCCTAACCTGTCGTAACTGTAGTATTTCATTACTTTTTACCCTGATCAGTGCACCTCACTAGACAGTGGATTGGCCATATCTCTAGTGACTACCAACCATCACCATGGAAATGTGATAGATTCTATTTTCACCCACCTTGAAGCTATGGAAACAAAACAAGTATTGATCCCATATAAAATTAATTCGAATCTATCTTGGTTTGATCATATTTTTTCACCCCTAGAGTTTGACAGTCCAAACATCACTCCACTCAATGGCTTGGTAATATGCTGTTGTACTCAGCCAACTTCACCTCACAATGTGGCTAGATGCTTAGGATACATGACCAGTAAGAGGACACCATGCATTATTTATTCATCTAGACCTTGTTGGGACCTATATTGTTTTATACATTCAGTTGCCTCTAGGATCCTTCCCCGACTGGGAGGATCTCTATAGGAAGTTATTATATCATTTTATCTCCAAAATGTGCAAGAATAGTATTGTTGACTCTATAAATGAAAAAAAGAGGCTAGATGAGAGTGTTTATTACTTAATTTCCTCAATTCATGGGACTGACAAAATACCTCTATAAGAATCTCTCCAAGGAACATTTCATTATGATGTATGTGTAGAATTACAAATATGATTGGGTTCCTACCCTCATCTCCATGAGGTATCCAAGTATATGTTGAGATTTCTCGAAAGGGTCCAACATCTGGAATAAGACTTTTTATAGACAATGGATTAGTAATTCCCACCAACTCTTACTAATCTTTTTTTAAGGTCCATAATAGAACAAAAAACTGTTGTGGTTCAGACTATGGACCTGAATCCTGTCTTTTTCTAGACGCCTCTACTAGATATGACCTCCATATATAGCCACATTAAGTATAACCTCTATTTGAAAATGGTACCCTATCCTCTTATTAGTGTAGGTAAAAAAAATATTTCATTCACAATGTATAGAAATAAATATTAATCCTTCAATGATGTGTGGGTCATGGGATAATTCACCAAATCATTGTGAAAGAATATCTTGAAACTACATGAATGTATAAGACCCAAGGAAGTTGACCTCACTAATCATTCAAACTACATCCCGTACCAAAGGGTCCTTAAAAAGAACATCATAGATTATTTAATCTTCTTGTATTGGATCAAGTATTAGGTATAACATGTCATATTCAAGTTTGTTGAAGTTTTGGCACAAATAGAACATGTATCTATGGACCCCAACATGATATATGAAGACTCCGGTGAATGGTAACACGCTCCATTTCTTGGGTTCATATATTTAAAATGAATGGTTGGATCATAATATGTTCACGCATTCCCACATAATTATATGTTCTTATTGATCAATTCATAACCACCTATGATTCCCACAGCTTTCTCAACCACCATATCTACATAACATCCCAATAAATCAAAGAAGGATGTGTTTAGAAAACCCTAGGGAAATTAAAGTCCACTACCATTATGAAAACAAAAAATAACTATACATTACTTCATGATTAATGAGTTGGGAGAAAACACTAGAATTTTTCTCATCCTAAAATATTAAATCAATGAAGAACTATAAGATTATTTTGTTAATTTTTTTAGGTTAGTAAATTACTGCATCAATCCCAGTGATGAGAAATTCTATAAGGGCCCCTTAGGAATATCTTGAAAATTCCATTTATGGTGGAGAATATACCATACTAATAGGATATAAGTCTGATCTAGTACCTTACCAGAGGTTGTTCATGCGGGTGAAACCCAATAGAGGGCCTCACATAGGGATGAGTAGTCACATCCCTCTTGATCTACCCAATCAAGTACACCTCTGTAGGCGACTATATTGGTTGATTATGTGGCCCTATCATAATAGAATAATTATAATTCATAGCATTCCATGGATCAACCCCATCCATATAGTTCTCACCGTTAACTATCTAACTAGTATTAGAATAAAGTTATCACTAGATCTTCCCATGTACCTAAATCAGCTATACCTGCTTCACTCCTTATCAAAGAGAGAAACTTGTAAAAAATGAACATAAAAATTTACTAGAAATATGATTGTCCAAAGAACCTCACTAGTCTAACAGTGATACTATTAATCCTTGATGAAAACATCATATCAAAGGAGATATGTAAATCTCTCATTTTGTCCCTAAAGATAACTCTACAGTTTAATACTGAGGTAGATGTCGTTGAAGCCTACCATGTAAAGGAATACATGAATGAGGAAATAAAATACATAGTTTTCATATCTAAAGAAGATAAAGGTTATACATTACTGGGGAAAATTTTGAATTTGTTATCATTGTCCGGTTAAATGCCATGGAAATCAGCCACTACCTAGTGGATAGTGATGTTGGGATCAATATCATCTCTACCCAAACACTCCACATGCTGGGTATTATAGTAGTAAATCTGAACCCATCCATCTTAATAATTCAAGGGTATGATAAGAGATATAAGAATTCATGTGGAATGATCTAGCTGAAGAACCAATTTAGTGGCCTAGTATAACGAATCGAGTTCATGATTGTCTCACAAGATAAAACCCAAAAATCTATATTAAGAATGTGTTGTCTCTATATCCAAAAAAATTCCCCTCTTTATACTACTAGTGCTTCATATACTCCCTCAATGGTCAAATGGGAGTACTTCAGGGTAATTATTCTCCCCAAAACTCGTTTAAAACACATAACCTAGATGTCGGGTACTATAAAAAAAGATTTAAATCATCACCAAACTTTTATGGTTGAGTATATTAATTCCCCTAATGATATGAGAGATACATCAATAGATCATTGGTTGGATTCAAAAGATAACATCATTATTTGAATCCTTTGGTTGGAAATAACAAACTAAAAACTGGGTAGTTTATTCAGTACGCATAAGGAGTGGTCATAGATAAACCCCATACTCCTATATGGTAAAGGCTCACATAATGTTGTAAATCCATAATTATATAGAATACTTAGAGTTTTTACCAATTTTACAAATACGAGACACTTTTATGTTTAGGAATATAGGGTTGGCCTAATAGAGGTTTAATAGAAAATAGTTCATTAATATTAACATTATATGTATTAGTTAGAATCCTTATAGGATTAGCTTATCAGATTTTTTTGGGAATGTAATCACAGAATAGGATCCATTAATCTAGGAATTCTCCTCATAAAGAGAAGAAAACACTATCCCTCTTGGGTCTACCACTTTAGGGGAGTCACCACCTCCCTCTGGCCATCAAGTTTCAGATATAGAATTAGTTATGAATGACATCTATCAAGTTCTTAAAGTGGATTTCTCTAACCTAATTGATGATATGGCCCTAGTGAATCTCAACATAGAATAATACTCTAGGATGAAACTTTTCATTGTATAAATTTCTCCCAAGGAATAGAGGAAGTTCATGGCTTTATTGATATAGTACCTTAATTTCTTCTCCAAGATATATAGGGAAATGTTAAGGTTACTAGAGGGACACCATGGGTTCAAACAGACTCCCATGAATATGCACCCTTCATATGGTGTCATGGTCATCACTGAGGTTGAAAATAATTTCAAGGAAAACTTTGTTAGGGATTTTAAATACAAAAAGTATTTTTATAGAAACCCAATATTCTCATACAAGGATATTACATCATTTTAGGAATATTCATTATATTACATAAAAACATACATGAGTACTATAATTGTTTAGTTCCTTTGGAATTATGAAACACAATATTTTAATGTGGTGAAATATATTTCATTTATCTCATAAATATATTCCCATTAGGTAATCTTTATAGGTTTATACTACGTAAAACCATTCATCATAACATGGGGGTAGGAACTCTAAGAAAGGGTGTGGTTAGGTTCTCTGTTATGGTAAAATATGGGGATATATAAGCATAACATGAACATAACAGTATGATATAATGATCATAACATTTTATATGCATACCCTAAATATCAAATATCATAATAATGAGTCATGGAATAAATATTTTCAGTTCATAAGTCATGAATCAAAATAAAATAAAAAAACATGATCCATGAGAGAATAACAATATAATCATCCATAAAGTTTTAACATACAAATAATCATAGAAAATAATTTCTTTAGTAGTAAATGCCAATTTAAAAAACTTATATGGGAACTCTATGGGTGGATACACCTTCTGTTAAGGACACACCACCATCCCTAATGACTTCCCTTTACACATAATGTAATGGATTCACTCACCAAACCATCATAGTAGTCAAGGTTCACTCTCAAGACTATCATAGCAGAGAAAGTCCCTTACTAAACCAAGTTAATTCCTAGTTTCAGTCTTGCCTTACTGAACCAGGACCACTCCCCATTACAGTCCTATCACACTAAACTAGGTTCACATCCCATTCAAGTGTTGTATTACCGAACTGGGTTCACCCCAATTACATTCCTACTTATCTAAGGAGATATAAATATTTACCCAATGAATTGGAAGGATATATAGGTTACACTCATCTTTGTTTATAACATAACCATTATCCTGGTTATAACCTAAACACTATTCATGGTTAAGATGTTACCATAATACTTGGGTAAAATGTAACCAAAATCTCATAAATAAAATAAATCATATATATTTCAAAAGGTCTTAAAAACTCATCATATTAAAATCTATGAAATGAAATTGGCTTCATAAACATTTCAAAATGTTATAACCTATGGAAAATATACATGTTTCATAATCATTTCCTTATTCCATTATAGCATAACACGTGAAAAATAATATATTTTCACAAGATTTATATCATGATATAAACCATGGAATACTAATGGGTTCCATAAACATGTTGTTATAATAAACCATTAAAAGAAAGAATAATAATGGTATCTTTGGTTTATATCTCCAATAAAGATAAGGTAACATTAGCGAATCTCATCTTAGATAGAAAATTAGTTTTAATAGTTATTTAAAACAATTCTTTATGGTAATCAATTTTCCTTAAAAATCATTTTTAAATCATAAAACATTTATAATTTCCTTTTCTTTGTAAATAAACCTGAAAAAAATTTAATGTAATCTTCAAAAAATCATTTAAAACATTTCGTGAGGAAAATATACATTCTCTTTTGAAAACTACTTTTAAAACATAAAAGTATTGAAAATAATTTTGTTTTAAAATAAACATGAAATCTTATAAATTAATCTTCAACGAAAAAAATTCAAGATGATGGAATGTTTTTTTATTTCATGCATATTAAAAAAATATTCTTTCATCTTTTAAGTAACACCTAAATGTGAAATGTTTGGAAAATGACATGAATATACCATTAAAAAAATAAAGTTTCAAACATGGGTTCAAATTAATTTTGATAAATCACATTATAATAACACAAAATATTTAAAAATAGTATCTTGAAAACATAGTTTTAAAATAATCGTATTTGCAACCGAATAGATAAAAAAGGTTTATTTTCTTAAAAAAAATTTATTAAAATATTTTAAGTAAAAAGGAATTGAAATTTGAAAATATTAATTGAAAATATCATTAATAATTATACAAGAATAAAATTCATGAGTTTATTGAGAGATAGATTATAATATTTTATTATTGAAAACATGATATAAAATAATCCCAAAAAACTATGAGATTGCAACATAAAATATTTTCCATTTTGCTAAATTAAAACATAATCACCATAAATTATTATCATTAAATAAAAATAAAATATAATTTATAAAAATAAATTTATGAAATTAATTTCCAATAGGTCTACATATACACCTCGTAAGTGAATATAACTTCATAACAAGACATATGTATCAAAGAAGGAAAATTGAGATGAAAATCCATTACTAATTTCGTAAAGTTTTAACCTTAAACCCTAGTAAATATAGATACTAAAATGTGTATATTAATCCCAATAATATGTTTTAAGAATAATAAAATATATTCATGGGTGGTACACAAACCACATAAAAGAAATAGGTGCTTAATATAGCATTTGTCACACGAAAATAAAAAGTGAGACAGAAATCCCATACCTTAAGTCTTAAATTCCATAGTACAAATTAAAAACTCTTATATAATAATTATTAATATAATATATATATAAATTAAATAACATATTTTATATACATTATACCATATATGTTTTCCCTATGACCTTTTATTAACCGTTTATTAAAAATTCCATTTTAAAGTCATGTTTGGAGTAATAACTGATTTTTTTTTCTTGTACGTCTGGTCTTGTTACTTTTTTATTCTTAACTAAATCATGGTTAAATCATATATATAATTTTTAAACATGATATAAATATAATATAAATTCATTATATAAATTCTTATATTAATCCATAAAATTTAATTATAGAAAATGAAATACACCATTAATGAAGATTGTAGATCACACATACACATGAACACTGTTTCCATTTTCTTATCAAGTTTAAAGAAAGAAAATTAAATGATATATTATCACTATATAGTATTCTATTTTTTCACATATAAAAATTATTTTAATTTAAAACTTCCTTAATACATTTAATGTAAAGCATGAACGGATCACATATCTTTGTGTGTGGTAGTCCGTCGTACACATGATAACGTCATTTTATTCCCACAAAATGGAAAGAATGAAGTTATAAATGATATAATAATTCTAGAATCATAAAAAAAATAAAAAATTTCATTTATATTATATATAAATAATAAAAACATCATAATTTCTATCCTTGATAGGTGGTAATGGAGAAATGAAACTCAAAATTTTGTGGGGCGGTAGTTCATTGTACGAACGAACAATATTTCCATAACACATTTGATTGAATTATAGATGGTTGTACATAATACCATTAACATAAAAAAAAATTCATTTTATGAAATATACTAAGGATATTATAAATAATTTAATAATTATAATTTATGAAGGTGGAGAAAAAAATGAGATAAAGATGCTCGTTGAAAAATATTACATCTTCTTTGGTAATTCTCCTTGTGATTGAACTAAATCTTTCCTATGATTGTTTTTTTGGAAAAACTAAGGATTATAGGACAATGGGAGGTATGATGGTATGTGATTTATGAATTTATTGGCTGAAAAAACTTGTTTTATGATATGAATAATGGAGGATACAGGGTTCCCTTTTATAAGTGGGGGAGATGACACACTTCGTATTTTCTAAAGTAATTGAGTTCTCCTACATTTTTCATATGTAACAAGGGTCAAAAAGTGAACATTATTTTACATAACTGGTTTTTTGTCTCCATATTTCCATAAAACTATTTTGATACATGTTTATATTTCATTTCACCCTTATCTTTTTTATTTTACCCCCTGGAAAATAAATTTTTAACATAACCATTGTAATTAATTTTTACAGAATTCGCCATTCATTTTAGTGAAAATTTATGTTGGAATTATTATAAAATATGAATTATTGTTATTAAAAATATTTAATCCATTTTTCTAAATTCCATTTATAGAAGTGGAAAAATTCAATTAAAAATTAATCTAGAAGATGCTATGAGAATGCAAATTCTTAAAGAGAAAATGTTCAGAAGTCTATAATGAATTATATCAAAATTAAATATAAAATTTATTCAAATTACCTATATTGTATTAACATATATAAAATTTAACTAATTTTACTTTAAAACCAATTCAATATTTAATTTGACATTAAAAATAAGTTAAATGAAAAGTAGCATTCAATTAAAATTCTGTATTTTTCATAATTCAACATAAAATGAAAATTTTTGGAATAATCCCAAAAAATAACCCAATGATAAATATGAAATTATTATTTAAATATTTTAATATATTTTATTAAATTAATTTTATAAATTATTTAAAGATTAATTTTATTAGAAGTATGCAAAAAAAAAGACAAACAATTTTTTATAATAACATAGGTTTCAAACATAAAATTGGGTTATTTATTATTTATTTTCTAAAAAAATATAAAATGAATGTTAAATATTTTATATAAAATAATATATATATATATATTTCATTTAAAACATTAAATAAAAAATTTTCGGTTAATTTATTGATATAAAACACACTTGTTATCATAAAAAATTGTTTTTCAGATAAATATTTCATTTTATTTTCAAAAAAATTTCATTTTAATTTAAAATAAATTTGTCACAAAACAATTCATTATATATACACATGTAAAAAATATATTATGATAATTTATTTATCCCTATTAATTCCCACCAATCCAAAAGCTTGGTGATATCTAAAATAATATTTTTAATAGCATGTCATGTTTCGTTTAAACTTAGTGTTTCCTATAATGAAAGATAAACTCGATTTTGTAGTTAATGAAGGATAAAATAGATATTATTTGTAAAAAAGTCAAATTTAGTTTTTTTTATGTAATATAAACTCAGGGTTGCATGTAATGCAATCCAAACTTAGTGATTTCCTATAATACAATCTAAATTCAGTGTTGCATGCAATGAAAAATATTAAAAAAATTGAATTAATTCAAAATAAATATTTTAAAATATCTATAATTGTTACAATTTACCTCCCATAAAATGAATTTCAACATCAAAATTCATAGTGCTCAAAAAAGGTTTAACATTTGAAAATTAATTAATAGAACTCCATATTATAAAAAGGGTTAATAAAGAATCCGCTTTAAAAAAGAGAAAGGGATGCGTGAATTTCATCTGGAGTAACACCTAATAGGTTTTCAAAGAGGAGAACATAGGTGGGAAGTGATAATATGTGTATAGAGGAGAAACATAACACCCAAACACAGATGTAGAGTGATAGAGATCATTGGTTACAAAATACTGTTTGATCCAGATAAGGTTAAGAACAACAAAATCATAAATATGTGATCATTTAAGTAGTCATTTGATTCATCTTAAATAAAGGTAATAGGATAACATATTTTTTTTAAAGCCTTTTTTATAATATTGAATAACTTTGATGAGAAGATATACTTACATGATTTCATTACATTTCCTAAGAATAATTTCATCCATCAGTTATGCCTTGATCAATTTCAACATCATCTCTTACTCTATGAAATAAAGTTGAATGTATTGTTGTTAATGAACTAATGGATCATATGATCCATAAATAGAATAATAATTAATTCTATATATCTTTATTTATCAACATAAAATATTGGTTAGTTTAGGTTATAAAATATAGATAAATATTCATATGGTGAGGTAATAATTTAATATATATATATATATCCATAATAAATGATAAACTTAAACAATCCCATATACTGATAACCCTATGACCCTTAAAAATTTTAAAATTCATAAAGATAGTAACTAAATTTATCAAAATCAACATAACATTAATCAACAAAATATCATTATGCATAACCTATTGGTCAAAATAAAAATATGTGAATACCTTAGTCATAAATTTTTGTAAAACTTTGTAATAACCATTATTACAATAAAATGTCAATAAAAACATGCATTACTCACCATACCTTGATTTAAACCATATATTATTCAACATATTCTATAGATACAATAATATTTAATACTTTATTAATGAGAAGATAAACCACATTGTCAATATATCCTTTATTGTTTCTGAGTTCATTAATACTATCCAATTTACATTATCCATATCGGTCATTTATTTATCCAAAATAAGCACCATTTTCTCAACCTCATAAACACGTTAAGGGTTATCTTCCCTTGATGAAAATATCACATTTCCATTAAATTGACTTTCTTGTCCAAATGCACTATTTAACATATTTTTTCAAATCCTTAAGGAAAAAATTGTTCTATAATATCTTTATATATTTCATGATTCATAGTTTTTTAATTCCAAAACATAAATATATCAATAATCCCACTTATTTCTCAAAAATTCATCTAGGATTCATCATTTTTTCCCTAACACATCTTTCCTTTTATATGTTATTAGTATTCTATTCATCATCAACAATATAACCATTACACATACAACCTTTTTTATTCTCTTCATGATATTTTACTTTAAGAAATTATTTTTTATTGTTCCTATACATTCTATATTTAAAAGATTAATATGTTCATTATACTTCAGTTATAACAATATTCCCATTCATTGTAGTGACTAAAATTTTCATTTTCCCTCAGAATTTGTTTCTTTTTGTCATTATTTTCCATGCCCAAAAACATCATATCATCTCTGTGAGATATTTTATTAAGGGGTTCATCCTATATTCTTGAAAAATAGAAAACTAAATATTCTTTCCATCATGATCTTCACTACTTTAAATCTCAAAAAACTATATGTTTTTCTAATTTTGTTTGTTTTAGAGTTGGTTAAAGAGAAAAATGTTAAGGATATTTTGTGATATATGATTTCTCATAATCACAACATAGTTAATTGTAGTCATAATCCAATTTTTTCACTCATAAAAAAAATTTATTTCATTTAATGATAACCCAAATTTTTATAGCTCCGTACATTTATTAAAACCCAATGTAATAGTTTTAGAAACACTAATCATAGTGGAAACCGACAGAATCATAAAAAGTCACTTATATGAGGTCAAAATCATGATGACTTCTTTTAAATCTATGACACCTTGATCTTAACCTTTTTTATTCATAGTCAACACCAATTTAATTCCTTAACTAAGATTTTTAAATAGTTTATTAATTTCCATATAATATCCCCTAGGAGTGTCAAACCAGGTGTGTATCAAGGCCAATTTTCAGGAACATGTCGACGATTGATTCCATCACAATGAAACCTTTTCAAATTAATTACCCCTAGAAACCTATGTAGTATATCCACATCTACATAAAGTATTCATATAGTGATGTAAAATATTGGAAGCCACTCACTCTATACTTTAAAAAATTCTATGACATTTCCTTATACATAAAGTCATCCTTAGACTTATCCATAGATAAATCCATGTACATATCCTTATAAATATCAATAGGGATATCAATAAATTATTATCATCCAGGTTTCCAAATTATAACTAAAGAAATTACTTTTTTACCAAATATAGTGACCATGGATTGTCATACATGCATATTACATTAATTTTATGAACATTCATTAAATTATACTGACACACCCCTCTGGACAATAATAATTTAATGCATCTATTATCTTTTAACACAATCCTCTAATTAGTTTAATGATCTTCAATGTATCCTAAAAATATTTTCCCATTAATTACTTCATAGGTATACCCTAAAAAATCATCCTTCATGATAGGGGGAAGGAAACATAAGAAAAGGTGAGATCAAATTCTCAGTATTGGTAAAAAGTGTAATATGTTATCATAACATGAACATAAGTGTGTGATAACATTAACATGAAAATTGATAACCATATCATGCATATAAAAGATCAAAATATTGAGTAATAGAATAAATATTAGTAGTTCATATGATATAAATTATAAGTAAATAATATAAAATGATTCAGGAGAGAAACAAATTTCATAGGGCACAAAATTTTGGCATACAGAAAATCATAGAATAGAATTTAATTTTAGTAAAATAACATTGGAATTATTTACAAGGTAACTCTATGCAAAAGTAAACCACTTGGACGGGACACACCAATATCACTATTGGAAACCCGTTCTTCGTAAAAGAATGGGTACAATACCCAAAACATCATATAAGTGATCGTTATCTCCCAATACCATCATAGTTGACAAATCCCCTTACTAAACTGAGTTCACTCATCATTAAAGTTCTATCTTTCTTAACTGGGTTCACACCCCATTCTAGACAATTTCAAATGGACTGGGTTCACCCCTATTCTAGTATTATATATCTAATAGGACATAAATATTTTTTCCAATACATTGGATAGAGATAAAGGTTATAACATTATTTTTTATAAAAAAACCACCATCCTTGATTATAAAGTAACCACTAGTGTATAAAAAAATCAAAAATAGGTGTTCTGAAAGACAATAAAACATTCATTATACCATAACCCATGAAATGGAATTTGTTTCATAAACATGTCATCATATAATAACATATGGAAAAGAGATAAGTTTCCAAATCAAGTCATCATATAATAACTTGTAAAAAATAGGTGGGTTTCATAATAATTCTATCATAGTTTAAACAATGTAAGATAAATGGGTTCCATAAAAATCATTTTATAATGAACCATTTAGATAAGGATTAAGAATGGTATCCTTGGTTTATATCACCAGTAAATAATAAGTAAAATCAATAGATGTCATCTTATATGGAAAATAATTTTGAAGGATCATTTGAAAACATTCTGGATATTAAGAACTTTTATTTAGACGTAAAATTTAAAACATAAAACATTTTTAAAAAACTTTTCTTTGAAATTAAACTTGATGAGTTACAATGGAAGGCATAAAAAATAATTTAAAATGTTTAATGGGGAAAATATCCTTTCCTCTTTAAGAATATATATTTTTAAAAAATAGAACATTTTAAAAAACCTTTTATTTGAAAATAACATTGAAATATTATAAAAGAAATTTCCACAAAAATAATGGACATAATGATGGGATATTTCATTTATGGCATACTTGTTTAGAAATAAAGAATCTATCCACGTTTTCAATAAAATCCAAATGGGAATTTTTTGGAAAATTAAATGAATATTCCATTCAAAAAAAAATTAAATGTGCTAAACATAGGTAAAAATTCATTTTATGAATAATAGTTTAGTAATAAAAAAATATGAAAACATTTTTTTAATACATAGTTTTGAAAGAAAATGAATTTCTGAATAAAGAGATAAAAAGTTATTATTTTCATGAAAACATTTCCTCAACTAATTTTTACTAAAAAAGTGAGGGAACTGGTATTATTACATGAAAATATTAAAAACAACCAGAATATAAGAAAATAATGAGTATTTTTTGATATGGATCTTTATATTTTTTCATTGGAAACATAATCATAAATAATCTTGATAAATGATTAGAATGGACCATAAAATCTTTACCATATAGGTAAATTTGAAATGTAAGACCCATGAATTAATATTAGTAAAATAAAAATAAAATATCATATGGATAAATAAATTCATTATAGTACATTTCATAAGTTTGGTATATAAACATCATAAAAATGATTGGTGTATAACATGACATATGACTTCAAGAAAAAAATTAGATAAAAATAACTTACAACTTTAATAATGTTTTAAACATAAAACCCAAGAAATTAAAATACTAAAATGGATATTTATATGAAAATAAATCATTATATATACATAATAAAATAAATTCATGGGAATTATACACCCAACATAAAAGAAATAGGTTTTGAATATGGCATGTGTCTCACGAAAGTAAAAAAGTGATATGGAAATACATTACCTTAAGAGTTTACTTCCTTTGTACATGAAACTACAGAATAATATTTATGAGATTTTTATACATATATTACAAAAACATATACATATATATCATACTATATATGGTTTTTTAGGACCATATATTACCCATTTATTAAAAAATTCCCTGTGAATATCTCGTTGTGGGCAATAACAACTTTGTTTTTCTAGAACGTTTTTTCTTGTTATTTTTGGTACTCTAAATTAAATAACGGTTAAATAATCACCATCATGTCAACCATGATATAAATATCTTATATATTCTGTATTTAATTTTTTTATTAAACCATAAAATATTGTAAAATAAAATGAAATGCATCACTCATGGAGAATGTAGGCCATATGTACGCATGAACTCTATGTTTATTTTCATGTTGGATTTTAAGAAATAATATTACATGATATATTATCATTATAGAATATATTATATGTCGTATATATCACATATTTTCATTTAACCCATTTTTAATAAATTCCATGTAAAACATGATCGAATCACTTCTCTTCGCGAAGCGTTAGTCCTCTGTACACACGAGTTACATAATTGCATTCCCTGAAAATATAAAGTATGAAGTTATGTGTGATATAATAATTAAATAATAATAATATAATCATAAATATTATATATATATATATATATATTATAAATAATTAATTTAACATTATTTCCTTTCTTAAGAGGTGTTAATGTAAAAAACAAATGCCATCAGTTTATAAGGCGGTAGTCCACCATACACATGAATAATGAATTTTTAACCCATTTGATGGAGTTAGATATGGTTATAGGTAATGAACATAAAATAAAAACGTATTTGAATATATAATATATTTTTTTCATTATATAATAATTTAATAATGGGAATTGAAGAAGGTTGAAGAAGAAATAAATAAAGATGCTCCTTGAAAAACAATGCATCTTCTTCAATTATTCTCATTAGAGTTTTACAAAAGCCTTATTATGATGTATTTGTTCCCAAAATAAGTCTTATATTATTAGGAGAGTGATTTTGTGAAGTTATTTAAGAATATATTGGCTGAAAATGAGGTTTTAAGGTGTGAATAAGGGAAGATGGGGGTGGCCTTTTATATGTTTGGGAGATGACACACATGGTATTTTTTTTAATGAAATGAGTGATCCCACATTTTTTATATGTATCAAGGGTAAAAAAATTAAAATTATAGAATATTAGAAATTTAATATTGAAAATATATCTAGAAAAATATTTTTTAGATAAGTTTAAAGTTTAATTTTACCATTATCATATTAACCTCCATTAAACTGATTTTTACCTTAACCATGATAATTAATTATTACTGCATTCACTATTTATTTGGGTCAAAAATTAAGGTGAACATATTAGATAGTATAAATTAAGGAGATTTAAAATATGTAATCAATTTTTCTAAATTCCATTTATATAATTGTAAAATTCAATTTAAAATTAATCTTTAGACGCGATGAGAAGGTAGGGTTTTAAAGAAAAAATATTTAGAAGGTTAAAATTTTATTATATGAAAATTCAATATAAAATTGATTCTAGTGACCTAAATTAGATTAATTGAAAAAAAAATAATCTAATTTTATAGTAAAATATTAAATATATAATATATTATTATAAATAATTTAAATAAAAAATCAATTTTGTATTAAAATTTTGTATTTTTCACTATTCATCAAGAAATAAAGATTGTCATAAAAATTATTATAATTTGCTTAAAGATAGTTTTGAAATGTTTATTTCCAAAATAAATTCCAATTTATCAAATAAATTTTCTATAACATTCAAAAATTTATTTTATTATATGTCTGTAAAAAGTATTCAAAACAAAATTTTAGAAAAAATATTATTTTAAGTGTAAAATTAAATTTATTCTTATCTAATGTATATATAGGAAATATATAAAATTAATTTTAAACATTTGGTTGAATATATAATAAAAATGTTTTGTTAAAATAATTATCCAAATGTGGGATTCTTAATTTGTTAATATAAAAAATACTTTTGGAAATAAAAATAAAATTATAAAAAGATATCCATTTATTTTCAAAAGGGTTTTATTTTAATTTCTAATTAATTGGACAAAAAAAATTAACTATATATATATATATATATTTAGACCATATATCTTCAATATTTCTTTTATCCTATTTATAATCATCATTCCAATGGCTAGTTGATAACTATAATAATATTTTTAATAGTATGTCAAGTTTCGTTTAAAGTCAGTTTTGCATATAATGAAATTTATATTCAGTGATCCATGTAATGCAATCTAAATTCAGTATTGTGTGTAAAAAAATCCAGACATAAGGTTTCTTATAATTTAATATAAGCTCTATATTTAATTTAATTAAGTCCAAACTCATTCCTTTAATGTAACACCAGATAAATTTTGAGTTTTGTTTTATGAAAAATATCTAAAAATTAAATTAATTTTAAAAACATATTCCAAAATCTCTTTGGGTGTTTCAATATGGAAAACATTTTCCTATTATAAACTAATAATGGAAAAATAGAAGTTTATATCATCTTATGGTTCACAAATTTCCACTACTTGAAGGATAATTTTCCCCTTACAGTGATACCACTGTTGATCATTGTTATAACTATTTTTCAATATCTCTCTTTCCTGGATGGGTTATTTGGGTATAACAAAATAAGGATAACCAATGAAAATAAATGAGGGGATGCCTTTATATCACCACATGGAAAATTTTTCTATTAGGTGATTCCACTCAGTTTGAACAATGTTATAGCTACCTACTAATAAGAAATTCATAGAATCTTCAAACCAATCACCAAGACATGAGTGTTGTGCTACATTGATAATTTGGTGGTAAAATTCCACCAAAAAAATGACCATATCAAGGTCTTGAGAAATTGTAAAACTTATATGCCTCCAAACATATGAAAATTAATTCCATGAAGTGCACAATCAGTTTTACCTCTGGAAGTAATTTCTTAGCCTCGATGTCAGATACAAGGATATAAATATTTATTTTATATGACACGAATTACTCCTCTATGAAACTTCTAATAATTGTTGGGAATCCAAGGATACTTGGACAATTTCAAATGATTCATTGAAATTATGAACATAAATTTTAATCCCTTTTCAAGGCTCATAAAGAAAGGAACCATCTACTAGTGAGATGAAGATAGCCAAACCACATTTGAGGACATTAATATGTATCTTCTACATCATATGATCTTGATACCAACCATCCTAAGAAATCCATCAGTCATTTATTTTACAAATATGGAGTGGGAACTCAATTACCTCCTAACATAAAAGAACAAAGAGAGTATAAAAAATATAAAGTATTATCTCAGTTTCATTCACATTATATTGATACTAGGTATTATACCATTAAGAATAGTTTCCTCACCCAGTTATTTGATGTTTAGAAATTGTGGAACTTCTTTTAGAAGTATGAGTTAATGATAATATCTAGTTTCGACCCAATGAATTACATTCTAAAGCTCCTAATATTTATAGGATGACTGGCACATTGGGATTTAATTCTTGAGTAGTTCAACATCAGGCATTTTCGCTATAATTTTTTAAAGAGAAAATAATTTTAATATCTCCTTCCTCGGATCCGACCCCTGTGGGGCTAACCATAGATGTTGAATTTTATGATGAATCCATAAACACTTTGGATCAGATAACATAGTGTTGAAATTTTTTTGATGGCCCTTCTTGAATTCATCCAAGATAAATTTCATCATACCCAAACTCAACAAGTTGGTCCTTAGGATTTTTTTTATCCGCCATATATATTCCTTTATTCCACACTCATTTTTTATTAGAAAGTTGCATCCAAAATGAGGTAGTGTAACAGGATTTTATCACTAGCCTTTCTCTAACCATTAAGATCAATATATCCAATTTTCTTATAATTTGATACTTTGATCTAGTCATCAAGTAGATCAACATTGACTATTTTATTGAAAAATAAGAATTTGTCCCCTATTATAGTGGACTCATGTTTTTTATTTCCCTATTTCATTATAGGATAGAGGTGAGTCATGTTTCCCAATCACATAATAGTTAAGATTATATGTTTAAAATCCTAGAAAAATCTCTTGTAGTTCATGTTCAAGATTAATTATTCATTCATGTGGAACATCATAGGGTCATCACTCATTTAACAACTATTGATGAGGACTAACAGGTAAATCAATTGGTTTTTAGAAAATCATCAATAGGCCCCCAAAATTCCCCACTAGTCAAATAATTTTTTGATTGGATGAATCCCTACATTGAGTATCTATATCACTAAACACTCCCACCAAACCGAGTCGATCATGTGAAATATCATTAGTGTTCAACAAAATTTACCCACTCAGATGGCCCAATCCTTGAGAAGACACTCTATTGATGTGGTTTAAATGGGGTCCTACTCTATTGCATCAAAGGGAACGAGTTCCCTAAATTAAAGAAATATTTATATGGTGGGTTCTATGGAGGCCATCATATAGGATTGAATTTATGTCATCAAATCATAAGGTTGGGTTACATTTATCCCACTATCATGACTGTATTAAATTCACCAAGAGGATTTATTAATTCTAGGTCCATTGTAAATTCAGAAATCAACTACCAAATAATCCATATACTACTATGTAATCCTGAACCACTTTTGAATGGGGACTTCATGTTGTGTACCCCACCCACTAGCAATATCTCAATAATGGATTTTTAGTATAACTACCATACACTTCATATCAAATTTGGTGGAGTTTATTCCATTCAATGAGGTCAAGACACTGTCATTGAAAATTTTTTGAAGTCCCACATCATCCACTTATTTTGGATTCCTCAAACTATTCTCCTAGATTATTACACCAAATTTTTTTAGCTATATAGAAAAAAGAATCTATACTCTAATTTAAACATCAGGTCCAACCAAACCTCCCTTTACAATGAGCTGTTGAATGGAAAATTTGAGGTGTTCAAAAAAACTCATCTCTATCATGATGAAAAATTTGGTACTTCAGAACAATAATATTTGTAAAAAAATATCTCCAAAACACTCTAAGTATATTGGTTGAAAACAAAAAATTCTAACAAAGAGACACTATACTCATATGTGTATGGGAATGTAGGGGTTATACCTATAGTAATTTAACTAACATCTTTCTAGACTACTGTTTACAATATGTAGCCATTGAAAAATAGTGATAACTTCCATGTGGAAAATTTGGAATCCCTTAAAGAAAATATTCTCTAATAACTACATAACTAATAAGGTAATCATAACCAATTAGTGTGATCATTTAGTAAAAATTATTTCCTATTATCCTTCCTTAAATTTGATATGGTACTGGATCTCAAGATAAGGATGATGCTTAGAGAGAATCATCCAAAACATGAACCAAAACAAGAATTTCCTTATGTGATTTATAAGGTATACTCCAATCGTGTATACTCATTGATCACTATAGACTGGGAGTTCATCACACCTCTGAACAACAAAAATTCCCAAAAAAATTAAATTATATAAACCTATAAGTTTGATTTTTATGACATTAATCATTAAGTTCCCAGTAAAGATGAATTATCACTAAGAGGGGGAGGGGTGAATTAGTGAAATATTTTTCTTTTATGGTTCCCTAATTCTAAGAAATAATTTATATCCTATTAAAGAGTTTTTAACTTTCCAAAAAACCCACAAATCCATAAGAACACAAGAATTTATAAGGATCACAACTCAAAAATAGTATTTATGTCATTATTATGGTTTAGAATCAATCTAGTACAAAATCCACAGGAAAAAATTCATCTTTTGTGGAATAAAATGAGTATGATATTCCATTACATTCATGTATCTTTATGTTCAATACAATAATTGTGTGATCATTATAGAACAAATGATTTAAAAAAATATAGAAAACAAGTTATAATGCTATATGATAAAAATTAAAAAATAATTTCTCCAAAAAAATCTTCACTTTCTTACCAAGAATTTAGTAAGAAAATCTTATGGACATCCTAATAATACTCATTATGATTCCCATGTCTGATTTCTCTATACTAAAATAATTCATTTTCAGATTACCACTAATGAAATTATGCATTTCTTCTTCCTCGAACCAGAAATATCAATAAAAATTTCCCAGTCTAATGATTCAACATTGTACAATTATCAAATAGATAAGATCAAGTCTCTTCTCCTTTCTTCTTCATTCTGGAAAACTTTCTCTAGAAAGATCGATCCAAAAAAATATTCTCTATAGAACTTCGGAGCTTCTATATATTCTCTTCTACATAGTACTTGTGTCAGGAAAGTTGAAAGTACTTAATCCTTTTATAAGTGAACCAAATATAGTTTTAGAAGGATTCTTAAAATAATTCATTCTCAACTAAATTTCCCAAATCATTAATTACCCTTGGATTTTGGGTAGATTTGTTAATTATTGAACACTTCTCAAATCTTCTTAAATATTCTCAAATATTCTCAAAACATAAACTAACTTTAGACTTCTTAATATTCTTCACTCTGATTGTGATTTCCATTCCATTTTTTCAATTATAATTCTACGTACAAATTAAAATAAAAAATACTCTTATTTTTATTTAATCATTACAATGAAGATAGTATATTCTTCCTCACATTTATCCACACCTAATGAAAGAAAAACAAACATATGAAAACACATGTGCTCTCATTATGATACTTTGTACCAACTGATAAGAAATTATTCAAGAAATATTTCTACCCCCCTTGACAACCCTTTAAGAAATATCTAATCATGATTATTCAATCTTATTTTAATAAGTATGGTGATCCTATGTTTGATGGAGTTACTTTGGTCATCTAGCATCTAATAGATCGATCACTGATTCAAACTATTTTATTATATTCAGCTCCACTATGATGACCTACACTTCCTAGATTCTGATGGATCTTGAACAAAAACATAGAAAACAATTAAAAATTCAGTTTTTATTATTATGGACTAAATGAAAACATATTTGAGAAACAAAAATATTCAATGAAAAATTAATCTTGATTAAAATGGATGACTAAATTTTTTATTAGTCTCCAACATTAAAGTGTTAGTCCTAAAAAACATCAAAACTATTTTTCTTTTCATTGGTCCCAAAAATTATACATAAGGAAAATTCTAACTCTAATGAATAGTGTCACATTGTGTCTGATGAACTGCCTCTAAAAGTTTAAACATCAGCAACTTATTCAATTATATACTTATTACACCAATTATATTCTAACACTAAACATATTTCTTTTAATATTTAAGTGTATTGAGTTTTTGGTCTGACTGGATACCAATATTTCTATCTTCATGCATTCTAATCAAACATCTTAACCATCATAAAAATCAGCATCTGATATTCTCACATTGATGGACCGAGACCAAATATCATTAGCTTTTTCAACATCCTTATTCCAAAAAATTCTACTTGTATCACACCTTCCTCATTACTTTAAATATATTTAAGACTGTTATAGAGTCATCTTACAGACATTGGAAAGTAACAAAAATTCCCATCCTTCTCATTATATTCTTTCTTTCCAAACCTAAAAATGAATAGTAGTACCATTTCTACCCATTTCCTTTATAAGTCACAAATCATAATATTTATATATTACTGTTTCTGACACTCTCGTCGGGGCGCGTGCGTCCGTCTTCTTGAGTACGACAGGTGCGGATTTTGTTACCCCGCATTCCCGCTTTCCAAAGGTGGGTAGCATTCGCTCCTTGTTTAGGGACTTCTACTCCTTGATCGAAAAAGGGATGATGGGATGTCGGTTCTTCCTTCTATGGATTCCTCCTCAGAACTCGTCACCTAGTCCGGGTCTCCCTTATAGATTTAATATGTTGTTCATGAAACTCTTCTCAGTGCCATATTTTCATGGACACCAGTTAATTACGCTGCTTCCGTCAGGACATTCCAAGGGGTCCAGTCAGGGCAGAAACCTTCAGTTGGGGGAGTAGTTACGTTGAGGCATCACTGGCGTGTCTAGACACTGGAGAATTGTTGTGTCTGTCTTTTTTCCCTTATTATAGGGCTTCTTGAGGGCGTGGAAGCCTGAGGCATCCCACATCGATCGCGGGGAATCATATTCCATAGGCATGTATCTGAGGTTTTCCTTAGCTTCCCATGTTCCACACAGGGTATGCTGCAAGTTTAACGTCCAGCAGAGATGGATTGGGCTGATCAAAACACTATATGGAGTGGATTAGGTTGAAGAACCCCCTTGAGGGAACACATATATTGGGAGAATCACGTGGGAAGCTTCCTGAATGCTATAGAGGGTAATGAGGTGGAATAATCTCACCGGGATGTGGAGGCCCGGGTAAGAGTCAGGATGGACAATGGTTTTGGTCTTGAGCCTCGAAGAGACTTCCTACGTATCCCCGTAGCAGGGAATCAAATTTCACATAGTTCGGGTAAAAAGGGGGCTTGGCACATCGGCACAGAGGCGATCGGGGACAATGATTGTTGGGATTGAACCTCATGGAGGCTTCCTACGTACTATCCCTTTACATGGATCAAAGTCCACGTAGTTTGGGAGGTGGAAAGGGGTTGTCGAACCGACATGAAGGGGTTTCAGAACAACTGGATGGTGGGATTGAACCTCGTGGAGGCTTCCTACGTACCATGCCTTGACATGGATGAAAGTCAATGTAGTTCGGGTGGAAAGATACAACTTAACTTCATGTGGGACGAGGGTGGAGCAACGTGAAAGAGGTCAGAACTACTAAATGGTGGGCTTGAACCTCGTGGAGGCTTCCTACGTACCATGCCTTGACATGGATCAAAGGCCACATAGTTCAGGATGTTTTCGTTAGCGAACCAACGTGAAGATGGATCGGAGGTCCAATGGGTGATGGGCTTGAACCTCGTGAGGTTTCCTACATATCATACCTTAATATGAATCAAAGACCACAAAGTTCAGGATGGATGTGTGGGGCTTACACTCTAGGCTTCCCTGGTGTTGGTGAGCTGAAATGAAGGATATCGGAACGACTAGGTGGTGGGCTTGAACCTCGTGAGGCTTCCTATGTACCATGCCTTAGCATGGATCAAATACCCCATAGTTTGGGTGGGCGCCGGTGAACCGATGTGAAGAAGGACCTCAGTCCGATGTATGTTGGGATTGAACCTCGTGACGCTTCCTACATACCATGCCTTAGCATGGATCAAAGTCCACGTAGTTCGGGTTAGGGGACTGGCACACCGACATGGAGGTGGTCGGGACCAATGGTTGGTGGGATTGAACCTTAGGGAGGCTTCCTACATACCTTGCCTTGACATGGATCAAAGACCATGTAGTTCATATGGGTGTGTGTCGGCGAACCGATGTGAATAAGGACCTTGGATGGTGGGATCACAATGGCTTACTGCTGGATTGGGATGCAGTTTGACGTCATGTGAGATGGGGGGGCATTTAGGGCTCATGCTCTGAGGCAGCCCAAGGTGTGTCATGGTTAGTGCTCACTATAAGCTCATGGGAGTCATGCTCAGTGTGAGAAACAAGTGGTTGCAGGGACCTGATGATCACATCGCGAAGGGTGTGTGTGTGGGAAGCGAAGAGGGGCTTACGCGTTGGGCGGCCCATGGGGTTGGAACTTACTCCATGATGGAGACCCGAGGCGACAAAGTGCAGAGGGAGAGGTATTTGGAACCCAGGAAGATATGGGTGGTTCAGTTCCTCATCACGTCCTCCGCTAGCCTTGGGGACCGAAGATGAAAGGAGGGAGTAGGGGGGGTTGCCTTCTGCATGAATGGTTAGGGACTTATACCAAAGTGGCTACCCTTCCCCGTGGACAAACACCACTCCCATAAGGAGGATATCATCCCATGTGGAGACCAAGGGGCATGGATAATGTCCAAGGTGGGGGCACCCCACGTGAGAGGCATGAGGCGATGTCATAGTTTAACGTCATGTGTTGAGGATGAGGGTGCTTGGAATTCTAACATCCTACAGCTCGGATGTGGTGGGTTTACTCTACACCCCTAGGACTTACATAACCGGTACCCTCTACTCCTTGTGTGAGGGAAGGTACCATCAATTCCATGACTAGGGGTGTTATGGAGCGATCCGTTAAAGGGTCCACATTATTGTGGCTATGCGGAGAAGAAATATTTGTTAGCGTGCCTATGTGAAGAAGCATTAGTCGAAGCAACACTATAGGCAGTATCGGTGAGGGGACTTTGAAGTCACATCGTGCAAACCTGGAGGGTCGCACGGGAAAAGGAATTTCCAAGAAGAGGATTCTATAGGCAGGGGCCTTGTGTAGCTCGATTGCTTTGTGTGGTGAAGGGAACTTGCGAAGGGATGTGCTTCGTGAAGTGGGGTTCCTTAGTCTTAGCATGGGGCAGAGGTGAAAATGAGAGGTGATTCGTGAAGTGGAAATGCATTCATGGAGCACCGCCTCACGGAGCACAGTCGCTTCATGAAGCAGAGTGTCGTGAAGCAAGGTGCTTCGCGAAGTACAGTGATCCTACCTTGGCATGCGGATCATGTGTGCATGAGGGGTGTTTCATGAACCATAAATGCTCCGCGATGACCCGGGTCCCCTTGGGGATCCCCTTACTTATCTAAATCCCTTAGGCTTTGCGAAAGGCATCCCTCTTGAAAGAGGGGATCAAAACAAGACAATGTAGAGGAACCTCACGAAGAAAAAATACCTCGTGTAGCTCATGATTCGCAAAGCGAAGGTTTCTTCTTGATTTGGGAGCTATGAAGGTGAAAGTGCAGATTGTTCGTCACAAGGGCTCAGGGGCAGCTCAGTATTTATAGGCAAGAGGCGCCATGAAGCAGAGCTTACGCGGCGCAAAGAGGGATTGGGTTTCTTCGCGGTGGGCCGCGAACGTCAGG
The DNA here is from genome assembly GCA_963277665.1 of Viscum album. NCBI lineage: Eukaryota > Viridiplantae > Streptophyta > Magnoliopsida > Santalales > Viscaceae > Viscum > Viscum album. Next base: position 1,751,736,936 of record OY728126.1, read on the forward strand.
GGCGTTCGCGGAGGGTACCGGCTCCTTTTCTTCACAGAGGGCTCGTGAACGTCATGGGTGTTCGGGGAGGGTACCACCTCTTTTGCTTCATGGAGGGATCACAAATGTCATGGGTGTTCGTGGAGGGTACTGCCTCCTTTTCTTTGTGGCAACCGCATTGCTTGGGGGACTCCGCAAAGTGTCTTCGCAAGGCCGGTCGCGGGGCCTCTTTCTCTTCTTTCTTTTCCATAATTTTGGTTCCAAAAAATGCCCCCCCTCAGACTTGGAGTCGTGGAGGTATCAAGGGTCAAAGTCTGAGGGAAATCCCTAAAATCATCATCCATTCACGGTGCTCACTCACGAAGAGGGTGCGCGAGGCGGATAGGGGCCGCGTGGGTCGGGCACACCATGAAGCTCCGTGCGGACTGTACTCACCGCGAAGCTCCAAAGGCCGCTGCCTATAAATAGGGGGCCATCCATCTCCATTTTCCTATCCCTTCTCCATGATGTTTTCCTTTTGTTATCTTGATTTATGAAGCTCTGCATACTCCGCGCCTGGTCTCCACTAATCGGGCTTCGCGGCGAACCATGGGTCTCGAATTCCGCGACAGCGCCACACAAACGTGCTCTTGCAGGCCGAGTTCAGGCTCTGTGATTCAGCTTCGTGAACAAGATCCACAAATAGTCTTCGCGACCTGACCAAAAAATTTTCCGAGTTCTGAAACCCAATGGCCCATCAATAATCTGCACTGGGGGTGCTCGCAGACGCCGCCTGGAGGGATGAGATGGTAAATTGTCTGGGCCTAGGAGAGTCTGTCTGTAGCCACTCGGACCATACTTCATTGACGAAGCTGTTATCAGAGAGCCAAAATAACTATCCGTTGTGCAGGAGGCTTCCCTTGTATGGCTTCATGCTGAGGGATGACGTCTTCATTCCGGAGTTGAGTAGGGATGAACCAGCTTACTGGTTCAGGAACACACCTTGCCAGCACCAATGGTTCAGGGCGGCTGATTTTCATGCTCGGGAAGACTTCACACATGTCACTGCCGACTGCCTGTACAATCATATGAACAATGTTGATGGGAGGCCATTGCAGTCAGAGGCGTCCCCTCCCACGTACCGCACAATACTGAAGGCATCCATGAGGGATTCAAAAAAGGGTTGGTCCGATGAGTGGGACCTATGCTAGGGCAGCAACTTCACAAATAATTTGGCATGGGCATACTGGGTAGGTGCCTCATGCGAGGATTTTGGAGTCGAGCTGAGGAGAGTGGGTTTGTATGAGGCGGCATGGGCCTCCCAATTCCACATTTATCAATCGAAACAGTTAATTCCAGAGCTTTTGAGCAGATGGTCATCTTGGACCAACACTTTTCACCTATACCATGGGGAGGTTGGCATCAATCTGTGGGATGTCCATCAGATTTCAGGGGTCCTGATCTTGGGAGCTTTGTATGATGAGTTCTTCCCTATCATGAGCCCGTGGGAGGACTCGGAGCAGATGTTACGGCGGGCGCTGGAACTGTTGGGGCTGGTCCCCATAGAGGACAAAGAAGCGGTGAGGGATGTCCAGTTCAAGAAGTGGTTCAAGCAGTTCCTAAACTTCCCGAAGGATCGAGAGTTTACCTCGAGGCCTCAAACTTTCCCAAAGGGGGTTCAACGAGGCAAGGAGAATTCGTATCGGCGTCTCTTGTAGGAAAGACAATGGAAGACCTAGGGTTTCAGTATCAATACCGACCAGCAGCCGATAGTCAGACTGGAACTGTTTATCACGGCCCTTATCTGTGGTTGGATCCTACCAGTGAGGGATACCAACATGGGGGTGCGGACCAGCTCATTCATCATGGCATCCATGCTGGCCACAGGAGGGTGGGTCAATCTGTGGGATTCTGATGCTCGCCAAATTGTACAAGATGCTACGGTATGTTATTGAGGGCAAGAGGCCTCAGAGGATATGTGGGTCCTACCATCTTCTATATGGGTGGATCGCTGCGCACATCAGGGGGGTTTACAAATATCTGAACCCCATCTCTCCTCTGTGGTCAAACTTCCGCCCATCCATTATGAATGCTTTTGGGAGATTTCCAGCCAAATTAACTGTATTGTTGGTACTAAACTGGGTGTGGAAGGTGGAAGAGTTTAATTTCACCTATTTCCATTACCAATGGGGGTACTCACCGATGATGGTCGGAGAATGGAAGATCATCGGGCCTATCTCTTGGTCTTTCGAGGTGGAGTCTTGGTGGAAAGGGTGGATTGTGAGCCTCTATGTGATCCATACACCCCTCAGCAGTTTTCAAGGAAATTCAGGTGCCTAAAGCGGCTGACCCTGCAGTTCTACTGGGAGGTGCTCCACGAGGATCACCCATGTGTGATGAGGCAATTGTGGGTCCTGTTCACACAGGAAGATGGGAAAATGCAGAACGCATTGCCTCCACCTACTTCTGCCTTTGGACTGGTGAAGGAGTATTCTATAAGTAGGGAGGAATATTATCTAGGGGAAATGCTGAAGCAGCCAACTATTCGAGCTAGTGATGGTGGGCCTTCTCTATCCCGAGGTCAGGGTCGGAGGACAGCAAGGGCCTCTCGTGGTGGTGGGGTTTCTGTGGTGGTGAGACCTGCATTAGCTGAGGGTGAGGCAGCGGTGGCAGATCCAGCAGTGGCTGTGGACCCGGTGGTCCCCAGAGAGCAGATCCATCTGGAGGGGCGGCCATAGAGGGGATTCCGTAGGATATACACTCAGGCCCCGGGGAAATGGTTGCGCCATATTGACATGCCAGAGGATGCTGTTTTCCCAGAGTCCTCGGATATCTGGGATGTCAACCGGAAATTCCACGTCCAGCCTGAGATATGGCAACACCTAGACCGTCTCGATATGGATTTACTGGGTATAGGCCATGTCTGAGCCGGTTTCGCAGTGTCTCTGGCAGAGATGGACCAATATCTGGATGAGCTGGACGACCTTTTACATTCTAGGGGTTCCCAGCATTCAATGACATACCGGTTGAGGGTACATCTGGATCAGATAGTTCCCCCACAACTATCGGCCACTCAGCTGAGAGAGCGCTCCCCCTACATGAAGAATCGGACGAATCCTCTTGGGGGGACGAGGCCGGTGGAGGGAGCTCGTTGGAGGAAGGCGAAGTCAGTGATCAAGACTCGGGTTTCGACAATTTCACGGAGGCTCTCTAGGTAACATTCCAAGTTTCTTTCCTAAGAGTCTTCTCTCAAGCCTTCATGGACTCCTTACAAACATCTAAATCATGATGGAGGACCTCATGCACAGACCTCGTTCACGCCCCTTGGTGGGTGCTAATGTAGGACCCTCGGAACCCGCACCTATGGTCGCGTCCAGTTCTATGTCTGGCGTGGCTAGGACATCTGAGGTGGCTCCTCTAGAATATTTGGACCTTCTGAAAATATATGGAGGTCCATGATTCGGGGTCCCATCAACATCAACTCAGGAGCAGCACCAAGATTTAGATATATGTATGTTCTCTGTACTGACTTCATTACTACCACACGTTGATCATGCCAACTAACGTGCATGCCCTTCTCTATCATGTACAGTTCTTCGATGGGCATGGGCCACTGCGGCGAGGATGGTCGGGATTTCTGGAAGCACCCCTCCTAGGGGAATGCTAGTATTATGGATATATTTACCCATCCCACCCGAGCTGCAGCGCTCCCTATCATTGGTGGGACCACCAGCGGGGTCATGCCCGAGGTCATTGAGGTTGGGTCTGACGATGAGGATCGACCAGTTGTCCCAAGTCCCTCCACGCCTGATCCGACGCCAGATGTCGCACCTGATCCAATTCTAAAATCAGATCTTGCTGATGATTTCTTGAGGGCATACCATGTATATGAACCTGCCAACTGCGAGGACTGGGACGAGAAGGCCTCTAATGAAAAGGACAGTGATATAGTCTGTCGCCGATCATAGAAGTTGATCATGCACTTTATCGAGAAGACATCCCAGGAATTATGGCTAGATGATATGGAGAGACTTCGCTTGAAGCTGCGTGGACTATGTGCTGGGGGAGTGGATGCCCAACGCCCTCATCTGCTCATCTGAGATCTTATGGCAGAGAAGATCTGGGAGTATGATCGCGGCCTCAGCATAGGATGGCAGTGGAGGAAGCTAACAAACATCAATAAGCTCCAGGAGGATGAAAATAAAGTCCAATGGCTACAGATCCAGGCTGATGAGCACTCAGACTCTCTTAACAAACAATCAGAGCTGGTCTCGCGATTGAAGGCCTAGCTGGCAGAGGAAGAAGAGCATATGAGGCAAGATTCTAAAGAGATGGCCATTATTCGGGATGACATAAAGCGGGCCCAAACTGAGGCTGATGAACTGCGCCCCATCACTGTTGAGGATGAGCGGGAGTTGATCTGGCGGCAGCAACTCCTGGATGCCACAAGTCAAAGGGTGGAGGAACTACAACTCTCTTTTGACGGGGTCAACCTGTCCATGGGAGGGATAAACCCCCAAGTTCTGTAAGGATCACAAACTCTCAAACGCATTTTCATGTTTTGATTTATTTGATGTCATATCATGCATGAGTTTCATTATCGAGTTTGGATTCATATGCGTCTGTTATATTCATGAAATGTCCAGTGGTCAGTCCCTAAGCTCACGCGGGTTGAGGCCAATGTGAAAAACAAGGGGTGATCACCATTCTATTCTATCTGAACATAATGGTTCGACCAAGATTCGGGTATCCGAAGTTTAATTAACCAATCCAGATTTTCCAGTAAGACTTGGGAGGGGCCTGATCAGAGGATTAGGACCTTAGAACAATCGGCAAGACATTCTTCTGATGTGCTCCGGTGCACGAGCGGGGTAACACCAGGGGCATTGGTATTAGTCCGAACATTGGGAAGTGGAAGGTGTGAATCACGATACCCAAAAATCCAGAATGCTATGGGGGGTTGACAATGAAGGATGACTGTTGACCATATTCGAAACACAGTATCCTTATTGAGTTAGCCTGAAATGGGGATAACAAATGAGGGACAACTGTTGACCATGTTCGAAACACGAGGCCTCACTCAAAATCTTATCCATTAGTCTTCCGAAACATTGGCCCAGGGCAGTAGGCGGGCCATAGGCCAAGCATCCATACTGTTAGGGGTCCCTCCAGACATGAAAGAGGAAGAGGGTCTGAATAAGGGGCACGCAAAGCGTGGAATGTGGAGTGAGGGTTTGTTCGAATATAATCCAACACTCTTTAAATTCCACCACCGTGGTGGAAGCACATTGGATAGGTGCATCAGTTTGATCATGGATCATTCCTTCTTTTAGATAGGACCTCTCGGGCGAGGGATCTGTCGCTTCCCAATGTCATCTTGGGGAATCTCGGACTTGTTCGGGGTACAGTTGCAGTTCCACAGTTCCTCACGAGGGGTCAGGCCATAGGCCAGAAATGGGGAGGAATAGGATCTTAAGATTCCTGAGGCTGGACCAGAGGTGAAATTCCTGGGTGTCCCTATGTATCCTATGAGGATGGGAATCAATCTGTATGTAGTTCTAAAAGTGTAGTGTAGTCATAGACCAACACTGACAGGTGAAATCCTCTCTGGCGGAGGCTCTGGTGCATCCCATGATCAACATGGGGAATCCTAAACTTGTTCAAGGTAGAATCGCAGTTTAGTGTCATGCGTTGAGGACATATGGCATTCTACAGATTAACATAATATGATAGGATGTGAAAGGGAAGAGCCCAGGGAGTATGTGGTGCGGTAGCTATGAAACTGACTTGAATGAGGACTTGGATTCCAAATCATACCACATACCCCTGGAGGAAACTCTTCTGGTCGAGGTACCAAGCGTGAGAATTAGGCTGGGCCTGAAGTAGAGTGGTCGGGCATTCCTACATACCCCATGAGGATGAGAATCAATCCATACGTAGTTCTGAGAGCGTAGTTTAACGTCATGTGGGACGATGAGAAGCCTGGTCGCGTTGGTACACATCCTACTGAAACTACTAAGCCCACGTGAGTCATGCTCGGTGTCAGAAACAAGAAGTAATGGTGGGAATTTCCCGACACAGGAAGGGGTATGTTAGGATGAAGGGATGCTCGGTGAATACTAGCCCAATGATGCAAACTCATCCATGAATCACGCCTAGACGCGCGAAGAGATAGAGACGAGTATGTTAGAATACTACATGAACATGAGAGAGTGTAAATGTGTGAATCCTGAAGCTCGAAATCTGGACTACAATGATGGTGGCATGATGGTGGAGGACAACCGTTGACCATGGTAGAAACGCAGGATCCATATCATGTTAGCCTGGAATGGGGGCAGACAAATGAGGGTCGACCGTTGAACATGTTTGAAACACGGGACCTATCACAAATGTCATCTGAGATCCTTAGGGACGTTAGCCCGAAACGATGGGAGATCCCTTATTCCTAGCATCCATGGAAAGTATTAAGGCCTAGAATCCATGTCATCTTAGGGTCCTTTTGGACGTGGAATAGGATGAGGATCCAAATAGTGAGCTCACAAAGCTTGGACATGGAATGAGGAGAATGTCCCTATGAAAATTCAACACTTCGGCCTCTCTTTCAAAACTCATCTGAATACGACAACAAGACGTATTAGATAGAGGGAGTAGAGTCCCTTCAAACAAGGAGATCTTAGTTTAGGGTCGTAGAACTCGGACCATAGGTGGTAGGAAACACAGAAGACTCATGGTGAGTAATTACAAAAACCTGATGTGAATGGGAACTAAGAGTTCCGACCACCACGTGTTCTTTAGAGAGGTTCTAGGTCAAGGGACCAAAAATGAGAGTTGAGTTGGGCCTGAGGAAAAGCACGAAGGCGTTCCTACATACCCCATGAGGATGGGGATCAAGTTAAACGTAGTTCTTGAAAAGGGGGCATGGTGAGGTACTAGTTCCAGGGATAAAAGAGGTGTGTGGGCATGTCCCACGCACCAAAAGAAGCGGTATTTGATAAATCTTGTTTTTCCTTTAAGGTGAGTGGTTTTGTTTTGTGAAGCGGCAAGCCTAGGGTAGTAGGCATTGGCGTCGCCACAAGAATCAAGTCGTAGTAGGGATTGAAAAATGGCATAGAGTATGACCAATACCCAATGTGACGTCCTCTACGATGAGGTCATCACAACGCAGTTCTGTTTTTCATCGTCTGTCTAGGACGATTATATCACAGTTTAGGGTCATGTGGTGGGACCCATCATGCATTTTAACGTCATGCAGTGTAGACGTAGCAGAGATGATGCTAGGTGGGGAATGTGTACGGTGCAATGAAATATAACCGGCGTGAATGGGGACATGATCCCACATCAAATCATATGAAATTTTGAGAGGAGAACCTTGGGCCAAGGGGGCCAGATAGGGGTGAGAGAAAACGGGGCTAGTGAAACTAGCTCCCAGTTGAGTTGGACCTGGAAATGAGACGTTTGGGTGGTCCTATGTATCCCATAAAGATGTGAATCAAGCCCCATGTAGGTCTAGAGGATGCCTTTTAATGTCATGCGGGATAAGTGGGATAGGAAACAGGAGGGACAATTTTTAGAACGGGGTGTGCGTGGTGTGGCTATTGCAAACCCGACATGAATGAGGACATAATCCCGTACCAAGCCACTCGGTCCCTTAGTCAAAGTCCAGAAGGTGGGACAGAAAAGACAAATTAGCAAAACTCAAGCTGGACCTAAAGACAAGAGGTTCAAGCATTCCTACGTATCCCTTGAGGATGGGAATGTAGGTCACACGTAGTTCTAAGGAGATCTTAGTTTATTGTCTTAGAGATCGGACCCTGGAGGGATGGAAACCTTCCAAGTAAGAACAGACCTCGACCCGATCCCTAAGCCCACGTGAGTCAAACTCAGTGTGGGAAACAAGGGAGGAATATGTCTATTGTAATACATGGAACGCACACCAAAGGGAAACCGGTGTGGAGCCCCTATCGTGGCTCTGGTCCTCCTAATGCGTAGATGCACACAGAGGAATAGTACCAAGAGTTTCGAAGTTCTACTTGGACATGATGAGATGGGGAATGATGTGAATTATGTAACCGACACTTTGGGAATAATGGGTTTGGCATGGTGATGGAGGATAACAGTTAACCATGGCAGAAATGCAGTATCCATATCGTGTTAGCCTAAAATGGGAACAAAAAATGAGCATCGACCGCTGACCATATTTGCAACGTGGGATTTGTATCGATTTTTTGTTCGTAACCTTTGTGGGTGTTGGCCCGTAATGGTAGGAGAGCCCTTAGTCCTAGAATCCATGTCACTCGAGGGTCCCTTCGGGTGTGAAAGGTGATGGAAGCCCTAATGAAGAGAAACACAAAGCCTGAAAAGAGGGTGGAGGCATGTCTGAGTATAGTATGACATTCCAGGTACTAAACCAGAGTACCCATAAGCACACTGGTGAACTGCCAAAGAGGGTTGACGAAGGTGTCCAGGAAGGAGAGGGTCGGCCAAGGGGCCAAGGTGAAATGAAGATTTCTGAGATATGGGGATGGACCCGAAGTCTAGACATTCGGGTGGTTATACGTATCCCATAAGGATGGGAATCAAGCCATACATAGTTCTCGAAGATACCTAGGGGCAGGATACCCTAACGAGTAAGTGTACAGTGTGGCGAGTAACCCGACGTGAATGAGGACATAATCCCGCACCACACCGCATAATCCCATAATAGAGAACCTAGGCCAGGGGCCCAAAAAGACCAAGGGGCCTGAGGTTGGTCCTCGGTCAGGAAGGCCTGACCAGCCCGTAGTTTAACGTCTTGCAGTGAGGATGATGAGGGGAGTAGGATACCCCCAAACAATGGAGGTGTACGGCATGGAGAATAACCCAACGTGAATGAGGACATAATTCCATACCACACCGCACAATCCTATGAGAGAGAACTTGGGCCAGGGGCCCGAAAAGGCCAACGGGCCTTGGTCAGGAAGGCCTGACTAGCTTACAGTTTAATGTCTTGCAGTGAGGACGAGGAGGGTAGTAGGATACCCCAAATAAGGGAGGTGTACGGCATGTAAAATAACCTAACATGAAAGAGGACATAATCCTACACCATGTCATACAGTCCCATAAGAGAGAACCTGGGTCGGGGGCCCGAAAAGGCCAAGGGGCCTGAGGCTGGGCCTCAGTCAGGAAAGCCTGACCAGCTCGCAGTTTAACTTCTTGCAGTGAGGATTAGGGTCGAGGTATGGTGTATCATCCAGGGATGTGTATGGCATGGTGAGCAACCCAACATGAAGGAGGAAATAATCCCACACCATATTGCACAATCCCATAAGAGAGAACCTGGGTCGGGGCCAGAAAAGGCCAAGGGGCCTGAGGGTTGTCATCACCCAGAGAAATTTTGTCGCTAGGAGATACAACGGGGTAGAATGAACCACTACACTCGATGTTTGGGACATCTTGGGGTGGACCTAATGATCCAGGACAGTTGTTGACCATGTTCGAAACACAGCATCAGGAGCAAGAAATGAGCATCGACTGCTGACCATATTTGAAACACAGGATTTGTATCATTTTTTTGCTGGACATCCTCGAGGGTGTTGGCCCGAAGTGGTAATAGATATCCCTTAGGCCTTGCATTCATACCATTCAGGGGCTCTTCCGAACAGGGAAGGTGGCGGAATCCTAGTCAAGGAGTGGGTGAAGCATATTCGTACCCATCTCTCTAAGAGGCGAACATCTCCAGGGAGCGGGACGTAAGGCCAGATCGAGGTTAGCTTGACACGAATTAGGGAAAAAGTGAACCCTCTCCATACATCTCAACCCGGGGGGAATATTCTGGCGTTTGGGCTGGGCCAATCGACGAAATGTTCAGGCGTTCCTACATATCCCATAAGGATGGGAATCAAGCCACACATAGTTCTTGAAGGCCATGCAATTTAATGTAGTGTGGTGAAGACATGGGAGGATAGAAGAAAAAAAGAGGGCACAAGGTGAGACCCTTATAATCCTGGTATGAGTGGGTCTAAGGAGGCCTACACCATATCATGTGAGGATACTCCAAGAGAACTATACCCAGGGGGATAGTGGAAAGAGAAGAGTTTGGGGCTGGGCTCAAAACGAAACTTATGAGCATTCCTACGTATCCAATAAGGATGGGAATCAAGTCATATGTTGTTCTCAAGATGCAGTTTAACGTCATGAAAATGCGCGGTTTAAAGTCATAGAGGATGATGCGCAGTTTAAATTCATACAGGACTGTACAGTTTAAGGTCGTGCAGGACTGTCGTGTAGTTTAGGGTCATGCGGGACTGTTTATTTTAAGGTCATGCAGGACCATAGGGATTACGCAAAGTATTTCATGAGGAATTTGGCATTGGTGGGAGGAGTTATGCGCTCACTATCCATGGTAACCAAGGAATACACATCATTGGAGTAAACCTTGTGAATGATGTAAGGTCCTTCCCATTTGGGCTCCAACTTGGGTGGTTTCCTGCTGGGGATCATTGGCACTTGGATCCTACTCTCGTCGAGTGCTTCCAATTTAGCTAGACGGATTTCGGCCACCTTATCTGGCGCCTGCTGGTCATAGACTGCAGTACATAATGATAGAATCTGGATCTCGATGGGCAGGACGGCCTCAGCCCCATACACCAGGGAATATGGGGTCACTTGGGTGGAATTGCGAGTCGTCGTCCGATAAGCCGAGAGGGCGTTGGAGAGCTTGTTTGTCCAACTCTTCATGTTCTGGCCAACCATTTTCTGCAAAATGTTAGAGAGGGTTTTATTGAACGCCTTGATCTTCCCTTTTTCCTGTGCATGATAGCGGGAGGTATGGTTGGACCGGATGTTGTACTTGGCCTACAATTTTATCAGCTCAGCTGCTCGGAAGTTGGTGTCGTTATCGGTGAGGACAGAGTGAGGGACTCCAAATCGGTAGATGATGTTGGAGCTCACAAAATCGACAATGGGTCGAGCCTTGACTTCCTTGAGTGGTACTGCTTCTTCCCATTTGGAGAAGAAATCTGTTGCATTCGGGATAAACCTTCACTGGTGAGCTGTCGCTAGTGGATATGGTCCCCCAGCATCGAGTCCCCATACCGCAAATGTCCTAGAGTACTTGGTGGAGTGGAGGGGTTCTAGCAGCTGGTGGAAGAAGTTAGAATGCACTTGGATCATGTGAAATCTCTTGGAAAACTCAATAAAATCATGGATCATAGAGGGCTAGAAGTACCCCAGCCTCCGGATCTAATGGGACAACTTCAGCCCAGCCTGGTGGGCACCACAAGAACTGGCATGAACCTCTTGCATGACCTGTGGAATCTCGACTCCTTGATTGCAATGGAGGATAAAACCATCAAAACTGTGCTTGTAGAGGATTTTCTCAAGGCTGGGACCACTCGGGAGAGTAAACTACAATGTGCGGCGTTAGATTCACTCGTGCATGGCCTGATCAACCGGGAGGAATCCATTTTGGAGATACTCGACAAAAGTTGCTCTCCATTCAAGAGTCACTCCGATCACTAGATCTGAAAAACCTGGGGCTCCTGACGTGGAGGGTCCAGTGGTAAGATGGCTTACTCACAGGTCGTCATCATCCTCTGTGGTGACGGGAGCAATGACTCTCTGGTGTGCCACATGTATAATCAGATCATCCTGCTTGGGTTCTGAAAGTGATGCAGCTAAGCCGGCCAAAGCGTCCAGTTGACCATTCTATGACTGAGGGACATGGGTAACCTCCGGTCGAGAAGAGAACTGGGCCATTAGATGGATGGTGCACTCCAACAGTGGCCTGAGCTCTGGCTTCTGGACAACATAGTCTCCATTGACTTGCTTGATGACTATCTCGGAATCCCCTTTCACATGCAAATGGGGCACATCGATCTCGAGGTCCAGCTTGAGGCCAGTAATGAGAGCCTGATACTCTGCTTCATTGTTGATGCAGCCCTCTGACAACAGGAATGACTACGGCATAATGGCATGTTCCGGGGTAATGAAGACGATACCCAGGCCCACTCTTTTGAGCCTAGGATTGGTGAGCCTTCTACCGGTGGGAATCTGGGAGGCACCGTCGAAGTGCATTTTCCCAAACGGGACGGCATGGTCGACTGGGAGGATTGCCTCATTAAGAAAACCTAGGTCCATGGATTGATCTGCGGAGTTTGGATGGGAAGCTTGGAATTCTTCCAATGCCTGCCCCTTGATAGCCTTTTGAGGCACGAACCTGATGTCAAACTATTGGAGAATTACCCCCCACCATGCTAGTCGACTAGTCAACATGGGAAATTTAGGATGTACTTAAGTGGGTCTACCTGAGAGACCAACTGTACCTCATGGTGTTGTAGGTAATGTCGCAACTTTTGTACAGAAAATACGAGTGTAATGCAGCTCTTCTCGATAGGGGAGTATCTAGTCTCTGTATCGAGGAGCATGCGGCTGAGATAGTAGAGGCTATTATTTGTCCCCTCATTATTCTTTTGGGAGAGAAGGGCACCGAGAGACCAATCCAGGGAATCGACATAGAGAATCAGAGGCTTCCCGGAGATGGGTGGCATCAGGACCGGAGGCTGGAGCAGATACTGCTTGAATTCCTTAAATACGGTATGACACTCATCATCCCATTCATAGGTGGTGCCATTCTTCATGAACCAAGAAAAGGGATTACACTTTCCGGCCAAGTTCGCAATGAATTGGCATATGTAGGCTAAGTGGCCTTGAAAACCTCGAATCTCTCAAATATTTCTCGGGGGAGGAATCTGGTTGATGGCCTTGATCTTCTCGGGGTCGATCTTGATGCCTCGGTACCTAACAAAAAAGCCAAGAAACTTCCCGGAAGTGACCCCAAAGGCACACTTCAAAGGGTTCATCTTCAGGTGGCGAGAACGGAGGAAACAGAACACTTTCTCAAGGTCCTTGAGATGGTCCTAGAACTGGCAAGATTTGACCACCAGGTCATCCACATAGCATTCCACCAATGTTCCGAGGATCGGCTTGAATATGCGATGATTGGCCCACTGATAGGTTGCACCTGAATTTTTCAGGACGAAGGGCATAACTTGGTAACAGAAAGTACCTTGGGGGCCCTAAAAGTAGTGGACTCCTCATCATCAGGGGCCATTATGATCCGGTTGTATCCAGAGTACCAATACATTAAGGGGAGGGCTTGGAACCTGACCATAGCATCAATCAACAATTCTATCATTGGAAGGGAAAAATCGTCCTTCGGAGAGTGGCGGTTGAGATCGTGGAAGTCGATACAGACTCTGATCTGCCTGTTCTTCTTCCTGACTGGCATAATGTTGGCTAGCCACTTGGAGTACTGGACTTCCTTGATTAAGTTGGCTCTGATGATCTTATCAACTTCTGCCTCAACCATAGCATCGTGAGAAGGGTGCATCTTTCTAGGAGGCTGCTTGAACCCGCGATGGTTTTTCGGGAGACCAAGGCGGTGGACGAATACCTGGGGATCTAGTCCTGGAATATCTCTATAACTCCAGGTGAATACATCACGGTGCAGCCTAAGGAAGTTCACGTACCGCTACTGCTCCTTGAGGGACATGGCGGAACTGATCAATGTGGGTCTCAGGTCTGCCTCGCTACCAAGGTTCACCAGTACCAGTTCATCAACCATGGTAGAGACGCCTTCTTCAAAGGTAGGGGAGCATCCTATAGATCCTCTTCTTCACTTGCGGAGGAGGGATTCCCAATGGGTGAGGATTCCCCTCACTTAGAGGAACCTGACGGGAGGATGGTACCAGCCTGGACAGTAGTGGACAGTGCATCAGGAGATTCATGTGCCGCTGAAACCATGGCGATGAACGTAGTTGATCCAATCCCATCTGGCATTCGGCCTAGAGGGCCACGCTTGATGATATCGAAGCAATAGTGTCATGTCTACTTGATCCGGTTAATTCCAACCCAGCAGAATAGACATGTATGGCGTCCCTGCCTTTTCCATGAGTCGAACGTCCCAATACAATACGGGGGTAGGAGGTTCCAGGATCACCTGAGCCTGGTTTGAGTATGAGTATGAGTTGATTTCATGTCATTGCTTGGACTTGGGAATATGCCTTCATATTGTACCTGAAACAATAAATCATTTCCCTATGTCGGGGGTCTTGGCCTCCAATCGATGGATTGGAAAGACATAGGCGTCATCGAGACCTACCCAGGGGTCACTTGTGACTGGGGCGGGCTCAATCTCACTTGCCAGAATCTGCTTATCCTTGCTCTTGTAATAGTCAATGTCTAGATAAAGAGATTCACAAGAGGATAAAGGAGATGCATCATCTTGGAGTATGCCTACTCAACCATTAAGGGATTATTTGAGGTATTTGTGATACGATTAAGGGACTGCTGCATGCAGGTGGAGTCATGGCCTTCCCATCAATGCACTGTATGCGGTGTCTTGGGAGACAACCATGAATTCAGTACTGGGAACTAGGCCACTGAACTAGGTCTTCAAACAGATCTTTCTGACTGGGGTCTGCTCAGTCATGTTGTATCATTGGATTCTTAGGTCGGAGGGAGTTAAATAATCCTCAGAAAACCCCAGATTCCACAGTGTCTGAGTCGGGATTAGGTTAATCTTAGAGCCTGGGTCAATAAGACAGCGGCAAACTTCCACAACATTGACCTATCCAGTGATGTGAAGTAGAAAAATGTTCCCCTGTATGGGAGGGTCTTCGTCTTCAGCAGAGAACGAGATAACTTCATGGAATTCGGCATTCTCAATTGCCTCAGCGTGGAAGGCTTCTGCAGCTGCTACCTCTGTCTCAAACTAGAGGGGGATCTTTAGGGCCTCAGCAAGCGCCTCATGCATGTCTAACGATAGGCAAAGAGCCTCAAGGATAGAGAGCCTCGCTGGAAAGCTGGAAAGATGTTTGAGGACATCATACTTCCATGCCAAGCGTGAGATTATGCTTAAAAGAGGTCGCTCTGCGATTGGAGGCACGACGGGCCCTGCTTGTTGGGCCGGCGGCTGGCTAGTGCTTGGCATGTCCCGTTGCTCACTAGTCGAGGCCTGAAGAGTAGCTTCTAGATGAGGAACGGATGACTGAGATTGGCCTGTATTAGGGCGTGACTGGCCACGGTGCAGACGAGGTAGCTCTGCCTGATCTAGTAGCACAAACGGTGGTGGAGGTAGATCTGAGGACACCAGATGAGGAGGTTGCGCGTGCTAAGCTCTATGATGGGCCTACTATTTGGTTTCAATGGAATTCACGGCCTGGCTGAAAATTCTAGTTGACATGCCTTGATGAACCATATGGTCACAGTTCCACCGATGTTTGCGTCGGATGGGGACATTGGGGAGGTTCACCTAGCATTCCCTCTCGTCGGAAGTCATATAGGGATTTACTAACTCCATGGTATTAACCAAAGCGTATCCTTGACTGTCACTTGACGAATCATCCACCACTGGGAAGATTCTAGGAGGGATCCCCATCCCAGGGGGCATGAAGTCACCGAGAGTGTGGGATTAAGACAACATTGGTGGAGCGCGCTGCTTCTTCTTACGCTGCCGATGCTTACTCTTCTGGGAAGAGGTCAGCAGAGATGATGATGCAGAGGCGCTAGTCGCATAATCTGAAGGCTCTGGATGATTCAGGAGTGCCCAAATAATACCATGGGCACGGGAAACTGTTTTACAATCCATCCAGTCATCGTAATTCTAGGATTCACGGCTGGGAACCTACTTCCACTCACCTTCGTCGTCACTAATGCATTCTGACCTCACAAAGACACCATCCACTTGTGTCAGGGTCGGGCCCAATCTGACTATGTTGTTATCAACCTGGTCTTGGAGCCAGTCTTTAAACACATATCACTTCTTGAGAGTGTGCCCTACAGTCCGATGATATGGGTATTAGTTGGGGCTATCAGTGAGATTCACCTCTACCAGCCTTCTGCACTCAGGTAAGCGCACATTCCCCTACTCTAGGGCACTATGAAAGTAACCTGGGACCTGATCCTCATTGAACGAGTAAGTTTGGTGTCTTTTCTTTGGATAGGGGAATCTGGGAGCCTGTCTCTGATGAGGGTCCGAAGGATCCTTCCGAGGAGGTGGAGCCTGATTATCTCTCCTAGGCGGCGGTGGTGCGTTGCGTGGGGGAACCTGCCGATTCTGAGGCGGTCGCTGCTGGGTAGGAGGTCGTGCCTAGGTGGAGGGCCTCTGCGAGGTTGTGGATTCGGTGCTACTGGCAGCAATTCTAACTGCCTGGGGGATTCTATTTGGGCCACTGCGGTGGGCTCGACTCTGGAATCCCTCCTTGCTGGGATCACAGGGGGCAGCGGACACGCCTGACTAGCCTTTTTCAGAGCTTCCTCAAGGCGCTGGGCCTTATCTAAGAAGTCTTCGAACCCTTCGGGGTAGTTCTGAGTGATTAGGGAAGGAACCAGTTCTGTTTTGACATTACCCACACACATTGTTAGTAATTTCTCCCAAGTCAGTGGCATGTCTAGGGAGTATGTGATCCCCTTCCACCGGGCGATGAAGTCTGCGAGTCGCTCATCGGGCCTTTTTTCACCTGATAAGGTATGCGATGTTGGTCATTCACGTGGTGGATATGAACTGGTATAGGAATTGCTGGCGAAGATCCTCCTAGCCGGTCACCGATCCAATGGGGAGCTGGTTGTACCAGAAAAACGCAGGGCCTTCCAATGTCTGCACAAAACATCGGAGTTTGGCGGCTTCTTGCTGTGTTGGAGTCCCCAACATGGGGCCACACCTGGAAAAAAAGGTGGTCCAGGTGTTGCGGTGGGTCTCCTGTCCCATTAAAGGGTGAGAAAGTGGGATTTCCAAAACTCGTGGGTGCAGGCATATCATCCAACCACGCAGGATACGGCTTGCCATCTGGTGGGACTGCCACCTGCCGTGTTTCCAATTCCTCAAGGCGGGCGATGAGTGCCTCCATTGGATCGTCCGGGCAGGGGTCCCTGTCTTGATGGGGATCCCTAAGCACGAGTACGTTGTCGAGCCCTTCGACATGGTAGATGAGTTCAACGGCTCGTGGAGTGACTGGTGGAATGGCATGTGGGGCAGTTGGGGGAACCCGAGCTGGATTCCTCGGATTGTCACGCCGTTCGGGAGGGTTTAGTGAGAAATATCGTGCCCTTCTACCATGAGTTCTAGCTTCAACCCTATCTACGAGAGCGGTATGATCAGGGTTTCCCAGAGGAAGCTTTCCAGGGGGAGTTGTTCCTGCCCCTGCTGCCCTGACCTAGGATTGCCATAGTTGGGTCGCCGCTCTATAGCGTGTTCGTACAGGATTTCATCGACCAGCCTCTTCTGCTCAGCAAGTTGTTGGAGCAACACGGCCTTCTCTGGGTCTTCCTCCATCTTCTACACTGAGGTGGATGGGTCATAGTTCTTGACATCTCTGACATGCTCTTTACCATTTTCGGCATTCCGACTGAGTGCCAACGACTCGGTGGGCACAGTGAGACCTAGGAGGTTCCTCTGCTGGCGAGTAATCCTCCCTGATGGGACCAAAAGTAGTGGTACATCCTCAAGGGGTAAGTCTCCATCATGAAATTCCAGGTCGTTCTCATTGTCCATGACATAGTCCATATGGACTGTGACCCTTCCCGAGGGCATGTCTTCAATATCGTGTATCGAGTCGGGCTGTCGTCGAATAGGGCTGAAGAGGAGGGTAGTATACTTCCCCCATCCACAGACTTGCACGTGGGGGGTAGCCTCCCGGATGATTTTGCGGAGTACGCTGAAACTCTGAGTGCTTTTTTGTTGGAATTTCCTCTGGTGACCTGGTGACTCAGGGCACTGGGCCACGTGGAGCACGGCCAAATCGACCAGATAGAATTGCTCGTTGATTTCCTCAAAGTGCACTTGGCTCCTGGGGTACACCACCCGATGATAAAGAAGGTGAAAGTGCATCACCCATAGGGTTTGACAGAAGTACTCGACTTCCTCTGGGGTGAGGTATTCTGGCATACAGAAGTTCGATGGTGTCGCCGACCAGAACTTCTCTGGGAAGTGATCCGCCGCAAGAATGTTCCAGAAGCTCCGGGGCTCGGATTCAGGGTATGGCCCTGTATTACCCCAATCGTCAACCGGAGACGACTGAGGACCCGGTAAAAGCACTGATGTGGACCACTGATGCAGTAATCTGGGCGACGGAGAATACAACGAACGATCCGACTAGCCGCCGAATTCCAGGTCATCCTCCGAGGAGTGTAGTGATCTGACCACAATGTCATGATACGACGGGCTGACAGCCACAGTTTCTGGCACAGGGGTCATGGTTACCGGCGATGTGTCATGCTGTTACTCAACCAACATTGGCCCCCAAAATAGATCTCCATGATCTCTGGTCTAGGTAGAGGGCACTTCTAGTGATGCTGGTGGTGACTTTATGGTCGGAACCTATGGGAATCCCAAAATTTCCTCCTCCTGGATGTACCTATGAAGAGAGGCAGGAATCTAGTGGAGTTTACACTCTGGAAGGATGAGTATGATATGCCTTGTTCCTACCCCGATTCTTGACCTAGATAACCGAGGGGAGGATACCACCGCTGAGTCGTTCTTTACTTCAGAATCCGAGAAACAGACCGGTTTGATCTCAGTCTGAAGCTTTTCGGTATTCTTCTTGCGGCAACGACGCCCCGCCTTCCTGCCCCGGGATGGATCTTCAGGGAAAGGACAATTCCCGGCACGAGAAGGTCCTTCGTCCGTACTAGTGTTGGGTTGGGGAGTACTTCAGCCTGAGTGGGTTGGGGTGCGAGGAGCACTAGGGAAGATTTCAAAGGGAACATGGGGAGGACCTCCGTGGTGGATGTTGGTACAGGTGGGACCCCCGCTAGAACTGACGGAAGCATGGGTAGGATCTCCATGCCTGGTTCTTTTGGTGACATCAGTGGGAGGAAGGTTTCTATACTGATTAGACCAAAAACGGGTAGGACCTCTGTGTTGGGTTCTGGTGAAGTGAAGTTGACCTCCACCCCTCTGGTTACTAGAATGAGGAGGACCTTCGTCAGCTGCTATGAGGATGTGAGAAAGGTCCTCACATCAGAGAGTGACTGGATGTGCAACGTCCCCACCCCGGCAGTCCGTGGCAGAAGGGATGGCTCCATATCCAGTGTAATGAGTGCGGGAGAGGCTCCCATATGAGGTGTTGCTACAACGGGGAAGGCCCTCATTTGGTTCGAAGGTGGCATGGGGAATACCTCCGAGCCGGACCTCGGAGCAGGAAAGGCAGGCATCCTCCATGGTGGTTGCACGGGGATGGCCCCTGTAGTGGGTGGCATTACTGCGGGTTAGTCCGCGATGGCCACTTCTTATGCCTGCAACTAGGAGAGTTGACCCAGCCTGCCCGTGGGGTGGTTGGGGACTCGATCTGGGTCGGGCATATAGCTTCCCCTGCTCAGTATATGTAGGGGGTTGATGATGCACATCGGTAGTGGATCAGGCCATAGTTGCTGCTGACGTTGATTCCCCTTGATGGGCATCCTCCTCGGCCTGTGCTTGACAACGGTGTCGGGTCAACCAGGTCGGTACCGGTGGTGCAGGTAGGTAGTCTACCTGCTCTTCAGCTCGGGGAACCGAGTGGTGGTGATATCGCAGCATGGTGGGGGCCCTCTCTGGGAACCCCTGGGATGGAACTCCGGCCAGGCGGGCCCGAACATCCCCTACCTCATCGGAATAGGGCATGGAGTCATTGAGACGTTCTAGGGATAGTCCCCCGAAATGATCGAAGGTTGGAGTAGGGAGCAGTGGCTCCCTGCGCGGCCCTCGGGGGTGGTGTTTACGGTGAGGCGCATATGCCTCTAAATCCAGGTGGGTCATGTCCCACGTAGGGATGACCCATTCCTCCTCGTACCTATGTACGAGGTCATTGATTACCCTTCATTGGATAATCTCTGATGGGTAGAGGGGGCGTGGGTGCCTAGTAGTCGCGGCGGTTGAGGCCATCGTAGAAAATTAAGAACCGCGCGGGGTAGCCACGTTGATATTGCCCTTGCCCCTGCATCGGTGGGTAGGAGGTGATCGAGTTTCGAATGCAGCAATTTGGTTCCTGAAGGTAGGGAGATCAGCTCATTAGTACTGGTAGAAAAATAAATCGACACCCAGTGCCCCAGCGCCATTCCTTCTTCCATGACCGGTAAGATGGATCCATGCCAACAACCTCACAGACTGAGATGTCCAACATTTTGACTACCCCATATTTTGGTGAGTTTCACCCTAGGCCCACTATTTTCTTGGCGAGACCCGGCGTCGGATATATGGATTCGGTGACACGTCACTCTACTGATGTCTCGAGCGCTACTAATCTCTACATTGAGGAGAAGAACTTCATGTCGGGTTCACCATTTCTATTTTCGATGCTTTCACCGAGGTGCATGCATCCGTCTTCTTGAGTGCGACAGGCACGGCTTTTTTTACCCCGCATTCTGGCTTTTCCAAAGGCGGGTGGCATTCGCTCCTTGTTTAGGGACATTTGTTCCTTGATCGAAACGGGGTGATGGGATTTCGGCTCGTCCTTCCATGTATTCCTCCTCTGAACTCATCACCTATTTTGGGTCTCCCTTATAGATTTAATACATTGTTCGTGAAACTCTTCTCAGCGCCATATTTTCATGGACACCAGTTAATTACGTTGCTTCTATCAGGAAATTCCAAGGGGTCAAGTTAGGTCAGCAACCTTCAGTTGGGGTATTAGTCACGTTGAGGCATCACTGGCATGTCTGGACACTAGAGAATTGGTGTTTCTATATTTTTTCCTTTATTATAGTGATTCTTGAGGGTGCGGAAGCCTGAGGAATCCCACATCGAGCACGGGGAATCATATGCCATAGGCATGTATCTAAGGTTTTCCTCAGCTTCCCATGTTCAACACAGGGTATGCCGCAAGTTTAACGTCTAGTGGAGATGGATCGGACTGATCAAAACACTAGCTAGAGTGGATCAGGTTGAAGAACCCCCCTGAGGGAACACTGATATTGGGAGTAGCACGTGGGCAGCTTATCGAATGCTATGGAGGGGAATCAGGTGACATGATTTCACCGGGATGTGGCAGCCTGGGTAAGAGTCAGGATGGACGATGGTTTTGGTCTTGATCCTCAAAGTGACTTCCTACGTATCCTCGTATCATGGAATCAAAGTCCGTGTATTTTGGGTAAAAAGGGGGCCTGGAACTCCAGCACAGATGTAGTTGGGGCCAATTATTGTTGGTCTTGAACCTCATAGAGGCTTCCTATGTACCATGCCTTGACATGGATCAAAGTCCACATAGTTCGGGAGGTGGAAAAGGGCTGTCGAACCGACATGAATGGGTGTTGGAACAACTAGATGGTGGGATTGAACCTCTTGGAGGCTTCCTACGTAACATTCCTTGACATGGATCAAAGTCCTCATAGTTCAGGTAGAAAGATACAGCATAATGTCATGCAGGATGAGGGTGAACCGACGTGAAGGAGGTCGGAACGACAGAATGGTGGGCTTGAACCTTGTGGAGACTTCTTACGTACCATGACTTGACATGGATCAAAGGCCACGTAGTTCAGGATGTTGTCGTCAACGAACTGACGTGAAGATGTTCTGGTGGTCCAATGTGTGATAGGCTTGAACCTCGTAAGGTTTCCTACATACCATGCCTTCACATGGAACAAAGACCACGTAGTTCAGGATGGATGTGTGGGTCTTACACTCTAGGATGCTCAGGTGTTGGTGAGCTGACATGAAGGAGATCGGAATGACTAGGTTATGGGATTAAACCTCGTGAGGCTTCCTACATATCATGCCATAGCATGGATTAAAGACCCTATAGTTCGGGTGGGCATCGGTGAACCGACGTGAAGATAGACCTTGGTCTGATGGATGTTGGGCTTGAACCTCATGAGGCTTCCTACGTACCATGACTTAGCATGGATCAAAGTCCATGTAGTTCGGGTTAGGGTCCTGGCACACCGACATGGAGGCGGTCGGGACCAATGGTTGGTGGGATTGAACCTCGAGGAGGCTTCCTACGTACCATGCCTTGACATGGATCAAAGACCACATAGTATAGATGGGTGTGTGTCGGTGAACCGATGCGAATAAGGACCTTTACCACTAGATTGGGATACAGTTTGACGTCATGCGGGACGGGGAGAATTTGGGGCTCACACTCTGAGGCGGCCCAAGGTGTGTCATGGTCAGTGCTCACTCTAAGGTCATGGGAGTCATGCTCAGTGTGAGAAACAAGAGGTTGCAGGGACCTGACGATCATGTCGCGAAGGGTGTGTCTATGGGAAGTGAAGAGGGGCTTACGCGTTGGGCGGCCCATGGTGCTGGGAATTACACCAGGATGGAGGCTTGAGGGAGACAAAGTGTAGAGGGAGAGGGATTTGGAACCCAGGAAGAGAGGGGGGTCAGTTCCTCATCACGTCCTCCGCTGGCCTTGGGGACCGAAGATGAAAGTAGGGAGCAGGGGGGTTGCCTCTGGAAAGAATGTCTAGGGGCTTATACCAAGGTGGCTACCCTTCCCTGTGGAAAATCGCCAATCCCAGAAGGAGGATATCATCCCTTGTGGAGACCAAGGGGTGTGGAGAATGTCCAGGGTGGGGGTACCCCACGTGAGAGGCACGGGGCGATGTCACAGTTTTACGTCATGTGTTGAGGACAAGGATGCTTGGAAGTTTAACGTTCTACAACATAGACGAGGTGGGTTTACTCCGCACCTCTAGGACTTACATAATAGGTACCCTTTTCTCCTTGTAGGAGGAAAGGTACCAGTATTGTCGTGACTGGGGGTGTTAGGAAGCGATCCATTGAAGGGTCCACATTAACATGGCTATGCGAAGAAGCAATAGCTGTTAGCATGCCTATGTGAAGAAGAATTAGGTGAAGCAACGCTACAGGCAGTATCATCCAGGGGACTTTGAAGTCACATCGTGCATACTTGGAGGGTCGCACGAGAAAAGGAATTTCCAAGCAGTGGAGTCCATAGGCAGGGGCCTTGTGGAGCTCTATTGCTCTGCATGGTGAAGGGAACTTGCGAAGGGATGTTCTTTGAGAAGTGGGGTGCCTTAGCCTTAGCTTGGGGCGGAGGTGCAAATGATAGGTGCTTCAAGAAGTGTAAAGGCATTCACGGAGTACTTCCTCGTGGAGCACGGGCGCTTCGTGAAGCATAGTGTTGTGAATCAAGGTGCATCACGAAGTACAGTGATCCTACCTTGGCATGCGGATCATGTGTACATGAGGGGTGTTTCGTGAAGCATAAATGCTCCGCAATGACCTGGGTCCCCTTGGGGATCCCCTTCCTTCCCGAAATCCCTTAGGCTTCGCGAAAGTCATCCCTCTTGGAAGATGGGATCAAAAAAAGACAATGCAGAGGCACCTTGCAAAGAAAACATAGCTCGCGTAGCTCATGATTCACAGAGAAAAGGGTGCTTCTCGATTTGGGAGCTAGGAAGGTGAAAGGGAGGATTGTCTATCCCGAGGGCTCAGGGGGAACTCGATATTTCTAGGAAATAGGCACTATGAAGTAGAGATTATGCGGCGCGAAGAGGGATTGGGTTGCTTCATGGCAGGTCGTGAACGCCAGGGGCGTTCGCAAGGGGTACCTCCTCCTTTGCTTCACGGCAGGCTCGCGAATGTCACAAGAGTTCACTGAGGGTACCACCTCCTTTACTTCGCAGTGGGCTCATGAACGTCATGGACATTTGTGGAGGGTACTGCCTCCTTTACTTCATGGAAGCCACGTTGCTTGGGGGGGACTCTGCGAAGTGGCTTCGCGAGGCCGGTCGTGGGGCCTCTTTCTCTTCTTTCTTTTCTTACAACATTTTGGCACCAACAATTACTTATGAATTTTTAAAAATATAGAAATGAAAAGTGTCCATGGATTCACATATCAAATCTGATTCTATTACTCATTATGATAAAAACCTCGTTTTGTACCCAAGGTGAGTATAATGATCCTTTTTAAACATCTTCCCAATTCGATGAGATTTCTTAAGAATTTTGAGTATTTTTTCTTATGTATTGTGAGTCTGATCACCAAATTTTATGAATAGAGGTGATATTTTTATTCTATTTCATTTCCTTGAAAACAAAAGACAACACCAGAAAAAATGAACATCCTCTTGATTACAATGATGATTCCAATATTAATGCTGATGGATCTAGATCTAATTGAAATTTTCTTGACAACAAAATAAAAAACATACAAAATAAAATTCTTCTTGGTTAAAATGGTGAGACTAGTATTTATACTGATGATTCTAGATCTGATTAATAACTTCACACACACTGACTGAATGGCCTGAAGTTTGAAATTTTTTATTGATTTTGGATAATCCCTCTTTTAAGGGTAAAAATGGAAACCGATACTTCAAGGACATCAAGACATAAATAAAATTTGAAAAGTAAGGGGGTTGCAACCCAGAACAAGACTACAAAGAAGTGCTTCTACCCAGAATCAAAAACATTAAAACATGTCTCTACCAAAGAATTCCTTCTCAGCAAGTCGTCCCGTGAAAAATTACATGGGCCCGGTACCAATGGAAACGCCATACCCTCTCAATATTCCAAATCCGAAAATCCATGCATGATGAAGATGACCAACTCTATCCTCATCTGAAGCCACACCTTGTAGAATGTTTGGGTTCCCCAACAGTCCATCCATTTCACCTCCAACAACAATCAACAATCAGGTTACCGAGAGATTCACAACCAACCACACCATCATCACCACCAAAATACCACCAATTCCATAGCCAATCAACCAAGATCCAAGCTTCACCAAATCAAAACATGGAAAAAATTTACAACAGCACCAAAATGAAATTACTCCCCCCTCCGATCTACTGGATCCGACCCCAATACAATAGGCACACGCCAGACCCAACTTCAAGCCGGGACAAAGCCGATTAGAGATCTCAGATCAAGAAGGCATGCCAAAGCTGTTGTTGTGCACACCAAAGTCAACGTCGAGCCCACTACAACTAAGATGGAATCCTGAAAAGTCGGAGGCAAGCACACTATAGCGAGCATACCAACCATGAAAAGATCTTGAATTCTTAGTTGTCGCTGATCCAAGATCATGAAGCTGAACTACTCAAACCTGACATACGCCGACGCCAAGATGAGGTCCCGAAGACATGAACGTCAAAGCCATCGCTGAGTGAGATCCTGAATCTGAAAGGCACAATGAAGTTTCCGCTGAGAAATGATCTCACCTAGACCACGTGGATCTTCCATCCATCGATTCTGAGCCGAGATTTGAATTCGTTTTTGAGGTTGGTCCAAGCCAAAGGAGGGGAGGAGGAATCTTGGAATGGAAACCCTAGGTGCGCGAGGTTGGGTAGAGAATCCGTTGCTTAGAGGCCGCTTCAATATTTCAGTATAACTTCACACACACATTTTTTTATTTTTGATCTCCATTATCATTAAATAAATTCTCTATTTACTCAACTTAATCAATATATAGATATATTGATAAAAATATTACCAAGACATAAATTAGGACTAATATTCTCAACCTTTGTTTTGTTGTCAATACCCTCTTCAAAAATAAGAACACTTTTTTTATTGGTTTTCTTTTCTCACTCTTTAATTTACCTAATAAATTATCTCTATTTCTATATCTTTTCTATATATGTATTAATTTTATCTACCCATTATTTTAAAGTAAATATCAAAGTGTACATCATGACATGTTTCCCCCTTTCTAATAAATGATATTATTTCCAAGGGTTGGAATGTTTGAATTTTCCATCATTATTTTGGAATTCCTCTTTATGAGAATATAATTATAACATGATTTTATCAATAAGGATCTTTTAACTAAAAAAATATAAGTTTATTTGGGTGAACCCAATGGAGAAAAAAAGAGTTTATAATCAAAGTTATCAATGTTTTCCATTGAAAAACATTCATGTGATAAAAAACATTCCCATTTTCATAGAAATATTGAAAGTATTTGATTAAGATAAAAGGAACCTACACCCATCTCAAAAAACATATCATAAAGTTCAGGTGTATAAATAGAACATTAAAAACTCAGTTTTTATATCATCACTACTATCCTTTTTAGGAATAGTAAGAGACACATCAACATCAGCTTCCTTATTTCAACTCCTTAAATTCCCTGCAAGTTAGTACAAGTATAAAAAAGTTCTTGGAATAATGAGGAACCTTGTTATCTTAGATGAAAAAATCAGACTGAAATTCCTCTCTCAATATTGACATTTTCTTTTCATTCTTGGATTTTTCAATGGATGTGTTCTCTTACTTATGTTAATTCTTTTCAGGTTTTTTGAAAATTGTATCCTCGTCTTTAGAGTCTTCTAATGAGGCTGTCACATTTTCTTAAATTATATATACTTCATTGTTGCAATTAGTTTGTAGCATATTCTTCATGCCTTATTCTTGGTATGAAATGATAATAGAGTATCTTTTAGTAACGTTCCCATATTTCTCACATCTCTTTCATATTTTAGATTGATTAAATCACAATATGTTTATTTATTTTTTCAAATTTGTTCTCTTTTTTAAGAAACCTTTTTCTCCCCCTTTGCATAACTTTTTTTTCTTCAATATTTCTAGAAATTGTTACTTGTTATGGAAAAATATTTGATCACTGTATCTTTTATGAATAATTATATTTACTGTTTTCAGGTTTCTCCTAAATATCATTCTCATACTTTTTCCTTTTAGGAGATTGATTCTCATAAAGAATTTTCTTCTCTAATATATTGAATATTAATAATGTTGATGGTTGAACCAACTCATTTTTTTCATATGTCTGAATCCACCACAATACTATTAGTATCCATAGAAATAATTCTTTCCTATATAACTTCTATACTGACCAGAATTATGAACATGTTTCTCAGAAACATTCATATTATTCTAATGAGAACTTTTTTAACCATAGACCATTATGCTTCCACCTATAATATTCTTATTATTCATCTTTTTTTTTCATTAAAGCATTATCAAAACAATAAGTAATAATAATTTTTTCGAAAATGAAATTTAAATAAAATAGTGAATTATATAAGTTTACTATCTTTCTTCTTCCCTGAAAAAATATAAAAATTCTATTAGAAATTTGATGGTATCATTTGAAACTTTTTAGGAATACTCTTTCTAGAGATTTCACCAACATCAGAGATAGAATATTTGAAACATGTGACTCGCTATTTAGTTTTAGAACGTTTTTGTTGGAAATGTCCCAACTATTCTTCTTTTTCCATCAACTTAACATATTTTTGTTCATTACGATTCTATTATTTCTTAACAAATTTATTCAAATCGAAAAATATCTTCCAAAATTGTATATTAATAAATAGGAAAACATTATATATATTTTTAACTAGTTATCACTTTTTAACTTATATATTTCATTATCAAGGCTTTTAGTATTTCTTAGATACTCTTTAAATTCTTATTTCTGATGAAATTCATATTGAGTTTCTTCTTCATAAAAACTACTGAATCTGAAATCTCCATTGTTCAATATTATAATAAATGTATTCTATCTAGACTTCTCGATATCATTTTTGGATTCATATTTAATATTTCCCTTTTATAAAAACTACTTTCACTAATAGCATAACTCTCCTCATTAACTATTGAAATAAATAGGTTTTTATTAGAACTATTTGTAAACTCTCCACTGTCATCATCCTTAGAAAAAAAACATTTCTTTGTATTTGGGGAACTTCTTATATTTCTTTATAGAATTAAATTTTTCTTTATAACCCTATTTCTTCCAAAATATTCTTGTCCATTGTTTTTCTCCATAACATCCTTCCTCTTTAAATTCTTCTTTCTCACCAATTTAAGGAAAATTGGAAAAAAAATTCGAATATAGATCATTCAAAAACATTTTAAGGAAATTTTACATTTATAAATTAACTTATCTCTTTTCACATTTTTAAAAAGTAAGAATAAAATTTCATTAAGATTTTTACATAACTCATTTTTTGAATCTGAATTTCCAGATTCTTCTTGAAGAATCTTCTTGTTATTTTATTTTTTAGAATCCTTGAATGAAATTTCATGATAAAATATTTTTCCTTCATAAATTTCTCCCTTCTCATTTCATAGTTAATGAGATTACATTGAAAATAATTCATAGATAATGTTTTTGGATCTCTATCTTCCAATAAGGAATCATAAACATCAATATATTATATAAGGATTATCATAATCATCTCAATAATAGTAAAATATTATATATTTTCACCAAGACATCAGATAGTGAGAAAAATGTCATTAACCACATTAAAAAAGTCAAATAAAATAACCATGCTCACCCATCATTATATCATCATTCTTTAATATCCAAATTTGAATCATTTCCATATTTTGTTTTTTATTGCCTAAATAAATATTCTTCATCTTATCCCATATACATTAGGTAGAGAAAAATCTTTTTACTCTATGAAACTAACTTTCAATGATTTATGGGTGGAAATAATTATAATATCTTTCATCATTCTCAAGATTTTCCTTATCAACATTTTTAAAAGGATCATTCTCAACAATATGGGGAAAACAATATGTAGAATCTATAGAAACATTATACCCAAGAGACATAAGATATGATATCATTCTATCATTATAGATATGATAATTCATATCCTTTAAAATTTGAATCCCCGTAATATTTACCAAACTCATATTATCTATCACAACTTCTTCTTCAAAACTTTAACAAAGAGTAAAAGAAGTGTACCTTCTACTCTAAGACCACTGGTAAGTTCCCATCCATGATCAAGTATCACTAAGAGGGGGAGGGGATGAATATTTAATATCTTTTCCTTTTACGTTTCATTTTTTCTTAAATGACCTTCCCCTCCTATTAAAGTTTTTTTAAATTGATTAAAAACAAAACAATCACACATCCATAGGATCACAATAATTTAGAAGGTTAACTACTAAAAAAGTGTAGCTACATCCTTGGTATGGCTTGTAATTAATCCAATACCACGAAATATACTATAAAAAATCCCATTTTTGTGGAATACATTGAGTAGGATATTACCTTACACTTTTGAATCACTATGTTCAATACAAAATTTTCTATTCTCCTTCTCACACAAATGATGTAAAAAAAATTTGTAAAAAACATGTTATGATGCTCCTTGATCAACACTAACAAATATGTTCTTCAAAAATTTTATCAACTTTAATACCAAGTTACATGTAATTACTTATTTGGGACTTTTTAATGATACATTGTTTAATTTTTTAGTCTAATTTTTCAATATAGAAATAATGCTCTACATGAATACTCCTAAATAATAATGAATTCTTCTTCCTCAATCTAGAAATATCAATACTATTTTCCTGGTTCAATAATCCAACTCAACAAGATAATTATCTAGATATGATCTTGTCTCTTCACATTTCGTTTTTTAGAAAACCTCCTCAGGTAAGCTCGATCGTGAAACTTATTCTCCCTATAACTTCAGATATTCTACCTCTTCTCTTCTACATAGTACGTGTGTCAGGATAGCACAATGTAATTTCTACTTTCAAAGGTGACCAAACAAAATTTGGATGGGATTCTGTAAATCTTTACTGCTCAACAAAATTTACTGAATCATAAATTATGATTGAATTTTGTGTAGATTTTTGACTTATTTAATGCTTCTAAACTCTTCCTAAATAATCTCAAATGTACTCATAACTTCATCTCACTCTATAATTCTTAATATTATTCAATCTGGTTCAATTTTACATTCTAATATTCCCATTATGATGCTTTGTTCCTATTAAAATAACTAATCTTCTCATTATGATTTTTTTAATTATGATAAGGAAATAATATTATTTATTATGTTTCTATAAAAAAAATAAAATAAAATCTAATGTAGTATAATGCATGTATTCTCATTACAATGCTCTGAACTAACTAATAATAACATGTTCATGAAATCTTATTTCCCCTCTATGACAACTCTTCCAAAAATATCCAAACAAGATTCTTTATCTTCATTTCCTCTGTCTGATGATCCTGCATCTGATGGACTTACCAGTGTCAGCGTGTGTCTGATAGATCAGTCTCAGCTTCACTTTATTATATTAGAGTTTTCTTCACACTGATGATCGATACCACATAGATTTCATTGAGTTTGAACCAATTTTTATAAAATAGTTAAAACTTATGTTTATTTCCACTTGACCCAAATTAAAATGTATTGGTGAAACAAAAAATTCATCAAAAAATTCATATTGATGAAAATGGTTCACTACATTAAATATTGGTCTCTGACTTTCATGAGTTGGTCCAAGAAAAAATCAAAATTATCATTCATTTTTATTGGTCCAAATAATTACCTATAAATACAATTCTAACTCTGATGATTGATGTAACACTATGTCTAATAGATGAGTTCTAGCAGCTATGACTTTAGAAATTTCGTATCTTTTCTAAAAATGATACCAATAAACTTCCAACACTCAACTTATTTCTTAGAAGATTTAAATATTTGTACTTATTGGTCTGACTGAAATCGATCATCATCATCTTCTACATTCTAAACAACCTTATCATCCTTCAAAAAAATATTTTTCTGACATTCCCACACTGATAGACTGAGACTGGAAATCATTGGCTTCATCAAATTTCTTCTTGTACAAATTTCTTCTTGTATCATGAATTCGTTATGAATTTAGATATGTTGATGATTTTTATAACATCATATGAATTAAATTAGGATGTATTCTAACATACCATCAATTTCATCATTTTCTTTATTTCTGAACCTCAATATGATTGGATACACGATTTCTCCCCCATTCATTCATAAAGACAAAATAAAATGTCTAAATGATTACTTATAAATTTAGTGAAATACAAAAAATTGAAGCATCATTATATTCTTATATAAGATCCTTGAAGAATTTTATTCTCTACACAATTATTATCAGAACCTTATTTAGGGCCCAATGTGTGTTTGATGGAAATTTTCAAACATTTTCCCAATCTGATGGAGTTTCTTAAGAATTGTGAGTCTGATTTCATAACCATTGTGAGTCTGATAACCAACTTTTACAAAGTGATGTGATATTCATATTCTTTCACAATTCATTTACAACAAAAGGAAACACCTAAAAAATGAAAAAAATTGATTACGATGGTGAGTCTAATATTTATGTTGATGGTTATGGATCTTATAGGCATATCCTTGAAAAAAGAAAACACCTACAAAATAAACATATTCTTGATGATGGTGGTGATTCTAATCTTTATGTAGATGGTTCTAGATCTGATTGACATCACTACTTCATTTTGAATGTCTTTTACACACGTTATTAAAATTCCGGGTCCACGTCCCTATTGCATAATGTGAAACTATGTGATGAAATAATCTCTCACTTGAGTGTGTTATCTTCCTTCTGGTGTCGGTCATCTACAATTCCATTTTCAAAATATACATGTGGCTTGATTCCCAATCCCATGGGATATTTAGAAACACTAAAATCTCATATCTTTTGCCCATCCCAACCAAAAATATATTCTAAGGCTTTTCCCCTTGGGAACATTCTCATTCCACACCTACCAATACACATACCGAGTGCATTTGAGTGTATGGTGAAGTAGATATTAGTGTGTTTAACATCTCCATATGAATCCAAATTTTCCACCTTCATATATCATGTCCTCTCTGGTTTGGACAATAACCACTCTCACAGTCTGAGAAGGTTTCCTAATGGTGATGATTCCTTGACAAAATGGTTCACCACCCTTCTTAGATTAACGCCTCAAAGGATCCCTGACAACGTATTGTGTTTTTCAAGTTTTGAATATTCTCAATGGTTGATCCCTCTTTTTTCACCCCATACATGATATATGTGGTTATATAACCTATGTTTTCAATACTCCCAATAATTATTTCCAACCCATCGATCACCTATTTCATGGTTTGGATCTTGAAATTCATTATTTACCTCCCTTTTCATCTACTATTATTCTGGTGGAGAATCAACACCCTAGGTGTTATTCCCTCACTCATTCATGAATGTTGACCATGTATATCAACATCATTAAACCCTACCAAAGCTACTTTATTATGATATAATTCATTCTCTATGTTACGATAAGGGGATCCTCTTAATGATCATTATTTATCACGATGAGCATGGATCGTGTAGGATTATGAGTCATGGTGGAATTTTCCCCAAGCATGATTGAGTCAAATATTAATTCCCTGAATATAATTTCTCCCTTGTATTTTTCAAATTATATGATCTTAAACTAGGACACTTGTTCAAAGAATCACAACATTAAAAAAGGTGCATCTTTTTAGGAGATTTGTATGGTATTGGGACTTTATGGGCCTATCTTCACATTGGGTTACTTCTATATCATGCCACAAAAAAATCATTGGAAATCACATCCCCATATGGTCTAATAAACATGATGTAAAATTTTTACAAACCCCAATTATTATCTCCATGAATTTAAACTGGTATAATCCCCTTTTGGTCATAACCGCATAACCTTAAAATGTATAGCTGGTATTTTTTATGAAACATAAAACTACTGATTCAGGATATCATCCTCACCTAAGAATATTTCCCCCATATTCAAAAATTAGACTCCTACAATTTCATGTCATACAAATATTTTTGGCTTTATTACCCATTCAGTGGGAAATATATTGTTTCCAGGACCCGTTATCACTTGCCCAACTACAAACACCCCCATTAGGTGAGACTACATTTGTTGGAATTTCATCCCCAAGACCTATGTTTATAAGGGTATTGTTAGAATCATATTGAAAATAAAATTTCACCAGTGTCCATATGGTCTAAGCATCATGAAAATTAAATGTGATCAACCTTCCTTGTAGATTCTTCTCATGGAACTGGGATTTATTCACCCCCTATTCACATCAATTTTTTTTTGTTTTTTGTTACATAAACACCCCCAGTACGCAATCCCCTTTGATAGAAATATCATGACCATAAAATATTTTCCACCCCGTGATCCAAGTAACACAAACTTGAACTTCTAAAATCCTACCACGGGACTACTTTTTGGGAATAAGGCCTCTTTATCCTTAGTTCACATATGGTTATAATATCCCTTACACCACATGAATCATCCTAAACTACCACCACTTAGTCCTAACTCTATAACCATAAACTATTAGCATCCATGGACCAAGAAGTTTGGTATTTAAATATATAAAATTGGACTTAGGAAACCTCAAATATACATCTAGATTACATTTCCTCAAAATTATTAACAACCTAGTTCCCCCTCTTTCGCCTCATCCTCACAAAACTGTATTTCCATATTTGACACTGGTCTCACACCAAAACGAATTAAATAACTATGTATGGATTTATTTATAGATTCATGGGATATATTTTGATGCCTATATCTCTTATCTCGGGCCCAACTACAAATACTCTCACCTCCCATGACTTTATTTGACACCCCTTAAACCCAAGGTGGGTCGTAGCACCTTCATACATAATATGGTATTATGGAACTCATAAAGAATTATTTTTTGCTTTATGAACTTAATACTATGTGAAAACTTTCATAGTTTTGAGTATCCTTATCCCTCCACATTGTCTTTATAATGCCTCACCTTCCATAAAATCTTCTATAAAATAAAAAATTCAAAATACCTTAAACTAGTTACTTTAGTCCAAGAATCATGACATTAAACTATATGTATTTATTAATATATACACCCCTATTTATGTTATCACTTTGACTAGAATGACTATAAACTAACTGAGGCAATAGGTGAATATTTCTTTTGGGATGAAAACCCATAAGAAAATATTTTTGAAAATTTTGAATTATTCACACCATGTTGTAATTGCGACATGTAAAAAAGGGAGGGTATGAATAGAAGAGGTTTAAAGATGGAGAGAATAATCCCTAGGACATGAAAAAAATACAATATGTGATAACTAGACCCACAAGTTCAGGAAAAAGTTGAGCTATACATTGACTCCTTCCATTTGAAAAGGCCCTCTAGGAGGTTCCAACACATGTTTTCCATTTTCATTCTTACCAATAACTCAAATGGTAATATTTTTATAAACACATATTCATATTTCCTGGTCAAAATATTCTAAAAGTTTATACACATGCCCTAACCATATGGTGTTAAACTATATGAAACCATGGCCAACGCTATACAAACATAAACAAAACAAATCACTTTCCCTCAATGTAAAACAATAAACTACATGTTCAAAGTAATTTATGATATAATTTAATATACATTCATTTTTTCCACATGAGATAATGAAAACTAAAAAATGTTTTAGGCCTTCACATGAGAGTAATTTTTCCCTCATCAGTGTCAGTTACCAACTTCATTAGTAGAGTTCCTTGAACATCACGTGATTACTAATAATATAATCTCCTAGGAAGGTGAGACTAGTTCTATCTCTGACCAATAAACCATTGAAATTTTATTTTAACAATTTTTGAGTATTCTCAAGAGTTTGTAGATCCATCCAAACAACCCATCAATTTATCTCCATGCTTTACACGTTTTTTTATTTGAATCCCTAGGATCTTCCATGTTATAATGTGTCCTATAACATTGATTTTTCTTGTCCAAAGTGTCTTATATACCATCTTAGGAATATTACTTGAATTATTTTTGATGAAAATTTAATAGGTCTTATGTTTCAAACATGGTCAATGGTAAACTCAAATTTTTATGTACCCACTCTTGGTAGTATGATTGTGGAATATGAATTTCATACAAGGTAAG
Organism: Viscum album; assembly: GCA_963277665.1. Classification (NCBI taxonomy): domain Eukaryota; kingdom Viridiplantae; phylum Streptophyta; class Magnoliopsida; order Santalales; family Viscaceae; genus Viscum; species Viscum album. The sequence continues at coordinate 1,751,771,574 of OY728126.1, forward strand.
AAATCATCCCCCACCCACATATCACTCCTCCTAATGTTCCATGTCTTCAATATCTAGATTAATGTCCTCCATATCCCTCTTAGTTTAGGTAGAATCCAACACCCCTGATGTTTCCTCACCTGTGCACCTATGCATGTTGGGAAAAAAATTCAACTATGAAAAGTGACACTCTTTAACGAAAGAATCCATACCAGGGAAACTCCAAGTGGTCAATAGATCATTCAAACCATGATTTTGTTATCCCTTTCTAGGACTCTCATGAATGTGATAGTCCTTTTATTTTAACCTATTTTCCCACACTAATCATGAATCATGGTAGATTATAAATATTTTGTTGCGTTCTTTGTTAGAATGATAGAGATATAGGGAAAAAAATTGAATATAAGGAATAAAAAAGAGAAATTATTATTAGCATCAATGAGGAGGGTCATCCAAATCATGAAGAATCTCCATTATTATAGAATAATGATGATTAAATTGAAAGGATATACCCTAAATGATTTCCCCAAAAATTGAAAACTCCATCTCATTCGGTCATTGTTAGGTACCATCCAGTATCCCCTATCACTCAACTAGCTCAAGTGATTACTCCTAAATAGTAGGGAAATACTCATCAGATTGATTCCAAACCTGGCCATGTTCAACCTAATCCCCACCACCAAGGATGATACCTCTACTGATTCAACATTGGTCACTACCAATTTTCCCCTTAGTTGACCGATGATATATCCTTCAGTGCTGAAAATGGCCTCATGATGCTAAAACTGCCCTTCTAGCTATGAAATAACCTATTCTATTCCTGCACCTAGAGCATCTTGTTTCCCATATATTTCTCCTCATACTACGTTTCATCAACGTACCACTACTCATCCCACACCTACTGAGTAAAAAATATCAAGAATGAGCATGAAGTCAATAGAAATCCATGCCTCTAGTCACTAGTCTCGTAATCTAGAGATAGAGGGGGGAATTAGGATTATCAAATAATCCCATAGGGAACACATTATGAAGTACATCATGATACTAAAATATGTCAGTTGTACAACCAAGTTCTCCACAATCACATCAAATACATAATCCTCGATATCAAAGAGTAACATGGGATCATACTCTCACTAGTGGAAAAAACATTTAACACATCATCATTTTTCATGTCGGTTCTATATAATCGATGTGAAAAGCTGTAAAAATCGATTTATCATGTCATTTATACAATAACTGACATGATAAATTGATTAGAATTTATTTTTTACATCAGTTATTTTATAACAAACGTGATAAAAACTGAGATTAGATTTATCATGTCGATTATTTTATAACTAACGTGACATATTGAATCTGGGTGCTTTAGCACATAGGTTATAAAATAATCGATGTGATAAAGTGGATCTCGGTAATTTGTAACATTGTTTCTTTTAGAACCGACATTATAAATCACCATTTATCACTTAGGTTGTAAAATAACTGATGTATAAATACTTTGTTACGTCGGTTATTAAATAACCAACATTATAAACATAAAAAAATAGTTTATCATGTCAGTTATTAAACAACCGACATGATAAATATTTTAAATGATTTATCACGCCCCGTATTACTCATTTTTTTTTCTTCAATTGGGAGACTTCGACTCATCTCTCCCACATAAAAAAGCTAGAAAGTATTTTTCAAAGTCATTCCATCGAGCCTTGTTTTTTCAACTTCATTATTCATCTTTATTTTTACAAGATTTATCAGGTCGACTCACAACACTCAAGTAAGCCTCACACAACTCAGTTTCATTTTTTATTTTCTGCGATGCCCTAAACTAATTTTTTGAGATGTTATTTTTCTATATGTATTCCTTCTATCATGGTAGGTTTCATAGTGTTCATTTATACCATGCTAAATTATTTTCTAGTAAAATAAACCATGGAAGTGATATCATGAAATTTTATGATTTTTGTGTGTTCTATCATGTGTGTGTGCGCGTACAGGGGGTGGCAAAGGGGTGTGGAGGTCCAAGTGGGTGAGGGGTGTTCAAAAGGGTGGGGGGATGTCCAGGGGTGGGGGTGTTTAGGGGGTGTCCAAGCTGGTCAGGGAGGTGTCCAGGGGGGGTGTGGGGGCTGTCCAGGGGGGTTGTGGCTGTCCAAGGTCTAAGGGGTGGGGGTGGTGTCCTGGGGGTGAGGGGTTGTCTAAGGGGGTAGGGGTGTCCAGGGGGTGAGGGGGATGTCCATGGGGGGTAGGGGTGTCTAGTGGGGTGTGGGGGTTGTCCAGGGGGGTGAGTGGGTTGTCCAAGGGGGTAGGGGTGTCCAAGGGGGTGAGGGGTGTCCAGTGGGGTGGGGGATGTCTAGTGGGGTGGGGGCTATCCAAGGGGTGGGGGTTGTCCAGAGGGGGGGATGTCCAGAGGGGTGGGGGCTGTCCAGGGGGTGGGGGTTGTCCAGAGGGGTGGGGGTTGTCCAAGGGGGTGGGGTTTCCATGGGGTGTCCAACGTGGTGGGGGTGTCCTAGGGGTGAGGGGGATGTCCATGGGAAGGGGTGTCTAGGGGTTAGTGGTTTGTCCAAGGGGGTAGGGGTGTCCAGGGGTGGGGGTGGTGTCTATGGGGGTGAGTGGGTTGTACAAGGGGGTTGGGGGTGTCCAGGAGGTGGGGGTGTCTAGGGGGTGGGGGTTTCCCAGGGGGTGGGGGTTGTCTAGAGGGGTGGGGGTTGCCCATAGTGGTGGGGTTTTTCTAGAGGTGGGGGATATCTGGAGGGGTGGGGGCTGCCCAAGGGGGTGGGGGTGTCTAGGGGGTGTCCAAGGTGGTGGGGGTGTCCAGGGGTGAGGGTTTGTCCAGGGGGTAGGGGTGTCCAGGGGGTGAGGGGTTGTCCAAGGGGGTAGGGGTGTCCAGGAGGTGAGGGGCTGTTCAAGGGGGTAGGGGTGTCCAATGGGGTGTGGGGGCGTCTAGGGGGTGAGTGGGTTGTCCAAGGTGGTAGGGTGTCTAGGGGTTGGGGTGTCTAGGGGTGGGGGCTATCTAGTGGGGTGGGGGCTATCCAGAGGGGTGGGGGTTTTCCAGAGGGGCGGGGTCTTTCCAGGGGGTGGGGGCTGTCCAGTGGGGTGGGGGCTATCCAAGGGGGTGGGGGTGTCAAGGGGGGTTTCCACGGGTGTGGGGGTGTCCAAGGTGGTGGGGGTGTCCTGGGGGTGAGGGGGTTGTCCAAGGGGGGTAGGGGTGTTCAGGGGTGAGGGGATATTCAAAGGGGTAGTGGTGTTCAGGGGTGGGGGTGGTGTCCAGGGGGGGTGAGTGGGATGTCCAAGGGGCAGGTGGTGTCCAGGGGGTGGGGGTATCCCCATGGTGGGGGCTGTCTAGGGGGTGGGGGCTATCTAGAGGGTTGGGGGATGTCCAGAGGGGGGCTGTCCAGGGGGTGGGGGCTGTCCAGAGGGGTGGGGGTTGTCCAGGGGTTGGGGGTGTCCAGGGGGTGTCCAAGGTGGTGGGGGTGTCCTAGGGTGAGGGGGACTTCCAAGGTGGGTAGGGGTGTCCAGGGGGGTGAGGGGGTTGTCCAAGGTGGTAGGGGTGTTCAGGGGGTTGGGAGTGGTGTCCAGGGGGGTGAGTGGGCTGTCCATGGGGGTGGGGGTGTCCAGGGGGTGTCCAAGGTGGTGGGGGTGTCCTGGGGGTGAGGGGTTGTCCAAGGGGGGTAGGGGTGTCTAGGGGGTGAGGGGGATGTCCAAGGGGTAGGGGTTTTAAGGGGGTGGGGGTTTCTAGGGGGTGAGTGTGTTGTCCAAGGGGGTGGGGGTGTCTTGGGGTGGGGGTTGTCCAGGGGGTGGGGCTGTCCAGGGGTGGGGGCTGTCCAGAGGTGGGGGGAGCTGTCCAGAGGGTGGAGGGATGTTCAAAGGGGTGGGGGTATCTAAGGGGGTGGTGGTGTACAGGGGTGTCCAAGGGGGTGGGGTGGGTTGTCCAAGGGGTGAGGGGGCTTTCCAAGAGGGTAGGGGTGTCCTGGGGGTGGGGGTGTCCAGGGGGTGGGGGCTGTCCAAGGGGTGGGGGTGTCCAATGGGGTGGGGTGGGGGTGGTGTCTAGGGGGGTTAGTGGGCTGTCCAAGGTGGTAGGGGTTTTCCAAGGGGTGGGGGTTTTCAAGGTGGTGAGGGGCTATCCAGAGGGGTTGGGGGGGTTGTCCAGGGGGTGGGGGATATCCAAGGGGGTAGTGGTGTCCCCTGGGTGTCCAAGGGGTGGGGGTGGTGTCTATAGAGTTAGAGGGATTTCCAAGGGGGTGGGGGTGTTCAGGAGGTGGGGGTGGTGTCTAGGGGGTGATAGGGTTGTCCAGGGGGGTGGGGTTATCCAGGGGGGGCCCAACCCCTGTGGATAACCCCTACCACCATGGACAACCCCTACCCCCTTGGACACCCTAGATAGCCCCCTACCCTATGGGCAGCCCCTACCCCCTTGGACATCCCCCCACCACACCCCCCCTGGACATCCCCTACCCCCTTGGACACCCCCTTGGTATATTTTTAACTTTAGGTAGGAACCGTTGGTATAGACTACCTGAAGTTAAAATATGCCAATGGTTTCAATGACTATCATGCCAACGTTGTGTGAAACCATTGGGGTATTCTATCCCAATAGTTTTAGGGGTTATCCCAATGGTTTCAAAACATTGGTATATGTGTAATTTTTAGTAGTGAATGTATACATATTTTAATAATTATACTTCATATTTATTTTTTATGGAAGGGTGAATTTGGTATCTAGTTGCACCAAGATGTATTCTTTATATACCTTAATAAGAAAGGATTAAGATTAATTTAAAACTATTATATCTAACTATATTTTCTTTTTAAAATCATTTTCATGCATATATTTTTTAAATACGCATAAATTTGTTTTATATTTCAAAAAAAATCATTCAAATTATGATATTTTTCATATAAATATATATTTGTCTTATCTTAACAAGATGTATAATTTTGATATTTGTTATAGGTAATAATGATTCAAAGTCGGATTACGGCACATCGAATGAGTAATGAATATGAGGAAGGTGTCGATGCCTTTTTGGAATTTTCTAAATGAAATGTTCCAAGCAGTTACATTTTTTTCTCTCCATGCTGTAAATGTTTGAATATGAAGAAGCTGAAAAGTATAGAGATCAAAGATCATATGATTTGTCATGTTTTAATCTGAGTTATAGCCCTTGTATTTTCCATTGTGAAATTGGAAAGAATATCAGATCTATTTATAATGATGATTTTCAAGATGTTAACTCTGATGAAATTTAAGAAATGCTTCGTGATATTGCAGTAGAACAAATTGAGATAGAACTGACAGTTGCGCGTCTATATGTTGATACTGAAAAAACATTGTATCATAGTTTTATGAATTTTACAGTTTCTTTAGTGGTGTTAATATTGATTAACCTGAACGTAAAACATGGATGGAGTGACAGAAGTTTTACAGAGCTACTAAAATTGATGAAATACATTCTTCCAAAAGACAATGATCTTCCAGATTCACATTATAAGGCCAAAAAAATAATATGTCTGATGGGATTAGGATACAAAAAAATACATGCTTGTCCAAATGACTGTATGATATATTGGAATGAATATGACTTTTTTTCAGAGTGTCCAAAATGTGGGAAATAATGGTATAAGTTGAAAGAAAAATCGCAGTCTGATGTAGAGATTAAAAAGATCCCTTCCAAGGTATTTTGGTATCTTCCTATAATTCATCATTTTAAACATTTATTTGATAATTAAAATGATTCAAAAAGGTTAAGATGGCATGATGATGAGTGGATATGTGATGGAAAAATAAATCATCTGACTGCTTTTCCACAATGGAATAAAATTGATGAGAAATATTCTATATTTGGAAATGAAATTAGAAATCTCATAATAAGGTTGTGTATAGATGGAATAAATACATACTGAACCCTCAGTAGCACACATAGTTCATGGCCTATTTTATTGGTAATTTACATCCTCTCTCCTAAAGTTTGTATGAAGTGAAAATATGTCATGTTGATTATAATGATCTCTGGTCCGAAGTAAACTGGAAATGATATTGATGTTTTCTTATAACCATTTATTGATGAATTGAAACTTTTATGGGAGGATGGTATTAGGGTGTATGATTCTTATAAAATGGAATATTTTCAACTCCATTCAGTGCATATGTTCCCTATAAATGACTTCCCAGCATATGAAAATTTGTCTGGATATAGTGTTAAGGGGCATAAATCATGTCCAATTTGCGAACAACAGACTTCATATTTTCAATTTCATCATGGGAGGAAAACAGTATACATGGGTCATAGAAAGTTTTTTCTTACGGATCACTCTTATAGAAGACTAAGAAAGGCATTCAATGGCTCACAAGAAGTTGATATTGTTCCAAAACCTTTATCCCCTGATGTGTATTTTGATAGGGTGCGAAACCTTGATGTGACATTGGGAAAGACACGAAAATCTGGTAATGATAGACATATTTAAAAGAAAAGGTAAATATTTTTTAGATACCATATTAGAGATATCATGAAGTGAAACATAATATTGATGTCATGCACGTGGAGAAGAATATCTGCAATAGTTTGATTGGAACATTGTTAGATATTAATGGAAAGACAAAATATGGGTTGAATGCAAGATTAGACTTACTATCAATGGTAATATGTTTGGAGTTTGCACCCACTCCTAATGGAAGATGAACATTTCTTCCCCCGGCTTGTCATATATTATTCAAGAGGGAGAAAATTATCTTTTTCCTGTGTCTTCATGATATCAAGGTGCCTCAAGGTTATTCTTTAAATATAAAAAATGTTGTCTCCTTGAAGGATTTGAAGTTGATAGGTATGAAATATCATGATTGTCACATCATGATGCAAAAACTTCTACCAGTTACATTTTGTGGAATATTGGCCATCTGTGTCAGAAAGACTATAATGAAGTTGTGTTATTTTTTCAATTCAATTTGTAATAAGGTGATGTATTTGAATGCTTTGAACATTTTGGAAAAGGATGAAATTTCTATATTTGTCAATTGAAAATGTATTTTCCTCCATATTTTTTTGATATAATGGTGCATTTAATGATTCATCTGGTTCAAGAAATAAATCTTTGTGAACTTGTATATCTTTGTTGGATGTATCCTTTTGAAAGTTATGTGAAAATATTGAAGCGGTATGTTAAGAATCCATATCGACCTGAAGCCTCCATTATTGAAATTATATTTCTGAGGAGGTTGTGGAGTTTTCTTTGAGCTACTTGGTTGTGGATGAGCACATAGGTTTGCCTCTATCTCACCATGAATGAGTTAACAATGAGGGAAAGGTGATTCATGGATTGGAAGTCAGATCATTGTCAACTGAACAGATGAAGAAGTTAGAATTATTAATATTGAATAACATAGCAGATGCTTAAATGTATATCACATTTCATATTAATGATTTTAAATAATGTCATCCAAAGAAGAAAGAAAATTGGATTTTGAATGAGCACAAAAAAACATTTTTGTCATTGTTTAAAAAGACCTTGCTTGGTAGATCAGATGTATCAGAAACATTAAGATGGTTAGTGGGTGGTCCAAGTTTAAATTTTATAACATTGTCTGAGTATGACCGTAATGGTTGTACATTTCATACGAAAGATCAGGACAATAGAAGAGTAGTTCAGAATAGTGGTGTATTAGTGTTTGCAGAAGCAATGCATTTTTCGAGTTCTAAAGACAAAAACTCAATTTCTACGTCAAGTGCATATTATGGAGTCATTGATGAAATATGGGAGGTTTATTGATTTAAAATTAATTTTCTTGTTTTTAACTGCAAATGGTTTATCGATAACAATAATGTCAGACACGATGAATTTGTAATGACAGTTGTTAATCTAAATAGATTATAAGACACAGTAGATTCTTTTATAATGAAAACACATGCAAAAAAGATTTTCTGTGTAGTTGATCAATCAGATTTGCAATGGTCTATTTTTTTACAAGGGAAAAACAATATGTTGGTGAGGATCAACATGATGAAGATGTTGATTTATGTGAGATCCCTACTTCTGTGGAAAGATTAGCAGAACATAATGATGAGAATGTTTAAGACATGGTTTCTTCCATAAGTAATGATCATGATGAAGGAATTTGGGAAAACAATCTATTTTTACATTTCTAATATTGCAGGTAACATATTTTTATTTCTTTTTTACATTTACTATTTTCATAAAATGTCAGATATTGTAATTATTTTCTTTATTAAAATTCATATTTAAAAAAAGAAGTATAAGTTTTTGTTTATTTTAATTTTTTTAGTTTAGTGTATCATGTTTACCATTACGTAAATTATATATCTATTATTTTTGTCGAATGACAATTACTTTACCAATTTTACCATGTTTACTATGTCTACCATGTATAACATGTCTACCATATCTACCATGTCTACCATATTTACCATGTATACCATGTTTACCATGTCTACCATGTAGACCATGTCTACCATGTCTACCATGTCTACCATGTTACCATGTTTACCATTGTTTACCATTGTTAACCTTTACGTAACTTATATATTTATTGATTTTTTTTTAATGACAATTTCACTACCATGTTTACCATCTTTACCATTGTTTAACATGCTTACCATATTAACCATATTTACTATTACATAACTTAGTTCAATTTTCTATTTTCTCTTTACTTTAGTATTGTAATATTTGAATTTGTATATTTGTGAACTAATGTTTGTTTTTTTATTTGAAGGATAATGAAAAGTTAATCGGTTGATCAACCACATGATTCTAGAGATGAGCATAATGATCATACATCTGGGGAGTAATATTAACATACTCCTCTTGATGTTCCCAAATCTTCCTCATGTGCTCCCATTATGACAATGAAGAGTTCAAGAGTTGGTAAACATGGGTGCACATGTTTACCAAAATTATCACTTTCTTGTACCCAGTACCAGTGGATACTCATTAAGTTTTATGAGAATGATATTCCTAGAGGTCCAAATGCAAAAGATTTTAAGAGTTTTGTATCAACTTAGGGTAAGAGAAAAGTAATCATTTTGTATGATGATTGGAGAAGGGTGGAAAAAGTGATAATATCTCAGTTGTGGGAGATGATTTTGGTAAGATATTTTGTTATTGTTTGCCTATTCTTTAAAATGTTTCTAGTATAATATGTTTTACCTCTTCTTTATCAGATGAAATTTGATATTTATGACATTGGAAGAGTCAGGAAGAAATGTTTATCGATGGCTGATAAGAGATAGAGAGATTTCAAATCAACCCTCACATCAGAATTTATTTTTGGTCATAAGATTCATGACAATCCATGTCATATATATCCTTTCATAGATGAATACACGTAGAGATAGTTTGTTGAAATTAGAATAAAAGATTAATTTTTTAAGTCCAATGTAAACTTTTATAAGATTTATTATATAAATGATCTTATTAATGTTTTGTTAATGATTTCTTATTCTTAATTTACAGCAAACAAGGACATATCATCAAGAGATCCAATCTAAAAATTTATACCCTCAAAGTTTATCTTGGAGAGGGTATACATTATTGGAAGAAAAAATGATGGTGGAAAATTTACAAAAACTAAGTGCTGAGTCCTCATGCTCTAGAGAGGTTTTCCCTCCATCCCCTCCATCTATACATGAAAAATGGAAGAGATATCAGATGGGAAAAAAGGGGAAATATCTTTCCGAAGAGTCTAGAATCATAGCTGAGAAGATTGTAAGATATTTATTTTATTTATTTAAGTTAACTATATTATTTATATAATTTGAAGGATTACAGAAATGTTCAATTAATTAATACAAGATTCTATTGAGGATTAGAGCTCACAGGGGGTATTTACAGCTGCTGGGTGGAAATATATTTTATCTGCGGCATTGGGAAAGCCCTAACATCCTGGTCATGTATGAGGATATCTGACGAGTATATTAGTAAGAAACGTGTTTCCACATTCTTCAACTTCTTACATTGAGGGTGTTTATAAAAAAATAGAATCATTGAGGGATTATGTTCATAATATTAATGCGATGATTGAGGAAAAAATTAGATCATTGGTACAATCTATGTTTTCAAACATGCAAAGGTAATTTTAGACTGCATCTCCCACTCCTCCACCTCCCCCTGAAAACCCCATTATTTATCCTCCACCTCTGCCAGTAGATCCCACTACCCCACCTCAGCCTGCGAACCCCATTTTTTATCATACTCCTCTGTTGCAGCTTTGTACTTATTGCGAGTTGTATGTTGATGATCATCAACATCATATAGTTGCATATGGACTGGTATATTGTATAGGACATACAGTTCATCATCAATAGTTATAGTTAGAGGATTATAGGGTCACTGTATAGGATATTATAGATAGATCATCTCAAGTACCATTACCTACAGATGAGGTGATGACAGTTAGACATAGTATCGACCATTTTTTAATTTTTCCATTCAGACTTTTGTGACTCATTACCATAGAGGTATGTATTCTATAACGTCTATTTTATTTTTTTATTAAAGTTGTTTTAACATTTGAAAATTAATATCTTTTTCTATTTATTTTTACAGGAATTCTTCAAAGGTAAATAAATACTGTATAGAAAATAACAAAGACAAATGGCTATGACATCAGATATAGATTATAGTAGTCTTGACATATTGTCAAGATATTCAAATTTTTTGGCGGATCATTATGAGTTTCCAATGGAATCTCATGTTTGTGGATGTGCAATAAATGTGGGGATTCTACAAAATGATATCATGGAGCTTGTTACTAGAGATAAGTTGGGCATCAACATGGTGCAAATATTTTCCATGTAAGTCTTAATACCTTTTCCCTGTGTTATATTTATTAAAAATGTATACTTATGTCTATTTTGTATTAGGTATATTTATAACATGTGTCAGAAGAATGAGAGGAAAAATGTATATGGATTCATGGACCCGCATTTTATTTCCCCTGAAGCACATGCATTGGATGAGGAACAAAGAATGCTTTATATTGCTGAAATATTTGAACAAAATATAATCATAAAGTGTTGGTTGATGCCTTTTTGTGAGAGGTATGAAACATATCTCTAGAAAAGAGTTCATTATCTTTTAAAAAAAAAACAACTAACTTTAAATTTACTTTTATCAGTGATCATTGGATGTTAGGTGTCTTTTTCCCAAGGTAGAAAACACTTTATTGGATATGATCTTTCCATGGCGATGTGCGGGGAAGTTTTAAGAATATGTTAGAAAAGAAAGATTAAATTTCTTAATAGTTTTATATTTTATAATGAATTTTTAATTTATCCCATTATTATTATTTTCTAACAGGGGATGGGTCTAATTTCGAAAAAACACAAAGAAAAGGAGTTCCAAGATCAAATATGTAAATGTAAAGGTAAATATCCATTTATAATTTGTACTTTTTGAGGTACTACATAAAAATAATATTTTGAATTTAAACTCATTTAAAAATAATTGTTATGAACAACAAGGCATCATCGAATGCGGATATTATATGTTAAAATTTATGAATGAAATAATTACAACTAGAACACTTGTGAACTTTGACCTAGTAATATTTCATTTTGAAATTTTCCATAATATTTCATTTGATTTATTAATTATACATGTTGACTAATATCCTTTTAATTTGTATCTATTTTATGACCCTCAACCCTATAGTTCTCAAGAGGTAAAACACTTACAAGTGGAATGGTCAAATTATTTTCAGGTTTGATTGAATTTTAGTTTATTTGTAGTGTAAAATTTAATTTTGAATATTGTCATTATAATTGTGTATTTGGTAGTCATTTTGGTTGGATATAGGTTATTTTTTTAGTTGACATTGTAAGTTTTGAATTTTATATATTTGAATGTTTAATTTTTCTCTAATTCTTGTTTTGGTTTAGTTCTGATGGTTTTTCTGGTATGGAATCAGGTCTGGGGGATGTCTAGGTGGTGTCCAGGGGTGGGAGGGATGTCCAGGGGTGGGGGCTGTCCAGGAGGGTAGGGGATGTCTAGGGGCGTGGGGGGATTTCCAAGAAGGTGGGGGTTGTCCATGGGGGCGGGAGGGTGTCCAGGAGGGTAGGAGGGCTGTCCAGGGGAGTGGAGGGGGGCTGTCCAGGGGGTGTCTAGGGGTGTGGGGGTGTCCAGGAGGGTGGGGGTGTCCAGGAGGGTGGGGGATATCCAGGGGTGGGGGGTTGTCCAGGGGGTGGGGGATGTCCAGGGGGTGTCCAGGGGTGTGGGAGTGTCCAGTGCAGTGGGGGGTTTCTATAGGGGTGGGGGTTTCCAGGGTGTCCGTGTTGAATGGGGGGATATCCAGGGGTGTGTAGGGGAGTGGGGTCTGTCTAGGGGAGTGGGGGGATATCCAGGAGGTTGGGGGTTGTCCATGGGGGTGGGAGTGTGTCCAAGAGGATGGGAGAGATGTCTAGGGGAGTGGGGGCTGTCCAGGGCATTTCCAGGGGTGTTGGGGGTTTTCAGAAGGATGGGGGTGTCTAGGAGTGTTTGGAATGTCTAGGGGGTGGGTGGGATATCTAGGGGTGGGGGGATATCGAGGGGGTGTCTAGGGGTGTGGGGGTGTCCAAAGGTGTGGGGGTGTCCAGTGGGGTGGGGTGGTTTCTAGGGGTGTGGGAGGGTTGTCCAGTGGGGTGGGGGTGTCTAGGGTGTCCATGGGGGTGGTAGGCTATCTAGGAAGGTTGGAGGTCTATCCAGGGGAGTGGGGGATGTCCAGGGGAGTGGGGGGCTATCCATGGGTGTCTAGAGGTCTGAGAGAGTGTCCAAGGGGGTGGGAAGGTGTCCAGGGGTGGATGGATGCCCAGGGGAGGGGGAATTCTAGCAGGGTGGGGCTGTCCAGGGGATGTCCAGGGGTGTAGAAGGGTGTCCATGGGTAGTCCATAGGTGTGGGAGGGTGTCCAAGGGGGTGGGAGGGTGTCCAAGGGGGTGGGAGGGTGTATGGCTTTCCAGAGGATTGGGGGTTGTCTAGTGGGGTGGGTTGTCTAGGAGGGTGGGGCTGTCTAGGGGGTGTCCAGGGGTGTGGGAGGTGTCTAAGGGGTGTCCAGGTGGGTGGGGGTTGTCCAAGGTGGTGGGGGATGTCAAGGAGGGTGGGGGCTATCTAGTGGGGTGTCTAGGGGTGTTGGGGGTGTCCAGTGGGGTGGGGTGGTTTCCAGGGGAATGGGAGGGTTGTCTAGTGGGGTGGGGGTGTCCAGGGTGTTTATGGGGGTGGGAGGTTGTCCAGGAAGGTAGGAGGGTTGTCCAAGGGAATGGGGGATGTCCAAGGGAGTGGGAAGTCTATCCAGGGGGTGCCAAGGGGTGTGGGAGGTTGTCCAATGGGGTGGGGGCTGTCTAGGAGGGAGGGGGCTCTCCAGGGGGTGTCCAAGGGTGTGGGAGGGTGTCCAGGTGGGTGGGGATATCTAGGGGTGGGGGCTAACTAGGAGGGTGGGGGCTATCCAGGGGGTGTCCAGGGGTGTGGGAGGGTGTCCAGGGGGTGGGTGGTTGTCCAGGGGGCGGGGGCTATCTAGTGGGTGGGGGCTTTCCAATGGGGTGGGACTGTCTAGGAGGGTGGGGTCTGTCCAAGGGGTGTCCAGGGGTGTGGGAGGGTGTCCAGGTGGGTGGGGGCTGTCCAGGGGGATGGGGGCTATCCAGGAGGGTGCGGGGTTGTCCAAGGGGTGTCCATGGGTGTGGGAGGGTGTCCAGGGGGTGGGTGGCTGTCCAGGGGGTGGGGTTGTCCAGTGGGGTGGGGGATGTCTAGGAGTGTGGGGGGTTGTCCAGGGGGTGTCCAGGGGGTGTCCAAGGGTGTGGCAGGGTGTCTAGGTGAGTGGGGTATGTCCAAGGGTGGGGGCTGTCCATGAGGATTGGGGGGCTGTCTCAGGGGTGTCTAGTGGTTTGGGAGGGTGTTCAAGGGGGTGGGAGGGTGTTCAGGTGGTGGGGGCTGTCCAGGGGGTGGGTTTTGTCCAGTGGGGTGGGGGTATTTTCAAGGGATTTTATGTTTTTTTAGTTGACATTGTAAGTTTTGAATGTTCTATATGTGAATGTTGAATTTTGATTTGATTCTTCTTGTTTTGGTCTAGTTTTGATGTTTTTATGGTATGTATTCTGGTGTGATTTTGTTCTAGTTCTGGTCTATTTTTTTCCTTTTTAGGTCTTCTTTGGGAGTTCATAGTACCGGTTGGAAGGTTTTATTAAAAAAATTGGTTTTTAAGTCGTTTATTTTATAACCGACGTAAAAAATTCATGGAAAATAGGTTTTAACGTCGGTTAGTTTATAAACAACGTAAAAAATGCATGGTAAATGGGTTTTTACATCCGTTATTAAATAATTGATGTAATAAATATAATGGAATAGTTTTTTACGTTGGTAATAAAATAATCTACATAGTATATAGGTTTTTACATCGGTTATTATTTAACCGATGTGAAAAAAAAATGAATGGCATACCGGTTTAACACATCGATTATGAAGAAAACCGACGTGTTAAACTTGTCTTTCACATCGGTTATTAAATAACCAACATGATAAACGCTTCATAGGCGCCATTTATTCCATCGGTTATATAATAACTGACATAATAAAGTATATAACACGTCAGTTTTTAAATAACTAATGTAGTATATCACGACTCTGAAGCATTTTCCACGTCAGTTTTTGAGGAACCCAGGTGAAAAATGCTTCGTATTTTTAATTTTTATGTCGGTTTTAGAATAATAGACGTAAAAGGAAATGTTTATAATGTCTCTTATAATAACATCGTCCAAAATCCGATGTAAAAAATAGAAAATAACCACCGTAAAAAAAAAATCTGCACTAGTGTCTGAAAAGTCTGACATTAAATTAGATATCGATTCATTATTAAGAAACTTCTCATATGGTTTGGGCTCCACATCTATGTGCAGGTCATACTAATCCATGTTAATGGTCTTGATTGTGTCTTAAACAATTTCTATTGTAGGGGATGGCCCATTCACAATAGGAATCTCAACAGCCTCATCAGCCAATCCCATCGAGGCCACAACCCAGTCACTACCTCATATATAGACTTTTGAGTAGTTTTTAATATCATTGACTCCTCATAAACCTGCTATGATGCAGCAAATTCATCTTTCACCTCCTTGAATACATGGTTTGATGGTTTTAAAACTTCCACTCACATCAGAGTCCCCAATGTGGTTTTTCACTACCATAAAGATAAAAGGATCGTGGGGATCAACGAGATAGAAACAAAAAAGTGGGAAATTATGGATGTGATCAGTCTTATAGGGAACATAAATACTAACCATCAAGTTATTGTTTTTCACTGGAAGCCCTACCAATTAAGACATCCCCACAGTTACGGATACCTCAGCCGCTAGAAGATTCTCCTTAGTTTGACATCCTAGATCTATTTAAAAATGAAGAATCTATTAAAATAGGGAACCAAAATTAAAATCATCAAACCCAATAAAAATTATTTAACATGAAATTACCAAATGAGACATGAACTTTTTGAGACATCTTCATAGTCACAGGCACCACCTCGTAAAATTTGACTAGTCTCTTGTCATCAAAGTATTGAAAGAAGGTTCCATAACCACCCATTTATTGTTTGGGGATTCCTCATTCCCCATTGAGAATTTATCCTCAATACCACCCTCTTCATTTATTTTTTATTATTTCAAATTAAAAATGAGAGTAAATTTAAATTATAAAACGTTATCATCTATAATCCCAGGGAACTTGAGTATTTATCTCATGGGAAAAGGATACTCCTCCATCAGGGTAGTCCAGAAAGACATCACTTCCCCATGACTCCTCAATCAACCCCACTTCCCTAGTCATTATTTTATCTAAAAACCCACTATTTAGTTCTTATGGTGATGTAATTTATAGTATAATCATCAATCGGTTAGTTAAGGGGTGTGTCATGACATGAGAATGAATAATTTCTTCCAGTACCTAATGATATTGCACTACCTCATCATGGGAATCTTAGAATATTTACTTGGAAAGGACCGACCAAAGAATGTGTATTCTATCATCCTAATGATTTATTGATATATCCATGATAGACTTGAACTACTAGAAGGTACCCAAGTCCCTTAAATCATCGGGGAAGAATTTATCATCTATAAAATCTTCAAGAAACAATGGCTTAAATTAAGCAACAACATACACCCTTAGAGCAACTCCATAGTGTTCAATATCTTATTAGAGATAAATTCTAAGGAGTCTTAGACTATACACCACACCTCCCTCATAACTTTAACCCATATAATGATTGGAACTACTGGAGCTTTACCTGCATCCCTCCCCACTAAACCAAATCATCAATATCATTGTGCTCTATCTTCTACATATCACCCTCATTCAAAAGGATGATGTTCCCCTTCCTCAGAATCCATCTAAATGATAGGGAACCTCATTTAATAACCCTTTTAAACACTCTATGAATTTCCATGTACTCGTGGAAGATCCCTTATGGAGAATCGTATAGAAGAAACATATTCCTTGAAATTTAAACCTCTTGCATAAACATTGGAAATATTTTCTTAAGGACCGATGGTTGGTGCTCAAAACATAATTTGGTTTATACATTTAGTGCAATCCTTTGGAGGAAGAATAATATCTCGGTGAAATAGTATTGGTAATATGATTCAAAAATCACCCAATAATTGACTCTTACAACTAGTACCCAAACTCAAAAGGCTATCATGTTAGACTGTTGATTCACCATACTCATGTCATCATCTATAAGAATCCCTACTGGGAGGGGTTTAGTGGAAGATAAAGAGATCTAGTATCCCTATCCTTGTTAGAACACCAAATTCATCCTACATTAGTGGGAGGATCCTAGAAATAATCAGTACAAATGTATGGATGTATATACTGGGAGAAGAGATATAGTATGGTTACACATACCCCTAATGTTTACAACAACCAATTCAAATAATAAATATAAGTTTTAACCCACATGAAGAGGGATATTCCTTTTATGGATGTACCTCAACAACTCATTCATCTTTTCTGAAATCATGAAAACAGAATTGATACACTAATTCACCCCCAGTTACATCGTTTTGATGTTTATTCTCATCCACAACCCATTGTTTTCATCATTAATTGGAATCATCTACCCAAAGATGAGCACAATGATGAATCTTTCTAATCTAACTATGAGGAAACTGGCTACACATTGTACCCCCAAAAGTACCACTATCTTTCCTCAATGATCAACCAGTATAAGTGATCATTCCCATGTTGTGGTGCCTTTGAATGCTATCATTGAATCCCTATCATCTTTAATGTAGGTTTATTTGAAAAATATATAAACTAGTTCACAAAGGGGGCATCCTTCATCTATGTCTTGTATCTCTAGTCCATTTGTACTAGGTGTAATACATCCCCTCTTATCACTAAAATATTCTCTTAGAACTGCAATAAATTATCGGTAGGGTAGAACTCATCATATCTTAAAACTTAGATAGGGATCCATGTAATCTAGTAGAGATACCATAGGCTGACACTGACCTCCCCATGATGCAGATGGAAGGAATTGGTCCTAGATGGCCCTCAGCTCAGCAACTGGGGCATAATTGATATATGGTTGTAGGGGTGGAACTATGAAGTCCATGTTGCTTTATGTATCCCCACTCTCTTAAACACTATCCCAAATTTATTGAAAATATGGAAAGACAAGTATGAATGAACCTACTAATTGGTGATATTTCTACTCTATCTTATGTACCACTCCTTTATACATCCTTTTAAATATTCTTCCAGGATAGCCATTAAGATATTATCATATTGAATAGGGTATGTATCAAAAACAAGCTCTTCACAATTATTATTATTTATAGGGTTCCATAGGGAGTGAGTGATGACTGATATGTGGTCCATAATTTAGTTAACCACTATAGTTTTATTATATTAATATAGCACTAGGTAACTTGTAAACCAATATGAGGGGAAATCTCGGTTGGCATCATTGATGCAGAAATCATACCAAATCCCAACACTACATAAAGAAATTCTCTAGAATAATTTATTTTCCTTTTGATCTTCCCTCAGCAATTTAGATTGAATTTCATGAACCAACACAATCTATAAGCTCTCCTCAATCATAATGTTTCTATACATCTCAACCCAACTATGATTAACTAGTTTATCAACATCAAAATCTTACTAATATATGTTTATATTTTTTATAATACCATTCAAATAATTTTTCTCTTAAACGTCAAAAATTTAGGAAAGATAATCATAAAAAAGGATTTCTATTTGGATAGTTTTTCACTAAAAAATATTTCACATAAGTGACGATGTTTCATGATCATTGATGATTTAAATCACTAAATCATCATGGTCTTCATCAGTTTTTTAAAATTATAGGTACAAAAAATATTATAGGAATGTATCATGGTCCACCATGTGGTCCCTCTGCATATTTATAGGCCAAGGGTCATGTTAATTTTAATAAAATCGATGCCCATATCACATATTTTTCATCATTTTAGCTCATAATATGACCCTATACTCCTATTTTGGCTCTTATTCTGAGAGGGAGGGTAATTTTTAATGATGAAAAACACATGCGATGGTAGATTTAGAGGAATGAATAGATGTTTTGAGGAAAATAAAGGCCTAAATAGTCCTAAAATCCCTCTAAGGGTCTATAATTTCAATGGTTAGATACTTTATGAAGGTCAATGGATTCCTAAAGGTCATCACTGAGCTACAGAGGTACACCCTATGTGAAGATGGTAACCTTCATGCAGTATATCTCTCCTTGAAATGGTATTTAGTGTGCCCCAAATAGTTTTATTAGGAAAATATGGTAAATTTCTAAAAAGTTATGTATCCCCTCCATGAAATCTTTAAATACCACCCTTCTCCTAGTATTTAAGTGTATTTGACCATAATCCTTCCGCTATAAGATATGAATTTTTGAAACATCATCATTTGCGATCCAAAGTGAAGATAAATTCTTACAGGTATCTATCTTTCGCAAACCACCTCACATGGGTTCTTTAGACTCTCACACCATAGTGGAGTTGAATTTTTTATGTTTCAAAACCATCACACTAAGGTTAAACACATTTAGTTTTTTGGGGTTTTATAAGATACATTTCCTTTCTGAAATCTTCCCAATACTAACTAAGACTTTACTTTGAGGAAATGCATGCTGATTTTGTGAATCCCTTGCCCCCATGAAACCCTTTTCCTTCACAAATCTTCAATATATTAAAAAACCCACCTACTTGACCACCAAATGATTCAAAATTTCAGAAAACATGCCTTCTTTAATGTTGAGTGATCATGGGTTTTGTTCCCATTAAAACTTAGCTCATGTGTTCCTTGATCTTCTACACGAATGATATCATCAACCCTCAGGTTTGGGACCTTTTCCAAAGAATGGTCTGGGTAGTTGTATTTATTTTTTCTCCTAATTATAGGAACCCTAATTGTGGAACCCCCATACACTTCCTCACTATGACTATGTTTACACCTTCTTCCATCCAAAAATAACCTACAAAGTATAAACATAATCCTTAATGGGGGAACCATTTTTGGAAATCAACCACTACTTAAATATTTGATGAATAGTTTTATATCCTTATATCATACCTGAAAATTTCCTTCCTGGGTATAGGTCCCCAAAATTTCTGAGGGGTATGATATTAAACTACATAGTCCAGCGTTCTAGTCACAAATGTTAATATGCACACCAAAATCCTCAATTAATGATCTTAAACTGTATTTTTACCCTATGTAATGAATCCATTATTCATAATATTTCAATCCCATGGGATGAAACCTCACGTAATGTGAATACCATTTGAATAAGATCTTCACTATACATGGTTGTCACTCCTTTCATGACATGATAATCCTTACCACATGATGTTAAACTATATAGACTCATCATGTCACATGAAGGTAAACAATTAATTTAAACATTGTGGGGTTTGAATATTTATTCATAATATGGTTAATTGGATGCCTCCCTTAGTTTGAAAACCAACACAATTTGGGTACTACCCTGAGGTTAAATCATGATCCCTAAACACCATCATTAAATTGACATGTCTCCCCCTGGAAGACAACAACTCTGATGTGTGATTCTCTCCCCTTAGGACACACTAAAACTCAATTCAAAAACATAATGTCCTAATTGAACCTTGGAATCACCATTTTATTCTAACCAATAACCGTCCTATTATAAAACATGTGTTCATGGGAAATGTCTCCACAAGATATTAAACATGTGACTAACCTATCCCCACAAAATGTTAAACCTGCATCAAGACTATCCCTAGAAGACCATAAACATTTATCCAACCCATCCCCACATGTTTTTAATCATATGACCAACATATCTCCCAATACATAAAAAATATTACCAACATATCCCAACAAGATGTTAAACATATAGTTAAATTTTCCCCATTAGTCATTAAACATGTGACCAACCTTTCCCTATAAAATGTTAAACTTATGACCAAACCGACCCCACGGGGTGTTAAACCTTTGGACACCCTTCCCCATATGTCATTAAAATTGTGACAAACCTATCCTCACAAGACTCTAAACCTATAAAAATGTCCCTACAAGACCATAACCTGTGACCCCACCCGATGCTTCTGAAACTCTACCACATGTGATAAAAATGGTATCCCTAAGGTAAAAAACATCAAAAGTCTTACCCCACTGTGTAAATTACCTCATGAATTAAATGGTATTCCATGGGATTTAAACCTAACATTCCCTACACATTATATGCCCTCGAATTTGGAATATTATGACCTTATAGGTTCTGAATGCCCACAGATGTTATTAGATATTTCTAACATCACTATCAAGTATGGCCATAGGTAGATACCCAATCATGAAAGAGGAAGTTTAATTAACCAATGTTAACCTAAAGATATCACTGTAAGAAAGCGTAAAAAATACTTATATATTTAGGGGAGAGCAGGAAAAGTAAATGCGCTCCAAGGATTAATGCATAGAATGTGTAACTGGAATCCTATTATCCATTCCGATCAAGGATATTACATTATTAAAAATAGTGGTAGAGGTAACCCACCTTGGAATGAAGGAATATAGGTAAACCCTACTTCATGAAGAAGGTGCCACCATCTAATGGAAGCAGACCACTTCAAGTGAGGAAATGGAAAATAATGAAATGCATATTTCCACTTAGAAAATAAACCCTAGTGAAAATAATTGGAAAACAATATCATTGAAAACATATTTCAAGGAAGTTATCTTGTTAAATTAATTTATCAATGACTCATGGATCTTCTAGAAGAACATTAATGTTTGATGTGACATCCAGATTTCTATTTTTCATTCCAAGAATATGGTCCATTAAATTAAAACAAATACTGTTTATGTTTAATTCCATATACTAGTAGATATTATCAATGAGATGTGTATCTCACTTAAGAATATCTTGATAAAAATAAACCACTATATATAATGATAAAGGTGGTTATAGGGATCATGTTTTAACCTTGTTTGGACTTGGTAAATATCTATGAAACATGATATGACTACAAGTGTCTATAATGAAGAAGGAATAAATGTTTGAGTGAAATCATGGTGATATTTTTCATCAAGGAAAATATTGATGAAAATAATCCACTGATAGAGATGATTTACCACCAAATATTACCTTATGTACCAAATATGTTCTATAATAGAGGTTGGTGTTTTCTAGAGGAAGTCCAGCATCATCATTTTGATTTTTCTCACCCTTTACCTACCTAAATAATATGTGTAGTGACATTCAAGAAATAAGTAAATTGAAAAAAATATAAATTTTGTGTCTCGATATTAAAGAATATAAATTATCTATCCTCAATTATGGACATACATACTTTGACTAAACTAAGATAAATTGTCTATATTTTTACTTCCTAGCTTGTGTTCATGATTTCGAGTGAGAGAGTTCTCACTAAACATTTTAATATGATGTGATTATTGTAAAATTGTCAACTAGAACTATGAAATCCTAAAATTTCCATCACATTTGATATGATTAAAACCACATGGTTAGTTTTGGAAAAAATTCCTCAACCATGGTGACATGTCCTTCCAACATGAAGACATAATTTCTAATATCATGAATCATATCCCTGAACAAGCATAGACCCACATTATTTTTTAAATCCATCATAGATATATCTCTTTTAGGATTCTTAAATAAACAATTTCCCTCAATTATATTCCTATTTTATAAATGTATGTGTCAACTTAGAGGATATGGGTGAATGTGGGTTTCCCAAAAAATTCCATCTTCTAAAGTAGTGCATCCTAAACCCTTAAATTCTTTAACAAGCTGGTTTATGGAGTTACAAGAACCACCATGGGATTAGTTTACAAGGTATAACTAGTAGATAAAAATGAACATTGATGTGTAACAACCTGACTCTAGTAACCCAGAGCTATTATATACCTTATTAAATTATCATAATATACATGGAATCTCATCCTAAAGGACCAAATAGTTTAGTAGTTTTGGTAAACTAAATGCATATATGATTCCCATATTACATTTGGATGCATAATTTAAAAAGTATTTTTCTTTTGTAAATATCATTATTTCCTCTATAATATCCATTAATATCATTCATAGTACACTTCCTTGAATCCAAGGAAATAAAACAAAATAACGGTGAGCTTTAATATAGAGTAAGAGTAGCATAAAATAGAATCTATCATGAGATATTAAGAATAATCCATATGGAATATTCAAAGTAGAATGGTAAATATATGAACACACATGGAATTAAATCAATAATATGAATATCATGATTAGATGATGAATAAAAAAATCCTATGGTAAATAACTGAAAACACATATTATTTAAATAAAATGAATACCCTGAATAGATAAGGAATAATCAATATGACAAGCTAAATAAATAAAAACAAATACCATTTAATCATTAACTGAGATTGAAATGAATATAGAGATAATATTATTGTTAAAATATAAATGATGATAATAACTAAATTATTAATGAAGGAAATCATTAATTATTGGATGTCTGGATCTTAGGACTCATTATAACTCTAACATAATAAATGTTTAGAAAATATATTAAAACTTTTGGTAGAAAAAAATTTAATGATAGTTTATTGATTTACCTCCCTAGAATACTAATGTAACAAGGGGATATATAATCATAGGCACAACCTTTCACATCATTTCCATACCATTCCACATATATCTAATAATTGATTTAATTTATGAACAATTTTTATTATCATTAAATACGTGTATTGAGTAAAGAATAAAGATGTATCAATATTTCCCTAGATAAAAAAAACATTTAATGTAGAACACCATATGATGAAATGATATATGGTTTAGTAAATAATCATATCAATGATATATATAACATGGATATTTAAGGTAAATTTAATGTATAATGATAACAGGAATGTGAATATTTCAAAGGAATGATAAAGACTACAAAAATGAATAAATAAATTTAATGTTAATAGTTTCCATGGTCAGAATGATCATAAAAATTTGTATAACTAATAAGTATTGTATCAATACAATATATTACTAGAGAATTATAAGTAAAATAATGTGTTTCTGTCTTGGATAAATATAAATACCATAAAATTAAAATTAAAAACATTCCTGATGAAAATATATTTTTCATCTTGAAAATCACCTTTTAAAGCTAATGGCTCCAAATAAAATTTAAAAATAATTATATTTGAAAATAATCATTGAATATTATCAAATAATATTTAAAACATTTATTGTTCATAAAGTCTATAAATTCAGTTCATGTAAACCACATTAGAAAAACATTTTTTTACATTTTTTAGTAATACCAAACATGCCATGTTTTGAAAATAAAATTTATATTATATTTAAATAATTTTTTAAAAAGTCAAAATGGTTAGAATTTTATTCAATAAATTATTTTTAAATGGTTAAAAACATTTCATAAAACATTTTTACAAAACATGGAATTGAATAAAAAGTGATTTTCAAACGAAAAGATATAATTAGTAGAATTTTCTTTAAAACATTTTCTCCACAGTTTTAAGTACCAATCAGAAGAAATATGGTAATATTATTTGAAAAAATCATGAATAAGAATAAAATAATGAAATAAAATGTTTTTTTATTGAATTATAATATAATATCCATCAATTTAAATTCAATCCTTAACAATCCCAATTAAAATGAAATTGTGAAATAAACCCTCAAAGAGATCATAACATTAATGTGAGAATTAATCATTTAATAAATTTTTCATATCAAATTTAAATACCCATAAAACAATTATAAACAAAAAAATTGATAATTAAAACATATTAAACACGTAATCATATAATATCAATGACAATGAATAAGTAATATACCTAATGAAATGAAATTGAGTTATAAAATTTTTACCAAAAGATAAATTATAATTAAAATCCCATTGGATCAAATAATTAAAATTAGAACACAAAATTGCATGAATTATTAGTGAATAATAATATTAAATTTTCATGGGGATGTATATATTCCATATGAATGAAATTATGTACATAAAATTTCAGTATGCCTCACGAAATGGAAATTGCGATGAAGCCCTTACCTCACGCATCCTTTTGGTTGATTTTTTTAATATCATGTATAAGGGTTTTAAGAATGTTCTAGTAACATTAATAATTATTAAAATTAAACAAAATGTTTGATATAATACAAGATATTCCACATCAATCTTAAATGAAAAATTAAATATTATTATTTAAAATCATTCATTATAACACGTTCATTAGAAAGGCGGGAAGGAGTAGTATTAATTTAATTGTGAAAAAAGAGTTTACACATGTTTATATAATTATTAATTGGTTATTCTTTCTCCCTCCCACCTTTTGTATGCATATGACATTATCATTTTCACTTTGGGGGATAAGAGAAATATCAAGAACATAATAAAGGCTCTTTTTCATTATGCTTCTGTCTCTGGTCAACATATTAGATAGGGGAAATCCTTTGTCTATTTTGGTATGAACATCAGTGAATGGCAGAAAAATTACATTATTAATAAGCTGAATATTAAGGAGGGGATACTTACCTTTAATTATTTGGGTGTTCCCTTATTTTTGGGAAATCTGAAAGCTAGATATTTCACATAGATTATTAGTAAAGTCAAAAGGAATCTCTCTACTTGGAAAGGAAAATATCTCTCCATGGATGGTCAGGTTTATTTGGTTAAATATGTTATTATCTCCAAATTTTTGTACTCCTTTATGGTTTATAAATGGCCTATTTCTCTCATACGAAGTATCAATGCCTCTCTTAGGAATTATATTTGGAGTGGAAGCATCTTCAAAAGAAATCTGGCTATGGTTCCTTGGTATGAATGCTGCAAATCTTATGATGCTGGGGGTTTGGGTATTAAACATCTTGTTCTATTTAATGACTCTTTGAAATATTCCTTCATTTGGAGACTTTTTAATAGAAATTATGAAGCCTTAAACTTTCTTCGTTGAAAATTATTGAACAGGTTAAAGATTGGTTCTTTTAATCATCTTGAATCCTCTGTTTGGCCATCTTTCAAGTACATCTTCTCTTAAATTGATTCTCATTCTAGATGGTTAGTTTTGAAAAATTCATCCCTTAATTTCTGGAAAATAAAATGGATGGATAATCCCCTGGTATACCTTGTGATGGATGATAGCAACATAGATTTGGACATTACTATCAAGGATCAACTTGAGAACATATAGGGTCTTTGAGAAACATTTTCATCATTTTTAATAATCATTGTTTCTCTGATATGAAAGATTTTTGGGCATGGGAGCCTGCAGTTAATGGTATTCCCTATTCAAAGATTTATTATGAGTTCTCTTTGAATTGTATCTTGGAAACAAATTAGATGGGTAATTTTCATAAAAACATTATCAAACCATCTTTCTCCAATTTGTTCTGGAGAATTGCTCACCGAAATATACCAATGGATTGTTATCATTAGCATTGTGGTAACTCTTTGTGTTCCTCTTGTGTTCTTTGTCATCAACATAGAGAGGATGCTAATCATTTGTTTCTTTGTTGTGTTACTGTTTCCTCAATGTGGAAGGCTCTAGGGGACATATTTGAAGTCTCAATTCCTATGATGACATCCATCACAGATTTTATTCAAAGATGGAAGTCACTTTCTATTTCTTCACAGTTGTTGGACTTATTTTAGGTTGCTGCTTCTGAGTTTCTACATTATATATAGTCTTCTAGGAACCATGTTATTCATGGGAATCAGTCTTTCTTAGTAATTTCTACTTTCTAAAACATTCTTTCTGTGATGTGTGTGGTAAGATTACCTAAGAAACATTTTTATGCCAATTCTATTCATGATTTTTCTGTTCTTTCCCGAATTTGCATCCAAGGTAATTTTAGACCTCCATATGGTACATTTGAAGTTTTATGGAAAGAACCACTTTTTGGTTGGATGAAACTTAATTCGGATGGTGCCTCGAAGGGAAATCCAGGACCTTCTGGGTATGGATCCATTTTTAGGGATCATCATGGTCTGGTGATTGGTTTTTTCCATGGCTCCTGTGGTATTGCTTCTTCAATTGAAGCTGAGATGCTGGGAATTATTGTTGCGGTGGAGCAGAATAAACATCGTGGATGGAATAATATTTGGTTGGAAAGTGACTTGACTGTTATTTTCTATGACATCAGAGAAGGATCATGTCATCTATCTTGGAAATATTATAACTATTGGGTGAATTGCTTGGACTCCCTTAGATCTATGAATCACATTATTACTCATGTCTATCGAGAAGCTAATTCTATTGCAGATGGTTTGCAAAATAATGGAATTAACGGTGTTGAATTCATCTGGTATGATAATATCCCTGATGTTTTTTTCCAGTTTTTAAAAGGTATTTGGATAGATCTCCTTTTTTAGGATCATGTTAGTTGGATTTTTTATTTTAATAAAGGGGCCTTGCTTTTCTGGGAAAGGTCTCATCTCCTTTTTTAAAAAAAATAACTCTTTATTGATTAAATTAATTAAATATATCTGAATATAATTAATTTAATTTTTAAAATTAATTTTATTTATATTCTAGTTCTAATATAATAACAAATCCAATTTTGAGAATAAAATAAGTATGTTTCAAAAAGGCAGTTGTACCAGCTTTTGAGGGCGAACCCATTTTAAATTTACTTTTTGTCACTTCAAAATGTTATATTTGAAAAAATAAACATCCTACTTGAAATTGGGACAGAAAAAATTATTTTTTATTGATTTTTGGTATTTTTATGATTATATTCATATTTTAATAAATAGTGAAAAATACTAAATTTTAATTCAAAACTGCCTTTTTATCTAATTTATTTATATTGTTAGATTATCCTTTTAATTTTATTTTAATATATAATTAATGAAAGTTTTATAATTTAATACAATTTTGGTCATTGGAATCAATTTTAAAAATTAAATTGAATATAAGAACTATGTGAATTTTTTAATGTTTTACTTAAGATGTAACACCCCAAGCTTTCATGATACACTTCTCTTTCAATAATGCAATAGCTTGCATTGTACGCAAGTTCGAGTTCTAACACATCGCGACTAATCAAAGTAGCCGTTATGAATAGTAATATCCAATTTTTAAAATTATAGAAATTTTATATTTCAAAATGGACTTCATTTTTGTATTCGTAATATCAAAATTATCCTAAGTTGAATTTTTTTTAATTTTCTGAGAACTTTCATTTTTTATTAATAGTGAAAAATACTTAAAACAACTTTTTTAATAAAAATAATTTACAGTGATAAATTATACTATTGAGTGGTTTTAAAGTATAATTAGAATATATTTTTACCATTTTATCCAATGTTGTTCATTAGAATTAATTTCACTTTGAAATTGGACATAAACAATTGTCAATCTTTTGATATATATTGTTTCTTAAAAACACGCTATTTGTTATGACGGCGTGAATTAATTATAAAATTAATTAATGCAACTTATATTTTTTTAATTTGGTAAAATATACATCATTTTTGAATTCGGAATATCAATTATAGCTTAGGGTGAAATTTTGGCA
Source organism: Viscum album (assembly GCA_963277665.1). NCBI lineage: Eukaryota > Viridiplantae > Streptophyta > Magnoliopsida > Santalales > Viscaceae > Viscum > Viscum album. The sequence continues at coordinate 1,751,799,593 of OY728126.1, forward strand.
TTGTTCTGAAAAACATCAATTTTTGATGAATAGTGAAACCACTAAGTGGTAGTTAAAAAACTGATTTTTCGTTTAAATGAAACATTACCACTTCTGTGATTTTATTTTCAAAAATCTTACAGACATGGTTTTCATTATAAATTAAAATGTGGTTCAATGGGATTAAAATAATTTTTTGGTGAATAGTCACTTTTAAGTTTAATTAATCGCGATTAAAGGTAATTAGTGAAATTTAAGGTAAATATAATGTTATAATAATAGGAAATGATCTTGACACTTTTCCTACCCCTATTGGATGAGTCATGGCCGACCAATACAAACCATGGGTCAACTTGGAGACCCCATGGAGCCACTTTGGTAGGGAAATTACATTAATAACTTTTATTTAAAGTTAAAATAAAAATGTCACAAATATAAGTTGTTTTACTAAAACAATTTTTAAATGGGGTTATACAAGTAATATTTTTGACTATAAATATTCATTATAAATAGAAAACGATTTCCTACATGATGATATTTTTTTTATAATTTTTAGACATTAAATAAATTAAATTATTTATGACACCATGATGATGCAGCGATTACCTCATTAATTAACGATTTAAATAAAATGAAAAGATAATGTAAAATCCAAGGATTACACTTGTCAAAAACCTATTGGATGAGTATATTTCGAAACCTTATCACCTTAGACTCGAATTATATAAGTGTGAGACCTTTAAAATCCGAAACTCATTATATAATAAAGTAACATTTCATTACTTTCCAAGAGTGCCCCTCCTCTCCACTTATAAAAGGCCCCCACCACTACCACCTTACTCACACTTTCAAAGACTTTTGGCTCGGCCAAACTCTGCCCAAATACTCTCCCAACTTCCCTCTATTACTCCTAGAAGCCTCACTTTGGGCATAATTCTTCCCAAGGAAGCTTTTGGCTCAAATCAAAAAGAGTTACCCGATTTTAAGGTAATGTCTTCTCTAATGTTGTTTTGTTTTATTTTTCTTCTCCAACCCCTTAAACTCTTTTTATTCCTTTATTTTGTAACAACACCAGTATATAAAATATACTAGTATTTTGTTATGATAAGGATTTGTTTTACACTTACACACACCTTCGTCTAATGGTTAAAGAACATACTGTTTCTGTGGGTGGCGAAATACTGTCTCACGAAATGATGATTGTTCAATATTCTTTTAACACCTATAATGGTGGACATTTTTATGAAACTATTTTCATATATGATATATATATTATGTTTATGTTTTTATTATGCTTCTTTATTTCTCATTTATGGCATACTTTATGATTTCCATTATGGGTAAACGCGATAATTTCATTTTAGGAAGTGCGGACTACCGCCCCCTCAAAGTGATTTGAATCGTTAATCCCATATGTGGGATGTATAAAGGATGGAGTAAATGATATTGTATATGATATTATACTGGAATTATAATATACCTTTATATCATTATGATTTCATTAAATACGAAATAGAAATGAAAGTAACGTTCATGCGTACGTATGGCTTTCCGTCTCCATGAACGGTGCATTTCATTTCTTACCTCTAAACGTTATGGAATATTATAAATGCATGTATATACTGGATATATATGAGATATATGATATCTATATCATGAATATAATTCTGGATATGATGGATATATCACCACATGAACAACTTGTAATTATAAGAAGTTTATTTTTGACTCAAGTACCAAAGATAGACAAAACGACCGTTATTAACTTAAATAATTACATAATGTTCATAACATGGTAATAAGTGATATAAAAGGAATAAAAAACTTGAAAAAGGTTCTTAAGCAATTATAAATTAACTATAGTTTATTATTCAGGAGGTTAAATAACGGTCGAGTCAAGACAGGACGCAAGGTAAGGGAACTTCTTAACCCAATTTCTATTCTTTGGGTTAATCTCCTACTTTCAAATTATGTCATGATATTATTATTTCCTATCTTTTATTTGTACTTTATTTATGTGTACTTATAGTGAATACACATAATAGGTCTACTTTATTTAAAAAAAAATGATCTTTGTAAGGGTCTTCGTCTCAATCTCCTTTCATTGAGGCATATTTTGTTTTATACACAACTTTCTTTTATACAGTGTATAAACCCCTTTGACTTTTACGTTTATTCAAAAGGAATCTTTTTATACGAAGCTTCTTACTAAACGATAAAAAGGGAATTTTTTTCTTTCCGTACATATGCGGCGACAATTACTTCTCCGCCGCCGTGACCATTATTTGAGTTTCGGCTTCCTCTACAAGCCATAACTTTTTTTTAATGAAAAATAAATACAATGTTTTAACTTTATTTTATTTTGGTATTGAAAATGGTTTTGAAAGTGTTTTTATTATATCAATGTGTTGTATTGATATCTTGTGATTGAAATCTGGAAATGTTATGTTTCCTTTATGCATGTTTTATGTGATACGATTATGTTATGGTTTATGATATGTTTAAACCTATTCATATGAGGAATGCATTGGACTTAATAAGTGATGGGTGGAGCCCGCTACAGCTCCTCGATGCATCGGCTGGTCTCATGAGACAAACTAGTGTCTTGGCACAAGGCCTTGACAAAATCTTACTTGTGGTCTTGGCACGAGGCCTTGGCTACGTGGTTATGATAGTCTGGAATTATGCATTCCATCATTATGAAAGTGGTTATTGATATTGCATGGGATTATTCGGACAGTAGAATATCCATGTGAATAAGTAAATGTCATTATCTCAATTTTATTTTTACCATATTATGATGAAGTTCAAGTTTAAAAAGGCTTTTGTTTTAGTTATACATTGCCTTAAATGTTAATGTTTATTTATGAAAGCTTCCGCAATATCGTTATCCTTACTGAGCATCTGAGCTCACCCCTTTCAATGTTTTAATATTTTCCAGGATGTGAAGATGTATTTTAGGAATGACATGTAGGGATAGTCAGAAGAGGATATGAGTGTGGACTATAGAGACTTTGTTATTGTAGTTTTTCACTTTATGATGTAATGTAACACTTATGAATGTATCTAGTGTTTCCAAGGCTACTAAACTAATCAGTCTTTAGAGACTTGATATTTTGTGATCATGCCAATGTTACGCAATAACGCACAGACTCTGGGTAGCTGGCGTCGGGGCGTTACATAAGACCCCTATTTTCTCATTCTGTCAACGAGATTAATTTTTTAATTAATTTTTTCCAATTTTTTGTTTTGAATTTGTAAAAATGGATTCAATATTTGTAATCCAAATATCCAAATTATCTAAATAGGTACCTTTTGTTTTTTGACATTATAAATAGTAACTTTAGTAATTATTTTAATTGCCACGGTTAAGGGTAATTTGGGTAATTAAAGGTAAAAATAATATTATAATAATATAAAACTACCCTAAAACGTGTTATAATTTATTTGTATGTGTTTATTCCTACCATTATTATACTTGAGTATACTTTAGTACCACATGGAGAAACTTTTATAGATTTAATGCATTTATAATATTATATTCATTGAATAGTCATTTTTGTTACACTTTTGTTTTAAAAAATAAGGTATTTTAATATAAACTTATACAAAATAACAATTAAAATATAAATATTATTTATAAATCTAAAATTATTACCTACAACATGGTTATTTATTTATATTCTTAGGAATTAAATAATTAAATTTTACTTCGACCCAAAGAAGATGCAATAATAGATTTATTAAAGAAAGAATCAAATAAATGATATTAATAATATTAAAAAAAAATTGATATATTCAATGTCATAAAATAATTTTATGGATTAATATGACATGTTATTATTTATTTAATGTAGTTTTTTAGATGTAATCAAGCTTTTATGTTTTTTTTAAAAAGTCATGTAATGAATAGTGTCAAAATTGACATAATTCATAACTTAAAATATAAAATATCTAATAAAATTTATAAAAATATATTATTCAACAAAAAATGTTATATAAGTCCAATAATTCCATTAATGACTTATTAAGTTGTCTTTTTTTGGGGTTTTGTAGTTATTTTAACCATCAATGTGTAAATTACTTGATAAAATGGTAAGAGATAAAAGGGGTTAGAACAAAAAGATAAGGATTAAGAAATATTCAAAACATTTTTAATTTTAAATGTATTATTATTATTCAATCCAAAATTTCCATATATCATAAATAAATCATTTTGGTACCATTTTCTATTAAAATTGAATTTATATTAATTTAATACTATTTTTAATTCCAAGGGTGATCCTCCCCTCTCCTATAAAAAGGCACACAGTCCTCTCTATTACTCACAAATAAAAAACTTTTTTTTCATAGAATCAGTACCCAAAACCCTTAGTATAATCCACCCACATTCATGAGGCATCATTTTAGGCATAAAAACCTTTATGAATGTTAATGTGTTTTTCAAAGGTGGTCAACTGAAGAAGAGGTGTCGTTTTCTTTAAGTATTTCAATATTATTTATTCTTCCACATCCTTCAAATATTCTACATTTATGGTGAAATAATAAATCCAGTATGATAAATATAGTTACATGATGTTATATTAATATCATCACCTAAATCCATCTCCACTTTCATTTAATGGGAATGTAATTAATCATTTGTGAGTACGTGTGAACTATCACCTCCACAAACCGATCTAGTTCATTTTCCACAACTGTATTTCATGAATATTTTTAATAATGGAATTATTGTCTATATGTGATATTAATGAAATATTAATAATTATAATATAATAATATATAATTTATATTCTTACATTCCATGCACATAATATGATAATATCATTCATGTGTGCGTGTGTACTATCACCTCTATGAAGCGATGTGATTCGTTTTTATTCACTACATCACTTGTATGATATATATATATATAAGTAAATTTAAATGATAAATATTATATTAATTATTTTTTTATAATTTTTTAAAGATTGAATAGTACTTAACTTCTTTTGATAATGGTTAATGAAAAATTAAGACGTTACTCATGCACACATACGGCCTATCACCACCATGATTATAACATTGTTCATTTTCCATAACCATAATTAATGGTTTGATTTAAATGTATAATAGATGTATAAAAGTTATCATTATGTCATTAATATTATTATTGTTATGAAGGACTTATGACCACATGGACTATTGACATCGTACCAAGTTCATTTTCCCCTCATGTACCAAATAACGACAAAACATCTGATATGAACTTAAACAAGTTTGTAATTATTATAACATGGTATTATGTGATATGAAAGGAAAAATAAACATTAAAAAGGTTCTATAGAATTTATAAATTAACTAAATTTTATTATTTAGGATTATTAATATTATACATGATGATTCCGGCTCAATGTATAAGAGTTCGTCATAATCTCCTTTCAGTAAGGAATTTCTTGATAATATGCACCATTATTCTTTTATAAGGTGTATGTATAACTTTTATGAGATTTAATATCCATATTATTAACTATAATAATTTTACTTAATGTTTTTCTAATTTTATTAATTCATGGAGATTAATATTTAAATTTTAAATGGGGTATGGGACACCTTGAACATTTAAAGGTTTAATTATCAAATCTCATTTTCATGATATTAATTTAAATATTTATTTATATGGATTTAAAAGGATTATAGAGAAAAATTTATGTATATATTGAATTTAATCCAAAGTTTTCAAAAGTAATATTTTTATAATAATCGTTTTACTTTCATTACAAAATGACAAAAGGAATTTTTTTACATATACGGTCACAATGACTTCTCTGCCACCGTAACTATTATTTGATATTTGGTTTCCACTATAAGACTTAATGTATTTTAAAAAGAAAATAATACCTTATTCCCTTTTTTCATATCATGGTATTAAAAATTGGTTCTGAAATGAAAATTTTATTTTTATACAAAAATGTTTTTCATATGGGATTAGAAGAGTTTTTCAAAATGGTTTTGTGATGAACGTGTTTTGGTCATCAAATAGTACTTGAGAATTATATGAAATGGATGAGTTATATATATCTTATAGGAAGGGTAATCCTAATTATATCTCATGGGTTTTCTCTACATATCTTATATAAAGGTTTTAGCCACATTATAGCTCACGGGTTAGCCCATTATAGCGTATGTGAAGGGATGATCCCCATTATAGCTCACGGGTGATCCAAATATTTATTATAGAAAGGGTGGAGCCGTTATAGTTATACAATTTGGAAGTTGACCATATGGTTATTCTAATTGAAATATGATTGAAAAGTTTTATTGTATATTATTCTCTAAGTCTCCTAAAGTATTTTCAATTACTTACTATTGGTTTTAGTGTTTTTATTTGGGAAAAATTTATGAGTCTTATTCATATAAATTTTTTTGTTTCATCTGCTAAATAAAAATTAAATGGGTCACCATGCTTAGACTAGACTAATGGTTTTCCTTATTTTTATTCATCTTACTAATATTTTTGTTCTCATGCCATGTTTTTCAATGTTTTTACAGGATTTAAGGGAGAATAGAGTCGAGGATGGAATCATTGAAAACATAGGATGATTAAACATGAAACTAAACTATGGTTATTTTTAAAAGTTTTTATGTTTTGTAAGAAATGGATATTGTTGGAAGTTTCCACTATTAATTTATATGGTTTTTTTACATAATAGATATGACTTAATTCTCTAAATATCTAAACCTGAATAGATCCTAAATTTAAATTCTTTACTTAACTCAAAATTATATAATGTTTAAGGTCGGGGTTGTATAGTTGGTATCAGAGGATGTATTAGACAAATTTATATATTAGGATGTTTTTTAATGAGTTATGTATATCATCTTGAGTTTTTAATTTTAAGTATTATTATAAATTTAATGTCTTACAGTCCCTTTTCAGGTTATATGTTATGAACTTTTAAGGTGACTAACGGTACTTTTAGAGACATTCGCATTTGTGGTAATTATGGGTTATTATATTAAGGGATGAAAACTGAAATGCATGATTTAATCCTTGAGTTGAAAATATGTTATAGTTATTTTTTAAGATTTTATCTCATTTTTGGTATGTTATAAAAATTATATAATTTTAGAAAAATGGAAACTCGCATGAAGGGTGACAACCTGTTGCATCGGACAAGGATGTAGGAATCAAACCCACAACCAAAGTACGCCAAGGATTTATTGCCTACTATTATCCTACATGAAGTCCTTGGTTTGTATGAATTTATATTTTTATTTAAACAAGTTGATGAAATAATAATAAGTTAATTTTGGGATGTTATGTTTCATAAAATGGATATCCTTGGTATTAGAAGATGATTTGTGAATTAAGTGATAAATGATATTTTGAATGATGTTCAATAATTTGGGAACTTTATATGATTATGGTAAATATAATACTATGATATTTTAATTTGGGAGTAGTGGTTGAATTATATTTTTTAAGAATCGTTGATTTTATTTGTGGATTTTTGGGGAATTAGGTTATTTATGGAAATGATTAACCTATCTTGGAGAATATGAGATTAGGTTAGTTACTTTTTTGTATTAGACATTAAAAGTGACTTATGTTATTTTGATACAAATGTTAAAATTTATCCTATAAGACTAATCCTTCCAAATTTTGGGTCTCAAGCTTAGTTTGGATTATTTTGAGTAATTTTAAGGATAATTATTTTTTGAATGGAATATTTCGAACATTCTATATTATTGTTGAATTTTGAATATTAAAAGTAGACTTTATTCATATAAGTGATTATTACTTTTTTGGAATTATCTTATATTATCCAAACTATATATATTTATGTTAATGTTTCAAGATAAGAGAAGTGTATAGTTAATATTTTGTGGATTATGTGATTCTATAGAAGTTGATTCATCTTGAATACTCATAGATTGGAGAAAAAGATAGGATTGTGGTGGAAGTTGATTAAAGGATGAAACTATACTTATCATGTAAAAATGATTCATTGCTTTTTTATTAAATGAAGTAAAATAATTCTTCAACTTTTTTAAAATGATTTTAAAACAAAATCATTTGTTGTTTACTTTTCCTACTATGAAGTCAAAGACCATTTAACCAATCACAAACTTTTAGTATTGTGTCTGTTATCTTTTTTCCTACCAATGTTTTCTATCAGTTTCCCTCAAAACATGATGGTTATTTTTTTTATCCTTTTCCATTTTTTATACATGTAATCATAGTATGTGTTATCTCTAGTGACCTTCATACTTTCCTTTCTTTCTGTTAAAGTGGATGTTTTATTAATCCTTTTTCCAATGTTGGATTGTAATAAAAGTATTTTTAAAATTCATACCTTAGTTACTGACCCCAAATTCAATTTTTGAGGACACAATATCCAAATGTTGGGGGAATGTGACATCCCACATTTTTAAATGGGAAATTAATGTTTGATAGCATACATAATATGCTACATCAAGCTTAAATGAACAATTAAATATTAGTATTCAAATAATTCAATTATAAAATATTTTTTATAATGAAGGGAATAAATATTATTAATTTAATTATAAAAATAGGTTTTACAAATGTTTATATAATTAGTCATTGGTTATAAAATTCATTAGAAATTAAAATAAAATCCAATTGAATATAAAGGATGTGTTTTATAGAAAACTATTTATGTGTGATTAATTGTGTTTATAAAATAATCAAACCACCATTATTTTATTATATTAATTATATTTCATTTAACTTTTAAAATTCATATTATGTATTTTATATTCCTAATAAAAGAATAAATCCAATTTTTTGAATAAAATAATTATTTTCCAAAAAAATTATTTTACCGCCTTTTGATGGAGAACCCATTTTAAATTTTGTATTTGTCACATTTATATATTATAGTTGAAAAATTAAACCACTTATTTTTATTTTGGAGTTAAAAATTTAGTTTGGATAAATTTTTGGTATTTTTTGATTAAATTCATATTTTAATGAATAGTGAAACATACTGCATTTTAATTCAAAACTGCCTTATCATCTTATTTATTTATATAGTTAGATTATAATTTTAATTTGATTGAATTTATAATTAAATAATTTTTTTGTTATTTAATATAATTTTTTTCATTGGAATTAATTTAACAAAAAAAATTAATATAAAAACTATGTGTACTTTTGAACATTTTACTTAAAACCTACTATCTTATTTGGTCAACGGGATTAATTTTTTAATTAATTTATTCCAATTATGTGTATTGAATTTGGAAAAATGGATTCCATAATTCTAATCATAATCTTAAAATTATGTAAATAGGTCCTTTTTATATTTGGACATTATGAATAGAAACATTAGTAATTATTTTAATTACCACGGTTAAGGATAAATCGGGTAATTAAAGGTAAAAATAATATTATAATAATATAAAACTACCATAGAACATGTATAAATTTAATTGGATGATTATATTCCAACCATGATCATCCTTGGGTCTATTTTAGGACCACTTGGACGTCTTTAATGACTTTATAATATTATATTCAATGAATAGACATTTTTGTTACACTTTTGTTTTTAAAAAAAAATATATTATTTTAATAAGGAGTTATATAGATGATATATTATACTGTAAATAGTATTTATAAATTTACGGTGATTACCTATATCATGGTAATATATTTATAACTTTTAGGAAATAAATAATTAAATTTAATTGTTACACAAAGATGATGTAGTAATAGATTTAATAAAGAATGAATCAAATAAATTATATTAATAATATTAAAATAAATATAATTTGATATATTTTATGCCATAAATGATTTTTTTATTAATATTACATGTTATGATTTAACTATTGTATTTTATTCGAAGGAGCCAATTTTTTAGGATTTTTTAAAAAAATTCAAGTAATGAATAGTGTCAAAATTAACAGAATTCATAACCTAAAATATAAAATATCTAAAAAAATGATAAAAAATTTATAAAAAATACATGATTTGACCAAAAATTTTATATAATTCTAAAATTTTCATTAATAACTCATTCATTGGTCTTTTTTCATGATTTGGTAGTTAATTTAACCCCTGAATTGTAAATTACTTAATAAAACAGTAAGAGTTAAAAGGGGTTTAAACAAAAAGATAATGATTAAAAATTATTCATAATTTTATGATATTAATTTTATGATTATTATTCTACCCAAAATTATCCTATATTCTAAATAAATAATGTTTGGATCATTTTGAGCAAAATTTTATTTATATTAATTTAATATTTTTAATAATTCCAAGGGTTCTCCTCCCCTCTCTTAAAAAAAGTAACTCATTCCTCTCTATTACTAACACATGAAAAACATTTTTGTTCATCCAAGATCTTCCCAAAACCATTCATATAATCACTCCACAAATTCTTGATGCCTTATTTTAGTTATAAAATCATATTTAGAGGTGTTAAGGTGATCTTCATATGTGATCAATCGAAGAAGAGGTATCATTTTCTTTAAGTATTTATATTTTATTTCTTCTTCCAAATCTTTAAAATATCCTCCAAAAATGATGAAATAATAACTAAATTATTCTAAATATACTTAATTGTTTTTATTTTAATATCATCACTTAAATCCATCTCCACTTTCATTAAATGAGAAAGGAATTAGTTGTCTGTGCGTACATGTGAATTATCACCTCCACAATCTGATCTAATTTTTTTTCCATAAATATATCTCAGGAATAGTTATAATAATGGAATTGATGTTCATATGTGATATTAATTACCTATTAATCATTATTATATAAAAATATATCAATTATGTTCTTACTTTCCATGCACATAAAAATGATAATGTCATTTGTATGTACATGCAAACTATCACCTCCATGAACCGATGTGATTCATTTTTATTCACTGCACCAATTTTATGATATATATATAAATATATAAGTATATTTAAATTATTAATATGATATTAATTATGTTATTATAATTTTAAAAATATAGAACATTACTTACTATATTTCCATAACAATCAATGAAAAATGAAGACGTTAATCATGCGTATGTACAACCTACAGTCTCCATGATTATAAAATTGTTCATTTTTCATATCGATAATTAATGGCTTGATTTAAAAGTATAATGTATGTATAAATTTTATCCTTATTTCATAAATATTATTCTTGAGATGATGGACATATGACCACATGGGATATTGACATCGTACCAAGTTCATTTTCAACTCAAGTATCAAATAATGACAAAACAAATAATTTGAAATTAAATAAATATGTAATTTTTATGACATGGTAATAAGTGATATAAAAGGAATAATAAAAATTATAATTTTTTTCAATAAATTTGAAATTAACCTATGCTTATTATTCAGGATTATAAATATTTTACTTGATGATTCAGACTCAAAATAAGAAATTTCATCTCAGTCTCCTTTCATTGAGGAATTTCTTGATAATATCCAACTTTATTCTTTTATAATATGTATATATAGCCACTATGACATTTCATATCAATATATTTGTATTTAATAATTTAATTTAATGTTTTTTTAATATATTAATTCAGAGAAATTAATATTTAAATTTTCCAAGTTGTATGGGTCACCTGGAATGTTTAATGATTTTATTAAAAAATCTATTATTCATGATATTAATTTATATATTTATTTATATAGATATAAAAGTATTATATAGGATATTTTATGTATATCTTGAATTTAACCCAATGTTTTCAAAAGTAATATTTTTATAAGAACCATTTTACTTTCATTACAAAATAACAAATATAATGTTTTTTACGTATATGATGATAATGAATTCTCTAATACTATAACATTATTTGGTATTTTGATTCTTCTATAAGCCTAAATTTCATTTAAAAATAAAATAAATTTGTATTCCCTTTTTTTGGTATCTTTTTACTGAAAACGGGTTTTTAAATGAAAATGGTATTTGTATATGAACATGTTTTTCAAATGGGATTCTATGTTTTTTTCAAAAGGGTTTTCTGATGAATGTGTTTTATTCATGAAATAGTAATTGAGCTTTATATGAAACAGGTGAGCACGATATATCTGATACATAGGTTTGATCACCATTATAGCTCATGGGTGAGCCTGAAACAGATTATACAAAGGTTTGAACCTCATTATAACTTACGGGTGATCCCATTATAGCTTATATGCAGAGATGAGCCCCAGTATTGGTTATGGGTGAGCCCTATATATATTATAAAAAGGGTGATCCGGATTATAGATATCAAATTTATAATTTGAATATATCATTATTCTAATTTAAATAGGATTGAAATGGTTATATGTATATTATCCTCTAATTCACCAAAAGGATTTTTAATTGCTTGCTATTGGTTTTAGTGTTTTTTTGAGAAACAATTATGAGTTTTATTCTTGTAAAAATGTTTTTTCATCCTCTCAAAGAACATAAATAGGATACCATTATTTAATAAGAATAATGTTTTAATTATTTTTATGTCCATTACTAAGATTTTTGTTCTCATCCCGTGTTATTAAATGTTTTCACATGATTTAAGGGAGAATAGAGTCAAGTATGGAATCAACAAAATTTTATAAGGATTAAACACGAAAATTAACCATGTTTATTTTAAAATTTTATTATGTTATGGAATAAATAGATATTATTGGAAGTGTCTACTTTTTATTTCTATTGTTTTTTTATATAATATTTATGGCCTAATTCTCCAAATCTCTAAACCTGAAAATATCATAATGTAAATTCTTGGCATAAATCAAGATTATGTAATGGTTATGGCTAGGGTATTATATTAATATTTTAAAAAAACCATATTCATATTTATAATATCAAAAATTATCCTTTTATAAAATCATATCACCCATTAGTTAATAACATTTCATTATTACTATTTTTTCGGGTGCTAACTATCTGGTTTTCTCAAATGTATTTTATCATGAATGTTCTAGTTATAGGTTATAGGATATAAATTTTGAATATCCAGAATTTTATTAATGTTGAAAATATCATATTCACTCATTATATACATTTTTATAATCATTATTTGTTTTTTTACATTGAAAATTAATTGCAAAAAAGCAAGGAGATAGAAGGCCATATGTACGCTGGATCGATGATATCATTCCATTCATGAGTAAAATTATAAGGAATATAGTGACAAAATAATATTATATAATAAATATAATGCATTATATATCACATTAATTCATAATATTTATCCTTACTACTTTACATGTAATTAATAAGTGAAAAATCAATCACATCACTTCATGAGGCATTAGCCTTCCATACACATGAGCGACGTTATTGTAATTTAAATCACAAGGAATGTATGAAGGTATATCTGATATTATATTTTAACAAGTATAATAATATCATAAATATCTAATAAATTAGTTTAATATATCATTATACCCATCCTTGAAATGTGGTGATGGGAAATGAGCTACATCTGTTCTCCAGACAATACTCTATCGTACGCACAATCAATGTTTTATTTTCCATTTGATGAAATAGGATATTAATATAGGTTATTCACTTAAAAAATTAATATATAATCATATTTAATATACCTATGATATTATATAATAATGTTTTAATAACAATTTTAGTAGTTTTAAGAAGAAGAAAAATTAAAATTCTCATTTTAGATCGTTTCTTATTCTTCAAACAACATGGTTAGGTTTTCATAAAAAAAACTTACTATGTTATCTTTATGATAAAAAATGGATATAGGATGTTGTTATGGGAGTAAGTAAGTTATCTAGGAAGTTATTTTACGAACCAAATAGAATTTTAACTATGATAATGGGAGGAGAGGACGTTGGTATGGAATTATGGGAATTATGTATGTATCTATTAAACCATTATATTTTTAGTTTAACCCCTTGGTAAATCAGTTATTACCTCAACCTCAAAAATTAATTTTTTTTATTTTACTATTAATAATGGGTAAAAATTTTATTTGATCTTATTAGATAATATAAATTATTAATATTCCAAAAATTAAATAAATTTTTAGTTTAAAATTCAAATCATAGAAGTTGAAGAATCTAATTTAACATTATATCCACCCAGACATGAGAAAAAAGTGGGTTTGCAAAGAAAAAATTCTCATATTTATCGAAGGTTTTAATATGAAAACTGAATATGAAATTAATTAAAATGCACAAAATTAGTTAATTTTTAATATAATTGATCTAATATTAAATAAAAACCAATTAAAAATGTAACTTAACTATGAAAATTATTTAATCAAAAAGGTTATTCTTAATAAAAATCTATATCTTTTCACTATTCATGGAAATAAGTGATATTTATGAAAAAGACAAAGAATTCACCCTAAGATAAATTTGTTATGATGAATTCCAGAATGAAGATTATTTTATCAAATATTTTTTATAATAGTGGTAAATATTAATTTTAAATTATGTGTTTAATGCATGAGTAACCCATCATTTTGAAAAGTATAGTTTTTTAGAAAACATTTATTTTTCTTTTAAATGATTCTTATATTATTTATAATCAAAAGATAACCATGATTTTAATAATTTTATCTTTAATATTCCTACTTAAAAATGTTGATGGCTATGTTATTATGGTATATTATATTATAGTTCATTTTGGATTGGGTTTTTGGGTTACACATGCTATCGAATAGATTAAATTTAAAGAATTATATTTCATCAGTTGTTTATGGTCATTATTGTGTGTTTCAAACTCTATCAAACAAAATATTCTTATTTTAAAATATCAAGGTTTTAAATTCCCTTACGTTTTGTAAATTGAATCCTAAAAATTTAAAAATTACCACGATAATCAAAGGTTTTTCATTTAAGAATAAAATTTTTGAAGACACCACATTATAAATTAATAAAACTTCTTATTGGTAAAATCGAAGTGGAAATATTGATTTCATCTAGAATAACACATAAATTGGTTTCCAATTAGGATAAAATTGGAGTAAATTGATGACATGGACAAAGAAGAAAAGAGTAAATAATTATATAGAGTAATAGAGGTCATTAAGACAATTAAAGTGAATAGAATATAGAAATTTAAGGCCCTCATAACCGTAAATATGTTCTTATTTAAAATACCATTTGATCCATCTAATATGAAATTAATATGATAAAATTATTATGTAAATATTATTTTCCAAAATTTGTGGAATTATTTTACTATCTAAGAATATAAGGTAACATAATTACTTGATATCATTTTATTTCATGGGAAACTTTTCATCTATTGGTTATACATCAATAAATTTTCAATTAATCACTTACTCCATGAAATGAATTTGAAAAAATGAATTTATTTCCTAAATCATTGTAATTAACTTTTAATAGATTGTAATATCTATAAATGAGTTAAAATTATTTCTTTCAAAATATAACTATTTTCCAAAAGTGATATGGTCAAAAAAATATCAAATATATTATATTAATATCTAATTCTCAATTATAACGCCGTTGGTTTGTCATTAATATTTATTCATAAAAATGTTTATGTAAAGATATTTACATGTTTAATAGAACACCTCATAAGCCAGTTGTGGATTATAAACTCTTATCGTTATTCAGTTGTGGGTTCAGGCCCATCGTCATTACCAGATGTGACAGGTTTTGACCAAACATGCAAGTTATCCATTATCTAAAACCATATTAATATAACACGTATAATATTTCCAAATTCTAATAACCAATAATTACTTCAAAATCAAGTATAATATAGAACCTAAAGGTTACCATTATCGTTAAACTTACTCCCACAAAAATAAAGGACATTCTTCCAGGTATAAATTTTTATTACTAAAAAATTCACTAATCCAGTGGGATTTATTTCCATAAACGTCACCCAATATACCTTATTCATGGTAGACTCTAATCACATAAAATCTAAAATTTGTGGATTAGTACTTTGAACTTATAAAAAATATTATACTCATAAACCCATGAAAGAAACTATAAGTCTTATATTAGTGAAGACATATATGTATAAAAAAATTAACAACATACTTATATGTTTCAGGAAAATACCATTGGCAATAATACATCTATAATATAATTCTAGAAAACCAATAAATAAATAATTCACCCATTTTATTTCAACATTGGTCATTCCTTATTCTAATGGTTAACCTTTTGATGATTATATTGACTCTGATAATTTATATGTTTCCCATATTTGTTTCAATGAACAATAAATTTATTATTTATATGAGATTCATTTATATCATTCTTTTTCATTATTTTTTTTCTAATTCAATATTTATGTTCTTATTTTCCAAGAAAAATCCATTTTTTCATTCCTTTAAGGAACTTTCCTCATTGTCTCCTTCAATATTTATTATGTGATGGAAATTGATCATTCTTTATTCTATGATCTCTACTACTCCATCCATTTGAGAAATTCATATTTCTATTCTTTGTTGAGTTTGGGAGTCAGTTAAGGTGTATGTTGTTAATTATATTTTAGGATAACCGATTAAGAACAACCATGATAACTTTCTCACCTATAATCAATATATTTGGATTCTCATATTCACCACATTTCCTGTCATATTCAATGTCTACATGATTTATTTGGGTTCCATCCATTAAATAAAACTAAAATATAATAGTGTGATAAAAAATAATAGTAGTGGGAAAACCATATAATAATTTATAAGATGTCTGAATCATGACACCTTATTTTAAATATAAGACACATTCGTTTTCTCCTAGCTCATTCATTTTCATTATCTATTGAAATACATGTTAATGTTTTGTAAATAATATTTGTATTATCTAAAGCATATCCCTCAGGAGACTCCAACTTGGTGCATAGTAAGGGTCATTTTCATTTACCAGGTGATGATTGGGAAGGCCCAATTTTCCCTTTTGGGGGTTATCACCCTAAGTTATAATTTTTATAGAATCATATCCACTTATATAATCTAGACATGGATTTATTTATACGAAAAAATGCATAATCTCACCATTGATAAAACATGAGTATGTTCTTCTGTACTTATCCTCAAATTCTATCATTGGGTTATATTCTTAATATATATTTTCCTAATCATAGTTCCTAAGGATTATATAAAAATTTCTTTGATACCAACATTAATCACCCCAACTCTAGTAGCCTAAAGTCGGTGACTACTTTATTACATTGGCATAATATACAAGGAATCAGATCCTAAAAAACAAAATTGGTTATTATTCATGGTAAAATAGATACATAAATGATTCCCATATTATATTTAAATACATACATTACAACATAATTACTTTTTTATAATATCATTATTCTCTCTATTATATCCTTTCATATCATTCATATTACACTTTCAAGATTCATGGGAAAGGAAAAAATAATAGTGAGCATGAATTCATAGAATTATTTAGGTAAATTGTGTGATATCATGATACAATGACTAATAATCATCATCGAATAATAAATATAGAAATGTGAATATATAAAAACACATTCTATTTAAACATTGTCTTAACTATCATGATTAGATAAGGAATAATGAATATTTAAAGTTAAATTAATTAACACACATTCTATATAAATAATTTGACAATAATGAATAGATATTGAATAATCAATATGGAAAGGTAAATAACTGAAATCACATACCATTTAATAAAAAACTGAAAATGATATTCTTCTAAAGATAATATAATTATGTAAATATAATGTTTAATAATAAATTTTTTATTAATAAAGAAAATTATTAATTATTAGAATTCATGGTATTTGGAATCATGATACCTCTACCATAAAGACCTTTCACAAGATGGTTTTAAACTATAGGTAGAAACCAGTTTAATGCTAGCTTACTGATTTCCCTCATGATACTATTTATTCATTGGGGGATATATAATTTTAGAACCCATTATTCACTATATTCCCAAATAATTATTTATATATATAATAACATATTTAATTCATGAATAATTTTCATTATTATAAAATATATGTATTGAGTAAAGAGTATTGATTTGTTAATATTTACTCGAATAAACAAATAACATTCAATATAGATAACCATATATAGAAATTATATATTGTTTAAGAAATAAACACATCTATGATATTGATATTTAGGAGAAATTTAATGTCCAATTATCCTAGGAAAGTTAATATTTCAAGGGAAATATAATTAATATAAAATGAATCCAGATAGTGAATATGAAAACAACCCTTAGAAAAAATGATCATAAAAAATAAATATAAAGAATAAGTATGGTATAAATATATCATAATCCTAATACAGTCTATGTAAAATAATTTTTTTCATTCATGAATAAAAATACCATAAAATTTTCACTAAAAAAAATCTTGAGGAAAATATCAATTTTATATTGAAAATAACCTTATAAAACTAATGTTTAAAAAATGTTAAAAAATTTTATTTTAAAATATTTTTTTAATATTATAAATTAATCATTAAAACATTTAGTGTTCATGATGGCACAAAATACTATTCATTCACATGTTAAAAAAGATTACTTTCACATTTTTGGTAAAAAAACAAATGGTCATTGTTTTGAGTAAGACCTGAGGATTTCTTTGAAAAAAATTTGTAAAAATTAATAATGGGTAAAAAGGTCTTAAATATATAAATTTTAAAAGGTTTAAAAAATTATAAAGCGGTTTTAGAAAACCTTTATTTAGAAGAAAATTTATTTTTGAACGAAAATGAAATGAATTCATATTTTGTGTAAAAAATATCAATAATTTTATGTTACATTGCATGGAAAAAAATTATTGTTATATAAAATAGTCATTAATTACCAAAGGAGAATAATATTAAATGGGATTATTATGTAATATTAAAATAATTTACTTCAAGGTAAAATCATGCATAAACATTCCTGAATAAAATTATTTTGTGAAATAAAAACTCACAAAGATCATAATGTTAAAATGAGAATTAATCTGTGAATAAATATTGTGTATCAAATGTAAATACACATAAAACATGTGTAAATAAAATATAATTTTATAAAAAAAATTACAGACATAATTATCTAATATCAAATACAATTAAGAATTAATATTTATCAAGGAATGGAAATTGAGTTATGAGATTCATTACCACATGGTAACATTTATGAAAAATCACCTTGAATAAAATAATTAAAATTCGAACATAAAATATCATGATTTATTAATTAATAATTATATTACATGTAAAATAGGTAGTATATACACTATATGAATGAAATTAGGTGCATAACATTTTAGTATGCCTCAATGAAGGGAAATTTAGACGAAGTCCCTTACATCATACTTCCTTTTGGTTGAACATGCTATAATATCATGTATAATGTTTGTAGGAATGTTATTAATTTATACCATAACCATATTCATATTTATAATGTCATATGTGATCCTTTAATAACATCTTATCACTACTTCCATAATAATCATTCACTATTACTATTGTTTCGGGTCTTAATTTCCTTTTTATCTCATGTGTGTGTTTTATGAATGTTCTAGTTATTGGGTATTATATGTATATAAATTGCCTAAAAATTGTAATAATGTTATAAAAATAATATTTACATGTTATATACATTTTTATAATCATTATTGAAGGTCGGGAATAGATAATTAATCACATCACTACATAGAGATGGTAGGTCGTACATACACACAAGTGACGATGTCATTCCATTAATGATTGAATAGATACGAAATTGGGTGATATATTAAAAATAATGAATCAATATAATTTCATTTTTATAAAAAATACTCTTTACTTTTTTATTTATTTCTTTCTATGTATTGAGAAAATGAAAAATAAATTGCATTTCTTTGGGAGGTGGTAGTTCACCATAAACATGATCGATGTTATCATAATTTAAACAGCATGGAATAAAATAAGGTATTTGTGATGTTATAATTATATAAGTCATATAATATCATAAATATAATATAAATAAGATAAATAAATCATTATTTGAATGATGTGGAAAAAGGAAAAAAAGAAAAATGGTCATTTTTTAATGTTATCTTTTCTTCAGAAAACTTCATTCGGTTTACTACAGAATCCTTAATTGGCTACATTTTTTATAAAAAAAATAGCTCTAGGATTTTGGGATGGAAGTAAGGATGTTATTCATTCAAGGAATTTCTAAACTAATTTTTTTTAATGTGTCAAAAGGTAGGAGAGGGGTGGCCTTTTATAAGTGGGGGAGAAAACACACAAGGAATTTTTGAAATGATTGAATTCCACCCACAGTTTCATCTTGTAAAAATAAAAATAAATTGGTCATTATACATTATTAAATGTTTTAAAGTTTAAATACTTCCATAAAATGGTTTTTTCATATGATGGTAGGTCATTTTAACCCTTAATATTTTAGTTTAATCCCCCGGTAAATTAGTTTTTCCATTAACCAATGTAATTATTTTTTACTTATTTTACTATTCATAATGGTAAAAAAGTATTATTAACTTATTAGGTAATATAAATTATGTTTATTCAAAATATGGAACCATTTTTTAAAATTAAATTCATAGAAGTGGTCAAATCCAATTTAAAAATATACATGCAGATGTGACGAAAATGTGGGTTTCCAAAGAGAAAAAACGCATAAGAATAAAATATTTCAATATTGAAATTCAGTATGAAATCTATTATAATGATATATACTAGTTAAATTTTAATATAATTTAACTAATTTTACTTTAATACCAATTTAATATATAAATTAATATTTTAAATTATTTAATAAAAAAGGTATTTTACAATAAAGATTAGAAATTTACCAATATTTATAAATATTGAAATATTTTTGAGAAATCCGAAAAATTTCACCCAAAGATAATTTGGATCTGATTATTTCAGAAATTAATTATATTTTATCAAATATATTTTATAAAACATTTAATTTTTTAAAAATTATGTGTGGAAAGCATGGCTACCCTATTTTTTAGAAAAATATTGTTTTTCAGAAAATAGTTCTTTTTATTTTAATGATGCTTATTTTATTTATAAATAATGAAGAGGCATAATTTCCATAATTTAGATAGTAATATTAATATCCTCTAATTTAATGGATAGTTTATCAAGGTATACTATATAACATTTTATTTTGTCTTGGGGTAGCATGTTCCACAAGCTATCAAATATATTAAATGTAATGAAATATATTTCTTGGGTTATTTATGTTAAATTTTTTGTGTCACATATAATATTGAATATAATATTATTCCTTTAAAATATAAAGGTGTTATAGGAGGGTCATTATATGGTAAAATACTTACATATATATGATGGTGGTAACAAAAATCAAAATATCCATTCTGGTATGAAATTCAAATTTTTAAATTTTCTATTATATCACATCTCATTAAGAGGGAGGTGAGGGTTCAAAAAATGGACTCTTATCCTTGTTTTTGGGTTGAAAAATATTGTAAATTGGTGATCGTTGAGAAAATAAATAAGGTTTTCCATCTAATTTTAGAGGGTACTTTCTTACCATTGTTTATTCCTTTCTCTCTTCCTAACTACTTCTTCATTCATGAAAATTTACTATCTTCATAATATTGAATTGATTATACGAATAATTATTATCTTAAATTAAATATGATGTTGAGATGATGTAGTTAACAATAAAATTATTCTTGAATTTTTTAAACATGATTTCAATTCTTTTCGAGTTAGAAGTATTTTTATATGTATCATTTCTCTTATATTTAACCAATATACATATAGTTTCAGGTAATAATAAAAATTTTATCATTGAAGAATAAATTTAGTTTTTTTTAATAAATAGATATATAGAGGAATTCACAAGAGAAATTAAAATCAACTCTCTAAATATTAACTATTCTATTAAAATTTAAAATTCTATCATGAGAAATAACATTTCTACCACTCTATGTACCTATGGTTGATGATTAGTAAATTTATTTTAACCCCAAGGGTTAGATAGATTAATTGATAGGTGAAATAAAGTCCTCATTATGTTTTTTATGAATAAATTATTCATAACACAAAATTATGTTTAGTGGAATATTATTCAACGTAAATAATTAAAATAAGATTTTTATTACATCAGACGTGGCGAGGCTATTTCAATTGAATTTCCTCAAAATCATTATTTTTTCATGATGAAAATTTGTAATATTAGGAAATATTAAATATTATATAAAAATCATGATACCTATAATAATGTTATATTGTTCATTTATCTTCATGGTGTTTCCATTCCAGGGGTTAACTATTTTAAATCATATTTTTTATTTCTTCTCTTTATTTTTCTTAATTTTTCTATCACCATCCTATCATACAACGTTTGGGTTGTCACACCATCTAAATATTCTATATATTCATTATATTTTAACTCCATTTCACAACTAACTGATTTTTTACTTATGAATTCCCATTTACTTTACAATTACTAAATGATATAAACAATAAACATTTTCCAACCTTCACTTTGTGTATGACCCTTCATCACATTACTATCCATAAATTTATTATAACTAAAACATTTTTGTTCATGAATAAATTCTGAGAATAATCCACTGATATAATATTGATGTAATACTATAATAATGATGCATGAAAGAAATGAAAATTAGTAATATTTAGTATAAGGGTAATATAACCATTAGAATTGTAACCTGGGTATTAGAATAGTAACTCGATAATTCGAATAAAAACATGACCATTATAATAATGAAAAAAAATCATAGTAAAATTACTTGTAAAAAAATTTACCATGAATAAAATTTTTAATTATATATAATAATTTCATAAAATAAATATTGACATTGGGTAACTAAAATAAAGTGTAATTGTATATTTTTAATAATGTGTGTTTGGAATTATTTGGTAAAAACAATTGCTAATTTATTGTAATAGTTAAATCTTATAAATATTTAAATTATAAATTTTTTTGATAAAATAAATATAATTATTGGTATCAATACATTGAAATTAACTGATAGTGATTTTTTTTGTATTTTTCAAAACAAATTAATTTTAGAGTTAACAGTAAAAATACACACTTTCAAATACAAAATATTTTATGACAAAAGTTTAGGCAGTATTGTTACAAGGACATATATAATAGATTTTTTAATCCAAAATGTGTTTTATATGTTAAATAATGTATCTATAAACAATAAATTTTATATTCAAAACCCAAATAGTAATTTCCAAATTTTAAATACATATTTCATTCCATTATAAGACTATTTTGGAACCTTTTCTTTCTTTATTTAATAAAAATTATTAAGTAATTAAATTTTAATTTTATAAAGGTTTAAAAATTATGGAAATATATATTATTAATCATGTATTATTTATAATCCCATTTAAAGACATTATTATAATTTTGTATCTGTAAATATCATTATAAGCATTATTTTATCATAAAATGTCACTCATCTCCAAGTATAAATACAGCATCTCAACCAAATAAAAACCACTTCTTATAGATTTACTATACCCTAATCTATTCCCATATCATACTTTCTAAGTATCCAAAGAGTCTTTTAGAAATTATTTTATTATATCACTCAAATCCTTCAAGGTGATAAGCCCATAGGAAAGGGGTGTTCCTCAATGAAGATAAAAATGTTATTTATTTTCATTTTACATTTCATCTTTCTTTCAGTAATTACCATTTATATTTATACGTCACTCCCCATTAAAAAATTATTAAATATATAAATACTAAATACTAATATTATTATAATATTGCATTATTTATATAAACCAATTTGAAAATATGTATACACATTATCACTCTCCATCTTTAACACATCATTACATGGTTTTTTATACAATAAATAATGATGTTTAGTTTTTTTATCACCATCTTTATAACTATTTTTTTTACAATATATAGAACATGTGTGTTTCTGTGTTTATGATTCTTGAGATAATTGAAATAAATTATAAATAAAAATGATTAATACCATAATATTAAATAAAATGGAATATTATATACTAAATATATTTAACCTCTGAATGTATCCTATTATATATTATATTTATATATGGGAAATTAGTTTTTTTTTCATATTCACTATTTCATTGACTCCAACACATATGATACCAAATCCTTATGGAAATCTATATCAATCTTTTTATGTGGGAATATTTTTATTTATTTAATATTCATTCAAAACCATTATATGTCAATTCAACCTAAATTATTAGATTCATTTCATTATTATCTATTTATAATGATTTGGAAACTAATTTTATGTAATATAAAACCATTATTCTCAATTCATACCATATAATGTCCATAAGGGGGTTCTCATCTAGAATTTCTCTAATTTAGGATTCATCTATATCAACTTCATCATTCGTATTTTATAAAATAAATATTCTATAATGAATGATTTTATATTAATTTTTCTTACACTAGGATATTATTTCATTATTGTAATCCATTTTATTTACTATGTTGATTATATTCAAATTCTATATATTCTCTTTGAGAACCATTATTTTTCTATATCTTCTTTTAAAAATAATTAATGTAATTTCTATTTCAATACTAATTTTTTCTCTATATTCATTTATATATATTTAAATGTAATTATATTATTTTCACCATGATTTGTTATTAAACTAACTATTACAAATCTTTTGATAGTATCCATTAATATTTCTCTCCTTAATTTCCTCTCACTTTATTTTTTACCTTATTTTTTTATTTATGGTTAATGTATTACTTATTTTATAACAATTGAATAATAATGGTCCTCTTTAATTTATTTCTTGGGAATTTACCTATGTTTATATTTTTACTCTAGGATTTATGTTATGAAATAAGGCCTGATATTTCAATATAATCTACATTATTTCATCAAAGTTTATCCATGTTATGCTTATAGATTCACGTGTACCTAATATAATATTTTAATTTCAATATAAAGAACATTATTTTAAAAATAATATTATGTGACATATAGTATTAAAATTATATAGAACTCCAATGAATTATGTATAACTTATATCAAAAGATATGTTATGTATTGATCATAGATAGAGATCACATCGCACTATGTTATAGTACATGTGTAGTGTTGAGGCTAAAATTTTCATGATCACCTAACTTGTTATTTTGGATTTTTGTAGATGTTAATATTGATTTAGAGGTAAAATAAGGAAGATAAGTATGGTTTTTTCTAAAATTTTAGTTAGCATATAAATTATACTATAACACCTTAAATTTTATAATTAGTTTTTTTCAGATGGTTTATGTTTTAAAGGGTTTTATTCAGGATACAATTACTTTATCATTATTAAATGTTTTTCTATTGCATTATAGAGTTAGAATACACTATAACCATAGGACTTGATATACTTTAGTTAATTCGAGAATTGTTAGTTGATTATGTTATATCATTATGTTTTTCATTATTCTATGCTTTTATTTTATGGATATCATATTTTAGGTGGATAATTTATGTTTATGCTATGAAATTTAGGTTTATAATCATTATGGTTAAATGTATACCCTTGAACCGTATTATTCATCTGTCTTATTTAACATAAATGGTTATAGAATTATTCTTATGTTGGAGAGATAAGAAAATTTATATAGTGAATCCTAGAATTATAGTTGACCAAATATCATTATATCTTGCTAATAAGTATCACATTTTTATTTTTTGTTTTCTAATTTGATTTTAAATTTAATTAACCTCTCATATTTCATTAATTTTTCTTATTTATCCTAGACTTTACATCATAAATCTACTTAAATGAGCTTCCCTATATCCTTAGGTTTCTATGAGTGTATCTCTTGATTTTATATCAAAATCATATCTTCTAAAGATTAGATTTATACAATTTTTTTTATAAAGATGTGTGTAATAATATATTTAGATAACATTGGCCACATATTCATACATTCATTTGAGGTATTAGATTTCTATAATCTTTCTATATCACTTAAAATTAAAATGTTGGGTTTATTTGATATTTCATAATAATATTTTTCCCTTATACCCAAAATTACTTGGATTTTTTATTATTCATTGAATAATTTATATTGTTATATTATATTTTTATTTGAAATAATTTTCTTCATTGATGGGTGAGTTTTTTAATGGGGTTGACTTCTATGATTTTTGGAAATAAATATAGAATTATTAAGGGGGTTCATACCTTTTTATAAGGATTTATTTTTTGATATTTAATTTTTTTTTATATTTTTATGGATATGTTTTCCAAAGGTTGTGGTATTATTATATTATTTTGAGGAGTGGAAACAAGTGGTTGGTTGTGGTGGTCATTTTCATTACAATGTTATTATAATGGAATTGTATTGGGTTTATATTGATGGTCACCTTTGTGCAATTGGCTATTGTTTAACTCTACTATTTTTGAAGGTTTTTATCATTTATATGTTGATTTTAGTAGTATAAGGTTGATAAAAAAAGGTGGAGTGTTGAGAGATTTTTTATAAGAGGAAGAATTTTGCTTGATATGTGATTTGAATTAATGTTGTGGGATATGAATTGGCCATCTATTTCATAATTGTTATATAGTATTTTGGTTTAAGAGTTCACAAGTTTGTTGGAATAAGATTATGAATTGTTCAATAAGGTATATTGTCTCATGAAGAGTCATGGATGTTGGAGGGAATTGGTTAGAAGTAATAATTTGATGTGTTTTAGGGATTTTTGTTCCTTGTTGTATTTTTAAATGAAACATTAAACATCATGGGTAGGTTTTATATGTGATTATTTAAATTTATGAAGAGACCCATTGAATGGTTGAATAATTAATGTTGTATTTGTTTTCCATGTATCAAATTTTAAATGTATAATGAAGACTTAATGAAGTATATGGTGATTATTGGAGAGTTTTTTGGATTACTTAGTTGCAATTAGATGTCATTATTGATAAATATTCCATGTACTTTTGTATGATGATTACGGTTCATCCATGTCTAAATGAACTAGAAAATATTTTGGCTACTATATTGAACTATTCTTGTTTGGAACATTCATTAAAATGTTTCATTGGATGTTATACTAGAAAATAAAACCATATTTATTTATACATTTTTAGAATTTTTCTTTATGATTGGAATATGAGTTTATAGTGTTTTAAAGATAACATTGTTTATAACATGAAAAAGTGATGTGTGGGAAGTTATTTGATGAAGGGATTTTGATTTTTTGAAAAAGAAATAATTTTTTATATATGATCCTAACTGAATAATTATTGAAGTAAATTAATATTATTTTTATGAAGGCATTTTATATTGTGGGATTAGTTTAAGAGGATTTTACATAAAAATTTATTTCTCTATGTGTGGTTGGGGAGTTTATAAAAATTATCAAGGAAAGACTAACCAAAATAAGAAATGATAACACTTTTAATGAATATCATCCTAGATAAATGGATAGTTTGGGATATCGACATAGAGATAGAAGGTGAGATCCAGGACTGTGAAATCGTAGGAAGGTGCATACGAGTGAACGTGCATGCGTGAGTTTTAGTAGGATAGTGTAGGATGGTGTGGCCCACGAATCTAGGGGTGTGAGTATGTATGGGAGTCAATACTAGTTTCATTGAAATGTGGTGTTTTATGTTGGATCACATATTGGGTGGAGACCATCATCAGTGAAAATTGATGTGGGATCGATGTTATTCCAGACATTATTCATGCATTAAAAAGTTACATGAATAACAATTATCACTCAATGTAATAAATCATCAAGGTCTGATCAATTACAATATCATCAAAACCATCATGTGGGGTTTTCCATGTCATATATAAAATATGATTTCTAGAACCATTTAAGGTCAACTAAATCTTAATGGAACATTTAAAATCAGTTATGTAAATAATTATGAGACCCATGAACTATAGTATGTGTGGTTTTTATCTAAGAGGATAAGAATATATGAACATGCACATATTTCATATGATTTATGGTTCAGTGACATTAATTTATTTATTTATACAAAGCTACTATAAAGAGATACAATGTGAAGTGGATGTGTATGTTGAAAGACTAAGAAATTATTTAAAAATTATAATTTCTCATACCAATTAAATCAGATTACAAAGATCAAATGAGAATGATATTGTGCTTCACTAATGTATCCTCCCTAGGAAGAATTTTTGATAATATGGATTTATTTTGTGAAAAAAATGTGTTATATGAAAGAGGTTATTGTTTTTAATTCATGTGATATGTAAAAAAATCATCCACAAGAACATTTGTATGTGGTGAGGGATTTTTTTGAATTCTGTAACAAAGTTTATATGGTTTTTGAAACAGAGGTGATATAACTTTATGAGTATCAGGAGATGGTTAGTTAAAAATAATTATCAGTATTATCACATACTAATCACATGTATTGTTTCATATAAATACCAGTTTAACTATCAGTTAATGTGTTATTAAATATAGATAAGATATTAGCGAGAGAGGAAGTCAGTTTTCTCCATCCAAATATCGTATAGTGGAATTTATTGTAATGAACCATTTTCTCTAATATGAAGCAATATCATATTTTCAAGGGGTGTTATATGAATTATGGTATTTTTTTATTTTTCTTTTTGAAGTTATATAACAATTAAATTTTCTTATAATTACATGAATATAGTTCCACATATTATTTTTAATTTGAAAAAGAATTAAAAACATTAATTTTTTTTTAAATCATAAGTACATGAAACACGTTGTAATTGAAGAAAAAATATGTTTTGATACAATTGTGATATGTGAATATCATCTAATTTACATGGGAATAATTTACCATATTATATGTGAATTGTACATTTTATAAGTAAAAAAAGTTTCATAAAACAGACAATTGGTATGTCAATAGAATAATTATGGTATCATGAAGAATATGAGTTGTGAAAACTAAAGAATATTGTGTAAAACATTACACTATTGTATCAAGGGGAGAAAATATATTCAATCCATAAGATATTTTTAGAAGAATAATTTTATGTTAGAGTATTCAGTAATCAAAGAAGATACAGATCATCCAGAATCTGTTGTGTTGTTTGAGACTGTTATACCTAAATTAGATGCTATTAATGTTTTTGAAAACTATACATGAGATAGATCTATTAATATGGTCTATTTATTGAGTGAGATCAATCAAAATGAGTTGTTTATTAAACCTATTTCTAATTAAGATCTTTCTATCATTGGATCAAAGTTGATGAAGGACCATGTGATTGGGGTATCAAACCAGTCACTGAAGAGGAGATTGAAGTTGGGGTTTATAAAAAATTACTAACAAATTTTAATTTTAGTTTATAAACAAATACTATTTTAGAAAAATTTGATTATAGTGTAAAATCCTTGTTGGGGTGTCTAATCAACATGTCAAGCTATGGGATTTTATGTCAAACATGGTAAATATCATGCGTTATATTATATCATAATTTTTTGGAATACGAGGTGATGATATGAGAAATCATTGATAGGGGATAAAACATTAAAATGTTAAAGAGGTTAATGTAACAAATAAAATAATTTGTAAAATTAAAACACTGACTCACCCCCTCGCCCCCACCCTCAGTTGTTAATGTATAATAGACCTCCATAAGTAGTATTAAAGGATATGTACCCTCTAAGGATCCATAAAGTATTATATGACATACATAATCATAAATTAGTCAGTAAATTTTTTTACCACATTGTATAGGAAAATTTAAAATAGTTTGAGTAATATAATACTACCAAACCTCATATCACAATGTATATAAGTGGGAGACGGTGAAATATTTGGGTTTCCACCCATTTTTTAAAATTATTCTATCACTCATGGTGATAATAAAACTATGGATTTAGGTGGAAAGGATCAAAAATAAATTTTTATGAGTCTATCAGAGAAGGTATAAAAAATACAATGGATCTTCAAACTACTAAGGATATATGGAAAAAATTGAGAATCTCTTATAAAGGTAATATTAAAATCAATGAATCAAAGATATATATATATATATGATATAATTTTAAGACATGAAATTGGATGATGATGATATTATTTATGACTACCTTATAATTTTCAATGTTCATGTGAGCCTCATCTAGTGTTTTAGTGAGAAGCTAGAAGATTCTATCTTTATTAAAAAAATTGAGAACATATCTTGACCAGTTTGATTCAATGTTATCAAAACCAAAAGTAAGAGACTATATAACACTAAATGATTTATATAACATACTCAATACTTATGATATGAATAAATATTCATCATTAATAAAGAAATAAAAATATTAAATGACCTTTAAACCCATGGGAGAATAAAAATTAATGGAATGTAAAGTGGTCAAACCATGTGATTTAGATGTTGAGGGATATGGAGATATTAGTAAAATAGTTTTCATAATATCCAAAGGATATATATAGGGTAGTTAGATAGGAAAAAATAAATAATTATCAACTTTTTATAATTTTGGTGATATATAAAACATTTCATATGATTTTATAAAGAAGGAGGAATCTGAATATGAAAATAATGAGAAAGATGAAAAAAATTAAAAATATAAGGAATAATAATAAAATGAAGCATTATAGTAGTTTGAAACTAGATTTAATTATATAGAATAATAAATTCAATTCATTTTCATTTCCCTCATTAGAATATGAGGTTAATTTTCATTCTAATGTTGAAAATTTATTTGATTCATCAAGTAGTGTGAATGATGGATAATAAAGAACAAATATATAATTGAAGTTTAAAGGTGAGATGGAAATTTGTATTGAGATTATTAGAAATATAAAAAAATAAATGAAGACAATAATTATGGAGAAAAAAAACCTTGATAAAAAAATGAATAACTAGTCAAGAAAATTTAATCTTGAGTTAATGAGATCAATAAGCATAAACATAGAGAAACCAGAAAAGAGAATATTATCAATGATCTTAAATAGAATAAATTTTTCAAGTGAAAAATACTATTCCAAGACACAAACTATCTATTTAGTATCTCAAAATGAGATAAATAAGATTATAGAAGAGTTCACAATGTATAATGAGGTTTATAATGAATCTTCATAAGATATATATATGAAGGTTCTAATCTAGAAAAAAATTTATTCACATAATATGTCATAATGTAAAACTATTATTTCTAATAATTTAGTTTAGAAAAAAAATCTTAACCTCCTTAGACTAATAAAATAAGTGGGATAACCTATCCTATATCATTGGGAGATTGAAATTAGTTAGGAAAATATTTTCCCCTAGAAAAAGTATTCTTGATTTAAACAAGTACAACAAAAACTAGTGTATATATGGAATTATTATCATGGTGGAATATCTATGTTTGGAGATATTTAATGGTTTTTTGGATGTAATGGGATTAAATAAAACATTTATTTGTATAACATGTTATTATAAAAAATGATACATGGATAAAGGTGGATCAATGGTTAGTATATGAGAAGTTGTTCTCAAATAAATAAAGTTATGACCACAAAACCACTAAAGCTACCAACCAAAAATATGTATGAATACTTTGTGGATAATTTATGTATATGTTGTATATAGGTTCAAAAATATAAGTAACTCATGACTCGACTATGGTGATATATTATATATTATTTAAAAGGGAAGAAAACAACTAATTTTAAAAGGGGGATTAATGTAACATTGATCCTTTTAAAATGACGTGATAAGCCTAATGAATCTAATAATATCATGAAATAATGGTAATAGATGTTTACATATCATTTATATATATCCAAGAGAATAGAGAAATAATATATTGATTTTAAATTTAATGTAATACAAGTGGTTATAAATTGAGAAGTTTGAATTCATGAGAAGCTATCTGCAAATGAGGGTTTGAAAATACATGAGGAATCTTTAAGAAGTAGTGTCTTGATGATTTATAAAAATTTGTGTTAAAGGTGTGTAAAACTAGGCATAATATGAATAATTGTATGATAATCCTAGAAACTCAATAAGATAGTATGAAAAATATTATGCATGAAAAAGGGGTTGAAAATGACTTAAATTCTGAGGTGAAGATAGTTGAGTCACAAAATGAAAAATTTCAAGAGGAGAATATGAGTGGTAAACCAATTTATATCATTTATTCTAAAAATAACTAATTAGTTTAGAATAAAATATAATTATAGGTTGTGAGAAAAATCCCAACCTTAGTTCTACTTATGGATAATCTAATAGGTATATTTATATTACCTTATATTCATGTTTTAGTACTACCATGCATGGAATTGAAGGATATTGATGCATACCATGAGTAAGATAAATAATTAATTGAATTTTTACATCCTTTTATAGATAGTGAATAAGTATTTTTGGACTAGTTTTTTAAATTAGAAGATAAGGTATGAGAATCACCCCATATCTCTATTTTTAATTATTTCATAATTATTATAAATGGGAAGTTTATATTAAGATAATAATGGAGGGATATAAATTTTTCACCTGAACCTTCTGATATTTTTTTAGATGAGTGTCAGATGGATATCATTCATGATTTTATGTTTTAAATAAGCCCCCAAATGTATAGGTGTGTGTTATCTATTTTTGGTATCTAGTGATTCATAATTTATTGAAAAAATAATCTGTACGGTTATAAACTCTTATTTTATAAAACTTTTAATCCCACCTAGATGTAGATTTTTCTAGATAAAGTCTATTTTATAAGGAAAATAATTGATGCCATCCTTCTTTAAAAAGTGTCTAAGGCCAAGGCTTTAAATTATTTGAAGAAAAGTTGGTGTCATGATGGAATTAAAAATAGATTGATGGGATTAGAAGAACCCAATCGTATCTTTTCATTTAAATTCAATAAGGTTGAGGATAAAATGGAATTAATAAAGTGAAGATGTATGGAAAACAAATAACAATGCGGGTATTAGAGAGGTCAAGTGAGTGGTTGAGTAATGAATGTTTTATTTTTTTTAAAATGTATTATAAAGTCAATGCACAAGGAAGAATTAAATGAGGAGTTGATGATTCATGTAGGGGGTTTTATGGATTCATGTGTTGGAGTTAGATTTCATTCTTGATAAATAATCAATATAAGTTTATATGTAGTTTTAGGTTATGTTATAATTAATTGAATTGGAAAATTATGAGGCCACTACCTTAAAGTGTTATTTTTTAAAAAAATCAATACAATGTGAAATTGGATGTACTTCTTGATAATAAATATAATTTTGTTAAAAATATTGTAGAAATATTATTTATGAAAAAAATATGTGATTATAGTTTTCTAAAGGAAACATTTTTTACAACATAAAAATGTGAAGTGTGGAAAGTTATTTTATAGAGGACTATTGGGTTTTGTGAAAAAAGAATTTTTTTTATCGATTATTCTACATTATTAATTATTGATCACAATTAAGTAGATTATTGAGAATTAATTTTATAAATGGGGTATATCATATGAGGATTTTACCCTTAGATCTATTTTTCTATGTGTAGAGTTGGGGGTTTTCCAAAAAATGGCCAAGCTAGCCCAATCAACACAAGAAAGGATGGACCTCTTAAAAAGGATTGACCAGGATCAAAGGTCAATCATGCCATCAAGCATGGATATGGATGGTGAAAGTAAGGACTTTGTAAAAGGGGGTTTTTGTGCATGAGTTATCATGCACACAATATTG
Source organism: Viscum album (assembly GCA_963277665.1). Lineage (NCBI taxonomy): Eukaryota > Viridiplantae > Streptophyta > Magnoliopsida > Santalales > Viscaceae > Viscum > Viscum album. Next base: position 1,751,833,189 of record OY728126.1, read on the forward strand.
GGAGTGGGCTAATGTGGGTAAGTGTGTACAGTGAACTCACGTGAGTTAGTGTGTCTGGGAATAAAAACTAGTGTCGTGGTCGAGTGGTGTTTTATGTGGGATCTATTATTTATAAGATACCATCCAAAATAAAGATATATTTTGTAAAAACACTGTAACACCCCAAAATAATAATGTACAACTTCGTATTTGATAGTGTGCATGACATGAATCACCAAGCGTGTAAGGGAATATAATATCGAAACACTCAACAATATATTTACAAATTTAAATATATTCAACACATGATATAGCTTTTAAAGAATGAAACACTAAGTTATCTTTAATTGAACCTAAGATAAACCTTCATATATATATATATATTGTGTTACACACAAGAGCGATATTCCCTGATATCTTCTGTTACAGGAAAGACCGAGTTTCAACAAATAACATTGTATTATTAACAAATTATTATTTAATATAATATGATATAAAATAGACATTAGGTTAGTGGTTATGAATATTAGTATCTTACATATTAAAATTTATTTTTTATATCAATATAAAATCAATTCATTGGTTACCAACCAATGAGAAATGAAAATAAGAACCAATTTTTTATAAAAAATATATTATTAATTATATGCTTCCAATGGAGTTTTGTCTTAATAAACATAGTTAATTAGAATTAGTGAATGATTTTAACGAAATATATATTTTATATATTTAATAAAAAAAATTATATCCATCCATTATGTTTTATATTAATAATATAATGAAAATCCCTACTTTACACATAAAAACCTTTATTTTTATAAATTCAATTTTACTAATTTTTAATGGAGAACCCATTTTAAATATGAATCTTCACACTTTAATTTATTTAATATATAAAAATAAACTTCATATTTTAAATATAAAAATAATTAATAGCTTAGGTTTAATTTTTGATATTTTTTAGAAACATTTCATTTTTAATGAATAGTGAAAAATTGAATTTTAGTTCAAAACTTCTTATTTATCTAATTTATTTACAAGAAAACATTATATATATAATTTTTAGAAAAAAATTAATTAGAAAATATTTTTATCAATTAATAAAATTTATTTTATAGGAATCATTTTTACCTCTAAATTAGTTATAAAAACATAGAAAACTTTCGGATGTTTTTCCTTTAAAAATCGCATTGTTGTCCCACCTTCAGGGTGAATTTTAAATTAATTTATTCCACTTATATTATTGGAATTTGGAAAATTGGATTCCATGTTTGGGATAAGAATAATTTATAATTTCTAATAAGAATAACTTTTTTATCAAAAATATTACTGAAAGTAATTAAAATTAATTACAATTATTAAGGTAAAATTTATTTAAATGAAGGACTAAACCTTTAATTTAAGGGCCCAAATGACCTATAAAGTTTTCCAAAACCCATTTTATGGAAATAATCCATCCTTTTTGCTTCCATTATCAATTTTTTATTGGTTTTTAAGACACTTTTTTGGTAAAAACGTGGGTACACCTAACTTCTTTTCAAAAAATAAAAAGTGTGTCCTTTTCCTCCCTAATAAAAGGATGCAACCTATCTCTATTTTTCAATCCTCTCAAACCACTTATTATAGAAAAATATCTACATATATAGCTTCAAAAAATCCATACCCTAGATCTTTAATCCTACATTTTGGAATAAAACCTTCTAAGTAATCCTTTTGGTACAAACAAAAAGAAGTTTTCCAATTAAGAGGTCATGTCTTCTCTCAATCTCTCTATATTCATTTCCATTCTCCACCCCATAAATTCTATCTATCTCATTTTTATATAAAAACACAAGTATCTTAATAATAATGTGATTTTTTTATTAATTATTATACCTACACTAATACACACATCCATCTAATAGGTGATAAACATATTGTTTCTACGTATGAAGAACTACTACCTCATGAAATGTTGATTTTTCATTTTTCTAATACTAACATTCATTGTTGGAAATTATTATCAAAAATATATTTATATATTATATTTATTATATTTATTATATATTTATACTTATTAAATTATTTTATAACAGATACATTTAATACCTTCCATTTTATGTTCATCTAATAACATCGTTTGAGGAAGTGTGAACTACCGACCCCACAATGCGATATGATTCGTTCACACTATATATGGAATGTGTAAAGAATATTTTTAATTAAAAATAAGTGATAGGAAAAAATATTTATGATATTAATTACACAATTAACTTTTTTAAATATAATATGTTTCATTTTCTTCGTTACCCTATCACACACTTAAAAAGTGATAACGTCGTTCGTGGACGTTTGGACTAATGCCTCCTCAACATGATGAGAATCCTTTTTCATCTCAAGAATTATATATATAATTATATATGATTAAATAATTATTTATTTAGGATATAATTATAAATATTGAGAGATATAATTATACTTAACTTCTTTCCATGATTATTATTGAAAAATGAGAACATTACTAATGTGTTCGTACGACCTTCTGTCTCCACGATCATAATGTTGATTCATATTGCATAACCATATTTAATTGTTATTTTTAGACTAATAATTGATGCATAAATATAATAATTATTTCATTATTATCATTATATATATTTTATATAATGACCCTTTTACTATAGTTGACCTACCAATGTTGTTTTTGACAGATAAACAGAATTTGGTAAAAACACCTGATGTAAACATAATTTTTTACATAGATGTTAAAAACATAGTAATTAATGAAATAAAATTAATGATAAACCTGAAAAGGGTTCTAAATAAAGTAAAAAAATTAACTCAATTTTATTATACAAGATATTAAAGGACATTCACCTAAAAGGAAACTCCATGTGTGGGATTCTCATATCACTTTTTACATCTCTGAGATAAATGTCATGTTCACCACTTACATATTTTGGGTGGTGTATCTACTGACCCTTTTTTATATTATATAATTAATCCGCATACCCTAATATTATTTTAAACATTAATTTAATGTTATTCCTTAATTATAATTATTATTTAGAATGTTTCAAAGTTGAATGTGACACTTTGGAACATTTACAGATTCTTTTCCTCAATAATAACTTTAGTGATCTTTAAATTGTATTTCCACTTGAGGAAAAAATATAATAATTGTTCAATAAACCCATTAATTTTAACTCCTCTATTTATTCAAGATCATTTTAAAGTATTTGTACCATTTTTTCACTTTTTGGTAGTTAAAATGTGTTCGGAAATGTTTTTCTAGAAAACCCAACTTTATTTATCTCTTGATTTGGAGAACCTATTTTTTTATAAATCCATGTTTTATTAAAATATTTTTAAAATAATTTTGTATTTAAATTTTATGCATTTTTATCTTTTACCAATTTTTTCAATGGAATATTATTATTATTTTCCTAACAAGGCATTTTTCTAACCTTTAACCATATAAAATGAATGTTCTATTTACCTCGTACAGCTTATACGAATTTACCCACCATCAATTATTTAAAGTTTCCATTTTATGTTTTCAAGGTTACTTTTTAAATAAAATATTTTAAAAAGAGAGTTTCAATGAAAACTTTTCTTAAAAAATATTTTCAAAACAAAATAATATTTTCTTGAAGAATGTTTTTAAAAGTTGTTTTTATATTATTTATATTCATCAATTACAGAAAGGCTTTATTTTACTCTACCTAGGATATGTTTTATTCATACCATCATTATTCTTCATATGGATGAATTATTATTGATTTTTCCCTGGATAGTATTAACATTCAATTCCTTGATTCCTTTTAGTCCCCTTAAAATATTCAATTTTTTATGATCATTTGACATTGAATTTCCCCTAAGTATCTATATTATTATTCATGTATAAGATTATTGGCTAAAACATATACCATTTTAATATGGTCTTTTACTTTGAACATTATTCGATTATGGGGGTAAATATTGATAAATCTGAATACCTTATTCAATAAGGATATTTGATAAGGAAGCTTGTTTATTTAATATATGAGGAATTATTTGGACATGCAATACACGGGTTGGGTACCATTTATGGAAATCCTGATGAGTTATGGACCAAATAATGAAATCCCCTAAATTAATTGGTAGTCTCATAGAATTTATTAGCTTCCAATTTGGAATTGGTAAACTATTTCTTAATGGTAATAGTTCCATGTACTAGGAAACATTGGCTCGAATAATAAAGAAATTACCTCATTTAGTTTCAGTTATTATTCATCTATGAAATTTTTTCATCAACATATCTATATGTGCATTTCATTTTATGTTCATTGATTAAATGGAATTTGTTTAACTTTATTAACTTTCCATATTAATTTTTCATTATCTAGTTATTTTAATGGAATGTTTTTATATTTACCTTTATTTATTGATTATTCACATCCTTTTCAGGATATTGATTACTTGTCATGTATGTTCAGTTATTTACATTTCTATGTTAATTTATTAAAATTGAATAATTATTTCTTGTACTATACATTACCTTTAAAAATCATTTCAACTCACACATATTATGTTTCTTTCACCAGGAATCTAATAAGTGTACTATGAAAATTATATAGGGATTTACTTGATGGAAAAAAGTTATCCTAAAATATATTTATTTAGAAATATGAAACAAATATGTTGTAATTAGTGTATTCTTTTCTCAGGAATTTATCTAGTTTACCAAGACTAATATACTCTCAAACCATTGGGATTTGATTCCTTATATCAATACCAATTTAATTGATAGAAGAAACTAGCTTCAGCCTATTATGGGTCAGGTTAGTACAGTTAGGTATCAAAGGAAGTTTAGTAGTATCCTTGGGAACTAGAATTAAGAAAACATTAGTTAGATAACATATCCCTAATGTGAAATTTGAGGATATATATAGAATAAAATCCTATAATTCTAGTTAGGTTGATATCATATGGGTCTTCCTAGCAATACATATTTTTATGGTAACTACATATAGATAAAGTTCTAGCATAGATATACCTAGAAGTAATAATTCCAACAAGGTGTTCCGAGCTTAAGGTAGGGTAAACAATTACATGAAATTGGGCCTTAATGAGCACCTAGTTTAACACTCCCATGGGGTATGCTTAGGATTATTCATATTTTTATTACAAACCACTGTGATGGTCTTTTATAAGGAATAACCTAAGTTAAATCTAAGGTGTCTTAGAATGGAGATAAGGTTTCATGGTTTAGAAATCCTATGACTGATATTATGGATATACCCTAGAACAAGGAAGGACCTATGTTTAAATACATTTATAAAGTATTTATGTATTGATTTTGTATTTAAAACCCTAGTTGAAAGGATATTTAGTGATTAAACTATGTTCATGGATGTCCATTAGATTTATTTATGAAATAATATTGACATGGTTTTATAAAAGTACAACCTATACATTGGGTGAAAACCAATCAAATATGGAATGGTAGTGGGTATTAAAACCATGAAAGAAGTATAGTAAGTGTTTCACACCAACCACTGACCTACATAATTTCTAGGTTAATTTTTTATTTTTTTTAGTTACACAATTTGATGAATAAATGTTAATTATGAACCATTAGTATCACTTTTCTTAATTAGATATTAATATATAGACCATATTGGTTTTTTAATATATTTAAATACAAATATATAGACTTTTAATCCATTTATAGGCCTTATAATCCATTAAAAGTTTCTTTTAGTGATCCAGGAATTAAAAAATAATTATTAGTAATTAATTTCTCATATTAATGGTATGAATTATAATTTTATTGAATCACAACCAAAAGTTCATATTTTTCATATAAAATTGAAACCTATCATGTAAGAATATTTCCCTATACTCTTGGTCAGCAAAATAATCACCCAACATTAGGAATATAACATAGAAATAAAATGTTGTCCTAATACCTTAATTATATTGAACCAATCGTCTCTTGAATTGTCAATGATTTATGGATTTGACCCCCCTCAAGTTTCCATTGATCATTCACTTTTTCTTACCGATGACCTCATTAAATACCTATAAATATTTATGATTTTTCTATATGTATATATCTCTACTTTCCACTAATGTTATCATACATAGAGACCTAGTTGCATGGTATTCCATGTGACCTTTGTACATCACATTCTCTCTTTTCTAGAGGATATTTTGTGAAACATTCACATGATGGGGACTTCAACATAGGAAACATCAAACAATATATCACCAAGATCAAGTTTAACATTTGAGGAAGCAATTAAATTAATGTGTGGAGAATGTAACACCCCAAATTTCTAATGCACATCTTTGTATTTGATATCGTGCATGACTTGTATCAGCAATCACGTAAGGTAATATAATATCCCAAGACACTACTATATATTTAATATTTTGAATATATTAAATAAATGATATAACATGTAATTAATGTAACAACTAGTTATATTGTGTTTAAATCAAGAGAGACCTTCCTCGATAGCTTATGTTATATGCAAGAGAGACCTTCCTATATAGTTTTTGTTACACGAAAGACCGAGTTTCACCAAATAATAATGTATTATTTAAATATTATTATTCAATATACTATAATATAACCAAGATGTTATTTTAATGTTTACAAATATTATTAAGTAACATATGAAAACTTATGGTTTATATAAATATAAAATTAATTCATTGGTTACCAACTAATGAGAAACAAAAATAAGAACCAATTGGATATAAAAAAGAAATATTATTATTTATATACTTCCAAATGAGTATTGTATTAATAAAAATAGTTAATTACAATTTCTGAAGGATTTTAATAAAATATATATGTTAGATATTGAATAAAATATTTTTTATATTCTTACATTATGTATTATATTCATAGGTTAGGAACAAAACCTACATTACACATAATAACCCATATGTTTATAAAGCTAATTTTTTCAAATTTTAATGGTGAACCCATTTTAAAAATAAATTTTAAAGCATTAATTTATTTAATATTTCAAAATAAAATTCATATATGAATGAGAAAAAATAGGATTATGTTATAGTAAATTTTTGATAGTTTTCTGAAACATTTCATTGTGTAATGAATAGTTAAAAATATTGCATTTTAGTTCAAAATGCCTTTTTCATATAATTTATTTATATGGATAAATTATACATTTAATTTGTTTAAAAGTTTAATTATATAATTTTTTTCAATTAATATAATTTATTCCATTGGAATAAATTTCTCTTTGAAATTAATTATAAAATCATGGAAACTTTTGTACGTTTTTACTTTAAAAACACACACTATCATCCTGCATGCATGATGAATTTTAAATTAATATCTGGCACTTCTATGATTTTAATATGGAAATATGGATTATTTATTTGGAATCATCGTAATTTTTAATGTTTAATAACACCAATTTTTTTTTACCAACAATATTAGTGAAAGTAATTACAATTAATTACAATTATTAACATAAAATTAAGCTTAATAAAGGTATAAACCATTAATTTAAGGGCCCAAATGAACTAACAACATTTACAACAAAACTTTTATTGACATACATCATCCATTAACCTTAAATTATTTATTTTAGTTGGTTCTTTAGGACTCTTGTTAGGTAAAAACGTGGAAACACATAACTTCTTTTCAAAAATACCAACTGAGTCCCTTTCTTACCTTATAAAAGGCCTCCACCACTCCCCATTCTTCACACATCTCAAGCCACTTATGTTCAGACAATATTTTCCCATATAGCTTCCCAAAATCCATCCCATACACCATGAAGCCTAAATTTGGGATGAAATTCATCCAAGATATCCTTTTGGTACAAAGCAAAAAAAGTTAGCTGATTAAGAGATAATGTCTTCTCTCAAGCTCTCGAGTTTCAATTCCATTATCCAGCCATAGAATCTATTTATTCCATGATTATATAACAAAAACTGTATCCTAAATATTTTGTGAATTTTTTATCAATGGTTATACCTATAATAACACACACTTCCATCTAATTAGTAACCACCATACTATTTCTATGTGCGTTGAACTACTACCTCACAAAACGATGATTGTTCATTTTTTCATTACCAAATTTCATGGATGGAAATTATGACAGAATATATATTTATATATGTTCTATATGAAAGTTATTATATATTTATACTTCTACAATACTTTTATAACACATACATTTAATACTTGAAATTTTATGTTAATATGAAAAAAAAATTGAGGAGGTTTGGACTACCTCCCCCTCAATGTGATGTGATTCATTCACAGTATAAATGGAACTTATAATGGATGGATTTAATTAAAAATATTTTAAATAAAAAAACTCTATATGATATTTAGGGAAAAATTACATTTCTAGAAAAATATAATATATATCATTTTCTTTATTACCCTTTCTGACCCATAAAAATTGATAACGTCAATCATGGATATGTATACAACCACCGCCTCGACATGATGTGATTCATTTTTCATCACAAGAATCATATATATAAGTATATATTATGAAATATTATGTAATTAAATATATATTTATCATATTTAGAGATATAATTCTTCTTAACTTTTTCCATAACGATCATTGGTAAATGATAATGTTACTCATGCATACATATAGCCTACCGTCTCAATGATCATAACGTTGATTCATTTTTCATAACCAAATTTAATGATTATTTTTAAAATTATAATTCACGTATAAATATGAGAATTATGTAATGATTATTATCATCAGGATGTTATATAATGACTCTTTTGATTAATATATTTTTAAAAAGTGATTCTGAAAGAAAAGTTTTTTTAAAAGTTTTTTCAAAACAAAAGGATATATTTTCCAAGAATTTTTTTATATGATACTTTTATATTATTTCTATTCTTCAATGAAAATTTAACATACTGACTCGACTCGCCACTAAGACAGTGGATACACTGGTCTCCACATGGCCTCCAACGCATCTCACCATATGCTAGAGGCTGCGGACTAGCATTATTGGTCTAGAGATATGATTTAGGGGACGCTATATCCTATTATCAAATATTTATAGTGGTATAATAAAAAATAAAAATCAACAACAGAAGAAGTAATACATAAATAAAAAAAATAGTGGAAGATATATTCTTGTATAACTGAACAAAATTGGAAAGCACTAGTTTGTACAATATATGATTTCTTAACATGGTAATAATGCATGAAAAAAAGAAGTAAACAATGGAAAATGATTTAAAATATAGTATAAAAATAAATAAAATAAAACAAATCCCCATGGGAGATCTCTATAAGCATCCCAAGATCATGCTCAGTCCTTTTCTTTTAACTACCAAGTACAAGACATGTAGAAATCAACATAGATTCTAAAAATATGAGGTTTACTCAGGTACCAAGGGTACCCATGAAGGGTGTGAGATAATAATATCTGCAGGATGGAACCCATATTGTCTATCCCAATCTTGAAAGTGTCATATGAATTAAATGGTGTGAAAACATGGATATAATATGTAAAGGAATACAATGTAACTCAATACCCAAGTACCTTCTTCGTCCCTCAGTTTGTGTTTGAACATGTAACCAGTTCATTTTTTAATTATTACCAATTTATAAATATGTCATGTGTTAGAAATAGTAAAGGTTCAAATATGTAATAGGGGAACCTGTAATTATATTTAATAATGAAGTTCCTATGTAATAACCAAGCAAAAGTAAACCTTAAGGGTCACCAAATCAATAATAACTATAGTATATCTAAGGGTAAGAGTGTAATTCAAGGATAATAGTCTAAGTAATTCCACAACAAGAGACCTACTGGGTCCATGGAGTTCATCCAAGGTAAAATAGGGCTAAGAAATAATTGGGTCTAATGGACTTTAACCATGGAACCTACTTGTCAATGCTAAATCCAAGGAGTGTATCCAAGGAATTCTATATTACTACATGAGGGATCCAACGTTGTCATACCAAACATCCAAATTTAGAAAAGGATTGGATTCTATGTGTGTATCAACCAAAGAAAGTCATATCCTTGAATTTAGAATGAGGTCCTAGAGTTCTCAAGGCATTCCCTCAGTAATCCAAGGAGAGATTGATTGGGGACACTCTTATTTTGATAATTAAGTCTTATATAATTAATAAAATTCAAGCTAGTAACTTTCATTACTATGACATGGATAATTTTAAATGCAACCATTTAGTCAATTCATAATTAATCATTATGTTTATTTAGTTCAATAATTTCCTTTCATTAGTGTGATAAGTCCATGTAACTTGCAACGATTTACTAAATCCATTTAAGACATTTAATTAAGAAAGGTTCACTCTGATACCTTCCACTATCATGGAAATTGGTGCTATGAACATGAATCCTATTATTCAATAATATTTAAAAATATACATTCATTTACTTAGTATACTTTCCAACATCCATTTAACATTAGATCTCGCACTGAAGCACTTACCTTAGGTTTTTCAAGTGGTGAGTATACATGGTACTTTATATTATGAAATTTACAAGATAATACAAACCATTTATTATAGAAAATAATACCCATAGAATGTTCAACCTAAGGAACACTTGTATGATGGATAAAATGTGTTAAAATGAAAAAATGACATGTATGAAAAAACAGCACACCTAGGTAAATCCTATCTAAAACTGGGAAAAGAACTTACATAATGCCCTGGTTATTTAATCATTTAAAAAGGGTGAACTCTTTTTTACTAATTCCATTTTTTCCCATATACTAAACATTCCATATTTCAAATGTAACCTAAATTCATAAGAAATATCAATACAATAATCCAATCAATCATAAATATCCAATCACTACTTTTTAGCTTGACGACAGCCCACCTCTATTGGTAGGGTTTTATTATAAAATCTCGAAATTATTATCACACAATCATATGTCCTATTTAACATTTCATTAGATTTATCAAAGGAAATATTTAATATAATCATACTAAATTAATTAAATGCTAATTTCTATTAAATAATAAATTAATTCAATGCATCAATAAACAAATAAGGGCATGGAAAGGGATCCTACCTCATAGTAGAACCAATATAACACCTAGAACATGACATATCTATTGATGACCACCAAAAACTAATCAAAATGTGCATGAAAATACCTTTATATATACACATATAACCCTTAAACTAATTCATGTGTTACCCACACCATGAGGGAACATGTACATGGAAGATATATATAAATTTATATATATTCATAATTGAGTATATGCATGTGCACCCTCTAAATTTTTCAAAACACAATACACATGTTAATAGGAACTCATAAATGATGAATCATGGATCAACACACCTCAAAATAATTACCAGGGAATCATAAATTACAAAACCCCCCAAATATAAACTATACATCATTGAATAATAAAAAAACTCACCAAAAACCATTAATGGTGAACAAAATCTATCCAAACCACATCGCCTTTGATAGAGGTTGCCAAAATATGTACATATGTGACCATAGAGACCATTTTCATGCCCTAATACTGAATAAGAACCCAAAAAACTAGTTATCCCTAAGCCTAGGGTTTGGTTGAACATCACTTGGTGACAGATAGATTGACTAATGGCTGGAAAAGTAGAGGAAATTGAAAGAGGATCTTACCATGGATATTTAATGAAGAATACATGAGAAATTATTGGGACAAACCTAATCTAGAGGAGGCTGGAAGGGGGTTAATCATGCATCTAGGGGAGATCACAAGGTAATTTTCATCGTGATTTTGGGGGTAAGTGATGAGGGTTAAGTTTTAATTCTATTTTATCATAGTTTAGGGAAAAAATAGTTCAATTTTTAAAACAGGGTAATACACACGGTTTGACCCGCACGGTTTTCCAAGTCGTGTACAAACCCTATGGTGTATAGTGTGAGTATACGTCCCCCAAAGAACATCATGTATCCTAGGATCAAAGTGTAGAAAATTGTGCGTAGCCTATGTGAAACGCCTCTCTCGCACCTGAACAAGGTCGCACAGTTTCTAGGTGTGGGTTGCATAGTTTCAGAATAACTATGTTCCCTTTTTAGGTCCTTCAAAAGTTGGATTTATGGGTCTGTAATTACCAAATTTCCTTTATCTACCCAGGAATCATAATAGGCCTTTTCTCAAGTACAAAAACATTAAATAGGTTTACAACTCTTATAATCTCATTATGAATCCGAAGTTTAAATTTAGACCTTCTGGTAAATGAAAAAGTTTAAAATACCATGGATTTTTGTCCGGTTCAAAAACACTGAACTCTAAAATCCCCCCATCATAAAAATTCTCATCCCTGGGAAAACTTTCGTGAAAAACCAAAACATTAATTGACCTATAATATTTATGATGTTTCATTCAAATGGTTGCATTGTGTTTCCAACACCAAACACACCTTTAAGAACTTCTTATTCATTCCGCACATAAGCCTTTACAACCCAATCCAATTCTATTTTTCCATCTAAAACACTGAAATAGAGCTTACACAAGACCATTAATATATAGAAGTGATAATGTAACTATCTCTTTAAAAATTGGGCCTATGGTGCCCCCCACATTTGGTCCTTTACCTAGGAGTTGGGAGCAAAGGACTAAGCTATAGCTCTGGATGCTCAGGGAGATCTCCCATGGGGTTTTACTACCTTTTATTTATTTTTTTACTATATTATAAATAATTATGTATTGTTTACTATTTTTTAACATGTATCATTACCATTTCATGCAATCTTCTGTTGTATAAACTGGATTTGGTCACTTCTATTCAGTTATATAAGAATCTATCTTCCACTACTTTGTCAATTATGTATTACTAATTCCACTATTGACTATTATTTATTTTTTTATGCCACTATGCATCTCTAGTAATAGGTTATAGTCTACCCACTATCATCTCTCAAGACCCTCACTACTATTCATCAGCCTCTAGCATACAGGACGACGTGCTTGAGGCCATGAGGAAAACGTTTTAGCCACTATCTTAGTGGTGATCCAGGCTGAGATGTTAAAAAGTGTCATCAAAGGAATATTGTAACACTACATGAAGGATCCTACGGTGACATATCTAGCATCCAAATTTGGACAAGGATTGGGTTCAAGGTGATTCTCAACCTAATAAATATGTATCCTTGAATTTGGAATGGGTTCCTCGAGCACTCATATAAGGCCCCAGCCTTAAACCTTACTTCATCTTGAGTTAATACAAGATTACACATTGAGGATATTTTTAGGTTTAGAGTTTTAGAGAATTAGATCATAAACTTTCATTACATTCCACATTTAAACAAAGTGGTTACATAAAGATAGTATTCGTTTATCCCATCAATGGAAACATATTTAAAAATAAAGCATGGATTCTTTCTTGAAACTTCCTTGACACTATCATCATATCATGTACCTTTCCCTTAACCTATGAAAAACATTTAAAAAAACTTGAGATGAGCATAAAAATCTCAGTAAGGGTTATAAAAAATATGTAAAGGAAACATGAGTTCATATACACATAAGAATGAAATCATACTTTACCCATAAAACATAGGCACTTTAACATACCTCATCAAATCATGAATAAATCATAGGAATCATAAGACATAAAAGGTAACTTGAGGCATTCATAACATTCTTACATAGGGATTAACCCTCTTGGTTACGTTTGGAATACCCACCACAGTATATTCCCTAAATCTCTTCGGATAAACCTTAACGTTTCACTCCTTCGCGTTATCCAATGCATTGGAGAGCTATATCGGGGTCACCCACCCTTAGTTTATCACGGAACCACCCGTCTTCATAATAATGACCAAGAACCATAACATAATCATAGCACATAACTTAATAATAAAGTAAAGATAACATTCCCACATTGAAAAAACAATATAACATTTTGAGATATTGAAATAATGAATCCATTCTGAAAACCATTTTCAAAACCATTTAAAACATTTAATAAAGAGATTTTTAAATCAAAGTGTCCCATACCACCTTGAAGATTTTAACATTTTAAACCATTAATATCCATATAAATAAATTCTTAAAACCATTTTGAAAACATGGATATTAATAAGAACAAATCATTAAAACATTTAAAGCGATATTTTGGTTAAAGGGTTTTTACCAAAATTAGAGAAACTTGAATACAATAATTGAGGAATAACATTTAATCAGAACTTTATAATATAATGAGAATAAATGGATTCATGATATAATATTCCAAAGGACATTATATACACCATATAAGAGTGAATTTGTGCATAACAACAATGAAGTCTCAATAGAAATGTAAAATACGATGAAATCCCTTATAAAGAAGGTATCCTTAAATTAAGGATAAATCAATCTAAAAATTATGTGTGAAAAATATAAATACACCCAATATAAGTGTATATTAAGTGTAAAACAATAAAAGGTCATTCACACATATTCAAAGTATGACATATTCAATAAATACATGTTGAACCCAAAGAAATCTAAATTGGGTTAAAAAGTTCCCTTGGTAAAATTCGACAGCCTAATGCCGTCACTTCAAAATTATGAAAATGAGTTGATGAGAGAGAAAAAGGGTATCTCATCACTTGGAAATAAAATTTAAATCAATAAGGATATAGAAGAACATATCACAACATAATATTATGTGAATCAAAAGTCATAACAAAAGAAGTCTTTTAAAAGAGGAGGGTGAAAGGTTCCCTTACCGACATGGGTATCTTTCAAAACATACACCCCGTGAAAGAAGGACAATAAAACATTGATTTAAATACTCATAAATGAAATTATATTACACAATGAGTAAAATAATGGGAAGTACATACACCACTCAAAGGAATTTGTGGCAAATGTAGCATAAATCTCACGGGAATAAAAGTGAGATGAAAAATCCCTTACGAAAACTTGGCAGCCTAACGGCGCTACTTAAAACATAAAAAAATGGATTTATGAGATCAAATAGGGTCTCTAATAATATTAACATAAAGTTTACAGAAATAGGAATATAAAATAACTTCCCCCAACATAACAAATAGGAGTTTAAAAGAAGTGACATAAAGGAGAGTACATAAAAAGAAAGAGAGAGGTTGGATCTCTTATGAAAATTCGGCAGCCTAACGGCGCCAATCAAAACTTCCAAAATGGATTGATGAGAGAAAATAGGGTCTCTCGTCATATGAACATAAAAATTAAAGTAATATTAATATAAAATAACATCCCAGTCATAAGAAATATGAGCTTAAAAGGAATGACATAAAAGAGTGTACTTTAAAAGAAAGAGAGGGGTCGGATCCCTTACCTCAAGTCCAACTTGTCTTGTTCGTTTCTTTATATTCCTGAATAATAAACTTTGGTCAATTTATAATTGCCTAAGTAACTCCTTTAAAGATTATTATTCAGTTCATATCACATATTATAATGTTATAATAATTGTTTAATAATGTTAGTTCATATCAGACGTTTTTGTCGATGTTTGGTACATGAGTCAAAAATGAACTTGTTTGAAAAATGATTGTACATGTAGTTATAATTAAATAATTTACAGAATACTATTAATGATTAAAATATCATAAATATCCAGTACATATTCATTTTATACTATTCCATATCATTTGGAGATAAAAAACGAAAAGCACCGTTCATGGAGACGGTAGGTCGTACGTACGCATTAACGCTACTTTCATTTTTTATTTGTCATATTAACAGAATTAAAAATAAATGATATATATATATATATATTATAATTAAAGTATAATATATATGTTATATAGGTCACATATGTTCATTAATTTCATTCTTTATACGTTCCATGTATTGCATGTACGAGTCACATCACTTGAGGGGGCGGTAGTCCACACTTCCTCATATGAAATTATCGCATTTAAACAACATGAAAAGAATAAAGGTATGGTTTAAATATAAAATACAGAAGCATATAGTAAACATAAATACCATATATATCATATATAAAATACATTGACATCATAATGGCCACCTTTAATGGTGTTAAAAGAATATTGAACAATCATCGTTTCTTGAGGCAGAAAATCGCCAACCACAGAAATAGTATGTTCTTTAACCATTAGACGAAGGTGTGTGTAAGTGTAGCTCGAATCCTTATTATAACAACATCCTAGTATATTTAAGATACTGGAGTTGTTACAAAATAAATTAATAAAAAGAGTTTAGGGGGTTGGAGAATCAAAATAAAACAAAAGGACACAAGTGAAGACATTACCTTAAAATTGGGTAACTCCCTTTGGTTTGAGCTCAAAGGCTTCCTTAGGAAGACTTCTGCCCAAAGTGAGGCTTAAAGGAGTTAGATAGTTATGTTGAGAGACAAAATGGGCAGGGGTTGGCCGAGCCAAAGGCTTTGGAAGTGTGGGTAAGGAGGTAGAGGTGGGGGCCTTTTATAAGAGGAGAGGAGGGGCACTCTTGGAAAGGTATAAAAGGATACTTTATTATAAAATGATTTTCGGATAAAAAAGGTCCCACAATTATAAATTTATAGGATAGGGAGGTAAGGGTTCTAAATACACCCATCCAATAGGTTTTGGACATGTTTAGGGATTAGATTATACATTATCTTTCCATTTTATTTAAATCGTTAAATAATGAGGTCATCGCTGCATCATCATGATGTCATAAATAATTTAATTTATTTAATGTCTAAAAATTATAAAAAATATAATATGATGTAGGAAATATTTTTATATTTCCATTTATTATTTATAGTCAAAAATATGACTTGTATAACCCCATGTAAAAATTGTTTTATTAAAACATCTCATGTATGTTTCATTTTTACTTTAAAATTAAATAAAAAGATATTTGTGTCATTTTCCAACCAAATTGACTCCATGGGGTCCCCAAGTTGACCCATGGATTTTATTGGTCGGCCTTGACACATCCAATGGGGGTAGGACTTTTTTCTAGGTCATTTCATTTTATTAAAACATTATTATTACCTTAAACTACACTAATTACCTCTAATCGCGATTAAAAACTTAATAAGTTACTATTCACCAAAAAATTATTTTAATCCCATTGAACCACATTTTACTTCTTAATGACAACCATGTATGTCGGATTTTTTAAATTCAAAACACAAAGGTGGAAAATTTTAATTTAAACGGAAAATCAGTTTTTATAAGTACCACTTAGTGGTTTCACTATTCATCAAAAATTGAAGTTTTTCAGAAAAATACCAAAACTTCACCCGAATCTATATTTGATATTAATAATTCAAAAATTAAGTCTATTTTAAAAAATTAAAAACATATAAGTCGCATTAATTAATTTAATAATTAATTCCCGCTGTCAAAACAAATAGCGTGTTTTTATGAAACAATAAGTATCAAAAGATTGACACAAGTTTAAGTCCGATTTCAAAGTGAAATTTAATTCCAATGACCACAATTGGATTAAATGGTAAAAATATATTCTAATTTCACTTTAAAAACAATTCAAAATATAATCTAATCATATAAATAAATTAGATTAAAACGGGGTTTTGAATTAAAATACAACATTTGTCACTATTCATTAAAAATTGAACTTTTTCGGAAAAATACCAAAAATTTATACAAAGTAAATTTTGATGTCCTGATTCTAAAGAAGAATTTTATTTTGTCAAATATAACACATAAAATTGTCAAAAAGTGGATTTAAAAGAGGTTCGCCATCAAAAGGCGGTTAATCGACCTTTTAAAGAATATTAGAATGTTTACGCTTAAAATTGGATTCATTATCATTTTTAATCCTCTAACATTTATTGTAAAAAGTAAAAATATTTGACAAACATATATAATCATTTTGTAGTTAGTTCTGTTCATTACCGCCATTACAACGGCTAGGCATTAACTACTATTTAAAATAATATTATTTTTTTATTAGAGTGCAACGTAAGATTCCCAAGAAACTCGTTGTTGCGTGTTGGGTATGCCATCGAGCATAGCATCCCCTTTAAATTAATATCAATATTTTATTCACAAATATGGATAAATATAAAAATGTCATATTCTTTATTTACCTAGGGTGTTACATCCTTCCCCCCTTTTGGGAATTGCGTCCTCGCAATTTTAAAATTGAGCTTGGAAACATCCTTGAAAGTCCCACATCGGAACAAGAGTCGGTAAAACAATCACTTTAAAATAAAGAAAGATAAGTACAGAGGTCACTCGAGTTAACCCATACTAGGATTCCATGTAGGAAAACATGGACATGGAGGAGAAAACATAGGGTCATGTTCTGATGGAGAGTGATAGAAAACATGTTTAGGATAAAGTTAACCACATGAAAATCAAAAACTTGTGATGGGTTAAACGGTATTCGATTCCCCAGTAGGAAAAGTTAATAGACAACATTTTTGTTTTAAGTTAGTTTTTATTGATGAATTTATTCATAAGGAAACATAATCACTTATCTTGTTGACTTTCAACTTTTATTATATTCCTTACACAAACTCATATTTTCTCCAAAAGACGAGTATTTAGGAAGACTTGTTCACATTAAGAGTACTATAATAAACTTCTAGAGAATCACCTAATCCACAAAAGAGAACTATATACTTCCCATGTCTTTAGACTTTAACCAAAAACGAAACCAAAAAGGTTAGTACAAGATCAGATAATCCAGAAAAGGATAACCCTTTATAAAAATAAAATCTATTCTTAATCTCCAAAATTTGTCCAACAAAACCCATAGTTCAACGAGGACCATTCGATAAACAATTTGTCCATAAAATTATTCAAAGTAAACCAAACTAATATTGAAACCCAAATATTTAAAGTATTTAGTCACATATTCTTCCAAGGTATAAATTAACTTTTACCTCCAAATAACATCAGTTGCTCTTAAATTCTCATATTGAAAAGTAATTAACCTAATCACATATCCTCAATGATAGGTTAATCATTTCCATAGATAACCCAAAATAAACTTACTCTTGATTCCTAAAATCATCTAACTAAAAATAATTAGTCAAACTAACCAGGGACTTCATGTAGTCTAGTGGTAGGAAATAAATACCAGTCGCACTTTGGTTGTGGGTTCGATTCCAGCAGCTTTGTCCGATGCGACGGGTTGTCACACGGTCTGCGTGTCGTCCTTTTTCCAAAACTATATAATTCTTAAAACATTCCCCAAAACGAGATAAAATCTTCAAAAATAATCATAACATATTTTAAGATCAAGTTTATCTCATGCCTTTAATTTTCCATAATAACATATAATAACCCATAATTACCTCAAAAGTAAGGATCATATAAACCCTAATGGTTACCTTTATAATTATAACCCTAACTTCCACATCGATTGGTCATCTCGTACATGATGCATTAAAGAACATACCAATGTTAAAGTGGATGATCATGACTCTTTGATAGTTGGTTTAGAACAACCATGAGTTTCCTCATTGAATACCCCATTTCATCCAGTCTCTTAATCATAGAACCACTACAGTTTCCTTCAAACCTATTGTCACTTTGGTGCCTGCTAAATCCATCCATTCACTAAAAACAGAAATGTCAGTGTGAGTATATCAACAAAACCATCTTGTACTAATGAGGAATATAACCACTAAGATATACTTACTTATTCACTTTATCTAAAACTAGGACTCTTCCTGTAATCCTAACCATTATGGTAATGTCACTTATGCTTAGAGGATACCCTAACCTCTAAAGTTATCTAAACCGACCTATGATACCAACTATAAGGCCCCAGCCTTAAACCTTACTTAATCTTGAGTTAATACAAGATTACACATTGAGGATCTTTTCAGGTTTAGATTTTTAGAGAATTGGATCATAAACTTTCATTACATTCCACATTTAAACAAAGTGGTTACATAAAGATAGTATTCGTTTATCCCATCAACGGAAACATATTTAAAAATAAATCATGGATTCTTTCTTGAAACTTCCTTGACACTATCATCATATCATGTACCTTTCCCTTGACCTGTGAAAAACATTTAAAAAAACTTGGAATGAGCATAAAAAGCTCAGTACGGGTTATAAAAAATATGGAAAGGAAACATGAGTTTATATACACATAAGAATTAAATCATACTATACCCATAAAACATAGGCACTTTAACATACCTCATCAAATCATGAATAAATAATAGAAATCATAAGACATAAAATGTAACTTGAGGCATTCATAAAATTATTACTTAGGGATTAACCCTCTTGGTTACGTTTGGAATACCCACCACAGTATATTCCCTAAATCTCTTCGGAGAAACCTTAACGTTTCACTCCTTCGCGTTACCCAATGCATTGGAGAGCTATATCGGGCTCACCTGCCCTTAGTTTATCACGGAACCACCCATATTCATAATAATTCCCAAGAACCATAACATAATCATAGAACATAACTTAAGCATAAAGGAAAGATAACATTCCCACATTGCAAAAACAATATAACATTTTAAGATATTGAAATAATGAATCCATTCTAAAAACCATTTTCAAAACCATTTAAAACATTTAATAAAGAGATTTTTGAATCAAAGTGTCTCATACAACCTTGAATATTTTAACATTTTAAAACATTAATATCCATATAAATAAATTCTTAAAACCATTTTGAAAACATGGATATTAATAAGAACAAATAATTAAAACATTTAAAGCGATATTTTGGTTAAAGGGTTTTTACCAAAATTAGAGACACTTGAATACAATAATTGAGGAATAACATTTAATAAGAACTTTATAATATCATGAGAATAAATGGATTCATGATATAATATTCCAAAGGACAGTATATGCACCATATAAGAGTGAATTGGTGCATAACAACAATGAAGCCTCAATAGAAATGTAAAATGCGATGAAATCCCTTATAAAGAAGGTATCCTTAAATTAAGGATAAATCAATCTAAAAATTATGTGTGACAAATATAAATACACCCAATATAAGTGGATGTTAAGTGTAAAACAATAAAAGTTCATTCACACATATTCAAAGGATGAAATATTCAATAACTACATGTTGAACCCAAAAAATCGAAATTGGGTTAAAAAGTTCTCTTGGTAAAATTCGACAGCCTAACGCCGTCACTTGAAAATTCAGAAAATGAGTTGATGAGAGATAAAAAGGGTATCTCATCACTTGGACATAAAATTTAAATCAATAAGGATATATAAGAACATATCACAACATAATAGTATGTGAATTAAAATACATAACAAAAGAAGTCTTTTAAAAGAGGAGGGTGAAAGGTTCCCTTACCGACATTGGTATCTTTCGAAACATACACCCCGTGAAAGAAGGACAATACAAAATTTATGTAAATACTCATAAATGAAATTATATTACACAATGAGTAAAATAATGGGCAGTACATACACCACTCAGTGGAATTTTTGGAAAATGTAGCATAAATCTCACGGGAATAAAAGTGAGATGAAAAATCCCTTACGAAAACTTGGCAGCCTAACGGCGCCACTTAAAACTTACAAAATGGATTGATGAGATCAAATAGGGTCTCTAATAATATTAACATAAAGTTTACAGAAATAGGAATATAAAATAACATCCCCCAACATAACAAAGAGGAGCTTAAAAGAAGTGACATAAAGGAGAGTACATAAAAAGAAAGAGAAAGGTTGGATCTCTTATGAAAATTCGGCAGCCTAATGGTGCCAATCAAAACTTCCAAAATGGATTGATGAGAGAAAATAGGGTCTCTCATCATATAAACATAAAAATTACAGTATGATTAATATAAAATAACATCCCAGTCATAAGAAATATGAGCTTAAAAGGAATGACATAAAAGAGTGTACTTTAAAATAAAGAGAGGGGTCGGATCCCTTACCTCAAGTCCAACTTGTCTTGTTCGTTTCTTTATATTCCTGGATAATAAACTTTGGTCAATTTATAATTTACTAAGTACCTCCTTTAAAGATTATTATTCAGTTCATGTCACATATTATAATGTTATAATAATTGTTTAATAATGTTAGTTCATATCAGACGTTTTTGTCGATGTTTGGTACATGATTCAAAATGAACTTGTTTCAAAAATGATTGTCCATGTAGTTATAAGTAAATAATTTACAGAATAGTATTAATGATTAAAATATCATATCTATCCAGTACATATTCATTTTATACTATTCCATATCATTTGGAGATAAAAAACGAAAAGCACCGTTCATGGAGACGGTAGGTCGTACGTACGCATGAACGCTACTTTCATTTTTTCTTTGTTATATTAACGGAATTAAAAATAAATGATATATATATATATATATTATAATTCAAGTATAATATATATGTTATATAGGTCACATATTTTCATTAATTTCATTCTTTATACGTTCCATGTATTGCATGTACGAGTCACATCACTTGAGGGAGTGGTAGTCCACATTTCCTCATATGAAATTATCGCATTTAAACAACATGAAAAGAATAAAGGTATGGTTTAAATATAAAATAAAGAAGCATATAGTAAACATAAATACCATATATATCATATATAAAATACAGTGACATCATAATGGCCACCTTTAAAGGTGTTAAAATAATATTGAACAATCATCGTTTCGTGAGGCAGAAAATCGCCAACCACAGAAATAGTATGTTATTTAACCATTAGACGAAGGTGTGTGTAAGTGTAGCTCGAATCCTTTTTATAAAAACATCCTATTATATTGAAGATACTGTAGTTGTTACAAAAGAAATGAATAAAAAGAGTTTAGGGGGTTGGAGAAGCAAAATAAAACAAAAGGACACAAGTGAAGACATTACCTTAAAATCGGGTAACTCCCTTTGGTTTGAGCTCAAAGGTTTCCTTGGGAAGACTTCTGCCCAAAGTGAGGCTTCAAGGAGTTAGAGAGGGATGTGGAGAGACAAAATGGGTAGGGGTTGGCCGAGCCAAAGTCTTTGGAAGTGTGGTTAAGGAGGTAGAGATGGGGGCCTTTTATAAGAGGAGAGGAGGGGCACTCTTGGAAACGTATAAAAGGATACTTTATTATAAAATGATTTTCAGATAAAAAAGGTCCCAAAATTATAAATTTCGAGGATAATGAGGTAAGGGTTCTAAATCCACCCATCCAATAGGTTTTGGACATGTGTAGGTCTTATATTTTATATTATCTTTCCATTTTATTTAAATCGTTAAATAATGAGGTCATCGCTGCATCATCATGATGTCATAAATAATTTAATTTATTTAATGTCTAAAAATTATAAAAAAAAATACTATGATGTAGTAAATTGTTTTATATTTCCATTTATTATTTATAGTCAAAAATCTGACTTGTATAACCCCATGTAAAAATTGTTTTAGTAAAACATATCATGTTTGTGTCATTTTTACTTTAACATTAAATAAAAAGATATTTATGTCATTTTCCAACCAAGGTGGCACCATGGGGTCCCCAAGTTGACCCATGGATTTCCCTGGTCGGCCTTTACACATACAATGAGGGTAAGACATGTGTCTAGGTCATTTCATTTTATTAAAACATTATTCTTACCTTAAACTAAACTAATTACCTCTAATCGCGATTAAAAACTTAATAAGTTACTATTCACCAAAAAATTATTTTAATCCCATTGAACCAAATTTTACTTTTTAATGACAACCATGTATGTTGGATTTTTTGAAATTCAAAACACAAAGGTGGAAAAATTTCATTTAAAAGGAAAATCAGTTTTTATAAGTACCACTTAGTGGTTTCACTATTCATCAAAAATTGAAGTCTTTCAGAAAAATACCAATACTTCACCCTAATCTATATTTGATATTACGAATTAAAAAATGAAGTCTATTTTAAAAAATTCAAAACATATAAGTCGCATTAATTAATTTAATAATTAATTCCCGCTGTCAAAACAAATAGCGTGTTTTTATGAAACAATAAGTATCAAAAGATTGACACTAGTTTAAGTCTGATTTCAAAGTGAAATTTAATTCCAATGACCACAATTGGATTAAATAGTAAAAATATATTCTAATTTTAATTTAAAAACAATTCAAAATATAATCTAATAATATAAATAAATTAGATTAAAAAATAGGTTTTGAATTAAAATACAACATTTGTCACTATTCATTAAAAATTGAACTTTTTTGGAAAAATACCAAAAATTTATACAAAGTAAATTTTTATGTCTCGATTCTAAAGAAGAATTTTATTTTTTCAAATATAACACATAAAATTGTCTAAAAGTGGATTTAAAAGAGGTTCGCCATCAAAAGGCGGTTAATCAGCCTTTTAAAGAATATTAGAATGTTTACGCTTAAAATTGGATTCATTTGCATTTTTAATCCTCTAACATTTATTGTAAAAAGTAAAAATATTTGACAAACATATATAATCATTTTGTAGTTAGTTCTGTTCATTCCCGCCATTACAATGGTTAGGCATTAACTACTATTTAAAATAATATTATTTTATTATTAGAGTGCAACGTAAGATTCCCAAGAAAATCATTATTGCGTGTTGGGTACGTCATCGAGCATAGCATCCCCTTAAAAGTAATATTAATATTTTATTCAAAAATATGGATAAATATAAAAATGTCATATTATTTATTTACCTGGGGTGTTACATCTCAAGGAATTACCTTAGGAATCCCGGGCAAGATTGTGTGAGGCCACTCCAAATTTTATAATGAAGTCATATATAATTCAAAAGTTTCAATCCATTGCCTTTAATTAGAGTGAAAAGGCTACTTGGTCATGAAACCATTTAATTAAGTCATATTTAATCATTAAGTCTATTTAGTTCAAGCATTTCCTTTTATTAGAGTGACAAGGGAATGTTGCTTATAACCATTTCTTTAATCTATTTAAGACGTTTCAATATGCAAGGTTCACTCTGCTACCTTACACAAATATGCTAAGGGGTTCTACGGATGTGAAACCTATTATTTAATTACATTTAAAAATGTCATGTCATATAATTAGAATACATTCCAGTTTCTGTTTAAAATTAGTTATCACATTGAAGAAGTTACCTTAGAAGGGTCAAGTGGTGATCATACATGGTACATTCCATTATGAAATTGACAAGATAAATCAAACCATATAATATTGAAAAGATTAACCTCATAATTTTCAACCCAAGGTAGACATGAACAGTGGCTTAAAAGTTTCAAAATACTAAAATGATAATTATGGAAAAACATCACACCTGGGTAAATCCATTCTAAATCTAGGACAAGAACTTAGAAAATTCCTTGATTCTTTAATATTTTAAAAATTTTAAACTCTTATTTTATAATTATATTTGGGGTTGTGTATTAAACCTAAAATATTCAAACATAACATCAAGGAATAAGAAATATCAATACAACAAGCCAAGAAATCATAATGATCTAATCACTACTTTTTAGTTTGAAGACAGTGAACCTCCATCGGAGGGTTTTTATTATAAAATTAGGAAATTATTATCATAAAATCATATTTCATCTTTAAATTTTCATTAGCTTTATCAAATAAAACATTTAATATTATCATAATTTATTAATTAAATGGTAATGGTAGTGAAATAATAAACTAATTCAATACATTAATAAACTATAAAGGTAATATAAAGGGATCTTACCTTAGTGTGGAACCAATTTAACACCTGTCACGTGACATATTTATCTATTACCACCTAAAATTTCTCTATATGTGCTTGCACATACCTTCATATATACATATATATATCCATCAACCCATTGCACATGTTCCTTTTTCTATGGGAGAACATGTACATGGAATATATATATATATACTTATATATATTAATACTTGAGTATATTCATGTATTCCCTCAAAATTTGTTCAAACCCACTACACACAATAATAGGAACACAAAATTAATGAAACAAGGACCAAAAAACCTCAAAATAATTACTAAGGACTCATAAATTACAAAACCCCAAACATAAAGTATGTGTTATAGAGGAATGAAGAAAAACTCACCTTAATCCATTAGTGACAAACCAAATTTATCCAAAACTATAATACCTTCGGTAGTTTTTGTCCCATCATGATGGAAGCGACCCAAGAGACCATTTTCATGCCCTAATAAAAAATAATAAACCGAAAATCCAGTTATATCTAATCCTAGGTTTCAGTTGAACCTCACCAGGTGACTAAAAGATTGAATAATGGTTAGAAAAAAAGAGTAAATTGAAGGAGGACCTTACCATTAAGATTTGATGAAGAAAATGCTAGAAATATTTGGGAGAAACTCGATCGAGCTTAGTCTTTATTGGAAGTTAAGTGTGCGGCCAGGGGAGAGAACAATGGGGGATACTTCATGATTTGGGGGAGAAGTGATGATGGTTTTGTTTTAATATTATTTTATTTTAATTTGATAAAAAAATATTAAATATTTAAAATAGGGTAAATGGAACGGTTTGACCTGCACGATTTTCCAAACCGTTCATAAATCATGCAACATATAGTGTGAGGCTACTTCCTCCAAAGAACACCATGTGGGCTAGGCACACATGTTGGGAAACAGTGCACATCCCATGAAAAAATCCTCTGCCCCAGATAAACAAGGCCATAATGTTTCTTAATATGGGCTATAAGGTTTCAGAAATACCATTCACCCTATTTAGATCATTCAAAGTTGCCTTTTTGGGTTCAGCACTCCCAAAATGCCTCAAGACACCTTAGAAACTTAACGATACTTCTATCAATTCTAAAAACATTAAATTGAAGGGTTCCAAACCTCATAATATTATTCTTAATCCCAAGTTTAAATTTGGCCCATCCAGTATATAAAATAGTTCAAAAATACTTGTATTTTTTTCTAGTTCAAAAAAACTGAACTCTAAAGAC
This sequence comes from Viscum album, assembly GCA_963277665.1. Lineage (NCBI taxonomy): Eukaryota > Viridiplantae > Streptophyta > Magnoliopsida > Santalales > Viscaceae > Viscum > Viscum album. Next base: position 1,751,859,967 of record OY728126.1, read on the forward strand.
AATAACCCTTTATTTTACTCCACTTGGGTTGTGTTGTGTTAATACCATCTTTATTCTTCATATAATTGGATTATTATTTATTTTTTCAAGGATAGTATTAAAATTAACTTCCATTATTCTTTTTATTCCCTATCAAATATTTAATTTCCTATGATCATTTGACATTAAATTTCCCATAAATATCCATATCATTTTTCATGGATATGATTATTTCCAAAAATATATACCATTTTCATATGGTGATTACATTGAGTGTTATTTTATTATTTTTTGGAAATGTTGATAAATCCTTTTACATTATTCAATAAGGAAATTTGATAAGTTAGATTGTTTATTCAACATATGAGGAATGATTTGGACACACAACACATGGGTTGGGGGGAATTTAAGTAAAACCTTATTCATTAGGGACTGGTTATTGAAAACCCCTCGTTGCATCGATAGTTTGAAAGGATGAATTAGTTGAGGAAATTATAATTAATAAATAGTATCTTGATAGTAATGGTTCTATATACCTATGAAACACAACATCCAAAAATTAATCATTATCCTCATTTAGTTTCAGTTATTATGCATCCATGATATTTTGTGTTAAAATATATATGGATACATTTCCTTTTCAGTTCATTGATAAAATGTCATGCACTTCAATTTATTACCAAGAAATATTTATTTTTCCTTATATAGTTATTTAAATGTAATGCATTTTCATTTACCACTCCTTTTTTCATATTCACTTCCTTTTAAGACTATTTATTAATTGGAAATTTTGTTTAGTTATTTAACTTTCCATGTTAATTTATACATATTGACTCAATTTTTCTAACATTATACATTGCTCCTTCTAAGAATTTGAGATCACCCTTATTATTTTTATTTCCCTTAGAATCCAATAAGGAAACTATGAAATATATGAAGGTATTTACTAGGTGGAATATAGTTATCCTTGATGTTATTTATTTATAAAAAATAAAAAAAATATGTTTTAATTTTGTATTTAGTTCTCATGTATGTATTTAGTTTTCTAAGACTAATTATGTCTCGGTATTATATTCCTTGTAACAATACCAATGTAATTGATAGTAGAACCGTTCTCAGGGCTATATAGTGTTGGGTAGATACAATCACTATGGAGGACATTGTTCATACATTAAAAAATTTATGCTAATATTTTTATCCACTTGATCTGATGAATATGCTTCTTTCAACCAATTATTGTAGCATATTTGACATTTGTAAAGGGTTTTTTAGTTTTTTGACCACATAAGAACTGAAAAAATATGTGATATGATCACAATATTGGTATAATATAAAAAATAAAATTTTTTAAATAATTATATTCACCATGATTAATAATAAATTAGGCCTCTTTGTGAATGGATAATAATATGAAAAAAATACACATACTCCACATAATTTTCCATATAGGGTCATTACATTAGTTACATCCCCCAAGATGTTATGTGGGTGTCCTATACAAATAGGATTTCGAGATTTCATGATAAATAAAAAATATTAAGTATATAATTTCACATACTCCTTAAAGTATTTTTCAAAACACATATGCCAAAGAGATCATGCTTCACAAAAATAGCCACTATGAAAAACTATTTATGAGCATAGTTTTACTTTTTTAATTCATATTATATGAGAATGAAACTGATTTTTTTGATGCACGTGTTATGTGATAAAGATTCCATTTAAATATTTTTACATGGTTAAATATTTTGATGAATGTGATATGTGATGGTCAAGAGGTTCTCGAAACAAAGGTGATATATTTTTTAGTTTTGAAATATATGGTTTGTTAACTATAATTTTTGGTATTATCATGTGTAAATCAGATAATATGTAGTTAATAAAAAAATTCAAACATATTTAATGTCTACTTACATCTAGAGAATATATTATCAAGAGTATATGTTGTTTTTCTCCATTTGAACCTCGCATATAAGAATTTATTCTCATAAAGCATAAGATCTTATGCAAAAAAGTAACTTAATATTAAGAGGTTTTATGTGGGGTAATTTATATTATGTGATTTATTGTTGAAGTTAAATGAGAATTACATATTCTTTTAATTTCATGAAGACAATTTTGTATAATATTTATTCCATGACTAATAATTTACGACGTTTTTTTGAAGTATCGGTATATGGATAACCAAGTAATTAATAAAATAGTATACAGTGAGACACATGATCTATTAGAGGATCATGTGGTGTGCATGGGAAAAATACACATATTATATGTGATTAATATATTTTATATGTAAAATAAGTTTCACAAATCACACTATTGATAATTTCATGCAATACTTATGGTTTCATGAAAAATATAAGTTGTGAGACTTGAAGAATATTGAGGAGACTGATGCACCACTTCATTAAGGAGAGAGAAGTAACTGATGTGGAAATATATTTTCAGTAAAATACTTACATGTATGATTATTTTGTAATCTGATAAGATCTAGATTATCTAGAATCTAGAGTGAGGTTTGATACTGGCATACCAATTCATGTTGTAGTCAAAGTTCTTGAATATTATACATGAGAAAGATCTCCATATCCAGTCTTCTTGTGGAGGGATATAAATTTAAAAAAAATCTATTAAATTATACATGTACAGATAATGATCTTTTTTGTAATTAAAAAATATTTTAAGAGTGAGCTTGTGATTGGAGTGTGTAACTCGTCACTAATTAGGATATTTCAGTTAGCGTGTATAACATATTACTGATGAATTGTAGTTTGGGTTTTTAATAAAATACTAGTATAGACACTTGTGATTATGATATAAAATCCATGATGGGAATCTAACCAACATGAAAATGAGAATGATTTTATGATAAACCATGTAAATTATATTTTTTTGTGATCTTTTGAATTATTTCTCCATACGAGGTGTGTCTATGAGATATTATATAAAGGATTGAGAACATTAAAATTATTGAGAGGATTAATTAAAATGAAATAATTAATAAATTTATACAAATAATTATCCCCCACTCTATATTTTCAATCTAGTATGGGGGGTCAAACATTTTTAATATGTTATTTAATTATTATTTGTATATAAAAAATGTGGTCAAACCATGATATTGATTTATGATAATTTATATATTGATTATTGATGTTGTGGTGTAGTGGAAGTTTTTTTAGGATAGAGGTGTGATGTGATGGTCATGAGAAATTATTTACAATGATAATGTAAAATTCATGATGTTGTTGAATTGGTTGTATAATTGTTTTTTTATTTGTAACATTTTTGAGGTGTGGGTTTTCAATAATGGGGTAGTTATGTGATGATGATTATGAAAATGAGTTATGGTGGATTTGATAGTGTGGATTTGTTATTGACTTTTTCCTCATGTTCTTGATCAGTTAGTGATGGAATTTCCTATAGTGGCTCAGATATAAATGTTGAGTTAGAATAACTTTTTAACTAACATGGGATAGAAGGGATAATTTTTTCAGTGTATTTTTATTTTTTTATGGTTCTTTTTGTGCTTTAATGACATGTTACATCCACTATGATTTGAATTTTTTTATAATTTTACCAATCTATAATTTATTATGTATTTAGTATTAATTATTGTTATTGGTTTTATTGTTATTAATATTCATCGAATGATTTCAAGGTCTCATAAATTTAATAGTTATTAAGATCATTAAAGATTTAGCACTAGCTCAAAAGGGGGAGTTAACATCTATTTTTTTTATTTTTAACATCATTTATAAAGAAACATAAATTTAAATAATTTTTTAAATATATTATTTTACATTAGTTAAAATAAATAATATAAAAAAATATCATCCATATCTATTATTATTATTATAATAGATAATCCCCCCCCCCCAAATTAAAAATCCAGAAACCTTCCACATCAGTTATAAAATAACTGGCATAGAAGATTGTTTTTCACATCATTTATTTAATGTAATTTTTGTTAAAAACTATATTAATTCATAATTATTTTATAAATTATATAAAATATATATAATTAATCTAAATATAATAAAAATATATGAACACAATGTGAAATATGATAGGACAACCATAAAGTTTCTGCAACTAAAAATTAACCTTAAAATTAAAAAACCTAGAAAATTGAAGCAGCCAAATAAGAAAAAGAAAAAAGATTCAACTTATTATCTGCAGTAGTCTTCAGGTCCTCTATCATTATAGTTAATTTCATGATATTAAATTTTCTTCATAATGGTAATCTCATCATGAATTATGAACATCGGATGATAGATCTTTGGAATAATTTTATATACTTCTATTTTATTTGAATGTATTATAATTTTTAAAAAATAAAATATTTACAAATATATATATTTGAGGAAATAAAATTATAAATATGAATAAAAATGGATTCGGTTCCATATAAAAGTGATTCAATGGTGAACTTCATGAAAATCAAGAAAATTCAATTATAGAGAAACGAATAGTTCATGAAAAAATAATAATCATGGTCTAAAAGATGTATTT